>CAMTZB010000027.1:965000-3830000 GCA_947086495.1 Morpho achilles
TGAATCGTCAACTCTACTGCTGGTTCGGAAAGCTGATCCTACCGAGAAGAGCCAGCAAGAAACTCGGCGGTTGCTCTTTTTACCATAATACTTATAACTAGTTACATTAAGTCATTACTATCTTGTACAGGGTCGGACAGTAGCTATATCCACGCATTCTTATCGTCCAAATAATCCTCAACAGTATAGTAGGCGTTTTGTATCAGTCTCTCTTTATAAATAGAATATTATACAGTTAAGTAACCTAAAAGCCAATTTTCCCATGTCCATCACCTACAGCTGCGTTACGCCATAAAATTAGCTTAGTGACTAAATTAACAAACATTTATTAAGCCAACCGCACACTATTATTATCGCTCCGCCGTGTGGTATCCGGCTGAATAGAATAGTACCACCCTCATTTCTTACCGAGGTGTCGTAAAAGGCGACTAAGGTAAGTCGACCCGCCGTGTGGTATCCGGCTGAGTAGAATAGTACCACCCTCATTTCTTACCGAGGTGTCGTAAAAGGTAACTAAGGTAAGTTGACCCACCGTGTGGTATCCGGTTTAGTAGAATAGACCACCCTGTTTCTTACCGAGGTGTCGTAAAATACGACAGAGGTAAGTTGACGTCAGGCAGGTGGCCGGTCGTTAAAACGCAGCCAAATCGTGTGACAACATGTTTATAACATGTTGTGCCGACCCCACTTAGAGTGGGATAAGGACAGGAAGATGATGACACTTATTATCACTATATACCTATGTTTTGTACATTGTTGATTTAATATAGATCAATATGGCCGTTAATAGCATTTAATTTAAATGAACCATTTTGAAGATATCACAGATTTAAAATGCAGGGGCATAGCGATTGCCCGCTTCGCCCTATAGCACTTCGAATTTAGCAGCGATCTGACACGTTAATTTTATACATGGCCAACTATATATCGCTCTTTCAAGAGTAACCTCCAAAGAAAACATGTTTGTATTGTCTAATGACAAGAAAGCTGTGATTGTTGTATATAAAGACATTCTGTAATTAATTGTAAAAATAAAATACATAGGGAAAAATGTAAAAGTAAAAAATTAAAAATGTAGTATATGAATTAGGATATTCCAAAGATAGCAGGAAATCTTCATGGTATAGGGAGAGGGAAATTGTTTTACTCCAAATATAACGCGTGCAGGCCACGGGCAATTATTAATAAATCTAAACTACTGGATAGATTTTATTGATTTTTCCACTGAGTGACATAGGCTATATATTTTATACCCGTGCGAATCCGGAACGGGCCACTAGTACTATTTAAAGTATCACAGCTGTGATACCCACCTCTAGAGACGATCATGGGTTCAAACCCCAGGGCCCCAATGAGTTTTTTTGTTAAAGCTTGTGTGTAATTGACAAATGCAATTTATCACACGCTTTTTGGTTAAGGTAAACATCGTGAGGAAACCTGCATATCTCTGAAGAATTCTAGGTGTAACCTACCAATCCGCATTGTTAGGTCTTAGCTCCTCCAATCCTTCTCTCCAAAAGCTGAGAGGCCTTTAGCCAGCAGTGGAATAGTAACATGCCGTTACTTAATGAATGTATTATTAATGTATAGAAACCGGCTATAATCACGTCTTATTTTATCGGATGAGCCCGACTAGTTTCAAGCCCATACGGGGCTCTTATTCATGAGCTCTTTACGTGACGTTATCGCGGCGGGGGGAGGGACGGCAGCGGCGCTGGTCGCGCGTCTTCTAAGAACTCCCCGTCGCTGCTCTGGTATAGCCGTGAGTATAGCCGGTTTCTATACATTAATTATGAATTCCACTCACGATAGTTTAAATTCAAAAATGCCGTTACTTTACTGTACAACTCTTTAAAGTTGCTAAAATTATTATGAAATGAAGAATTAATAATTCCGCATTCCGTACATTAATGCGCGCGCGACTTAATATCATTTTCAAGTGATATTATCTGTTTGAACAGTTATCTTTCACACAATACCCTCTTGTGTTTCAACATTGAACGTCCGAGACATAAAGTGAACCTTGTCAGCTTATAACGAACGTTTTAAAGATTATTTAAATAATAAATCAGTGTTTACTATATTCATTAAGACGTTTTCTTTCGTTAAAGGGGAATAAATAAAACAATGGACCATAATGTAAGTTAAAAATGTTCTTCGCAGTTGAAATTTTCTTGGTACTAGTAAATCTTTAATATTTTACTGGCCCGTAGCATTGGGTAGTGACCCTGCCTTTAGCTCCGCGGGTTGTGGGTTGGATTCGCGCCGAGGGCTAACATTTTCTATGAATGAATTTGTTGGTCTTTGAGCCTGGGTGTATATTTGTATTTGAGTATGTATTTAAAAAATAAATAAGTATATATTCACCAGTTGTCTGTCCATAACACAAGTATTAATTTACTTACTTTGAGGACGGGACCGTGTAAGTGTCCAAAGAAAAAAAAAAATTAAATGAGTTAATCTTGTATATATATTCTGAATCTCAAACAGCCCAACTACTTTTCCTGAAATTAAGCATGTAGGGGGTTTTGGAGGAGAAGAATCGATCTTGTTAGGTAGCTTATTGTTAGCGTAGCTTATTTGGGGAACGGGTGGTCTCCAGAAATGAAAATACTTGGGATCGAACCCCACCTACCCAATTATTTTTCTTCTTTTTTTTTGTAAAAAAAACTCTATCTGTATGTGATCGAGGGTTACGCAGTTGCAAAAAAACTTGCCTGTTCAGAGCTTTGGTCGCGTGCGCCGCGAAAACTAACAGAGATTCACTAAAGTAATGTAGTAAAGTGTTGTAGATCTACAAAAATACTACAAAAAAGTCCGCAACAGCATGTCTCTATCTCTAATAGTTAACTAACAATAACTTCTTTTATGTTTAAAACTAGCAATCGCCAGTGGCTCCGCCTACGTGGATAGATTAAAACCGCAATATAGTTTGATAACCATGAAAATGGATAAAGTGGGTCAACCTTAAAAGCTAGACAAATGCTGTACCGGACTTTTACTTAAAACTTTTAGAGAGGAACAATTTTGTTTTACATGATTTTTGAATAATTATTACCCTTTAAAAGAAAGCTTTAAATTTTTCCGTTTTCGTACTATTTTTTATTGCTACCCCTCTCGTATTCAGCTTAGCGTGTTATTGCCTATAGCCTTCCTCAATAAATGGACTATCTTACACTGTAAGAATTTTTCAAATCGGTTCAGTAGTTCCTGAGATTAGCGCGTTCAAACAATCAATAAAACAAACTCTTCAGCTTTATATATTACTATAGTATTTCAATGACAAATCACACTGAATTCCACTAGTAAAGTTAGTTGTCCCATATATTTTATATAGGTTTTGGTATAAGATTCTATAATAAAATTCCGCAATCAATTTCAGCTTTGCCATTACAGCAGTTTAAAAACACTGTTAAAAAGAGGCTGATACAGAAAGTCTATACTCTTGAAGATTATTTAGAAGATAAGAATGTGTGGATATAGCTCTCTTTGAACCTGTACAAGACAGTAACGACTTAATGTAAATAATATTAAGAATTATATTTTTAAAAGAGCAACCGCCGAGTTTCTTGCTGGCTCTTCTCGGTAGGAACAGCTTTCCGAACCAGCAGTAGAGTTGACGATTCAAAAGCACTTGTTTACAAGTTTATTTCAATAAAGAATATTTTGAATTTGAATTTATCTTTTCTTTTTATCAACAGGAAGAGATGCCCGAAGTACACCCAGCGTTCGCTAATTCAGGGAAGAAAGCAGGACTTGAAATATGGAGGGTTGAGGTATAATTTACAATTTTTTTTTAAATATATTATACAGGTATAATATAAACTTAAACTATCGTGAGTAGTATTCATAGTTAATGTATAGAAACGGCTATACTCAGGTGTTATTCTATCGGGTTGGCCCGACTAGTTTCGTACCCATCCGGGGCATTTATTCATGAGCTCCTTACAAGACGTTATCGCGGGCCCGGATGGGTTCGAAACTAGTCGGGCTAACCCGATAGAATAAGCCGTGAGTATAGCCGGTTCTATACATTAACTAGGTATAATTTACTTATACTATATTTGACACAACTGCAATAAATGCTTAGAACTGCGACTCTGCTCCAATGCGGATTGGTAGGTTACACAAGTAACGGCCTGTTACTATCCCACTGCTGAGAATAGACCTCTTCTCTCCGTTATGGGAGAGAAGGATTGGAGCTAAAACCTACCACGCTGCTCCAATGCGGATTGGTAGGTTACACATACCTCCAGAATTCTCTAGAGATATGCAGGTTTCCTCACGATGTTTTCCTTCACCGAAAAGCGTGTGATAAATTGCAACTATCAATTAGACACATAAGTATTAATAGAAAAACTCATTGGTGTCTGCCCGAGTTCGAACCCGTGATCGTCTCTAGAGATTCACACGGTCGCACCGCTGGGCCATCACAGCTTAGTACACAGTAGGTTACACAAATCCCGAAAATTCTCTAGAGATAGATAGCAGGTTTCCTCACGATGTTTTCCTTTACCGGATAGCGTATGCTAAATGCCAATCATCAACCCCCCCCCCCCTAAAAAGTCCCACCATATCACTAAGCTAAGCTATCACAACTTCTATTGTTGTAGCACTATTAAAAATCCACATAATTAGCACGTGTGATGTTAATTATTTAAATTTTTAATTAGCATAAACAGTTATAGTTAAAATTTTAATTAATTTAAACTGAGATTACTGGTAATGGATTTCATATAAATTACTAGGTTTTATCAGCGACTTCGTTCGCGGGGATTGTTCTCGTGTGATAGATCGATAAAAGATGGCGCTTCTCAATGTCATCCTATTCCTGTAGAATTAACAGGATTTCTATAGCCTATATGTTATTCCGGTGTATAAGGAATAATTGTGCCAAATTTCATCGATGTGGTTCAGCCAATTCGCCGCGAAAGAGTAACAAACTTTTTTGAATTTAAACTATCGTGAGTAGTATTCATAGTTAATGTACAGAACCGGCTATACTCACGTCTTATTCTAAACTAACTAAAACTAGTAGTAGTAGTAGTAGAACTACTAGTAGTAGTAGAAACTAGTCGGGCTAACCCGATAGAATAAGACGTGAGTATAGCCGGCTCTGTACATTAACTAGTAACAAACTTCTTATTCCTGCCCACCCCCCTTTATCCCACTCTAAGTGGGGTCGCCACAACATGTCATAAACATGTTGTCACATGATTTGGCTAGGTATTTTACGACCGGCCGCCTACCTGACATCAACTTACCTTAGCATTTTACAACACCTCGGTAAGAAAGAGGGTGGTCTATTCTACTCAGCCAGATACCACACGGCGGGTCGACTTACCTTAGTCGCCTTTTACGACACCTCGGTAACAAATGAGGGTGGTCTATTCTACTCAGCCAGATACCACACGGCGGGTCGACTTACCTTAGTCTCCTTCTACGACACCTCGGTAACAAAAAGGGGGTTCTATTCTATTCAGCCGGATACCACACGCGGCGTGTGCAAGAGTAAGTGTAACAAACATACGTTCATAATCACAAACTTTCGCATTTATAATATTAGTAACATGTTACCACGTTGAATATTTATATTACTTTATTTAACATATAAATTCTGAGTATTATTAAATCAATATTTATTCAAATAAACTTGTAAACAAGTGCTTTTGAATCGTCAACTCTACTGCTGGTTCGGAAAGCTGTTCCTACCGAGAAGAGCCAGCAAGAAACTCGGCGGTTGCTCTTTTAAAAATAAATCTTATTACTAGTTATGTTTATTTATTACCATGTTGTACTTTTATCATTTACTAGCAATCGCCAACGGCTCCGCTCGCTTGGAAATATTAAAACCGTTATATTTTTACCGTATAGTATTTTAATAACCATAAAAACGGTTAACGTGGGTTAACCTTAAAAGCTTATATATGTTGTCGCGGACTTTTATTTATAACTTTTAGAGGGAAACAATTTTGTGATACATTGATTTTTGAATAACTTACACCGTTTACTCAGCGCACGCAAGGAAAGTTTTAAATTTTGCCGTTTTCGTTCTATTTTTTATTGCTGCTCCTCTCCTATTCATCTTAGCGTGATGTTATATAGCCTATAGCCTCGATAAATGGACTATCTTACACTCAAAGAGTTTTTCAAATCGGTCCAGTAGTCCCTGAGATTACCCGTTCAAACAATTAAACAAACAAATTCTTCAGCTTTATATATTAGTATAGTTTTATAGAAACAAAGAAGAAATAATAATAACTAGGGACAGATGTTACAATATAATTATTTTGCTGTAATCCGCGTTTGATTGTATAGATTGTGGTAGTGAGTGCGTGTAGTGCTTGTGAAGTGTTGGTATTGGCAACATTTTTTGCCTGCTCCATTCACATACAATTACATATATTCTCTGAACAAACGCGGATTACAGCAAAATAATTCTATTGTAACTTCTTTCCCTAGTTGTTATTATTTTTGTCGTTTTGTGTCTCTCTCTCTCTCTTTGTATGAATGTATGTATGAATGTATGTATGTGTGTGTGTATGTCTGTTGTAATTTGCCACACAAAAAAAACATCATTCTCATTCTTATTCTATCAGTTTTTTATTGTTAAACTACATTAGAGACTATAAAAAACTCTTCCAAACATATTGTAACGATAATAACTGAATTATCCAAACAATAATTCACTGTTATTATGTTTTAAAAGCTAATTGATTGATAAAGTGTATTTTTGTTTGGTTTGCAGATGAAATGTGTTTATAAACTAGATTACGTCTATTTTGTTCAACACGCTAGGGTTGTACATGAAAGAAATACGGAATTAAAAAATTTAGCATTTTATCTAACAAAAATACAAAGTTAAATAAAAATAAAATGAACGATGTTTTTTCTTTCACAAGAACCTTCTTTATACCCTTTATCTGTACTAATATATAAAGCTGAAGAGTTTGTTTGTTTGATAGTTAGATTGTTTGAACGCGCTAATCTCAGGAACTATTGAACCGATTGGAAAAATTCTTTGAGTGTAAGATAGTGTAGTTGAAGTAATAGTTTTTATCAAAATTTCCTGTAGGTAAGTATAATTTAATTCGTCTCCTTTTAGTAACAAATAATTTTTGTACCTAACTACCTACAATAACGCTGTATTCGTCAAAAAAGTGTTTACCTATAACTTGCCTTATGAAAAAGTGTATTAATAAGTATGTGTAAAATGCTATTGGCTTGTCATAATAAATAAATAGTCCATTTATCGAGTAAGGCTATAGGCTATATAACATCACGCTAAGATGAATAGGAGCAGCAATAATTTACGGCATATTTTAAAGCTTTCCTTGCGTGCGCTAAGTAAACGGTAATAGTTATTAAAAAAACATGTATTACAAAATTGTTCCCCTCTAAAAGTTCTCAATAAAAGTCCGTGGCAGCATACGTCTAGCTTTTAAGGTTAACCCAATTTTACCATTTTTATGGTTATACAAAATTATGTCAAAATACTTTATTACGGTTTTAATCTTATTTATACATATATATACACACACACACACACACATATATATATATATATATATATATATATATATATATATATATATATATATATATATATATATATACTAGCGGCCTGCCCCTGCTTCGCACGGATATAAAATATTTATCCCATCTCAGTCAGTGTAAAAAAAATGATTAAAATTGATCCAGTTGTTTTGATTTATTCATTACTGCCCGTGTCCGTAGCGTTAAATTTGGAGAAAAACAATTTCCTTTCCCTACCAAGAAGATTTCCTGCTATCTTTGGAATATCTAAATTCATATAGTACATTATTACTTATTTACTTTTATATTTTCCCTATGTATTTTATTTTTACAATTAATTACAGAATGTCTTTAAACAAACTCTTGAAAGAGCGACATCGCTGCTAAAGTCGAAGTGTTATAGGGCGAAGCGCGGCCTCCTCACGGCATTTTAAATCTGTAATATCTCCGAAAATTTTCACTTAAATTACATTACAAATTAAAGTAAAAAGTAAATGACAAAAACTGCTATTGTGGGTTATCCATAAGAGATAGACATATACTATCGCGGACTTTTCTGTAGACCTTTTCATGGTGTACAAATACTTACTACATCATTTTGATAAATCTCGTAGGGTTTAGCCTGCGTTTGCAATGTAAGGGGAAAAAAATGTAATTATTTACGACATCACATTAGAAACCTCAAAAATTACAGTATTTCTCTACTCCATATTGAATATTATTAGACATGTAAACCTTCCTCTAAAATCACTCTATCTCTTTAAAAAAACCGCATCAAAATCTGTTGCATAGTTTTAAAGATTAAAGCATACATAGGGATATACGGACATAGGGACAGACAAAGAATGCGACTTTGTTTTATACTATGTAGTGATATTATTTATTTTTACAATTGATTAGACAATGTCTTTACATACAACATTCATAGCTTTCTTATCATTAGACAATATAAACTTGAAAGAAGGACATTTAATTGCGCCTCCGGTCGCTGCTAAATTCGAAGTGCTTATAGGTCTAAACGCGGCCTCCTCGCGGGATTTTAAATCTGTAATATATCCGAAAATGTTCACTTAAATTACATGCTGTAAACGGCAATATTGATCTATATTAAATCAACAATTTATTTAAGGTACTCAATTGGATAAGGATTAATGCTGTATTGTATAAAATATGCTTTGAACATAAGGCATCATTTTTCGTAAAAAGTAAATGAAAAAAATTGCTATTGTGGGTTATCCATAAGAGATAGATATATACCATCCCGGACTTTTCTGTAGACCTTTTTAAGGTGTACCAATACTTTGTACATCATTTCGATAAATCTCGTAGGGTTTAGCCTGCATTTGCAATGTAAGCGGAAAAAATTGTAATCATTTACAGAAACCTCAAAAATTACATTATTTCTCTACTTCGTATTGAATGTTATTATACGTACAAACCTTCCTCTGGAATCACTCTATCTATTAAAAAAACCGCATCAAAATCGGTTGCGTAGTTTTAAAGTTTTATGCGTACATACGGAAATATGGACTTTGTTTTATAATATGTAGTGATATATATATGTATAGGATTAACTCATTTAATTTTAATAGCGGCAACCCTAACTCGACAGACAGATTGAAAACATCGTGGGCGTTCTTTGATCTTTCCAAGTCATAAATTCCAATTTGTAGTTAATCTAGAATTAGATATATCCAGATCTTTACAACTACAGTTTTACTAGTTCACAATATAAACTTTTCTACCGAGATACAGTTGATGTCCCGTGGGCGCAGTGGACTCTGCCTAAAGCTCCATGGGTTGAGAGTTCGATGCCCACAGAGGGCCAATATTTTCTTAAAACGATTTTAAAATATATGGGACACTTAAATACAAAGTAAATAAAAATTTAAAACATGCAATTAAAAAATGCATGTGGGCTTCGAACCCTGGTTTAGAACTTTTTTGGTCCGCCCATAAGCATAAGGCTATCACAGCATTATGTTTGGCAACCAAAAATATCGTTTGCTTACAATTCTACATTTTAGATTTTTTTCTATTACGTTTTTTTTTTTCAATTATGTATTACGTTTTTTTTTCAATTACGTATTACGTATTTTTTCTTATTACGTATTACGTATTTTTTTCAATTACGTAATTACTTAAATTTTTTCAATAACGTATTACGTATTTTTTTTAATTACGTATTACGTATTTTTTCAATTACGTATTACGTATTTTTTTCAATGACGTATTACGTATTTTTTCAATTACGATTTACGTATTACGTAATAAAAAAAATTCTAATTGCGTATTACGAGTGCAGCTGATGGATAATGAACTAGCCGCGACGCCAGAAAGCAATTAGAGATCCCCTAAGATACAACCCGGAAATTGTCGGCTTTACAGACACGCACCAAAAACAATCGGCGGCTAATACGTATGACCGTATTAAATAAACAAATCTATTAATTTCCAGACAACCTATTCTTCTAAGTAACAATAGAATTGTCTTCAATTCATCTATATTAGTTGGATTTTATTTTTGTTTCATGAGGGCCACATTTCTTTAAAACAATTTGCTGGATACAAAAGTAATAATATTTTACTATAATCCGCGAAGAAGTAAAATAGAAAATATATATAATGCTAAATGTAAGTAGACAATCGGTTATCATACCTTATACATGCAGGATTCGTAAAAACACATGCACAAACCTCGACCACCGCCACCACAATACACAAGCACTATATATGTTCACTATCACAAACTCAACAATCATTTCGCCCCGCAACCGAAGCATCATCAGGTGATAGACTCCACGACCAATACATACATAAATACACCTAGGTGTATTTATGTATTTATCGGTTACGTGTACGTATTATAGTATTATTTACTCTGGCTTCGCACGGGTATAAAATATATAGCCTATGTCACTCAGTGGAAAAAAAGATTGAAATCTATCCAGTAGTTTTTTTTAGTTGTAAGGTGTTTGGAATTTGGAGTAAAACAATTTCTCTTTCCCTATACCATGAAAGAATCCTTTCTTTCTTGTCATTAGACAATACAAACTTGTTTTCCTCAGAGGTTACTCTTGAAAGAGCGACATATAGTTGACCATGTGAAAAACAAACGCGTCCGATCGCTGCTAAATTCGAAGTGCTAAGCGCGCATTGCGCAATTGCTTTGTACAAACAAACTCATCAGCTTTATATATTAGTATAGATTATAATTAATTATAACAATTTCTAAACTTATATTGTTTTTTCAGGATTTTGAACCAGTCGCAGTGCCTCCAAACCAATATGGCAACTTCTATAGTGGGGATTCTTATATCGTATTAAAGGTATAACTTTATTTTATTATTATTACCTGGTTGACCGAGACTTGCTTATTTTTTTACAAAATAAAAAAAGCATCTTTTAAAAAAAAAAAAGAAAAAATAATAGGGTAGGTGGAGCTTGATCTTAGGTGTTTTCATTTCTCGCGACCACCCGTTCCCCTAATAAGCTACGCTGACTTAACATTTAACGGCAAAAATAGGGTTTTATATAAAACCCAGCTTGATCGATTTTTCTCCTGCAAAACCTCCTGCATGTTGAATTTCAGGAAAATCGTTGGAACCGTTTCCGATATTCCGAAAATATATATAACTCATTTAAATATTAAAGATTATATTTTTTTTATTTACTGTGATTATTTATTAAGTTAATGTTAACTCTTAACAAACGCGGATTATAGCAAAATAATTTAATTATAATATTCGTACCAAATTTCATCGATATTGGCTCAGCAGATTCGCCTTGAAAACGTAACAGACAGACTTTCAAATTTACGAGTATGATATTAAATATGGATGAGCCGTGTGGTATCCGACTGAATAGAATAGTACCACCCTCTTTTCTTACCAAGGTGTCGTAAAAGACGACTAAGGTAAGTCGACCCGCCGTGTGGTATCGACCAACACCATTTCTTACCAAGGTGTAGTAAAAGGCGACTAAGGCAAGTTAACTCACCGTGTGGTATCCGGCTGAGTAGAATAGACCAACCTCATTGCTTACCGAGGTGTTGTAAAAGGCGACTAAGGCAAGTTAACTCACCGTGTGGTATCCGGCTGAGTAGAATAGACCAACCTCATTGCTTACCGAGGTGTTGTAAAAGGCGACTAAGGCAAGTTAACTCACCGTGTAATATCCGGTTAAGTAGAATAGACAACCTTCTTTCTTATCGAGGTGTCGTAAAATACGGCTAAGATAAGTTGACTCACCGTGTGGTATCCGGATAAGTAGAATAGACCACCTATAAAAACATGTTTATAACATGATGTGCCGGCCACTTGGAGTGGAATAAGGGCAAGGAGATGATGATGATATTAAATATGGATGATTTTCTATATCATATCATCTCATTCGACGTAAACAAGTAAGTAACGGCCTGTTACTATCCCACTGCTGGGCATAGGCCTCCTCTCTCCATTTTTGGAGAGAAGGGTTGGAGCTAAGACCTACCACGCTGCTCCAATGCGGATTGGTAGGTTACACATATCCCTAGAATTTTTCTAAAGATATGCAGGTTTCCTCACGATGTTTTCCTTCACCGAAAAGCGTGTGATAAATTGCAATTATCAATTATCAATTAGACACATAAGTTTTAATAGAAAAACTCATTGGTGTCTGCCCGGGTTTGAACCCATGATCATCTCTAGAGATTCACACGGTCGCACCGCTAGGCCATCACAGCTTACAAGTAAACAAGTAAATCAATCAAAAGATTGATAGCGTATCAATCTAGAACACGAATCAATTTAGATAAAATAGTAACAACTATTTTTAGTTTTATCCATCTGTTCTTGGCAAGATATTCAGTGAGCTAAGCAATTACCATGTATTTAATTACTTCCCGCACTGGTTATCATTGATTTACATAAAACAGATGCTAAGTTCATCTCAAGGTAAATAAAATTGATATACGTTTATTCTCTTACCTTTAAATCAATCTAAGTGGGGTCGCCACATGTTTTAAACATGTCAAATGATTGTGCTAGGTATTTTACGACTGGCCGCCTGCCTGACGTCAATATATAATAGTCGCCTTTTACGAAACTTCGGTAAGAAATGAAGTGGTCTATTCTACTTAAACTGATACCACACGGTGAGTCAACTTGCCTTAGTCGCCTTTTACGACATCTCGGTAAGAAATGAGGTGGTCTATTCTACTTAACCTGATACTCCATAGCGGGTCAACTTGCTTTAGTCGTCTTTACGACACCTCCTCAAAAAATTACGGTGGTCTATTCTATTCAACGGGATACCACACGGCATAGGTTATATATTGATTGTATTAAAAGAAATCTAATCTTTCAATAATTTACTTTCCAGACCACAGGAACGTCTTCATTAAACTGGGATATCCATTTCTGGCTGGGCTCAAAGACCAGCCAGGATGAGTCTGGAACAGCCGCCATCTTGACTGTGAATTTGGATGATGAGCAGTTCAACGGGAACGCTGTACAGCACAGGGAAACCCAGGGTTACGAGTCTAAGCAGTTCTTGGCGTATTTTGAACCGGGTAAATTAGTTTCTATTAAACTTCACTACATAGTATAAAACAAAGTCGCATTCTTTGTTTGTCCCTATATCCCTATGTATGCTTAAATCTTTAAAACTACGCAACAGATTTTGATGCGGTTTTTTTATAGATAGAGTGATTCAAGAGGAAGGTTTATATGTATAATAACATTTAATACGGAGTAGAGAAATACTATACATATGAATTTAAATATTCCAAAGATAGCTGGAAATCTTCATGGTATAGGGAATGGGTAATTGTTTTTCTCCAAATATAACGCGTGCGGGTCACGGGCAGTAATGAATAAAAACTACTGGATCGATTTTAATAATTTTTTCACTGAGTGACATAGGCTATATATTTTATACCCGTGCGAAGCCGGAGCAGGCCGCTAGTTTAATATAAATATTATATGTCCATGCGGCTTAGCCCACGTAGAAATCAGTGTATTTAGAAGTTACAATAAAATTACTTTGCTGTAATCCGCGTTTGGTAAAAATACATGCAATGCTAAGTGTAAGAAGCAGGCAACAATAACATACCATACATGCAGGACAAGCCGCCATTACGATTTTGTTCGTGTAGGCTATCCTCCTGATGATGCTTCGGTTACGGGGCGAAACGATCGTAGAGGTTGAGGTAGTGAGTGTGTGTAGTGCTTGTATGGAGTGTTGGTGTCGGCGGCATCTTGTGATACATGTGGCGGCTTGCCCTGTATTATTTTTCCTGTAATCCATATTTGCTAAGAAACTCTATGTAATGCTAAGTGTAGGAAGCAAAACCATTCTACTACATTATTAATGCAGAATTACCACACGTTATTAATTCTGCACGCACAAGGCACAACCACCGACAGCACATTACACAAGCACTAAACACGTTCACTACAACAATCTCAACGATTGTTGCTTTGTCTTTATCAAAAGCTTTTAACAAGCAAGTTAAATTTGACTCACTTTCCGGTGCCCGATTGAGCTGCAATTTTACATACTGCTCCAGTCCCGATGACAATGCATGTTTATGACAAGCATGACCTGATTCTGAGAGGATTGGCTCTAGGCGAGGGAACTCCTTATCTGTTAACAGTAGGGCCTTGAAATTTTATTAAAAGGTTCTTTAAAAGCTGTTTTAACGTGTAATAGCATAGGTTAGGCTGACTTATCTACCCTATTAAATCTATTTTACGAATCAACTGAGTCACCAGTGTTATAGGAAGTAAATTGTATAAACCGTTTTACCTCAAACATGTCCTTATAAAGTTAGATATTTTCCGTGATTCGGGCGTATAGAATGTATGAATGAACATACGCGTTTCCTTATAACGTGTTCAAATTTCCTTTTCACAATGTAACAAATAAGAAGGAAAATATCGAATAAAGACCTTCATATCGCTACTAGTTTCGTTTTAATCATCCTATTTCTTTTACCTTTCCTTATCATTTATCTGTTATCCTTACCTATTTATCTTTTCCCCTTTCCTATTTGCGATCAATTTTTCTCCTTACCTATGTTTCTATTCCCCATATCTATTTCCCTATTCCCCTAACTATATCTGTTTTTTCCTTTACCTATTATTATATTGTAGTTACCTATTTATTATTCTCTTTAATATCAATTCGTCTATTATCTCCTAATCTTGTATATATTATCAGAATTTCGGAAACGGCTCCAACTATTTTCATGAAATTTTCTATGTAGAGGTTACACGGGTGATAAATCGATCTACCTAGGTTTTATTTAAAAAAAAATACTTTAATCCCTATTTTAAGGCATTGAATAACGGCAGTTGAAATACAACGTTATTTTTGCTGGTAATGGGCGGACTTTAGATGTGAAAATACCCAAGATCAAGTCCCAGATTTCACTAGCCCTTTCCTTTGATTTTTTATTCCCTTTTTTATATCTTTAAAAAATAGCGAGCACAGTTCGGTCATCCAGGTACTTTGTCTGATCTTCTACACTGATCTTTATTTCCCGTTCCTATTTTTCTATTCCCTAACTCCTCTTTCCTATCTCTCTATTCTTTACAACCTATTAATCCTTCTTACGTATTTCACTGTTCCCCTTTTGCTTCTTCTTCTTTGTCAACCGATGAACGTCCGCTACTGGACATAGGTCTCTTCATGGGATCTCCATACCACACGATCTTGTGCCGCTTGGACTCAGCGGCTCCCCACGACCTTTTTGAGGTCATCAGTCCATCTCGGGAGGGGGTCTACTGACACTGCGTACAAACTTACAAACTAAATCTTTTTGCTTAATAAGTTTTTAATATGAAATGTTTCAGCAATCCGTTACATGGATGGCGGGCACGCGTCCGGCTTCAACCATGTCACAGTCAACGCGGGCTCAGAAAAGCGTCTCTTCCAAATCAAGGGCAAGAGGAATGTTAGAGTCAGACAGGTAGGTCAAATCAAATCAAATCAAAATAATCTTTATTCAAATAAGCTACAATACACTTACAAGCACTTTTGAATCGCCAAGGATCAATATGATTAATGAAGCTACAGCTGGTTTGAAATGTTGCTCTTACCGAGAAGAACCAGAAAGAAACTCGGCGGTCAATCTTTTAAACATTTTCATTTTTACATAATCAAACCGCAGTCCTGTATGAAGCTGGAAAGATTTTCAAATCCAGGTTTTTTTATCATCTAAACAATCTTCAATTTTGTACTATGCTTTACGTATAAGTACATCTCTTATACTTAAAAGGTCTATTCGCAATCCATCATCGAAGCTATTTCTAACATTTTACATAATACTAAGAAGATGGTGTGATAGATAAGCAGTGAGTTCCGACTCTATAGAGAAAATCATGGTTTCAAACTCCGGGCAGGCAATGGCAAAAAAACAATGAGTTTTTCCAATAAAACTTATGTGTCTAATATCAATTTATGTTACGCTTTTCAGTGAAGAAAGCTTATCATCATCATCCTCCTGCCCTTATCCCACTCTAAGTGGGGGCGGCACAACATGATATAAACACGTCGTCACATGATTTGGCTGAGTTTTTACGACCGGCCGCCTGCCTGACATGAACTAACCTCAGTCGTATTTTAAGACACCTCGGAAGAAGGGTGGTCTATTGTTCAAAACCGGATGCCACACGGTGGTTCAACTAACCTCAGTCGTATTTTACGACACCTCGGTAAGAAATGAGGTTGGTCTATTCTACTCAGGGGCATACCACATGGCTTAGGATAGACAACGCCTAGATTTGAAAATCCTTTCAGCCTCATTCGAGACTGCGGTTTAATAATGTAAAACTGAAGATGTTTAAAAGATTAACTGCTGAGTTTTTCGCTGGTTCTTCTCGGTAAGAACAAAATTTCGAACCATTTGTAACTTCTGTACCATTATATGTAGGCATCATCATCAAAACATCAAATCAAATCAATATATGATTTGATTTGATGTTTTGATGATGATGCCTACTCAACCTGATAAGCTTCTTTATCAGATCTTGAGGAATATCCTCGCACTCCAGGTTCAGCTTCTTTAGCTCCGTAATGATACCAGGCGCTCGATTTCTGCCGCAAACCCTCTGTCAGGCCATACGTGTTCCATTATTTACATTCCAATTCCTGGTTCCAGGTGGAAACATCAGTAACATCTATGAACAAAGGCGACTGCTTCATACTGGATGTAGACCACGATATCCTGGTGTACGTTGGCGAGAAGGCCAAGAGTGTGGAGCGGTTGAAAGCTATATCCGTGGCCAATCAGATCAGGGACCAAGATCACAACGGACGTGGGAATATTGAGATTATTGGTAAGCTTATATAAAAGAAAGTTGGTCTTAGTTACACTATTTATAACTCAAGAACGGATGAACCAATTCGGCTGAAAATTGGTGGAGAGGTTGCTTAGAACCAGACGGACATAGGATACATTATATCCCGTTCAACCGCGTTTCCGTCAAGTCACTCTAAAACTTAGTATAACAAAAACGACTATGACATAGAATAACAAAAGGCAAATTTTGTATATAAAGACATTCTGTCATTAATTGTAAAAATAAAATACTAAGGGAAAAATGTAAAAGTAAATAATTAAAAATGATATGAATTTAGATATTCCAAAGATAGGAGGGAATCTTCTGGTATAGGGAAAGGGAAATTGTTTTACTCCAAATTTAACGCGTCTTTAATCTTTAATAGAGTTAATCTTGTAAAAACAGCGGCCTGTTACTATCCCACAGTTGAGAATAGGCCTCTTCTCTCCGTTTTTGGAGAGAAGAAGGTTTGGAGCAAAGACCTACCACGCTGCTCCAATGCGGATTGGTAGGTTACACATATCTCCTGAATTCTCTGGAGATATGCAGGTTTCCTCACGATGTTTACCTTTACTGAAAAACGTTTGATAAATTGCAATTTTCAATTAGACACATACGTTTGAACAGAAAAACTCATTGGTGTCTACCCGGTTTGAACTCGTGACCTCCTCGAAAGAGTCGCACGGTGTTACCGCTGAGCTACCACAGCTTAGTTAATCTTGTATATATATTTTCCGAATCTTGAGCTCGTGGGCTTCAGCGCACAACTTACCCACAACTTTGTTTGCATGGACTGTTGTATTGGTTGATAGTAGATGGCACTTTTCAGTATCATACTGATCCTGTGGAATTAACAGGGTTTCTATTGTTTATTTGTTACCCGGTGTATAGGGAAATAATTGTGCCAAATTTCATCGACATTATTTCAGCGGATTTGCCGTGAAAGTGTAACTTCCATACTCACAAAGTTTCGCATTTATAATATTAGTAGGATAGGATAATATGGCGTTCATTAATTACAAGTTTTGCTTTTTTTCAGACCCATTCTCTCACGAAGGTGATGTAAACAAGTTCTTTGAAGCTCTAGGATCAGGTGATCAGGATTCAGTATCAGATGCGGAAGATGGTGGTGATGATGAGGTATGACGTCATATAATCACTACATATTATAAAACAATTTCACCTTGCACGTGTGTCTGTATGTATGTATGTTCACGATAAACTCAAAACCTACTGAACGAATTTTTATGTCGTTTTCTCTAAAACATAGGGTGATTAAGGAGGAAGGTTTTTATTATATACTAGCGGACGGCCCCGGCTTTGCACGAGTATAAAATATAAACTCCGTCACACTATTTTTAGGCATGCGGCGCGGCGCCGCAACCGCTATGCCCCTACATTTCAAATCTGTAATATCTTCGAAAATGTTCAATTCAATTAAATGCTGTAAACGGCCATATTGATGTATATTATCAAATCAAAAATATACTTAACTTACTTAATTGGATAAGGATTATGCTGTATTTTAAAATTGCTTCGAAAATATGGAATTATTTTTCGTAAAAAGAAAATGACAGAAACTCTATTGTGGGTTATCCATCAGAAATAGACATATACCATCGCGGACTTTTCTGTAGACCTTTTCAAGGTGTACAAATACTTAGTACATTATTTTGATAAATCTTGTAGGGTTTAGCCTGCGTTTGCAATGTAAGCGAATAACAATGTAATAATTTACGACATCACATTAGAAAACTCAAAAATAATATAAAGTTTTGTTTAGATCAGTTGAAGTATGATAATTGTTTAAAATTTCGGCATAGTCTAAATCTCTTTTTATTATTGTAATACTTTTTTTATCAAAATAAATAATAATATTATTATTCGAAATAAAATATGGCCACCACAAAATGATGGATTATTATTTCGTTTTAAACTCCTACACACTTTTTAAATTTAAATTAAAGTGTACTTTTTTGTAAAAATAACTACTTTATTTTAGAATAGTGTTCGAATTAAGATTTCTGATACGTTATTCAGTGCCTGTTTTTTTGACAATTAAAAAAAAAACAACAAAAAAAATGTAAAGTGTTCTAAGTTTAATTCGTCATTTGTTTTCAGGATTTCGAACGCGGCGCTTCCAAGGAGGTTATATTGAACGAAATATCGGACGCATCTGGATCCATTGAGATAAAGAAGATCCCATCTCCTTACACGCAGGAGCAATTGGATACCAAGGTATTTATTATAACCCGCGCTCTAATAATAAGGTATCACTACATATTATAAAACAAAGTCCCTATATCCGTATGTACGCATAAAACATTTTACATTTTCCCTATGTATTTTATTTTTACAATTAAGTATAGAATGTCTTTAAACAAACTCTTGAAAGAGCGACATCGCTGCTAAAGTCGAAGTGTTATAGGGCGAAGCGCGGCGTCCTCACGGCATTTTAAATCTGTAATATCTCCGAAAATATTCACTTAAATTACATGCTGTAAACGGCCGTATTGATCTATATTAAATCAACAATTTATTTAAGGTACTTAATTGGATAAGGATTAATGCTGTATTGTATAAAAATTGCTTCAAAAATAAGGCATTATTTTTCGTAAAAAGTAAATGACAAAAAATGCTATAGTGGGTTATCCAAAGGAGATAGACATATACCATCGCGGACTTTTCTGTAGACCTTTTCAAGGTGTACAAATACTTAGTACATTATTTTGATAAATCTCGTAGGGTTTAGCCTGCGTTTGCAATGTAAGCGGAAAAAAATGTAATTATTTACAGAAACCTCAAAAATTACAGTATTTCTCTACTCCGTATTGAATGTTATTATACGTACAAACCTTCCTATGGAATCACTCTATCTATTAAAAAAACTGCATCAAAATCTGTTGCGTAGTTTTAAAGTTTTATGCATACAGGGATATATGGACAAAGAATGCGACTTTGTTTTATAATATGGAGTGATAATGTACGCGCCCCTTTTACATGCCGTGGTAACCTATAATTAAGACTACATTTATTTGAATAGTTTGTAGAGTATTTTATAGTATTAATAATGTAAGTATTGTTGGTTATCCTAATAAATAAAAATTAAATATCCCTATCTATCTATACTAATATATAAAGCTTATAAACATACAAGATTAACTCATTTAAATATTAAAGATTTGAACTTGAATAGTACCTATTCCTATTTCAGGAGTGCTACATACTAGACACCGGCACCAGTATTTACGTATGGATAGGCAAGCAGTCTACTGGAAAGGTAACGGAATCACAGTTTATATCGCTTGCAATAATATACTAAATCATTATTCTCCCTTATCCCACTCTAAGTGGGGTCGGAACATGTCTTTAAGCAATTGCGTGAAACGATAAAACGGAACGTCGAACCACCAGTTTCAAATTCTTCTTCTTCTTCTTCGTTATCGTTCCCTCATTACTGAGGATCGTGACTCTTAGTCAAATTGTCAACTGCCCGTTTCCAGGAGTTGCGATCCGCAGCTCGATATAGTGCGGTGCTGATGGGTATATCCAGTTGTTGGGATATTTGGTCTGCCCATCGTTTCGGACTTCGACCTCTGGATCTCTTTCCCTCTACTAAAGTGCCAGTTTCAAATATTCAAATTCAAAATTAGACAGATACAAAATAATTTTTGTAACACTGTGTATACGTCTCGTCTACAATATTGTAAAACCGAACTAAAGGCGACTAAGCTAAGTTGACCCGTTCTGCGGTATCCGTCTGAGTAGAATAGACCACTTACCTTAGTCGCTATTTACGGCACCTCGGTAAGAAAGAGGAAGGTCTATACTACTCAGCTGGATGCCACACGAAAAATACTACCTTATTCATTAATGAGCAAAACTTTCTTTCATAAATAAATATATGGGACACTTACACACACGGTCGTCCGTCCCCAAAGTAAGTAACTTAATACTTGTGTTATGGACAGACAACTGGTGAATATATACTTATATATTTTTTAAATACATACTTAAATACAAATATACACCCAGGCTCAAAGACCAACAAATTCATTTATAGAAAATGTTGGCCCTCGGCGGGAATCGAACCCGCAACCCGCGGAGCTGAAGGTAGGGTCACAACCCACTGCTACAACGGGCCAGTCCAGTTTCATAGAAAAAAATAAGAATTGTTTTATTTCTAGGAAAAGGCAGAAGCGATGAAAAAAGCGCAACATTACCTCGAAGCAAATAATTATCCGGCCTGGGTAAGTAGTATTCATATTTAAGACCAGGAGTTATATTAATTAAATATTGGATATTGAATTTATTTATTTATCTACTCTGATACTATAATACAAAGATTATAAAACTGAAACCAAAATTCTTATGACAAACATTACATACAGGCCAAAAATAAAAAGTTTTATTTCGATACAGATTTTGTATGGACACCTGTATTATAATATAACTTTTTAATCATAACGATACACCTATACAACCTCCAGCTGGACCGATGAGGTTGAACCTCTACCTTAAAAAAAAAGGTTTCAATGAACGAGTCCGCGGCGACGCAACACGCATGCGCAATCGATGTTTGCGCCTTGGCATAATATTTAAAAAATCTTTTGAATATTTAAACCAAGTTTGGTATCATCGCAAAGCATTTTGCTTTAGGATTTTGTCGTGGAGTCTATCTCCTGACGATGCTTCTGTTACGGGGCGAAACAATTGTTGAGATTGTGATGCTGAATGTGTGCAGTGCTTGTATACTTGTGTTATCGGTGTCGGGTAGTGCATGAGTTCTTACAAATTCTGCTTGTATCAGGTATGAGAACGAATAGTACACTCTACATTTAGCATTACATATATTTTGTTTTATCGCGGATTATAGCTAAATAATATTATTCTCATTACTTTTGTGTTATGAACCTCCGCGAAGTAACCTAATTCTATAAATTAATCCATATACACATAAATAAATCTGTTAGCATTTCTTAAATAGGTTATTCTTAATTCTAGGTACATATATCGAAGGTAGTTGAAGGAATCGAACCTACAGCCTTCAAGCAACATTTCCAGGACTGGTATTAAAGTCAAAAGTTGGATACTTATATTACATTCATGACTGTAGTTTGAATTTCACATGCTTTGGTAAATTAACTGGTTTCTATACAAAATTCGATCTCCTATTTAATTGACATAAGAACAATTATTTTCGATATTATTGAATAAATCTAAAGCTACTAAAAAGTTTTATTCTATTTTCATATTTCTAAAATTATTTAGTTATTTTTATTCTATTTACAATTATTTTAAATGAAGAACAATATTTCAAAAACTGATTTCAATCGTTTTAAAATATTTCTGTTATTATTTTATTTTTATTTTATCTTTATTTAAGAAACAAACAATAACTGTAAGAGAATATAATAAATTAGACATAAATAGAATTACAACTGTAAAATCTCTTTTTAAAATATTTCATTTAATATTTTTAATTTTAAATTATTTTGGACTATATTTTTTTATAACACAAGTGATATTTGCTGCTTTGTTATATTTTTTTGTATTAATTATTGTTAAAGAATATTCGTTTCTATTTAAAAAATAATTCTTCAAAATAATTTGTGTCACAAAATGTTATTATTTTATCGGTAAAGATAAAAATGGTTTTCACTTTTCTAGAGTTATAATTGCTATTTGTTGCATTTAATGTTATACACAACTTATTTTGTAATAAGCATCATAAATATAATTTACAGTTGTTTTAGAACATTTTGTTTTTGTAACATAACAACTAACTTATTTTTTCACGTTTACTACTTTGCATTTGATTTATAGACTAATAATATTATTTACTGTAATTTAATATTGATTATTGCATTTTTATTTTATACACTATTATTTTATAAGTTGCACAAAATAAACGATTTAAGAATTAATTCTTAGTTTGATTTTAACATTATCATTGACATTACCTTCTCTGCATCTGTATTGATGAATATTTTTGTAAAGCCGCGAACAGACATCACGGGGCGTGCGTCGCGATTGATTCGTCACGTATGTCGTTTTCTTGCTGAGATGCTGCGTGCCCAGAGTGTGGAGAGGAAGAAACGAGTCTTCACCTCATGGCTGAGTGCACTATGTACTCGCTGGTAAGATGGGAGATACTAGGTAAGGATGAAATTGAAGTTGAGGATCTGACAAATATTTCCTTCAGGGATATTATCAGGTTCGTAAAAGCCACGGGTAGATTAGAGCAGTGGACACTGTCGGGACAGCACTGAAACCCTTGTCCCAACATGGGGAAATGGGTGGAATGGTCCGGAATAGGAGCTGACCACCCGCCCTGCACTGACAGGCATCCCCGAAATTAGATAGATAGATAGAGGCATACGACGTTATTTTTATATAGGTACATGCTTCCCGAATTATATATGCTCAAGCTGAGCACATAAACAACCACGCATGGTTTTCGTCAGCCGAAAAATGGCTATATAGTAATTCATAAAATATTAAAAAAAAAGAAAGACGCTGGTGAACAAAACGATTTATTTATGAACCGATTACACACGAATATATCTCATGAGCGTACAAAGCCGATATACACTGTCCATTATATTAACCATCTTTTGACAGATTGACGATTTACATATTTAGTGATGTCCTAAAGATTCTCGTATGCGATACCATTCCGATTATAGTACCTACTATCATTAATCGAATTACGTACCTAAGTAATTCGATTAATGATAACCTACGTAAACTAATAACAGATATAGAAATCAACATTTTGATTTAATATTGCCTTAGTTTTTTGAAAATAAATGTTAATCCGTGTGTATTTATTATAATCATAAAAAATATATTATACATCAACTGGCAACATCAACAGACCTTCCGCTCGGCCGCCATTTTGACGTGATCTGTCACTCTCAACGAAACGCCCGTGATAGTCACACGCATTTACGTTCGCTGAGTGTTCTCTCGCATCTGTTACACCTTGAGTTAAGTAGCTTTATTCCTCGGAAAAACTTTTGTGAAACTTATATTAATTGATCGTGAAAATGCCGAAAGGACGTGTGTTGAAAGCACAATCGAGACAGTTAGTGTTAAAACTTCATGAGTATTTTGAGCAAGAAAATCAAAATGGCGGACCTCTTATACCTATCACGCAAGTCCGAAACCGTGTTGCAGCCGCGTTGGGGATCAGTCTATCAACTGTGACTAAAATCACTACTGATGCCTACGGCAGGAGCGGCTTGGAGCAAATCAAACCATCTACACCAAAAAGAAAGCGCCGGGCTCATAAGGTGACAGCTGTTGATGACTTTGACGCTGACACTATTCGTCGTCATGTATATGATTACTACTTGAGAAAAGAAATTCCAACTTTGAGAAAACTTATTGTTTCTTTGAAAAGAAGTGGTCTATTTCATGGTGAAAAATCTTCTTTGGTCAAAGTTTTGAACACAATTGGCTTTTCATATAAAAAGTTAAATAAAAGAAAATTATTAATGGAACGCACAGATATAGCTATAGCACGTTGTGATTTTTTAAGAGAGGCAAAGAAAATACAAGATTGGGCAAATATTGTTTTCACGGATGAAACATGGCTCAACGCTAACCACACACTATCTCGTTTCTGGACTGATGATACTGCTGATTCCACTTCCTCAGTACCAATGGGAAAAGGTGAGCGCCTAATCATTTGCCATGCAGGTACAGCAAAAGGATTTGTACAAGACGCACTGTTGGCATTTAAATCGAAGAAATCAAATGACTACCACGAAGAGATGAATGCAAATGTGTATGAAGAGTGGTTCAAAAAAATGCTCATTTCATTGGAAGAACCATCAATAATTTTTATTGATAATGCGCCCTACCACTCCCGTCAAATTGACAAAATGCCAACACAGGCTAATAAAAAGCATGAAATAATTAATTGGCTTCGGGACAATGGAGAAAATGTGGACGACTCAATGTTAAAAGTTGAATTAATAAAAATATTAAAAACCAAAAAGAGAGCAAAACGCTATGTAATCAATGAAATGGCAGCAGAATATGGCCATACTGTTCTTCGGATTCCTCCATACCACTGCCAGTACAACGCAATAGAACTTATATGGGCACAAGTAAAAGGGCATGCTGCGAGATGCAATACAAGGCCCCCATTCACAGCGAATAAAATGTTGCAATTGCTAAAAAATGCTTGCACCCACGTAACGGCCGAGAACTGGGCAAGTGTGGTGGAAAGAACTAAAAGAGTAATATTCTCTGATTGGGAACGTGATATTGCGTTTGATAATATATTATCTACACAAGAGCTAATAATAACTGCTACTGAAGACTCCTCATCGGAGGAGTCTAGTGTTGATTATCATTCCGACGACTCGTGCTAATAAAATAAATTAAAATATCCTGATTGTTTTATTTGTATTCATGTATTAACTAAGAAGAAAGTAAAACTTTATATAATGTTATTAAATGTCTTTTAATACTCGTAACATCGATTTCTACCGATTATTTTTAATCTGTGGCATAATCGTAGTAACCATTATGTGTGACATCACTAAGTGGGCGGTACCCATCCATAAAGTACAAATATTATTTGTATGATATTTGTACGTAAGCAATACAAAACTTAATGAGCGTGAGCTGTCAAAAGACTGATAATATGATGGACGCAGTATAAAACGTCCGTGGACATGGAGCGAACGGTTCGCACTGAGGCAGCGTTCACAACGATCGTATGAAGCGAATGCTTATACTGCGTCCATCATATTATCAGTCTTTTGACAGCTCACGCTCATTAAGTTTTGTATTGCTTACGTACAAATATCATACAAATAATATTTGTACTTTATGGATGGGTACCGCCCACTTAGTGATGTCACACATAATGGTTACTACGATTATGCCACAGATTAAAAATAATCGGTAGAAATCGATCTTACGAGTATTAAAAGACATTTAATAACATTATATAAAGTTTTACTTTCTTCTTAGTTAATACATGAATACAAATAAAACAATCAGGATATTTTAATTTATTTTATTAGCACGAGTCGTCGGAATGATAATCAACACTAGACTCCTCCGATGAGGAGTCTTCAGTAGCAGTTATTATTAGCTCTTGTGTAGATAATATATTATCAAACGCAATATCACGTTCCCAATCAGAGAATATTACTCTTTTAGTTCTTTCCACCACACTTGCCCAGTTCTCGGCCGTTACGTGGGTGCAAGCATTTTTTAGCAATTGCAACATTTTATTCGCTGTGAATGGGGGGCTTGTATTGCATCTCGCAGCATGCCCTTTTACTTGTGCCCATATAAGTTCTATTGCGTTGTACTGGCAGTGGTATGGAGGAATCCGAAGAACAGTATGGCCATATTCTGCTGCCATTTCATTGATTACATAGCGTTTTGCTCTCTTTTTGGTTTTTAATATTTTTATTAATTCAACTTTTAACATTGAGTCGTCCACATTTTCTCCATTGTCCCGAAGCCAATTAATTATTTCATGCTTTTTATTAGCCTGTGTTGGCATTTTGTCAATTTGACGGGAGTGGTAGGGCGCATTATCAATAAAAATTATTGATGGTTCTTCCAATGAAATGAGCATTTTTTTGAACCACTCTTCATACACATTTGCATTCATCTCTTCGTGGTAGTCATTTGATTTCTTCGATTTAAATGCCAACAGTGCGTCTTGTACAAATCCTTTTGCTGTACCTGCATGGCAAATGATTAGGCGCTCACCTTTTCCCATTGGTACTGAGGAAGTGGAATCAGCAGTATCATCAGTCCAGAAACGAGATAGTGTGTGGTTAGCGTTGAGCCATGTTTCATCCGTGAAAACAATATTTGCCCAATCTTGTATTTTCTTTGCCTCTCTTAAAAAATCACAACGTGCTATAGCTATATCTGTGCGTTCCATTAATAATTTTCTTTTATTTAACTTTTTATATGAAAAGCCAATTGTGTTCAAAACTTTGACCAAAGAAGATTTTTCACCATGAAATAGACCACTTCTTTTCAAAGAAACAATAAGTTTTCTCAAAGTTGGAATTTCTTTTCTCAAGTAGTAATCATATACATGACGACGAATAGCGTCAGCGTCAAAGTCATCAACAGCTGTCACCTTATGAGCCCGGCGCTTTCTTTTTGGTGTAGATGGTTTGTTTTGCTCCAAGCCGCTCCTGCCGTAGGCATCAGTAGTGATTTTAGTCACAGTTGATAGACTGATCCCCAACGCGGCTGCAACACGGTTTGGGACTTGCGTGATAGGTATAAGAGGTCCGCCATTTTGATTTTCTTGCTCAAAATACTCATGAAGTTTTAACACTAACTGTCTCGATTGTGCTTTCAACACACGTCCTTTCGGCATTTTCACGATCAATTAATATAAGTTTCACAAAAGTTTTTCCGTGGAATAAAGCTACTTAACTCAAGGTGTAACAGATGCGAGAGAACACTCAGCGAACGTAAATGCGTGTGACTATCACGGGCGTTTCGTTGAGAGTGACAGATCACGTCAAAATGGCGGCCGAGCGGAAGGTCTGTTGATGTTGCCAGTTGATGTATAATATATTTTTTATGATTATAATAAATACCCACGGATTAACATTTATTTTCAAAAAACTAAGGCAATATTAAATCAAAATGTTGATTTCTATATCTGTTATTAGTTTACGTAGGTTATCATTAATCGAATTACTTAGGTACGTAATTCGATTAATGATAGTAGGTACTATAATCGGAATGGTATCGCATACGAGAATCTTTAGGACATCACTAAATATGTAAATCGTCAATCTGTCAAAAGATGGTTAATATAATGGACAGTGTATACTTGTGAGCACACACATAGCACGAGGCATGCGAAACAATTTACAATACACGCCTCGCTATGTCTGTACGCGCCTTAAGAGCGTTTATATCCGTCGTTAGCCAAAGTCTCATCTATGAGTCAGCAGAATGTAATATATTATGCTTATATTTTATAATTGATTTAATAAGGTAAAGGTGATATAATAAAATAATTAATAAAAATAAAACATTTTATTAATTGTAATATTGACTTAGAAATTTATAGAATTATATATTTAATTAAAGGAAATTCAATAAATGTGACAAACAAAACATAATGAACAACTATTAATAATCAAAATGGTATAATTTGAAAATATGATTAGTCGAGATCTATCTCATTGTTTTGAAGCATCTTTTCTCTTTCTTGCTCGTAGAAATTTTGTTTCTGGAAAATAAATTTACAATAAATAATAAAGATATTTACTTTGATAGAGTTCGACGTGTGGTATCCGACTGAAAACAATAGTACCAACCTCATTTCTTACCAAGGTGTCGTAAAAGGCGACCAATGTAAGTTGACTCACCACTGTGGTATCCGGCTGAGTAGTATATACTACCTCCATTTCTTACCGAGATGTCGTAAAAGATGATTAAGGTAAATCAACCCACCGTTTGCTATCCAGCTGAGAAGATTAGACCACCCTCATTTCTTACCGAAGTGTTGTAAAAGATGATTAAGGTAAGTCGACCCACGGTGTGGTATCCGGTTGATAGAAAAGTACCACAGTAATTTCTTACCGAGGTGTCGTAAAAGGCGACTAAGGTAAGTTGACCCACCGTGTGTATCTGGCTGATTAGAATAGACCACCCTCTTTCTTACTGAGGTGTCGTAAAAGGCGACTAAGGTAAGTTGACCCACCGTGTGTATCTGGCTGATTAGAATAGACCACCCTCTTTCTTACTGAGGTGTCGTAAAAGGCGACTAAGGTAAGTTGACCCACCGTGTGTATCTGGCTGATTAGAATAGACCACCCTCTTTCTTACTGAGGTGTCGTAAAAGGCGACTAAGGTAAGTTGACCCACCGTGTGTATCTGGCTGATTAGAATAGACCACCCTCTTTCTTACTGAGGTGTCGTAAAAGGCGACTAAGGTAAGTTGACCCACCGTGTGTATCTGGCTGATTAGAATAGACCACCCTCTTTCTTACTGAGGTGTCGTAAAAGGCGTATAAGGTAAGTTGACCCACCGTGTGTATCTGGCTGATTAGAATAGGCCACCCTGTTTCTTACTGAGGTGTCGTAAAAGGCGTATAAGGTAAGTTGACCCACCGTGTGTATCTGGCTGATTAGAATAGGCCACCCTGTTTCTTACTGAGGTGTCGTAAAAGGCGACTAAGGTAAGTTGACCCACCGTGTGTATCTGGCTGATTAAAATAGACCACCCTCTTTCTTACTGAGGTGTCGTAAAAGGCGACTAAGGTAAGTTGACCCACCGTATGTATCTGGCTGATTAGAATAGACCACCCTCTTTCTTACTGAGGTGTCGTAAAAGGCGACGAAGGTAAGGCGGTCGTAAAATACGCAGCCAAATCCCATAAATTTTCTTATAAATTTTTTTATAAGATTAATTATTAATTATTTTTATAAGATTATTTTTTATAAGATTATTAAGATTAATTTAAAATAAAGGGCTTTCCTAATATAAAATCCTAATGAAGTACAAACTTACTAGCCACATGTCGCTATCCCATTTTTCAAAAGCAGCAGTAAATTTGGGAGCTTCGAGGCCTTGTTTGGTCATAATGAACGGCTTGTTTTCATTGTTAGGTTGCTCCTGAAACCAATATAAACCTTGGAACATGTAAATTTCACTCGAGTCTCGAATATAAGTAATATGTAATAACTGCCTTAAGATGCCTCCTGTAAGGCCGTATTGCGTAGAACAACGTGTAGTGGAGGGCTGGTGGTATGACTGTGACTAGTCATCACGCCGTTGTATGAAGCTCTACTAGCTATGGGGAACGTCGTCCTAAGGGTGCCTCCTGTGAGGCCGGACCGCGGCTTAGGGCGACGTGTAGTGGAGGGCTGGTGGTATGACTGTGACTAGTCATCACGCTGTTGTATGAAGCTCTACTAGCTATGGGGAACGTCGTCCTAAGGGTGCCTCCTGTGAGGCCGGACCGCGGCTTAGGGCGACGTGTAGTGGACGGCTGGTGGTATGACTGTGACTAGTCATCACGCTGTTGTATGAAGCTCTACTAGCTATGGGGAACGTCGTCCTAAGGGTGCCTCCTGTGAGGCCGGACCGCGGCTTAGGGCGACGTGTAGTGGAGGGCTGGTGGTATGACTGTGACTAGTCATCACGCTGTTTTATGAAGCTCTAAATTTTGTTTAAAGCTTTTTTTTAAGATTCTTTAACTTACTTGTTTAAAATAAAAGGACTTAATAACTTACGCGTTCGAATATTTGCCATGCTTTGTGGTAACTGAAAGCGACCTCTTTACCAAGCCAGACTATGGACACGTCGTCACCTGTCAGTATATATGCCTTACTTTGGTCTAGATCCTGAAAAAAACCATTTATTAAATAACTAGTTTTTACCCGCAACTTCGTTTGCGTGGACTGGTGGTGGATAATAGATGGCGCTTTTCAATATCATCCTATTCTTGTAGAATTAACAGGATTTCTATAGCCTATATGTTATGCCGGTGTATAAGGAATAATTGTGTCTAATTTTATCGATATTGGTTCAGCGGATTCGCGGTGAAAGATTAACAAACATACATACTCACAAACTTTCACCTTTATAATATTACATAGGATTGTAAGTGTATGGGTATAAAAACGGATTGTCCACTTTACATTTAGCATTATATATATATATATATATATATATATATATATATATATATATATATATATATATATATATATATATACATATATATATATATATATATATATATATATATATATATATATATATATATATATATATATATATATATATATATATATATATTTACTTTATCGTGGATTATAGCAAAATAATTTTAATATTACTTTTACGCCGTGTGGTATCCGGCTGTATAGTACCACCCTAATTTCTTACCGAGGTGTCGTAAAAGGCGACTAAGGTAAATCGACCCGCCGTGTGGTATCCGGCTTAATAGGATAGTACCACCCTCATTTCTTACCGACGTATCGTAAAAGGTGACTAAGGTAAGTTGACGCACCGTGTGGTATCCGGTTAAGTAGAATAGATCACCCTCTTTCTTACCGAGGTGTCGTAAAAGGCGACTAAGGTAAATCGACCCGCCGTGTGGTATCCGGCTTAATAGGATAGTACCACCCTCATTTCTTACCGACGTATCGTAAAAGGTGACTAAGGTAAGTTGACGCACCGTGTGGTATCCGGTTAAGTAGAATAGATCACCCTCTTTCTTACCGAGGTGTCGTAAAAGGCGACTAAGGTAAATCGACCCGCCGTGTGGTATCCGGCTTAATAGGATAGTACCACCCTCATTTCTTACCGACGTATCGTAAAAGGTGACTAAGGTAAGTTGACGCACCGTGTGGTATCCGGTTAAGTAGAATAGATCACCCTCTTTCTTACCGAGGTGTCGTAAAAGGCGACTAAGGTAAGTTGACGCACCGTGTGGTATCCGGCTGAGTAGAATAGACCACCCTCTTTCTTACCGAGGTGTCGTAAAAGGCGACTAAGGTAAATCGACCCGCCGTGTGGTATCCGGCTTAATAGGATAGTACCACCCTCATTTCTTACCGACGTATCGTAAAAGGTGACTAAGGTAAGTTGACGCACCGTGTGGTATCCGGTTAAGTAGAATAGATCACCCTCTTTCTTACCGAGGTGTCGTAAAAGGCGACTAAGGTAAATCGACCCGCCGTGTGGTATCCGGCTTAATAGGATAGTACCACCCTCATTTCTTACCGACGTATCGTAAAAGGTGACTAAGGTAAGTTGACGCACCGTGTGGTATCCGGTTAAGTAGAATAGATCACCCTCTTTCTTACCGAGGTGTCGTAAAAGGCGACTAAGGTAAGTTGACGCACCGTGTGGTATCCGGTTAAGTAGAATAGACCACCCTCTTTCTTACCGAGGTGTCGTAAAAGGCGACTAAGGTAAGTTGACGCACCGTGTGGTATCCGGTTAAGTAGAATAGACCACCCTCTTTCTTACCGAGGTGTCGTAAAAGGCGACTAAGGTAAGTTGATGTCAGGCAGGCGGCCGATGATAAAAACGCAGCCAAATCCAAATGGACCACCCTAAGTGGGGTTGGCACAACATGTTATAAGCATGTTACAACATGTTTATAACATGTTGTGCCAACCCCACTTAGAGTAGTATAAGGGCAGGAAGAAGAGGAATTTTAATATTACTTTTGTATCATGGGTTTTTAATGGGTTTCAACTTACTGTTTGCTTGAAATTAGCTATTTCTATAAATTCCAATTTATTCCCGGGCGTCAATAATTTAACTTGGTACAGTTTATAATCTAACTTTCCCGTCCTCTGGTAACTGTCATCTGTACAGAAATAAATATTTCAAACAAATTATAAAAAGCTTATAAGCTGTGGTAGCCCAGCGGTAACACCGTGCGACTCTTTCGAGAAGGTCACGGGTTCAAACCCGGGCAGACACCAATGAGATTTCTGTTAAAACTTATGTGTCTAATTGATAATTGCAATTTATCACACGCTTTTCGGTGAAGGAAAACATCGTGAGATAACCTGCATATCTCTAGAGAATTCTGGATATATGTGTAACCTACCAATCATCGGAGCAGCGTGGTAGGTCTAAGCTCCAAACCATCTCTCCAAAAACGGAGGGAAGAGGCCTATTCTCAGCAGTGGGATAGTAACAGGCCGCTACTTACTTACTTACTTACTTATAAAAAGCTTTAAACAAAATTGCATATCCTTACTGTTAACCGTTGAGGAGTTCCCTCGTCTGGAGCCAACCCTGACATCAGGTCATGCTTATCATAAACATGCATCGTTATTGGACCAGTATGTAAAATTTCAGCTTAATCTAACACCGAACTATATAATGAAATACGAAACATAACCTTGACCTAAAATTATTATGGAATCAAAATTGTATATTGGAAACTTTATACTGGATATATTGAACTCATAATACAAAATATCTGGGTGACCGAGCTACGCTCGGTAATTTTTTACAAAAAAAAAACTTTAAAAAAAAACAATTATTTAGTTGGGGATCGATCCTTGGCATTCACATTTCTCGAGTCTGCCCATTACCGTAATAAACTACGTCGACTTGACTGTTAATGGCGAAAATTCAATTCAATATAAATGTATAGTGTTTTTTAATGCCCAATAACAGGGATAAAACAATATTTTTTATACATAAAACCTAGCTTCTCCCCCAAAACCTCCTACATGCTGAATTTCCGGAAAATCGTTGGAGCCGTTTCCGAGATTCGGAAAATATATATATATACAAGATTAACTCATTTAAATATTAAGATATATATACGAAGTTATGAGACTTGTATTGACCTCTGATGGGTACAATGGGTTGCCAACTTTAAAAAAAAAAAAATAATAATTCTTTTTAAATCAAAAAAATATAGTACTTTTAGGAAATGCAGGAAAAAAAATAGTAGAAATCTATTTTCAATCATTATTTATTTTTCCATTATTTATTATTACTTTTCGCTGGACAATGACAAAGGAGTTAGAGTTACTAACTAACTAAGCACCGTAAATACATGAATGAGTTTCGTTCAAACATTCCCTATTCAGTGTTGCGGGTGCGTTCCATTCACAGTTGGTTAAAAAAAGCGCGACAATTGAATTAGCGATACAAATATAGTATTTATCGTCCTATATTATTTGTCTATAATATATAGTACAATTGACTAAAATATAGTACGATACTATATAACAGGGCTTCTTAAACTTTTTTATATAGCGACCCCCTTCAAGCGTCGGAAATTTTAAACGACCCCCTCCTCCATATAATGAAATATATAATCATAAATTTAAATAAAATCTATTTAATTAAATTTAATGAAAAGAAGTAATGAAGGAACTTAGGAGGAGAAATATTAATAAATCTTTGTTAGAAAAGTTCTTTAAAGGACAGCTGCAGCCATGTAGTTGTATTAATAATGATTGAAAAGTATCAGATCTTTGCGACGCCTTTTGCTTTGAGTAGTCTCGCGACCCCCCTGGGGGTCACGACCCACAGTTTAAAAAGCCCTGCTATATAATATAGTACGGGTGGCAACCCTAGGTACAATGCATGCTGGGAGTTAGGAGACTTCGCGCCGACGATACTCAAATTTTGTTGTTGTCATCAATAACTTTGGTGTGGCGTCCCAAAGTTGTTTTTATTCGTAACTACCGACGCGAGAGGAAGTATCCTGTTAGGTCTTTAATGTTGGTAAACATGTTATTTATTTTTATAATTTGTGATCTCAAAACAAAGTTCTGTATGTTGGCATTATTTTAAAATACTATGTCAGAAGAAGAAAAAGTGTTAAAGACGGTGGATGCTTTTGTACCATATCACCAAATAACAGTAATTGTCAATAAGTATGCTAATAAAAGTGTAAAATAAAGGGAGTTTTATTACAATCCCTATTTATTCAGCGTTATAATGTATGCCTGCGCCTGCTGTTTCGTGTAGGAGCTGCTTGCGCGTAATAAATTGTCATGTTTTTATTATGTAGGCGCGTAGCTGGACAGCTAATCGTTAATTCATCACGCAATTATATTAAAATAAAATAAATTAGTTTTATTTTATTGACAGTCGGAATTGTTATTAATGAATCGTTGCCTAGCAACAAGCGATTATTTTATCTTATTCGTGTTACTTACAACTTTAAATACCTTAGATCTTGCCTTCCCTAAATGCTCCTCACTGATTCGAGATCATTTAGCTTTCTAAAACCCTGTTTCACAAGTTACCAATAAACTGTCCGTTAGCTTATTCGGAACATATCTCGGAATTTTTCGTTTCTGAGGCTTCTGATAGGCTTATTCAGCGCGTAAAGTCCCTAATAAGTTAACAGGTAGATCCAGTGGCTGTTATTTTGTTTATCTGCTGGATAGCAAATATCTATTTCAAAATGGCTGCGACTTTTTTTTTAATTTTCACTTTTAGAGTCTCTTTTACGCCGTGTGGTATCCGGCTGAATAGAATAGTACCAACCTCATTTCTTACCGAGGTGTCGTAAAAGGCGACTTAGGTAAGTTGACCCACCGTGTGATATCCGGTTTAGTATAATAGACCACCCGCTTTCTTACCGGGGTGTCGTAAAATACGACAGAGGTAAGTTAATGTCGGGCAGGCGGCCGGTCGTGAAAACGTAGCCAAATCATGTGACAGCATGTTTATTACATGTTTTGCCGACCCCACTTAGAGTGGGATAAGGGCAGAAAGATGATGACTTTTAGAGTCTCCTTTAAGAGACATTTGTCTGCTACTTAGTTTATTTGTCGGTTAACTAACCGACTCTTTATCAGTAACTTGTAAAATAGGGACTAAGAGTTAATTTGTGGAATGATTTACGAGTGTTAATCCGCAATTCTCTTTACCTTCCGGCATTTAAGTTACAGTATAAAAACACCATAGTAACAAATAGTCACCGCCATCTATCGGAAAATATCTCGTTATCATTACGTTGCAAATAAATAATTCTTGGTATAAGGACCTGTTTCACAAGTTACTAATAAAGTATCGGATGCTTAACCGACAAATAAACCAAGTAGTAGATAAATGTCTCTAAAAAGAGTCTAAAAAGTGTAATATTTGAAAAAATAAAATAGCGGCCATTTTGAAATAGGTATTCGCTATCCAGCAGATAAACAAAATAACAGCGACATGTTCTACCTATTAACTTATTAGGAACTTTAAGTGCTGAATAAGCCTATCAGAAACCTGAGAAACGCTAAATTCCTAGATATGTGTCAGATATGTTAAGAATAAGCTAACAGACAGTTTATTGGTAACTTGTGAAACAGGCTCTCAATTTATTAGTATACGAAGAGGTTTTGCTATTGTCCGATAGATGGCGTGTTGTATGCATTGTAGTTTGGCTACATTGGTTTCATCCAACAATGCATACTTTACCTTAAAAAACAAGAAAAAGAGGATAATTAAAATAATCGATTTTTAAATAAATCGATTTTTGATAAAAAAAATCGATTATTAATTATAATTTTCTCAAATTGCTCAATATTCGTGCATATACATATTCCTAGCCATGCAAAGCCAGAACAAATCGCAAGTTTATAAAAAATCATGCATTGTTCATTTCCAACCCTAAATTTTGTGTTTTGGTGAAATAATAAAATAAAATTATGTTATTTATTTATTTATTTATTATTAAATATATATTATTTTTTACATATATTACATTTTTTACTTATTACAAATACATATATCGTCAAGTTATCATATAAAATAGTTTTAAATCGAACCAAGGCATCATCAAATTACTTATTGAACGTTTACCTATCGGGTTAACCCGATGACGAAACAGGCACATGCGATATATTACAAAGGAGAAGGCACTAATGTTATCATAGTTAAATATATTCTATCGGGTCAACCCGATAACCTCACGATACAGATACAACCCGATTATAAACTAGTAGGCTCCAATTTAATAGCATTAGAAAAGTTTAGAAACGTTATAAAATCTATCGGGTCAACCCGATAAACTTACGATACAAACACACCCAATATGTCATAAATTTATAGGCAGCAATACAATCACGATTGAAGAGTTTGGACACATTAAAATCTTTTGGGTTAACCCGATAACCGAATACAACCCGATATATTATAAAATACCAATTGAATCACGATCAAAGTGCTTGGAAACGTAAAAAAATTATCGGGTTAACCCGATAACTTCAGTAAACAGTCATAATCCTTTATATTGTAATCTTATAGGCACCAATTTAATCCCGATTGAATAGTTGGGAAATTTTAAAAAAACGTCAGGTCAACCCGATAACATCACGACACATGCACAATCCAATATATTATAAACATATAGGCATCCATTTAATAACGATGAAAGTTTGAAAACGTTATAAAAGATATCGGGTCAACCCGATAACCTCATGGTACAGGCTCTTCCGACATGCTATAAATAAGTAAACACCATTTTAATCACGATTGAGTATAAAAAATTTAAAAACTAATTATCGGGTCAACCCGATAACTTTACGATATACACTCCCAACATATTATAAACATATAGGCATACATTTAATAACGATGAAAAGTTTGAAAACGTTATAAAAGCTATCGGGTTAACCCGATAAATTCACAATATTGACTCTCCCGATATAAACTTATAGGCATCAAGTTAATAAAGAAAAAAAAAGTTGTAAAAGCTATCGGGTTCACCCGATATCTTCACAATTAAGACACTCCCGATATATTACAAACTTTTTATATGTTATAAAAGCTATCGGGTTAACCCGATAACTTCACGCTATACACACTCCCGATATATTGTAAACATATAGGCATCCCTTTAATAACGATGAAAAGTTTGAAAACGTTATATAAGCTATCGGGTTAACCCGATAACTTCACGCTATAGACACTCCTGATAAATTATAAAATTATATTTCCAAATTAATAACGATTGAATATTTCGAAAACGGTCAAAAGTTATCGGGTTAGCCCGATAACTTCACGATACAGGCACACCCGATACATTAGGCACCCTTACCGACAGATCTCACAATACGAGAGTGGGACATGCCGACGTCGCGCCAGGTGCTGAAGTATTGCTTGAATATAGCAGGTTCGGTTCCCTGCGGTATTCTAGCTACGTGCACCTGAGAATTAAAACAAATGAAAAAAAATTAAAATAATTTTTATATAAATTGGCTTTTACAAGCACTTTTGAAATGTCAAAAAAAAGAAAATTCAAACAAAAAAGAAAAAAATAATAGGGTCGGAAAAAAATAATAAAAATAATCTATGATCCCACGATCATAGATATTTTTATTTCTTGCGACCACCCACCCGTTCCCCGAATAAACTACGCTAACTTGACAGTTTATGGCAAAAATTCAATTCAATATAAATGTTAGTATTCCTTAAGCCCAAAAACAGGGATAAAATGATTTTTTTTAATAAAACCTAGCTAGATCGATTATTCTCCCCCAAAACCCCCTACATGCTGAATTTTAAGAAAATCAGTGGAGCCATTTCCGACATTCCGAATTTTTTTTTTTCTAAATAACAAAAAGAAACCTTTAAAAAAATTATTATTTATGTGAGGCCCGATCATAGATATTTCTCATTTCTCTAGACCGCCGGTCCCCCGAATAAGTTACGCTAATGTTACAATTTATAGCAAAAATAGTGTTTTATATTCAATGTTAATTTTTAAATTTTTTCAGTGACCGAAAATAGGGATAAAACGCCATTTTTTAAAAAAAACCAAATCGCTACACGCTGAATTTCAGGAAATTCGTTGTAGCCTTTTCCAAGATTCAGAAAATTTATTTATATATATTTTTTTTTTAGACACACACATCCGTCCCCAAAGTAAGTAACTTAATACTTGTGTTCTATAAATATTTTTTAAATGAATACTTAAATACAATTATACACCCAGGCTCAAAGACCAACAAATTCATTTATAGAAAATGTTGGCCCTCGGCAGAAATCGAACCCGCGACCCGCGGCGCTGAAGGCAGGCCACTACGCCAACGGGCCAGTTAAAAAATATGTATACATACAACTCATTTAAATATTAAAAAAAGATAATTGCGGATTACAATTATATTATTTATGTATTTGGGTAAAATAAAATTGTTTAATATTTGTATTGATAACATTGATGTACAATCTCTCTAGATTCACAAATACGCACAAAAAGTGTCCGCGGCAAAACTCAACACATTTCATCAAATGTGTTGACTTTTAAGTTAGTACTGTTTTGCTCGTCTATGAAGAAACATCCCAAACTGTGCAGCAAAACAGTGTAAATTATACACAAAACGTACAAAAAAAAGGATGGAATATCGTATTTTAATTAAGTACAATTTTTTCAATATAAATTTTTACAAATATTTGTCTCTTTAAAGGGGGTTTTTAATTAATTTCAGCATTTAAATAAAAAATAACAGCACGGCTTTGGAAGCGTTCCATACGCGCCTATCTCTTTTTCTCATGCACCTAACGCTGTAGAGTAGAAAGAGTACAAGCATTGTTTCTGGTTTCATCTACGGTTACGCTCTTCAAATTCACTTAGAACAGAGTCGATACGTTACGACAATGGAGCGCTTAATTTTCATTTTATTATTAGTTTTGTACTGGGTGTAATTTATATTATAATATATTAATAATGAAAATATTTTTAAAGTTAATTTTTCTTCCAGATTATTAACAAATATGTCATCAATATGAATGATTAGTTTCTGGTTAATCAAATAATGTCATTGGTAAAAGTACGAACTTTATAATTAAAAAATAAGCTTACTATCGAAGAAAATTAATTTGTAGAAAGAAATAAAACCTTATGTATATTTTTTTGTTTTAGGACCATAAGATAGAAAAAAAAGAGAAAACTCCTACCTCTTCTTTTAATATCTATCTATTTTAGATACACTCAAAAAATATTGTATTGAAAGGAAGGCTAAACTTATGTGAAAAAATGATTCAGAAAAATCAAACAGATCAAAATCAAACAGATCAATAGACAATGCAGAAAGAGAATAAAAGGCTTAGGTATTTTAAAAAAACATAGAAAAAAGGAATGTTAATTCTTCAAAGGAATGGAATTAATATGTCTTATTTACCGAATTATCCGACGATATAGAAGTTACAGAAACGTTAATCTTTATCTTAAAAATATAAAAAGAAAAAATGATCATTAGCTAAATATCCAGACGGCGTATGAAAATTTGTGCTCACATTTTACTAATTCCTTGTACTAATTGTTATGGTGAACATAAATCAAACCAGTCAAGTTAATTATAAACTCGTAAAAAATGGTTTAGTTAAGTTTTCTTTAGTTCCTACATATCCACGTCCCAACTCCACTGCTTTCTATGTTCCGGCTTGAAAACTGATCTAGGTGTAAATAATTCGAGATTTGCTTTTGATAATAAGTGTGTGTATATACAAATGACTTTCAATTTTATATCTAAAGAGTTACGTCTTAATTTGTGTGACTAGTTTTATTTTAATAATATAACGATGTTTATAAGTACGTATAGTAAAGTTCGGACATTTTTTGGGCAAAGTTTCTTCGTGATTGTGCATCTATGGTTTGTATATCAATGATTGATAATAAAAATATCGTCTTACCCATGATGGATAATTTTTGGCGGTCAAATATTGCTCAGCCTTCGACATTGCCTCTGTTTTCTCCTGAAATTGAAATTACTTTTGTAATTATTGCTAAAACTCGAGAAAGTCTTAACCAATTTGACAAATTTTGGTTTTGAAATATTAATAACAGTCTCAGGAAGGATTAGAAGGCTTCAAAGTATAAAAAACTGAAAAAAAAAATTAGAAATTTATTCATCATCCTCCCACCATTATCCCACTCTAAATGGGGTCGGCACAACATGTTATAAACATATCAACTTAACTTCAACTTACCTTAGTCGTATTTTACGACACCTCGGTAAGAAAAAGGTTGGTCCATTAATTTTGAATTTAATAGAAATTTATTATAAAAGGATTATTAAAAGCTGTGGTAGCCCAGCGGTAACAGTGTGCCACTCTTTCAAGGAGGTCACGGATTCAAACCCGGGCAGATACCAATGAGTTTTTCTATTAAAACTTATGTTTCTAATTGATAATTGCAATTTATCACACGCTTTTCGTTAAACATCGTGAGGAAACCTGCATATCTCTAGAGAATTCTGGAGATATGTGTAACCTACCAATCATTGGAGCAGCGTGATAGGTCTTAGCTTCAATCCTTCTCTCCAAAAATGAAGATAAGAGGCATATTCCCAGCAGTGGGATAGTAACAGGCCTACTTAGGATTATTAAAATATTTTACCTTTTGCGTCGCTTGCTTTCCCACCCAAACGTAAATGCTTCCACTGACCGTATCCAAGATATAAGTCTCCTGCAAAGAATAACTTAAGCGTTTCAAATCTAGAGTGGAGTCTATCTCCTGACCAAAATCCTGACTAAAATCGCTTGCGAGTTTGGTCGTGGAGTCTATCTCCTGATGATGCTTCGGTTGCGGGGCGAAACGATTGTTGAGTTTGTGATAGTGAACGTATACAGTGCTTGTGTATCGTGGTGGCGGTAGTGGAGGTTTGTGCATGTGTTTTTTACGACTCCTGTATGTATCAGGTATGATAACCGATTGTCCACTCTACATTAAGCATTATATATATTTTCTATTTTCCTTCATCGCGGATTATAGCAAAATAATCTTATTATTACTTTAGTACATGGAATAGTTTAGTCATTCGCTAGCCTGATCGAGAACATCGTAATAATATTTTTAATATTGTATCACATACATACATATGTACATGTTTCTAGGGTTTTTTCTTTTACTTTTTATAACCAGTGGTACCTGGGTGGCCGAACCTACCTCGGTAATATTTAAAAGATATAAACTAATGCAATAACAAAAATATATTTAAAAAAAACGCCAGCTGACGTAGGAATCGATCCCAGGTTTTGAACTTTATTGTTCCGCGCGTTACCATCAGGTTATCTTGTCTTAGCTTTTCACAGCTCAAACATCTATTGCTTTCTGTTCCTATTTTCTAAAAAACCTCTTATTATCCAAATGTTATTACTCGATTAATGATTTTATAAATGACTTTTAATAATAATTCCATTATATTATATTGGTAATACTTCTGACATCTTACTTATTCAATTAATTTGACTTTATTCTTTTTTTTACTAATTATTCCAAATAAATGACATACTAATATAATAACACTTTAATTCTTAATTATTAATAAATATTATATATATTATTGTAATTGACAAAAGTTAAAAGGCAACACTATTAACCTCGCAAAAACAAACATATGTATGTGCCGATGTGTTATGGCTCGTACTAGTAAGGCTTAAAAAGTTTTAAGAGTTACAAGATAAGGTAATAGCAGTTGGCGGAAAAAAAAAATTGTACACCCTTGTGGGGTAGCTTACAGTACTGTGTGCTAATATAAGATACATTTAATACTGTAAAGCACAAATAAAATATTTGATTTGATTTGATTTATTTTATTAGTGTAACAACGCAGCCGTGTCGCTACTGCAAGCAAGCAAGCCATGACGTCACATCTTGCCACAACCTTTCGCGCCATTTTGACGTGGGAGATGTGACAGCCGCTGTCATTAGCAGCTAGCCCGCGGATAGCGGATGAGAGTTTGCTTTGATTTCATTTTAGCATTTTTTATGAAAAGAATAAAACTGTTTTGAGAATATTTCTTTTATTAATACAAGTAGTTTTGTAACATTAGTTTTTTTTTAGTGCCCAAAAACAGGAATAAAATGAGTTTTTTCTAATAAAACCTAGCTAAATCGATTTATCTCCCCTAAATCCCCTACATTCTAAATTTCAGGAAAATCGTTGGAGCCGTTTCCCAGATTCCGAAAATATCTTTACATATATACAAGATTAATTCATTTAAATATTAAAGAATTATAAGAACAATAAATTTCCTTTACACTTATTCAATATATTTATTCTTTGAGATATATTTCAACTAGCAGCCTGCCCCTGTTTCGCACGGGTATAAAATATATATCCCATGTCAGTCAGTGTAGAAAAATTGATTAAAATCGATCCAGTAGTTTTGATTTATTCATTACTGCCCGTGGCCCGCACGCGTTAAATTTGGAGAAAAACAATTTCCTCTCCCTATACCAAGACAATTTCCTGCTATCTTTGGAATATCTAAATTCATATAGTACATTTTTACTTATTTACTTTTACATTATACCTATGTATTTTATTTTTACAATTAATTACAGAATGTCTTTAAAGAAACTCTAAATATTCGAAGTGCTATAGGGTGAAGCGCGGCGTCCTCACGGCATTTTAAATCTGTAATATCTCCGAAAATGTTCACATAAATTACATGCTGTAAACGGCCATATTGATCTATATTAAATCAACAATTTATTTAAGGTACTCAATTGGATAAGGATTAATGCTGTATTGTATAAAAATTGCTTTGAACATAAGGAATCATTTTTCGTAAAAAGTAAATGAAATAAACTGCTATTGTGGGTTATGCATAAGAGATAGATATATACCATCGCGGACTTTTCTATAGACCTTTTTAAGGTGTACAAATACTTAGTACATCATTTTGATAAATCTCGTAGGGTTTAGCCAGCGTTTGCAATGGAAGCGGGAAAAAGATGTAATTATTTACAGAAACCTCAAAAATTACAGTATTTCTCTACTCCGTATTGAATGTTATTATACGTACAAACCTTCCTCTGGAACCACTCTATCTATTAAAAAAAACCGCATCAAAATCTGTTGCGTAGTTTTAAAGTTTTATGCGTACATAGGGAAATATGGACTTTGTTTTATAATATGTAGTGATGATATGTAGTGATATTTATTATTTTTCTCTTTTGAAAAACTTCTTATTATAAGCAATTTTCTTAAAAGTCAACCCATTAATTCTTCAACAACTTGTCACATTGACGGCGTAAATGTTTTTTTTTATATAACTGACCTAATTATTTGAAGGAGGTTTTTGAAACAGTATAAATACCTGAGGTTTCAATTGCTCTTGGCGGAATGGTGCAGTTAATGGTGTAATTTTCACCTTTCCAGAACTATCTGACACTTCAGATAGGATAACGGAGCGCTCTTCGTTCTTTTCAAATGTCTGAAAGAAGATGTTTTTGTTTGTTTACAAAATATCCAAGTAATATTAGTAGGTTGACCGAGCCTTGCTCGAATCCGACCGAATGGAATAGTACCACCCACATTTCTTACCGAGGTGTCGTAAAAGGCGACTAAGGTAAGTCGACCCGCCGTGCGGTATCCGGCTAAGTAGAATAGGCAGGTGGCCGGTCGTAAAAACCAAATCGTGTGACAGCATGTTTGTAACATGTGCCGACCCCACTTAGAGTGGGATAAGGGCAGGAAGAATCGTAATAACTATTTTTAATAACCATAAAAATGGTTAAAGTTGTTTAACCTTAAAAGCTAGACATATGCTATCGCGGACTTTTATCAAGAACTTCTATAGGGGAACAATTTTGTAATACATAATTTTTTGAATAACTTTCACTGTTTACTAACGCCGTGTGGTATCCGGCTGAATAGAATAGTACCACCCTCATTTCTTACCGAAGTGTCGTAAAAGGCGACTAAGGTAAGCCGACCCGCCGTGTGGTATCCGGCTGAGTAGAATAGACCAACCTCATTTCTTACCGAGGTGTCGTAAAAGGCGACTAAGGTAAATTGACCCACCGTGTGGTATCCGGTTTAGTAGAATAGACCACCCTCTTTCTTACCGAGGTGTCGTAAAATACTACAGAGGTAAGTTGACGTTAGGCAGGCGGCCGGTCGTAAAAACGCAGCCAAATCATGTTACAGCATGTTTATAACATGTTGTGCCGACCCCACTTAGAGTGGGATAAGGGTAGGAAGATTGATTGATTTTATAATAATTATAGCTATGATTTGTATATCATTTTCTGTGTTACAAAATTCCCCATTGAAAACAATTATTTTATAATAACAACTTACATATATTGTTGGTGACGAAAAATATTTAGCATTTTTCAAAATAAATTTGTACACATGGTGCTTCTAGACTAGTGATTCTCAACCTTTTTTTTTTGTTTCGGCACATATTTAACGATTTCAAAATGTTGCGGCACACAAAGAAAGATATAAAAATTATTTACTTACTACAACACACTGCATAATTCAAATTCAAAATATTCTTTATTCAAATAAACTTGTAAACAAGTGCTTTTGAATCGTCAACTCTACTGCTGGTTCGCAAAGCTGTTCCTACCGAGAAGAGCCAGCGAGAAACTTGGCGGTTGCTCTTTTTAAAATATACAATTCTTAATGCTAGTTACATTTAATGTTTCTATCTTGTACAGGGTCGAACAATATTTATATCCACGCATTTTTATCGTCCAAATAATCCTCAACAGTATAGTAGGCTTTCTTAGCCGTGTGGTATCCGGCTGAGTAGAATAGTACCACCCTCTTTTCTTACCGAGGTGTCGTAAAAGGCGACTAAGGTAAGTCGACCCGCCGTGTGGTATCCGGCTGAGTAGAATAGACCAACCTCATTTCTTACCGAGGTGTCGTAAAAGGCGACTAAGGTAAGATGACCCACCGTGTGGTATCCGGTTTAGTAGAATAGACCACCCTCTTTCTTACCGAGGTGTCGTGAAATACGACAGAGGTAAGTTGACGTCAGGCAGGCGGCCGGTCGTAAAATCGCAGCCAAATCATGTTACAGCATGTTTATAACATGTTGTGCCGACCCCACTTAGAGTGGGATAAGGGCAGGAAGATGAAGTATAGTAGGCTTTCTGTATTAGCCTCTCCTTAATAGTAAGTAACATAAATAATTGATGATTATTTTTTTACATATACGAAATAAACTATATACTACAATAATAAATAACGTTTATTAAGAGATTAATTACAAGCTAATAATAAAAATATTTTCTTTTTAAATGATATTATTTAATAATATTAATATATATTTGCAAAAATTGGCGGCACACAAAAGTGCCACGGCACAGCGGTTGAGAATCACTGTAATAGACGTTTGAGGGGATAGAAGGGGGGTAAAAGCTTTGTCAAAAATGGGTCGAAATAGTTTTCAATATCCCACCTGATCGTCCCCACCAGCAGTTTCCTCTGGTACCAAGTCTTTAGATCCAGATCCAAGGTTGGTGAAGAATTTTTGAACATCCACATCACTGGAGTACTGGTCTGATGATGAATATAAACATGAGCAGTTTCAGTTAAATTTGTGTTAAAACTTGAGAACGTATCAACAAACAAGTAAAGTTAAAAAAGCTTTTAACAAAATTTCATGTTAACTGTTAACTGGCTAGATTGTGACTACAATAAAGTACCTCCATTGTTATGTTTATAATAGGAAAAAAAACTGTTAACTGTTGTGCAGTTCTCTAATCTGAAGCCAATCCTGGCACCATCAGGTCATGCTTATCATAAACATGCATCCTTATTTATTTGTTTAAATTAATTAAAAGGGTAAACCAATAAAACTAATTAACATTGATAATCATTGACATATAAAATGGAAACAACTATTGAAAATAAAAACTTAAAGTAACATAGTGTACTTATAACTCACTGAAATGTAGGCACAATACACTATCTTTTGCCATTGGTCTGCAAATATATTGCACTGAGGCAACTCCATTAATAGTTCAGGGCAGATAGTGTTCGAAGTATGGGTGAATTAACCCGGAAAACCGTACGAGAAAAAGGGACCGAATAGAATTTTATACGCCGGTAACGGCCATATTCTTTTGGGACAAAGATGCTGAACAACTTATTACACAGCTCAATACAGTCAATCTTATTAGTAAGAACTTTACAAACTGTAATAGGTTCATGTGCTTGTCGAGTTACCAGAGATTTAAACCCTAAGTGACCCAGAAGAAATTTGGTTGAATACATACAGCAAGGCATAGGTACCTTCGTATGGTTATCATCGGTTTATCATCAGGACTGGAGCAGTATGTAAAATTTCGACGCAATCGGGAAGTGGATCAAATTTAACTTGCACGATTCCATCTTCACATACATACAAGGCAAGTTAAATAAAAGCTCTTAAAAAGTGATTAGCTTACGTATTGAAACTGGCCATACTTGCTTCTTATTTTATCGGGTCAGCCCGAATTTCAGGCCCACCCGGGGCCCTTATTTCTACAAATGAAACTAATGCAAAAAGTGTAATAACTTAACAGCCTGTTACTACCCCACCACTAGGCACAGGCCTCCTCTTTCCGTTTTTGTAGAAAAGGATTGGAGCTAAGACCTACCACGCTGCTCCAATGATTGGTAGGTTACACATATCCCCAGAATTCTCTAGAGATATGCAGTTTTCCTCACGATGATTTACTTCACCGAAAAGCGTGTGATAAATTGGAATTAGACGTTTCGTTATCGTTTTAAATCATCGTTTCAAATACAAGACAATTATCGTTTCAAATCATCATAAAGTCGTATAATGTCAATATTCCTCAGTGTCTGAAGACTAAAGTCTTCGAACAGTGCGTGTTGCCAGTGATAACCTATGGCTCTGAATCTTGGTCGCTGACTATGGGCCTCATAAGAAAGCTCAGAGTCGCTCAGCGGGCGATGGAGCGAGCTATGCTCGGAGTTTCTCCACGTGATCAAATCAGAAATGAGGAGATCCGTAGAAGAACCAGAGTTACCGACGTAGCTCAGCGGGTCGCGAAGCTGAAGTGGCGATGGGCGGGGCACATAATGCGGAGAACCGATGGACGTTGGGGTCTCAAAGTGTTGGAATGGCGACCCCGCACCGGAAAGCGGTGTCGGAAGACCCCCTACTAGATGGACAGACGACCTCAAAAGGGTCGCGGGGAGCCGCTGGATACAAGCGGCACAAAATCGTGTGTTCTGGAGATCCCATGAAGAGACCTTTGTCCAGCAGTGGACGTCCATCGGTTGAAGAAGAAGAAGAAGATAAAGTCGTAAAATCAAATCATAATAGTTTAGTTTTAAATAAGCTCTTTCAAACACTTTTGAATCGTCAAGGATCAATATGATTAATGAAGCTACAACTGGTTCGGAATGTTGCTCTTACCGGGAAGAACCATGGAACACGGCGGTCAATCTTTTAAACATTTTCAATTTTACATCATTAAACCGCAATCTTATATGAAGCTGAAAGGATTTTCAATTTTTATCATCCCAATAATCTTCAATTTTGTAATATTCTTAACGTCTTTTACACTTAATTTAATATCGGAATATATCTACTTAGGGCATAAAGTTACACTGGGTAGCCTAAACCAAACCGCAGAAGTAGAGACGCGTATCGCTCAGGCATGGGCTACGTTTGGCGCAAATAAAAAAGTCTTACGCGGAAAATTATCTATCGCCCTAAAAAAGAAGGTATTCGAACAATGTGTGTTGCCTGTTTTTCGCTTATGGCTCGGAGACTATGACTTTGACCAAACAATCCACAGAGAAATTCCGTGTCGCCCAAAGAGCGATGGAAAGAGCTATGCTGGGCATAACTATACGAGACCGGAAAACTAATGAATGGATACGCTCTAAGACCAAAGTCAAAGACGTAGTCACACTGATTGCCGAGCGCAGGTGGAGATGGGCGGGACACATGAATACGGGTCGTTGGACGCGAAAACTGCAGGAGTGGCGACCACGACCGCATACCCGACCGCGTGGTAGACCGCCAAAACGATGGAAGGATGACATCGTACGACCCGCAGGCCATGATTGGATAAGAAAAGCTCAAGACCGTCGGGAATGGAGGAGTTTGGAGGAGGCCTACGTCCAATATTGGACTTTGAACGGGCCGCTATAGACACTTAATTTAAACTGGTCTAGTATGGATTGCGGAATTTTATTGTATCGCGAATACCGAGACCATCGAATGAGTTGATAACTCTGCTGAGTCGCGACACAGGTATCACAAACTTTTGGTAAATGTAATCACTCACCAATTATTTCAACACGGCCTCTGCCATTGTGGTCTTGATCTCTGATCTGGTTGGCCACTGAGATCGCCTTGAGACGCTCCACATTCTTGGACTTGTCGCCGACGTAGACTAGAATGTCGTTGTTTATGTCCAGGATGAAGCAATCGCCTTTGTTCATTGAAGATATCAGTGGGTCCACCTAGAAAACATTCTCTTGCCCTTATTCCACTCTAAGTGGGGTCGGTATAGGGTTGCCACCTGTACTATATTATATAGTATCGTACTATATTTTAGTCAATTGTACTTTATATTATAGAAAAATAATATAGGACAAAAAATACTATATTTTTATCTCTAATTCAATTGCCGCGCTTTTTTTAATAAACTGTGAATGGAACGCACCCGCAGCACTGCATAGGGAATGTTTGAACGAAACTCATTCATGTATTTACGGGGCTTAGTTAGTTAGTAACTCTAACTCCTTTGTCATTGTCCAGCGAAAAGTAATAATAGATAATCATGGAAAAATAAATAATATATTTTTTTCCTGAATTTCCTAAAAATACTATATTTTTTTGATTTAAAAAGAAAAATACTATTTTTCTTCAAAAAAAAAGGTGGCAACCCTAGATCTGTACAACATATTTTAAACATGTTATATAATTTGGCTAATGGCTAGTTATTTTACGATCGGCCGCCTGTCAACTTACCTTAGTCGCCTTTTTGCGGCACTTTGATTAGAAATGTGAGTGGTCATTCTACTTAGCCGGATATCTCACGAAGGGGTTGACCCTCCGTCTGGTATCCGGCTTAGGTAAGTTACCTTAGTCGCCTTTAACGAAATGAGGGTGGTTTATTCTACTCAACCAGATACCACAGGGTTTTCTATGTCCACCTAGAAAACCTCACTTATTAAACAAGGTACCCTGCCCCGTATGTTTCACGGTAAACTCAAAACTTACTGAACAAATTTTCATGCAGTTCTAAAATATAAAATAATTCATAAGGAAGGTTTATACAAGTATAATATCTTAAAGTTATAAATAAATGAATTGAAATATGGCGATTATTGCCTCACCTGCCTAACTCGTACATTCTTTTTGCCTTTGATTTGGAACAGACGTTTCTCGGCTCCGGGGTTGGTGACTACATGGTTGAACCCAGACTGGTGCCCGCCATCCAGATATCGTACAACTGTAAGTAAACCGCCTGTTACTATCCCACTGCTGGGCATAGGCCTCCTCTCTGTTCTTGGAGAGAAGGGTGGGAGCTAAAACCTACCACGCTGCTCCATAATGACTGGAGATATAATGCTGTTTACAATGATATATTGTTTGCTTGATCCCGCTGTGGTGGTATCCGGCTGAATAGAATAGTACCACCCTCATTTCTTACCGAGGTGTCGTAAAAGGCGACTAAGGTAAGTTGACCCACCGTGTGGTATCCGGTTCAGTAGAATAGACCACCCTCTTTCCTACCGAGGTGTCGTAGAATACGACTAAGGTAAGTTGACTCACCGTGTGGTATCCGGTTCAGCAGAATAGACCACCCTCTTTCCTACCGAGGTGTCGTAAAAGGCGACTAAGGTAAGTTGACTCACCGTGTGGTATCCGGTTCAGCAGAATAGACCACCCTCTTTCCTACCGAGGTGTCGTAAAAGGCGACTAAGGTAAGTTGACTCACCGTGTGGTATCCGGTTCAGTAGAATAGACCACCCTCTTTCCTACCGAGGTGTCCTAGAATACGACTAAGGTAAGTTGACTCACCGTGTGGTATCCGGTTCAGTAGAATAGACCACCCTCTTTCCTACCGAGGTGTCGTAGAATACGACTAAGGTAAGTTGACTCACCGTGTGGTATCCGGTTCAGTAGAATAGACCACCCTCTTTCCTACTGAGGTGTCGTAGAATACGACTAAGGTAAGTTGACTCACCGTGTGGTATCCGGTTCAGCAGAATAGACCACCCTCTTTCCTACCGAGGTGTCGTAAAAGGCGACTAAGGTAAGTTGACTCACCGTGTGGTATCCGGTTCAGCAGAATAGACCACCCTCTTTCCTACCGAGGTGTCGTAAAAGGCGACTAAGGTAAGTTGACTCACCGTGTGGTATCCGGTTCAGTAGAATAGACCACCCTCTTTCTTACCGAGGTGTTGTAGAATACAACTAAGGTAAGTTGACTCACGATGTGGTATTCGGTTCAGTAGAATAGACCACCCTCTTTCCTACCGAGTTGTCGTAGAATACGACTAAGGTAAGTTGACTCACCGTGTGGTATCCGTTTCAGTAGAATAGACCACCCTCTTTCTTATCGAGGTGTCGTAAAATACATTCATACCACACGGCGGAACTTACTAATTACGATAGTTTAAAAACTTACCACCCCCCGTGAAGTAGTTGGTGAACTGTGAGCTCTCGTATCCCATGCTTTCTCTATGCTGTATAGCTTTCCCATCGAATTTGTCATCCAGACCGACGGTCAAGATGGCCGCCGCGCCCGCTTCGTCCTGCGACGTTTCGCTGCCGATCCAGTAATGTATGTCCCAGGATAAGTTGTTACGTTTATCTGCTGTCGTCTGGAACGACGTTTGTTCATGTTTAAATATACTATGAATAAATAATAAATATCTATTTATTATGTTCTCGGTAATTATTTACATAAAATAAACTTTAAAAAAAGAAAAAACGAAAAAGGGATCGATCCTTGGCATTCCCATTTCTCGAGGCTGCCCGATAACCGAATAAGCTACGTCGACTTGACAGTTAATGGCGAAAATTCAATTCAATATAAATGTTAGTGTTTTTTAATGCCCAAAAACAGGGATAAAACAATATTTTTTTTACATAAAACCTAGCTAGATCAATTTTTCTCCCCTAAAACCTCCTACATGCTGAATTTCAGGAAAATCGTTGGAGCCGTTTCCGAGATTCGGAAAATATATATATATACAAGATTAACTCATTTAAATATTAAAGATAAGAACCTGGGGAACGAGCTGTGCTCGGTAATTTTTAAAATTATGTAAAAAAAAAGTTTAAAAGAAAAATTAAAAAATAATAAGGCAGGTAGGGCTCGATGCTAGGTATTTTCACCTCTCTAGACCGCCCGTTCCCCAAATGAAATACCATGACTTTACGTTTGACAGCGAAAAATTGTGATTGTATTCAGCGTAAATTTCAAAAAAAAATTGAGAGCTCAAAAATAGGGATAAAACGCCATTTTTTTTTAAATAAAACTTATGTAGATCGTTTTTTTTCCCCCAAAACCCCCTTTTAAGGTTAACCCTCTTTAACCATTTTTATGGTTATCAAAATACTATATTACGGTTTTTATCTTTCCACGCGGGCGGAGCCGCTGGCGATTGCTAGTCTTAAGTAATATTTAAATAAGTTAATCTTGGAACTAAGTATGTAAGGGGTTTTGATCTACCTATGTTTCATTTTAAAAAAAATACTTTTTATCCCTGACTTCTGACGCTAAAAAAAAATGTAGAATAGAATTCAAATGATATTTTAGCTATAATTGTAAGATTGTTATAGCTCAAATAGAAGCTGTGATGGCCTAGCGGTGCGACCGTGTGAATCTCTAGAGACGATCATGGGTTCAAACCCGGGCAGACACCAATGAGTTTTTCTATTAAAACTTATATGTCTAATTGATAATTGCAATTTATCACACGCTTTTCGGTGAAGGAAAACATCGTGAGGAAACCTGCATATCTCTAGAGGATCCTGGGGATATGTGTAACCTACCAACCCGCATTGGAGCAGCGTGGTAGGTCTTAGCTCCAATCCTTCTCTCCAAAAATGGAGAGTGGAGGCCTATGCCCAGCAGTGGGATAGTAACAGGCTGTTACTTACTTATAGCTCAATGGGGAACGGGCAGACTAGTCTAAATACCCAGGATCAAATCCCAGATGTCACCTTTTCTTTTTTTTCTCTTCTTTTATTTTTTATACATTTAAAAATCGACTAGGTACTTTTAATTAAGCCAAAATTCATACTTCGAGACTGGCTTATTTGCAACTAGCGGCCTGCCCCTGCTTCGCACGGGTATAAAATATATATCCCATGTCACTCAGTGTAAAAAAATGATTAAAATCGATCGAGTAGTTTTGATTTATTCATTACTGCCCGTGGCCCGCACGCGTTAAATTTGGAGAAAAACAATTTCCTTTCCCTATACCAAGAAGATTTCCTGCTATCTTTGGAATATCTAAATTCATATAGTACATTTTTACTTATTTACTTTTACATTTTCCCTATGTATTTTATTTTTACAATTAATTACAGAATGTCTTTAAACAAACACTTGAAAGAGCGACATCGCTGCTAAAGTCGAAATGTTATAGGGCGAAGCGCGGCATCCTCGCGGCATTTTAAATCTGTAATATCTCCGAAAATGTTCACTTAAATTACATGCTGTAAACGGCCATATTGATCTATATTAAATCAACTATTTATTTAAGGTACTTAATTGGATAAGGATTAATGCTGTATTGTATAAAAATTGCTTCAAAAATATGACATTATTTTTCGTAAAAAATAAACAAAATAGACAAAAAATGCTATTGTGGGTTATCCATAAGAGATAGACATAAACCATCGCGGACTTTTCTGTAGACCTTTCCAAGGTGTACAAATACTTAGTACATTATTTTGATAAATCTCGTAGGGTTTAGCATGCGTTTGCAATGTAAGCGGAAAAAAATGTAATTATTTACAGAAACCTCAAATATTACAGTATTTCTCTACTCCGTATTGAATGTTATTATACGTACAAACCTTCCTCTGGAATCACTCTATCTATTAAAAAAAACCGCATCAAAATCTGTTGCGTAGTTTTAAAGTTTTATGCGTACATAGGGATATAGGGACTTTGTTTTTTAATATGTAGTGATGAAAACGCAACATGTGTTCATAATTTGAATAGAAATAAACTTTAATACATACTCTTAAGGTCGATGTTTGTTTATCCAAAACTCATATGTCGGTACACGTTTTAATCCTCAAGAATATCTAGTAGCCTTTATAAAAGTAGAAAAAGCTTTTTACCTTCAAAACGATGTACGAATCGCCCTTGTAAAACTTTCCGACATCTGACTGCGGCACGGCGACCGGTTCAAAGTTCTGTAAATCAACATTTTGCATTACATTGGAGAGACTTGAAGCAATTTTTAAAATTTCTTCATTTTAGAACCTCTAAAATGAAGTTTTTCCGTAATCATTTTCTTCCTCTAGCACGTCACATAGCCTATAAGGCTGGGGCTACATTAGCAGGCGAAGAATGTCACTTTGGCGCGCAAAACATCGCGCACACACAATGTTTTTGTCTACAAAAGTAATGTGTTTAGTACTTTCAAACGTTCAAATTTCTACCATTCGATCAGGGGAATAATAGGCAACACAAGCCTCATCCTAATGACAGTTGCACTCAACGTCATTCGGTTACTGTCACTACGCTTAAACGGTAACGGTCGAATTCTTTCTACTCGCACGACTCCGAGCTCCCTTGTTAATAGACATTTTACGTGAAAGAGAAGTGAAGTTAAGTGAAACGAGCCAAATTATAGTAAATGCACCTGTGGACATCAGCAGACGGGGCCCCGCAACGCGTGACTGTTCTGGATGCTGGTAAGTGTTTGCTTAATTACTCCTCTGAGAGATCGAAGGAACTAAATATTCACAACATCTACTCTTCGAGCCGGATATACCGCATTATATTTGGTTATTTTGATTTAACTTCGCGTATTTTCATTAATTTTGCAATAACATTTTCAAAATTAATTAGTTTTCATCATATAAAGTTGTTGCTTAGCGCGGGTTCAACCGCCGGCCATCAAACTTTAGATTCAAATTACAAGCATTTAGCGTGTTATTTTACGATAATACCGATGTGTACAGTACCTACCAGTGTGATCTCGACGTTTACTTTCTAATTATATATAGATTTGTAGTTAAATACGCAAATTTGGTGAAATTACATTTCATCATTTTTTCGAATTGTAACGTAGGTAGGATATTTAATCTTGCGCTCGGGCTTCGGAGTCTCGGCATACGCCAGCGAATAAAATAAGGCTAGTCACATACTACGCTTTCACTATTTTTGTACAACGTACATAAAATATTTGTACTTAGTATTTTCGTACTAAGCTACTATCTTAGGTTTAGGTATTACGTACCAAACCTATTTTCGCGGTAATTGTATTTTCGTACTTTACCCATCTAGCTGTTCATGTATTTTCGTACTGGACACATAATACATCGTTGCATTTAACACAACGTGTTAAATATATTTTTCGTGTAACTTTCCTTGAATATTTTCTTTTAACATTAACTTCTTTACATTTTAATTTGTTCACATTTAAATTTAATTTTTTATAACGGTTGTTTAGTGACAATGGAACTAGAACAATTAATTTTCGAACGTGATCTTGCTTTAAACAGTATGCAACGCATAGTAGACTGTTCAAATAATCCAACGGAGTTTCGCGTTCGTTCCAAGGAATTAAATGCAATTAAGAAAACATTCTTTCAAGTCCAAGCAAAAATAGAAAAACTTTCCGTTAAATTTGAAAATTTCTCCAAAGAAGAGCATTTAGCCATACGTAATGAATTTGATTCTTTATACTTTCAAGTTCAAGTAACATTAGATACTATGAAGGAGACTCGTAAACAAAGTATCGCTAGTGTGTCGCCTGCCTGTGCCCTCGACGGCCACGCACACTGTAGCCGCTCGCAGCAACACATACGCCTACCACAGCTATCATTACAAACGTTTGACGGTAAACTAACCGAATGGAATGCTTTCTATGACTTGTATAAATCGCTCGTACACGATAATGAATCATTAACAAATGTCGAACGGTTTCGTTATTTGTTGTTATTTTTAAAAGACGAACCTTATAATCTTATTAAATCGATACCGGTCACTGAATCGAACTATGAAAATGCTTTACAGGTTTTAATCAATCGTTACGAAAACAAAAGAATTATCTCGACAAAACATTTAGATAATATTTTTGATGTCGAACCGGTGAACGACAAAAACGTCGAACCTAGTTTGCGTCGTTTGCTTAATACCTATCACGAAAATATTACAGCTTTAAGTTCTTTAGGTTTTCCAGTTTCTAGCTGGAGTTTTATTCTTTTAAATCTTTTTTTACGCAAAATAACGCCTAGTATACGAAGGCGTTTCGAATTGTCTTTACGCTCGTCAAGTGAAGTTCCCGCCGTTAGCGAATTACTTGACTTTCTCGATAAAGAGTTATCGGCGTCCGAGGTCATGTCGGCGTCCGCGCGCCCCGCGAGCGCGCTCGCTGCGGCGGGCCGGGCGGCGGCGGCTGGCTCGGCCGGCGGCTCGGCCGGCGCGCCTTCTGCGGTGATGTCATCCCGCCACGCGCAGGCGGCGAGCCGCGCGTTATCTTTTACTCGCTCGCGCTCCGACGCACAATACACTGCGCCGCGCGCTTATAAAAATTATACTTCGCCGCATTCGATGCGATCTATGAGTGTTCACGCTACAACTGCGGCCGATTTATCTAATAAAATAAAATGCGCATACTGCAAGGATAATTCACATCCGTTATACAAATGTGACAACTTTCAAAGGCTTACTTTAAATGAGCGTAAACATTTTATTAACGAAAATAAAATTTGTCACAATTGTTTGTTCGTCGGTCACGAAACTAAAGACTGTAAATCGCGCCACAGTTGCCGCGTTTGCGCTCAGCGGCATCACTCTTCATTACATGAAGATGTGCCCATACAAAACGTCACGCTGACGTCGGAATATTTTCCTTCCCCTGAGTTACACTCGGCAGCGGAAATTTCAGCGCCCACTCCTTCATGCGGAGCTACGGGGCGCTCGAACAAACAAAACTGTACGGTTTTGCTTACTACCGCGTTAGTAAACGTCCGTCGCACGGATCACGGACCTTACTTTCCGCGTTTGGTGCGCGCCCTCATCGACCAGGGCTCGCAGGCCACGCTCATTACTGAGTCGTGTGTCCAACGCCTCGGCCTACCGCGGTACCCCGCGCAGACGAGCACCACTGTTACGGGCATAGGTGATAGCAACGCGCAACCGCGTGGGTATGTATTGTGCGAGGTTACACCCCACAATAAGCCGGAACCCAAGCTGATCGTCGAAGCTCTTATACTTCCAAAAATAACTAGTTACCTTCCGAACATACCGAGATCATTCGAACAAATTCCGCATCTTAAAGGACTTACTTTAGCGGACCCAGAATTGCGTTCTGCGCGTCCCGTTGAACTTCTCCTAGGGTCGGACTACAGTGATAGCATACTGCTGCACGACAACATCAAGGGCCCGCAGGGAACCCCTGTGGCTATTAATAGCATTTTTGGCTACCTACTAAACGGTAGAATATCGCATTCCATTCCGGGACAGATTTGCACTAATATTAGTACTTGTCAATTAGACATTCAACTTCAAAGGTTCTGGGAACTGGAGTCAGTACCTGACAAGACGCATCTTTCTAAAGATGAACTCCGCTGTGAGTCGATTTTCGTCGAAACTCACAAACGCGACTTAAACGGGAAATATACTGTTTCCCTTCCGTTTAAAGAGAACGCTTCCCCTCTCGGCGAATCACGTGCTATTGCCCTCTCCCGTTTAAATAAACTGGAGGTCAGGTTGTCACGTGATCCTGCTTTACGAGCAGATTACAATAGGTGTCTCCAAGAGTACCTAGACTTGGGAAACATGGAGCCTGTTACTGCTTCTGCGAACAGTGACACGACCCCGTACTACATTCATCATCACTGCGTGATAAAAAAATGTGCTGCTACCACTAAACTTAGGGTAGTTTTCGATGCCTCATGTAAGACGACATCGGGTCGTTCCCTTAACGACAACTTACTGACGGGTCAGAAATTACATCAGGACATTACCGAGGTTCTTCTCAAATACAGACTACATAAGATAGTCTTCACTGCAGACATTAAAATGATGTATTGTTTCATTGATCTGTGTAAAGAGCATCGCGACTTCCAACGGATACTCTGGCGATTCTCTCCTCTCGATCCTGTGCGTGAATTCCGTTTATGCACAGTGACCTTCGGTGTTGCGTCTGCACCATTTCTGGCTCTACGGACACTTCGTCAGTTAGCGATTGACGAAGCCGCTTCCTATCCAAACGCTTCGCAAGTGCTTCTCAATGAAGTATTTGTTGACGACATTGTTACTGGTGCCGATACCCTCGAAGACGCTGTAGCGCTGCAACTGCAGCTTACAGACATCTTCGAACTTCGTAAATGGACCAGTAACAGTGCTGAATTCTTAACTCATCTGAACAAGTCAGATTCACATAGCGACGATGCTCTCATACTTTCGGCGCTAGACACGGATACTTCCGTGAAGGTCTTAGGGCTCAAATGGCATCCTAAATCTGATACCTTTACCTATCAAACAGATACCCCTCCACATAAATGTACAAAGCGTATAATGCTCGCGGAAATTGCTAAAATTTACGATCCTTTAGGTTTTCTTAGCCCCATTACATTATTCGTAAAACATTTAATACAGCTTTTGTGGGTATCAGGTACTGGTTGGGATGAGGTTCCACCTACAGGTATTTGTGAGTTGTGGTACAAATTTCTCAACGAGCTTCCACTTCTGCAAACAATAAATTTACCTCGCCACGTTCTTTCTTGCCATAAACCTTATCAAGTGCAACTTCATGGCTTCTCAGACGCATCTGAAAAGGCATACGCTGCCTGCGTCTATATTCGCGTGGTCGACTCGACTGGTGCTATCAATGCACATCTTCTTTTGGGGAAAACGAAAGTTGCACCCTTAAAACAACTTACAATTCCACGTCTCGAACTTTGTGCCGCACATCTGCTATCCAAACTTATTAAAAAAATTCTTACCGCTTATAACAATCTGCTAGCGATTAAAGAAGTATTTGCTTGGTCTGACTCATCGATAACCCTTGCATGGTTACGTTCGTCTCCTCATAAATGGCGAACATATGTGTCGAACCGCATCGCGAAAACAACAAGCAACGTGCCTGCTTCACAGTGGCATCACGTTGCGTCTGCGGATAACCCCGCAGACCCAGCCTCACGGGGTGTACTACCATCCCAGCTGAATCACCAGCAGTGGTTCAATGGCCCTCACTGGCTCACAAAGCCGCAATCAGAGTGGCCAGTGTCTCACGTTCCGTGTCATACTGGCGAAGAACGTCGAAAACACACTCTCCTAACGCAAAAGATCGAACCTAGCTCAGAGTTCCTGGAGCGATTTTCATCGTTGCCAAAAATGTTACGCATTATTTCACTTGTTTTTCGATTTTACCATAAGTGTCGAAAAAGTAAAGCTTATCCGTCAAATTATATTACGGTTCCAGAGGTAAAACATGCGCTCAATCGAATCATTCTCCTTGTTCAAGCCGAACATTTTTCAGAGGACCTTTCGCGTCTTAAGGATGATGATAGGTGTACCAAGCGTCTACAAAGGCTCAAGCCATTCCTGGATGATACGGGTTTACTAAGGGTCGGCGGCAGAATAAGCTGTGCTAACGTCCCTTATGATGCCAAGCATCAAATTCTTTTACCTAAGAAGCATCACTTCACCAATCTACTTATTGACTTTTACCACACTACAAATATGCATGTCGGTCCGCAAACTTTACAGTATACTCTCGCTCAGAGGTACTGGATACTAAGCGCCCGCGATGCAGTGCGTATGCGAACACATCGCTGTGTCCCCTGCGCTCGCGCGCGTCCTATCGCGCCGCAGCCGGTTATGGCTCCGCTGCCAGCAGTAAGAGTCCGTTCTCTTCGTCCATTTCTGCACGTAGGGGTAGATTTTGCTGGACACTTTTACCTGAAATCTAGTCGTGTTAGGAATGCGAAAATATACAAATCGTACGTCTGCGTTTTCGTGTGCATGTCAACGAAAGCAATCCATTTGGAGCTTGTTCCCGACTTGTCAACGGAATCCTTTGTAAATACACTACGGAGGTTCATATCCCGCCGCGGTTTATGTACCGATATTTATTCCGATTGTGGTCGCAATTTTGTCGGATGCGATCGTTATCTTTCCGAACTTTACTTGTTTCTACGAGACGAGTCAAATCAGTCCTTCATTACCAAAAAATTGACTGACCTATCCATTACATGGCATTTCAATCCTCCTTACGCTTCTCACTTTGGAGGAATTTTCGAAGCAGCGGTAAAGAGCATGAAAACTCACCTTTATCGAGTCATAGGTAAGCTTACACTTACACATGACGAATTTCAGACATTACTTTGTCAAATTGAGGCGGTTCTCAATTCTAGACCGCTCTGCACACTCAGTAGTGATCCCGGGGATCCACTACCTCTTACTCCCGGTCATTTTCTCATCGGGGAACCATTAACCGCGCTACCGGAATTCGACTTATCGAATGATAACCCAAACCACCTTGTTCGATGGCAGGTTATCCAGCAAGCTGTTCAACATTTCTGGAAACGCTGGAGTGTTGAATATCTTCACCAACTCCAACCACGCGATAAATGGTTCCACGATAACAAAAATACAACCCTTAGCGAGGGTTCTGTAGTCGTGTTGGTCGACAACACGTTGCCACCGTTGCAATGGCGCTTAGCGCGCGTGCATCAGCTGCACCCCGGTGCCGACGGCGTTACTCGTGTCGTAACTGTACGCATCGGTAATACGTTCACCAAGCGACCTGTAGTTAAGGTTTGCCCTCTGCCTGTTCAGTAGGCAGTATTTTTTAGTTTATTTAGTTTTACTCGTAGCTTAAGTTTAGTTTTTTTTTTAATAAAATAAAAGATTATTTTATGGCCGGCGGCATGTTTAGTACTTTCAAACGTTCAAATTTCTACCATTCGATCAGGGGAATAATAGGCAACACAAGCCTCATCCTAATGACAGTTGCACTCAACGTCATTCGGTTACTGTCACTACGCTTAAACGGTAACGGTCGAATTCTTTCTACTCGCACGACTCCGAGCTCCCTTGTTAATAGACATTTTACGTGAAAGAGAAGTGAAGTTAAGTGAAACGAGCCAAATTATAGTAAATGCACCTGTGGACATCAGCAGACGGGGCCCCGCAACGCGTGACTGTTCTGGATGCTGGTAAGTGTTTGCTTAATTACTCCTCTGAGAGATCGAAGGAACTAAATATTCACAACATAATGATAAAATTATTTTGCTATAATTCGCGATGAAGTAAAATAGAAAATATATATAATGCTAAATGTAGAGTGGACAATCGGTTATCATACCTGTTAGGTACATGCAGGATTCGTAAACCACACAAACCTTCACCACAATACACAAGCACGTTCACTATCACAAACTCAACATTTTTACGAATCCAGCATGTATCAGGTATGAAAACCGATTGTCCACTGTACATTTGGCATTATTTATTCTATTTTACTTCATCGCGGATTATAGCAAAATAATTTTATTATTACTTTTGTATTATGCATCTTCGCAAAGTAACGCCTAATTCTATAAAGTTTTTGTCTACATTAGGTGCCCGAAAATTTAGAAAACGGCATACGGCGAATATTCATTGTCTAGTTTTGTGCATTCCAAACGTAGTCTTTGCATTATATGCCAGTAAATTATTATTTATTACACTCATCCTCCTGCCCTTATCCCACTCTAAGTGGGGTCGGCACAACATGTTATAAACATGTTGTGATATGATTTGGCTGCGTTTTTACGACCGGCCGCGTGCCTGACGTCAACTTACCTTAGTCGTATTTTACGACACCTCGATAAGAAAGGGTGGTCTATTCTACTAAACCGGATACCACACGGTGGGTCAATTTACCTTAGTCGCCTTTTACGACACCTCAGTAAGAAATGAGGTTGGTCTATTCTACTCAGCCGGATACCAAACGGCGGGTCGTCTTACCTTAGTCGCCTTTTACGACACCTCGGTAAGAAAAGAGGGTGGTACTATTCTATTCAGCCGGATACCACACGGCGTTTATTACACTCGTACGAGTATCAGTTACTAATAAACTAAAAATAATATGAAAATGAGATGAAAGAGAAGATCTTGTATGACTAATATTCACAGAAACCGAACGTAAAAATCCGGACAACACTGAAATGTGTTGGACAGATGTGGCTTAGGGATGTAAAAAATAATCGATAATTTTTTTAAATATTCGATTTTTAATATACGATTTAAAAAAAAATTAATAATTAATTATTTTAATCTTCTAACTAAAATTAGGAGAAAAAAGAACAGAAAATATAAAGTCTAACAAACTTAGGGATAATAGGGAATATTTACTGACCTCAATTCTCCACAGCTCCAGACCAGCACGTTTTCCAGCATTAGCAAATGCTGGATGTACCCTGGCCTTTTGTCGAGCATCCTGTAAGCAAATAACATACATCAAGACCATTTAGTCATTTTGTCTTATTATAGACTAACTTGCATGTATAAGGTATGAGAACAGATAGTCCACTCTACATTTAGCTTTATATAAAATATCTATTTACTTTATCGCGGATTATACCAAAATAATTTTATTATTACTTTTGTATTGATCTTCGCAAAGTAACGCTTAATTCTATCATCATCATACTGCTTGTATCCCACTCTAGGTGGGGTCGGCACAACATGTTACAAACATGTTGTCACATAGGTTGACTTCGTATTATACGACCAGCCGCCTGCCTGACGTCAATTTACTTTAATCGTATTCTACGACACATCTGTCTATTTTACTCAATCAAGGTCTATTTTACTCAACCGGATACCACACGACGGGTCAACTTACCTTAGTCGCCTTTTACGACACCTCGGTAAGGAATGAGGGTGGTCTATTCTACTCAGCCGGATACCACACGGCGAGTCAGCTTAACCTAGTTGCCTTTTACGTTACCCCGTTACCACTACATTTAGCATTATATATATTTTCTATTTGCTTTATCGCGGATTATAGCAAAATAATTTCATTATTACTTTTGTATTAATCTCCGCAAAATAGCGCCTAATTTTATAAATTAGATACTTAGCGACTTTACCTGAGTACGCCCTCTACATCGTACTTAGCTTAATCATTTGTAATCGCCGATTATGTAGAGCTAGGTCAAAGGTGATTGTAGACGTGCCCACTGTGACACCGCCGTCCTTCCTTCCCACGCGTGTGTGGTTTCCGTTCCCGCTCGCGGGCGCTTAGCTGGGCCTCCCTTAGGGGTCTCACCCGGCTGGGTTGCACGCGCTGAGGGAGTTCGGAGCCATACTCGCAAAGAAGTAGGCACTGTAAAGCACGCACAAATAATCGTGTACCATGTCCGGAAGGGGGGAGCCCCCCCCTAAGGACCAACGCATCAGGGGGGAGCGTCCCGCTTTCCCACACGCCGTAGTAAGGCGCGAGTTACGGAATGTCGTTCCGTTCGTGCCGACAGCGCCAGCACCGGCGCAACCAGCACCTCGTCCTCGCTTCCGGTCGATAACCGGCGAGCAACAGTCGTCGGAGCCTGCCACTTCTTTAATCACGGCCGATGTATCTGAGTATACATCGGGCGTCGATGCGCCGAAGCGACCACGTGCTGACGACTCATCACCCGGGTCTCAAGAGGGTGAAGATAAGCGTCCGAAGACGGATCGATCACCGACGCCCTCACCAACGCCAACACCACCACCACCACCTGTAGAACCTGCTGGCCTAAGAACCTATGCCCGGCAATCGAAACCCCTGCCTACCGCGCCACAGGAAATAACAGGAGGGCAGTCTCAAATTGCTGGTGAGACGCAGGAGTCAGGCAGCTGGCCTCGAGACTCCACCAGTTATGCTGGTCTGGCGTCACTATCCTCAATGGTGACTAGCCGCCCCCCCTCACCCCAGGCCGGACCCTCCGGCTACGCCGCCGCCGCCGCCGCGCCGCCGTCGCCTCGAGCGCTGGAACAGCGCCAGGCCGAACAGCAGCGCCAGCAACAACCAACAGCAGCAGGACTAAAGACGGCACGGTCTGAATATCCCCCGATCACGGTGGAGTGCTTCCCAAATTGGACGAAGCACTTCAGCGTCATTCGGGGCCAACTCGGACACGCACCCAACGCCCGCCCGATGGGGAAAGGAGTGCGTTTTCTACCGAAGTCTGCGGAGGAATTCCGGGTCCTCCAAAGATACCTCATCGACGCCGCCAAACAGGACCCCGCCATATCGTGGTTCTGTTATAGCCCGGCGTCGACCCTGCCCACTAAGGTAGCCATCAGGGGGCTACCTCAGGACACCCCGCCAGAAGAAGTCGTCGTGGCGTTGCGTACCCTCGGTTACCCGGCGGACCGAGCGAGGGCCATTCCGGCGGTCAGAGGGCGACTCGGCTGCACGTTCTTCGTGCAGCTCGAACATTTATCACACGAAGAGCTCGGTCACTTATACCGTGAGACCGAGTTGCTGTCGATGCCTGGCCTCATCATCGAGGCCTGGAAGGGTGGACGCGGGCCACCTCAGTGTCACCGCTGCCAGCAGTTTGGCCACTCATCGGCCAATTGTCACCGGCCGCCAAAATGTGTCCGATGTGCTGGCGGACACATCTCACAAGACTGTGACAGGGCCCCAGAAGAAGCCCCTAAGTGTGCCAACTGTGGAAAGGCGCACGTGGCGCGCGACCGGAAGTGCCCTGTCTTCCGGAGAGAGGCGCGAAGGCGCGGAATTGACATCGCGCCGCCGCGTCCGAACGAGCCGGTGAAGAAGAGGGCAGGGGGGAGCGGGCAAGTCGCCCCCCCAACCACCGCACTCGCCGGCCCGACATCCGTAGCCGCCCCAACAACCGCCGTCCCCGTAGCACGTACCGTCGCACGTCACGCACTAGCCGTACGTGCCACCTCCGCACCCACCGCACCCCGTACCGCCCCTGCAACGCCCGCCGTTTTTATGGCCGAGGCCGACGCACAAATCAATGTCGAACGTCCGGAGGGCAAGCGCGGAGTGTCAACGATACCGCCGCCAACGACGCTACAGTCGCCGGCGAACATCCCAACAGCCAGAGGGGAACCGCTGGCCGGGAAAAACAAAAAGAGGAACCGACGCAGGCGCAGGCAACCGAGGCCCGCCAATGTCGAGCCCGCCGCCGCGTCCACACCGCACCCCCGGCCGCCAACAGTAGCATCGTTGGCGCCCCAACCACAAACTGCCGAGGCGCCGAGAAGCCGCGGCCACGAAGTAGCCACGCAAGAAGAAGAGGCGGAGCCACGAGCGCCGCAATATCCGTATTTCCACCCGCCACCCTCCGCACAGGACTCGGGCATTAATAATATTGTCCGGGGCCTGATAGAAGCGCTTATGGCGGCGCTCACTACCTACCTGGCTACCAGGGACGTCGTCGGCGCCATTACGGCGGCCATTACCCAATTAGGGCGATCGTACCAATGACCGCTCTAAGAATTATGTACTGGAATCCGGGCGGCATTAGAGGACATATCCGTGAGCTCACATTACTCGCCCAGTCGCAGGACGTCCATGTGATCCTCCTGGGCGAGACTAAGCTCACGGACAGCGTCGAGCTCCGCGTGCCCAACTACTTAGTGTATCGACGTGATGAGATCTCTCCCCGGGGCCACCCGTACAGAGGTACGGCCGCTCTGGTGCGGAGGGATATCATACACGAGGAGTTGGAGCACATCCCGTTCACCAGCACTCGCACACAAGGAGTGCGAGTCAACGTAGGGAACGAAGAGCTCCGTATCTATGCCGCCTACAAACCACCCGGACTGACCTTTTGTAACACGGATGTCGGGACCATCTTCGCACAGCAGGGACCCGCAGTGATCATGGGCGATCTCAACGCGAAACATCACGCGTGGGGATCGCGAATTATCACTGCGGACGGGAGGCGCCTGCACGAAGATAGCGTGAGGACCGGGTACGGTGTGGTGGGTCCAGGAGCGCCGACCCACATACCCACCGACCCGCGCGCCCAGCCGGACGTCATCGACATCGTGTTGCACCACAGACTCGACCACCCGTTTGATGTCGAGGTCCTCTACGATCTCGACACCCAACACCTACCGGTTTTGGTCACCCTAGCCACCCAGGGAGGCTTCCTAGTGCCCCGCCCGCCGCGCATGCGGACTAACTGGGAGCGCTACACCGCCGAGCTCGCCGGGCTTGAGCTAGCAGGCCCGATCACCACCCCTTCGGAAGTCGACGATGCTGCTGCACTCGTCACCGAGGCGATCATCGCCGCCAAGGCAGCAGCGACCACCACCACGTCGACTTCACCACACACCAACCGAAGGAAGGACCTGCCAAGCTCGCTCCGCTGCATGCTCAGACGGAAGCGCACCCTACGCCGCCTATGGGCTCGCACTCGTTGCCCCAGGGTGAAGGCTGACCTAAACCGGCTTGCAGAGAAGATCGCACGTGCCATAGTTGCTCTCGACGAGGCGCGGTGGGAGTATACCGTCGATCGAGCGACAGAGCACGACACAGCGCTGTACTCTCTCTGCAAGAAACTTACCGGACATGACACCCCCATTGCTTGATGCAACGGGTAGACGTAACTACGCCGCCAGGGATCGTGCTGAGATCCTGGCGGCCCACCTGGAAGAGACATTTACGCCCAACGCCCCCAACACCTCCAACCTCCACGTCATCCGTCATCACGCGGCTGTCCAGAGCAAGCTGGAGAGGTTCCTGTCGGCCCCTATACCACCGCTCCGGGGAGAGGACTTCATCTCCCTGTCAGAGCTGCGGTCGGTTGCTGCTCGCCTCGACAAGCGAAAAGCACCAGGCCCCGACGGAATCACCAACGCCGCGCTGATGCTGCTGCCCCGAACGGGTCTCGTAGCGCTCACGAGCCTATTCAACGGAGTACTCCGCACCGGTCACTTCCCAGAGGCGTGGAAGACCGGGAAGATCATAGTTCTTCCCAAGCCGGGGAAGGACCGCCGCCTGCCTGGAAGCTACCGGCCGATCACCCTGCTCTCGCACATAGCCAAGCTGTTTGAGCGTCTGCTGCTGCGTCGAGTCACGCCTCACCTGCCCCTGCGCGAGGAGCAGTTTGGATTCCGCAGCGGCCACTCGACGACGCTCCAGCTGGCGAGGGTCATTAACCACCTGACCAGTGAGCGGAACAACGGGCGCCACACCGTGGGGGTCTTTCTCGACATCGAGAAGGCTTTCGATCGCGTGTGGCACGCCGGGCTCCTGGTCAAGATCCTGGATACCACCATGCCGCCTGCTTATGTGCGAGTGCTGGCGTCATTCCTTAGCGGCCGTAGCTTTTACGTGGCAGTGGATGGTGCCGAATCCCAACCACGCACCATCCAAGCCGGAGTACCCCAGGGCAGTTGTATATCGCCGCGCTTATACGCGGCGTATACGGATGACATCCCCACCCTGCGCCACCATCTGCGGGAAGGGGAGGAGGACGTGCTGTTGTCGCTCTTCGCTGACGACAGCGCGTATTTCGCGTCGTCTTATCACCAGATCGTCGCCACCAACCGCATGCAGCGTCTGCTGGACTTATTGCCGGAATGGCTGGACAAGTGGAGGATGGCCGTCAACGTCGAGAAGACGGCCGCTCTGCTGACCAGCCGCTCCAAGCCGCTACGTCAACTCACTTTGCGAGGCCAGGACGTAGAGTGGAAGACCACTGTGAGGTTTTTGGGGTGTGAGTTGGACCGCAGCCTGCGCATGGTCCCCATGGTGAACCGTGCCGTGGGCCAAGCTGCTGCTGCCAAGTCCCAGCTCCACACGCTGTTCACATCCCATCTACCTGTCACCACCAAACTGCGGGTCTACGGTGCCTACGTCCACTCGCGCTTGACGTATGCGGCACCCGCCTGGTACGCGCTATGTTCAGCGTACCAGAGGCGAAGACTTCAAGTCCAGCAGAATCGCTGCCTGCGAATGATCGTAGGAGCCCCGAGGTATGTGCGGAACGACGTCGTGCACAGAGACACCCAAATGCCGACCGTGGAGGAGTTCGTTCGTCGCCTTGCGCGCCGAATGTTTGCGCGAGCGGACAACAGCGCGCACGTTCACCTTCACGGCATCGCGCCACTCCACACACGACCACCCGAGGGACGTTCCCTGCCTCGCGAGCTCCTGCGATCACCGTCACCGCGGCCCGACGCGGACGACGACGGCGACGACGAAGACGACGCGACGGGCGAGAGGGCGACACCACCGGATACGACACAACCACCCGAACGAAACACCACTACCACCGGACGAGACACCCCCGATTTGGACATCGCGGTCTGGGAGCTACCACTCCTAGGCCCCCCCCCCGAACCCAACAACACTTAGGTCACCTAGGTGACCTGGGCCTACGGCCCGAACATAGTCCAGGCCATTAAAGCCTGCGAGGACCGGCCCGGGCAAAGAGGTTCGCCTCGAGGCCCGTACCCCGCCTACCCCAAGGGTATGCGAGATGACCCCCCTCTCTATGTAGAGCTATAAAGATTCTAAAAATACCCACAAACAATTGATTCAACATTGAACTTTGACGGGAACGTGGCTGTTAATTAGACAACCAACGTCCAGTAGGGATGTGACTTGGAGTAGAAACATCGATAAATAATAATCGATTTTTTTTCTTAATATAGAATAGAAATTAAATGATATTTTAGCTGTCATGTAAAGTTGTAGTGGCTCAGTGGGGAACGGTCGGACTAGAGAAGTCAAAATACTCCGGATTGAGCCCTACTTGCCCGAATGTTTTTTTTTTATTTTTTATGTTTAGTACTTAAATGAGTTAATCTTGTATGTATATATATAAAAAAAAATATAAATATATAAATATATTTTCTGAATCTCGGAAACGACTCCAACGATTTTCCTGAGATTCAGCGTGTAGGGGGTTTTTGGGGGAAAAAAATCGATCTAGTCAATTTTTATTTTTAAAACCGTTTGTTTTATACCTGTTTTCGGGCACTAAAAAATTAAAAAAATTTACGTTGAATACAAAAACAATTTTTCACTGTGAAATGTTAAGTCATGGTAGTTCATTTGGGGAACGGGCGGTCTAGAGAGGTGAAAATACCTAGAATACGCAATATTTTTTTTCTTTTTTTAATTTTTTTTTCTTTTTGACGTGACAACGTCTTAAATTAGGTTGCGGCTTGGAGTCAATCATGAAAAAGTGTAACGCCCGCTCACGTCTGTTACGATGAGTCACCGAACGAAAGAGAGGCCCGCCGGACTGGCGAATGCCTTGCGTCTCTCTCCCACTCCCAATTCATCACATCACAAAAGACGTTGTCACGTAAAATCTTTGCCCGTAAAACCGACTTTACAGGCAACCGTTTTTTTTTTCAATTTCTTTTTTTATATATTTTAAGTGTCCGTCACCCAGGTACCTTCTCTATACCGGTGTTACAAATAAGAGGTGTTTGATTGGAATCATACCTTGTCAGTCAGAGAGGTGATCCGTGGCGCTATAACTTGCTGCGTTGCAGTAGTCCTAGCTTCGATACCTGCGAAGGCCAACGCAGCAAAGAGAAAGACTAGCTTCATTCTGAAAAAAAAAACATTCTATTAGAAGCTAATGCGTTGCTGCGCTCAATTTTCTTACTTTTCTACTTCCCTTCTCTAATATTTTGGTGAGTTTCAATTTTATATTTACGACTAGCATTCGGCAGCGGCTCCGCCCGCGTGCATAGATTAAAACCGTAATATTATAGTCTCCTGATAACCATAAATATGGTTAAAGTGGGTTACCCTTAAAAGCTAGACATATGCTGTCGTGGACTTTTATTTAGAACTTCTAGAGGGGAACAATTTTGTAATACATGATTTTTGAATAACTATTACCGTTTACTCAGCGCACGCAAAGGAAGCTTTAAATTTTGCCGTTTACGTACTTTTTTTTATTGCTGCTTTCTTCTATTCTTCTTGGTGTGATGTTATATAGCCTATAGCCTCAATAAATGGAGTATCTTACACTGAAATATTTTTTCAAATCGGTCCAGCAGTTCCTGAGATAAGCGCGTTCAAACAATCAAACAAACAAACTCTTCAGCTTTATATATTAGTAAGGGTAATATTTACGATAAATTCTAAGATCTATTTCTATTTGTAGCTATTTTTATGTTCTATTTACACAGGTCAAAAAATCCCGTTATAGAAAAAACGACGAGTGCTATTTGTAGCTATTTTTATGCTCTATTTACACAGCCAAAAAATCCTGTTATAGAAAAAACGACGAGTGCTATTTGTAGCTATTTTTATGCTCTATTTACACAGCCAAAAAATCCTGTTATAGAAAAAACGACGAGTGCTATTTGTAGCTATTTTTATGCTCTATTTACACCGCCAAAAAATCCCGTTATAGAAAAAACGTGGAGTGCTATTTGTAGCTATTTTTATGCTCGATTTACACAGCCAAAAAATCCCGTTATAGAAAAAACGAGAAGTGTTATTTGTAGCTATTTTTATGCTCTATTTACACAGCAAAAAAATCCCGTTATAGAAAAAACGACGAGTGCTATTTGTAGCTATTTTGATGCTCTATTTACACAGCCAAAAAATCCCGTTATAGTAAAAACGAGGAGTGCTATTTGTAGCTATTTTTATGCTCTATTTACACAGATTAAAAAATCCGGTTATAGAAAAAACGAGAAGTGCAAGATTAAGATGGTATGGACATGTAATGAGGAGGGATGAAAATCATGTGAACAAACGTTTGTTAAATTTGAATGTGGATGGATGTGAGACTAGAGGGAAGCCTAAAGATATGGTTGGATTGTTTGGAGTATGACATGCATATAAAAGGAGTAGCGCCAGAGTTGACGAATGATGGGACAGAGTGGAGGAGAAAAACATGTTGTGCCGACCCCACTTAGAGTGGGATAAGGACAGGAAGATATATACATAAAAAATCCCGTCTGTATTAACACAAAGCACTTATAGATTTGTTCCACTCTAGGTTGGGTCGGCATAACATGTTATAAAATATTGTCACATGATTTGTCTACGTATTTTACGACCGCCCGCCTGTCTGACGTCAACTTACCTTAGTCGTATTTTACGACACCTTGGTAAGAAAGAGGGTGGACGATTCTACCGGATATCATACGACGGGTCGACTTATCTTAGACGCCTTTTACGACATCTCCCTAAGTCTAAGTTGACCCACCGTGTGGTAACCGGTTAAGTAGAATAGACCACCCTCTTTCTTATCGAGGTGTCGTATAATACGAATAAGATAAGTTGACGTCAATTTAATACGTAGCCAAATCATGAGACAACATGTTTATAACATGTTGAGCCGACTATCGCAATCGCTAATATCTATTTATAGAAAACGAGATTGTTTACTGTCATTCTAATTTACTAAACCAACATCTTATATAACTAAATTATTATTAAACTTTAAAGATTAGAAATTAATTAATTAAAGAAATAAAAATATAATTAATTGCAGTAAACATCATCATCTTCCTGCCCTTATCCCACTCTAAGTGGGGTCGGCACAACATGTTATAAACATGCTGTAACATGATTTGGCTGCGTTTTTACGACCGGCCGCCTGCCTGACGTCAACTTACCTCTGTCGTATTTCACGACACCTCGGTAAGAAAGAGGGTGGTCTATTCTACTTAACCGGATACCACACGGTGGGTCATCTTACCTTAGTAGGCTTTTACGACACCTCGGTAAGAAATGAGGTTGGTCTATTCTACTCAGCCGGATACCACACGGCTAATTGCAGTAAACATATATTAATTAATTAGTTTATTTTAAATGAGGGATAAATCAATTTATTAATTACACTTGTAAAACGATTTTCTACAAAAAAAATTTTTTTTTTTTTCTATTTTCATAAGGCTCGGTTACCTAGGTACTAACAGTATATTAAAGTTACAAGGAAATATTATAAGCTTTCCAAACACGGACAAAAAACAGTAGAATGCCAGTTCTCATACTAATTATTTTTTTCCATACTCGCTGAGGCTGTTGTGAGTCAGTTTGCTGACATCACCATTATTCCTTATTTATCACGGGCCTATGAGTAATTACAAGGTCTTAAAGTATATCACTCATTTAGTTATTATACTAGTAATGCTTGCGGCTTCGCTCACATCTAAATATTTAATATTTAAATGAGTTAATCTTGTAAGTATATATTTTTTCGGAATCTCGGAAACGGCTCCAACGATTATCCTGAAATTTGGCGGTTTTGGGGGAGCTATCTAGCTAGCTAGCTTTTATTTGAAAAAAACCGTTTTATCCCTGGTTCTGAGCATTAAAAAAATACTAAAATTTACATTGAATATATAAAATGTTGTCGCCATTAACTTCCGCTTTGTATTTTATAGCAACAGTCATGAAACAAGAGTATCGCGCCCTTTTTGATTAAAATGGTAACAGCACTGTGACGTGTTGTTTCCGGTTGAGTCTTCCTATTGATAAAACGTTTCAGTAGCAGTCAGTCTTTGTTCGTCATTCAAGAGAAGTGCATCTTGGAACGGGAATTGTGATATTCCTATTATATCGTGTTATTGTATATAGTGTGCGCTAACAAAAACACTATTTTTACGCCGTGTGGTATTCGACTGAATAGAGTACCACCCTCGTTTCTTAACGAGGTGTCAAAAGGCGACTAAGGTAAGTCGACCCATCGTGTGGTATCCGGTTTAGTAGAATAGACCACCCTCTTTCTTACCGAGGTTTCGTAAAATACGGTACTAAGGTAAGTTAACGTCAGGCAGGCGGCCGGTCGTAAAAACGCAGCCAAATCATGTGACAGCATGTTTATAACATTTCGTGCCGACCCCACTTAGAGTGGGATGATGAGGGCAGGAAGATGATGATATAAAACACTATTTTTGCCAATAAATGTCTAGTCAGCGTAGCTTAATAGGGAAACGGGTGGATCGAGCCCCACCTACCCAATTATTTTTATATATATTTTATTTATTTAAGTTTCTTTTTTTTATTCCCAGGTACCACAAGATTAACTCATTTAAATATTAAGTACTGGTTGCCTTGCTCGGTAATTTTTAAAATGATGTCAAAAAAATTAAAATAAAAAAAAAATTTAAAAGAGAAATGAAAAAATAATATGGCAGGTGGGGCTCGATCCTAGGTATTTTCACCTCTCTAGACCGCCCTTTCCCCAAATGAACTACCATGACTTTAAATTTGACAGCGAAAAAATTGTGATTGTATTCAAAGTAAATTTCAAGTTTTAGAGCCCGAAAACAGTGACAAAACGACATTTATTTTTAAATAAAACTTATCCAGATCAATTTTTCTCCCCCAAAACCCCCTATATGTTGAATTTCGGGGAAATCGTCGGAGCTGTTTCCGAGATACCGAAAATATATATACATACAAGATTAACTGGCCCGTTGGAGCAGTGGGCAGTGACCCTGCCTTCAGCTCCACGGGTCGCGGGCTCGATTTCTGCCGAGGGCCAACATTTTCTATAAATGAATTTGTTGGTCTTGAGCCTGGGTGTATATTCGTATTTAAGTATGTATTTAAAAAATATATAAGTATATATTCACCAGTTGTCTGTCCATAACACAAGTATTAAGTTACTTACTTTGGGGACGGATGACCGTGTGTAAGTGTCTCATATATTTATATATTTAACTCATTTAAATATTAAAGATGATAGATAGTTAGTTATAGTCAAGTTCAAAATTCTGTTAAGTTTCTTAATATCTAATCAATGTTTATACTTAGTCTTATCAATCAGAAATATCTACTCGTGTTTATAGAAAACGACATTGTTTACTGGAGTTATAACTTACTTAACTAACATCTTATATAACTAAATTGATACTTAACTTAATTATGGAATAAAAATTAATTAATTAATTAAATAAAAAATAATATTAATTACTTTAAGATTAATTAATTAATTAACTTTAAATTAGAAAATAATTAATTCGTTCAAAAGTTATAATAAAATTATTTTGCTATAATCCGCGATGAAGTAAAATAGAAAATATATATAATGCTAAATGTAAGTGGACAATCGGTTATCATACCTGATACATGCAGGATTCGTAAAAACTCATGCACAAACCTCCACCACCGCCACCACAATACACAAGCACTACATACGTTCACTATCACAAACTCAACAATCGTTTCGCCCCGCATCCGAAGCATCATCAGGAGATAGACTCGCAAATCGCAAAGCTTTTAGGCTTTGCGATTTTGGTCGTGGGAATAATTTTATTATTTTATTATAGCAAAATAATTTTATTATTACTTTTCTATTATGGATCTCTGCAAAGTAACGCCTAATTCTATAAATTAATTAATTCGTTATTTCAGGAATAAAACAATCACTTCTTAAACGATTTTTCTACGATTTAAAAAAGCCAACGTAACTTTTTTATTTTTATATATACAAAGAAGTATTAAATATATTCTTTATTTTTTATTATAACTTCTTCATTTTAAGTTTAAAAATGTTTAAAGACAAGGATTTTTAAGTTAAATTTTAAGTGGAAAAAATATACGTAAGAAAAAGTATTTAAAATCCGAAACTGTAAGTTTCTTAAAAAACCAGATAGTTGTGTTAAGCAATAATTAATTTACGTTAAAAAAGAATTTTCATAATGTCTTTCATAATAACACCCAACTTAATTCACAACAAATTTCACCCAACTAAATTCAAACAGTTATAAAAATACTTTGATATTACAAATTCTAATATGGTTTTAAGTCGAAATCCAAATCTTAAATTCGCTAAACATATAATGAAATAATCTTTATAAGAAACTTAATGAAAAAATAACGTTTTCGTAAATAAAACCATGACACAAAAAATATCAAAGTATATATCGCGTCCATAAATTAAAATCTTTAAAGATTTAAAAAAAGAACAGAAACTAATTCTAATTTCAATTATACTTAACTTTTAACGTAATTATACAAAATGTATAGAACATAAACAACAAAGTAACTTACATATTCTATTTTATAATAATCACTGGGAATTATTAAATTACAAACACTCGCCTTTATAATGCGGCGACCGCTTCCGAACTGAATAAAGTTTCTTGTTTCTGTTTATTAATCAAGTCCACACTCTACAGAGTACATTATATAGTTATATCTGCAACGGTCAAATGTCAGAGACAAATATGGCGGCCGTTTAAAGCTTAAGTCACACTATTTTGCGTAACAATTATATAAATGTAATATACGCCGTGTGGTATCCGGCTGAATAGAATAGTACCACCCTCATTTCTTACCGAGGTGTCGTAAAAGGCGACTAAGGTAAGTCGACCCGCCGTGTGGTATCCGGCTGAGTAGAATAGACCAACCTCATTTCTTACCGAGGTGTCGTAAAAGGCGACTAAGGTACGTTGACCCACCGAGTGGTATCCGGTTTAGAAGAATAGACCACCCTCTTTCTTACCGAGGCGTCGTAAAATACGACTGAGGTAAGTTGATGTCAGGCAGGCGGCCGGTCGTAAAAACGCAGCCAAATCATATGACAGCATGTTTATAACATGTTGTGCCTACCCCACTTAGAGTGGGATAAGGGCAGGAAGATGATGAATTATATAAATGTAATATATGTATATTTTAAGTTTTAAAATATTGCTTATTTCTAAAGATGTAAAGCTTAAATTGTGTAAATTATTTTTATTATTATACTTCTATACTAATTATATATAAAGCCGAAGAGTTTGTTCGTTTCATTATTTGAAAGCTCTAATGACAGGAACTACTGTAACGATTTGAAAAATTCTTTGAATGTTTTATAGTCCATTTATCGAGGAACGCTATAGGTTATATAACATCACGCTAAGATGAATAGGAAAGGAGCAGCAATAAAAAATATTGCGAAAACGGGAAAATTTAGAGCTTTCTTTGCATGCGCAGTTTTTTTAATGACCGAAAACAGAGATAAATAAACTTTTTTTTTCTTCAATTATGCCAAGTTGTATAAGAAATTTGTGCAATTTAAGCTTTACATCTTTAGAACTAAGCAATATTTTAAAACTGAAGTTATACATATATTATCTTTCACATTTAAATGAGTTAATCTTGTATATTTATTTTTCTGAATTTTGGAAATCGATTTAAAGATTTTCATGTAATTTAGTATGTAGGGCGTTTCAAGGGCAATGAATCAATCTAGCTAGATTTCATTGTAAGAAAACGTTTATAGGTGTTTTCAGCCAAATGAAAACTGTTACAATATCATTAGAATACAAAGATAAATTTTGCTGCCATCTACAAGGTTAGAATAACTCAGATGGATAATCGGGTGGTACGCCGTGTGGTATCCGGCTGAATAGAATAGTACCACCCTCATTTCTTACCGAGGTGTCGTAAAAGGCGACTAAGGTAAGTCGACTCTCCGTGTAGTATCTATCTGAGTTAAATAGACAACCTTCATTTCTTACCGCGATGTCGTAAAAGGTGACTAAGGTAAGTTGACCCACCTTGAGGATTTCGGTTGAGTAGAATAGACTACTCTCATTTATTACCGAGGTGTCGTACAATACGACTAAGACAAGGAATGAGGGTGGTGTATTTTACTCAGCCGGATACCACATGACATACGATATCTGCAATATAATTTAGATAAAACAGTGTACACTTGACGTAAACCGTCAGGCAGGCGACCGGTCGTAAAATACGCAGCCAAATCATGTGATAACGTGTTTGTAATATGTTATACCGACCCCACTTGAAGTGGGATAAAGAGGATAATGATGGGTAATCGTATGGTCCCAAAACCAGAAACACTGATTGTGGTACAGATGTCTTCGATCCCATTGTCTTTCTTCGTTTTTAGGTTTTTTCGTTTGTAAGAAAAACTATATTAAGGAGCCCAAACAAAACTCGGTTATCTTGGTGCTATTTTTTAAAATGAAAGCAAGAAAAATAGTAAAGTAAAAGTCGCGGCCTATTACTCTCCCACTGCTTAGAATAGGCCTTTTCTCTCCGTTTTTGGTGAGAAGGATTGGAGCTAAGACCTACCACGCTGCTCCAATGATTGGTAGGTTACACATATTTCCAGAAATCTCTAGAGATATGCAGGTTTCCTCACGATGTTTTCCTTAGTTATTGTATAGAACCGGCTATATTCACGTCGTATTCTATCGGGTTAGCCCGACTACTTTCGAACCCATCCGGGGCACTTATTCATGAGCTCTTTACACGACGTTATCACGGCGGGAACTCAGTTCAGTTCCCGACGCGAAAAGCATGTGATAAATTGCAATTATCAATTAGACACATAAGTTTTTACAGAAAAAACTCATTGTTGTCTGCCCGGGTTCGAACCCGTGACCTCCTCGAAAGAGTCGCACGGTGTTACCGCTGGGCTACCACAGCTCAATAGTATAAATTAAGTTAAAAATACAATTTCGTTGAATTCGATTGTTTGTTTCATTTAAGTTAGATAAACCTAATTGTATAAGTTCAAAAGGTTATCGAACGTGTAGAACAGGCGTAAATACAAGAGTTATTCTAAAACAAATTCAACATTTGCACTCAGTATTAATATTTAAAAATCGATTATTTTCACTATCGATACTTTATGTAAATCTTTCAACAACAAAAAAATTTAATCATGAAAGATTTTTTAAATAATCGGATCATTTTTTAACGAGGTGTCATAAAAGGCGACTGAGGTGAGTTGACCCACTATGTGGTAGCCGTTTGAGTAGAATAGACCACTCTGTCTCTTACGTAAAATATGACTAAGGTAAGTTGACGTCAAGCAGGAGGCCGGTCGTAAAAACTCTAGCCAAATCGTGTGATAAGAGGTTATAACATGTTATGCCGTCCCCACTTAGAGTGGAATAAGGGCTCCTGCCCTGACTGAATGACGATAATCTTTTTTTTATATCTTTTAAAAAAATTACCGAGCAAGGCCCAGGTATTTGTAAATTTAACTAGTCATTAAATTTATACATTACTAGCTTTTACCCGCGACTTCGTTCGCATGGACTGTTGTCGTGTGATAGGTCGATAATAGATGGCGCTTTACAATGTCATCCTATTCGTGTAGAATAAACAGCATTTCTATTTTCTATAGCCTATATGTTATTCCGGTGTATAAGGAATAATTGTGCCAAATGATCATCGATGTACGATGATGATATTCTTTGTAAATAAATAAATATTTTATATTGTTTTATAGCCTACTTAATCTTGCGTAAGTTGATTAGGGCACCAAAAAAACTTAATATTTAAGTAAGATTGTTGATGGATCTTGTAATGAAAAATAATAATATAATATCTGGTTGACCGAGCCTTGCTCAGTAATTTTTTACAAAAAAAAGAAAAAATGATTCAAAAGTAATAATAAAATTATTTTGCTATAATCCACGAAGAAGTGTTCTTCGCGGATTTATTATTACTTTTGTAAAAACTTTTGTAAAATAATTTTATTATTGCTTTTGTATTATGGATCTCCGCAAAGTAATCCTAATTCTTTAAATTATTGAATAAATGATTGTTTAGTTGGGGATCGATCCTAGGTATTTACATTTCTCGAGGCGTTTCCCGAATAAGCTACGCTGACTTCACATTTAATGGCGAAAATTCAATTCAATATAAATGTTAGTCTTTTTTAATGCCCAAAAACAGGGATAAAACAATTTATTTGACATAAAACCTAGCTAGATCGATTTTTCTCCCCCAAAACCCATGCTGAGACTCAGCATGGGTTTTGAAAAACATGCTGAGTTTCAGGAAAATCGTTGGAGCCGTTTCCGAGATTCTGAAAATATATATATAATATATACATACAAGATTAACTCATATAAATATTAAAGATTTTTTTAATCTGTTGGTTGCAGAATAGCCCGTTAAATATATTTACAGGGTAATTAAATCGAGTTAAGTATAGAGAATAAAATATCATTTCACAGAATACATATAATTCTAGGACCTGTTTACATACTTTTCTCTAATCTACATAAATGCGTCAAATTATAAACAATTGAGGACTTTATGAAAACAGGTTTTCTTATTTCGACAATCAGTTTCACAGGCAGTAGATTCAGCACTTTAAGCTCAAAATAGTTAAAGTGATCCAAAAAATATACGCATAATCAATCATTAATGCTACTTAAAAGACTCAGATAATTTTTAGCCATGTTAAAAAATAATCGATTTTTATCGATTATTTTTTATCGAAATCGAGTATCCCTTTGCCTTTTTTATCCTTTTTCTTGATTTTTAAGATTCGATATGTATTGTTGGATGAAACCAATTTAGCCAAACTACACATTTTAATACAATTTCACAAACAGCTTATCTGATATTATTTCTTGGTAGTTGTCCATTTTAATTAGCCCTAATTGTTATTAATTATTAATATTAAAAAAGACAACTTTTGACATAGTCAGAAAAATAACGATTGTTTATAAAGGGATAAAAATCGATTTTTTCTACTCCAAAGCTAGATAATACTTTACATTTTACAACACTTTAACCTCTAATGAGATAAAGTGATCAAAAAACATAAAAATAATCTATTTTTCTCAGTTAACAGGAACCTTACAAGCACTTATCCCACGCTTAAAACGCTTAGTTTATATATTTTGAAAAAAGCCAAACGATAGCGTTATTTAATATACCACTAGCGCCATCTAGGATGTATAACATAAATTCTTAGTCCGTTTAAGATCTTTATTAATTGATTATTTACGTTTCTCTGCGCTATATGCGCTTTTGTAGTAATATAAGAAGTCCCCATATAAAATGTTATTTATTGACATCACCCGTTATTTTCTTAGATTTCAATTGCAAACTGCTGGAACACAAAGCCTTAGTAGGCATGTGACTTGGAGTACAAAAAATCGTTTAATAAATAATCGATTTTTCCATTTAAAATATATCATATATTTTTTTTAATTGATTCGTGCGTATCAAAATAATCGTTTTTTAATCGCTTAGTAATAATCGTTTTTTATGATTATTTGAACATTTGCATTTTTTAATAATAAGAATTAATTACCTACAACAAAGGCTTATTAACGTGGAGAACTGCCTGGAAATAATAACAGACATAATAATCTCAAAAAAAAAGGGAAAAGAGTAAAAAAGAAAAAGCGGATATCTAAAATAATCGAATTTTAAAAATATAATCATTTATTAAAAATCCATTATTTCATTTAAATAATCGTTTATTAAAAATCGATTATTTTTCACATCCATAAGTCTAAGTGAAACTGTAAACGGTGCATCTTAGGGTACGTCCGTCCGGGCCATCGCATTCCATCGATTATTTTGTTAAGAATTAATCGATTTTTTTGAAATCAATTTAAAATGGAAAAAACCATTATTTTTAAAACGGTTTTTTTCTATTTCAATAAAAAAATAGTAGTAGTAACTAGTTACTAGTTTACGTTTTTTTTTTGAGTAACCAGTATTTGTTTCGTATACTGTGATTCGTCGTTCCGTCAACGAGCCGACGGTGAACGAAACCACTTTATCGGGCGACCTCGTGCGTTTGTTGATATTTCTATCTCTTTTACTTTTCCATATCACGGATGATAAAAATAGACATTATTGCCAAATAAAAATAGACATTATTGCCAAAGACATAGGAATCTGTAATTCATTAATGAATATAATCAAAATAATTACTTTAACAAAAGTATAAACATTGAGTTCTATAAAATATATTCATCAGCTACAGATTAAAACTATATTAAGCTACTTTAAAATGCAATTCTCGCAATAGTAATTTTATTACATTATCTGATGCAACACAATATCAATCTTTTATAAAGTCACTCCGTAATAACGTAGTATTATAGTATAGTGTATACTAGCATTCGTTAGCGGTTCCGCCCGCGTGGAAAGATTAACCGATTGAAGATAACCGTTTTTGAACTTAAAATATCGTGAGTGTTATTCATAATTAATGTTTGTCGGGTGAGCCCGACTAGTTTCAAGCCCATACGGGGTTCTTGTTCATGAGCTCTTTACGCGGCGACACCGCGGCGGGAAATGCGTGTTAGCGATGTGAAAAAATAATCGATTTTTAATAATCGATTATTTTTTCATCAAAAAACGATTTTTAAAATCGATTATTTTAGGTATCCCTTTTTCTTTTTTACTCTTTCTAAAGAATTGGTCCAATATCTCAGTTCGATGCGCGCGTCTTTTGAAAAGTATTTTCCCGAAGAACAGAATACAAAAATGGAACTGAATTCATGGATTCATAATCCTTTTTTACCCAACTTGGAAATGCCCGAAGTTATGTCAAACGAGATATATGAATCTCTTTTAGAAATGTCATTTGACACAAATATGGAGTCACTGTTAAAACGAAGCCTCTCAACGATTTTTGTTGCAGAATCTATTCTTCTCTCGTCAAAAACATATTTCTGCAAAACAGGATTCTCATCCTATGCAGCCACGAAAACAAAATATCGCAATAGACTGGACGCCGAATCTGATATGTACTTCAACTGCCTTCTGTCAAATATCAACCAATTCATGAAAAATAAAAAAAAACAATTTCATACCTACCATTAGTTAGATTTCTTTTTTAATATCTTCTATTATTCAATACTTACTACCCATATCCATACAATAATTATTATTGTACTTCCCATGTGGTTAAAGTAAGTAATAATTATTAGTAAAAAAGTAGGTAACGGCCTGTTACTATCCCACTGCTGGGCATAGGCCTCTTCTCTCCATTTTTTTTTTTTGAAGAGAAGGATTGGAGCTGAGACCTACCACGCTGCCCCAATGCGGATTGGTAGGTTACACATATCCCCAGAATTCTCTAGAGATATGCAGGTTTCCTCACGATGTTTTCCTTCACCGAAAAGCAATGTGATAAATTGCGATTATCAATTAGACACATAAATTTTACTAGAAAACTCATTGGTGCCTGCCCGGGGTTTGAACCCTAGACGTCCTCGAAAGAGGCGCACGGTGTTACCGCTGGGCCACCACAGCTTCAAATAATTATTAGTAGCGAAGTGTAAAAAACAATCGATATCGATTGTTTTTTAATTCGGTCGGAAATTAATCGGTTAAATTTATTTTTAGATTATTTTTTCAAATATAATCGATTTTTAATAATCGATTATTTTTTCATAAAAAAATCTATTTTTTAAAATTTGTATCCCTTATTTTTTTTTTACTCTTTTTCTTGTTTTTTTAAGATTAGATATGCATTGTCGGAGGAAACCAATTTAGCCAAACTACACATTTTAATCCAATTTCACAAACAGCGCGTATGATATTATTTCTTGATAGTTGTCCACTTTATTGATTATTAAGCTTTAATTGTAATTAATTATAAATATTAAAAAGAAAACTTTTGTAATAGCCAGAAAAAAATAGATTTATTAAATAATCGATTACTTCGTAACAAAATCATATATCAATAAGCGGAAAAAAAATGTAATAAGTTACGACATTAGAAACCTCAAAAAATACAGCATTTCTCTACTCTATATTGAAAGTTATTATAAAAAGACGACGATATTTCTCCTCTATACTTATTCAATAAATAAAAAGCAGTTTTCCCAGAGTCAACCCATTTACTCTTTCGCTACAACCCAATGAAAAACACGCAAAAATATGACAGCCACAATGCTTTTTCATATTAATCGCCAACTCTATGAAGGAGGTTGTATTAAAAACATGTTGTAACATTATTATACATAATATAAATCTTTCTCTTGAAGGCTCTTGAATCTCTCTATATCTAATTAAAAAAACCGCATCAAAATCTGTTTGGTAGTTTTAAAGATTTAAGAATTCATAGGGATACAGGTTCCTATATCCCTATGAATGCCTATGAGGGCAAAAACAGAAGTCAACCTTATTTAATAAGACGTAGATCAGAGCGGATACAACACTTTAAGCTCTAGAGAGCTAAAGCGATCAAAAAATATAATAAGATTAGTCTATTTTACTCATTAACCGGAGCTTTCATAGCCCTTGTCGAGTTAAAATTACGCTTAGGTTATATATTCTGAAAAAAACCAAACGATAGCGTTATTTAATATACCACTAGCGCCATCTAGGATGTATGATGTAAATTCTCCTCCGTCTGAAATTTCAGAATTTTTATAAAAGATACGACTTTTATTCATCATTTATACTTTTGTTTTTTTTTTGCTTTTGAATTTATTATTTAAATCTTTAATATTTAAATCAGTTAATCTTGTATATATATATTTTTTTCTGAGTTTTAGAAACGGGTCCAACGATTTTCACGAAATTCACCGTAGAGAGTTTTGGGAGGAAAAATCGATCTAGACAGGTTTTATATTAAAAAAAGTCGTTTTATCCCTATTTGGCATTGAAAAAATTAGTTTCTTTAATGATTAAAAACAGGAATAAAACAAGGTTTTTTAAATACAACCTAGTTCGATTTTCTGCCCCAAACCCCAACATTCTAACTTTAATCATAATCGTTGGAGCCATTTCGAAATTCAGAAAATATATATATGTATATTATACAAGATTACCTCATTTAAATATTAAAGATTTTTAACATAGCACCCACAATAACTATTGAGAGTTAACCATAAGAGACAGACTTGCTTTCGCAGACTTTTTATAGAATTAAAAAATACATATATTAAAAATTAAAATAATATTAAAAAGGTTACTTTTCAAATAGAAAAATCGATTAATAATAACCGATATTTTTAGTCGTGTTATTCAATTTTTATAAACCAATATATTTTTAGAATAGCGAAATCGATAAATAAATAATTATTTTTAGTTTTACTCTCCAAATCACATTCCTATTTAATAGTAACTGATTAGCTACTAGCTACATATACACATTAAAAAAAAATTAAATATTCTATTCAAATAGGCTGTAGAGAACACAGCTCTTTAATTTGTTTCGTTTCCAGAAAAGATGTTGACGACACTGGAGATGTGAAAAAATAATCGATTTTTATAATAAACGATTATTTTTTCATCAAAAATCGATTTTTTAAATCGATTATTTCACATATCCCGTTTTGTTTTTTTACTATTTTTCTAGTTTTTAAATATTACATATGCAGTGTCGGATGAAAACAATGTAGTCAAACTACACATTTTGATAGAATTTCACAAACAGCTTATCTGTTATTTTTTATTGGTAGTTGTCTACTTTAATAAGCCTTTATTCTAATTAATTATTTATATTCAAATGATTTCATAAGTTCATAAAGTCAGACAAAAATAGATTTTTAATAATCGATTACTTTGATACATAAACATGATTTTATTATAATCGATTACTTACTAACGGAAACTGGCAGGCCAATTTTTTCTTCTTCAAGTTATAATCTCTTGACGACGCACATAACTTTACAGCACTCTACAGCTCAATGGAGCGTAAAGTGATCCAATAAACAATAACAAGATTAGAGTATTAATAAGTCCTGAGCTATTAATACAAATACAAAATACATAATAAATGTAAAATTAAATAGATTAATTCATTTAACGCTTAGCTTATATATTCTGAAAAAAGCCAAACGATAGCGTTATTTAATATACCACTAGCGCCATCTAGGATTTATAACGTAAATTCTTTCTCCGTCTAAATTTCAGAATTTTGCCCGCGAGGAACTGCCCGAGCAATGAGTTACGCCTCGAGGCCCGTACCCCGCTTACCCCCCACCCGGGGAGTCAGCGAGACGACCCTGCTGATTCAGAATTTTTATAAAAGAAACGATTACTATTTAGAATTTATATTTTGTGTTTTTTGCTTTTTAATTAATTATTAAAATCTTTAATATTTAAATGACTTAATCTTGTATAAACTATCTTTAATATTCAAATGTGTCAATGTTGTATATATATTTTTTTCTGAAATTTAAAAACGGCTCAAACAATTTTCATGAAATTCAGCATTAAGGGCGTTTGTCAATCGATCTAGCTAAGTTTTATTTTTAATAAAAGTTATTCTATACCTATTTTCAGTTAATAATACACTTAATTTTTGTTCTTATTAATTGCAAGAAGTAATAACTCAGTGCATAACGGGCGGTCTATTGAAATTAGTATACCGGGGATTCGAGATGTGAAAAAATATTCGATTTTTAATCATCGATTATTTTATCATCAAAAATCGATTTTAAAAAAATTGATTATTTTATGTATCTCCTTTTTTTACTCTTTTTCTTGTTTTTTGAGATTAGATATGTATTGTTGGATGAAACCAATGTAGCCAAATAACACATTTTAATCAAATTTCATAAACAGCGCATTTAATATTACTTTTGGTCGTTGTCCACTTTAATTAGCCTTTATTGTAATCAATTATTTATATTTAACTGGCAAACGTACAAATAGTCTTAAAAAATCGATTATTTTGGTACATTTAATCGATTTTTTTATAATCGATTAATTGTAAAGGGGGAAAAATCGATTATTTGTTAATCGGTTCTTTGTACTCGAAGTTACATCCCTACCCGGGATCAAGCCCCAGGTACCCTTTATAACTTTTTTTATTTGCATTTTTTTATCTTTAAAGAAATAACAGAGCATAGCTCGGTTGACCAGGCATTTATGTTTAACAGACTATGTATGGTTATTTTCTTACAATAAGCAGGATTCTTACATTGTAATTATCAAGTACGGGTCATTACATAAAATTAACATTAAGGGCCAGTTTCACAAGCTACTGATAAAGTGTCGGATAGTAACCGACAAATAAAGTAAGTAGTAAGGAACGAAATAACAGCCACATGATCTACCTGTTAACTTATAAGAGACTTTAACTGTCAGTTAGCTTATTCGAAACATATCTGACACATATCTCGGAATTTTGCGTTTCTCAGGTTTCTGATAGATTTATTCAGCACTTAAAGAAGTCCCTAATAAGTTAACAGGTAGATCAATTGGCTGTTATTTTGTTTATCTGCTGGATAGCAAATATTTATTACAAAATGGCCGCGATTTTTTTTTTCAATTTTTCACTTTTTTAGAGATCTGCTACTTAGTTTATTAGTCTGGTTAACTGTCCGTATGGATTTGACTTGGAGTAGAAAAAGTAGATTAATAAATAATCGATTTTTATCCCTTTAAAAATAATCGATTTTTATAAAATCGATTATTTTATACGTAATAATCGTCAAAAATCGATTTTTTCCTAACTATTTCTAAAGTTGTCTTTTTTAATATTAATAATTAATTGCAATAAAGGCTTATTAAAGTGGACAATTTCCTAGAAATAATATCAGATGCGGTGTTTGTGAAATTTGATTCAAATGTGTAGTTTGGCTAAATTGGTTTCATCCAACAATGCATATCTAATCTTAAAAAACAAGAAAAAGAGTAAAAAAGAAAAAGAGATACTTAAATCGATAAAAAAAACGATTTTTGATGAAAAAATAATCGATTATTCAAAAACAATTATTTAGAAAAAATAATCGATTATTTTAAAAATCGAATATTTTTCACATCGCTAACTATCCGACACTTTATCAGTAACTTGTGACACAGGTTCTAAAGGTGTTAATTATTTCAACCATTATTCATTTTTGTGATAACAATTATTGAACAATTCCCTAAAAAAAATAATGAAAATATTCTCTAATAAGGACTGCTTAGCTTTTGGTGACTTTTTTATAATAAGTAGTACATATATTTTTTTTTAGAAGAAATAAAAAAAATATATGAAAGAAAAAGAAAAAAAGTGATGGTCATATCTGGGCCTTGTTCCGGAGTATTTTCACTTTTTAAGTCCGTCCAGTTGAGCTATTATAACTTTGTAAGTAGCAGCGTAATCAGCCTTTGTTTTCTAATAATATTCTAAAGTTATGCAATGCCTGAAAATGATGATAAAATGACATTTTTTTTAATAAAACCTAGCTAGACCGATTTAACGCGAAACGAAATCAAAGTTGCGGGTAAAAGCTAGTAAAATCTACACTAATATATAAAGCTGAAGAGTTTGTTTGTTTGCTTGAACACGCTAATATCAGAAACCAGACCGATTCGAAAAATTCTTTCAGTGTAAGATAGTCCATTTATCGAGGAAGGCTATAGGCTATATAACATCATGCTAAGATGAATAGGAGAGGAACAGCAACAAAAAATATTACAAAACGGCAAAATTTTGAAGCTTTCCTTGCGTGCGCTGAGTAAACGGTAATAGTTATTCGAAAATCACGTATTACAAAATTGTTGCCCTCTAAAATTTCTAAATTAAAGTCCGCAACAGCATATGTGTAGCTTTAAAGGGCAACCCACTTTAACTATTTTTCGGTTATCAAAATACTATATTAGATACGGTTTTATTCATTCCACGCGGGCGATTGCTAGTAATAAATAACTCAAATTTTTTTGACGTGACAACGCCTTAAATTAGTTTGCGACTTGGCGTCACTCATGAAAAAGTGTAACGCCCGCTCACGTCTGTTACGATGAGTCACCGAACGAAAGAGAGGCCCGCCGGACTGGCGAATGCCTTGCGTCTCTCTCCCACTCCAATCCATCACATTTAACCACCGCAACGCACCAAATATATATTTTTTTCAATTTTTATCAGCTTTTATTTAACTAAATCTTTAATCTTTTAATCCACGCAGGCGGAACCGCTGGCGATCACTACATATTATGAAAAAAAGTCCATATTTCCCTATGTACGCATAAAACTTTAAAACTACGCAACAGATTTTGATGCGGTTTTTTTTAGATATAGTGATTCCAGAGGAAGGTTTGTACGTATAATAACATTGAATACTAAGTAGAGAAATACTGTAATTTTTGAGGTTTCTGTAAATAATGTCATTTTTTTCTGCTTACATTGCAAACGCAGGCTAAACCCTACGAGATTTATCAAAATGATGTACTAAGTATTTGTACACCTTGAAAAGGTCTACAGAAAAGTCCGCGATGGTATATGTCTATCTCTTGTGGATAACCCACTATAGCATTTTTTGTCATTTACTTTTTACGAAAAATAATGCCTTATTTTTGAAGCAATTTTTATACAATACATCATTAATCCTTATCCAATTAAGTACCTTAAATAATTAGTTGATTTAATATAGATTAATATGGCCGTTTACAGCATGTAATTTAAGTGAACATTTTCGGAGATATTACAGATTTAAAATGCCGTGAGGACGCCGCGCTTCGCCCTATAACACTTCGACTTTAGCAGCGATGTCGCTCTTTCAAGAGTTTGTTTAAAGACATTCTGTAATTAATTGTAAAAATAAAATACATAGGGAAAAATGTTAAAATAAAAACGCAAATATATATTCTATGAAATTAGATATTCAAAGATAGCAGGAAATCTTCTTGGAATAGGGAGAGGGAAATTGTTTTTCTTCTCCAAATGTAACTCTTGCGGGCCACGGGCAGTAATGAATAAATCAAAACTACTGGATCGATTTTAATCATTTTTTTACACTGACTGACATGGGATATATATTTTATACCCGTGCGAAGCAGGGGCAGGCCGCTAGTACTAGTATAAAATAAAGGTCATTCTATTATCTACACACAGCACACAGGGTCAATGTAGTTATTATGACGTACACTAATCACTTCAACCGGTCTTTGACAGCACTGCGTGACTGCAGCAGTCGGTTCATATAAGCGAGATGGAACTGGCGTTTATTATACTGTTTTTGACTTTTATAACCCAAAAATGTGATTCAGTAAACGAATTAAATGAAGTGCTAACTTGGAAACAGATCAGTTATGATATTGATGGTGTTATATGTAAGTTTTATTAACATATTTAATTCACCGCGATCTCAGATACGCGTTATTTATATGAGAAGATTGAATTTATTAGTGACTAGTATTTCCAGCCCGCTGTGCCTTAATTTAAATATAAATAAACTTTTTTAATTTTATTTTTTCATATATTAAAAAGACAAAGTGTCCCAGCGGTGGGATAGTAATGTTACTTTAAGAACGATATTATAACTTGTTTAGACGAAATCCTCTAATAGGAATAGCGAAAAACGAAAAATGCAAGTAATAGTTAGTATACGATGTTTCAACTTAAAATTGTCATATTTTTTTTATTTGCTGACCGGTTGAAGTAAAACATACTCTATATGTTAAGTGAGGCTTTCCACTACATATGAATAAAACATCGTACCAAATCGGATCAGCGGTATTTGAGATTAGCGGGAACAAATGCACAGAGATTTGACATCTCAACGATTTTATTATATGTACAGACAGATATACCTATTTGGGATTTTTATTTTTTTTTGTACATAGAAAATTGATTTTTAATAAATTTATTTATTAGGAAACCAACATAAAAATATTAAAAGAAAGAAGAAAAAAAGAGTTATTACAATAAATAAAATAAAAAAAATCAAACTTGTCTACTTTAACAATTAAAATATGGGGGAAATAATCAAAAATAAAAACAGTAATATTTTAAATGAACATTAAACATGGAAAAATATATTTTTATGACGTACATAAGTATTTCTTTATTTTTTGTTTAAAAGTTGTATTGGAGTCCCTAAAAATGTCTATTATAGCCTTCTTGAAAATATTATTATATGTTACGGCATAATTATTTAAATTAATCTCTTTTTCTTTTTTATTGTTTTTTAAAATAAGATATGTATCGGCATAATTATTTAAATTAATCTCTTTTTCTTTTTTATTGTTTTTTAAAATAAGATGTGTATCGGCATAATTATTTAAATTAATCTCTTTTTCTTTTTTATTGTTTTTTAAAATAAGATGTGTATCGGCATAATTATTTAAATTAATCTCTTTTTCTTTTTTATTGTTTTTTAAAATAAGATATGTATCGGAATAATTATTTAAATTAATCTCTTTTTCTTTTTTATTGTTTTTTAAAATAACATGTGTATCGGCATAATTATTTAAATTAATCTCTTTTTCTTTTTTATTGTTTTTTAAAATAAGATATGTATCGGCATAATTATTTAAATTAATCTCTTTTTCTTTTTTATTGTTTTTTAAAATAAGATGTGTATCGGCATAATTATTTAAATTAATCTCTTTTTCTTTTTTATTGTTTTTTAAAGTAAGATATGTATAGGCATAATTATTTAAATTAATCTCTTTTTCTTTTTTATTGTTTTTAAAATAAGATATGTATCGGCATAGTTATTTAAATTAATATCCTTTTCTTTTTTTCTTGTTTTTTTAAATAAAATATGTATCGTTAGATGAAACCAATGTAGCCAAACTACACATTTGAATCTAATTTCACAAACCGCGCATCTGTTATTATTTATGGTAGTAGTCCACTTTAATTAGTTTTAATTCTAAATAATCTATATAGCCATGTGGTATCTAGCTGAATAGAATAGACCACCCTCATTTTTTACCGAGGTGTCGTAAAAGGCGAATAAGGTAAGTCGACCCGCCATGTGGTATCTAGCTGAATAGAATAGACCACCCTCATTTCTTACCGAGGTGTCGTAAAAGACGACTAAGGTAAGTTGACCCACCGTGTGGTATCCGATTTAGTGGAATAGACCACCCTCCTTCTTACCGAGAAGTCGTATACTAAGGCAAGTTGACGTCAGGCAGGCGGCCGGTCGTAAAAAAGTTTATCTGAAAAACCCACAAGACGTTTTATAATTGGTCGGGAATTTCCAAATATTCCGCGTGTAGATAAAAACTAAAAATTTGATGTACTTGAGACGGTTATTTGTATAATATAATTAAAAAAAACCGTTTTTCTCCCGAGAACGGGGAAATACATTGTATGATTTTATCTTAAATAAATAATGAGTTAATCTTGTGTATTGAATTTGAAACTGCACACACGCTCATGTATTGACACTTTTTACATGAGATAAGGGGATGGATTTACGAAACGCGTACCGAGGTTACATTGATGTAACTAGTAGGGACGTGACTTAGAGTAGTAAAAATCGATTCATAAATAATCGATTTTTTCCCCTTTAAAAATAATCGATTATTAATAATGGATTTTTTTTTGATAATATGAAAAGTTGCCTTTTTTAATATAAATAATTAAATAGAATAAAGGCTTATTAAAGTGGACAACTACCAATAAATAAAAACAGATGAGCTGTTTACGAAATTCTATTAAAATGTGTAGTTTGGCTACATTGGTTTCATCCAATAGTGCATATGTTATCTTAAGAAATTAGAAAAAAGAGTGAATGGAGAAAGAGGATGATTAAAATAATCGGTTTTTAAAAATCGATTTTTTATGAAAAAATAATCGATTATTAAAAATCGATTATTTTATAAAATAAAAGATTATTATAAAAATCGATTTTTTCACATCTCTAGAAATTACGTCGGTGGTTAAACTCTTAGCCTGAAGTTAAGGATCACTTGGACGTCATGGCGTCCCTTGCCAGCACTATTTGCCTAGGGGCTTAGGATATAACAGGACGTTGCCCCCGCCACCAGTATAATACACAGTCAGGTTATTAATTGGTGAGAGGCCAACATATCCGCTCGTCCCCATATTTTCGAAAAGGACTGTAGGAGAACTGGCCAGGGATATAAATGAAACACTGAATCAAAAGTAATAAATAACGTTTATTCACTGTACTACTGTGGAAGGCAATATGTCCAATAGAGAGAGATAGAGAGAGAGAGAGAGAGAGAGCTAAGACGTAGATTAAAAAGTAAGAGAGGCAAACATGGCGCACGCTTCTTTTATACAATTAATTAAGTGTGGCCAGTTCATTAAATAAAATGTATTAATTAATATCAAATATAGCATAAATGCTAACAAGGACTTACTCGTCATTTCTTTTCCAGACAATCGTGATGCCGATTTCGAAAGGAAAGCTAATGCTTTTTTATTCCAACAGGAGTTGGATGATAATGAAAAGTTTTTCATCCAATACAACAATGTGCCTGTGGGATTTGAGATATGGGGTGATAAGGTGTTCGTCACAGTACCCCGACGTCGCTATGGTAAGATATACTAGCCCACAAAAGTTGTGGCATTAAATTGTGATAGAAGCTGTGGTCCGGCCTTATGGGCGGCACTCTTAGGACGACGTTCCCGCTAGTAGACCTTCATACAACAGCGTGATGACTAGTCACAGTCATACCACCAGCCCTCCACTACACGTCGCCCTAAGCAGCGGTTCGGCCTCATGGAAGGCACCGGACGACGTTCCCCGACGCTAGTAGAGCTTCATACAATAGCGTGATGACTAGTCATAGTCATACCACCAGCTCTCCACTACACGTCGCCCTAAGCCGCGGTCGAGCCTCACTGGAGGCACCCTTAGGACGATGTTTACGCAAGTTGAGCTTGATTCAACAGCGTGATTAGTCACAGTCACACCACCAGCCCTCTACTACACATCGCCCTAAGCCACGGTCCGGCCTCACAGGCCCTTAGGACGATATTTACGCTAGTAGAGCATCATACAACAGCGTGACTAGTCACAGTCATACCACCAACCTTCCACTACACATCGCCCTAAGCCGCGGTCGAGCCTCACTGGAGGCACCCTTAGGACGGCGTTCCCCATAGCTAGTAGAGCTTCATACAACAGCGTGACTAGTCACAGTCATACCACCAGCCCTCCACTACACGTCGCCCTATTTAAAAATTTCCAAATTTCATCCAGGAATTCCATCGACTCTGAACTACGTATGGAACGCGCCGTGGAAATCTCCAGCGTTAAAGCCATATGCTGCTGGAAAGGACCTGGTTTCAGTATATCGGCCAAGGATAGACGAGTGTTCTAGACTCTGGGTAGTCGATACTGGACTATTAGAAGTACCAGGTAATATTTTCAATACCACGTCACGAAACTCAATCTATACAAATATGTACAGCTGAAGAGTTTGATTGTTTGAACGCGCTAATCTCAGGAACTACTGGGCCGATTTGAAAAATGCATTGAGTCTAAGATAGTGCGTGTAGAAGCAGCATTAAATAGTATTGCGAAAACGGCAAAATTTATCCAGGAAAGCTATATATAGGCTATATAACATCACGCTAAGATGATTAGAAGAGCAGCGATATAAAATAGTACGAAAACGGCAAAATTTAAAGCTTTCCTTGCGTGCGCTGAGTAAACGGTGGAAGTTATTAAAAAATTCTTCTAATTAACTCACAATAATTACTTTTATGTTCAAAATTTTAATTCGGGAACAAAATTGTAACACTGATTTCCATGCGACCGAAGCTGATGTCACAGCTAGTGCTAAATAAAGAGGATTTTCAGAAAACTCACTTCACAGTGTATTTTTAGTCTAAACTAATATTATAAAGAGGAAAAATTTGTATGTATGTTTGTAATGTTTTCACACAAAAACTACCGGACCGATTCCAAAAATTCTTTCACCATTGGAAAGCTGCATCTTTACTGAGCAACATAGGCTATATTGCATTAAAATAAATAGGGATCCGTACTAAAAATGTAATAAGGTGTAAAAAATTAGTCATAAAAATCTGTCATCGTATGCGCTGCGGAAACAATTGATGACATATTTAACTAAAATAAATCTATAGTCCGGCTTATAGACTTCAGGTACGCGGGTGAAGCCGCGGGATATTACTAGTAAGATATAAAAAAACTATTGCATAAAATAAAAAATATACAGGATTATTAAAAACTAAAGCTATGTTCATTATAAAATTAGGAACCGATATAAGCTTGCGGCTCCTGCTTTGCGCCTTGCTAAAGTGCGTAAATATTTTGTTGTTATTAGTATACAATTCTGTCATAGCATTTCACATACAATTTAAGCATTACCATTACAGCAGTTAAAAATAAACATAAAAAGGATAGAAAGCCCATTGAGGATTAAATAAATCATAAGTTGTTCTTCCTTTTTTTTGCTGGCTCTCCTTAGTACAAACATCATCCTCCTGCCCTTATCCACTAATTTGGGTCGGCACAACACAGAAAGATCGCCACGTTATCCGTTTGAATAATACACATTTTACTCATGGCAATAATATCGTTTCAGGTAATAGAACTCAACTGCAGAAGCCAGCAATAGTGTTATTTGATTTGAAGACTGACAAACAGATTCTTAGGCACGAGCTAAAGGATTCAGATCTTGTCAATGAAAGAACACCTGCAGGTAACGGCTTTTGTCACACTAAAATATTTTGTTAAAATTGAGCGTTCAGCAAGTCGATGAAATTTAGAAGATAAGAATGTGTGGATATAGCTCTCTTTGAACCTGTACAAGACAGTAACGACTTAATGTAAATAGTATTAAGAATTATATTTTTAAAAGAGCAACCGCCGAGTTTCTTGCTGGCTCTTCTCGGTAGGAACAGCTTTCCGAACCAGCAGTAGAGTTGACGATTCAAAAGCACTTGTTTACAAGTTTATTTGAATAAAGAATATTTTGAATTTGAATTTGATGTGCATAATACGTTTAAGTTTTTTTACGACAGCGCGACCTTTTCAACACACATTACATAAGACTGTAATTTACTATTAATATAAATATTCCCTAAAAATTACATTATCTTTTAGTAGAAACCGTATAAAAATCCATTCAGTAGATTTTTAAAAAAACGATCACAGACAGACACACAACTAAAAAGTAATAATAAAATTATCTTGCTATAATCCGCGATGAAGTAAAATAGAAAATATATATAATGCTAAATGTAGAGTGGACAATCGGTTATCATACCTGATACATGCAGGATTCGTAAAAACACATGCACAAACCTCCACCACCGCCACCACAATACACAAGCACTACATACGTTCACTATCACAAACTCAACAATCGTTTCGCCCCGCAACCGAAGCATCATCAGGAGATAGACTCCACGACCAAAATCGCAAAGCCATGTTATGTACTTTGCGATTTTGGTCGCAAAGCACATGACAAGGTAACGCCTAATTCTATAAATTATTTAGACACAAATATTGGATACTTGTTATATTTTAAGTAATTTAATTTTTGTACATAAAAATATAAAGAATTATAAAACGATAGGTGCTGTATAGACAAAGTAGGAACCGACATAAGCTTGCGGCTCCTGCTTTGCGCCTTGCAAAGCTACGAAAGTCGTTTTTGGGTTTAGGTATCAGGTTCTATAATAAAATTCGGCAATCAATTTTAGCTTTGCCATTACATCAGTTTAAAAACACTGTTAAAAAGAGGCTGATTCAAAAAACCTTCTATACTGTTGAGGATAACTTAGAAGATAGGAATATGTGGCTATATATAGCTTGATTAGACTAAATTTAACTAGTGATAAGAATTATATTTTTAAAAGAGCAACCGCTGAGTTTCTTGCTGGCTCTTCTCGGTAGGAACAGCTTTCCGAAAGCATCCTTAAAGGAGTTATGAGGTTTATACCCGTCATGGGATAGTAACAGGCCATTTTACTATACCAGAGATATGTGTAACCTACCAATCCGCATTGGAACAGCGTGGTAGATGTATGCTCCAACCTTTAAGGAGTGAGGTTTATGCCCAGTATGGGATAGTAACAGGCCATTTTAGTATTCCAGAGATATGTGTAACCTACCAATCCGCATTGGAACAGCGTGACAGATCTATGCTCCAACCTTTAAGGAGTGAGGTTTATGCCCAGCATAGGATAGTAACTGACCATTTTACTATACCAGTGATATGTGTAACCTACCAACCCGCATTGAAGCAGCGTGGCAGATCTATGCTCCAACCTTTAAGGAGTGAGGTTTATGCCCAGTATGGGATAGTAACAGACCATTTTACTATACCAGAGATATGTGTAACCTACCAATCCGCATTGGAGCAGCGTGGCAGATCTATGCTCCAACTTTTAAGGAGTGAGGTTTATGCCCAGCATGGGATAGTAACAGGACATTTTACTATACCAGAGATATGTGTAACCTACCAATCCGCATTGGAGCAGCGTGGCAGATCTATGCTCCAACCTTTAAGGAGTTTTGAGGCTTCTGCCCAGTATGGGATAGTAACAGGCCATTTTGCTATTCCAGTGATATATGTAACCTACCAATCCGCATTGGAGCAGCGTGGCAGATCTATGCTCCAACCTTTAAGGAGTGAGGTTTATGCCCAGTATGGGATAGTAACAGACCATTTTACTATACCAGAGATATGTGTTACCTACCAATCCGCATTGGAGCAGCGTGGCAGATCTATGCTCCAACCTTTAAGGAGTTTTGAGGCTTCTGCCCAGTATGGGATAGTAACAGGCCATTTTGCTATTCCAGTGATATATGTAACCTACCAATCCGCATTGGAGCAGCGTGGTATATCTATGCTCTAACCTTTAAGGAGTTTTGAGGCTTATGCCTTGTATGGGATAGTAATAGGTTCTTTTTTTATTTCCAGGTTTAACATCTATAACTGTGGACGTAAGTAAAGATCACTGTGATGATGCCTATGCTTACATCAACGACCTGGCGACGGAGGGAATGGTTGTGTTCTCTCTCAAACAGAGGAAAACATGGAGATTGAACCACCCTAGTTTCCAGCATGATCCTAGTGTATTGAACTTTACAGTTGCAGGTATTAGTTGACTATTTTTTATCCCTATTCTTTAAGATTTTTAGTAGTAGTAGTAACGGCCTGTTACTATCCCACTGCTGGGCATAGGCCTCTTCCCTCCGTTTTTTGGAGAGAAGGATTGGGGGCTGAGACCTACCACGCTGCTCCAATGCGGATTGGTAGGTTACACATATCCCCAGAATTCTATAAGATATGCAGGTTTCCTCACGATGTTTTCCTTCACCGAAAAGCGTGTGATAAATTGCAATTATCAATTAGACACATAAGTTTTACTAGAAAACTCATTGGTGCCTGCCCGGGGTTTGAACCCGTGACCTTCTCGAAAGAGGCGCACGGTGTTACCGCTGGGCTACCACAGCTTCTTTTTAGACTCAAGATTTTTAGACTCTACTAGTAATATCCCGCAGTTTCACCCGCGTACATACAGATCTCATGGTAGTGGAAAGTACTAAGTCGGACTATAGAAGTATTTTTGTTTAATATATCATCAATAGTTTCCGCCGTGTGGTATCCAGCTGAGTAGAATAGACCACCCTCATGTCTTACCGAGTCGTAAAAGGTGACTAAGGTAAGTTGACTCACCGTGTGGTATCCGGTTAAGTAGTATAGACCACCCTCTTTCTTATCGAGGTGTCGTAAAAGGCAACTAAGGTAAATCGACCCGCCGTGTGTTATCCGGCTGAGTAGAATGGACCACCCTCATTTCTTACCGAGGTGTCGTAAAAGGCTACTAAGGTAAATCGACCCGCCATGTGGTATCCGGTTAAGTAGTATAGACCATCCTTCTTATCGAGGTGTCATAAAATACGACTAAAATAAGTTGATGTCAGGCAGGCGGCTGGCCGTAAAGTACGTAGCCAAATCATGTGACAACATGTTTATAACATGTTGTGCCGACCCCACTTAGACTGGGATAAGGGTAGGAAGATGATATCATCAATTGTTTCCGCAGATCGGAAATAATTCTCGGGAATTCTGGAAATAAGTTTATTAAATGTTGCTACACAAGGTCCTCTGCAACGAAGTCTCATTAAAATCAATTGACCGCCTTTCCGGGGTTGTACAACTGATTTAAACCTTTCTCAACAATTGCATTAGTATCTTTTAGTAAAAACCATACAAAAATCCTTTAAAATTTTGAGAAAATCCATCACAGACAGCTTTTGAGGACTTTTAAGGGTGCATGTGTTTTTACGATACCTGCATGTATCAGGTGTGAAAACGGATAGTCCACTCTATATTTAGCATTATATATATTTTTTTATTTTACTTCATCGCGGATTATAGCAAAATAATCTTATTATTACTTTTGTATTATGGACCTCCGCTAAGTAACGCCTAATTCAATATCTGTTACTGCGAATTGAAATTAGAAATTCCATTCCAGGTTACGTAATAAACTGGAAAGATGGATTATTCAGCGTTGCTCTGTCCGACCCGAATCCAAATGGGGAGAGAACAGCGTACTACCACCCAATGGTTTCCAGTCAGGAGTATTCCATTAACACGAAGTTTCTCAAGACTGGAAATATTGGAAACAATGTTAAGGCAAGAAACAAATGGAACTACAAAAATAATAAGAATATTATTTTGCTATAATCCGCGATAAATATAATATTCTCATTAATTTTGTATTATGGACCTCCGCAAAGTATTTCAAATTCTATAAATTACAAATGGAACTGGAATTTGATGAATCAGACTTTTTTCATTAGAAGTGAAAATATTAATAGCCATCATCTTCCTGCCCTTATCCCACTCTAAGTGGGGTCGGTACAACACGTTACAAACATGTTGTCATATGATTAGGCTACGTATTTTACGACCAGCTGCCTGCCTACCTCAAGTTACCTTAGTCGTATTTTACGACACCTCGGCAAGAAGAAGGGTGGACTATTGTAGTAAACCGGATACCACACGGTGGGTCGACTTACCTTAGTCGCCTTTTACTACACGTCGGTAAGAAATGAGGGTGGTCTATTCTACTCATCCGGATACCACACGGTGGGTCGTCTTACCTTAGTCGCCTTTTACGACGACTCGGTAAGAAATGAGGGTGGTCTATTCTACTCAGCCGGATACCACACGGTGGGTCAACTTACCTTAGTCGCCTTTTACGACACCTCGGTAAGAAATGAGGGTGGTCTATTCTATTCAGCCGGATACCACACGGCAGGTCGTCTTACCTTAGTCGCCTTTCACGACACCTCGGTAAGAAATGAGGGTGGTCTATTCTACTCAGCCGGATACCACACGGTTATAATTTATGTACATAAAAATATAAAGAATTATAAAACGATAGGTGATGTATACAATAGACAAAGCAGGAACCGACATAAGCTTGCGGCTCCTGCTTTGCGCCTTGCAAAAGTGCGTAAGTCGTTTGTGGGTTTGGGTATAAGGTTCTATAATAACATTCCGCAATCAATTCTAGATTTGCCATTACAGCAGTTTATTTAAAAATCGATTATTTTCCAAAATAATCGATTTTTAATAATCGCTTACTTTTTCATCAAAAAAATCGATTTTTTTTAAATCGATTATTTTAGGTATCTTTTTTCTTTTTTACTCTTTTTATTGATTTTTAAAATTAGATATGCATTATTGGATGAAACCAATTTAGCCAAACTACACATCCAATTTCACAAACAGCGCATCTGATATTATTTCTTGATAGTTGTCCACTTTAATTGGCCTATATTGTTATTAATTATTAATATTAAAAAAGACGACTTTTCAAATAGTCAGAAAAAAACGATTAAAAAAACGATTATTTGGGAACAAAATAATCGATTTTTAAATCGATTATTTATTCATCGATTTTTTCTACTCCAAGTTACATCCCTGCTTTGTATAACAGGTGGAAGGTATACGTGGTAAAAACACTCAAAGTGGCTCACATGGCTATCATTCAGGAACAAGGACCATGTTCTTTGCAAACGTCGCTCAGGACGCCATTTTATGTTGGCAAATCGACAAGAAAATGGCGCCCGAAAACATTGGTATAGCAGCGCAGGATCATACAAAATTAGTTTATATATCAGGTAAGAAGTTGCCACGCTTTATTTTAATCAAGCATTTTTAAGTCGAAATATTATAGTAATATAAGCCCTAAGACTCAATCTATTTTTAATATTTAAATGAAACCTAAGTTGATGGATTCCAATAAACCCCCACAAATATATCTTTCGAATCTCGGAAACGGCTACAACGATTTTCATGAAATTTTGCAGTAGGGGTTCTTGTAATACGTTGCCCAATCATGCGACATGTTTGTAACATGTTGTGGCGACCCTACTTAGAGTGGGATAAGGGCAGGAGGATGATGATTTGCAATAGGGGTTTTGGGGGAGAAAATCGAACAAGCTAAGTTTTCATTTAAAAAAATGTAATTGTATTTAAGTATGTATTTAAAAATATATAAGTATATATTCACCAGTTGTCTGTCCATAACACAAGTATTAAGCTACTTACTTTGGGGACGGACGACCGTGTGTGTAAGTGTCCCATATATTTATTTATTATTTATTATTAAATTTATTAAAAAATTTATATGTTTCCGAGCACTGAAAAATGCTAAAATGTGGAATAGAATGGAAATGATATATTAACTGTCATTTGTAGAGTTGTATTAACTCATTAGTAACGAATTTATAAAGTTAAAATACCCGGCATTTTATAATTTAAATTTTTACCACTCGTTAATATTAGGTACAGCTTTGAATTTGACAGCTCAAATATTTACTTTCAATTCTACATTTTATAATTTTTTTACCTAAATCTTAAATAATAAATATATTTTATGAAAATCATTGGAGCCGATATATATATTTACAAGATTAACTCATTTAAATATTAAAGATATTTCGAATATAATAATAAAAAAATTTTATTATTATATTCGGAATTCGGATGATAATATTACTATGCTCTTTTTCAGATTTGAAGGTGAAAGACGACGATGTGTGGGTGCTTGTGAACAAAATGCCGATATTTGTATTTTCAAATCTTAATACAAATGAAAATAATTTTTACATACACAGGTATAAAACTTATATATTAACCAAATTTAAATTATTTTTTATTCAAACTTTTACAAGCTCTCTCGAATAGTCAAGTTTTAATGAAGCTACAAATGGTTCGGAATGTTGCTCTTACCGAGAAGAACCAGAAAGAAACTCAGCGGTCACTCTTTACAAAAATAATAATAATAATACATTTTTTATTCAAATCCGCTGTGTGGTATCCGGTTGAGAACAATTAACCCCCATCACTTCTTACCGACATGTTGTAAATAGCGACTAAGGTAAGTGGGACCCGGGACCGTGTGGTAACTGGTATCCGGTTGAGTAAAATAGATCACCCTTTTTCTTGCCGAGGTGGCGTAAAATACGTATACAACATGTTGTGCCGACCCCCACTTAGAGTGGGATAAGGGCAGGAGGATGATAATGACATATTAAATATAATATTTTGACAATTTATCTCGTCAGTCTACCACAAAACCCAATTACTACTTAATTTTTTTTAAATATTGTAATTCGAAATTCAAATTGCATTTATGCGCGCCATCTATTACGATATAGAGAAAACACAATCGTTGTATGCTAGTTTTAATGCTTTTCAATAGATGGCGTTTAATTAATATTTTAACAAGTTTAAGAAATATTAAAGATTTTCTTTTTATGCTTAACTGTGATAATCCAGCGGTTAAAAACCCGGGCAGGCATCAATGAGTTTTTCCATTGAAACTTATGTGTCTAATTGATAATTGCAGTTTGTGACACGCTTTTATATGAAGGAAAACATGAGAAAATCTGCATATCTCTAGGGGATTCTGGGGATATGTGTAACCTACCTATCCGCATTGGAGCAGCGTGGTAGGTCTTAACTCCAATTCTTCTCTTAAAATTGAGAGCCCTGCAGTGGGAATGTAAAAGACTGTTACATTTGGCAGACTGGCTTTTTTTATGACTGAATTCACGCCGGTAGTATTATGGCCAGGATTTGAACCCACGGCCTCTCGATCGCAAGTCCGTGAACCTAACAATAGCGATGTGAAAAAATAATCGATTTTTAATAATCGATTTTTAATAATCGATTAGTTTTCATCAAAAATCGATTTTTTTAAATCGTTTATTTTTGCTTTTCTTTTCATTCATTTGATTTGATTTTGACATGGTAGAAAAAGTGTATGTGGGAGATAGAAGCGCGATATAGGTGTAAGAAAATAATCGATTTTTATAATCGATTAGTTTTTCATCAAAAATCGATTTTTTTAAAATATTTTTTTTTTGGGTATCCCTTTTTCTTTTTTACTCTTTTTCTTGTTTTTTAAGATTAGATATGCATTGTTGGATGAAGCCAACCAAAAATTAAAATGTGTGTAATTTTAATCCAATTTCACAAACAGCGCATCTGTCCTTGGTAGTTGTCCACTTAAGTTAGCCTTTATTGTAAATAATAATTAATATTGAAAAAACATAACTTTGAAAATAGTCAGAAAAAAATCAATTTTTGAAAAATCGATTATTTCGTAACAAAATAATTGATTATTTAAAAATTGCTTTTTTTTTGTATAAATAAAAAAAATTTAAAGGCACAAAAATCGATTATTAATTCACCGATTATTTTGTTATCTACGAAATAATCGATTTTTTTCAATCTATTTTTCATCGATAAAAATCGATTGTTAATTAATCGGGTTTTTTTTACTCCAAGTACACATACATAACCATTCCGCTACCGCTTAACGTACTTTACATTAAAACATTTAAATTTTCAGAGGCAAAGTTCAAGATATGATTCGCAACACACCATGTGAGCAATAAATGGCCAAATTATGCAATTTAACATTTAAGTAGACTGAAACTAAAATAAACTGAAGAATAAACTCCTTATATAATACTCATTTTTTAATTTCATATTTATTAAATAATATAATTATAAGATATTTCATTTGTAAATCTTTGTTATTATTTTCCAAAACCAATCCTATTTCCAAACTTCCTCTCAAATTTTAGACGAGAACAAAATATATGGTATCGACTATAAATCTCCTGCCCTTATCCCACTTTAAGTGGGGTCGGCACAACATGTTGTCATATGATTTGGCTACGTATTTAACGACCAGCCGGCTACCTGACGTTAACTTAGTCGCCTTTAACGACACCTCGGTAATAAATGAAGGTGGTCTATTCTACTCAGATGGATACCAAACGGCGGGTTAAATTATCTTAGTCGCCTTTTACGACACCTCAGTAAGAAATGAGAGTGGTCTATCCTACTCAGATTAATAATTTAATAATCACTACATATTATAAAACAAAGTCCATATTTCCGTATGTACGCATAAAACTTTAAAACTACGCAACCGATTTTGATGCGGTTTTTTTTAATAGATAGAGTGATTCCAGAGGAAGGTTTGTACGTATAATAACAATCAATACGAAGTAGAGAAACACTGTAATTTTTGAGGTTTCTGTAAATAATTACATTTTTTTTCGCTTACATTGCAAACGCAGGCTAAACCCTACGAGATTTATCAAAATAATGTACTAAGTATTTGTACACCTTAAAAAGGTCTACAGAAAAGTCCGCGATGGTATATATCTATCTCTTATGCATAACCCACAATAGCAGTTTTTTTCATTTACTTTTTACGAAAAATGATGCCTTATGTTCAAAGCAATTTTTATACAATACAGCATTAATCCTTATCCAATTACCTTAAATAAATTGTTGATTTAATATAGATCAATATGGCCGTTTACAGCATGTAATTTAAGTGAACATTTTCGGAGATATTACAGATTTAAAATGCCGTGAGGACGCCGCGCTTCACCCTATAGCACTTCGAATCTTTTAGAGTTTGTTTAAAGACATCCAGTAATTAATTATAAAAATAAAATACATAGGTAAAATGTAAAAGTAAATAAGTAAAAATGATATGACTATATGAGTTTAGATATTCCAAAGATAGCAGGAAATCGTCTTGGTATAGGGAGAGGAAATTGTTTTTCTCCAAATTTAACGCTTGCGGGCCACGGGCAGTAATGAATAAATCAAAACTACTGGATCGATTTTAATCATTTTTTTTTACACTGACTGACATGGGATACATATTTTATACCCGTGCGAAGCAGGGGCAGGCCGCTAGTTAAAATATAATTTAATTTAATTAATAACACTAGTTTACAAAATTATTTTTTTTGTTTGTTGCCGCGAATTTTAAGGTTGGTAATATTAACTCATGACTTGTTTTTACCAGATCAAACTTCAAAATTGTTTGTGCAGCTCGAGTTCTTTTGTTTTTAATTTTTATAATTTCTTCTTATTATTAATCCATAAAGTGCATATTTTAGTTAAGTTAAGATTAATATTTATAGTTTTTGTGACATGAGTACTTCAAGGAGACGTTGTTTAAACAATCCAAATAAATTTTGCTACATTTACGGAGAGTATGTTTTTAAAAATTGTCGGAAATATATATCAGACTTGGTTAAACACCTATACTTTGTATTTCAAAATGTCCTTGGATAAAAATGACAAGTCGTGGGCGCCTAATTGTGTTTTTAAATCATGTGTTGAACATTTAAGATTAAGAAAAAGTGGTAAAAGAAGTGCCTTTAAATTTGTAACACCAACTATTTGGCGGGAACCACGCAATTATCTCGATGACTGCTACTTCTGTAGCACGATCATAAACGGCATAAACAAGAAAAATCGACTTAAATGGCAATACCCAAGTACTTCTTGTGTCCAGCTTCCAGTGCAGCATTCACTTGGCTATTTACTGTCTAAAAATATATCTGAACCCCTTTCACAAACGGACTCTGAAGCATCAAGCTCATCACCAAGTGATGCTAATTTTGAAGGTATAGCAAAAGAGCCGAAACCCTTTTCCCTGGATCTATCTAAACAAGCTTCAGAATTGTTGGCATCAAGACTGAAAGAAAAAAAATTGCTGTCCCCAGGCAGTACAATAACTTTTTATCGTGAAAGAGAAAAAGACTTACGTCGGTTTTTTTCGGATGAAAATAATGTTGTATTTTGTACAGACATTACAAACTTATTGATTGTAATTGGTTTGATCACAAATGGCAAATTTCTGTTGAATTAAAAATGGTGAACAATGTCATTCAAGATTCATTAATAGCTCCTGACAAAATTATCCTTCCTTCATTGCATATTAAGCTGGCATCATGAAACAGTTTGTTAAGTCGCTAGATAAAAACGGGGACTGCTTTTATTACATTTGTCAAAATTCCCTCAGCTCACTATTGAAAAGATTAAAGCCGGAATTTTTAATGGCCCTCAAATTCGACAGCCTACAAGAGATTCTCAATTCAGGAATTCTATGACTGAGTTAGAATTAAGCATTGGACAGCTTTCGTCTCTGTGATACAAAATTGTTTTTGGAAACACGAAATCAGAAGATTATATCGAACTTGATGAAGACCTTCTTCTACAATTAAAAACTATGGGGTGCAATATGAGCATAAAACTCCACTTTCTCTACAGTCACCTGGACAGGTTTCCGGAAAATTTAGGAGATATGAGCGAAGAACAAGGAGAGCGTACGCATCAAGACCTCCACGTGATAGAAGAGCGTTATCAAGGTTTCTGGGATACGAACATGTTATCTCATTATTGCTGGTCTCTAATACGACAATTTCCTAAATTGGCACATAGCCGAAGAGCTTTTAAGTGAAGTTTTTTAGATCTTAATCATTAATTTCATTTTAAATATATTTAAAACAAATACTTGGTCTTTTTTGTGTTTGAGACGTATGTAGTTGAAACTAAAAAACTAAAGCTGATAAAAAAAAATTACTAATGTATTTGAAATCAGGACAATATGTGTACTCAAGAACAGATATTTTTTTTCCGGCAACAGATGTACTGTAAACTAGTGTATTTAAGAAAATTAATATTTCATATTTTTTATTTATTTTTTATAACTATCACCGTTTATTCAGCGCACGCAAAGAAAGCTTTAAATTTTGCCGTTTTCGTACTATTTTTATCGCTGCTCCTCTCCTATTAATATTAGCGTGATGTTATATATCCAATCACTGAAAGAATTTTTAAAATCGGTTCAGCAGTTCCTAAGATAAGCGCGATCAAACAATCAAACGCTTGTTATATTAGTAAAGCATAGATAAAACAATATTCAGAGGTAAGGTTGCCACCCGTACTATATTATATAGTATCGTACTATATCAATTTAGTCAATTGTACTATATATTGTAGGAAAACAATATAGGACGAAAAATACTATATTTTTTATCACTAATTCAATTGTCGCGCTTTTTTTAATCAATTGTGAATGGAACGCACCCGCAGCACTGGATAGGGAATGTTTGAACGAAACTCATTCACGTATTTACGGTGCTTAGTTAGTTAGTAACTCTAACTCCTTTGTCATTGTCCAGAGAAAAGTAATAATAAATAATCATGGAAAAATAAATAAAGATTGAAAATAGATACGTATTATTTTTTGTCCTGAATTTCCAAAAAGTACTATATATTTTTTATTTAAAAAGAAAAATACTATTTTTCTTTAAAAAAAAAAAGGTGGCAACCCTTTTCAGAGGTCACACGCTACGCATCCAAACGTGCGATGTTAAGTATATTAGCACACCATACTTAAAATTGCTTAGTTGTAGTATTTGCATCGATCTTGAGGCACGTAAAGAGTTATTTAGGTATGTTAGGTTGATTATTTACGTAGTGCTTTTATTTAATTATTATTATATGTATAGCAAAATAATATTTTCATTATTTTTTTATTATTGACCTCCAAAAAGTGAAGCGTAATTCTATAAATTATTTATTTAGGGTTAAAGAGTGTTTTTCAAAAGATTTATTTGGATTTACAAGTGATATTTAAAAAAAGATTTATGACGTGTGCATGTGTTTTTTTTAAAGATTTATTTAGTATTTACGAATGTTTTTTAAACATTTACGATTTATATAGGATTTTTTATTTATTAGATTTTTTTTATATAAATACATTTAGATATTATGATTTTTTTATAATTTTAGTCTTAACAAGTGTTAATATTTATTTTAAGAATGTTTTTTTTGGAGTTTCAATTAGGAGTTATTTTAATATTTACTTAGGATTTTATTAACGAGTTTTTTTTTATTGTGATTTCTTTTTTTAAATTTATTTGAATTTACTTGTACAGGACACCATTAAAAGGTACTTTTGTGATATTAATATTAAACGCATTTTAGGAAATTTGCATTAAATTTGTAAGCTTCAATTCTCACTCTATCATAACGCCATATTTATCTATAATTATTATAAAACAAAGTCCCCGAAAGCTGTACGTCTGTATGTAATCGATTTTCTCCAAATCTACTGAACTGAATTTTGTACAGTTTTTACTAAAACATATTGCAATTGTTCCGAAAAGTTACATTACAGTTCTATGTAAATTGTGTTATAGTGTTGTTGTTAAAAAAAATCGTCTCGAAGCTTTACTCGCATGCCGCCGTAAGGCAGCAGAGATACACTAAAGTAATGTACTAGAGAAATGTAGATCTACAAAAATACTACGAAAAAGTCCGCGTTAGCATGTCTCTATCTATTACGGTTAATTCACAATAACACACAATACTTTTACGTTTCGAATTAGATTGGGGAAAAGTCACTCAATTTTTTTTACAAACTCAAATCGTTTTAGTTAAATTTACATACAGTCTGTAGATTTTCTTTAGTTTATGTGGGTAGTATAGAAAGCGAAAAGTCATTGAGACCTTTTGTTTCATCTTATTTTATTTATTTATTTCTTTTTTATATATATATATTTAGAAAAGAAAGAAAAAGTAAAAAAGTAAATGTATAAAGGCGGACTTATCCCTAAAAAGGATCTCTTCCAGACAACCTTTGAGCAATAGAAGGAAAAGGACTAGAATTAAAGAAGAAAGAGAGTAAGGGTCATATAGAGAAAAAGAAAAAGTTTATATAAATTTAACTATTTAATCTATTAATTAATTTTGGTAAAATAAATAGATGAAAAGATGCTACTAATATATGAATCATCATCTTCCTGCCCTTATCCCACTCTAAGTGGGGTCGGCACAACATGTTATAAACATGCTGTCACATGATTTGGCTGCGTTTTTACGATCGGCCGCCTGCCTGACGTCAACTTACCTCTGTCGTATTTTACGACACCTCGGTAAGAAAGAGGGTGGTCTATTTTACTAAACCGGATACCACACGGTGGGTCAATTTACCTTAGTCGCTATTTACGTCACCTCGGTAAGAAATGAGGTTGGTCTATTCTACTCAGCCGGATACCACGCGGCGGGTCGACTTACCTTAGTCGCCTTTTACGACACCTCGGTAAGAAAAGAGGGTGGTACTATTCTATCAAGCCGGATACCACACGGCGTGCTACTAATATATGAATACTTAAGATAAATAAGATGAAGGTAGTTACGATAAAGTTTGTAAGCCTTTTTAAAACATGAAATTTATTAATATTTTTTAAACATTACAGGAAGAAAAATGGTACAAAAGTTAGTTTACCTTATTTTATTCATTCTCTGTATACATACAAAACAGCAAGAGAGGAAATTGGGAAAGTTTCAAGAAATATTCGCGTGGAGGCAGATAACTTACAATATCGATGGACACAGGGGTAAGTTTTTTTTAAGTGTCTTTGCACTTCAAATTCAATATCAAAATATTCTTTATTCATATAAACTTGTAAACAATTGCATTTGAATCTTCAACTCTACTGATGGTTCGGAAAGCTGCTCCTACCGAGAAGAGCCAGCAAGAAACTAAGCGGTTGCTCTTTTAAAAATAAAATTCTTATTACTAGTTACATTTAGTCTAAGCGAGCTATATCCACATATTCTTATCTTCTAAGTAATCCACAACAGTATAGTAGGCTTTCTGCATCAGCTTCTTTTAAACAGTGTTTTTAAACTATTGTAACGGCAAAGATAAAATTGATTGCGGAATTTTATTATAGAATCTTATACCCAAACCCACAAACGACTTACGTAATTTTGCAAGGCGCAAAGCAGGAGCCGCAAGCTTATGTCGGTTCCTACTTTGTCTGTACATCACCTATCGTTTTATAAGACTTTATATTTTTTGTACAAAAATTAAATTTCTTAAAATATATTGCGAAGCAAATATACCTATTTCCTTAAACTTCTCTCGCAGGGAATCACGCGGGCTTAATTTGTCAATGCCACTTTCGCTTTCTTGTAGGCTTCGTTTGGATGATTAAAAGCCTTGAGAATACTGTTTTATTGCAAGTTAAAAGAGTTATAATGCGTTGTGTTACAATAGTAAATACTGTTGCATAAGGGTTCTTATAGCAGTTTTTTAAAACACACTTGTCACAGGAGTGTTATAAGACCAAGTTATGTACAGTGTCGTACACTACTTTATCTACTCTCATACTATAATACGTAAAACAATATTAATAAAAACCAAACTGTTTAAATATTGAAAAGATTTTTAAATGTCAAATGTTAGCGCCAAGGCGCAAACATCGATTGCGCATGCGTGTTGCGTCGCCGCGGACTCGTTCATTGAAACCTTTTTTTAAGGTAGAGGTTCAACCTCCTCGGTCCAGCTGGAGGTTGTATAGGTGTATCGTTATGATTAAAAAGTTATATTACATACGAAACAGGTGTGATTTTTTCTGACTATTTCAAAACTTGTCTTTTTTAATATTGATAATTAATTACAATAAAGACAAATTAAAGTGGACAACTACCAAGAAATAATATCAGATGCGCTGTTTGTGTTATTGGATTAAAATATGTAGTTTGGCTAAATTGGTTTCCTCCAACAATGCATATCTAACCTTAAAATACAAGAAAAAGATTAAAAAAGAAAAAGGCATACTTAAAATAATCGATTTATAAAAAATCTATTTTTGATGAAAAAATAATCGATTATTTTTTCACATTGTTAATGAGGGGACGGGGTGGTCTTTGCTTTGCATATACATTGGATGACATGAGGGGTAGGGGAGTCTAGATGATGATTACGTCATCGATAGTTATTTACTTTTTAACCCAAATGGCAACCCTCACATTGTCTTTGCTTAAAAAGAAACGCATTAAAAAACTTAGAATCATAGATTCGCGTTTCATGGACTGAAAGACTGTTAATTTGAATTTAATATGTGTACTGAAAATTTAAAATTGTTTGTTATGTTAATAAGATATAATATTTTTGTCCTTTACTCTATATTGAATACCACGCCGTGTGGTATCCGGCTGAATAGAAAAGTACCACCCTCATTTCTTACCGAGATGTCGTAAAAGGCGACTAAGGTAAGTCGACCCGCCGTGTGGTATCCGGCTGAATAGAATAGTACCACTCTCATTTCTTACCGAGGTGTCGTAAAAGGCGACTAAGGTAAGTTGACCCACCGTGTGGTATCCGGTTTAGTAGAATAGACCACCCTCGTTCTTACCGAGGTGTCGTAAAACACGACAGAGGTAAGTTGATGTCAGTTGAGGCAGGCGGCCGGTCGTGAAAACGCAGCCAAATCATGTGACAGCATGTTTATAACATGTTGTGTCGACCCCACTTAGAGTGGGATAAGGGCAGGAGGATGATGAATATTAGTAGGATAGGATAGGATAATAGCTCTAGACTCTATATTGAATACCGTATCAGTAAAATATAATCTATATCCTAAATCTTTTTTCCTAATTTTTCAAATTATAATTATAACGGTATAATTATAATATTAACAAAAAAACAATACATCGATTGACAAATGTTTAACTAAGCATTGGGGGGTTTCAGAGCGTTGCTTACTTTTGCTGACAAGGGGAATGGGGGGTAAATAATTACGATAAATCTGCTTACTTAATACTTGAACGGCCTCTATAATAAATAACCCGTCAAAGCGTAGCACACAAACATACATATTTATAATATTAATAAAGATTAATCTTTTATTTGCATAAAACATAACAGCTGCACATAAAGTTAACCTATTCATCTAAGTTATTGTATAATAATTAAGTAGGCTTTTTCCCTATGTTTGACTTAAAGTACTTGTGTATATCTTAATATTTAAATGAGTTAATCTTGTATATATATATATTTTCCGAATCTCGGAAACGGCTCCAACGATTTTCCTGAAATTCAGCATGTAGGAGGTTTTGGGGGAGAAAAATTGATCTAGCTAGGTTTTATTTAAAAAAAAAATTGTTTTATCCCTCTTTTTGGGCATTAAAAACACTAACATTTATATTGAATTGAATTTTCGCCATTAACTGTCAAGTCGACGTGGCTTATTAGTGTAACGGGCAGACGCGAGAAATGTAAATGCCAAGGATCGATCCCCAACTAAATAATAGTTTTTTTTTAAAGTTTTTTTTTGTGAAAAATTAGCTTTAAAATTAGCTTCGCTCGGTTACCCAGATATTACTTATTATATAGTTTGTTGTCTGTGAGTTTTAGTCGCGTGCGTCTCCTAAATCAACAGATACACTAAAGTAATGTACTAGATAATTGTAGATCTAAAAAAAACTAGAAAAAAGTCCGTATAAAATTAAAACATTCAAGAGGAGGCTCCTTGGTGTATGTTATTCGCCGATGACATTGTACTCGTCGGAGAAAATGCAACTGAGGTCCAAAGCAGATTGGCGAAATGGCACAACCAGTTGGAGAAAGTCGGTTTAAAAATCAGTCGTACTAAAACTGAACATATGTACTACGACTTTAGTGGGACCTCCAATTTCTCCCAGATCAGTTTGGATGGGAACATTTTGCCAGTCTGCTCTGATATTCGGTACCTTGGTTCGCTTTTTCAAAACGACGGTGAAATAGATCGAGATGTGGGTAAAAGAATGAATGCAGGATGGATGAAGTGGCGGCACGTCTCAGGCACAATATGTGACCCTCGAATGCCCCTTAAAGTTAAGGGAAAAATTTATAAAGCAGTCATAAGACCTGTCGTATTGTATGGATCAGAATGTTGGGCAATGAAAAAGACGGATGAAAGAAGAGTACATGCAAATGAGATGAGAATGTTAAGGTGGATATGTGGTGTGACAAAACTGGATAAAATACGAAACGAGTATATAAGGGGAAGTCTGAAAGTTGCGCCCATTACAGAAAAGACGAGAAGTGCAAGATTGAGATGGTATGGACATGTAATGAGGATGGATGAAAATCATGTGACCAAACGTGTGTTAAATTTGCATGTGGATGGATATGTGCCTAGAGGGAGGCCTAAAAAGAGATGGTTGGATTGTGTGAAGTATTATATGGATATAAAAGGAGTGGCGCCAGAGTTGACGAAAGATAGGACAGAATGGAAGAGAAAAGAATGTTGTGCCGACCCCACTTAGAGTGGGATAAGGACAGGGAGATATATAAAATTAAATAAATACTCAAATATATTAATACACACAGACAAGAGAACCAAAAAAATGATTTTTTTTTATAATACTACTAGCTTTTACCCGCATATTCGTTCGCGTCGACTGCTGTCGCGTGATAGGTTGATAATAGATGGCGCTTTTCAATATCATATTCCTGTAGAATTAAAAGGATTTCTATAGCCTATGCTACCCCGGTGTATAAGGAATAATTGTGACAAATTTCATCGATATCGATTCAGCGGAATCTCCGTGAAAGAGTTACAAACATACATCCATACACACAAACTTTCACATTTATTATATTAGTAGGACAGGATATGATTGGCCCTCAGCGAGTCAATCAAACGAAAGTCGAACGAAAATCAAATCAAACCATTACTACTGCCAAATACGATAACGGGTTAGTGGAATTTGAATTTGAATTTGAATTTTGATCACTATCGAGCATCGTACACGGTTATATAACCTCAATACTGAACAGGAAATCGTCTGGTGCGTAAGTAAGTAAGTAAGTAGCGGCCTGTTACTATCCCACTGCTGGGCATAGGCCTCTTCTCTCCGTTATTGGAGAGAAGGATCGGAGCTAAGACCTACCACGCTTCTCCAATGCGGATTGGTAGGTTACACATATCTCCAGAATTCTCTGGAGAAATGCAGGTTTCCTCACGATGTTTTCCTTCACCGAAAAGCGTGTGATAAATTGCAATTATCAATTAGACACATAAGTTTTAATAGAAAAACTCATTGGTGTCTGCCCGGGTTTGAACCCATGATCGTCTCTAGAGATTCACACGGTCGCACCGCTAGGCCATCACAGCACTCATACAGCAGTCTGGTGCGTAATCTATAGTAATATATAAAGCTGAAGAGTTTGTTTGTTTGCTTGTTTGATTGATTGATTGTTTGATCGCATTAATCTCAGGAACTACTGGACCGATTTGAAAAATTATTTTAGTGTAAGCGAGTCCATTTATCGAGGAAGGCTATAAATATATGGGACACTTACACACACGGTCTTCCGCCCCCAATGTAACTTAATACTTGTGTTATGGACAGACAACTGGTGAATATATAATTACTTGTATACAAAAGTAATGAGAAAATTATTTTGCTATAATCCGCGCTAAAAGTTTTCGCGCATCTTACTTATATAATTTTTATAACTTAGTATATATATATCATTCTGCCCTTATCCCACTCTAAGTGGGGTCGGCACAACATGTTATAAACATGCTGTCAAATGATTTGGCTGCGTTTTTACGACCGGCCGCCTGCCTGACGTCAACTTACCACAGTCGTATTTTACGACACCTCGGTAAGCAAGAGGGTGGTCTATTCTACTAAACCGGATACCACACGGTGGGTCAACTTACCTTAGTCGCCTTTTACGACACCTCGGTAAGAAATGAGGTTGGTCTATTCTACTCAGCCGGACACCACACGGCGGGTCGTCTTACCTTAGTCGCCTTTTACGACACCTCGGTAAGAAAAGAGGGTGGTACTATTCTATTCAGCCGGATACCACACGGCGTGAATATATAATTACTTGTATACAAAAGTAATTAGAAAATTATATTGCTATAATCCGCGCTAAAAGTTTTCGCGCATGTTTTAAAAAAGTCCATTTAGCGCGGATTACAGCAAATAATATTCTCATTAGTTTTGCATTATGGACCTCCGTAAAGTAACGCCTTATTAAATTACTTATATTATTTTTAAATACATACTTAAATACTTGTGATAGTGAACGCATGTAGTGCTTGTGTATCATGGTGGGGGTGGTGGAGGTTTGTGCATGTGTTTTTACGAATCCTGCATGTATCAGGTATGATAACCGATTGTCCACTCTACATTTAGCATCATATAATATTTTTATTATTACTTTTGTATTTTGGAATGTATCTGATTTACAATGTATCTGAAACAAATGACTTTTGAATTCGGTCAGTTTAATACCAAGGGTGATATATGAGCAACGTTGCTTCTGTTTTAAGAATTTGTAAAACCAGTGTTAAAGCAGATGTACCTAAGTAATTATCTCATTATAAAACCATTAAAGTTTTTGTTCTGGCAATATCAATATGTACTTAGCAAACTCATACATACCGTAGGGTTGCCAACGTACGTATTGCACATTAGTATTAAAGTGACCGAATTCAAAATCTTTAAAATTTAAATGAGCTAATCTTGTATGTATAAATAATGTAAATATAAATATATGGGACACTTACACACACGGTCGTCCGTCCCCAAAGTAAGTAACTTAATACTTGTGTTATGGTAGACAGAAAACTGGTGAATATATACTTATATATTTTTTAAATACATATTTAAATACAAATATACATCCAGACTCAAAGGCAGAAAAAATGTTGGCCCTCGGCGGGAATCGAACCCGCGACCCACGGAGCTGAAGGCAGGATCACTACCCACTGCGCCAACGGGCCAGTGGATGTGTACATATATATTTTCGGAATCTCGGAAACGGCTCCAACGATTTTCCTGAAATTCATCATGTAAGGTTTTGGGGGAGAAAAATCGATCTAGATAAGTTTTATTTAAAAAAAAATGTTTTATCCCTGTTTTTGGGCTCTAAATTGGTTTTGAAATTTACGTTGAATACAATCACAATTTTTCGCTGTCAAACGTAAAGTCATTGTGGTTCATTTGGGGAACGGGCGGTCTAGAGAGGTGATAATACCTACAATCGAGCCCCACCTGCGCTATTATTATTTCATTTCTCTTTTAATTTTTTTTTACATCATTTTAAAAATTACCGAGCTAGGCTGCTTCACACAGGTACTTATGCTTAATTGAGTTAAATATATTGTAATTCTTATTTTAGTTTCAATCCGTTTTTCTGTTAAAACTTATTTGTCTAATTGATAATAGCAAAAGGAAAACATCGTGAGGATACCTGCATATCTCTAGAGAATTCTGGGGATATGTGTAACCTACCAATCCGCATTGGAGCAGCGTGGTAGGTCTTAGCTCCAACCCTTCTCTCCAGGAACGGAGAGAGAAGCCTATGCCCAGCTGTGGGATAATAATACTACTACTACTGCCGCTTCTTTATAATAAACTAGTAATATCATGCGGCTTCACCCGCGTAATTTTTATTTTTTTACACCTTATTAGATTTTATATATTTTTTTGAAAATGTAATATAGCCTATGTTGCTAAGTAAAGATGCAACTTTACAATGGTGAAAGAATTTTCGAAATCGGTCCGGTAGTTTTTGTGTGAAAACATTAGAAACATACATACAAATTTTTCCTCTTTATAATATTAGTATAGACAAGCTGTATATATTTTTAAATTTAAACTATCGTGAGTAGTATTCATAGTTATTGTATAGAACCGGCTATACTCACGTGTTATTCTATCGGGTTGGCCCGACTAGTTTCGAACCCATCCGGGGCACTTATTCATGAGCTCTTTACACGACGTTATCGCGGCGGGAACTTTCCCACCTGATAGAATAAGACGTGAGTATAGCCGGTTCTATACAATAACTAAGCTGTATATATGATTGTATAGAGGGTTAAATTTAAAAAAATATCTTAATTTCTTCTTCCTACCTGCTATGTAAATAAAAGGCGGTTGACAGTTGACTGTTTTACTAACTTAAATAACCAAACTACCTACATACAATATTATAATAGCCAACACTACCCTTATCCCACTCTAATTTTGGTCGGCACAACATGTTATTAACAAATTTTTCTTCTGTATAATATTAGTGTAGACTAGGTGTCAAGTCACGCGTTGCTGTGGCTGTCCCGTTTCGAGTTCCCCCTCGAAACAGAACTCAACATTTAAAAAAATAATCCGATAGCAATCAAACTTTACAGAATCATCCGCTACACAATTCCAAAAATCTGAAACTATCATTAAAATCGGTCCATCCGTTTCGAAGTCTATAAAAGACATACAGAAACATTCATCTTCATCTTCCTGCCTTTATCCCACTCTAAGTGGGGTCGGCACATGTTATAAACATGCTGTCACATGATTTGGCTACGTATTTTACGACCGGCCGCCTGCCTGCCGTCAACTTATCTTAGTCGTATTTTACGACACCTCTATAAGAAAGAGGGTGGTCTATTCTACTTAACCGGATACCACACGGTGAGTCAACTTACCTTAGTCGCGTTTTACGACACCTCGGTAAGAAAAGCGGGTGGTACTATTCTACTCAGCCGGATACCACACGGTGAGTCAACTTACCTTAGTCGCGTTTTACGACACCTCGGTAAGAAAAGAGGGTGGTACTATTCTATTCAGCCGTATAACATACAGAAACATTCATTTTTATATATTAAATTGTGGTTGGTAACCCTATACCAAGGTGATGTGTATATCATTTTCAAGGGCGAATACAACACGCTTGACAATTCTAAGAATATTTAGTACCTATTTAAAGATAAATCTAAGTGCGGAATCTAAAAATATAACGTTTGCAATTAAGTTACATATGCCGTGTGTTATCCGGCTGAATAGAATAGTACCACCCTCATTTCTCACCGAGGTGTCGTAAAAGGCGACTAAGGTAAGCCGACCCGCCGTGTGGTATCCGACTGAGTAGGATAGACCAACCTCATTTCATACCGAGATGTCGTAAAAGGCGGCTAAGGTAAATTTACCCACCGTGTGGTATCCGGTTCAGTAGAATAGACCACCCTTTTTCTTACCGAGGTGTCGTAAAAGGTGGCTAAGGTAAGTTGACCCACCGTGTGGTATCCGACTGAGTAGGATAGACCAACCTCATTTCATACCGAGGTGTCGTAAAAGACGACTAAGGTAAGTCAACCCGCCGTGTGGTATCCGGCTGAGTAGAATAGACTAACCTCATTTTTTACCGAGGTGTCGTAAAATACGACAGAGGTTGTTGTGTATGTAGGTATTAAAGTAATATAAGAGTTGTGTCACCGACTCGGTCGTTTGATTGTTGCTCCGCCTTATATTATGAGATTAATATATCTTACTGAGGTAAGTTGACGTCAGGCAGGCGGCCGGTCGTAAAAACGCAGCCAAATCATGTGACAGCATGTTTATAACATGTTGTGCCGACCCTAATTAGAGTGGGATAAGGGCAGGGGGGCACACACCGTTCTCGTTTTTCCTTTAATCACGTATCCCAGGGGTCTTAAACAACCAAAAATTATATAAAACGACCAAATTATACTGCAGATTCGTATAAGGAAATAAATGTTCTTGCATTAGATTCACAGTGTATTTTTAGCAATAATTTTTTTGTGCATACAAACAGCATCATATTGCAAAAAAGAGACATACTTGGAATGTTTAATTTAATTCCGCGTGATTCCCTGAGAGAGAAGTTTAAGGAAATAGGTATTCTTACATTAGCATTACAGCAGTAAAGTTGACGATTCAAAAGCACTTGTTTACAAGTTTATTTGAATAAAGAATATTTTGAATTTGAATAGCTTCAAGCTGCGAAGTCTGTGCCTTATAAATATAACTAGCGGCCGGATCCGGCTTCGCACGGGTATAAAATATATAGCCCATGTCACTCAGTGAAAAAAAAATGATTTAAATCTATCCAAATAGCAATGTAAGCGGAAAAAAATGTAATTATTTACGATATTTATTAAAAACCTCAAAAATTACAGTATTTTTCTACTCGATATTGAATGTTATTATACATATAAACCTTCCTCTTGATTAAAAAAAACCGCATCAAAATCTGTTGCGTAGTTTTAAAGAGTTAAGCATACATACGGAAATATGGACTTTGTTTTATAATATGTAGTGAAGACGCTATGTAGGAAGAGATTCCAGAGAAAGGTTTGTACGTGTAATAACATTCAATACGAAGTAGAGAAATAATGTAATTTTTGAGGTTTCTGTAAATAATTACATTTTTTCCGCTTACATTGCAAACGCAGGCTAAACCCTACGAGATTTATCAAAATGATATACTATATTTAATTTAATATATTTGTACACATTGAAAAGGTCTACAGAAAAGTCCGCAATGGTATATATCTATCTCTTATGGATAACCCACAATAGCAGTTTTTTTCATTTACTTTTTACGAAAAATGATGCCTTATGTTCAAAGCAATTTTTATACAATACAGCATTAATCCTTATCCAATTGAGTACCTTAAATAAATTGTTGATTTAATATAGATCAATATTGCCGTTTACAGCATGTAATTTAAGTGAACATTTTCGGAGATATTACAGATTTAAAATCGCGCGAGGAGGCCGTGCTTAGACCTATAACACTTCGACTTTAGCAGCGATGTCGCTCTTTCAAGAGTTTGTTTAAAGACATTCTGTAATTAATTGTAAAAATAAAATACATAGGGTAAATATAAAAGTAAATAAGTAATAATGTACTATATGAATTTAGATTTTCCAAAGATAGCAGGAAATCTTCTTGGTATAGGGAAAGGAAATTGTTTTTCTCCAAATTTAACGCTACGGCCACGGGCAGTAATGAATAAATCAAAACAACTGGATCAATTTTAATCATTTTTTTACACTGACTGACATGGGATATATATTTTATACCCGTGCGAAGCAGGGGCAGGCCGCTAGTTGTTTTATAATATGTAGTGATGTAGTGATCAAATATGGGATTTCAATACAGAATATTTTGAGTTTAATTTAACCGTTTTCTTTTCAGTACCTAAAGACGCCTCCGAAGAGATTCCCATTAAAAGGCAAGCTGATCGACTAATTTTCTCCGAAGACCCTTCCAATAATAATAACCAGGGTAAGATTTTACGCTGATTTACATAGACTATAAACTTGTACTGTGGTATCCGGCTGAGTAATAGACCATCCTCATTCCTTACCGAGGTGTCGAAAAATACGACTAAGGTAATTGAAGTCAGGCAGGCGGCCGTTCGTAAAATACGTAGCCCAATTATTTGACACTATGTTTATAACATGTTGTGTCGACCCCACTTAGAGTGGGATAAGGGCAGGAGAATGATAATATTATCGACGACACTGATAAACTTTGAATGCCAGGGATGTAAAAAATTATCGATTTTTATAATAATCGATTACTCATTTTTCTAAAAAAATCGATTTTGAATAATCGATTACTTATTTTTCTAAAAAAATCGATTTTGAATAATCGATTTTTTTATTATAAAACCATTTTTTTTAAATTGATTATTATAATTTCTCTTTTTTTATTACTCTTTTTTCTTGTATTTTAAGATTAGATAGTGACCATAGCGCCTTGAGTGTGACCAGTCTTTCACCCGAAATATTTCAACAAAATGTTGCCAGCGACTGCAAATATACCAGTGAAACGTAAAAAAAGTAATGGTTTTCTTTCGCAGACGATGACAGCAGTTTCTTTACCCAGTACAACAATTTGCCCATGGGTGTGGAGAGAGTTGGTGACAGGTTGTTTATTACTGTACCGAGAAGACGTTATGGTGAGTGTTCCCATAATTTACACCCCTTTTATAAATATAATAGACCCGGCCTGGTCATTGTATATAGTACTAGTAGTATGATAAAGTTGTTATTCTAGAGTTAGGAACCGAGCCTAATGTTCCATATTATAATAAAAAGAAAGTGATTGAGGGTGAATTACAGAGTCTAAAGACTAAATTATTCAACCAGTGTGTCCTACCTGTCATGACTTACGGTGCCAAAACTTGGACACTAACAGTTAAGGCGGTCCACAAGCTTAAACTCGCTCAGCGGGCTATGGAAAGAGCTATGCTCGGGGTTTCTCTGAGGGATCGTATTTGCAACGAAGTAATCCGTCAGAGAACTAGGGTCACCGACATAGCTCAGCGCAGAACCGATGACCGTTGGGGTAGACGTGTTCTGGAGTGGAGACCGCGAATCGGTAAACGTAGTGTAGGACACCCTGAGACTAGATAGAGTGACGATATACGTAGGACGGCGGGCAGTGGATGGAGGCAGAAAGCCTTGAATCGGGCTCAGTGGCGAATAATTGGAGAGGCCTATGTCCAGCAGTGGACGAAAGTGGGTTGATGATGATGAGGGTGAATTGTGTAATCTATCAAAGCTAGACATATGCTGTCGCGGACTTTTAAATAAAACTTTTAAAGGCGAACAATTTTGTAATACATGATTTTTAAATAAATTACACCGTTTACTTAGCGCAAGCAAGAATAGCTTTACATTGTCCTAATATTGTTTATTGCTGCTCCTCTCCCATTCATCTAAGCTTGATGTTATATAGCCTATAGCTTTCCTCGATAAATAGACTATCTTACACTCAAGATTTTTCAAATCCAGTAGTTCCTATTAGCGCGTTCAAACAAACAAACTCTTCAGCTTTATATATTAGTATTGATGTCAATGGATTGTTTTCCCTACACATAGCATTAAATAGATTTTCTTAACAAACGCGGACTAAAGCAATAGTTCTATCATAACTTTGTACTTTAGAATTCCGTAGTCTTCTATTATTTGTCCTTGGTTAACAGGTATACCATCGACACTGAACTACTTGTCTCTATCCCGGGATGGAAAGTCACGATCACCGGGATTAAGGCCGTATCCTGATATAAATCAAGCGAAGTCCTTAACGTCCGTGTATAGGACGCGTGCGGACAAGTGCGGGAGACTTTGGATGGTCGATACGGGCTTGCTGGAGATCCCTGGTAAGACTTTTATATTCTTCTATTTTCGTCTATGCTATTCTTCTATTTTCTTTTATTCTATTCTTCTACTTTATTCTTTTTTTAGATGAAGAAAGACACAAAAATTAATTCGTTTGTAGTCTCTTCGACATCCACGTAAATTTAAAAATATTAATCATAATAATTGTAAAATTATTAGCTAAGTAAAAAAAAGTAAGGTACTAGTTATTATATACTATTATATCCCTTCTATTATATCCCACGGCTGGGATATAATAGGAGGGAGGAAATAGGCCTCCTCTTTCCATTTTTGAAGAGAAGAGTTTGACCTAAGACCTACCACGCTGCTCCAATGTGGATTGGTAGGTCACACATATCCTTAGAATTTTTTGACATGCAGGTTTCCTCACGATGTTATCCTTCATCGAAAACTGTATTAAAATTTTTCATGAAATTCAGCATGAAGAGGGCTTTGGGAGGAAAAGATCGATATACAAGATTAACTCATTTAAATATTAAAGATTTTCTACGTTCCTCCACCAGGTAATCCACAGCAAGTTAAGCCCCCGGCCATAGTGATATACGACCTAAGTTCAGACACGCAAATATTGAGATACCCTTTCAAATCTACAGACATACCGGCCGCGAACACGCCAGCGGGTAAGTTCTAACACATCAGTACTTTTGTGCATAATACAGAATTATTAAAAAATTTGCTATGTCACTACATATTATAAAATAAAGTCGCATTCTTTGTTTTTCCATATATCCCTATGTATGTATAAAACTTTAAAACTACGCAACAGATTTTGATGCGGTTTTTTATAGATAGAGTGATTCAAGAGAAAGGTTTGCATTTATTGTATTATTAGCATTTTTTGTCATTTACTGTTTACGAAAAATAATGCCATATTTTTGAGGCAATTTTTATACAATACAGCATTAATCCTTATCCAATTAAGTGCCTTAAATAAATACAATAATAATAAATTTATAATGCCGTGAGGACGCCGCGCTTCGCCTCATAGTACTTCGAATCTAGCAGCTATATGTCACTCTTTCAAGAGTTTGTTTAACGACAAGGAAGCTGTGAATGTTGTATATATAGACATTCTGTAATTAATTGTAAAAATAAAATGCATAGGGAAAATGTAAAAGTAAATAAGTAAAAATGTACTATATGAATTTAGATATTCCAAAGATAGCAGGAAATCTTCTTGGTATAGGGAAAGGAAATTGTTTTTCTCCAAATTGCTTGCGGGCCACGGGCAGTAATGAATAAATCAAAACTACTGGATCGATTTTAATCATTTTTTTACACTGAGTGACATGGGATATATATTATATACCCGTGCGAAGCAGGGGCAGGCCGCTAGTATATTATATAGCAACTACATTTTTTCTTGGTTCCTTTTTTATTTTGTAAAAAATTACCGAACAAGGCTCGGTCTACCGGGTACTTATACTAATATTTTTTTTATAGAATTAGGCGTTACTTTGCGGAGATCCATAATACAAAAGTCGTAATAAAATTATTTTGCTATAATCCGCGATGAAAATAGAAAATATATATATTGCTAAATGTAGAGTGGACAATCGGTTATCATACCTGATACATGCAGGATTCGTAAAAACACAAGCACTAGCACGACCACACTGTGACAATACACAAGCACTAGCACGACCACAATACACAAGCACTAGCACGACCACAATACACAAGCACTAGCACGACCACAATACACAAGCACTAGCACGACCACAATACACAAGCACTAGCACGACCACAATACACAAGCACAAGCACGACCACAATACACAAGCACTAGCACGACCACAATACACAAGCACGACCAAAATCGCAAAGCTTTGCGATTTTGGTCGTGGAGTCTATGTCCTGATGATGCTTCGGTTGCGGGGCGAAACGATTGTTGAGTTTGTGATAGTGAACGTAACGAGGAGGTTTGTGCATGTGTTTTTACGAATCCTGCATGTATCAGGTATGATAACCGATTGTCCACTCTACATTTAGCATTATATATATTTTCTATTTTACTTCATCGCGGATTATAGCAAAATAATTTTATTATTACTTTTGTAATATTTTTTGTCATTAATCACTTTTTACTTGGAAAGCGTGGTTTTTGGTTCTTTTTATCCTATTTTTTTCAGGCCTAGCATCGATCACTATAGATATAACCGGAAGTTGTGACGATGCATACGCCTATATACCAGACCTGACCACGTACGGGATCATCGTGTACTCTTTAAAAGACAACCAAAGCTGGAGGCTGACCCATAACTATTTTCATTTCAATCCTCTTTATGGAAACCTGAAAATTGCTGGTAAGGTACAGATCTTTGATACCAAATATATTGACATCATCCTTCTGACTTTATCCCACTTTAAGTGGGGTTGGCATATGTTATAAACATGTCACAGGGTTTGGATGCGTATTTTACGACCGTACCTTACCTGCGTATCTTAGTCGCCTGTACGACACCTCGGTAAGAGATGAGGTTGGTCTTTTCTAATTATCCGGATACCACGCGGCGGGTCGACTTACCTTAGGCGCCTTTTACGAAACCTCGGTAAGAATTGAGTGTGGTACATATATTCTACTCAGCCGGACGCCACACGGCGGGTCAACTTGACTTAGTCGGCTTATACGACACATCGGTAAGGAATGGTGGTGGTCTATTCTACTCAGCCAGAAATTATCGTCATATTACAATTTTTTTATTTATACATATAAACCTTTATTGTGAATGTTTTTATCTGTTAAAGAGAATTTCATGAAAATATATTTAGTATTCTTTGAGTTTATCGTATTCAAACATACGTGATAGTAAGTTTCTTTTATAATATGTAGTGTTGTTTTCTTAGGTCAGAATTTTCAATGGAACGACGGAATCTTCAGCATCACTCTGACCGAACCTGGTGCTGATGGATGCAGAACTGCTTACTTCCACGCTATGGCCAGCACCCAGGAGTTCTCGGTGTCTACTTGCGTCCTGAAGAACAGCACCGTCAGCGATCTGAGCAATTACTTCGAGCTATATTCCGTAAGGTTTCTTCTAATATATATTTCTAAGTACATTAACTACTAAATCTTAATATTTAAATGAGTTATACTTGTATATATATATATATATATATATTTTCCGAATCTCGGAAACGGCTCCAACGACTTTCGCGAAATTCAGCATGTAGGAAGTTTTCGGGGAGAAAAATTGATCTAGCTAGGTTTTATGTATAAAAAATGTTGTTTTATCCCTGTTTTTGGGCATTATAAAACACTAACATTTATATTGAATTGAATTTTCGCCGTTAGCTGTCAAGTCGACGTAGCTTATTCGGTTAACGGGCAGCTTCGAGAAATGTGAATGCCAAGGATCGATCCCCAACGAAATAATTGTTTTTTTTTTTTAAGTTTTTTTTTGCAAAACATTACCGAGTGAAGCTCGGTCACCCAGATATTTCTTATTAATTCATACAAATACCAACTGCATTTTTGTATGGGCCAATACATTTTTGCTATAGTCCGCATGCATATATATATATATATATATATATATATATATATATATATATATATATATATATATATATATATATATATATATATATTTTAATTTATTATACAATACAATAAGATAATATATAAACAAATATAAAAACACACCTGTCGAAAACCACGCAGGGTTTATATGAAGGTGTGGAGTTCGCATTATTTTTCTATATACTATTATATTTTATTACATATACATTTTGAATATTATATTTTATTACATATACATTTTGAATATTATATTTTGTTACATATACATTTTGTTTTTTTAATAGCTTTTGAAACTTATTAAATAATTAGTTAAATATAATTAAAGTTAACATGCAAGTTTACATCATGTTATGCATGATACCCCTAAATTCATCCAATCAATACAGTCAAACAATATGCTTTATATCATTAGTTTCAAGCAAATATCTTTTAAACTTCCTAATAAATACATTCTTTTTAAGAGATTTATCTTGTAACGCAATTGGACATTCATTTAAAATTTTTGCAACAATATACTTATAATTCCATTTACCGTGAACATTATTAAATGCAGGCAATATATATTTCTTTTTATGTGACAATATTCTAAGTTTACAATTTCGAATTTTTACCTTAATGTTATATAATTGAGAAAAATATTCTTTATAATGATAATTTAATTTTTGACTGCACTGTCAAAACTTTGCAGTATTTAAATAAGTTGTAATTTTCTTGATTGATTATTTTAATATTTCTAGGTACTATAGTTTTAAGAATTTTAAGTTGTAAGTTATATATACTCGTAATGTTCGTTTTGTACGTTCTCCCATAACTACTGGGACAATATTCTACTACAGAGTCTGCCAGTGCCAGGTACAACAATCTTATGATCTTATATGGTAGTTTGTGTCTTAATATACTTAGCTTGCCAAGAATTGACCCAAGTTTATTACATACAAGGTTTATATGTGGTTTCCAATTAAATCGATGGTCAATTATAAGTCCCAAATACGCACACTCGTGCACCATTTCTATAGGTAAGCATTTGCATTGACTTGTCTGTCTGTGGAGGCATTCGTGGTCGTGTGCGCGTATAATTACGTTAAAATCTGTTTTATTGTGTGCTGTATGGATGTGCATCGCTTTAGTTTTAGATGTATTTATAACGAGACCGACGTCATGCGCCCACATACATAATAAGTCAAAATTATCTTGCATAATGCGTTCTGCCACCTGTATATGTTTATTAGCAACTATGAGACACGTATCATCGGCGAATTGGTATACGGAACCCTCCTTAAACAAAGTACACATCTCGTTCGCGTATAGCAAATATTCTAGCTAGTAGGGGTTTTGAGGAGCACACTCGATTTAGCTAGGTTTCATTAAAAAAAAATATCGTTTATCTAATATTTTTTTTTCATTTATATCTTTAAAAAAAATACTGAGCAAGCCTCAGTCATTCAGGTACTAAGGGATAATTGTGCTAAATTTCATTGATATTGGTTCAGCGGATTGGCCGTGAAAACGCAACAGACGAACAGTCTTTCGCATTTATAATATTAATAAGGATCAACATCTTTCTGCTCTTATTCCACTCTAAGTGGGGTCGGCACAACATGTTATAAACATGTTGTCACATGATTCGGCTAGGTATTTTACGACCGGCCGCCTGCCTGATGTCAACTTACCTCAGTCGTATTTTACGACACCTCGGTAAGAAAGAGGGTGGTCTATTCTACTAAACCGGATACTACACGGCGGGTCAACTTACCTTAGTCGCCTTTTACGATACCTCGGTAAGAAATGAGGTTGGTCTATTCTACTCAGCCGGATACTACACGGCGTTTATAATATTCATAAGGATATTAGTAGTCAATTGCAAATTTTCAGTACGTCGGCAACCGCGGCGAGGGATCCCAATCAACAATGCACGGCTACCATCAGGCTACCAACACCGTGTTCTTCGCAGACATAGGCAGAGACGCGGTATCATGCTGGAACACTGGTAGCATGCTGAACCCAGCCAACGTCGCTATACTGGCCAAGGACACGTACAGGCTTAGTTATCCTTCAGGTAATGACCCTTGAGGCTGAGTTATCCTTCACTTAATAAACCACAAAAATTACAAACATTTATTATAAGCTGCCGTAAAGTAAATAATGATCATTGTTTCAAAATCTTGCACACCTGTGACAAAAGTCTTAAATTAAACGTCTGAGAACAACGTGAGATCATTAAACATAACAATGACAATAAATGTATCTAGTTCAAGTGAAAAGTCTACTAAGTTGGTCTATCGATTCATTTTTACTTACATAATTTTTTTTAATGTAATATAGCCTATGTTGCTCAGTAAAGATGCAGCTTTCCAATGGTGAAAGAATTTTTGAAATCGATCCATTGGTTTTTGAGTGAAATCTTTACAAACATACATACAAATTTTTCCTCTTTATAATATTAGTATAGATCGGTTATTTTTATATCGTTTATTACAGATCTTCACGTAACAAATGACGAAGTGTGGATAATGGCAAATACACTGCCGAGATTTGTTTACTCTACACTTGACATCAAAGAGTATAATTTCTATATTTACAAGTAAGCAACCTTTTATTTGTCGTGATAATTTAAGAGTACCTGGGTAACCGAGCCTTCCTCGATAATTTTTTACAAAATAAAAAAAAGAAAAAAATAATAGGGTAGGTGGGGCTCGATCCTAGGTATTTTCATTTCTCGAGACCACCATAAATTACGCTGACTTGACAGTTAATGGCGAAAATTCAAATCAATATAAATTTTAGCATATTTTAATGTCCAAAAACAGCGATAAAATGAATTTTTCAAAAATAAAACTTAGCTAGATAGAGGTTTAATAATATGAGGACTATATACCTACACGAGATAAATACTGTTTTTAATATTACTTATAAAGTCTGTAAGGCCTTAAAAGACTCTATTCTAGGTCGGTAAAACTAATTACAAAACTTTTACGCTCTCTCCACACCCCCAAACAAGTACTGCTTGGGGTTTTGTGCAACAGTCCTTAAAGAACTCGATTCCAGAGTGTATATAAATTTAAAAAATAGTTTTACAATTTTTTTCTCTCAAATAAGTTTCTCCCTGCATGGGATTTTGTGCTTCAGGCCTTAAAGGACTTGATTCCAGAAAGTTTATAAATTTAAAAATACTTTTGAAATTTTTTTCTCACAAATAAGTTTCTCCCTGCATGGGGTTTTGTGCAACAGGCCTTAAAGGACTTGATTCCATAGTTTATAAATTTAAAAATAGTTTTAAAATTTTTTTCTCACAAATAAGTTTCTCCCTGCATGGGGTTTTGTACAACAGGCCTTAAAGAACTCGATTCCAGAATGTATATAAATTTAAAAAATAGTTTTAGAGATGTTATCTCTGTCTAATCATATACAAAAGGGGGAAAGATATATCACCCTCATTTGCTTTCCTACTCTATAATAAATAGATTAAAATGCATTATAGTAAAAGTACCTATTGAAAGTATTTTTATTATTTTTTCAGAGGCAACGTCTTCGATTTGATCGCTGGCACCGTCTGCTCGTCAGTGCCATCATTTTATGGTTGACATTAATTTTGAAAAGCCATAGACTATATCCATAATTACACGAGGGATGCCAGCTTAAAATATACTATTAAAATGTATCTATTAGGTACAGTAGATAGAAATAAGAAAAGCTGTTACGTTTTGTGCCTTTATTCTGTTATTGAAAACTGGTAATGTTACTTTGTATAGAAAATTTGTTAAATATTAGTTGTTTTAATGTCTTTTACGAGAAACTTTTTCAGTACATTTCTCAATTGGTCCTATGGATGTGAAAAATAATAGATTTTTTATTAGGGCCTGTTTCACAAGTTATCAATAAACTTTCAGTTAACTTATTCGGTACATATCTGACACATATCTCGGAATTTAGCGTTTCTCAGGTTTCGGTAGGCTTATTCAGCACTTAAAGTCCCTAGTACCCTATCACTGTGGATGTTATTTTATTTATCTGCTGGATAGCAAATACTTATTTCAAAATGGTCATGACTTTTTTTCACTTTTGCATGGGGTTTTGTGCAACAGGCCTTAAAGAACTCGATTCCAGAATGTATATAAATTTAAAAAATAGTTTTACAATTTCTTTCTCTCAAATAACTGTCGCCCTGGTTTTTGCAACAAGCTTTAAAGTACTAGAATGTTTATAAATTTAAAAAATTGTTTTCACATTTTCTTCCCCCCAAATTAGTGTCGCCCTACATGGGTTTTGTGCAATAGGCCTTAAAGAACTCGATTCCATGCCGTTTATAAATTAAAAAAAAATTCACTGTTTATGTATCCCTTATTTAAATTATGTTTGAATTTGGAACACTGGGCGACCATTAATAGCATAGTTTGAAGGGAATTGGTCCCTAATTAAAAGGAACCTGATCTCTGGAACATAGGTCGCTAGTCGGTAATTTAAGTGGACTGTATAGGGGGGTTCAGGGCGTTAACTAATTTTTATCTCTCTGGGCAATGCGAGACATGGCCATGACTTTTTTCACTTTTTAGATACATTTATCTGCTACTTAGTTTATTTGTCGGTTAACTATCTGTGCTTTATCGGTAACTTGTAAAACAGGCCCTTACTCGATTATTTTAAATTTTAATTTTTATAACTCTTGTTCTCTCTTTTAACTTTTTTAAATTAATTTTCAAGGTAAGATATGCATATTTGGATGGAACCAATATAGCTAAATTATTTATTGAATAATTAATAATGAATAAATATGCATTATTGCATATTTATCGAGGAAGGCTATGTAACATCACACTAAGATGAATAAGAGAGGAGCAGCAATAAAAAAATATTGGGAAAATGAATTTAAAGCTATCCTTCCACGCGCTAAGTAAACGGTAAAAGTTATTAAACAATCATGTATTATAAAATTGTTCCCCTCTAAAAGTACGCGACAGCATATGTCTAGCTTTTAAGGTTAACCCACATTTATGGTTATCAAAATACTACATTACGGTTTTAATATTAACACGCCGGTGAAGCTGCTGGCAGTTACTACTACATTATAAAGCTGAAAAGTTTGTTCGATTGTTTGAACGCGTTCATGTCAAAAACTACTGGACCGATTTGAAAAATTCTTTCAGTGTAAGATAATCCATTTATCGAGAAAGGCTATATATATCACGCTAAGATGAATAGGAGAGTAATAAAGCAGCGGTTCAGCTAGTAGAAAATATTTTTAATTTGAATTTAATAAATATTTATAAAATTCAATATTCTATTAAATTCAAAGTGTGTGTAAGTGTCCTATATATATGGGACACTTACACACACGGTCGTCCGTCCCCAAAGTAACTTAATACTTGTGTTATGGACAGACAACTAGTGATACACTTATATAAGTTTTAAATACATACTTAAATAGAAATATACACCCAGGCTCAAAGGCCAACAAATTCATTTATAGAAAATGTTGGCCCTCGGCGTGATTCCAACCCGCGACCCGCGGAGCTGTAGGCAGGGTCACTGCCCACTGCGCCAACGGGCCAGTCAAAATCAATTTATAAATGAAACTGCGAAATTCTAATTCCAAACTTTTAATTCACTTTTGTTAGCCACACTATTCAATATCACGCTGCCTCGCTATAGCAAGCGCCTTAATCCGCTGGTCTGGATCATTTAACCAATCATAGTCGCGATCGAACCTAGACGTAACCAGTTTACCTATTAACCAACGCATCAAATCAGTTTTATCCGTCAAAGTTTCAAGTTGCCTGAAAAAAAAAATTGCAGTTGATATTTTGCATTAGTATTAAAAGTTCAAAAATTCAAAATATTCATTATTCAAATAAACTTGTAAACAAGTGCTTTTGAATCGTCAACTCTACTGCTGGTTCGGAAAGCTGTTCCTAGCGAGAAGAGCCAGCAAGAAACTCGGCGGTTGCTCTTTTTAAAATATAATTCTTAATACTATTTACATTAAGTCGTTACTGTCTTGTACAGGTTCAAAGAGAGATATCCACACATTCTTATCTTCTAAATAATCTTCAATAGTATAGTAGTAGGCTTTCTGTATCAGCCTATTTTTAACAGTGTTTTTAAACTGCTGTAATGGCAATGCTGAAATTGTTTGCGGAATTTTATAATAGAATCTTATACCAAAACCCACAATCGACTTACGCACTTTTGCAAGGCGCAAAGCAGGAGCCGCAAGCTTATGTCGGTTCCTGCTTTGTCTATTGTATACATCACCTATCGTTTTATAATTCTTTATATTTTTATATAAATAAATTATATTGCTTAAAATATACTGTGAAGCAAATATAAGAATACCTATTTGATTAAACTTCTCTCGCAAGTAATCACAGGGATTAAATTATAAATACCACGTATAGCTCTTTTTTGTAAAACAAAATTTTTTTCACTATCCGCGCATTTACCCCATAGCAATTTTCCATAAGACATAATGCTATGGAAGTAGGCAAAATTTTAACTGACTTAACTGACCCTCAACTGTGTAAATATAAAATAAATAATAAAAAGGTACACACCTCTTCAGCTCGATGCCACTGTCATCTTTCATATGGGACGTTGGACAGTTTTTTCGATCTTTCAGCTTCCCAACCACTTTATCCCATTTCCGCTGTGCCTTTAACAGTTGCTCCTCATTTTGCCGAAGTTCCGCTTCCAACGAACGCAACCTGCACTCTTCACGCGCGTAAGCCGACAGTTGCTCTATGATCTTTCTGGAATAAACTTTAATATAAGCAGACAGAAGCTGTGAGGTCGGGAGAATCGGGGAGGTCACGGGTTTAAACCCGGGCAGACACCAATGAGTTTTTCTGTTAAAACTTATGTGTCTAATTGATAATTGCAATTTATCACACGCTTTTCGGTGAAGGAAAAGATTGTGAGGAAACCTGCATAGCTCTAGAGAATTCTGGAGATATGTGTAACCTACCAATCCGCATTGGAGCAGCGTGGTAGGTCTTAGCTCTAAACCTTCTCTGCAAAAACGGAGAGAAGAGGCCTATTCTCAGCAGTGGGATAGTAACAGGCCGCTACTTACTATAAGCAGACAACTGTTACGCGGTGTGGTAAAGCTTGGATTTAAATTACAACCAGTTACACACTAGATTATATTGTATTTATCTATATATTTATATCTGATACTATAATACAAAGATTATAATACTGAAACCAAAATTCTTAAAAACATCACGTACAGGCCGAAAATTAAAAATTAAAAAGTTTTATTACGATACAGGTCTTGTATGGACACCTGTATCATAATATAACTTTTTAATCATAACGATACACCTATACAACCCCCAGCTGGACCGAGGAGGTTGAACCTCTACCTTAAAAAAAAAGGTTTCAATGAACGAGTCCGCGGCGACGCAACACGCATGCGCAATCGATGTTTGCGCCTTGGCGCTAACATTTGACATTTAAAAAATGTTTACAATTTAAACAAAGTGGTTTTTATTAATATTTAAAAATCGATTTTGTTTCTGACTACCTATTTCAAAAGGCTAATTAAAGTGGACAACTACCAAGAAATAATATCAGATGCGCTGTTTGTGAAATTGGATTAAAATGTGTAATTTCGCTTAATTGGTTTCATCCAACAATGCATATCTAATCTTAAAAAGCAAGAAAAAGGGACATAATCGATTTTTAAAAATTGAATATTTTTTCAAAATAATCGATTTTTAAAATCGATTATTTCATCCAACAATGAATATCTAATCTTAAAAAACAAGAAAAAGGGACAGTTAAAATAATCGATTTTTAAAATCGATTCTTTTGAAAAAATAATCGATTTTTTAAAAATCGATTATTTTTTGACATCGCTAGTACGCGAGTGAAACCGCGGGATATTACTAGTGCCAAATAAAGTGTAAAAAAGAAAATAGTAAAAAAAATATACATACTCTTTCTTCTCCACATAGTCCGGCTCAAGATCTTGGTTAGGTGTTGTCAGCAATGTTTTAACTGCGTGTGATTGCGTTACCGCTTTAACCACTTGCTGTTCAATAATTTTCCATGTCACCGCCTCTTCGTAATCTTGTTTCGTTGATTCCTCAGTTCTATTTTCTTCGACTACCCATGTATTGTCTGAAACGGTCATATATGTAAACATATCACTACATAGTATAAAACAAGGTCGCATTCTTTGTTTGTCCCTATATATGCTTAAATCTTTAAAACTACGCAACAGATTTTGATGCGGTTTTTTTTTAATAGATAGAGTAATTTTTATGTGATTTCTGAGGTTTCTAATGTGATGTCATAAATAATTACATTTTTTTCCGCGTACATGGCAAACACAGGCTAAACCCTATGAGATTTATCAAAATGATGTACTAAATATTTGTAGACCTTGAACAGGTCTACACAAAATATCCGCGATGGTATATGTATTATTGATAACCCACAATAGCATTTTTAGTCATTTACTTTAATCAAATAAAACAAAACTACTGGATTGATTTTAATCATTTTTTTTTCACTGAGTGACATGGGCTATATATTTTATTTCATACCCATGCGAAGCAGGGGCAGGCTGCTAGTAAACATCATCACACCCACTCTCAATAATGACATGGTTCATGGTTTCATTACAGCAATTTGCAAATGTTACCCCTTTTTTCTATTTATTATACTTCACTTGAATGTCTACAATCAAATTTTAAAATATTTTTTTTATTCTTAATTTCTCAATCATCAAAGAACTTTACAAAAAATTCAACAGTGTCTCTCTACAATGATATTGTAATAATTATTTATTTATTGTTATTTATTTTTAGGGTAACAAATGATTATGAAAATTCTTAAATATCTAACTTATGTTGTAAGCAGTCATCAATCAATTAAGTTTCCACTGATACAAAAATTTACATCTAGAATAGTACAACCATCATTTCTTACCGAGGTGTCGTAAAAGGCGACTAAGGTAAGTCGACCGGCCGTGTGGTATCCGGTAAAATAGACCACCCTCTTTCTTACCAGTGTCGTAAAATACGACTAAGGTAAGTGGACGTCAGGCAGGCGGCCGGTCGTAGAAACGAAGCCAAATCATTTGGCAGCATATTTATAACATGTTGTGCCGTTCCCGCTTAGAGTGGGATAAGGTCAGGAGGATGATGACAAAAATTTACATCTATATTCAATGAGAAAAAAAATAGTTATGATGAAATAATGAATTATATTAGATCCCAAGCTGTGATAGCCCAGTGGTAACACCATGTGACTCTAATGATGAGGTCACGGGTCAAACACCAGACGCTGTGTGGTATCCGGCTGAATAGAATAGTACCACCCTCTTTTCTTACCGAGGTGCCGTAAAAGGCGACTAAGGTAAGTCGACCCGCCGTGTGGTCTCCGGCTGAGTAGAATAGACCACCCTCATATCTTACCGAGGTGTCGAAAAAGGCGACTGAGGTAAGTTGACTCACCGTGTGCTATCCAATTAAATAGAATAGATCTCCCTCTTTCTTATCGAGGTGTCGTAAAATACGACTAAGATAACTTGAAGTCAGACAGGCGGCCGGTTGTAAAATCCGTGGCCAAATCATGTGACAGCATGTTTATAACATGTTGTGCTGACCCCACTTAGAGTGGAATAAGGGCAGGAAGATGATGACAGGGTCAAACCTTCAGGTGGGCACCAATGACACACTCTTTTCAGTAAGGAACACATCGTGAGGCAATCTACATATCTCTAGAGAACTCAAGGGATATATGTTAACTACCAATTCACATTAGAGTAGCATGGTAGGTCTTAGCTCCAATACTTCCCTGCAAAAATGGTGATAGGAAGCCCATGCCCAGCAGTGGGATATAAACAGGCCATTACTTTTATATTAAAACCATATTTTATGTATATTATTGTTAGATTATCCTTCTAATTTCGGGGACGCCTGTCAGTGCAGGACGGGTGATCAGCTCCTATTCCGGACTATTCCACCCATTAGAGATTAGATTATCCTTAAAAAAGAAAGTAAAACTTGGGTACTTATATATTAATGCCTAAGCCTGGATTTGAAAATCCTTTCAGCTTCATACAATAAAAAGTAAGTAAAAGTTCTTTCTGGTTCTTCTCGGTAAGAGCAACATTCCGAACCGGTTGTAGCTTCATTAAGCATATTGATCATTGACAATTCAAAACTGCTTGAAAGAGCTTATTTGAATAAAGATTATTATGATTTTGATTTGATTTTTGATTTAAGCAGCTAAACATTTAATACTATAAATACCAAATTATAACTATTTGATTTATTATAGTGTTATCAGTTATTTATATTGTAGTAAAAAAATCTTAACTTAAATAAATAAGAAATAATAATAAATGAATTTTTCAAATTCAAAATTTTCTTTATTCAAATAAACCTGTATACAAGTACTTTACTACTAACTCTACTGCTGGTTCAGAAAGCTGTTCCTACTTAGAAGAACCAGCAAGAAAGTGGGCGATTGCTCTTTTAAACATAATACTTATAACTAGTTACATTAAGTCATTACTGTCTTGAACAGGGTCGGACAGTAGCTATATTCACGCCCAAATAATCTTCGACAGTAAAGTAGGCTTTTTGTATCAGCCTCTCTTTAATATTGTTTTTAAACTGCTGTAATGGCAAAGCTAAAATTGATTGCGGAATTTATTATCGAATCTTATATCCAAACCCACAAACGACTTACGTACTTTTGCAAGGCGCAAAGCAGGAGCCGCAAGCTTATGTCGGTTCCTACTTTGTCTATTATACACATCAACTCTCGTTTTACTTTAGTATATTTATAATACGTATGAGGACTTGGTTCGTTAAACTTGGTCCAACTTACCAGACAAAGGTTTTGCTAGCAACAATCTTATCTTGGAAGTGAAAAATTGTATATCGCGTGTCTCTTTAGCGACTATATCCTCGAAAGGTTGCGGGGTTCTCACGGCAAATAATTCCTCGGCAACACTACGTGAATAATTTTCAAAATTGGTACATACATCACGTAATAACTTAAAGGCAGACATGATATGCGTTAATATTTTAAGTTAACGTTCTGAAGAATTTATATCACTCTCACTATCACAATAAAATTATTCAATGTTATTCTAAAATTTACTAGCTCAGCTGTTTTAAAGACTATTCTTGTGCTTTATCAACTTTAATTTTTGTAATGAAAAAGAGCAACTTTGTTTTCGAAGGAAAAACAAAACAAAGTATCGTCACAATAATATTTGAAAAAAACCGTTACAATACACCTACAGCTAAAATTAGTCCATGGTTTATTAATCAGGTCAAAATTTTTAATTATGTTGTGTTATCAAGGCTCAATTTTAAGGTACTTTCATGTTAAAATATATTATATATAAAATTGTATTGCTTAAAATAAATAAATGTTCTTCAGTATGTACAATTTTTTAATGTATAAATATAATTGACTCAATGATAGGGAAGATGAAACTTATACAATACATCTTTGTCCAATAGTTCTATGTATTATAACTCTATCTCTCTCCCTCTATCTCCTTAATATTTAAATGAGTAAATCTTGTATGTATATATATATATATATTTTTTTTTTTTTTTTTTCAAAATCTCGGAAAGGGCTCCAACGATTTTCCTGAAATTCAAAATGTAAGGGGATTTTGGGGGAGAAAAATCGATCTAAATAACTTTTATTTTAAAAACATGTACTGTAATTTTTTTTAGAAATTTACGTTAAATACAATCACCATTTTTCGCTGTCAAACGTAAAGTCATGTTGGTTCATTTGGGGAACGGGCGGTCTAGAGAGGTGAAAATACCTAGGATCCCGCCTGACCCTCGCCTGGCCATCGTGACCCGCCTGCCCTATTAGGTATTTTTTATTTTTCTTTTAATTTTTTTTTTAATTTTATTTTTTACATCATTTATTAAATTACCGAGTTAGGGTCGGTCACCCAGGTACTTACCTACCAGGTAATTACTTACTAAAATACTATATGTTTAATTAACCGCCTATATGTATAAGATACAATAAACAAATATAATAATCACTATTGTATATTTGATATTAGTCTGTGAATGACACCAAATGTCACAACAATAGGAAAAAAATAAGAGAAACTCTAAAATATGATAAAGAAATGGATTAATAACATATAAAAACTAAAACTCTACTCGAATAAATAAAATCAATTATCGATGCATACACAGAAATGAAAGAGAATGTCTGAAGACGACGTACAGTCAGAATATATGCATGTTTGTCCGACTGAAGTATTGATATATATATTTACTTATTTAAAGCCAAAACATATTATAAAATGTCGTCTAGTATGTTGGCGGTGGAAACAAATAGTTGAGAGTCTGTTTAAGAACGAATTGCTTTGGCGGAAACACTGCCAGAATGATTTTTCCGAGATTTTTAAAAGCGCTTACTATAAATCTAAAGTCGAGTTGTCGTGGTATAATATATACAGGTAAAGTACATATTTTCTCTCAGAATCTTCTAGTGTTTGAAAGTTTCTTTAAAAACAACCTCAATAATCTTATACATCGTAAATATAGCTGCTGTACCAACCAATTCCTCCTGCCCTTACCCCACCCTAAGGGGAGTCAGCACATGTATTAAACATGTCACATGATTTGGCTACGCATTTATTGATTGGACGCCTGCCTGACGTTAACCTACCTTAGTCGCCTTTTACGACACGTCGGTAAAAAAGAGGGTGGTCTATTCTACTCAACTGGATACCACACGTTGGGTCAACTTACCTAAGTCGCCTTTTACGACACCTCGGTAAGAAATGAGCGTAGTCTATTCTACTCAGCTGGAAAACACACTGTGGGTCGACTTACCTTAGTGGCCTCTTACGACACCTTAATAAGGGTGGACTACTCTACTCAGCCGGATACCACACAACAGCTGTACCAACCAACCAATTATCAACTAAAATTATAGTGCCAATTGTACTCATATAGGACTGTATAAGTCGTAAGACAAATAAATATAAACAAGCCTTTTTTTATGTACTCTCTAGTAAGATGGGAGATACTAGGTAAGGATAAAATTGTAGTTGAGGACCTGATAAATTTCCCCTGCAGGGATTTTATCAGGTGCGTAAGCTACGGGTAGGTTAGAGCAGGTGACACTGTCAGGACAGCAGTGAAACCCTTGTCCTGACATGGGGAAATGGGTGGAATAGTCCAAAATAGGAGCTGACAGGAATCCCCAAAATTAGATAGATAGAAGCTTTTTTTAAAATATTTCTTGTATATCGTGAGGTTCTTTTGTTCTATATCATAGGGTTATCTGAAAGAGATTGTTAATTACCTTCACTACATAGTATAAAACAAAGTAGCTTTTCCTGTCTGTCCGTCTGTCCCTATTTCCCTATTTATGCTTAAATCTTAAAAACTACGCAGCAGATTTTGATTCGGTTTTTTTTAATAGAGTGATTGAAGAGAAAAGTTTATATGTATAATAACATTCAATATGGAGTAGAGAAATACTGTGATTTTTGAGGTTTCTAATGTGATGTTGTAAATAATTACATTTTTTTTTCCACTTACATTGCAAACAGGCTGAACCCTAGGAAATCTATATCTACCTATATCTATATATTTTATACCCGTGCTACGCCAGAGCTGGTCGTTAGTAATCTATAATTCCATGTTTTCAGATCCCTCTCACTCTGGACTTGTATAAACCAAGCTGATGTAACACTAGACGAGTTCGCCTCAGCGTCTGCAGCAAGAGATGAAATAAGGGACTTTCAAATCTTAAAACAGGGTGTACTCGGTGTTCACACTAGAGGTGGTATAGTATACTATAACCTAGCAACACTGAAGCAATCGAACCGTGCAACTATACAGGGTGAGTATCTACGATACGTTGAAAATGATGACCATCTAGTAGTTCTTGGATTGAATTTAGATCTGTACATCGAGAGGAAGGCTATAAAGAGTCATCGGCATCAGCTGAGAGAGTCCTACCCGTCGGTAAAGAATTTCCTGTTGAATGATGACCACTGTTACTACGTATCAGTAGACAACGAAATATATATCTGCTATTTGGGAAGCGAGCAGTTTCAAAGCAGCCTTGTTATCGGAGTCCCCGATGGTGTTATATGCTTAGGATACAAAGCTGGATATCTACACGTGCTTTCGTTTCAAAGACATATCTTCAAGGTGGTTGGTCGTGAACTGGTGTTCTTGTGTACGCTGAACAACTCCTCAAATATATTCTATGTGTTGAGAAAGTATAATTTTCTGGATCATCTAGATTGGAGGATATACTTTCAATGGATGTACGTGCTTAACCGTTCGGTACCACGTGGTTCAATAAGGGATATTATAGTCGCTAAAGTGTATGGCAATGTTGTGTTGGTTGGGTCGAATTCTGGGGTGTTTGCTATATATGATACCACGCACACAGATGATGAGGTTGAGTTGTTCAGTACGCAGCCAATGAAACAGTTTAACTTCGTAGAGCGCCAGGACTGTCCAGTACTATCTAATAGTCCAATTGTCCAAATAGACGTTGTTGAAGGCGAGGACAGTCACACAGTTTTGGTGGGTATGCCGAAAAAGATTGCAGTGTTGGAATTCAATCATAACTCCCAGAATCCCCGTTCCATTTTCACGTATGAAGATTTGCAAAGTTTGAAGAGAGTTAAAATGATCGAGCCCAAATCATTTGTAAGCACACCGCTATAATGCACTCTACCCTATCATGTATTAGTGCACTCCCTAGAATTTCCTTATCAAAACACGCAAACCACCTTAAGCCAGTGTTGTCCAACGTTTTTGGTGCCGTGCCCCACCTTGACAATTATATTAACCCCCTTTTTAATACACGTAAAGTTGTATATTAAAAATTTTAAATGATAGGTTTAAGAAACAAGAATTTGGCCATTTGTGAAAAGGCTAGGATCGTGTCGAGTCCATTTCCGAATTGCCCCCTTCCTTTTACATTCAATTTGCCCTCCCCCTTAACAATATGTTACCCCCTTAACATTCAAATTGCCCCACTCCCTCCTAAGAAATTGCTGCCCTCTTTAACACTCCAATTCAACCACCCCCCTCTTAATAAATTGCCCCGTGGCGTTGGTTCCACGTCAGAAAACACTGCACTAACCATTCTTTACCAACATATCCCCTTTTTATACTCACCATAAAATATACACACCGTTCTTTTATCCGATATCTCTACGTCGTCCCATAAGAAAACCACATGTTTATAATATTTTATATGTCGTTCTAAATTTAATAAAATTAATAAATTATTTGTATTGAACATCATGTATGTATTTTGAAACGGATGTTTCGTATAGGGTTGCCAACGCCATAAAAACGGTATTATACTGTTTTTCACTACATTATACTTTTTACTGTTGAACAAATATAAATTATACAAAATACTGGTTTTTAGCATTAATATGCTTAATACAATAAGTGTTATATATAGACAATATCATTTATTTGTAAATTTATTCAGATTGTGTTTAAGACAGGCAAAAATAAATTGCAATAACAATTTTAGTTATGATTTCAGTGAAGTGAAGTTTTTAAAAAATATGTATTTAAATCCAAAAATATACTAATAATAAAAAAATAAATAAAATAGTTCCTTTTTCCAAAATACTGTTTTATATTCTTGTCAAACCTAAATATAGTTTATTTTATCATTATCCTCTTGCCCTCTTGCCTTAAGTAAGGTCGTCACAACATGTTTTAAACATGCTGTTACATGATTTGGCTATATTTTTACGGCCGGTCTGACTTCACCTTACCTTAGTCGCCTTCTACGAAAGCTCAGTAAAAAAAGAGGTTGGTTTATCCTACTCAGCCGGATACTACACGGCACTTACCTTAGTCAACTTTTACGACACTTCGGTAAGAAATGAGGGTGGTCTATTCTACTCAGCTGGATACCACACGGCACTTACCTTAGTCTCCTTTAACTACACCTCGATAAACTGAGGGTGGTCTTTTCTAATATATTTTATTTTTGTAAACAAAACGTTGGCAACCCTATTTCCGTGTATATACGTATTTATAAAATTAATTATCCTTAACACTAAGACGCACAAAACGCATTAATATAAATAATATCCCACCTTGATGTTTGTATGTTGTGATAAATAACGCTGAATACAACAGTTATAAATACAATTATTGTTGTTTTATTTATAGTTATTGCTGATCCGACATACTTCCTATCTTAACTAGTTAAATAAGAGAGTTATCTTAAATTTCCCCTAAACTAACGATGGTTTTTCTTTCATACGATACCTTCTATATATCGCGTATCTAAACTAATATATAAAGCTGAAGAGCGTGATATCATAGATGACATTAAAATAAGGACAATCTAACTCAATTTAGCTTAATTTTGAATTCGGTCACTTTGATACTAAGCGTGAGATATCTGTATACAGGATGGTACAGATCATACGGCATTAATTTTTAATTCTAGATTCCTACACACCTCAACAGCATAATAAAAAAAAATCCTAACGTACGTAATGTCGGTCAAGGTTATCCATTTTGTATGTAATACGTAACGTTGACCGAGAGATAAACACAAGTGCGAGGTAGACAGAACTATTGTTTTATAATAATAATACCATGATAATATTGTTTTTTGAACGAGCCCGCCTATTTCTACTAGTTCTAGACAACTATTTCTTGTTCGCCTGATGTGTATTTAATTATATTTATTTTGTTCGAAAATATATTTTTTAAACAATATACAAGAAGATTCAATTATGCCAAAGTTATTAGTTATTCTGTAAATGTTGCACAAGATGCAGTGTAAAAATTCTTTGGAGAAACTTATTTTAGCATACGAATACAATTGGTAGAAGAACAAGAGGAAGTTTTATCAATTAAAAACAGAGTAATTACTACTTGCAGTGCTATCAGGGTAGTCTATAAGAGCGTTACAATCGTCCAAATTCGAATCACTACCAGAAGGTGAGGAGTGGTAAGTAAAAATGACACGTCTGTGTTTTGGTTCTTCTAGACGTTTGATAGGCTCTTCGTAATCATATCCGTATACTTCTAGAGAATGGTTTGAAGGTAAACTTGTTCGTTTTACTTCTTCGTCATATCTAGTACTTAATTCAGTAGGTGTATTGTGTTTTGATTTACCCTTTCTCTTAGCTTTAAATGATAACACTTTACGCCGCTTAAAAATGCATTCTGAATCAATATCTTTATTTATATTTGTTTTTTTATTAAAATGAATTGATTTCTCGCATCGTTGTTTATTTCTGGCCATTACTTTTAACGCGTCATATAAACTCTCCGGTTCCTCAAAACTATACGTGTCCATTTCTAATTGCTCCTTCAGTAAGCTTAATAAAGGTTTCTTTTTTGGCCTCCTAATATTTTTTTTCAGCTCAAAACTGTTTGATTTTGAAGGAATCTTCACTTTTCGTGAATAAGGGCAAAAGAATGATTTGGCTGTGATTTTGCGCTTAAACGATCCCGTTGGCTCGTATTCCGAAAGTTTTATATCAATAGGAATATTTTCTTTACCATGATACGCGTGTTTTTCAGCTTCATCAATACGGTTACGTTTAAAAAGATTTACTTTTTCATGAGACTCTTTTTTGAATTCAAGTTTTTTGGCTATTGAATCGTTGATTTCTAAAACGATTTTTGATCCGTCACGTGTATCACAATCTGTTTTAACATTATATACACTAATTGTAGTTTTTAATAAATCAACAAAGAAGTTATATAATTGCTTATCATCCTTCTTAGCGATTTCGGAAGCCAAAGTTATTGGATCATCCTTGATTCTTAACTTCTTGTCCTCTGTTCTACCTTCCAAAACTTCTTTCGTGATGCCTTCTGCTACTCCACTGTAAATATTATTCTCTAATATATCCCTGATTGGATTTGTTTTCAGCAGTTCATTTTCCTGCAACACATCGGACCATTTTATAGAATCAGTGGCTGCTTTGCTTTTAGCGGAATAGTTAGAAGGCGTTTGAGTGATGTCTTTTTTCGATTGCAAAATAATCAACTGTTCCTTTTCAGCTCTCAGCATTTCTTCATTCAAAACACGAGATTTAAATTTACTCTTTTTTGTTTTATTAACTTTATTAAACTGCTCAGTTTTACTGAATTGCTCAGTCTCGTTAATCTTCCAACGTGGCTTATATCTTTTTACTTTAGTTCTGTCTTCCTCTTGTATATCAGGATATTGTGTCCCCGTTGTAGATTTGGAAAGTATAGTGAGAACTGACGCCAAAAACTTCTTTTGACCTGGCCGTGGTCTTGGTGGAGCTTTCTTCTTAATTTCAATACCATTTGCCTCTGCAAGCGGGATAATAAATTTAAAATTGATTTGCTCGAAAGTGAACATATGTGTTTAGAATATATTAATTAATATGATTGCTGTTTAACTTTTTATATTATTTAGTTAGCTCTAATTTATGCTTCGTATTGTTATTGATACAAAACGCGAAAGGGTAAGATGCAAAAATTTTAGTAGAATTTGCACATTGTGCTAAGATTAGATTCCGTGAAAGCAAAACAAATTTTAGGCTGACGTATTACTTATAATAAGTATATGACTGTGATTATTCACGAGGCCTCCACTCTCCGTTTTTGGAGAGAAGGATTGGAGCTAAGACCTATCACGCTGCTCCAATGCGGATTGGTAGTTTACATATATCCTTAGAATTCTGTAGATATATGTAGGTTTTATCAATGTTTTCCTTCACCGATGACCGTATGATAAATTGTAATTATCCATTAGACAAACGTTTTAATAGAAAAGTCATTGGTGCGTGCGCGAGCTTGAATTCCGATAACTTCCTCGAAAGAATCGCACTGTGTCACCGCTGGGCTATCACATCGTGACAAGGTGTAGGAAACTATGATCGATGGATGGTAGATACCTGGACCTCAAATTCATCTGAGAAGACGTTGTCTTTATTGTGACCATTATGGTCTTAGGAAATAGCTTTCTTTTTCAATCCATATTAGGATTTAAAAGGATTTTGCACTCCAAACTAAGTTTGACATAGTTTTTGCTGACAATCTATTGCGACAGCTATAGACGCTGCGTTTTTCAGTTTTCAATTTATAATTTTAGTAAATGATTAGGCCGTGTGGTATCCGGGTGAATAGAATAGTACCACCCTCATTTCTTACCGAGGTGGGTAAAAGGCGACTAAGGTAAGTCGACCCGCCGTGTGGTATCCGGCTGAGTAGAATAGTACCACCCTCATTTCTTACCGAGGTGTCGTAAAAATCGACTAAGGTAAGTTGACCCACCGTGTGGTATCCGATTTAGTAGAATAGACCAATCTCATTTCTTACCGAGGTGTCGTAAAATACGACTAAGGTAAGTTGACGTCAGGCAGTCGGCCGGTCGTAAAAACGCAGCTAAGTCATGTGACAGCATGTTTATAACATGTGCCGACCCCACTTAGAGTGGGATAAGGGCAGGAAGATGATGATGACACTCGTCTAGCTCTTACCTTGTGCGTTAGTTGACGATTTTACTTTCTTCTCCACATACACTCCCCTTTTCTTCATGGTTAAAGGCTGAAACCCAGCGTTACTTTGGCTTTTCTTATTAATCTTTCCAGTTTTTGAAACAACAGCACCGTTAGATGATTTCGATTTAGCCACGGTTTTGTAGTCCATGGCGATTTGAGGTAATTTACAGCATTTTTATGTTATTTTTATTTGGACATGATTGATTTAAAATTTTGAATTTTGACAATGTCATTTTGCTAAAGTTTTTTTAAATAGATTTAAATGTTAAAAGCATCGAGTGTATAATAATTTGAACACTACTTGGATAGACCTTTTTAATTAATTGAATAAGCATGGACATATAAAGGTCAAGTCAGAAAGTTGCGCCCATTATAGACGAGAGCAAGATTAAGATGGTATGTGTAGTGGTATACGGGTCGAGACGTGTGTAACTTACTTTGTACATTTACATACAAGTCAAATATATGTAATACATGAACATAGTCACACTAACTCACACTAGTGCAAAGGTACATACACGGTCTCGGGATGCACCACGACAGTAACACGAGAGCCCCTTGGTGAGAGTGGTCGTCATGTTGTTACTTGCTAGTGCGTGAAATTGTGATTGTATGCAATGTAAATTTAAAAAAAAAATTATAGCCGAAAATAAAACATTTTTTAAAATAAAACTTATCTAGATCGATTTTTCTCCCCCAAAACCCCTATGTATATCCTGAATTTCAGGAAAATCGTTGGAACCGTATCTGAGATTCCGAAAACATATATATACATACAAGAATACTCATTTAAATATTAAAGATTTAAGAAAAGGACTGTCTCCATTGTTAAAACCTCTTTTAATATGTACTGCATTATTCAAAACCTCTAGCAAAATCAAAGACTACAGTGTCAATATAAAAAATAAAATAAATTCTATATGGCAATGCAGACGTTTGGAGTGTTGAAACGATAAAATTATTAGTGCTTATTAAAACTACCGCGTTTATTATTTTCAAATTTAAAATCTGTAGAGTGTTTTGCGCCGAATCAGTAATTCCATTGACAATAACAATATAATGGAAAACAAGAATTGTATACACGGATCTAATATTAAAAAAGACAGGGGTGATAGTTTAAAAAGAGTGGATGAACCAATAATAACTAATGCAGATGAAAAATCTAAAGATGTTTTATCTGATAGAGGTGATCTATATTCAAAAATGCATAAAGAAAAACTTTCTAAGAACACAAGCGAAAAAGTTGATGTAAGAAGAAATTTAATGAAAGCTGATATAACTCTCCCTAAGAATAACAAAATGAGTGAACATTTGAATCAAATGTTCATTGAGAAAAAGAGGATAAGAGAGAAATATACAATAAAGTTGAAAAGTAAAAATGTGAACGCAATAAGTAATGTAAAGGAGTCACAAATAGAACTAAAAAGTAAGTTAAATAGACGTTTTAAACTATTTCAGTTTGGCAAAGGCGAGGCCGACGATGCAAGGCGGATAATTTGATTTTTAATGAATATTGGTGACAAAAGTAATAATAAAATTATTTTGCTATAATCCGCGATGAAGTAGAATAGAAAATATGTATAATGCTTAAAGTAGAATATTGATGATTTGATATTTTGTAGTGTGGTATCCGGCTGAGTAGAATAGACCACGCTCATTTTTTACCGACGTGTCGTAAAAAATGACTGAGGTAAGTTGACTCCCCGTGTTGTATCCGGCTGAGTAGAATAGACCACCCTGATTTCTTACCGAGGTGTTCAGGCGACTGTTCAGTTGGCGTCAGGCAGGCGGATGGTCGCCAAATAACTAGCGAATACACGTAACAACATGTTTAAAACATGTTGTGCCGCACTTAGAGTGCGATAAAACCAGGAGAATGATTAATGAAATTTCGTAGAATTAAAACTTATGTACTCACGGTGTTGAGGGTATTTTAACATTAAAGTAAAGTTAGACGTTACAAGTATACCTTGTAGTAAATATAATTACAGTTACTTAGCTTAAATTTAAACAAACAAAACCATGAATCAGGTGTACCAAATGTTTTGCAATAATAAGGTCTATAAATAAAGGAATTGAAATAAACGTGCCTTTACATTACTTTTTTACTTATTAATACTTTCCTTAAACAGATAATTCAAACCAACATAACGATGGTGATAAAGCAGTTTCTAACGATAACAGTACTAAAACAAGTCCACCTGATGCTAAAGAGATAAAACGTAAATGTCCTGTCATAAAAACTATAACGTCCAAAAACGACGCCACCAAAATATACAAGGCTGTAACATTTACAGAACAGAAGAAATGCACGCCGTTAAAAATAAAAATACCAACCGATATATCGAGGAAAACGACTAAATTAGTTAAAAATGAAAATAATGCTAGTAAAACAAGTGTAAAAAGAAATAAAATTGAAAAGGATAAACGTAGAACGTCCCCTATTTCTTTGGATAGAGAAAGCGGTTCACCGGCTACAGAAATAGCAAAATGGGCGCCGAATTGTATAAATCAACATGTAAAACCATATTACGAAGCTTGGGTGAATACAACATTGGCAGCTATATCGAGGAATAAAAAGAAAGAAATACAGAATGAAAATATAATTAAAACTTTTCAGAAACTGTTGCATAAAAGGCCAGAGAGTCCAGATTTGGTTCACGTAAATTATTTAGACGAACGTTATACTGGGAAAATTAAAATTAACCATAGATAATAAATGATTATAAGTTGAAGTTATTTTTAATGTCCCGTGATAGGTTGATAATAAATAGCCTATATGTTATCCCGGAATAAGGAATAATTGTGTAAATTTTCATCGATATTGGTTCAGTGGGTTTGACGTAAAAGTAACAAATATACATTCATACTCACAAACTTTTGCATTTATAATACTAGATAATAAATATATGGGACACTTATACATACGGTCGTCCGTGCCCTAAGTAACTTAATACTTGTGTTATGGACAGACAACTGGTGAATATCTATATATATAAAAGAAAGTTGGTCTAAGTTACACTATTTATAACTCAAGAACGGATGAACAATTCGGCTGAAAATTGGTGGAGAGGTTGCTTAGAACCAGGAGACGGACATAGGATACCTTTTATCCCGTTCGACCGCATTTATTTTATCCCGTCAAGTCGCTATAAAACGTGGTATAACAAAAACGACTATGAAAGTAAAATAATAAAACGCAAATTTCAGTGGAATAACAAAACATAAATGACAGCTAAACGTAATTTTGTCTTTGATTTAGTATGGAAAAAAATTTGACAGTTATCACAATAATAGTGTTATAACATGTTTTTAATACAACCTCCTTCTTAGAGTTGGTCATTAATATGAAAAAGCATTGTGGCTGTCATATGTGTCATTAAGTTGTTGAGAAAGAGTAAATTTGCGCTGTGCAGGCCATAAACAAGATAATAATAATAAAAAATGGGTTGATTCTGGGAAAATGTTTTTATTTATTGAATAAAAAAATATAGTAATATAATAAGTATAAAGGAGAAATATCGTCGTTTATTATATTCAGAAGGGGATATAACCTAAACTCACAAATAGAGCGGACAAAAGGAATATCTGGAAATGGATTTTCTGGAAGTTTAAAGAAAAGACAAATGACGATCAATATCTTGAGACAACACGGAGACTGCGAATTTCGTATAATTTGAGAGACAGTTGCGATATACGATGCTATGGAATAAAAAATGGAGTTTTTATTGGAGAGATTAATGATGGTAATTGGTATTCGGTTTATTAACTCTGTAAGATCAACGTGACGATTTGGTATGTGAGGCCATAGACGCGCCCATGACTATTGTTCGATGGAACTGTCAGCTAGAATGACGATTGTTCTCTGGATTTGTTCCAGTTGTAACGATTGTTTTCTAGACTGTGGCCATCTGCAACGACTGTCAGCTAGACTCTGCCTAGATGTGGTAATTGTTCTTTGAGCGTTATCATTTGCGAGTCTGTTTACGTGTGTATCTGCTGAGTTGGTTGTCAATTATTGAGCTGTGTAATGCCATGACAGTGGTTGAGGGTGAGCTTCAGGTGCGAAAAGCCTAAGGAGTTAAGCTTAAAGAGTAGAACATAAAGCGTGAGCTTAAAGAGTTGAGCGTAAAGCGTAAGCGTAGTCCTGTCATGTCATGGCATGTGCGGTTTTCTTTTACAGATTAAAAGAGCAAGTATTGAGTTTCTGGCCGATTCTTCTCAGTACAATCAGCATTCCGAATCAGTGGTAGAATCATTCCCAGAAGTCAGCTTATGAGATATGCGGGGTCGCAAATTTCGTCAGGATGGTCGACTGTTACAACATGTTTTTAATACAACCTCCTTCAGAGTTGGTCATTAATATGAAAAAGCATTGTGGCTGTCATATGTATCATTGAGTAGTTTTTGAGAAAGAGTAAATGAGTTGACTTTCGGAAAATTGATTTTTATTATTGCATAAGAATAAAGGAGAAATATCGTCGTTAGTTATAATAGCTAAACGTTACTACATAGTATGAAACAAAGTCGCTTTCTCTGTCTGTCCCTATGTCCGTATATCCCTTTGTATGTTTAAATCTTTAAAACTACGCAACAGATTTTGATGCGGTTTTTTAATAGATAGAGTGATTGAAGAGAAAGGTTTATATGTATAATCTAACATATTATAAATATTCAATATGGAATTAAGAAATTCTATCATTTTTGAGGTTTCCAATGTGATGTCGTAAATAATTACATTTTTTTGCATTTACATTGCAAACGCAGGCGAACCCTACAATATTTGTCAAAATAATGTACTAAGTATTTGTACACCTTGAAAAGGTCTACAGAAAACTCCGCGATGGTATACATATTATGTCTATCTTTTATGGATAACCCACAATAGCATTTTATTGACATTTTCTTCTTCATTTGTAATTTAAATGAACATTTAACATACGAAGATATTACAGATTTAAAATGCAGGGTATAGCGATTGCGCGCTTTGTCTTATAGCACTTCAAATTTAGCTGCGATTGGACGGGTTTTTTTTCACATGGCCAACTATATGTCGCTTTATCAAGAGTAACCTCTAAAGAAAACATGTTTGTATTGTGTAATGAAGATTCTTTCTTTATGACAAGAAAGCTGTGAATGTTGTATATAAAGACATTCTGTAATTAATTGTAAAAATAAAATACATAGGGAAAATGTAAAAGTAAATAAGTAAAAATGTAGTATATAAATTTAGATATTCCAGAGATAGCAGGGAATCTTCATGGTATAGGGAAAGGGGAATTGTATTTTTTTATTCAGAAAAAAACTCATGGGTACCGCCGCCCGACGGGGACAGGCGGCGGTTATGTTGGACTCGCACCGACTAAAACGACCTGTGTGCTCCACCACGGTGCCGATGGCAAGGACAGGGTATCATTGTACATATTGCCCCCATCCCGCCGACAGCTCTGATCCCAGAGAACAAACACCTTTTCCGGGTAGGGGCCCCTCGAAAGAGAAGCCCCCCTCCGCTAACCAGTGCATCGGGAGCATCAGATGCACCGACCGCCTCGGGGACCTGTAAGCCAGGCGTTCGATATACCCCGTTCGAAACACCCGAAGGTCCCCAGTTAGGGCGGCAGACGATGGGCTTGGGCGAGTCACTAACACCTGGACTCACCAGCAGCAGATTGGATCCAGAACAACAGTTCGTGGAACCGCTCCGCCACCTCCCTCCGCCCCCCTCCGCAGAGCTAAGGGCGGCCATCGCTGCCCACGATCGCTCCCTGCCCACCGTGTTTGTTATGTCACGGTCGACAGGGAGAGACCGCACCCCAAGTAGGGGCCCCAACACCTTGGTGGGCGTTTCCGGCCCCGCCGGGAATATTTTATAGAGGTTTTCTTCCTTGCAACCCGAAGGTCCCCGTTCCCATTGCTGGGTTTCCGGGTTTCGTCGACGGTGGCCGAACCATGTCCAGCCAGACTTAGAGTAAGCCAAACCGGACCCGTCGCTCATTAGGGACAACACCCCAACCCCCCGGAGTCCCCGGCCGGATTGCCCTCTGCTAATCAGAGGGACAACTGGATTGGCCACCCCAAAGTGGTCCGTTCGCCAAGACTAAGCTTGCCCAGGGTGCGCCACGAGAAGGCCGACCACTTTGGCACCCCAGGGGAATAGTTTTATTCCAAATTTGACGCGTGTGGGCCCCGGGCAGTAATGAATAAAACAAATCTACTGGATAGATTTTAATCATTTTTTTTACTGAGTGACATAGGCTATATATTTTATACCCGTGCGAAGCCGGAGCGGGCCACTAGTATACTTATATATTTTGAAATACATAAATACAATTTGACTGGCCCGTTGGCGCAGTGGGTAGTGAACCTGCCTTCAGCTCCGCGGGTCGTGGGTTCGATTCCCGCCGAGAGCCAACATATTTGCAACATACCCGCGACTTTGTGCGCGTGGACGGTTGTCGTGTGATGGCTCCGTAATAGATGGCGCTTTTCAATGTCTATTTTCAGGTATTTGAAATAAAAACAAAATGGTATTTTAAATTTTTATTCATTAAACAAAAAGTACTCAAGGTAATTCTAAAAAAAAAACATATCGATACCCAACATTTTTTCTTAGTAGAACTTAAAAAAGTAGATTAACTACAATTAAAAAAAAACCTTTTTGTTTACATTGATCTTAGGGCACTCTGTAGTCCATAGCCAGAGTTTTCAGCCCGTATGTATCTTTGCTAGACGAGTCTCGAGTATTATTTAACTGGTTGTTACGGTTCTGTAATAACGAAAGCCTTCTTTTTTAATTTATATACTGTAAAAAAAACTTTAGAAAATCATTAATAATATCAAAAAAAGTATACAAAAGTTTAAGTCCCTATAACAGAGACAACCTATGAAGTGAGATAATCGTTAGTCATTAATTCTCTTGAGTCCATTTTATAATTTAAATCCTTTTCATGTCTAATTATATAACATTTATTGGACTATTAAGATAATATAGAAAAAAAAACAAATTTTTAATATGAAATGGTCAATTTATGGCGTTTTCTTTAAAACTCAAAAAATCGTTACACTTTAGATATCATCCAAAGTAACATCTTCGAAATGGCATCCAATGTGTTGAATAAAGAGGCAGACTAGTGTTTTCTATAACACAAGAAAGAAGCCTTCGAGAATCATCCACAAGCTAGCATCGTCAAAATGCCTTTCAATATGTTAAATAAGGCGGACTTAACACTTTAAAGTGTTTTCTATAAAAGAATGAACGAAAATCAAATTCCTTTCAATATTTAAAACAAGTTGGCCACTTTCACGTATTCTATAACACAAGAAAGAAGCCTTGGAGGATGGAAATCATCCACAAGTAGCATCCTCAAAATGGCTTCCAATATATAATTTAAGATGGCGACTTTCATTTATATTCTATAACACATTAAAGCCTGAAACATTCAAAATTGCACACATTGCATCATCGAAATGGGTCACAAGGTGTGAAAAAAATGGCGGCTTTTAAGTGTTTGCTTTAACACCAGAAAGAAGCTTTAGAGGAAGGAAACAATACAAGTAACATAACGCTTCTAATGTGGAATAAAAGATGGCGACTCTCGTGTGTTTTCTATTCCACCACAGAATCAAGCATCAGAGGATGAAAATAATTCACAAGTAGCACCCTCAAAATGCCTTCCAATATAATATGGCGACTTTTAGTTTTCTATAACACACTAAAGAAGACAAAAATGGGTTACAATGTGTGAAAAAATGTCCGCTTTTAAGTGTTTTCTATAACATCAAGAGAGTCATTAGGAAAGGAAACGATCCACAAGTACCATACTCAAAATGGCTTCTATTGTTTAAAATATAATGGCCGTCTTTAGGTGTTTTCTTTAACACCGGAAACAACTATCAGAGGGTGGAAATAATTCTCAAGTAGCATTCTCAAAATGGCTTCTAATGTGTAAATTTGCGACTTTTAAGTGTTTGTAACACAGGAAAGAAACCTTGGATGATGGAAAACATCCAAAATATCTTTCCATTGTGATGCCAATCCAATATGATGCCATATTTCAAGTGTTTTCTATAACATTAGAAAGAAGCAACAGAGGATGGAAATAATCCACAAGTAGCATCCTCAAAATGGCTTCCAATGTGTTTAATAAGATAAGCACTTTTAAGCGTTTATATTTATAGTCGCACTTATTTCATAAAAAATGTATCTCCGGACCTTACTTTCTGCGTCCAGAGAAAAAGTATCCCTTAGTCAAGAATATAATTGTAAGCAATAACAATAGATCAGGAATGATTAAAGTGATAATATATATCAAAATCCTTGAAAAGATTTTCCTAAGAACTGCAATACATTAGTTGCATTCGCAAATCTTGAAAGAGAAAATTACTTTTAAAAATATTTCAATAGTTTAGCTATCAACTCGCTGCTTTTGTTTACTAAATAAGCACAAGACGTGTAAAATCACACAACTTCCGTCCCAATATTATACCCATTAATAGGCCAAGACATTCCAAGAGTTGCCATCTAACTGCAACCAGCAAAAATAGCAGTATGAGGACAAAACAAGAGGATATTCGGGTCCTATGGTGTTTGAGAAAGAAGCTGGTCATGTCGTTGCTATTTGATCGCAACAAACAAACCATTAGAAAGATACAACCAAAGGTACAAGTAGTTGAAATGATCATATCCTTCACTGAAAAACTATAAACTCCCAATCCAATAAGATAATGCACGACACGGTACGAATACCACGATGTAGGCAAGACTAGCAAAGGACGCGCGAACTCGTCTAAACTCCGGAGATGTTGCGGAAGTTAAGAGCACGTAGAAACCGCACTATGCGGATCGCTTGCCCTAAGCTTGGGCTTCACACAAGGCAAGATAAATCTCAACGGTTTCGAAAATTGGAGACGGTTTCGGTTTCCAATTTTCGAAATGAGACAACGCAATAAAATCACAATGCCCTAAGATAATAGACATCCTTAAAGAATCCAAGTAACGCTACTTTATCTAAGCAGCAATGTTAAAAGCAAACATTGTTCTCCTAAAATATGGGATGTTCTCAAAAAGGTCGGTCCAGGTAACGCCACTTTATACAAGCGGCTCTAGAACAAATCCTCGTTCCCCTAAGATATGGGACGTCCTCAATAAGGTCCAAGTAACGCCACTTTATAAAAGCAGCCCTAGAATAAAACCTCGTTCCCTAAGATATGGGTATCCTCAAAAAGGTCCAAGTAACGCCACTTTATCGAAGCAAACCTAGAACAAAACCTCTTTCCCCTAAGATATGGCATTTTCTCAAAAAGGTCCAAGTAACGCCTCTTTATCCAGGCATCCCGAGACCAAACCTCGTTCCCCTAAGGTACAGGAAATCCTCAAAAAGGTCCAAGTAACGCCACTTTATCCAAGCAGCCCTAGAACAAAACCTCGTTCGCCTAAAATATGCGATGTCCTCAAAAAGGTCCAAGTAACGCCTCTTTATCCAAGCAGCCCTAGACCAAACCTCGTTCCCCTAATATATGGGATGTCCTCAAAAAGGTCCAAGTAACGCCACTTTATCCAAGCACCCCTAGAACAAAACCTCGTTCCCCTAAGAAATGGGATGTCTTCAAAAAGGTCCAAGTAAAGCCACTTTATCCAAGCAGCCCTCGAACCAAACTTCGTTCCCCTAAGATATGGGATGTCCTCAAAAAGGTCCAAGTAACGCCACATTATCCAAGCAGCCCTCGAACAAAACCTCGTTCACTAAGATATGGGATGTTCTCAAAAAGGTCCAAGTAACGCCACTTTATCCAAGCAGCCCTCGAACAAAACCTCGTTCCCTAAGATATAGAATGTCCTCAAAAAGGTCCAAGTAACGCCACTTTATCTACGCAGCTTTAGAGGTAAACCTCACACCCCAAGAAATGGGATATCCCCAAAAATGTCATACCTTAATCCAAATAGCTCTAGAACAAAGAGTGGCAAAATCCGTTTGATGCGTGAACCACACGTAAAAAACCACTTGATTTAAGCAGCTCCTTGAAGTAAACATCATCACCCTAAAATATTGGATGTCCCCAAAAAAGTCAAATTACAACCATTTGATCCAAGTAGCTCTAGACCGAATAGTGACAAAATCCGTTTGATACGTAAATCATACGTAAAAAGCCACTTGATTTAAGCAGCTCTAGAATTAAACCTCAGCACACTAGGATATTGGATGTGTCAAAAAAAGTCAAAATACAACAACTCCATCCAAGCACCTCTAGACAGAATAGTGGCCAAATCCTTTTGATACGTGAAACATACGTAAAAAGCCACTTGATTTAAGCAGATCTAGAAGTAAACCTCAGCACCCTAACATATTGGATGTCCCCAAAAGTCGAAATACAACCACTCCATCCAAGCCTCACCTCTAGACATAATAGTGGCCAAATCCGTTTAATCCGTGAACCATACGTTAACGGTTTAACCACTTTGGAAGATATGAGAAGGACATTTCGAAGATAAAGAGGAGCGACCAACGTATACACGCGACCAACGCCGCTTCCCACTAACGAGGTACCAACGAGCTTCTCCTGTCTTATATAATGTATAAAGAGCTCATGAATATGGAACTCGCTTGGCCCTGAAAATAGTCAGAGGGACCCGATATACCTAAACCCTTTGCACGCAGTAAGATTTAACTCAATAAAGAAGTCTCTACTGATAAAAACGGTAATACAATCCTGATCAAAATTGGTAACAACGCCGCCTTGTCGCTACTGCAGCAAGCCAATTCGTCACGTCTTGCCACAGCCGTTCGCGCCATTTTGAACGTGGGATATGCAACATGCGATGTCACCATAAACAACTGAATTAATTCAGCATTTACAGTATTTATAATGACTAACAGTCCTGTACAAAATCTTGTAGATTTAGACGATCATTCTACCTTAAATCTGTTCAAGTTATTCATAGTAAAGCAAAACCTAACATTCACTATAGGGCTTGCTCTTTTGGAACATCTAAATTTATATTTATACTAAGAACTCATAAAGGAGTTCTTAGTGAGAAAAAAACGGTTATACAATACTGTATTAAATTTTGAATTTCGACTATTCTGACTTCAACCTCGGAACAGTTCCAATTTTGTTTTGTAGCAAAGCTACCCCCATTCTCAATAAGACTGTCCCATAAACAATATCAAAATTTTTCCACAAAAAAGATTCTAGTGAGAAATGGTTACACAATGTTGAATAAATCTTTACAATTTAGGCGACTGTACTGGTTATTTTTCGTCGAAAAGCTAGCTCTTAATCACTATAAAGCATGAACTTTTCAATAAACAATATTAATAAACTGCACTGGTTTATTTATATTGTTTATATACAGAGTGGTATCGACGATACAATATTAAATGATCCCTATCCACTGAACACTTAAATATATAACTTTAGTATAATTCAATCCTCTTAAATATCGTTTTGAATTAAAGTATTTTAGTCCAAAATGAGATCTGGCTTTTTTAGTAATTAAATGACCTGAGGCTTGTTTAAAAAACAGGAGAAAACAATAACATTATACTTTCGGTCAAGGTCAATGCACTACATGCGAAATGCAATGGAATCGAGTACGGTCATTCACCCTTCTATATCATGTATCTTGTATTCAAAACGTAATTCATCCTTCTATATCATGTATATAACGTAAAATAGCTCTTGTGGCTAAATTACTTCACTAAATTGAATGAATTTTCCTATGTAGGCTGCTAAGGTGTGTAGGTATGTGGAATTAAAATTAATATCGTATTATCGCTACCACTCTGTATTACTGTCGACATGGTAATATCCTAAGACTATCTTTTCTTAAAGAATATTGTTGTCATATCGACTTATTTTAAACTAAAAACAGCAGAAAATAGTCAAATTTGTTTTTGTCTTCGTTCTTAAATATATCATTTCACTTACAGACTAATAACGAAATATTGCTGTGAAATAGAAACAGCTTATCTTATCGTGTACTCGACACTGAAATAAGCATCCATGTCAACTTAACCTACATAATAATAAAAAAAATAACTGTTAAACTTACAAAGTAAAAAAACTGATATGTGCACTGCAATAGATTTGAAAAAAATACTTTTTGGTGGCGTTATACATTCTATGCTAGAATAATTTTGTTTTAAATTACACCACAAATTGTTTATGTTTAAATTTCTGAATAAAGTCATCTTCCAACTGATAAGACTCATAAGGACTTGTCTGGATCGCAGCAATGACTCACCAGAAAATGCATTGGTGATGAACTAAAATCATCATCACATTTCGTATTTTGGAAATTTCCACCTCACCTATATCAGGCAGAGTATGTAGAAATTCGACCAAAATTTATTAATAACGCTGACTATCTTTGACATTAATTACACTACTAATATTAATCTACTTAACTTGACCATAGACCTAACCATAAACCTTGATTATTATAGAATCTTAAACCCATATTCCTTCGTAAAAAATGCGTTAAATGTATACCCCATTTAATTATTTTTATATTAATATACATCAAATTATGTGTTAAAGCCACATATATAAAGTAATCATTTCTCACATAAAAAAATTGTGAAGATATTAATATTAAAAACAATATCATGAAAATTTCAATAGCAAAACAATTTGCAAGTGCAGATATCAGTAATATAAACAATGTGTTGTGTGTACACCGTCAACACTTTTTAAACACTAAAAACACTTTCACAATCACAATCCTATAGCCTTGAGCAGTTCTGGAGCATCTACCATGTAGAGGCCAGGGTCCATTTTCTCACAGCGAGTGACTTTAAGAAATCCTCGACCTTCGTCGTCAACCTTCATATGCTGTAAGGCTTTGGCAAGCGTGAAGTCATCGGGTTCTTCTGGGAAACCTGAAAGGGAGCAATCATTTTAAGTTTAATTCTACCAGTTAACTGATTTATAGAAGCAGGCGTTACTTTGCGGAACTCCATATTACAAAAGTTATAATAAAATTACTTTACTGTAATCCGCGTCTGTTAAGAGAATACATGCAATGCTAAGTGTATGAAGCAGGCAGCAATCACATACCGTATCCCTGTATATCTTATGTTATACAGATATGGTAGCATTCTGATACCAGAAGAACATAAAAAACCCGCCTATTTACTATATAGAGCAGAGCCCCCTCTGTACTGTTTAAAAGCCACCACTAAATAGCATAAACCCTTCAATAATAATAGCATTAGATCGCAGAACTTCCCCCACTATATTGCAGAAGTCCCCTCTCAATAGATGGCAGAAACCTCCCCCCCCCCCACTAGAAAGCAGAACCACACACTTGATAGCACTCATGGCAGTATTCGCAGTATTCAAGGATAGTTTTCCCTCAAAGGGACTGCTGTAACAGATACTACTAGATAAGCCAGCCTCGCCCCTCCCACACACACGCACACTAGATAGCAGAACCCCCTACTAGATAGCTTGGAGCTGAAGCTGTGATAACCCCCTCTTTCGAGGGGGTGCAGGTTCAAACCCCGGGAAGACACGAATGTGTTTTTCTATTTAAAACTTATGTGTCTAACTGACAATTGGAATTTATCACACGCTCTTCGGTGGAGGAAAACATCGTGAGAAAACCTGAGTATCTCTAGAGAATCCTAGGGATGTGTAACCTACCAATCACTGAAGCAGCGTGGTAGGTCTTAGCTCCAATCCTTCTCTCCAACGGAGAGAGGAAGCATATGCCCAACAGATAGCAACTTTTACAGGTACTATCCCACAGGTGTTACTTTTTTTTACTTTTATGAATTTTGCAAATATGTCGGTATGATTTTACAGCGCGATATACAGGAAAAATGTCTTCTTCATCTTATTCTTTGTCACCGATGGACGTCCACTTATGGACATGGAATCTCCACACTACACGACCTTGAAGACCCAGCGGCTCCCCAAGACCTTTTTGAGGGCGTCAGTCCATCTCGTGGGGAGTCTACTGACACTGCGTTACCCGGTGCGAGGTCGCCATTCCAACACCTTGACACCTTGTATACCGGCAATACCTTCATGAAAAAGTGTAAAATGGTAATATTTTTTAAAACAAAGCACACCCTACCATGCATTTGATACACATATACTCTTGTTTATGGTTAGGTTGTCTGTGGTCAAATTGAGGAGATTAATAATTTTTTTGTTACTTTTGAATTTTCCACCTGTAAAAAAAAGTGAAAAGGGGTTGTACAAAATCAATATATCCTAACCACGTATCTCAAGATGCGAGGCCAGTGCAGGGTGTCCGTGGACGAACTCTGGTAACATCTTCCTTAGGACCGTCACTGGCACCGTTTCCACGTTGCCGTAGTCGATGTAGCAGAGGCGGACCTCGCTACCACCAGCGCCGCCCACCTGCTCGCAGAGGACCGCGCGGAACCACTGGGGGTCTAGAAGTAGAGGGGGTAATAAGTCACTATCCCACTTCTGAACAGAGGACTCCTTTTGAAAGGAATGGAACTGCGGCTCCAATCCAGATTGATAACACACATCGCCGGTCATCGTCTTCCTGCCCTTATCCCACTCTAAGTGGGGTAGGCACAACATGATTGATTAGGCTACATATTTTACGACCGGCCGCCTACCTGACGTCAACTTACCTTAGCCATATTTTACGAAACCTCGGTAAGAAATGAGGTTGGTCTATTCTACTCAGCTGGATACCACACGGCGGATCGACTTACCATAGTCACCTTTTACGATACTTCGGTAAGAAATGAGGGTGGTACTATTCTACTCAGCCGAATACCACACGGCGAGTCGACTCACCTTAGTCGCCTTTTACGACACCTCGGTAAGAAATGAGGTACTATTCTATTCAGCCGGATACCACACGGCATATATAAGGGAATATCATAACACTGTCTTTTCTTAGAGAATATTGTATTAATCTAATAAAAAAAAAAAAGTATTACTCACACGGCGGCAGTTGGGCAATGCAAAGCTCTTCAAGTTTTGGCAGATACGGCTTACGGCCTAACTCGCTATTGCAGTACTCCTCCATCTGAAAGGACACCGTTAATGTAACAGCTGTCTATGTATAGAAACCGGCTATACTAAAACTTATATACAACCATCATCAATATTCTATGAAGATTAGTTTGGATAGTCGCGACAGCCCTAACAGATCGCGGGCGTTCTTTGATCTTTCAGTCATAAATTCCAACTAGTATTTAGAATTAGGAAGGAATATTTACACATAATAATTTAATCATTTACCTTTTTTTTTTAAAGCTATGGCTATTTTTTTTGTATATTGTATTAATATTAACAATGAATTTTAATTTTTAACTTTTAATTATTTTTAATATTTTAATGTGCAAGCAAATTTTTTGCGAAATAAGTGTAACTTGTATCACTGTCTATGTAATGTACCTTATTTGAAGCAATAAACGATTATTAGGTAATATTATTAGATATAATCTAGAATTAAATGTATTCGAATATTTACAACTCTTTTACTAGTGCTCAATATAACCTTTGCCATCGTGTGTCCTTGCTTTTTTATATTCAAATTCAAAATAAAATCTTTATTAAAATAAAGAAAAAACAAGTAAACAAGTGCTTTTGAATCGTCAACTCTACTGCTGGTTCGCAAAGCTGTTCCTACCGAGAAGAGCCAGCAAGAAACTCTAGCGGTTGCTCTTTTCAAAAATATAATTCTTATTACTAGTTACATTAGTTATTACTGTCTTGTACAGGATCGAAGAGTAGCTATATCCACACATTCTTATCATCTAAGTAATCCTCAAAAGTACAGTAGGCTGTCTGTATCAGCCTATTTAACAGTGTTTTTAAACTGCTGTAATGGCAAAGCTAAAATTGATTGCGTATTTTATTATAGAATCTTATACCCAAACCTACAACGCCGTGTGGTATCCGGCTGAATAGAATAGTACCACCCTCTTTTCTTATCGAGGTGTCGTAAAAGGCGACTAAGGTAAGTCGACCCGCCGTGTGGTATCCGGCTGAGTGGAATAGACCAACCTCATTTCTTACCGAGGTGTCGTAAAAGGCGACTAAGGGAAGATGACCCACCGTGTGGTATCCGGTTTAGTGGAATAGACCACCCTCTTTCTTACCGAGGTGTCGTAAAATACGACAGAAGTAAGTTGACGTCAAGCAGGCGGCCGGTCGTAAAAACGCAGCCAAATCATGTGACAGCATGTTTATAACATGTTGTGCCGACCCCACTTAGAGTGGGATAAGGGCAGGAAGATGATGATATACCCAAACCTACAAACGATTTACGTACTTTTGCAAGGCGTGAAGCAGGAGCCGCAAGTTCCAGGAAAATACCCCTTATGGGTACCGCCGCCCAAAGGGGACAGGCGGCGGTTATGTTGGACTCGCAGCTACTAAAACAACCTGTGTGCTCCACCACGCTGCTGGTGGCGGGGACATGTTAATGTACACATTGCCCCTATCCCCGCCAGGAGCGGCTCTGAACCCCAGAGTGCGCCACCTCTGGGTCGGGACCTCTGTAGAAGTGGCCCCTCCTTCCACTAGACGATGCATCGGGACTACTAGACCGAATCATCAACACCCTCCTGCCCTTATCCCACTATAAGTGTGTCAACTCTTCTTAAGAGTGGTATAAGGGCAGGAGAATGATAAAGACCCAATCTAATCTCTAAATGGTAAGAAAAGTTCTTTGTCCAACAGTGGGTTAGTTCCTCCTACAGCGTCTAAGGGTTATCCTATCCCTGAAGCACTGGTGGACGTATCTAAAAGCGGAAGCCGTCACCCCTGACCTGTAGTGAATTTGGCCATAAGTTCGGCGTTTCTCGCCACTGTTACAAAATAACAGATCAGAGTTTCGACTGAAAACAGGAAAAAAATACTGTGGGGTTAGTAAAAGGTCAATCACCTGCTTAGTGAGAGCTTCTAGTTTGGCCGCCGTTCCAGGCAAGCTGCGACACCCACAAACCGCCCCATTTGTTAGCATGCTCACATCCAATACTTCTATCTCGCAAGGTCCGCTGGGCAGCTCCATGTACTCCACGGCGCTTATCATCAGGGGCTGTACTTCTGTAAAATATCATTAGTAAATTATATTAGATCGAACGTCGACGCCGTGTGGTATCCGGCTGAATAGAATAGTACCACCCTCATTTCTTACCGAGGTGTCGTAAGAGGCGACTAAGGTAATTTGACTCACCGTGTGGTATCCGGTTGAGTGAAATATACCATCCTCTTTCTTATCGAGGAGTCGTGAAATACGATTAAGGTAAGTTGACGTCGGGCAGGCGGCCGGTCGTAAAATACGTAACCAAATCATGTGACAACATGTTGTGCCGACCCCACTTAGAGATAATTCTCTTAAGAACGATGATGAGTAGGTCGAACGTCGATAAGTTAAAAAATGGAAAGAAGTAGTGCTAAAATATAAATATAAATATATGGGACAATTACACACACGGTCGTCCGTCCCCAAAGTAAGTAACTTAAACTTGTGTTATGGACAGACAACTGGTGAATATATACTTATATATTTTTAAATACATACTTAAATACAAATATACACCCAGGCTCAAAGACCAACAAATTCATTTATAGAAAATGTTTGCCCTCGGCGGGAATCGAACCCGCGACCCGTGGAGCTGAAGGCAGGGTCACTACCCACTGCTCCAATGGGCCAGCCACAAAAGATAAAAGAGTATGCAAAGTCAACGACGACGATATCCTTAACCGAACGAAGTGGAAGGGAAAACAAGTCAAGTTAAAAAAAAAAGCTTCTAACTAAATTACATGTCCCTACTGTTAACCGTTGAGGAGTTCCCTAATCTGGAGCCAATCCTGGAAGCAGCATCAGGTCATGCTTATCATAAACATGCACTGTGATCGGGACTGGAAGAGAATGCAAAAATTTCAGCCCAATCGGACTGAGAGAGGTGGAGCAAGAGATAGCAATATGGGGCGCGAGAGAGAGGGGGAATAAGAGAGAGCGTAAGTAAGGGGTAAGAGAGAGAGTGGGCGAGGGGTAAGAGACAGAAAGAGTAAGAGGTAAATAGTAAGAGAGGGTTAGAGAATAGGCGAGGGGTATGATAGAGAAGGAGTTAGATAGGGATAAAAGAGAGAGATAGTAACATAGGGGGGGTAAGCGAGAGTAGGCGAGGGGTAAGGGAAAGAATAAGAGAGGTATAAGAGTAAGAGGGAATAGGCGAGGGGTAAGAGAGGGAAACAACAACACCACTTACCAACCACGTCGCCACCAGGATCCTCTATCTTCTTCCAGTCGGGCGTGCACATCAGCTCGATCTTCTTGTTGACTGACTCCCTGTTCTTGGCGATGGACAAGCTGGCTTCAGCACCGCTCGCGGCGGAATTTGCTCCGTCCGGTAGAGTCTGTTGTTCATGAAATAATATAGAAAGTAAGTAACAGCCTGTTACTATCCCACTGCTGAGCATAGGCCTCCACTCTCCATTTTTGGAGAGAAGGGTTGGAGCTAAGACCTACCACGCTGCTCCAATGCGGGTTGGTAGGTTACACATATCCCTAGGATTCTCTAGAGATATGCAGGTTTCCTCACGATGTTTTCTTTCACTGAAAAGCGTGTGATAAATCGCAATTATCAATTAGACATAATCAACATAAGTTTTAATAGAAAAACTCATTGGAATCTGCCCGGGTTTTAACCCATGATCGTCTCTAGAGATTCACACGGTCACACCGCTAGGCCATCACAGCTGAAATAATATAAATCTATACAAATATTGTTATTGGTAGTTGTTAGTGGGAAAGTCTGTCTCTCTTTCTTTTTCTATATAGTCTGTATCAGTCTCTCACCACCACAACTAGCGAGGTGAAAACATTTTATTTATTTTTTAAATATTAAAAAAAAATCTATTTTCAAAATAATCGATTATTTTAGGTATGCCTTTTTCTTCTTTTCTCTTTTTCTTGTTTTTAAAGCATATATATATATATATATATATATATATATATATATATATATATATATATATATATATATATATATATGCATTGTTGGATGTAACCAATTTAGCCAAACTACAGGTTTTAATCCAATTTCCCAAACAGCGCATCTGATATTATTTCTTAGTAGTTGCCCACTTAATAAGCGAATATTGTAATTAATTAATTATTAATATTAAAAAAGACAACTTCTGAAATGGTCAGAAAAAATCGATTAAAAAAAATCTATTATTTTTTAAGGGATAATAATCGATTATTTATTTATCGATTTTTTTCTACTCCAAGTCACATCCCTAACTACAACCGCATACCTGACAGCGTGATAGACCGCCAAAACCATGGAAGGATGACGTTGTACGACACGCAGGCCATGATTGGATAAGAAAAGTCAAGATGATAAGAGCGTCGGGAATGGAGGAGGCCTACGTCCAATATTGAATGGGCCGCTATAAAACATCAGTCTGTCTGTCTTTCCATCTTTGTTTGTATGTCTATTTATCTCGGTATTTCTGTCTTAATTTTTATGTCTCGTAATATTTGTCTTTCTATCTCTGTCTGTCGGTCGTTCTGTCGGTCTTTCCATCTTCATCTGTGCTTCCGTCTCTATCTATCCATCATTTTGTCTCAGTTTGTCCATCTTTCTGTCTCGGTATGTCTATCTCTGTCCGTGTCTTTCCGTCTCTATCTGTATCTTTCTGTCTTTGTCTATCTTTCTCTGTCAGTCTGGAGCAATATAGATGAAATTTGGTACAAATGAAGCTCATATACCAGCCTAATATGTAAAATTCCTACACGACCAGACCCCTTCTACATAAGAAGATGCAAATCATGAAGAAATCAAAAGTCTCACCAAAACCAGCTCTGTGGACGTGTCGCGAAGCTTCTCGAAGTATTCAGTGGCAGCCGCCGTCAGACCCTTGGTGTTGACGCGCAGCTTTACCACCGATACCACCGTGGGCTTGGACGAAAGGTCAAGGTCTTGGGGGCACGCGTATATAGTCTCTCTGGTATTGACCTCGATGTTACCTAAAAATAATAAATAATAAATAAATATATGGGATATTTAAGCACACGGTCGTCCATACCCAAAGTAAGTAACTTAATTCTTGTGTTATGGGTGACAGACAACTGGTAATTATATACTGAACGGTTATTACAAGAGATCGCAGCTAACGACTGCTACGACGCCAGAAAGCAATTATAGAGTTCCCTGTCACCGAGCGTCCTACGAACACAGCCGATGACGTGCTCGGCGTAGCGAGCAACAACAAGGTCTTAACTTTAATCCTTCTCAACAAAAACGGAGCAAGGAGGCCTATACCCAGCGGTGGGATACTAACACGCTGTTACTTTACTACTTTTATGGGATACTTACACACATGGTCGTCCGTCCCCATAGTAATTAACTTAATACTTATGTTATGGTAGACAGATAACTGGTAAATATATACTGTAAACGGATATTACAAGAGGTCGCTGCTATCGTGCGTATACATATATGCCGATTCCACTTAGAGTGGGATAAGGGCAGGAGGATGAGGACTGGATTTATTCTACAGGGTCATTGTTATAAATGATACTCACCAAATTCAATATACTCCAGTTGATATTTGTTTTGTTGCACGTTGGTCCGTCTACACAACGCCCTGTAATATGCAATATAAACATAATTAGAAACCTGCAATATGTATCCCACACTTAGCATTAAAGTGACCTAATTAAAGAAAAAAAGTTGTTTAATGGCAAATTGCAATAAAGCACTCACGCATGCTTTGTGGCGCCCCAAAGCAGGATAACTCTAACTTTTTTAATAGTTCGTAATGTGATTTCATATATGGCATTGAAACAATATAGGATATAATATAATAGGATAACAATGTATCTAAGTCAATTAAGACCACCCTCATTTCTTACCGAGGAGTCGTAAAAGGGGACAAAGGTAACTTGACCCACCATGTGGTATCCAGTTGAGTAGAATAGACCACCCTCTTTCTTATCGCGATGTCGCAAAAGGCGACTAAAGTAAGTTGATGTTTGACAGACAACTGGTAAATATATATATATATTTTTATGAATTTGATCAATTTTGAAAACGGCTCCAACAATTCTCTACGAGTACACACATGCACTACACTAAGCTGTGATGGCCCAGCGGTGCGACCGTGTGAATCTTTAGAGACGATCACGAGTTCGAACCCGGGCAGACACCAATGAGTTTTTCTCTTAAAACTTATGTGTCTAATTGATAATTGCAATTTATCACACGCTTTTCGGTGAAGGAAAACATCGTGAGGAAACCTGCATATCTCTAGAGAATTCTGGAGATTTGTGTAACCTACCAATCATTGGAGCAGCGTGGTAGGTCTTAGCTACAATCCTTCTCTCCCACAACGGAGAGAAGAGGCCTATTCTCAGCAGTGGGATAGTAACAGGCCGTTACTTACTTACTTACTTTACACACATGCACACACACAACAAACTGTTGATAGAAAATGTTGGCCCTCGGCGCGAATCGAACCCGCGATCCGCGGAGCTTAAAGCAAGGCCAGCTAGATTCCACTTTAAATGTTCACTGCCTAAGTCAGTTTTCGTCAAATATAGGTAAGCATTTTAAGCAATCACTCAAAAATAAATAAATACAATCAAAATTACCTATAACAGTTGCCATCGCTAAACCTCCCAATAACAGTTTGACCTTTTTGTGGCGGCTCCTTTATAGGGGACGCTGAAACAATACAATCAGTAATTAAGTAATCTTTCATGTATACTAATATATATTCAGCATTGCCATTACAGCAGTTTAAAAACACTGTTAAAAAGAGGCTGATACAGAATAATAGTAGGCATAGCATTATGTCCTATGGAATATTGCTATGGGGTAAATGCGCGGATAGTGAAAAATCTTTGTTTTACAAAAGAGAGCTATACGTGGCATTTATAATTTAAGACCGCGTGATTCCCTGCGAGAGAAGTTTAAGGAAACAGGTATTCTTACATTTGCTTCACAGTATATTTTAAGCAATTTAATTTATGTACATAAAAATATAAAGAATTATAAAACGATAGGTGATGTATACAATAGACAAAGCAGGAACCGACATAAGCTTGCGGTTCCTGCTTTGCGCCTTGCAAAAGTGCGTAATTCGTTTGTGGGTTTTGGTATAAGATTCTATAATAAAATTCCGCAATCACTGCCATTACAGCAGTTTAAAAACACTGTTAAAAAGAGGCTGATACAGAAAGCCTACTATACTCTTGAAGATTATTTAGAAGATAAGAATGTGTGGATATAGCTCTCTTTGAACCTGTACAAGACAGTAACGACTTAATGTAAATAATATTAAGAATTATATTTTTAAAAGAGCAACCGCCGAGTTTCTCGCTGGCTCTTCTCGGTAGGAACAGCTTTCCGAACCAGCAGTAGAGTTGACGATTCAAAAGCACTTGTTTACAAGTTTATTTGAATAAAGAATATTTTGAATTTGAATATAAAGCTGAAGAGTTTGTCTGTCTGAACGCGTAAGTAATGTCTACGACCGATTTTCTCTAGTGTAAGATAGTCCATTTATCGAGGAAGGCTATAACATCACGCTAAGATAATTAATAATAATAAGTCACCCACGTACTATTATTTACTTACGCCGTGTGGTATCCGGCTGAATAGAATAGTACCACCCTCATTTCTTACCGAGGTGTCATAAGAGGGGACTAAGGTAAGTCGACCCGCCGTGTGGTATCCGGCTGAGTAGAATAGACCAACCTCATTTCTTACCGAGGTGTCTTAAAAGGCGACTAAGGTAGGTTGACCCACCGTGTGGTATCCGGTTTAGTAGAATAGACCACCCTCTTTCTTACCGAGGTGTCGTAAAGTACGACATTGGTAAGTTGACGTCAGGCAGGCGGCCGGTCGTAAAAACGCAGCCAGATCATATGACAGCATGTTTATTACATGTTGTGCCGACCCCACTTAGAGTGGGAAAAGGGCAGGAAGATGTATGTACTATTATTTATTTATTTATTCATTGTTCATACATCTATATTTCTATACTAACATATAAAGCTGAAGAGTTTGTTCGAACGCGTTAATATCAGAAACTACTGGACAGACTTGAAAAAATCTTAAGATAGTCCATTTATCGAGGAAGGTTATAGGCTATAGGACACCTCGGTAAGAGAGGGTGGTCTATTCTACTAAACCGGATACCACACGGTGGGTCAACTTACCTTAGTCGCCTTTTACGACACCTCAGTAAGAAATGAGGTTGGTCTATTCTACTCAGCCGGATACCACACGGCGGGTCGTCTTACCTTAGTCGCCTTTTACGACACCTCGGTAAGAAAAGAGGGTGGTACTATTCTATTCAGCCGGATACCACACGGCGTTGTTGGTGTATAGCAATATGCAGCCCAAATAGACCTAGGCCTGTGCTAGGGCAAGCAAGAGACAACAATGTTTCTATTTTACTTAATTCCAGATAACGCCTAATTTAAACAAATATATAAACAAAGAAAGGAACAAATAATGTATTTAAAAAAATAAAAAAAAACCTTTTTAAGAAAACTCAAATTCAGAAAACTCATTGGTCAGGGACTGAACCCGTGGCTCCTCGAAAGAGGCACACGGTTTCACTGCTAAGCTATCACAGCTCAAGCCTTGAAGAGTATATGAAAAGTTATTCACCTTTCATCCCGAATTGCAGCACATCATGGAGTATGGTGTCGAACATCCTTATAGAATCCACATCACCAGGTCTGACCAGAACCCTATCCAGGGATATCGCGTCAACCAGTAACATCGTTGCATTGTTCTTTACATCCGGCCGGGGTACTTCCGGTATCACCAGCGCTGAAATCAAAAAAATAATTATTTAACTATGGCTCTTTTTTTATATTACTTTCAACTGTATGAATGGACAATTTATAAAATTCAAGACTTCTAAATTGAATATTCTCTTTATTCAAATAAACTTGTAAATATGTGCTTTTGAATCGTCAACTCTACTGCTGGTAGCTGTTCCTACCGAGAAAAGCCAGCAAGAAACTCGGCGGTTGCTCTTTTAAAAATATAATTCTAATGACTAGTTACATTTAGTCATTACTGTCTTCTACAGGGTCGAAGAGTAGCTACGTCCACGCATTTTTAGTATCTAAGTAATCTTCAACAGTCCTTTTTTAAACTGCTGTTTAGAATTAGGTGTTACTTCGTCGAGATCCATAATTCACTATAAAGTAAATATGTAATGCTAAATGAAGTAGTGGCCTATCTGTTTTCATGCAGGATTGGTAAAAACACATGCACAAACCTCCACCACCGCCACCACAAAACACACTACACACGTTTACTATCAATAACTCAACCATCGTTACGCCAACCGAAATATCATCAGTAAATCCACTCCACGACAAAATCGCAAATGAGGGTACCATTGTTATGCTCAACAATCACAAGTTGTTCTAAAATGTTAAGTCGCAGGCTTTTGTCACAGGTGTGCAGAATTTCGAAGCAAATGTCACTAGGAACATTATGAACGCTTTCTAACAAATGTTTAACGATGTGAATTTTATGGTTTATTAGTACTTTTGACAGAAATTACAATAAAATTACTTTGCTGTTATTAGCTTTTTTGTCAAGAGAATACATGCAATGCTAAGCACACCACACCACAAACATGTAGGACAAGCCGCCACACGTATCACAAGACGCCGCCAACACCAACACTCCATACAAGCACTTGTTATATGCGCACTCTAATTGGAAACCGCTGACGCCGCGACCTGGCTGACGACATCGCGGCGCGTGTGCCCCCAATTGGGCTCAGCACATTTTAACATTATAGAATTAGTTATTAATTTTAATTATTCAATTCCTAGCACTAGCATTGTGCAGATTGTCTCACTATATTTTATAATTGTAATTTTAAATTAAGTTATATAGTAATAAAGTACTTTAAAGTTTTTGGTTTTTTTTAAGTCCTTCGGCTGTCGCAGACATAATTCACTAACACAATCTATACGATGTTTTTCCCCGAAACCGAAACATCATCAGCAGATCCACGCCACGACGAAATCGCAAATGAAGGTGCCATTATGTTCAACAATGTGTTCTAAAATGTTAAGTCGGAGGCTTTTGTCACAGGTGTGCAGAATTTCGAAACAAATGTCACTAGGACCTTTATGACCGCTTTCTAACAAATGTTTAGCGATTAATTTTGTGGTTTATTAGTACTTTTGTGAATGTAGGCATGTTACAAACTCCTTTTACAGAAGTTGCAATAAAATTACTTTGCCGTAATCCGCATTTTTGTTAAGAGAATACATGCAATACTAAGTGTATGAAGTATGCAATCACATACCCCATACATGCAGGACAAGCCGCCACGCGTATCCATCGCCAAGACGCCGCCATCACCAACAAATGTGTGCCATTGTTAAGTTCAACAATCTCAAGTTGTTCCAAAATGTTAAGTCGGAGGCATTTGTTGCAGGTGTGCAGAATTTCGAAACAGTCACTAGGAACTTTATGACGGCTTTCTAACAAAGTTTAGCGATGTGATTATTTTTAAATTTTTCTCACCCGCAGGCACAGGCTTCGGCACGGGGTACTCCACCAGCGGCCTCCAGCGAGAGACCTGGCCTGGACCAATACTGGCACCAGTTTCCGCGTTCTCGAGATGAACTTTGTATGTGTCCGCGCTCTTAGACTGGAGAGTGCATTTAAGACTGTCGCCGATCTGGAAATGAGTTAATCACTACATAGTATAAAACAAAATCGCTTTGATAATAGATGGCGCTTTTCAATATTATCCTATTCCTATAGAATTAACAGGATTTCTATAGCCTATACGTTATTCCTGTGTATAAGGAATAATTGTGCCAAATTTCAGCTACATCCTGAGATCCTGAGAGATAAGATACATCCATACTCACAAATGTTCGCATTTATAATATTAGTATCTGACATCCCTAAGACATAAGTTTAAATAAAGTACCTAGGTGACCGAGCCTTGCTCGGTAATTTTAAAAATGATGTAAAAAAATATATATATTGAAAAGAAAAAATAATAGGACAGGTGGCGCTCAATCCTACATATTTTCATCTCCCTAGACCGCCCGTTCCTCAAACGAAGTACCATGACTTCACGTTTGACAGCGTAAAATTGTGATTGTATTCAACGTAAATTTCGAAAAAAAATTTTAGAGCCCGAAAACAGGTATAAAACGACATTTTTTTTAAATAAAAGTTATCTAGATCGATTTTTCTCCCCCAAAACCTCCTACATGCTGAGTTTCAGGAAAATCGTTGGAGCCGTTTCCGAGATTTTGAAAAAAAAAATTGTTTTGTTGCTATTGAATTGAATTTCCGCCATTAACTGTCAAGTCGACGTAGCTTATTCGGGTAACGGGCAGACTCAAAAAATGTGAATGCCAAGGGTCGATCCCAATTAAATAATTGTTTTTTTTAAAGTTTTTTTTTGTAAAAAATTACCGAGCGAAGCTCGTTCACCCAGATATTATATATATATATATATATATATATATATATATATATATATATATATATATATATATATATATATATATATATATATATATATATATATATATGTTATTTTTGTGCCCCATTGAAGTTTTGTATTCAAGATTACTCCCAATGTCATATGTACTATTTCACTTGTTATCGGCAATGAATTTCGCGCTTTGTATTTTATAGCAACATATATCTCTTATGGATAGCCCACAATAGCAGTTTTTTTCATTTACTTTTTACGAAAAATGATGCCTTATGTTCAAAGCAATTTTTATACACTACAGCATTAATCCTTATCCAATTGAGTACCTTAAATAAATTGTTGATTTAATATAGATCAATATTGCCGTTTACAGCATGTAATTTAAGTGAACATTTTCGGAGATATTACAGATTTAAAATCCCGCGAGGAGGCCGCGCTTAGACCTATAAGCACTTCGAATTTAGCAGCGACCGGAGGCGCAACTAAATGTCCTTCTTTCAAGTTTATATTGTCTAAAGGCTACTACACACAGTGCCGGCGGCAGTGCCGCCGTCCACCCGGCGGCATTCAAAGCCGCCGGCTTTGCCACATAAAGGAGCCGCCAACTGAGCCGCCGGGGGGTGCCGGCGGGTTACGCGGCTTGCCGGCGTCAGTTCGTCCTATGTGAACTCACAACCAAGAATGATGACTGGCGGCTTTGCTCGGCTTGTGCCGGCGGCTTGTATTGCTGGCGGCATAGCCGCAGAGCATAAACCCGGCGGCATTGCCGCCGGCACTGTGTGTAGCAGCCCTAATGATAAGAAAGCTATGAATGTTGTTTGTAAAGACACTGTCTAATCAATTGTAAAAATAAATAATATCACTATATAGTATAAAACAAAGTCGCATTCTCTGTCTGTCCCTATGTCCGTATATCCCTATGTATGCTTCAATCTTTAAAACTATGCAACAGATTTTGATGCGGTTTTTTTCTTAATAGATAGAGTGATTTTAGAGGAAGGTTTACATGTCTAATAACATTCAATATGGAGTAGAGAAATACTGTAATTTTTGAGGTTTCTAATGTGATGTCGTAAATAATTACATTTTTTTCCGCTTACATTGCAAACGCAGGCTAAACCCTACGAGATTTATCAAAATAATGTACTAAGTATTTGTACACATTGAAAAGGTCTACAGAAAAGTCCGCGATGGTATATGTCTATCGCTTATGGATAACCCACTAAAGCATTTTTTGTCGTTTACTTTTTACGAAAAATAATGCCTTATTTTTGAAGCAATTCTTATACAATACAGCATTAATCCTTATCCAATTAAGTACCTTAAATAAATAGTTGATTTAATATAGATCAATATGGACGTTTACAGCATGTTATTTAAGTGAACATTTTCGGAGATATTACAGATTTAAAATGCCGTGAGGAGGCCGCGCTTCGCCCTATAACACTACGACTTTAGCAGCGATGTCGCTCTTTTAAGAGTTTGTTTAAAGACATTCTGTAATTAATTGTAAAAATAAAATACATAGGGAAAATATAAAAGTAAATAAATAATAATGTACTATATGAATTTAGATATTCCAAAGATAGCAGGAAATCTTCTTGGTATGGGGAAAGGAAATTGTTTTTCTCCAAATTTAACGCTACGGCTACGGGCAGTAATGAATAAATCAAAACAACTGGATCAATTTTAATCATTTTTTTTACACTGACTGACATGGGATATATATTTTATACCCGTGCGAAGCAGGGGCAGGCCGCTAGTATAATATAATTATGAACCGAGATTTAATGGGATAACTACACATTACACATGAACAATAGCCGGAGCAGTAAAACGTCACAGTCCAAGAAAAAGTAAAGACAACAAGAGATGACATAGATATAAGTAGCAGAGACAAGTACAAACATAGACAACAAATTGATTACGTTTATAAACTTCAACAGTTAGCGCACACTATATACAATAACATACAGTATAGATATAGTAGGAATACCACAATTCCCGTTCCGAGATGCACTTCTCTTGAATGACGAACAAAGACTGAATGTCCATGAAACGTTTTATCAATAAGAAGACTTTACCGGAAACAACAACGACACAGTGCTGCCACAATTTCAATAAAAAGGGCGCGATACCCCTATTTCATGACTGTGTTACCATAAAATACAAAGCTGAACTCAATGGCGACAACACCAAGGTCACTCCCAATGTCATATGTACTATCTCACCTTTATATTAGAAGCGTCAACGATGCAGCAGAATTCAGCGATAGCCTCGTAGCTAGGTGCGATGCTTCTGCACTCGTCATTGGCGCTGAGTGACACCAGCTTGCTGGAGTCGATGAGGGCAGCGCTGGTAGAAGATAGGCAACGCGCCCGATAGTACGCGCCATCTTCTGGGTTTCTATACGAGAACATCTCGCCAGGGTTGGGTCTGTAAAAGATGTTCAAATATCTTTTATTAACTTTTACCCGCAACTTATTAATTTATTTAATTTATTTATTTATGTACCATAAAAAATGTTGGAAAAAAACATTATTGGTAAAAAAAAGTGTACAAAGGTCAACTTATCCCTATTACAGAGATCTCTGCCAGCTAACCTACGAAGTGAGACAATTTATATTAAAGAAAAAGTTGGTACGCATATCAAACATTATGAATTAGAATTACCTACACAACTTCGTTTGCGTGTACTTTAGTCGCGTTATAGGTTGATCATTAATAGATGGCGCTTTTCAATACCATCTTGTTTCTGGACGTGTTTGTTTTTCACATGACCAATTATGTATATATAATATGTTGCTCTTTCAAGAGTAACCTCTAAAGAAAACATATTTGTATTGTCTAATGATAAGAAAGCTGTGAATGTTGTATATAAAGATATTCTGTCATTAATCGTACAAATAAAATACATAGGGGAAAATAACCAATATAAAAAAGTAAAAATGTAGTATATGACTTTAGATATTCCAAAGATAGCAGGAAATCTTCATGATATAGGGAGAGGGGAATTGTTTTACTGTAAATTTAACGCGTGCGGGCCGCGGGCAGTAATGAGTGAATGAAAACTACTGGAGCGATTTTAATCATCATCGAGTTTTCTTCCTCAAAACCCCCTACAGGCTAAATTTCAGAATATCAATGAAGCAGTTTTCGAGATTCAGAAAATTTATATATACAAGATTAACTCATTTAAATATTAAATTCAAATTCAAAATTCAAAATATTCTTTATTCAAATAAACTTGTAAACAAGTGCTTTTGAATCGTCAACTCTACTGCTGGTTCGGAAAGCTGTTCCTACCGAGAAGAGCCAGCAAGAAACTCGGCGGTTGCTCTTTTAAAAATATAATTCTTAATATTATTTACATTAAGTCGTTACTGTCTTGTACAGGTTCAAAGAGAGCTATATCCACACATTCTTATCTTCTAAAATAATCTTCAAGAGTATTGTAGGCTTTCTGTATCAGCCTCTTTTTAAGTGTTTTTAAACTGCTGTTATGGCAAAGCTGAAATTGATTGCGGAATTTTATTATAGAATCTTATACCAAAACCCACAAACGAGTTACGCACTTTTGCAAGGCGCAAAGCAGGAGCCGCAAGCTTATGTCGGTTCCTGCTTTGTCTATTGTATACATCACCTATCGTTTTATAATTCTTTATATTTTTATGTACATAAATTAAATTGCTTAAAATATACTGTGAAGCAAATGTAAGAATACCTGTTTCCTTAAACTACTCTCGCAGGGTATCACGCGGTCTTAAATTATAAATGCCACGTATAGCTCTCTTTTGTAAAACAAAGATTTTTTCACTATCCGCGCATTTAGCCCATAGCAATATTCCATAGGACATAATGCTATGGAAGTAGGCAAAATAAACAAGTTTTGCAAGTTTTAAGTTTTTAAAGATATGTAACTTACTTGCAGTGTGCAGCGGTTTCGCAAGCAAGGGAGTAGTCCTCGCACAACAACTTGAAATTATCCTCACTTGACTGGTGCAAAGACAAACACACATATCCGCCGGAATTGCTCGCACAATCAGCCGCCTTAGCGTCCACCGAAAGCAGAACGATCTCTCCAATCGACAGGGTCTCTATCAAATATCTGAAACATATAAGTAGTAATTTTAAATTCTAATTCAAATTCAAAATTGTTATCGCCAATGACTTTCGCTTTGTATTTTATAGCATAGTCGTGAAACAAGAGTATCGCGCCCTTTTGACTGAACTGGTGGCAGCACTGTCTCGCGTAGTTTTGAGTTATTCATTACTGCCCGTGGCCCGCGAGCGTTAAATTTGGGGAAAAACAATTTCCTTTCCCTATACCAAGAAGATTTCCTGCTATCTTTGGAATATCTAAATTGATATAGTACATTTTTACTTATTTACTTTTACATTTTCCCTATGTATTTTATTTTTACAATTAATTACAGAATGTCTTTATATACAACATTCACAGCTTCCTTGTCGTTAAACAAACTCTTAAAAGAGCGACATATAGCTGCTAGATTCGAAGTGCCATAGGGCGAAGGGCGGCGTCCTCACCACATTTTAAATCTGTAATATCTCTGAAAATGTTCACTTAAATTACAAATTGCTGTAAACGGCCATATTGATCTATATTATACCGCAAGGCAAGGCCATTTTTACATTTTTGTATTTATAAATACAGAGGAGTATAATATTGTTTATAGGGTTTATTTTTGTATGGCATGCTGCCATCGGTCATTGATCCATATACATCATGAAGTTTAATTTCAAAATGAAAAATAATATCCTGTGGCTAAAGTACTTCATTGAATAAACTGAATTTTTTATGTAGGCTGCTAAGATGCGTAGCTATCTAGGATTAAAATTAATGTCGTATCGTCGGTATTGCTCTGTATAATTCCTTATATTTTTGTGTACATAAATTAATTGTAAAAAGTATACTGTAATAATGTAAGAATACGTAGTTTTACATCACCTCGGTAAGAAATGATGGTGGCCTATTCTACTCAGCCAGATACCATACGGCGCTAAAATAAATACTAATATACATTTACTTACTCTTTAGGAACATTTTTTCTAGCGGGCGTAGCATCTGCGACTGTGCCAGGCGGCAAAGTCTTCTGGACCTCTGGTACCGTATCAACCTTAGTCGCCCCTAGCTCTTTCTTCACTGGTGATTGTTTGGATGGACCTCGGGGACTTTCCTCCGATATGTTTCCACTTGTTTTGGTGATAGCTTGTTTTGGTGACGGCGTCGTGACCACTGGTTTCGGTTCCACTGTATGATGAAATACATTTTGGTTAAATATTTATAGTTATGTCCATTAAACTTTAAACATAAGGAGTTTTTTTGAAATAAGAAAGATAGTTGTAGGTAGCGGTATTGGCTGGTGATAGTACGTACTGGTAGGTAGCGGCAGTGGTGGGTAATTGTAGGTACTGGTAGGTAGCGGCAGTGGTAGATGATGGCAGTTAGTTGTAGGTAATGATAGATAGCGGTAGGTAGGGTAGGTGGTCGTAAGTAGCTGCAGTGATAGGTGAGAATAGGTAGTGATAGGTTAGGTTAGGTTAGGTTAGGTGATGGTAGGTAGCAGCAGTTGTAGGTGATAGTAATTAACGGCAGTGGTAAGTGATGGTGCGTAGTGGTAGGTGATGAAGGGTGGTGTTAGGTAATGGAGGGTGATGGTAGGTTATGTTGGGTAGTGGTAGGTAACATTGGTAAGTGATGGTAGGTAGACCGCTAACTACCACTACCCACCATCGCCTACCAAGACTGGCAATGGCAGGTAGCGGCAGAGGTAGGTGATGGTAGATGGCGACAATGGTAGGTGAATTTAGGTAGTGGTAGTTAGCGTCAGTGGTAGGTGATAGTAGCAGAGGCAGTGGTAGGTGATAGTAGCAGCGGAAGTGTTAGGTATTAGTAGTTACTAGTAGGTAATGGTAGATGGTTGTGGTAATACCTCTAGGCTCCAAGCTCTCTTCCTCCTCGTCGTTGGTAGTTTCCTCCTGCTTCAGGACCGGCCGTCTAAAGCTCTGGTTCTTGAAGCTCTGATTGCTGCGGTAGTTCTTGGCTTGCCCTGAACCGGCCTGTTGTGACTTGTTTTGTCCCGCCGGGTGGAAGTTCTAGAACATGTATCCTCTATTAAATATATAAATATATGAGACACTTACATACACGGTCGTCCGTCCCCAAAGTTAGTAACTTAATACTTGTGTTATGGGTGACAGACAACTGGTGAATATATACTTATATATTTTTTAAATACATACTTAAATACAAATATACACCCAGACTCGAAGTCCAATAAATTCATGTACAGAAAATGTTGGCCATCATCATTCTGCCCTTATCCCACTATAAATGGGGTCGGCACAATACGTCTTCTTCCATTCTACTCTATCATTCGTCAAGTCTGGTGCCACTCCTTTAACATGCATATCATTTTTCACACAATCCATACATCCATCCACAAAATAATGTATAGAAAATGTAAATATATATAAAGTATAGAAAATTTTGGCCCTCGGCGGGAATCGAACCCGCGACCCGCAGTGTTAAAAGCAGGATCACTACCCACTGCGCCAACAGGCCAGACAAAAATTAACTCCGTACCATGCATAAATATATTGATAAATCGAGTCACGCTCTTTTATAAAGTCCTAAAACAAATCAAGTTGAAAAGGCTTTTAAAAAAATTTCACACCTCAAAAATTACAGTATTTCTCTACTCCATATTGAATGATATTATACATATAAACATTCCCCTTTAATCACTCTATCTATTTAAAAAAAAAACCAAAGATTATAACAAAATAATATTCTTATTACTTTTGTATTATGGACCTGCGCAAAGTAACGCCTAATTCTATAAAGTACCTATAAAAAAAACTGCATCAAAATCTGTTGCGTAGTTTTAAAGATTTAAGCATAAATATATAGGGATATAGGGACATGGAAGCACAGAAAGCGACTTTGTTTTATACTATGTAGTGAAGTATGATGGGCGGGATCGATTTCTATCATTTTTTCACTGAGTGACATGTGCTATATATTTTATACCCGTGCGAAGCCGGAGCGGGCCGCTAGTATTATATTGTTCAATTATAGCAAACTAATTATAACATAACTTACGCCGTTTGGTATCAGGCTGAATAGAATGGACCAACCTCATTTCTTACCGAAGTATCGTAAAAAGCGACTAAGGTAAGTCGACCCGCCGTGTGGTATCCGGCTGAATAGAATTTACCAACCTCATTTCTTACTGAGGTGTCGTGTAAAAAGCGACTAAGGTAAGTCGACCCGCCGGTTGGTATCCGGCTGAGTAGAATAGATCAACCTCATTTCTTACCGAGGTGTCGTTAAAGGCGACTAAGGCAAGTTGACCCACCGTGTGGTATCCGGTTTAGTAGAATAGACCACCCTCATTCTTACCGAGGTGTCGTAAAAAGCGACTAAGGTAAGTCGACCCGCCGTGTGGTATCCGGCTGAATAGAATCGTACCACCCTCATTTCTTACCGAGGTGTCGTATAAAGCGTCTAAGGTAAGTCGACCCGCCGGTTGGTATCCGGCTGAGTAGAATAGATCAACCTCATTTCTTACCGAGGTGTCGTTGAAGGCGACTAAGGCAAGTTGACCCACCGTGTGGGATCCGGTTTAGTAGAATAGACCACCCTCATTCTTACCGAGGTGTCGTAAAAAGCGACTAAGGTAAGTCGACCCGCCGTGTGGTATCCGGCTGAATAGAATCGTACCACCCTCATTTCTTACCGAGGTGTCGTATAAAGCGTCTAAGGTAAGTCGACCCGCCGGTTGATATCCGGCTGAGTAGAATAGATCAACCTCATTTCTTACCGAGGTGTCGTTAAAGGCGACTAAGGCAAGTCGACCGACCGTGTGGTATCCGGCTGAATAGAATGGACCAACCTCATTTCTTACCGAGATGTCGTAAAATACGACTAAGCTAAGTTGACGTCAGGCAGGCGGCCGGTCGTAAAATACGTAGCCAAATCAAATGACAACATGTTTGTAACATGACTGTACTATGGAATTCCGTAACGCCTGCTTTAAATTACCTTTTTAGAGCGATCCGAGGCATCCCTGTTAGTGGCGACAGGGGCAGGGGAGCGCGGACGGCGGAGAGGTGCGGGCGGTTGAGCTCTGCAATGAATTCAAATTCAAGTTCAAATTCCTAATTTTCTTTATTCAAGTAAACTTGTAGACAAGTGCTTTTGAATCAAATCTACTGCTTCTGAGTGCTGTTCCTACGGAGAAGAAACTCGCCGGTTGCTCTTTTAAAAATATAATTCTTATTATTTAGATACATTTAGTAATTACTGTCTTGTACAGGGTCGAACAGTAGCTATATCCACGCATTCTTATCATCTAAGTAATTCTTAACCGTATAGTAAGTAGGCTTTCTGTATTAGCCTCTTTTTAATAGTATTTTTAAAATGCTGTAATGGCAAAGCTAAAATTGATTGACGAATTTTAATAGTTTTCTAAGAATTTGAAAAGAGTTGACTGGCCCTTTGACGTAGTAAACAGTGACTTCGCATTTAGCTCCGCAGGTCACGGGTTCGATTCCTGCCGAGGGCCAATATTTTCTATAACCAATTTGTTGGTTTTTCGAGTCTGGTGTCTGTAGTATCACTACATATTATAAAACAAAGTCCATATTTCCGTATGTACGCATAAAACTTTAAAACTACGCAACCGATTTTGATGCGGTTTTTTTTAATAGATAGAGTGATTCCAGAGGAAGGTTTGTACGTATAATAACATTCAATACGAAGTAGAGAAATACTGTAATTTTTGAGGTTTCTGTAAATAATACATTTTTTTCCGCTTACATTGCAAACGCAGGCTAAACCCTACGAGATATATCAAAATGATGTACTAAGTATTTGTACACCTTGAAAAGGTCTACAGAAAAGTCCGCGATGGTATATGTCTATCTCTTATGCATAACCCACAATAGCAGTTTTTTTCATTTACTTTTTACGAAAAATGATGCCTTATGTTCAAAGCAATTTTTATACAATACAGCATTAATCCTTATCCAATTGAGTACCTTAAATAAATTGTTGATTTAATATAGATCAATATGGCCGTTTACAGCATGTAATTTAAGTGAACATTTTCGGAGATATTACAGATTTAAAATGCCGTTAGGACGCCGCGCTTCACCCTATAGCACTTCGAATCTTTTAGAGTTTTAGTTTAGAGTTTGGTTAGAGTTGTTTAAAGACATTCTGTAATTAATTGTAAAAATAAAATACATAGGTAAAATGTAAAAGTAAATAAGTAAAAATGTACTATATGAGTTTAGATATTCCAAAGATAGCAGGAAATCGTCTTGGTATAGGGAAAGGAAATTGTTTTTCTCCAAATTTAACGCATGCGGGCCACGGGCAGTAATGAATAAATCAAACTACTGGATCGATTTTAATCATTTTTTTTACACTGACTGACATGGGATATATATTTTATACCCGTGCGAAGCAGGGGCAGGCCGCTAGTGGGTTTATATATCATACGCTTGGTATTAAGGTAACCGACCTAATTAAAAAAAAAACATATTTTAAAATATGTTTTAAATTTACAATGTACAACTTAATTTAGCCTATTTTGAATTCGGTCAGTTTAATCAATGTTAAATAAAGTCAAATACATGTATTTGAGTATGTATTAAAAATTACATATGCATATATTTACCAGTTGTCTGTCGTTCTTAAAATAATTTAATACTAGTGTTATGGGCGACAGACAACTGGTAGTTACTTTAAGGACGGACGACCGTGTGTACAATAATAATAATAATAATAATAATTATCCTTTATTAGACACCTTAAATTTAACATTAATTTACAGATTTACACTACCCTCTGTACTAGGCAAACCCTGTATCACAGAAGGCAGTTCCTTCCATTATTACAAAAAAATTCGGATGTGTCTATTTATATGCAAAAAAAAGTGTGTATTGAGTGAGGTTGTGTGTGTGTGTGTGTGTGTGTGTGTGCGTGCGTCTGTGTGTGTGCGTCTGTGTGTGTGCGTCTGTGTGCGTCTGTGTGTGTGCGTCTGTGTGCGTCTGTGTGCGTCTGTGTGCGTGCGTCTGTGTGTGTGTGTGTGTGTGTGTGCGTCTGTGTGTGTGTGTGTGCGTGTGCGCGAGCGTGTGCGCGTGCGTGCGTGCGTGCGTGCGTGCGTGTGTGTGTGTGTGTGAGTCCGTGCATAAAAATATTCCTATATATTTACTTATGTAATACGATGACCCGACGCACGTACTGTCGGGGCGGGAATGCGTGCTATTCACGAATACGGAAAGCATCGCGGACAGACGACGATATTAAAAATAATATCTGAAGAATGAAGCGACGAAATATAATTGTACTTGTACATAACTTTAAACTATAATTCTTATTTTATAGTTTCCCCATAATAATTGATAGTAAGATAAAAAATATTTATCTATTTAACAACAAAAAATATTACTGTAAGGTCTGGACCAAAAGATGTATAATATTCTAGCCGGTCTCCTTTTTATTAAATATTTTTCTCCGGTTTATTAAATAAACAAAAACTGAAATATAAAAAAAAATAACTTTTTCGATGATTTTTATATGTTACCCCGGTACCCGGTATATAAACATTGATTGTGCCAAATTTCATCTATATTGCTTCAGCGAATTGACCATGAAAACGTAACAGACACTTTTGCGTTTATAATATCATTAGTTTATTTATTTAATTAAATAACTCGTATTACTTATCTTAATTATCCATTGTCATTTTTTCTGTTTGTAAAATTTGTCCAGTAAACGAATAAAAATAAAATAAAATATAAATACTCTCTAACGATAACTCTTTTGACGTAAGCCGAAAAACTTGGAATCTAAATACTTCAGTAAATACAGATTTGAATCGATTTTGACACATCGTAAACAAAAATTAGTTCCATAGGTTTATTATAGATGGCGTTTTGAATGTCATCCTATTGATTTCCTCCTGAATTTAAGTCCTGTTGAATTAACAGGATTTCTATAGCCTATATGTTACCCCGCCGTATAAGGAATACTTGTGCCAAACTTCATCGATGTTGGTTAAGCGGCTTGTCCGTGAAAAGGTAACAGACAGACAGACAGACAGACAGACAGACTTTCACATTTATAATATTAGTAAGGATAATCTAGCCTAATTCTGCAAATTAATACTTACACCGGTTCTATCTCTTTCTCAGAATCCCGAGATGCACCACTTGGCCTGAAAATGGAATAAAATAATGAATAAATACAATATCTATAATCCTCTTCTAATATACGATATTAATTTTAATTCTAAGTACCTACACACCTTAGCAGTTATTTAGTGAAGTACGATTAATTTAGCCACAGGAAATACGTTAACTATTAACTATTATACGTTTTGAATCAAAGATACACATAGAAGGGTCAATGACCGTACCCCATTTCGTATGTAATGCATAACCTTGACCGACAGACTAAAGTGTGTGACAAGTGCGAAGTAGACAGAACTATAATGTTATTGTTTACTCCTATTTTTTTAACTGGCTCGCAGGTCATTCAGCCATTACTAAGAAGCCAGATCCTAATTAAACTATGTTTATTTTGTTCAAAAAAATAAATTTTTTAAAAAGATTAAATATTCCCAAAGTTATCCTATACGTTTAAGTGGTCAGGGTATTTATTTAATGTACCACACTGTGTTAAAAATGAATGTCTGTCGGTATGTCCTTTATAGACTTCGGAACGGCTTGAACCATTTTAATGAAATTTTCAAGCTTTAGAATGACCCAGCGGATGTTGCTGTTAGGTTTAGTGTCGATAAGAGCATTTTTTATAAACTGCTTAGTTGTGTTTCGAGGAGAATTTGGAACCAGACTGAGCCACACCAACGCCTGGCTAGACCGCTTGAAATGTATAAAGTGCACTAGGTGTAAAACATGATTTATCTAGGCAAAATGTAATCAGTAGATATTATTAACAAGTCAAATTAAGCTTTTAACGACATCTCTGTCTTTGTTTGGAGATTCTGGCAGTTTCAGGTCATGCTTATCATAAACATGCATTAATCCGTCAGGACTGGAGTAATATTTGAAATTTCATCTTAATCGGATACCGGGAAGTGGGTCATATTTAACTTGCAAGATTCCACCTTGAAATACATACAATGCAAGTTTAATAAGATCTTTTAAAAATAAATACTTACTTGGGTTCAATTTCTTTCTCCCGGGAATCATGAGCGGCATTGAGTCTGCAAAAAACAATTTCCAATATTAAAAACATACGTAAATACACCACAACTTTATTTAGAGAGAAGCGGCGTGTTACTATCTCACTACTGGGCATAGGCCTCCTCTCTCCGTTTTTCGTGAGAAGGATTAAAACTAAGACATTATTGTTGCTCGTCACGCCGAGCAATCCATCGGCCGTGTTCGTAGGACGCTCAGTGACAGGGAACTCTATAATTGCTTTCTGGCGTCGCAGCAGTCGTAAGCTGCGATCTCTTGTAATATCCGTTTATAGTATATATTTACCAGTTGTCTATCTACTATAACATAAGTATTAAGTTACTTAATATGGGGACGGACGGCCATGTGCGTAAGTGTCCCATAAAACTAGTAAAGTAACGGCGTGCTAGTATCCCACCGCTGGGCATAGGTCTCCTCTCATCGTTTTTGGTGAGAAAGATTAAAGCTAAGACCTTATTGTTGTTCGTTACGCCGAGCACGCCATCGGCTGTGTTCGTAGGACGCTCGGTGACAAGGAACTCTATAATTGCTTTCAGGCGTTGTTCATCAGCTGCATATAACAGCTACATTCGTAATACGCACGATAACGGCGACCTCTTGTAATATCCGTTTACAGTATATATTTAGCAGTTGTCTGTCACCCATAATACAAGTATTGAGTTATTTTCGCAAGTATTAAGTTTAGTTACGCAAATCGACACGAGTTAAAGCCTTTCGCTCTGGGCCATGTAGTGCAATGCTAGATTCCGGTGCTAAATTTAATTTAAAAAAAGCAATTATTCTTCCTAAAACCTATGTTTTATGGTCTTTAAGTGGACAATTCAATTTTTTATATTAAAATGTATGGTAATATTAAAAATTTAAAATAATAAAATATGTTGTAGACAGCAACATTTTTAATGTGATTTAATTTATTGTTGCTAGCAACACTTCATAATTACTTCACATCTAGAGTATAAAAGTGGTCAGCTCAAGAAAAGAGGTTTCTTTTACGATCGGTACTTGCGTGCGAAACCTCTGTTATTTTATCTGTTCACGTCAGCCATTTTGTTTGTTTGGTTATAAATGTATTAATTTTGTTCGAAAAAGATAAAGAACTCATAGCTCACTGCATAAATTAAATGAAATGTGTGGTATAATTTGGTAGATTTCATTTTGTTTATTTATGACATACCTACTTTTTGTTTTCGGTTGAATTGCACGTATTTGTGTATTTTGTTGCAATTGCTCGTATTTTACGTGATTTCGTGAAATAGTGCGTTCTAAGCTAAATAGTCGTGATTGGCTTCTCGTTTGGAGACATCTAATCTTGCGCATGCTTTACATCAATCCGTTACTAACATTTGGGATGGTGTGAATAAGTTGACCGTGCCAGACCGGTAAATGGGAAAACTGACGAGGATTGTAATCTCGTGTAGTTGCATGTCAAAGAACGTCCATCGGCTGTCGAGGAGCAATCAATCCCAGGTACTGTATGTAATGTACCCGAGATTTCAATGAACGTTCCGCCCACCACCAACCGGGAACCCACTGGGGGCGCCATCCGAGGCCTGTGGAAGCAAATGGCCTCGGATTTCTCCAAGGCCACCCCCAGTCCCAGCCGGCGAATCCAGGCCACAACGTGAGCCGTGGCCGCGGTCGCTAGCGCTCTGGCTTCCCGGTGTCGTGTAAATTAACATGACATCCACAACGCTAATTTAATATTTATGACTATTAGGTTGTAATAAAGTTTTCTCAGTCTGCAGGAAAACTTGATGCCGGCATTCGTGGTGTTAATGGTGGTGGTGGACATGCGCCGCCTTCATTGAGTGTTCTACTCTGGCGGCGTGCACCACTGACATGTAGGGTGAAGGGAAGCTAGTCACCCCGAGCATTTTGCTACACCCTGGCGCTTGGTGGGCCCCAAGTTGCTGAATAGGCTGATCGATCGGTCTATGGCCTGTTTATCAGGTGGCCTGTGACGTGTTACGTCGGGCGAAGCTCGCGTGCCGCGTGACCGAGTCATGATTATCCATGGCGTTGGTTGGGTAAAAGTCCTAGGCATATGGTTTGAAACGTTAAAGAGACGTCTCGATTATTATCAATCAGTCATCAGCTGATCGCGACAGCGGTTACAAGTGCGCGTGAGGACAATGACCTCAGAGATTGTAAAATGCGGATCGTGCAATATTGTAATAAATGAAGTGCTTGCATTCGTTCAAAATAAAATGAACATTATGGATGAAAATAGTTTAGTCAGAATATGCGATACTGCATTTTCATTAAATGAAATATTAAGTGCTAAAAAATTATTGTTTGAAGCTGTACCGTACAGAATGATTAATAGAAAGAAGGAAGGAAAGACGAGCAAAAATATTGAAGATATAATTGAACACATGAAGAGAACCGATGCGAGCGAGCCCGAATTACTGCCTATTTTTGTAGCAAAAGAATTACACCGGCTTCCTCCCGTTACTTTTGACCATATTGATGTCACCAGACTGTTAAAAGATTTGTTAATCCTACAACAATCGCTTAAAGAAGTACAAGAAAAGTCGTTGTCTAAAGAGGAATTTGAATCGTGGAAAAATACCATACAGGTTGAAAAAACACCTGTTTTTGACCCAATAAATCGTAAGAGAGGGGCCTTTGTTAAAGAAAGTTTCGACAATGTTAGTGGGCCAATGGAGTTGCGATTAGTGTCTAATAATTCGACATTAACTTCACGCGAACAAAGAAATAATTATGGCGCATCACAATTAACGCAGGAATGTGCACAGCCGTGCGAGCAACAAGTGGAAGTCTGTGAAGATAACGCGGTTTCGGTGAGCGACAAGAAGGCAAACAGTAGTTCTGTTGCATTAACGCATACAAATAAGATGCCTTCGAACGCTAACACTATTACGTACGACAAACCGGTTTTCGAGCGGGTATATGAAGCCCCTACTATTGACTCAGAAACTAGCAACTCGATTTGTGTGACGCATGCCGACGTGTTGAAGACGAGTGCCCGTATGCCAAGCGTAAATGCGGCATCGAATGAAAAACTAAAACGTGTTCATGTAGTAGGGGACAATCAATATGAGTGGACGTCTGTTTCTTACAAAAAGAATAGAAGAAATAGATTTTTGAGCAGCACCGGGAAGGCAATTATTGAGTCGAATAGTAGCTTTAAGTCTGCCCCCATCCCAAAAATACCTTTATTTCTATCAAATGTGTGTAAGGAAACGAATGAAGAAGACATAATCGAGTACATTAGGGATAAAACTTCGGAAATAATCTCACTAGAAAAAATTAAAATGAAAAAAGAACGCAGCTATAATTCATATAAATTTTATATATCAGGGCAAAAGATGCATTTGTTTTTGAATGAAAACTTATGGCCAGAGGGTATAAGTTTTAGGCGCTTTGTGGAGTTTGGTAAACCAAATAAAAACAACTTTTAAACAAACAAATAAACAAACAAACAAACGACACAGACAACTTTGTTAAAAAAAATAAAATAATAATGCATCAAGTAGCAAATGAAAATAATTGCACGTTCGTGTCCTTCAATTGCAAATCACTGAAACGGTCGATAGAAGATATAAGACAAATATGTCAAACAGCTGATGTGGTAGCATTACAAGAAACCTGGCTGTTTGCTCATGATTTGCCTATCCTGGCAACTGTACACGAGGATTTTGAGTATATAGGAAAATCCGCAATAGATGCGTCAAAAAAATTATTGAGGGGCCGACCATACGGCGGAGTGGCTATTTTGTGGCGGAAAGGTATATTTAAATCAGTTTCAGCTATAAAGTGCAATAGTGTAAGGCTCTCAGCCATACAAGCATCTGTATGTGACAGGTCAATTATTATATTTAGTGTTTACATGCCTACGGACGAGCCAGAAAATCTTGTTGAATTTACCGAATGCCTCAGCGAGATGAGTGCAATTATAGACAATACTGACGTAGATGCTGTTTATATGTTAGGTGATTTTAATTCGCACCCCGGCGAACCGTTTTGGAATGAGCTAAATAGTTTTTGTAATGTGCCGGATTGGGTCTGTGCAGATATTCAAACGTTAGGTCTTAATTCCGGTACGTTTACGTTTAGGAGTGACGCAAACGGCAGTAAACGATGGCTGGATCACTTACTTGTTACACAGTCTGGTTGGAAAACTGTACAGCAGGTTAGTGTGGATTATGGTGTATATTGGTCTGATCACTTTCCCCTACGGATGAGCTGCAACTTAAAAATTTTAGTATCGAAATCTAATGTTGATAAAAAGAAAATTGATAAAATTATTTGGGGCGAGCGTAATGAAAGTCAGATCAATAGATACCATGAGATATGTAATAACGCTTTTAAAAGGATGTATTTTCCCGATATTTTAGCACAATGTGCAGGTAAAATGTGTAAAAAGCGAGAACACATGAGTGAACTCGATAAGTTGTATGCAGATATTATAAAAATATTATCAGATGCAGCCATACAAACCCATGAAGCTTATCAAAATCATACTCACGAATCTCATAGAGTTTGTAAGTCTCGTAGAACGAACAAGATCGTGGGTTGGAATCATCACGTTCGCGAGGCTCATGGGTTTGCCCGGCTTAATTTTCAAATCTGGCTTTTTCATAACAAGCCGGAATCCGGAAAGATTTGGGAAAATATGCGCGAGAGTCGAAAAGTCTTTAAAAGTAAGCTAAAGTGGTGTCAAAACCACCAAGACCAGATAAAAATGGATATTATAGCATCAAAAAGACAAAGTAAGAATTTCAGTCAGTTTTGGAAGGCTACGGGAAAAATGAATCTTAGGCCGGGTAGACCTACATGTGTCGCGAACTGTGGTACGTCGACCGAGATAGCGAATCTTTTTAAGGAGCAGTTCCAAGTATCATCTCCCCTTGGTCCGTCATTAGCGGCGGATGAAGATGAAAACATTTCCGAAAGACCTTTGTTCACATTGTCCAGCAAAATAGTGGCGGCTGCGATTCAGGGTATGAGCAAAGGTAAGTCGCCTGGTCATGACAGTGGAATGGAATACACTTGCCCAGAGTACTGTCCATGTTCTACTCGTTATGTATTAGCCACGCATATTTGCCGGCGGACTTGATGAAGACTGTTGTGGTGCCAATTGCAAAAAATAAAACAGGCGATTTGTCGGACAAGTCTAATTACAGGCCGATCTCACTGGCTACCGTTGTTGCTAAGGTGCTGGACAGTCTCCTTGATAATGTACTTAATGAACATCTACACATTCACGACTCGCAGTTTGGGTTTAGGCCGGGTTTGTCGACTGAAAGTGCAATATTTAGTCTCAAGCAAACTGTTCAGTACTACATTGACAGGGGTACATCGGTGTATGCATGTTTTTTGGACTTGTCCAAAGCATTCGATCTCGTCTGCTATGACAAGCTGTGGGCCAAGTTAAGGGAAACAAACGTACCACCAGAAGTAACCAAAATTTTTCAGTACTGGTACTCCAACCAATTAAATACCATCCGTTGGGGAAATACGTTGTCCAAGTCCTATAAGTTGGAGTGTGGGGTTAGACAGGGCGGATTAACTTCTCCGAAACTGTTTAACCTCTATATAAACGATCTCATTATTGGGCTAAGTAACAAACGTACGGGCTGTTGGGTTGACAACGTCTGCGTTAATAATATAAGTTACGCGGACGACATGGTACTTTTAGGTCCCACGGCCGGTTCTATCAGACAGCTGCTTACACAGTGTGAAGAATACGCAGCCAGCCATGGATTGATGTACAATGTGAACAAGAGTGTATTCATGGTATTTAAGGTCCCCAGAAAAAAGCGTGTAGATTCTGCGGCGATTTCATTACATGGAGCTGCACTTAAACGGGTCCAACAGTATAAATATCTTGGCCACTTCGTTACTGAGGACCTGAAGGACAATGTGGATATAGATAGGGAACGCAGAGCTTTAGCGGTGAGGTGTAATATGCTGATTCACAGATTTTCACGATGTAGCGAGGACGTTAAAGTAACATTATTCAAGGCATACTGTCAGTCCTTCTACACGTGCAGTCTGTGGTGCAGCTACACACGTGCATCGCTGAATGCTCTGCGAGTCCAATATAATAATGGATTTAGAATGCTGTTGGGACTTCCGCGTTTCTGCAGTGCCTCCGGTATGTTTGCAATAGCTCGTACCAACGACTTTTATTGCATCATCCGGAGAAGAATTGCTAGTTTGTTGGAGAGAACGCGGAATAGTGCCAACAGTATTCTAAAAGTATTGTCGGACAAAATGGACACCAAATTGTTTGCTCATTTTGTTCGAACAATTATTAGGTTAGAGTAGTATTAGGTAATATAAGTTAAATTTAAGTTGTATTTACTAACACTTAGGCTTAAGGTACTTTACTAACAACTGGACTGACTGTGCAGTCTTAAATAAAGATTATTATTATTATTATTATTATTATTTATTTTTCTAAAACCTAACTTTTTACATTTTTAAATATTTCTAATTAAAAAAAAATAATTTAAAAAAAAAACATTTAAAAATATAAAAAATTGTCGTCCGCCGGGAACGGGGAAATATCCCGAGTTGCCGGTGGTCAGGGATCCAGAGTGAGGAACTTCCTCACAATGCGCGCCGTTTCGAGCAATACTGCCTTCTGTATCCGACACTTGATCCAACTGTTTAGCGAAAGCCTCTGAAGATGTTGGTCGAGGCTCTTCGCAATCAGACCGTTAACCGACACAACAATAGGAACAATTATTGTTGAGTCAACATTCCACATGGCGGTTATCTCATAAGAAAGGTCTAAATATTTAGTTAATTTTTCTTTTTCGGCTTTTATGAGATTATCGTCATGCGGAATGGTGACATCAACAATAATTGCACGGCGCGCTAACCGGTCTACTAACACTATATCAGGTTTATTGGCAGCAATAAACCTATCAGTGATAATAGACCGATCCCAGTAGAGCATAGCACGACTATTTTCAAGAACTGACGCAGGGTCGTACCTGTAATATGGTACCTCTTCATCAACCAGAGAGTATTGAAGAGCAATTTGTTGATGTATTATCCTGGCTACTTGGTTATGTCTGTGCAAATATTCACCGTTAGCAAGATGAGAACAACCGGAAATTATATGTCTGAGGGACTCCCCAGGACGATGACACGCACGACATACGTCTGCAGTGCCATCTTTCATAATGTATTTCCGGTAGTTCTTCGTCTTGATAACTTCGTCCATAATTGCACAGACAAAACCTTCAGTTTCCCCAAAGAGATCGCCGAATTGTAGCCAGGATACAGAGGCAATCTGGTCTATGTCTTGCCCCATTAAAGCCTTGTAGAATCTACCATGCAACTCCTTGCTCTTCCATATCTCGATGCGATCAGAGGTACCAACTATTACAGGTTTGCGCCAATTCTGTTTGCCTAAGGCGAGCGGGGTAAAGCCCTTATCAACTGCGACGACATCCCTATGCACATCACTGTCCACCTTGAGAAAATGATCTCTGAGGTTGTACACCTCACGATTATGAAGGTTCTTGGCGTTTAAAAAACCACGTCCCCCGCATTTCCGTGGGATGTACAATCTCATAACAGATGAACGTGGATGATGCATACGAAATGTCGTCAGCAGTTTTCGGACCTCTCTATCTAAGGAGTCCAGTTCTGTTTGAGTCCACCTCAGAATGCCGAAGGTATAGGTTAGGATAGGCATAACCCAGCCATTAAAAGCACGAACCTTGTTACCACCCGACAAAAGACTGTTAAGTACTTTTTTCAAGCGATAAAAGAATCGTTCTTTTACTGTTTGTTTCATGCTTCTATCCCCAATACCTAATGCCTCAGACATTCCAAGGTACTTGTAAGTTTCGCCTTCACAGAGAGTTTTGAGAGTCAAAGCATCAGATATGGTTGCACGTTCAGAACTTATAATCCTACCTCGCTCTATATGAATGACCGCACACTTGTCTACACCAAATTCCATACCTATGTCGCTACTAAAACTCTGAGTGATCTTCAGTAGCTGCATAAGGTCTGGACGTTTTGATGCATACAACTTTAGATCGTCCATATATAGCAAGTGGGATATGACTTCACTCCCTCTGCGAAGGCGGAAACCTAGCCCCGAATCCTTCAATAGATCGCTGAGTGGATTAAGGGCTAAGCAAAACCACAAAGGACTCAAACTATCTCCTTGGAAAATACCCCGCTTAATCCTTATCGGCTCAGCTAGTTCAGAAAAATCCGTACCTCCTGGTTGACGAAGAATTGTCATCCACTGCCTCATACATGTATCAAGGAAAGAGTACAGAGTTATGTCGACCTTATATAGCTCCATAGTTCTCCTGAGCCACGTATGAGGCACTGAATCATAAGCCTTTTTATAGTCAATCCAAGCAGCTACAAGATTTTTCCTATTTCGCCGAACCTGTTGGCATATAGCCGTGTCAATGAGGAGGAGCTCCTTTGTACCGCGAGACCCGGTCTTACATCCATTCTGCACTGGGGCCAAAATATTGTTAGCATCAATATGCTCAGTAATTTTTGAAGTCAGAATAGATGTAAGAAGCTTATAGATGGTTGGTAAGCAAGTAATCGGGCGGTAGTTTTTTGGGTCCGCAGTATCACCGGATTTGTGCAATAGAAAGGTGACACCAGTTGTCATAAATGTCGGTAGTGATCTAGAATCGAGAGCATCTTGAAATTGTCTTGCCAAAAGAGAATGTGCACTACAAAACCATTTTAACCAAAAATTATGCAATCCGTCCGGGCCTGGGCATTTCCAATTCGAAGCTGAACGGATTGCACACTTTACATTATCTATACTAATGCTAACTTGTGGCATTTCTCTAATAGATGCACATTTTTCCCTGACAAGATTTATCCAATATCCCTCGGTGTGACTGATAGAGGTCGACCAGATGTTATGCCAAAAATTTGACATCTCATCTGCAGTTGGCTCTCGACCAGTCTCACACATTCTAGATTGCTCCCACTTTCTATACACCTTCCGTTGATCACTTTGAAACATGCGATTTTGTCTGAATCTATCTACACGCACCTTATAGCGCCGAATGCGTTTTGCCCATGCACAGATTTTCTGCTTCCAAAAGTCAATGCGCTCTGTGACCATAGCCTGGTAATCACATGGGTTACTATTCGTTCCAGCAAACGCCTTGTTCACAAAGCGCATTATTCTGGGTCGATTATTACCCGCTCTGAAACAGGTTAGTTTGGCTATAAGGGTTCTAGTCAAAGAGATACGCTTTTCAATTCTAGCCTGCCAAGCCGGTACAGTGTTGGCTCGAACTGGAGCTCTATTATATTGCGTAAATTTAACAGAAGCCATGCGACATGCCGCCACGGCTCCACAGTATAGAATTGAATGCGTATCACTAAGGTCACGCGAAGATTCTAAATATGGTGTTAACATTTGATCTAGAACCCCAACCAACGCCATATTACGTCTATGCACAGGGAAACGAGGTAATTTTGGTCTTAAATTAAGTTGCATGTATCTAAATTCAGAAATCGCATCTTCCAAAGTCCTCCTCAATAGCTCTTCGTTCTGGGTACTTACTGGCAAATCACAACTGTCATGGAACTCATCCTGTGTGTGTATGATGTCATTACTCGGGCTATGTTCAGCCTGATGAACACCATCAGCAGCAGTAATTTGTCGTAATTCTAAGCGCAGCCGCTCAAGTACGGCCTCATCCAGCAGATGTCGGCGCTGAATGGCCCGCACTTGATCCGACAATCGTTGTGCGGTTACGGTCAATGTTGGTTCAAGTGCCTGAAACAGAGACAGCATTTTTAAACGGTACGCAGTGAGATTAATTCCCCCGTCTGTTGCCCCATAGTAGGCCCGCATGACGCTCTCATTCATTTTTGGAGACCATCTCATGCGGCGCACTACTCCACCGGCGGCGGGAGCCCGTGTAGGAGCGCGTCGCCCCCTCGACTCCAAGCCATCCTGTGGTGGGTTCACGGCTCGTCGGCGTCTGGATGTTTTTGCCGGCGAGACCGTTTCGTGGTGTTCCGACTCAGCAGCCGATGGTGGTGTTAAATATACTTCACTTGAAGACGTTGACTGCGAGTCGGGACTCAACGAGTTCCCCAGAGTTGGAAGACGTAGTGCATATCGTCCTCTAGCACCGTTAAAACTCCGCATGTTATTGCATATTTTGGTGTGCACAGGTGTTCGTCACTTCATTTTACAATATTTTTTCATTTTTATTGTGGTTTTCCATAAGAAAATTATTAATTTAATTAATTTTTTCTATGACATTGAAAAAATACGTCATGCTTGTTTATGTGCGGTTGCTAGGTTCTTATTATTATTATTAAGGGATGAATGTTAGACGAGATTATTTGCTCAGTGAAATAGCTGAAGTATGAATTAATTGAATGACGAAGTAGTGGAAAAGAGGATGTTAATTTTATTTGGTTTACTTGAAAATTTTCTAATTCCTTTTTTAAATACAGACGAGGACTATGACACCGCGTTTACGTCATCAGTCAGTGTATCTGACTCATCCACGCACGCTTCCATCAGACACTCATGAAGCTACACCTGCCGCTGCAAACAATGCTGGTCCGGTGGTGCGGACACTGTTATGGTCGAGGACGATATGCGGTCAGGAGAAGCCGTGTAGACGGCAACATTTTTAATCAGTGTTTTAATTTATTGTTGCTAGCAACACTTCATAATTACTTCTCATCTAGAGTATATAAGTGGTCAGGTCAAGAACAGAGGTCTCTTTTACGATCGGTACTTGCGTGCGAAAGCTCTGTTATTTTATCTGTTCACGTCAGCCATTTTGTTTGTTTGGTTACAAATGTATTAATTTTAAAAAATTTACGATTTTGACGTGAAGTCTATCTCCTGACGATGCTTCGATTACGGGACGAAACAATTGTTGAGATTGTGGTGGTGAATGTGTGCAGTGCTTGTGTATTGTTGTGCCATGGGTGTCGGGTAGTGCATGAGTTATTACAATTCTGCATGTATCAGGTATGAGAACGAATAGTACACTCTACATTTAGCATTACACATATTTTCTTTTATCGCGGATTATAGCAAAATAATATTCTCATTACTTTTGTATTATGGACCTCCGCAAAGTAACGCCTAATTCTATAAATTATGTATTAATTTTGTTCTCTTTTTATAAATCGTACTTTGGATCCTAACAGTACCTATGTTTTTCCCAATGAATATAATATGGGTATTTTTAAAACAAAAGTGAATTGGCATCTTTTAGGCAAGCGCGTTCCATCTTAGACTGTATCATTGCTTATCATCAGGCATGATTACAGTCAAGCGCTCGTCTATACACAATAAAAAAAAATAGGTAAGGTCGTAGTTGTAGTTAAATTAATACTCCACTATTAAAACTCCTAATTAACCTCACCGTGCTAAGTTGTGGCAGACGGCCCGGTGGCGGTGCGTCCAGTCCCTCTGCTGGCAGCGCGCGCTGCAGTAGGGCGCGAGGCCGCACCGCGCGCAGAACGCGTCCGCCGGCGCGCCGCACGCCAGGCACAGGCGCGAGCTCACCCGCTGCAGCGCGGGAAGCGACGACTGCGATGTTAGCAACGTATACATCACGACGATAATACGACGATACGATAGTTTATAGACAAACCGATAGTTTATAGACACACCGACACTTTGTACAGCAAACGAACAAAGAAAATATACGTATCATAAGTATGTTAAAAAAATGAATCTTTTTTTCTCTATCCCGCGGTTTAATTATTATATATATATATATGTAATATATATATATATATATATATATATATATATACATATTTACATATTTACTTATATTTTTACATTTTTCAAAATTCATTCTGAATTTTATTTTTACAATTAATTACAGAATGTCTTTATACACAACATTCACAGCTTCCTTCCAGCTCGTTAAACAAACTCTTGAAAGAGCACAAGATATAGCTGCTAAATTCAAAGTGCTATAGGGCGAAGCGCGGCCTCCTCATGGCATTTTAAATCTGTAATATCTTCGAAAATGTTCTCTTAAATAACATGCTGTAAACGGCCATATTGATCTATATTAAATCAACAATTTATTTAAGGTACTTCATTGGATAAGGATTAATGCTGTATTGTATAAAAATTGCTTTGAACATGAGGCATTATTTTTCGTAAAAAGTAAATGACAAAAAATGCTATTGTGGGTTATCCATAAGAGATAGACATATACCAACGCAGACTTTTCTGTAGACCTTTCAAGGTGTACAAATACTTAGTACATCATTTTGATAAATCTCGTAGGGTTTAGCCTGCGTTTGCAATGTAAGCTGAAAAAAATGTAATTATTTATGACATCACATTAGAAACCTCAAAAATTACACTATATCTCTACTCTGTATTGAATGTTATTATACATATAAACCTTTCTCTTGAATCACTATCTATTAAAAAAACCGCATCAAAATCTCTTGCGTAGTTTTAAAGATTTAAGCATACATAGGGACAAATGGACAAACAAAGTATGTAACTTTGTTTTATACTATGTAGTGATTATACTTCACAAAATCCAACCATTTTCCGCCTCCCTCTAGTCATATATCCATCAACATTCATATTTAAAACTCTGTTGATTACATGCTTTTGATTCCTCCTCAAAAAATAAAGAAAACAGAAAAAAAATACAGAAAAAACGTTACTCAGTCTTGGTTAAACATGTAAATGATTAAAACAAATATAAAATGAAATCAATTATTTATTAAAACGTAAATACCTAACATGCAAATTAAAATCAAATTTTAAAATAGAAGTAAAACTAAATAATACTAACCTAAAAACTAATGTATATAGTAAAAAATACTTTAATCAATTCTAAAATGTCATACCGAAATATTGAGCGATCTTTTAATTAGGTGCATTTGCAACCGATCGATTAAAAGTGCTAGATTATACCATAGGTTTCCAAATTTTAATTGAAATTACCCACTAAAATAATTTTAACAAAATTGGAATAAAAATGTCCAAAAATCCTAGTTGTAATTATGATTGTTTCGCCACAACATCGTCAAATGTAAAAAATTATGATAAGTTGAAATATAATTAATACCGAACGTATACAATTAATAACAAAATAATTATATCGTTACTTATGTAGTTATGTTCAACTGAGCTACACTAAAATTATTTATGCAGGAAACTCTTATTTAATTAAGATTAATTTAAAAAAGTTGCTTTTAGTATTCAATTCAAATCTTTTTATGTCCCTAAGGTATGGAAACGTATGGTATAAGTTGGTTCTCTAACATGAATTCACCTAACCTCTAATATATTGTCATGTCCATAATTAAAAAAAAATTATCCAAATTTCCAAAGATTTATAATCTTTTATCAATTATACGATCAAACGAAATAATATTAATTTCATAACCAGACAAAAATACAATATTGATTCACATATATATGTACCTGTAGGATTCATTACGTTCATTACAGACGTAAAATAGTCGTTACTTAAAATGAAAAACATTAAAAAAGAAAAGAACTGAGTACAACTAGAAAGAATTTGTAGAAAATTTTGACAAGATAAATTTAAAAAAAATAAGATAATTAAATGAAGGGCAGAATATTTTTAAAAATATACTTATCTACTTCCTCGTTCTCCCTATTTTACCTACCTAACATTAAACTTTTAATATGGCCATGCGAAAAGGTATGGTAAGGTTCTTGAATAAAGAATATTTTGAATTTGAATTGAACATTTGTGCCAAATTAAATCGATATTGGTTTAGCGGCTACGCCATAAAAGAGTAAGAGACATATCCATACGCACAAACTTTCGCATTTATAATATTAGTAAGATAAAAAGGGAATAATAATAATGTTATAATACTGTTATTGAAGTTGGCATTAATGCTAAAACGGTGGGCATTTTTCAGTATAACAAAACTGGAATGTGTGGGTTATCAATTGAAAAGTTTGAGAGCAACTGGAAAATTTTAACTTATAGCTTAATCTTATGATATTAAAAGAGTGTTGAATTTAAAGATATATATAGGAAATTAAGAAAAATTTCTAATTTTTTTTTATTCAAAAACAATTAAAATAAAATTTAGATAAGATTTTGTTTTGTGTACATTCTGTGACCTAAAATAATTAACGGCCAATATTTGAAAAAAGAATTAAAAAATTATTATAAACCTCATCAATTGAATTCATGCTTTATATTAAAAATTAAAGCTAAGACACGAACAAAACAATTTTACATAACCTTACAAAGCATAAAGGTCAAAAGCAAAGAATATTGTAGGCACTGCATTCGTACTATAACTGAATTAAGTAGGCAAGTTATAGAAAATCATGTAAGATGAATAAAAAACTTATAAAATGTAAATTCGTGTAAACATCTCACAAGAAAATAAACTTTAATATTTCTCCTCCCAAGGTAGGATCAAAATCCTTACCTTTAATAATTGAAGACGACTGTTTGTCTATAAGCACATTAAATTTTCCCTTATTAAACTGCGATTGCTTTTCCACTTTCCACAATTCAGTGTTAAGGCCAGGATTCTTGTCTTCGAGCAAATCAAAAATGATATCAAGGCCATCCTTTAAATCAGTTATAATATTCGTAGGGACTTTCAATATTATCCTACAATAGCCTTGGTCATTTTGGTCTATATTAAAACTTGTAAGTGAATTTTGATCGCTTGATTTATTTTGTAATCCTGTATACAGAAAAACTTTGTTCCCCCAGCAAAGTACTGAGTCTGCTTTAACATTTTTCCGTACAGAATCTTCAGTCAGTGCTTTAGTTTTAGAACATTCTGCCTCTAACTGTTCGTTAGGCTCTGATGTTTTATTTTTTGTATCTAATTTGATGTTGTTGACACATTTCTGAACGTAAGCATTGCTTAACGCTTCAAGGCTTAACTTAGGTTTAAGCATTGATTTCAAGTGGCCTAATTTAAATTCAACAATATTGTATCCGATATGACCGTTAAAATTTGGTCCAGTTATAACTTGAGCTGAAAGTTTATCGATCTGTAATACAACATCAAGTTTTACTCTACTTTTCACTGTACTGATTGGTCTCCAATATTTCGTACGTAATCTAGGATTCTGTTTTTGCAAAATTGATATAACTTCATCCGTAGCTTTATCCGTTTTCACAACCATACTAACTATCCCTACTGCTCCACGAAATTCGGTTGCTTTTAAATCTCTTTGAAGTTTAGTACCCACTGCGGTTACATTTTTTTCAATCCATAGACGTGAAGACATGTCCTGACATATGATGAATATAACGCCATCAAACAGGTACAAGTCATGGAACGTCGGAATAAACTCGTCGCATTTAGTATCGATTGCTTCAAATACAATATTATCTATGATCTTTTTAATAGAATGAAAAACTCCTTCATCAATACGCGTTTCTGGATAATTCGTTGGACCAACATATACTTTCAAATCATCAGCTATCAAATCAGAGTAGTGGTTTGCCCTTATTTTAGTCAAAGGTGCATTCATTATATCAGGTTCAATGGGGCAGTACATAGTTTTCAATATCCTTTCTCTCAATTGTTTAGTCTCAACATTTTCGCTTTCATTATCTTCCATAACCTTACCTTCTTCAAAATTCATATCTCTTTTTTGTCTATCAATTATTCTAAAAATAAGTTTCTCGCCATCGTAAATAGGCTCGAAATCTGAACTCTTAATAACATCTAAAGATTCAGGATCAACACCGAATTGTCTCTTCTGCTTACCAGCGACATCTGAGTAGTACTTCCAACAATCTGGATTTAATTTTGCATATTTATTTTGAAGTTGAAGTAAAATATCACGAGACTCTACATGAGCAAGTTCTTTGGGTAGTCTCATTACTATTCTAGTGTACCTAACCAAATTTTTAATATCTCTAAATGTAAGTTTTAAGCCTGTTGAGGTAACAAATTTTGGCAATATTTCAGTTAAGTAATCCTTAGTTTCTAAACTATCACAAATATATATCACAGCTCCATTTGATAAATATACGTCTTGGAATTTTGGAATGATTAAATTGGCAAACCGCTGCCTTTTCATATCTTTATGCAGGTACTCTTTGTATAAATGCTTAAGTCGCCTAATGTGTGTACCTTCCAACTTATTTTGAGGGTAACCTTCCAATACTATTGCAATCTTAAGTTCGCATTCAACATGTAAATAATTAGTACGTCTGTAATAAGCAATACCTCTGTTACTATCAATATTTAAATTACTATTTCTACCAATGACAAGATTTTCAATACTTTCTATAATAGATTCAGTTTTTTCAGACACTGCTATTGCCGAAGTATTAGCTTCATTAAGCTCTACTTCAGATTCCTTTATTTCAATTGTTTTAAACTGAATGCAATTATCACCTGTCTGACACTCATCTTCATTCATTGTCATTCTGTATACAACCTCATTGGTTTCTTCTTCGCATTCAACGACATTCAGATTATTATTTTTTTCCGAAAGTACTATATCTTCTCTGTCTTCAATATTTCTATCGTTTACTTTATCTGCCTCTTCACTAATTTCAGTCATATTGACCTGAATATTAGAATCTAATTTTTCATTGTGTACTTGCTGCTCACTGTTTTCACACAAAGTTTCAGGTTTATTTCTCGGCGTTATGCCATTTGATTTTATTTCCTCGAGTAACCTGACTCTCGATGAAACGCTAGACAAATCTTCATTCATATCCAGTAAGTAACATTCATGATAAATTTCAGTGTATCCTGTCAATTCAAACTCCATCTGATTGTAATCTATGACATTTTTGAAATTGGGACCACGAAGAATCTCACCAGATACCCTATCCACTAAGAACGACGTCGTTTCAACATCTTCAACAATTTTTTGAGAATATATTTTCCACAAATGAGTTTTTAAAGTGGGATTGAAGTATTGCAAAAGCTTGAACGCATCATGAGCGGTTGCCGGCCAACAAGATTTGGGTATTTTGGTCACAGCTAAACATAACCTTTTCACTTTAGCTTTGAGCAGCGTTAAATCAGTACACATACGTTCTTCTAAGCCAGGCGTGATCCTAATTATCCAATCTCTACTCTCGATATCCTTACATATACACACAATTGCACCTCTACTCAAATAGTAGTCTAAAAATGAAGGAGTTTTCTTCATAAGACCTGCCTTTAATTGCATATCAATAACACCGTTAAGAGATTGTTGAAACTGTTCCATTTGCTTTAAGCGCATTTTTGATTTCGGGTATCCTGACAGAGCGACAACAATTTTCAAATGTTCATCAACTATATCCATGTAATCAGCATTTCTCAGCTGTATAAGTCTATTAGTTTCATCGGCTTCATCGTCATTTTCGCTGTATACGTCAGTAAACTTAAAATCGTATGTTATGTCACTTTTTCTAGCTAATCTATCTATTCTCTTGCTTGTTACATCTGATTGTTTAGTTACTGTTTCACTGATTTTACTAAAATCTGATTTACTTATAATCGATTTTGTGACCTCTGTAGTTTTGCTGTGTCTCGAGTATTCGGACTTTTTGTCTGTCTTACTCAAATCTACAGATCTAGTTACAGTACTAACAGATTCGACGTATTGTTTGGGCGTTTCGTTATACTTTACTGCTGACTTATCTTTATGTTTGGTTCCAGTAACGTTCCTCTCTTCGGAACAGAGCACACAAGTGGAGGCCGTGGAACTTCCCGATGTTCCTGGCTCGTTCCACGTTCTTGGATCACAGGAGCACGTGTTTAACGCCCTCTGTTGACAAATTTCCTACTATTGTCATTGCTCTTGATTTATTTCGAAGTACACCCGTAACCATGCAGTACTTTTATTATCTATGGATACGCCTTAAATTATAAGCAAATGATAAGATTGTCTCAAGACTCTTTCAGCTGTTTGACGGGTACGATTCGTTTGTATAGAAACATAATAATGTTGATTTTACTATTTTTCTAACGATTTCTAATATTATTGTCGCATTTCCTTCCTTGGACTTCTACAATATCACGAAACCTTAAATAAGCCAAATCGGTTCAGCATTTTTCGAGTTTTATCGAGACCAATAAGCGTCATTCATTTTATTTATTTGCATTTAAATATGTTACAAAGTCGCCCGGTTAGGGCATTGCAGAATATTGCCTTACATTATAGAATACAAATTCCAATTTTATCTTTTTTTGATACACATCAATGTGGGTTAAAAATAAGACTAGCTCGTTTGACGATTTTATTATTTTTTTCTTTTAATATATAATTATCCGCAAATGCCTTACGCTTACAACCACCATTGAAATCTGTCACTTATAACATAACCAGCCAAAGCAGAACACGAATAATACATGTTGTACAGACCCCACTTAGAGTAGGATAAGGGAGGGAAAATTATGAAATCTGTCACTTACAACTCTCTCTCACTAACTCTCTTCTCTCTTGCACACCTTCGTTTAGAAACATTCCTTCAATTTGCGAAAATACATACACACGCACGCGCACTGTTTTAATCTACATTTTTATCATCATATTGCACAGAAGCACAGTTTATACTGTTACAATAATTTTTTTTTTATACTATTACAATGCCATCTTCGCAAAACGATGGTGCCTTGTTTAATTGTTGTAAAGTAACGGCCTGTTACTATCCCACTTCTTGGATATTCTTTAGAGAGAAGGATTGGAGCTAAGATCTATTACGCTGCCTTAATGCGGATTTGTTAAACATATTCCTAGAATTCCTGTAGATTCCTAGATATATATTGTTACATGTTTTTAATACAACCTCCTTCATAGAGTTGGTCAATAATATGAAAAAGCATTGTGGCTGTCATATTAATGTGTCATTGAGTTGTCGCGAAACAGAAAATTAGTTGACTTTGGGAAAATTGCTTTTGATTATTGCATAAGTATAAATGAGAAATATCGAAGTTTTTTTTATATGTTTTCTTGTGTAGTTCCTTACGTCGAAAAGCGTGCGATAAATTGCAACTATCAATTAGACATATAAATTTTAAGTACCGGGTGATCGTGCCTTGCTCGGTAATTTTTTTAAAGATACAAAAAAATACAAAATAAAAAAAGGAAGAAAGCGCGCGTGACATGTAGGATTCGAACCCTAGGTTTCGAACTTTTTTGGTCCGCTCGTTACCATTAGGCTATCACAGCAAATCCGCCTTTGAACATGTACTATTTTTTTTTCTTACTCTCTTCTAACAATATGTATATATAATAATAGTAGATTATGATACTGTTGCATAATAATGTTTCTTATAACACGAGTGTGTTTTATAGTATCACACGAGTGTTATAAGACCAAGTTATGTACAGTGTCATACACTACTTTATCTACTCTCATACTATAATACGTAAAACAACATTAATAAAAACCAAACTTTGTTTAAATATTGAAAAGATTTTTTAAATGTCAAATGTTAGCGCCAAAGCGCAAACATCGATTGCGCATGCGTGTTGCGTCGCCGCGGACTCGTTCGTTGAAACCTTTTTATAAGTTAGAGGTTCAACCTCCTCGGTCCAGCTGGAGGTTGTATAGGTGTATCGTTATGATTAAAAAGTTATATTATGATACAGGACCTGTATCGTAATAAAACTTTTTAAGTTTTAATTTTTGGCCTGTACGTAATGTTTGTCATAAGAATTTTGGTTTAGGTTTTATAATCTTTGTATTATAGTATCAGAGTAGATAAATAAATAAATAATACTAAGCGGGCAACAAGTATATTAACTCACCGAATCACCGGCAGCAGAGTTGAAACTGGACGGTTCGTTCGCTCTGAAAACATGAAACGGCAATATAAATCTACTTTTAAATAAATAAAGTGTTCCGCAAAACACTACATACGTTCACTATCACAAACTCAACAATCGTTTCGCCCCGCAACCGAAGCATCATCAGGAGATAGACTCCACGACCAAAATCGCAAAGCTAACCGATTGTCCACTCTACATTTAGCATTATATATATTTTCTATTTTACTTCATCGTGGATTATAGCAAAATAATTTTGTCATTACTTTTGTATTATGGATCTCCGCAAAGTAACGCCTAATTCTCTAAATTATTTAAAGTGTCCCGCACTTACACACACGATCGTAATTTAATACTTGTGTGACAGACAACTGGTGAATCATCATCTTCCTGCCCTTATCCCACTCTAAGTTGGGTCGGCACATCTTGTCATAAACATGTCACATGATTTGGCTACGTATTTTACGACCGGCCGCCTGCCTGACGTCAACTTATCTTAGTCGTATTTAACGACACCTCGATAAGAAAGAGGCTGGTATATTCTACTTAACCGGATACCACATGGTGAGTAAACTTACCTTAGTCGCCTTTTACGACTCCTCGGTAAGAAAAGAGGGTGGTGCTAAAAGCAGGGTCACTACCCACTGCGCCAACGGGCCAGTAAATAGTGACCCTGCATAGTGACGGGCTGTATCACTACATATTATAAAACAAAGTCCATATTTCCGTATGTACGCATAAAACTTTAAAACTACGCAACCGATTTTGATGCGGTTTTTTTTAATAGATAGAGTGTTTTCAGAGGAAGGTTTGTACGTATAATAACATTCAATACGGAGTAGAGAAATACTGTAATTTTTGAGGTTTCTGTAAATAATTACATTTTTTTCCGCTTACATTGCAAACGCAGGCTAAACCCTACGAGATTAATAAAATAATGTACTAAGTATTTGTACACCTTAAAAAGGTCTACAGAAAAGTCCGCGATGGTATATATCTATTTTTTATGGATAACCCACAATAGCAGTTTTTTTCATTTACTTTTTACGAAAAATGATGCCTTATGTTCAAAGCAATTTTTATACAATACAGCATTAATCCTTATCCAATTGAGTACCTTAAATAAATTGTTGATTTAATATAGATCAATATTGCTGTTTACAGCATGTAATTTGAGTGAACATTTTCGGAGATATTACAGATTTAAAATCCCGCGAGGAGGCCGCGCTTAGACCTATAAGCACTTCGAATTTAGCAGCGACCGGAGGCGCAACTAAATGTCCTTCTTTCAAGTTTATATTGTCTAATGATAAGAAAGCTATGAATGTTGTATGTAAAGACATTGTCTAATCAATTGTAAAAATAAATAATATCACTACATAGTATAAAACAAAGTCGCATTCTCTGTCTGTCCCTATGTCCGTCTATCCCTATGTATGCTTCAATCTTAAAAACTATGCAACAGATTTTGATGCGGTTTTTTAAAATAGATAGAGTGATTTTAGAGGAAGGTTTACATGTCTAATAACATTCAATATGGAGTAGAGAAATACTGTAATTTTTGAGGTTTCTAATGTGAGGTCGTAAATAATTACATTTTTTCCGCTTACATTGCAAACGCAGGCTAAACCCTACGAGATTTATCAAAATGATGTACTAAGTATTTGTACACCATGAAAAGGTCTACAGAAAAGTCCGCGATAGTATATGTCTATCTCTTATGGATAACCCACAATAGCAGTTTTTGTCATTTACTTTTTACGAAAAATGATGCCTTATGTTCAAAGCAATTTTTATACAATACAGCATTAATCCTTATCCAATTAAGAACCTTAAATATATTGTTTATTTAATATTGATCAATATGACCCTTTACAGCATGTAATTTAAATAAACAGTTTCGAAGATATTACAGATTTAAAATGCAGGGGCCGCGCCGCGAGCCTATAAATAGCGCGTCGGAGGTCGCGGTTCGCCTCTCGGCGATGCTTCCGCGCTCGCCCGTCTTATCGGTGACGCTGTCAAAGCCATTAGGGCTAACAGCATTAGTCAAATTCGAAAAAAAAAAAAAACGCGGTTCGCCCTTTAACCATTTGAATTTAGCAGCGATCGGACGTATTTATGATCGGAGCTCTCTAGCGAGGAAAATAATAATCACTATCACTACATATTATAAAACAAAGTCCATATTTCCCTATGTATGCATAAAACTTTAAAACTACGCAACAGATTTTGATGCGGTTTTTTTTAATAGATAGAGTGATTCCAGAGGAAGGTTTGTACGTATAATAACATTCAATACGGAGTAGAGAAATACTGTAATTTTTGAGGTTTCTGTAAATAATTAAATTTTTTTCCGCTTACATTGCAAACGCAGGCTAAACCCTACGAGATTTATCAAAATAATGTACTAAGTATTTGTACACATTGAAAAGGTCTACAGAAAAGTCCGCGATGGTATATGTCTATCGCTTATGGATAACCCACAAAAGCATTTTTTGTCGTTTACTTTTTACGAAAAATAATGCCTTATTTTTGAAGCAATTTTTATACAATACAGCATTAATCCTTATCCAATTAAGTACATTAAATGAATAGTTGATTTAATATAGATCAATATGGCCGTTTACAGCAAGTAATTTAAGTGAACATTTTCGGAGATATTACAGATTTAAAATGCCGTGAGGAGGCCGCGCTTCGCCCTATAACACTTCGACTTTAGCAGCGATGTCGCTCTTTTAAGAGTTTGTTTAAAGACATTCTGTAATTAATTGTAAAAATAAAATACATAGGGAAAATATAAAAGTAAATAAGTAATAATGTACTATATGAATTTAGATATTCCAAAGATAGCAGGAAATCTTTTTGGTATAGGGAAAGGAAATTGTTTTTCTCCAAGTTTAACGCTACGGCCACGGCCAGTAATGAATAAATCAAAACCACTGGATCGATTTTAATCATTTTTTTTACACTGACTGACATGGGATATATATTTTATACCCGTGCGAAGCAGGGGCAGGCCGCTAGTAATGTATATTTTACAGCGATAGAAAAACGGTATAAATTATGTAAACTAAACTATAAGTATAAACGTAATAAATAAGTATAAACCTACATATCTCTAGAGACTGCTGGGGATATTTGCAACCTAACAATCCGCATTGGAGCAGCGTGGTAGGTCTTAGATCCAATCCTTCTCTCCAAAAAAAAAAAAAGAAGAGAAGAGGCCTATGCCCAGCAATGGGATAGTAACAGGCCGTTACTTACTTTAAACTATCAGTGAAGTCAGTCAATTCATACCTCTCAAAACTGTTCCTAACTACGATCCTGCCATCAGGGAGTATGCATCTATTTGCTGATGGTTTCTGAGTCTGTAACAGAAGAAAATAAACGTTATCAGTCAACGTAATAGAAACTCAATGACCTCCTCGAAAGAGTCACAAGGTGTTATTGCTGGGCTATCACAGCTATTTGTCACCTGTATGTATGTCCTTCTCCTTCCAACTCGATTTTGACCTCATAAAGTATTTTTTACTTTAAGCCTACGGCTTCAAGTTCAACCCGCAACAAAAGCATCATCAGGAGATTGACTCCACGAACTCCTCTACTAAATTGCAATGCATTTGCGATTGTTATAAGCTGTTGTTGTTGTTATAAGCTGTGGTAGCCCAGCGGTAACACCATGCGACTCTTTCGAGGAGGTCAGGGGTTCAAACCCGGGCAGACACCAATAAGTTTTTCCGTTAAAACTTATGTGTCTAATTGATAATTGCAATTTATCACACGCTTTTCGGTGAAGGAAAACATCGTGAGGAAACCTGCATATCTGTATTTAATTCTGGTGATATGTGTAACCTACCAATCCGCATTGGAGCAGCGTGGTAAGTCTTAGCTCCAATCCTTCTCTCCAAAAATGGAGAGAAGAGGCCTATTCTCAGCAGTGGGGTAGTAACAGGCCGCTTCTTTGCGATTGTTAAGTTTGTGATAGAGAACGTGTGTAGTGCTTGTGTTGCGATGGCGGTGGTGGTTTGTGCATGTGTTTTTACGAATCCTGCATGTAACAGGTATGAAAACGGATATTATACTCTACTTTTACCATTATATCTACTAGCTTTTACCCGCGCAACTTCGTAAGCGTTAGCTTGTCCTGAAATTAGGAGTAGCTTCTATCACTCTCCAACACTACAAATATCTTCATCATAAAAATCAGATCGATCCGGAAAGAATCGTTTTATCAAGAGCATGATTTCATAATTTTAAATACCCCGTACTTACATGAAATATATAATATTAAAATAAATGAGTAAAAGTACAAAAACTTCATATACATCAAAAAATTCATAATGTTTTTCTGGTATTAAATTTGTCTATAAATATTATAAACCTTTAATGGGAACATGCTAGAAAACTTATTTAACAATAACATTTATATGTAACGTAACTACGTTGTCTTGTATTTTTTTTAAAAATTATCTATACGTATGGCGCTGCAGCGAACGTTAACCCATGACGTATTATTAAAAAAATAAGCTCACAGTTTTCTGAATCTTCCGCATCAGCATACGCCTCCTGCACTGTATTTCCTCCTCTTGTATTTTGAGATACTCCAACTGAAGTTGCTCTATCATGTCGATGTCAGCGTCAAGATCTTCTTCAAATTCCTGAAAATAAATAAAATATAAAATTATAAAAAATATAGGACATTTGCAAAAACTGCCTTAAGATATAGGGTATAAGATAAGATAAAAAATTCTTTATTACACACAACATTACATTGAAATACAATGAATAATTAAAAATAAAATACACTATATTTTACATCCTAAAATACATAAATATATGGTAAGCATACATATAAGTTTGTGTAGATTAAATAAAATGGTATGTTTTATGTTAAATTAATACAAAAATACAACCAGACTCAAAGAACATTTGTATTTTTTTTTTTAAATTAAAACTCGGTGGACATATCACTCTGTCTGTAGAATAATGGGGCGATATAATGAGAAGGGATGAAAATCATGATAGGTAATGAGTGTTTAGTAATAATAATAAATAAATAAATATATAGGACACTTACACACACAGTCGTCTGTTCCCAAAGTAAGTAAATTAATACTTGTGTTATGGGTGACAACTAACTGATGAATACATACTTATATATTTTTAAATACATACTTAAATACAAATATACACCCAGGCTCGAAGAGCAACAAATGATATGAAACAAGACAATGTAACGACAATGACGACTGATACAAGACAATGTAAGACAACAACATGCTGTGCCAATTTTTTGTTTATTATTTTTTTATTATTATTATTTTAGTCTGGCCATGTGTAATTAGGGTGCATGTATATTTAAGAGGATGTGCAAAATGACTGGGACGAAGACGGAACGGGGGCACGCATTTAGTCGCTGACGTACGAGGATAGCAGTTGGTGACCTCTGAAAATCAGCATCGGTAGTGATTGATCACAACCACCACCAATTTGGGGCATCACACTATGCAAGTTAGATTTTGTACTGCGTTCTTGTTTTTTTTTAGTTTTAATATATTACATGTGTTATTATACTTGTGTAGTGTGTTGTTACAAATAAAATTATTTTTCTTTCTTTTCTTTCTTTCTTTCTTAACCTTACTAAGAGTGGGATAAGGGTACAAGCACAATAATCCCATAAACAAAAAAACAGTTAATGGAATACCATACCACATTATCTTCGTGTTGCACAGAGTCATACTCATTCCCACCATTTAGGTCCTCGCGCTTCCTGAAACAGTTAGAATTACACTTAGTTTATGTAACTTAATATAAATAAATATATGGGACCCTTACACACATGGTTGTCCGTCCCCAAAGTAACTTAATACTTGTGTTATGGACAGACAACTGGTGTACTTATATATTTTTAAAATAGATACTTAAATAGAAATATACACCCCAGGCTCAAAGACCAACAAATTAATTTTTAGAAAATGTTGGCCCTCTGCAGGAATCGAACCCGCGACCCGCGGGCAGGGTCACTACCCACTGCGCCAACCAAATATATTAGTACCTGGTAGACCAAGCCTTGCTCAATAATTTTTTCCATAAAAAAATGTTTTCCGTAGTTGGGACAAATCCTAGGTATTTACATTTCTCAATTGAAAATTCATTTTACATTCTTTGAAAATTCATTTTAAATAAATGTTAGTCTTTTTTAATGCCCAAAAACAGGGACAAAATGAATTTTTTGTTACATAAAACCTAGCTAAATCAATTTTTCTCCCCCAAAACCCTTCACATGCTGCATTTCAGGAAAATTGGTGGACCCATTTCTGAGATTCTGAATATATATATATTAACTCATTTAAATATAAAGATATGTTATGAACATTATCTTTTGTAATATACTTGCTTCTGTTTTGCTGTTTACATTTTTTACACAGAATGCAGTACCAAGATAAAAAGTTACAGCCTCTGATACTCCTAAATCTTTTAAATATTACTGTGATCTTGAATCTGTGAACTTTAAGACATTTAATTGATTGAATACATTTGATTCTATAACTCTAGTTTAATTATAAATGTTTAAGTTAAGAATTATTAATATAACTGTTTACCATTATTTCTGGAACTAGATTAAATTTGACCTTAATCATTTTCCATGTCATAAAAAAGTGTTTTTTATGACAGTTTAATTGATGTATGAAAAAAAAAAATTTCTATAAATTTTAATTCACTGTACAGTTACTAGTTACTGAGTTATTATTTACTTAGGTGTAGAGTTTTGTGAATCATAGTTATGAAGAAAAAGTCCGATAACTAACTAGGTACCTACCCAATGTATAAAAAAAATTAACAATGTGCAAGCGCCATTTATCTGTAAGCTGTTTTGTAAATTTATTCCATTAATGTAAAATATAGGCAACAGATACCGATTTTCAGAATTTTTTATTGTAAATTATAAAACTTGAAGCATAAAAACTTTATTCGAAAGTATTCTTACGACATAACAGGAGGTGCAAGCGACGAAAAATACTTGTTCAACATCTCGCTCATATTACTGATATGAGATTGAAATATCGTTGATATCACTACACCAAGAAACACGAATAAGAACACAATAATTATTTGAAATGAGTGTTATTGAATTACTGTTATTGAAACAAAATAACAACACTCCAAATAACGCCGGCAAATGACCGCTTCAAATTTGAAACTGAGAACACGTTTTGCACTTAAAGCGTTTTTAGCTTTGTATTATAGTCGCGTATGGCTGAGTCATTAACGTGCGTCAGCGCTTTAAGCGACAAAAGATTGTAAAGTAGGCAGATAACAATTTTTTACTTCTAGTCTATGTTCATTTTTTTTTTTGCGTTAGTAGAGGGTTGAATGTAAAAAAGTTGAATATAGTTTTTAATCAACAATAAAACAAAATGAACACCAACATCATTACTAGCAGAGTTTCAAAATACACATCACAAATTTAAATTCTTAAATTAAGGACTGTATTATGTTAATTCTATTTATTAGACATTGTTATTGTTATTTCAATTTATTAGACAAGGGAAAAATCTTTAATATTTAATCTTGTATGTAAATAATTTCGGAATCTCGGCAACGGCTCCAATGATTTTTCTGAAATTCAGCGTATAGGGGAAAAAAATAAATCTAGAAAAAAAATAAAGAAAAATCGATCTAGCTAGGTTTTATTACAACAAAAATAGTTTTTTTCCTGCTTTTGGGCATAAAAAAGTTATTAACATTTAAATTTAATATAAAACATTAATTATGCCGTTAATTGTCAAGTCAGCGTAGGTTGGTTAATCGGGAAAAGAACGGTCTCGAGAAATGAAAATACCTAGGATAAAGCCCCACCTACCCATTATTTTTAAGTAACTTTTATTATATTGTAAAAAATTACCGAGCAAGGCTCGGTCAACCAGGTACCATATTTTGAATAAGCGCGAATTCAGAGCATATTGTAACTTCAGCTATAAGACCAAATTACTAAAATATTTATTGAATAAAGCATTCATTTCGAAACTCAATTCAATTATTATTGTATTGTAAAAGATGTAAAGGACATTTAAACATTTTTGGGTCTTTACAAAGTGATCTTTTAACTTTCAAATACAATAAAATCAGATTCATAATATCTATGTAGCATGTACGTTCCTTATGGACACCGAAATGGCTGGACTGATTTTAATGAAATTTTCAGACGATCTTTAGATTGATCCAGAGGATAATCTTGTAAAACTTTGTCAATTCTATGGTAACTAGTATTAAGAATTGTGTTTTTAAAAGAGTAACTGCCGAGTTTTCTTGCTGGCTCTTCTCGGTAGGATCAGCTTTCCGAACCAGCAGTAGAGTTGACGATTCAAAAGCACTTTTTTACAAGTTTATTTGAATAAAGAATATTTTGAATTTGAATATGTTTGTAACTCTTTAATGGCGAATCCGCTTAACCAATATTGATGAAATTTGGCACAATTATTCCTTATACACTGGGGTAACATATATAGAAATCTAGTTAATTCTACATGAATAGGATGACATTAGAAAGCGCCATCTATTATCAACCGATGGAGATTGCAGAGTTGGAGAATGACAGAAGCTATTGGTTTATTCCAAGACTGCAGTCCATGCGAATGAAGTTGCGGGTAAAAGCTAGTGTTGTTTAGGGATTGACTTGAAGTAAAAAAAACGATTATTAAATAAAGAAAAAATCGATTTAAAAAAAATCGATTATAATCGTTTTCTTTTTAAAAGACAACCCTTTAAAAATTTCGATTATTTTCTTACGAAATAATCGATTTTTTCTGAATATTTCAAAAGTTTTCGTTTTTATTATTAATAATTAATTACAATAAAGGCTTATTAAAGTGGACAACTACCTAGATATAATACAAGATGCGCTGTTTGTGAAACTGGATTAAAATGTTTAGTTTGGCTAAATTGATATTATCCAACAATGCATATCTAATCTAAAAAAACAAGAAAAAGAGTAAAAAAGAAAAGGCATACCTACATTAATCGATTTTTAAATAATCGATTATTAAAAATAATCGATTCTTTTTTCATCAAAAATCGATTCTTTTTTCACATCGCTAGTGTTATTATATGTGTTACTCACACGCTGTTTCGTCCTCTGCTACTGTTACTTCCGCTTCCGTTTTGATAACTGACGGTGTCGCCGCCATATTTGTTACCCTTCTTTTCCCTGGGCTTGCTGTTTTGATTATTTTTCTGTTTAAACATTTCATTACTTTAACTATTAAATTTAAATAAATTAAATACTTTTTTATTATTATTATATTTAAATTTTTTGACATATACGATAATTGAGAGCTTTAAAATTTTTGACATATTTATTTTCTGAAAGGCTTGTTTTATGGAAACCCTAAATTTAATTGTTGATATAATTAAAATAGAATAGTTAAGAACTAACAAATAATAAAAACAATGCTGAATACGCCTGTAAATGATAATTATATTGGAACTAGAATTAATATAAGGATTTATTGTTAATGTATCTATATATTGTTGGTGTATCAAATAAATAAATAAATACATATATGGGAACAATAACATATCCGGCTGAGTAGACCACTCTCATTTCTTACAGAGGTGTCGTAAAAGACGATTAATGTATGTCGACCCGCCGTATGTTATCCGGTTTAGTAGAATAGACCATCCTCTTTCTTACCGAGGTGTCGTAAAATACGATTAAGGTAAGTTGACATCAGGCAGGTGGTCGTAAAAACGCAGCCACATCGTGTGACAGCGTGTGACAGACACTTAGAGCGGGATAAGGGCAGGGGAAAGAAAGACGTATATAAAAATCGTACCTTATGTGCAATATTTATGTTTAATCGCAGAGGTTCTGTCCTGTTCAGCTTCATCATTGCCAATTTAGCTTCACTAGACAAAAAAATTAGCATTATAATATTATCATCTATCTATATATACAGTACCAGGTTGACAGAGCCTTGCTCAGCAATTTTTTACAAAAAAAAATAATAATAGGGTAGGTGGAGCTCGATCTTAGGTATTTTCATTTCTCACTACCACGCGTTCCCCGAATAATCTACGCTGACTTGACAGTTAACGGCAATAAACGGTGTTTAATATTAAATTTTAATGTTAATAATTTTTTTATGGCCAAAAACGGAAAGTTTTTTTTTTAATAAAACTTATCAAGATCGATTTTTCTCCCCCAAAACCTCAAAAAAATATCTCGGAAACGGCACCAACGATTTTCCTCAAATTCAGCATGTAGGGGGTTTTGGGAGAAAAAAATCGATCTAGATAAGTTTTATTATAAAAAATGTCATTTTATCCGTTTTCGGGGCTTAAAATTTTTTGTAATTTACGTTGAATACAATCTCAATTTTTCACCGTCAAACGTAAATTCATGGTAAGTTCATTTGGGGAACGGGCGTTCTAGAGAGGTGAAAATACCTACGATCGAGCCCCACCTGCTCTATAATTTTTTCATTTTTCTTTTTAATTTTTTTTACATCATTTTAAAAATTACCAAGCACGGCTTGGTTACCCGGGTACTAATTGTAATATTTAAAGAAAACAAAACATTGACAATTGTTTACGTAAGCATGGGGGGAGGGGATATGCTTTGTTTACATTTGCTGACAAGGGGGATGGGGGGTAAATAATTAATACACCTGCTTACGTAATACTTTAAAAGCCCCTTTTAGCAAAATAATTACTTTTGGACAATAATGCTAAAATATATATTTTTTTAATTATTACTTTTGGACAATGTTATTTTTTTTTTGAAATCTTACCTAGATGTCTCATAGGTGATAATAGCGTATCTTTTATTCGGATCCCTGCTGAGGTAGACGTTAAGGAGTGTACCGTAGGCCGCAAACGCTGTCCGAAGGCCTTCTTCATTGATGGCTTTTGTTATATTGGTAACGTAGAGTTTGCTGTGGTCTAACTGGACGCCTCCACTATTTGAGGAATAAAAACCATAGACAAAAAGTAATAATAAAATTATTTTGCTATAATCCGCGATGAAGTAAAATAGAAAATATATATAACGCTAAATGTAGAGTGGACAATCGATTATCATATAGAGTTAGGAGATAGACTCGCAAAGCTTAGCGATTTTAGTCGTAGAGTCTGGTTCGGAAAGCTGTTCCTACCGAGAAGAGCCAAAAAGAAACTTGGTGGTTGCTGTTTTAAAAATATAATTCTTAATACTATTTACATTAAGTCCTTACTGTCTTGAACAGGTTCGAAGAAAGCTATATCCACACATTCTTATCTTCTAAATAATCTTCAAGAGTATAGTAGGCTTTCTGTATCAGCCTCCTTTTAACAGTGTTTTTAAACTGCTGTAATGTAATGCTGCTGTCGAATCGATTACTTTGAAAAGTAATCGATTATTTTACAAATCGATTATTTTCTCACATAGCTAATTATTATTACTGACCCCGCGTCATCATCAGGATACTGTGGTTCATATGTGCTGTCGTAGTCATCTTTCATTGGATCCCAGTCATGAGACTGGCTATAGCGTCCCCTTGACGCCATCACTGTTAAAAGATTAACGGTTTAAACAGATATCTTTAATATTTAAATTAATTAATATTGTATTAATATTACAGACTAAGGTAAGTTGATGTCAGGCAGGCGGCCGGTCGTAATATACGTAGCCAAATCATGTGACAACATGTTTATAACATGTTGTGCGAACCCCACTTAGAGTGGGATAAGGTCAGGAAGATGATATATATATATATATTTCTGAATCTCGGAAACGGTTTTAACGATTTCCCTGAAATTCAGCATGTAGGGGATTTGGGGAAGAAAAACCGAGCTATCTAGGTTTTATTAAAAAAAATTCGTTTTATCCTTGTTTATGGGCATTAAAAAATACTAAAATTTATATTGAGTTGAATTTTTGCCATTAACTGTCAAGTCAGCGTAGCTTATTCGGGGATCGGGTGGTCGCTAATAATGTGAATACCTAGGATCAAGCTCCACCTACGCTATTAGTTTTTCTTTTTTTTTACTTTTTTAATTTGTCTAGCTTTTAAAGTTAACCCACTAACGATTTTTATGGTGATCAAAAGACTATATTACGGTTTTAATCTTTTCAATCGGGCGGAGCCGCTGGCGATTGCTAGTCTTTAATATTTTAATATTGCCAGCAGCTAATAAAAAATAATAATTAAAAATATTTAATTTTAAATATTTAACAGTGGGCTACAGTTCTAAGCTTTTGGACAGTTGTTAATTCGAATTCAAAATATTCTTTATTCAAATAAACTTTTAAACAAGTACTTTGAATCATCAACTCTACTGCTGGTTTGAGAACTGTTCCTACCAAGAAGAGCCAGCAAGAAACTCAGCAGTTGCTCTTTTAAAAAAATAATTCTTAATACTAGTTACATTTAATCGTTTCTATCTTGTACAGGGTCGAACAATATCTATATCCGCTCATTCTTATCTTCTAAATAATCCTCAACAGTATAGTAGGCTTTCTGTATCAGCCTCTGAACAGATGGCAACAGATAATTACAAATTTATTTTTTATTAGTTACAACAAATGAAACGTTTATTATTTTAAATTTCAAACAAAATGGTCAACTACTACCACACATGGTCAATTACTTGTGCCCTTACCTTACTTATATGCAGTTTGTTATTATGGGTTGAATCATACTTAAAAATAGAGAGAGAGACGCTGTGATAGCTTAGTGGTAAGACTGTGACTAATTCATAGAAGCAGGCATCACTTTGTGAAATGCCATAGTACAGAAGTTACTATAGTAATATTTTGCTATAATCCGCGTTTGTTAAGGGAATCTATGTAATGCTAAGTGTATGAAGCAGACAACATTCACATACATTTACACTTACACATAAACTAACAAGTCCTTGGTTAACATAATATGCTGTAACCATTAGGCCATCATTTTCTACCCAGAACTTGAATCAACCAAATATAGGATATAAATATAGCTTTCAGTACATTTAAATTATCCTGATATTTTATTTGTAACTAATAGAATATAATTAAATTTGAAAACTGTTACAAACTTATGTCTTTCTAACATATACACAAAATAGATACATAAAAATCAAAAAATAGATACATAAAAATCAAAACTTTTTTTATAAATATTTTTTATTTTCAAAAGCATTGAAATAAACAAGTCTTCAGCTAACGACCGTTACATTAGAATTAAATAATGAGTCATATTTGTTTTACTCTGAATTTTAAAACAGGTTTAGGAGATCAGTTTTGTGAAAAAAAAAGATGTACAAAAAAATTCATAACGAAACCGAACATCAATGCCTCCGCATTCCGTTAAATCGAGTTTATAAAAAAAAAATAGGGGCCTAGAGAAGCCGTCAATTTGTATTAAAAAATATACTCTACTATTTTAAGGCGAAGGATAACATCTTATCTCGTTTCTTTGGAAGCAAAATTCAAATCGCTCTTACAGTTGAGCACATGTCAAGAGAAAAAAGAACATCAAAATATAAATGTATTATTAAAGACAAATAAATATTTTTGATAATGAATAACATCATCTATTTTTATATAAATTATTATTTTTCACTTACCGACACATATACGTTGTCTAAAATAATAAAATACCGGAAAAACAAAGAATACAAAATACCACACCAAGGCCACACCACAGACTACGTACCATAATTTAATTAAGAGCTATTTCATAGACAGGAAAAAGATGCGATAGATATCGACAATAGCCTGGTATATATATTATATTTCTGTGTCCCTACGAGGCGTACTTAATACCGTCCGCGCCTGTTATTTTATAGCTGTTATAAAATACTAGATGAGTATTTTGTAACAGGGACTATAAAATACTCGATGAGTATCTTGTCACAGAAAGTATAAAATACTCGTCGCTAGTATTTGAGTATTTGCGTAACTGCTCCGGGCTGTTAAATTTTAGTACTTAGTATTTATACCTGTTACGATAAATACGCCTCACCTCTAGTTTCTACTTTCTGGTTGTCACTTGTCAAGTTGTCATTTGTCAGTATGTTATTTTGTCTTTATAACCTATCGTGGGAAGAATTTTAACAGTTCAAGTTTTTATCTCTTAAAAGTGTTTTCCATCGGTTTAGAATCATGAAGAATGGATGAATTCGTGAAGAACGTGCCCTCTTACCAATTGGACCAAGAAATTCTGGACGGTAGGTCTTTTAACTGTTGTTTCGTGAATGAAATTTGAGACACCCTACTTCTTAGAATCAACAGGTATGACGCAAAACACTTGCAAGTTTTGATTTTATTTGAATGTTTGCCTTCTCGTAACGTGATAAGTATTATTAACTGCTTGTTTTAAAGATTCCACACACATACAGGGTTGTTTCGTAATGTATAAGTTGTGAAATATATGTGCCTTGTTGTGTTATTAATTATATATTTTCCAATAAATAATATTTTCCTAATACAATGGCTTTCAGTATCTTTTCTAAACTCCAAACAACATTCCTAATCAATATGCCTAATCACATAATGTTTAATGTTTCCATAATATAAAGGTACCAAAATTAGGCCTAACTTTTTCAGAAACATATATCCAAAAAATAATATTCAAATGGTATTAAAACAGTTATGTCTCTAACAGAGTGTATTCATTGTCAACATGTTACTTTTTGAATTACCTATATAGTGCTGGATTGAAACGTTTTTAGTATAAATATAAAAAAAATTACCTTTCATAAAATTACTTTTTTAGCTTTAAAAAGCTAATGTTTTCTTGCTCTTACAAGTTATGAATATTTTTAACATTCACAAGTTTTGTAGGCACTTTGCTACACTATTGAAATTGGCACATAACTACTTTTGAATTAGGTCACTTTAACACTAAATGTCTGATATATGCCATCACAGACTTTTTGTAGTTATGTTTATATTAAAGAGTAATTCTCTCACCATGCATTATTTTTTGTTCAAATCAAATCAAAATTATCTTTATTCAAATAAGCTCTTTCAAGCACTTTTGAATCGTCAATAAACATGATTAATGAAGCTACAACTGGTTCGGAATGTTGCTCTTACCGAGAACAACCAGCAAGAAAATTGGCGGTCAGTGTTTTAAACATTTTCAATTTTACATTATTAAACCACAGTCTTGTATGAAGCTGAAAGGATTTTCAAATCCTTTTAATTTATCACATTATCCTTCTCTATTATCCATTTGTATTACCCTTTTATTTAATTTATATCTCACTCATGTTTTTGGTGTAACTCCCAAGCAGCTTGACTTATTCCAATATTTTTGTCAATTATTTAATTTGCACTAAAACCTTCCATGGTAATCACTCTGAATTGGTATAACTCAATTGATAAATTATTTTAGTAAATTTAGATATCTTCTCTGATTAATACAAAGATTATAAAACTGAAACCAAAATTCTTATGACAAACATTATGTACAGGCAAGAAATAAAAAATCAAAAAGTTTTATTACAATACAGGTCTTTTATGGATACCTGTATCATAATATAACTTTTTAATCATGATGATATAGTTTAAAAAAAAAGGTTTCAATGAACGAGTCCGCGGCGACGCAACACGCATGCGCAATCGATGTTTGCGCCTTGGCGCTAATATTTGACTTTTAAAAATTTTTTTCAATATTTAAACAAAGTTTGGTTTTTATTAATATTGTTTTACGTATTATAGTATGAGAGTAGATAAAGTAGTGTATGACACTGTACATAACTTGGTCTTATAACACTCGTGTGATACTATAAAACACACTCGTGTTATGTTATGCAACAGTATCATAAACTACTATAATAGAACACTTATTTATTTATTTATTTACAAATTAAATTACATTTTGAATATTTTCTAAAGCAAACAAAAAAACATTTATAAATATAAAAAAATGTCATTTACGGAGAGCGGAGAAAGGACCTAATCTCCCAGCAATTCGTAGTTCCTAGGCAGTGAGGAACCTCCTCAAAGTGTGCGCCGTCTAAAGCAACACTGCCTTCTGTATCCTGACCTTGATCCAACAACAAAACTAGAACCTCTTGAGATGTTATTATTGATTATTTGTATAGTTTTTTGGAATAATGAGTCACAGTACTTAAATGGCGGCTATACACTGTCGCCTAAGAGCTCGATGTTTCGGCCGAGACGTACAAACTCGGAGTAACCATGTACATTCTTGAGAGTGATCAACGAGGAGCAAGCCTTTCCTTTGAGCGACCCTTTTATTCGTGCACAAAAAACCGACACGTGATCAAGACGCCCTGCGAAACGAGGCAATATCTACCCTGTATACTCTCGCACTAGGCATGTCTCACAGAAAGTGTACAGCCGCCATAACATGTATTTTATTCATTACTTGCAATCGCCAACGGCTCTGCCCTCGTGGAAAGATTAAAACCGTAATATAGTATTTTCATACCCATAAAAATGGTTAAAGTGGGTTAACCTTAAAAGATAGATTTGTGAATAACTTTTACCGTTTACTTACCGCACGCAAAGAAAGCTTTCAATTTTGCTGTCTTCGTAATGATTTTGATTGCTGCTCCTCTCCTGTTCATCTTAGCTTGATGTTAAATTCTTAGCCTTCCTCGATAAAATGGACTATCTTACACTTAAAGAATTTTCCAAGTCCAGACTCAGTTCCTAAGATAAGCGTGTTTAAACAAACACACAAACAAACAAACAAACAAACAAACAAACAAACAAACAAACAAACAAACAAACTCTTCAGCTTTATATATTAGTATAGATAGAAAAGGATTATAGCAAAATAATAGTTTCATTATTTATTTACGAGATGTGGTAGCACAGCGTTAACACCGTGCGACTCTTTCGAGGATGTCACGGGTTCAAATCCGGGCAGACACCAATGAGCTTTTCTGTTAAAATTTATGTGTCTAATTGATAATTACAATTTATCATATGCTTTCCGGTGAAGGAAAATATCGTGAGGAAACCTTTATATCTCTAGAGAATTCTGGAGATATGTGTAACCTACCAATCCGCATTGGAGCAGCGTGGTAGGTCTTAGCTCCAACCCCTCTCTCCAAAAACGGAGAGAAGAGGCCTATTCTCAGCAGTGGGATAGTAACAGCTACTTACTTTACTTTTAAATAATTTATAGAATTAGGCGTTACTTTGCGGAGATCCATAATACAAAAGTAATAATAAAATTATTTTGCTATAATCCGCGAAGAAGTAAAATAGAAAATATATATAATGCAAAGCTTTGCGATTTTGGTCGTGGAGTCTATATCCTCCATCTCTCCTGATGATGCTTCGGTTGCGGGGCGAAACGATTGTTGAGTTTGTGATAGTGAACGTATATAGTGCTTGTGTATTGTGGTGGCGGTGGTGGAGGTTTGTGCATGTGTTTTTACGAATCCTGCATGTATCAGGTATGATAACCGATCGTCCACTCTACATTTAGCATTATATATATAATTTTATAATTACTTTTGTACGTAACTTTTGCTATCTATATATAATGGAAAATAATCTTGTAACATTTTAGCTCGCGGCATAAGCATGACTGTCGAGGAAGTGGCGGGTTTGCCAACATGCAAATATACTCAACGGGTCCACGAGCTAAAACTAGGCGATGACGACCTGGCTTTCCTGAAGATGCTGCGAAGAAGGATAAAAAACAGAGTACGTATATATAATACATATGCCGGATCATGCACCAAGTACAATCCTTTTTTTTAAACGCGTTACGTATTAAACTCGTCATACCTTTATCTTTAATATTTAAATGAGTTAATCTTGTATGTATATATATTCGGAATCTCGGAAATAGCTCAAACGATTTTACTGAAATTCAGCATGTAGGGGATTTTGGGGGAGAAAAATCGATCTAGCTAAGTTTAATTTAAAATAAAATTCGTTTTATCCCTGTTTTTGGACATTAAAAAATACTAATATTTAAATTTAATATAAAACATTATTTTTTCCGTAAATTGTCAAGTAAGCGTAGCTAATTCGGGGAACGGGCGGCCTCGAGAAATGAAATGTATTAGGATCGAGCCTCACATACCCAATTTTTTTTCTTTGAGTGACAACGTCTTAAATTAGGTTGCGGCTTGGAGTCACTCATGAAAAAGTGTAACGCCCGCTCACGTCTGTTACGATGAGTCACCGAACGAAAGAGAGGCCCGCCGGACTGGCGAATGCCTTTCGTCTCTCTCCCACTCCAATCCATCAAATTTAAAAGACGTTGTCACGTAAAATCTTTGCCCGTAAAACCGACTTTACAGGCAACCGTTTTTTTTTAAGTTTCTTTTTTTGTATTTTGAAAAAAATTACCGAGCAAGGCTTGGTCAACCAGGTACTCTATGTAATTCTGCTAAGTAAGCTCGTATACTCGTGTAATACAAAACGTTAGCTTTTGTTATGCGCAAGCGGAATCCACAAATGGCATCTTGTGTTACGCGTATCAGGTTGCAGCGGTGGCGACGTGGTATAAACCACGGCGTGGGAACCGTCTTTAGTAATATTGCGACACGAATAGAGTTACTGTATTTTACTAGTATCTCAGGAGTTGTTTAAGATTAACACGTTGACGGACAGTACCGCCTATGTGTAAAATCTTCTATATATATAAAAGAAAGTTGGTCTTAGTTACACTATTTATAACTCAAGAACGGATGAACCAATTCGGCTGAAAATTGGTGTAAGTTTGCTTAGAACCAGGAGACGGACATAGGATACTTTATATCCCGTTCGACCGCTTTTTTTATCCCGTCAAGTTACTATAAAACGTGGTATAACAAAAACGACTATGACATTGAATGACAAAACGCAAATATCAGTGGAATACAAAATATAGATGACAGCTAAACGTAATTTTGTCTTGAGTATGGTAAAAAAATTGACAATTATCAAAATAAAAGCTAAACGTCACTACATAGTATAAAACAAAGTCGCTTTCTCTGTCTGTTCCTATCTCCCTTTGTATGCTTAAATCTTTAAAACTTCGCAACAGATTTTGATGCGGTTTTTTAATAATTAGAGTGATTGAAGAGAAAGGTTTAAGTAAAGTAAGTAACGGCCTATTACTATTCCATTGCTGGGTATAGGTCTCTTCTCTCCGTTTTTTTTTTGGAGAGTACGATTGGAGTTAAGGCCTACCACGCTGCTCCAATGATTGGTAGGTAACACATATCTCCAGAATTCTTTAGAGATATGCAGGTTTCCTCACGATGTTTTCCTTCACCGAAAAGCGTGTGATAAATTGCAATTATCAATTAGACACTCAAGTTTTAATAGAAAAACTCTGAAAAAATGCGTGGATACACACAGTACAAGATAGTAATGACTTCATGTATCTAGTTATAAGTATTATTTAAAGAGCAACCGCCGAGTTTCTTGCTGGCTCTTCTCGGAAGTAACAGCTTTCCGAACCAGCAGTAGAGTTGACGATTCAAAGTACTTGTTTACAAGTTTATTTGAATAGAGAAACAAAAGTAATAATAAAATTATTTTGCTATAATCCGCGATGAAGTTAAATAGAAAATATATCGCTTTGCGATTTTGGTCGTGGAGTCTATCTCCTGATGATGCTTCGGTTGCGGGGCGAAACGATTGTTGAGTTTGTGATAGTGAACGTATACAGTGCTTGTGTATTGTGGTGGCGGTGGTGGAGGTTTGTGCGTGTGTTTTTTGCGAATCCTGCATGTATCAGGTGTGACAACCGATTGTCCACTATATATATATATATTTTCTATTTTACTTCATCGCGGTTTATAGCAAAATAATTTCATTATTACTCTTGTATTATGGATCTCCTCAAAGTAACGCCTAATTCTATAAATTATTTGAATATTATTATTATATAATTTAAATTTGTACTTCCAGCTGGCTTCCCAGAATAGTCGCCGTCGTAGCGTGGAGCATTTGAGACAGCTGGCCAGAGAGTTGCGTGCTGTGCGAGCTTGCCGTGCCGACGCTTTGAGCGAGCGACGGACCCTGGTTCATACGAGGACTGAGTTGAGGAACAGCTTTAGCAAGCTGAGGAGTCACGTCAATAAGGTATACTGTCCTGCTGATGCTTCGGTTTCGGGGTGAAACGATAGTAGAGATGGTCGTAGTGAGTATGTGTAGTGCTCGTGTGTTATTGGTGGCGGCGTTTTGTGATATGTATGGTGACTAGTTAACGTTGTTTACCTTTTGTCTGTCACCCACAAAACAAGTCCAAAACTAATGAGAATATTATTTTGCTATAATCCGCGATAAAAGAAAATATCTTTTTTAATTAATTAATTAAGTTTCCGCCGCGATAACGTTGTGTAAAGAGCTCATTAATAAGTGCCACGGATGGGTTCGAATAACCCTAATCGGGCTAACCCGATAGAATAACACGTGAGTATAGCCGGTTCTATACATTAACTACAAAATATATGTAATGCTAAATGTAGAGTGTACTATTCGTTCTCATACCTGATACATGTATCATTGCAAAGCTTTGCGATTTTGTCGTGGATGACTCCTGACGATGCTTCTTCGGTTACGGGGCGAAACAATTGTTGAGATTGTGGTGGTGAATATGTGCTGTGCTTGTGTACTGTTGTGTTATCGGTGTCGGGTAGTGCATGAGTTCTAACAAATTCTGCATGTGTCAGGTATAAGAACGAATAGTACACTATATTTAGCATAACATATATTTTCTTTTATTATCGGATTATAGCAAAATAATATTTTCATTAGTTTTGTATTAAAGACCTCCGCAAAGTAACGCCTAATTCTATAAATTACACAACACAAGTATTAAGTAACTTTGGGGGCGGATCGGAGGATCGGAGGTTCTTCGAAACTGTGATAGCCCAGAGCTGAGACCGTGCGACTCTCTCGACGTGTCACGGGTTCAAACCCCGGACAGACACCAATAAGTTTATTTATTTATGTACCATAAAAAAATGTTGGAAAAAACTTTATTGGTAAAAAAAGTGTACAAAGGTCAACTTATCCCTAAGACAGAGAACTCTGCCAGCTAACCTACGAAGTGAGACTTTATATTAAAGGTAAAGTTGATATAAAAATATCAAAAATTATGAATAAAACATTATATCTTATGCTATGTCTCATTAATTATTGCAATCACACGTTTTCCGGTAAAGGAAAACATCGTGAGGAAACCTGCATATCTCTAAGGAATTCTGGGGATATGTGTAACCTACCAAGCATTGGTAGCAGCGTGGTAGATCTTAGCTCCAATGATTAATAACTCCTCTCCAAAAACGGAGAGAAGAGGCCTATTCTCAGCAGTGAGATACTAAGACGCTGTTAAATCTTTAATATTTAAATGAGTTAACCTTGTATGAATATATATATTTTCGGAATCTCGGAAACGGCTCCAACGATTTTCCTGAAATTGAGCATGTAGAGGTAAAGGTTTTGGGGGAGAAAAATCGATCTAGCTAGGTTTTAGTTTAAAAAAAACATTGTATCCCTGTTTTTGGGCATTAAAAAATAATAAAATTTATATTGTATTGGGTTTTCGCCATTAACTGTCAAGTCAGCGTAGCTTATTCGGGGAACGGGTGGTCTACAGAGGTGAAATATCAGGGTTCGAGCCCCTACTGCCCCATTATTATTATTATTTTTAATTTTTATATCTTTAAAAAAGATATTACAGAGCAAGGCTTGGTCACCCAGGCAATATCTTACATCTATTACATTACTTTTATAGGTTCTTCACGATAGACGTGATACCACCATCATACCAGAATTAGAGCCGGAAAGGCTATACGAATCTCACAACCACGTCAAAATACCACCCAAAAATGACACCCAGATAGAGAGTATATTCGAGTGTCGCATAGAGAAATTGGTGCAGCAAAGCGTCAACCATATGTTCAGGGAAAAGGAGAAGAGAATCTCCGCCAAGACTGTGTTCATAGAGAGGGCTGGTGACGTCAGGAAAAGGGAGGGAACTGAGGGGGTGTTGGATCTGTGCGTGAAGGAGAGGAGAGGGCATGGGAGGAAGCAATTGGCGCCTAGGAGGATCGCTTATTATGAGGACAATGATGGTAAGTTACACAGTGTTTCACGCCACGGAAAAATTGCTTTCTCTAATCTACATTGTCTCTGTACCAGGGCTTCTTAAACTTTTTTTATATAGCGACCCCCTTCAAGCTTAGAAAATTTTAAACGACCCCCTCCTCCATATAATGAAATATATATTAACCGTAGATGTAGATGTAATATCGCACTATTTTACAATGTAAATAACAGTTTTGCATTGCCACTTTAAAAAAAATTAGTTATAATAAAACTACAATAGTATTTTGTATGATTTTTATTTGTATTTATATTTGTATGTAGTGTGTATACTAATTTTAAAATTTTATTTATAATTGTTGTAAACTAACCAATCATAAATTTAATAAAATCTATTTAATTAAATTTAATGAAAAGGGGTAATGAAGGAACTTAGGAGGAGAAATATCAATAAATCTTTGTTAGAACAGTTCTTTAAAGGACAGCTGCAGCCATGTAGTTGTATCAATAATGATTGAAAAGTATTAGATCTTTGCGACGCCCCTTTCAGTAGTCTCGCGAGCCCCCTGGGGGTTGCGACCCACAGTTTAAGAAACCCTGGTCTATACTAATATTATAGAGGAAAAATTTGTATGTATGTTTGTAATGTTTTAAAAACACAAAAACTGTTGGACCGATTTCAAAAATTCTTTCACCGTTAGAAAGCTGCATCTTTATTGAACATAGGCTATATTACATTTTCTAAAAATAGCAATCCGTAATAAACATGTGATAATGTGTAAAAAATTTGTCATAAAGATCTGTAATCGCATGCGCTGCGGAAACTATTGATGATATATTTAACAAAAATAAACCTATAGTCCGACTTAGTAGACTTTACACCTTGAGATCGGTATGTACGCGGGTGAAATCGCGGGATATTACTAGTACAATCTTCTTCCTGACCTTACCCCACTTCAAGTGGGGTCGGCACAATGTTACAAACATGCTGTCACTTGATTTGGCTTCGTATTTTAACACCGGCCGCCTTCCTGACGCCAACTTATCTTTGTCATATTTTACGACACCTCAGTGAGAAAGAGGGTGGTCTATTCTATTAAACCGGATACCACACGGTAGGTCAACTTACCTTAGTCGCCTTTTACGACACGTCAGTAAGAAATGAGGTTGGTCTATTTTACTCAGCTGGATACCACACGGCGGGTCGACTTACCTTAGTCGCCTTTTACGACACCTCGGTAAGAAATGATACCACACGGCGTAACTGGTGAATATATACATATATAATTTTTAAATACATACTTAAATATAAATATACGCCCAGGCTCGAAGAGCCAACAAATTCTTTTTATAGAAAATGTTGGTCCTCGGCAGGAATCGAACCCGCGACCCACTGCGCCAACGGGCCACTCAAAGTTTAGTAGGCAGATTACAACTTAATATTATTATTTTTTTGAAGCATTTAATATTATCGATTGCATTTGCGCCTTTTTATCTGTACTGATATATAAAGCTGAAGGTTGACATGACAAAAAAGGGTTTTAAAGCAGACAGATTACATTGCATTAAATCTATACGAATATGTAAAGCTGAAAAGTTTGTTTGATTGTTTGAACGTGCTAATCTCAAGAACTACTGAAAAATTCTTTTAGTATAACATATTCCATTTATCGAGGAAGGCTATAGGCTATATAACATCACGCTAAGATGAATAGGACAGGAACAGCAATAACAAATATTACGAAAACGGCAAAATTTAAAAGCTTTCCTTGCGTGCGCTGAATAAACGGTGATAGTTATTGAAAAATCATGTATTACATTTGTTCCACTCTAAAAGTTCTAAATAAAAGTCCGCGACAGCATATATCTAGGTTTTAAGGTTAACCCACTATAATCATTTTTATGGTAATCAAAAGACTATATTACGGTTTTAACCTATCCACGCTGGCGATATTTATATTTAATTGTTTCAAAGTTTTAAATTATTGATAACATAACTATGAAGTTAATAGAATCCAATAAAATTGTATACTTTTTTTTCCAGATGGCGTCCTCGATTTAAAAATAAAAAAGGAAACTCAGTGACATACGTGGAAAAGACAAATATGCACTTAATTGCTAGCCATTACGTACACGCGTACAGACCAAAAAGATTTTATATAAATACTCGCATAGATAAATATAAAATATATTTCTAGTACTTATATAGTAGCGATGTGACTTGGAGTAGAAAAATCGATCATTAAATAATTGATTTTTGTCCCTTTAAAAATAATCGATATTTTAAAAATCGGTTTTATCTGACTATTTCAAGAGTTGTCTTTTTTAATATTAATAATTAATTACAATAAAGGTTAATTAAAGTGAACTATCAAGAAATAATATCTGATGCGCTGTTTCTGAAATTGGATTAAAATGTGTAGTTAGGCTAAATTGGTTTCATCCGACAATGTTTATCTAATTTTAAAAAACAAGAAAAAGAGTATAAAAAGAAAAAGGGATACCTAAAATAATCGATTTAAAAAACCGTTTTTTTTTTATAAAAAAAATAACCGATTATTAAAATCGATTATTTTTTACATCGCTAGTATATAGATAATATAAAATTTAAAGGCAAATTATACACCCATATTCTACGTTCATATTTATTATTTCGTGACATTTGTCACGTAAAAATTAGACTAATAATATTTATTTATCGAATTATTATATAAAATTAAAATATTTTAGTAATAAGAAATTATACATTATATTAAAACATAGCGTTTGTATCAATATACAGCAAAGGAAGTTAGGTTTAATAAAAACTCACTATTTCTAAAATATTTTTTATCTATGCGAGTTTTGGATACATATATGCAGTATATTTTTTTGATATTATATTTTAATTATATATATTGTTGTTTACAAAAGTTATAAATACAGATTCAATATAGAAATATTTAAAATTAGAATGTGACGTTTGATGCAAATTGTGGTACTGATTTTTATTGAATTATTGGATTTTGCTATGTATGTTTCCAATTTTACGCCCTAATAATACATATTTATTAGGTATGTTATTGCGATATTTCAACGACTTATGATACTTAAGTTTACTCCCTGCGACGTTTTTGTCTGTCAATTTTGATTTATTTATCTGGCAACACTGCATATATAAAATACGATTGCAATATACAAAATAAATATTTTCAAATTATATCATTTTACTTCGATCACGCAAATGGAATGAACAAATGTATCGTCTTATTTTTATTTCTTTTTATACATATATTTATAAAAGAGAAAGAAAAATTAAAAAGGCACATGTATGAAGTCGGCCTTATCCCTAAAAGTAACCTTTTAGGGATAAGGTTTCCAGTCTACCTTTGAGTAATAGAAGAAAAAGGACAAGAATATATCTTTAACTCTTATAATATCTTTCAATATTATAAAACGTCTTACGTTTTATAAAATTGAAAGAATGAGAGCGAAGTAATCCCAAATCGCTTATATTATTTTAATACGTTCTTTATTCGAATTTTACTACTTTATGCATTGCATGATTAACATTTAAGTTCCCTGTATAGACGTTTAATACAATGAAATGACTACTTTATTAATAACACATCAAAGTTTTTCAGTAATATTTGATTGTAATTCAGTATTTCGAGTACAACTACAAATTTACTATTTTTCATCCCTAGCAACACTGACAAAATGCAGAAATCCAGACCATGCAGTGATATGATTAATTTATTAACATCATAAAATCGCTAAGTTACTAATGACTATAAAAAGCACCAAAATATTTTTAAGTATAATTATATGATTTGTGTATTTGTTATGTCCATATAATTTTTAAGTAGTTGTTAATCCAATTTATACATCAATTTTTACAATAAAATACCTATTGTTTGTTTAATATTAATTATTCGGTATTTTGCAACAAGCTTATGTTGAAATGTATATAGGGTCGCCACCTTTTTGTTAAAGAAAATAGTATTTTTTTGGTTAAATCAAAAAAATATAGTACTTTTAGGAAAATCAAGAAAAAAATAGTACACATCTATTTTCAATCATTCATTGTAGGTATCTGTGCAATTTAGGTCGATATTAAAGTAAATGACCAATTTTTTATTATAAAATTCCTAGATGCTCTTTTCCTTTCTTCTCCCCATATAACATTCATGAGGGAAAAAAATATTTCTGTAAAAGCGGAAGTTGCAGGAATGGAGAGAAAAAAGAAAATGGTTATAAATATATTTAAATATTTGATAAAATTTCCTCTGAACTTTTATAAAGCATTTAACATTTTACAGCAGTCATTTTCAATACAAATTGATGTTGACGTTAACATTTGACAATGACGAAGGAGTTAGTGAGTGTTACCAACTAACTAAGCCGCGTACGTACATGAATGAGTTTCGTTCAACAATTTCCGCTGCGGCTGCTTTCCGTTCACAGCTAATTCAAAAAAAGCTCGACACTTGAATTAGAGATAAAAATATAGTATTTTTCGTCCTATATTGTTTTTCTATAATACATAGTACAATTGACTAAAATATAATATGATACTATATAATATAGTACGGGTGGCAACCCTAAATGATTACATATAATACATTGATTCAGGTTGAACGCTCGGGATTTAATTTTTCTAACTTTTTTACCTGGGTATATACCCAGAACAAAAAATTATTGAATTTTTTTTTGTATTATTTTATCGGCTTAGTGTACGACGTATTTTTCATATACTATGACTAGCCTTATGGTAGGGGAGCCCAAGCGGGGATTTGTTGTGTTACTAAAACGCATCATAAAATTATGTGGGGAGAAATGTACCATGTAATGTACCCCTACATATATGAATCTTTAATGCAGGGGCCTGCGCTGAGAGCAGACTGTCAGATTAGTAAAAAAAATCGATCCTCCGTGAAACTCGAGCGCGTCAGATAAAGGCAAGGTAAGTTTTTTTGACATTATCAAAAATCTGTCATGACTTTTGTCATGTCATTTGAATATGACACTTTTTTGAGTTTAACATTGTCTGAATATCTGACACGCTCGAATAATTTTTTTTTCTACCCCTTTTTATGGCAACCCTCTACTTATTACACGTCAGATTAATATCGCTTAGTTATCAGAAGTACATAGCGTGTATACATTATGAATATCTGACGCGTTCGAGTATTTCCATGTAACTGTTTTTTTTTACATATTTGAAAATTTGTACACGCTTTCCTCCACACTAAAATGGAAAACAACATAAATTTTTCTTCCTTTCAGGACTTAATCTTCACAATCTTATAGGTCCCCATGACGCTTTAGTCACTGCAAATTTAGCATCCCGGACTTCCCTACTATTATATATAGATAGAATATATATTATATATAGAATATATATACAATATCCAATATATATTGGATACTAAGCCCAACCATTATAAAAGTGAAAAACAGTTAAGCAGGTCAACCAAATGTTGATTTTGTATTCGCTGGCATTATTTTTTTTTTTGCTATTATAAAGAACAACCAAAAGGAAGTACTTTATTGATGTTGCGATCTAGACAAGAGGCTAATAAGCAACTTAAAGATTACCTAAACTTATAAATTAACTTATATCTAAGAATAGGTCCAGTGACTTACCTTAGTCTTTCTTGTTATGCGAGACACTTTGTTCTTGTGTTCTTAAGTTCAAGTAGCACTAGCACTACACTACACTATCACTATATTAAACTTAACTCAAAAGGTTTTGTCCTTTTAAGTCTTCTTACGAGTCCAGTGTTAGGCTGGCATTATGTATTAAAATTTGTAACTTTATTTTTTGAATTATCGTTATTTTATTTTGTAGTGTGTAGGTTACGCCGTGAATGTGCTGACATAAGATATATTTGTCTCATTCTAAAAATGCCGAATAATAAATATTACTCTTATTATTAAGTGATACACGTATAAAACAACTATAATGTGATGTTGAGTTTAAATAAATTACTTTAGTTACCTAAAAATAGTATTATTTAGGCCCTTTTTTTATTCATCTTCCTGCCCTTATCCCACTCTAAATGGCACAACATGTTATAAACATGTTGTCACGTGATTCGGCTACGTATTTTACGACCGGCTGCCTACCTGACATCAACTTACCTTAGTCGTATTTACGACACATCGGTAAGAAGTGAGGGTGGTCTATTCTACTCAGCCGGATACCACACACGGCGTATATTTACTCCTTTTTTATCTTTTAAAAATTAGGCTGAATAGAATAGTATCACCCTAATTTCTTATCGAGATGTAAAAGGCGACTAAGGTAAGTTGACCCGCAATGTGGTATCCGGCTGAGTAGAATAGACCAACCGCATTTCTTACCGAGGTGTCGTAAAAGGCGACTAAGGTAAGTTGACCCACCGTGTGGTATCCGGTTTAGTAGAATAGACCACCCTCTTTCTTACCGAGGTGTCGTAAAATACGACAGAAGTAAGTTGACGTCAGGCAGGCGTCCGGTCATAAAAACGCAGCCAAATCGTGTGACAGCATGATTATAACATGTTGTGCCGATCCCACTTAGAGTGGGATAAGGGCAGGAAGATGATGTTAATAGCAGTAGCAAATCCAGGTTGGTATATAATTTAATGCCATCTAGCAAAATCAGTTTCTAGCAAATTTCCAGCAAAATTCATGATACTAGATGAAGCAATGGAGTACGGCCATCTATTGTAAAGTATAACCATTACAGAAATCACTCCAAGATTTTTAGATAAAATCAATTATGTAATTGAATACAATATAATACAACAAATCAATATTATTGATGTATAAAACAGTGATTTGTAAAATACATATATTTTTTGCAATGGCAATACAATAATTATAAAAGTGCCCCCTAGTGTCGCAAATAAACAATCATCCTTTAAATTCGTACTCGGTGTATTCGTCGTACTCGGCAAAACCAAATACTAATTATCACGGTGACTGGGACTTAAAAATACGTGTGACAAATACCTGTTATAAAATACTAGGTTATATAAGAACAACAATAGTACATAGCATGGACGTAGTATACACTGGACGGCGCCAAAAGACGTTGCCGATCTTGCGTCTGTGTGTAAGCGATTTATCGTTTGTCTCTGTTCTTATCGCGAACTATACATAAGAGTGAAAGAGATTGTGATGAAGTTCGGCAACGTCGCTAAAAATGTGTCCAGTTGGTGACACCAAATGAGGCCATAACATTGAGTTTGTTGAAGATTATTTCTTGAAATCTAAAGCAAATACGAGTGTTACTGATATATTTTTTCAAAAAAGGTGGAATATGTCGTGTGCTGCCTTAACGTGTCTATCAAGAACAACGAAAGGAGGAGTTAAAAACACGGAATTACCATTTCATAAGTAAATCTTTGACTCTCATTTGCGTGCTAAATTAAAGCGTTTTATTCAGTTAAAGCGTTTCAGATTATAATGTATCAGTACAGTTTGATATTCTCTAGCCGGCACGAGTGTGGGATACTGATAAAACATAGAAATTAATCATTAAATATTCGATTGAATTGTGTTACCTACGTAGTGATGTACACACTAACGAATTATTATGTATCGATAAATATCAGTCAAAGTTATATTTACTAGCCAAGTTAATGCGAATTCTCTAATTTTAGATTATTTTCTTAGGTTGCCTAAATGCCCACATATAAGAGAACAGTGGATAAAAGCTGTCACCGTTCTTACGGATATGTAAATGTTGGGAATAATGTGGATCATGATATTGTTCAATTGGCCACTGAAGCACTAACATTTATGTTAACATTTCATCTATACATAAAGCACCGAGTATGGGCTGCACCTTCGACTTTATGTTTAACGCTTCAAAGGATTCTTTGGTAAATCTAGGCTCACAGTCAATTGACTGATACCATTCTTGAGAACCACCCATCACAGTAAGATATGCAGTAAAGATGTGCATCGGATAATTCATGACATTATACTGCAGACTGTACACTCAGGAAATTATGTCAATCTATTCAAATATTTAAATCTATTCTGAACAGTAAACCAACTAGGTTGGTTACAACTGTATATTAACTACAGTACAGTACCTGAGCTAGGCTTCGATAATTATCGACGCCTAGTTTAGCTTATCGATAAGCTAAGTACTTCCCTAATCACGCACACTAATGCAGTTCTAAAAGTTCACACAAGCATAAAACGGACACACAAAAATAGCTAAGGCGGCATCCAGTGTATTCTTTATCCAAGGTACATAGTTATAGGGATGTTGCAGAGTAGATAACATTGATTGATAATAGATTTTTGCCTAATTATTATTAATAAATTGATTTTATAAAATCAATGATATTGGTACGAAATAAACTTTTTTTTAAATCGTTTTTTTACTATTTTAAAAAATTCCTTTAAATATTAATAATTAATTACAATAAAGGTTAATCAAAGTGGACAACTACCCAATAATAGAAGCGCTGTCTGTGAAGTTAAATTAAAACGTATAGTTTGGCTACATTGGTTTTATCCAACAGTGCATGTCTTATCTTTAAGATTATATACAAATTTAAATGTTAGTATCTTTTTATGCCCAAAAAACGATTTTTTTTTTCATAAAACCTATATTATATAAATACAATTATAGGTTATTTATGTGAAATAACAATTTTTTTTTCATATTTAACAATTTATAATAACAAGTTATCGTTTCATATAAATCACTTTAAAAAAATAGATTATTTTGATACATACGAAATAATCTATTTTTCTGAATACGTTATTGAATATAATGTTTTTTTATACAAAATACTAGATGAATATTTTGTCACAGGGAGTATAAAATACTCGTCGCTAGTATTTGAGTATTTGCGTATCTGTTCCAGGCTGTTAAATTTTAGTACTTAGTATTTATACCTGTTACGATAAATACGCCTCACCTCTAATCCTTTTGTCTTCTTCAATCCAATATGGCGGTAAACGGTGTATGGTGGATGTAGAATGTTTTGAATCGAAACGAGAATTAAAAATCATTAAAAAACGTCGGAACGGGGTAAATTGGTGCAATGGAAGGTGTCATCGCAAATGTGGCATGTTGAAGAGACTATATATCGAATGCTAGCGCGTGTTTTGTGTCAGATATCGTATTATTTTTGTGTGAATTTTGTGTGTGAAAATTTCGCTAATGTGCTCGACAGTGATATGTGATCGTAGATTTGGCGAGAGATATGTCTACTAATGATAAAGTTACATGCTCGGGCGTGAGTGAAAAACCTGCTGGCATCGGTGAAGGCGGTGTTGTTTGCAGTGAACAAAGTTGTGATATAAAAGAGGAAAAATTAAATAGAAAAGTTTGTTTTCCCAACGACGAGCAGCTAGTGACCCAGTACTTCGAGCCCTCAAACCCTTGGCAAGATGGTAAGACTTGTTTCTAACGCCTTTGGCAATTTGACAAAAATTTAAAAAGGTTTCTCTTGGTTGAAATACAGTAGCACATTATTATGCTAATTTAGATATTTACGGTAAGTAAACAATGAGAAATATATACTTATGTATCTGTATTCATTTATTTACACTTAGAAACTCTGACAATGTGAAATTAGACAAACAACTTTGAAAATGGCTGATTTTAAACCAATGTGAAATCTACTAAGTTACATCTGTTGTTTTCTATATGTAGCTGTTTTGCCACAATAATATGTATATAACACTTCACTCATCATGCTCCTGCCCTTATCCCACTCTAAGTGGGGTCGGTACAACATGTTATAAACATGCTGTCACATGATTTGGCTGTCTTTTTACTACCGGCCGCCTGCCTGACGTCAACTTACTTCTGTCGTATTTTACGACACCTCAGTAAGAAATGAGGGTGGTCTATTCTACTTAGCTGGATACCACACGGCTAGTATGGAACACTTTACTATACAATTATAAAAATAAATTGACGAGAGATCCTGGCCATTTTGAAACAAAAAAAACATATATAGGATGTAGCTAATAAATATTTTTGAATGTTTATATATCTATATAAATAAATAAGGTTTATTTTTGATTTTTCTCATTAAGGGTCTCATTTATTATGAATTGTAATTTACCTAAACATTTCCTATAATATTCTTTCTAATTATTTATATAATTTAATTATTCTGTATACATCATGGATAATAGAAAAAATGTTTTACCATTAAATACATTGTTTAACTATTGAATTTTGTAAAGTTACACATGTTTTCATCAAATTTTCTGTTTACTTCACAATTTCATGAAATAGACACACCCTTATATGTACACCCATTTTATCTATGCTAATATATAAAGCTGAAGAGTTTGTTTGATTGTTTGAATGTGCTAATCTCAGGAACTACTGGACCAATTTGAAAAATTCTTTGAGTATTACATAGAAAATTTATCAAGGAAGGCTATAGGCTATATAACATCACGCTTAGATGAATAGGAGAGGAGCAGCAATAAAAACTATTATGAAAACAGCAAAAGTTAAAGCTTTCCTTGCATGCGCTGAATGGTTAAGTTATTAAAAAATCATGTATTACGAAATTGTTCGTCTATAAAAGTTCTAAATAAAAGTCGACGAAAGCATATGTCTAGCTTTTAAGATTAACCCACTAGAACCTTTTTTATGGTTATCAAAATACTATATTACGGTTTTAATCTTTCAATGTGGGCGACTTGTCATGCATGTATAAGGTATGTGAATGTTGCCTGCTTTATACACATAGCATTATAAAGATTCTCTTAACAAACACAGATTACAGAAAACGAATTCTATTGTAACTTCTGTACATTTTTAGTCTATTTTCTATACTCTAACTTTAGTGTTTACAATTCTCAGTTGTATTTATAATAGTGTGGTTACACAGTTTCTTGTTATCACCGCAATTTGAACCTTTGCCAAAACAATAACAAGCTGTTTCTATATCTTACACTAAGAGTGGGGTGATTATAGCAATATTGGCTGTGAATTTGAACATAAATCATAATCATGATTGGCTTGTTGGCTCAGGTGGTTCCAGCTCCATGGCTCGCGGGTTTGATTCCCGCTGAGTTTTAAAAAAATACTATTAGTTGGTCCTTCAAGTTTAGGAGTATAAATTCAATTAATTCTTTATTCAAATTGGCTTTTACAAGGCACTATCGAATTGTCAAATTTTAATAGAACCTGCGATTATTTTCTCAAGCTCAACAAAAAAAATAACAAACATGCCTTTTTAAATATCTAATATCTTTTATATTTAAATGAGTTAATCTTGTATATATATTTATTTATTTTTTAGAATCTGCTGAACCAATATCGATGATATTTGACATAACTAGCCCTTAGACACCAGGGTAAAGTAAGTAAGTAGCGGCCTGTTACTATCCCACTGCTGGGCATAGGCCTCTTCTCTCCGTTATTGGAGAGAAGGATTGGAGCTAAGACCTACCACGCTGCTCCAATGCGGATTGGTAGGTTACACATATCTCCAGAATTCTCTGGAGAAATGCAGGTTTCCTCACGATGTTTTCCTTCACCGAAAAGCGTGTGATAAATTGCAGTTATCAATTAGACACATAAGTTTTAATAGAAAAACTCATTGGTGTCTGCCCGGGTTTGAACTCATGATCGTCTCTAGAGATTCACACGGTCGCACCGCTAGGCCATCACAGGGTAAAGTATAGGCTATATAAATCCTGACTCCAAGCCGCAACCTAATTTAAGACGTTGTTACGTCAAAATAATTAGGTAAGTGGGGCTCGATTAGGTATTTTCATTTCTAGAGAACACCCGTTCACCGAATAAGCTACACTGACTTGACAGTTTTTGAGCAAAAATAATGTTTTATATATTCAATTTGAATTTTTGTATCGATTATTCTCTCCAAAACCTCCTACATTCTGAATTTCAGGAAAATCGTTGGAGCCGTTTCCGAGATTCCGAAAATATACGTATATATACACACAAGATTAACCCATTTAAATATTAAATTTACATACTTAAATACACCCAATATTGACTGTTAGCGGGAATCGAACTCGCGACCCGCAGAGCAAGCAATAGCAGGGAGATTTAGACCTGCGCCAATGGGCCAGACAAGGATCTTTTTAATTTATTAACCCGGATTACCGAACTTTGTTCGCCGAGTCAAACTTCGAGTTATTCTGGTAAACCAGGCATTGTATGTACGGCAAACATCGGAAAATACCACCATTCGTCTAAATATATCGTTAATGAATGAATAACTACGCGTGGGCGACGTGTTTTGGGAATAGTCGACGCAACGAAAAAGTACTAAACTAACAAAATCTTATTTCTCACTAGCAATCACTAGCGCGTGGAATGATTAAAACCGTAATATAGTTTGATAACCATAAGAAATGGTAAAGTAACCTTAACAGCTAGACCGGAGGTATTCAAACTTTTTTCTATCGTAGACCACTTGTCATGTTTTCAGTTTTAGATAGACCCCCTTCTATTTACCTTGAAAGACTTAAATTTCTAACAGTAGCGAAGTACCTATAGTGTGAAAAAGTAACACATAACAACACAGTTTTATGTCATCATCTTCCTGCCCTTATCCCACTCTAAGTAGGGTCGGCACAACATGTTATAAACATGCTGTCACATGATTTGGCTGCGTCTTTACGACCGGCCGCCTGCCTGACGTCAAATTACCTCTGTCGTATTTCACGACACCTTGGTAATAAAGAGTGTGGTCTATTCTACTAAACCGGATACCACACGGTGGGTCGCCTTACCTTAGTCGTCTTTTATGACACTTCGGTAATAAAGAGGATGGTTTATTCTACTAAACCGGATACCACACGGCGGAACAAATGCTCCGAGATCGAGTAAAAGCAGTTTGAGACCGATGATGACCGACCGAATTTATATTAATAATAATATTATATTTTTTAATTATATTAATTATATTAATATATTGTCAAAATTATATTAATATTTGGCAATTTCTGGCCACTGACCCTCATTTTTATTTTATAGACCCCCAATTTTTTTTTCGCCCACGTAGACCCCTTGCAGTTCTTAAGCGACCCCTGGGGGTCAATATAAACCACTATGGGAATCATTGAGCTACTACATATGCTGTCGCGGACTTTTATTTAGAACAATTTTGTAATATATAATTGTTAAATAACTTTTACCGTTTTCATCTCATTCAATAAAGCTTTAAATTTTGCCGTTTTCGTAATATTTTTTTTATTGCTACACCTCTCCTTCGCAGTGTGGTATCCGGCTAAGTAAAGTTTGGATTTAAATTGCGACCAGCTAAGCACTAGATTATATTGTAATTTTTTAAAATACGTTCTTAATTAAGACATTATTATAAATATCTGGGTGACCGGGCTTCACTCGGTAATTTTTTACAAAAAAAACACTTTAAAAAAAGAAAAAAACAATTATTTAGTTGGGATCGATCCTTGGCACTCACATTTCTCGAGGCTTCCCGCTAACCGAATAAGCTACGTCGACTTGACAGTTAATGGCGAAAATTCAATTCAATATAAATGTTAGTGTTTTTTAATGCCCAAAAATAGGGATAAAACAATATTTTTTTTACATAAAACCTAGCTAGATCAATTTTTCTCCCCCAAAACCTCCTACATGCTGAATTTCAGGAAAATAGTTGGAGCCGTTTCCGAGATTCGGAAAATATATATATATATATATACAAGATTAACTCATTTAAATATTAAGATACTTTATTTTGAAAAGAGTGACCGCCGAGTTTCTTGCTGGTTCTTCTCGGTAAGAGCACCTTTACAGCAGTGTTAGTGCTGATAAAACGATTTTTTTCTTCATAAAACCTAGCTAGATCGATTTTGCTTCCCCAAAACCTCTTATATGCTGAATTTTAGGAAAATCGTTGGAGCCGTTTCCGAGATTCTGAAAATAAAAATGCATACAAGATCTCTCATCGAGAGTTATATATTTGTGCCGTTTGCAGTCGAGACCCAAGGGCCATGGAGTCAAAGTGCAAAAAATTTTTTATCCGTTCTAACACCTCGGTTGATTGCCTCTTCAGGTGACAAGAGGGCTGGCTCCTTTTTCGCACAAAGAATCAGCTTAGCGATTCAGCGCGGAAACGATGCCAGCATTCTTGGGACCATTCCACGTGGGCATGATTTGTATAGCCCTAGCGTGTAAGTAATTTAAGATAGATATAACTTGTACATTTTTGCTGTAAATAAACATACAAGATTAACTTATTTAAATATTAAAGAGGCATGTTTGTTATTTTTTTGTTGAGCTTGAGAAAATGATCGCAGTCATTGATGGCTCATATTGCGAATACTTTACATGTTTCCCTGCGGAATGTCTGTACGTACATGCAATTGGAAACGTTATCATATTTCAAAACTATTGCATCCATACTTTATGCAGGACAAAACCCCTTATGGGTACCGCCGCCCGACAAACGGCGGTTATGTCGCACTCGCACCGACTAAAACGACCTATGTGCTCCACCACGGTGCCGATGGCAAGGACAGAGTATCGATGTACACGATGCCCCCATCACCGCCGACAGCTCTGATCCCAGAGAACACCTCTGGGTAGGGACCCCTCGAAAGAGAAGCACCCTTCCGCTAACCGGTGCATCGGGAGCACCAAATGCACCGACCGCCTCGGGGACCTGTAAGCCAGACGTCCGATATACCTCGTTCGGAATGTCCGAAGGTCCCCTGACAGGGTGACAGACGATGGGCTTAGGCAAGTCGCTACCACCTGGACTCGCCAGCAGCAGATTGGATCCAGAACAAAAGTTCCCGGAACCGATCCACCGCGTCCATACACCATCACCATCCTTACTATCCTTACTTATACTAGCCGTGTGGTATCCGGCTGAATAGAATAGATCTCCCTCAATTCTTTCCGAGGTGTCGCAAGAGGCTACTAAGGCAAGTCGGCTCGCCGTGTGCTATCCGTCTGAGTAGAATAGACCATCCTAATTCCTTACCTTGCTATCGTAAAAGGCGATTAAGGTAAATTGACCCACCGTCTGGTATCCGATTGAATAGAATAGACCACTCTCTTTCTTACAGAGGCATCGTAAAATATGACTAATGTAATATAACGTTAGGCAGGTGGCAGATTGTTAAATCATGTGATATGTTATAACATGTTCATAACCTCACATAGAGTGGGATAAGGGCTGGAAGATTATGAAGCGAAGATACTTTTTTTTTTATTTATACAAAAAATGTACAAGTTATATCTATCTTAAACTACTTCCACGCTAGGACTATACAAATCATGCCCACGTCGAATGGTCCCAAGAATGCTGGCAGCGTTTCCGCGCTGAATCGCTTAGCTGATTCTTTGTGCGAAAAGGTAGCCCTATTGTCATCTGAAGAGGCAATTAGCCGTTAAAATTATATTAATGTGTATGTTTATACCGCTGTACCTACGCAACCGCGTCCACGTGCTGATCTATTTTGGTATCATGCTTTCGTTAGACGCGCGGTCTGACAAAAGTTTTGGCGAATGTATTTCGTGAATCGGAGTCACGTGGCGAAACGCTACTAGCGTATGTGTGCGTTGCATGATTTTTGAATAACTATCACCGTTTACTCAGCGCACGCAAGGAAAGCTTTACATGTTGCCGTTTCCGTAATACTTTTTATTGCTGCTCCTCTCCTATTTATCTTAGCGTGATTTTATATAGTCTATAACCTTCCTCCATAAATGAACTATTTTACACTGTAAGAATTTTTCGAATCGGCCCAGTAGTTCCTGAGATTAGCGCGTTCGAACAATCAAACAAACAAACTTTACAGCTTTATACATTAGTATACAGGGCTTCTTAAACTGTGGGTCGAGACTACTGAAAGCAAAAGGCGTCATAGAGATCTGATACTTTTCAATCATTATTGATACAACTACTGGCTGCAGCTGTCCTTTAAAGAACTTTTCTAACAAAGATTTATTGATATTTCTCCTCCTAAGCTCCTTCATTACCGGTTCATTCTCATTTATATTATTAGTGTGGTAGTATTTTGATGATGTGGTACTTCGCTAGAGGGCGTGTCTCACTAATTACACACATACCATCTGTTGCTGGGATGATGTAATCTTTAATTTTGCAATGTCATTCATTAATAATTTGTCCTCCTGCCCTTATCCCACTCTAAGTGAGGTCGGTACAATATGTTATAAACATGCTGTAACATGATTTGGCTGCGTTGTTACGACCGGCCGCCGGCCTGACGTCAACTTACCTTAGTCGCCTTTTACGACACCTCGGTAAGAAATGACGGTGGTCTATTCTACTCAGCCGGATGCCACACGGCGTCATTCATTTATAATTATTTATTTAAATATTATTATTTTTATATATTTTTTATTTCATTTTTATTTATTATAAAACTAGCGGCCCCCTCTGGCTTAGCATGGGTATAAAATATATAGCCTATGTCACTCAGTGAAAAAAATTATTAAAATCGATCCAGTAGTTTTAATTCACTCATTACTGCCCATGTCCCGCACGCGTCCAAAACCATAAAGATTTCCTGCTATCTTTGGAATATCTAAATTCATTCACTCAATCACTTATTTTTAAGCGTACATAGAGGATATAGAGACAAATTAAGGATGTGACTTTGTATTATACTATGTAGTGATATAGTCACAATTTCAAACACAACACAATTTCAACGCTGTCAAACGTAAAGTCATGGAGGTAAAAATACCTAGGATCGAGCCCCACCTGCCCTATCATTTTTTAATTTTTCTTTTCAATTTTTTTTTATATCATTTTAAAAATTACCGAGCAAGGCTCTGTCACCCAGGTACTCATTTAAAAACAACGAGGACTACGGAAACTAAATCGTGACGAATTCGGAAGCTGCGCACACTTGTCTCTAGTCAAGATCATTGTTCAGCGTCCAAAATTAATAGTGAGTAACGCTCACCTCGTTTTCCTAGAACGCGTTGATTGCGCTGTGCCAAATATAAACACCTCTTGAAAGTCATGTGTCAAAGGCAGGTGTGATATAACTGAGGTGTCATCGATTGCTTAGTAATCAGTCAATGGTTCGTACGAGATCTTTAGGTTGGTTTACACCAAACGAACATGGAGTTCAGACCTGTTTTACGCACAGCATGCTCGGGCAAATAGCTCTGGCTAATATAGATCAATATGACCGTTTACAGCATGTAATTTAAGTGAACATTTTCGAAGATATTACAGATTTAATATGCCGTGAGGAGGCCGCGCTTCGCCCTATAGTACTTCGAATTTAGCAGCTATATGTCGCTCTTTCAAGAGTAACCTCTAAAGAAAACATGTTTGTATTGTGTAATGACAAGAAAGCTGTGAATTTTGTATATAGACATTAATAAAATACATAAGGAAAAATGTAAAAAGGAAATAAGTACATATGTAGTATATGAATTTAGATATTCCAAAGATAGCAGGAAATCTTCTTGGTATAGGGAGAGGGGAATCGTTTTTCTCCAAATTTAACACTTGCGGGCCACGGGCAGTAATAGATAAATCAAAACTACTCGATCGGTTTTAATCATATTTTCTCATTGAGTGACATGGGCTAATAATATTTTATACCCGTGCGAAGTAGGGGCAGGCCGCTAGTATACGATAATTTAAATTTTTGACATATGTATTTTCAGAAAGGCTTGATTTATGGATATCCTAGATTTAATTGTTGATATAATCAAAATAGAATAATAAAAACTAAAAAAATAATAATAAATAAAAACAATGCTGATTACGCTTGTAAATGATAATTATAATGGAACTAGAATTAATATAAGGATTTATTGTTAATGTACTTATAATATTTATTTATTTATTTATTATGACAAACCAATAGCATTTTACACATACTTAATCAATACACTTTTTCATAAGGCAAGTTCTAGGTAAAACACTTTTTAACCGCGTTATCGTAGGTAGTAAGGTACAAAAATTATTTATGTTACTTAAATGAGACAAATTAAATTATACATACAAGAAATTTTTATAAAAACTATTACTTAAACTTAACAACTTATATCTTACATATCGTTGGTGTATCAAATAAATAAATAAATACTAAGTGTACGTTGTACGCGTTGTCCAAGAATCGCTCGTTTAAACGCGTCCGTATAAATGTGGTAATGGCGTCTGTGTAAGCGTGTATAATAAGCATTATTTAGAGTTATTCCATCTGATCCCTCACAAATCCGTATAATCTGGTATGACAAAGGCCAGCTCATGTTGGATGCCAGCCAATAAGTCGGTTATTGCCTCAAGTATAGGCAAACGGTTTAAAAAAGGCCAATGACACCGAGTGGCATGAAAACACGAGATTTTTTATCTATCTTGATCACTTTGTTTCTTTTTCGACCGATTAACTTCCTCTATCTCCTATCATATCAGAAACAAGGTGATCGACGAACCAAATTAATTTATTTATCTGAAGTTAATACAACAATTTAAATTATAACAAGACACCGTCATTTTGCGAGAATAGCAATGGTATAAACTCTTGCATCCTACTCATCATCCTCCTGCCCTTATCCCACTCTAAGTGGGGTTGGCACAACGTTATAAATATACTGTCACATGATTTGGCTGCGTTTTTACGACCGGCCGCCTGCCTGACGTCATCTTACCTCTGTCGTATTTCACGACACCTCGGTAATAAAGAGGGTGGTCTATTCTACTCAGCCAGATACCACAGTTTAGAGGACGTCCACTGGTTAAATAATTTCTGTCGTTTTCCTCGCAAAACGACGGTGTCTTGTTTTATTTAAATTGCTGTATTAACTTCAAGAACTTTAGTGTTACCCTCATGTGACAACATGTTATAAACATGTTGATAGTATATCTTAACTGCAGTCAGCTACGCATCCAGTTGCAACGATTGTCTTGTAACCATCAAATTGTAATAGTTTTTTTAAAAGATTAGGCGCTGAGATTCTGGCTGGTTCTTCTCAGAAGGAGCAAACTTCCGAATCAGTGGTAGCTTCTTTAAAACATTTAACGATTCAAAAGTACTGTATACAGTCCACTTGAATAAAGAATATTTTGAATTTGAATTTGCTGTGCCGACCCCACTTAGAGTGTGATAAGGGCAGGACGATTATTATGATGTTAATGACGTCCTCTGTCCGTCATTTCCACGTCCCACGATCTTGTGCCGCTTGGCACTTCGTCCTAGCGGTTTCCTATACCAAAGAAACATGTTACCCTTGAATTATAAGCTTATCCAATCCGCTATACATCTAAAGGGGAAGCAAATATTTGCAATATATCGACCATTACTAACATAAGTATTATGAATAGGGTCACCATATTTAGCTACGGATTTGCCGGGACGCTCTAGAATACAATAAAATAATCCTATCCTACTTCCTACTAATATTATAAAAGGGAAAGTTTGTGAGTATGGATGTTACTCTTTCACGGCGAATTCGCTGAACCGATATCGATGAAATTTGGCACAAAAAAGTAAGTAAGTAACGGCCTGTTACTATTCTACTGCTGGACATAGCCTACTCTCTCCGTTTTTGGAGAGAAGACCTACCACGGTGCTCCAATACCGATTGGTAGGTTTCACATACCCCCTAGGATTCTCTACAGATACGCAGGTTTTCACACGATGTTTTCCTTCACTGAAAAGCGTGTGATAAATTGCAATTATCAGTCACACACATAGGTTTTATTAGTAAAACTCATTGGTGTCTAGCCGAATTTGAACCCATGATTGTCTCTAGAGTTTCACACGATCGCACTACTGGGCTATCACAGCCCATTTGGCACAATTATTCACCGGAATAACATATAGGCTATGGAATTACTGTTAATTTCTTCAGGAATAGGATGACATTGTAAAGCGCCATCTGAAGATATTATCATCCTTTCATATGATAACGGGTCACGCGAACGAAGTCGCGGATAAAAGCTAGTATATATTTTTTCATTTTACCAAAGAGTGTTGAAATGAATGTGGATGGATTTTTAACTAGAGGGATTTAAACAGGAGGATATAAAAGGAATAGCGCTAGAGTTGACTAATGGCAGGAGAGAATGGAAGCAAAAAACATGTTGTGCTGAACCCACTTAGAGTGGGATAAGGGCAGGAGAGTGATGAAGCGAAGAAACAATTATATTAATGTGTATGTTTATACCACTGTCCCTACGCGTTTCATTTTCTCTCATGGTTATTTTCTGTTTAAATTATGTACTGTGTTTAATTAGTGTAAATGGATTATGTCCGTCCTAATTAAAATAAATTAATAAAGTATAAAATATAATGAATAAATAAATATATAACAGCTTATAATTTTTTTTTTAATGTGACATCCCTAATTTATTTATTTACTTATTTAGTATGGCAAGCCAATAGCATTTTACACATACTTATTAATATACTCTGTCATAGGGCACGTTTTAGTTAAATCACTTTTTAAGGCGACACCGTCATTGATACCTCTTTAGGAGTTCCCTCGTCTGGAGCCAATCCTGGCAGCTACATCAGCATCATTCTTATCATAAACATGAATTGTCATTGGAAGTGGACCTGTATGTAAAATTTCAGTTCAATCGGACACCGGGAAGTGGGTCAAATTTAACTTGCAAGATTCCACCTTCACATACATATAGAAGTTTTTAAAAATAGAGACTAATGGCAACCCTAACTATGAATGAGTTGACCTTTGATATACGCAAGCATGATGTCATTGTGACCTAGTGAGCGGCTTAACTATATGGTTATAGTGCTCAACGCCCACTTCGGAGAAAGGAATTTTTATATATGCTACCGTTAAACCACACAATTCAGACAATACGCATAAAGTCTGTTTTATTTTATTTTATTTTAAAAAGCCATCAACAATATACACACCATGTAGAGCTACAAATACACAGTGTGAAATTATTTTAAACTATGTACTATATTAATTATAGATAGCAATATTTTGCCATTTGTTTTGTGTATAATAAAAATACAATGAAAAATAATCTACAACCTACTTTAAGAAAAAGAATAAAAAAATTCCATGGAAGGATCTAAGCAGTTGTTTTATAAATTTAAAGGCGGTTTTTTATAAGTCTGAAAGACGATTTTATTGGTTTTTATAAGCTTCCAACTTGCTCCGTTCGCATTTTCGCTGTTGCTTGTTTAAAAAAATTTGTACTAAATGAAAATAGAAATAAAAATACATTAAAAAAAACAGCAAGTTGAAAGGATTACTTATGTGTGCCAGGGACCCTTGGTGATCGGTTAATTTGTAAGAAAGTAGTAGAGTATGGGTATACCTAAAGTAGTTAAAAATATAGCAATAAAATCACTATAAAAACTAAGTTATAAATGAAATATGGATAAACTTACTTTCTAATACGCATTCATTCTACGCCGTGTGATATCCGGCTACGTAGAATAAACCGCCCTCATAAGTCGAAATACTTTTCAGAATCCATTAAGTTTCATTATTTTCTTGTAAAAAAAAGTAATTATGTACAAATGTCTGATTTCACACATAGACTGTAACATATACATTGAAAACTCATAATGAAGTAAATTTCTTGATATACGGTTTGCGTGTTAATGATGTTGAATTGAGAAAAAGTTTTCCCATACTATGGTGTTTGTTTTTAAATTATATTTTACAGGGAGTTACCCGCGACTTTGTTTGCATGACTTTAGTGCTTTAAACTGGATTTTTGTTTTGACATTACCCCTCCATATCAATATTATAAATTCGAATCCCACATGTCATCGGCGCCTTCTTTATTTTTTATAAAAAAATTATTTTATATCTTAATAAATAAAAAAGGTAATAAATTTGTGGGTAAAAACAAAAATAAAACGTTGTATGATATGCATTGTTAACGAGTTAAAGTCCCTAGATGTGGCTTTATCATACTAATAATAATAAACTTAGCTATCATCAGTTTTATGAAATTTTGTGATTAAAGCTAAATTTTTTGACTAATAATTTGCTAGTTTTAGAATGTATTTTTTTGTTATTATTATGTGTATTTTATTAGTGTATGCACATGTATATGTGTATTCCCCCCCCCCCCCCATCCGATTCGAGTACAGGTTGTGTGAAAAAAAATATAAGTTTCCGTTTCCTATTTCCAGTGCCGACCACAAACCGCGCCCAGCTCGCTGCAGAATATCTGGAGGCTTGCAGATGTCACAGTACGCCAGCGATCGACCTCGTTTTGCAGCAGATACGGGTAGGTCGAACATTTTTTACTTATAAAAAACTAGCAATCGCCAGCGGCTCCGCCCGCGTGGAAAGATTAAAACTGTAATATAGTATTTTGATAATCATAAAAATGGTTAAAGTGGGTTAACCTTAAAAGCTAGACATATGCTGTCGCGAACTTTTACTTAGAACTTTGAAAGGGCACAATTTTGTAATACGTGATTTTTTTCGTACTAATATTTATTGGTGCTCCTCTCTTATTCATCTTAGCGTGATGTTATATAGTCTATAGCGTTCCTGAATAAATGGACTATCTTACACTGAAAGAATTTTTCAAATCGGTCCAGTAGTTCCTGAGATTCAACATCCTTAAACAATCAAACAAACTTTCAGCTTTATATATTTAATATTAGTATAGATTTACTTTTAGTGATTATATTGTGTAAACTATAACTTTGTGATGTACAATAAAGTAAAGGTATAAATAAATATATATACTCCTGCCCTTATCCCACTTTAAGTGGGGTCGGCACAACATGTTATAAACATGCTGTAACATGATTTGGCTGCATTTTTACGACCGGCCGCCTGTCTGAGGTTAACTTGCCTTAGTCGTATATTACGACACCTCGGTAAGAAGGAGACTGGTCTCTTCTACTAAACCGGATACCACACGGTGGGTCAATTTACCTTAGTCGCCTTTTACGACACCTCGGTAAGAAATGAGGTTGGTCAATTCTAGTTAGTTATAAGTATTATTTATTGAAAAAAGCAACCGGCGAGTTTCTTGCTGGCTCTTCTCGGTAGGAACCAGCTTTCCGAACCAGCAGTAGAGTTGACGATTCAAAAGTACTTGTTTACAAGTTTATTTGAATAAAGAAAATATTGAATTCGAATTTGAATTTAAAGATAATTATTATAAAATTCTTTTATTCCAGGAGCTACCAGAGAACACGATCGGCGGCAGCGCCCGCGCGCCCCGCCTCGCCCTCGCCGACTGCAGCCTGCTGGGCACCGCTCCGGCGGACGCTCTCGAGGCACTACTACGGAAGGTGCAGTTCCGAAGGCTGGAGATAGACCACGCCGATATCGACGACGAGGGGGCGGTGAGTGGAACAGAACAGTTTTCTTAATGTTAACAAACATCTGCTATGTAGAGACGAAAATACAGAATTCCTTCATAGAGCTCATTATACTGAACTGTAGGGGGCAAAATACAGAACTGTTGAGTTAAAAAATATAGAATTCCATCATAGAGGTCAAAATGCAGAGAGCTGTGAAGGTCAAAATACAAAACTGTAGAGGTCAAAATACAGAACTATAGAGGTGAAAATACAGACATGTAGAGATCAAAATATAGAACTGCAAACGTCAAAATACAGTAATGTAGAGGTCAAAATATAGAACTGTAGAGGTCAAAATATCAACCTGTAGAGGTTACAATACAGAACTCCTTCACATAGGTCAAAATATAATACTCCTAACTAGTTACCTCAAAATACAGTACTCCTTCATAGAGCTCAAAATACAGAACTGTAGGGGTTAAAATACAGAACTGTAGAGTTCAATATATAGAATTCCTTCATAGAAATCAAAATACAGAGCTGTAGAGGTCAAAATACAGAACTCCTTCCTAACAGCAAACATACAAAACTGTTTCCTATAAATCAAAATGCAGAATTCCTTACTAGAGTTCTAAGTACAGTTCTCTTTATAAGAATTTAGATTACAACACTTCTTCATAGACGTAAATATCAAACTTTTTCCTAAAGGTTACTATATGGTTAATATACCGTGGTAAAAGATGCTTGCTCGAAGTCAAAAAACTTCCAACAGATACCAGTATATCATTCACGGGACTAGGTTTGAGTTTCTGTAATAAAATACCACAAAACATACATTTTCCTACATGAAATTTCAAATCACTACATTATTATAAAACAAAGTCGCATTCTTTGTCCATATATCCCTATGTACGCATAAAACTTTAAAACTGCGCAACAGATTTTGATGCGGTTTTTTTTAATAGATAGAGTGATTCCAGAGGAAGGTTTGTACGTATAATAACATTCAATACGGAGTAGAGATATACTGTAATTTTTGAGGTTTCTGTAAATAATTACATTTTTTCCGCTTACATTGCAAACGCAGGCTAAACCCTATGAGATTTATCAAAATGATGTACTAAGTATTTGTACACCTTGAAAAGGTCTACAGAAAAGTCCGCGATGGTATATGTCTATCTCTTATGGATAACCCACAAAAGCATTTTTTGTCATTTACTTTTTACGAAAAATAATGCCTTATGTTCAAAGCAATTTTTATACAATACAGCATTAATCCTTATCCAATTAAGTACCTTAAATAAATTGTTGATTTAATATAGGTCAATATGGCCGATTACAGCATGTAATTTAAGTGAACATTTTCGGAGATAGTACAGATTTAAAATGCCGTGAGGACGCCGCGCTTCACCCTATAGCACTTCGAATCTTTTAAGAGTTTATTTAAAGACATTCTGTAATTAATTGTAAAAATAAAATACATAGGTAGGTAAAATGTAAAAGTGAATAAGTAAAAATGTACTATATGAGTTTAGATATTCCAAAGATAGCAGGAAATCGTCTTGGTATAGGGGAGGAAATTGTTTTTCTCCAAATTTAACGCTTGCGGGCCACGGGCAGTAATGAATAAATCAAAACTACTGGATCGATTTTAATCATTTTTTTTTTACACTGACTGACATGGGATATATATTTTAAACCCGTGCGAAGCAGGGGCAGGTCGCTAGTTAGCTAAAGAATATATTTATACGTAAAGCATTTTCGAATTTGCTGTTGAATAAGCTAATTTGACACTGCAAGTCTCGCCCCATTTAACGGTCTGGCATACACTATACATACCAGCCCAATAATTAATATAGAATTAATTTCTTCCCCCCAGGAGGCTTTATTCGACATGGTGGAGTATTATGAGAGCACGACAGCACTCTGCTTGATTGGTCCGAGGCAGTTCGGCATCAGGGGATGGCAGGCGGCTTCAAGGATGATCAAAAAGGTACGTTGTATTTTAGAGGATGCATGAAATGGGTCACTCTGTACGCCGGTACATAGTATAAAACAAAGTCACATTCTTTGTTTGTCCATATATCCCTATGTATGCTTATTTCTTTAAAAACTACGCAACAGATTTTGATACGGTTTTTTTTAATAGATATTGTGATTCAAGAGGAAGGTTTATATGTATCATACCAATCAATATGGAGTACAGAAATACTGTAATTTTTGAGGTTTCTAATAAATATCATAAATAATTACATTTTTTTCCGCTTACATTGCAAATTAAGGCTTAAACCCTACGAGATTTATCAATATGATGTACTAAGTATTTGTACACCTTGAAAAGGTCTACATAAAAGTCCGCGATGGTATATGTCTATCTCTTATGGATACTCCACAACAGCATTTTTTGTAATTTACTTTTTACGAAAAATAATGCCTTATTTTTGAAGCAATTTATACAATACAGCATTAATCCTTATCCAATTAAATAACTTAAATAAATTGTTGATTTAATATAGATCAATATGGCCGTTTACAGCATGTAATTTAAATGAACATTTTCGGAGATATCACAGATTTAAAATCCCGCGAGGGGGCCGCGCTTCGCCCTAGAGCACTTCGAATGTGGCAGCGATCGGACGCGCAACTGTCGCTCTTTTAAGAGTAACCTCTAAAGAAAACATGTTTGTATTGTCTAATAATGATAAGAAAGCTATGAATGTTGTATATAAAGACATTCTGTAATTAATTTTTAAAATACATAGGGAAAAACGTAAAAATAAATATGTAATATATGAATTTAGATATTCCAAAGATAGCAGGAAATCTTCTTGGTATAGGGAGAGGGGAATTGTTTTCTCCAAATTTAACGCGTGCGGGCCACGGGCAGTAATGAATAGATCAAAACTACTGGATCGATTTTAATCATTTTTGTCACTGATTGACAAACTATATATTTTATATAGCCCGTGCGAAGCAGGGGCAGGCCGCTAGTAAATAATATTTTGAATTTGAATTGGAATTGAAAATATTATTGTTTCCAGAGTGCAGAATTATCAGAAATCGAAATATCAGAGAGTCCTCTGGAGGCGAATCATGCTCCGGTGTTGGCGCGTTCGTTGAAACCAGCCTCGTGTCGACTGCGGTCTATATGCCTTCAGCGGGCCTCGCTGGCTGGGGATCCCCTACTTTGTCTGGGTGAGCTTACCTGAGTGACATAAGAATGCGTGTTGATCGACGATGCGACCAAATTCTACTATGTAAATGATTATATTTATTTTTATTTATTTTACCCCATTTGCTAATATTAGTTTTAGTTTTTTTGTTAATCTCCTTCAATCTTTTTTCTTTTATTATTGTGTCATCCTTTAACCTTTTTCTATTAGTTTGTGCACCCCCTGCCATTAATATAAAATTAAGTTCTCTGCCCTAAGGTTGCCTGAAAGAGATCGCTCTTTAACGATAATAACGCCTATTGTACCAAACTTTTTTGAATAATTACAAAAGTAATAATAAAAATTATAGATTATAGAGTCTATCTCCTGATGATGCTTCGGTTGCGGGGCGAAACGATTGTTGAGTTTGTGATAGTGAACGTATGTAGTGCTTGTGTATTGTTGTGGCGGTGGTGGAGGTTTGTGCATGTGTTTTTACGAATCCTGCATGTATCAGGTATGATAACCGATTGTGCACTCTACATTTAGCATTATATATATTTTTCTATTTAACTTCATCGCAACCGGTTGAGTAGAATAGAGCAACCTCATTTCTAACCAAGGTCTTGTAAAAGGCGACTAATGTAAATCCACCTGCCGTGTGGTATCCGGGTGTTGTAAAATACGTAGTTAAATCATGTGACTACATGTGTATATCATGTTGTTCCGACCCCACTTAGAGTTGGATAACGGCAAGACAATGATGATCAATGACCATACGTATATATTAGCGTTTTTCTGTTGCCCTCAACATAGTCTACGACCGTGTGTATAATTGTCTCATATAATTATATATTATTTATAGTGATAGCGCTCAAAACAAACAACTCGGTTCGGGAGCTGAGGTTAGGCGACAACGGACTAACGTCATCAGACGCGGCGCAAATTGCCTCTCTACTGAGGTACAACACTAGGCTTCAGCTACTGGATCTGTCTAATAACCAGATACAGGTATGTGATGGATTTATTTAAGTGTCCATAATAACGTGGAATAGAACGTTAGATTAATGCTTAAAACGATATAGAATGCTATGAATGATGTAGAAGGGTGAATGACCGTACCCCATACCATTCTATTTCGTATGTAATGCGCTGACCTTGACCGAAAGACTACATACAAATATGAAGGAGACAGAACTATAATGTTATTAGGTGATATATATAATAGACAAAGTAGGAACCGACATAAGCTTGCGGCTCCTGCTTTGTGCCTTGCAAAAGTACTTAAGTCGTTTGTGGGTTTGGGTATAAGATTGTATAATAACATTCCGCAAGCAATTTTAGCTTTGCCATTACAGTTTAAAAACACTGTTAAAGAGAGGCTGATACAGAAAGCCTACTATACTGTTGAGGATTATTTGGATGATAAGAATGTGTGGATATAGCTCTCTTTGAACACAGGTTCAAAAAGAGCTATATCCACTGTCTTGTACAGACAAGACAGTAACGACTTAATGTAAATAATATTAAGAATTATATTTTTAAAAGAGCAACCGCCGTGTTTCTTGCTGGCTCTTCTCGGTAGGAACAGCTTTCCGAACCAGCAGTAGAGTTGACGATTCAAATGCACTTGTTTACAAGTTTATATGAATAAAGAATATTTTGAATTTGAATTCGAAAAAACATTACTGGTTAGCCAGATCTCAATTAAATTATATTTATTTTGTTCGAAAATACATTTTTTTATAACTATATTTAAGAAGTTTGAATGTTGCTTAAGTTATCTTATAAGTGTTCAATGGATAGATTTAGACTTTGACTGCCAGTCAAGTCAGTTGGTGCAGTGGGTAGTGATCCTGCCTTCAGCTCCGAGAGTCGCGGGTTCGATTCCCGCCGAGGGCCAACATTTCCTATGAATGAATTTGTTGGTCTTCGAGTCTGGGTGTATATTTGTATTTAAGTATGTATTTAAAAAATATATAAGTATATATTCACCAGTTGTCTGTCACCCATAACACAAGTATTAAGTTACTTACTTTGTGGACGGACGACCGTGTGTGTGTCCCATATATTTATTTGATGACGTATCGGTACCACTCGGTATATTGTACCCATGTCTCCGCAGGACTCGGGCGTTGGAGAGCTCGCGGATGCTTTGGTCAACCAGGCAGGCCACTCGCCGCCATCGCCGCACCAAAGTCCGCGTGAGTTGTTGTCTATTAAATTAAATCTACTAGTGGTACTCGCAACTTCGTTTTCGTCGTAAATAATATTTATTTATTTATGACGTATTTAATATATAGGATATTTATTTATTACGTATTTAATATATAGGATATTTATTTATTACGTATTTAATATATAGGATATTTATTTATTACGTATTTAATATATAGGATATTTATTTATTACGTATTTAATATATAGGATATTTATTTATTACGTATTTAATATAAAGGATATTTATTTATTACGTATTTAATATATAGGATATTTGTTTATTACGTATTTAATATATAGGATATTTGTTTATTACGTATTTAATATATAGGATATTTGTTTATTACATATTTAATATGTAGGATATTTATTTATTACATATTTAATATATAGGATATTTATTTATTACATATTTAATATATAGGATATTTATTTATTACATATTTAATATATAGGATATTTATTTATTCCATTTTTAATATATAGGATATTTATTTATTACGTATTTAATATATAGGATATTTATTTATTACATATTTAATATATAGGATATTTATTTATTACATATTTAATATATAGGATATTTATTTATTACATATTTAATATATAAGATATTTATTTATTACATATTTAATTTATAGGATATTTATTTATTACAAATTTAATATGTAGAATATTTATTTATTACATATTTAATATATAGGATATTTATTTATTACATATTTAATATATAGGATATTTATTTATTACATATTTAATATATAGGATATTTATTTATTACATATTTAATATATAGGATATTTATTTATTACATATTTAATATATAGGATATTTATTTATTACATATTTAATATATAGGATATTTATTTATTACATATTTAATATATAGGATATTTATTTATTACATATTTAATATATAGGATATTTATTTATTACATATTTATTATATAGGATATTTATTTATTACATATTTAATATATAGGATATTTATTTATTACATATTTAATATATAGGATATTTATTTATTACATATTTAATTTATAGGATATTTATTTATTACATATTTAATATGTAGGATATTTATTTATTACATATTTAATATATAGGATATTTATTTATTACATATTTAATATATAGGATATTTATTTATTACATCCTTACTAATATTATAAATGGGAAAGTCTGTCTGTCTGTCGGTTCCGTTTTCACGGCCAATCCGCTTAACCAATATCGATGAAATTTGGCATAAATATTCCTTATATACCGGGGTAACATATAGGCTTTATAAATCCTGTTAATTCAACAGGAATTAAATTCAGGAGGAATAAAATACGATGACATTCAAATCGCCATCTATAATAAACCTATGGAACTAATTTTTATTTACGATGTGTCAAATCAAGTCAAATCTGTATTTACGAAGTATATAGATTCCATGTTTTTCGACTTACGTCAAAAGAGTTATCTTTAAAGAGTATTTATATTTTATTTTATTTTATTCGTTTACTGGACAAATTTAACTGAGAAAATTTAACATTGTAATAACAATGGATTATTGGTATAAGTAATACGGGTTATTTAGTAAAATAAATAAACTAATAATATTATAAATGCGAAAGTCTGTTTGTAACGTTTTCATGGTCAATTCGCTGAACCAATATAGATGAAATTTGGCAAAATTAATGTTTATACAGGGTAACGTGTAAAAATCTTAAAAAAAGTTATTATTATTATTTTTTTAAATATTTCGGTTTTTGTTTATTTCATAAACCGGAGAAAAATATTTAATAAAAAGGAGCCCGCCAGAATGATGTATGTAACATCTTTTGGCCCAGATCAGAGTAATAATTTTAGTGTTGTAATAGTTAGTTGTAATAGTTAGTCTAATAGTAAATAGAAAAATATTTGTTATCTTAGTATCAATTATTATTTTATCTAATATATATTTATTATAGTTTGAGGTTATGTACAAGTACGATTACTAGCTAAATACCATAATAACACATTAAAAACGATAGGATTTGTGATGAAAATATAACAATAAGGAATAACCATTTAAGTTCAACTTAAATTTAATCATACACATTTTTTGTTGTCAAAAAAAGATTTCGAGAAAACATATTCTTAAAAGGAACAAGTCTTAAGTAAGTAGTCTGTGGCAACAAGTAAGAAATAAATGACTAATAATTGACATGTATTGGGAAGTTTTATTTAATTTAAGCCCATAGAAATTAGGCCATACGGTAAATGGAAAAAAGATTTTATTTCTAAACACCATTTTTAATATTTGAAAAGTCATTACAGTTACATAACAAAGTGAAGTTAATATATTTTCAGATACCTATTTTAAAATAGTATGTTAAAAAAACAATTTAAATTTAATTTTTCGTATTTATTCTAAACTAGCGGCCTGCCCCTGCTTCGCACGGGTATAAAATATATATCCCATGTCAGTCAGTGTAAAAAAAATAAAAAAATGCCCGTGGCCGTAGCGTTAAATTTGGAGAAAAACAATTTCCTTTCCCTATACCAAGAAGATTTCCTGCTATCTTTGGAATATCTAAATTCATATAGTACATTATTACTTATTTACTTTTATATTTTCCCTATGTATTTTATTTTTACAATTAATTACAGAATGTCTTTAAACAAACTCTTGAAAGAGCGACATAGTGCTAAAGTCGAAGTGTTATAGGGCGAAGCGCGGCGTCCTCACGGCATTTTAAATCTGTAATATCCCCAAAAATGTTCACTTAAATTACATGCTGTAAACGGCCATATTGATCTATATTAAATCAACTATTTATTTAAGGTACTAAATTGGATAGGGATTAATGCTGTATTGTATAAGAATTGCTTCAAAAATAAGGCATTATTTTTCGTAAAAAGTAAACGCCAAAAAATGCTTTAGTGGGTTATCCATAAGCGATAGACATATACCATCGCGGACTTTTCTGTAGACCTTTTCAATGTGTACAAATACTTAGTACATTATTTTGATAAATCTAGTAGGGTCTAGCCTGCGTTTGCAATGTAAGCGGAAAAAAATGTAATTATTTACAGAAAACTCAAAAATTACAGTATTTCTCTACTCCGTATTGAATGTTATTATACGTACAAACCTTCCTCTGGAATCACTCTATCTATTAAAAAAAACTGCATCAAAATCTGTTGCGTAGTTTTAAAGTTTTATGCATACATGGGGAAATATGGACTTTGTTTTATAATATGTAGTGATTGTTATTTTCCTCGCTAGAGAGCTCCGATCATAAATGCGTCCGATCGCTGCTAAATTCAAATGGTTAAAGGGCGAACCGCGTTTTTTTTTTTTCGAATTTGACTAATACTGTTAGCCCTAATGGCTTTGACAGCGTCACCGATAAGACGGGCGAGCGCGGAAGCACCGCCGAGAGGCGAACCGCGACCTCCGACGCGCTATTTATAGGCTCGCGGCGCGGCCCCTGCATTTTAAATCTGTAATATCTTCGAAACTGTTTATTTAAATAACATGCTGTAAAGGGTCAATATTAAATAAACAATATATTTAAGGTTCTTAATTGGATAAGGATTAATGCTGCATTGTATAAAAATTGCTTTGAACATACGGCATCATTTTTCGTAAAAAGTAAATGACAAAAACTGCTTTTGTGGGTTATCCATAAGAGATAGACATATACCATCGCGGACTTTTCTGTAGACCTTTTCATGGTGTACAAATACTTAGTACATTATTTTGATAAATCTCGTAGGGTTTAGCCTGCGTTTGCAATGTACGCGGAAAAAAAATGTAATTATTTACGACATCACATTAGAAACCTCAAAAATTACAGTATTTCTCTACTCCATATTGAATGTTATTAGACATGTAAACCGTCCTCTAAAATCACTCTATCTATTAAAAAAAACCGCATCAAAATCTGTTGCACAGTTTTAAAGATTGAAGCATACATAGGGATATACGAACATAGGGACAGACAGAGAATGCGACTTTGTTTTATACTATGTAGTGATATTATTTATTTTTACAATTGATTAGACAATGTCTTTACATACAACATTCATAGCTTTCTTATCATTAGACAATATAAACTTGAAAGAAGGACATTTAGTTGCGCCTCCGGTCGCTGCTAATCAAATCCCTCTCCTTATCAAATTATGCTCTTGATTAAACTGTAAATCCCTCTGATTCTTCCCGGATCGATCTGATTTTGTGATAGAGATACACATTTGCAGGGTTATCAACCTATCAGTCTACGCGAACGAAGTCGCGGGTAAAAGCTAGTATTTAATATATAGGATATTTATTTATTACATATTTAATATATAGGATATTTATTTATTACGTATTTAATATATAGGATATTTATTTATTACGTATTTAATATATAGGATATTTATTTATTACGTATTTAATATAAAGGATATTTATTTATTACGTATTTAATATATAGGATATTTGTTTATTACGTATTTAATATATAGGATATTTGTTTATTACGTATTTAATATATAGGATATTTGTTTATTACATATTTAATATGTAGGATATTTATTTATTACATATTTAATATATAGGATATTTATTTATTACATATTTAATATATAGGATATTTATTTATTACGTATTTAATATATAGGATATTTATTTATTACATATTTAATATGTAGGATATTTATTTATTACATATTTAATATATAGGATATTTATTTATTACATATTTAATATATAGGATATTTATTTATTACATATTTAATATATAGGATATTTATTTATTACATATTTAATATATAGGATATTTATTTATTACATATTTAATATATAGGATATTTATTTATTACATATTTAATATATAGGATATTTATTTATTACGTATTTAATATATAGGATATTTATTTATTACATATTTAATATATAGGATATTTATTTATTACATATTTAATATATAGGATATTTATTTATTACGTATTTAATATATAGGATATTTATTTATTACATATTTAATATATAGGATATTTATTTATTACATATTTAATATATAGGATATTTATTTATTACATATTTAATATATAGGATATTTATTTATTACATATTTAATATATAGGATATTTATTTATTACATATTTAATATATAGGATATTTATTTATTATGACATAACCACTCTTACATTCATTAGATTATGAAAGTTAGTATATAAACTAAGAAACCTGAGAGAAATAAGACGTTAAAAAAAAACCACTGGTTTCGGTTCCACTGTGTGACGAAATACATTTTTATTAAATACTGGCCTGTTGGAGCTTCGGTAGTAACCTTGCCTTCAGCTCCGCGGGTCGCGGGTACGATTCCCGCCGAGAGCGAACATTTTCTATAAATGAATTTGTTGGCCTTCGAGCCTGGGTGTATATTTGTATTTAAGTATGTATTTAAAAATATATAAGTTTATATTCACCAGTTGTCTGTCCATAACACAAGTATTAAGTTACTTACTTTGGAGACGGACGACCGTGTAAGTGTCCCATATATTTAATAACTAAGTAAACTTTCCACTGCCATGAGATCGATATGTGGGTGAAACCGCGGGATTTTACTACTATGTATATATTTATATTTCAGTGGGTGTCTACGAGTCGAGAGGACTAGCGTTTCTTGTATTGTGGAACAATCAGCTTACGAGAAATTGTGCGTCGCATTTGGCTAAAGTTCTGGTGGGTATTATTAATTTATTTATTTATGTACCATAATAGCCGTGTGGTATCCGGCTAAGTAGAATAGTACCACCCTCATTTCTTACCGAGGTGTCGTAAAAGGCGACTAAGGTAAATCGACCCGCCGTGTGGTATTCGGCTGAGTAGAATAGACCACCCTCATTTCTTACCGAGGTGTCGTAAAAACCCAGCCAAATCATGTGACAGCATGTTTATAACATGTTGTGCCGACCCCGCTTAGAGTGGGATAAGGGCAGGAGGATATATATATTTATGTACCATAAAAAATGTTGGGAAAAACATTATTGGTAAAAAAAAAGTGTACAAAGGTCAGCTTATCCCTAAGAAAGAGATCTCTGCCAGCTAACCTACGACACAGTGAGACAATTTATTGTTAAGAAAAAGTAGGTACGCAAATATCAAACATTATGAATTAAAATTCATCATCCTCATCCTCCTGCCCTTATCCCACTCTGAGTGGGGTCGGCACAACATGTTAAAAACATGCTGTCATATGATTTGGCTGCGTTTTTACGACCGGCTGCCTGCCTGACATCAACTTACCTTACTCGGTAAGAAAGAGGTTGGTCTATTCTACTCAGCCGGAAACCACACGGCGGGTCGACTTACCTTAGTCGTCTTTTACGACACCTCGGTAAGAAATGAGGGTGGTCTATTCTACTCAGCCGGATACCACACGGCGGGTCAACTTACCTTAGTCGCTTTTTACGACACCTCGTTAAGAAATGAGGGTGGTCTATTCTACTCAGCCGGATACCACACGGCGGGTTGACTTACCTTAGTCACCTTTTACGACACCTCGGTAAGACATGAGGATGGTACTATTCTACTCAGCCGGATACCACACGGCTAACATATATTTATCCATATATTTATATTTATTTATTTATGAAAGTTTTTTTCCGTTTTAACAGAGGTCCTCCCAATCCCTCTGCGTGTTGAACATAGGGCGTAACGCTCTTGGTTCGGATGCTGTGAGAGCTTTACAGACTGACAGGATAGGGGGTGGCCCTCTCGTGTCCTTAGGGCTCCAGGCGGCTAGGTTGGGTCCAGATGCTGCTAGAGCGGTCGCAGATCTCATCCGGAACGATACTAAACTACAGGTCAGTGTTTATATGACTATATTGAATTTTTATCCGGCTCGAAGGACCAATGTTAAATTACGTAAAAATAAAACGAACCACCAGTTTAGGATACTGTCTGTTCGAGTCAATCGTTTACGTCATTACTATAACTTTAAATGCATGTCAGTTTCAATAAATCTTAAGGAGATACAGACGTGTTTTACTTTAATACAAACTTGCTGGAGGAAAACAAACCTTAACTACATAAACATATGGTCGACATCGAGCCGGAACGAAACCAGAAAAATAGTGTAATTAGAGAACAATAGGCCGCTACCTGAGAGACCGCCCGGCGACCTTTTTTTATGCGATCGGACGATACGAGTGTTATTAAGTGCTACGAGCAATTAGAAGTTTACTAAAGAATTGTTGGATTGAATTGAATTCGTGTTTTACGTATTTTTAAATATAAACAATGAGTGTTGCGTCTAATAATGAACAAGAAAGACTAGTTAATGCACTCGAAGATACTTATAAATTGTTACAAAAAACACAAGCAAACTTGAAAAAATGTCCGAAACAAAGATTAACACGAGGATACGTCGAGGCAAGGTTACAATGCATCGAAGGGTATTGGCAAACGTTTACGAAGACACATCAAGAATTGGTGAAATGTACTCCAAAATGTAAACAAAATGAAATTTCATACTTCGTGAACGAGGAATATTTTTTAGTTGAAGATCTATATTCGTGTTTAGTGGGTGACATGAAAGACATGTTATCATCGACATCTCCCACGGATCCAAGTACGAGTAAGCTGATGCCAGTACATGAGCCGTTCGTGAAATTGCCTCAAATTGAATTACCCACATTTGCAGGGTGTTATGATGATTGGCCAACGTTTAGAGATTTATTTACATCATTGATTCACAACAACACGTCCTTAAGTAAGGTTCAGAAGTTACATTACTTAAAGTCAAGCATTGTTGGCGAACCTGAAGTACTCCTGAAACATGTTAGTATAGAAGACAATAACTACGATCAGGCGTGGAATATATTGTTACAAAGATACGGAAACAGAAGATTGATTGTCAACACGTTACTGCAGAAGTTATTTAACCAGAAAAGAATTATTAATCCAACATCTAATAACTTGAAAAATCTGTTAGATACTACAGATCAATGTTTGAATAATTAGAAAATCAAGACATTCCGACTGACTCTTGGGACCAAGTCATTATATACCTTATAGTGCAACGATTAGATGTTGAAACGCATAAGGCCTGGGAAGAATTTTCATATAAAGAAGATTCCAATATTCTTCCTACGTGGGCTGATATGAAGCCTTTTCTGAAAACGAAGTTTCGTACACTTGAGATGGTGAATCCTGCTATGGTCAAGGAGCGTATAGTTCTTAAGGCGAAAACTTTCCACACGATGTCATCAGAAAATAAGGACACTTCAACACCTATGAGATTGTGCAGCATGTGTAAGGCTGATCATGCTTTATGTAACTGTAAGGACTTCTGTAAGTTGGGAACTGATGAGAGAAATGATTTTGTCAAACAAAATAGATTATGTTACAATTGTTTAATGGCAGGACATTCGGTAGCGAGATGTCGGATTCCCACATCTTGCAGAAGATGCAAGCGCCGACATCATACGCTGTTACACGAGTCAAACGATGGTAATCAATCAGAGAATATAGCAATACACCAACATACAAGAGAAGATCATGAACCTAACACTATAAAGGATGACGAATCAGAGGTCGCAATATCATCTCATTTTGCGGCTGGGCAGTCTGCAACATTGCTGGCCACAGCGATAGTTATAGTACGGAATGACAAGGGACAGAGCAGTTTACTGCGTGCCTTAATAGATCAAGGCTCCCAAGCCAACTTCATTTCTGAAAGAGCAGCACAATTGTTGAAGGTCAAGAGATCTCCTGCTAAAGGAAAAATCGTAGGTGTTGGTAATACGCATACTACAGTAAATCATGTCGTACAAATGGAACTTCAATCCAGATGCGATGACGACTTCAAGCTTACTATAAATGCATATGTCATGCCTACTAAATTAACGTCACAGTTACCTACAAAACAAATTACAAGCACATTACAAACCTGGCCACATTTAGAAGGACTCGCCCTGGCAGATCCGAGTTTTCATACACCAGGGCGAATAGACTTGTTACTGGGTGTAGACGTTTATGCCCAAATCCTGAAGGCTGAAATATTGAAAGGTACACTAGGCTCCCCTTGCGCTCAAAATACAAGCCTTGGTTGGATTTTATTCGGACAAATTCAGACAGAAGTTTCTCAGCAACAAATACTTGTAATGCACAATTGCCTTAACATAGACGATATGTTAAAAACACTATGGGAAGTAGATACAGATACCAGGGAAATACTTACCAAGGACGAAGAAACCTGTGAAAGGATTTACAATGAAACATACACTCGAAGCAAAGAGGGTAGATATATTGTAAAATTACCTTTTAAAAATATGAATCCACAATGCATCAAAGGAAACACTAAAGAGGGAGCTTTAAAAAGACTGCTACATTTAGAGAAACGTTTCGAAAAGAATGAGGACTTAAGAAAAAGTTACACCAAGGAAATCAACGATTATTATGAAAAGGAACACATGGAAAGGGTTCCGGAACATGACAAAGATAAAGCGGCTGTATATTTACCTCATCACCCCGTATTTAAACATGACAGTGAAACAACTCAGGTGAGACCAGTATTTGACGCCTCGCACCGGGGATCTAACAATATTGCGCTTAACGATGAACTTCGGATAGGACCACTGATACAGGAAGACATGAGATCATTGGTAATGCGATGGCGTCTGAAAAGGGTAGCATTCACAGCAGACATACGGAAAATGTATCGACAAATACTTGTTACCAAGGAAGATACCGATTATCAACGCATTCTCTGGAGAAACAATACGCAAGATCCTATAGAGGAGTACCGTCTTCTACGTGTTACCTTCGGTACAGCATGTGCTCCTTTCCTCGCTGTAAAAACACTTCACCAAGTAGCAGACGATGAAGGAGGAAATGATAAGATAGCCACTGAAACTATTAAAAATGATTTCTACATGGATGATCTCATGTCAGGACAAGATACAGTTGAAGAGGCAGTGAGTGTTGCCAAGACTGTAAGAACAATCCTTCAAAAAGGTGGCTTTACGTTACAAAAATGGGCATCCAATCGAGCAGAATTTTTGAAGGAATTTCATCCTGCAGAACTGAGCTCCCATGTACAAATAGACCTAAATCTAGATGGTACCATTAAAACTTTGGGCTTATCGTGGAATATGGGTGAAGATATGCTACAATATAATCTTAAATTACCATCTGTGCCTACAATTATCACAAAAAGGAAAATACTTGCGGAAGTTCAAACTCTTTTTGATCCTCTTGGTTGGCTGGCTCCAGCGCTAATACCTGCAAAATTAATGATCCAGAAATTATGGCTTGAAGGTGTTGACTGGGATGAAGAACTGCACCTGGAAATTAAAAAAGAATGGTTAGACATAAGAGATAGTTTAAAATACATAGGACAGATAAAAATACAAAGATGGCTAAATACTACACTCGAAGCATTAGATAACGTTTCAATACATGGTTATTGTGATGCTTCGATCAAGGCTTATGGAGCTGTAGCTTACCTGAGAGTCCAGAAGAAAGATGGATATTACAGTACTTACATTATTGCTGCAAAAACAAAGGTTGCTCCAATCAAATGTTTGTGTCTTCCAAGGTTGGAATTATGTGGTGCTGTCCTGCTCTCAAAATTATTAAAACAAATCAGCGAAGCAATGCATATACCAAGGAAGCAAATATTTTGTTGGACGGATTCCACAATCGTCTTGTCGTGGCTGCAAGGAGACCCCAGTAGATGGCAAACATTTGTAAGAAATAGAGTAATTACCATTTTTGACAATATAGGAACTAATTGGTTTCATGTAACATCAGAAAATAATCCAGCAGATATTGCTTCGCGGGGAATGTTGGCACCGGATCTGAAGGCATGCGTTCTTTGGTGGAAGGGACCAGAACTCCTGAAACAGAAAGAAATAATTATGGAAAGATTGATAAATCACAATATAGATTTAGAAAAGAAGTTGGTGAACATTTGTCTAAATATAAAAGAGGAAGGTTCTTCAATTTATAAAGTTTTTGAAAATTTTGAAAACTTACCTGAACTACTGAAAACAGTTGCTTACGTCAAGAGATTTCTTAACTTCAAAAGGATGAATAAAAATACCATACAGTCCACTATTCAGGTTGATGAAATAGAAGATTCTCTGCAAAGATGCTTAAAAATTACACAAGGTGAAACATTCAGTGAAGAAATTCAAGACTTAAAAGAAAGAGGTAGAATAAAAAAGGCTAGCGCTTTAAGGTCGCTAAATCCATATTTAGATTCTGAAAATATACTCAGGGTGGGCGGTAGAGTAATACATTCCGATTTGGACTATAACCAGAAACATCCTGTAATATTGAGAGATAAAGGTCCACTTACCTGGCTACTTGTCGCAGAAGCTCATCAGAAGACCCTTCACGGAGGAGTGCAGCTTATGTTGAATTATCTGAGATCTAAATATTGGATTTTTAAAAGGGAAGAATGTAGTAAAGAAGTACTTACATAAATGCATTGTCTGTGCAAAACTGGCTGCTAGAACACGTACGCAATTAATGGGTGATTTACCAAGGGTACGCGTTACCCCAGCTCGACCTTTCCTTCATACAGGAGTAGATTTTGCAGGACCCTACGATATTCTGATGTCCAAAGGTCGAGGCGCCAAAACGAACAAATCTTATATATCCATATTCGTCTGCATGTCTACAAAGGCCATTCATTTAGAACTGGTGGGTAATCTGACATCAGAGTCTTTTATAGGAGCTTTTAGGAGATTTGTGGCACGACGCGGTCGATGCAGTGATTTATGGAGTGACCAAGGTCGAAACTTTGTCGGAGCAAACAAGGAATTATCAAAGGCATTTAAAGAGGCTGAATTTGAACTTGGCGATGAAATATCCGAAGTACTCGCGTCAGATGGCACTAAGTGGCATTTTATTCCTGCATATAGTCCCAGTTTTGGCGGACTTTGGGAGGCGGGCGTGAAATCAATGAAGTATCACCTTAAACGCATCTTAAATACCCACTTAACGTTTGAAGAAATGAGTACGATACTGTGCCAAGTAGAAGCATGTCTCAATTCGCGACCTTTGTGTCCGATGGACAACACAGACGCTGATAATTTGAGCGTACTTACACCTGGACACTTTCTCATTGGCGAATCACCGGTCACTATTCCCTCACCGAGTTTAAAGGACATATCTGTTAATAATTTATCTCGTTGGAATTTATCTCAAAGGTTGCTTGCTAATTTTTGGCAGCGCTGGCAACAGGAATATCTTGTCAGACTGCAACAAAGACCTAAATGGTTAAGAACCCAGAAGGAATTTGATATAGGTCAAATAGTACTAATAAAGACTGATGGACTGCCACCAGGGAAGTGGCACTTAGGGCGCATAGTGGATAAACATCCAGGCACTGATGGAATAACTCGAGCTTATAGTGTCAAAAGTGGAAATAACATTGTAAAACGATCAATCACTAAATTGTGTTTTATACCGATAAGTTAATGATTTTTTATGTTAAAATCTAGAATTCTTATATTTTGTATTTTTTGATTATTATTTTACTATTACATTTTATTGTATGCGATAAAATTGTATTGAATGCTTTTTAATGATGAATTAATTGAAATCAAATATTGTCTATTAAATTTACAAATTGTTCTTGAAATAATATTACTTAGTAGTTGTAAAAGGTTGCAAGCCCCTTTTGGTGGGCGGTATGTTCGAGTCAATCGTTTACGTCATTACTATAACTTTAAATGCATGTCAGTTTCAATAAATCTTAAGGAGATACAGACGTGTTTTACTTTAATACAAACTTGCTGGAGGAAAACAAACCTTAACTACATAAACACTGTCATTCACTTAGAAGAGTAAAAAGTAAGTAAGTAGCGGCCTGTTACTCACCCACTGCCGAGTATAGGCCTCCTCTCTCCGTTTATGGAAAAAAGGGTTGGAGCTAAGACCTACCACGCTGCCCCAATGATTGGTAGGTTACACATATCTCCATAATTCTCTAGAGATATGCAGGTTTCCTCACGATCAGCTTCATCGAAAAGCGTGTGATAAATTGCAATTTTATCAATTACACACAGAAGTTTTAACAGCAGAACTCATTGTTGTTTGAATCCGTGACCTCCTCGAAAAAGTCGCACAGTGTTACCGCTTGGCTATCACAGCTTCTTTCACTTAGAAGAACTGGTAAAAAATTCAGAAATTGCTCTTATTTGAAGGACCAATGTAAATGACTTTAAAATAGAACGATCACCAGTTTCGGATGCTGTCATGCACTGAAAAGAACTGGTAAAAAACTTAGTAGTAGCTCTTATCAGGATAAGTAAATATATGAGATTATCCGGCTTGAAGGACCAATGTAAATGACTAAAAATAGAACGAATCACCAGTTTAGGATGCTGTCATGCACTGAAAAGAACTGTTAAGAAACTGAGTGGTTGCTCTTATCAGGATTAATAAATATATGAGGCTATCCGTCTTGAAGGACCAATATATATGACGGAAAATAAAACGAACCACCACTTTAGGATACTGTGACATACTGAGAAAAACTGGTAAAACTCAGTGGTTGTTTTTATCAGGATTAATTAAATATATTCGCCAACCTAAGCAAAAACCTAAGCATCGTCAGGAGGCTTCACGACAAAATTGATGAGATTGTCGTAGTGCATATGTATGGTGCTTGTGGTAGTGTGCTGCTGGTGGTCTTGTGATACGTGCGGTGACTAATAGTGCACGTGCTTTTATCAGGATTAAGTAAATATATGAGGTTATCCGGCTTGAAGGACCAATGTAAATGACGTAAATATAAACTGAACTAAATTTATGTTGAATTCAATACATAATTTTCGCTATCAAATGTCAAGTCATGATAAAGCTATCATTTTATAATATGGGGAACGGGTGGTCTGGAGAAGGGGAAAATACCACCACTATACCACCTCCTCAACTATTGTTAATTTTTTTTCAATTTTTTTTTTATTTTTTTTTTAAATAACTTTTTAAAAAATTACCGTACAAGATTCGGTCACCCAGGTACACTTATTTTAATGCTTAATACGTTCATCATATTAAAGAGGCTATATTTTCGAGACGAGATCCACCTCCTATTTTTAATTTTTTTTAATTTTTTTTTTATATCCTTAAAAAAATTACCGTGCAAGATTCGATCACCCAGGTACACTTATTTTAATGCTGTATAAGCTCATCATATTACAGAGGCTATATTTGCGAGACGAGATCCACCTCCTATTTTTAATTTATTTTCAATTTTTTTTATATCCTTTAAAAGAATTACCGTACAAGATTTGGTCACCCAGGTACTCTAATTTTAATGCTGTATACATTCATCATATTACAGAGGCTGTATTTGCGAGACGAGATCCACCTCCTATTTTTATTTTTTTCAATTTTTTTTTTATATCCTTTAAAAAAATTACCCTACAAGATTCGGTCACCCAGGTACACTTATTTTAATGCTTTATACGTTCACATTCCAGAGGCTGGACCTGCGAGACAACAAGCTGGGCGCGGCCGGCTTGCAGGCGATACATAATGCTATGAAGGAGAACACTACTCTGACGCAGATCGACTTGGACGACCCTACTGTGAGTATGATAGTAGAGTTAATGGTAGGTAAAATATTTTATTTATTTATTTATTTATTTATGTACCATAAAAAATGTAGGGAAAAAACATTATTGGTAAAAAAAAGTGTACAAAGGTCAACTTATCCCTATGATAGAGATCTCTGCCAGCTAACCTACGAAGTGAGACAATTTATATTATGGAAAAAGGTACGCAAATATCAATCATTATGAATTAGAATTACCTACTAATTATTTCCTAATTTAACAATAAAAATATAAGATAGATAGAAAAATACTTAAGTCAAGTCAAGTCAAAGTCAAAATCATTTATTTGCTTAAAACATGGATACAAGTAGATGCTATAACTAATTTTAGAACATGTTTAGTCAAGTTTGACATGCAAATTATTTAACAAAGTAAAATTAGTGTTCACTTATTATATTATTATTATATACATATAAGCTGTGATGGCCTAGCGGTGCGACCGTGTGAATCTCTAGAGACGATCATGGGTTCAATCCCGGGCAGACACCAATGAGTGTAAATAAAACTTATGTGTCTAATTGATAATTGCAATTTATCACACGCTTTCGGTGAAGGAAAACATCGTGAGGAAACCTGCATATCTCTACAGAATTCTGGGGATATGTGTAACCTACCAACCCGCATTGGAGCAGCGTGGTAGGTCTAAGCTCCAACCCTTCTCTCCAAAAATGGAGAGTGGAGGCCTATGCGCAGCAGTGGGATAGTAACAGGCTGTTACTTACTTACTTACTTTTAAATACAAACCGTGTATCTCGCTGACTAGAATAAGTACCACCCTCATTTCTTACCGAAGTGTCGTAAAAGGCGACTAAGGTAAGTCGACCCGCCGTGTGGTATCCGGCTGAGTAGAATAGACCACCCTCATTTATTACTGAGGTGTCGTTGGCGACTGAGGTAAGTCGTACCCGCCTTGTTGTATCCAGCTGAGTAAAATAGACCACCTTCATTTCTTACCGAGGTGGCGTAAAAGGCGCCTAAGATAAGCTGACCCGCCGTTTGGTATCCGGCTGAGTAGAATAGACCATCCTCCTTCTTACCGAGGTTTCGTAAAATACGACTGAGGTAAGTTGACGTCAGGCAGGCGGCCGGTTATAAACAACGTAGCCAAATTATGTGACAACATGTTTATAACATGTTGTGCCGACCCCACTTAGAGTGGGATAAGGATAGGAGGATGATCACATTAGAAACCCCAAAAATTACACTATTTTTTTTTCTCTATTTCGTATTGATATTATTATACATATCTTCCACTTGAATCACTCTATCTATTAAAAAAAACCGCATTCAAATCTGTTGCGTAGTTTTAAAGATTGAAGCATACATAGGGATATATGGACAGACAAAGAATGCGACTTTGTTTTATACTATGTAGTGATATCCGTGCGAAGCCGGAGCGTGCCGCTAGTAATATATATATATATATATATATATATATATATATATATATATATATATATATATATATATATATATATATATATATATATATATATATATATATAGATATATATATATAAAAGAAAGTTGGTCTTAGTTACACTATTTATAACTCAAGAACGGATGAACCAAATTGGTGGAGAGGTTGCTTAGAACCAGGAGACGGACATAGGATTTATCCCGATCGACCGCATTTATTTTATCCGTCCAAGTCACTATAAAACGTGGTATAACAAAAACGACTATGACAGTAAAATAATAAAACGCAAATTTCAGTGGAATAACAAAACATAAATGACAGCTAAACGTAATTTTGTCTTTGGATTTAGTATGGAAAAAATTTGACAGTTATCAAAATAATAGCTAAACGTCACCATATAGTATAAAACAAAGTAGCTTTCTCTGTCTGTCCCTAAAAATGTAGTATATGAATTTAGATATTCTAAAGATAGCAGGGAATCTTCATGGTATAGGGAAAGGGGAATTGTTAATCCAAATTTAACGCGTTCGGGCCACGGGCAGTAATGAATAAAACGAAACTACTGGTTCGATTTTAATCAGTTTTTTCACTGAGTGACATAGGCTATATATTTTATATCCGTGCGAAGTCGGAGCGGGTCGCTAGTAATATATATTATATAAATAATATAATATTATACTTTACATTAGGAAACAACGACGTCGGTGGGCGTCCAAAGCTGCACCGAGTCCGCGACAGTCGCGCGTTTGCTACGCGACATCCGCGCCCTCTGCCGCCGCAACGAGCCCGCCGCGGCGGCGCCGCCCGACCGGCTGCTTCGCAAGATCAGCCTCACGTGCCACACGGCGCCCGCCTCCAAGGAACGGATGGTACGATTTTTGGAATTAGAATTAGAATTAGAATTTTTGACGTGACAACGTCTTAAATTAGGTTGCGGCTTGGAGTCACTCATGAAAAAGTGTAACGCCCGCTCACGTCTGTTACGATGAGTCACCGAACGAAAGAGAGGCCCGCCGGACTGGCGAATGCCTTGCGTCTCTCTCCCACTCCAACATGATTGGTCCGCCGCGCACACTATGTTTTAGTAAACAAAATATATTTCTATAGTTAAAATTTGTGCAATTCTTATTTTCATTCAATTCCTTGTTCCTATTGTGCAATTTAATAATATTCATATCAATAAATATTCTAGTGAGAAAAAGACGTCACGTGAAATCTTTGCCCGTAAAACCGACTTAACAGGCAACCGTTTTTTTTATTTATATATGTTAAGTAGCGGCCTGTTACTATCCCACTGCTGAGAATAGGCCTCTTCTCTGTTTTAGGAGAGAAGGGTTGGAGCTAAGAACTACCACGAAGCTCCAATGATTGGTAGGTCTCCAGAATTCTCTAGAGATATGAGAGATAATATATTTTGAATTTGAATAAGACTTCAAAGATAACACTTTCTAATGTAGTTTTTTTAATAGATTCGATAGATTTTGAATAGATTGACTATCTCATGTTACAAGGTTATCCATTTATAACGGGACACATGTATACCTATTTACAAATTTTAATATTTAAATAAGTTAATATTGTATAATATATATATATATATATATATATATATATATATATATATATATATATATATATATATATATATATATATATATATATATATATATATATATATATATATATATATATATATATATATATATTTTTTTTTTTTTTTTTCGGAATCTCTGAAACGGCTCCAACGATTTGACCACGACAACTGGACAACTGAACTTGACCATGCAGGTTTTGGGAGGGAAAAATCTCGCTGGGTTTTATAAAAAATCGTTTTATTCCTGTTTTGCTATTGTGGGTTATCCATAAAAAATGCTATTGTGGGTTATATATAAGAGATAAACATACACCATCGCGAAGTTTTCTGTAGACCTTTTCAAGGTGTACAAATACTTAGTACATTATTTTAATAAATCTCGTAGGGTTCAGCTTGCGTTTGCAATGTAAACGGAAAAAAATTAATTATTTACGACATCACATTAGAAACCTCAATCATTAAAGTATTTCTCTACTCCGTATTGAATGTTATTATACATATAAACCTTTCTCTTCAATCACTCTATTTATTTTAAAAAACGGCATCTAAATCTGTTGCGTAGTTTTAAAGATTTCAGCCGCGCTTCGCCCTAGTGCACTTCGAATTTAGCAGCGATCGGACGCGCAATTGTCGCTCTTTCAAGAGTAACCTCTAAAGAAAACATGTTTGTATTGTCTAATAATGATAAGAAAGCTATGAATGTTGTATATAAACACATTCTGTAATTAATTTTTAAAATAAAATACATAGGGAAAAATGTAAAAATAAATATGTAGTATATGAATTTAGATATTAGATATAGCAGGAATTCTTCACGGTATAGGGTGAGGGGAATTGTTTTTCTCCAAATTTATCGCGTGCGGGCCACGGGCAGTAATGAATAAATCAAAATTACCGTGCGAAGCAGGGGCAGCCCGCTAGTACAATATAGAGTGGATTATCCGTTTTCATACCCGATACATGTATCTTCGGTACCAAATATATTTAATTTTTTTTTTACAGACTGCCCCCGCAGAAGAGGAGCGTAAAGTGCGTCTTCGTTCGCCGGCACCCTCCCCCGCGCCCTCCCCCGCAGGCTCCCCTGTGCCCGCTGTTGGAGCCTCGCGATTCTCAGTGCGTATATATTCAGTGACCATGCCTTTAGCTCTAAAGGGTGCGGGTTCGATTATCGCCGAGGAGAACCATTTTTTAAAGCTTTTATTCAACACAATGTATGTATGTGAAGGTGGAATTTAGCTAATTAAGTTTTACCTACTTCCCGTATGATTGAACTGAAATTTTACATACTGGTCCACTCCCGATGAAATTAAATTAATTTAATTTCTAAAAATTAAAAAAAAAAGAAAATAAAATTCTTTAAAGCTTTTTTTAAAGCATTTTTAACTTGATTTGTTTATCTTATTCAGGTAATACCAGTGACTACAGACCGATCGTTGGCTCCATCTAGATTTAAAGTCGTACAGGTTGGTTTTGTTTATAATTTACTTCAATTCACATTTTAATTCAAATTTAAAATATTCTTTATTCAAATAAACTTGTAAACAAGTGCTTTTGAATCGTCAACTCTACTGCTGGTTCGGAAAGCTGTTCCTACCGAGAAGAGCCTAAGAGAAACTCAACGGTTGCTCTTTTAAAAATATAATTCTTAGTATTAGTTAACCTCTTATTATAAGTTACCTTAGTAGTAAAAGACGACTAAGGTAAGTTGACCCGCTGTATGATATACAGCTGAGTAGAATAGACCACCCTCATTCTTACTTAAATCATGTGACATGTTTATAGCATGTGCCGAGAGCGGCACTTAGAGCGGGATTAGGGCAGGATAATGATGACACTTCATTTACTTGGCAACAGCCCTTAAGTATACTAACCTAAAAAGCTTAGAACCAAATATTAAATAATGATGCGCCGTTGTGTGTAGATGAATGATTTTATAAATCAACTAGTGGCCTGCCCCTGCTTCGCGCGGGTATAAAATATATATCCCATGTCAGTCAGTGTATAAAAAGCTTCAAAAAATAAGGCATTATTTTTCGTAAAAAGTAAATGACAAAAAATGCTATAGTGGGTTATCCATTAGAGATAGACATATACCTTCGCGGACTTTTCTGTAGACCTTTTCAAGGTGTACAAATACTCAGTACATCATTTTGATAAATCTCGTAGGGTTTAGCCTGCGTTTGCAATGTAAGCGGAAAAAAATGTAATTATTTACAGTAATTGTAATTGTAATTTTTTTCTCGACTCCGTATTGAATGTTATTATACGTACAAACCTTCCTCTGGAATCACTCTATCTATTAAAAAAACCGCATCAAAATCTGTAGTAAAAGCAAAAGTAAAAGCGTAGTTTTAAAGTTTTATGCGTACATACGGATATAGGGACTTTGTTTTACAATATGTAGTGATATGTAGTGATTAGTAATATCCCGCGGTTTCACCCGCGTGCATACCGATCTCATGGCAGTGGAAAGTCTACTAAGTCTGACCATAGATTAATTTTTGTTAACATTAAAAGTTTTATTTCTTAGTTAATTACACTAACATTCGTAATCTAATTAATATACAGATTTTTATGACTATTTTTTACATCTTATTACATTTTTATTACGGATCCATTTTTTTAAAATGTAATATAGCCTATGTTGCTCAGTAAAGATGCAGCTTTTCAATGGTGAAAGAATTTTTCTAATCGGCCCAGTAGTTTTTGTGTGAAAACATTACAAACATACATACATACATTTTCCTCTTTATCATATTAGTATGTAGCCGTGTGGTATCCGGCTGAGTTGAATAAACCACCCTCATTTCTTACCGAGGTGTCGTAAAAGGCGACTAAGGTAAGTCGACCCGCCGTATGGTATCCAGCTCAGTAGATAAGACCAACCTCATTTCTTACCGAGGTGACGTAAAAGGCGACTAAGGCAAGTTGACCTACCGTGTGGTATCCGGTTTAGTAGAATAGACCAACCTCTTTCTAACCGAGGTGTCGTAAAATTTGACCGAGGTAAGGTGACGTCAGGCAGGCGGCCGAACGTAAAAACGCAGCCAAATCATGTGACAGCATGTTTATAACATGTTGTGCCGACCCCACTTAGAGTGGGATAAGGGCAGGAAGATGATGATAATAGTAGTATAGATTTTTCAATTACTTTTTTGTTGTGTTCGTTTCAGGTGTCGGACAACATGCAAAATGCGCCACGGAAAACACGTTTTTCAGTCACAAGGAACTACGATAAAATATACAATCCCACTTTGCCACCGACGACCCCGTCACCATCACCATCACCTTCGCCGTCATCATCACCTGCCCCCGAAATAATGATAGACTCCAATAGTGATAATGATTGTACGGACAAAATCCAAAAATGTTCAAATATAAGTGATATCGAACCTGTATTTGATTACACGAGTGATTTACATAAGAGTCATCCAATAACAGATACAGATAACGTTAAAGCATCAATCATTAATGAAAGTGAACAAACTACAAAGACTGAAGTTAAATATAAAACTAATGATACAGCTTTAGAAAAACCTATTATGCACGATATTAAACCAGAATATGTTGTTAGTAAAACTATTTTAATACCTAAAATGGATAACAGAACTGTTTTGACGCAGACAGAGGAAATTGCCACAATACCTGATTTTATCAGTCTACTGGAAGAATCTAGAGATAAAGAAAACTCAAAATATGTCAATGAAAAACATAGTATAAAAGAAAAAAATGATGGTGACTGGAACAGAAAGATTGATCAAGAAAATGTTGAAATAGTTATAAGTCAAGGTTTGGAAATGAAACCTGAAACTGTAATAAAAGACTCAAACGTCGAGAGTGCTAAGTCTGTAAATATACCTGAATCTGTGATAATCGAACCTAATGTTGATTCTGAAATATTATGTTATTTAGGTCCTGAAATTACTAAAGTATCTGAAGATTTTGAAAATAAGCAAGAAATGCTTATGAATATATCAGATTCAATTTCAAAAGGAAGTGAATCAAGTGAGGTTACAAATAACTTTGTAGATTTAAAACTGTGTGCATGTGATTCTAAATCAGAAATTAGTTCGTCAAACAACGAAAATTTAAGAGATACAAGTGTTATAGGTGACTTTAGTGAAAATTTAGATTTAGTTAGCCTTAGTGACACAGACCAATTTAGTAAAAGTTGTGAAAGTGAAAAGTATGGTGATAAAATAGAACAAATGTCTCATAATGAGACCGTAGATTACGTGGGTGACGATAAAATAGTGAAAACAGAGACAAAATTGGTTAAAAGTAGTATAGAAGTTAATGAAACGGAAAGAGTGGAAACTGAAGTGGCTGTTACAGTTAGGAGCGAAAATAGTTTAAAAACCAAAGTACATCACGACCAAAATGTAAATAAATTAGTTAAGGAAGAAAAACGGGATGTAGCGATCAAACAAATTGAAGCCATAACAGAAGATTTAGGTAATTTAATTCAGGAAATGCAAGATTTATCGACAAGGACAAAGAAAAAGAACGCTACAGAGGGTGTTAATGTAGAAATAGGTTTAAACAATGTACCTGCTAATCGAGATAGTGTAGTTTTAAAGAAAAATAAAAGTGAATCGAGTTTAGACAGTCCGGATTTAGAAGTCTCTAGACTGATGAGAAAGCCTGTCAGTGCCTTTTGTGATAGCAGCTCTTCTTTAGAAATATCTGGAAGCTCTGTGGAAAGTCTTAACATTGAAAGAACGAAACCAATTATAATACACGAGGAATCACGCATGTCTAAAGACAGCAGCGTCGAATCAACCAGTGAAGTGACTCCAGTGAATCTAAATGTATCTATAAGTTCCAACGAAAGTGTTTCACCTATTATATTTGGGACCACAAAGAAAATCCATGGTTCTTTATCGAGTTTAGAAGCAAGTGTAAGTTCTGTAGATTCTGCTAGGCACGAAAAGATCATGTTGACCTCTGCCGATTCGGGAATAGAATACTCATTACAAAATCCCTCAGAAAATAGAGAAGATAGCTCATCAAATGAAGGCACTTTGACCTGCAGTTCGAGTTTAAAGGAATCAGTCAAAAAAGAATCACACGAAACGCTTGCCTCTCCAAAGCGTACTTCGAGCCTTTTAGACGTGCCTGCTTTAAAATCAAAAGGATTAGAACGTATGAGAAAGATATCTTGGGTTGCACCTTCATCTAGTTTTCATTTACCGAGACCTGAAGAAAAAGTTGAATATAAATTCCCAACTAATTTGGAAAAACTATTAAGTTTGTTCCAGCACCCAAGCAGTTTGTTTACGAGAAGTAACAGCGACGATGATAAAAAATCTGCGTCAAGTACACCGCCTAGAAAAGACTCCTCTTTGACGAGCTCATTTTGGTCTTGGGGCAGTGTTACTGAGAAAGCCGATAAAGACGACGCAGACAGTCTGTCGGAAGCGACTGATTCCACTCTTTCAGAAAGGGTCCAGGTTTCCTTCGTCGACGAGTCTTTTTCCAGAAAACTCGATAGCAAAACACCATCGACTGACACTGACAACACGCTCAGCGAGTTTCAGACTTTCCCTAATAATGGTGAGAGTGCAAAAGTTACCGAACTAACCACCGATGAGAAATTAGTACAAAAATCTTTAGCTTTAAGCGATATTGACGCATGCTCGGACGATCCGGGCGCGTGTGATAAAATAGATCTCAATATGCCCAACGACTTGAATAAAAATGTATACGAAGTCCAAGCGTCCGAGAACCGGGACTCCGGTGATAAATCGGACACCGGTGCGTGTAGCGAAGCTACATTAGTTAAGTTAGATGATGAAAAATCAATAGATGTAAGGCCGCGGTCCTTCGCGTCTGTACTCAAATCTTCAGGTTCTGAAAATTCTCTAGAAAAACAGACCAGCCCAGATACAGGACAGCCGGTAGACAAGCTACCTAGTAAAGTTATTCGGGGCATCAAAGAAAATATTAGTCCAGAAAATACATTCACATCAAGTATGGCCACTAAAGCATTAGCGATGGAGATAGCTGAGCGGCAAATAAAAAACAAACCTATAGTTAATGCGATTTGGGAAGTAACAATGCCGTTGTTGGAGAAAAGTGAAGTTAAAACTGACGAAGTGAAAACACAAAGTGATTTGGCGCCCATTGCAACGATTGACGAAACAAGTGACGTGGCAGCTGATGATGTGATTCAGTTAGCTTATATAGACGATTCTAAGGTGGAAGAAAGAGTAGTTGGTATTGAACAGAAATTAGACGAAAAACACGAAGTCGAAAATGTTGATTTAGGAAAAGACGCGTTGTCGTATCTTATGTACGAAAATCAAGATTTCGAAGCTGACGCATCGCGTTCTATAGCCGACAGCAAATCACAACAAGGATCTCTCGCTGAAGAATTAAGAGATGCTGAGATAAAAGAAATGTTAGATTTATCTCCCGAGTTAGTTATCGACGAAGCTGCGGCAGTACCTGAGATATTCACGGGAGAGATAAAGGGACGAAGGAGTTCGCCAATAATACCGGAGCGGGCGAAATTGAAAAAGTCAAACTCACTCGAGGATTTAACGAAACGACTCGCAATAGAGAAGGATAGTCCGAAAATGAAAACAATAGCTTTCAAAGTGCCAGAAAGCACAACGCCTAGGGACATACCTGAACGACGGTCAAAGTTGCGATCGCGGAGTGGTTCTAGCCCGAAATCTTTACCGGAAAGCTTAAACAAGCCGTGTCCGTTAACTAAGATGGAGTCTGTTATAAGTAAAAAGAAGAAAAAGGCTTCTTCCCTCGGGAAAACGGCGCGAGACTCTTTGCTGATGTTGAACATGAGTGAGGAAGAGATCGCCGAGTTCCGTAGACCGTACAAACTAACGTCAGTCGAAAGTCTAAGGTCTTTAGAATCGGTTTCGGAGGATGCAAATTCACAAAGCGGAACCTCCATAGACTCAAGATGTAGGGCGTGCTTGCGTACGTCGCAAGAAAGCCTCATGTCCTTAGATTCCATCACCGAAGACTGCAGATGTATGGAAGATTGCGAGAAACGGCACTCAAATAGATAGAGAAAGTGTTGTTGGGTGTAGGATGCGATTTAACTGCGACATTTTCGTCGCTGCGACATTTGTGTCGCGTATTTGGACACACGGGTATGGCTTGAATTAAAGCTCACTTAGACGTTGTTTCGAATGTGAAATGTAAATTTCTTATTAGTATTACCTTCCGCCGCGAACGGCCGTATATTTATTAACTGCAATGTTGTAATGTGTAAAAAAAAATTAATAATAATGTACAGATATTTTTTAATATGCCAGTTCTGAATTTTTATATTGTTAAAAATTATTGTAAGGTTTTCGCGATTTTGCCGTATTGCAGACGATTATCGTATTATATTGGGGGAAATTGCCTATTTTACCGATGAGCAAAACTAAATTTTTACCGCGTATTTGTAATAAACTTAATATTTAACGCGAATTGGTAATTATAGTGGATGAAAATTTGATACTAATACATATTTAACTATGTATTTGTCTATATTTTGTGACCAAGTTCGACTCACTCAATAAGACTACATTAGTATTTGATGTAGGTAATGTTCTGGAATAATTCATTGTCAATAATTCTTGACATTTCCCATTCAGTTAGGCGTCCGTTATTTTTGCTTTTAGGATCAATTTCAGCAAACCCTTTAACCGTGTTATTGTGGTAAACGTAATATATGCCGTGAATGGGTAAATATAGTGGTAGCGATGTAAAAAAATAATCGATAATTTTTTCATGACACATCGATTTTTTAAAAATCGATTGTTGTTTTAGATATACCTTTTTCTTTTTTAATCTTTTTCTTGTTTTTAAAGATGATTTGATGCATTGTTGGATGAAACCAATTTAGCCAAACTTCATATTTTAATCCAATAGCGCGTCTAATATTACTTCTTGGTAGTTGTCCACTTTAATTCGTCTTTATTGTAATTAAGTATTAATATTTAAAAAAAAATACTTGTGAAATAGTCAGAACAAAATCGATTTTTGAAATCGATTATTTCGTAATAAAATAATCGATTATTACTAAAGCGATAAAAATCGATTAATAAATAATCGATAATAATTCTACTCCAAGTCACATCCCTATATAGTGGGCGGAAATTTGGTACTATTTATTGTACATGTGTATATGTTTTGATCCAATTCGACCCACTCAACTAGATTAAATTAGTATTTGTATTCCTGCATTGATACAACGTCTTCGGATAAGACCTATTTCGTCATCATATTTTTTAATAAAGACCTTACATGGTCGTAGTCCTGTATCCTTGCCTTCATCTTTTTCTACAATTGTTCCGATCACACTGAGACTTAGTGATTTCAAAAAGAATCTGTTGGAACAGATTTACGGAGATTCTAGAGTTTCAAGGGTAATCTGCCTACATTCCTACATAAGGGAATAATAGGATTCACGGCGAATTCGCTGAATCAATATAGATAAAATTTGGCACAATTATTCCTTATACACCGGAATAACTTATGGGCTATAGAAATCTTGTTAATTCTACAGGAATGTCATTCTACATTGAAAAGCGCCATCTATTATCAACCTATCACACGACAATAGTCCACGCGAACGAATATATTTATTATTATTATTATTATATTATTATACTGCAAAATTCTGACAAGTGTCTGATTTCATCCCAATCGCTAGTTAATTTTTAGCGAAATGAAATTTATATGTTTCTTTTGGATTTCAAATTCTATCTTCGTGAGCTTCGCTAGCATGGGAATCAGTGTTTCACAAATTTTTTCCCTAATTGAAATTTGGAACATAAAAGTAGTTATCGTGAGTTAATTATAAGAGATTTTTGAAAATTTACTGTTTACATAGCGCACGCAAAGGAAAGCTTTAAATTTTGCTGTTTTTGCAATACTTTTTATTGCTGTTCCTTTCCTATTCATCTTAGCGTGATGTTATATAGACTATAGCCTTTGATAAATGGACTATCTTACACTCAAATAATTTTTCAATACAATCCAGTAGGTACTTTGATTAGCGCGTTCAAACTATCATTCATCGTTAGCGTGATGTTATATAGTCTATAGCCTTCCTCCATAAATGACCTATCTTCCACTCAAATAATTTTTCAATACAATCCAGTAGTTCCTTTGATTAGCGCGTTCAAACTATCAAACAAACAAACTTCAGCTTTATATATTAGTATAAATATAGAACACGGTGGTTTGCAAGTTTATAATATTATCTCAGGTGTAATTTTTTGGCAATCGTCGAAGCTTTAGACAATCTTGAGTCTAGCTATCGTCCCCAAAGATCCAAAGATAATCGTCTGCGTTTAGCGAAATGCTTTTGCGAATTTACTATTGATATATCTGTCGCCATGTTTTTTTTCATTCGCGGCTTCATAACGTTACACGACGATTCACGAACGTGCGTATTCTTTTGGAAAAAGTTTACGTTTCTTTCGGAAATGTTAGCTTTTTCCTAGTTCCACTAAAATTTTAACTAACGTCTAAATTTTTCCGAATAATACTAAAAACATTGAATTATATTGCTGTATTTCGCGACCCTTTTTTATCGTGAATTAAAGCAAAATTTATTATTTTATTAATTCAAATACAATTATATATTCAAATAAATTTGTAAACACGTGCTTTTGAATCGTCAACTCTACTGCTGGTTCGGAAAGCCGTTCCTACCGACAAGAGCCAGTAACAACCTCGGCGAAATATTTTATTAAAATCATGTTTTCAATTGAAATTACCTTTTTATATAGGTTTTTTATGTTATGAAATCATGTTTTTCAAACAAATCATATTTTTTTAAAGTGAAAACATCTTAAGCGGCGTTTGTGCACTTTTGTGATGGGTAAAAAATATTAAACTCGCGTCAGGACACGTGACCTGATCGACAATTCATGAAACGGAGGGAGAGTAGACCGCCGCCGTGGCGTAGGAGAGGAATTATTCCCCTCTGTTTTTCTCGTACAGTGAAAATATGTCTGCGCCTGCTATGGAAGTTAATTTTTTTTAATGTAATAATGCTTAACTCGCGTCAGGACACGTGACCTGATCGAAAATTCGTACAACGGAGGGAGAGTAGACCGCCGCCGCGGCGTAGGAGAGGAATAACCCCCTCTCTTTTTTCCGCGCGGCGAAAATGTATTTCTGCGCCTGCTGTGGAAGTTGATTTTTTTTATTATAATAGTTCTGAAGTGTTATAAATTTTTTTTTTTAATATTTTAGAACATAAATGATAGTATTTTTATACTGATAATTAAAGCAATTCGTGCAAAATTATTCACTAACCATTCAAAAATATCAAAAGTGCACAACGTTAATATTCAAGTTCTCCTTTATACCGGCACTCTCGTAGGGCAATCTGTTGATTTTATTGTTGTACGTAGATTTGAATACAACAGAGAAAACTGCAGTAAATATTTACTTAGCATATCGATTTGAAATTTCATTGATTTTATTAATTTTATATGGACATTTATTTACGATCTATACATATACAGCGTGCATAAAATCTTTAATATTTAAATGAGTTAATCTTGTATGTATATATATTTTCGGAATCTCGGAAATGGCTCCAACGATTTTCCTGAAATTCAGCATGTAGGGGGTTTCGGGGGAGAAACATCGATCTAGCTAGGTTTTATTTAAAAAAAAATATTATATCCCTGTTTTTGGGCATTAAAGAATACTAAAATTTATTTATTTATTAGAAGAGAGAAGAATAAATTGAATAAATAAATAAATAAAATTTATATTGAATTTAATTTTTGCCATAAACTGTCAAGTCAGCGTAGTTCATTCGGGGAACGGGTGGTTGGGAGAAATGAAAATACCTAGGATTGAGCCCCACCTACCCTATTATTTTTTTTCTATTTTTTTTAATTTTCTTTTTTTATTTTAAAAAAAGACCACCCACGCAAGGTCACCCTGAAATTATATATTTTATGCACACTTTATAGATTAGAGAATCCATAGACAAGAGTAAATATAAATCTAATAGACTATGTTTATTAGGCGTACAACATGTGTTAATAATTCATTTTGATCAGAATAAAGTACTTGTTAAATTGCGTTATAATTTTTTTTTTCTATTAATATTGTATTAAATCTGTACCAAATCTGTTTAATGAATATTACCTATGTCATTTTATTTGACATCTATATGTTTAAAATGCTCTCGAAATAACTAATAAAAAGGGGGAACCGTATAATTTTATAATTATTTTATTTTTAATATTAACAATTACAATGTATTTGTAAAATACGTGCGTTCGTGACAAGCAATTTATATAGTAATTGTCACTTGTGTGCGTACGCAATGTCCTCGTGTGCGTAAGGCAAATATTGATTTGGGATAGGGATGTGGCTAGGAATGTAAAAAACCGATTAATTTTAATAAAAAATCGATTATTAGTAATAGATTTTGTCTGTTTGCAAAAATTGCCTTTTTTATATTGAAAATTAATTTGAATAAAGACTAATTGAAGTAGTCAAGTACGAATAAAAAAATATAAGATTCGCTGTTTGCGAAATTCGATTAAAAATGTCGTTTGGTTACATTGGTTTCATCCAATGCATATCTCATCTTAAAACACAAGAAAACAGAAAGTGTAAGTCGGTTTTACGGGCAAAGATTTTACGTGACAACGTTTTTTTAAATGTGATGGATTGGAGTGGGAGAGAGACGCAAGGCATTCGCCAGTCCGGCGGGCCTCTCTTTCGTTCGGTGACTCATCGTGACAGACGTGAGCGGGCGTTACACATTTTCATGAGTGACTCCAAGCCGCACCCTAATTTAAGACGTTGTCACGTCAAGAGGGTAATTTAATCGGTTTTTTCTATTCATCGTCATAATCCTAATTCGGGTCATTCGCGCGGTGGCATTCGCGCGGGCAGGTCGTGTTTTAAGAAACCCTTATGCACACGTAGCGCTGCATACGTTCGCAAGTCTGTCTGTACCAATAATATAACTTAAATATATATGTATGTATATTGATATATCAAATTGATGTATCGTAAATTTTTTTCTCTCGACGAAATAATGTATTTGTATAAAAAAAATATGCGTAGTTTAAAAAATTAGAATGTTTCGATTGAATTCTCAGTAACTGTCACAGAATAATTTAATAGACGAATAAAATTGTACTTACAAAAGGTGTGTTTGTTTTCGTTAGTACATATTCTACTAATATAAATGCGAAAGTTTGCGAGTATGGATGTATGTTTGTTTCTCTTTTACGGCGAATCAGCTGAACCAATATCGATGAAATTTGGCACGATTATTGCTTATACACCGGAATAATAGGCTATAGAAATCCTATTGATTCTACAGGTATAGGATGACAATGAAAAGCGAAATCTATTATCGACCTAATTAATGTATAAAAACCTTAAAACTAGTCTGGCTCATCCTATAGAATAACATGTGAGTATAGCCGGTTTCTATACGTTAATTATGAATAATTTTCACGATAGTTTAAATTTAAAAATTGCTAATATTATCGACCTATCACGCGACAACAGTCCACGCGAACGAAATCGCAGGTAAAAGCTAGTATATACATATTATGAAACAAAGTCCCCAAAAGCTGTGTGTAACGGATTTCATCATCCTCCTGCCCTTATCCCACTCTAAGTGGGGTCGGCACAACATGTTACAAACATGTTGTCATATGATTTGGCTACGTATTTTACGACCGGCCGCCTGCCTGACGTCAACATACCTTAGGCGTATTTTACAACTCCTCGGTAAGAAAGAGGGTGGTCTATTTTACTCAACCGGATACCACACGGTGGGTCAACTTACCTTAGTCGCCTTTTACGACACCTCGGTAAGAAATGAGGGTGGTCTATTCTACTCAGCCGGATACCACACGGTGGGTCAACTTACCTTAGTCGCCTTTTACGATACCTCGGTAAGAAATGAGGGTGGTTCTATTCTATTCAGCCGGATACCACACGGCGTCTGTGTTTAACGGATTTATTTTACTTAAATATAGTATAGTTCTTGAAGGTTTAGATTAATAGTACATAAGGTTTATGTAAAAAAAATAAAGTAACGACCTGTTACTATCCCACTGCTGGGCATAGACCTCCTCCCTCCGTTTATGGAGAGAAGGGTTGGAGCTAAGACCTACCACGCTGCTCCAATGATTGGTAGGTTACACATATCACCAGAATTCTCTAGAGATATGCAGGTTACCTCACGATGTTCTTCTTTACTGAACAGCGTGTGATAAATTGCAATTATCTATTAGACATAAGTTTTAACAGAAAAACTCATCGTTGTCTGCTCGGGGTTGAACCCGTGACCCCCTCGAAAGAGTTGCACGGTCTCACCGCTAGGCGATAGCGATGTAGCATTATGTATAGGTTTTCTTAAAAACGAGGATTATAACAAAATAATTCTATGATAACTTTTTGTATGGTATATAATCTCCAATTTTGACTGGCCCGTTGGAGCAGAGGGTAGTGAGCCTTCCAGCGGGTCGCGGGTTCGATTCCCGCTGAGGGCCAACATTTTCTATAAAAATGAATTTGTTGGTCTTTGAGCCTGGGTGTATATTTGTATTTAAGTATGTATTTAAAAAAATTTATAAGTATATATTCACCAGTTGTCCATCCAACATTATTTCCAAATTTTATAGATATAGTCCAGCGGGATAAACCGTGAAAGTAACAGACAGACTTTCGTCTTTATACTATGTATTAGTATGGATGCTGTATTTAATTTTTACTATAAAATATTTTAACGAAGTCTATAAAATACTTATGTTAATGAGTTTTTAAACATGATCGAAGGAAAGTTTATCGTAATTTTATGTGAGTAATTTCAATATAAGTACCTGGGTGACCGAGCCTTGCTCGGTAATTTTTAAAATAATGTAAAAAAAATTGAGAAGAAAAATGAAAAAATAATAGGGTAGTGGCGCTCGATCGTAGGTATTTTAACCTCTCTAGACCGCCCGTTCCCCAAATGGACTACCATGACTTTACACTTGACCGCGAAAAATTGTGATTGTATTCAACGTTTTTTAAAAAAAATTTTAGACCCTGAAAACGGGGATAAACGACATTTTTTTAAAGTAAAACTTATCTAGATCGATTTTACTCTCCCAAAACCTCCTACATGCTGAATTTCAGGAAAATCGTTGGAGCCGTTTCCGAGATTCCGAAAATATATATACTTACAAGATTAACTCATTTAAAAATTAAAGATTACAAAAGTAATGAGAATATTATTTTGCTATAATCCGCGATGAAAGAAAATATGTGTAATGCTAAATGTTCAGTGTACTATTCGTTCTCATACCTGATACATGCAGAATTTTGTAAGAACTCATGCACTACCCGACACCGATGGCACAACAATACACAAGCACTGCACTCATTCACCACCACAATCTCAACAATTGTTTCGCCCCGTAACCGAAGCATCGTCAAGAGATAGACTCCACGACCAAAATCGCAAAGCGAAGCAATACCCAAATAAGCTTACTTATATACTAATCGGTATAACAACGATCGTAATAAAAACATTACTCCATAAGGTTACTTAAGCTCCTGATATGTTACCTTTCAAGTATCATGTTTCAAATTATTATAGCAAAATAATATTCTCATTACTTTTGTATTATGGACCTCCGCAAAGTAACGCCTAATTCTATAAATTAAATTAAAGATTACTGTATCATGTGTATCATTAGTATTGCCATGTATTACTAATGTATTATGTGTATCATTAATATTACTAATAGTTAGTAGTAGGTAGGCTAGGCTAGTATTACTAATCCCTTCTCTTAGCCATAATACAGGTGACTAGAAACATAGATTATCGCACGTGGGACAATTCTGTACGCTTGCCGAAACGAATGACGACCCTTATAGCGAGTTACAACGAGCGAGGAATCTTCCAGATCAATGAAGTGACGACCATACGAGCTAAGCACGAAGAGTCAGCACACTTCGAAATGGGCTACGTCATGTCTGAGATACTTGAACGGTAACATATCAGGAGCTTAAGTAGTCTTATCGAGTAATACAAAAGTAATAATATAATTATTTTGCTATAATCCGCGAAGAAATAAAATAGAAAATATATATAATGCTAAATGTAAGTGGACAATCAGTTATCATACCTGATACATGCAGGATTCGCAAAATCTTCGCGATTTTGGTCGTGGAGCTTATCTCCTGACGATGCTTCGGTTGCGGGGCGAAACGATTGTTGAGTTTGTGATAGTGAACGTATACAGTGCTTGTGTATTGTGGTGGCGGTGGTGGAGGTTTGTGCATGTGTTTTTTACGAATCCTGCATGTATCAGGTTTATATATATATAAGCATTATATATATTTTCTATTTTACTTCATCGCGGATTATAGCAAATTAATTTTATAATTACTTTTGTATTATGGATCTCCGCAAAGTAACGCCTAATTCTATAAATTATTATGGAATAATGTTGTAGTACATTGAAGATGTTTCAAAATTCCTCCTCCTTGAGTCGTCTTCCTCAATACTAAGGGTCGTGACCCCCACTACGGATCACTTTGGTGCGAACTATATTGCGCCAACGGGGTCTGTTCAGCGTGAATGGCCTCAAACATCCTGCTGTCGAGAGTTTCAAAATTATTTGAATATAATTTTCTTTATTCAAATAAACTTGTAAACAAGTGCTTTTGTATTGGTGTGGAGATCCTGTAAAGAGACCTATGTCCAGCAGTGGACGTCCAGTTGACGAAGAAATGTATAAATAAGACATAATCCAGAGCGCTTCTTCTTTTCACAGACAGGAGCCCTTTACTTACCTATGTATTTTTAATCCATGCAAATCAACAGGTACAGAAAATTAGTGGGCCTCGTCCAAAGACCTGTTAAATATAAAATGGACTCAGTATTGGATGTTGTCAAAAATACAGAAATGATACAGGGGCGGTTCTTTGAAATATTCCATCTGGTTAACATGATGAATGAGATACCGAGGAAATATGGGTATAAGGATCATATAATAAAGGCCGATCAAGATAATGCGCCCGGCGATCAGGGTAACGGCACCGATGTAAGTATATTTGACCAACATGTTCTACAATTTCGTTTGTATCGCCTTCTTTAAATAAAGTTAAAAGCAGTGATAGCCAAGCGATGAGACCGTGGAAATCGAATGTGTCTAGTTGATAATTACATTTATCACATGCTTTCCGCGAACGAACATCTTGAGAAAACCTGCATATCTCTTAAGAATTCTGGGGATATGTGTAACCTAACAATTCGCATTGGAGTGTGATAGGTCTTACCTCCAATCTTTATCCTCAAAAATGGAGAGAGAAGGCCTATGATCAGCTGTAAAATAGTAAGCGGACGTTACTTTACTTTAAAGTATTACCTCTTGGCTCTAATCCTCTTCTTTTCTTTTTCTTTATATTACCCGTATCCTCTTTCTTCTTCAATTCTTGTCCATTTCCTTCTGTTACTAAAAGGTTGACTGGAAGAGCCGTTTTAGGGATAAGTCCTTTACACATGTGCTTTATTAATTTTTTTTTATCTTTTCTAAATATATAAATAAAAAGAAATAAATAAATAAATAAGATTTCCTGGGTGTCACATGTCAGGAAAATCCATTATGGGTCATTACCTTCCGATGAAGACAAGCGGGTATGTCAGACTCGCACCGACTAAAAATCTAACAGTGCTCCACCACGCTGCTGGTGGCGGGGACAGGGTACCGTTGTACACATTGCCCCCATCCCCACTAACAGCAATTCCGAATTCCAGAGTGCGCCACCTCTGGTTCGGGGCCCCTCTAAGAGTGGCCCCTCCCTCCGCTAGTCGATGCATCGAGAGCACCAGATGCATGGGTTTTAAGGCTTAGGTCTATCACCGTAATTTTTTCCAAACCAAATACAGTTAAATATCTAACTCCAGATATATTTACATTTGCAGATGGAAGAACTGTTAAGAGGAATTGAGGAAACGCAAAGAATAAGAGAGAGGGAGAAGAAAAAGAGATTGAAGCAGCAGAAGAAAGACAGACAAATGTGGAATAAGGGCATATTGGTTATAAAACCGCAGAAGTCTAGGAAACCTGGGAACAAGTGGTGGCCAATAGATTATGGGTGGGAGATCGATTATAAATGGTTTTAATATTGATATCTATATTTAAATTATAAATCTGAAAATGTGTTTATTTGTATGACAGAGATATTAAAATATAATAAACGTTTTTTTAAAAGTCAATCAATTTATTTTCTTTTATTAACTTGTCAACTCTTTGCACAAATCACAACTGCGTCAAATTGTGCTACCCTTTTTTTACCCCCACTTTCATTCACCCCTTTCCTTCTCTCTTCACACCTCTCCACAGCTATCTCCACGTCTCTATGCTGCAACTTCCGCTTCCTCCTTCTCCTTACATTTGTTTGTACTTTCCAGTTCAAACAGAACTAAGTTTCCAGTTTGATTTTTGGGTATTTGGGTATAGATTGACTTACTTTAAACTGGGTACTGTTGTTCAAATAGACGAAATTGCGTAGAAGCTACCTACCAGCGACCTAGGGTCCAGGGACCAGGTTCCTTTTAATTAGGGAACAATTCCCTACACATAATATAAAAGTAATAATAAAATTACTTTTATACAACCGCAACCGAACCGTAGCATCATTGCAACCGAAGCATCATCAGGAGACTCCACAACAAAATCACAAAGCGAAGCTACCCTACCCTACCCAAACAAGCTTAGTTATATACTAATCGGTTCAACCCCACCATTTATTGTATTTTGGTTTGTAAATCTAGCTCTTAATAAGTAATGTAAATTGTAATAAAGTGTCTGTTATTCGATTGTTTTTATTTATTTCCTTTTAAATATTTTGTCGTATATAGTTGTATTTTACGACACCTCAGTAAGAAAGATGGTGGTCTTTTCAATCAGCTAGGTACCACACGGCTAACTAGTCTAGTTGATATATTGTATTCAAGAGAAATGGAGCATACTAATGTAATGGCCTGTTACTATCCCACTGCTGAACATTGGAGCCCTTTCTCTTTGCTTATAAAGAGAGGTTAGAGATGAGACACCTGCAAGGGAATTGATAGGTTACGAATATCCCTGGATTGTAATGAAACTTTCACACAATCTTTAGAATGACCAAGCGAATATTTCTGTAAAGTTTGATGGCGGAGCTATTAAAAGCTTTTATTTAACTTGTCGTGTATGTATGTGAAGGTGGAATCCTGCAGGTTAAATTTGACCTACTTCCCGGTGTCCGATTGAGCTGAAATATTACATACTGCTCCAGTCTCGATGACAATGCATGTTTATGATAAGCATGATGTGAAGCTGCCAGGATTGGCTCCAGACGAGGGAACTAGTCAACGGTAAACATAATTACAACAAATTTTTAAAAAAGCTTTTTAAATTGACTTGTAAATGGCAATAAAACTGTCAATGGCAGTTTTATTTGGAGTATTAGCGTGGCCTGACCGCTAGTCATCGATAAAAAGTTACAACATAGTACAAATTCATTGATAGTTATATTTATTCAGTTTCCACGTCTCGATTGGTCTCCATTCCAGGAAACTCTTAATGTTCATGGTCTGGTTTTGTGGTGTCCAAGTTTCTTATTCAAATATTCTTCTTTATATTGGCTCTTGAGTTGCTCCTCTTGACGAGCAAGGAACGTTTCTGTAGAAAATAATATAGTTTGGTCTCAGAATAGAGTGAAGATTAGCCCGATATAAAGATAAGATTAAAGACCGCCGTATGCTGACGGGGACCTATGGACGTTACTAACGGGGTTTATCGGACGACCATCTGAAAAGGTCCCCGAGGCGGTTGATGCATCTGGTGCACCCGATGCATCGATTAGAGAAGGGAGGGGCCACTTTTAGAGAGTCCCCGACCCAGAGGTGGCGCACTCTGGAGTTCAGAGTTGCTACTGGCGGGGATGGGGTCTATGTGTCCAACGGTACTCTGTCCCCGCCACCAGCAGCGTGGTGGAGCACTGTCAGGTTTTTAGTCGATGAGAGTCCGACATACCCGCCGCTCGTCCCCGTCGAGCGGTGTCGACCCATAATAAAGAGATCCATGACTCCTACTGAAGAAGTTTCTCGTCTATATCCTGTACTAGCAGCCCGCTCCGGCTTCGCACGGGTATTTAATATATAGCCTATTTCAATTATTTACTTTTTACATTTTTCCCTACGTAATTTATTTTCACAATTAATTACTGAATGTTTTTATATATCTACAACATTAACAGCTTTCTTCATTAGACAATACAAACATGTTTTATTTAGAGGTTACTCTTAAAAGAGCGATATATAGTTGGCCATGTGAATAACAAACGAGTCCCATCGCTGTTAAATTCGAAGTGCTATAGGGCGAAGCGCGGCCTCTGACGCGCTATGTATAGACACGCGGCGCGCTGCCGCAATCGCTATGCCCATTTGCATTTTAATTCTCTAATATCTTCGAAAATGTTCATTTAAATTACACGCTGTCATCATCCTCCTGCCCTTATCCCACTCTAAGTGGGGTCGGCACAACATGTTATAAACACGCTGTTACATGATTTGGCTGCGTTTTTACGACCGGCCGCTTGCCTGACGTCAACTTACCTCTGTCGTATTTTACGACACCTCGGTAAGAATGAGGGTGGTCTATTCTACTAAACCGGATACCACACGGTGGGTCAACTTACCTTAGTCGCCTTTTACGACACCTCGGTAAGAAATGAGGTTGGTCTATTCTACTCAGCCGGATACCAAACGGCGGGTCGACTTACCTTACTCGCCTTTTACGACACCTCGGTAAGAAAAGAAGGTGGTACTATTCTATTCTGCCGGATACCATACGGCGTATTTAAATTACACGCTGTAAACGGCCATATTGGTCTATATTAAAGCAACAATGTATTTAAGGTACTTAATTGGAGAAGCTTAATGCTGTATTGTTAAAAATTGCTTCGAAAATTATTTATTAAAATTAAGTATTATTTTTCGTAAATGTCGCATTGACGGTAACAATGTTGTCTATACTATTGACCTGAATATTTGAAGCAGGTTGTATTTATAACATGTAATAGTTGAGTACCTGGGTGAAAGAGCCTTGCTTGGTAATTTTTGGCAATTTAAAAAAAAAATTGAAATAAATTGAAAAGAAAATTAGGGCAAGTGGGGCATTTTCACCTAGGTATTTTCACCTCTCTAGACCGCTCGTTCCCCAAATAAACCACAATGACTTTACGTTTGACAGCGAAAGTATACCAAACTCTGCACTGAGATCTCTGCTCCTGAGGCTGTTGCCCTACTTAGGCAGCTTAGGAAGAGCAGGCGCGTCCATCATGTAAGATGGAATCGTCTCCAGGATATGAACCAGTCTGTCGATATCTATTTCTAAGGCGCTAATGTATTCCATCCTGAAATAAAGTAAATTAGTCAAGCAATAATAATTGTCTCACTTCGTAGGTTAGCTGGCAGAGATCTCAGTCATAGGGATAAGTTGACCTTTGTACACTTTTTTTTACTAATAATGTTTTTTTCCAAAAAAAATTTATGCTACATAAATAAATTACTAGTGTAAGATTAAAGGGTTTTGAACAAATAATTGCCAATTATTTAATACTAGCTTTTACCCGCGAAACTTCGTTCGCGTGGACTGTAGTCTTGAAATTAGGAGTGGCTTCTGTCACCATCCAAACCTTCAAATATCTCAATCACAAAAATTAGATCGATCCGGGATGAATCAGAGGGATTTATTGTTTGATCAAGAGCTTAATATGAATTTTAGTAAATAACCCGTACTTACATGAAATATATTTTAAAATAGCGCAGTAAAAGGAGTACAAAAACTTTATATACATGAAAAATTCATAATGTTTTCTGGAATTAAATATCTCTATAAATATTATAAGCTTTGGAAACGTGTTAGAAATTTATTTAATAATAACATTTATACGTAACGAATCAACTGTCAAATTGTTTTTTTTTTTAAATGACCTATTCGTATGGCGCTTGATTCCAACGTTTTTAGTATAAATACGAAAAATTAAATTTAAATTATGTTTTTGTTGACATAATATTTTTAAATAGGTATCGGAAAATATATTAAACTTGACTTTATGTTATGACTTTTCAAATATTAAAAATGGTGTTTAGAAATAAAATATTTTTTATTAGCAGTATGGCCTAATTTCTATAAGATTCAATTAAATAAAACTTCCCAATACATGTCAACTAATAGTCATTTATTTCGTACTTGTTGCCATAGACTACTAACTAAATACCGTTTAAGAATGCGTTTTCTTGAAACGTCTGTTTTTTTGACAACAAAAATTATATATGATTAAATTTTACTTGAACTTAAATGATTATAGTTGATTGTTATATTTTCACCACAAATCCTATCTTTTTAATGTGTTATTAAGGTATTTAGCTAGTAATTGTACATGTACATAACCTCAAACTATAATAAATAAATATAAAATAAAATAATAATTGATACTAAGATAATAAATATTTTTCTATTTAACAACAATAAAATTATTACTCTGGTCTGGGTCAAAAGATGTTACATACATCATTCTGGCGGTCTCTTTTTTATTAAATATTTTTCTCCGGTTTATGAAATAAACAAAAACCGAAATATTAAAAAAAAAATAATAATAACTTTTTTAAGATTTTTATACGTTACCCGTATATAAACATTAATTTTGCCAAATTTCATCTATATTGGTTCAGCGAATTGACCATGAAAACGTTACAAACAGACTTTTGCATTTATAATATTATTATTTTATTTTACTAAATAACCCGTATTACTTATATTAATAATCCATTGTTATTACAATGTTAAATTTTCTCAGTTAAATTTGTCCAGTAAACGAATAAAATAAAATAAAATATAAATACTCTTTAAAGATAACTCTTTTGACGTCAGCAGAAAAACTTGGAATCTAAATACCACGTAAATACAGATTTGACTTGATTTTGACACATCGTAAATAAAAATTAGTTCCATAGGTTTATTATAGATGGCGTTTTGAATGTCATGATATTTAATTCCTCCTGAATTTAATTCCTGTTGAATTAACAGGATTTATATAGCCTATATGTTACCCCGGTATATAAGGAATATTTATGCCAAATTTCATCGATATTGGTTCAGCGGGCTGGCCGTGAAAACGGAACCGACAGACAGACAGACAGACAGACTTTCCCATTTATAATATTAGTAAGGATAAGGATAAGGATATTTTGTATCGGCAACACTGAAGGAGGTGCGGTAGAATAAGATGGCGGTTTGCGAGGGACTCTTTCAAGAAGGTCACGGGCTTAAACCCGGGCAGACACCAATGAATGATGAAGCATGTGATGAATTGCAATTTATCACGTGCTTTTCAGTGAAGGAAAACATCGTGAGGAAACCTGCATATCTCTAGAGAATTCTGGAGATATGTGTAACCTACCAATCATTGGAGCAGCGTGGTAGGTCTGAGATCCAACCCCTCTCTCCAAAAACGGAGAGTAGAGGCCTCCCAGCACTGGGAGAATAACAGGCCGCTACTTACTTTTATTTACTTATACCCAAAAAACCAGTACACTACACTAGCATTGCATTTCGCCTAGTAACAAAAAGAACCTAAGGCGATTCCACGACCTGGTAAAGCCTATAAAATTACCTGATAAAGTAATGTATAGGCTGTCTGTATGCCACGGAATACATCAGAAATGGAGCTTTCCCAGTAAACTTGTTGTGCGTCTGTCTATATAACTCCAACATTGTTTTGTATTTCTCGCGTATTTGACCTGAACAGAAATAAACAGGTTTAATTTATATATTTACATATTGCTAAAATATACTCGCCACTGCGTCCACGGCTTAGGGCAACATGTAGTGGAGGGCTGGTGGTATGACTGTGACTAGTCATCACGCTGTTATATGAAGCTCTACTAGCTATGGGGAACGTCGTCCTAAGAGTGCCTCCTATGAGGCCGGACCGAGGCTTAGGGCGACGTGTAGTGGAGGGCTGGTGGTATGACTGTGACTAGTCATCACGCTGTTATATGAAGCTCTACTAGCTATGGGGAACGTCGTCCTAAGGGTGCCTCGTGTGAGGCCGGACCGCGGCTTAGGGCGACGTGTAGTGGAGGGCTGGTGGTATGACTGTGACTAGTCATCACGCTGTATGAAGCTCTACTAGCTATGGGGAACGTCGTCCTAAGGGTGCCTCCTGTGAGGCCGGACCGCGGCTTAGGGCGACGTGTATTGGAGGGCTGGTAGTATGACTGTGACTAGTCATCACGCTGTTGTATGAAGCTCTACTAGCTATGGGGAACATCGTCCTAAGGGTGCCTCCTGTGAGGCCGGACCACGCATAGACCACGTATTAAAGATGTCGTCATAAGAAAAGTAATTCAATTTTCAATCGAAATTGGATCGTTACGAATCGAGACATCATGTTTGGAGAATTATTTCCAATGGGTCTATTTTATAAGAGTGCAGGTGGAAGTCGCTGCTATGAGTTCAGATGTATTTCAGCGTTCACGAAGTTTAAGAAATCGAAATTTTTGTTTAGATCTATAGACCATCGATTACCCATTATCATTCCAATCTGGAAGCCAATCATGGTCGACATCCGGTTCCGCAAGCCGTCCAGCTGGTGGATCTTGTTCTTGGCTTCTACAATCAGCTCGTGGGTTATAGAGATCATCGCCTTCTTATCCCTGATGGTTGTGAAATCGTACTTGGATGAATATGGCAATTGAGCAGTGATAACCTCAAACGTTGCTGAAATTAACAATAATTAAAGAAAATTAAAACTAAAATACACGCTTTCATACCACATAGATCTAAAAAGTGAATAAGTGAAAGATAATAAAAGCTTTTAATAAAATTTCATGTCTCTACTGTTTACCATTAAAGAGTGGTAATCGTGGCAGCAGCATCAGGTCATTCTATTTAAGCATCATAAACATGCGTTGTCATCGGGACTCAAGTAGTATGAACTCGTAAAATTCCAGCTGAATCGGACACTGGGAAGTTCGTCAAATTTAACTTGCAAGATTCCACCTTTACATATGTACTGTAAGCGGATATTACAAGAGATTGCTGCTATCGTGCGTATTACTAGTGCAGCTGATGGATAGTGAATAAGGTGCGGCTCCCTGTCACCGAGCGTCCTTCGAAAACAGCCGAGTGCCCGGCGTGGTGACAAATGGAGGTTGCGGTGGCAACGGAATAACAAACATCTTGTGTGATGAGACGTTTGTTTTGGGAGATGGTATTAATCCTATATAGTGAATACACTATGGTATTAATTACGAGTGTGGTAATACAAGTTGATTCAGGCTTCAATTAAATCTCACTTCTGGACCTTCTTTAACAGTACCCGGCAAATTGTAAAAAGCTTTTAATAAAATTATGAATGTAAAATATTAGTATTATTGTGAAAACACTTACCAAGAATAATGCAAAATCTCAATATCATGATGACAATAATTTAATAAAATTTTAAAAATACGTGAACTTTAATGTATTCATTTTGATAATAAACTTAATGTTTATAATTAAATAAACATTAATGATAATTAAAAGCAGTAAAACAATATTAATTTCATTACGATTATGCGTATTATCTTTAATATTTAAATGAGTTAATCTTGTATGTATAAATATAAATGTATTTTCTCAATCTCGGAAACGGCTTCAACGATTTTCCTGAAATTCAGCATTTAGGGGGTTTTGGGGGAGAAAAATCGATCTAGCAAGGTTTTTTTTTTTAAATTTCCTTTTATCTCTGTTTTTGGGCATTAAAAGCAAAGGATTTTTTAAGTTGTCAAACGTAATGCTGCGATAGCCGTTGGGTCGGACCGAAAATGTTCTAAGCCCGGGTTCGAATCCCACATGTCATCGACGCATGTTTTTTTAATTTGAACCATTACGGAAAAGCCTACCAGAGCTCCTATGGCATGTTGGCCCGTGTATGCCTAAATTGTCTACCTCTTTTCCACATGCACATCTGTGCTTAAGGCACAATTTGGTTTCCAATCTGAGACCTAAAGCTACTCTGAAACTTTCGTTATCTAGTCCTGTACCAAGGATAAGTACTAAATATAATATGAGTTTAATATATATAATAATAATATTTCATTCATTTTTTAAAGTAATAAATGATGTAAATTTTAATAAAAATTTTTTTGCTAGTTATTCGATTGTTTTTATTTCCTTTTAAATATATGCACTAAATAAAGCTGAATTATTATTTCAAATAGCGTGGCGGCATCATGATTGGGTTTTTCTTGTTTATTATTCTCACGATGTCAATCAAATGGCTCACTTCGATCGCCTTATTTGCGATCTGTTCGTACGCATTAATGTGTTCCATAGGCCTCCACTCTTTATACAGCCTTTTTAAGGTCAGGGATATATCTGTCATGATATTAAACTTGTCAGTGATATCGCCCATTATGAAACCGACTTCAAAAGCTGAGTAGTTAGCATAATGGGACTTTATAAGTTCAGCTCTTCGCACTTTAAGATCGCTGTCTCTAACAGTTTCATACATAAGTCTGAATAGCTTCATTTTCATACTGTTATCTTCGGATTTCATTGTAGTCTGGTCTGTTACTTCTTCAGGTGTGCTTGGTTTCTCTTCGGGCATTCGGAGCAGTGATATACCGACTCTTCTATTCGGTACATCAGCTTTGTAGTCTTTAAGAATCTTCATTTTCGTACCCCAAGACAGTTCGTTGATTATTTTGTTTTCTTTCGATTGTGAATTCGATGATGACGTACAAGTGTCTGGAAATAGTTTAAGATTTATATTAGATGTTACATTCTGCTTTAAATAATTAGGTCAATAAAAAACGCATATGCGTGCGAGTTCTAGGTTCTCTCGATTATTCTTAGCTAACGAATGCATGGTTGCAGCAACTGACCTTTTATTCACTTGTACCCTATACGCTTTCCAGTAGGTTGGCACAGAGCCAGTCTTGGCGAGACTCAAGTGACTATTAGATGCTGATATCTAGGTCGGGAGCTGATATAACGTATCGTGTGCTGGGCATATTTGTGTAAATGTAAATAAAAATAGATTATGCTGTGGCCACAATGTTTTTCTACAAAATATTATAAAAAAAAGTAAAAGTAAGTAACGGCCTGTTACTATCCCACTGCTGAGAATAGGCCTCTTCTCTCCGTTTTGGGAGAGAAGGATTGGAGCTAAGACCTACCACGCTGCTCCAATGCGGATTGGTAGGTTACACATACCTCCAGAATTCTCTAGAGATATGCAGGTTTCCTCACGATGTTTTCCTTCACCGAAAAGCGTGTGATAAATTGCAATTATCAATTAGACACATAAGTTTTAAGAGAAAAACTCATTGGTGTCTGCCCGGGTTCGAACCCGTGATCGTCTCTAGAGATTCACACGGTCGCACCGCTGGGCCATCACATCTTATTCAAAAAAAAAAAAAAAAATATTATAATCAGATAAATAATAACAAAAAAAATAAAAAAACAAAATATTATAATCAGATAAAATTCCTAGTAAATTATTATTTCTTTAACTTTTTCCATAACCTTAAAATAACATTTTTGGATCCTAGTTTTTGGGTAGATCAATTTTGGGTTTTTAATCTGTTCAATATAGTTGAACTACCTATATAATTGATGATGTTTACATCATAAACTTGACGGTCTAAATAATTGTTGTTAATCCGAAAAATAATCAGAATAATGAGCCTCAGCTATTCTATACCTTCTTTGTAATAATTTAAAGAAACTTAAGATCATGTAGTCTATGCAAAACAAAATAACGATTCAAAGGATATATCTGTACCACCATTTGATGTATGTGGACTAATAAAAAATATGTAAACAATTTCAGTTTAGTATCTTCATGACATCATACGAACATTTCAGAATGTTAACCTAAGCTGTAAGCCTTCTTCACTCTTGTGTCAATTAATTGTTAAAGTTAAAGTTAAAGCTTATAAAATACATGCACTTAGACTTCAAGGCCATACGTTATTGGCACAAATAAGAACAAGTCTCTTATTTGTCGTCAAAGACTTAAGGGCTTCACTTCGTATCGTCACTTATTGGAAAATTTAATGAGAACATATTCATCACTTCAAACATATAATATCCTTTAATCTATAACTCAATAAAGCAAATATAAATTCGTAATTTAATTTCTGACTATCCATTTCCAGTGTTCCACCATTCATAATCTATCTCCCAACCATAGTCGATAGGCCACCATCTGTTCTTCACCGTCTTTGCCCTTGGCGTAGACGTCAACAAATTCTTAAAGAAATTTTTCTGTCGAAACTTTGTTCTTGGCTTCTTCCTCTTAGTCCAGTGGGTGTCGTTATCTGGTGGGAATGGCTCATACGCTATCGTCGGTGACGTCGCTTCAACGTAATCTTCATTAATCTCCGACTCTATATTATATTTCCTCTCAATTTCATGCATCATGTTCAAAACGTGATTTATTTCCCAATAATGTCGCTCTATCTCCCCTAGATACATTACCAGCTCCATTAAATACAGTCTCCTTCTCATGTAATGACTGACGTTGTATTTGTCGACCATACGCCGGTATTTCTCGTGTACGACATAGGTTAAGTAGCCAATTTCAAACGCGGCACAACCGGAAGCTTGTTTCTTTTCAGTTAGCAACAAACCGACTCTTCTGTCCGTATCTTTTATTATATCTGCTGTTATGTTTAGGATTTTCTGTGCGGATAACAGATCCTCTTTCTCTATTTTCGGCGGAAGTGCTCCACAGTAATGGATATCTGCAATTTATTATGTCTAGTTATGGGATAAATTACGCAATTAACTCCAAAGATTTTACTTTCGATGCCCGACTTGTAAGGTATATAGAATTCAGCTGACAAAACGCGAGTAACATTGGATATATCTGCAATTTTTAGCTCAATTATGAGTCGATTGTGTACAATACTTTTGAAATCAAACTTTTAATCGTGTTTTTTGGAGTGATATAATTGGGCCCAAAACTCTCACTCGACTTATCGTTACTTGGACTGTTTCAGTTCATCTTTCTCATCAATCACGTTATCCATATTGGATGTGATTAACACTGATCTAAATCCTCAAGTTCTTCTGCGTAGACCGAAATAGAATATAGCTGTCTGCGATTCAAAAATACCATTGATATTTTTGGATCATATTGGAGCGAAGGTGAAAGACAACTTCTTTAAAAGCTTTCTTTGAACTTTCATTCATGTGTGTATGTGAAGGTGGAATGTTGCAAATTAAATTTGACCCACTTCCCTGTGTCCGATTGAGCTGAAATTTGACATACAGGCCTAATCCCGATGACAATGCATGTTTATGATAAGCATGACCTAATGCTGCCAGGATTGGCTCCAGAGAAGGGAACTCCTTAAAAGTTAACAGTAGGGACATGAAATTGTGTTAAAGATTTTTTAACTTTACTTGCTTATTATATTTTTTTATTAATATTGATTACTTACAAAATAGTAAAATATAAATTGCTTTCCTCATATTCCAACTTCAAATTTTTCGAGAATTGAAATTAATAGAAATAGAAGCTTTATTTATCGTAAATTTGCAATTAATTTATTATTACCTGAAAACAATGATGTAAAATTAATTTACATTAATGGGCAGTAAATAGTGATTATTTATTAATACAAATTCTGTTTACCATTTTCTTCTTTCATACTTAATTTATTATAACAAATATGTGAATTATAATAAAATATTTAAGGTCTTAAAAATTGTTCTGGTTTAAAAATTCCGATGTAATGTGTTGTATACACATAGGTATTTTATTCTGTGAGTAAACAGATTTTTCTCAATATTAGCTTCTTGCCGGAAAAGTTGTTGCCGGAAAATTCTTAAAATTGCAGCTGGAATATGCTAAGTAATACTTACTACTATTATGATACTTTTTATTAAAACTTTATTGTTATATTTAACTAACAAATTCGGTTCTACCTGTTTTGATCTATCAACTCGTTAACTTAAACCTTCTTTCTATCTTCCTTACATACCAAATTATCTTTATGCTTTTAATGAATATTATAGAGGCACAGCAGAGCACCTAAGTATCGTTGATATGCGAAATGTGTCGTTGAATGTTAAGTGAGGCCGGACCGCGGCTTAGGGCGACTTGTAGTGGAGGGCTGGTGGTATGACTGTGACTAGTCATCACGCTGTTGTATGAAGCTCTACTAGCTATGGGGAACGACGTCCTAAGGGTGCCTCCTGTGAGGCCGGACCGCGGCTTAGGGCGACGTGTAGTGGAGGGCTGGTGGTATGACTGTGACTAGTCATCACGCTGTTGTATGAAGCTCTACTAGCTATGGGGAACGTCGTCCTAAGGGTGCCTCCTTTGAGGCCGGACCGCGGCTTAGGGCGACGTGTAGTGGAGGGCTGGTGGTATGACTGTGACTAGTCATCACGCTGTTGTATGAAGCTCTACTAGCTATGGGGACATCGTTCTAAGGGGTGCCTCCTGTGAGGCCGGACAGCGGCTTAGGGTGACGTGTAGTGGAGGGCTGGTGGTATGACTGTGACTAGTCATCACGCTGTTGTATGAAGCTCTACTAGCTATGGGGAACGTCGTCCTAAGGGTGCCTCCTGTGAGCCCGGACCGCGGCTTAGGGCGACGTGTAGTGGAGGGCTGGTGGTATGACTGTGACTAGTCATCACGCTGTTGTAAGAAGCTCTACTAGCTATGGGGAACGTCGTCCTAAGGGTGCCTCCTGTGAGGCCGGACCGCGGCTTAGGGCGACGTGTAGTTGAGGGCTGGTGGTATGACTGTGACTAGTCATCACGCTGTTGTATGAAGCTCTACTGGCTATGGGGAACGTTGTCCTAAGGGTGCCTTTTGTGAGGCCGGACTGCGGCTTAGGGCGACGTGTGGTGAATGACTGATGGTATAACTTATCCATACGTCACAATTGTCAGTGTCAGGCGCGATCTTGCCATCAGTTCGCTGTCAGCGCCCACCCGAAAAGTTACCCTGGAATGATTGGGCCGAGTCTCTGATGTTTAACCATCTCATCAATATGACTGCGGAACTAATAAAAGGTATTAAAGTCATAGAGTTTGTTTACTAGACTAGAGTGGAGTAGACTAGAATGGAATGGGAGCCATATATATATAAAACACTGTTTTTGCCGTGAAATGTAAAGTCAGCGTAGCTTATTCTGGGAACGCGCATTCTCGAGAGAATGTAAATACCTAGAATCCATTCCCAACTACTTAATCAATTTTTTTTGGTTTCTTTTTTTTATTTTTGAATAAAAATTACCTTGCAACGCTCGGTCAACCAGGTAAATAACTTTAAATAAGAATGTAGGTAATATTCTAATTTCAAGTTATTAACTATGAATTTAAATTAGACACTACCCTCAAATTGAAGCACGCTGAGAAGATAAAGGATAAGCACAGCCACAGCATCACGTTCGAGTTGGGGACCATCGCTGCCGGCATCCAGGAGAGGTTCTACAGGATGCTCCGGATATACAGGAAGTATGCAAACTTGAAGGACTTCAAGAATGCCACGTACACTGTTCCTGAGCTGATGAACGCTTATCACATTATACGTCGGTATCTATATATCCTTAATATTTAAATGAGTTTTTTTTTTCTTTATTTACACCAAAAATGCACAAGTTATCTTAAATTACATACACGCTAGGACTATACAAATCATGAACACGTGGAATGGTCCCAAGAACACTGGCAGCGTTTCCGCGCTGCATCGCTAAGCTTATTTTTTTTGCGAAAAAGCTTTCTTGTCACCTGAAAATGCAATTAACCTAATTACTAATTACCTTAGTCGCCGTGTGATATTCGGTTGAGTAGAATAGACGCCTCTCGTTTCTTATCGTGATGCAAAATACGACTATGGTAAGTTCTTGTCAGGCAATCGACCGATCCTAAAATACGTAGCCAAATCATGTGACAACATGTTATAAACATAATCACCTCACTTAGAGTGGGATAAGGGCAGGAGCATTTGTTTTGGAATGTAAAAGGTAATAACCGTTTCGTTCCAGAAGGCGATTATAACGAAATTAGGCTAGAAAAAGGGATTTTCCACGACATCGTTCGAAAACATGAAAGCACAACGCCGACGAAGAATTATTTCAGCATTCCCACAGGATACCAGGGGAAACATAAAGGTGGGTTTATTTTCCGGACCCCTTATACGTACCGTCGTCCGACGGGAACAGGCGACGGTTATGTCGCACTCGCACCGACTAAAACGACCTGTGTGCTCCACGCTGCATAATTTTAAAAATTACCGAGCAAGCGGTCACCCAGGCACTAAATTATTTAAACACAATTTATAGAGATCAACTACCGTACTCTATTGCGATACACGAAACCTTGACCTAAAAACGATATAGTCTGGTGCGAGGGAGAGAAAACAGAAACAATGCTTACATACTACATCTAATGACGCGCGACATCCGGCTGAGTAGAATATTTTTAAAAACACCACCCTCATTTCTTACCGAGGTGTCGTAAAATACTTAAGGTAAGTTAAGTAAGGTTAAATTAAGCTAAGTTGCCGTATGATAATAGCCCTCACGGTGTTTAAAGAGTCTACTCCACCCTCATTTCTTACCGAGGTGTCGTAAAAGGCGACTAAGGTAAGTCTACCCGCCTTGTCGTATTCGGCTGAGTAGAATAGACCAACCTTTTTAGGTTTTTCTACAGAGGTGTCGTAAAATACGACTAAGGTAAGACGACGTCATGCGGGTGACCGATCGTAAAATACATAGCAAAATCACATGACAATATGTTTATAACATGAGTGGACCCCACTTAGAGTGGAATAGGGACAGGAGGATGATGTTTACTACATGTTTTATGGATTGTAACAGGCTCATCAATGCCAGCTCATTTCACAAACACTGGCGGTGGTAGAAGACGGCGAGTTTCCTGGAGACCAAATAAAGACTCCCTTTACGATTTTCCAGTTAATAAATAGTATGATATAATATTGGTTGATTTATTTCATCCCCAGAGAAGACATCAAGAGTACAAATCCTAGCTCATGAATTTGCAGAAAGACAATTGTAGATCCGTTTTCTGAGTGAATTTGGTCGTCACCAACTATAAAAGTATATGGTCAGTCATAATAAATCAACACCATCGGTTGCCAATTCTTTCTTCACTACATATTATAAAACAAAGTCGCATTCTTTGTTTGTCCATATATCCCTATGTATGCATAAAACTTTAAAACTACGCAACAGATTTTGATGCGGTTTTTTTTAATAGATAGAGTGATTTCAGAGGAAGATTTTTATGTATAATAACATTCAATACGGGGTAGAGAAATACTGTAATTTTGAGGTTTCTGTAAGTAATTACATTTTTTTCCGCTTACATTGCAAACGCAGGCTAAACCCTACGAGATTTATCAAAATGAAGTACTAAGTATTTGTACACCTTGAAAAGGTCTACTGAAAAGTCCGAGATGGTATATGTCTATCTCTTATAGATAACCCACTATAGCATTTTTTGTCATTTACTTTTTACGAAAAATGATGCTCAAAGCAATTTTTATACAATACAGCATTAATCCTTATCCAATTAAGTACCTTAAATAAATAGTTGATTAATTCAATATGGCCGTTTACAGCATGTAATTTAAGAGAACATTTTCGGAGATATTACAGATTTCAAATAAATACATAGGGAAAATGTAAAAGTAAATAAGTAAAAATGTACTATATCAATTAAGTTATTCCAAAGATAGCAGGAAATCTTCTTGGTATAGGGAAAGGAAATTGTTTTTCTCCAAATTTAACGGGTGCGGGTCACGGCAGTAATGAATAAATCAAAACTACTGGATCGATTTTAGTCATTCTTTTTACACTGAGTGACATGGGATATATATTTTATACCCGTGCGAAGCAGGGGCAGGCCGCTAGTTGGGAATAAAGGATTAAAGAGTACTTTATAAAGAAGTGATAGAATACATTGCAAGTTGAATAAAACTTTTGATTAGTTTTAAGAAAATAATTAAATTTTAATTAGAAACCATTTGGTGAGCGATAAAATAATATTACGTTATATTTAGTTTCGATTTACGCTCAGTTATAATGGGAGTAAATAGATATGTTTGTTTTAATATATTTATTTTACATTTGTGAGTATCTATTATTTTCTTATCTTTATCTTTATCTTTATCTTTATCAACGATTTTCATAAAACTTAGTATGTAGGAGGTTTCAAGGGAATAAATCGACTTTCGCAGTAGGCGCCGGCGAATATTCTCGACGCGAGATAGTAAGAGGAATACTGCCTCTCCTACGCCACGCCGTCTACTCTCCCCCCGTCTTACGAATTTCCGATCAGTTCACGTGTCCTGACGAAAGTTTAACATTTTTTTTCCTATCACAAAAAAGTGCAAACGCCGCTAAAGAAATTTTCACTTCAAAAATAAATCAATTTTCGCAGTTCTGCGCATGCCCTTGACATGTTTGCAAGAGTCGCCGAACATGGCGCCTTTTGAACGGGAAATAACTTCTGATCTGTTGGTTATGTTAAATAATGATACTAAAGGTGAGTAAGTGGATCGATTGGATGATAAAAAAGCCTGGATTTGAAAATCCTTTCAGCTTCATACAAGACTGTGGTTTAATAATGTAAAATCGAAAATGTTTAAAAGATTGACCGCCGAGTTTCTTTCTGGCCCTTCTCGGTAAGAGCTACATTCCGAACCAGTTGTAGCTTCATTAATCATATTGATCCTTGACGTTTCAAAAGTGCTTATTTGAATAAAGATTATTTTGATTTGATTTGATTTAAGTAGCCTCAAAATAACGTCTAGATAAAACGTGTCAATAACCAATCGTGTAAATAACCATGACATCCGCAACAGGGCATCAAGTAGTCATATTGCGTCACCGTTCAAGACAATCAAAGCAAAATAATACAAATATGAATAAGGCAAGCCATGATAGCTCAGCGGTGGTCTCATTGCTAAGCAAAGACCTACCACGCTGCTCCAATGCGAATTGGTAGGTTACACATATCCCTAGAATTCTCTCGAGATATGCAGGTTTCTTAATGATGCTTTCCTTAACCAAAAAGCGTGTGATTACACATTAGTTTTAATAGAAAAACACATTCGTGCCCGAAGTTTAAACCTGTGATTTTTGAAAGAGTCCCTCGGTCCCCATTGAAAAGAATCCCACGGTTTTCCCAAGAAAATAATCTGAATTTCCTCACTGGAAAGAGTCCCACGGTCCCTTTTGGGAAAGAGCCCATGGTCTCCACCTAGAGAGAGCCCCACGATCTTCTCCTGAAAATAATCTCAAGGTCCCCCTGGAAAGAGTCCAACGGTCCCCTTTAGGAAAAAGTCCATTGATCCCCTCGTAGAAAGAGTCCCACCGTCTTCTCCTGAAAAGAATCACAAAGTCCTCTCTGGAAAGAGTCCCACGGTCTCCTCTGGGAAAGAGTCCAACGGTCTCCTTTGGAAAAGAGTCTGATGGTCCCCTCCTAGAAAGAATCCAACAGTTTCCTGCTGAAAAGAAACCCAAGATCCCCCTGGACCCACACCTCGGATACCACGATTTCTGGGCGTTATATAAGTTTCAATAATTCCAGAATTCAAACCATCCAGCGTGCAAGACATACGGAACGCGACGAGGAGGCAGTTCATATATTCCCTATTCTGGGTGTCCCATTATGGACGCGAGAAAGAGATGGTGATAGGTTGTTATTACATAAGCGTCACGTACCGATCCGCGTAAGTCAATGAGGATACAAAAGTAATAGTGAAATTATTTTGCTATAAAAATAAGGTAAATAGAAAAAATATATAAAGCTAAATGTAGAGTGGACTATCCGTTCCTTTCCTTCGTTCCCCGACTTCGATTGAGTGGACTGTCGTGTGATATGTCGATACTAGATGGCGCTTTTCAATATCATCCTATTCCTGTAGAATTAACAGGATTTGTAGACTACATTCCGGTGTATAAGAAGAAGAAAGAAAGAAACACACTTAAATTCAAATTCAAATAATTGTTTATTCAAATTGGCTTTTACAAGCACTTTCGAATCGTCAAATTACAATGACGCTACGACTGCTTCGGAAAGGTGCTCTTACCGAGAAGAACCAACAAGAAACTCGGCGGTCACTCTTTTCAAAATTAAGTATTACAATAATGTCTTAATTAATTAAGAAAAAAATAAAATTTTTACAATATAATCTAGGGCGTAGCTGGTCGCAATTTAAATCCAAGCTTTCTTATCATCAACATAGTCCTTAGCAGTATAGTAAGCTTTATGAATAAGTGTATTTTTAATTGTTTTTTTGAACCTGTGTAAAGGCAAGTCTTTTATTAATCTGTACTAAAAACTAATATATAGAGCTTAGCTTATAAGGAATAATTGTGCTAAATTTCATCGACATTGCTTTAGCGGATTCGCCATGAAAAAGCAACAAACATACATCCATACTCACAAACTTTCGCATTTATAATATAAGTAGGATAGGATAGGATGTTGGCCCTTGGGGAATTTAATTTGAAGGCAGGATCACTGCTGCTTGGCTAAGTAGCTAATCCAATGATAAATGTTACATTTCCAGAATGTGGGACTTAAGAAGATACTTCCAACTGCGGTTCCTATACGCTAACACCCTGGAATACGAAGTAGGTTTTCTAACTCACGAGATTATGTACCGCTACCAGCTTATCTTAGAGCTTTACCAGTTGGTAGAGAGGCGGTTCATGCCGCACCAGCAAGAGCATTACGCCACAGCATCGTTCATGACATACGTTTACACGAATATTCTGCAGCATTCTAGAAGTATAGTTCATCTTTGTAACATGTTGCATGAAGTCGAAGAAAAGTATAAGGGTTCTAAGAAAGGTGTTTTCGACGATTACGTCGAGCGAAGTAAGTGACAGAGAATCTTCTTGTTTTTCTTCTTCTTCTTTAACCTATGGACGTCCACTGCTGGACATAGGTCCACAAAACACGATCTTGTGCTGCTTGGACAATTAACAATGTATTTAAGGTACTTAATAACGATTAATGCTGTATTGTATAAAAATTGCTTCGAAAATAAAGCAGTATATTTCTGAGTGACATAGGCTATATATTTTATACCCGTGCGAAGCAGGGGCAGGCCGCTAGTACGTAATATCTCCGAAAATGTTCACTTAAATTACATGCTGCCATATTGATCTATATTAAACCAACAATTTATTTAAGGTACTTAATTGGATAAGGATTAATGCTGTATTGTACAAAAATTGCTTAGAAAATAAGGCAATATTTTTCGAAAAAAGTAAATAACAAAAAATGCTATTGTGGGTTATCCATAAGAGACAGACATATGCCATCGCGGACTTTTCTGTAGACCTTTTCAAGGCGTACAAATACTTAGTACATCATTTTGATAAATCTCGTAGGTGAATCTCTCGTAGTTATCCTGCCTGCGTTTGCAATGTAAGCGGAAAAAAATGTAATTATTTACGACATCACATTAGAAATCTCAAAAATTACAGTATTTCTCTACTCCGTATTGAATGTTATTATACATACAAACCTTCCCCCTGAATCACTCTTACTGTTTAAAAAAAACGCATCTAAATCTGTTGCGTAGTTTTTAAAAATTAAGCATACATAGGGATATATGGACAAACAAAGAATGTGACTTTGTTTTGTACTATGTAGTGATTAGAAAAAGATAAATATATCTCATCTATCTCTTATTATGTGTTGCAACACTCACAGGCCTTCCTATGTCTTCCCTACTGTATCTTTAATATTTAAATGAGTTAATCTTGTATGTATATATATTGTGTGTAAAAATGTCGTTTTATCCCTGTTTTCGGGCTCTAAAAATTTGAAATTAACGTTGAATACAATCACAATTTTTCTCTGACAAACGTTAAGTCATTATAGTTTATTTGGGGAACGGGCGGTCTAGAGAGGTGAAAATACTTAGGATCGAGCCCCACCTGCCCTATTATTTTTTCAATAATTTTTTACATCATTTAATAAAATTACCGAGCAAGGCAGGGTCACCCAAGTACTGTATAATAATAGCTCTATGGATTTTCTAGCTAGAGGAATGACATCTTTGCAAAATGTAAGCGCGGGCGAAGCCGAGAAAGAGAGGGACAAGAAAGAGTTGGAAAAATGGATTAAGCAGCAGAAGAAAAAGAAAAAGAAGAGAGCTAAAGAGCAGAGTAAATACTACAGTCAATTCCTCAAATTCGGCCTTACTACAAGTCGGAAGAAAACCACACCCAAGAAAAGGTAACTTCGAGAACAGATTTATTCTTCTTCTTCCCACCCTTATCCCACTCTAAGTGGGGTCGGCACAACATGTTGTCAAATGATTTGTCTACGTATTTTACGATCGGCCGCCAGCCTGACATCAACTTACCTTAGTCGTATTTTACGACACCTAGGTAAGAAAGAGGGGGTCTATTAAGCTTAACCGCATATCACACGGTGGGTCAACTTACCTTAGTCGCCTATTACGACACCTCGGTAAGAAATGAGGGTGGTCTATTCTATTCAAGAACAGATTATAACCTGTTATATTATTACTAGTAATATCCCGCGGTTTCACCCGCGTACATACCGATCTCATGGTGGAAAGTCTACTAAGTCAGACTATAGGTTTATTATTGTTAAATATATCATCAATAGTTTCCGCAGCGCATGCGATAACAGATTTTTATGAGTAATTTTTTATACCTTATTACATTTTTATCACAGATCCCTATTTTTTTTAATGTAATATAGCCTATGTTGCTCAGTATAGATGCAGCTTTCCAATGGTGTAACTATTTTTCAAATCGGTCCAGTAATTTATGTGAAAACATAACAAAAATACATACAAATTTATGCTCTTTACAATATTAGTAAAGATATCCTATCCTATCCTACTATATCATAAATGCGAAAGTTTGTGAGTATGTATGTTTGTTACTCTTTCACGGCGAATCCGCTGAACCAATAGCAATAATTTTGGCACAATTATTCCTTATACATCGGAATAATATATACGCTGTAGAAATCCTGTTAATTCTACAGGAATAGGATGACATTGAAAAGCACCATATATTATTATCAACCTATCACGTGACAATTATCCCAATAAGATTTACAGGCGCCCGTAGAGCGTCCTTAACGACCCCGACGATGCTATTACAGCATCCAACAAGATATTCACATTACATTTACACAAACAGCGTCTTCGCCGGCAAAGACGAGGTCCCCGCTTGCTTGTGTCAAGCGGCCGCAGCCCTCTGCCGCGGCCGCCGTGACGCAGACTTCTTCCAAGTCATTTATTAGGTGCAGCCCTCCAAAAACGCGCCGCCTTAAGCCGAGGTTCGGTCTCGCAGGAGACACCCTTAAGGCGACGCCCCCTGTAGGGCGGGTGCTTGTAATGCACCCGCTTGTATTATCCATTTCTTCTCAGCGATGCTTCCGCGCTCGCCCGTCTTATCGGTGATGCTGTCAAAGCCATTAGGGCTAACATCATTAGTCATATTCGAAAAAAAAAAACGTGACATTTCACGTAAACAAACCCCTCGAGTCGAGTCTATTTCGAGGACTCTATGTCGTGGTATTTTTGAGTTTGTGATAGTGAACTTATGTAGTGCTTGTGTATTGTGGTGGCGGTGGTGGAGGTTTGTGCATGTGTTTTTTACGAATCCTGCATGTATCAGGTATGAAAACGGATTGTCCACTCTAAATTTAGCATTATATATATTTTCTATTTTACTTCATCCCGTATTAAGGTAAGTGCACTAGTGATTGACCATGCACTAGCAGTTGACCGTTTTGTATGAAATATTAAATAAGCGTTTTGTTTGTTGTAGCTTATAAAAAAATAATTTGTAATTACCTGTTGCCATCTATTAACAACTGCCCAAAACCTCAGAACTGTACCCCATTGTTAAATATTTAAAATTTAATATTATTAATTATTATTATTTATTAGCTACAACAAACAATACGCTTATCATTTAAAATTTCATACAAAACGGTCAATTACTAGTGCAATACCTTATAGCAAAATAAATTTATTATTACTTTTGAACTCTATGGATACAGTAGCTGACTTTTTTTTATTTACAGCAGTTGGCCTCTGCACTATGGATGGTCTATCGAAAACTGGTAGCAAGAAAATAAACGCGCCTAAATTACCAAAGAGAATAAATAATTGATGCTTGCTTGTTGGCTTTGCAATTTTTTCAAGTAGTCTTTTCGACATTGTAGTAGTGTATGTGCGCAGCGGTTATGGTGATTTGTTGTAGTGCATGCTTTTTTTTTATTGCACGCACTACATCCTGCATGTATCAAAAAAGGCAATATTATTAGATAGCAAAGGTTAATTACGCTACCATTTGCAAAGTAGCCCAATCGAGAACGGGCGGTCTCGAATTAAAAAAACCCGGATCGAGTTTAGCTATAATTTTTTTTTATTTCTTAATTGCATCTTTTTATATCATTAAATATAAATTACCGAGTAATTTTCAGGCAGGTAATTTTCTTTAATCGCATATATTATAAAAAATAATATTAGTATTTCATTTGGATGCATAGATTAAAAATAAATAGCACGTGTTTAACAGTATTGTATGCGTGTACGATAAAAAAAACAGCTCGGATTTGACTTTTAGACTGTTTACTTCAATAATTCACTCGTTATCAACCCAATGGAGATTATGTTATCGTAAATTTAGCAAAAAACTGTCTTATCAACAAACTTATCAAGCGCCATATTCACGCAAACATTCTGCCCACTCGCAAAACTTCTACGTAACAGTTAACATAGAGTAAAAAGGAACAGTCAACAGCTAACCTCAGTTGTTCAATGTCCATTGAATGATTTTGACGTAACCTTACGATATAATCCGGCTAAATCAAAACGTTCGCTCGCGTCAATCATTGCCATCACATCACGTGTCGTTTCTATTTGTACGCGTTATAGTTTTCGCGCGAAGATAAACAATTTGTTATTTCAAAACTCGATTGAATATTTTGTGGTTTTTGAGTGCTCTAGTTTTTTTATAATTGGATTTTACATAATTATTGGGTAAGTATTGCTTTTAATAATAAACATGATGTAATACATAACACATAGTATTAAGTTGCTTGGACAATTCCTGAACGGAACTATCAATATATTTATGATACATGTCGATTTTATAACGGAGACAGTTTTACTGCTTGTATACAAAAATGTCAATGAATGGTAGGCATTTTATTATTGTAAGATTTAATTAATAGTAAACGATTAGGTGTGTAGAGCAAATATAGTTGTTATTTATATGTTTCATAAGGAAATATATTGAAGTGTGCATATTTAAAAACCCAAATATTGCGTACTGATGAATACTAGACATATACAATATTTAAAATTGGAATGCGTTCTATTTTATGCATGTATTAATTAAACTGAATTTAAAAAATTAAAGAGATTACTTTTTTTAGTTCATTTAACGTAAATTTTACATAGGTATTACATATGTCAAAAAATTTTTTTTATCTACTACATAGCATTGTAGTTGATATATTATCTTCTATTGCAAAAAAATATTCCAACCAATATATTTTGGAGTGCGGTATGATTTGAATCTTGTAAGTTCTTAAAATCTAAACATATATTCTTTTTAATACTTATAATATCTTTTTGGTTGGCAATATTGGGAGGACGAATAAAGAATTGAACATATATGGGTTTACTCAAATTTGAACTAAAAATATTCTTTATTCAAGTAAACTTGTAAACAAGCTTTTATAAATTGTCAACTCTTCTGCTGTTCCTACCCAGAAGAGCCAGCAAGAAACTCGGCGGTTGCTCTTCCCAAAATATAATTCTTATAATTTATCAATATATTATCGATATATTTATTTTAGTTACTCCGCGATTTGGTGGGAAAATGCCCGACTACAGTGTTAAGTGTAGATAACAAATCTGGGGAAATTTATAATTTTTACTTATCTGTTTAGTCTTAAAAGATTAACCTAACCCTGTTGCAGACTACAGAATATATAATTTTTATTTTTTTTAATCTTCAAATATTTAAAACGAGCTATAGCAGCCACTTCGTTCGTGGAATTATAAGTGTTAAAATAGCATTTATAGTAGGCGTTACATTGCGGAATTCCATATAACAAAAGTTATGATAGAATTATTTTGCTATAATCCGCGTTTGTTAAGAAAATCTATGTAATGCTAAGTGTTGGAAGCAAAACTGTTCTCATACCTTATACATGCAGGATTAGTTACCGTACCACAAGACACCACCACTACACAAGCACTACACACATTCACTACGACAATCTCAACGACCAACTTGCGATTTTGTAGAGCCTATCTCCTATGCTTCTGTTACGAGGCGAAAAGAAAGTTCAGATTGTCATAGTGAATGTGTGAAGTGCTTTGTGGTAACTAATACTGCATGTATAGGTAAGGTATGAGAACGGTTTTGCTTCCTACTTCTTCTTGGTCGCTACACTCTTGGCAGAGCGGTCGTGGTCGTCAGTTCAGGGTTGGTGGCACGCTTGACAATTCGACGCCATTCTTTTCGGACGGCTGCCTTCCTGGTACATTTGTTAAGAGGGCAGTCAAAGGCAGCCTTCACTTGGTCCGTCCATCGCATCGGTGATCTGCTTCTACACCTCTTGCTTCCTACACCTAGCATTAATTAGATTTTCTTAACAAACGTGGATTATAGCAAAATAATTCTATCCTAATTTTTTTGAATTAAAGTAGCCTTAATTATGTACCTACTATAGGTTTTTAGCTTTTTCCAGATGAAAATTTGGATTTTTTATCCCTTATTTTATTAGCTTCAATTGTACTGAATTTCACCAATATGGCTGCAGCAGATTAACTGTGAAAACGTAACAGACGGACCGAAAGACAGACAGACTTTCGGATTTATAATGATTCACCTTTGAGATGTAACGAACCTTTTGAATATATCTTGATTATCAGGAAATCAACACTGTTTGGTTTATTTTTCATATACTTGTTTGTGTTAATAGCCCAGCGTAGCACCGTGCGAGTCTTTCGAAAAGGTCGCACGTTCAAACCCAGGCACCAATGAGTTTCTATTAAAACTTATGTAACTTATAATTTAAACTTATGTATTTAATTGTTAATTACAATTTAGTACCCAGTTAACCGAGCCTTGGTCTGTAATTCTTTACAAAATTAAAAAAAAGAAACTTAAAAAAAAGAAAAAAATTATTGGGTACTTGGGGATCGATCCAAGGTTTATTTCATTCTTCGAGGCTATCCGTTCCCCGAATAAGCCACGTTGACTTGACAGTTAATGGCAAAAATAGTGTTGTATATTCAATATAAATTTCAGTCATTTTTTATGCCCAAAAACAGGAATAAAACTACTTTTTTTGTACTACAAATACAACAAATTACGTAAACTACGTTTCAGAAATAAGTTTTATAAGGAGATTTTTTTGACGTGACGTCTTAAATTAGGTTGCGGCTTGGAGTCACTCATGAAAAAGTGTAACGCCCCCTCACGTCTGTTGCGATGAGTCACCGAACGAAAGAGAGCCCCGCCGGACTGGCGAATGCCTTGCGTCTCTCTCCCACTCCAATCCATCACATTTAAAAAGACGTTGTCACGTAAAATCTTTGCCCGTAAAACCGACTTTACAGGCAACCGTTTTTAATACTTAAGCTTAAACTACCATTGAAAATATCCACCCTTTGGTGTTTTTATTTCTAAGAGTCCCAAATGGTGTGCGAATCACATATGCCCGCTATATATTTGTGCGCGTGATTCACCGGAAAACCACAGCTGTTCATCTCAATATATGCAAATTGATATAATTTTCCTGTTAGACTTGTTGATAGTTTGTACAAACGATAGACTTCTTCTGCAAACGTTTTTGGTGCCATAACATGACATGCCATATTAAGAAGTCAAGTTAAAAAGCTTTTAACAAAATTTCATGTCCCCAATGTTAACTATATAGTAGTTCCCCTGGAGCTTTTCTTTTGTCTGAAAACTTGTAATTGACTTATTGTTTTTCTATTGTTTTGTATCTTTAATTTTTTAATGAGTTAATCGTCACTACATAGTATAAAACAAAGTCACATTCTTTGTTTGTCCATATATCCCTATGTATGCTTAAAACTTTAAAACTACGCTACAGATTTTGACGCGGTTTTTTATTAATAGAAAGAGTGATTCGAGAGGAAAATTTGTATGTATAATAACACTCAATACGGAGTAGAGAAATACTGTAATTTTTGAGGTTTCTATTGTGATGTCGTAAATAATGATATTTTTGCGTTTGCAATGCAGGCTAAACCCTACGAGATTTATCAAAATTATGTACTAAGTATTTGTACACCTTGAAAAGGCCTACAGAAAAGTCCGCGATGGTATATGTCTATCTCTTATGGATAACCCACAATAGCATTTTTTGTCATTTACTTTTACGAAAAATAATGTCTTATGTTCAAAGCAATTTTTATACAATACAGCATTAATCCTTATCCAATTAAATACCTTAAATAAATTGTTGATTTAATATAGATCAATATGGTCTTATACAGCATGTAATTTAAGTGAACATTTTCGGAGATATTACAGATATAAAATGCCGTGAGGACGCCGCGCTTCACTCTATATGTCGTTCTTTCAAGAGTTTGTTTAATGACAAGAAAGCTGTGAATGTTGTAAATAAAGACATTCTGTAATTATTAATCGTAAAAATAAATACATAGGGAAAATGTAAAAGTAAATATGTCAAAATGTGCTATACGAAATTTAGACATTTCAAAGATAGCAGGAAATCTTCTTGGTTTAGGGAAAGGAAATTGTTTTTCTCCAAATTTAACGCTACGGCCACGGGCAGTAATGAATAAATCAAAACAACTGGATCAATTTTAATCATTTTTTTACACTGACTGACATGGGATATATATTTTATACCCGTGTGAAGCAGGGGCAAGCCGCTAGTTTTATATATTTTTAATAAATAATCGGTCATGCATGTACTGTATATTAACTCTATATTTAAAACACTCGCTGTCAGTACTAAAGTTCACAGACTAAGTAGGAGGTAAAAGTAGTCGCTATTTCCATTCAACAATTCAACCAAGGTCGCTATGATTGAAATAAATCATTATAAATTCGCTGTCAATTCATATAACATTTTTACAACATGCCGCGCGTGTTGACGCGATGGGCGTGACCTTATAGATTAAAGAAAGAGGAATAACGAATAAAAGGAAAGTAACGATTTGTTACTATTTCACTGCTGCGTAATAGGGATGTTAAAAAATAATCGATTTTTAATAATCGATTATTTTTCATCAAAAATCGATTTTTTAAAATCGATTATTTTAATTATCTAAGTAAGTAACGGTCTATTGCAATCCCAGTGCTGCGCACAGGCCTCTTCTCTCCGTTTTTGGAGAGAAGGATTGGAGCTAAGACCTACCACGCTGCTGCAATGATTGGTAGGTTACACATATCTCCAGAATTCACTAGAGATATACAGGTTTCCTCACGATGTTTTCCTTCACCGAAAAGCATGTGATTAATTGCAATTATCAATAAGACACATAAGTTTTAATAGAAAAACTCATTGGTGTCTGCCCGGGTTTGAACCCCTGATCGTCTCTAGAGATTCGCACGGTCGCACCGCTTGGCCATCACAGTTTATTTAACTCTAATTATCTACTTTTTCTTTATAATTTTTTTTCTTGTTTAAGATTAGCTATGCATTGTTGGATGATACCAATGTACCCAAACTACACATTTTAATAGAATTTCACAAACTGCATCTATTATAATTTCTTGGTAGTTGTCCGCTTTAATTAACCTTTATTGTAATTAATTATTAATATTAAAAAAGGCAACATTACAAATAGTCAGAAACAAAACGATTTTAAAAAAAACGATTATATCGTATCATTTTTTTAAAATCGATTTATTTTAAAAGGAAAAAGAATCGATTGTTCATTACTCGATTTTTTCTATTCCATGTCACATCCCTACTGCGTAATCAAATTATATCAAAATCTTTAATATTTTAATGAGTTATATTACAAATACTTAAGAATCATTAATAATTGACATGTATTTGGATATTTTTTATTGAATCCCATAGAGATTAAGATCGTAAGCCAATGAAAAAAATATTTTATTTATAAACGGTTCACGTTTTTATAACTAAATTCTTCAACATTATCTAGACTTGCCTTTACACAAGTTTAGAAATTATCTCAAAACGATGTTGCTACATAAAGCTTACTACACTATTGAGGATTATTTGAGTGATAGCATATCTTAACTGCAGTCAGCTACGCATCCAGCTGCAACGATTATCTTGTAACCATCAAATTGTAATAATTTTTTTTAAAGATTAGCCGCCAAGTTTCTTGCTGATTCTTCTCGGTAGGAGCAAACTTCCGAATCAGTGGTAGCTTCTTGAAAACATTTGACGATTCAAAAGTACTGTAAACAGTCCACTTGAATAAAGAATATTTTGAATTTGAAAAATTTGAAAAAAACACCATCTAAACTCTATCTATACTAATTTATAAAGCTGAAGAGTTTGTTTGATTGTTTGAACGTCCTAATCTCAGGAACTTCTGGACCGATTTGAAAAATTCGTGACTGTAAGATATTCCATTTATGGAGGAAGGCTATAGGCTATATAACATCACGCTAAGATGAATAGGAGAGGAGCAGCAATAAAATATATTACGAAAACGGCAAAATGTAAAGCTTTCCTTGCGTGCGCTGAGTAAATGGTGATAGTTATTCAAAAGTCATGTATGACAAAATTGTTCCTCTCTAAAAGTTCTAAATAAAAGTCCGGGACAGTATATGTCTAGCTTTTAACGTTAACCCACTTTAACCATTTTCATGGTAATCAAAAGACTATATTCCGTTTTTAATGTTTCTACGCGGGCGGAGTAGCTGGCGGTATGATTTTTGTATCAGACCCAATTTTGACAGTCTCCTTTAACTGAGATATTTTAAAATACACATCCCGAACCAGTTGTAGCTTTTTAAAATCTAATTGATCCTTAAAGATTTGAAAGTGCTTCAAAATTACTTGAATAAAAATATCTTTAAATTTTATTTATATTTTTTAAAACACTAGTTAGTTCCAGTATCTTTATTAAAATCTGCCCAAAACGTTTCAAAAGTTTTTGAATGATGATTGTTTTGAAACGTTAGCCGTGTGGTATCCGGGTAAGTAGAAAATAGTACATCCCTCATTTCTTACCGAGGTGTCGTAAAAGGCGACTAAGGGAAGTCGACCCGCCGTGTGGGTATTCGGCTGAGTAAAATAGACCATCCTCATTTCTTACCGAGGTGTTGTAAAAGGTGACTAAGGGAAGTCGGCCCGCCGTGTGGTATCCGGCTAAGTAGAATAGTACCACCCTCATTTCTTACCGAGGTGTTGTAAAAGGCGACTAAGGTAAGTCTACCCACCGTGTGGTATCCGGCTGAGTAGAATAGACCACCCTCATTTCTTACCGAGATGTCATGAAAGGCGACTAAGGTAAGTTGACGTAAGGTAAGTTGGAAGTTGAAATCTGTCCAAAACGTTTCAAAAGTTTTAAAATGAATGTTTTGTCTCAATAAGGCGCAGTTCTCATGTCATCTTAGCATTGAACTTGACTCAGAGTAATAGTAATTAAAGTTTATTATCTATTTGCTCTCGATAAGTGCACGACGCAATTGCATGCGTTTTGGTACATACAGCATCATTTTATCGTTCTCGTGCATTTAGTTAGTGAAGTAATCAGAGTTTATTATTACTTTACCTTACTCGGTAATTTTTTTTAAAGAAGGAGAGAAAATTTATAGACTTATCGCAAAGTTTTGTTATTTTGTCGTGGAGTCTATCTCCTGATGATGCTTCGGTTGCGGGGCGAAACGATTGTTGAGTTTGTGATAGTGAACGTATGCAGGACTAGTGTAGTGGTGTTGGTGGCGAAAGTTTGTGCATGTGTTTTTACGAATCCTGCATGTATCAGGTATGAAAACGGATTGTCCACTCTAATTTTCTCCTCCAAAAACCCCTACATGCTGAATTTCAGGAAAATCGTTGGAGCCGTTTCCGAAAATTATTCAGCACTTAAAGTCCGTAATAAGTTAACAGGTAATGTTGCAGTTATTTTGTTTATCTGCTGGATAGTAAATATCTATTTCAAAATTTCAATTTTTTTTTTAATTCTTCACTTTTTAGAGACATTTATCTGCTACTTAGGGTCTGTTGTAATGGAGGAGGCCTTAGCCCAATTATGGGCGTCCAAATAATAAACAAAAATAAGGAATAAAAACAATGACGAAGTTATATAAAAATATAGAAATTAGTTTATAGTTAAGGAAACATTGTTATACCAATTAATTAGAGCTTGACATTATTTTATATTTTTTTTTGGAATTAAAGGGTTATCATTATTATAGGGTCTGTTTACAAGTTACTGATAAAGTGTCGAATAGTTAACCGAGAAATAAACTAAGTAGCAGATAAATGTCTCGAAAAAGAGACTTTAAAAAGTGAACTATTTAAAAAAAAATCGCGGCCATTTTAAATAGGTATTTACTTTCCAGCAGATAAACAAAATAACAGCCACATGCTCTACCTGTTAGCTTATTGGGGACTTTAAGTCCTGAATAAGCCTATCAGAAACCTGAGAAACGCAAAATTCCGAGATATGTGTCAGATATGTTCCGACTAAGCTGACAGTTTATTTGTAACTTTTGAAACAGGCTCTGAATGTTAAAGATAAGATTTGACCTTTAATAAAATTTATTTTGTCACATTTTTGTTAGATCTCGCTGTTTTTTACTCGATTAAGTCATCACATCATAACTTCAAGTTCTAAACGAAACTCAAACGTCTTCCGTATAACGTTTCGTAATTAGAGATAACATATCTCTAGATAAGATAAGATAATATTGAAGCGGTGTCAATAAAATTTAAATTTAACATGTATTGCGCAATATTTTGTTAATTTAAAATCGTCAGGAATAGGTCACAGATCAACAGTTAAGACGATTCTTGCTGAATAATCTACATAATAATAATAATACAGCTTTGACGATAATCTCATAAAAGCCGAAAAAGAAAAATTAACTAAATATTTAGACCTTTCTTATGAGATAACCGCCATGTGGAATGTTGACTCAACAATAATTGTTCCTATTGTTGTGTCGGTAAACGGTCTGATTGCGAAGAGCCTCGACCAACATCTTCAGAGGCTTTCGCTTAACAGTTGGATCAAGTGTCGGATGCAGAAGGCAGTATTGCTTGAAACGGCGCGCATTGTGAGGAAGTTCCTCTCTCTGGACCCCTAACCACCGGCAACTCGGGATATTTCCCCGTTCCCGGCGCACGTCAATTTTTTATATTTTTAAATGTTTTTTATTATATTTTTTTTTAAATTAGAAATATTTAAAAATGTAAAAGGTTAGGTTTAAGAAAAATAAATGAATAATACAGCTTTATTTAGTCCATACATATAAAAAACAATCAAATATGTAACCATTAAAAACTTTACAATATTAAAAATTGCGTTAATTCTAAATTAAATCTTTAATATTTAAATGAGTTAATCTTGTATGTATATAAATAATTTTTTCGGAATCTCGGAAACGGCTCCAACGATTTTCCTAAAATTCGGCATGTAGGGTGTTTTGGGGGAGAAAAATCGATCTAGCTAAGTTTTATTTTAAAAAAAATATCGTTTCATTCCTGTTTTCAGGCTCTAAAATTTTTTTAAAATTTACGTTGAATACAATCACAATTTTTCGCTGTCAAACGAAAAGTCATGGTGGTTCATTTGGGGAACGGGCGGTCTAAATTGAGCATGCAGGATGTTTTGGGGGAGAAAAATCGATCTAGTCAGGTTTAATTTAACGAAAATGTCGTTTTATCCCTGTTTTCAGGCATTTAAAATTACTCAAATTGAATTAAACACTATTTTTGCCGTAAATATTCAAGTCAGCGTAGGTTATTTAGGGAACGGGTGGTCGCGAGAAATGAAAATACCCAGAATCGAGCCCCCTACCCAATATTTTTTTCTTTTTTTGTAGTTTCTTTTTTTTATTTTGCAATAAATTACCGAGCAATGCTCGGTTAACCAGGTACTACTTATTATAAAACAAAGTCCCCAAAAGCTATCTGTCTGTATTTCATTGATTTTATCAAAATCTATTGAATAAATTTTTGTACTGTTTTTACTAAAATGTAGTGCAATTCTTTGGGAAGGTTTAGGTTAATTCTTATTAATCATCATCATCTTCCTGCCCTTATCCCACTCTAAGTGGGGTCGACACAATATATACTAATATTATAAAGAGGAAAAATTTGTACCTAATATGTAAAATAGATGAGGCTTTTCAATGTCATTCAATTCCTTTAACAGGATTTCTATAGCCTACCTATATGTTAACCCGGTATAAGTTCAGCGAATTGGCCGAACACACCAACAGACTTTTGCATTTATAATGTTTGTATGGATGTATTATTAGGTCCTTACATATGAAATTGGCGTTTTGTCGTACTGGCCACTTTGATCTCAAATATTACCTTTATGGTTAGGAATTCCAAATTCAAATTCATACAGCTATTTACTCATGCATTTGTGTTTCAAACCTCCTAATTCATTTGTTTTTTCTTCTTTTGTTTTTTTCTTTGTGTCACTCTGTTTACAAAATGGAAAACATGAAATATCGCGTTATTTACGAGTATGAGTTTCACCGTGGCACCAGTGCTGCAGAAACGGCTCGAAGGATTAATGATGTGTAAGGTGACGGTGTCGCAAAAGAAAACACAGTGCGTTTTTGGTACCAACGTTTTCGTTCTGGAAATTTCGACCTGCAGAACAAGCCTCGTGGACGGCCGGAGACCAAAGTTGATAATGAAGAATTGAAGGCTATTGTGGAAGCGGATCCATCGCAAACCACGTCCGAGTTAGCTGCAGGCTCCGGTGTTAGTGATAAAACTATTCTAATCCACTTGAAGCAAATTGGGAAGGTGAAAAAGCTTGAAAGGTGGGTACCTCATGAATTGAGTGAAGCAAACCGACAAACGCGCGTCGACTGCTGCGTTACGTTACTCAACCGGCACAATAATGAAGGAATTTTAAATCGAATCATTACCTGTGATGAAAAGTGGATCCTCTACGATAATCGGAACCGCTCATTGCAATGGCTGAACCCTGGCGAACCAGCCAAATCCTGCCCTAAGCGAAAATTGACTAAAAAAAAGTTGCTTGTAAGTGTTTGGTGGACTAGTGCCGGTGTCGTTCACTACAGCTTTCTTAAATCTGGCCAGAAGATTACGGCAGATATCCATTGTCAGCAACTGCAAACCATGATGGAAAAGCTAGCTTCTAAACAACCGAGGCTGGTCAATCGCTCTAGGCCAGTGCTGCTTCAGGACAACGCTAGACCACACACTGCACAACAGACGGCTACCAAATCAGAGGAGCTTCAATTAGAATGTCTTAGACATCCACCGTACTCTCCGGACCTTGCTCCAACAGATTACCATTTTTTTCGCAATTTGGATATCTACTAGCAAGGAAAAAAATTCAACTCTGATGGGGCAGTCCAAACCGCCTTCAAAGATTTTATTGATTCCCGCCTGAATGGTTTTTTTAGTAAGGGGATCAATGAACTACCTATGAGATGGCAAAAGTGCATACATAGCAATGGAACATACTTTGATTAATTAAATATATTTCATTAAAAAAAACGACTTAATGTTCCTTCGCCATAGAAAACGCCAATTTCATATGTAAGGACCTAATATTTTATGTACAAAGTTATGAGAGAATTTTGGAATAATTTGTGTTTGTTGAGAGAATCTATGTAATTCTAAGTGTAGTGTGACAACGTTCACATACCTTATACATACAGGACCAGTCACTACACGTATCACAAAACGTCGCTACCATCAATACCAAAACCACTACACATACTCACTACGACAATCTCAACGATCGTTTCGCCCCGTAATCGAAACATCAAGAGATTAGGCTCTACGATAAAATCGTAATTATATTATGTTGTGTTGTTACAGATTCTCCCGCTGTCATTAGTAAATCGCTAAACATGCTGGATGAAGTATTGCCAACTATGCGCAGCCTGAGCCCCGATCCCGTCGACGTGGCCGCCATTAATAAAAAATATATTCCGGTGAGTACCAAATCTAGAGATCCTACTGCCTGCGCCAACATTTAATAATTAACCTATAAACACAATTTGGAGCAAAAATTTTATGTTGGTAGGCCTGCAAATTATCTAACATATTACTTGAATTTATAAGTTACACTGAATGTAATTGATAAATTATCATATATTCCGAATGCTCATATCGATAACTTTGTAAAAAGGCTGTTGTTTTTCTGTGTTCTGTAAAAAATAAAAATAAACAAAGCCTACAAGGACTCGATTCCAGGCCGTTAATAAAGTAATAAAAGATAAAAAAAACCAATTATATTTATAAATAATAATTGTATAAATAATAATTGTAATAAATAATAATATAAAAAATAATTGTAATGTAACTCAAGTGTATTTTTAAGTTTTTTAAACACTATCTTTTTTAATTTTGTGATCCAAGTCTATTTTCTTAATCTTAATTGTAAGATAAGACATTAATTTCAAATACCATTTAAAATTCAACATCTCTTTTATATTTCTTAGGAGTTTTACATTAAAATACAATTACCGCACAACGTTTTATTAAATTTCATATAATATATTGAACTTATTTTAGCAATAAACATTACGTATCTTATTTTTTTATACACAAGCAATATGAACTACTATTCATAGAAATAGTATTAAAAATAAATATTGACTAAATCTCCTCTATGGTAAGTACTAAAAATACTTCTTATATTTTTAAGGCCCTTAAATAGCCATAAAGTTATTATAACTATAAGGGAAGCCAGCCTAAAATGTTCCAATATAAAGAAAGGTGTATTTATGTGTCTCTCTTTTTTATGTGTGATAAGACAAAGATGAATACGAGTTTCATCTTCTCCCTCATTATTTATTGTGACTCACTTACTCACTTACAGGCCTGCCTATGGCTCTCTTGCTCTAGTATAATAACTCTATGAATGAAAGTAATAAACGCTTCTTATCTCTGTATCCACCATAGACTAAAAATAGACAATCAATCGCATTGTCGAATATATACAATATCTCGATGCATCGCTTATGAAGTGATTAAATAAATAAAAAATAACAAAAGTTTGTCATTGCTGATATTACAATGCAAATCATTGTTTTTGTATTTAGAATTCATCGCTCAACTGCGAGATATATTTAAGTGCCTTTATTGTAAGTAAATAAATTTCGTAATTGAACTCATGATATCATTAAAAAGGATGAACTGCAGATTACAAATACACATAATAGCATAGGACGTGGTACCTAGTGGTACTTACCATTGTATTCTAACTGTTATTTAGGAAGTTAATAATTGTATCAATAGTTTAGCCGTTACGTACGTAAAAATGAAAGTTTAACCTACTTTTATTATTTGCCTTTTTTCCTATTTGTATAAATATACCGTATAATAACTCATTATACCATACAATTATACAATAGTAACTATAATATTTTTAGCACTCTAAGTATTGAACTTTATTTTTAATGTTGTATTGTATAAGAAATGTAATGTGATAATTATTTTTTTAAATTCATGATCGACAAGTATTGCCATCTAGGAATGTTTGTTAAAAATGAGTTATGAATTATACTGACCACCTACGTTGATACGTAGTACTAACATACACCAATAGATGGCGCAAATTTGCGAAATATATATTTCTATTATGTTCTTATCGAAAATAATAACGAATTATCACTTATTTTAAACTATGAGAATAACATGTAGTTACATCCGCAATCAAATATACCTATGAATAAAATTATATACTTTTTAGTTCTATTTCATTTATGCGCGTAACTCTGTCCCACTCTAATGTCAGATAGGAATGACGTGTCGTCACTTAAAAATTTCGATCCGAAGTCAGTCACAAACAATATACAAACGAGTATAATCGCCTTAATGTGTCTTATTAATTTAAAATCGTTGCGAAATCGTGTATAATAGTGTTAAAACTTTTTTAGAACTGTGACTAATTTATTGTTCCGTGTTCCGGCTTAATAACAAACTGATTCTCAGTGTATATCTGTGTTAAAAGTGTTATATTCCTTCACATGAACAGTAATTTCGCTGTTTTTCCATTGGTTTTACCTCTTTTAATGGATATCTTGCGTTACTGAAGGTAACGGAGCGTAAATGCGGCAGTCTCAAATATGTTCAAGTAATTATTAATTTAAGCTTAATCGACAAACATTTAGCAGAATAAATGTAATCCTTAACTATATACTTTAAAAAAAAAACAATGTTTCTGTTAAAAAGGTTTTATTGCAGATACATTTTAAAAGGTTATTTGCCGTGTGTGTTTGGTTAATTTATCTTATCAATTCTTATCAGAATCTTGTATATTCATAACTGGCGATTTGCTATTTAAATACGTATAATAGTGAGCGAGTAAGAACTTAGAAATGAATATTATTGCGTTCATAATTTTATTGTACTACGTTTTAATCTAAAATAATAAGGCATTATGACTAATGTTCTAACAAAAAACTTTACTTGAAACAAGTTCTTCGATCTATTGTTTATACATTTATTAGCTGATCCGGCGAACTTTGAACCGCCTTGACTGGGCATGCTTCGTGTCTTTTAATTATAATATTTAAGTTATGTACATACATACATTTCCCTTATATTTAATTTCCGAACGCGCCCATTTTGACAGATCCAAACAGTTTGTATAGGAAAATAAAATTTTTGTTTCTATTATATTTCATGCAATTTCTATATATTTTCTGACCTTTTAAATCTTCTTTGGACCTTTACAAATATTTCAAATCCAAAATTAACCAAATTGGTTCTGCTATTCTCGAATTTTAGCGAAAACATAATTTCATTTGATGTAGATGTACATGACAAGAAACCTCTGTCGTGTTTAATTTAAAATTGTTACATTTTAACGATTACTGATAGTAATTTTGAGCTATTTAGTCATAATAAAATTCTCATAATGCTGTGTTCGTTACCGTACTCTGTAATGGCTTGATAGATTTTGATGAAATTTTATATGCATATTTGGTAGGTCTGAGATAGCCGTGTGGTATCCGGCTGAATAGAATAGTACCACCCTCTTTTCTTACCGAGGTGTCGTAAAAGGCGATAAAGGTAAGACGACCCGCCGTGTGGTATCCTGCTGAGTAGAATAGACCAACCTCATTTCTTACCGAGATGTCGTAAAAGGCGACTAAGGTAAGTTGATCCACCGTGTGGTATCCGGTTTAATAGAATAGACCACCCTCTCTTACCGAGGTGTCGTAAAATACGACTAAGGTAAGTTGATGTCAGGCAGGCGGCCGGTCGTAAAAACGCAGCCAAATCATATGGCAACATGTTTATAACATGTTGTGCCGACCCCACTTAGAGTGGGATAAGGGCAGGAGGATGATGATTTGGTAGGTCTGAGAATCAGCTACTTTCTATTTTTCATACCCTTAAATGATAAGGGTTGTCTACTCTGTCTGTTGTGTTTTATAACACTAGAAATTCTAGTAGTGTACAAAAACATCTTAAATCAAAGATATTATTCAAATGATTATAATTGAAAATATTGTTAATTTTAATGTATCTTTTAAATTTATTTTAAGGATATTGAATTTTTTATCTATTCAAATGATACAGCAGTTTTAAGGGAAAAAAAATTGATTTCCATTTTGTTTAACGAGTTACATGATGTAGACTTTAATGCTTTGCAATTCCTTAAATGATATAATGTTATAAACATATCCAATTAGCTTATTTCTGTATTTGCACTTCATCTTATCAAATATCATAGTTGTCTATGATATATGAAAAGGTATCTTAATAATCAGAAAACAGGCACACATTTGTTATTCTATTTATATATTGAATAACCCATTGGCACGGTTGATAGTAACCCTCTTCAGCTCTGCGGGTCACTTAGGTTCAATTCTTGCTGAGAGCCAATATTTTCTATACAAAATTTGTTGGTTCTTCAAGTGTGAGTGTATATTTGTATTTAAGTATGTATTTAAAATTATATATGTATATTTACTAGTTGTCTGTAAACAATAACACAAGTATTAACTTACTTAGGGGATGGACAACCATGTGTGTAAGTGTCCTATATATTTATTATTATTCTTTACTGCCTGGGGCCCACACGCGTTAAATTTGGAGTAAAACAATTCCCCTTTCCCTATACCAAGAAGATTTCCTGCTATCTTTGGAATATCTAAATTCATATACTACATTTTTACATTTTTCCCTATGTATTTTACTTTTACAATTAATTACAGAATGTCTTTATATTCAACATCGACAGTTTTCTTGTCATTAGACAATACAAACATGTTTTCTTTAGAGGTTACTCTTGAAAGAGGGACATATAGTTGGTTATGTCAAAAACAAACCCGTCCGATAGCAGTTAAATTTACTCTATCTATTAAAAAAACCGCATCATGTAATGTTGCGTAGTTTTAAAGGTTAAAGCATGCATAGGGATATAGGGACTAAGGGACCGACAGAAAAAGCGACTTATACTATATAGTGAAGCTATTATTTTGATAATTTTCAAATTTTTTACCATACTTAACCAAAGACAAAATTACGTATAGGTGTCGTTTATGTTTTGTTATTCCATGTCATAGTCATAGTTTTTGTTATACCACGTTTTATAGTGACTTGACGGGATAAAAAAAATGCGGTCGAATGGGATAAAAAGTCCTATGTCCGTCTCCTGGTTCTAAGCAACCTCTCCACCAATTTTCAGCCGAATTGGTTCATCTGTTCTTGAGTTATAAATAGTGTAACTAAGACCACCTTTTTTTATTTACATCGATTTTATATTGTATTATTTTGTTTCAAGGATAATTTGAAACCAGACAGCTGTATCAATGAATGGCTGAACCACTAGTCTTGTATAAGTAGAGAACCGTTTTATAGATTCTATTTTACTGATTTCAAATTTTGTTCATACACTTTTAAGTATCTTAATAAAAAGCAGGCAAACAAATCATAGAAGGTATAATTTATAGTATACAAGTTAATTATAGGATAAACTTATAGTAATATTATATTATAAATGCATAAGTTTGTTGGATGTATATTTGCTACTCTTTCACTGTGAATCCGCAGAACCAATATCGATGAAATTTGCACAATTATTCCTTATACACCGGAATAACATATAGGCTATAGAAATTCTGCTACTTCAGCAGGAAAAATTATATAACACATTTATATAACATCACGCTAAGATGAATAGGAGAGGAGCACCAATAAAAAACATTACGAAAAAGCTTTCCTTGTATACGCTGAGTAAATTGTAAAAATTATTAAAAAATCATGTTTAACAAAATTGGTCCTCTCTAGAAGTTGTAAATAAAACTCCGCGACAGCATATGTCTATCTTTTAAGGTTTACTTACTTTAACCGTTGTTATTGTTATCAACAGACTATATTCGTTTGCATCTTTACACGCGGGCGTAGTCACTGGCTAGTGTATTATATATCTGTATAGGAGAATAAAGATTAGACCATGACACTCCAACAATTTTCCTGCAATTTAGCATATAGGTTTTGGGGCAGAAAAATCGATCTAGATAAGTTTTATTTAAAAAAAAAGGGCTAAGCAATCTTTACTAATATATAAAGCTGAAGAGATTGTTTGTTTGATTAATTGTTTGAACGCGCTAATCTCAGGAACTTCTGGACTAATTTAAAAAAATTTTTATAGTGGAAGATAGTCCATTTACCAAGGAAGTCTATATGCTATATAGCATTACGTTAAGATTAAAAGGAGAGTAGCTGCAATAAGGTATATGGCCTAACGTCTGCCGGTTCAGCTAGTTTATCTTTAATATAAAAACTATCGGCCTGCCCCTGCTTCGCACGGGTTTAAAATATATATCCCATGTCAGTCAGTGTAAAAAAATGATTAAAATCGATCCAGTAGTTTTGATTTATTCATTACTGCCCGTGGCCCGCAAGCGTTAAATTTGGAGAAAAACAATTTCCTCTCCCTATACCAAGACGATTTCCTGCTATCTTTGGAATATCTAAATTCATATAGTACATTTTTACTTATTTACTTTTACATTTTACCTATGTATTTTATTTTTACAATTAATTACAGAATGTCTTTAAACAAACTCTTAAAAGATTCGAAAAGCTATAGGGTGAAGCGCGGCGTCCTCACGGCAATATAAATCTGTAATATCTCCGAAAATGTCCACTTAAATAACATGCTGTAAACGACCATATTGATCTATATTAAATCAACAATTTATTTAAGGTACTTAATTGGATAAGGATTAATGCTGTATTGTATAAAAATTGCTTTGAACATAAGGCATTATTTTTCGTAAAAAGTAAATGACAAAAAATGCTATTGTGGGTTATCCATAAGAGATAGACACATACCATCACGGACTTTTCTGTAGACCTTTTCGAGGTGTACAAATACTTAGTACATCATTTTGATAAATCTCGTAGGGTTTAGCCTGCGTTTGCAATGTAAGCGAAAAAAATGTAATTACTTACTTCTAATATTAGTATGATTAAGGATATCAAGTTTATATCTAGAGATAAACAATCACGTGTAAAAACGAAGGTAAACATAATTTTTAATAGAACGTCCTTGCGGACGATCGGACGCAGGTTCAACGGCCGCTCGTGAACTGCCCGCTTGCCAAAAATAATGGCGTTTAAAAATATTGTCTCGATCAAATAATGACATTCGGAATGAATGGATACTTAACCATAGTAATCTTTAATATTTAAATCTTCTTTTCTTTAATAATTGTGGTGTGGTATCCGGCTAAGTAGAATAGTACCACCCTCATTTCTTACCGAGGTGTCGTAAAAGGCGACTAAGATAAGTCGTCCCGCCGTGTGGTATCCGGCTAAGTAGAATAGTACCACCCTCATTTCTTACCGAGGTGTCGTGAAAGGCGACTAAGGTAAGTTGACCCACCGTGTGGTATCCGGTTTAGTAGAATAGACCACCCTCCTTCTTACCGAGGTGTCGTAAATTACGACAGAAGTAAGCTGACGTCAGGCTGGCGGCCGGTCGTAAAAACGCAGCCAAATCATGTGACAGCATGTTTATAACATGTTGTGCCGACCCCACTTAGAGTGGGATAAGGGCAGGAAGATGATGATGATGTACAGATAAACATTCTAGTTCAGCACATCTATTGCGCAATGTTATGAAATTATTATGGCGTAGTTGTCGATGTTTAAAATTAAATTTGATGGCTTATTATCTAACCTGGTACCTTAATGACCGAGCATTTTAAAAAAAGAAAGAAATGGCCGGCACAACATGTTATAAACATGCTGTCACATGATTTGGCTGCGTTTTTACGAACGGCCGCCTGCCTGACGTCAACTTACCTCAGTCGCTTTTTACTACACCTCGGTAAGAAATGAGGGTGGTAGTATTCTACTCAGCCGGATACCACACGGCGGGACGACTTATCTTAGTCGCCTTTTACGACACCTCGGTAAGAAATGAGGGTGGTACTATTCTACTCAGCCGGATACCACACGGCGGGTCGACTTACCTTAGTCGCCTTTTACGACACCTCGGTAAAAAATAAGGTTGGTCTATTCTATTCAGCCGGATACCCCACGGCTGGTCGACCTATATTAGTCGCCTATTACGACACCTCGGTAAGAAATGAGGTTGGTACTATTCTATTCAGCCGGATACGACACGGCTGGGTCAGTGTGCGAAAATTATAATAAAAAAAAAATGTTAAACGTTTTTCTCCTTAGTAACTCAGCGTAGGCAGTCAACGACCAACGTACCGACTGACACGCGTGGGTGGAGATATAGGACTTGAAAAAAACCTCTTTGTCTCAATGCCTCTGTACAAGGTCCTTGTTAAATACAACTGTTAAGTAAATAATCACATATCTTTAATATTTAAATGAGTTAATCTTGTATATTTACATATATAGAATAGAATAGACCACTATTCCTTATCGAGGTGTCGTAAAAGGCGAGGTAAGATGATACGGAAGGCGGAAGATAAAAATCATGTGGCAACATGTTTACAACCCCACTAATAGTGGGATAAGGGCAGAAGGACGATTATACACATAGAAGCAAGACTTGATCTAGCTAGGTTGTATTTAAGAAAAATCTCATTTTATCCCTGTACATTTTGGGTACTAAAAAAACTGCTAAATTAGGAAAGAAAGCAAATTATATTATACAGCCTAATGGTAACAAACGGACTAAAATAGTTTAAAACTCCGGGTTCGAGACCCACATGCCACCGGCGCTTTCTTAAATTTTTAATTGCCTTTTTTTCTCTCTTTTTTTGCATTTTTATCTTTAAAAAAAATTACCGAGCGATGTTCGGTCACCCATGTACAATGTATGTTCGAAGTAAGGCATTATTTTTCGTATAAGTAAATAACAAAAAAAATGCTATTGTGGGTTATTCATAAGAGTTAGACATATACCATCGCGGAGTTTTCCTTAGACCTATTCAAGGTGTACAAATACTTAGTACATTATTTATATATCTATATAGAAGAATAAAGATTATAACAAAGGTTATAGCGCATATTGCATGCGACCTTAATATTACTGCAATCCTGTTCAATTAAACCAATATGAGTGTTATCTATGCATTTAGTTTATTACGCACTTCCGCTCCATCACGCCAAAAAGCTCAGGAACATGTGGTTTAGATATGGTGATAATATATTTCAGGGATATTCTATTCCAGTACAATGTCAATACAGCAAAACTATATACATAACTAGCGGCCTGCCCCTGCTTCGCACGGGTATAAAATAAATATCCCATGTTAGTCAGTGTAAAAAAATTATTAAAATCTATCCCGTAGTTTTGATTTATTCATTACTGCCCGTGGCCCGAAAGCGTTAAATTTCGAGAAAAACAATTTCCTTTCCCTATACCAATCTGCCTGCCATCTTTGGAATATCTAAATTCATATAGGTAGTACATTTTTACTTATTTACTTTTACATTTTCCCTATGTATTTTATTTTTACAATTAATTACAGAATGTCTTTATAAACAACATTCACAGCTCTTCCTTGTCGTTAAACAAACTCTTGAAAGAGCGACATATAGCTGCTAGATTCGAAGTGCTATAGGGCGAAGCGCGGCGTCCTCACGGCATTTTAAATCTGTAATATCTCCGAAAATGTTAACTTAAATTACATGCTGTAAACGGCCATATTGATCTATATTAAATCAACAATTTATTTAAGCTATTTACTTTACTAACTAAGGTATTACTTTAATTGGATGAGGATTAATGCTGTATTGTATAAAAATTGCTTTAAAAATAAGGCATCATTTTTCGTAAAAAGTAAATGACAAAAAATGCTATTGTGGGTTATCCATAAGAGAAAGACAACTACTCCGTATTGAATTATTGTAGATATAAACCTTCCTCTTGAATCACTCTATCTATTAAGAAAAACCGCATCAAAATCTGTTGCGTAGTTTTAAAGATTTAAGCATACATAGGGATATAGGGACAAACAAAGAATGTGACTTTGTTTTATACTATGTAGTGATTTGAATTTTCGTATTTTTTAATCCTGAAAAACAGGCACAAAACAATGTTTTTTAAATAAAACCTAGCTAAATCGACTTTTCCCCTCCAAAATCTCCTGCATGCTGAATTTTAGGAAAATCGTTGGAGCCGTTTCCGAGAATCTGAAAATATACATATATATGACTGGCCCGTTGGCGCAGTGGGCAGTGACCCTGCCTTCAGCTCCGCGGGTCGCGGGTTCGATTATCGCCGACGGCCAACATTTTCTATAAAATGAATTTGTTGGTCTTTGAGCCTGGTTGTATATTTGTATTTAAGTATGTATTTAAAAAATATATAAGTATATATTCACCAGTTGCCTGTCTACCATAACACAAGTATTAAGTTACTTACTTTGGGGACGGATGGTGTGTGTAAAGGTCCTATATATTTATTTATTTATTTAAACATATTTACATACAAGATTAACTCATTAAAATATTAAAGTTAGTTGCTTCAGCGATAAAGTTGTAACAGACAGACTTTCGCCTTTGTTATATTGATACTAAAAATACATTATACTCGTCCGTGAACGCTTTAGTTAATTTAGCTTCGGAAGGGATTGTACTGCATTATTTATACACCTTTGTATTGCCAAGAGAATTCTTTTGTTTGCGTTACAAGTACATTTAATTTGTTGCAACCGTGACTTCGTACACGTCAACATCATCTTCTTGCCCTTATCCCTCTCTAAGTGGGGTCAGGACATGTCTTTGGATACTTTATACGCGTCCACATCATCCTCCTTATCCCACTCTAAGGATCTTGGATCCACGTCTTTGGATACTCTTGCCGAAGTCCGTCTTATGCCGTCCCAACGGGGACCTTTGGGCGTTCCGAACGGGGTGTATCGGACGCCCTCCTGACAAAGTCCCCGAGGCGGTCGATGCATTGATTAGTAGAGGGAGGGGTCTCTGTTAGAGAAGCACTGACCCAGAAGTGGAGCTCTCTGTGGTTCAGAGTTGCTGCTGGCGGGGATGAAGGCAATGTGTCCAACGGTACCCTGTCCCCGCCACCAGCAGCGTGTTGGAGCACTGTCAGGTTTTTAGTCGGTGCGAGTCCAACATATCCGCCGCTCGTCCGTCGAGCGGTGATGACCATGTAGGGTTTGCCTCACATAAAAAAAAACTATTGTCATAATTGTAGTGCCCTTATCCCTCTCAAAGTGGGGTCGGTAAGAAATTAAGGTGGTCTACTCTACTCGACCGGATACCACACGGTGGGTTAACTTACCTTAATCGCCATGTACGACACCTTTGTGAGAAATGAGAGTGATATCTTCTGATTCAGATAATGAATAAAGTACCTACTATAATGTTTTTCCTATTCCTATATTGGTGACTCTGGTTCTTCTACGGATCTCCTCATTTTTGATTTGATCGCATAGAGATACTCAAAGCTCATTCCATCGCCCGCTGAGTGACTTTGAGCCTTCTTATAAGTCCATAATCAGCGACCACGTTTCAGATCCATATGTCAAAAATGTAATTTTAAATTATGATATCTGATTAGCATTCAAAACGCATCTCCTTTCTTCTCCATTTTGGTGGAAATCGCGCCTAAAGCTAGAAGAACTCAAGCGATTCTCTGCTTGTTTGTCTCGCCGGTTACTCTATAAAATCTATGACCATATTAAAACTTTTTTGAATTTGGACCATTCGAATATTCCAAATTCAAATGTGTTCGTTATTATGGTTATAAATAACAACGTCACGTACTAACCTTGCTTAATATTGATTTTGTTTTACCAAGGATTTATGGTATTACAATCCGAATGTTCATAATTGGAATTTTTGTGTTCTTTCCTGTACTAAATATCGGCATACATCGTCTTTATTTTATTTAGTGTGAATGTGCGCTAGCGTGTTGTGCGTGCTTGGGCATGTGTGAGTGTGTGAGTGCTTTTATGTGTGATAGTGTGCGCGCGCGTGTGTATGTAGGTTTGTGTGCCCGCGTGAGTGTAGACCAGTGAGTGTGAGTGCGAGCGTGCGTTTGTGTGAGTGTGGACCAGTATGCGTGAGTGCATGCTTGCGTTTGTGTGTGTGTGTCACTTAACGAATCTTTAGTAACAGATAACTGTTATCGGTTCCCAATAAGGTTAGTTCAGACATGCTGTAGAAGACTGAGGTTTCTGTTACATGTTTCACTAAACTTTAAAAAAGCCCTCCGATTTTATCATATTCTCTCTCTTTCTCTATTGATTTATTCATATCAAAACTACTAGATCAATTGCAATAATTTTTTTCTCACTGAGTGACATGGGCTATATATTTTATACCCGTGCAAAGCAAGGGCAGGCCTCTAGTATTATATATATAACATCACGCTAAGATGAATGGGAGAGGAGTAGCAAAAAATTTTTTTACGATAACGGCAAAATGTCCTTTCAAAATGTAAACGGTGTATGTTATTTAAAATTCATGTATTACAAAATTGTTCCTCTCTAAAAGTTCTAAATAAAAGTCCGCGACAGCGTATTTCTAGTTTTTAAGGTTAACCCACTTTAATCATGTTTATGGTTATCAAAATACTACCTATATCTTTCCACGCGGGCGGAGCCGCTGGCGATTGCTAGTCACTCATAATTTTCACCACGGGCAACACAGCGTGCAAGTGTTACTACATACATTACATTACTCCTCGTTAGTGTCACACCGGTGACGCATTTAATTGTGAAAATTAAATTATATATCCCCCAAAACAAAGTGGGGCATGTGAAATATTTAGGACGAAATAATTTTAGTGAGAATGCTGAATCCAAGTCTCAAGAACGCATTGCCCTTCTCAAAACGACCTACATTATGTTGATCATGATATTATTATAAACGGACGCACTTGGTGGCCTGATACGTACGGAGCCCTAATATATGATGACCTTCTGAACAATATATAAAGCGGCGGTAGTGAGCTAATGTCATTTTGAAGGTATACTAAAAATGTTTTAAATGTTTTTTAAATTACTAATAGTATCCCGGTTACATGCCGATCTCATGGCAGTTTTTGGCCTAACTAGTTAGTTAAGCCAAAAACTGCCATGACTATAGTTATAGTTACGTGCTTCGTTCGATTACTTTTCATATGGCTAACTACTAAGTTAGCTACATGAAAAATAATCGATTTTTTTCTAAATAATCGATTTTTCAAATAACCGATTATTTTTTCAAAATAATCGATTTTTAATAATCGATTATTTTTCAAAATAATCGATTATTAATTATTGATTATTATTTCATCAAAAATCGATTTTTAAAAATCGATTATTTTAGGTGGCCCTTTTTCTTTTTTATTAATTTTCTTCATTTTTAAGAGTAGATATGCATTTTTGGATGAAACCAATTTAGCCGAACTACACATTATAATCCAATTTCACAAACAGCGCATCTGATATTATTTTTTGGTAGTTGTCCACTATAATTAGACTTTATTGTTATTAATTATTAATATTAAAAAAGACAACTTTTGAAATAGAAAAGATCGATTGCTTGGGAACAAAATAATTCTTTTTTAAGGGATAAAAATCGATTATTTATTAATCGATTTTTCTACTCCAAGTCACATCCCTAATAGTAGTTAGATATGGTAATGCGGACTTTTTTGTACAAATTGACATACATTCTATAATACTGTAGAATATTTTTTTGTTCAATCATCAATAGGTCTAGCAGCGCATGCGATGATAGATTATTATGACTAATTTTTTACAGCTTATTATATTTTTATTACCGATATAATACGATAACCCGACGGATGGGGGGAAAGAATACGTACAGGTGACAATTATAAGAGTTTAATAGTCACTTTTACATAGGGTATCGCGGACGGGGTCCTTCACGGCATTCCTTAATTAAATGTACCGGAAGATGCACCGTTTACAGTTGCGCTAGGCGTAGTGTTCCAGTAGGATGTACTGTGTAAGCTTAGGAACTGATAGGCGATATTGATCTGATAACATAATGTATGGGGACTTCTTATATTACTACGAAAGCACTTCGATAGCGCAGAGCAAACGATCAGTGGCGCAATCTAGTTTTGAGTGCGGAATCAGGTGTTCTTAGTACGTTGTGTTACACCGATCAATTTTTTTTTAATATAACATAGCCTATGTTGCTCAGTAAATACAGCTTTCAAATGGTGAAAGAATTTTTAAAATCGGTTCAGTAGTTTTTGTGTGAAAACATTACAAACATACATATTTTTCCTCTTTATAATATTAGTATAGAAGAACGCGCCTACAGTATTTCTCTGTTCATGTGTTATTAGTCAAAGACACGAATCTAATTTTCGTTCATTGTTGCGATACTAATACTTACAGGTCTGCCTATGGCTTCCTTAAAAAAAAGTGCCCACTGCTGGGCATGGGCCTCCATTGTCCACAACCACGGTGCTCCAATGCGGATTATATATACCCAGAATTCTCTAAAAATATGCAGGTTTCCTCACGATGTTTTCCTTTACCGAAAAGCGCTATAAATTCCAAATATCAATTAGACACATGTTTAATATCTAAATGAGTTAATCTTGTATGTTTATACATATATTTTCCGAATCTCGGAAACGGCTCCAACGAATATCATGAAATTCAGCATTTAGGGAGTTTTAGGGGAGAAAAATCGATCTAGCTAGGTTTTATTTTAATAAAATGTCATATTATTCCTGTTTTCGGGAAAATGCTAAAATATATGTTGAGTTTAAAATATTTTCGCCATTAAACGTAAAGTCACGATAGCTTATTTGGGGAACAGGCGGTCTAGAGAGGTGAAAATACCTAGGATCGAGCCTCACTATTTCACTATTTTTTTTAATCAACTCAACTATTCTTTTTTTATTTTTTTTATATCTTTAAAAAAAATTACCGACTCAGGCTCGGTTACCCAGGTATTAAGTTTTAACAGAAAAACTCATTAGTGTGTTCCCGGGGTTTGAAATCGTGACCCCCTGTGAAAGAGTAACACAGTATAACGCTGGGCTATCACAGCTTTTCTCTTCCTCTTATGGCTTTCTACTTTATATAATAACTCAGCTATGTTTAAGAGAAATATGGACAAAGCGAAATTACACCTAATAATATAAACAAATCGAAAATAATGTTTTTCATATAAAAAGACAATTGTTACTATTTGTAGAGCAATTAGCAATGAACCGATTCACCTTGTAACAGAACTGACAGTTTTGTAGGACAGCGTCTATATCGCCTTCCCTTTCCCTTATATGCTGTTAAATAAGGACAGTAATGTTCGCGCCAATTGGTAAAGATTCATAAAAGGTATGACTTGTTTGATATGTCATATATAGGGTTGCCACCCGTACTATATTATATAGTATCGTACTATATTTTAGTCAATTGTACTATATATTATAGAAAAACAATATAGGACGAAAAATACTATAGTTTTATCGCTGATTCAATTGTCGCGTTTTTTTTTAATCGACTGTGAATGGAACGCACCCGCAGCACTGGATAGGGAATGTTTTCAACGAAACTCATTCATGTATTTACGGGGCTTAGTTAGTTAACTCTAACTCCTTTGTCATTGTCCAGCGAAAAGTAATAATAAATAATCATGGAAAAATAAATAATGATTGAAAATAGATGTGTACTATTTCTTTTCCTGAATTATCTAAAAGTACTATATTTTTTGATTTAAAAAGAAAAATAATATTTTTCTTCAAAAAAAGGTGGCACCCCTAGTCATAGATTATATATGGCGCGAATGGATATTGTTTATGGCTTGAGAACACATGGATTTGAAGGTAGATTCGCTTTTCAGGTGAAGGAGGTGAACTTTATTAGACACAACCATCTGGATATGATTTGGGTTAATTTAATGTGATGCCGCGATCAGGGTTGCCATATTATCGCGAATTCAAAACAAGCGAGTTATAAATATGTATTCGGGTGCAATTTTGAAAATGAGGTCAAAAGCCGAATTTAAATTGCGTTCTGAAAACACCGTGAAATCGTTCAGTAATCCCTGATACTAAGCGATAAGTGCAACGTTTTTCAAATTAAAATAACCTTTAATTGTAGACCAATAGGCTGTATCACAGCGGTGAGACCGTGCGTCTTTTCCGAGGTGGTTACGGGTTCAAATCCTGGTTAACCACTGAGTTTTTTTGCAATTTATCATACACTTGTTGAAGAGATCGCGTGGTTGTAAAACATCTTGCCTGCTTTAATCGTGTGCGCTGCGTAAACCAGTAGAGATACTCTGAAGAAATGTACTAGAGAATTGTAGTTCTACAATAATAGTACGAAAAAGTCCGCGATAGCATGTCTCTATCTCTTATGGTTAAGTCACAATAACTACTTTTATGTTTGGCCGTGAAAATTTTCCAATTAAACAAATAAGCGGGAAATTCTCAGCCTATCTTTAATATTTAAATGAGTTGTGTGTATATATATATTTTCGAAATCTCGGTAACGGCTGCATCGATTTTCCTGAAATTCAGCACGTAGGGGATTTTGAGGGAACAAAATCGATGTAGATAAGTTTTATTTAAAAAAACGTCGTTTTATCCCTGTTTTCGGGCTCTAAAATTTTCAAATTTACGTTGAATACAATCACAATTTTTCGCTGTCAAACGTAAAGTCATGGTAGTTCATTTGGGAACGGGCGGTCTAGAGGTGAAAATACCTAGGATCGAGCCCCACCTGCCCTATTATTTTTTTATTTTTCTATTAAATTTTTTTTTCTCAACATTATTTTAAAAATTACTTCACCCAGGTGCTAATATTAAAATTGATAAACTCCTTTATAGGGGCACTTAAATATTATAACGATATACGACCTCTTTGTACTTTAAATATTTAAAAAAACATCTATTCGGTTTCCAAACGTCGGCTCTAACCTTGAACTCCGGTGGGCGTTAGAAAAAAGATGGGATGACGTAAATTTGCGCGCGAAACGCCATTATTTAATTAGAATTCGGCTAGTTCGATGACCAACGAATGATGTTATAGTACAATCTTGAGCTTATTTATTTTGATTTTTACTTTATTGACTTCCACATGATATTATATAAAAATTATGCGGCCAGCGGTTTCACCTACGAGCCCACGTTGAAGTAAAAGCAAGATTGTTAGTTGTCTATGGTTACCTAACAATAGACAAAACTAGTTTTTATTAGTAGTTCATTTATTTCCTCTTGGGCTAAGGCTAAAGGAAAGCCTATTTGTCAGTCCCTATTAGACTTACATGTCACCGAAATGCTGCTTTATTGCTTCAGTCTTTTTTTCATTTACTTACATAGTTTTCTTTCTAGCCGTTGGTATCCGGCTGAGTAGAATAGACCACCCTCATTTCTTACCGAGGTGTCGTAAATGGCGACTAAGGTAAGTTGACCCACCGTGTGGTATCCGGTTTAGTAGAATAGACCACCCTCCTTACCGAGGTATTGTAAAATGCGACTAAGGTAAGTTGACGTCAGGCGGTCGGTCGTAAAAACGCAGCCAAATCATGTTACCACACGGCAAGTCGACCTACCTTAGTCGCTTTTTACGACACCTCGGTAAGAAATGAGGGTGGTACAATTCTATTCCGCCAGATACCACACGGCGTTATAAATGTATCACTACATATTATAAAACAAAGTCCATATTTCCGTATGTACGCATAAAACTTTAAAACTACGCAACCGATCTTGATGCGGTTTTTTTTAATAGATAGAGTGATTCCAGAGGAAAGTTTGTACGTATAATAACATTCAATACGGAGTAGAGAAATACTGTAATTTAAAAAAAATGTAATTATTTACAGAAACCTCAAAGGTTTCTGTAAATAATTACATTTTTTTCCGCTTACATTGCAAACGCAGGCTAAACCCTACGAGATTTATCAAAATGATGTACTAAGTATTTGTACACCTTAAAAAGGTCTACAGAAAAGTCCGCGATGGTATATATCTATCTCTTATGGATAACCCACAATAGCAGTTTTTTTCATTTACTTTTTACGAAAAATGATGCCTTATGTTCAAAGCAATTTTTATACGATACAGCATTAATCCTTATCCAATTGAGTACCTTAAATAAATAGTTGATTTAATATAGATCAATATGGCCGTTTACAGCATGCAATTTAAGTGAACATTTTCGGAGATATTACAGATTTAAAATGCCGTAAGGACGCCGCGCTTCACCCTATAGCACTTCGAATCTTTTAGAGTTTGTTTAAAGACATTCTGTAATTAATTGTAAAAATAAAATACATAGGTAAAATGTAAAAGTAAATAAGTAAAAATGTTCTATATGAGTTTAGAAATTCCAAAGATAGCAGGAAATCGTCTTGGTATAGGGAGAGGAAATTGTTTTTCTCCAAATTTAACGCGTGCGGGCCACGGGTAGTAATGAATAAATCAAAACTACTGGATCGATTTCAATCATTTTTTTTACACTGACTGACATGGGATATATTTTATACCCGTGCGAAGCAAGGGCAGGCCGCTAGTTTACAATAAAATAAAACAAAATCACATAAGAATATTATTAACTTGACCATTGGTTTGAAGACGCATACAATAAGCTAATGCTGTATTATTAAATTATTAATTAAACTAAAATATTTACCTGCTTTCGCGAATACAATGGTGATACACTTTCTCGCAATTCGCGAACTTTCTACAGCAAACCGCGTTTATAAACTGTTTTTAATATAAACTCGAGCTGCGGGTTGTATAATTTGTTAATATTTAAAATGATTTATAATACTTGTTTGATCATTTTAAATTTTAAAGAGTCTTAAACGGTTTTTTTTTACTTAAATATAGTTGTTTTATATTTAAACAAATATTAGCCATAGATAATTTATAGCACATTTAAAATTAAACCTTAATAAAGCAGTAAAGTAGCGGCCTATTACTTTCCCACTGCTGGTAATAGGCCTCTTCTCTCCGTTATTGGAGAAGGATTGGAGCTAAGACCTACCACGCTGCTCCAATGATTGGTAGGTTACACATATCCCCAGAATTCTCTAGAGACATGCAGGTTTCCTCACGATGTTTTCCTTCACCGAAAAGCGTGTGATAAATTGCAATTATCAATTAGACACATAAGTTTTAAGAGAAAAACTCATTGGTGTCTGCCCGGTTTCGAAGCTGTGACCTCCTCGAAAGAGTTGCACGGTGTTACCGCTAAGCTATACCATCTCCAAGAACCAAACCTTAACACTATGATTATTAGAAAATCATTGGTTTTAATTACATTCATATTTTTATTTCAGTAAATTGCGTATTTTTAATGTAAGATTTATTTTTAGTCAGGTACGCCGTGTGGTATCCGGCTGAATAGAATAATACCACCCTCATTTCTTACCGAGGTGTCATAAAAGGCGACTAAGGTAAGTCGACCCGCCGTGTGGTATCCGGCTGAGTAGAATAGACCAACCTCATTTCTTACCGAGGTGTCGTAAAAGGCGACTAAGGTAAGTTGACCCACCGTGTGGTATACGGTTTAGTAGAATAGACCACCCTCTTTCTTACCGAGGTGTCGTAAAATACGACAGAGATAAGTAGACGTCAGGCAGGCGGCCGGTCGTAAAAACGCAGCCAAATCATGTGACAGCATGTTTATAACATGTTGTGCCGACCCCACTTAGAGTGGGATATGGGCAGGAAAATGATGATTTATTTTTAGTCAGGTATTAAGCATCAAAAATTTATTGTTGCCAACATAAAAAAAATGACAGTTAAACAAAGAGTGCGACCGCGTCATTAGGCACGTAATTTTATTTTTGAACGTAATAAAGAAAACGAGAACACAGATATGCATAAAATGCAATGAACTTTTTCTGCGTTCCCATTTTGAATTTGCCTTTCGTATGACTTAAAGGCCGTTTCCCCGCCATGGCGGCCATCCAAGATGGATGCGTTGTGAAATTAAATTATTGTTTGCTTCATTTACGTGTCGGATAATTGGTTCGTATAAATCATATGAATATATAAAAAAATCTTGGAAATGTGCCTACGTTATTTTCCCCTTAATTATGAGTACCTGGGTGACCGAGCTTTGCTCAGTAATTTTTAGAAGACATAAAAAAGATGCAATATGCAAATAAAGATATGAGAAATCTGGAGTCGAACTGGGGTATACTAATTTTTCGGACCGCCCGTTCCTCACCTTAGCTATTACAATTTTTCAAATCACAGTGTAACTAGCCAATGTTTTCAAATAATATTATAGCAGTTATTCTGTGCCTGAAAATAGGGATAAAGATTTTTTTTAATGAAACCTAGCTAGATCAATTAATCACCCCCCCGAACCCCAATAACAAATACTAAGTTTCATGAAAATCGTCTAATGATTTTCATAGCCGTTTCCGAAATTCAGATTATATATCACCCGATTATGTATCCGAAGAATAGTCGCATTTCCTATGCTTATACATGGAATGGAACACAAAAATCATGTTTTGAGATAAATGGTTTAAGGTTTGCATTACTAAGGTAATTCGATTTTATCCTATGTGACCCTTATGTTTATGTGCCACTATTGTCCATGAGCGATAGCTTAATTTTTGTTTTTAAATTAGCGACCGCTCCAGCTTCGCACGGGTATAAAATATATAGCCTATGTCACTCAGTGAAAAAAATTATTAAAATTTATCCAGTAGTTTTGATTTATTCATTATTGCCCGTGGCCCGCAGGCGTTAAATTTAGAATAAAACAATTCCCCTTTTCCTATACCATGAAGATTTCCTGCTATCTTTGGAATATCTAAATTCATATACTATATTTTTACATTTTTTCCTATGTATTTTATTTTTACAATTAATTACAGAATGTCTTTATATTCAACATTGACAGCTTTCTTGTCATTACACAATACAAACATGTTTTCTTTAGAGGTTACTCTTGAAAGAACGACATTTAGTTGGCCATGTGAAAAACAAACGCGTCTGATCGCTGCTAAATCGAAGTGCTATAGGGCGAGGCGCGGCCTCCTTGCAGCATTTAAAATATGTAATGTCTTAGAAAATGTTCACATAATATTTGCAATGTAAGCGGAAAAAAATGTTATAATTAATGACATCATATTAAACACCTCAAAAATTACAGTATTTCTCTACTCCATATTGAATGTTATTATACATATAAACCTTCATCTTCAATCACTCTTATCTAATAAAAAAACCGCATTAAAATCTGTTGCGTAGTTTTAAAGATTTAAGCATACATAGGGATATAGGGACAGACAGAGAAAACGACTTTGTTTTGTACTATGTAATGATTACAGCAAAGGTCAATTATCTTAGGTGTTGAAATGTATAAATTTTTATACCTTATTATTGCTAGTGTATGATATTAAGTTAATGTTGCTTGGAATTACATCAGCTTAAAGATTAGGTATTAGCATACGCTAAAAATAACTTATATTATACTGGCTTTTACCCGCGACTTCGTTCGCGTGAACTATTGTCGCGTGATAGATTCATAATAGATGGCGCTTTTTAGTGTCATCCTATTCCTATAGAATTAACAGGATTTCTACAGCCTGTATGTTATTCCGTTGTATATGACATAATTGTGCCAAATTTCATCGTTATTGGTTTACTAAATTCACCGTGCAAGGTTATTTACCTTACTCTTCTTTTACGACACCTCGGTAAGAAATGACGGTGGTCTATTCTACTCAACCGGATACCACACGAAGGTTCAACTTACCTTAGTCGCCTTTTACGACACCTCGGTAAGAAATTAGGTTGGTCTATTCTACTCAGCCAGATTCCATACGGCGGGTCAACTTACCTTACTCTCCTTTTACTACATCTTGGCAAGAACTGACAGTGGTCTATTCTACTCAGCCGGATACTACACGGTGGGTCACTTTACCTAACTCTCCCTTTACGACACCTCGATAAGAAATGAGGATGATCTATTCTACTCAGCCGGATAATACAAAAAAATTAAAAATAAATAGAATTAAATGTTGGAAAATCAACAGAGTTAAAACAAACTAAACAAAAAACAGACGCTTAAATATAAAACCTTATCAAATAGTGTACTTATACGTTCGACATAAACCACTATCTATCATTGAAAACCACATTAAAATCCGTTGAGTAGTTTTGAGCTGATGACGCGGACAAGACCAACAGACAATGTGGAGGACTTTGTTTTATGATATTAGCTGTTGATAAGCGAAATAAATGTATTACCTTGACATATATTCAAACCTTTAATCGCAAGTAAGTAGCGGCCTGTTATTAATCCCACTGCTGAGAATAGGCCTCTTCTCTCCGTTTTTGGAGAGAAGGATTGGAGCTATGACCTACCACGCTGCTCCAATGAATGCTAGGTTACACAAATCACCAGAATTCTCTACAGATATGCAGGTTTCGTCACGATGTTTTCCTTCACCGAAAAGCGTGTGATAAAATTCAATTATCAATTAGACACATAAGTTTTAATAGAAAAACTCATTGGTGTCTGCCAGGGTGTGAACCCGTGACCTCCTCGAAAGAGTCGCACGGTGCTACCGCTAGGCTACCACAGCTATTAAAATATAATTATACTGTATTAATCGCAAGTAATACAGTTTAATTATATTTTAACTGGCCCGTTGACGCAATTGGAAGTGACCTTGCAGCGGGGACGCAGGTTCGATTCCTAGTAGGCTAGTATTGTCTATAAACATTTTTTTAGTTCTTCCAATCTGGGTGTATATATTTAAAATTATATCATCTTCCTGCCCTCATCCCACTCTAAATGGGGAAGGCACATCATGTTATAAACATGCTGTCACATGATTTACGACTGTGCTTTTGCGACCGGCCGCCTGCCTGACGTCAACTTACGTCTGTCGTATTTTACCACACCTGGGTAAAAAATAGGGTGGTCTATTCTACTAAACCGGATACCACACGGTGGGTAAACTTACCTTAGTCGCCTTTTACGACACCTCGGAAAGAAATAAGGTTGGTCTACTCTACTCAGCCGGATACCATACGGCGGGTCAACTTACCTTAGTCGCCTTTTACGACACCTCGATAAGAAATGATGGTGGTCTATTCTACTCAACCGGAAGAGTTTGTTTGTTTAAACGCGCTAATCTTAGAAACTACGGGACCGTTTTGAAAAATTATTTAAGTGTAATATAGTCCATTTATCGAGGAAGGCTATAGGCTATAGGCTATATAACATCACGCTAAGATGAATAGGAGAGGAGCAGCAATAAACAATATTGCGAAAACGGCAAAATTTAAATCTTTCCTTGGGTGCTCTGAGTAAACGGTGAAAGTTATTCAAAAATCTCTTATTATTAACTGACGATAACTACTATTATGTTCAAAATTTCTATTCGGAAAATAAAATTGCGACACACTGATATTTAAATGAAAATGAAATGAAATCATTCCATTTCATATCTTAATATTTAACTGAGTTAATCTTGTATATATATATTTTCCGAATCTCGGAAACGGCTCCAACGATTTTCCTGAAATTCAGCATGTAGGAGGTTTTGGGGGAGCAAAATTGATCTAGCTAGGTTTTATGTAATAAAAATATTGTTTTATCCCTATTTTTGGGCATTAAAAAACACTAACATTTATATTGAATTGAATTTTCGCCACTAACTGTCAAGTCGACGTAGCTTCGGTTAGCAGGCAGCCTCGAGAAATGTGAGTGCCAAGGATCGATCCCAACTAAATAATTGTTTTTTCTTTTTTTAAAGTTTTTTTTTGTAAAAAATTACCGAGCGAAGCTCGGTCACCCAGATATTAATATTTAAATGAGTTAATGTTGTATATATATATATTCTGAATTTCAGAAATGGTTCCATATATTTTCATAAAACATGTATGTATGTAGGCAGTTTCGAGGACGATAAATGGATCTAGATAGTTTTGATTTAAAAAAAATGTTTTATTCCTTTTTTTAGGCACTAAAAAATGCTAAAATATAGATAAGAATATTAAAATTATAAGTTATACCCATTTGCTAATTGGATTTGTTCTACGCTATATCGTTACTGAGAGTAGTTAAACGCTTAAGTTTGCGCGAACGAAATCACGGGTACGACTAGTTTAATATAATCACAACATATTGTAGTAGTAAATATCATATATTGCAACACGTGTACGTCGGAGAAAATACGTCATTCAATAGATAAGATGTGACGCGTTAATTTAAAAATAAAATTATTTTGAACGCGATTGTATTTAAAAATCGAACGCAGTATTTGATAGTTTTATCATTTCCCTAGAAATTAGAGACATATTCCTTTAAAAAATAAACAAATAAGATTATTTTTAACGCAATTGTAACTAAAAATGGTGCGTAATATTTGAACATAAATGATTTAAAATAATTGTTCAGGAAAATAGAGAAATATTTCTCTTAAAATAAAAATTAATTTTTTGCCGTTCGTAAATCGAACGCAATATTTAAAAATGCAATGTTTTTTACGAAATTATCTCAGAAATTAGAGATTATATTTAAAATAATGTTATTTTATACATGAATATTAATTATAACACGTGGGATGTAAAACAAAAACAAAAAATATATTATCATACATTACATACTATAATGGTGAAATTTTCTCAGAAAATCACGGATCAAAAAAATCCAAATTGCATTTGATGAAAAAAAATACTCATAATAAAAATTAAAAAAAGAAATTCAAAAGATAATATCTCAAGTTCTTATAAGATATTTTAGGTAACTAAATAAATGTATGGGACATTTACACACACGGTCGTCCGTCTCCAAAGTAAGTAACTTAATACTTGTGTTATGGGTGACAGACAACTGATGAATATATACTTATATATTTTTTAAAAAACAAATATACACCCAGACTCCAAGACCAACAAATTCATTTATAGAAAATGTTGGCCATCGGCGGGAATCGAACCCGCGACCCGAGGAACTGAAGGCAGAGTCACTACCCACTGCGCTAACGGACCAGTCTAGATAGACAAGATATACATAATTCGCCTATTCAAACAATTACATTTCATGTCCCGTGTATAAGCATAGGAAATGTGACTTTATTCTTCAAACAGGGCGATATAATAACAATGTATCAATTAGTACTTTCGTTTTCTGTTGGCACTATTTTATATTGTTAGTTAAACTAAAGTCAGCACAGATGTAAACACGATATATTATGAACTAAAACTTCTAAAGAATCAATACGAGATACTTAAACTATCACATGATTCATAAACTGCATCTGACTACATTTATATGATCTAATCGTCCAAAATAAACAGATCCGTCGACCCTGTGCGTCTGTACTCGATAGCGTTAGAAGAGAAACGGCGTATGAAATATAAGAGGCCACGGTGTTCTGGTCAATGAACGGTGCAATGGCGTTGAAGGTTCATCAAAGTAAATTCGCAGTTGCCCGACGACAGTCAGCGCGTGCAGACGCGCGCATCTTTTCATAACGTAAACAAAGACTTGCATCTGCGAGAATCGTATATGATACGCGCGAAAATTTAAGCGGGAACCTATTTACGGTTACTCATTCGATATTAATTTTTTTTTTTTAATTAGTGTTCCAATATTTTTTTTTCAGTCACCGTATCCAATTAGAGTCTTTTTTGTGTTATGTCAAATGTTAATGGATTCACTGTACCCTTTGTCGTGACGTATTTTATATGTACATATATTAGCACTTATTTCAGTTTGAAGTGAAAATGGTTACTTTAATAACAAAAATGTTTGTCGATTTTATTACAGTGAATAGATAAACTATTGGGTTTTATCTATTTGCTTGTTTATTAGGATTTTACATTATATTCTTTGTTTGAGACTGCCGTTTTTCAAGGACATGTTATTGTTCATTTAGGTTTCGCCATCTAGTGTGAACTAATTGGCCTAGAGCCAAAAAAAACTGAAAATTATTCCCAGTGACTCAGTGACAATGTGCCCAAACAAGATGTACCTAGAAGTGAGACAAAACTTTGTGTGGCGTTTGTGACAGTCCGTCAAGATGTCACCAGACAAACGCAAAAGGAAGGTCGTCTTCAGCAACAATCTGAGCAACAAAAGGACTTGATTTTAGGCCAGTGATAATAGAAATTTAAAAAAATATAAAACCCTCTCGGTTATGATCTCATTATTTTAGTGCTCAACCCCTCAAAGACTGAATAAATTAAGTGAAATATGATCGCCTTAAAGAAACTCTACGGAGACGAGCTCCTCCGCTTAGCTTTAGTACTTAGCCTTTTAAAAGCAAACCCTGAGGAATATCTCGAGCTGGAAACCCAGCAGATTGCGGGCCTCCACATATCCAACGGTTCAGATTGGTCGTTGGAACACGAAGCTCGGACGCTTATCCGCCCAAGGTTTGTCCACCCTAAATCATTAGACCACTTATTGGTTAACTATGAAAGACAGTTGTTCGAAGAGCTTAATTCACTCGGTCGTTATAATCACTTGGTAAACAATGACCGGATATGGTATAATCAGGGTTCAATTCATACATATTTAGTTAATAATGTTGCGACTGATACAAACGCGCCCGCGCTTTCGCACGAGCCGGACCTCGATGAAAACGCGCAGGATAATGTCTCCTCGGACGAAAACGTTGCGCAGGAAGTGAAAGTTGAAGAGGAAGCTGTGGAAATAGAAGCGCAATTGCCCGATGCAGTGGTGACGCTGTCGGCAGATTTTTTCGAAAATCATACAGAGTCAGATATATTCGCCGAATTGGCGAGCAGGTCTTTTGATGTCAACGAATTTCTAGTGCCTAACGAAATGCAGATCAAAAAGGAACCAGATGCTGATGATATCATGGTGAATGTCAAGATAGAGAGAGATGAAGCCGACGATTTGTACAGCGACAACGCAATCGATGATTTTGTACCGTATTTCACGACAAAATCTGAGAAACTTGAGTACGAAGCTCATTCGGTGTTTCACCAGAATCTAGCTGATCTTCAGGATTACGAGGAACTTGGCGATGTTAAAGAACTCAAAAGCGACCTAGAATGTTTGGATGTTAAACAACAACAGGAAAACCTCGAGCAATACCTACTAGAGAACACGCCATTGGATTCTGAGGTTTACGAATTGGCGCCAATGTTTGAGGAGGAGTTGGTGTTGGACGTTAAGAGGGAAAGGGCTAGCACCAGTTTCACCGCGAGTTCTAGTGGTGTGAGCGAGATGGATACATCTTCAGTGAAGGAAATGCCGGACGTGAAATTGGAGCCTGACGAAGGCCATCACAGCGGGGATGAGTTGACTCAAGAGGTTAGTACTTGAAATTTTTACTTTTGCAGGATGAATGATGGCGCTGCGATAGCCTATTGGTGAGATCCTGCACTCATTTGAGAAGATCGTGGGATCTAACTCTATGCACCAATTTTTTCTGTTAAAACTTAATTCTTTAGCTTTAGTCTAATTTACGCAGCGATAACGTGCAAAGAGCTCAGGAATAAGGGCCTATAATAATCTATATTTTTTACATGAAAAATCGATTTTTAAATATTTTTCTTGTTCCTTTTTTGCTATTTTTTCTTGTTTTTTAAGAATAGATATATATGCATTGTTGGATGAAAGCAATGTAGCAAAACTACAAATTTTAATCGAATTTCGCAAACAGTGCATCTGTTATTATTTATTGGTAGTTGTGTCTTTATTGTAATTAATTATTAACATTAAAAAGGTAAGTTTTCAAATAGGCATAAGTAAATCAGCAGGCATAAAGCAGGCGTGTTTTTTTTTTAACCGCGCGACCTCTAACACAATTTACATTAAACCCTAATGTTCTACTAACCTAAACCTTTCAGAAAAATTGCACTATATATAAGTGAAATCCGTACAAAAATCAGCTCAGTAGATTTTGAGAAAATCGTTTACATATAGATAGACAGTTTTTAGTGACTTTGTTTTATAATACTCGCATGTTTAGACTAGCATACCCAGCCTGCTTAACCGACTGGACTGTTGTCGTGTGATAGGGTGATAATAGATGGCGCTTTTCAATGTCATTCTATTCCTGTAGAATTAACAGGATTTCTATAGCCTATGACTTACCCCTGTGTAGTAACACAGGGGTAACTCATAGGCTATAGAATTTAACTAATAGCTTTACTAATAGATAAAGCTAAAAACTTTGTTTATTTGTGTTGAATGTTCAAACATTTAACGCGTTAATCTCAGAGACTACTGGACCGATTTGAAAAATTCTTTCAGTGTAAAATAGTCCATTTATCGAGGAAGACTATAGGCTATATAACATCACGCTAAGATGAATAGAAGAGGAGAGGAGCAGCAATAAAAAATATTGCGAACACAGGAAAATTGAAAGCTTTCCTTAGATGCCCTGAGTAAACGGTAATAGTTATTAAAAAATCATGTATTACAAAATTGTTCCCCTCTAAAAGGTCTAAATAAAAGTCCGCGACAGCATGTCTAGCTTTTAAGGTTAACCAACTTTAACATTTTTATGGTTATCAAAAGACTTGTTTAGGTTTACGGTTTAATCTTTCCACGCGAGCAGAGTTGCCAGGATTGCTAGTAAGGAATAAATGAGCCTAATTTCATCGGTATTGGTTCAGCAAATTTGCCGTGAAATAGTTACAAACATACATCCATACTTACTAACTGTCGCATTTATAATATTAGTAGGAATATATAAACTTTTGGGTGGTCAACTTTTTATTAACATATAATATCACGGGCGCAGAATAATAGTGAGTCATAATTTGGCGATACGTTAAATTTTAATGTTGATAATAAACACGTATAAGGTGAACGAACTGCGATAAGTAAGACTACAGATTATAAATGAAAGACGCTAAATTTTCTACAGATTGGCAGCTTGACTAGCTATGCCTACGGCTTTATCTGCGTCGTAATTAATGTGTCTCATAGTTTTTCCAGCGCAAATCCCGACCTCACGGAAATTAAAATATATTTTTTTAATTACTTTAATCTTATCATTTTTAATTATTAGTTAATTTACTGTAAACGCGTATTTACTCTACTTATTACAGTCATCTAAATGTAAGCTTATATTAGAACGGCACGACAGTAAATACCGGCTCGCTATGTAGAGACGCTCCTCCCCAATTAAAGGACAAAAAATAACCTATATGTTGCTCCACAACCTTCTCCATCTTTCAGTGAAAGTCCCATCAAAATGGGCTCAGTCGGTCCGTAGTATTTACTATCAACGTAGACCTTCCGGAATTACACTAACTTTAAGTAAAAACCGTACCAAAATTCGTTCAGTAGATTTTGAGTAAATCGACACATACAGACTGACAGCTTTTGAGGACTAGTTTATAGCTATATATCAGTAGTACTCGAGAATTTGTTCAACTTAAGCGTCAACTTAAACGTTAAAGAACCTTTGCGTACGTGTGTTTTGCTGTTTTCTGAAAGAAAGTCGTGAATTTTAGCCTATACATTAGTCAATTGTACTCGCCGTGTGGTATCCGGCTGAATAGAATAGTACCACCCTCATTTCTTACCGAGGTGTCGTAAAAGGCGACTAAGGTAAGTTGACCCACCGTGTGGTATCCGGTTTAGTAGAATAGACCACCCTTTTTCTTACCGAGGTGTCGTAAAGTACGACAGAGGTAAGTTGACGTCAGGCAGGTGGCCGGTCGTAAAAACACAGCCAAATCATATGACAGCATGTTTTTAACATGTTGTGCCGACCCCACTTAGAGTGGGATAAGGGCAGGAAGATGATGACATTAGTCAATTGTACAAAACTGTATCAATATTGTTCTAGCCGATTAGCTACATTACAGACAGACTTACGCATTTATAATATTAGTATGAATTCCGACTGGATATTGAACTTACGTACAAAGGGTGGAAGTTCGTCGCCCGTCTGGTGCAAGGGTAGCTACCCTTTCTACACCTGTATCACTATATTATAAAACAAACTCCGCCACCACACTGTGCGTATGTATGTTCGCGATAAACTAAAAAACTATTAAATATATTTTAATGCGGTCTTTGCCTATAGATAGAGGGATTCATAAGAAAGGGTTTTAATGTATAGTTTGTTAACATTATGTATAAATTACTTGAAATATTACGATAATTGTTGTAAGTGTTAAAAAAAGACAAACCATATCTTTCATTAAAAGACTATCTTTTCCTTTGATATATAAAAAAACAACGGATGGTAATAATATTCGTCTTATATTTGTTTAAAAAAAAGTCCGCAAAAAAGCCTGCGATAGCTCAACAGTGAGACTCTTTCGAGGGGTCACGGGTTTAAAACCCGACCAGGCACTATTGAGTTTTTTGATGAAATCTATATGTCTAATTGATATTAGCAATTTATTACTAAACCCGTGACTCACTCGAAACAGTCAGGCGGTCTCACCACTAGGCTATCACAGCTTGTCAGAATATAGGTACAATGACAAAATCCTAATCATTAGGATTTTGTCATTGAACCTCTATACCTGTAATAAAATATACCTATAATAAAATCTTAATGCATTAGGTTCTAATTTTTAAGAAAGAAAGATTTAATTAAATGTTTAAATTTTTTTGGTTAACCAACGCCGATTATCTATACTTTAAAGTCCTCAAAAACTGTCTGTCCGTATGTGATAAATTTTTTCCTTATCTACTGAACCGATTTTCGTACGGTTTTCACTAAAAGGTAGTGCAATTCTTCCGGAAGGTTTAGGTTAATAGATGATAATGCTTTTATGTAAGTTGTTTTGAAGAGGTCGCGCATTTATGAAAAAAGTCCGGGACAGCATGTCTCTATCTCTTAAGGTTAACTCACAATAATTCAAATTCATTTTTTTATTCAAATAAACTTGTAAACAAGTGCGTTTGAATCGTCAACTCTACTGCTGGTTCGGAAAGCTGTTCCTACCGAGACGAGCCAGCAAGAAACTCGGCGGTTGCTCTTTTCAACATAATACTTATAACTAGTTACATTAAGTCATTACTATCTTGTACAGGGTCGGACAGATGCTATATTCACGCATTATTATCGTCTAAATAATCCTCAACAGTATAGTAGGCTTTTTGTATCAGCCTCTCTTTAACAGTGATTTCAAACTGCTGATGATATCATCATCTTCCTGCCCTTATCCCACTCTAAGTGGTGTCGGCACAACATGTTATAATCATGCTGTTTGATTTGGCTGCGTTATTACGACCGGCCGCCTGCTTGACATCAACTTACCTCTTTCGTATTTTACGACGTAAGTAATGAGGCTGGTCTATTCTACTCAACCGAATACCACACGGTGGGTCGACTTACCTTAGTCGCCTTTTACGACACATCGTTAAGAAATGAGGGTGCTATTCTATTCAGTCGGATATCAGACGGCGTACGGAATTACTTCTATGTTAATAATAAAAAAAAACTGATTTCCTATTTTAACTTATGTACTATGGAATTCCGCAAAGTATTCTGCTGCGATAAATTAATCTTTACCATATTTTTTTTGTTTTTCCCGCGTTTTTACACTTCACAGTCAACAAATTGATTAAAATTACGCATTTGGAATTTAAAAACACGCACTACTATAGATTTTGTAAACATGTTTTTCTGATTCATAAAGTTTAATTGTTATTCTGATTTGACAAACTTCTTCCGCTCACATTAGTTCCTAGCAATATGACTAACGTTATCTATCCTCCTCCTCCTTTAGTCGCGTGCTCACTGCTGAGCGTCGTGATGGTCCCGATTCCTTTTATCATGCATAAGCTGGCGCCACTTTTCCCGGTCAGCAGCACTTTGTATAGCCACGCTCAGTCTGATGTCCAGGTGTTCAGACACCTGATCCGTCCATCTTTTTGGGCTCCGCCCCCTGGATCTTTTGCCGTCTACTTTCCCAGTGACCATAAGTTTCTCAAGATTATCGCTGGGTTTTCTAGCAATATGTCCAAAGTATTGGAGGATTCTCTGGAGACATAGGCTCGAGAGTCTCTATTTCACCTTAAGCTCACTGAGAATGGAGACATTTGTTCTGAAGGCTGTCCAGGGGATGCGCAACATACGCCGCCAGCAAGACATTTCGAAAGCGTCAATTCGTTTTCTAACGTTATCTATACCTAATATATAAAGCTGAAGAGTTTGTTTGTTTCATTGATTGAACGCGCTAATCTCAGGAACTACTGCACCGATTTGAAAAATTCTTTTAATGTAAGATAGTCCATTTATCGAGGAAGGCTATAGGATATATAACATCACGCTAAGATGAATAGGAGAGGAGCAGAGTAAACGGTGATAGTTATTCAAAAATCATGTATTACAAAAATTGTTCCCCTTTAAAAGTTCTGAATAGTCCGCGACAGCATATGTCTAACTTTTAAGGTTAACCCACTTTAACCATTTTTATGGCTACAAAATCAAATTATAGTCTATATTACGGTTCTTATCTTTCTACGCGGGCGGAGCCAGTCTTTTTTGCTAGTCTTTTTTGGTTTTGCCGTTTTCGTACTATTTTTTATTGCCCTCCTATTCATCTTAGCGTGTTATAGTCTATAGCCTTCCTCAATAAATGGACTATCTTACACTGTAAGATTTTTTTTTTTTTTCGTATTGACAATATGCTGATAGCCCTAACGGCTTTTACAGCGTCACCGGGCGGGACGCGCGAGCGCAGAAGCATCGCCGAGGTTAAGTATTTTTCAAATCGGTCCAGTAGTTCCGGAGATTAGCGCGTTCAAACAATCAATCTCTTCAGCTATATAGTATAGATAGACACGTTTTACGGCTGCCTTACTCTAGTATAATAACTCTATGGCTTTAACGCCCTGCGCTCTTGGCAGAGTGTATGTGTGTATATGAAAGCGAAAGTGGCCACGTGTCGGTTTGTGCGTAGTACGATTTAACGACATATCAATCCAATATATTTACTATGTTGTTTATTAATTTCGCTCTAGCCTAGTTCATTAAATACATTCATCTTTAATTATCACTACATATTATGTAACAAAGTCGCATTCTTTGTTTGTCCATATATCCCTATGTATGCATAAAACCTTAAGACTACGCAACAGATTTTGATGCGGTTTTTTTTTAATAGATAGAGTGATTCCAGAGGAAGGTTTGTACGTATAATAACATTCAATACGGAGTAGAGAAATACTGTAATTTTTGAGGTTTCTGTAAATAATTACATTTTTCTCCGCTTACATTGCAAACGCTGGCTAAACCCTACGAGATTTATCAAAACGATGTACTAAGTATTGGTACACCTTGAAAAGGTCTACAGAAAAGTCCGCGATGGTATATGTCTATCTCTTATGCCCACAATATAATTTTTTGTCATTTACTTTTTTACGAAAAATAATCTCAGTATTTTTTAAAAGATAAAAATAATTAAAAAAAATAAAAACAGAAAGAAGGCGCCGATGACATGTGGAATTCGAACCCGGGTTTTGAAATATTTTCGGTCCCCCATTACCCGTCGGCTAATGTCCAAAAACAGGGATAAAACGAATTTTTATAAAACTAAAACTTAGCTATATCGATCGATAGAGATAGTTGACCTACCAATTCAATTAAGATAAAGTACCTACTTTATCTTGATTGAATACAAAAGTTATGATCGAATTATTTTGCAGTAATCCGCGTGTTAAGAAAATCGTATGTAATACTAAGTGTACGAAGCAAAATCGTTCTCATGCCTTATACATGCAAATTTAAATTCAATTCAAATTCAAAATATTCTTTATTCAAATAAACTTGTAAACAAGTGCTTTTGAATCGTCAACTCTACTGCTGGTTCGGAAAGCTGTTCCTACCGAGAAGAGCCAGCAAGAAACTCGGCGGTTGCTCTTTTAAAAATATAATTCTTAATATTATTTACATTAAGTCGTTACTGTCTTGTACAGGTTCAAAGAGAGCTATATCCACACATCTCTTATCCTCTAAAAAATCTTCAAGAGTATAGTAGGCTTTCTGTATCAGCCTCTTTTTAACAGTGTTTTTAAACTGCTGTAATGGCAGTGCTGAAAATAATTGCGGAATTTTATTATAGAATCTTAAACCAAAACCCACAAACGAGTTACGCACTTTTGCAAGGCGCAAAGCAGGAACCGCAAGCTTATATCGGTTCCTGCTTTGTCTAGCTATGCAGAATTAGTTATCGCACGTATCACAACTAGCCACCACCACACAAGCACTACATACACTCACTACGACAATATCTACGAATTTTTCGTAACAGAAGCATCATCAGGAGGATAGGCTCCACAATAAAATCGTAATTTCTATAATTAAGTAAGTTTTAATTTTCGACTTTATTACAATACTTTTAGAGTTGTAAATCGCATAACGCAGATGTTACACGCGAAACACATGTTTACTAATAATCTACGGGGGTGTAGTAACCACTATTTTCGTAGATACGTTAACCTTGTGCCGCCTTGACCGTAGTTGACCTTGGCTAATCGGGTTGCCTTTGTCGATCATATGTTCTAGAATGTTTCTGCTACAACGCCATCTATCGTGAAATTATTTTATTATTTAATTATTTAACTAGCAACCCGCTCCGGCTTCGCACGGGTATAAAATATATAGCCCATGTCACTCAGTGAAAAAAAATGATCCAGTAGTTTTGATTTATTCATTACTGCCCGTGGCCCGCAAGCGTTTAGTTTGGAGTAAAACAAAAACGGATGCATTTTAAATCTGTAATATCTTCGAAAATGTTCATTTAAATTACATGCTGTAAACGGCCATATTGATCTATATTAAATCAACAATGTATTTAAGGTACTTAATTGGATAAGGATTAATGCTGTATTTTATAAAAAATTGCTTCAAAAATATGGCATTATTTTTCGTAAATAGAAAATGACAAAAAAATGCTATCGTGGGTTATCCATAAGGGAAAGACATATACCATCGCGGAGTTTTCTGTAGATCTTTTCAAGGTGTACAAATACTTAGTACATTATTTTTATAAATCTCGTAGGGTTCAGCCTGCGTTTGGAATGTAAGCGGAAAAAATGTAGTTATTTACGACATCACATTAGAAACCTCAAAAATTACAGTATTTCTCTACACGGTATTGAATGTTATTATACATACAAACCTTCCTCTTGAATCACTCTATCTATTAAAAAGAAACCGCATCAAAATCTGTTGCGTAGTTTTAAAGATTTAAGCATACATAGGAATATAGGGACATAGGGACAGACACAAAATGCGACTTTGTTTTATACTATGTAGCTATTATAGGCTTGTCTCTGGCTCTCCTACTCTAGTATAATAACTAAATGATGATCTATACATATTATAAAACAAAGTCCACAAAAACGGTCTGTTTGTATGTGATCAATTTTCTCAAAATCTACTGAATGGATTTTTATACGGTTTATACTAAAAGATAGTGCAATTCTTCCACAAGGTTTATGTTAATAATACATAACGGTTTTATGTAAATTGTGTTGGAGTTGGAGCAGTTGTAAAAAACTCGCCGGCTGGGAGGTTTAGTTGTTATCGCGTAAACCAACAGAGATATACTAAAATAAATTACTAGAGATCTACAAAATAGATCTACAAAAAAACTACGAAAAAGTCCGCGACAACGTGTTTCTTTCATAAGTGGGTATAATCTGCGATAAAGTAAATAGAAAATATATACAATGCTTAATGTAGAGTGGAACATCCGTTTTCATACTCGATACATGCAGGATTCGTAAAAACACATGCACAAACCTCCACCACCGCCACCACAATACACAAGCACTACATACGTTTACTATCACAAAACTCAACAATCGTTTCGCCCCGCAACATTTATTTAATTTTATTAATTTCTTTTTATACATATATTTAGAAAAGAGACACCTTTGCGTAACAGAAGGAAAAGGTCGAGAACTGAACAAGAAAGAGAGTACGGGTAATATAGAGAAAAAGAAAAAGTTTATACCTTTATCGCGGATTATAGTAAAATAATTTTATATTAACTTTTGTATTATGGATCTCCGCAAAGTAATTAAGGTTAATTCACAATAACTATTTTTACGTCCAAAATGTCAACTAAATACGCTGATTTACCTGCACATCTAGTAAATAAATTAAACAGGAATCGAGACGAAGAATCGATTTTTTTAAATAATCGATTTTAAATAATCGATTATTTTTTCATCATGAATGGATTTTCTAAAAATCGATTATTTTAAGTATCCTCTTTTTTAGTCTTTTCTTTTTTTTACGATTAGATATGCATTGTTGGATGAAACCAATGTAGCCTTACTAAACATTTTAAACTCTTATTATTGCTTGGTAGTTGTCCACTTTAATTAGTCTTAATTGTAATTAATTATTAATATTAAAAAAGGTAACTTTTCAAATTGCAAAAAAAATCGTTTTTGAAAAAATTATTTCGTAGCAAAATAATCGATTTTTAATAAGCGTTTTATTTTAAAGGGGAATAAATTCGATTATTTATTAATAGATTTTTCTACGCCATGTCACATCCTTAATCGAGACTGCTGCTGAACTTTTTGACCTCGCGTGAAGAGACCCTGCTGACTGCCAAACTCGCTTGTCAGATAGGGATATGACTTGGAGTAGAAAAAATCGATTAATAAATAATCGATATTCATCCTTTTAAATTTTTTTAATATAAATAATCGATTTTTATAAAATCGATTATTGTGTTACGAAATAATCGATTATTTAAAAACGATTTTTTTCTATTTCAAAAGTTGTATTTTTTAACTTGTTAATTAATTCCAGTAAAGGCCTATTAAAGTGGACAAGAACCAAGAAATAATATCGCATGCGTTGTTTGTGAAATTGAATTAAAATGTGTAGTTTGACTTAATTGGGCTACATCCAACAATGCATACCTAAACTTAAAAAGCAAGAAAAGAGTAAATAATAAAAAGGGATACCTTAAATAATCGATTTTTTAAAAATCGGATTTTGTTGAAAAAATAATCGATTAATTTGAATAAATTGTCGATTATTTTAAAAATCGATTATTTTTTCACATCGCTATTGTCGGATTGGCAACCCAAGAGGAAGATACAATAAACATTCTCATTTAAATTCATTGTGGCTAACCTTTTCCATTAAATTATATTATTCTATTGTATTCAGGCGAAAGTCGTTACGGTTTTATAATTCTATTTTAAAATTGTTTCATTAACATTAATTATAAGTAAACAGTTTTTTTCCGAATCTAAAATAATGACACAAAGTGGCTGCTAATTTATAAAACAATCAGCGCCATCTTTTGTGGAGTCGGAAATTTGGCTAGTTTAAGCTTATACTAGTACTAACGTTTTCTGTAAGATGGCGCTGTATCTCCGCCATTTTATATTTACTATTTCTGACTGAACGTATAGATGGCGTAACGTAAAGTAACTGAATATTTTCTTACTCAAATAAGTTTTTCTGTTTATAATTATTTTTTGTGAATAAGTTCCTTATTTATAAGTTAAAACAAACTGTTGATTAAACACTGAAATCGAATAGTTTACATTTCCTTTTAATATTTAACTGTAGTAATTGTTTTCTTTAACAATAGGAGACAGCTGGTTTGATCAGTAATTTTGAGATTACTAGGTACTGTTTAAGACGGTTTGTAAATTCAGTTTCATTTCGTGTATCTTTTGTTCTAACTTTGCAGGATTTCATTGAAAAAGAAGACCGAAGCCTAATTAAGCCCGTCATAGACAACATTTTTTTATTGTTTAATAGGCGAGCGCTTGACTGCAATCATGTATATTCATCCTTGCTTTGAAATTTTGAGATAATACGTTTAGAAATTCGGTAATCGTCTAGCCAGTATTATTTACTCATATTTAGAAAAACTTTGTTTTGTATAAAAAATATTATTCCTATACATAACGTCAATATCACCTTTAAGTTCTTTTAACATTATTTTTTTAATTATACACGACCTAGATTCTAGTCCACTAAGGTCTAATACGATAAGTCACCATGACTAAAGATTAATAACTGTTAAATTATTGGTCAAGAATATATATCAAAACTGCTACATAATAACACAGATAAATATAAAATTAACATTCCATGATATTTATTTAACATGTGTACATAAACGATGCACACAAAAAACTTATATGGACACCTTTTTTATGAACTGGTTTTGTTAAAAGTTGTTGAACGAAATTAATAACATGCCCCGCTGTGATGCCAACTTCAGAAATATACCCCTACTGTGATGAATAATACAAAGTTCACGCGCAATCGATTTTGAACTTTAACTCTATTGTTATCAATTTTAAATTACAATGTACGAGATGTGTGATATAATACGTTTGTAAATTCATATAGTACTATGATTCATATTCGAATTATAGATGGATACGTAAAGGATTTTGAACTCTGTTATAAGGTGTTAAAATTTAAATTCATTAAACTTTAAATTGTAGTCCAATGCAATCTTTTTTTATATGATTTTCTAATTTCTCGTATCAATGTACAAACAAATTTGAATGTTAATCTTAAACGTACAAGTTTCATAATTGATTGTATTTATTAATACTATTAACGATGGGCTATTAATTAAAATCATAGGTATTACACCAATTAAATATGGCCGCCGGTAATTCAGAGAAATGTATAACGTTTTGAGTACATTCTAGAATTATATATTAAATTAGCAAAATTGTCAGAGCAGAATAATAATTATTTAGTGTATAATTATTTTTAGAACGTACATTGAAAAATATAGAAAGTTTAACTGTTAAGAAGTATTTAGGTAGTTACAGCTTGATGTGTTTGGTTTTTTTTAAGTTTAGTATTTTATCATAGGTCATATATTTACAGTCTATGTAACTCATAACTATGTTAATATTATAATGCGAAAGCCTTAAATTTTGCCGTTTTTTTACTATTTTTATTGCTGCTCCTCTCCTATTCATCTTAGCGTGATGTTATATAGCCTATAGCCTTTTCAAATAGGTCCAGTAGCTCTTGAGATTAGCTTTATATATTAGTATAGAGCAGTGGTCGGCAAAGAGCGGCTCCAGAGCCGCATATGGCAAATTTTAAAATGATGTAAAAAAAATTGAAAGAAAAATGAAAAAATAATGGAGCAGTGGGGCTCGATCCTAGGTCTTTCACCTCTCTAGACCGCCCGTTCCACAAATGAACTACCATGACTTTATGTTTGACAGCGAAAAATTGTGATTGTATTCAACGTAAATTTCAAAAAACTTTTAGAGGCTGAAAACAGTGATAAAACGATATATTTTTTTTTAAACTTATCTAAATCGACTTTTCTCCCCCAAAACCCTTATATGCTGAATTTCAGGAGAATTGTTGGAGCTGTTTCCGAGATTCCGAATATATATATATATATATGTATGTATGTATGTGTGTGTGTGTGTGTGTGTGTGTGTGTGTGTGTGTGTGTGTGTGTGTGTGTGTACATACAAAATCAACTCATTTCAATATTAAAGATTACCTTAGTGTGAAATTTAGTTTTATTTAGTGTAATAATCGTTTACTAAACAAGCAGATTTGGCTCGCGATTTTTTCAATATTGTTGTTATGTTCATATTTGGGTCTGGCTAATAAGTTTGCCGACCACTGGTATAGAGTCGTCATCATCTTCCTGCCCTTATCCCACTTTAAGTAGGGTCGGCACCAACATGTTATAAACATGCTGTCACATGATTTGGCTGCGTTTTTACGACCGGCCGCCTGCCTGACCTCAACTTATCTCCGTCGTATTTTACGATACCTCGGTAAGAAATGAGGGTGATACCATTCTATTCAGCCGGATACCACACGGCGGGTCGACTTACCTTAGCCGCCTTTTAAGACACCTCGGTAAGAAAGAGGGTGGTCTATCCTACTAAACCGAATACCACACGGTGGGTAAACTTACCTTAGTCGCCTTTTACGACACCTCGGTAAGAAATGAGGGTGGTACTATTCTACTAAACCGGATACCACACGGTGGGTTAACTTACCTTAGTCGCCTTTTACGACACCTCGGTAAGAAATGAGGCCAGTACTATCCTATTCAGCCGGATACCACACGGCGTGTATAGAGTAGTAAGTAAGTAACGGCCTGTTACTATCCCACTGCTGGGCATAGGCCTCCTCTCTCCATTTTTGGAGAGAAGGATTGGAGCTAAGACCTACCACGCTGCTCCAATGATTGGTAGGTTACACATATCTCCAGAATTCTCTAAAGATATGCAGGTTTCCTCACGATGTTTTCCTTCACCGAAAAGCGTGTGATAAAATGCAATTATCAATTATACACATAAGTTTTAATAGAAAAACTCATTGGTGTCTGCCCGGGTTTGAACCTATGATCGTGTCTAGAGATGCACACGATCGCACCGCTAGGCCATCACAGTGTATAGAGTATAGATATAAAAATATAAATTTGCTTATATGTTTTTTTGTTCCCAGGACATGGATCTCATCGAAGTGTTGTGGAAGCAGGACGTGGACATGGGGTTCTCCCTCGAGGATCCTGTGCAGCCGGTGAGTTATATTGTATTTATAAAACGAATGTGGATGTGGAAGTGTGGATGTGACTTGGAGTAGAAAAATCGATTAATATTAATTATTAATTTTTTTTATTAAAATTTATCGATTTAAAAATCGATTAGTTTTTCACATTTCAATTCAAGAGTTCATGTGTCAAATTTCATCCATATTGGTTCAGCGGATTCGCCGTGAAAGAATAACAAACATACATCCATACTCACAAACTTTCGTATTTATTATTTATAGAATAAGCGTTATGTTGCGGAGGTCCATAACACAAAACTAATGGGAATGTTATTTTGCTATAATCCGCGATAAAAGAAAATATATGCAATCCTGACGATGATTCGGTTACGGGACGAAACAATTGTTGATATTGTGGTAGTGAATGTGTGCAGTGCTTGTGTATTTTTGTGTCATCGGTGTCAGGTAGTGCATGAGTTTTTACAACTTCTGCATGTATCAGTTATGAGAACGAATAGTACACTCTACATTTAGCATTACATATATTTTCTTTTATCGCGGATTATAGCGAAATAATATTCTCATTGGTTTTGTTTCGCATTTATAGTATACAATATAAGTAGGATTTTTATTATTTTTTAATCTTTTTAGGAGGGACCTCAAGCGACGAAAGTGGAACTGAACACGCAGATCGATAAGGAGCTGAAGTTAGCAGAAGAGAAGATACAGAAGAAGAAAGAGGAGAGCGAGAAGATAGAGAAGGTGAAGGCGTCTCTTCTGGATCCTGAGAAGGAGGTGAGATTGTAACTATCAACAGCATTTATTAGCAACTAGCGGCCTGCCCCTGCTTCGCACGGGTATAAAATATGTAGCCCATGTCACTCAGTGAAAAAAATGATTAAAATCGATCCAGTAGTTTTGATTTATTCATTACTGCCCGTGGCCGTAGCGTTAAATTTGGAGGAAAACAATTCCCCTTTCCCTATACCAAGAAGATTTCCTGCAATATCTAATATCTAAATTAATATAGTACATTTTTAAAGTTTACATTTTTCCTTATGTATTTTATTTTTAAAATGAATTACAGAATGTCTTTATATACAACATTCATAGCTTTCTTATCATTAGACAATACAAACATGTTTTCTTTAGAGGTTACTCTTGAAAGAGCGACATTTAGTTGCGCGTGCGATCGCTGCCAAATTCGAAGTGCTATAGGGCGAAACGCAGCCTCCTTACGACATTTTAAATCTGTAATATCTCCAAAAATGTTCACTTAAATTACATGCTGTAAACGGCCATATTGATCTATATTAAATCAACAATTTATTTAAGGTTCTTAATTGGATAAGGATTAATGCTGTATTGTATAAAAATTGCTTTGATAATATGGCATTATTTTTCTTATATGGTTTTTTTATAGGACGATCCTTGGGCTGGGCTGTCTTACACGGTGGATACGGAAACTGGTGAGTTTTAATTTAACACATATCTATATTATAATTTTGAATGTCTGTCTGTGTATTTGTATGTCTTTTTTAGGTATTACAGCTTTTAAACGGATCGATTGATTTGTGTATGGTTTGTTCTAATCGAAAAAAAAAAATGTTTATGACATGTTGTTCCGACCCCACTTAGAGTAGGAATAGGGCAGGAAGATATAATTTAAAAAAAAAACGGTTGCCTGTAAAGTCGGTTTTACGGGCAAAGATTTTACGTGACAACGTCTTTTTAAATGTGATGGATTGGAGTGGGAGAGAGACGCAAGGCATTCGCCAGTCCGGCGGGCCTCTCTTTCGTTCGGTGACTCATCGTAACAGACGTGAGCGGGCGTTACACTTTTTCATGAGTGACTCCAAGCCGCAACCTAATTTAAGACGTTGTCACGTCAAAACTAAAAGACTTTGTGACAGTGATTTTCTCGCGGGAGTAAACGCGGGCACAGTAATATAATATTTCTCTCTCTTCTCGTCCTATCGTTTTCGTTGTAGTAAGTAACGGCCTTTTACTATCCCAGTGCTGGGCATAGGCCTCTTCTCTCCGTTTTTTTTTTTTTGGAGAGAAGGATTGGAGCTAAAACCTACCACGCTGCTCCAATGATTGGTAGGTTACACATATCCCCAGAATTCTCTAGAGATATGCAGGTTTCCTCACGATGTTTTCCTTCACCGAAAAGCGTGTGATAAATTGCAATTATCAATTAGACACATAAGTTTTACTAGAAAACTCATTGGTCAGGCACCAACTGGGGTTAGAACCCTAGACCTACTCGAAAGAGGCGCACGGTGATACCGCTGGGCTACCACAGCTACGTTTTCGTTGTAGGTGCATTTAAATGGCTATATAGGAAGGGTGCGAGTAAATAAGGGTGCCGCACCCTCTATAGCTAACATAAGGGTGGCATGATACAAGTAATCCCAATGTTTACTTTTTGAAATACAAAGAACAGAGAGGGTGTTTTTTGTTTTCCGTATTCGAATATTTCTATATATTTTACATATATGTAGCTGACAAAAGTACTAATAAAATTAATTTGTAGTAAAATAGTAAATATATAATGCTAAATGTAGAGTGGACAATCCGTTTTCATACCTGATACATGCAGGATTCGTAAAAACACATGCACAAACCTCCACCACCGCCACCACAATACACAAGCACTAGTCTCCTAAAAAAATACCGAGAAAACCTCATTCATTCATTCAGTATCACCTAATATGGTTTTTCAAATACTCGAACCTTAATTTTTATTCATTTAAGAATCTCGAAGTTTATGATTTGATCACCTAGAGATCGACAACCCGCTCCGTATTATGATATAGTTTTAACAAATCCATTGAATATTTAGATATCCTTTAAAGGAACAGTTGGCAATGTGCTGACTCATTAGAATAATGGTGCGCGGGGCGTGTACGCCATAATCGAAAATAATAATAAAAAATCCCCAAAAAAAACCAAACCTCCAAAAGTAATAAATTTTGCTGTAATCTGCGTTTGTTTACATATTATTATCTGAATTTTAAAAATATCTACTTACATTGGATAGCATATACTAGAGGTCACAAAAAGCTTGTGATACATGTGTCGCAACCAACACCAATGAGTTTTTCTATTAAAACTTATGTGTCTAATTGATAATTGCAATTTATCACACGCTATTCGGTGAAGGAAAACATCGTGAGGAAACCTGCATATCTCTAGAGAATCCTAGGGATATGTGTAACCTACCAACCCGCATTGGAGCAGCGTGGTAGGTCTTAGCTCCAATCCTTCTCTCCAAAAATGGAGAGTGGAGGCCTATGCCCAGCAGTGGGATCGTAAGAGGCTGTTACTTACTTACTTACTTACATGTGTCGCCACTCAGCAGAGTTAGCAACTCATTCGATGGTCTCGGTGTTCGCGATACAATAAAATACCGCAATCCATACTAGACCAGTCTACAGAAAGGTTTAAATTCAGTGCTAGAATTATACAATATAAGCGTAATATACAATTGAAGATTACGCCGTGTGGTATCCGGCTGAGTAGAATAGACCAACCTCATTTCTTACCGAGGTGTCGTAAATGACGACTAAGGTAAGTTGACCCATCGTGTGGTATCCGGTTTAGTAGAATAGACCACCCTCTCTTACCGAGGTGTCGTAAAATACGACTAAGGTAAGTTGATGTCAGGCAGGCGGCCGGTCATAAAAACGCAGCCAAATCATATGACAACATGTTTATACCATGTTTGCCGACCCCACTTAGAGTGGGATAAGGGCAGGAGGATGATGATACAATTGAAGATTATTTGGATGATAAAAATGCTTGGATTTGAAAATCATTTCAGCATCTAATAAAGCTGCGGTTAAATAATATAAATTGTAAGTTTAAACGAGCGCCGAGTTTTTTAAGAGTTCTTCTCGGTAAGAGCAACATTCCGAACCAGTTGTAGCTTCATTAAATGTTATTGATCCTTATCGATTTAAAAGTACTTGTAAAACAGCTTACTTAAGTAAAGATTATTTTTATTTGATTTGAGTTATAGGCAGGCCTTTACGTGGGAGTATCGCAGCATATATAGCATTATCACATATTTGCTTTCTCTTTATTGTCTATGGATACATATTAGGCTGACGCCCCTAATCTAGTTAATAACTCTATGGTATCATACCATTCGTTTCTGACATCTTGATACAGATAACTAAAGCTTTTTCTAATACCAGGTGATATAGACTACACTAAAACCATTACGGACACAAAAGGTTATTTTACAGTGCATTCGTTATAATACATAATAATATCACCAATTTTAAAATTCACCGATCCTAACATAAAAAAGAACCCAAAGTATTAATCACAAGAGAACAGCGAACGATGACTTGTGGAAAAGTTGAATACTTTTTGAAATTCGAATTCGGCTGTCACTCGGTGACGCCGGCCATTATCCGTTGAGCCGCCGCGGGGCTGAAATTGACGGGTCCTTACGGACTTTTGTAAGATTTTTCAAAACGCGGGCGGCGGGGTATGTCTTGTTATGCTGGATTTTTACGAGCTCATTATGGCAGACGCCGCCGAAACGTGTCCTTCTCAAAATTTCGAAGATAATCGACTTTTATTATTGGTTTTTTGCCCTTTGTAAGGGCACTCTGATAATAATTCAAATTGTATTCTGTAATGAATAAATTAAAAGTTTTTCCCGCCCGAAATTTTATATATAACAGTGTAATATGTAGATGAAAATTATCTGTTCACTTAAGCACTAACTCTCGTTTTGAAAGAGTATATATATTATTTCACCTGAATCTATATTTTATTTATTTAATTCTATTCTAGCTCTGTTTTCGACCTTTACCTCACCAATATAGCAGGCCTTAATTTAAAAAAATTATCTACTTCTCTATATACCATAGAGCAATTTACCGATTTCAACTATAAAAAAGCTAGAACCAAAATATTGACAGAGTAGATATTTATATTTATATCATCTAAAAGCTTACAAGTCTTATTGAGACGAAGAAGAATTCTAAAAATAACTCAACAAAATCTGTTAAGCAAACTCAAAATACGTATCTTTAATATTTAAATGAGTTAATCTTGTATATATGTATATTTTTCGGAATTTTGGTAACGATTTTCATGAAATTCAGCATGTAGAGGGTTTTTGGGGGAAAAATCGATGTAGCTAGGTATTATTTTTTTTTGTTTTATCACTGTTTTGTATAAGTAAGGAAATGTTAATTGCTCTGTCAATTTCAAAGTCAGAATAGCTTATATGGGTAATGTTATTTTACACCTTTTTTTTGTCTAAAAGCGTGTTTTTTAATCTATTTTGTTACAACATGTTTTTAATACAACCTCCTTCATAGAGTTGGCGATTAATATGAAAAAGCATTGTGGCTGTCATATTTTTATGTGTCATTCATTGAGTTGTTGCGAAAGAGTAAATGGGTAGACTCTGGGGAAACTGCTTTTTATTTATTGAATAAGAATAAAGAAGAAATATTGTCGTTTGTTATAATTTATTAGCGATATAAAGAAAGTCGTTAGCGCCAATTACTAGTTAATTTTCCAAACCCATTACCTACTTTACACGTTTACGGTTTAAGAAAAGTTTAAATTAAGTTTAAGAGATATGCTTATACGTAAAGCATATTACAACAATTGAAGATTATTTGGATGGATAAATAAGCCTGGATTTGAAAATCCTTTGAGCTTCATACAGGACTGCGGTTTAATAATGTACAATTGAAAATGTTTAAAAGATTGACCGCCGAGTTTCTTTCTGGTTCTCGGTAAGAGCAACATTCCGAACCAGTTGTAGCTTCATTAAATCTATGATCCTTGACGATTCAAAAGTGCTTGTAAAAAGTTCACTCGAAAGGTTATTTTGATTTAATTTGATTTGATACATATTGACAAGCAAGCCGTGTGGTATCCGGCTAAGTAGATTAGACCATCATTTCTTACCGAGATGTCGTTAAAGCCGACTAAGGTAAGTCGATCCATCGTGTGTTATCAGGCTGAGTAGAATAGACCACCCTCTTTCTTACCGAGGTGTCGTAAATATAACTAACGTTAGTTGACGTCAGGAAGGCGGCCGTAAAATATGTAGCCAAAATCATGTGACATGTTTATAACATGTTGTACCGATCCCATTTAGAGTGGGATAAGGGCATCATTCATCATCTTCCTGCTGGTCTATTTTACTTAACCGGATACCACACGGTGAGTCAACTTACCTTAGTCGCTTTTACGACACCTCGGTAAGAAATGAGGGTGGCTCAAATCTACTCAGCCGGATACACGGCGTGATGATAACATATTATTGACCAAAAAAATAATGTAACCGAGCATCGAACTGAATACCTCTTCGTACATACCTCTTTGTTCCAACAGAATCCATAGCCTGTAATACATCAACACATAAGATTAAACAACTTCAAACCATATTAATTCTTAAGTTCATACTAATAAGGATTGTTTTCCCATGATCCTATTTATGTATATATACAAGGGGTAGTGGGTTCAATTGAAATAAAATACAATACAATATTAATGGTCCCCAATCTCATGGGATTGAGATGTCTGGATGCAACATTAATCATGGTGTTTTGTACGCATGCGTATGACAAGGTTGGTTTATGGAAAACACACTTTATCCCGCGACTTTGTACTTTAAATTAGTTTTAAAGATTTACCTAAATAAAAAGTAATAGTTATTTTCACCTGTTTGTACTTTTAGTAAAATAATCTCCTTCCTGTCCTTATCCCACTCTAAGTGGGGTCGGCACAATATGTCATAAACATGTTATCACATGATTTGGCTGCGTTTTTTACGACCGGCCTCCTGTCTGACATCAACTTACCTAAGTCGCCTTTTACGACACCTCGGTAAGAAAGAGAGTGGTCTATTCTACTCAGCCGGATACCACACGGCGGGTCGTACTTACCTTAGTCGCCTTTTACGACACCTCGGTAAGAAAGAGAGTGGTCTATTCTACTCAGCCGGATACCACACGGCGGGTCGTACTTACCTTAGTCGCCTTTTACGACACCTCGGTAAGAAAGAGAGTGGTCTATTCTACTCAGCCGGATACCACACGGCGGGTCGTACTTACCTTAGTCGCCTTTTACGACAACTCGGTAAGAAATGAGGGTGGTTCTATTATATGCAGCCAGATATTACACGGTGGAAAATAAGTAAAACAATAAACGCGTTTAATAAATAAAAGCTTATGACAAAATTTTGTGTCCCTACTTTTAACCATTGAGGAGTTCCCTCGTCTGGAGCCAATCCTGTCATCAGGTCATGCTTATCATAAACATGCATTGTCATTGGAACTGGACCAGTATGTATTTCATCTCAATCGGACACCGGGAAGTGGGTCAAATTTAACTTGAAAGATTCCAGCTTTATATATAAATGGCAAATTGAATTAAATTGGCTATCAAAATTAAAAATTCTTTTACCATTGTAAAGCTGCATCTTTACTGAGCAACATAAGCATTAAAACAAATCCGGAATGCGTAATAAAAATGTAATAAGGTGTAAAATCATTCAGAATAATTTGTTATCGCATACGCTGCGGAAACTATTGATGATATATTTAACAAACATAAATCTATAGTCCAACTTAGTAGACTTTCCACCATGAGATCGGTGTGTACGCGGGTGAAACCGCGGGATATTACTAGTATATTATATCTATTTTTATTTATCGCTGATTATAGCATATATCACGTTTTATTATTCAAAATTAAACCTCCTATAAAAAGCTTAAAGCAAGTCCGACAGTCGGGCGTTTCATTCAAAATATTCTTTATTCAAATAAACTTGTAAACAAGTGCTTTTGAATCGTCAACTCTACTGCTGGTTCGGAAAGCTGTTCCTACCGAGAAGAGCCAGCAAGAAACTCGGCGATTGCTCTTTTTAAAAAAATAATTCTTAACATTATTTACATTAAGTCGTTACTGTCTTGTACAGGTTCAAAGAGAGCTATATCCACACATTCTTATCTTCTAAATAATCTGCAAGAGTATAGTAGGCTTTCTGTACCAGCCTCTTTTTAACAGTGTTTTTAAACTGCTGTAATGGCAGTGCTGAAATTGATTGCGGAATTTTATTATAGAATCTTATACCAAAACCCACAAACGAGTTACGCACTTTTGCAAGGCGCAAAGCAGGAACCGCAAGCTTATGTCGGTTCCTGCTTTGTTTTTTGTACACATCACCTATCGTTTTATAATTCTTTATATTTTTATGTATATAAATTAAATTTCTCAAGAATATTTCGAATGTTTCGTTGGGCGTCCAGCACTGGGCTAAGACTGTTGAAGATATGCCCCGTGTTCAGCTATAGTCCTAGTTCGTTGACCCCCAAAACAAGTACTGAACTAGTATTGTTTTGATGATGTATCAATTTTTAAAGTCACGCCACGCGAATCGTTGCATCACGCTGAGTTTTATAACCGAAGAGTCTACGTCACGGTTAGGTTAACGTAACGCTGTAACCCAAGTGAAGCACTGCATACTGTAAATATAACCCTTCTAGGGTAAAAAAACATGTTATACATATTTAATGTAGGGTAAGCTAACCTATTCTTCACACCTATCCAATTAATTGACACCCTAGCAATTTTCTTCCAAAAATAAGAAAATAGCAACACTAAATAGTTCCATTTGTACCAATTTTATAAGAAAATATCATAATTTCATAGTTTGGCATCGTTAAGTTGCAATGAATATAATATGGCGACTAAACAGCTGAATGAAAAAGTGCACATAATTAATTAAGTAATACAAAAGTACCTAATAATAAAATTATTTTGCTATAATGCGCGAAGAAATAGCGGATTATAGCAAAATAATTTTATTATTACTTTTGTATTATGGATCTCCGCGAAGTAACGCCTAATTCTATAAATTATTTAATTAAGTAATAATTTATCGTTTTCTTAAAAATTAAATTGTTTTAGATATGTAATTGTTTCTTTTAATACATAAAAACTTAAATAAGGTACCCATCTGCGTGCTTTACTTAGTTTTCATCAGTATTTTTGAATACTGATGAAACCTGAAGGGTGTCAATAAACTGGAATTTGAATTGCCGATAATAGGGAATTCTGTGTCAATATTTGGGTAAACCGATGCGATAAATATCATAATTTCAATAACAAATAATATCCTAGTTAGAATTAGATTTTACTGGCAACATCTTAAAATAGTTGTCTATATTTACCTAAATTTATCGGTATTTGGAAACACTGTGGAACGCTTATATTTATTTCTTTTTATACGCTCGTTCTAAAAGTGTTAATAATTGGGCACTTTACCTTAATAATAAAAATATAAAGAACTAGCAATCGCCAACGGCTCCGCCCGCGTGGAAAGATTAAAACCGTAATATAGTATTTTGATAACCATAAAAATGGTTAACGTGGATCAACCTTAAAATCTAGACATATGCTGTCGCGGACTTTTATTTAGAACTTTTAGAGGGGAACAATTTTGTAATACATGATTTTTGAATAACTATTATGTGCTAATTACATATTTTGTACTATTACTAGACATTTAAAATTGATATTGACTAATTAACTTCTGACGTTCTTATAACTGTATATTTTTTGACATTTTATCGTAGTAACAAAAATTATTATAGTATTGTAAAATTTTAAAATTAACGCTTAATGTTTTGAAAACTTTATTAATTTGACCTTGTTAATGTAAAAAAAATAATTTGCATACTATTAAGTTAGTTTAATGTCAGGAACCTAATAATGTTTTTATCATCTTATTGTTATTCACCACATTATAGCAAATAAAGATTTTTATTATTATTATCACCGTTTACTCAGCGCACCCAAGGAAAGCTTTAAATTTTGTCGTTTTCGTGCTATTTTTCATTGCTGCTCCTCTCCTATTCATCTTGTCGTAATGTTATATAGCCTACTAGCGGCCTGCCCTTGCTTCGCACGGGTATAAAATATATATCCCATGTCAGTCAGTGTAAAAAAAATGATTAAAATCGATCCAGTAGTTTTGATTTATTCATTACTGCCCGTGGCCCGCAAGCGTTAAATTTGGAGAAAAACAATTTCCTCTCCCTATACCAAGACGATTTCCTGCTATCTTTGGAATATCTAAACTCATTTTACAATTAATTACAGTATGTCTTTAAACAAACTCTAAAAGATTCGAAGTGCTATAGGGTGGAGGCGTCCTCACGGCATTTTAAATCTGTAATATCTCCGAAAGTGTTCACTTAAATTGAATGCTGTAAACGGCCATATTGATCTATATTAAATCAACAATTTATTTAAGCTACTCAATTGGATAAGGATTAATGCTGTATTGTTTAAAAATTGCTTTGAACATAAGGCATCATTTTTCGTAAAAAGTAAATGAAAAAAACTGCTATTGTGGGTTTTCCATAAGAGATAGATATATACCATCGCGGACTTTTCTGTAGACCTTTTCAAGGTGTACAAATACTTAGTACATCATTTTGATCAATCTCGTAGGGTTTATCCTGCTTTTGCAATGTAAGCGGAAAAAAATGTAATTATTTACAAAAACCTCAAAAATTACAGTATTTCTCTACTTCGTATTGAATGTTATTATACGTACAAACCTTCCTCTGGAATCACTCTATCTATTAAAAAAAACCGCATCAAAATCGGTTGCGTAGTTTTAAAGTTTTATGCGTACATACGGAAATATGGACTTTGTTTTATAATATGTAGTGATAGCTTTCCTCGATAAATGGACTATCTTACACTCAAATAATTTTCCAAATCAGTCCAGTAGTTCCTGAAATTGACGCGTTGAATACAATCAAACGTACATACAAACTCTTCAGCTTTATATATTAGTCTAGATATAGATAAAATTAAATGTTTATTCTTTTGATACTAAAAAGCATAAATTTCATGAAAGAAATATTTATATAAATTTACCTATTTAATTTATAAATTATTGTCTGTTAAATAAAGATGCTACTAATATATACTTACTTGAGACAAATATTATATAGTCTGTGACTTAAATTAGCGGATTTTTAATATGTAGCTAAGAATTAATTCTCAGGTATGATTTTACGCATCTTGTCTTAAAGTTTATGGTACCTACATTTTTCCTCCCTTAAAATTCCCTCCACTAAATCTAAGTTTAAAGAATCTATGTTCTTAGCAATTTTCCGTTCGGTTAGAATAAAAAAAAAATCGATACACCCAAAACTCAAAATGGCTGTTCCCGCCATTTCATTAAAATAAAACAGCGGACCATTAATAAAAGGAAAAAGATTAATGTCGGTTGAGTACAATACGTAATAAATTAGAGCCTCGGATATAAATTTCCAAAAGGGAGACCAGCCCTGGCGGCCATCTTGTTTCCTGCAAGCTCCTGATTGGCCGGCGAGCTTACTAATCAATAATTCTTCTTTACATTAGAAATGACCTAACCATTATCTCGGCTACCATACAAAACTTAACCTTATGTCTTAATTTTAGAGTACAAATTTCCTTATCATAATCTTAAATTTATTCCAAAACAATTTTCCTTTTCATACTATAAAGGATACAACCAACATCATATAAGGCGAACAAAAATGGTCCTTGTTATTATGGATTTAGAGTTCAAATTAGTTTATTTTATTTTTATTGTATTCACTGAGTATAGTTTAAAACGTTTATTTTCTTACATGATACATATAAGCTTTAATGCTACGATATACGAGTGCGATTGTATAGTATTGTGAAAATACTGTATCCTTTAAACAAAAAATGTTTATCCTAGCTTAACGAGCTCGGTCAATAAAAATAGTAGTCTAATGCTCATGGAATAGAGTTGATATTTGTGTGCGCGTGGTATCAATATCTATTTACAATAGATTTTAATTAATTCAATATATGAATTTATTTGTGTTTAAACTTTATTTCTTAAGTGATAGAGCATATATTCCTTTGTCAAACAGTAATTACATTTTATAAAGTCGCGTACATATTTCTATAAAAAAATTTATTTGGATAAGTAAGGCCTTTTTTGTTTTAAGAAAAATGTAAATCGTTAAAAATCGTAGAACTTCTCTTGGTATTTTAGGTCAAGTCGCGATGCTTACGTAAAGTGCAATGTTAGTATTTTTTTAATATCTAACAGATTGTATTGAAATGTTACATCTCTTGGCGTTATATAAACTATTTCATAGTCCTTTCATTACTGTTCCATCACTTTTGACTAGAGTTTTATTTATCATTCAACCTCTCAAATCATACGCATTATATTATTTGGAAAGAGCAGCATATTTTTGGTATGATTTACCGCCGCCTACCTATTCCTCCCCAAATATTGACCGAACTTACTAACTAGCAGGGATATATTAAAGTAATCTACCTACTAAAGAATTGTAGATACAAAAAAACACTACAGGAAAATTCGCGAGATTATGTGTCTATCTCTTATGGTTAACTTACAATAATTATTTTATGTTCAAAATTTTAATTCGCTAAAAATTTTGTGATACTAATTTCCACGCGGGCGAAGCCGCTGGCACACCTAGTATTAGATAAAGTGGAAAGTATGTTAATAAATAAATATAGTGGACATTTATACACACTGCTTTGCGTTCCCAAAGTAACTTAATACTTGTGTTATAAGTGACATACAATAGGTAAATATATAGACATATAATTTTTAATGCATACTTAAATACAAATATATGCGGGATCGAACAAACGACCCGCCAAGTTGAAGGCATGGTCGCTGCCGACTGCGCCAACGGGTCAGTTAATCGATCCAGTACTAATTTTCAATCAATTTCAATCAAAAGATATAAAAAAATGCAATTTAAAAAACATTAAAAAGAATGGAAAGGTCGGTGGCATGTGGGACTTGAACCTTGTTATTTTCATATATTATAAACGCCGTGCCATTGCGCTATTACAACTTAACAATCGGCTGGATCAATTTTTCAGCCCTACATGCTGAATTTAATGAAACTCTTTGGAGCCGTTTCCAAAATTCTGAAAATTATTTATATACCAGATAAATAACGCATTTAAATATAAAATAGAGTACCTGGGTGACCAAGCCTTGCTCGGTAATTTTAATGAAAGATATAAAAAAAATTGAAGAAAATAAAAATTGAAAAAATAGTAGGGTCAAAAAAAGTCAAACCTAGGTGTGTTCACCTCTATACCGCCCGTTCCTCAAATGAGCAACCATAACTTTACGTTTTGGCAGCGAACATTGTCTTTTGAATTTAACGTAAGTTTCAGAATTTTCCCGACAACAGGGATAAAAAGACATTTTTTTAATGAAACCTAGCTAGATCGAATTTTTCTCTCAAAAACCTCCAACATGCCGAATTTCATGAAAATCGTTGGAGCCGTTTCCGAGATTCATAAAATATAATTATACATACAATTTATAGAATTAGGCGTTACTTTGCGAAGATCCATAATACAAAAGTAATAGCAAAATAATTTTACTAGTACTTTTTATACATACAAGATTAACTCATTTAAATATTAAAGATAAAAAATAAGGTGGATAGGTAACAATACAAATATGTACAAGCCTTAACTATCTGCAGGATATCAAAGGAAAAAATGAACAGTTTTCGATTAATCCCGCACGGGGCGTCTTTGTTTCGGATCTTATTACTTTTTTATATTGACTGGGGCTCGTTCGTTGCTTCGTTTAGGTATACCACCTATGTATCACCTGTGAAAAGGGTATATAAAATAACCAATACATATGTAAATGTTATGTAAATGTCCCAGAGATAAAACGCAGGATTGCTATTGCTAAAGACCAGATGACACGCCTCCAGAATATTTGGAAAAATCGGGCAATAAGTTATTAGACCAAAGCTCGATTAGTCAGAGCTCTAATATTCCCGATCTTTCTCTATGGAGTAGAGACTTGGACAATCCGAGCTAGGGAAAGACAGAGAATAGACGCATTTGAAATGTGGTGCTGGAGGAGAATGCTCCGAATACCCTGGACGGCCAAACGCACAAATGTATCTATTCTCTCTCAACTCGACATAAAAACCCGATTGTCCACCACCTGTCTTCAGCGCATTCTCTCATACTTCGGCCACATAATGCGAAGAGGAGATGGCAACCTTGAAAAGCTGGTCATTGTTGGCAACACAGAAGGCAAGAGACCACGAGGCCGGTCGCCAACACGATGGTCTAATCAAGTGAAAGAAGCCACCTCCTCTTCAAAATTCTATCAAACGTTTAGGGCTACTCTAGACCGGGATAAATGGAGGCAGGTCATACACAAGAAAGGTTCACGTGACCACGATCCTCAGTAATGAGGGACCGATCAAGAAGAAGATGTAAATGGTAGTAACTGGTTGACCGAATCTTGCTCGGTAATTTTTTACAAAATAAATAAAAGAAACTTAAGGAAAAGAAAAAATAATTAGGTAGTTGGGGATTGATCGATTAGGAATGCAATTTTTTTTTATACTATTTTAGAGTACAGACGCCGTGTGACATCCGCCTGAATGGAATAGTACCACCCTCATTTCTTACCGAGGTGTCGTGAAAGGCGACTAAAGTAAGCCGACCCGCCGTGTGGTATCCGGCTGAGTAAAATAGACCACACTCTTCCTTACCAGGGAGTCGTAAAATACGACTAAGGTAAGTTGATGTCAAGCAGGCGGCCGGTCGTAATATACGTAGCCAAATCATATGACAACATGTTTGTAACATGTTGTGCCGACCCCACTTAGAGTGGGATAAGGGCAGGAGAATGTATGTTGATAAAAATATTATATTTCTAATTTGGCCGGAGTTTGAATCAGAGACAGAAGAGTAAATGTCTATGCACTCTTAACGCTAAGTCGCTATGGTTTATTTTTTGCATACCATAAAAAAATTTGCAACGCCATAATTAATGATCATTAACACCCGTTCTGCGGTTGTACGGATACAAGGGTTGGGATACCTGGGTTTTGGAAAAAAAAGTGTAGTAGCTTTTAAGATAATGGAACTTTTGTGAGATAAGATACGCGATCTTAAGCGTATTCCACCGTATTAAAAAAAAACTATTTCAAAAAAGTAGTGCTAGTGCCTCCTGTGAGGCCGGACCGCGGCTTAGGGCGACGTGTAATGGAGGGCTGGTGGTTTGACTGTGACTAGTCATCACGCTGTTGTATGAAGCTCTACTAGCTATGGGGAACGTCGTCCTAAGGGTGCCTCCTGTGAGGCCGGACCGCGGCTTAGGGCGACGTGTAGTGGAGGGCTGGTGGTATGACTGTGACTAGTCATCACGCTGTTGCATGAAGCTCTACTAGCTATGGGGAACGTCGTCCTAAGGGTGCCTCCTGTGAGGCCGGACCGCGGCTTAGGGCGACGTGTAGTGGAGGGCTGGTGGTATGACTGTGACTAGTCATCACGCTGTTGTATGAAGCTCTACTAGCTATGGGGAACGTCGTCCTAAGGGTGCCTCCTGTGAGGCCGGACCGCGGCTTAGGGCGACGTGTAGTGGAGGGCTGGTGGTATGACTGTGACTAGTCATCACGCTGCTGTATCAAGCTCTATTAGCTATGGGGAACGTCGTCCTAAGGGTGCCTCCTGTGAGGCCGGACCGCGGCTTAGGGCGACGTGTAGTGTAGGGCTGGTGGTATGACTATGACTAGTCATCACGCTGCTGTATGAAGCTCTACTAGCTATGGGGAACGTCGTCCTAAGGGTGCCTCCTGTGAGGCCGGACCGCGGCTTAGGGCGACGTGTAGTGGAGGGCTGGTGGTATGACTGTGACTAGTCATCACGCTGCTGTATGAAGCTCTATTAGCTATGGGGAACGTCGTCCTAAGGGTGCCTCCTGTGAGGCCGGACCGCGGCTTAGGGCGACGTGTAGTGGAGGGCTGGTGGTATGACTGTGACTAGTCATCACGCTGTTGTATGAAGCTCTACTAGCTATGGGGAACGTCGTCCTAAGGGTGCCTCCTGTGAGGCCGGACCGCGGCTCAGGGCGACGTGTAGTGGAGGGCTGGTGGTATGACTGTGACTAGTCATTACGCTGCTGTATGAAGCTCTATTAGCTATGGGGAACGTCGTCCTAAGGGTGCCTCCTGTGAGGCCGGACCGCGGCTTAGGGCGACGTGTAGTGTAGGGCTGGTGGTATGACTATGACTAGTCATCACGCTGCTGTATGAAGCTCTACTAGCTATGGGGAACGTCGTCCTAAGGGTGCCTCCTGTGAGGCCGGACCGCGGCTTAGGGCGACGTGTAGTGGAGGGCTGGTGGTATGACTGTGACTAGTCATCACGCTGCTGTATGAAGCTCTACTAGCTATGGGGAACGTCGTCCTAAGGGTGCCTCCTGTGAGGCCGGACCGCGGCTTAGGGCGACGTGTAGTGGAGGGCTGGTGGTATGACTGTGACTAGTCATCACGCTGTTGTATGAAGCTCTACTAGCTATGGGGAACGTCGTCCTAAGGGTGCCTCCTGTGAGGCCGGACCGCGGCTCAGGGCGACGTGTAGTGGAGGGCTGGTGGTATGACTGTGACTAGTCATTACGCTGCTGTATGAAGCTCTACTAGCTATGGGGAACGTCGTCCTAAGGGTGCCTCCTGTGAGGCCGGACCGCGGCTTAGGGTGACGTGTAGTGGAGGGCTGGTGGTATGACTGTGACTAGTCATCACGCTGTTCTGATTAAGAACATTTTCTATCCCACATATTATTTTGGTATATATAATTAAATTTTACAAGATTTCATTGATATTGCTCCTGCGGATGAACTTTAAAAGCGTAACAGACGGTCTGTCAGACATTGGCATTTATAATTTTAGTTTGGATAGATTGAAAAAGGTAGTATATGTTTCGGAGTGACTTTCACATAAATAAACACTAAACTTTTCGGTTACTTTCACTGTGTGGTGAAGAGTTAACTATTCATCATGACTGCACAATATCCTTGTACTATTCACATAATGTTAGATGTGGTTTATCTGTTTGTGTAGTTTTTTCTCCATTGGGTGATAGGAGTGTAAGAGATACACAAAGTCAACAATCGTTTCGCCCCGCTACCGAACCATGGAGTGTGTCTTGTCGTTTGTCGTGGAGTCTATCTCCTTATGATGCTTCGGTTGCGGGGCGAAACGATTGTTGAGTTTGTGATAGTGAACGTATATAGTGCTTGTGTATTGTGGTGGCGGTGGTGGAGGTTTGTGCATTGTCTTACGTATCCTGCATGTATCACGTACGAAAACGGATAGTCCGCTCTACATTTACAATTATATATATTTTCAATCTTAAATCTTTAATATTAAATGAGTGAATCTTGTATGTATATAAATATATTTTCTAAATCTCGGAAACGGTTCCAACGATTTTCCTGAAATTTTGTAGGGGGTTGTAGAGGAGAAAAATGGATCTAGCTAGGTTTTATTTAAAAATAATCGTCTTATGCCAGTTTTTGGGCTTTAAAAAATACTAACATTTGTATATAAAACGCTATTTTTTTAATTGTCAAGTCAGCGTAGCTTATTCGGGGAACGGATGGTCTAGAGAAATATAAGAACCTAGTATCGAGCCCCACCTACCCAATTATTTTTTCTTCTTTTTTGAGTTTCTTTCTTTTTATTTTCAAAAAATTACCCAGCAAGGCTTTGTCAACCAGGTACTTCAACTTCATCGCTGATTTTAGCAATATAATTTTATAGCCGTGTGGTATCCGGCTAAGTAGAATAGTACCACCCTCATTTCTTACCGCGGTGTCGTAAAAGGCGTCTAAGGTAAGTTGACTCACCGTGTGGTATCCTGTTAAGTAAAATAGACCACCCTCTTCCTTATCGAGGTGTCGTAAAATACGACTACGATAAATTGACGTCAGGCAGGCGGCTGGTCGTAAAATACGTAGCCAAATCATGAGACAACATGTTTTGTTCCGACCTCACTTAGAGTGGGATAAGGAGGGGTGGTGCACTCTGGGGTACAGAGTTGCTGCTGGCGGGGATGGGGGTAATGTCTTTATAGGTACCCTATCCCCAACACCAGCAGCGTGGTGGAGCACATAGATTGTTTAAGTCGGTGCGAGTCCTGTCCCCGTCGGGCGGCGGTAACCATAAGGGTTTTTGACGTGACAACGTCTTAAATTAGGTTGCGGCTTGGAGTCACTCATGAAAAAGTGTAACGCCCGCTCACGTCTGTTACGATGAGTCACCGAACGAAAGAGAGGCCCGCCGGACTGGCGAATGCCTTGCGTCTCTCTCCCACTCCAATCCAACACATTTAAAAAGACGTTGTCACGTAAAATCTTTGCCCGTAAAACCGACTTTACAGGCAACCGTTTTTTTCCTGTATAAAAAAAGTGAATGATTCTGATATTCTTGTTACTTTACACGGTATTGTCTGAATATATAGCTTACCATCTGAACCCGCGACCTTGCAGTGAACAGACCATCCTCGTCTAGTACAGTAAACACTCAAACACTTTCACTAACCGGAAGCGCAGACGTTCCGCGTCACCGTGACAGCACGGGACCGCGGCCAGTCATCATCGATCAGCAATTTCAACACAATGCTGGTGGCGAGACCGGCCACAAAAAAGTATATACTTGTAATGAAAACTGCGATTGTAGCATCCGTGAAACATTTTGCTAGTTTTTGATAACAAAATTCTAATTTATAATATTGTTTATTTAAGTAATATTAATAAACAAGTGCTTTTGAATCGTCAACTCTACTGCTGGTTCGGAAAGCTGTTCCTACCGAGAAGAGCCAGCAAGAAACTCGGCGGTTGCTCTTTTCAAAATCAGTCAATACAGGGTCGAACAGTAGCTAGTATATCCACGCATTCTTATAATTTAAGTAATCAATAAGGCTTTCTGTATCAGCCTCCCTTTAACACTGTCTTGAAACTGCTGTAATGGCAAAGCTAAAATTGATTGCGGAATGTTATTATAGAATCTTATACCCAAACCCACATACGACTTTCGTAGGTACCTTTGCAAGGCGCAAAGCAAGCTTATGTCGGTTCCTACTTTGTCTGTTATATAGGTACATCACAAACATTTTTCTATTTTTAACTTTACCAGCACGGAATTACATAAATATAAGGGTTTTTTTAATATCTGGATACAAAAGTAACGCCTAATTTTATCATATCTGGCTTGGATAGTGGAAATCCAAATCGATGAAAAGTTTTACATAATCATTATCTTCCTGCCCTTATCCCACTCTAAGTGGGGTCGGCACAACATTTTATAAACATGCTGTCACATGATTTGGCTACTTTTTTATGACCGGCCGCCTGCCTGACGTCAACTTACCTCAGTCGTATTTTACGACCATTCGGTAAGGAAGAGGGTGGTCTATTTTACTAAATCGTATACCACACGCTGGGTCAACTTACCTTAGTCGCCTTTTACGACACCTCGGTAAGAAATGAGGGTGTTACTATTCTACTCAGCCGGATACCACACGGCGGGTCCACTTACCTTAGTCGCCTTTTCGACACCTCGGTAAGAAAAGAGGGTGGTACTATTCTATTCAGCCGGATACCACACGGCGGCAAAAGTTATACATAATCAAAAGTATTTTCACATTTAAGCTGATGCGCATGAAAATTTGGCAAGCTTTTCTGTGATATATCTAAATCATCATCCTCCTGCCCTTATCCCACTCTAAGTGGGGTCGGCACAACATGTTATAAACATGTTGTTATATGATTTGGCTGCATTATTACGACCGGCCGCCTGCCTGACGTCAACTTACCTTAATCGTAGTATTTTACAACACCTCAGTAAGAAAGAGGGTGGTCTATTCTACTAAACCGGATACCACACGATGGGTCAACTTACCTTAGTCGCCTTTTACGACACCTCGATAAGAAATGAGGGTGGTACTATTCTATTCAGCCGGATTCCACACGGCGGCAAAAGTTTTACATAATCAAAAGTATTTTCACATTTGCTGATGTGAATGAAAATTTGGCAAGCTTTTCTGTGATATATCTAAATCAGCCATGAATTAAAAAAAAACTAAGTTGCGTAATAAAATAGTTTATAAAACTTTAATGAATACGATATAAAGGCTCTCATATAGACCTGTCACGGTGACGTCACAAGATGGCCGCCGCGTCATCACCCATCAGCGCTTTGCGAGTTGAATGTACGGATTATTTTCTACTACTTGTACGAGTGATTTTTGTTAACGGGGATTTTTATATCCGAAATATTAACCTGTTACTAAAATTTTCTCTCTCTCTCTTTTAACCGATGTTATATCTACATCCCACGATCTTCTGCTTGTATCCAGCGTTTCCTCGCGACCTTTTTGATGTCATCAGTCCAATTTGTAGAGGTCCTACTCTATCTTATTGGCTCATAACATTATATTACGATAAATATCTGGGTGACCGAGCTTCGCTCGGTAATTTTTTACAAAAAAAAAACTTAAAAAAAAGAAAAATACAATTATTTAGTTGGGATCGATCCTTGGCACTCACATTTCTCGAGGCTGCCCGCTAACCGAATAAGGTACGTCGACTTGCAGTTAATGGCGAAAATTCAATTCAATATAAATGTTAGTGTTTTTTAATGCCTAAAAATAGGGATAAAACAATATTTTTTTTACATAAAACCTAGCTAGATCAATTTTTCTCCCCCGAAACCTCCTACATGTTAAATTTCAGGAAAATCGTTGGAGCCGTTTCCGAGATTCGGAAAATATATATATATACAAGATTAACTCATTTAAATATAAAGATAATAATAATACGCTCTACTGGGATCGGTCTATTATCACTGATAGGTTTATTGCTGCCAATAAACCTGATATAGTGTTAGTGTTAGTAGACCGGTTAGCGCGCCGTGCAATTATTGTTGATGTCACCATTCCGCATGACGATAATCTCATAAAAGCCGAAAAAGAAAAATTAACTAAATATTTAGACCTTTCTTATGAGATAACCGCCATGTGGAATGTTGACTCAACAATAATTGTTCCTATTGTTGTGTCGGTTAACGGTCTGATTGCGAAGAGCCTCGACCAACATCTTCAGAGGCTTTCGCTTAACAGTTGGATCAAGTGTCGGATGCAGAAGGCAGTATTGCTTGAAACGGCGCGCATTGTGAGGCAGTTCCTCAATTTGAATCCCTAACCACCGGCAACTCGGGATATTTCCCCGTTCCCGGCGGACGACATTTTTTTATATTTTTAAATGTTTTTAATTAGAAATATTTAAAAATGTAAAAAGTTAGGATTAAGAAAAATAAATGATAATAATAATAATAAAGCCTTTATTCTTTCCACAATTTACATGTTTTTATGAGTTTGTTGTTAGTTGTGTGTGTATATTTTTTTAATCTACGTTAGTATTATTAGTATTGGTGTATGTTGTGGACCCCTTTCGGGTATAGGTCTCTTCCAGCTGTTGCCACATGGACCTATTTTTGGCAACGTTTGTCCAATCTTCCCCAGCAGTTTGTTTGATTTCATCGACCCATCGCATTTTAGGTCTCCCTCTTCTTCGCTTTCCGTTTGGTCCGTATTTGGTCGCTTCCAGGGTCCAGCGATTATCACTCAGCCTTGCAACGTGACCTAAGAGTGAAGTATGCGATATAGCAAAGGAATATTATAAACGTTTAGTTATTTATTTAATGTAAGTGCACTAGTAATTGACCATGCACTAGTAGTTGACCGTTTTGTATGAAATATTAAATACCTAAGCGTTTTGTTTGTTAAAGTAGCAAATAAAAAATATTAATAAATAATATTCATTTTAAATATTAAACAATGGGCTATAGTTATGAGGTTTTGGGCAGTTTCTAATAGATGGCAACAGGTAATTACAAATTTATTTGTTATTAGTTTTAGTATTAAAAATTTCGTACTAGTGCCCTAAAATATTAAGGTAAAATTTCATTACCTGGGTTACCGAGCCTTGCTCGGTAATTTTTAAATTGATGTAAAAAAAATAAAATTGTAAAAAAATTAAAAAATTAACAGGCTCGATCCTAGGTATTTTCACCTCTCTAGACCGCCCGTTCCCCAAATGAACTACCGTGACTTTACGTTTGAAAGCGAAAAATTGTGATTGAATTTTACGTAAATTTCAAAAAAAATTTAGATCCCGAAAAGAGGGATCAAACGACTTTTTTTTAAAATAAAACTTATCTAGATCCATTTTTCTCCCCCAAAACCCCCTACATGCTGAATTTCGGGAAAATCGTTGGAGCCGTTTCCGAGATTCCGAAAGATTTATCTTTAATATTTAAATGAGTTAATCTTGTATGTATATATATTTTCAGAATCTCTCTATCTCAGTTTTTGGGCATTAAAAAATACTTAAATTTATATTGAATATAAAACACTATTTTTGCCATAAACTATCAAGTCAGCATAGCTTATTTGGGAACGGACAGCCTCTAGTAAATACCTAGGATCGATGCCGAACTAACTTATTATTTTTCTGTTTTTTTAAAGTTTCTTTTTTTTATTTTGTAAAAATTTAGCAAGGCTCGGTCAACCAGGTACTATATACATACAAGATTAACTCATTTAAATACTGAAGATACAATATGGTCAATTACTAGTGCCCTTACCTTATATATACCTTACTAGCTGTGGTAGCCCAGCGGTAACACCGTGCGACTCTTTCGAGAAGGTCATGGGTTCAAACCCGGGCAGACACCAATGAGTTTTTCTGTTAAAACTTATGTGTCTAATTGATAATTGCAATTTATCACACGCTTTTCGGTGAAGGAAAACATCGTGAGGAAACCTACATATCTCTAGAGAATTCTGGAGATATGTGTAACCTACCAATCCGCATTGGAGCAGCGTGGTAGGTCTTAGCTCCAAACCTTCTCTCCAAAAACGGAGAGAAGAGACCTATTCTCAGCAGTGGGATAGTAACAGGCCGCTACTTACTTATACCTTACTAGAACAAACCCGACCCGCATATATTTCAAGTCGAACATCAGTACACGATTCCAATAATAAACCAATTTTGAGACCCGCACCCACACACGCTGAAACGTCCTGCGTGGTGTGAACCCAAGAAAACACGCCTCGCGACTGTCCCACTCTAACATCAACTCACAAGTATATAAAAAAGAGACGAATAGATCCGATCCGTTCGCCTCGAAGCCACGCCTTACGTAGGCTGTATTCGAGAATGAAAAAATTTGTATGTGCGTGTGTCAAGGGACAAAAGGTATGGTTCCATTATAGTTTGCGACTCTGTGGAGTCAGCACGGAGTCATCTTCAGACATATAGACAGACATATATGTTGTAAAAAAAACTATAAACAAGTGATAAAAAACTCATGTTTTTATGTGATATTTTTTGGTTATGTGATTGTGGTGTGTGAAGGATATTGTGAGATTAAAGCGAGTTTATATTTCGGCAATTAATAGGTAAGTGATATTTTTGTTCGGAATCCTATAAATATTATAAATGCGAAAGTTTTTGAATGTGGATGTATATTTTGAAATTTAGTGAGCGATAACGTATGTAAAGAGCTCATGAATAAGAGCCCCGGATGGGTACGAAATTAGTCGGACTAACCCGATAGAATAACACGTGAGTATAGCCGGTTCTATACATTAACTATGGATGTATATTTGTTACTCTTTCACTGCGATTCCGCTGAAATAATATTGATGATATTTAGCACATTTATTTCTTATACGCCTGAGTAACATATAGGGTTTAGAAATCCTGTTAATTCTACAGGAATACTATGATATTGAAAAGTTCTATTATCAACCTATTACGCATCGACAGTCCACGAACGAAGTTGCGGGTAATAGCTAGTGTTTAAAAATAATACTATAGATAAACCTAGTGTTTAAAAATTTAAAGAATTTTTAAAAGCTTTTTTTGGTGGACGTCTATTGGCCGTGTATTAGCCGTTTGAGTAGAATAGACCACCCTCATTTCTTACCGAGGTGTCGTAAAAGGCGACTAAGGTAAATTAATAAATAGCATCAAAACATGATTAAGACATTGTTGTGGTTACTCCGGCGCCACGCCGGAGTAACCACAACATGTCCACAACATGTAGGCGCACGGAGCGCTTTGTGTCCTCGTTTTTATTGCGCACAGCAAGGGAGTGGAATTCTCTCCCGGCATCGATATTTCCGAGGTCTTTTGATATGGGTCTCTTTAAAGCAAGAGTGAATAGGCATTTTCTAGGCAAGCGCGCTCCATCTTAGACTGCATCATCGCTTACCTTCAGGCATGATAGCAGTCAAGCGCTCGCCTATTCTGCATTAAAAAAAAAAAATACTCCATTTAGAGTGAGATAACTTAAAAACTTGTGAATGTTAAAGAGATCCATAACTTGGAAAAGTTTGAAAATACTAGCTTTTTTATATTTAGTAGCGTGATGTCATAGATGGCATTGAAATAAAGATTACAATGTACCTAACCCAATTAAGACTTATTTTGAATTCGGTCACTTTAATACTAAGCGTGCAATACATTCGCCGATTGAACGAATTAAAAGGAGACTGATACAGAAAGTCTACTATACTAATGTGTATTACTTAGGTGATAAAAATGCGTGGATACAGCTATTGTCCGACCCTGCCTGCCTGTACAAGGCAGTAATAACACTAAGATATGTTGACCTGCCATGCGGTATCCAGCTGAGTAGAATAAACCACCCTCATCGCTTACCGAGGTGTAGCAAAGCATTAACTTGCCGTGTATGTGTAGGAATCTTGCAAGTTAAATTTGACCCTCTTCCAGGAGTCCGATTGAGATGAAATATAACATACTGCCCCAGTCCCGATGGCAATGCATGTTTATGATAAGCATGACCTGATGTCAGGATTGGCTCCAGACGAGGGAACTCCTAACTTTTAATAATAGGGACATGAAATTTTATTGAAAGCTTCATTAACTTGGCTTACCTATCTGGCTTTGTTCACGTAAACTAAATAAATATATCCTCGATATACATTTTTTTTTGTACAAATTACTGTGTTGAAGCTTGAAGGATCTCGAGTTCGAACCTCGGGCAGGCACCAATGAGTTTTTCTATTTAAACTTATGCGTCTAAGTTATATTTACAATTTAACACACGCTTTTCGGTGTAGGAAAACATCGTCAGGAAACCTGCATATCTCTAGAGAATTCTGGTGACATGTGTAACCTACCAATCATTGGAGCAGCGTGGTAGGTCTTAGCTCCAAAACCTTCTCCAGAAACGGAGAGAGGAGGCCTATGCCCAGCAGTGGTATAGTAACAGGCCGTTACTTTACTTTCTTTCCAAAATGAAACGGGATTTTTATAGTTAACCCGGTATTAATCTTCAATTAATAGCAAAGATAGCGTAACGGAGTGACAAACTCTCTCAGATTTATATAACAAAGTCCCTCGACGCTAGTAGAGCTTCATACAACAGTGGATGACTAGTCACAGTCATACCACCAGCCCTCCACTACACGTCGCCCTAAGCCGCGGTCCGGCCTCACAGGAGGCACCCTTAGGACGACGTTCCCCATAGCTAGTAGAGCTTCATACAACAGCGTGATGACTAGTCACAGTCATACCACCAGCCCTCCACTACACGTCGCCCTAAGCCGCGGTCCGGCCTCACAGGAGGCACCCTTAGGACGACGTTCCCCATAGCTAGTAGAGCTTCATACAACAGCGTGATGACTAGTCACAGTCATACCACCAGCCCTCCACTACACGTCGCCCTAAGCCGCGGTCCGGCCTCACAGGAGGCACCCTTAGGACGACGTTCCCCATAGCTAGTAGAGCTTCATACAACAGCGTGATGACTAGCCACAGTCATACCACCAGCCCTCCACTACCTATCTTATTTCTCTCTTTCTTTCCATTGTGATAAAGGCAGATGTCAAAGTCGTAAAAGTAAAATACAGACAAACAGGATCATATTTCTATCATCAATATACAACGATATCTGATTCGATACAAAGCCTGCATCGGCTTTTCCCCAGGGTCCTAACACGGCATAGGTATAAAAATATTTTGACAGTTCATATGTCATTTTGATGGATCGCTGCCAAAGGATATTAGCGATTGATCTTTGATTCGACACGCTATCAGATAGGACCGAGTAGATATACTGAAGCTTGCTTCTTTATTTTTATTTCACTTAAGTCATGTCAAAAGACTGGGTGGGTTCAGATCCCGGTAGCTACTAATAAGTTTTTCTATTAAAACTTCTGTATTTATATTCATAATTTACTGCGCACTTTCTTATTACGTAGTTGTTATGGTTTCCTATCATACCTATTTAACTATGTTAGCTCCATGGTGAGCCTGAGCGACTTTTTCGAGGTTCAAATTCAAATTCAAAATATTCTTTATTCAAATAAACTTGTAAACAAGTGCTTTTGAATCATCAACTTTACTGGTTCGGAAAGCAAGCAAGAAACTCGGCAGTGCTATTTAAAAAATATAATTATTATTACTACTTACATTTAGTCATTACTCTCTAGTACATGGTCGAAGAGTAGCTATATCCACTTATTCTTATCATCTAAGTAATCCTCAACCAGTATAGTAGGCTTTCTGTAGCAACCTCTTATTAACAGTATTTTTAAACTGCTGTAATGGCAAAGGTAAAATTGATTCCGTTTTCAAACCCCGGGAGGCACCAATAAGTTTTTCTATTAAAACTTATGTGTCTAATTGATAATGCAATTTATCACACGCTTTACGGTGAAGGAAAACATCGTGAGGAAACCTGCATATCTCTAATGTTCTGGAGTTATGTGTAACCTACCAATCATTGGAGCAGCGTGGTAGGTCTTAGCTCCAATCCTTCCCTTCAAAAAACGGAGAGAAGAGGCCTATTCTCAGCAGTGGGATAGTAAAAGGCCGTTACTTACTTACTTACTATACAATTTTTGTACAATTTACTAAAAGATAGTGTGATTCTTGAGGAAAGTTTAGGTTAATAGTACATTACTTTAGAATTTTGGAGGGATAGATAGTTACGCGGGAAAAATTTTGGTGACACGCTTATTTCTAGGCGAACAAAGCGGCGGGCATGGCTAGTTCTGTATAATTTTATGCACAAATATTCTGGAGTATAACAAAAATATGTAAGTTATTGGTTTTTCTATTTTATTTTCCATTTTTCTTTCTTATATTATACCAAATTTAATCAGTATTGATCTAAAGTACGGACGCTGTGTGGTATCCAGCTGAATAGAATAGTACCTTATTTCTTACCGAGGTGTCGTAAAAGGCGACTTAGGTAAGTCGACCTGCCGTGTGGTATCCGGCTGAGTAGAATAGACCACCCTCTTTCTTACCGAGGTGTCGTAAAATACGATTGAGGTAAGTTGATGTCAGGCAGGCGGCTGGTCGTAAAAACGCAGCCAAATCATGTGACAGCATGTTTTAACATGTTGTGTCGACCCCACTTAGAGTGGGATAAGGGCAGGAAGATGATTGGTTTTTCTATTTGACAGATGCATATCTCTTCAGGTTCCCTCACGATGTTTCCCTTCACCAAGTGTCAAAATGTTCTTGTGGTCTTGACAGGGTACCGACCAATGACAGAAAAATCAGATAATTGTAATTTCAGTATCGGGATAAAAGCTATCCTACAAGTTAATTCTGCATTACTTTTACATTCAAATCTGTTTAGTCGCTATTTCTTCATGACCAACAATAAAAAATTTCACGTTTTCAATATCAGTAGGAAGCGTCGTACAAAAGAGTTCAACGCGCCTTCGATGTAATGAATATGTATAAATGTTACTAGCTTTTATCCGGAACGTCGTTCGCGTGGACTGTTGTCGAGTGATAGGTTTATTATAGATGGCGCTTTTCAATGTCATCCTATTCCTGTAGAATTCACAGGATTTCTATAGCCTATATGTTACACCGGTGTATCTTTAATATTTAAATGAGTTAATCTTGTATATATATATATATATATTCAAAATCTCGGAAATGGCTCCAACGATTTTCCTGAAATTCAACGATTTTGGGGGAGAAAAATCGATCTAAATAAGTTATTTTTTAAAAATTTACTTTAATCCCTGATTTCAAGCTCTAAAATTTTTTGAAATTTACGTTGAATACAATCATCACTTTTTGCTGTCAAACGTCATGGTAGTTCATTTGGGGAACGGGCGGTCTAGAGAGGTGAAAATACCTAGGATCGAGCCCCATCTGCCCTATAATTTTTTCAATTTTCTTTCAATTTTTTTTTAGTTTTGATTTTTTTTTACATCATTTTAAAAATTACCAAGCTAGGCTCGGTCACCCAGGTACTAAGCATTAATTTTACTAAATTTCATCGATAGTGATTCAGCCGATTAGCCGTGAAAACATAACAGACAGACATCCACATTTACAATATCAGTATGATTATTAGACTTTATTATTACGTGACTTCATTAATATTTAAAAATGTAAACAATTGAATGCTCTACCTTAAGATACCGTCCCATAACCAGAAACAAAAATCTTATTGTTACCTTAAAAATAAGTAAAAGAATATAGACAAAATAGTTTTTGAACGCCCACTATAAAACGTAAAAGAAACATGACGCTTATTTTTATAGGCATAAAGTATAAAATGGCTTAAATAAGTTTCATTTTTAACAAAATTCTAGAGTTTTTCAAGAGGTGTGTACAGTGTTGTGATATTTTAATGTATGGATGGAATTCCTTTTTTTTATAGAGAGAAAATGGTTGTTCTCTGGAATTATTTAAGTTATTTAAAAAACAAACAACTGCTTGAGTAAGCCAAGTTAGTAAGTTATTATATTTTTACCATAATCTAAGTAAGTAAGTAAGTAGCGGCCTGTTACTATCCCACTGCTGAGCATAGGCCTCTTCTCTCCGTGTTTTGGAGAGAATGGTTGGAGCTAAGACCACGCTGCTCCGATGCGGATTGGTAGGTTACACATATCACCAGAATTCTCTAGAGACATGCAGGTTTCCTCACGATATTTTCCTTCACCGAAAAGCGTGTGCTAAATTGTAATTATCAATTAGACACATAAGTTTTAACACCATAATCTAAACTACTGTTAAAAAGCGAAAGTATTTCTGTGTAATAATTTATATCTTTAATATTTAAATGAGTTAATCTTATATATAAAATGCTAAAAAAAAAAAAAGCGCATTGTGACATGTGGGAATGTATTTATTTATCATGACAAGCCAATAGCTTTTTACACATACTTATTAATATACTTTTCATAACTAATAAAAAACTCAACCATGAAACAGGCAAAAAGAATCCTAAAAAAAATTTATATAAGGAAATATATCCCTATAGCCTCTCATAATTATTCTATTAAAAATAAGTAAGTTATATTTTGTCTTTACTGTATGTCATTCCCATTTAACCAAATAACCCTTTAACAAACATGTAGCGGCACTAGAGAGCGCAATTCTAGCGCAATCTTAATATTTAAATGAGTTAATCTTGTATATATATATATATTTTCCGAATCTCGGAAACGGCTCCAACGATTTTCCTGAAATTCTGCATGTAGGAGGTTTTGGGGGAGAAAAATTGATCTAGCTAGGTTTAATGTTAAAAAAAATATTGTTTTATCCCTATTTTTGGGCGTTAAAAAACACTAACATTTATATTGAATTGAATTTTCGCCATTAACTGTCAAGTCGACTTAGCTTATTCGGTTAGCGGGCAGCCTCGAGAAATAAGAGTGCCAAGGATCGATCCCAACTAAATAATTGTTTTTTCTTTTTTTAAAGTTTTTTTTTGTAAAAAATTACCCAGATATTAATTATTAACTCATATGATTAGCGTTAGACTTAAGTACAAACTGTAATAGATAATAAGTGTAATAAACAGATTTAAATTTAAATTTTTTTTTTTTATAAAACAAGTTCTAGGTAAAACACTTTTCAAGACCTTTATAAGGCTTTTATATACCTCCCGTTACCATTAGGCTATCATAACTTTACAAATGACAGCTAAAAAGATCATATGCATTTTATTCAAAATTTTAGCATGCATTTTTACATTTTTAATGCCCAAAAACAGGGCTAAAACGACCTTTTTTTTTACATAAAATCTAGCTAAATCGATTTTTCTTCCCAAAAACCTGTGTTGCTGAATTCCAGGAAAATCGTTGGAGCCGTTTTCGAGATTCAGAATATATATATATATATATATATATATATATATATATATATATATATATATATATATATATATATATATATATATATATATATATATATATATATATATATATATATATATATATATATATATATATATATATATATATATATATACAAGATTAACTCATTTAAATAGTAAATAAATAATAAAGATAAAACCATACTGCACTATTTACCTAAACCTTCCGGAAGAATTGCACTACCTTTTAGTAAGAACTATACAAAAATCGGTTCAGAAGATTTTGTTTTTTTTTTAAATTTGTATTTAAGTTTGTATTTAAAAATATATAAGTATATATTCACCAGTTGTCTGTCCATAACACAAGTATTAAGTTACTTACTTTGGGGACGGACGACCGTGTGTGTAAGTGTCCCATATATTTATATTTATTTGTTTATATTTAAAAAATCGATTACATACAGACAGACTTATGTGGACTCTATTTCATAATTAGTATAGATATATACTTATGCCGTGTGGTATCCGGCTGAATAGAATAGTACCAACCTCATTTCTTACCGAGGTGTCGTAAAAGGCGACTAAGGTAAGTCGACACGCCGTGTGGTATCCGGCTGAATAGAATAGTACCAACCTCATTTCTTACCGAGGTGTCGTAAAAGGCGACTAAGGTAAATCGACCCGCCGTGTGGTATCCGGCTGAGTAAAATAGACCACCCTCTTTCTTACCAGGAGTCGTAAAATACGACTAAGGTAAGTTGACGTCAGACAGGCGGCCGGTCGTAAAATACGTAGCCAAATCATATGTCAACGTGTTTGTAACATGTTGTGCCGATCCCACTTAAAGTGGGATAAGGGCGAGAGGATGATGATAGTATAAATAAATAAATATATGGGACACTTACACACACGGTCGTCCGCCCCCAAAGTAAGTAACTTAATACTTGTGTTATGGACAGACAACTGGTGAATATATACATAAGTAATTTTTAAATACATACTTATATACAAATATACACCCAGTATAAATATATACTTATCGTTTCTTGCTTCAGATTCACTCAGTTATTCTTGGAAATACAAATTGCTAGCTCCAAACTGATCTTAACTATTCCTATTAATATAAATACGCGCCGTCTATTTCAATTGGTGAAACAATTGACTTTAATTTCCCTTAAAATGCCGCCATCTTGATATTGATGCTCGCTATCTCCCTTACACTCGCGATCGATGAGATATTCCATCTCGCTCACTCTCTGATGCTGTAGGGCGACCATAGGTTTTATAATATGAGCGTTTCATTTAATTTTGTGTGTGTTTTATTAAAAGCTTATTTGAATAAGTATTGCTTTGATATACTTTAATTTGTGTAGTACAATCAATATAAAAGTTATGATAGAATTATTTTGCTACAATCCGCGTTTGTTAAGAAAATCTATGTGTAGAAAGCAAACACGTTCTCATCTATACTTAATAAAGCTAAAGAGTTTGTTTGTTCGTTTGGTTGTATGATTGATGATGATAGAGATTGATTTTTATAAAATCATTAATAATATCATATTTGTCTTTTATTTATTTATATACAAATTTACATTATATTTTTAAATATTTTCTATATAGATACAAAAAAAAACATTTAAAAATATAAAAAAATTGTTGCCCACAGGCAGCGGAGAAAGTACTCAAGATACCGGTCATATTATTATTACTTTTGTTTTACACACACACACACACACACACACACACACACACACAAACACACACACACACGCGCGCGCTCGTACGCTTACAAAATAATATTTTTGTTTGTAATTGTGTTAAACATGAAATGTTACTGGTATTAAGATGTAATTACATAAGTTTCAACTAATGTTGGAAAATCATAGATGTATTTTGTGAATTATAAGTATACAATAATTATAATAGTAACACTTTAAAATAAAGTCAAAATAACAATACAATATAGCTACTTGAAAATAAATCCATCTTTTATTAATCTCAAATTTATAATTTATATGTAATTCTAAGGTTTTTTCGATTAAAATATTATGCTAATCTAAAACCAATAGCAGTTTTTGATAGTTCACTAGATATCGCGACTTTGTCTAACTTTATTACTGTGAAAAGTGTCCTTTATTAGTATGAATTTAAGTCATATTATTGACGAAATGTGTCAACTTTAGTTTAAATTCGTTTAGCTGTATTCAACGAAACATCCGCAATACAAACTTTCACATAATATTAGAAATTTATTTGAGAACCTCTTGATTGTCTAGTGTATATTACATGTATTTGTCTAAGATAAAGCACAGACGTATTGCGAAATTTGAATCTTTGATATTTAAATGAGTTAATCTTGTATGTATATATATATATTTTTTCGCAATCTCGGAAACGGCTCCAACAATTTAGCTGAAATTCAGCATGTAGGAAGTTTCGGGGGAGAAAAATTGATCTAGCTAGGTTTTATGTAAAAAAAAGTTCGTTTTATTGCCATTTTTGGGCATTAAAAAATACTAAATTTATATTGAATTGAATTTTTGCCACAAACTGTCAAGTCAGCATATTTTATTCGGGGGACGGGCAGTCTCGAGAAATGTAAATACCTATGCGATACCTATACGATCCCTAACTACATAATTATTTTTTTAAGTTTATTTTTTATATTTTGTGAAAAACGGTTGCCTGTAAAGTCGGTTTTACGGGCAAAGATTTTACGTGACAACGTCTTTTTAAATGTTATGGATTGGAGTGGGAGAGAGACGCGAGGCATTCGCCAGTCCGGCGGGCCTCTCTTTCGTTCGGTGACTCACCGTAACAGACGTGAGCGGGCGTTACACTTTTTCATGAGTGACTCCAAGCCGCAACCTAATTTAAGACGTTGTCACGTCAAAATTACCGAGCAATGTTCGGTCAACCAGGTTCTATTTATAATTGTAGTAAAGCGACTTATACAACAATATTTTGATGATTAAGCGCCTGTTTCACAAAGTACTGTTAAAGTGTCGGGTAGTTAACTGGCAAATAAACAACGTAGCAGATAAATGTCTCTAAAAAGAGACTCTTAAAAGCAAATAATAATCGCTAATTATGTACTAATTTTAATAAATAATTCATCGCGAATTATAGAAAAATAATTTTATTATTACATAATTCAAAAGTAATGAAAATATTATTTTGCTATAATCCGCAATTCATAATAAAATATTATTTTCATTAGTTTTGTATTATGGACCCCCGCAAAGTAACGCCTAATTGTATAAAATATATTACTTAAATAATAAACTCATAGATAATTCCTAAAATATGACACAAATTAATCTGTTATTACAAACCAGTTTTTTTTAATGTTTTTAATTAGAATTTAACTGAAATATGAATTATTATACAACTTTCATAGATACCCTACACTTTTTTGTGCTCCAATAAATTATTGCCCGCTAGAATGGGACAGATATATCCTTTGTCTCTCTCACCTCTTTGAGATGCCGCCGTGGGATACCAAATTGCTATGGCATCTGATGGTTTTGAATTCTATTGGCGTTTTTTTTGTAATTTCGGAAAGGATATTTAGTGATTTGAACCGTCGGTATCTGCTAAAAGAATATAATGAGGTATATAACTTTTTTTTATTAAATGAGGCAAAGGAAATTTCATAGGATCCTAGTGACATTCATCGTCCTGAATATGGTTTTTTGAACATCGATCTAGTAAAGTTTCATTTAAAAAAGTCGTTTTAACCCAGTTCTGGGCTACTGAAAACATGCTAAATGTAGAATAGAATGCAAATTATATTTTACCTGTCAATTATAAAGTTGTCATAGCTTAGCGGATAATTGGCGGACTAAAGAAGTACCCTGAGCCCCACTTGCCCAAATATTTTTATCATTTCTTTTGAAGTTTCATTTTTTTTACCTTTTTCGCGACAGTAAACGTTTGAGTGGCCACACCTATGTCACTTCATTGCTGTCCGGACTTGACGTTCGGTTTCTGTAAATAGTAGTCATCCACCATTTCCTCTTTAATCTCATTTTAATATTATTTCGTACCTGATACTCGTAAAAGTGTAATCTATACTAATGTATAAAGCTGAAGAGTTTGTTTGATTGTTTGAATGCTTATCTCAAACTTGCGTTGCGCTCATCTCAAACTACTGTACCGATTTGAAAAATTCTTTGAATGTAAGATAGTCCATTTATGGACGAAGACTATAAGCTATATAACATCACGCTTAGATGAATATGAGAGGAGTAGTAATATAAAATTTAACGGAAATAGCACAATTTAAAGCTTTCCTTATGTGCGCTGAGTAAACGGTGATAGTTATTAAAAAATCATATATTACTAGTAAATAATAATTTACAAACATATAATGCAAAGACACTGATCTTTTCGGACGCTCAACCTGGACAACGAATATTCGCCGTAAGCCGCTTTCTTCGTCTAATGTAGACAAGAATATCGTGTATACGCGATACACGATGTTTTGCGCGCAAACGCGTCACGAATATTCGCACGCTAATGTAGCCCCAGCATATGTGATCGATATGATTGGTAAATCTCTAAACATTGGTCGTTCAGGGCGAATGTTGACAAGTACAAACCAATACTCAATCAGGCAGCAATAAACTCCGGCGCTAACTTTTATATTATAAATAAAACCGAACAATACGTTACTTGGCGTATCAAAATTGTTACCTAACGCTTCTACGCCGGCACAACAGAGCGTAGCCTTGACAATGACTGCAAGAAAGTGAAGTCGATAGGATCTATAGATCAATGATCTATAGATCCAATTTATTATACAATTCTGTGCACGCCGAGGTTATTTGCTTTAATTAATTTTAATATTGTTCATCATCATCTTCCTGCCCTTATCCCACTCTAAGTGGGGTCGGCACAACATATTATAAACATTTTACGTGATTTGGCTGCGTTTTTACGACCGGGCGCCTGCCGGACGTCAACTAACCTTAGTCGCCTTTTACGACGCCTCGGTAAGAAATGAGAGTGGTACTATTCTATTCAGCCGGATACCACATGGCTATAATTTTAATATTGTTATTGATATGAAACCAAGATTTGCCAGGTCGTTTTATCCGCAGAGCAAAAGTTAATAATCCTCCGTATATTTTTTTACCTATATGAAATTTTTCGGAAATTTCCTCACTAATGCTGCATCAAAGTATCAACTAATCTAAGGGTCTGTAAGACCGAACCACGGCTTATATACACGGTAGCTAAATTATATTGAAATATTGATGGCGGTATAGTCAAATCGATAGGTAATACTTTTTTCTAGTCATCACGCTGTTGTATAAAGCTCTACTAGCTATGGGGAACGTCGTCCTAAGGGTGCCTCCTGTGAGGCCGGACCGCGGCTTAGGGCGACGTGTAGTGGAGGGCTGGTGGTATGGCTGTGACTAGTCATCACGCTGTTGTATGAAGCTCTACTAGCTATGGGGAACGTCGTCCTAAGGGTGCCTCCTGTGAGGCCGGACCGCGGCTTAGGGCGACGTGTAGTGGAGGGCTGGTGGTATGACTGTGACTAGTCATCACGCTGTTGTATGAAGCTCTACTAGCTATGGGGAACGTCGTCCTAAGGGTGCCTCCTGTGAGGCCGGACCGCGGCTTAGAGCGACGTGTAGTGGAGGGCTGGTGGTATGACTGTGACTGGTCATCACGCTGTTGTATGAAGCTCTACTAGCTATGGGGAACGTCGTGTTAAGGGTGTCCTGTGAGGCCGGACGACGGTGTAGGGCGCTTCGACTTTGGCTTAGCTAAGTTTCAGCCGTCCAGTCGTTTGTCTATATTGACCATACAAAAAGCAACTAAACACAATAATATCCGTGTATATACTAAGTTGGCGCGTATCTAATTTTTCCTTATTTATAAACCTATTTCATTCTCTCTGATTGGTCATGCGTGAAGGACAAACCAATATGGCCGCACACAAAATGGCGGGCCTTTTTTTCTTTTTTCGGCCGGACGGAGGGATAATCGATTTATTTTAATGATTTTTTTTCAAATTACTCGCTGCGAGCAAAATTGCTTAGGTATACCTTAGTATTTTGCGGTTGGTAGTATGTTGTTATAAAGAATATGTACGGTGGAATTGAAAATAGTCGAATTTTGTTTGTTACTAGTGGTGTCTACTTGCGACTTTAATATTAAAAAATGACGTCAATTGTAAACTGTTCTTTTTTTGTTCCTGGACGAAAAAAGGCGGATCTATTATATCCGATATTTTAGCATGATATATAAAATTTAAGTAAATAAGATAAATTATTTATTTATCTTACTTTTCCTTGTGTGGTATCCGGCTGAAAAGAACAGACCACCCTCATTTCTTACCGAGGTGTCGTAAATGGCGACTAAGGTAAATTGATCCGCCGTGTGGTTTCGTCTAAGTAGAATAGACCACCTTCATTTCTTACCGAGGTGTCGTAAATGGCGACTAAGGTAAGTTGACCCGCCGTATGGTATCCGGCTGAGTAGAATAGACCATCCGCATTTCTTCAGACGTCAGGAATGCGGCGCATCATGAAATAAGCTAAACATGTTTAGAACATGTTGTTCCGACCACACACAGAGTGGGATAAGGGAATGAGGCAGACAGAGACAGTTTTTTACGACGATTATAGCCGCATACGCATCCTCGACGATGCCTCTTCGCTCGCCCTAACCGCTCTTTAACAGCATATTGACAATTCGAAAAATCCGTTAAAATTTCTAACCGTAATGAACAAGTAGCCCTTACCATAAATCATTTAACATCCTACAAGTACAGTTAGGTGACAAAAAAGAAAGGATTAACCCAAAATCTTTCTATTGTTTGTCCCGACAATTGCCACTGCGGTTGACCAAAATTTTTTTTGTCCCAGGTTTTTTTTATTAAAGCGACATCTATTGTGGTGAGGTGATTACTAATAATATTAAGTGTCTTAGATGAATCTTGATTTGGGTTTTTTTAATTTAATTTCGACTTTTTATAATTAACTAGTGGCCCGCTCCGGCTTCGCACGGGTATAAAATATATAGCCACTCAAATATATGCCACTCAGTGAAAAAAATGATTAAAATCTATCCAGTAGGTTTGTTTTATTCATTACTGCCCGTGGCCCGCACGCGTTAATTATGGAGTAAAACAATTCCCCTATACCATGAAGATTCCCTGCTATCTTTGGAATATCTGTTATAGTAGTTTTTGTTATACCACTTTTTATAGTGAACTTGGCGGAAACGCGGTCGAACGGGATAAAAAGTATCCTATGTCCGTCTCCTGGTTCTAAACAACCTCTCCACCAATTGCAATTGGTTCATCCGTTCTTGAGTTATAAATAGTGTAACTAACACCACTTTCTTTTATATATATAGATAGAAATAGTCCTTAATTTGCGGAGATTCGCTACAAAAGTTATATGGTATTGGTTTGCTTTAATAATGCGATAAGGCAAATGGAAAATATAACATCATTCTCCTGCCCTTATCCCACTCTAAGTGGGCCTCGGGAAATAGTCAAAATTTAGATTATAAACTTTCACGATTCATACTTAGTACCAGGGTGACCGAGCTTTGCTCTGTAATTTTTTACAAAATAAAAAAAGAAACTCAAAAATTCCAAATATTTGGGTAGGTGGGGATCGATCCTAGGTATTTACATTTCTCGAGACCGCTCGTTCCACGAATAAGCTACGCTAAATTTACAATTTACGGCAAAAATAGTGTTTTATATTCAATGTAAATTTTGTTATTTTTTAATGCCCAAAAACAGGTATAAAACGATTTTTTTTTAATAAAACCTAGCTAGATCGATTTTTCTCCATCAAAACCTTCTACATGCTGAATTTCAGGAAAATCGTTGGAGCCGTTTCCGAGATTCCGAAAATATCTTGTATATATATTTTTGGAATCTCGGAAACCGCTCTAATGATTTTCCTGAAATTCCGCACTTATGGGGTTTTGGGGGAGAAAAATCGATCTAGATTAGTTTTATTTTTAAAAAATCTCGTTTTATCCCTGTTTTCGGCTCTAAATTTTTTTTGAAATTTACGTTGAATACAATCACAATTCTTCGCAGTCATACGTAAGTAAAGTCATAGTAGGTTATTTGAGGAACGGGCGGTCTAGAGAGGTGATAATACCCAGGATCGAGCTTCACCTGCCCTATTATTTTTTAATTTTTCTTTTCAATTTTTTTTTTAAGATTTTTTTATGATTTAAAAAAAATTACCTAGCTCGGTCATTTTTAACCCAGGTACTGTATACATACAAGAGTAACTCATTTAAATATTAAAGATTTGCTCTATTAATATTTAAGGTGGACTCACGTCCCGTTAAACCAATAATTAGATGACAATGGCAGTCCCTTTGACTACCGGGCGCTGTGGTCTGTTATTGTCACTAAAGGCTTATGGTGCGATGTCCTTTCACGGCTAAAAGGATTATGGTATTAAGGATTATGTTTCGGCCAACCTGTCAGCGACAGTGCGTTAGGAATTGACGAGGCTTTATTATACGGGTGCTTTTTATATGTGGCCTGTCTAGTGCGACGTTTTGTTTCATATTGTCATACGCTGTTAAAAACCCACTATTAGTAATTATAATAAGTACCTGGGTAGTAATTTTTAAAATGATGTAAATAAAATGAAAAAAAAAATTAAAAGAAACTTAAAAAATAATAGGGCAGGTGGGGCTCTACCCTAGGTATTTTCACCTCTCTAGACCGCCCGGTCCCCAAATGAACCACCATGGTTTTACGTTTGACAGCGAAGAATTGTGATTGTATTTAACGTAAATTTCAAATAAATTTTAGAGCCCGAAAACAGGGATAAAACGACATTTTTATAAAATAAAAACCTAGATAGATCGATTTTTCTCCCCCAGAACCTCCTACATGCTGAATTTCAGGAAAATAGTTGGAGCCGTTTCCGAGATTCTGAAAAAAAAAAATATATATATATATATATATATATATATACAAGATTAACTCATTTAAATATTAAAGATATATGGAACTGTCCCCGCGGCTTCTCTCGCGTGGAAATTAGTGTGTCACAAAGTTTTTCCCATGCTCATCCTTTTCAGTAGGAATTCTAGGATAACAAGCCTAAATTACTCGAAAATCTCTATACCTAAGTAGTCGTGCCGATAAATATATAAATCTAAACTTCCGCAAGAATCTCACTGTACCGTTTAATAAAAACTGTACAAAAATCGGTATTTACTAAAAGGTAATGTAATTCTCCCGAAATGTTTAATACGAAAATACTACACAAAAGACCGGGATAGCATGTCTATTTCTCTTATACTTAGTTAACTCATAATAACCACTTTTCATCAAACTCCTGTCTTTATCTCACTCTAAGTGGGATCATCACAAAATGTTATAAACATGTTGTCACATGATTTATCTACTTGGTATTTGGTATTTTATGACCGGCCGCCTGCCTGACGTCAACTTACCTTAGTCATAATTTACGACACTTCGACAAGAAGGAGGGTGTTCTATAATACTCGACCACATATCACACGGCGGTTCAACGTACTTAAGTCTTTTACGACATCTAGGTAATAAATGAGTGTTGTCTATTCTACTCAATCGGATACCATACGACTTGCACAATAAGTATTATACTTTTATGTTCAAAATTACAATTTAAAATACTGATTTCTAAGAGAATTCCTTGATATGAGACAATAGCATGACGTTACAGAGTAATAAATATAAATATATGGGACACTTACACACACGGTCGTCCGTCCGCAAAGTAAGTAACTTAATACCTGTGTTATGGACAGACAACTGGTGAATATATACTTATATAATTTTTAATACATACTTAAATACAAATATACACCCAGACTGGAAAATTAAAAAATTCATTTATAGTAAATGTTGGAACTAGACGGGAATCGAACCTGCGACCCGCGGAGCTGAAGGCTTGGTCACTACCCACTACGCCAACGGGCCAGTCAACAGTTCTATCTATCTAATTGCGTTGACGCCTGTCGGTGCAGGGCGGGTGGTCAGCTCCTGTTCTGGACTATTCCACCCATTTCCCCATGTTGGGACAAGGGTTTCACTGCTGTCCCGACAGTGTCACCTGCTCTAATCTACCCGTGGCTTTTACGAACCTGATAATATCCCTGAAGGAGATATTTGTCAGAGCCTCAACTTCAATTTCATCCTTACCTAGTATCTCCCATCTTACCGGCGAGTGCATAGGGCACTTAGCCATAAGGTGAAGACAACAGTTATAATATAAGCTATTGCCTTCAGGTGAATACGTGATCCAAGGGGACCTGCCGCGTGATCTGGTCAACGAGGAGTCCCGCTTCGACCTCCTGGAAGAGGCTCTCCAGCTCGTCGAGCTAGGAGACGAGGCGGACACTAAGGATGAACAAACTCAGGTACACCAAATATATCTTACGCTTCCAGAAAGTTCTAAGATAATTGCGAAAGTCTGTCTGTCTTTCTTCCGTCCGTTAGATTAATACTGATTAAATTTGGTACAATATAAGAAAGATACACATGACTAAATGCGCGGTTTAATAATGTAAAATTGTAAAATGTTTAAATGATTGACCGCCGTGTTTCTTTCTAGTTCTTCTCGGTAAGAGCAACATTCCGAACCAGTTGTAGCTTCATTAATCATATTGATTGACGAAATAAAAAAAATAATAGGGTAGTGAGGCTTGATCCTAGGTATTTTCATTTCTCGCGACCACCCTTTCTCCGAATAAGCTACGCTGACTTTACAGTTAATGGCAAAAATTCAATTCAATATAAATTTTAGTATTTTTTTTATGCCCGAAACCAGGAATAAAATGATTCGTTTTTTCGCTTTTTATTAAGCTTTTAATTGAGCTTTTTTATTATAGTATCACGCGTGTTAGAAGACCAAGTTATGTACAGTGTCATACACTACTTTATCTACTCACATACTATAATACGTTAAAAAAATATATTAATAAAACCAAACTTTGTTTAAATATTGAAAAGATTTTTTAAATGTCAAATGTTAGCGCCAAGGCGCAAACATCGGTTGCGCATGCGTGTTGCGTCGCCGTGGACTCGTTCATTGAAATTTTTTTTTTTAAGGTAGAGGTTCAACCTCCTCGGTCCAGCTGGAGGTTGTGTAGGTGTATCGTTATGATCAAAAAGTTATATTATGATACAGGTGTCCATACAAAACCCGTACCGTAATAAAACTTTTTAATTTTTGGCCTGTACGTAATGTTTAAGAATTTTGATTTCAGTTTTATAATCTGTGTAAGTATAGTATGAGAGTAAATTAAAACAATGAACATTTCTTTTACAAGTTATTCGACAAACAGTTTGCAAACAGTTCTTCAACAAGTTAGTCGAGCTGCCGTGAATATTCGCAACCTTTGCTAAGGTTAACATTTGGTATAATTATACTCCATTGTCTTACTGAGGTGCTTTGATGGTATCGATACGATTTTATGTAGGCGTTTGTCACGGTGACGTCACAAGATGGCCGCCGCGTCATAACTGGTCAGCACTTTCGAAACCTGTGCTTTGATCTGTTGAAAGTTAAATTCACTTTAGATTTATTCAGAAACAGAAATTATAATAAAATAATGATGATCCTAAATAATAATAAAAAACCTATTACCCGCGAATTCTTACGAGTAACTTGTAAATAGCTTCAATTATGTAATATCTAGCTTTTGTCTTATTCGTGAATGTAAAACGGGATTCTCTTTATGTTATTGTTTTTCCGATGTATAAATTCAATTGATAAAAATTTCATCAATATTGGACGTAATTAGACGTGAAAATATCAGACAGGATGTCTTTTGCGTTTAATAATAGTATCTGGTTGACCGAGCCTAATTTTTTACAAAATAAAAAAAACTTTAAAAAAATAATAATTGGGTAGGTGGGGCTCGATCCTAGGTATTTTCAGTTCTAGAGACCGCCCGTTCCCCGAATAAGCTAACGCTGACTTGACAATTTATGAAAATAGTGTTTTATATTCAATGTAAATTTTGGAAATTTTTTTAATGTCCAAAAACAGGTATAAAACGATTTTTTTAAAAATAAAACCTAGCTAGATTGATTTTTTTCCACCAAAACCTTCTACATGCTGAATTTCAGGAAAATCGTTGGAGCCGTTCTAGAGACCACCCGTTCCCCGAATAAGCTACGCTAACTTGACAGTTTTCGGCAAAAATAGTGATTTATTATTCAATGTAAATTTTTTCAATTTTTTTATGCCCAAAAACACGTATAAAACGTTTTTTTTAAAAATAAAACCTAGCTAGATTGATTTTTTTCCACCAAAACCTTCTACACGCTGAATTTCAGGAAAATCGTTGGAGCCGTTCTAGAGACCACCCGTTCCCCGAATAAGCTACGCTAACTTGACAGTATTCGGCAAAAATAGTGATTTATTATTCAATGTAAATTTTTTTTTATGCCCAAAAACAGGGATAAAACGAGTTATTTTTAAATAACACCTAGCTAGTTCAATTTTCCCCCTCAAAACCTCCTGCATACTGAATGTCGGGAATCGTTGGAGTCGTTTCCTATATATACAAGATTAACTCATTTGAATATTAAAGATATATACTTTACAAAATTAATAATAAAATTATTTTGCTATAATCCGCGAAGAAGTAAAATAGAAAATATATATAATGCTAAATGTGAGTGGACAATCGGTTATCGGTGATAGTGAACGTATATAGTGCTTGTGTATGGTGGTGGCGGTGGTGGAGGTTTGTGCATGTGTTTTTACGAATCCTGCATGTATCAGGTATGATAACCGATTGTCCACTCTACATTTAGCATCATATATATTTTCTATTTTACTTCTTCTTATTAAAGCAAAATAATTTTATTATTACTTTTGTATTATGGATCTCCGCAAAGTAACGCCTAACTCTATAAATTATATATACTTTAGTTAACTTGTGTTTTGTTGTCCGTAATTACAGGCGGTAGAGGGCAGCAGCACCAGTGAGATGTTGCACCCGGCGATGCGGCACGTGCCGCATCATCCTCTCGCTCACTACCATAACCAGGTACGTTATTTTTTAAATTATACTCTACCTTTATACGGGGGGAAGGGGGATATCTTCAAAGATACCTAAACTGTTAGGGTGAGATCCAGTTATGTGGGATTCCCCTAAAACCTTCGCACTAGCAGAGAGACCCTAGGATCTCCCCAGGAGGACTTGCGCCGGTGTCTTTCTATTATGTAGTATGATTGACCGAGGATTGCTCCGTAATTTTATACAAAAAAAGACAAAAAAAATAAATTCAAGACAAAAAATGTTATTCAAATTCAAATTCAAATTCAAAATATTCTTTATTCAAATAAACTTGTAAACAAGTGCTTTTGAATCGTCAACTCTACTGCTGGTTCGGAAAGCTGTTCCTACCGAGAAGAGCCAGCAAGAAACTCGGCGGTTGCTCTTTTAAAAATAATACTGATAACTAGTAACATTAAGTCATTACTATCGTGTATTGGGTCAAAGAGTAGCTATCTATATCCACGCATTCTTATCATCTAAGTAATCCTTAACAGTATAGTAGGCTTTCTGTATCAGCCTCTTTTTAACAGTGTTTTTAAACTGATGTAATGGCAAAGCTGCAATTATGAGCTGAATATTGGTTTCCGATGTACAAACTTCAATTGTTTAAAATTTCATAAATATTGGACGTAACTAGACGTGAAAATAACAGACAGGATGTCTTTTAATAATGTACGTGGTTGACCGAGTACCTTGCTCCTTCAACCTTGTTTGGTAATTTTTTACAAAATGAAAAAAGAAACTTCAGAAACAAAGAAAAAATAATTAGGTAGTTTGGATCGATACTAGTTAATTTCATTTCTCGAGACTGCCCGTTCTCCGCATAAGCTACGCTGACTGGACAGTTCAAGGCAAAAATAGTTTTTTATATTCTATATAAGTTTTAGTATTTTTAATTGCCCAAAAACAGGGATAAAACGGTTTTTTTAAAATTAAACTTAGCTAGATCGATGTTTCTCCCCCAAAACCTCCTGCATGCTGAATTTCAGGAAAATCGTTGTAGCCGTTTTGGAGATTCCGAAAAATATACATACAAGATTAACTTATTTAAATATAAAGATTGTGTCTTCAGAACGATCAGCCCTTTCGCAAATTTCGCAAAACTCTACTTAAAAGTGTAATTTGAATTTATAAAAATTTTGTCATATCTGGAATCTAAACCTGGAGTTTCTGAAAAATTGAAAATCCTGACTTAAAGGGAAAACGTTATAAGGATCTGAAGGCAAAAATCCACTACCATCCTCCATATTTTACGATACCTCGGGAAGAAAGAGGGTGGTCTATTCTACTCAACCGGATACCACGATTGATTGACACCCAATGATTTACCAGTATCATCTCTTTCCCTTTCGGTATCGGGAGAATAAATCGATCTATCTAGGTTTTACGTAAAAAAAAGTTTTATCCCTGTTTGTGCGCATTAAAATATAATATTTATATTTATATATGTGCTTTTTCTTATTTTTTCGTTCCTTTTTCTAACAACATATATTATGTATAAAAAGAAATAAATAAATATCACACGGCGAAACACATTTCAAATACTACCTACCCCCTTCTTATAGTTAGGTCAAAAATTCCACCATATTAAAAGTTGTCGCACGGCCCAAATCGCAGGTGTCTAGTCAACTTGTTTTTTTTTTATCACCGTGTGTGGGATTTGAACCCGCGACATCAGTTCATTTATCACCTCGGACGCGACGTATTTTTTTTTTATTTTTCGGATGTTTTGATGTATTTAACGATGTGTTATCTTGTAGCTACGATGTTGAGGTTCGATTTTTGATTTTTTTTTCGTTTCGTCAGTAATGGAAATCAATTTGTAGTTTTGGCGCCATATTGATTTTATCTTGAAACGATTTTTGTTTTTTTTTTAAATATTATCGTACATTGAACTATGGAAACTAAGTTGATGTTTTGAAATAATTCAAATGACTTTAAAACCTACTAATGTTAGTCTTGCTTTTTTAATTAAAAAAATGCAATGAAATATTAAAAAGAAGATTGTATCTGGGATCAATTCTTCATATTTTGATTTCGAGACCGCGCGATACAAAATTGAGCTATCATGACTTTGCACTTGAGAGCGAAATTATCCTATGCTTTCTCATAAAATTATAACAGTTTTTTCAGTGACCGAAAACAATGATAAAACATTTTTTCTTAATAAAACCTAGCTATTGATTCCCACTATTTGATTTTCAACTTCAATTTTAAATTTTTTATAAGAAATCGTGATTCAATACTTTATCAATATATTTAAGCTCCAGTTTTTTTATATTAATCCGTTCCAACCTCTTAATGTTTATACAAGCGAAGAATTTCAACATTTTCAAGTGATCGATGTATGCGAACGAAAACGGTAGCTAAATTATATTGAAATAGTGATGGCGGTATAGTCAAATCGATAATACTTTTTCTAGTCATCACGCTGTTGTATGAAGCTCTACTAGCTATGGGGAACGTCATCCTAAGGGGTGCCTCCTGTGAGACCGGACCGCGGCTTAGGGCGACGTGTAGTGGAGGGCTGGTGGTATGACTATGACTAGTCATCACGCTGTTGTATGAAGCTCTACTAGCAATGGGGAACGTCGTCCTAAGGGTGCCTCCTGTGAGGCCGGACCGCGGCTTAGGGCGACGTGTAGTGGAGGGCTGGTGGTATGACTATGACTAGTCATCACGCTGTTGTATGAAGCTCTACTAGCAATGGGGAACGTCGTCCTAAGGGTGCCTCCTGTGAGGCCGGACCGCGGCTTAGGGCGACGTGTAGTGGAGGGCTAGTGGTATGACTATGACTAGTCATCACGCTGTTGTATGAAGCTCTACTAGCAATGGGGAACGTCGTCCTAAGGGTGCCTCCTGTGAGGCCGGACCGCGGCTTAGGGCGACGTGTAGTGGAGGGCTAGTGGTATGACTATGACTAGTCATCACGCTGTTGTATGAAGCTCTACTAGCTATGGGGAACGTCATCCTAAGGGGTGCCTCCTGTGAGACCGGACCGCGGCTTAGGGCGACGTGTAGTGGAGGGCTGGTGGTATGACTATGACTAGTCATCACGCTGTTGTATGAAGCTCTACTAGCAATGGGGAACGTCGTCCTAAGGGTGCCTCCTGTGAGGCCGGACCGCGGCTTAGGGCGACGTGTAGTGGAGGGCTAGTGGTATGACTATGACTAGTCATCACGCTGTTGTATGAAGCTCTACTAGCAATGGGGAACGTCGTCCTAAGGGTGCCTCCTGTGAGGCCGGACCGCGGCTTAGGGCGACGTGTAGTGGAGGGCTGGTGGTATGACTATGACTAGTCATCACGCTGTTGTATGAAGCTCTACTAGCAATGGGGAACGTCGTCCTAAGGGTGCCTCCTGTGAGGCCGGACCGCGGCTTAGGGCGACGTGTAGTGGAGGGCTAGTGGTATGACTATGACTAGTCATCACGCTGTTGTATGAAGCTCTACTAGCTATGGGGAACGTCATCCTAAGGGGTGCCTCCTGTGAGACCGGACCGCGGCTTAGGGCGACGTGTAGTGGAGGGCTGGTGGTATGACTATGACTAGTCATCACGCTGTTGTATGAAGCTCTACTAGCAATGGGGAACGTCGTCCTAAGGGTGCCTCCTGTGAGGCCGGACCGCGGCTTAGGGCGACGTGTAGTGGAGGGCTAGTGGTATGACTATGACTAGTCATCACGCTGTTGTATGAAGCTCTACTAGCAATGGGGAACGTCGTCCTAAGGGTGCCTCCTGTGAGGCCGGACCGCGGCTTAGGGCGACGTGTAGTGGAGGGCTGGTGGTATGACTGTGACTAGTCATCACGCTGTTGTATGAAGCTCTACTAGCTATGGGGAACGTCGTCCTAAGGGTGCCTCCTGTGAAGCTGGACCGCGGCTTAGGGCGACGTGTAGTGGAGGGCTGGTGGTATGACTGTGACTAGTCATCACGCTGTTGTATGAAGCTCTACTAGCTATGGGGAACGTCGTCCTAAGGGTGCCTCTTGTGAGGCCGGACCGCGGCTTAGGGCGACGTGTAGTGGAGGGCTGGTGGTATGACTGTGACTAGTCATCGCGCTGTTGTATCGAGCTCTACTATTTTATTATCGCTCTTTAAATATCGATACACATTCGATTAGCAACATCCCATCACTACGACCATAGAAGTGTAACTCAAAAATTCAACTTTACGGAATGCTCCTGTTTATTTAGGACCTACTTCAAATCACATGCACGCGAGTTAAGAATCTCAAGTATGCTTTTTACAACAACTGACTCAGTCGATACTGTATTATACTCAAAATTGGATATTACATTTTATTTAATATTTTTAAATAATTTTGAGCGATAATAACATAGTACCTGGGTGACCGAGTCACGCTCAGTAAATTTATAAAAAATAAAAAGTAAAAACAAAAATATCCCGCGTATTTCAACTTCTTAAGTCCGCCAGTTCCCCAGTAAGCTATTAAAACTTTGAAATTGACAGCGAAATTAAGTATTATGCCCGGTTCACATTATTCCAATCCCATAATCCAGCGAGTCAATCCAGTCCAGTGCTGGACTGGATCATATCATTTACATTATTCCAGTCATTAAAAGCTGTCGCATCTGTAGCAATAGAATTCCACAAATAAAACAATATGTGTTCACTGTTTAGCGTGGTAGTCAAGCACTGGATTCAACTGGATTGGTCGTTCACACTATTCCAGTGGCACTGGAATGGGTCAGCTGGAATGAAAAATGGTCGACTGGAATAATGTGAACCGGGCATTACTATTTTTAATAATTTTGTAAGTTTTTCAGTGCTTGAAAACAGGGATACAACGACATTTTTTTAAACAAAACCTAGTTAGATCAATTTTTCCCCCCAACAAACATGCTGAAATTCATGAAAATCGTTGGAGATGTTATATACATATATTTAACAAGATTCACTCATTTAAATATTAAACATAGTATCTTGTTGATCAAGTCTTGCTCGGTAATTTTTTAAAGATATCAAAAAAGCTATAAAAAAATTAAAAAATCGATTTTTTTGGTCTGCGCGTTACTATTAGGCTATTACAGCTATGCATTTGATTGCTGAAATACGTAAATACGTACTGCATTTTTTCAATGCCCAAAGACAGGATAAAACGACATTTTTTTTTTAAATGAAACCTAGCTAGACCGAATTCTCAAAAAAAACACCTCCCCCATAAAAATCAAAAAAAAACCTCCCCCATAAAATCCTCCTCCCTTTTTTACTAACAAAATGGATGTTATGTCTGTAATCAATAAATTATTATTATTATATTATTATTATTATAAAAATCAAAAGCGTCGAGACGACGAAGTTGAATCGATCGCGAGTTAAACTTGTTAAATATATTTGCAAATTCATCATTTTATAATGCAATACGGCGTTTGAGGGCGAATCATAAAAGGTATCCATTTAAATATTGATTGCGAAGCAATATCGGACTTGCCGAGAAAGACGGAACGGACGCACGGATTGACAGTTGCATAGGTAGGCGTGGTGAGTCAAGTCATCTCAGGACTGTAGGACTTTAGTATTAATATAGGCGTTTTGAAAGGGACCAGACTTACTAGCTTTTACCCGCAACTTCGTTTGCGTGGAGTGTTGTAGTGCAATGGGTTGTTATAATTTGGCAAACAATAGGTTACAATCACTATATATATATATCTATAAATATAAAAGAAAGTTGGTCTTAGTTACACTATTTATAACTCAAGAACGGATAACCCAATCCGGCTGAAAATTGGTGGAGAGGTTGCTTAGAACCAGGAGACGGAGATAGGATACTTTTATCCCGTTCGACCGCATTTATTTTATCCCGTCAGTCACTATAAAACGTGGTATAACAAAAACGACTATGACATGGAATAACAAATAAATGACAGTTATACGTAATTTTGTCTTTGGTTAAGTTTGGTGAAAAATTTGACAATTATCAAAATAATAGCTAAACTTCACTTCATAGTGTAAAATAAGTCGCTTTCTCTGTTTGTCCCTATATCCTTATGTATACTTAAATCTTTAAAACTACGCAACAGATTTTGATGCAGTTTTTTTTTAATAGATAGAGTGATTGAAGAGGAAAGTTTATGTACTGTACTGTAATTTTTGAGGTTTCTAATGTGATGTAAATAATTAAATTTTTTCCCGTTTACATTGCAAACGCTGGTTGAACCGTACGAGATTTATCAAAATAATGTACTAAGTATTTGTACATCTTGAAAATGTCTACAGTAAACTCCGCGATGGTATACGTCTATCTCTTATGGATAACCCACGATAGCATTTTTTTGTTATTTTTTTTTGTACGAAAAATAATGCCTTATTTTCGAAGCAATTTTAAACAATACAGCATTAATCCTTATCCAACTAAGTACCTTAAATACATTGTTGATTTAATATAGATCAATATAGCCTTTTACAGCATGTAATTTATGGCAACATTTTCGAAGATATTACGGATTAAAAAATGCACAATGCAAATTGAGCAATATATTAATGTACATACTGAATATCTAATTGCAACCCTTAACACATTAATTAAGCACAGCAGTTAATTTAGTTTTTAAAACGAATGGAATTAAAAATAAAAACTAAAAAAATTAATTTGATGATGATGATGATGATGATGTCCTCCTTGACGTATTTCGTCAACGGCGAACCTTGCTAACTACGAAGATGTGCGCGACTATGCAACTGACGCGACTGGCAAAACCAAATTTTGTTTTAAAAGACCTATTGCAAGGTGCACAATATAGTTCGCCAGAAGAGTTGTACGTGCATGTATACACTATTTTGTGACGGTTCTTTTTAAAAAGGCGTTTTGCGTCAAGATGTTGTAGACGATATTTTTCAAAGGCCTTGACAGCACGGATGACATCTTTTCGCCATTGCACTCTGTGACGCGCGAGCTCTTCCCAATTATCGGAAGAAATATGGAATTCGTTTAACTTCGTTTATGGCGTTTCAAAACGTCTTTGTACCGCAAAAGGTGACCACCAGGATTACGTTTGCCGTCCTTCAATTGGGAATAGAAGATTGCCTTCGGTACACTAGAGTCATTCTGTATGTTGATAAGAGATGGCTCTTTTCAATGTCATTTTGCTGAGCTTAGGCCTCCTCTCTCCGTTTTTGGAGAGATGGGTTGGAGCTAAGACTTACAACGTTGCTCCAATGCGGATTGGTAGGTTACGCATATCTACAGAATTCTCTAGAGATACTCATGCGGGTTTCCTCACGATGTTTTCCTTCACCAAAAAAACGTGTGATAAATTGTAAATAACAACATAAAAAATAATAATTATAGTATCGATCGTTGCTAACTGCCCGGGATTGCAACCTGTGACCCTTTAGCAAGAATCACATATCATCATCATCCTCCTGCCCTTATCCCACTCTAAATGGGGTCGGAACATGTTATAAACATGTTGTTACATGATTTGGCTGCGTTTTTACGACCGGGCGCCTGCCTGACGTCAACTTACCTTAGTTGTATTTTACGACACCTCGGTAAGAAAGAGGGTGGTCTATTCTACTAAACCGGATACCACACGGTGGGTCAACTTACCTTAGTCGCCTTTTACGACTCCTCGGTAAGGAATGAGGTTTGTCTATTCTACTCAGCCGGATACCACACGGCGGGTCGTCTTACCTTAGTCGCCTTTTACGACACCTCGGTAAAAAATGAGGGTGGTATTATTCTATTCCGATACCACACGGCGTAGCAAGAGTCACATACTATTCGGTTATTTTTATTTAATTGATTATCAGGCGGTTTGCCACTAAACATCTAACAATCCCAAAGTCTGTAAATTTTTCAAATTCTGCCCCACCCATTATAATCTTAGCTCCACTAAGGATTTCTTATCAACCTAACTAACCGGTAATCGAATGGAATATCGCCATTCAACCCACCGTACCATAGAGGTTGTCAAAATCATACAGCATTCCGACAATTTCTCTGTACAAATTTCTTCGACTGCCGATATTATCTCGCCGTCCGTTTCATCTCACCGGCTGGTTATCTTAGCATCTGACAGCTACTCAGCATCTTTGTGAGATACGTCGTTCGTGTACTCTAGCTTTAGATCGCGTCTTTTCTCTCTATAGGTTATATTTTCGCAAATATCAAGTAGTATTTTGACTGGCTCGTTGGCGCTGTGGGTAGTGAACCTGCCTTCAGCTCCACGGGCCAACATTTTCTATTAATGTATTTGTTGGTCTTGGCGCCTGGGTGTTCTTGAATATTTAAATGAGTTAATCTTGTGTATATATATTTTCGGAATTTCAGAAACGGCTCCAACAATTTCTCTGAAATTCAGTATGTAGGGGATATTGGGGGAGAAAAATTGATCTAGTTAGGTTTTATTAAAAAAAAAACTCATTTTGCTCCTGTTTTCGGTCTAATTTTGGTTTATTTATTTATTTGAATTCAAAAGATAATATATAAGGGGAAGTCTGAAAGTTGCGCCCATTATAGAAAAGTCGAGAAGTGCAAGATTGAGATGGTATGGACATGTAATGAGGAGGGATGAAAATCATGTGACCAAACGTGTGTTAAATTTGAATGTGGATGGATATGTGCCTAGAGGGAGGCCTAAAAAGAGATGGTTGGATTGTGTGAAGTATGATATGCATATAAAAGGAGTGGCGCCAGAGTTGACGAAAGATAGGACAGAATGGAAGAGAAAAACATGTTGTGCCGACCCCACTTAGAGTGGGATAAGGACAGGATGATATGATATATTTGAATTCAAAAGATAATTATCGCTATCAAATATCAAGTCATGTCAGCTCAGCTCATTTGGGAAACGGGCGGTCTAGAGAGGTGAAAAAACCTAGGTTCGAGCCTCACCTCCTGGACTATTTTTTTTTCAATTTTTAATTTTTTTAATATCTTTTTAAAAATTATCGAGCAAGGCTCGGTTACCTAGGTACTATTTTCTATTTTACTTTAATGCGGATTATAGCAAAATTGTATTATTACTTCTAGATTGGTCTGTACTCACTGACAGTGATAATTTCAGTAACAGACAAGTTATGTCTGCTACCAGGTAACAGTCGCGGGTCTGTCATTATATTCTTACCTGCCTGATGGTGTTTTGACAGCGTAACAGGTGACAGACCACCTGTGAGGTTCAAATGACAAATTGTTACGTCTATAGACGTTTTAAATGGTGATCCGATGCCGGCCACTTTGAAGATTAAAAATATAACTTATACCTTCTTCTTTGTCTATGCTACAATATGATCTAATAATATTGTAAATTACAAAGATAAGGTGTGGGCTAATCCGCCCAATTGATATTTATTTATTTACAAAAGTAATAATAAAATTATTTTGCTATAATCCGCGATGAAGTAAAATAGAAAATATATATAATGCTAAATGTAGAGTGGACAATCGGTTATCATACCTGATACATGCAGGATTCGTAAAAAACACATGCACAAACCTCCACCACCGCCACCATGATACACAAGCACTATATACGTTCACTATCACAAACTCAACAATCGTTTCGCCCCGCAACCGAAGCATCGTCAGGAGATAGACTCCACGACCAAAATCGCAAATCTTGCGTAAGTTTGTGATAGTGAACATATATAGTGCTTGTGTATTGTGGTGGCGGTGGTGGAGGTTTGTGCGTGTGTTTTTACAACTCCTGCATGTATCAGGTATGATAACCGATTGTCCACTCTAAATTTAGCATTATATATATTTTCTATTTTACTTCATCGCGGATTATAGCAAAATAATTTTATTATTACTTTTGTATTATGGATCTCCGCAAAGTAACGCCTAATTTTATAAATTATTTATTTATTAATTTATTTGTAAAAAATCCACAGCTCTTATTATGACTAAATTAATCTTAATATAAAAATATTAACATAAGCCATTTAGGATTACATTTTTTAGACTAAACATATTGATGAATTTTGCACAATTAAAGCTCATATATTGATCCCCATAGCTAGTATAGCTTCATACAATAGCGTGATGACTAGTCACAGTCATACCACCAGCCCTCCACTGAACCTCTATCTGCGCTTCTTGCAACTGACTATGCTTTAAAAACAGTTAAGGCACCATATTAACAAATGAACATTGAAAATTGACTTGGTATTAAGCTTCGTACTTAAGAAAAAAATCTTTATTCCCAATACATTTGAGCGTCAAGTCTCCGTAAAGCAAAAAAAAAAACAAAACGATTTTGACAAATGACGCGTTGACAGTTTGCGGCTAGTCAGGTACTTAGTTTTTATGAACCCACGCCTCTTTATTGTTGTGGTGCGGTGGTTTAGGATGCCGCTAATTGACTCTGTCACTTTAAGGGGAACTACGGTGAACCACGACAATAAAATTATTTGCCGTATTATCATAGTACGGAGAACCGTATAGACGTGGGGGTTAATGGGGGTTTACCCCTTATTTACGAGTTAGTTTATTAACCCCCAATTAATGGGTTAATTGATTAGTTGGTATATAGGGTATAGGTGTATTCCCACTAAGTACTCAGACTACCTAAAATGTTTGGTTACTGTGGCCAACCACAGCAATAAAAGTATTTCCCATATTAACACATGTTATAAAGAACCCATAGACGTGAGGGTTAACCCCTTACTTAGGGGGTCATATCATAGGGTCAATTGACGTAATACCTTCATCAGGGGTCACAGGTTCAAACCCTAGATATGCAATAATGAGTTAAAATGTTTTTGCCTAATCTATATTTATTTTCTAAAACTTTAGTTTAGCGGAGTTAGTGTATTAAAATTTTGAACATAAGACTAGTTATTGTGAGTTAACTATAACAGGTAGAGACATGCTGTCGTGGATTTTTTGCACATTATTTCATTGTACATTATTTCAGTGTATCTCTGTTAGATAACGCGGCTTACGCGACTGAAGCTCCCGTAGGCGAGTTTTTTTTTACATCTGCACGACCTTACAAAAATCGGCTTAGTAGATTTTGAGAAAATAGACCATGTACAGACAGACAGATTTTGTGGACTTTCTTTTATAATAAGTGTAGATTTTTCTAAAGCGTTTTTTTTTTTTAGTTTAACCTACGAGTATTACATTAAAGCATATTACATATCAGCACGATGTTTAGATATATACCAACCGGCCTTAAAACCTGCATAATATCCCATCAAAAACTTATCTAACAAAAGGTAACCCTTTTTCCAAATACTCACAGTAGCATTTGTTTAAATCACTTGGGAATTCGGCGGTATTCCTTTACGTTATCTATAAGCTGTAATAAGCTTAAACGTCATGTAACAGATGTTAAAATCAATTAAATTTTCTATGTTCCGTTAATTGTATTTATTACAATTTTCATATCCTTTGGGACCTAAAAACGGTTTTTACATGCCTCTGTAGAAACCTAAACTTGCCACGTTTCAAGTAAAATATTGCAAGAACATTTATACATATGAAGCTGAAGAGTTTTTTGATTGTTTGAACGCGCTACTCTAAAGAATTACTGGACCGATTTGAAAATTATTTTATTGTAAGATAGCCCATTTATCGAAGGTAATAGGCTATTTAACATCACACGAATATGAATAATAGGAGAGGAGCAGCTAATAAAAATATTGCGAACACGGCAAAATTTAAAGCATTCCTTGCCTACAGCCTTTCTCGATAAATGGACTATCTTACACTCAAAGTATTTTTCAAATCAGTCCATTAGATCCTGAGATAAGCGCGTTCAAACAAATAAACAAACTCTTCAGCTTTATATATTAGTCATCATCATCCTCATCATCCTCCTGCCCTTATCCCACTCTAAGTGGGGTCGGCACAACATGTTACAAACATGTTGTCATATGATTTGGCTACGTATTTTACGACCGGCCGCCTGCCTGACGTCAACATACCTTAGTCGTATTTTACGACTCCTCGGTAAGAAAGAGCGTGGTCTATTTTATTCAACCGGATACCACACGGTGGGTCAACTTACCTTAGACGCCTTTTACGACACCTCGCTAAGAAATGAGGGTGGTCTATTCTACTTAGCCGGATACCACACGGCGGGTCGACTTATATTAGTATAGATATTAAAGATTTTTGATTTTGATTTTTTTTTATCTGTCTTTTTTTTAGACACATACACATAAATTTGTCCCTCCCCAAAGTAAGTAACTTAACTTGTGTTATGGGTGACAGACAACTGGTAAATATATACTTATATTTTGAAATACATAGTTGAATACAAATATACACCCAGGCTCAAACACCAACAAATTCATTTATAGAATATGTTGGTCCTCGGCGGGAATCGAACCCGCGACCCGCGGTGCTGAAGTCAGGGTCACTACCCACTGCGCCAACGGGCCAGTTAATTTGGTTCGCCATCCCTGTTCTAGACACAGAAATCGCGAACATTCCAACACTTTCCACTCGCGATTAGTTGGAAAACATTCCAGCTATACTATTATAATAATTTATCTCAATTCAAAGGAACCATGTCGACTTTCGTGCTGTTTATTATCGATCATTGATCTATAGATCCCCGTGGATCTATAGATCGCCGGGGTCAGCAATTACGTTGCTATTCAGTTATAAGCATTATACGTGATTATGTTGCGGTCGATATGGGCCCGGTCGGACATTTACGATATGTCCCGATAATTATAATTGGCTTTGAACATTGCTTAAAACGTTTGTATATTTGTACCTGTTTAAAACTTGCTTTTATATCTAGCATAGCTTGTTTGATATCTTTAATATTTAAATTGGCTTATCTTGTATCATCTTCCTACCTTTATCCCATTCTAAGTGGGGTCGGCACAACATGTTATAAACATGCTGTCACATGATTTGGCTGCGTTTTTACGACCGGCCGCCTGCCTGGCGTTAACTTACCTCAGTCGCCTTTAACGACATCTCGGTAAGAAATGAAGTTAGTCTATTCTACTCATCCGGATACCACACGGCGGGTCGACTTACCTTAGTCGCCTTTTACGACACCTCGGTAAGAATTGAGGTTGGTCTATTCTACTCAGCCGGATACCACACGGCGGGTCGACATACCTTAATCGCCTTTAACGATACCTCGGTAAGAAATGAGGTTGGTCTATTCTACTCATACGGATACCACACGGTGGGTCGTCTTACCTTAGTCGCCTTTTACGACACCTCGGTAAGAAATGAGGGTGGTACTATTCTATTCAGCCGGATACCACACGGCGGTAAGCTAATCTTGTATATATTTTTTTTGGAAACGGCTTCGACGACTTTCATTAAATTCAGCATGTAAAGACTTTCGGAAACGATAAATCGATTTAGCTAGAGGTCTCATTTATAAAAAAAAGTCCCAGTTTTCAGGCACTAAAAAACTGTTACAAAATTATTTGAAATAGGAAAGTCAATTTAGCTGTTATTTGCAAAGTTATGATAGCTCAATTGGAGAACGGGTCTCGAATTAGCAATACTAGCATCAACTCCAGATAAGAACATCTTTATCTTATTTTTTCGAATAGATTTTTTGGTTTTCTAAAAAAAATACCGAGCAATGCTCGGTGACTCAGGTGCTGTTTTATTTATTCAACACTAGGATACCCACTTGCATTACTGGACTTAATTGACATAACATATATTAGCGTTCGATGGTCATCAAACTTTACAGGATTGTCCGCTAGGTCAATCTAAAGATTCTCTGAACATTTCATTAAATCGGTCCAGCCGTTTTAAAATCTACGCAGCACATACATAGTTTCTCTTTTATATATATACACTACTTGTAGCTGCGATATCTCTGACGTCAATGTTTTTGTTGTCACAACGTCTTAAATTAGGTTGCGGCTAGGAGTCGCTCATGAAAAAGAGTAACGCCCGCTCACGTCTGTTACGATGAGTCACCGAACGCAAGAGAGGCCCGCCGGACTGGCGAATGCCTTGCGTCTCTCTCCCACTAAAACATGAAAGGTCCGCCGCGCGCGCAGCACTAGAGAATTAGGCGCGTTGAATCGGTGCGGGCTTGTGTCTCTGGTCAACAAAATATATTTCTATAGGTAAAATTTGTGCATTTCTTATTTTCATTCAATTCCTTGTTCCTAATGTGCAATTTAATAATATTCATATCAATATATATTCTACTGAGAAAAAGACGTTGTCACGTAAAATCTTTGCCCGTAAAACCGATTTTACAGGCAACCGGTTTTTTTTTAAACGGAATTTTTAGCCGAGACAGCATAATAGACAGACATTATGACTTTATTTAAGTTTGAACGCTTTGAATTCATGACAATCGGATTGTGCCTTTAAAGTTCCATCACTTATACAGTTGGTGATGCGTTTAAAGGAAAATTCACTCTGATGGGACTTAAAAAACAAATGTACATCGTATATACTGAAGATCTTACTTTATATTAACCAATAAAGCTTTGAATAGAATAGACCAACTTTATTTCTTACCGAGTGTCGTAAAAGTCGACTAAGGTACATGTTACAACATGTTTATAACATTTGCCGACCCCACTGTTAAACAACGATAAAGATATTTTGCGAAATGTCTTATTTATATTACTGACAGCGACATGGATTTCTACTGCGTTTTGGTTTAAAAAATCGTATCCGTAGGTTTGTGTTTGCTAAAATAAAAAATAATATACATATTGTTTTGAAATGTTTGCCTATCATTGCATTTTTAAAGTAAAAGTGTTTTTATACTTTTTATTTCAAACATGTCTCAGAAACGGATTCTCCAAAGAGAGCTATATCTAAGCGTGTGAGCTTGAAACAAGATTCGCATATATTATAAACTAGTGAAATAAGAATTTGGTTCGGTTTTGGACCTTTGTGTTTAAATTCCCTCTTTTATTTTCTACTACGGCCGGCCCCGGCTTCGCACGGGTATAAAATATATAGCCTATGTCACTCAGTGAAAAAAATTATTAAAATATATCCAGTAGTTTTGATTTATTCATTACTGCCCGTGGCCTTAAGGATTAATGTTGTATTGTTAAAAATTGCAATTCAAAGATAAGGCATTATTTTTCTTAAAAAGGAAATGACACAAAAATGCTATAGTGGGCTATCCATAAGAGATAGAAATATACCATCGCGGAGTTTTCTGTAGACCTTTTCAAGGTGTACAAATACTTTGTACATCATTTTGATAAATCTCGGAGGGTTCAGCCTGCGTTTGCAATGTAGGCGGAAAAAATGTAATTATTTACGACATTACATTAGAAAACTCAAAAATTACAGTATTTCTTAATTCCATATTGAATTTTATTATATATATATATAAAACTTCCTCTTCAATCAGTCTATCTATTAAAAAAACCGTATTAAAATCGGTTACGTAGTTTTAAAGATTTAAGCATACATAGGGACAGAGGGACAGACAGAGAAAGCGACTTTGTTTTATACTATGTTGTGCATTGTTCAATCAATATTAAATGGCTTAACGTATTTTATCTACTCTGATACTATAATACGAAGATTATAAAACTGAAACCAAAATTCTTATGACAAACATTATGTACAGGCCAAAAATAAAAAATTTAAAAGTTTTATTACGATACAGGTCTTGTATGGACACCTGTATCATAAAATAACTTTTTAATCATAACGATACCTAAACAACCTCCAGCTGGACCGAGGAGGTTGAACCTCTACCTTAAAAAAAAAGGTTTCAATGAACGAGTCCGCGGCGACGCAACACGCATGCGCAATCGATGTTTGCGCCTTGGCGCTAACATTTCACATTAAAAAAATATTTTCAATATTTAAACAAAATTTGGTTTTGTTTGTAAAAAAAATAAGTTTTTCTGTAAAAACATATAGTATGAGAGTAGATAAAGTAGTGTATGACGCTGTACATAACTTGGTCTTATAACACTCGTGTGATGCTATAAAACACACTCGTGTTATAAGAACCCTTATTATGCAACAGTATCATAATCTTTTAAAAATAACCATATAAACCATAAAATTATGATGAGACAGAAGCATTAATATAAAACTCATTCACCCATTCATGCACCCATTCCCATACACACACACACTCGCAAACACTTCAGTCACACACCACACTCACACACACTACACACATCCACAAGCTCACGGACACACGCACGGACTTACCAACATATTTCCCTTTATGTATGTAATGTTATGGAAGAGCGGGGCCTCCTGTCACAAGTACTAGTAGAAATACTAGAAACTTACTAGGATGGTCCCAGATTCTGTTTATGATTTGTGAGAATTTGTGATGGAAATAAATATTTTTTGATTTTTTTTTTCTATTATTACTGTATTAGTGTGCAGTATACCTAATACACAGCCTAATACATGACCTAATATACAGTAATAAACATAATATACCTAAATAGGTGTTAAATACACGTACACCATCCGGGATCAGAACCCGTTACACTTGACAATGTCATTACTCTTGACATAACTATTGGTAACAAAAAGCGCGGCCGCGGATCGATAATGATCCATGGATCTATAGATCATTTGCACGCGTCTATCACAGTTCGATGTGGTGTTATACAAGCGACGTTCTTTATAATACAGAATAGGTACTATAGATATCTAGTTACTAGCAATCGCCAGCGACTCCGCCCGCGTGAAAGATTAAAACCGTAATATAGAATTTTGAAAACCATAAAAGTGTTTAAATTAGGTTAATCTTAAAAGCTAGACATATGCTGTCGCGGACTTTTATTTGGAACTTTTAAAGGGGAACAATTTTTTTAATATATATCGCCGTGTGGTATCCGGCTGAATAGAATAGTACCGCCCTCTTTTCTTACCGAGGTGTCGTAAAAGGCGACTAAGGTAAGTCGACCCGCCGTGTGGTATCTGGTTAAGTAGAGTAGACCACCCTCTTTCTTATCGAGAAGTCGTAAAATACGGCTAAGATAAGTTGACGTCAGGCATGCGGCCGGTCGTAAAATACGTAGCCAAATCATGCGACAACATGTTTAAAACATGTTGTGCCGACCCCACTTATAGTGGGATAAGGGCAGGAAGATGATGAATTATGTAATATATAATTTTTGAATAACTTTCACCGTTTACTTAGCGCACGCAAGGAAAGCTTTAAATCTTAATTTTCGTACTATTTGTTATTGCTGCTCCTCTCCTATTCATCTTTCCGTGATGTTATATAGCCTATAGCCTTCCTCGATAAATGCCTATTTCTTTAATAAAAACTATCTTACACTGAATTTAAAAAAAAAAGCGGTTGCCTGTAAAGTCGGTTTTACGGGCAAAGATTTTACGTGACAACGTCTTTTTAAATGTGACGGATTGGAGTGGGAGAGAGACGCAAGGCATTCGCCAGTCCGGCGGACCTCTCTTTCGTTCGGTGACTCATCGTAACAGACGTGAGCGGGCGTTACACTTTTGCATGAGTGACTCCAAGCCGCAACCTAATTTAAGACGTTGTCACGTCAAAAGTAAAAAAGTAAAGTAACGGCCTGTTACAATCTCACTGCTGGGCATAGGCCTCCTCTCTTCGTTTCTGGAGAGAAGGATTAGAGCTGAGACTTACGACGCTGCTCCAATGCGGATTGGTAGGTAACACATATTCCCAGATTTCTATAGTGATATGCAGGTTTCCTCACGATGTTTTCCTTCACCGAAAAGCGTGTGATAAATTACAATTACCAATTAGACACATAAGTTTTTATGGAAAAACTCATTGTTGCCTGCCGTGATTTGAACTCGTGACCCTCTCGAAAGAACCGCACGGTCACACCGCTGGGCTATCGGAGTTTTTTGGAATGCTGCATATCTGTAGAGAATTCTAGGGATATGTGTAACCTACCAATCATTGGAGCAGCGTGGTAAGTCTAAGCACCAACCCTTCTTCAAAAGAGAAAGGAGTCCTATGCCCAGCAGTGGGATAGTAAGTTGCTATTCTAGTCTATTGTAAAAGCTTTAATAGTAACAAATTTCATCTGTATTGTTCCCTAGACGGCTCGAAAGCAACATTAAAAAATGTCTCTCCATAAAATTTACAACTTACCTGACCCAGTATCGGCTTTAGACAAGCGCTATTAATCTAGATCTTATTTCTAGATTTTAACAGTTACAGACGTAACTCTTAACTTAGAGTTAGCATCTTATTTAGTTTAGCTTATTTTAAATGATAATAATACATATATGTTTTATTTCTAGTACTTGGGTGACCGAGCCTAAGTCGGTATTTTTTTTTAATATAAAAAAGAAAGAAATGTGACAGTGTTTATAACATGTTGTGCCGACCCCACTTAGAGTGGGATAAGGGCAGGAGGATGATGATAAAAAAAACATTAGATTAACTCATTTAAATGTTAAAGATAATAAAATCAAAGTAAAGTAAAGGCCTCTTACTATCTCACTGCTGGGCATAAGCCTCCTCTCTCCGTTATCGGAGAGAAGGATTGGAGCTAAGACCTGTCACGCTGCTCCAATGGTTGGTAGGTTACACATATCACCAGAATTCTCTAGAGATATACAGGTTCCCTCACGATGTTTTCCTTCACCGAAAAGCGTACGACAAGTTGCAAATATCAATTGGACATAAGCTTTACATATGGTAAAGCTAAGCTAAAAAAACGGGTTGCATTCCGTTAGTACTGGCAAAAATGAAAACTTGAATATTAACGTTACGCAATATTTTTGAATGGTTAGTGAATAATTTTGCACGAATTGCTTTAATTATCAGTATAAAAATATCTATCATGTGGTAAAATATAACATGCATTTATTGCGCTATAGTACATGACAATTTATATTACATTAAAAATGTAACTCTTTAATACTATTGCAATTATTTTACATTAAAGAAGTTTATCTCTCAGAAAAATCAACTTCCACAGCAGGCGCAGGCATACATTTTAGTCACGTGGTAGAAAGAGGGGGGGATAGTTCCTCTCCTACGCCGCACCGGTGGTCTACTCTCCCTCCGTCTTACGAATTTTCGACCAGTTCAAGTGTCCTGACGCGAGTTTATCAGTTTTACCAATCACAAAAAGTGCATACACAACGATGTTAAAGGAGTTTTTATTTCAAAATAATGTTTTTATTACAAAAGTAATAATAAAATTATTTTGCTACAATCCGCGACTAATCATGATTGATGATCACATTACAGCAAAACAATTTTATTATTACTTTTGTATTATGGATCTCCGCAAAATAACGCCTAATTATGTACATTATTTTTTTACTAATATAACCTTACACTAACATTTTCATTAGTATTAAATAAACACCAGTATTCGTAGCGCAGACCGTTTTTATGCGAAGCGCTCAGTTGCACCACTGCTCATATAAAGCCTTTACAGTCACTCACACTTTCACTACCACAGAAGTGATGTATTAAAAAAATAACGATACAAAAGCTGAAATTAACTGTTGAAATATTGGTTACATACTAATTTATTTGGCGTCTTTCGTTGTTTGTTTCTTTTAACATTTGTTATTAAATTTTTTCAGTTTCGAAAATAACATAACTTTTTTAATTGAAAACAAAAGTAATAATATTTTTTTTGCCATTATCTATTTATTATTACTTTTGTATTAAGGATCTCCGTAAAGTAACCCCTAATTCTATAAATTATTTTTAATTGAAATTTTTTGAACATAAAAGTAGTTATTGTGAGTCAACCATAAGAGATAGAGACATGCTGTCTGGGACTTTTTTGTAGTATTTTTGTAGAGCTACAATTCTGTAGTACATTACTTTAGTGTAACTCTGTTTGTTTATGCGGCGCACGAAACTAAAACTAACAGGCGAGTTTTTTTTACAACTGCGCAAGCTCTTCAATTTACGATTTAGATAAAAGCGTTATGTACTATTGCCCTAAACTTTCCGGAAGAATTGCACTAACATTTAGTAAAAACTTGGGAAAATTTTGGGAAAATCAATCATATATAGACAAGCAGATTTTAAGGAGTTTTTTTATAATAAGTATAGATTAAATATGAATATCTGTAATACAATTAAATATCAACTTATAAACTAAAAAAAAATTGTTAGGCCATTCTTCAGTCCGAAAAAAAAAGGTTTCTTAATCAGATAAAATACAGAATTCTCTCTATGCTCTCTTTTTCATAACAAAACTTAAAAGAGAAAAGATATACTTAGGCTGTATAAGACGAGGACGCAGTCTAGTGCCAAATAATCAATAAAAAAAATACAATCCCATCGACATTATAAATATTTCAATAGACAAACTTAAATTCATTTTTATTAATATTAGAGCAGATTAAGTATTAACGATTTATAACTGTCCAACAATCAATCAAAAACATTAAAACTACTAACAGAATTATTTACGCCATTTTGTATCTACGGTATCATATCACACGGGGCAATATGGCCTGGCGCAGATAATAAAAGTTGTACAAAATTGACGTATGTAATTACTTGCAAGTTAAAGAAAGCAACGGCTCAGTCTCCTTACGGCTTTACCGTTAGAAAATGGCCGATTCTGGCGATTTCACAGTCGCATATTAGCTTTAAGTTTTTTAAGACGCCATTACGGTACCAGTGTAGTGCGCGGGCGCGTCGCGGACGGCGCGTATTTTGAACATGGAACGCGTCCGAGCGGGAAAAGTGACAGTTCCTGTTCCCGTACAGATAATGTAGGGTCTATATTTTTTTTTATAAACGTCATAACGTACCTGATAATGAAACTCGTGCAATATATCCACTCTGTGGACAGTCTGATTTAAGTGCAATATTAATGTGATAAGAAATATTTATATATTATTTTTTAAGTGGATTTATTGATAAAAATGGATTTACATGAATATCAGGTGAGTTGATTTTTTTTAAATAATAATAATGGCTTTACGTGCCACTTTACAATACAAAAAGAAAAAGTAACAAGAAAACAGAAAAATATTACAAAAAACTGTTTATATTAAAATATAAAAAAAATTATATTAAAGTTTATGAACGTATTTAAAAAAAAATTTAAGTGGCTTTATTGATAAAAATGGATTTACATGAATATCAGGTGAGTTGATTTATTTTTAATAAGAATATAAGAATCGCTTTATATGCCACTTTACAATACAGAGAGAAAGAGTAACAAAAAAAATAATGTTATAAATAAAAAAACAATAATGTCAAAGTTTCTGAACGAATTTTTAAATTAGATGAAATAACATGTACTGTCTAAACAGACATTTAAAAATAGAATGTTTTTAAATAAAATATGTAATGTAATTTTATTCTAATTAAAAAGTATTTGCTAAAAACTATTTTACATAGATTACCATAAGCTAAATGCTTTTTTTTTGCTCGCGTAAACGGTTCAAACGTATAATCAGCACTTAATTGCGGCGTTAGAATACTTAATTTTCTTTGCTCGTGATATAAATTGTCGGTTTCATTTATGTCGTATATTTTCAAATGCGTTTTTTTCCTGTTCTATATATGGATGTTTGTTTGTTACTCTTTCACGGCGATTCCGCTGAAACAATATCGATGAAATTTAGCACAAATATTACCTAGTACCTAGGTGACTGGTTATTTTTTTAAAGATATAAAAAAAACGGTTGCCTGTAAAGTCGGTTTTACGGGCAAAGATTTTACGTGACAACGTCTTTTTAAGTGTGATAGATTGGAGTGGGAGAGAGACGCAAGGCATTCGGCAGTCCGGCGGGCTTCTCTTTCGTTCGGTGACTCATCGTAACAGACGTGAACGGGCGTTACACTTCTTCATGAGTGACTCCAAGCCGCAACCTTATTTAAGACTTTGTCACGTCAAAATAATAAAGAAATCGTTAAAAATAAGGTGGGGCTCGAACCTAGGTATTTTTACTCTCTAAACTGCACATGACCCAAATAAGCTACCATGACTTTACATTTGACAGCAAAAATTGTATTTTGAATTCAACGTAAATTTAAGCATTTTTCCAAAAACAGGCATGAAAAGTAAATTTTTTAATGAAACCTAGCTAGATCTAATTATTTCCCCAAAATGCCGAGTTTCATGAAAATCGTTGGAGCCGTTTCCGAAATTTGGTAAATAACATATAGGCTATAGAAATCCTGTCCATTTTGTCACATATATGCTTAAATGTAAATCTTATGGTTTGAAAATCTATAAAAAGCATGTTTTTTTTAGTGTTGGAACAGACACTTAAAAACTTATAAATTTGTTTATCTCTCAACTTGAAAAATTCTATTCATTAATTTTAATACACTTAGATTATAATTATAATATAATATAATATAATAATAGGCTTATTTAAAAATTTTGTTCGTTAAATATAATAAAACATAAATAAATAAATTAATTAATAATAAATAAATATATGGGACACTTACACAAACGGTCATCCATCCCCAAAATAAGTAACTTAACTTGTAACTTGTGCTATGGACAGACAACTATGGTGAATATATACTTAAATATTTTTTAAATACTTACTTAAATACAAATATACACCCAGACTCAAAGACCAACAAATTCATTTTATAGAAAATGTTGGTCCTCGGCGGGAATCGAACCCGCGACACTACTGAGGGCAGGATCACCACCCACTGCGCCAACGGGCCAGTCATATAAAATAGATATAGAATACTAGCTTTTACCCACAACTTCGTTTGCATGGAAACTGGGTGTCTGTTGTCGCGTGTTGATAATAGATGGCGCTTTAAATTTCATGTTAGTCCTGTAGAATTAACAGGATTTCTATAGCCTATAAGTAATTCCGGTGTATAAGGAATTATTATTCCAAATTATATCGATATTGGTCCAGCGGATTGGCCGTGAAAGAGTAACAAACATACATCCATACTCACAAACTTTCGCATTTACAATACTAGTAGGATAGGATAGGATTGGTAAGATTTAAACGCTGAGTTATATAAAGCTCTTTCATACATTTTTAAAATCGATGCGATCGATTAGCGATGCGTAGAAACGTGTCATCACTGTGCGTTTTCTACCGCATCTTTCACGGAGAGTGTTCCATTGAACTACACGACCTGATTCCTGTCGGTAAATTCCACAACCGCACTGTACGTCACAGGTTAAAATATCATCCTCACCATCTGGATGCTTGGCGATCCACCACAGTGCGGTTTTCAAATAATTTCCACACCGCCATTTTATGGAACGATCTCCCTTTGGCGGCGTTCCCGAATCGGTACGATATTGGTACCTTCAAAAAGCGTGTTTTCCACCTTTTTAAAGGACAGCAACACCCCCGCGAGGGGTCGTGGGCGGCGGTGATCACTTGAGGTGCACCGCATGCTCGTTTGGTCTCCTATTCCATAAAAAAAACAGTTTATTATAGCCACTAGTTTGGATGTTAAATCGATACAGACATACAGACAGAGGCATTCGCGTTATTATTATCTTTACAGTTGTATTTATATATATCGCTTTTAGTTTCTCCAATGTCACTATCTCTTAAGCGTATTTTATTGTCGGAGCTTTCTATCAGTGAAAGTAATATCCAAATTCGTTTAAAGCTTTTTAAACTTATAGCAGACTTATATGGGTAGAGCCCTCTGGCTTTATGACGAGAGCGCGTGATATACTGTATCCTAACTAATATTATAAATGCAAAAGTTTGTCTGTCTATCTGTTACGTTTTCACGGCTAATCCGCTGAAGCAATATTGATAAAATGTAGTACAATTGTTCCTTATACATCGTAGTAACATATAGGGTAAAAAATACCCGCGACTGCGTCCACACCACAGCAGACCACATCGTCTATTTGGTCTGTAGTTTTGGAATATGAAAAAAAATGCAATTTAATTATTTTTTTTGTATGTAATCCATCCTGGTATTCAGAATTCGAGACCGCCAGTTAACCAAATGAGCTATCATGACTTTACAATAGACAGCATAGTTTTCCTTTATTTTATTATTTTTATAAGTTTCTTGTTTTTAATTTGTTACAAAACTACCTAGCAAAGCTTGGTCAACCAGGAACTTATATTTATGCCATATTTTTTAAGGTCCCAAAAAAAATAAATTGACATTTTTTTACATCAAACCTAGTTTGATCGATTTATCCCCCGCAAAATCCATGAATTTCGCCGAATAACTGAATTTCATGTATGCACCCCAACTCGAAGAACAAAATTTATTTCGATAATGTACGTCGATGGGAATCGAACCAACGAACCGCGTAGTTAAAGGTAGGTTCCCTGCCACTTGGGCTAGCTGGTCAGTCAAAAATAAACTCCATATAAGCATATTTAATTTTTTTCTCTCCATCATTTTGCATCATCGTTTACTTTAAAAAAAAGTAACGGCCTGTTACTATCCCACTGCTGGGCATAGTTTTCCTCCCACCGTTTTTTGACGAGAAGGATTGGAGCTGAGACTTACCACACTGTTCCAATGATTGGTAGGTTACACATATCCCTAGGATTCTCTAGAGATATGCAGGTTTCCTCACGATGTTTTCCTTCACCGAAAAGCGTGTGATAAATTGCAATTATCAATTAGATACATAAGTTTTTTAATAGAAAAACTCATTTGTGTATGCCCGCCCGGTTTTGAACCCATGATCGTCTCTAGAGATTCACACGGTCGCACCGCTGGGCTATCACAGCTTGATACTTTTACGTTAGTCTCGTTGACTGGCCCGTTGACGCAGTGTGTAGTGGCCCTGCCTTCAGCTCCGCGGGTCGCGGGTTCGATTCCCGCCGAGGGCCTACATATTCTATAAATGAATTTGTTGGTCTTTGAACCTAAGTGTATATTTGGATTTAAGTATGTATTTAAAATTATATAAGTATATATTCAACAGTTGTCTGTCACCCATAACACAAGTATTAAGTTACTTACTTTGGGGACGGACGACCGTGTGTGTAAGTGTCCCATATATTAACCTATTTATTATTATTTATATTATTGTAGCCACAAGGGCCTACCGAAATCTATTATTCCGACATAAATTTGCACTTTAACTATGGAGCAATCAATCATAACATAACGTGTACCAAAAAAGTACAACAAAAACAAAACAGTAGCAATTTAGCGATGTTTTTTGCACCCAAAATTGGCGGTGTTTTGTTGTATTGCGAATTATAAAATTATCCGCGCCCGAGCACCGAATTCGGGACCTTGAGATTAAATTGTATGTTGAACTTGTTAATGTGGGTATTTATTATTGAACAAGTTGCATCCGCGAGTTCGTTTGCGTCAAATTTGATGTTAAAATACCCTCAATTATAATCTTTATTCCTTAATAATTTATAGAATTAGTCGTTACTTTGCGGAGATCCATAATACAAAAGTAATAATAAAATTCATCATCCTCCTGCCCTTATCCCACTCTAAGTGGGGTAGGCTCAACATGTTATAAACATGCTGTCACATGATTTGGCTGCGTTTTTACGGCTGGCCGTCTGCCTGACATCAACTTACCTAAGTCGTATTTTACGACACCTCGGTAAGAAAGAGGGTGGTATATTCTACTAAACCGGATACCACACGGTGGGTCAACTTACCTTAGTCGCCTTTTACGACACCTCGGTAAGAAATGAGGTTGGTCTATTCTACTTAGCCGGATACCACACGGCGTAAAAAGGTAATAATAAAATTATTTTGCTATAATCCGCGAAGAAGTAAAATAAAAAATATATATAATGCTAAATGTAGAGCGGACGATCCGTTTCCACTTTTGTATCTTTTTTCCTGCTCCGTATGGGAAGTAGGTTTTTACCTCTATATGTTAGTCCGCTATATGCTTCATCATTATCCTCCTGCCCTTATCCCACTCTAAGTGGGGTTGGCATAACATGTTATAAACATATCACATGATTTAGCTACGTATTTAACGACAACTCCATAAGAAATGAGGTTGGTCTGTTCCACTCAGCCAGATGCAACACGGCGGGTCAACTTACCTTAGTCGCCTTTTACGACACCTCGCTAAGAAATGAGGGTGGTCTATTCTACTCAGCCAGATACAACACGGCGGGTCAACTTACCTTAGTCGCCTTTTACGACACCTCGCTAAGAAATGAGGGTGGTCTATTCTACTCAGCCAGATACAACACGGCGGGTCAACTTACCTTAGTCGCCTTTTACGACACCTCGCTAAGAAATGAGGGTGGTCTATTCTACTCAGCCGAATGCTACACGGCTTAGTCCGATATATGCTTCAATTCTTTACAATTTCATTCAAAAATGAAAATTCAAATATTCTTTATTCAAATAAACTTGTAAACAAGTGCTTTTGAATCGTCAACTCTACTGCTGGTTCGGAAAGCTGTTCCTACCGAGAAGAGCCCGCAAGAAACTCGGCGGTTGCTCTTTTCAAAATAAATACTGGTTGACCGAGCCTTACTCGGTTATTTTTTTTAAATTAAGAAAAAGAAATTAAAAAAAAAAAAATTGGGTCGGTACCTAAGTATTTACATTGCTCGAGACCGCCCGTTCCCCAAATAAGCTAAGCCGACTTGACAAATTACAAAAATAGCGTTTTTATATACAAATGTTAGTATGTTAGTATTTTTTAATGACCAAAAACAGGGATAAAACGTATTTTTTTTAATACCTAAAACCTAGCTAGATCGATTTTTCTTCTTCACAACCCTCTACATGGTTAATGGAAAATCGTTGGTGCCATTTCCGAGTTTTTGAAAAAAAAAAAATATATATATACATACTAGCGGCCTGCCCTTGCTTCGCACGGGTATAAAATATATATCCCATGTCAGTCAGTGTAAAAAAAATGATTAAAATCGATCCAGTAGTTTGATTTAATCATTACTGCCCGTGGCCCGTAAGCGTTAAATTTGGAGAAAAACAATTTCCTCTCCCTATACAAAGACGATTTCCTGCTATCTTTGGAATATCTAAACTCATATAGTACATTTTTACTTATTTACTTTTACATTTTACCTATGTATTTTATTTTTACAATTAATTACAGAATGTCTTTAAACAAACTCTAAAAGATTCGAAGTGCTATAGGGTGAAGCGCGGCGTCCTCACGGCATTTTAAATCTGTAATATCTCCGAAAATGTTCACTTAAATTGCATGCTGTAAAGGGTCATATTGATCTATATTAAATCAACAATTTATTTAAGGTACTCAATTGGATAAGGATTAATGCTGTATTGTATAAAAATTGCTTTGAACATAAGGCATCATTTTTCATAAAAAGTAAATGAAAAAAATTGCTATTGTGGGTTATCCATAAGAGATAGATATATACCATCGCGGACTTTTCTGTAGACCTTTTTAAAGTGTACAAATACTTAGTACATCATTTTGATAAATCTCGTAGGGTTTAGCCTGCGTTTGCAATGTAAGCGGAAAAAAATGTAATTATTTACAGAAACTTCAAAAATTACAGTATTTCTCTACTTCGTATTGAATGTTATTAAACGTATAAACCTTCCTCTGGAATCACTCTATCTATTAAAAAAAACCGCATCAAAATCGGTTGCGTAGTTTTAAAGTTTTATGCGTACATACGAAAATATGGACTTTGTTTTATAATATGTAGTGACAAGATTAACTCATTTGAATATTAAAGATTGTTATAAAGAGTTACATTTGTTATTTCTATCTACTCTTCGCTGTATAATTTTTTTTTATAATTATGCACAAAAAGAATATTTTTGAAAATATACTGTGAAGCTAATATAAAAATACTTACTTCCTTAAAGTTCTCAAGTTCGCGCGGACTTGGGTTGTATATGCTACGTACATATATGCTGCGCTATATTTATGCTGCGTAGGTACTAAAGGGCTAAACAACGCAGTGCCCGGTCCCCCAACGTCAGGGAGCCTCTCATATTCAGAATACAAAGCCAGTAAGAAATACCTTATTGTACACGGGCCTTATACTAAGATCGGCAGTAGCTACACGACCTTGTCATCGTCTCAAGGCGTCACAAAATTATACATCCGACTAGGTGATTTGTCGCACGCAACCTCACAGACATAATGACACATATGTATTTAATAACTCCAGATATAGTGGACGGCCGAAGCCATCCTGTTCAATGTCATCCTATTTCTGTAGAATTAACAGCATTTCTATAGCCTAGATGTTACCCCGGTGTATAAGGAATAATTGTGCCAAATATCATCGATATTGGTTCAGCGGATTTGCCGTGAAAGACATACATCCGTACAAACAAACAAACAAACAAACAAACAAACAAACAAACAAACAAACAAACAAACAAACAAACAAACAAACAAACATACATAGTCACAAACCGTCGCATTTATAATATTAGTAGGACACTGTAATTCTTGAGGAAGGTTTAGGTTAATAGTACTTGTTGAATTGTTTGGGAAAAATATTGTGACAGACTGATTTCCACGTGCACAAAACCATATTCATTGTTAGTATTATGACCCGTTGGCGGTTGGGTAGTGATTCTGCCTTCAGCTCCGCGGGTCGCGGGTTCGATTCCCGCCGAGGGCCAACATTTTCTATAAAATGAATTTGTTGGTCTTTGAGCCTGGGTGTATATTTGTAGTTAAGTATGTATTTAAAAAATATATAAGTATATATTAACCAGTTGTCTGTTCATAACACAAGTATTAAATTACTTACTTTGGGGACGGACGACCGTGTATGTAAGTGTCTCATATATTTATTTATTTATTTATTATTATTATTTATTATATAATAGTTCATGTGTGACCGAGCCTTGCTCGGTAATTTTTTAGAATATAAAAAATAAAGAAAAAAGACGATTAAAAAATAAGAAAGCGCCGGTGGCATGTGGTTCTCGCAGCCGGGGTTTTTAACTATTTTGGTCCGCCTGTTACCATTAGGCTGTCACAGCATTGCGTTTGACAGCCTAATATATAATTTGGTTTCTTTCCTAATTTAGCAGTTTTTTTAACGCCCAAAAACAGGAATAAAACGATTTTTCTTTAAATAAAACCTTGTAAGATCGATTTTTTTTCACCAAACCAACCCCCCCCCCTACATGCTGATTTTCAGGAAAATCGACCGAAGACGTTTCCGACATTCAGAAAATATATTTATACATAAACATACAAGATTAACTCATTTAAATATTAAAGTGCCTGGGTAACCGAGCTTGGCTCGCTAATTTTTTTTAAAGATATAAAAAAAAATTGCAGAAGCTCGAACCTAGGTATTTTCACCTATCTAGACCGCCCGTTCCCCTAATTAGCTATCGTCGCTTGACGTTTAATGGCGAAAATTATCTTTTGAATACAACATAAATTTTTTAGCATTTTCCCGAAAACAGGGATAAAACGAGATTTTTTTTTAAATAAAACCTAGCTAGATAGATTAACTCATTTAAATATTAAAGATAAATATTAAAGAGATTTTACCAAGTTTTTTCTTAAAGCTAACCTACAAATATGACACAGATTATAAACAAACACTACAGCGTATAAATCATATCGGCCGTTCGAACGGTAGCCGGTCAAGCAGTGTTTGTCTTTGTTTACTCTATGCCACCTATTATCTATGGTTATAAATGTACGCCGGATTTTTTTTTACATGTCAGCATGACTTTAAAATTTCTATTTAATATATAACGTTATTTTCGACACTTTTTCTTGAGTTCTTGAGTATCAGTCCTTATCTAAATAAAAGCGTTCGTTATCTTCGCCAATGAATAGATAATATAGAGAATAATGAGAGAGTATCTGGGTGACTGAGCCTTGTTCGGTATTTTTTTAAAGATATAAAAAAATATTAAAAAAAATTAATAAAAAAAAAAAAATAGGCGTCGATAACTTGTGGGATTCGAACCCGGGTTTAGAACAATTTCGGTCCGAAGTTTACCCATCGGCTATCGCAACGTAACGTTTGACAGCTAAAAAAATCATTTGCTTTCAATTCTACATTATATCATATTTTTAATTCCCAATAACAGGGATGAAATGAATTTTTTTAAATTAAATTTAGCTAGATCGATTTTTCTCCCCCAAAACCCTTAAATACTGAATTTCAGGATAATCGTTGGAGCCGTTTCCGAGATTCCGAAAATATATATCGACTGGCTCGTTGGAGCAGTGGGTAGTGACCCTGCCTTCGGCTCCACGGGTCGCGGGTTCGATTCCCGCCGAGGACCAACATTTTCTTTAAAATGAATTTGGCGGTCTTTGAGCCTGGGTGTATATTTGTATTTGTATTTATGTATGTATTTAAAAAATATATAAGTATATATTCACCAGCTGTCTGTCCATAACACAAGTATTAAGTTACTTACTTTGGGGACGGACGACCGTGTGTGTAAGTGTCCCATATATTTATTTATTTATATTTATTATATATATACATACAAGATTAACTCATTTTAATATTTAAGATATTAATTTACCCATCACAAAGAACGCACAACGCCGCTACAGAAGTTTTCACTTAAAAATTTGAAGTCAGATTTAGTAGATACCCGTCTGAAGTCTAACATCGTCCTGCTGCCCCTACCTCTAAGTGGAGTTGGCAAAACATGTTATAACATGATTTGGCTACGTATTTTACAACAGGCCGCCTGCCTGACATCAACTTACCTTAATTGTATTTTTCGACACCTCGCTAAGAAAGAGGGTCTATTCTAATCAATCGGATACCTGGGTGGGTGAACTTACCTTAGTCGCCTCTTACGATACCTCGGTAAGAAATGAGGGTGGTCTTTTCTAATGAGCCGGATACTATACTGCGGGTCAACTCACCAACTTACCTTAGTCGCTTTTTATGACACCTCGGTAAGAAATGAGGTTGGTCTATTGTAGTCAGCCAGTTAACACACGGCGAGTCAACATTCTTTATACGCCTTTTACGTCACCCCGGTAAGAAAGAGGGTGGTCTATTCTACTCAATCGGATACCACACGGTGGGTCAATATACCTTAGTCGCCTTTTACAAGAACTCGGTAAGAAATGAGGGTGGTCTATTCTACTCAGCCGGATACTATACGGCGGGTCAACTCACCAACTTACCTTAGTCGCTTTTTGTGACACCTCGGTAAGCAATGAGGTTGGTTTATTATACACAGCCAGTTAACAAACAAAGATGCTTTATTCGCCTTTTACGTTACCCCGGTAAGAAAAAGGATGGTCTATTCTACTCAATCAGATACTACACGGTGGGTCTATATACCTTAGTCACCTTTTACAACACCTCGGTAAGAAATGAGGGTGGTCTATTTTATTTTATTTTATAGGATTTTTTAAATATTGCCTTTCTTCCGTGACAAAAGCTTTCCCCTCTAGAGGCAAATTAAAAACACTTGTCAACTAACAAAATAAAGCAACAGTTAAGTGGAAATAAAGCCAACACTCGACAGAACGGTTTCGCCGATGCGGTGAAAACGTGTGTTAGCTTAGCGCTTGATAAACATGAGAATGGCCCGATGGCGCACGCGTTCAGAATTGGGAGCACAGGTGGGGCGTTATGAAGGAAGAAACTTAAAAATATGGTGAAATTATTATAATCTACTAGCTTTTACTCGCAACTTCGTTCGCGTAGACTGATAGGTTGTTATCCCTGCAAATGTGTATCTCTATCACAAAAATCAGATCGATCCGGAAAGAATCAGAGGGATTTATCGTTTTATCAATAGCATAATTTGATAATTTTAGTAAATACACCGTACTTACATGAAATATATATTAAAATAGCTCAGTAAAAGAAGTGCAAAACATCATATGCATCAAAAAATTCATAATGTTTTTCTGATATTATATATCTTTATAAATATTATAAACTTTTAATGGTAACGTGCTAGAAAACTAATTTAATAAAAACATTTATATTCAAATTCAAATTCAAAATATTCTTTATTCAAATAAACTTGTAAACAAGTGCTTTTGAATCGTCAACTCTACTGCTGGTTCGGAAAGCTGTTCCTCCCGAGAACAGCCAGCAAGAAACTCGGCGGTTGCTCTTTTAAACATATAATTCTTAATACTATTTACATTAAGTCGTTACTGTCTTGTACAGGTTCAAAGAGAGCTATATCCACACATTCTTATCTTCTAAACAATCTTCAATAGTATAAGTAGGCTTTCAGTAACGGCCTCTTTTAAACTGCTGCAATGGCAAAGCTGAAATTGATTGCGGAATTTTATTATAGAATCTTATACCAAAACCCACAAACTACTTACGCACTTTTGCAAGGCGCAAAGCAGGAGCCGCAAGCTTATGTCGGTTCCTGCTTTGTCTATTGTACACATCACCTATCGTTTTTTAATTCCTTATATTTTTAATAGGGGATGCGTATGTTGCGCATCCCCTGGACAGCCTTCAGAACGAATGTCTCCATTCTCAGTGAGCTTAAGGTGAAACAGAGACTCTCGAGCTTATGTCTCCAGAGAATTCTCCAATACTTTGGACATATTGCTAGAAAACCCAGCGATAATCTTGAGAAACTTATGGTCACTGGGAGAGTAGACGGCAAAAGATCCAGGGGGCGGAGCCCAAAAAGATGGACGGATCAGGTGTCTGAACACCTGGACATCGGACTGAGCGTGGCTATACAAAGTGCTGCTGACCGGGAAAAGCGGCGCCAGCTTATGCATGATAAAAGGAATCAGGACCATCACGATGCTCAGCTGTGAGCACGCGACTTAAGGAGGAGGAGGAGGATATTTTTAAAATTTAATTTAAGGTTAAAGTTAATATATAATCTATATCTACACTTAGATATACAGCTAAGAGTTTGTTTGTGTGTTTGAACGCTCTAACCTCAGGTATTGGAGCTACTCCAATGATTGGTAGGTTACAGATATCACCAGAATTCTCTAGAGATATGCAGGTTTCCTCACGATGTTTCTTCACCGAAAAGCGTGGGATAAATTGATATTATCAATTAGACATATGTTTTGATGGAAAAACTCATTGGCGCCTCCACGGGGTTTGAATCCATGATCGTCTCTATGAAGTCGCTCGGTCTCACCGCTGGGCTATCACAGCTTTTAGCTATTCATATTATAGAAGCTACAATAAAAAATATTTGCTGTAATCTGCATTTGTTAAGAAAATACACGCAATGTTTAGTGTATAAAGCAGGCAATCACATACCACATCCTCCTGATGATGCTTCGGTTACGGGATGAAACGATCGTAGAGGTTGTGGTAGTGAGTGTGTGTAGTGCTTGTATGGAGTGCTGCAGACGGCGTCTTCTGATACGTGTGGCGGCTTGTCCTGCATGTATGGTATTTGATTGTTGCCTGCTTCATACGCTTAGCATTGCATGTATTCTCTTCACAAACGCGAATTACAGCAAAGTAATTTTATTGTAACTTCTGTACTATGGAGTTCAGCAAAGTAACATCTGCTTCTATAAATCATATACATAGTATAACAAAAAGTCTTCAAAAGCTGTCTGTCTGTACATAATCGATTTTCTCAAAATCTACTGAACTTTTTTTCGTAACGTTTTTATTAAAAGATTGTGCAAGTGAAAGATTGAGGTTCTATTAAACTATACGGTACGGCTTAACCGATTTTGACGGGACTTCCTCTGGAAGGCAAAGGGTGTTGCAACTTGTAGGCTACGTTAAAAACTTTGTAATACACTGATTCCCACGCAGGTAATTCTGCGGGCACGGCTAGTATAATATAAATGATAAAGAATTTAGTTTATATCGTCGCATGAAATGTCGCGGTAAACTTTCTTATTGATTAATTTAAAGGTATGTTTACACTGAGAGAGTGAAATCTTAAAGTTATTTTATCATACCCATGTGATGTGTGATTCTTACCTTGTATATTTATCTTTTCTTTAATATTTTAATGACTTAATCTACTAACTAAAACTATTTATTTAATATTATTAATTAATATCGCGGTAAACTATCTAATTGATTAATTTAAAGGTCTGTTTACACTGAGAGAGTGAAATCTTAAAGTTATTTGGTATAAAGGTGTAACGGACAATTTTGATCTATATTCTTTTTATATCTTTAATATTTAAATAAGTTAATCTACTAACTAAAACTATTTATTTAATATTATTAATTAATATCGCGGTAAACTATCTAACTGATTAATTTAAAGGTCTGTTTAAACTGAGAGAGTGAAATCTTAAAAGTTATTTCATCATACCCAGTAGAGAATATAAGTTGAGATGCGTGATTCTTACTAGTATATTTATCTTTTGTTATATATACATATATGTGCCGGTAATTTAATCTCTATATTCTTCATTCGATTCATGCGGTGTAACGAACAATTTTGATCTATTCTCTTTTTATATCTTTAATATTTAAATGAGTTCATCTACTAACTAAAACTATTCTATTCAGCCGGATACCACACGGCGTAATGTTTAAAATGTAATATTATTAATTTATATTTTTTATTAGCTACAAGAAACAAAACGCTTTTTATTAAAAATTTCAAACAAAACGGTCAACTACTAGTGCATGGTCAATTACTAAAGCCCTTACCTTAATAGTTACATGTATGAACACAAAATGGTCTAATTTAAATCAAAGTTACAATTTTAATATGAGTTTCAATGAAGTGCAGTTACAAAAGTAATAATAAAATAATTTTGCTATAATCCGCGATGAAGTAAAATATAAAATATATATAATGCTAAATGTAGAGTGGACAATCGGTTATCATTCCTGATACATGCAGGATTCGGGAAAACACATGCACAAATCACCACCATCGCCACCACAATACACAAGCACTACATACGTTCACTATCACAAACTCAACAATCGTTTCGCCCCGCAACCGAAGCATCATCAGGAGATAGACTCCACGACCAAAATCGCAAAGCTTTTGCGATTTTGGTGTTAGGTAGGTTAGGTTACGAACCCTGCATGTATCAGGCATGATAACCGATTGTCCACTCTACATTTAGCATTATATATATTTTCTATTTTACTTCATCGCGAATTGTAGCAAAATAATTTTATTATTATACCACATTAATATATCACAGCAAAGAAACGCCTAATTCTATAAATTATTTGAAGTGCAGTTAGGTTTAAGTGCATAGCTGCTTAGGCTATTCGAAAACGCACATTAAAACACTATAAAGGCACTACTCGGTTTTTATGAAGTTGAACAGCGTTTCTGACCTAGTTAATTGTAATTTTTTATGGTTATTACAGAAATAATGTCATTTTTTTTGCTTAGTATTGTAAACATTCTGAGAAATTATATTAGTTACGCGAAAGTTGTAAAATTTGCGTCGATCGTCAACGCACTTGTAACTTTTAGAGTGGTCTCATTTTTGAAAGCTTTTATTTAACTTGCCGTGTATGTATGTGAAGGTGGAATCTTGCAAGTTAAATTTGACCCACTTCCCGGTGTCCGATTGAGATGAAATTTTATATACTAGTCCAGTACCGATGACAATGCATGTTTATGATAAGCATGACCTGATGCCAGGATTGGCTCAAGACGAGGAAACCCCTTAACAGTCAGTTAAGGGACGAGTAGGGACATGAAAAAAAAGCTTTAAATTTTTTTCTTTAAACTTTTTTAACTTGACTTGATGTTTCATCTAGCGTTTCTTGCTGTTTCTTCTCGGTGAAAGCACCTCTCAGAACCAGTTGTAGCTTCATTGTAATTTGACGATTCAAAAGTGCTTATAAAAGCCAATTTGAATAAAGAATTGTTTGGGATATGAAATTTTGTTTAAAGCTTTTTTATATCCTCTTTAACTTGACGTGTTTTATTTAAAAGCTTTTATACAACTTGCAATGCAGCTACAACTTTACACATTTGTAAAGTAAGCAAATATATTTTTCTGTATTTAATGCCGGTTTTAGCCTGAAAACGATTTTTTTTATAAAACCTAGCTTGATCGATTTTTCTCCCCCAACACTCCGTTTTCTCCTTCCTCCTTTGCCAATCCTAAGCTAAAATATATAAATAAAAGTTTTAAAAAAATATGTCCCTACTGTTAACCGTTGAGGAGTTTCCACCATCTGGGGTCAATCCTGGCAGCATCAGGTCATGCTTATCATAAACATGCATTGTCATCGAGACTGGAGCAGTATGTAAAATTTCATCTCAATCGGACACCGGGAAGTGGGCCAAATTTAACTTGCAAGATTCCACCTTCACATACACACAATACAAGTTACATAAAAGCTTTTAAAAATGTATGTTCGCAGTGTGTACGGGCCCTATTGCAAAGGGTTATTTATGGTGTATGTATTGATAATCATAAAAGTTGACGATAGCGTAATATCACAGATAGCCGTGAAAATCACATTTTTTCGATCGAAAATTCTCGATATAGATCCATTTATTCCTTACGACAATATGTTGCTCCAAAATATCGTATGCGATTCAAAATTAAAATATTTAGTCTTAAAATTCTACTCGTATTTTTATTTCCATTGCTTTTGGTTGGGCAACATATTATCATTAATTCTAATCCTTTAGATCAATGATGATTAAATTCGACTCAATTAAAACTAACTTAACTAATTAACTTTTTTCTTCCTGGAAGAGGGAAAAACACATATTGCGTTATTAAGGGTAACTAAACGCTCATGTCAGCGTGAACGAAGATACGGGTACCACCAGTAACCTATAAAGTTACTTGTCACTACATATTATAAAACAAAGTCGCATTCTTTCTTTGTCCATATATCCCTATGTATGCATAAAACCTTAAGACTACGCAACAGATTTTGATGCGGATTTTTTTAATAGATAGAGTGATTCCAGAGGAAGGTTTGTACGTATAATAACATTCAATACGAAGTAGAGAAATAATGTAATTTTTGAGGTTTCTGTAAATAATTACATTTTTTTCCGCTTACATTGCAAACTAAACCCTACGAGATTTATCAAAATGATGTACTAAGTATTTGTACACCTTGAAAAGGTCTACAGAAAAGTCCGGGATGGTATATGTCTATCTCTTATGGATTACTTTTTACGAAAAATAATGCAATATTTTGGAAGCAATTTTTATACAATACAGCATTAGTCCTTATTCAATTAAGCAACTTAAATAAATAGTTGATTTAATATAGATCAATATGGCCGTTTACAGCATGTAATTTAAGCGAACATTTCCGGAGATATTACAGATTTAAAATGCCGTGAGGATGCCGCGCTTCGCCCTATAGCACTTCGCATTTAGCAGTTATGTCCCTCTTTCAAGAGTTTGTTTAAAGACATTCTGTAATTAATTGTAAAAATAAAATACATAGGGAAAATGTAAAAGTAAACAAGTAAAAATGTACTATATGAAGTTAGATATTCCAAAGGTAGCAGGAAATCTTCTTGGTATAGGGAAAGGAAATAGTTTTCCTCCAAATTTAACGCGTGCGGGCCACGAGCAGTAATGAATAAATCAAATATACTGGATCGATTTTAATCATTTTTTTTTACACTGACTGACATGGGATATATATTTTATACCCGTCCGAAGCAGGGGCAGGCCGCTAGTAAAGAATAAAATACAATAAGGCACATGAAAATGATTCGTAAGGATAAAAATATAGAGTTCAAATTCGCTAGAATTAAAAAAGAGGCATTTCAATACGTTAGTGAATGAGTTTTTACGAATTCTGCATATATCGAGTATGAGACCGGATAGTCTACATTAACCATTCGATATATTTTCTTTTATCGCGGATTGTAGCAAAATAATTTGTTCATTACTTTTGAAGAAAAATATTGAAAAAAATAATAGAAAATATTCGAAAAATTAAAACTAAGATGCTCTAAAATAGACCAACCTCATTTCTTACCGAGGTGTCGTAAAAGGCGACTAAAGTAAGTTTACCCACCGTGTGGTATCCGGTTTAGTAGAATAGACAACCCTCTTTCTTACTGAAGTGTCGTAAAATACGGCTGAGGTAAGCAGACGTCAGCCAGGCAGCCGGTCGTAAAAACGCAGCCAAATCATGTGACAGCATGTTTCTAGCACGTTGTGCCGACCCCACTTAGAGTGGGATAAGGGCAGGAAGATTATGCTCTAAAATAGTACCAGAGATTATATTATATATTTAGTTTATATTTTATAGAGTTGTTTATAAAGCCGTGTGGTATCCGGCTGAATAGAATAGTACCACCCTCATTTCTTACCGAGGTGTCGTAAAAGGCGACTAAGGTAAGTCGACCCGACGTGTGGTATCCGGCTGAGTAGAATAGACCACCCTCATTTCTTACCGAGGTGTCGTAAAAGGCGACTAAGGGAAGATGACCCGCCGTATGGTATCCGGTTGAGTAAAATAGACCACCCTCTTTCTCACCGAGGAGTCGTAAAATACGACTGAGGTAAGCAGACGTCAGCCAGGCAGCCGGTCGTAAAATACGTAGCCAAATCATATGACAACATGTTTGGAACATGTTGTGTCGACCCCACTTAGAGTGGGATAAGGGCAGGAGGATGATGATTTATAGAGTAGTTTATAATATTTAAGTCGTGTCGTATGATCTAAATGTATTCGAGTAGTAAACTTTTAGATTAGAGATTCAAACACCGTTAATAGTGTGACGTGTTGACGTAGCGAAGAAAGTTTAACATGGCAGCTGGCTATGGTTTGTTTATTTGGTCACTTTTTGACACATATCACATACTAGTTGATCGCTGCGACTTCGTTCATGGTAACTTAATGGTTTAAGTAACCTCAATAATGCAATTATATTTGTTCCCTAAAATAGGGATATATTTTAATGTCACCAAATCTTATCCTACTAAAGTTATACATGTGAAAGTTTGTGAGTATGGATGTATGTTTGTTACTATTTCACACTGAATCTGCTGAACCAATATCGATGAATTATTCCTCGGCACAATTATTCCTTATACATCGGAATAACATATAGGGCTACAGAAATCCTGTTAATTTCACAGGAATAGGATGACATTGAAAAGCGCAATCTCATAGCGACCTATCACACGATAACAGTCCACGCGAATAATATCGCGGGTAAACGCTAGTATTATAAATACGTTTGTGAATATCGATGTATGTTTGTTAATCTTTCACAACGAATCCGCTGAACCAATATCGACGAAATTCGGCACAATTATTCCTTATACACCGGGATAAAATATAGGCTATGAAAATCCTGTCAATTCTACAGGAATAGGATGACATTGAAAAACGCCATTTATTATCAACCTGTCACACAACAGTTTATGAGAACGAAGTCGTGGCTAGGTTACCTAGGTGACCTCTGCCTACGGCCGAAACATATCCCAGGCTTAAGTGCCCGCGAGGACATACCCGGGTAATAAAGATTTCCTTGTGGCCCGAACCCCACCTCACCTCTACCCAGGGAGTACAGAGGGACCTTTCTCTTAGTCGCGGGTAAAATCTAGCTAAATAATATTTTGTCATTTTGTTACAGTCGCTAATGCGCTCTATGTCGGTAGAGCAGCGGTGGCAGGACCTCGCCTCGTTGCTGACCATCCCCCCACCACCGGACCAGTACCAGCACTACCACCAGCACCCGCACCCGCACCCACACCCACACGCGCACGCGCACCCGCACCCACACCCACACAACATCAGGTAAGAACTCCTCACCAGGCAACAGTAGGTATATTTTCTTTTAATTGTGTGACGTAGTAAATCAAATCAAATATTTATTGTATTTATTTATTTATTTTTCCATAAAAAATGTTGGAAAAAAATATTATTGGTAACACAAGTGTACAAAGATCAACTTATCTCTATGACAGAGATCTCTGCCAGCTAACCTACGAAGTTTGGCCATACAAAGGGGCAACGCCGCCAGTATTTTAGGAACTCTACCCCATTGCAATGGAATGGATGTTTTTGATTTAGTGTAAATATATATATATTTATTAATTTTTATTTTTATTCTTTAGTTATTATTTAATTAGATTTAATTTGTTATTTTTTTAATGCTTGTTTTTGTAGAATAGTTTAGTTTAGTAAATAATATACTTAGTATATATTCACCTAACTTGTTATTGATGTTATAAATAAAAAGTTTTTACCTACGAAGTGAGACAATTTATATTTAAGAAAAAGTTTAAATATTCTTTATTATACAAAAAAATATAGTAATACATTATGTACTAGAGAGAAACAAATTTTAAAAACCACTTTTAACACATTTAATACTTATAAAAAAAAATTTTATAAGTATTAAATGTGTTAAAAGTGATTAAAAAAGTAAAAATTATAACACAATGAAAGATTAGATGAAAATAAATATAAAATAGATTTTTTTTTTTCAATTTTGCTCCGGTAATCAAATTTAAATAATAGATATAAAATTAAGTTTTACCGCCGTGTGGTATCCGGCTGTATAGAATAGACCAACCTCATTTGTTACCGAGGTGTCGTAAAAGGCGACTAAGGTAAGTTGACCCACCGTGTGGCATCCGGTTTAGTAGAATAGACCACCCTCTTTCTTACCGAGGTGTCGTAAAATACGACTATGGTAAGTTGACGTCAGGCAGGCGGCCGGTCGTAAAAACGCAGCCAAATCATGTGATAACATGTTTATAACATGTTGTGCCGACCCCACTTAGAGTGGGATAAGGGCAGGAGGACTACATATAAAATTAAGTTTTACTTCGCAAATATATTGAATTAAATTCGTTAGAATCTATATATTTATATAATTTTTACATAATTGCAAAGTCAATTGCTTTGCGATTTTTGTCGTGGAGTCTATCTCCTGACGATGCTTCGGTTGCGGGGCGAAACGATTGTTGAGTTTGTGATAGTGAACGTATGTAGTGCTTGTGTATTGTGGCGGCGATGGTGGAGATTTGTGCATGTGTTTTCCCGAATCCTGCATGTATCAGGTATGATAACCGATTGTCCACTCTACATTTAGCATTATATTATTATATATTATTATACATTATATTTTTTCTATTTTACTTCATCGCGGATTATAGCAAAATAATTTTATTATTACTTTTGTATTATGGATCTCCGCAAAGTAACGCCTAATTCTATAAATTAGTTAACTTTTTATGTTGATTTACCACCTCCCCGGTAAGAAATGAGGGTGGTCTGTTCTACTCAGCCGGATACCACACGGCATAGTGTTCTATCTATTAGTATATATTAATTTTTCTAATTGTTTTTTTTTTCATTCCAAATTAGCCATGGGGCCGCGGCGGGTTATGCGCCAAACTACCACGCTCCCATACCCTCCGTTCACGAGAAACACCATGAACCGTATGGTGAGTTTACACCATATCATCTAAATAAATTTTGACTGACCCGTTGGCGCAGTGGGTAGTGATCCTGCCTTCAGCACCGCGGGTCGCGGGTTCGATTCCAGCCGAGAGCCAACATATTCTATAAATGAATTTGTTGGTCTTTGAGCCTGGGTGTATATTTGTATTTAAGTATGTATTTAAAATTATATAAGTATATATTCACCAGTTGTCTGTCCATAACACAAGTATTAAGTTACTTACTTTGGGGACGGACGACCGTGTGTGTAAGTGTCCCATATATATATTTTTTTTATAAATAAGGGTGATATATTATAAAGGTAAGTAACCTAGTTTAGAATAGTATTTTTTTAGAAGATATAAAAATGATGCAATCATCATCTTCCTGCTCTTATCCCACTCTAATTGGGGCCGGCACAACATGTTACAAACATGCTGTCACATGATTTGGCTGCGTTTTTGCGACCGGCCGCCTGCCTGACGTCAACTCACCTCAGTCACCTCAGTCGTATTTTACGACACCTCGGTAAGAAAGAGTCTATTCTACTTAACCGGATAGCACACGATGGGTCAACTTACCTTAGTCGCCTTTTACGACACCCCGGTAAGAAAAAGTGTGGTCTATTCTACGCAGCCGGATATCACAGGGTGGGTTGACTTACCTTAGTCTACTTTTACGACCCCTTTGGTAAGAAAGAGGGTGGTCTATTTCACTTAACTGAATACCACACGGTGGGTCAACTTACTTTAGTCGTCTTTTACGACAAATTGGTAAGAAATGAGGGTGATACTATTCTATTGAACCGGATACCACACGGCACAAACTTTCGCATTTATAATATTAGTAGGAAAGTTATAACATGATTTTAGGCCTAATGCAAGAATAACTCTCGCAGGTGCGTCGGCTCCCCTGGAAGGCGCGTACAAAGTGGAATCAGCCCATCACCCACAACAGCATGAGGGACTGTACTATCAGGTAATATTTACCCTCTATTATATACAGGGTGATACACATCATAAATGAAATGATTTAAAACCGTAATATAATCTTTTGATAAGAAAGAAAAGAGAGCTATACGTGGCATTTATAATTTAAGATCGCGTGATTCCCTGCGAGAGAAGTTTAAGGAAACAGGTATTCTTACATTTGCTTCACAGTATATTTTAAGCAATCTAATTTATGTACATAAAAATATAAAGAATTATAAAACGATAGGTGATGTGTACAATAGACAAAGCAGGAACCGACATAAGCTTGCGGCTCCTGCTTTGCGCCGTGCAAAAGTGCGTAACTCGTTTGTGGGTTTTGGTATAAAATTCTATAATAACATTCCGCAATCAATTTCATCACTGCCATTACAGCAGTTTAAAAACACTGTTAAAAAGAGACTGATACAGAAAGCCTACTATACTCTTGAAGATTATTTAGAAGATAAGAATGTGTGGATATAGCTCTCTTTGAACCTGTACAAGACAGTAACGACTTAATGTAAATAGTACTAAGAATTATATTTTTAAAAGAGCAACCGCCGAGTTTCTCTTAGGCTCTTCTCAGTAGAAACAGCTTTCCGAACCAGCAGTAGAGTTGATTCAAAAGCACCTGTTTACAAGTTTTTTTGAATAAAGAATATTTTTTTAATTTGAATTTGATAATCATAAGAAATGTTTAAAGTAGGTTAACCTTAAAAGCTAGACGTATAAATTCGCGAACTTTTATTTAGAATTTTTAGAGGGGAACAATTTTGTAATACATAATTTTTGAATAACTATTACCGTTTACTCAGCGCACGCAAGGAATGTTTTAAATTATGCCGTTTTTGTACTGTTTTTATTTAAGCTTGATGTTATATAGTCTTCTTCAATAAATGGGCTAATATCTGGGTGGCCGAGCTTCGCTCGGTAATTTTTTACAAAAAAAAACTTTAAAAAAAGAAAAAACAATTATTTAGTTGGGATCGATCCTTGGCACTCACATTTCTCGAGGCTGCCCGCTAACCGAATAAGCTACGTCGACTTGACAGTTATAGTAACGGCCTGTTACTATCCCACTGCTGGGCATAGACCTCCTCTCTCCATTTTTGGAGAGAAGGGTTGGAGCTAAGACCTACCACGCTGCTCCAATGCGGATTGGTAGGTTACACATATCCCTAGGATTCTCTAGAGATATGCAGGTTTCCTCACGATGTTTTCCTTCACCGAAAAGCGTGTGATAAATTGTAATTATCAATTAGACACATAAATTTTAATAGAAAAACTCATTGGTGTCTGCCCGGGTTTGAACCCATGATCGTCTCTAGAGATTCACACGGTCGCACCGCTAGGCCATCACAGCTTCAGACTTGACAGTTAATGGCGAAAATTCATTTCAATATACATGTTAGTGTTTTTTAATGCCCAAAAATAGGGATAAAACAATATTTTTTTACATAAAACCTAGCTAGATCAATTTTTCTCCCCCAAAACCTCCTACGTGCTGAATTTCGGGAAAATCGTTGGAGCCGTTTCCGAGATTCGGAAAATATATATATATACAAGATTAACTCATTTAAATATTAAGATATTACATGGGCTATATTACACTCAATGATTTTTTTCATATCGGTCCAGTAGTTCCTGAGATAAGCGCGTTCAAACAAACAAACTCTTCAGCTTTATATATATGTATTGATATTTTGTATACAAGCAAATGTCTGTGTATTGTTAAAGAATTCGACGACGGAGATGACGCCGCCCAATCAGGACGGGTTCCTGCAGTCGATACTTAACGACGAAGACCTGCAACTAATGGACATGGCTATGAACGAGGGTAAGTGGACTCTCCCAGTTAAATTCAAATTCAAAATATTCTCTATTCAAATAAACTTGTAAACAAGTGGTTTTGAATCGTCAACTCTACTGCTGGAAAGCTGTTCCTACCGAGAAGAGCCACCAAGAAACTCGGCACTCACTAAAATCACTCCTAAACTATTTCTAGAATCAGGAGCATATCATCATCCTCCTGCCCTTATCCCACTCTAAGTGGGGTCGGCACAATATGTTACAAATATGTTGTCATATGATTTGGCTACGTATTTTACGACCGGCCGCCTGACTGACGTCAACTTACCTTAGTCGTCTTTTACGATTCCTCGGTAAGAAATGAGTGGTCTATTCTACTCAACCGGATACCACACGGTGGGTCACCTTACCTTAGTCGCCTTTTACGACACCTCGGGAAGAAATGGGGGTGGTCTATTCTACTCAGCCGGATACCACACGGTGGGTCACCTTACCTTAGTCGTCTTTTACGATTCCTCGGTAAGAAATGAGCGGTCTATTCTACTCAACCGGATACCACACGGTGGGTCACCTTACCTTAGTCGCCTTTTACGACACCTCGGTAAGAAATGAGGGTGGTCTATTCTACTCAGCCGGATACCACACGGCGGGTCGACTTACCTTAGTCGCCTTTTACGACATCTCGGTAAGAAATGAGGGTGGTACTATTCTATTCAGCCGGATACCACACGGCGTTAGAAACAGGAGCATAATAATATAGAATATCTATATTGTAACAACGCCGCCTTGTTACTGCAAGCAAGCCATGACGTCACATCTTGCCACAGCCTTTCGCGCCATTTTGACGTGGGAGATGCGACAGCCGCTGTCATTAGCGCCTAGCCCGCGGATAGCGGATGAGAGTTTGCCTTGATTTCATTTTAGCATTTTTTTATGAAAAGAATAAAATTGATTTAGAATACTTCTTTTATTAATATAAATAGTTTAGTAACAATATTAAAGAATTTTTTTTTTTTTAAAGACAGTTAATGGCGAAAATCTAATTCAATATAAATGTTAGTGTTTTTTAATGCCCAAAAACAGTGATAAAACAATCTTTTTTTACATAAAACCTTGCTAGATCGATTTTACTCCCCCAGAACCCCCCTACATGCTGTATTTCATATATTGTATTTCTGTATTTCTGTATAAAGATATAATATGGTATAAAATTCGACATGTATGTTTTGGGGGAAAATTCGATCTAGCTAGGTTACATTTTAAAAAATCTTTCTTTCTTTTTATCCCTGTTTTCAGGAAAATGCTAAAATTTAAGTTGAATTTAGAAGACAATTTTCGCTGTAAAACGTAAGTCATGGTAGCTCATTTGGGGAACGGGTGGTCTAGAGAACTAGACAATTTTTCAATTTTTTTTTAAATTTTCTTTTTTTTCCATCTTTTTATGGCTTTAAAAATTTATATATGACATTGTGATCAATATGAGAAGTATTATATTTAAGTCGTACTGTATCTATCTCTCTTGTTTATCTGTCATTATTTAAATCGATGACAAAATTTACGTCTGGCAACTTATCTGGTAGCCAACGACGATAAACTCACATAGAGTTATTATTATACTTGGTAGAAAAGACATCATTAAATGTCCTATTATCATTATGATTTTTTATCTATAATATTTGTATTACTTACTAAATTCCGCAACGTTCCGTAAATAAATACAATAACTTGCTCAAACTTTAATTGTTTACTGTAAATTTTTATTATGGCAATTCACTAAGTGCGGCTAGGTATTTCATTAAATCCCTACTCGGTCACATTGACCGCCACGTCGCGTTTATTAAAACGTTAAAACTAAACAGTTAATTAAATACATAGCATTTTTACAAATGTTATATTAACATTTTTTATCAATATTTATCAAGGTATTATCGCGCGATTTGACCTACATGATGTCACTCGAAAGTTGATTAGTCATTCTCTTAGTGCGTACGGCCGCGGCTCTAAGCATGGACGCTTCTGTGCGATTAAAAAAAAACTGCGTAAAAAAATAACCTTTATGGTCGTGCAATAATTACAAGTGATTCAAATGTAAATAATACATGTTTGTGATGTGATTTGAATAACGATAAAATGATAACGATAATGCATATTTGTGTAATACGTATTTACAGAGATGGCGGGATATAGACAATCATTTACGCGTTTGCCGCGCAAAGTTGAGACGTCAGTTGCGATTTAAAAAAGTTACTCATTTCGGGTTATTTATAGTGTCGGTTTTTCATAACGCTATGTACGTTTTCAATTTGAAATATATCTAATTAATTCGTTTATTCAAGATGGGAGTATTTTCGTATATATATAGATTATTTGTTAAGAAGTGATTTTTTTATTGTGAAGTGATTTTCGTATGAGACAATTTAAACTGAGAAGAGTAGTATAAAGAACCTAATTTTTTATTTATTTAAATAGTGTTACCTAACTGAATAATTGTGACTGTTATTGAACATTTTTTTTTAATTCTCCAAACATCGAAATTGAGTAGTTTCGTGTTGTTTGTTAAAAAAAGCCTACTTATGACATACTTTCTGAACAAACGTAATAAGAAGAGTGGAAGGGTCCACATCCAGAATTGTCCTACATGCCGTTGTACCCTCTGTCGTGCTCTACGTAGACCAAAAACAACCTGTGAATCTTGGATCAAAGTACCCGTATTCGTGTTGAAAAGATACAATTTTTGTTTATGGTCGTTTAAATACAGGAAAATCGTTTGGAACGAGGGTTGACGTCGCTAAATGGAAATTGAATTCTATTTTAGCGTACAACGTTAATACCTAGTTAAACAAGTTTATTTGAAAAGCATTATCTGTGCTGTTAAGAGGATAACTAGCTGTTTGCTTTCACGATTGCCTGTGGAAGGTCGTAGAAGATACTAAACGACAACAACTGTCATATGACTGGCAGTTTTTTTAATTTCGAAAAAGGAATATTCGAAATTACGTAAGAGAGAATGATATTCGAATGAATATTTTTTTATCTATAAAGATAAACATTTAATAATAGATTTCAAATTATCTTGACGCCTTGGACAAGTGCCAATGATAGCGTTAAGCGAATGGATCAACATTTAGAAAATTATATACTTTCCTTTATAAAAATATTACTCAATAAAGATAGTAGAACAACATTATTTTTCATTAGAAAAGGAAAAGTTACGAATTGAAAAAGGATTGGAGGGATACACGCAGATTTAAAATGAACATGCTTATAGTCCCGTATCCTTATATGACGCCATTTTATCCAATAGCGCCATATTTAAGTCCCATTTATCCTCCAGAAGCGGTAGAATATATAAGTTCCTTCTACAATTTATACGACGGTAAGTTCGAAAGGGAATAAGGGGAATATAATAAAGGCATTAATATTACAGACTAGCTTTCACCCGCGACTTCGTTCGCGTGAACTGTTGTCGATAATAGAAGGCGCTTTTCAATGTTGTCCTATTCCTGTAGAATGAACAGGGTTTCTATAGCCTATATGTTATTACGGTGTTTAAGGAATAATTGTGCCAAATTTCGTCGATATTGGTTCATCGGATTCGCCGTGAAAGAGTAACAAACATACATCCATACTCACAAACAATCGCACTTATAATAGCTTTTACCCGCGACTTCGTTGGCGTGAACTGTTGTTTCGTGATATTTTTTTAGAAGTTACAAAAAAGATGAATAATGAAAGAAAAAAAGGTTGGTGATATCTGGACTTGATGGGTATTTTCACTTTAGTCCGCCCGTTCTTAACTGAGCTATTATAACTTTAACAAAAGACAGCAAAATTAATCTTTATATTCTACGAGTATTTATATTTAAACAGTTTCAATGCCTGGAAACAGAGATAAAACTAAATTTTTTTAAATATTGAAGCCTAGCTATTACCCGCAATTTCGTTTACGTGGATAGTTGTGTCGTGATATGATGATAATAGATGGCGCTTTACAATGTCATCCTATTCCTGTAGAATTAACAGGAGTTCTATAGCCTATATGTTATTCTGGTGTATAAGGAATAATTGTGCCAAATGTCATCTATATTGGTTCAGCGGATTCGCCGTGAAAGAGTAACAAATATACATCCATACAAGGGTTGCCACCTTTATTTTGAAGAAAAATAGTTTTTTTTTTTTTAAATCAAAAAAATATAGTACTTTTAGGAAATTCAGGAAAAAAAATAGTACACATCTTTTTTCAATCATTATTTATTTTTCCATGATTATTTATTATTACTTTTCGCTGGTCAATGACAAGGGAGTTACTAACTAACTAAGCCCCGTACATACATGAGTGAGTTTCGTTCAAACATTCCCTATGCAGTGCTACAGGTTCGTTCCATTCACAATTGATTAAAAAAAAAAGCGCGACAATTGAACTAGCGATATTTATGTATTTTGTTTGGTTTATTCGTTGCTATGTTGTTACTGACGTTGGGACGATTGGGGGTTAGGATTAGGATTATTTTAAGTTGGCTGCTACTGAAAATCAGTGTTGGGCTTTCCAGCTCAACAATCGCTGAGTAGCTACCATTTTATAGCATTGCACTGCTATTATCTGTATGTGTCAACTGTTTGATTGTTGTATACTTCACTGTATGTACACTGTAAGAATAGTAGTGCAATTATATAAATGAAGATGTTCTTATTCTTATTCTTATAAAAATATAGTATTTTTCGTCCTATATTGTTTTTCTATAATATATAGTACAATTGACTAAAATATAGTACGATACTATATAATATAGTACGGGTGGTAACCCTAATCCATATTCACAAACTTTCGCATTTATAGTAATAGAAGGGTTATGTATCTATGTAAAGTAACGCCTAATTCTATAAATTATTAGCGTGCCAGCAGCATGGAAATCAGTGTTTCACAATTTTTTTCCCCGAATTGAAATTTTGAACATAAAACTAGTTAGTAAGTACAATGTAAGTAGCGGCCTGTTACTATCTCACTGCTGAGAATAGGCCTCTTCTCTCCGTTTTTGGAGAGAAGGGTTGGAGCTAAGACCTACCACGCTGCTCCAATGCGGATTGATAGGTTACACATATCTCCAGAATTCTCTAGAAATATGCAGGTTTCCTCACGATGTTTTCCTTCGCCGAAAAGCGTGTGATAAATTGCAATTAACAATTAGACACAAGTTTTAACAGAAAAACTCATTGGTGTCTGCCCGGGTTTGAACCAGTGACCTCCTCGAAAGAGTCGCATGGTGTTACCGCTGGGCTACCACAGCTTCTTTAAAACTAGTTATCGTGGGTCAATTGTAAGAGATTTTTGAGTAATTTGCACTGTTTACTTAGGGCACGCAAGAAAAGCTTACAATTTTGCCGTTTTCGCAATATTATTTATTGCTCCTCTCCTTTTCATCTTAGCGTGATGTCATATAGACTACAGCCTTCCTCGATAAATGGACTACCTTACAATAAAAGAGTTGTTCAAATCGGTCCAGTAGTTCCTGAAATTAGCACGCTCAAACAATCAAACAAACTCTTCAGCTTTATGTATTAGTATAGATGTATATTTTTTGTTTTTCTTGATTTGCGTATAGGCTTTATCGAAAGATTATCAGCAGTGACCTTGGTACAACGGAAACTCGTCACAGATAACGTGTATTTACTAATTTATCGTACGATTTCATTGCCAACGCCTCTTTTTCCTAATGATGTTATAAAAGCGAAGGTTTGTCTGTCTGTATTTGAACTAGAGATGTTTCAAGGTCGCAGAGAGCCGCCGGATCCAAGTTATATCGCGATAAAGGAAATATAATATTTTAAACTAGCTTTTACTACGCCGTGTGGTATCCGGCTGAATAGAATAGTACCGCCCTCATTTCTTACCGAGGTGTCGTAAAAGACGACTGAGGTAAGTCGACCCGCCGTGTGGTATCCAGCTGAGTAGAATAGATCAACCCTATTTCTTACCGAGGTGTCGTAAAAGGCGACTTAGATAAGTTGACCCGCCGTGTGGTATCCGGTTTAGTAGAATAGACCACCCTCTTTCTTACCGAGGTGTCGTAAAATACGACTGAGGTAAGTTGATGTCGGGCAGGCGGCCGGTCGTAAAATACGTAGCCAAATCATGTGACAACACGTTTATGACATGGTGTGCCGACCCCACTTAGAGTGGGATGAGGAAGATGATGAATATACTAGCTTTTACCCATGACTTCTTCTGCGTGGACTGTTGTCGCGTGATAGGTTGATAATAGGCGCTTTTCAATGCCATCCGATTCCTGTAGAATTAACAGGATTTCTATAGCCTATATGTTGTTTCGGTGTATAAAGAATAATAGTGCCAAATTTCATCGATATTGGTTCAGCGGATTCGCCGTGAAAGAGTTACAAACATACATCCATACTCACAAACTTTCACATTTAGGGGAAGGGAGGGCAGGATGGAAGACTTAACTATATGATGTATAAAAGAATAAAACAACGAAATATACAACTTTAATTTTGTTCAGTCTTGAAAGTGATACTTTCCAGTTAACAACTTGAGCAATTTAAAATTATTAATAATTAGTAGTTTTTTTTAAATGAGTCATTAAAAAATAAGTTCAAAAATTCCATCTTGCGCTTATCCTGAGGCCATGATGGAAAGCTTGTTCGGGCAAGATGGAATGTTCAAGAAAAAACTACATTTAACTGTTTACGCGAATAAAATTCTTTTCTGTATCTTCTGTTTCACCAGATAATTCATGTGCCCAACCAATAGGTACATATTTCTTCTGATGGTGGTTCCACATAAAGTTCTTCACATAATATACAGAACACATAATTTTGTGAAGGATGCTGTGAGAACAAGAAGCACAAATTAACTCCGTTATGTGGTACGGGCCGAATTGAGCTCCCGTTCGTAAATTCAAGATGGTTCTCTGCATCCGTGTATGTGTGGACTGGGGCGCTACGCTGCGCGGTTAGGTTTTGGTAGATAGTTTCCATCTTGCCTACTACTTCCTGGCTGTGGTAGCCCAGCGGCAACACCGTGCGACTCTTTCGAGGAGTTCACGGGTTCAAACCCGGGCAGACACCAATGAGTTCTTCAGTTAAAACTTATGTATCTAATTGATAATTGCAATTTATCACACGCTTTTCGGTGAGGAAACCTGCATATATCTTGAGAATTCTGGAGATATGTGTAATACCAATCCGCATTGGAGCAGCGTGGTAGGTCTTAGCTCCAAACCTTCTCTCCAAAAATCGGAGAGAAGGGGCCTATTCCTAGCAGTGGGATAGTAACAGGCCGCTACTTACTTACTACTACTTCCATCTTGCCCGCCCTTACTCTATAATATTAGTAAGAAGTAAGATGCTAAATGTTGAATGGACTATCTTCTTTCATACCCGATACATGCCTGGTTCGTAAAAACACATGCGCAAACCTCCACCACCATCACAGTACAGAAGCAGTACACACGTTCACTATCACAAACTCGAAGCATAACCGATGTGTCTCGGATGAATCCGCGGGGCGAGCTAGCATCGGAAAATTCGTTAAATTCTTATCACGTTATCGCCAAGGTGTTAGCGGATTATAAAATAATATATTATTATCAAAAGGATTACATATTTTAAACATACTGTAAGATATTAACACACCACCGCGATAAAGAAATGCAACTCACTTTTTACTTTATTCAAATTTCAAATATTCTTTATTCAAATACCGCCTGTTCCCCAAATGAACTACCATGACTTTACGTTTGACAGCGAAAAATTGTGATTGTATTCAACGTAAATTTCAAAAAAAATTAGATCCCGAAAACAGGGATAAAACAACATTTTGACGTGACAACGTCTTAAATTAGGTTGCGGCTTGGAGTCACTCATGAAAAAGTGTAACGCCCGCTCACGTCTGTTACGATGAGTCACCGAACGAAAGAGAGGCCCGCCGGCCTGGCGAATGCCTTGCGTCTCTCTCCCACTCCAATCCGTCACATTCAAAAAGACGTTGTCACGTAAAGTCTTTGCCCGTAAAACTGACTTTACAGGCAACCGTTTTTTAATGTCATTTAATATAATAAATTTATACATAATTGTAAAAGTAAAGTTATGTATAAAACATGAAATAAATAAACAAAAATACAGATTGCAGAAAATAAGATATTCATTTGAAAAAAATTCACATTAACTCTTTTTTTTTTTTAAGTAAAACTTATCTAGATCGATTTTCCTCCCTCAAAACCTCCTACATGCTGAATTTCAGGAAAGTAAGTAACGGCCTGTTACTATCCCACTGCTGAGAATAGGCCTCTTCTCTCCGTTTTGGGAGAGAAGGATTGGAGCTAAGACCTGCCACGCTGCTCCAATGCGGATTGGTAGGTTACACATACCTCCAGAATTCTCTAGAGATATGCAGGTTTCCTCACGATGTTTTCCTTCACCGAAAAGCGTGTGATAAATTGCAATTATCAATTAGACACATAAGTTTTAAGAGAAAAACTCATTGGTGTCTGCCCGGGTTCGAACCCGTGATCGTCTCTAGAGATTCACACGGTCGCACCGCTGGGCCATCACAGAATTTCAGGAAAATCGTACCTTTATACATATATACCTATATCACGGCCCTTGGTGACTCGCAAAAAAATAATTCAAAATGACTCATAAATTTAAAGTCACTCGCTTTTGTGATAATGCATATCACTTATCATTTATTATTTTGTCAATTGCGTTATCGGTTACGACACCTGTTGAAGTGGGCACAAAGGAGGAGCTAACTGCGTGACAACCATATTAATATTCTATCCTACTATACTTCCTACTAATATTATAAATGCGAAAGTTTCTGAGTGTGTACGTTTGTTACTCTTTCACGGCGAATCCGCTTAACCAATATCAATGAAATTAGGCACAATTATTCCTTCTACACGGTGAGTGTATAGGCTCCTGTTAATTCTACAGGAATAGGATGAACTAAAAAGCGCCATCTATTATTAACTTAGTACCGGTCTGCCCCTGCTTCGCACGGGTATAAATGTATATAGCCCATGTCACTCAGTGAAAACGAAAATCATTAAAATCGATCCAGTAGTTTTGATTCATTCATTACTGCCCGTGGCCCGCACGCGTTAAATTTGGAGCAAAACAATTCTCCTCTCCCCATACCATGAAGATTTCCTGCTTTCTGTCTTTATAAACAACATTCTTCATTCGTTTTCTTGTCATTAGACAATAAAAACATGTTTTATTGATTTTTATGAGTTTATGTGTTAACATTCATAAAAATCTATTATTGCATTTACATGGCCTTGAGCGAAATGTCGAGTCTGTTGAGTCTATTTTCAAATTGCCCCCCCCCCTCTTATCATTCGAAATCCCCCACCCCTCTCCCTATAGGCCCCACTTTGGGTTTCAATGCTCTGGATGATAGATGATCAAATCTTGATGATAAAACTCGTATGTTAGATGCGCAAGGGCAAGGTTAGGCAACTAAATGTTCTCAGGTTCTCTCTAACATGCACATGCAATTGTTGCAGGCATGTACACGATGCGCATGTTGGACGGCGCGTCATCTGCACATGTCTCCGCTTCGCACAACCAGACACACATGCCAATGACGACCGGTGAGTATATTTCAAATTCCGAATCAAATTCTAAATATTATTAGCTGTGGTAGCCCAGCGGTAACACCGTGCGACTCTTTCAAGGAGGTCAAGGGTTCAAACCCGGGCAGATACCAATGAGTTTTTCTGTAAAAAAACTTGTGTCTAATTGACCATTGCAATTTATCACACGCTTTTCGGTGAAGGAAAACATCGTGAGAAAACCTGCATATCTCTAGAGATATGTGTAACCTACCAATCCGCATTGGAGCAGCGTGGTAGGTCTTAGCTCCGAACCTTCTCTCCAAAAACGGAGAGAAGAGGCCTATTCTCAGCAGTGGGATAGTAACAGGGCGCTACTTACTACTTACTACATTCTAAATATTATTTTTCCAATAAACGTTTAAACATATGCATTTGGAACTTCAATTTTGATGTATATCATCGACATACGAGAAGCTACAAAAAGCATGTGATACCTGTGTCGCGACTCAGCAGAGTTAGCAACTCATTCGATGGTCTCGGTATTCGCTTTTACAATAAAATTCCGCAATCCATACTAGACCAGTCTACAGAAAGGTTTAACGAATAAGAGATATGCTTATACGGTAAGCATATTACAACAATTGAAGATTATTTGGATGGATAAAAATGCCTGGATTTGAAAATCCTTTCAGCTTCTTACAAGACTGCAGGTTTAAGAATGTACAATTGAAAATGTTTAAAAAAATTGGCCATCGAGTTTCTTAGGTAAGAGCAACATTCCGAACCAGTTGTAGCTTCATTAATCATATCGATCCTTAACGATTCAAAAGTGCTTGAAGGAGCCTTGAATTCAATTTTTTCTTTATTCAAATAAACTTGTAAACAAGTGCTTTTGAATCGTCAACTCTACTGCTGGTTCGGAAAGCTGTTCCTACCGAGACGAGCCAGCAATAAACTCGGCGGTTGCTCTTTTCAACATAATACTTATAACTAGTTACATTAAGTCATTACTATCTTGTACAGGGTCGGACAGTACCTATATCCACGCATTCTTATCATTTAAATAATCCTCAACAGTATAGTAGGCTTTCTGTATCAGCCTCTATTTAATAGTGTTTTTAAACTGTTGTAATGGCAAAGCTCAAATTGATTGTGGAATGTTATTATAGAATCTTATACCCAGACCCACAAACGACTTACGTACTTTTGCAAGGCGCAAAGCAGGAGCCACAAGCTTACGTCGGTTCCTACTTTGTCTATTACATACATCACCTATCGTTTTATAAAGATTATTCTAAATTTCAAGTGGAATTTATTCGCAGAACGTGACTCGGCATCAGACAGTGCCGTGTCGTCCATGGGATCGGAGAGGGTGCCATCTTTGTCCGACGGAGAGTGGTGTGATGGGAGTGATTCTGCCCAGGAGTTCCACAGGTACACCATAAAAAACGTATTCGAATAGTTTGGTCTTCTTGTTCACTCGATGATCATCCTCCTGCTCTTATCCCACTCCAAGTGGGGCACAACATGTTACAGACATGTTGTGACATGATTTGGTTACGTATTTTACGACCGGCCTGCCTGACGTCAACTTACCTTAGTCATATTTAATGGCACCTTGGTAAGGAGGGTGTTCTATTCTACTCAGCCGGATACCACAGCGGGTCGACTTACCTTAGTCGCCTTTTACGACACCTCGGTAAGAAACGAGGTTGGTCTATTCTACTAAGCCGGTTACCACACGGCGGGTCGACTTACCTTAGTCGCCTTTTACGACACCTCGGTAAGAAATGAGGGTGGTACTATTCTATTCAATATATATATATATATATATATATATATATATATATATATATATATATATATATATATATATACACTAGATGAACTCATTTAAATATTAAAGATTAGGTCGACCAACAGAATGACATTTATATTAAACATTCAAAACAAACTTATAGCAATTTTGAAATTTTTTTCAAAAAAAAAAGCTGGATCCTCCAGCACACCGAGCATATCGTGTAGGAGACAAGTCAATGATGGTTTTTTTTTGTTTTTTTAACAGTTCCAAATTCCGCCCATACGACAGCGCCTATGGCCGAGAGAGGGCGTCACACGCGCCGCAAAAGAAACACCACATGTTTGGGAAACGATGCTTCCAGGTAAACTTGTCATACCACGTATTAATCATCATCTTCCTGCCCTTATCCCACTCTAGGTGGGGTCGGCGCAACATATTATAAACATTTTGTCACATGATTTGACTACGTATTTTACGACACCTCGGTAAGAAATGTGGATGGGTCTATTCTACTCAGCTAGATACCACACGGTGAGTCAACTTACCTTAGTCGCCTTTTACGACACCTCGGTAATAAATGAGGGTGGTCTATTCTACTCAGCCAGATACCACACGGCGAGTCGACTTACCTAAGTCCCTTTAGCGACACCTCAGTAAGAAATGAGGGTGGTACTATTCTACTCAGCCGGATACCACACGGCGGGTCGACTTACCTTAGTCCCTTTTGCGACACCTCAGTAAGAAATGAGGGTGGTCGGAAAATGGCATAATGTAAAGCTTTACTTGCGTGCGCTAAGTAACGGTAATAGTTATTCAAAAATCATGTATAACAATATTGTTCCCCTCTAAAAGTTCTAAATAAAAGTCCGCGACAGCTTATGTCCAGTTTTTAGGGTTAATCCACTTTAACCATTTTTATGGTTATCAAAACACATAACTAAACAACGATATTTCTACTTTACACTTTACTTTACACTACATAGTATAAAACAAAGTCACATTCTTTGTTTGTCCATATATCCCTATGTATGCTTCAATCTTTAAAACTACGCTACAGATTTTGGATCGGTTTTTTTTAATAGATAGAGTGAGATTCAAGAGAAAAGTTTATATAAATTGTTAATTTAATATAGATCAATATGGCCGTTTACAGCATGTACTTTAAGCTAACATTTTCGGAGATATTACAGATTTAAAATGCCGTGCGGAGGCCGCGCTTCGCCCTATAGCACTTCGAATTTAGCAACTATATGTCGCTCTTTCAAGAGTTTGCTAAATTCAAATTCAGGGGCAGGCCGCTAGTTTCCAATAAATAAAAAGCAATTTTCCCAAAGTCAATCCATTTACTCTTTCTCAACAACTCAATGGCACATAATGACAGCCACAATGCTTTTTCATACTAATGACCATCTGTATGAAGGAGGTTGTACTAGAAATATGTTGTAGTACTTTATTACGGTTTTAATCTTTCCACGCGGGCGGAGCCGCTGGCGATTGCTAGTATAAAATATTACCAGTTATCCGTCACCCATAACACAAGTATGTAAAAGCACATGTCGTTGCAGGAACAACCTACCGCCCCCCTCGAGCCGCTGGTGGCGACTCGCCCCCCAGGAGTCATCAAGTACGAATGCGAGCAGACCTACCACGAGAACATGCACATGCATAACGGTAAGTGATGCGCATGCACATGCACCTACCGTCTACTTTATCTTTAATATATAAATGAGTTAATCTTTTATGTATATATACATATGTATGTATATTTTCGGAATCTCAAAACGGCTCCAAGGAGTTTCCTGATATTCAGCATGTTTTTTGGGGTTTTGGGGGAGAAATATCCATCTAGATAAGTTTTATTTAAAAAAAATGTGTTATCTTGAAATTCACTTTGAATACAGTCACAATTTCTCGCTGTCAAACGTTTGTCAAATTTCCCCTCCTCTAGGAAAAAAAACTCCACCAACGAGGTGGACTGACGACCTCAAAAAGGTTCCGGCCCAAAATCGTGGATTGTGGCGATCCCTTAAGGAGACCTATGTTCAGCAGTGGACGTCCACCGGTTGAGAAAGAAGAAGAAGAGGAAAAAAAAGGATCGAACCCCTTCTCTTCTTCTTCTCTATCAACCGATGGACGTCCACTGCTGGACATAGGTCTCTTCATGGGATCTCCACCATACACGGTCTTGTGCCGCCCCCGCCTACTATTATTAATAAACTTTTTTTAAAGTTTTTTTTGTCTAACCGGATACTGTATAAACTTATGTACAAAAATTAAATATACTGTGAAGTCAATATATCGTCAAGTAATGCTGTATAATATGTCCTCCAGTGGAATACAACTCTCGACCGCAACTCGCTCCGCCTCACGTGCCCCTCCAACCCGCCCTAGAGCTCAACGGACCTCACTCAAGCCACGCTCTGCTACAGGTTAGTATGATGAAATCTCACCAGTCTAACTAAGATTAAACTCTCTACAGGGTGATCTACTTGTAGAATATTTTGCCGTTTTGGCAATATTGTTTATTGCTCCTTTCCTTTTTATCTTAGTGTGATGTTATATAGTCTATAGGCTTCCTCGATAAATGGACCATCTTACACTGAAAGAATTCTTCAAATCGGTCCATCAGTTCCTGAGCACGTTAAAACAAACAAACAAATAAACTATTTAACTTTGTATATTAGTATAGATATTTTATTTATTTATAAAAATTACGGTGATATGTAAATAAAGGAAAGTTTGAGAGTAATAACGTCAAGAGAATTTCAACTCTTCGTAATATTAAGAATGATTTTTGCATGGTCGTAACAGTATTAATGAGACTTTAGTGGGTAATAGGTGATTGTGTCCCACAGAGTACAGTGCCCAGCCCTGGACCTAGGTTTGGTTTCGGTTCTGGTGAGAGGGTCCGGCATAACCACACATACAGCGCACCGCTACCGACCGAACGACCGCCGAATAGAGACAAAAGAGGTACGTATAGTCAGGAGGCACCCTTAGGACGACGTTCCCCATAGCTAGTAGAGCTTCATACAACAGCGTGATGACTAGTCACAGTCATACCACCAGCCCTCCACTACACGTCGCCCTAAGCCGCGGTCCGGCCTCACAGGAGGCACCCTTAGGACGACGTTCCCCATAGCTAGTAGAGCTTCATACAACAGCGTGATGACTAGTCACAGTCATACCACCAGCCCTCCACTACACGTCGCCCTAAGCCGCGGTCCGGCCTCACAGGAGGCACCCTTAGGACGACGTTCCCCATAGCTAGTAGAGCTTCATACAACAGCGTGATGACTAGTCACAGTCATACCACCAGCCCTCCACTACACGTCGCCCTAAGCCGCGGTCCGGCCTCACAGGAGGCACCCTTAGGACGACGTTCCCCATAGCTAGTAGAGCTTCATACAACAGCGTGATGACTAGTCACAGTCATACCACCAGCCCTCCACTACACGTCACCCTAAGCCGCGGTCCGGCCTCACAGGAGGTACCCTTAGGACGACGTTCCCCATAGCTAGTAGAGCTTCATGCAATAGTGTGCGAAATTAACACTATTATCCATTTGGCCACAGTTCGCCGACTCACGGATGGCAGCACGTCGGACGGAGGCTGCGGCGGATCTCATCTCTCGCGAGACGAGAAACGGGCCAAAGCTTTGGGTGAGTGCTTTCGGGAACCGCATCTACTTTCCCTTCCAACAATTTTACCATTTAATTTTTTTTCCATGGGCCCTAGCACAAATGAAATTAAAATTATCTTTATTTAAGTAAGCTTTTTATAAAGACTTTTGAATCGTCAAGAATTAATATGATTAATAAAATACAAATAATTTATAGAATTAGGCGTTACTTTGCGGAGATCCATAATACAAAAGTAATAATAAAATTATTTTGCTATAATCCGCGATGAAGTAAAATAGAAAATTGCGACTCCTGCATGTATCAGGTATGATAACCGATTGTCCACTCTACATTTAGCATTATATATATTTTCTATTTTACTTCATCGTGGATTATAGCAAAATAATTTTATTATTACTTTTGTAAAATACAAATAGTTCAGAATGTCTTACCAAGAACCAGCAAGAAACTCTCAATATTTTAAACATTTTAAATTTACATTATTAAACCTCAGTCTTGTATGAAGCTGAAAGTATTTTCAAATCCATTTATCATTCAAATAATATTCAATTCAAATATGCTTTACGTATAAGACCTCCTGCAATTTACAGTCAATCTGTTTCAGATTTCGATAATGCGTTCGATATTGTTTATTTTGCTTCCTTTCAGGTATTCCGCTAGAAGTACAGGACATTATAAATCTACCAATGGACGAATTCAACGAACGCCTCTCCAAGCACGACCTGAGCGAGGCGCAACTATCTCTGATCAGGGACATCCGACGTCGAGGGAAAAACAAGGTAAATATACCTCAAGTCATTTATATACATAGGGAATAAAAGCGGTCCCAATGTACTACCCTATAGCAGTATCTATACATATTATAAAACAAAGTTCCCAAAAGGTTTTTGTTTCTTCGTTGTTCTTTGTAGTTAATGTGTACCTTTGTCGCCTTTATAACACCTGGGTAAGAAATAAGGGTGGTCTATACTTCTCAGCCGGATACCACACAGCGGGCTAACTTAATTAAGCCGCCTTTTGCGACACCTGGGTAAAAAATGAGGGTGGTCTATACTTCTCAGCCGGATGATATCATACAGCGGGTCGACTTACTTAAGTCGCCTTTTACGACACGTCGGTAAGGAATGAGGGTGAACTATTCTACTAAGACGTATACTTCAATTACTACTCTGTATATTGTGTTATATGCAAGGGTGTGTCTGTAAGTATGTAAATATATTGTGCATGAGTAATTTAACTATGGATATGTGTGTAAGCTGTGATAGCCCAGCGGTACGACCATGTTAATCTCTAGAGACGATCAGTGGTTCAAACCCGGGCAGACACCAATGAGTTTTTCTGTTAAAAACTTATGTGTCTAATTGATAATTGCAATTTATCACACGCTTTTCGGTGAAGGAAAACATCGTGAGGAAACCTGCATATCTCTAGAGAATTCTGGGGATATGTGTAACGTAACAATCATTGAAGCAGCGTGGTAGGTCTTAGCTCTTACCCTTCTTTATAGAATTAGGCGTTACTTTGCGGAGATCCATAATACAAAAGTAATAATAAAATTATTTTGCTATAATACGCGATGAAGTAAAATACAAAATATATATAATGCTAAATGTAGAGTGGACAATCGGTTATCATACCTGATACATGCAGGATTCGTAAAAACACATGCACAAACCTCCACCACCGCCACCACAATACACAAACACTACATACGTTCACTATCACAAACGACCAAAATCAATTTTGGTTGGTTGGTGGACCAAAATCGATGGTAGTTGGGGCTTTGCGATTTTGGTCGTGGAGCCTTTATCCTGATGATGCTTCGGTTGCGGGGCGAAACGATTGTTGAGTTTGTAATTGTGAACGTATGTAGTGCTTGTGTATTGTGGTGGCGGTGGTGGAGGTTTGTGCATGTGTTTTCCCGAATCCTGCATGTATCAGGTATGATAGCCGATTGTCCACTCAACATTAAGTATTATATATATTTTCTATTTTATTTCATCGCGGATTATAGCAAAATAATTTTATTATTACTTTTGTATTATGGATCTCCGCAAAGTTACGCCTAATTCTATAAAGAAGGACTGTAGCTAGCCCTACCACGCTGCTCCAATGCAGATTGGTAGGTTACACTTATCCCCAGAGTTCTCTAGAGATATGCAGGTTTCCTCATGATGTTTTCCTTCACCGAAAAGCGTGTGATAAATTGCAATCCATTCCAATCCTTCTCTACAAAATCGGAGAGAGGAGGCCTATGCCCAGCTGCGGGATAGTAACAGGCCGTCACTTACCTTATGCGTTCAGGTGGCGGCGCAGAACTGTCGCAAGCGCAAGTTGGACCAGATCACGTCGCTGGCCGACGAGGTGCGCACCGTCCGCGACCGCAAGGCGCGCACGCAGCGCGACCACCACTCGCTGCTGGCCGAGCGGCAGCGGATCAAGGAGCGGTTCGCGACGCTCTACCGACATGTTTTCCAGGTCAGCTATCCCACTTCTGAATACAAGCCGCGACGCTCTACCGACATGTTTTTTAATTTAGCTATCCCACTTCTGAACACAAGCCGCGGCGCTCTACCGCCATGTTTTCCTTGCTAGCTATTCCACATTTGAACACAAGCCGCGACGCTCTACCGACATGTTTTCCAGGTGGGCACGCTTAATCACTACATATTATAAAACAAAGTCGCATTCTTTGTTTGTCCATATATCCCTATGTATGCCTAAAACTTTAAAACTACGCAACAGATTGTGATGCGGGTGTTTTTAATAGATAGAGTGATTCCAGAGGAAGGTTTGTATGTATAATAACATTCAATACGGAGTAGAGAAATACTGTAATTTTTGAGGTTTCTGTAAATAATTACATTTTTTTCCGCTTACATTGCAAACGCAGGCTAAACCCTACGAGATTTATCAAAATGATGTACTAAGTATTTGTACACCTTGAAAAGGTCTACAGAAAAGTCCGCGATGGTATATGTCTATCGCTTATGGATAACCCACTAAAGCATTTTTTGTCGTTTACTTTTTACGAAAAATAATGCCTTATTTTTGAAGCAATTCTTATACAATACATAATTAATCCTTATCCAATTAAGTACCTTAAATAAATAGTTGATTAAAAATAGATCAATATGGCCGTTTACAGCATGTAATTTAAGTGAACATTTTCGGAGATTTAAAATGCCGTGAGGACGCCGCGCTTCGCCCTATAGCACTTCGAATCTAGCAGCTGTATGTCGCTCTTTCAAGAGTGTGTTTAAAGACATTCTGTAATTAATTGTAAAAATAAAATACATAAGGAAAATGTAAAAGTAAATAAGTAAAAATGTACTATATGAATTTAAATATTCCAAAGATAGCAGGAAATCTTCTTGGTATAGGGAAAGGAAATTGTTTTTCTCCAAATTTAACGCGTGCGAGCCACGGGCAGTAATGAATAAATCAAAACTACTCGATCGATTTTAATCATTTTTTTTACACTGACTGACATGGGATATATATTCTATACCCGTGCGAAGCAGGGGCAGGCCGCTAGTATATATATAGATTAGTATTAATATAGATAGATTAGAAAAATTATCATTGGGAATATACAAAATGATAATCTTTTACGCTTTCTCCTGCCATTAGGAATTCCATTACAGGCCACGTCATTCCAATACCCTCTTTATGGAGTTGTGATTCACTCACGGACTCCATCCAAAGCTAATATTAAATTTTTCCCTTTCTAGAACCTTCGCGATCAAGATGGAAGACCTCTGTCGTCCAACCAGTACTCTCTGCAGCAAGCGGCTGATGGGAACGTTGTTCTTGTGCCGAAAATGCAACACTCAGGTAAGCATCTTTAATCTTTAATATTTAAATGAGTTAATCTTGTATGTATATATTTTCCGGCTCCACCGATTTTCATGAAATTCAGCATGTATGTATCATATAATAAGTTGTGGTAGACCAGCGGTAACACCGTGCGACTCTTTCGAGAAGGTCACGGGTTGAAACCCGGGCAGACACCAATAAGTTTTTCTGTTAAAACTTATGTGTCTAATTGATAATTGCAATTTATCACACGCTTTTCGATAAAGGAAAACATCGTGAGGAAACCTACATATCTCTAGAGAGTTCTAGAGATATGTGTAACCTACCAATCATTGGAGCAGCGTGGTAGGTCTTAGCTCCAAACCTTCTCTCCAAAAACGGAGAGAAGAGGCCTATTCTCAGCAGTGGGAGAGTAACAGGCCGTTACTTACTTTACTTACAGTAATCGCTAGCGGCTCCGCCCGCGTGGAAAGATTAAAACCGTAATATAGTATTTTGATAAACATAGAAATGGTTAAAGTGGGTCATCCTTAAAAGTTAGACATATGCTATCGCAGACTTTTATTTAGAACTTTTAGAGGGAACAATTTTGTAATACATGACTTTTGAATAATTACTACCGTTTACTCAGCGCACGCAAGAAAGCTTTTAATTATGCCGTTTGCTCACGAATTTTTATTGCCGCTCCTCTCCTATTCATAGCGTGATGTTATATAGCCTACAGCCTTCCTCGATAAATGAACTATCTTACACTTAAAGTATTTTTCAAATCGGTCCAGTAGTTCCTCTGAGTTGTTTTGCCAGTCTGCTCCGACTTCCGGTACCTTGGTTCGCTTTTCCAGAAGAACGGTGGAGTAGATCGCGATGTGAGAAATAGAATGAATGCGTGATGGATGAAGTGGCGACAGTTCTCAGTAACAATATGTGACCCCCGAATGCCACTTAAACTAAAGGGGAAAATTTATAAAACGGTCATTAGACCTGTCGTAATGTATGGATCAGAATGTTGGGCAATAAAAGGAAAGGATGAAAGAAATGTGCATGCGAATGAGATGAGAATGTTAAGGTGGATGTGTGGTGTGACAAAACTTGATAGAATACGCAATGAGTATGTTAGGGGAAGTCTGAAAGTTGCGCACATTACAGAAATGATGAGAAGTGCGAGACTAAATTGGTACGGTCATGTAATGAGGGATGAAAATCATGTGACCAAAAGAGTTCTAAATATGAAAGTGGATGGATGTATGGCTAGGGGAAGACCGAAAAAAAGATGGATGGATTGTGTGAAAAATGATATGCATTTTAGAGGAGTGGCACCAGATTTGACGAATGATAGAGGAGAATGGAAGAAGAAGACATATTGTGCCGACACCACTTAGAGTGGGATAAGGGTAGGAGAATGATGAGTTCCTCTGAGATTAAACAATCAAACAAACTCTTCAGCTTTATATATTAGTATAGATATATAATGCAGTACGCCGTGTGGTATCCGGCTGAATAGAATAGTACCAACCTCATTTCTTACCGTGGTGTCGTAAAATGCGACTAAGGTAAGTCGACCCACCGTGTGGTATCCGGTTAAGTAGAATATACCATTCTTTCATATCGAGGTGTCGTAAAATACGACTAAGATAAGTTGACGTCAGGCAGGCGGCCGGTCGTAAAATATAAAGCCAAATCATGTGACGACATGTTTAAAACATGCTGACCCGACATTAGAGTAGGATAAGGGTGGGAAGATGATGATGATGAACTCATATTTAATTCCAGATCACCCAATGAACAGGACATCCGATGATGATATGGACCGCAAGGCGAAAAATTACGAACAGTGACACCAGATTACCTTCCTCTAGCGAACACACAAACATACAAACACGTATACGTTCGGTTATATTTTCAAAATCAAAATAATACATATTCAAATAAGCTCTTTCAAGCACTTTTGAATCGTCGAAAGCTTCGTGAAACTGAAAGGATTTTCAAATCCAGGCTTTTTTTTACTAACTTAACTGAAATATATGTGATTAATTTATACAAGTGTATATTGCTTTACATATTTACATATTAGAGAAGTTGTGATAGAATTATTTTGATGTAATTTGTGTAAATGTGATGTTAATTGTATTAAGCAGGCAAAATTCACATACCTTATACATGCGGGACAAGTCACCACACGTATTACAAAACACCACCAACAGCACTATTGTTTGTAATTGTTATTTTTATATTTTGGTGTACAATAAAGTATATTTAATTCATATTTCATTCATTCATTCACTACACAAGCACTACACACACTCACTACGAATATTCCGATAATCTATCTAATGCAAAGTGTATTATATTGTATTATAAATGCAGAATTAGTTCACGCAAGTATCACAACACACCACCAATAGCACACTACACAAGTACTATATACATTCACTACGACAATTTCAGTGAATCTATGTTATGCTAAGTGTAGGAAGCAAAACTGTTCAATAGTACAATAAATCTTTTAACGCACGTATCACAAGATACCGACAACAGCTCTATACAAGCACTACACACACACACACACACTACGACAATTTCAGAAAATCTATGTGATACAAAGTGTAGGAAGCAAAACCGTTCTCATACATTATAAGTGCAGGATTAGTATCACGTATCACAAGATACCGCCAACAGCTCTACACAAGCACTACACACACTCACTACGACAATTCAGAGAATCTATCTAATGCAAAGTGTAGGAAGCAGGTAACGTTAAAATAATTCTATCATAACTTTGTGATATGTGATTAAGTATATTTTGTGTTGGATAAATATTTATTTTGATTTTTTCAATTCAAATTCATATTCCAATAACAATCATTGATGTGTCGCTACTCTTACTGATACTCCTTTAATACATTATAGAAAATAGCGTTTTAAACAACGCTTATTCACAACCATAGACAATATAATCATCGAGTGAAAATGGTAAAAAAAAACAAATAATAATGATAATTTTATTATTTTATTTATCAAATAGCAGTGAATTATGTTGATGTGATTTATATGCATTTTATTTATTAAAATGTGCAGTGATTTTAAAAGTCATAAAAAATATATTCAGTTCCACTTTACAGTTTATTTTTATATTACTCCCTTAGGGAGTTATGCGCGTTAATATTTACTAAAAAAAAGACGCAAAATTCGATATTTAAATATTCAAAACGAGGTAAAAATCATAGAGTATTTATTATACATAGAGTAGGGGAGCTGTGTCGCAATAAATAATGATATGGAAGATGAAAATCATATAGTTTGTCTATTGTTTTTGTAATGGCGCATTCTTAATTTAAATATTTAGAACTTTCTTTAGCTTATAAAATGTTTTTTTACGACATTTTATTGGCTAATTAATATACTTTAAATTAAACAGTATATAATTTTGTATATTATTCTAATATTTTAGTTTAGCTTTTAGCATTTTAGTAAAAATGACATTTGATCACCGCACGCGCCAAAAAAAAAAACGCCCCATTTGATTTCTCTTTATTTTCGATGGACATATTTTAGTCTAGTTCCCCTACTCTATGACTAAAATACAGAAGACATATTTTCATCTTGCCACCGTGTTTTTTGTCTCTGGGTAAATGGATTTTCTTAACAGATACTACATTAATTAATGTTGGTACTACTCTCGTTGGAGTAACATATTATGTATTTTTATACGTACATTGGATTTTTCTATTAAAAACTAAAAAGAGTTGTGATTGTTGAAAAAAAGTTGGTGTACACTCTGTGCCTAAGTTTTTATTTAAAAATAAAACTTTTTTTTTATTTGAGAGCGCTGAGGGACTGAGTTAAACGATATGACTAAATATAGTCAAGTGAAATTTGTGTAAATCGACAAAAATTTTGTTAATTTTTCGTGAAAAACTTTAAAAATTGTGATAGAAAAAAAATATTCCATTTTTTTTTAGTGTCGCATAGTTTTCCCTAATGTTTTAGAAGCTAACCGGAGTTTATAATAAGTGATGTCTTTCGACATTGTCAAGTTGCAATAAGTAATTATAAATTTGAAACCATGTTTTTTGTCTGTAATATATTTTTATCTTTAGGTTTATTTATGTATATTAATTATAGGTTAGGATAGATTGTTATAGATTTAAAGAAATTCGGTAAGAGTTTGAAATAAAAATTATCTTCTCGGGAAAGTACAAAGTGAATCGAATATGCGATTTTTTTATAAGGTTCTAACTGGAAACAAAATTTATAGAATGGACAACAAAATAATATATTTCAAATATTTAAAAAAAAAACTAGTGATTGGGTACTGAGTATTTAAGAATTGTTCGGAGGTTTTTTAATTTTAAAAAATTTCTATAACTTAAAAATACGAGTAGAAAACAATATTCAAATTATCAATAACTCCATTATTTTTATTTTTTAAACTGTTCTGTAATTAATTATTAAAATTAAAATTTATATAGTATTTAATTTAAAAATTAAAATCATGTTTAAAAATCGAACGTCCATAAATTGTTATAACGTTTGTTTAGTTTTTTTTTTTTAATTATGATTTTACCTAGATGTTCGTCTGTGATGGATTCTATTTATCAATATATACGAATAAATACTAATATATCTCATGATTAGTATCAAAGTGACCTAATTAAAACAAGTTTTGTGGCAAATTGCAATAAAGCGTATTGTAACTTCTACAAAACTTGTTAGTGTTAAAGATATAAAGAACAAGGAAGAGCGATACAACACTAGCTTTTTTTATAGTTCATAGCGTGATGTTGTAGATGGCGTTGAAATATGTTTACAATCTATCTAACTCAATTAAACATTATTTTGAATTTGGTCATTTTAATACGACTTTTAATAATACTTTGGAATATTGGCGCAGTGGGTAGTGACCCTACATTCAGCGCCTCGGGTCACGGTTTCGATTCCCGCCCAACATTTTCTATAAATGAATTTGTTGGTCTTCGACTCTGTGTGTTTATTTGTATTTAAGTGTGTACTTAAAAATTATATATACTTACTTTGGGGTCGGACGACCGTGTGTGTAAGTGTTCCATATATTTATTTATAGATGGCGTTGAAATATGTTTACACTCTAACTCAATTAAGAATTATTTCGAATTCGGTCATTTTAATACTAATCGTGCGATACTCACCTTTTAAAACATTTTTTTTATAATTTTCATCCAATATTTATAATTTGTACGTCCATTTTATAGATTAAAAAAGTTACGTTCCGCCAGACAGCCTTAGCTTTTGCAAGATGTACTATTTTCACAATGTAGCTTTAAATAAAGATGTATATAGAATTGCGCCATTTTGAAAAATGCTAATAAAATTTAACTAAACGTACGTTCAAGTACAGTTGGAACCTTTTTAGAGTTCACGGTTTTTGTAAAAAAAAAAATTTGAAAGATCAGCCGCAGATCGTAACTGATCTTTTGGATTAAAAGTTTTTTAATAAATAAGTTTTTATATGTCATTTGTGTCGGCAATAATGTTAACGCTTTCGAAGACAACAAATTTTCTTAAACTTACTAATATTATAATATTATAAATGCGTTGTGTGTATGGATGTATGTTTGTTACGCTTTCACGGCGAATTCGCTGAACCAATAACGATGGTATTTGGCACAATTATTCCTTTCTTTTTATTTATATATATATATATATATATATATATATATATATATATATATATATATATATATATATGCTACATTTGCGAGGATAGCATTGCGATAGTATAAAACTGTGTGCATATGCCATCCTCACAGTCAAAATTATTAAAAGAACATAAGATATTAATATTAAAAATGTATATAATATATATTTTAAATAAGTAAAACAAAACATAACATTAAAAATTCCTTATAAAATATAAGCTGTAGAAATCCTGTTAATTTAACAGGAATAGCGTGACATTGAAAAGCGCCATCTATTATCAACTTTTTTTTATTAACGACGTGTCAAAACTTCCTCGCGAACGAAGTTGCAGGTAAATACTAGTAAAATATAAATAAAAATATTAAATATTAAAATGAAAAATATTTTCTGAATTTAAGGACACTACATAATTACTACTACTCTAAATTAAAGGATTTAAGTTTAAAGAATTAAATAACTTACTTTGGGGACGGACGACCGTGTGTGTAATTGTACCATATATTTGTTTTATTGATATATTTTTTCAATAAATTGGTTACATATTTTGAGTTTAAAAATTTGTTTTTATTTTTATTACTTCAATTTCTTAAAACTTCTACGAATTATGTATTTTAAAGTTTAAAAAGTTGTTGTCTTTGAAAGCTCACTACTCTGTGGTGCATATTTTTTATTCTTAGCGTATTAGTGCTTGCAAGAAAACTAATTAAAATAATATTTATATAACATAAGGGACTTATAGGCGACGGGTAATGCATTTCACTAAGTTTTTTTAAATAAATACTTAGCGTGGCTGTATGTGTGTTTTATTTCCTTTATTCTACTTTAAGGGAATAGTTTTATTTATTTAAATATAAAATCTTTTCTTCTTATCCATAAGCCTTGACAACTTGACTGGACTTTGTAAATTCCTACTAATATTATAAATGCGAGAGTTAGTGAGTATGGATGGATGTTTGTTACTCTTTCACGGCGAATCTGCTGAACCAATATCGACGAAAGTGACACAATTATGCCGTATTCAGCGAAATAACATATAAGCTATAAAAATCCAGCTAATTCTACAGGAATAGGATAATACTTAAAAGCGCCATCTATTATCAACCTATCACGCTATAACAGTACACGCTACACGAACGAAGTCGCGGGTAAAAGCTAGTCATAAATAAAGAAGCAACATTATACAGAAAAAAAAAACTAAATTATAACCAAGTAACTTCCGTTCAAGTAACGTATTAAACCCCATTATATCAAGAGCCGAAAGCAGGGTTTTCTCGCTTGCTCTAGGGTAAGCAGGATACCGGTTTAGGCGAACCTCTTATGATTAAGAATATGTTAAGATAGCTTTTTAATCATTTAATAAGGCACCTAGCGATAATTTCGCCTGATGGGAAGCGAAAGATGCGGCCAAAGGTGCCAAAAAATGAATTTTGAGTGAATGAGTGTGTGAGTGAGTTTGAGTGAATAAGTGAATTTTTGAAGTTAATTTGGTAACGATTTACGTCATTTTACAAAAGATGGCGACCGCTGGAGAAATAGGATTTTCCTCATGTAAATAATCATAAAAATAAGATAAGAATAGAACCATTCGTGGGATGTACGATTTACATAACACAAGTCCGCGTGATACCCTGCGAGAGCAGTTTAAGGAAATAGGTATTACATTGATTCACAGTACATTTTAGGTAATTTATTTTTTGTGCCTCTTTCGAGGAGGTCTAGGGTTCAAGCCCCGGGCAGGCACCAATGAGTTTTCTAGTAAAACTTATGTGTCTAATTGATAATTGTAATTTATCACACGCTTTTCGGCGAAGGAAAACATCGTGAGGAAACCTGCATATATCTAGAGAATTCTGGGGATATGTGTAACCTACCAATCCGCATTGGAGCAGCGTGGTAGGTCTTAGCTCCAATCCTTCTCTCCAAAAAAAAAAAAAACGGAGAGAAGAGGCCTATGCCCAGCAGTGGGATAGTATCAGGCCGTTACTTACTTACTTACTATTTTTTGTACATAAAGAGTTATAGAACGATAGGTGATATATATAATAGACAAAGTAAGAACCGACATAAGCTTGCGGCTCCTGCCCTGTAAAGGTATACCAACCTTTGCAAACAAGTCAAGTTAAATCAGTGTTACATCTTTCTAATACAACCTCCTTCATAGAATTAGTCATTAATATGAAAAAGTACTGTGGCTGTCATTGTGTTGTTGAGAGAGTAAATCATGAGTAAATGAGTTGACTTTGGGAAAATTGCTTTTTATTTATTGAATCAGAATAAAGGAGAAATATCGTCGTTTACTGTATAAGCTTTTAACGAAATTTCACATGTCACATTTCAAAATTCCCCCGTCTGGAGCCAATCCTGTCATCAGGTCATGCTTATCATAAACATGCATTGTCATCGGGACTGGACCAGTATGTTAAATTTCAGCTCAATAGGACCAAATTTTACTTCGTATAGAAAAGATATATAAATCACTCCGGATACGTTACTAGACTGATAGTATAAATAATAAAACAGTAATTGAGTAATATATTTTATTGATAGTCATTACAAAAATGTTTACTACATGCTAATAGAATATAATCTTAAAATAATCAATACATCGCCTGTTAGCCAAAAGAAGATAAGCGACTGTCTACCCCGCAGGCGAGGACTCATTTAAACGGTTAGACTATAATACTGTTATTGGAATAAAAAGCTGTGGTAGCCCAGCGGTAACACCGTGCGACTCTTTTGAGAAGGTCACGGGTTCAAACCCTGGCAGACACCAATAAGTTTTTCCGTTAAAACTTATGTGTCTAATTGATAATTGCAATTTATCACACGCTTTTCGGTGAAGGAAAACATCGTGAGGAAACCTGCATATCTCTAGAGAATTCTGCAGATATGTGTAACCTATTTATCCGCATTGGAGCAGCGTGGTAGTTCTTAGCTCCAAACCTTCTCTTCAAAAACGGGAGAGAAGAGGCCTATTCTCAGCAGTGGGATAGTAACAGGCCGCTACTTAAATGGAATAAAAAACTTATGTTTTGATATAATATAGCTTGATAATAAAATCGCTGGCGTTAATTGGTTCACGTGCTCTTCCCTACGCACGGGAGCGGCGCACGTGCTCTACGCCGGCGGGTGCTCTACTTGGCCCGTGCTCAGTTGTGGTGGTGCGCGGCGGGCGGCGGGAAGCAGCGCACGTGCTCCACGCCGGCCCGCTCGTCGTCGGCCGCCAGGTGCCGCGCGAGCACGCTGAAGATCTGCGAGTTGAGCACCTGGAACCGCCTGATGCGGTCCACCATACGCTTCAGCGGCTGCAAAGTAAACATGCTACCTGTATTTTCATATTACGAACAAGTAAAAAGAGCTCGTAATGTATGTGCCATAGAGTTCAAATTCACTTGATCGTATGAATCATTCATGTTGTTTACGAATCATGTACTGTATCCCTGCCACGACTCGCGAGTAATCGAGAACAAGAATTTTCTCGAATTGTTCGTTCACTATATAAGCAGTCGTATCGCGCCTCGTGACTCAGTTAGCGAATAGCGATCGAGATCGAATCAAAAATAAAGGTGTATTCTTCATCTTACCTTAATCGTATTTTATGACACATCAGTGAGAAAGAGGGCGGTCTATTCTACTCAGCCGGATAACACACGGCATATGGCCGTAATATTATATAAAATAAATTATGTAATATAATGGATATACTAACGATTCCCTTGACGAGTTCATCCTTCCCGTCCACCCGCTGCACCCTCAGGATGTGGTAGCAGAAGTCGAGCGCTTCGAAGCGTCGCTGCTGGCCCAGAAGCGCTATTATAGTGCAGCCGGCCCAGTGGAGGCCTTCGCCGAACAGTTCCCTGTTAGGATTCAGTAGAAATTTAATTCAAGTTAAAGTCTAGTAAGGCTCTAAGTTAAGTATAATTCAATTATACTTAACTTGTATTAATAATACAAGGAATTTATGGAAACATACAATTCACTATGAATGATCATGATAAAATAACAGTGATTTTCATCGTGTTATGAAAGTGAATGCGATACTGTAATGAAAGTGTTTATCATCGTGTTATTAAAGTGATTTACATCGTGTTATGAGTGATTTAAATCATGTTATGAAAGTGAAGACAATCACTGTTATGAAAGTGATTGTCTTCATTTTTTGAAAATAATTTTCTTCATGTTTACTTTACGTTACTTTCATGCAATAATAAAAAACTGCAACTCACGTATCATTTGAATGTGATTTTCATCAAAATTATTCTGATTTTACTTTAAAATTACTATTATTATTTAATAAGTGATATTCATCATATAATATGTGATATTTGTATATATTAATAGATGTATAATTAATTATATTTGTATTTAAGAATGTATTTAAAAAATATATAAGTATATATTCACCAGTTGTCTGTCCATAACACAAGTATTAAGTCACTTACTTTATGGACGGTCGACCGTGTGTGCAAGTGTTCCATAATTTTATTTATTCATTTATATTCATCGTGTAATAAAAATCATTTTTATTGAGAAACAAAAATTTATTTTATATTAATTTTAAATAAAATCGGTCCAAAGATTCTTCTTTCTAGATTCTTCTTTTTTTTTCTGTAATTATAGCAATAAGAAATACTCACTCTACAGTGAACTGCGTCTCGCCGACAGGAATGCAGTACAAGAACTGAAGGGCCGACCACAGCCTGTAAATAGATACAGATATCTTATTATACTGATATAATATATGCATAGGTCAAACACACAAACACACAAGCGTGTGAACACACACAAATACACACATACAAACACAAACACATACCCTCATTTATTATTTATTGTAATCTATTATGTATAATTGACTCAATAGAGTTCCTACCATTTTACACTAATGAAGAATTTTGTTACCGAATAAATGAATTTTGAATTTAGAAATGATTTTTTTTTAATAGGTCTTTCTGTCTTTCAGAAAACATAGTCCACTTTTGGAGAGTATCTTAATATTAAGGTTGACGTGAGAGTTGAAAAAATTCCCACCATAAATAGTTTTGTAGTTTTTGGTCCTGTGAAGCCGGACTACGGCTACGGGCGACGTGTCATCACGCTGTTGTATGAAGCTCTACTATCTATGGGGAACGTCGTCCTAAGGGTGCCTCCTGTGAGGCCGGACCGCGGCTTAGGGCGACGGGTAGTGGAGGGCTGGTGGTATGACTGTGACTAGTCATCACACTGTTGTATGAAGCTCTACTAGCTATGGGGAACGTCGTCCTAAGGGTGGTTATGTTCACCTGTGGAACTCCTGCGTGTCGTCAGTGTGTAGGGGTGCGTGGTGGGGTGGTGCCGGTGGTGCTGGCCACTGTGGTGCTGTGAGGCAGGCCCGCAGCCTCCGGAGTACCACCGCGAATAAAGACAGGCCGCAGCAGAGGCGTTCCCTGGTCAGCAGGTCACCCTCGCGGGACAACTGGCTTTGCTGCAAAGAAAACAATTTACAACTTATTTACTTATTTTTTAATAAAGTTATTTTGCTATAATCCGCGATGAAGTAAAATAGAAAATATATATATAATGCTAAATGTAGAGTGGACAATCCGTTTCCATATCTAACAGGTAAAAAATGACCATAATCCTCTAAAAGATAAAAGATGATCCTAAGACGCTCAAAGATGAACGAAAACTCTTACCTTAGCCGTACCGTATTTCTCGACGTTTTGCACTATCTGAAGCGCTGAGTACTTCGCTTCGAGACGCTTCTGCTTCGTCTCGGGCTTCTCACCCTCTGCAATAGTAAAGTAACGGCCTGTTACTATCCCACTGCTGGGCATAGGTCTCCTCTCTCCGTTGTAAAGAAGGATTGGAGCTAAGACCTACCACGCTGCTCCAATGATTGATAGGTTACACATATCTTTAGAATTCTCTAGAGATATGCAGGTTTCCTCACGATGTTTCCTTCACCGAAAAGCGTGTGATAAATTGGAATTATCAATTAGACATAAGTTTTAATAGAAAAATTCATTTGTACCTGCCTGGGATTCGAACCCATGATCGTCTCACAGCCTCACAGCTTCGCTATCACACCTTACTTAGCTTACTTAGCTTTGAGTTTATTTTTTACTACCTTTTACCCGCAACTTTTTACCCGTGGTCTGTTGTGATAGGTTGATAATAGATGGCGCTTTTCAATGTCATCCCATTCCTGTAGAATTAACAGGATTTCTATAATTTATATATTATCCCGGCGTATAAGGAATATTTGTGCCAAATTTCTTCGTTTCAAAAAACGGCGGATTTTGGGAGGTTACACATGTCCTTAGAGTTTTCCAGAGATATGCAGGTTTCCTTAATATTACCGTCAAAAGCGTGTGATAAATTGCGAATATAAATTAAGCCTTAAAATTTTAAATATAGACTCATTGGTGTCTGCCCGGGGTCTGAACCCATAAACACGAGACAGCCACAAAGGCACAAGGTCCCAAATAATACGACGTCTGTTTGTGTATATTATACTCACCAGCGGCGTACGGTCGAGGCAGAATGTTCTGGAAGGGCGCGGCGTGGAGTAGATCGGTCACTTCCTCTTGGCTAAGTGCCTGATAACAGTATACGTCACTTTGAAACAAAATAATGATTTATATAACTCAAGAAATGAAAAAGAAACGAGTCGCAAAGCTAAATTGGCAATGGGCGGGGCACATATTTCGAAGAACTGATGGACGTTTGGGTCTCAATCAAATATAAAAATGTTGGAAAAAACATTATTGGTAAAACAAAGTGTACAAAGGTCAACTTATCCTATGACAGAGATCTCTGCCAGCTAACCTACGAATGATTTACCAGTATCAATTCGCAAATCTCCGAAGAGCAACATTCCGAACCATTTGTACCTTTATTAATCATATTGATTGACGATTCAGAGTACTTTTGAAAGAGATTTTAATGAAGATTATTTTGATTTGATATAGAACTTTAACAATCCAACCATCTCTTTTTCTCCCTCCAATCACAGATCCATCCATTTATAATTAACACTTATTTGGTCCCATGATTTTCTCTCCCATTACATGTCCATACCATGTTAATCTCGCACTTCTCTTTTGTATAATGGTCGCATCTTTCAGAATTCTCCTTATGTTCTCGTTTCGTTTATTCAGTGTTTTCATAGTCACATATCTATCCACATTCAAATCTAACACTCGTTTGGTCACATGATTTTCTCTCCCATTACATGTCCATACCATGTTAATCTCGCACTTCTCTTTTGTATAATGGTCGAAACTTTCAGACTTCCCCTTAAATACCTACTCGTTTCGTATTTTATCCAGTCTTGTCATACCACACATTCACTTTAACATTCTCATCTAATTTGGAGGCTATGTACCTGTTCGATGAGCATGCAGAACAGTATGATGTTCCCCAGCTCGCGGAAGGCGTGGAACAGCTCGGTACGCGCGTCAGGATACTGGACTATGTCCGTCAGCTGCGCGTGGTAGTAGCCGAGGACGCCTTAAACAACACAAGAATATAGAACTTCTTATTCTTCTTCTTTGTCAACCGATGGTCCACTGCTGGACATAGGTCTCTTCATGGGATCTCCATACCGCACGATCTTGTGCCGCCCTAGGGGCTGTGGTTTAGTAATGCCATGAAGGTATTGCCAGTAATCACCACGCTTGGCCTGCGGGTTGTTGATGAGGACATAGGTCTCTTCATGGGATCTCCATACCGCACGATCTTGTGCCGCCCTAGGGGCTGTGGTTTAGTAATGCCATGAAGGTATTGCCAGTAATCACCACGCTTGGCCTGCGGGTTGTTGATGAGGACATAGGTCTCTTCATGGGATCTCCATACCGCACGATCTTGTGCCGCCCTAGGGGCTGTGGTTTAGTAATGCCATGAAGGTATTGCCAATTACCACGCTTGGCCTGCGGGTTGGTGATCGCTGTACATGTCGCCAACAGTGCTGCTGCCCAATGTCGGTCTGATAGAATTTTGGTCAGCTATATAAATAGTTATACCGCCATTGGTAGGTCGAGCTTCGTTGGTTAATCTGCAGGGTACACCGCGTGCAGGTGAGGTTGACAATTGAGGAGATTGGGACGTGCCTCCCCCTTAAACCCCCAATATAGAACAAGTCAAGTTAAAAAGATCTTCAAACAAGTCAAGTTACAAAGACTTTTAAAGAGACTTTTAACAAAATTTCATGTTTCTGGGGCGATAAATTGATATTGGTTTTATTTGAAACAGAGACATGTTAACCTTGTTTTCTAAAAAAACAATTTGTTGGTTTTGCGAGCCTGGGTGTATATTTGTATCTAAGTATTAGCTAGACATATGCTGTCGTAGACTTTTATTTATAACTTTTAGAGGGAAACAATTTTGTAATGCAAGATTTTTAATAACTTTTACCGTTCTTAATAACTTTTACGTAAGCGCACGCAAGGGAAGCTTTAAATTATACCGTTTTCTTAGCGACGAGTTATTTGAATATGTGTAAAAGAAAACAATCGAGTTTCTAGCCGGTTCTTTTCGTCAAGAGTAATTTTGCTAAAATAGACGGAATAATTTTGACGATTCAAAAGCACTTGTTTGCAAATTTATTTGGATAAGGGAGTGGAAGATTTTGTGTCAATTTTAAGGTCTGAACATACTTACCATTAGATCCGTAGTCGTATCTGGGCAGTTTGCAATGCCTGGGCATAGCGGCCGCCAGCGCCCTGGTGAACTGGGCCAGCGTGCCGTGCAGCAGACCGCGGGCCACGCCGAGGAGTTCGGAGACCACCACCGCCACACCCTGGTAGCCCAGCAGACGGACCAGGGCGTGGAGGTGCTGCGGACCGACGAAACCTGGAAATCATATGGCCGTATCTATTGTTGAGTTCGTGATAGTGAATGTGTGTAATGCTAGTTTAATTCTATTAATCCTTTTGTTAGACAACTGATAAATATAAACATGTTATAAAAGATAACTATGGTAAGTTGACCTACCGTGTAGAGTCCGGTTGAGTAGAATAGACCACCCTCTTTTTTACGAGGTGTAAAATACGAGTAAGGTAACTCGATCCACTGTGTGGTATTCGGTTGAGAGGAATAGACCACCCTCTTTCTTACCGAGGTGTCGTAAAATACAACTAAGATAAATTGACGTCAGGCAGGCGGCCGGTCGTAAATACCTATCAGAATAATGTGACAACATGTTTATAACATGTGTCGACCACACTTAAAGTGGGTCATGAACAGGAGGATGATGATTAATTTATTATTTATATTAATTTATTTCATTATAAAATTTTGTCTTAAATATTGATCCAGCAGATAATCCGTAAACGCGTAACTAACAGACGGATCGATAGACTGTAGCATTGATAACATTAGTATGAATTTCCTTACCGTTGTACTGTGCGTACTGAGCCGAGTACGCCAGACTGAGCTGCTTGGAGCCCCAGAGCATAGCGTGGCCGTACTGCTGGGGCTTCTCGCGTTGCACTTGTGCCGCGAATTGTATACGACGGCCTTTCACGAATCTATAAATAGGAATAGACAAAATTTTATTTACAGACTGGTGTCAGTCTGTTACTGAAAAGTTGCTGTATGCACTGCAAGCCTATAGGAAAGTTACAGTCTATAAATTCAAAACTAATAAAAGCAAAAGTAATAATAATTTTATTTTGTATATTGTTATATTAATAACAGTCTGTTGCAACTAAACTACGGAACCGGTTTATATACTGGGCTAACATATCGAATTAACAAATCATGGTTTTCCTTCAGAAACAAGATAAAAACAGTAAAAAACGGAGGGTATTTTAAAATTAAAGTAGCGAGTACGGTAGCGGTTACTCTACACATAATTAAGGATTATTTTAACGCTTAAGATGACGCAAGCAAAGTCAAACGTATAACTACAATCAATATACCGGTCAGTAGCTGCGTTGTAGCAATAGTTAGGCAGGAAGTCATAGTTGAGCTCCCAGAAAACGTGAAGCGTGATCCGTCCGTAGGGCGCGAGCACGCCGTGGTCGGACTCGCGCAAGATGGCGTCGAATTCATCAAGCGATAGATATCGGCTAAGCAGCTTGTGACAGAGCCGATTTACCGCGATTAGACCCTCCAGCTCCTATGAAAACAGTAATATTATAATAGGTATTAGGCGATAGGTAAATGTCTGTATGCGTGCGTGCGTGCGTGCGTGTATATGTGCGTGCGTACGGACGTGCGTGTGAGAGAAAGAGAGAGAGCGTATGCGCTTTCGCGCACGTCCCTGCTTGTTTTTCTGTTGCTGCTCGCTAACTACACTGAGTCTATATAGTAACCGCCTGTTACTATCACACTTCTGAATATAGGCCTCTTCTCACCTTATTTTGAAAGAAAGTTTGGAGCTTAAACTCATCACGCTGCTCCAATGTCGATGTAGGTTACACATAGCCTATGAACTCTCCAGAGATATGCAGGATATTCACAGATTTCCGCCGGAAAGCGTGTGATAAATTTCAAATATCTGTTAAGCACATAACTTTAAGTAGAAATCTCATTGGTAACTGGCTGTATTGAACGCAATACAAGACATACAATATACAATACAATATACTATACAATTTTAGACAGCCACAAACTCTCAAACATTGTATTTTCAAAATTATAAATTATTATACACTGTTGGTGCTCGGGCTAGGGACTGCACGGTACCAGGAGTTTTGGCTCATCAGTCTGATGTTGAACCCAGTTGCATAGCTAGTCAGTATTTCGACAAAATCACAAGAATAAACGAATTTATGAAAATGTATCGATTTTATAGTTAAATTTTCTTGATTGGCAATTTATAATTGACAATATGAAAATGGTAAGCGAAAATATATGCCTTTAATTAGGGTTGTAATAGAATTTGCGTTTTCTCACCACAACTCCAGTGATGTCGCCAGCTTCGAACTTAGCTACCGCTGCGTCTAGAGCGCGGTGCATATCTGCGTTTATTCTTTGCGCCACCTGGTACAATATTACAAGCTTTATGTTAGAAACACAATCTTAAGATACTTTTAGTAAACTATGGGACCCGACAAGCGCATAATGCTATATTAGGAAACCTATTTAGACAGATTAACCATAAGAGATAGAGACATGCTCTCGCTCTCGACAGATTAACATATTTTTGTAGATATACAATTCTTCACTACATGACTTTTAGTGTATGTCTACGACTAAAACTCCAGCGAGTTTTTTTCATAGCCGCGCGACCTCTCAACACAATTTACATAAAACCGCAACGTATTATTAACCTAAATCTTGCAGAAGAATTGCACTACCTTTTAGTAAAGACCGTACAAAAATCCGTTCAGTAGATTTTGAAAAAAATCCATCACATACAGACAGACAGCTTTTGGGTTCTCCGTTTTATAATAAGAATAGATATAGATTAAAAAGTATTGAAACTTTTTGAAAACAACATATGCCTTTACAGAAGAACTTGGTAAAGTACCGGGAATATATAGAATGCTGATCACTCACCAATGCGCAGAGATCGACGTGCCGCCCGAGCAGCGCCACGTGCCGCTGCCTGAGCAGCGAAGCGTACCGGCCAGCACCGCAGCCCGTACTAGCGCCGCGAGCAGCGCACTCGGCACGGTACCGCTTGTCGAGCAGCATGCTGTTGTTCGAAAGTTTAATTAAAGCTTTCAAAAAATTTCATGTTCCTACTGGTGACCATTGAGGAGTCCCTTGTCTGGAGCTAATTCTGGTAGCGGCATTAGGTCATGCGTAACATAAAAATGCATTTTTATCGAGACCGAACCATAATGTAAAATTTCAGCTCAATCGGATACCGGGAAGTGGGTCAAATTTAACTTGCAAGATTCCACCTTCACATACATACATTGCCAGTTGAATAAAAGCTAATCTAATCAATCTTAAGCTAATCCAATCCAAATAAACCAATAGCAAATCCAATTGTTATTGGTAGGTTACATAAGTTCCAAGTCTAAACTTAGTCTTTATTTTTTAACTGATTAAGATTCAATGCTGGACATGGGCCGCTTTATGGCATCTCCACACCACGCGATCTTGTGCCGCTTGGACCCAGTGGCTCCCCGCTACCTTTTTGAGGTCATCAGTCCATCTCATAAAGGGTCTACCGATGCTGCGTATTTCGGTGCGAGGTCGCCATTCCAATCTTAAGACCCCAACACCCATCGGTTCTCCGCACTATGTGCCGCCCATCGTCACTCCAGCTTTGCGATACCCTGAGTTATATAGGGACTCTGGTTATCGCCTTCAATTTTTGTGGCTGGCTTGGCTTAGGCTTAGGTGTTTCACAAACACGGCGCGCAGGGAGCGATGGCCTCCTCCTGCTCTGCGGAGGGGGGCGGAGGGAGCGGTTCCGCAAACTCTTGTTCTGGATCCAATCTGCTGCTGGTGAGTGTGTTAGCGTCTTACCCAAGCGCATCGTCTGCCGCCCTGACTGGGGACCTTCGAGTGTTCCGAACGCGGTATATCGGACGCCTGGCTTACAGGTCCCCGAGGCGGTCGGTGCATCTGGTGCTTCCGATGCATCGGTTAGCGAAGATGTTTCGAAAAATGCTGGGCCCGTTGAATTTATTACAAAACACGTAAAGGGAATACGTCAGTTACTGACAGATTACAAAAAACGGAGTACTTGCCAATTCTCGCCCTTTACACAATACCTAGGCCTAGGATTTATCATTAGGATATAAATGTTTTGGTTTCACAGGTATCCACTACACTGCTCACATAATTCACTTGTAAAAATTAGGCAAGTCACAGTTAGTCGGTCAAACACGTTAAGGGACTGCCGCACGGAGGAATAATAAATGGACCAACCACATCTTAGGGCACAGAGGATAAAATGTAGATTATGCAACAGTTAGTTTGTAATGAACAGGGGGACTTCTCTTTTGAGAAGTCTCTACCCAGAGTAGGTGTCTCTGGGATCAAGCTGTCGGCGGGGATGGGGGTAATGTGTACAATGACACCCTGTCCTTGCCATCGGCAGCATGGTGGAGCACACAGGTTGTTTTAGTCGGTGCGAGTCCGACATAACCGCCGCCTGTCCCCATCGGGCGGTGGTATCCATAAGGGGTTTTTTGCTGTATAAAAAAGGCTTAGGTGTTTTAGGATTAGGCGTTGCGTTATAGGTGCCATTGGGTTTGAACCATTGACCCACTGGAAAGAGACAACTAAAGACTCACCTGGAGGCTAGCTGCTTGTAATGGGCGTAGACCAGCTCGGACAGCTTGTAGACGAACTGGTCGAAGCACAGGTTGACCTCCGCCTCCACCTCGTCGTAGAGGAACTGCTTGCGGAACACCGTCAGCGCGTACTGGGCTGAGTCGTTGTACAGGTCCAACGGGTATAGCACGTATCTGAATTAAAATACAAATTATCCTTTATTCAAGTTGGCTTCAAAAAAAGGTATTTTGAATCTCTCTCTCTCTCCGGCTATGTATCCCACATGGTGGTGGGGTCAGCCTTCCTTATTATTCTCCTCCACTTCGCTCGGTCATAGAAATCGTCGTCGGTAACTTTGCATACACTCTTATCTTTTAGCCCTTCTTCTTTCCTTGTCTTGGGTCTTCCATCTGGTCTTGGACCCGGGATGGAAAGCTTAAGTGCCAAATTTCCGACGTACTCAGGATTACGTATTTTGAATCATCAAATTATAATGAAGCTACAACTGGTTCGGAATGTTGCTCTTACCGAGAAGAACCAGTAAGAAACTTGGCTGTTTCTTTTACAAAAACAATTATTTAAACAATGTATTGATTCGAACATGCAAAAAAAGTTCGTAATGTTTGCATCATAGAGTTCTAAGTCACTTGACGCTAATCGTCTGAAATATCGCGTTTACGAATCGTGTTCCGTATCTCCGTAATGTAATATTAAAAAAGTTAGTATTTTCTTGTTCTTCTGCCGTGTGGTATCCGGCTGATTAGAATACTACCACCCTCATTTCTTACCGAGGTGACGTAAAAGGCGACTAAGGTAAGTCGACCCACCGTGTGGTGTCCAGATGACTAGAATAGACCATCCTCATTTCTTACTGAGGTGTCGTAAAACACGACTAAGGTAAGTCGACCCACCGCGTGGTATCCGGTTGAGTAAAATAGACCACTGTCTTTCTTACCGAGGTGTCGTAAAATACGACTGAGTGACGTTCGGCAGGCAGCCGATCGAAAAATACTTAGCCAAATCATGTGACAACATGTTTGTACATATTGTGCCGACCCCACTTAGAGTGGGATAAGGGCAGGAGGATGATGAGTGTTTTCTTGCTCTTCCAAGTTATGGGTGTCTTTAAACACTCACGATTTTTGTAGACGCTACGCTATGGTCTATTGCAATTTGGTATAAGACAATTTTTTTTAATTAGTCCACTTTTATACTAAGCGTATAAAATATATTTATTTATTTATTTATTGGACAACCAACAATAGATACATTGTAATTTCTTAAATTATATTAGGCAGATCTCATTGTACATGCTCTATTAATTAAAGGTTATCACGTCATTCGTATTAATTCGTGTTCAATAATTAAAGGTACCTAACAATAATTATGTCAATAATATATCATATATAATGTCAATCTCAATGTCATAAATGACGTATGCCATACAATGTAGTCAAAAACCTTACTCCATCATCGCAGGTTCCTTGCTCCTCAGGATATGATCAGTCAAGATCCATGGCATCGACATCTCTATGGGGAACTGGATCCGTTTCTCCATGGTGATCAAATCGTTGCACTCCTCGTTGTGCTGGTGGCGGACTGTGCATTTCTACATGATGAGATAATTAAATTAAAATAGAATAAACTCACCATCCTCCTGCTCTTATTCTTCTAAGTGGGGTCGGCACAACATGATATTTAAATTCAAATTCAAAATATTCTTTATATATATTATACTATTGAGGATTATTTGAGTGATAGTAGCATATCTTAAAATTGACTGGCCTGTTGGAGCCTTATAGCCGTATCACTACATAGTATAAAACAAAGTCACATTCTTTGTTTGTCCATATATCCCTATGTATGCTTAAATCTTTAAAACTACGCAACAGATTTTGATGCAGTTTTAATAGATAGAGTGATTCAAGAGGAAGGTTTATATGTATAATAACATTCAATATGGAGTAGAGAAATACTGTAATTTTTGAGGTTTCTAATAAATATTGTAAATAATTAAATTTTTTTCCACTTACATTGCAAAACGCAGGTTAAACCCTACGAGCTTTATCAAAATGATGTACTAAGTATTTGTACACCTTGAAAAGGTCTACAGAAAAGTCTGCGATGGTATATGTCTATCTCTTATGGGTAACCCACAATAGCATTTTTTGTCATTTACTTTTTACGAAAAATAATGCCTTATTTTTGAAGCAATTTTTATACAATACAGCAATAATCCTTATCCAATTAAGTACCTTAAATAGATTGTTGATTTAATATAGATCAATATGGCCGTTTACAGCATGTAATTTAAATGAACATTTTCGGAGATATTACAGATTTAAAATCCCGCGAGGGGGCCGCGCTTCGCCCTAGAGCACTTCGAATTGCAACTGTCGCTCTTTCAAGAGTAACCTCTAAAGAAAACATGTTTGTATTGTCTAATAATGATAAGAAAGCTATGAATGTTGTGTATAAAGATATTCTGGAATTAATTTTAAAAATAAAATACATAGGGAAAATGTAAAAGTAAATATGTAGTATATGAATTTAGATATTAGATATAGCAGGAAATCTTCTTTCTTCTCCCTATAGGAGAGGGGAATTGTTTTTCTCCAAATTTAACGCGTGCGGGCCACGGGCAGTAATGAATAAATCAAAACTACTGGATCGATTTTAATCATTTGTTTCACTGAGTGACAAACTATATTTTTTATATAGCCCGTGCGATAATTGAGTCTGGGTGTATATTTGTATTAAAGTATGTATTTAAAAATTATATATGTATATATTCACCAGTTGTCAGTCCATAACACAAATATTAATTTACTTACTTTGGAGACGGACAACCGTGTGTGTAAGTGTCCCATATAATTATTATTATTAAATGCAGTCAGCTACGCATCCAGCTGCAACGATTATCTTGTAACCGTCAAATTGTAATATATTTTTTTTAAGATTATCCGCCGAGTTACTTGCTGGTTCTTCTCGGTAGGAGCAAACTTCCGAATCAGTGGTAGCTTCTTTAAAACATTTTACGATTCAAAAATACAGCAAACAGTCTACTTGAATAAAGAATATTATGAATTTGAATATAGGCTATAGAAATCCCGTTAATTCTGCAGGAATAGGATGCCATTGAAAAGCGCCATCTATTTTAGACCTATCACGCGACAATAGACCAAGGGAACGAAGTCGCCGATAAGAGCTAGTGGTCCATAAAGACTTAAGACATAAAGGACTTACATTAACTTTCCTGCCCATTGTCATCTCCAAGTAGAATTCCCTGTACCACAGCTGAGATAGATCGCAGCATTTCTGGAGGGAATCTGTCAAAAATTGTGTAATATTAGATATTTATTTAATCTAAATAAAGTTCTTCCTGCCCTTATCCCACTCTAAGCGGAGTCGGCACAACATGTTATAAACATGCTGTCACATGATTTGGCTGCGTTTTTACGACCAGCCGCCTGCCTGACGTCAACTTACCTTAGTCGTATTTTACGAAACCTCGATAAGAAAAAGGGTGGTCAATTTTACTCAGCCGAATACCACACGGCGGGTCGACTTACCTTAGTCGCCTTTTACGACACCTCGGTAAGAAACGAGGGTGGTCAATTTTACTAAACCGGATACCACACGGCGGGTCGACTTACCTTAGTCGCCTTTTACGACACCTCGGTAAGAACCGAGGGAGGTCAATTTTACTAAACCGGATACCACACGGCGGGTCGACTTACCTTAGTCGCCTTTTACGACACCTCGGTAAGAACCGAGGGAGGTCAATTTTACTAAACCGGATACCACACGGTGGGTCGACTTACCTTAATCGCCTTTTACGACACCTCGGTAAGAAATGAGTTTAGTCAATTCTACTCAGCCGGATACCACACGGCGGGTCGACTTACCTTAGTCGCCTTTTACGACACCTCGGTAAGAAACGAGGGTGGTCAATTTTACTAAACCGGATACCACACGGCGGGTCGACTTACCTTAGTCGCCTTTTACGACACCTCGGTAAGAACCGAGGGAGGTCAATTTTACTAAACCGGATACCACACGGCGGGTCGACTTACCTTAGTCGCCTTTTACGACACCTCGGTAAGAAACGAGGGTGGTCAATTTTACTAAACCGGATACCACACGGCGGGTCGACTTACCTTAGTCGCCTTTTACGACACCTCGGTAAGAACCGAGGGAGGTCAATTTTACTAAACCGGATACCACACGGCGGGTCGACTTACCTTAGTCGCCTTTTACGACACCTCGGTAAGAAATGAGTTTGGTCAATTCTACTCAGCAGAATACCACACGGCGGGTCGACTTACCTTAGTCGTCTATTACGACACCTCGGTAAGAAATGAGTTTGGTCAATTCTACTCAGCAGAATACCACACGGCGGGTCGACTTACCTTAGTCGCCTTTTACGACACCTCGGTAAGAAATGAGTTTGGTCAATTCTACTCAGCCGAATACCACACGGCGGGTCGACTTACCTTAGTCGTCTATTACGACACGAGGTACTATTCTACTTAACCGGATACCACACGGCTAGTGTAATTAGAATCTAATCTCAAATAGTTAACATTTGAGAGCAACCGCTGAGTTTCTTGCCAGTTCTTCTCAGTGGATGACATCGTTCCGAACTGATGGTACAATTGTCCAGGCATATATTACAAATTATCATTAACCTAACCTGTTAATACTTGTTTGGCCTGTTATCTGTTGTTGATGTATTACTTGATAGCTCTAAGTGACATCGCTAAAATCATAAATGCAATTCCTAACATAGTAAATACTTACCAGCCAAGTTCAATAGATACGTCCAATAGAAACTCTGTCTATGGAACGACTCTATTTGCTGCAATGTAGCGGCGTCTAAGTCTTTGCGGAGAGTTCTCCGTCCACCAGACTTGTCTGAGATGAGAGCTTCGAGCTGAGTCCGCACCATATAGAGCTGCGTGGATGACGGCCCTATGGAATATTAAAATTCAAATTCAAAATATTCTTTATTCAAATAAACTTGTAAACAAGTGCTTTTGAATCGTCAACTCTACTGCTGGTTCGGAAAGCTGTTCCTACCGAGAAGAGCCAGCAAGAATATCGGCGGTTGCTCTTTTAAAAATATAATTCTTAAAACTATTTACTTTAATTCGTTACTGTCTTGTACTGGTTCAAAGAGAGCTATATCCACACATTCTTATCTTCCAAATAATCTTCAAGAGTATAGTAGGCTTTCTGTATCAGCCTCTTTTTAACACTGTTTTAAATCATTATAATCTTCATAATCTTCCTGACCTTATCCCATTCTAAATGGTATCGGCACAACATGTTATAAACATGTTGTCACATGATTTGGCTATGTATTACGACCTGCCTGACATCAACTTACCTTAGTCGCCTTTTACAACACCTCAGTAAGAAACAGGGTGGTTTATTCTACTTAACCGGATACCACACGGCGGGTCGACTTATCACAATCGCCTTTTACGACACCTCGATAAGAAACGAGAGTCTACTCTATTCAGCCGGATACCACACGGCGTATAGAATAAATATCTGATCTTAAGAAATGTAAATATAAGTAACGGCCTGTTACTATCCCACAGCTGGGCATAGGCCGCCTCTCTCCGTTTCTGAAGAGAAGGGTTGGAGCTAAGACCTACCACGCTGCTCCAAAGGTAGGTTTCCTCACGATGTTTTTCTTCACCGAAAGTATGTGATAAATCGCAATTATCAATTAGACATATAAATTTCAATAAAACTTATAGGTGCCTGCCCGGGGTTTGAATTCGTGAACCTTCTTGAAAAACCCTTCTCACCGCTAAGCTATCACAGCTTAGAAATTTCAGAAATGTAAATGCTTTCATAGAATTGGACGGTACTTTCCGGAGATCCATAACACAAAAGTAATAATCTATCCGTTTACCTGATACATGCAGGATTCGTAAAAACATGCACAAATAGACAATACACGTGTGTGTCATTTGTAAAGTTCAAATAGCTCAGTTAGGAATGAGCGGACTAAAGAAGGGCAAGGATTATTTATTTATATCTATTTATACAAATAATTATAAAAGAAAAAGAAAAACTAAAAAACGGTTGCCTGTAAAGTCGGTTTTACGGGCAAATACTTTAAATGTGATGGATTGGAGTGGGAGAGAGACGCAAGGCATTCGCCAGTCCGGCGGGCCTCTCTTTCGTTCGGTGACTCATCGTAACAGACGTGAGCGGGCGTTACACTTGTTCATGAGTGACTCCAAGCCGCAACCTAATTTAAGACGTTGTCACGTCAAAAAAGCACATGTATCAAAGCGGACTTATCCCTTGTTGATGATTGCGTCTTCGAATAAAACCTCAGGACGCTGGTTTGCGTATACGTGTATTTGCGAATTTTGACGATTTTACACAAACGAATTAGGTTGCGCGTACAATGGTAAGTTGATGTATATAATTCGAATTTGTTACGACGATTGATTGATTGACGTTGACGGAAGTGACGTTTAGATCTGGATTCCGGCGTTAACATCCTTTATTATAGCGGTATGTTTTGTGCTATTTGTACCACCCGTGGGCAAATTGCCTGAGCCGATGAAATTCACCTCCGAAACTAGGTCCTGGTAGTAAACCAGACCCGCGGGGATGGGGGCAATGTGTACAACGGTACGTTGGAGCATGGCGGAGCACTGTCAGGTTTTTAGTCGTTGGGAATCCGACATACGCCGCTCGTCCGTTGGGTGGTGACGACCCATAATGGGTTTTCCTGACAAAAGAACCACTAAAAAAGTACTAACCCACGTTCCTCCTCGGCACTTTGATGGTGAAACTAGCCTCGGCGTCCTTCTTTCCGCGTAGCGCTGGGTCCTGCTGCGGCTCGCAACCGCGCGCCCAGTCGCCGCACGTCTCACGCACCGACACTATTATACTGACAGAAGCATAATTGAGCACATGGCTGACAAAGCCTTGCTTGGAAATTTTGTCATCATCCTCCTGCCCTTATCCCACTCTAAGTGGGGTCGGTACAACATGTTACAAACATGTCACATGATTTGGCTGCGTTTTTAACGGCCACCTGCTTGACGTCAACTTACCTCCATCATATTTTACGACACCTCGGTAAGAAAGAAGTCTATTCTACTAAACCGGATACCACACGGTGGGTCAACTTACCTTAGTCGCCTTTTATGACAGCTCAGTAAGAAATGAGGGTGGTCTATTCTACTCAGCCGTATACCACACGGCGGGTCGACTTACCTTAGTCGCCTTTTACGACAGCTCGGTAAGAAATGAGGTTGTTCTATTCTACTCAGCCGTATACCACACAGCGGGTCGACTTACCTTAGTCGCCTTTTATGACAGCTCAGTAAGAAATGAGGGTGGTCTATTCTACTCAGCCGTATACCACACGGCGGGTCGACTTACCTTAGTCGCCTTTTACGACACCTCGGTAAGAAATGAGGGTGGTCTATTCTACTCAGCCTTATACCACACTGCGAGTCGAATTACCTTAGTCGCCTCTTACGACACCTCGGTAAGAAATGAGGGTGGTATTATTCTATTCAGCCGGATACCACACGGCGTTGCTTGGAAATTTTGTATATTAAAAAATATAAAAAAATAATCGGGTACAGGTGCAGCTCGATCCTAGGTATTTCCCCCCAAAACCCCCTACATGCAATTACCTAATATACCTGCAATTACCTAAATACAATTTCATGAAAATCGCTATATATATGTCTCTGTGTGTGTGTGTGTGTGTGTGTGTGTGTGTGTGTGTGTGTGTGTGTGTATATATCTGTGTGTGTGTGTGTGTGTGTGTCTGTGTGTGTGTGTATCTGTGTGTGTGTGTGTGTGTGTGTGTGTGTGTATCTGTGTGTGTGTCTGTGTCAGTGTGTGTGTGTCTGTGTCAGTGTGTGTGTGTCTGTGTCAGTGTGTGTGTGTGTGTGTCTGTCTGTGTCTGTGTCAGTGTGTGTGTCTGTGTCTGTGTCAGTGTGTGTGTCTGTGTCTGTGTGTCTGTGTCAGTGTGTGTGTCTGTGTCTGTGTGTCTGTGTCAGTGTGTGTGTCTGTGTGTGTGTGTCTGTGTCAGTGTGTGTGTCTGTGTGTCTGTGTGTGTGTGTTTGTGTGTGTGTACATATGTATATACATATGAACAAGATTAACTCATTTAAATATTAAAGATATTAGCATTAGAGATAATTACCGACTGCACCAATAAACAATTTTTGTTATTGTTTATTAATTTTAGCAGCTTTATCCACCGTGTGGTATCCGAGCAGAATAGACCACTCTCATTTCTTACCGAGATGTCTTAAAAGGCGACACCTACGCTTTCTGTATAAGCTTTTTTTTAAAGTGTTTTACTTTCGAACTAACTACTTGTTTAAACTGCTGTAATGGCAAAGCTCTTTTGATTTACCTCCGTATAAGATCCTTCTTGTTCTTGATCGCCTTCCTCAACGGTTCCCTCAGGACCAGCTGAACGAAGTCCTGGAGTTCCGCGTATATGGAGCGGCGCGCAGCATCAGCGAACACTGTCTCCATGCGAGCCATCAGCACCTGAAGCCCCTTGATCATGGCTATCACCTCGATCATGGCAAACTTCTCCTCTGATGTATAGTTGTAGCGGGTAGCCTGGGAACACATAACAATTATTAACGACCCTTAGCTGTGGTTAAGGTATGTTGGTGCAGTCGGTAGGATCCGCCGTGTGGTGTCCGGCAGAATAAAATAAGCCACCCTTATTTCTTACCGAGGTGTCGTAAAAGGCGACTACGGTCAGTCAATTTGTCGTGTGGTATCCAGTTGAGTAGAATAGACCACCCTCATTTCTTACTGAGGTGCCGTAAAATACGACTGAGGTAAGTTGATGTTAGGCAGGCGGCCAGTCGTAAAAATGCAGCCAAATCATGTGACAGCATGTTTATAACATGCTATACCGACCCCACTCATAGTGGGATAAGGCACGACGATGATGAACTAAGGTTAAAGTATTTCGTATGTTGGCGCAGTCGGTAGGATCCTTCGTGTGGTTTCCAGAACACAAGCACTACACACATTCACTATCACGCACTCAATAATCACTTGTTAGACATCTGGTAAATGTAAACATGTCGTCCTAAAAGGTGACTATAGTAAGTTGACCCACCGTGTGGTATCCGATTGAGTAGTATAGACCACCCTCATTTCTTACTGAAGTGCTGTTAAATCGACCGAGGTAAGTTCGTCCACCACGTTTTATCCAGCTGAGTAGAATAGATCACCCTCATTTCTTACCGAGTTTTCGTAAAAGGCGACTAAGGTAAGTTGACCCACGTTGTGGTATCCGGTGGAGAAGATAATACCTCCGTAAGGAAGAGGGTGTTTTACCACCCTCTTCCTTACGAAATTAACGACGTTTAACTAAGGTTAAGGTATTTCGTACGTTGGTGCAGTCGGTAGGATCCGTGTGGTTTCCAGCTGAGTAAAATAGACCATCCTCATTTCTTACCGCGGTGTCGTAAAAGGCGACTAAAGTAAGTTGACTCACCGTGTGGTATCCGGTTGAGTAGAATAGGCCACACTCATTATTACCGAGGCGTCGTAAAAAACGAGTAAGGCAAGTTGAGGTCAGGCAGACGGCCGGTTGTAAAATACGTATCCGAATAATGTGACAACATGTTATAACATGTTGTGTTGACCCCATTAAAAGTGGAATATGGGCAGAAGGATGATGATCAAGTGAAAAATAAGTTATATTTTGTTGAGGTTGTTATATAAATATATTATACCTTTGGTATATTGAATGCTAAATTAATGGTAAAATTATCATACCCTCTCGTATTCCTCAGCATCGGGTGGGCACCTGGGATTGGTGGCGTGGTCAGTCGGGTGCAGCAGCTTCCAAGAGCAAAGCTCCGTAAGCACCGAGCACCATGAGGAGAGCAGCTGTAGGCCCCGAAGGCAAAGCTCCGTAACTGCCTTGTTCTCTGCATCTGAGCCAGCTTCTTTGAACGTTGTGGTCACCTATGGCAAGTAATTAGAACATTGGTTCAACAAAAATTGGTTCGTATTTGTTGTAATATAAGAGTCAAATTCACTTGAGATATTTTGTTCTGTATCCCTACCACTGTAATAACGACACGAGATTAAACGTGAAATAGAAGTTTCTGGATTGATTAGTTCACTATATAAGCGGACGTATCGCGCGTCACAAGCATTCTGTATTCGAATAACGATGAGTGAAGAACTTGGAAGTGAAAAAAATTTTTATATTATAAAGAGCTCAGCTACGTTACTGACTGCTTAGGTATTTAAATTTTCTGAAAAGATGACCAAAGTTTCTGAACGAGTCACCAAGTGTTTTCCCCCAAACGAACCCTGTATAGTATATTACTGAATGTTCTACTATAGGTTTTGCAAACAGTTCGTATGTTGTACATAGCTTTAATCACACCCTAAGGTTTAAAGAGAAATTAGTTTGGTTTGGAGAATTTATGCACAACATTTTTTGACGAAGGTTCGTTTTACACATTAGTACCTATGATAAGATATTAAACGAATCCACTGATCACTTAAACTTATAGGATAACTTTGGCATAATTCTATCTTCATAAATATTAAAAAATATATATATATTCGAAAGTAAATATAATTACATTGATATCCTTGATCCAAGACTGACTTAGCGCGGCGCGGTTTTCAAACAACAGGAGAAAACAAAATAATTATGGTTCTGTCTCCCTCGCACTTGTATCTAGTCCCTCGCTCAAGATTATGCATTACATACGAAATGGAATAGAATAGGGTACGGTCATTCACCTTTTTATATCATGTAGCTTTAAAACAAAACGTAAGATAATTCCTGTGGTTAAATTACAAAATTAGCTGAAATTCTTTATGTAGGCTGCTAAGATGTGTATAAAGCACTTACTTCATTGCTGTATCTCGCTAATTCCGATATATAGTTCTGATGCTCCTCTCTTATCTGGGGCAGGTGGACCATCAGGTCTGCTTGCGGGGACAGGGGATTGGGACTCGACGACAACGGCCATCTGATTTGGCAATCAATTATCAAATCTTAGAAGAATTCGCAAATTCAAATTTTCTTTTCCATATTCAAATTCAAATTCAAAATATTCTTTATTCAAATAAACTTGTAAACAAGTGCTTTTGAATCAATTCTACTGCTGGTTCGGAAAGCTGTTCCTACCGAGAAGAGCAAGCAAGAAACTCGGCGGTTGCTCTTTGAAAAATATAATTTTTATGACTAGTTACATTTAGTCATTACTGTCTTGTACAGGGTCTAAGCGAGCTATATCAACAGATTCTTATCTTCTAAGTAATCCTAAACAGTATAGTAGGGTTGGAATCAGCCTCTTTTTAAGTGTGTATGAATTCACAATACTCACTTGCTGGGGTCGTAATGTTTGGATCTCTTGATGTAATTGAACGGTGCTATTTGCATATCACCAAACAGCGGTACCACTTCTAGATTCTGGAATATAGCAAACAGAGACAAATATAAAAGCCATAGCACCAAAGTCCTACTATTATATATATTATATCTTAATATTTAAATGAGTTAATCTTGTATATACATATATTTTCCGAATCTCGGAAACGGCTCCAACGATTTTCCTGAAATTCAGCATGTAGGAGGTGTTGGGGGAGAGAAATTGATCTAGCTAGGTTTTATGTAAAAAAAATATTGTTTTATCCCTATTTTTGGGCGTTAAAAAACACTAACATTTATATTGAATTGAATTTTCGCCATTAACTGTCAAGTCGACGTAGCTTATTCGGTTAGCGGGCAGCCTCGAGAAATGTGAGTGCCAAGGATCGATCCCAACTAAATAATTATTTTTTTCTTTTTTGAAAGTTTTTTTTTGTAAAAAATTCCCGAGCGAAGCTCGGTCACCCAGATATTATATATTATATTATATTAGTACCTGGACGCCGTGTGGTATCCGGCTGAATAGAATAGACCAACCTCGTTTCTTACCGAGGTGTCGTAAAAAGCGACTAAGGTAAGTTGACCCACCGTGTGGTATCCGGTTTAGTAGAATAGACCACCCTCTCTTACCGAGGTGTCGTAAAATACGACTAAGTTAAGTTGACGTCCAGCAGGCGGCCGGTCGTAAAAACGCAGCCAAATCATATTACAACATGTTGTGCCGACCCCACTTAGAGTGGGATAAGGGCAGGAAGATGATGATTATATTAGTACCTGGGAGACTGAGCCTAACTCGGTAATTTTTAAAAGAATGTAAATAAAAATTTAAAAGAAAAATTAAGAAATAATAGGGCAGGTGGGGCTCGATCCTAGGTATTATCACCTCTCTAGACCGCCCGTTCCCCAAATGAACTACCATGACTTTACATTTGACAGCAAAAAATTGTGATTGTATTCAACGTAAATTTAAAAAAAATTTAGAGCCCGAAAACAGGGATAAAACGACTTTTTTTTTTAAATAAAACTTATCTAGAACGATTTTTCTCCCAACCGGTAAAATCGTTGGAGCCGTTTTCCGAGAATCAGAAAATATATTTACAGAAATATACATACAAGATTAACTCATTTAAATATTAAAGATATATTAATTTGAATGTATTTATATATATGGTGACTGATCCGTTGGCGCAGTGGGTAGTGATCATGCCTTCAGTCCGCGGGTTTGCGGGTTCGATTCCCGTCGAGGGCCAACGTTTTCTATAGAAGAATTAGTTGGCTCTTCGAGCCTGGGTGTATATTTGTATTTAAGTATGTATTTAAAAATTATATATGTATATATTCACCAGTTGTCTGTCCATAACACAAGTATTAAGTTACTTACTTTGGGGACGGACGACAATGTGTGTAAGTGTCCCATATATTTATTTATTATTTATATTTATATATACATACAAGATTTAAAAATAAAACATTATCATCATCTTCCTGCCCTTATCCCACTCTAAGTGGGGTCGGCACAACATGTTATAAACATGCTGTCACATGATTTGGCTGCGTTTTTACGACCGGCCGCCTGCCTGATGTCAACTTACTTCTGTCGTATTTTACGACACCTCGGTAAGAAAGAGGGTGATCTATTCTACTGAACCGGATACCACACGGTGGGTCATCTTCCCTTAGTCGCCTTTTACGACACCTCGGTAAGAAAAGAGGATGGTACTATTCTATTCAGCCGGATACCACACGGCGGGTCGACTTACCTTAGTCGCCTTTTACGACACCTCGGTAAGAAAAGAGGGTGGTACTATTCTATTCAGCCGGATAACACACGGCGTAAAAAATAAAACATTATGAATTTCCAAATAATCGAATAATTGATATCAATTTGCTTTACTTACAAAACTCAATTATGATATTACCTTGAATATCCTATCGATCCGGTCCAAACGGATCTTCTTCTTCTGATCAAGCCGGTTGATGTTGCATATCTCTGAGTCCATCAGGAACAGACCGAAGCCCATCACCTGATGAGAAATTACACCATTAATTTATAGAATTACTAGCAGCCAGCCCCTGCTTCGCACGGGTATAAAATATATATCCCATGTCAGTCAGTGTAGAAAAAATGATTAAAATCGATCCAGTAGTTTTGATTTATTCATTACTGCACGTGACCGTAGCGTTAAATTTGGAGAAAAACAATTTTCTTTCCCTATACCAAGAAGAATTCCTGCTATCTTTGGAATATCTAAATTCATATAGTACATTTTTACTTATTTACTTTTATATTTTCCCTATGTATTTTATTTTTACAATTAATTACAGAATGTCTTTAAACAAACTCTTGAAAGAGCGACATCGCTGCTAAAGTCGAAGTGTTATAGGGCGAAGCGCGGCGTCCTCACGGCATTTTAAATCTGTAATATCTCCGAAAATGTTCACTTAAATTACATGCTGTAAACGGCCATATTGATCTATATTAAATCAACTATTTATTTAAGGTACTTAATTGGATAAGGATTAATGCTGTATTGTATAAGAATTGCTTAAAAAATATGGCATTATTTTTCGTAAAAAGAAAATGACAAAAAATGATATTGTGGGTTATCCATAAGAGATAAACATATACTATCGCGGACTTTTCTGTAGACCTTTTCAAGGTGTACAAATACTTAGTACATCATTTTGATAAATCTCGTAGGTTTTAGCCTGCGTTTGCAATTTAAACGGAAAAAATGTAATTATTTACGACATCACATTAGAAATCTCAAAAATTACAGTATTTCTCTACTCCGTATTGAATGTTATTATACATATAAACCTTCCTCTTGAATCACTCTATATATTTAAAAAAAACGCATCAAAATCTGTTGCGTAGTTTTAAAGATTTAAGCAGATATAGGGAAAAAGAATGCGACTTTGTTTTATACTATGTAGTGATGAAAACGGATTGCCCACTCTACACTTCTACTTCATCGCGGATTGTAGCAAAATAATTTTATTATTACTTTTGTATGTCACTATAATATTGAAAGGGTTAAACTGACTAACCCGTTGGTTTTGACGGTGACCCTGCCTTCGGCTCCGTGGGTCGCAGATTCGATTCCCGATGTGGAAATATTTTGAATTTGAATTGGAATAAAAAAATCACCTTGACCAGCATATGCTTCTCGGAGGGCGTTAGGTACATCTTGGTTTCAAACATATGAACGCATATGTTAACCACGTCCGCAAGAAGTTCCTCGTAACCTGAAAGAAATACTTTTATGTATTTCTAGTGATCCGGCCACGGGTTGTCGTAAAAGGCGACTAAGATAATTCGACCTGCCGTGTGGTATCCGGCTGAGTAGAATAGTACCACCCTCATTTCTTACCGAGGTGTCGTAAAAGGAGACTAAGATAATTTGACCTGCCGTGTGGTATCCGGCTGAGTAGAATAGTACCACCCTCATTTCTTACCGAGGTGTCGTAAAAGGCGACTAAGATAATTTGACCTGCCGTGTGGTATCCGGCTGAGTAGAATAGTACCACCCTCATTTCTTACCGAGGTGTCGTCAAAGGAGACTAAGATAATTTGACCTGCCGTGTGGTATCCGGCTGAGTAGAATAGTACCACCCTCATTTCTTACCGAGGTGTCGTAAAAGGAGACTAAGATAATTTGACCTGCCGTGTGGTAGAATGAGTAAAATAGACCACCCTTATTTCTTACTGAGGTGTCGTAAAATACAACTAAGGTAAGTTAACGTCAAATACGTAGCCAGAACATGTTGTGCCGACCTCACTTAGAGTGGGATTAGGGAAGGAGGATGTTGATTTTATAATAAGTAGTACCTGAGTGACCGAGCCTTACTCGGTAATTTTTCAAAATTATGTAAAAACAAAATTGAATAGAAAAATTAAAAATAATAGCCTAGGTGGGGCTCGATCCTAGGTATTCTCACCTCTCTAGACCGCCCGTTCTCCAAATGAACCACCATGACTTTACGTTTGACAGCGAAAAATTGTGATTGTATTCAATGTTAATTTCAAAAAAAATTAGAGCCCGAAAACAGGAATAAAACGACATTTTTTTTTAATTACACTTATCTACATCGATTTTTCTCCCCCTACATGCTGAATTTCAGGGTAATCGTTGGAGCCGTTTCCAAGATTCCGAAAATATACATATATACATACAAGATTAACTCATTTGAATATTAATAGATAGTAAATATGTAACAATAATTTCTTACCGTTGATCTTCTCTAAGGCGTCCTTGACAGTGTCACGTATTTTGTTCTGCGTCGCGAGGAACATGGAGAGGTTCTGCGACTCCTGGAGACTCTGGCTGTCCGACATCACCTTGAGGAACTGCGCGGCTCTGATGGGATACAGGATACAGTAGAGTGGTAGAACATCGATACTTAAATTCAAATTCAATCAATAATTTATAGAATTGGGCGTTACTTTGCGGAGATCCATAATACAAAAGTAATAACTGATTGGCCGTTGGCGCAGTGGGTAGTGACCCTGCCTTCAGCTCCGCGGGTCGCGTGTTCGATTCCCGCCGAGGGACAACCTTTTCTATAAATGAATGTGTTGGTCTTTGAGCCTGGGTGTATATTTGTATTTACGTATGTGTTTAAAAAATATACAAGTATATATTAACTAGTTGTCTGTCCATAACACAAGTATTAGGTTACTTACTTTGGGGACGGACGACCGTGTGTGAAAGTGTCCCATATATTTATTTATTATTTATTAATAATAAAATTATTTTGGTATAATCCGCGATGAAGTAAAATAGAAAATATATATAATGCTAAATGTAGAGTGGACAATCGGTTATCATACCTGATACATGCAGGATTCGTAAAAACACATGTACAAACCTCCACCACCGCCACCACTATACACAAGCACTATATACGTTCACTATCACAAACACAACAATTATTGCACCCCGAGATAGACTCCATGACCAAAATCACCAAGCATGCTTTGCGATTTTGGTCGTGGAGTCTATCTCCTGATGATGCTTGGGTTGCGGGACGAAACGATACAATAAAAACACTTTTAAAAGTAAAAACAAAGTGAACACTTTTAAAAAGTTCTCGCTCACCGCCTGTACGTTGAATAGTCGTTCTTAACGGAGCTCTTCATGTTCTTAAGCTCGTCGAGCACCGCGAACATGTTCACGAACTTGCCCAACGTAAGCAGGTACGCTTCTGAGACGAAGTCGCGCCGCTTCTCCGCGTGGCACAGTCGTCTCACTTCGCCGCAAAAGCGCTCGATGGCTTTACGCTACGGGATATAATAAACAAAAGTAAGATGTAACAATTATTTAGAAAAACCCTTGAAATTTAACATTTTATTAATACTAGCTATGCCTACGACGCGCTTCTACAATAAAAATCCGTAGTCCACACTAGATCACTACAGAAAGGTTTAAATTAAGTATAACAGATATGCTTATAAGTTAAGCATATTACAACAATTGAAGATTATTTGGATGGATAAATAAGCCTTAATTTGTAAATCCCTTCAGCTTCATACAGAACTGTGGTTTAATAATGTAAAATTGTAAATGTTTAAAACATTGACCGCCGAGTTTCTTTCTGGTTCGTCTCGGTAAGGGCAACATTCCGGACCAGTTGTAGCTTCTTTATTCATATTGATTGACGATTCAAAAGTGCAAGAGCTTATTTGAATAAAGATTATTTTGATTTTTATTAATCTATACTAATATGAAGCTGAAAAGTTTGTTTGATAGTTTGAACGCGCTTACCAGGAACTACTGGACCGATTTGAAAAATTCTTTCAGTGTAAGATAATCCATTTATCGAGGAAGGTTAAAGGCTATATAACATTACACTTAGATGAATAGGAGAGGAGCGCCAATAAAAGATATTGCAAAAATAATTTAAAGCCTTCCTTGCGTGCGCTAAGTAGACGGTGAATATTATTAAAAAATCTGTTATAATTAACTCACGATAACTACTTTTAAGTTAAAAATTTCAATTAAGAAAAAATTTGTGACACTGATTTACATACGAGGGAAGTTACCGGCACAACTTGTTCTATTATAACTTCTATACTATGAAATTCCACGTAACGCAAGCTTCTATAAATTATTTATTACTTTCATGTTATGGTAACGTACTTACTTACGTAACTTAACTTAGTAATGCCTTATTCTATAAACTACTAGTAATCGCCAGCGGCTCCGCCCGCGTGAAAAGATTAAAACCGTAATAGTCTTTAAATAACCATAAGAAATGGTTAAAGTGGATTAACCTTAAAATATACACATATGCTGTCGGGGTTTTTTATTTAGAACTTTTAGACGGAAACAATTTTGTCTTACATAATTTTTCAATAACTATCACCTTTAACTTAGCGCACGCAAGGAAAGCTTTAAATTTTGTTTTTGCAATATAAAAAAGATATTCCTGCTCCTCTCCTATTCATCTTAGCGTGATGTTATATAGCCTATAGCCTTTCTCGGTAAATGGACTATCTTATGCTGAAAGAATTTTTCAAATCGGTTTAGTAGTTCCTGAGATTAGCGCGTTCAAACAAACAATCAAACAAAAAAATACCAATCTACTTTTTGTTCTTTTGAAATTGGTATTTTACACATCTTGAGTACCGTTTATCTCCCAAAGCCACAATGATCCAAATTCCATAATCTGCCATCGTTAACGTTTCTGGGAGAATGCGCTGACAAACTTTCAGCTTTTATAAAATGACGAAGGTCTAGGATTCACGAGCTCTTATACCAAAACCTAAGTACCTAACTTCTTCTTCTTCTTCTTTATCAACCGGTGGACGTCCACTGCTGAACATATGTCTCCTTAAGGGATCGCCACAATCCACGATTTTGTGCCGCTTGGATCCAGCGGCTCCCCGCGACCTTTTTGAGGTCGTCAGTCCACCTCGTTGGGGGCCTACCAACGCTGCGCTTTCCAGTGCGAGGTCGCCATTCCAGCACCTTAGGACCCCAACGCCCATCGGTTCTACGTACTACGTGCCCCGCCCATTGCCACTTCAGACTCGCGATACGATGAGCTATGTCGGTGACTCTGGTTCGTCTACGGAACTCCTCATTTCTGATTTGATCACGTAGAGATACTCCGAGCATAGCCCGTTCCATCGCCCGCTGAGTGACTCTGAGCTTTCTTACATACCTAATTCTATGATTTTTTTTATTAGAGGAGCCTGTAAGTTAAGTGTACCTGGAAATACATAAACTGCAGCAGTTTGTCGACCTCTGGAGCAAGGACCTGCACAGTGCGCTCATATATATGAACCCTGTCTGGTTGTTCGTTAGACCTGGGCTGAGGGATGGCGCGACTGCAGCATCGCCAGGTGTACAGCATCACAGCATGAGCGTTCCCCTCCTCTAGAAGCTCATTCTAAAAGGAAATATATCTTTAATATTTAAATGAGTTAATCTTGTATGTATATAAATAAATATAAATAAATAAATATATGGGACAATTACACACACGGTCGTCCGTCCCCAAAGTAAGTAACTTAATACTTGTGTTATGGGTAACAGACAACTGGTGAATATATACTTATATATTTTTTAAATGCATACTTAAATACAAATATACACCCAGACTCGAAGACCAACAAATTCATTTATAGAAAATGTTGGCCCTCGGCGGGAATCGAACCCGCGACCCGCGGAGCTGAAGGCAGGGTCACTGCCCACTACGCCAACGGGCCAGTCCAATATTAATCTTAATCCATATTAATCTTTTATTTATTTATTTATTTATCAAATACTTAACCCACAAGACATTACAGTTACCCAATTCATCTTGTGGGGCTAAAATATGATTCCGGCCAGGATCGAACTGGTAGCCTTCTGCGTGTAAAGCAGATGTGATAACCACTACACCACGGAACCGATCGGAATCTCAGAAACGGCTCCAACGATTTTCCTGAATTTCAGCATGTAAAGGGTTTTTGGGGAGAAAAATTGATCTAGATAAATTTTATTTTAAGAAAATGTCGTTTTAACCCTGTTTTAGGGCTCTAAAAAATTTCTCTCTTTTTTAAAATTTACGTTGAATACAATCACTTTTTTCACTGTCAAACGTAAAGTCATTGTTCATTTGGGGAACGGGCGGTCTAGAGAGGTGATAATACCTAGGATCGAGCCCCACCCGCCCTAATATTTTTTCATTTTTCTTTTTTACATCATATACAAAATTACCTAGCAAGGCTCGGTCAACCAGGTACTTATAATTGAATTAAATAAGTTGTTAAACACTCTTGAAAAGCTTGTGTGGATAGCTCCAAGTTACCTTCTTAGGCAAAAGTAATAATAAAATTATTTTGCTATAATCCACGACAGGAATCGCAATCGCAAAGCATGCTTTGCGATTTCGGTCGTAGAGTCTATCTCCTGATGATGCTTCGGTTGCGGGGCGAAACGATTGTTGAGTTTGTGATAGTGAACGTATATAGTGCTTGTGTGGTGGCCGTGGTGGAGGTTTGTGCATGTGTTTTTTACGAATCCTGCATGTATCAGGTATGATAACCGATTGTCCACTCTACATTTAGCATTATATATATTATCTATTTTACTTCATCTCGGATTATAGCAAAATAATTTTATTATTAATTTTGTATTATGGATCTCCGCAAAGTAACGCCTAATTCTATAAATTAAATGACCTTCTTAGGGTTCATATCAGAGCAGCACAATATCTTCCATTGTGGAGATCCTTGATCCCCTAAGAGAGTTTAAATAAAAGACCAAGACCTATATAGTGATAAATAGCTTATATTTACCAAGTTTGCATGGACAGTGGCCTCCTCAATGTACTTGGCGATTCCGGTGACAAAACCATTTCTATCCTCAAAATTAGTGTCAAAGTTGGCCTGGTAAAGGATGGAGCATGGTGCTGCTTCTATACAAGGTTGTTCATCTGTAAAGGGAGTAAAGAATTTCTAAAATGTCTGTTTTTTTTATTTATTTTTTTATACTTTTATAATGTTCTTATCATGTTTTTATAAAAGTACGCCGTGTTGTATCCGGCTGAATAGAATAGTACCACCTTCATTTCTTACCGAGGTGTCGTAAAAGGCGACTAAGGTAAGTCGACTCGCCGTGAGGTATAAGGCTGATTAGATTAGACCAACCTTATTTCTTACCGAGGTGTCGTAAAAGGCGACAAAGGTAAGTTGACCCACCGTGTGGTATGTGGTTTAGTAGAATAGACTACCCTCTTTCTTACCGAGGTGTCGTAAAATACGACAGAGGTAGGTTGACGTCAGGCAGGCGGCCGGTCGTAAAAACGCAGCCAAATCATGTGACAATATGTTTATAACATGTTGTGCCGACCCCACTTAGAGTGGGATAAGGGCAGGAAGATGATGATGTTTTTATAAAAGTAGTAAATTATCTGCCTATTATTCTCCCACTGCTAGGCATAGGCCTACTCTCTCGGTTTCTGGAGAGAAGGATTGTATCTACGACCTACCACACTGCTCCAATGCAGATTGATAGTATACACATATCCCCAGATTTCTTTAGAGACATGCAGGTTTCCTCACGATATTTTCCTTCACCGAAAAGCATGTGATAAATTGCGATCATCAATTAGACACACAAGTTTTAATAAAAAAACTTATTGGTGTCTGTGCGGGTCCGAACCCACGATCTCCTCGAAAGAGATGCACTGTGTTACCGCTGGACTATCAAAGCTGACTTTTTATACCTTAATATTAGTTCAAAATAAGAAATATTGGTCTTAGATCAAAACTGGTAACATAAACAAACATTACACATCTTTACCATCATAATGTAATTGTTGACATTTATATATTATACTTTGTATTATATATAGTGTGTATGTATATATATTTATTTATATATAAATATATTATATATCTCTTTTATTTTTATTGTTAAATTAGGAAATTATTAGTAGGTAATTCTAATTCATAATGTTTGATATTTGCGTACAAACTTTTTCTTTAATATAAATTGTCTCACTTCGTAGGTTAGCTGGCAGAGATCTCTGTCATAGGGATAAGTTGACCTTTGTACACTTTTTTTACCAATAATGTTTTTCTTCCAACATTTTTTATGGTACATAAATAAATAAATAAACATATCTATGTTAGTCTATAGGCACTTAAATCCACACACTTGCCCCCGAGCAAGTCAGATTAAGTTGATGGAGTCCAAACAAAATCTATTTACTGTTTAAACTATCCCTGAAATCGCCCTCCCATTGAGTGTGTTTACATACTTTTATCTGAAAAATTCCAGTCCATAAGAACCCAAGTTCATAAAGTCTTTGATATCATCATCTTCCTGTCCTTATCCCACTCTAAGTAGGGTCGGCACAACATGTTAAAAACATGCTGTCACATGATTTGGCTGCGTTTTTACAACCGGCCGCCTGCCTGACGTCAACTTACCCCAGTCATATTTTACGACACCTCGGTAAGAAAGAGGGTGGTCTATTCTACTAAACCGGATACCACACGGTGAGTCAACTTACCTTAGACGGCTTTTACGACACCTCGGTAAGAAATGAGGTTGGTCTATTCTACTCAGCCGGATACCACACGGCGGAAAGTCTTTGATATCATAATAACAAATATTACTGTTATATTATTTGATGTTACTAACATTGTTGTTAAGTTGTTAAGTTTAAGTAATAGTTTTTTATAAAAAATTCCTGTAAGTATTATTTAATTTGTCTCCTTTTAGTAATATAAATAATTTTTGTACCTTACTACCTATGATAACGCTGTACTCGCCTTAAAAAGTGTTTTACCTAGAACTTGCCGTATGAAAAAGTGTATTAATAAGTATGTGTAAAATGCTATTGGCTTGTCATAATAAATAAATAAATAAACATTAAATTCAAAATATTCTTTATTCAAGTAAACTTGTAAACAAATGCTTTTGTAAACAAGTGCTCATTTGTCAGCTCTATTGTTGGTCTGGAAATTGCTCCAACCAAGAAGGTGCAGCAAGATACTAAGAGATTACTCTTTTGAAATTATAATATAATTTTTTTATTATATAAATAACTCTCAATAGTAGATTTTCATAGAATAGTAGATCTCAATAGTAGATTTATCAGTTTGATTGTTATTTTTATAGTTATATCATCATTCTCCTGCCCTTATCCTACTCTAAGTGGGGTTGGCACATGTTATGAGCTTGTGGTCAAATGATTTGGCTATTTTACGACCAGCCGATGTCAACTTATCTGAGTCGCCTTTTGCCACACCTCAGTAAGAAAAACGGTGGTCTATTCTACTCAGCCGGATACAACACGGCGGGTCAACTTACCTAAGTCACCTTTTATGACACCTCAGTAAGAAATGAGGGTGGTTTATTCAATACAGCAGTAATTTTTATAGTTATAATTATAAGTTATTACTTTGATAAGCTTATACCGGAAATGTGTCAATGTTTATTTCGTAAGACATACCAGGCAATGTTAACTCATCCAATACGTCGACGTTGCTTAAAGCATCCGAAAGCGACACCTTTTCACTCACAGACATGATTCTTTAAACGAAATGTAACGTAAAATACGCCAAGTTTTTATATTGCTTCTTAAGCAGCTCTATTCTTTCAATTATATCACTATAATAACACACAGCAGCTAATTGTCTTATGCCCACTACCACAAGGTAAGACAAACTTTCCAATCATGCAACAATCCAATTTAAATTGTAATTTCTAACAATAAATAATCAGAAAATATTTGTTGATAGTAAAGAGCAAATACAGAAAATTTGTGTAGTGATGTGATGATGCAGTGAAGATTATTTGTCACTTCCATCGCTAATTCGTCGTATGAAATCGATACATGATCGCTACTACAGATAAATCATAAAATATGAATTTGAACATCAATATTAATTATTGTATTCAGTAGTCTTTAGCATTAGCAACATTATATTAGTTTTTTTTGTGTTGGTTTTCTTTTTCTATATATAATAGTTTTTTCTATAATATATACTATTACATTAGCTTAATTCTATCTCTGAATTTTCGTTACTTAATTGTTAATAAAGTTCTTATCACCTTTAATTGAAATACTTCTTATTTTTATTAATTCAATTTATAATATTAATGTGAGTATATGTTGCCTGGTAAGCGTGTATTTTATTGTTGGTACATAATTAAACATTTTTATTTCGGCTGGTCCACTTTAATGATCTTGTTATAACCATCGAATAAATTAAATCAATTTATACTATTTAATTAATATTAACCTATCGATTACTTTAACTCTCGTAAGTCGCATCACTATGAGATAAGACAGTAATTTTTTGCCAATCAGTGGCGACGCCCAATATGCGTTCAGAAATATCAAAACTTTTTTTTTTATAGTTAAACAACGTTGTCATATAAAATTAAGTAAATAATAATTGTCTTTTCGTTAAAAGAATAATTTCCTATATATTCTTATGACATCTTATGGACAAGCATTGGAATCAATCTTTTGCTTTGCTTTTACTTACACTTTTTTACTAGAGTAGGTACTTAGTATATGTTGTAATCAACCTCAAAAAAATATATACACAACAATATATATATATACTTTAAAAAATTATAATTTTGATAATAATTTATTTAGGTACCAACGTTAAATCCTGATAGAAATACAATAATAATTAAAATTATATTTTGAAAAGAGAAAGAGTTCCGCTAAGTTTCTCGCTGGCGTTACTCGGTAGGAACAGCTTTCTGAGGCATCAGTAAAGTTGACGATTTAAAAGCACTTGCGTACAAGTTTACTTGAATAAAAAATATTTTGAATTTGGAATTTGAACTGCATTATAAACGGCTTTGTAACGGTCCGGTTATTATCATTACGGCACATTTTTAATCATATGTTTAATCGGACGCCCACCCTATAAGATTCCCGAGGCGTTCGATGCATCTGGTGCTTCCGATGCATCGTCCAGCGGAGGGCCACTTTTAGAGAGGCCCCGACCCAGAGGTGGCGCACTCTGGGGTACAGAGTTGCTGCTGGCGAGGATGGGGGCAATGTCTTCATGGGTACCCTATCCCCACCATCGGCAGCGTAGTGGAGCACACAGGTTATTTTAGTCGGTGCGAGTCCGACATAACTGTCGCCTGTCCCCGTCGGGCCGCGGTACCCATAAGGGTTTTTTCCTGTATAAAAAAAAATGTCTCATTTTTTTGAGAAAACGGTTGGAGTTTGAAAATACCACGCCGCCCCAAGACATCGCTCATGGGTTGCAATAGTGGAACAACTCAAAAAATCGTGTGTCATGATTAAATACCTTTTAACCGCAACTTCATCCGGGTGGACTGTTGTTGTGATAGGTTGATAATTATTAATTATTTTTTTTTTTAAGCAACAACAAACAAAATGTTAAAATTTCATACAAAACGGTCAACTACTAGTGCATGGTCAATTACTAGTGCACTTACCTCAGACATAAGTTATAATAGAAAAACTCATTGGTGCCTGCCCGGGATTTGAACCCGTGACCTTCTGGAAAGAGTCGCACGGTTGTCACACCGTTTGGCTATCACAACTTATTAATACTGCTTTGTATCTCAAGATTTAAAAAAAAATTGCTTATTAAGGAAAGCATTGACATAAACAAGGTTTATAATAAAAAACGATAAATTTTTATTTCTTATCATTTATTAACTTTAAAATAAATATAATGGACAGTATAAGGTATAAGTTTACCTTTAAAACCACCTTAAAGTTAGGTTGCCATAAAGATAAACCATGTTCATAATAATAAAAAATATAAACTAAGCGCCATAACATACTATATACAAAATCTCCTAATAAATAATCAAGAATGTACAAACTTAAAAATCTATAAGTATTCTAATAAAAAAACGGTTGCCTGTAAAGTCGGTTTTACGGGCAAACATTTTACGTGACAACGTCTTTTTAAATGTGATGGATTGGAGTGGGAGAGAGACGCAAGGCATTCGCCAGTCCGGCGGGCCTCTCTTTCGTTCGGTGACTCATCGTAACAGACGTGAGCGGGCGTTACACTTTTTCATGAGTGACTCCAAGCCGCAACCTAATTTAAGACGTTGTCACGTCAAAAAACATTGAATCATAGTACCGAAACCATAGAGTTACTAGAGTAAAAATGTGACCAACAAAAATAAAGAGAACGCAAATGAGGAATGGAAATACTTAATACTATTTCTCTCACTCTTTTATATGTCATTAGACAAAGATAACTATATGAGTTTCATTTACCCTTTCTTATAATTTGTTGCGAAACTCACTTACGCTTAGCTATGGCTTCCTCTATAATAACTCTATGACCCAAAATTATTATGTAGCTTCATTGTACGGTATTCGAAAAATTCTAATCAGTCGAATTACACATTAAAACCTTTCTATTAATAGAAAAATGATGGAATTATTTTGCTGTAAACCGCATTATTAACAAAATATATGAAATGCTAAGTATAGGAAAGAGATTATCCAGAATATTCTTATTTTCATTAAAAGATAAATAATTATAACATGGCGTAAAAAGTACGTAACATTGACATATATTCCACCCTTAGTTAGTATTAAAATGACTTAGTTCAATAAGTTGTTACGGCAGTAAGTAATAAAAGTAAGTAGCGGCCTGTTACTATCCCACTGCTGAGAATAGGCCTCTTCTCTCCGTTTTTGGAGAGAAGGATTGGAGCTAAGACTTACCACGCTGCTCCAATGATTGGTAGGTTACACATATCCCCAGATTTCTTTAGAGACATGCAGGTTTCCTCACGATTCCTTCACCGAAAAGCATGTGATAAATTGCGATCATCAATTAGACACATAAGTTTTAACAGAAAACCTCATTGGTGTCTGCCCGGGTCTGAACCCACGACCTCCTCGAAAGAGATGCACTGTGTTACCGCTGGACTATCACAGCTCACTTTTTATACCTTAATGATATTAGTTCAAAATAAGAAATATTGGTGTTAGATCAAAACTGGTAACATAAACAAACATTACACATCTTTACCATCATAACGTAATTGTTGACATTTATATATTATACTTTGTATTATATATAGTGTGTATGTATATATATTTTTCAAATAGCAATAAATCGTAGAATAGCGCCTACAAAACTCGTAAGTGTCAAATAGATCCATAACTTGGGAAAGCAATAATTTGTAGCATGACGTCATAGATGGCATAGAAATAAGGATTACAATGTAACTAAGTTAATTTTGAATTAGGTCACTTTAATACTAAACGAGCGATATAATAATAACACATAATTATGGAGATATTCTATTAACATTATTGAAAGGAAAAAATATTTTTACATAAAATAAAATAACGCAATTAATTAATAATTTAATAATAATAAAATTGAGACTTTGAATACCATGATTAAGTGATTAAGATAATATATAAACTAAAATGGAACGTAAGGTGAATGAATGAAACGGAATGCAAGTGTGTGAGCGAAACGGTATGACAGGAAGGAGGGAGAAGAGAGAAAGGAAGGACCACAGAGTACATTATATAGGAAAGACGTACGAAAAAGGACAGATGGGAAAGTGCGCAGTGACAAATAAAATTAAGTTTATTAAAAACTAAGAGTGTACATTGCCTTGGATATCACGAAAACTACATAACTAATAATTCAACCATTACAGAAATCATCGTTCTCATGCCCTAAACATGTTTAAAACATGTTGTCACATGATTTGGCTACGTATTTTACGACCGGCCCCCCGCCTGACATCAACTTACCGTAGTCATATTTTATTACGACACCTCAGTAAGAATGAGAGTGGTCTATTCTGCTCAACAAGATACAACACGATGGGTCAACTTACCTTAGTCGCCTTTTACGACACCTCGGTAAGGAATAAGTATGGTCTATTCTACTCAGCCGGATACCAAACAGCGGGTCGATTTACCTTATTCGCCTTTTACGACACGTCGGTAAAAAAGACGGTGGTCTGTTCTACTCAGCCGAATAACACACGGGGGGTCGACTTACTTTAGTCGCCTGATATGACACGATAGGAAATGAGAGTGGTCAACATTACAAAACCCACGAACCTCAATATGAGGTAATATAAAACAATGTAACGGCATATATACACGCAATAACAAAACAAATGCAATGAATGTATCGCAATAAAGCTTGTAGGTTATGAACAAGGGATCGAAACAGTTGTATTATCTAAAGCAAGCCCGTCTTAGGAACAACCGACGCCCGGGTGTACGCACAAGGGGCCGTAGCACCCCAAATCACCCCTCGCAAATCAAAGGCGCCCCGCCCCACAACGGGCGACACCCTGGTGCATTGAACCCCCTGCACCATGGATCTAGAGGGACCAAATATGAACTACAATATATAGCAATCAGATTCACCTACCTTCTTGACCTAGTTGCCAAGCACGAAACAAGAATAGGCATTTTTAGATCAAACGAACTTAGACTGCATCGTCGCTTTTCATCTTGCATAGTTGTTGAGCGTTTGGTTTTTTTACAATATAAATAAGAAGACGGACAGGAATGAGCGGGCCATATATACAATTCCAAACATCCAATCTCATATAAGGTTGCTGAACAGCTGAAGGTACCAGTCAGTTAGGCACTTCACCAGGCAGCTGAGCGTACACAATTAGTAACCAATGCGAAATAAAGTCCCGATCCTCAGCAGTGAGGGAACGAAGAAGAAGGCGAATCTCATATACTTGTCAAGAGCTTAAGTATTTACCAATATAAAATTAAAGGCAAGTTGGAATGGACATACAACTTATGTAGATTTTGGGTTGAGTTTTGGAAGATCCATTACTAGAACCGCCATAATTGGACAGACGACTTGACAATAAAGCAATCTTCACTTGGTATAATCTTGGATATCAATTGAAGAAACCAATGACAGACACTGAAAATAATGAAAGCTGTGCTGACTCGTTAAAACGAGTCGTTTAAACGTCGTTACAACTCCTTTGACATTGAATGTATACGAAAATCGATAAATAATTATATTGCTTAATCAATAAAGATGGAAGGCACAAATATTTGAATATTGGGACAAATAGCTCGTTATCACTCAAGTTCCTAATAATTATTGAAGCAATAATGTTACTTATTAATTAAAAGGAAGTAAGGTCTTTAATTATATGCATTATAGGAATCCCCAATAATAAGACAGAGTTAAAGATAAAAACTGAAATTAAATTTCTGTTTTCACGTAACCTAAGACCAATCCTGAACTTGAAGAAACCCATGTCCAACAGTGGAAACGCTGAAAACCGTTCAAGCTTGTTATAGCTTATAAGTTCCTCATAAGATGCAGCTCGCTTGACGTTGGATGTAATGGCAAAATGAATGTAAGCACAAATATTTAAATATAGGGACCAACAGTTCCCTATTTTTCATAAGTTGCCAATGAAATCATACTTGAGTTCGGATATTGTTGCAATATTAATTATTAAATCGAATATAGCGTATTCAATAAAAGAAAGAAGGCACAAATACTTAATCTAAAGACCTCGTATTATATCTCGTACCTTATAGCCCATAATTTATTAATGGAGCTCTTTTATTGTGGAGTAGAACCGACAAAACTTTGATGCAACGAATATGATGTTTATACAATTATAATGAGATGAGAATTGATTGGGTCCAGATGACGGAATTCCTCAACAGTAATGACATGATATTTTGTAAAAGCTCTTTTAAAAGTTGTTAGAAACTAATAATGCTATAGTCTTTTAATTTAACTTCAATGACTAACAAATACCAACTTACATTATTAAAAATGTTCATTCAAACTCTATAGGCACCTCTTGAACTGAAATTTTGTACTTCACTTTATTCTGCGCACGATCTTTATCACTGTTCAAATCAAACCGTCCATCATTACCGTTTACATAAATATTCGTGTCTAACTCAGTCAATTCACATATAGGCGCTGGTATTTCAAAGTCCAATGAATTCATGTAATCGTCATCATCTATATGCGTTAGGTCCATGTAGTCTGGTCTAAACTGGTCTGGGAACTGGTCTGGTCTCATGCACGTCGTGTCAGACATCCGGAAGCATCTGTGCGAGTGGGACTGCGGCCAGACCATCTCCTCGCACACGTCACATTGCATCCCGTCGCTTCCATGGTCCTTCCTGACGCCATGCACTGTAAGCATATGCCGCGTCAGAGAGTAGTTCGACGACAAATACTTGCCGCATTTCTGCAAAAGATTCGACTACATTATTACTTGAACAACCGCAACTCGACGCAAGTTTAAGACTTTCGCTCTGGGCCATTTAAGTGCAATGCTAGATTTTGGTGCCAAATTTAACAAAATAACGCAACTTTAAGGGGACAATTTAATTTTTAATGTTAATATTTATATATGTTACATAGGGGTGCAAAATAATTTTTAACGTGGGGCATGGACCAAAAAATGTTGGGAAACACTGGTCTAAACTTTAGAAGCTTTAGACTCTAAAGCTTTTAAATTTGACAGGGAATGTAACATTAGATCTCTTGAAGAGTTCTACATCAAACAATGAACGTCAGACCATCGGCTTAAGGGAGAAGAGAGATATTAACTTAACTCTCCGAAATAAAAGTCAAATATAATTTGTATTTCTAAAATTGTTAGTATTAGCGGAAATGGGGGAAAGCGGAATTTTCGATGAAGCAATATAGTTCTTGTACAGAGCGGAGATTGTCACACAAGTCTCTTATTCTGCATGCAATGGCGTAAAACTTTTTTTTTACAAATATATGGGACACTTACACACGGTTGTCCGTCCGCAAAGTAACTTAATACTTGTGTTATGGGTGACGGACAACTTGTGAATATATACTTATATAATTTTAAATATATACTTAAATATAAATATACACCCAGGCTCGAAGTACCAACAAATTTTGTTAAAAAATATTTGCCCTCAGCGGAAATCGAACCCACGACCCGCGGAGATGAAAGCAGGGTCACTACCCACTGCACCAACGAGCCAGTCATACTAACTTAACTAATAGAACAACAAAAGGTTTTATTGCATTGAAGCTTATTTAATTAATATAATAATTATTAATAACAACTTTAATAGACAATAATAGATAAGTATAATTAGTAAGTTGCATGTCTTTATTAGGCAGATTGATGATACTGTATTATATATCTAACATCTAAATGTTTACACAATCTAGGCAACAAATAAATAAATAAATAATTAAATAGAAATATACTTCACTAGCAGCCTGCCCCTGCTTCGCACGGGTATAAAATATATAGCCCATGTCACTCAGTGAAAAAAATGATTAAAATCGATCCAGTAGTTTTGGTTTATTCATTACTGCCCGTGGCCTGCAAGCGTTCAATTCCCCTCTCACTATACTAAAAAGATTTCCTGCTATCTTTCGAATATCTAAATTTATATACTACATATTTACTTATTTATTTTAACATTTTTTATTTTTTTATTTTATTTTTAATTTTATTTTTACAATTAATTACAGAATGTCTTTATATACAACATTCACAGCTTCCTTGTCATGAAACAAACTCTTGAAAGAGCGACATATAGCTGCTAAATTTGAAGTGCAAAGCGAGGCCTCACGGCATTTTAAATCTGTAATATCTCCGAAAATGTTCACTTAAATTACATGCTGTAAACAGCCATATTGATCTATATAAAATCAACAATTTATTTAAGGTACTTAATTGGATAAGGATTAATGCTGTATTATATAAAAATTGCTTTGAACATAAGGCATTATTTTTCGTAAAAAGTAAATGACAAAAAATGCTATTGTGGGTTGTCCAAAAGGGATACACATATACCATCGCGGACTTTTCACAATAATCCTAATATACAAAGGAAAAATAGTTTGAACATAAAACACTTTTATATACATAAGTCCATACATTTTTATATAGTCGGGCAGCGAATCTGATACTACCCTACATACATCCTCCTGCCCTTATCCCACTCTAAGTGGGGACGGCACAACATGTTATAAACATGCTGTCACATGATTTAGCTAAGTATTTTACTACCGGCCGCCTGCCTGACGTCAACTTAACTTAGTCGTATTTTACAACACCTTGGTATGAAAGAGGTTGGTCTATTCTACTCAGCCAGATACCACACAGATATCTAATATAATTGCAATACTATTTCGCAGAGCAATATTCATCTTAATATCGTCCGTAAATAAAAGAGAAGAACTAATGAAATTGTTGTAAAGAGAGTCTATTGTATTTTAGTTTTCACAAGTCTCAATAACTGGTATGCGGCTTAGGCAGTGTTTATTAACAAACAATATTAGTTTCTATTTTTATATCTATACTAGCAATAGCCAGAGGCTCTGCTCGCGTAATCATAAAAATGGTTAAAGTAGGTTATCTTTAAAAGCTAGACATATGCTGTCACTTTAATTAAAAACTTTCAGAGGGGAACAATTTTGTAATATATGAATTTTTTTATAAATTTCACAGTTAATTTTGCTTAGGTTTTTTTGCTTTGCAGTTAATTTAAGGAAAGCTTGAAATTTGCCGTTTTCGTACTATTTTTCATTGTTGCTTCTCTCCTATTCTTCTTATCGTGATGTTATATAGCTTATAGACTTCCTTAATAAATGGACTATCTTACAGATAGTTTAGTTCAAAGACTTTTTCAAATTGGTCCAGTAGTTCCTGAGATTAGCGCATTCAAATCAAACAAACAAACAAACTCTTCAGCTTTATATATTAGTATAGATTAATGTAAGAACAAAGGCTACTGTATGTTACAAAACATCTCATCTTTCAACATTTTTTTGACTGGCCCGTTGGAGCAGTGGATAATGACCCTCCCTTCAGCACCACAGGTGGCGGGTTCGATTCCCGCCAAAGACCAACATTTTCTATAAATAAATTTGTTGGTCTTTGAGCCTGGGTGTATATTTATACTTAAGTATGTATTTAAAAAAATATATAAGTATATATTCAACGCCGTGTGGTATCTGGCTGAATAGAATAGTACCACCCTCATTTCTTACCGAGATGTCGTAAAAGGCGACTAATGTAAGTCGACCCGCCGTGTGGTATCCGGCTAAGTAGAATAGACCACCCTCTTTTTTACCGAGGTGTCGTAAAATACGGCAGAGGTAAGTTGACGTTAGGCAGGCAGGAAGATGATAATATAAGTATATATTCACCAGTTGTCTGTCCATAACACAAGTATTAAGTTACTTTGGGGATGAACGACTATGTGTGTAAGTGTCCTATATATTTATTTATTTACCTCACACTGATGTCTTGAAATAATAGTCTTTTTAGTAACTGGGTCTATTATTGGCTTTTTTAACTGTCCATTTAAATTAAAATTCTTTACAGCAAAGTTAAACGTATCTTCTAATTTATTCTCTGGTAATGTAACCCTTTCCAAAATAAGTTGTGGTTGCAGAAAAGACGGCAATTTCTCGTTTATATTATATGTCATTGCAGCTAAATTTGCATTCATATTTTCGTTCTCTGTTGATTTTAGAAAATGAGTCCACTTATGTTGTAGCATTTCCGTTTCTGTATGAAACTTTTCATAGCATTGATCACAAACAAAATTCGGGTCGGCCATTGCACATGTCTCTTGATCTGGAAAGACAGAAACATGTTTTTCAACCAATTTTTTATCTTTGAATATCTTGCAATTAGATAATACCCTATGTATACCATTTTTACGTGCCGATATCATTGAACTGGAATGTTTAGTGTGTATGTATCTTATATGATGTTTAATTTCATACTTAGTTTCAAATCTCTCCTTGCATATATCGCATATAAAAATAGAACCAGTATGTTCGTAGCTATGGTCCCTGAGATCCATGATATGGAACAAAATTATGTGACAAGTTTTACATTCATATTTTTTCACAGTTTTACATTTAGTTCGTCTATGTTCCAAATATTGTTTTTTATCTGGTAGCAGCTGTCTGCAAGAGTCACAGTGTAATTTAATGTGCACCTTGAACAATTTCCTGTCTATAAAATCTTTAGAACAATAAAAACATATATAGCACCTACTTTTTTTATGAATTTGCTGCATGTGGGACTCCAATAAGTTATAATGTTCAAATATCTTCGGGCACTTCCGGCATTTGTGGTAATTTTTCACCTCATGAATAATAACTGTATCAGAAAATGACACCCGTTTTGGACTTTTTGTTTTGGGCATATAAAATATATTATGTTTTTTTTCCTGATGATTTCTGAACTTTATCTCACTGAAGAATATTTTTTGACAGATATTACATTTTAATTTAACATTGTTTAATTGATTTTCTTTCCTATCACTCGTATACAACTCTTTGAGTTTCTCCAAATTTTTTCGCTCTAACAGAACGGAACATTCTTTCAAAAAGTTTGTTATTGCTGGTAATGGCTCGACCTCTAAATGTTTCGCATTTAAATCTGGCGGCACATCTAACTCCATTTTACTCAAATATGGCTTTATATCACATCGCTCGCAAAGCACTACGGGTACTTTCTCGAAACCGCGAAAAATTTTTTCGAATTCAAACGATAAGTTTCCATCATGGCTCTTCTCTGGTTCATATAATTCCAAGGAATCTCTAATGTACCCATTACAACTTTTAGCCATCAGAAAAGAAGAGGGAAATAAATAAACAGAGAAATTATGTTGTTAGAAACGTCAACAGTTCACTCAACCATCGACATCATAGATTACTATCCTATATTAGGCTTGGGTAAAAAATATCGATATATCAAAATATCGATATTTTATCAGAAAATAATCGATATAAATCAGCGATATTTTTTCCCGCGATATATCGACTTTCGATATTTATTTTTAGATATCAAAATCGATATATTTTTTTAAGTTCTGCTGTCTGCTTTTGCGTCACATCATGTATTTGACTTTTACAAATCTGATCCAATAAAGTTCTGGATAAATTGTCGTCATTTCACGCCGGTTCTCTTGGATATAGCTCTAAAATATATGATTTGCCAAGCTTCTTCAGTGTCATCTGAAAGGGTATCTTCAGTGGTGAATTTGGCTGTACCGAATGAAAGGAGCAGATTAACAGGGGAGCACATCATACAAAGAGTGCTCCTGATGTCAATATTAGACAAATATTGGTATGAATGAATAATGTATTTTTGTTGTGTTGATGATGTTGATTTTACTTGGCTTTTCTGTATTTTCAAATAATAAAACTGATGTCAAAACCACCAGATGTGTATTTGCTTTCAAATTTCGAATATTTTGGCAATTTTTATAGATAATCGCTTATTGCACAGACAATATCGATATATCAATATATCGATATATTTAGTCAATACTTATCGATATATTTGAAAAACATCGATACGATATTTATCGATATTTTTTCCTCACTTGCCCATCCCTATCCTATATAGTGTATTATCTATAAAATAGATGGTTGAGATTCATACATTGGCGCGAGCCTATTTTCGGTGGTATGGGGGGGTGCAAAGTAGCACTATAGCTACTTACATTCTCATTCATAAAAAACTATCTGCCTCTCACCCGTTTCATTCATAAAAACGCATTTGGTCTCAGCTCTGACTCTTTCTCACATTTGGAGTAGTAATATACATAGATTACTAACTATAAAATAGATGCCTGAGATTCATACATTGGCGCGAGCCTATTTTCGGTGGTATGGGGGGGGTGCAGAGTAGCGCTATAGCGACTTACATTCTCATTCATTAAAAACTATCTGCGTCTCACCCGTTTCATTCATTAAAACGGATTTAGTCTCAGCTCTGACTCTTTCTCACATATGGAGTAGTAATATATACAATGTATGACGTTAAATCGTAGTAAAATTAGTGATATACTTGGCGCGCTAAAACCGTAACTAGTGATGTCAAAGTTTTATCGATTCGCATTTTACTCTTACCGATTATTTGGATAACCGGTTTTCGTGTAACATATTAATAATGATTTTTAGATTTTAATAAAACAAAATATTTAACGAAATTCTTTAATAGACTTTTACTGTAATAAAAAAATTTATATTCAACAGCCGTTTTACATTTCTATGTGTAAAAAAAAGTTTTTTCCTTAAGACGCTAAAAGTGCAACTTCAAAAATGATTACTATTTTTAAATAGGAAACAGAATCGGCGATCATGTATCTTGAAAATGTAGGAATTGTAATTTAAATTATTATATATTATTATTAAATAAAATTAATTATAAGTATTCACTCGAAAACAAATTTACAAGATTAGTATTTGAAACAATAGATGCTTTCGTTTTTACCGTTTAAGTATTTAGGAAAAAACATTATACTTAAAAGGAGTATACTTGATGGTAAATTATAAATATTAGTCTTTTTTAGATATATTAGTAGTAGTTTTATAGAATATTAGTGGTTTTTATAAATATAAATATATGGGACAATTACACACACGGTCGTCCGTCCCCAAAGTAAGTAACTTAATACGTGTGTTATGGTAGACAGACAACTGGTGAATATATACTTATATATTTTTAAATACATACTTAAATTAAAATATACACCCAGGCTCAAAGACCAACAAATTCATTTATAGAAAATGTTTGCCCTCGGCGGTAATTGAACCCGCGACCCGTGGAGCTGAAGGCAGGGTTACTACCCACTGCTCCAATGGGCCAGTCAAAAAGGGTTTTATCTCTAAGTATAATATTTTCCATTAAACCTGTTAACACTTCGGATTTATACATATAAAGTAAGAATTAAATTGTGAAATTTTGCCATATTTAATGTGCCAATTCATACCAAGCTTTTCGATGAAAGAAAACATTATGAGGAACTATACTCCATGGGTTAAGTATTTAACTAAATGTAAACATGTCAAAACAGGTACTTTATAGTAAGTAGATAATGCCTTTTTTATTACAACACATTATACTAACATTAAATATAATTTTTAATTCTTTTAAAGAATTTGAAATTATTGATAGTATTCGCACCACTTTATTATGGCGTGATTGCTATCAATAATTTTTACAAACTTTGAAACAAATAAATAAGAATATTCTTTAATATCCACTTTTAAGAACCCAAACATAAAGGTATTATAAAATTTTTAAAGAAAACGATGGATAATATTAAATACACTAAATTACTACACATTTAAGTATCACAGAGTGAAGCTCGTAGAATATTGATATTATGTTACGTTGGTTAATCTAATGCAATTACCATTTTAGGTAGTTTACTTGGCTAATTTGTATCTGCTGAATTTTATTAAATTATATATTGCTGTTTGGCTATACTAAAGGTATAAATATTTAATTTTAGAAAATAACAATCAATTTATGAAAATTACATTTATAAATATTAGAGATATTCTTTTGACAACTGCAGTTGAATCCCAATTTTTTCATTTGTTAATAATATTATTGTAATGACATATTTGTCACTCCTGAATCACATGGTTTTGTTTGTTTACATCTCGTTATGTTTCTATACTTATGTAGTATGTATAGTAAAATAATAAAAAATTTCAATCACTTTTTAAATTTTAATAATAGTAATATTAGTAAGTTACTTTTACCTCATGTATCATAGTTCTATAACTTTACTTGCGATAAAATTTTCCATTTCCATTATCGTTTTCCAAGTACCTGTAGTACTGTGAATTCTCCTTAATTAACACACCATTGTCTAACTCGCATTATGATTACGATTATGCAAAAAACTTTTAACAAATCATATTTATGATTAACGCAAGTTAACCAAGAATTATAGTTTTTTAAGTTATATACATTTTTGACTAATTAACACTTTACATGCCATATAATGCCATTCCAAAGATATAAGTTTTTGTGATGGATAATATAATTTTAACTAGATCAAATCTTTCAGTTTTATTAGACAATAGCGTAATTATAAAAATTTCACAATTTAAAAAATCCTGTTTTGAAAATATATTACTCCCAGGATTGCTCAGGTTTTTAGTTTTGCTACACAAGTAAAGACACGTGTTTTGAATAGGAATAAACGGTGTTAATGTTAAAATACACAATTTTTAGCACCAATACAGGCAGAACTCATAATTCATTATAAGCCCGTCGTTTAAGCAAACTAGCAATTAAACTAGCAACTAAGCAATTGTTATTCATTTTCATTAGTAATGAAAATTTTAAACCCATTCATCTCAAAATATGAGTTTTTGAGTTGTACCGCTATTGCTGCACATGACCGATATATCAATATACTGAACCGGTAATATGATATGGCTTGGGTCTGGAAAATATTTCTGATGGAATACAAGGTACTATAACTATCAAACAATAATATTAACCAATAATGTTTTATACAATGAAACCAAATTATGATCCGTTCTAGTGTGCTAGAGCCCCCTTATCCACGGATTTGAGAATAAATCCATTGGGTCCTAGTTAAGAAGTTTCAAACTTCATAATGTTTGTCAATTATACTAATATGAATACTATTTTGAAGACACAACCTTCTCTCGAGTCTCTAGCAAGGAAGCGGACTTTTACAGCCTTATTCCAAAATTCCGAATGGTTCAGGCGGCAAAATAAATTGTTAGTAAATAAAAGCATTCGCGCTGTGAAAATGTTATTACTAATGTCAATCAATGAGGCTAAATAATTATGATTCGACTGAAGCTCTTCATATATGTTCATCTGCATCATCGGGCTCGTGGACACTTCCCGGCGGAAGAGTTCGCAGCATATTTAACCTGTAATAAATAAGTAATTCTTAAATAATGTATAGATAGAACATTAGTTTGCAAAGGTAGTCTTACAGACAATCTTGGCATTGATATCCCCTGAGTAGAATAGACCACCCTCATTTCTTACCTAGGTGTCGCGAAAACCGATTAAGGTAAGTTGACGTCGGGCAGGCGGCCGGTCGTAAGATACCAAATCATGTGATAACATGTTTAAAACATGTTGTGCCTACCCCATTTAGAGTGGGATAAGGGTAGGAGAATGATGCATTGACAAATAACAGAGATTTTAAATTTTAAAAATATATTTTTAGCTTCTACTGGTCTTAAATAGTGTCTGGAAAATATTTTTTACGTGTCTATAACTTTGTCTACAGTTATATTTTAAGTATAGAATAGAGACAATAATTATAAATAATGTTTTTATGAAATAATAAAATATAAGGGGTACCTGTGACAATCTTTGTGTTATGTTAAATATCTTTGATTTTGTACTGTTAGCAGTGCCAGGCTAAAATATTATGCTTTCCAAATACTGAATTGTATGTGACAATTAAGAAGCATATGTGATAAAGTTCCAATGATCATCACTAATATGTCTTTTAAGCTATTCTTATATCACACCCTTTTTTGCATCTATAATCACTATAATAGAGGAAAAATTGTACCAAACATTTTTTGTTATATCTCAAACGGATTAGGCAGTTAGCCCATTAGACATATAAGCTTCAGTTTTAATTGAAAGTGAAATGGACAGACTGACATACTTTACATCAAATATTTACTTGCCTTCATCTAGTCAAATCAATTGACCTAATCATGTGCTTCATCCCATAAAGCATCAACAGCATATAGCCCTTAGACGTCATCCCAATGAGTACTCTCTTTGGCAATGACCAGGTTCATCTGAAAATTATTGCAAAAACATTTTAATAAATATCGAACAAGCTGTGATAGCTCAGCGGTGAGGCCGTGCGATCTCTGTAAAGACGATCATGGGTTTATACCCCGCGCAGGCACATGTCTAATTGACAATTGCAATTTATGACACGCTTTTCGGTGAAGGAAAATATGGTAAGGAAATCCGCATACTTCTAGCGAATTCTAGGGATATGCGTAACCTACCAATCCGCATTGGAGCAACGCGATGGTAGGTCTTTGCTACAATACTTCTCTCCAAAAAATGGATAGAGGAAGCTTATGGTTCCCACTGCTGGGGTGGATAACAGGCAGTTACTTTAAACATACACATGCCAATTTTTGTGTTTACAAACAAAAATGATTTATATTTGAAACATTTTAACTCACTTGAAGAATATCAGCCATTGTATCTGATATTAATGAATTCACTGCAACAACAGTAGCAGTGCCTTGACCAGACACAGTTACTCAGACAAAACATCCAGTTGAAATGTGCATAACTAAATGGGATAGTATGTTAAAGTATCTTGAACAAATAACTTTCTGTTAAATAATTAAAGTATGTCTATAATCCATATTGTCTGTTGCAGAAATAATAAAAACTATTCAGAAATAACCACTTAAAACATAGAATATAACTGATATTGGGTATGACATATGATATACAACACTTCAATAAAACATACACAATAAATATTACTATAGAAGGAAAAGTTTTATTTTTATTATTTTAGTTTTATTTTTACTTATATTTTAAAATTAAAAAATAAACTTCCCAATATTATTACAGTTCAATAAAAACACTAAGGATATACTATAATGCTGTATGCTTCGAGGTCCCTGCTTTATACCTTGTAAACATATTAAATAGACAATAGGTTGAGATATACAAATAAATATATATATAAATTGAAAAACACTAGCTTAATTTGTGCTATATATTATAGAAAAAGAATATAGCACGAAAAAAACTATATTTTTATCGCTAATTGCAATTGTCGTGCTTTTTTTAATTAACTGTGAATGGAACGCACCCGCAGCACTGCATAGGGAATGTTTGAACGAAACTCATTCATGTATTTACGGGTAACTCTAACTCCGTGTCATTATCCAGCGAAAATTAATAAAAAATAATCATGGAAAAATAAATAATGATTGAAAATAGATGTGTACTATTTTTTTTTCCTGAATTTCCTAAAAGTATATATCATCCTGTCCTTATCCCACTCTAAGTGGGGTCGGCACAACATGTTTTTCTCTTCCATTCTGTCCTATCTTTCGTCAACTCTGGCGCCACTCCTTTTGTATGCATATCATACTTCACACAATCCAACCATCTCTTTTTACACCTCCCTCTAGGCACATATCCATCCACATTCAAATTTAACACACGTTTGGTCACATGATTTTCATCCCTCCTCATTACATGTCCATACCATCTCAATCTTGCACTTCTCGACTTTTCTATTTATAATTTCTTTCTGAATTTCCTAAAAGTACTATATTTTTTTGATTTAAAAAGAAAAATACTATTTTTCTTCAAAAAAAAGGTGGCAACCCTGATCGCGCTCTTTTTGATTAAATAGGGGCAACACTGTGCCATCATTGTTTCCGGTGGGGAGTCTTCCTATTGATAAAACGTTTCAGTGACATTCAGTCCTTGTTCGTCTTTCAAGAGAAGTGCATCTCGGAACGGGAATTGTGATTCCTATTATATCGTGTTCTTGTATATAGTGTACTCGCGTCGTGCCTGTTGTCCGTGCATCTGATTTACGGCAATTTTGGCTTTTTAAACTTACTCTTGTCTAATTTTAATTAAAAATCATTTGTTGGTTTGTATATTTTTGCGTAAGTAAAAAGTGATTACAGTTATATATTACGTAACGAACGTTTCTGGTGAGTCAGTACGTTTCAATTTTCTTCGTATTAAATAGTGCAAAAGTATAGTTTATTAGTTATTAAGTTTTGGATAACTACTCACATTTTATCCGAGAATGTTTGTTGAAATTCAAACATTTGAGTTTTTGAGTTTGTTATAGTGAATGTATATAGTGCTTGTGTATGGTGGAGGTTTGTGCATGTGTTTTTTACAAATCCTGCATGTATCAGGTATGATAACCGATTGTCCACTCTACATTTAGTATTATATATATTTTCTATTTTACTTCATCGCCGATTATAGCAAAATAATTTTATTATTACTTTTGCATAATTACTTTCATATATAATTAATATAATTGTTTATATTTACTTAAGCTATGATTAAAACAGTTAATCATAGCTTAAGTAAATATAAACATTGTAATCTTTAATATTTAATGACTAGCAGCGTCTGACTGCCCTCCTGTAAAAGCTGCAGGGCTTTTTCTTCTCATTTAACAGTATGGTTGAGGTGGACACTGCAGTGTTCTTTCTTCCCATACTGTGTAGGCGTTTTGTTGGTAATGTTCGTTTTCTGTATCGTCGAACATTAGCTTCGAAAGCGCGCTTCTTTGTTAGACGTTTTATTAACGGGCTAGCCATTATAAAGGTGTCGTACTGATTTCTGAAATTGCGAAGTTTTGGTAATTCGTACGTCATTAACTTTTACATTTTTTTTATAATGGTGATGTGTTGCGGTTGGCAAAGAGCCGGTATTTGGCACCTGCAATACATGTAAGACCTTAATTCTTTTCCCAGTCGCTTTTGGCTACTGATGTTTGAGTGCACGCTTACATCTGTGGCTGAAATTACGGGAATCTAACTTAGCTTCATAAATTCAGACTTCACTTGAGTATTAGTTACCTCAAATGCATTTTCTCAAATTACAGAGGTCGAAAGATGCGTACGACTTCTTCCGTCCTGTTCCTGGTGGTTGACGCTACTGTTCGGCCTGGCGCTGTTCGAGCGCTCGAGGCGACGGCGGAGCGACAGCAGCTGCGGCATAGCCGGACGGGACGGCCTGGGGTGAGGGGCGGCGGCACGTCTCCATTGGCGGCAGCGAGGCCAGACCAGCGTAGCTCGTGGAGTCACGAGGCCAGCTGCCGGACTCCCGCGTCGCACTAGCAGCGTCTGACCGCCCTCCTGTAAAAGCTGCAGGGCTTTTTCTTCTCATTTAACAGTATGGTTGAGGTGGACACTGCAGTGTTCTTTCTTCCCATACTGTGTAGGCGTTTTGTTGGTAATGTTCGTTTTCTGTATCGTCGAACATTAGCTTCAAAAGCGCGCTACTTTCTTAGACGTTTTATTAACGGGCTAGCCATTATAAAGGTGTCGTACTGATTTCTGAAATTGCGCAGTTTTGGTAATTCGTACGTCATTAACTTTTACATTTTTTTTATAATGGTTATGTGTTGCGGTTGGCAAAGAGCCGGTATTTGGCACCTGCAATACATGTAAAACCTTAATTCTTTTCCCAGTCGTTTTTGGCTACTGATGTTTGAGTGCACGCTTACATCTGTGGCTGAAATAACGGGAATCTAACTTAGCGTCATCAATTCAGACTTCACTTGAGTATTAGTTACCTCAAATGCATTTTCTCAAATTACAGAGGTCGAAAGATGCGTACGACGTCTTCGGTCCTGTTCCTGGTGTTTGACGCTACTGTTCGGCCTGGCGCTGTTCGAGCGCTCGAGGCGACGGCGGAGCGACAGCAGCTGCGGCATAGCTGGACGGGCCGGTCTGGGGTGAGGGGCGGCGGCACATCTCCATTGGTGGCAGCGAGGCCAGACCAGCGTAGCTCGTGGAGTCACGAGGCCAGCTGCCGGACTCCCGCGTCGCACTAGCAGCGTCTGACCGCCCTCCTGTAAAAGCTGCAGGGCTTTTTCTTCTCATTTAACAGTATGGTTGAGGTGGACACTGCAGTGTTCTTTCTTCCCATACTGTGTAGGCGTTTTGTTGGTAATGTTCGTTTTCTGTATCGTCGAACATTAGCTTCAAAAGCGCGCTACTTTCTTAGACGTTTTATTAACGGGCTAGCCATTATAAAGGTGTCGTACTGATTTCTGAAATTGCGCAGTTTTGGTAATTCGTACGTCATTAACTTTTACATTTTTTTTATAATGGTGATGTGTTGCGGTTGGCAAAGAGCCGGTATTTGGCACCTGCAATACATGTAAAACCTTAATTCTTTTCCCAGTCGCTTTTGGCTACTGATGTTTGAGTGCACGCTTACATCTGTGGCTGAAATTACGGGAATCTAACTTAGCTTCATAAATTCAGACTTCACTTGAGTATTAGTTACCTCAAATGCATTTTCTCAAATTACAGAGGTCGAAAGATGCGTACGACGTCTTTGGTCCTGTTCCTGGTGGTTGACGCTACTGTTCGGCCTGGCGCTGTTCGAGCGCTCGAGGCGACGGCGGAGCGACAGCAGCTGCAGCAAAACCGGACGGGCCGGCCTGGGGTGAGGGGCGGCGGCACGTCTCCATTGGCGGCAGCGAGGCCAGACCAGCGTAGCTCGTGGAGTCACGAGGCCAGCTGTCGGACTCCCGCGTCGCACTAGCAGCGTCTGACTGCCCTCCTGTAAAAGCTGCAGGGCTTTTTCTTCTCATTTAACAGTATGGTTGAGGTGGACACTGCAGTGTTCTTTCTTCCCATACTGTGTAGGCGTTTTGATGGTAATGTTCAAATTCAAATTCAAAATATTCTTTATTCAAATAAACTTGTAAACAAGTGCTTTTGAATCGTCAACTCTACTGCTGGTTCGGAAAGCTGTTCCTACCGAGAAGAGCCAGCAAGAAACTCGGCGGTTGCTCTTTTTAAAAATACAATTCTTAATGCTTGTTACATTTAATGTTTCTATCTTGTACAGGGTCGAACAATATTTATATCCACGCATTTTTATCGTCTAAATAATCCTCAACAGTATAGTAGGCTTTCTGTATCAGCCTCTCCTTAATAGTGTTTTTAAACTACTGTAATGGCAAAGTTAAAATTGATTGTGGAATTTTATTATAGAATCTTATACCCAAACCCACAAACGACTTACGTACTTTTTCAAGGCGCAAAGCAGGGGCCGCAAGCTTATGTCGGTTCCTACTTTGTCTATTATATACATCGCCTATTGTTTTATAATTCTTTATATTATTATACACAAAAATTAAATTACTTAAAATATACTGTGAGGCAAATGTAAGAATACCTATTTCCTTAAACTTCTCTCGCAGGGAATCCCGCGGACTTAAATTGTATATGCCACGTACGGCTCTTTTTTGTAATACAAAGATTTTTTCATTATCCGCGCATTTACCCCATAGCAATATTCCATAGGACATAACACTATGGAAGTAAGCAAAATAAACAAGTTTTGCCGTTTCGACGTCAGTAAACTGTCTAATCTTTCGAACGGCATAGGCCGCTGAACTGAGTTTCCCTGCAAGAGTTGTTATGTGTGTGCTCCATTGGAGTTTTGTATCCAAAGTCATTCCCAAAAATACAGTTGCATTATCTGTTTTTAGTGACACATTATTTATAAAAAGTCTATTTGCTGTTTTAGCAGCATTAGGTAATACAAATTCTATCCATTTTGTTTTATTTGAGTTCAGTACTAAATTATTTTGTCTGAACCAATGAGCAACCTGCGACAAACCACTGTTTACTTCGTCAAATTTGTCGTCATTTCTATTTATTTTAAATATCAAAGATGTGTCATCAGCAAACAGTACAATATCGCATATACTCTGAATAAAATACGGCAAATCATTTATATATTCTAAAAACAGAAAAGGACCAAGGATTGAATCTTGAGGCACACCCATAACTAAGGCCGATCCAGATGACTGCACATCATTAATGCACACTCTTTGAATTCGGCTATGAAGAAAGGATGCCACGAGTCGAAGCGCATTGTCTGTGATACCATAATGACCAAGCTTTAGCAACAGTGTCTCATGTTGAACACAATCAAATGCCTTGGACAAATCACAAAATACCCCTATGGCATTCTGTGAGTTCTCCCATGCATCAAAGATGTGCTTCACCAATCTCACACCCGCATCCGTTGTAGACCGACCCTTAGTAAACCCATACTGCTCAGGATGAAGCAAGTTATTTAAATTGAAATGCCTGAGCAGTTGATTAAGAATGATTTTTTCAAACACCTTGCTAAGAGTTGGCAAGATGGAGATGGGTCTATAGTTATTAGGGTCGCTCTTATCACCAGATTTAAAGACTGGGATCAATTTACTATATTTCATTAAATTCGGAAATATCCCTGTGTCTACAGATTTGTTAAAGATCTTGGGCATAATTGGTGCAATGATCTCAATAATATTATTAATTAATTTTACAGACATTCCCCATAGATCTGTTGTTTTTTTAATATTTAATGACTTAAAAGTTTTGACAATGTTGTATGGGGTAACGTGTTCAAATTTAAAACAAACAATGCTCTCCGCGACGCAGCCCTTCAATATATTAAAAGCTTCTATTGAGGATGAGCTTATTGAGCTAGTGGTAGAAATTGGTAAATTCTGAAAGAAGTGCTCAAATGCACTTGCCACTGCTGTATCGGAATTGATAATCTCATTCCCAATTTTAAGCTGCATGGCAGAATTATCTATTTTTTGTCTGCCTATTTCTTCACCTATAACATCCCAAGTTGTTTTGATTTTATTTTCAGATTTAATTATTTTTCTCTTAATGTGAAGTGATTTGGCCTGTATGCAAACATTTCGAAATATTTTAGAATAATTTTTTACATATTCTAGAAAAGTGGGGGAATGATTATATTGCTTTTCTGCATACAGATCAAATAACTTGTTTCTGCTTTTATAAATACCATCAGTGGCCCAATCGCTAAACTTGAGATGTTTTGACACTTTTTTCTATTATATTAAATGTCTTATTGAATTCACAACCAATAATACCAAAGAGGGCATTAAAAAGATCATCTGAGCTACCGCAACTTTTGTCAATCTTTGATAATTTTGATGATATTTTTACTTGGAATCGCTTTATTTTTTGAGAAGTGAAAGGCCTGTATTTAATTAATTGTTTTTTTTCATGTATATAGTCAGAGACAGATATAATTTGCCCACTATGATCAGACCTTAAGCGACTTATTACAGATTTTTCTAAGATATTACAACTGTAATTAGTAAAAATATTATCACGGCGGTAGCAGAGTCTGCAGTTATCCTAGTAGGTTCGTTAAATACATTTATCATTTCAAAGCATTGAAATAAATTTAGTAACCTACAACGATTAGAGGTATCCACTAAAATGTCAACATTAAAGTCCCCACAAATTAAAACTTTTTTTGAAGATTTACAAGTCTTCTGTAGAACTTCCTCCATAACTCTCTCAAAGTGTAAATAATCACTGGAGGGTGGGCGGTATACAGAAACTATAATATAACGCTCTAACTCTACACAAGATAGCTCAATGGTACGTTCAACAGAAAGACCGACAATATCATTCCGTTCTTTACAATTTAATTTAATATGATGTGACGCTGGGAGTGAATAAAAGACTCACCAACAGTCAACAACAAATTTAATGGGTCGTAAGAGGTCTACTGCCCGTCAATACAATGCTCCGTAAGAGGGTAGGTGTGCGCTAGGTACTGCCCTGGCTTTGTCTAGCAGCGGAGTGGGCCGTGCAGCGTGCGCCCGGAGAACGATGAGTCGACCCGAAGAACGTCGGGCCCGGACTCAAGGCCACTAAAGTCCGGCTCTGGCTGAGAAGGGGGCAAAAGGTACCTGGCTTAAGCCCAGGTATGGCACCCCGATTTTGGGGTTATAACAACAAGTTATAAGCGTATCACGCCTATAAAAATCAAATTCAAGACTTTTGGTATAAAATATAAGAGTAAATATATTTTATCGTAAAAAAATGCAGCACGACTTGACGCGACCACTCGCTGGGAAAGATGGTGTCGTCCTGCCCGATTGACGAAGCGGCGGCCGCGCCGGCCGGCCGGTTCGCCTTTCTAAATTCAAGGGCAACGCTGTCGGCCGCGCAGGGAGGGACCACCGCTCGGCAACAAGCAATTATATATTTAAAATGATTATATGCTTTAAATAAAAAAATAACATAATATTACGTTACAATGACTCAATATTTAAGACCCCCCACGAATGGCGGTTTTCCTCGAGAACGCACTAGAACATTTATAATTTTTTATATTTAACAAGAAATTAGAACTGTTTAACCAATGTTCAGTTATACATAAAATATCAACATTAAATTTATTGATAAACAGTTCAATTTCTAATTCTTTGCCAGATAAACCTTGTAAGTTTTGGTGTACAATAATCAGTTTACAACGTTTATCTGTTGTCTTGTTACTTAGTTTAAAGTAATATTTTCCGTACCTAAAATATTACTTGATATATTATTAGTACTACTACTAGTACACATGTCAGAGTAAGAAAAATTAGTACTTATTGTACAATTTTTAAATGTGTCAAAAGACTTCGTTACACCACATGTAACTGTATTATTAACATTAAACACTAGCAGTGAAGCTAGATTCTTCAAGCATTTTCTTGACAGATACATAGTATCTCTAGTCAACTTAAACGTCGAAATAAATTTGTTACTGTCAAAGTAAAATATTGCGTCACTATGATGATTTGTTAAGTTATACAATTGTATATTTAAATTGTAAATGTGCTCATTTTGCCTTTGAGTTAAAATATTTGAGTAAGGAAAAGCACACACAATAAATTTACATTTGAATTGTTCATGTAAAAGTATTAATATATTAATATATCGTCGAACATTAGCTTCAAAAACGCGCTACTTTGTTAGACGTTTTATTAACGGGCTAGCCATTATAAAGGTGTCGTACTGATTTCTGAAAGTGCGCAGTTTCGCTAATTCGTACGTCATTAACTTTTACATTTTTTTTGTAATGGTTATGTGTTGCGGTTGGCAAAGAGCCGGTATTTGGCACCTGCAATACATGTAAAACCTTAATTCTTTTCCCAGTCGCTTTTGGCTACTGATGTTTGAGTGCACGCTTACATCTGTGGCTGAAATTACGGGAATCTAACTTAGCTTCATAAATTCAGACTTCACTTGAGTATTAGTTACCTCAAATGCATTTTCTCAAATTACAGAGGTCGAAAACTGTGATGCAGGGCCTGTACTGTGTAGCTGGGAGAGACATGTCACCACTAGGTGATGAAGCGGTCGAAGACGTGCCGCCATACGGCTACCGCGGAACGTAGCCGAACGCGAAGACGCATACGACATCTTCGGTCCTGTTCCTGGTGGTTGACGCTACTGTTCGGCCTGGCGCTGTTCGAGCGCTCGAGGCGACGGCGGAGCGACAGCAGTGATTTATTAATTATGTTTATTATGACAGAAGTGATTTATAAATTACATAAATATTTACTTTCAGTTTTATAGAACAGTCTTTTAATATTGCTGTTATTCTTTCATTCATTACACATACTATTATATCTTTTATTAGCACTGTAAATGTAAAGATTTCTCAAATCATAACTATAAATAACATCATGTGACAATCATATTAAAATAAAAAATTACTCTTAATCTTGGATCCGAGGATTCTTGAATCTGCAATTAATCAATCACTCGTTTAATCAATCGTAAATTAAATTTTTGCTTTTGTTATTTAATTAAAAATCAACAATAGTGTTATATAAAGCAATATACCCTATATTACTTTATACAGAATAAACTTGCTCTCTTTTGCTATTTACTCCCTTTTCATCCGAGTCTCATTATAACAACTTGACAATCATTTTTAAAGTTCTAATATAATACAATGAAGTATACAACTTCAATTGAAAATACTTCTAAAAAAAAATATTAAGTAGACCATTTAAGTTATGTCATTTAAGATAGATACACACTTATGATCAATTAGAACAACTTCTAAAAAACTTTAACTTTAATGTGCCATTATTAGTCATTTATTGCACTACAAGACACTAGAAGCTATATAAAATCGCAAGACATATCCTTAATATAATAATGAATATAGCTAATTCATCAATCGAAATTAATGTACATATCATAATTCATAATTTTTATATAACGATAACTTAGTCAAATAGGAAATAAAAATTATACTGCATGTTAAAGGTTTTAGGTTATCCATGCAAGGTTAGGTTATTATATTTAGAATGTGAGAATGTAAATTTTAAGAAAGCTCTTACTATTATTGAGATGCACAAAATTCATTAAAACTCAACACTTACATTTATATAATGATTAAGTAAATCCTCTTCTTATTGTTTTATGACTGCACGTTTCTTCGTTGTTATATTTCTCATTTTAAGAAATATCTCAACAGCTACTGGTGAAATAAGACTTTATACATTTAATTTGCTTCTAGTGATATTTGTTTCAATAATTTTGCTAACTAAATTAAAACAAAATTATACATTTTATAACTTATTTTTATTATTTTTTTATAGAACTTTACAACGGGAAATTTAAAAATTTAATACACCACTAGAGGTGAGGCGTATTTATCGGAACAGGTATAAATACTAAGTACTAAAATGTAACAGCCTGGAACAGGTACGAAAGTTCTCAAATACTAGCGACGAGTATTTTATACTCCCTGTTACAAAATACTCATCTAGTATTTTATACTCCCTGTGACAAAATACTCCCTGTTACAAAATACTCCCTGTTACAGAATACTCATCTAGTATTTTATACTCCCTGTGACAAAATACTCATCTAGTATTTTGTAACAGGTATAAAATAACAGGCCTCGCAGGGACGCGTACAAAAATACTAGGCTAGTATTTATGACACCTGTTCCAAAATACTATGTAGGCGTCTCACTTCAATTACATAAAAAGAAAAGAGAAGCGTGTTGCATTCTTTATCACTTTTGTTTTTACGGTAATATTCATTAGAATGAAAGAAATAGAAGACGTATGCGGCGCTGCTATTACATTCAGTTTTAGAAAATGTATTTTAATTTTATAATTAATAATTATATCATCTGAAGAGTCAAACAGTACTTTTTTTTTTCAAAAAAGTGTTTGAGAAGGGGATACAAAAAAACTTTGAAATTATAAGTTTCGAGAAGACACGCCAATTCTCAAAACTTGTGTCAAAAATTTTTAACTTATTAAATATTTCTCAATAACAGTATCAATAAATAATTAATAAGTATTATATTGCTTCTTTTAATTTTTATTTGTTGCGGGTTTGTAAGTCGGGATAAAAAAATTATATGCAGTTTATAGATTACAGAGATAGACATTCAATTTTACACCATAACAGTTACAGTCAAAGATTAATTTCGTATAGCACTTTTTTTCAATCGTTCTTTTAAACATGCTATTTTGAACTTTCCATAACAACTGCAAAGTCCATTGTTTGGTTTACAAATGACAAAAAGAAAGGTAAAGGAGAGTGCCAGAATTCCTTTGAAGAAAACCTTTAACGCCCAGACGTTACGTCGTAATTTTTAAGTTGTTAAATAGAAAAATATTTATCTTAGTATCAATTATTATTTTATTACATGTCTATGGGGGAACTACGCCGTGTAGTATCAAGCTGAGTAGAATAGACCACCTTCATTTATAACCGAAGTGTCGACAAAACATTCATAACCATAGATTACCAACTACATAAGTTTAAGTACGAAACGAATAACTAATAAATGTAGGGATGTGAAAAAATAATAAATTTTTAAAATAATCGATTTTTTTTCAAAAGTAATGAGGTAAAGCATGAGTTCTTACAAATTCTGTATGTTTCAGGTATAAGAACGAATAGTTCACTCTACATTTAGCATTACATATATTTTCTTTTACCGCGGATTATAGCAAAATAATATTCTCATTACTTTTGTATTATGGACCTCCGCAAAGTAATGCCTAATTCTATAAACGATTTTTTTAAATAATTGATTTTCAATAATCGATCATCTTAATTTTTTTTATTTTTTCTACTTTTTTTGTTTTTTAAGATTAGATATGCATTGTTTCATGAAACCAATGTAGCCTAATTACACATTTGAATCGAATTTTTAAATTTGAACAAACAGCGCATCTGTTATTATTTCTCGGTAGTTTTCCACTTTAATTATTTTATTTTATAAGGAAAACTTACAGCTATTACATTAGAATAGATACAAAAAATAAATTACAAAATAAAGCCAATTAAAAGTTTTCACAGATAGAAGATAAATATATACATATGCTAGCATGGATACAAAAATATAATATATATACGTTATATATATATATATATTATTTCTAAGCATTAATTTTAATCAATGAGGAATAAAATTATTGTTAAAAAAAGTCAAGCTTATATATTTTAAGATACCTATTTTAAATTATTATTTGATAAAAACGTTATTTAAGAATTATTTGTATTTTTTTTTCTTATTTGTAATAAAACCGTTGGAATCCAGCATGGTATATGTATATTTAAAATAATAAGTATAAAAGCAATAAGTTAACAAATACGATACGTTCCACTTTAGGAAATTTTTTCAATACTATTATATTGCTATTAAATAAGATTTCTAGCACATTCACGTTGAAAGTTTATAATGTTTATAAAGAAATTTAATTTCTGGCACCCTCCTTTAAGTATTTGTGTTTTTACTAAATATTTGTTACTCAAAATTTTGTCATCTCTCTTACTTTGATTTGAAAATTCTATACTTACTTACGTATGTTTTGAAAATTTTTAGTAAAGTAACGTAATACACATAAGTATGTGGTATAGATAGATGCATTGAAAATATCATATGTAATGTTTCAGGCCACCTAAATGGGTAGTGGGTACTAAATTCTTATATTACCTAGTATTTTGTAACAGGTATTTGTCATAGGTATTTTTAAGTCACAGTCACAGTGATACTTAGTATTTGGTTTTGCCTAGTACGACCCAACCCTATACACCACCCATTCATTAATAAAATCAACTTGTTGTCTTGTTATATGATAGACAGTCAAAATGAGAATGAGTGCGTAAAAATATGTATGTAGGAGTAGAGCGAGATGCAGCTGAGACTATTTTCATACGATTCATTCATAAATACGCACATGTACAAGAGGGATGCGAGATAGCATGTGTGGCCGGTGGCGCCTGTAGTAAAACCGCCCTGATAGACAGTCAAAATGAGTATGAGTGCGTAAAAATATATATGTAGGAGTGGAGCGAGATGCAGCTGAGACTATTTTCATACGATTCATTTATAAATACGCACATGTACAAGAGGGATGCGAGATAGTATGTGTTTGCCCATGGACGTAGTATACACTGGACGGCGCCAAAAGACGTTGCCGATCTTGCGTCTGTGTGTAAGCGATTTATCGTCTGTCTCTGTTCTTATCGCGAACTATACATAAGAGTGAAAGAGATTGTGATGAAGTTCGGCAACGTCGCTAAAAATGTGTCCAGTTGGTGACACCAAATGAGGCCATAACATTGAGTTTGTTGAAGATTATTTCTTGAAATCTAAAGCAAATACGAGTGTTACTGATATATTTTTTCAAAAAAGGTGGAATATGTCGTGTGCTGCCTTAACGTGTCTATCAAGAACGAAAGGAGGAGTTAAAAACACGGAATTACCATTTCATAAGTAAATCTTTGACTCTCATTTGCGTGCTAAATTAAAGCGTTTTATTCAGTCAAAGCGTTACAGATTATAATGTATCAGTACAGTTTGATATTCTCTAGCCGGCACGAGTGTGGGATACTGATAAAATATAGAAATTAATCATTAAATATTCGATTGAATTGTGTTACCTACGTAGTGATGTACACACTAACGAATTATTATGTATGGATAAATATCAGTCAAAGTTATATTTACTAGCCAAGTTAATGCGAATTCTCTAATTTTAGATTATTTTCTTAGGTTTCCTAAATGCCCACATATAAGAGAACAGTGGATAAAAGCTGTCACCGGTCTCACGGATATGTGAATGTTGGGAATAATGTGGATCATGATATTGTTCAATTGGCCACTGAAGCACGAACATTTATGTTAACATTTCATCTATACATAAAGCACCGAGTATGGGCTGCACCTTCAACTTTATTTTTAACGCTTCAAAGGATTCTTTGGTAAATCTAGGCTCACAGTCAATTGATTGATACCATTTTTGAGAACCACCCATCACAGTAAGATATGCAGTAAAGATGTGCATCGGATAATTCATGACATTATACTGCAGACTGCACTCAGGAAATTATGTCAATCTATTCAAATACGAGGTGTGTTCAAAAAGTATCGCGAATTTTGAATTTTCGCGAGTTACATATATTCCAATTTAGATTTTTTTGTGGCGTTATGTTGGTACATATGTCTCTCACTTATGCTGACAAGTTGGGTCATTTTGAATGTTCGGTTAATTGTTGACAGCTGCTTTGCTTGCACGTGTTTTGGTTCGTCTTCGATTTTTACCTATTCAAAAAATGGAACAAGGATCGGAAGTATCGATTTTTGGGTGAAAAACGAAATTAAGTGCGCGGATGCATTCCGAGTGTGGACTGTGGCATATGGAGAAGCTACTTTGGACAAAAGCAACGTTTATCGGTGGTACAAAATGTTTTTAAAAGGCCGAGAAGATGTGAATGACGAAGAGCGTGCCGGACGCCCGAGCACTTCAACAACAGACGAAAAAATTTATGAATTGAAGAAAATGGTATTGGCCAATCTTCGAATCATCGATAGAGAAATTGCCGAGGACCTAGACATATTGATTGGCTTGTGCCATTCGATTTTAATCGATAATTTGTGGAAAAACAAAAATTGGCTTTTGCACCTCGATAACGCCCCTGTTCACACATCGCTGCTTGTACGCGACTTCTTGGCCAAAAACAACAGACCAATGATACCGCAGCCACCGTATTCCCCAGACCTGGCCCCCTGTGACTTTTTCTTGTTCGCGAAACTGAAGAGGCCCATGAAAGGACGACACTACACCGCGATTGACGAGATAAAGATGGCATCGAAGGAGGAGCTGAACAAGATACAAAAAAATGATTTTTTGAAGTGCTTCGAAGATTTGTAAAAACGTTGGCACAAGTGTATAATATCCCAGAGGGATTACTTTGAAAGGGACAAAATAGATATTTACGAATAAATAAATAATTTTTGAAAATACACAAAATTCGCGATACTTTTTGAACACACCTCGTATTTAAATCTATTCTGAACAGTAAACCAACTAGGTTGGTTACAACTGTATATTAACTTTACAGTACCTGAGCTAGGCTTCGATAATTATCGACGCCTAGTTTAGCTTATCGATAAGCTAAGTACTTCCCTAATCACGCACACTAATGCAGTTCTAAAAGTTCAACAAGCATAAAACGGACACACAAAAATAGCTAAGGCGGCATCCAGTGTATTCTTTATCCAAGTGTTTGCCCCTGTAGTAAAAGCGCCCTGATCGACATTTAGAACTTAGACAAATAACAAATAAAAATGTAAGAAATGTCAAATTGAATATAAACAATCTATAATGGACTTTTAATCAAATATAAAATTCAGCTATACGAATCTCGAACTCCAGGTAGATTTAAAATGTCAAGTCAACATGTTCTACAAAGTTAACTCGAAGTTATCGCGATGTGACCTGTTTGTTTATATATTAATTAGTATGAATCGCGAAAGTTTAAAATCTAACTTTAATGTGGCTACACTGGTTTCATCCAACAATGCATATTTAATATATAAAAAAAAAAACAAGAAAAAGGGTAAATAAAATAATCGATTGAAAAAAAAACGATTTGGAATGTAGAAAAGGATTATTTAAAAAAGAACTCGATTATTTTTTCGCAACCCTACCCATTACTCATTGACTCTGTTTATCGGATGTTATCTATTGACTATTTGATTAATAATCGGTACATAATAGTAATCGCTGAAAATAATTAAATAAACATTATTTACATTACACTAAGACGGAAGGTGCTCGAGTGCGAAATGTTTCCGCCGACGCGCATTCGGAGTTGCCTTCCGGTCATAAACCCGATGTTTAGGCGGATGAGGCCTCACAAACCGTTTCGCCAAACCGTTCACAACCAAACAAAGAGTTATAATACAACGAATAGTCAATTTCAAAAAACGAAATGGATGAATTTCCGTGCAATATTCACAAGATGGATGCCCTTAGGAAGCGTTATTTATGTAGGATGGTGTTACATACGCGCGAGTGTGAATTACGAAGTGTCCAAAGTGGAGATAAAATTTTACGAAATGTTCCCGTTTCGGATAACCAGCAGATTGTGGGGCAAGCTGGCTTCCTGTGAACTACCGATATCGATACGAAACTTCGTGTATGGTACGTACGTTAAAATGTTTAACGTGAACTTAAACGATGCTGCAGTTACAGACCTCACATACTACAAAAGTTTATCTGCGTTTTTTACGAGGGCACTTAGAGATGGTGCTAGATATATATCGCCAGCGCCCTGTGTGTCCCCTTGCGACGGTATAGTCTTGAACTGTGGCCCAGCAGATACAGATAAAATAGAACAGGTCAAAGGCGTTACATACAGTCTTGAAGAGTTCTTAGGCGAGAATAAATGGTCTATACACAACGATAGCAGCTATTATAACTCCTTGTTAAAAAATAAAAATAATATTTTGCATCAATGTATTATATATTTAGCACCAGGTGACTACCATAGATTTCATTCTCCGTGCGATTGGACTTCCAATTTCAGGAGACATTTTTCTGGGAAATTATTATCTGTGAATCCTTGGCTTGCTAGATTAATACCTGGACTATTTACTATCAATGAAAGAGCTGCATACATAGGGGAATGGAAACATGGATTCTTTAGTATGACAGCAGTGGGAGCGACCAATGTTGGGTCGATAGAAATATATAGTGACCCAGAATTAAGGACGAATACTAAAGGAAAACGTAATCGGATTGATGAAATTGAAATGCATAAAGTTACTTACAAGAAAGGAGAATTATTCGGACAGTTTAATATGGGCAGCACTATTATTCTGTTGTTTGAGGCACCAGCAGATTTTAAGTTTGATCTAAACGCTGGAGAAAGAGTACTAGTTGGGCAAGCTTTAACGTCGGCATCAAAGGAGCTTTCTAGATGACCTATTCATGAAAGATTTGACTTATTGCATTCAATGCAGGTAGCGTTAGTATTATATATGCTTTTGTTGATGCTTTAGCATTAGTAAGTAGCGGCCTGTTACTATCCCACTGCTGAGAATAAGCCTCTTCTCTCCGTTTTTGGAGAGAAGGTTTTGGAGCTAAGACCTACCACGCTGCTCCAATGCGGATTGGTAGGTTACTTATATCTTCAGAATTCTAGAGATATGAAGGTTTCCTTACAATGTTTTTCCTTTAACGAAAAAGTGTGATAAACTGCAATTATCAATTAAGACACATAAGTGTTTAACAGAATAAACTCATTGGTGCCTCTGGTTTGAACCCGTGACCTCCTCGAAAGAGTCGCACGGTGTTACCGCTGGGCAAACACAGCTTATAGCTGTAGTAGTATTTTTTTGCAATTGTCAATTGATAGTATTCAGTTCATGCTGGGGTATTTTGATAATGTTTAGCTTTAAAACTTCAAGATAAAAGCAGTATCAGTGAAGGTATACCACTCTGCAGTATAATGGTGTTTTGAATGTAAGAAATACAACTCTGATGTACATGTAATATTTATGATAACAATACGATCTGGTGATGATATGATGACAATATCTTTGTTAACGCAGAAACAAAACGATGTCCAGGGGCAGGGTCGCGGGTGACAGGAAGTTTGACAGATGCCATCGGTCTTCCTCTCTTACAATTTACTACTGTCTTATGTACTCACGATCACGATATATTATAATTGTTACAACCATACAAGATAAAATACAAGACTTATAATTCAAGAGGCTTTCATTTTCAACATATGGCGACCGTCAAACTTCCTGTCACCCGCGACCCTCGCCCCTGGACATCGTTTTGTTTCTGTGTTAACATCTTCTTGAAGTGAATATTTAAAATTTAATATTTTTTATTAGCTACAACAAACAAAAGGCTTGTTATATAAAATTTCATACAAAACGGTCAACTACTAATACATGATCTAGCTAGGTTTTATTTTATTTTTAAATGTAATTTTATCTCTGTTTCCGGGCACTGAAAAATGAAAGTTAAATTGAATAGAAAAGACTATTTTTGCTGTCAATTGTAAAATCATGGTAGCTCATTTAGACAATGGGCAGAAAATGAATATACCTAGGATCGCACCCATCTACCCAATTATCTTTTTCTTTTCAAGTTTCATCTTTTTTTATCTTGTTAAAAAATTACCGAACAAGGCTCTGTCACTTTTTTCTACTTCTTACTTTCTTATCTAATCATTAAGTTACATAAATGACTTACAAAAAAATTATCATTTTAACCTCTCAGATGACAAGGCAGTTTACTGAATTTATTTGCTGCTATAGTTTGTAATCTTCATTTAAAAAAGTACCTATCAAATCAATCCAAAATAATAATATAAAATTAACTAATTTTTTAAGTTGCAACACAAGTTGAACAATTGAATGAGAACGTTTTTAAAATAAATAGAGAATATCTAGAGATTTATTAATTTAATTAAAATTTAATAGAATTAAAATATTTGCATATTAATAATTTACAGGTTATATTATTTAAACAAATTTATTGTACTGGAAGTAAATGGAAGTATGTGTGGTTATTTGTTTCTTGAAAAGAATTTATTTTTTTATGATTTCAGTTTATATTTGTATGACTTGGTTGCCATGCGAAATAATAATTTTATTTGTCACAAAAAATTGTAATGTATATATAGGACAAGCGATATATGCATTACTACATACATGAATTCGAATCGATTTTTAAAAAATCGATCATTTCGTAACAATATAATCGATTTTTTTAAACTCGATTATTTTTAAAGGGACAAAAATCGATTATTTATTAATTGTTTTTTCTACTTCAAGTCAGATCCCTAGTATAATAACTTTATATTTGTATTACTAGTTATATAAGTGGATGTCAAATATTGAATGTGTATATTTGTTTTTTTTTACAAAATCACGCAGGCTTGAATACTAGTATGTACTTCCATTTTGTCCCTGCTGTTGATAGAGCTTCCCTGATACGCTTATACGTGGGATAGAAATAAATGTGCTGTCTAATGTTGCATTTTCCGGACAAAACTTAAGTTTAGCTGTATTTTTTCTATTAGGCTAACTTCGATTTACACAGAGTATGCCTAATTGAAATAAACGTTTTGAACATTCGAATTTTTAGTATATAATAATTAATAGTTGTTATACATAGATAAGGAGAGCCATAGACATCTGTGAGTGCGAGTGTCTTAAAAAAGCATTAGAGATTCATATTCAATAGGTAGCCTTATAAAATAATTCACAGTTATTCAAAACTCTCTCTAAGAGATTGATGAAAAAGCTGAGGTGCATCCAAACCCGCTTGTCGCGGGGATGGCTAAGTACACCTCCTATGATAAAAAGTTCAAGTCGAAAAATCATAGATGCCCTAAGAGCGTCCTCTATTATCCTGACGATCATATTACGATCGCCAACGCCCGATACACACAACACACACACAGCGTCTTCGCCGGTGAAGACGAGGTCACCGCTTCCTCACGTCTAGACATTAAGACTTTTCCACAAGTCCGATACAGTCCTCCACAATGCGTCATTTTAAGCCGAGGTTCGGCCTTACAGAAGGCACCCTTAAGGCGACGCTCCCAGGATGCTATGAAAAACTGGGAGAGATAGTTTCGAGCGAGGCTCGCTCTCCCAGTTTTTCACTCCGGCGATGCATCTGCGCTCGCCCACTCTCTCGGTGACGCTGTCAAAGCCTCTAGGGCTAACAGCGTTAATTAGAGCTCGAAAAAAAAATTATATGTGGAGTATGTATTTACAAAATCACGCAGGCTTGAATGTACTTCCATTTTGATAAAGCTTCCCTTTTATATATTGTGCTAAGCTTATATGTAGGATAGAAATAAATGTGCTATGTTTAATGTTGCACTTTTTGAACAAAACTTAATTTGATACTCTTGTATAATAACTCATGAACTAAATCATTTAGAGTCACAATGATCTTTAAATTGTGTTAAAAACCTTTATATGCATATAAAATAATTTTTACGGATTTTTATAGTGTGTAATGCGTATTGATACAAAAAAACATTGTTTATTTTTCATTGTCTATGACCAGTGTTTGATAATAAAAAACAATTGTTTTATTACAAAAGTAATAATAAAATTATTTTGCTGTAATCCGCGATGAAGTATAATAGAAAATATATATAATGCTAAATGTAGAGTGGACAATCGGTTATCATACCTGATACATGCAGGATTCGTAAAAACACATGCACAAACCTCCACCACCGCCACCACAATACACAAGCACTACATACGTTCACTGTCACAAACTCAACAATCGTTTCGCCCCGCAACCGAAGCATCATCAGGAGATACACTCCACGACCAAAATCATAAGATTATAGCAAAATAATTTTATTATTACTTTTGTATTATGGATCTCCGCAGAGTAACGCCTAATTCTATAAATTATTTAATAGTTTTATTATTGTATATAAGCCGAATATAAAAATATATTATAGTACAGTTTGTTAGTTTTGTTTTGAAAATGCGTACTAGTGCTTTATAAATATGTGTGATCAAAGAAATATATGTACAAATAAAACAATGCATATAAATTTTTTATAGAGTGTTACAAATGATTAGATGTTTAGTTTTTATTAGTCTTCGTGAGTGACGTCACGTTTAGTGAAATAGTGTAAAAATTATTTATACCGTGTGCCCTACAAGTATTATAATGATGGAGAAATAAAAATGTAAAATTGTTCCGTTGTTTTATTATACCTACTTTAAATATATAAAAAAAATGATATAGAAAGCCCTATGGTTTATACTCTATGGATTTAACTCATATATTTCATAGAGTTGTACTAAAAACGAAAGGCCACCTCAAAACGTACCATCACTACATAGTATAAAACAAACTCCCTTTCCCTACCTGTCCCTATATCGCTTTATCCTATGTATGCTTGTTGTCGCCATTGACTTCCGCTTTGTATTTTATAGCAACACAGTCATGAAACAAGAGTATCGCGCCCTTTTTGACTGAAATGGTGGCAACATTGTGCCGTTATTGTTTCTGGTAGAGTCTTTCTATTGATAAAACGTTTCAGTTACATTCAGTCTTGGTTCGTCATTCAAGAGAAGTGCATCTCGGAACGGGAATTATAGTAATCCTAATATATCGTGTTATTGTATATGGTGTGCCTTAACATGCTTATATCCATAAAAGTACGTAACAGGTTTTGATGAGGTTTTTTTAATAGATAGAGTGACTCAAGAGGAAGGTTTGTATGTATAATAACATTCAATACGGATAATTTATAGAATTAGGCGTTACTTTGCGGAGATCCATAATACGCGGAAGTAGAAATTCTACGCGTATTATAGCAAAATCATTTTATTATTACTTTTGTATTCAATACGGAGTCTACTCCGTTAAATACTAAAATTTTTGAGGTTTCTTATGTGATGTCGTACATAATTACATTTTTTCCGCTTACATTGCAAACGCAGGCTGAACCTTTGAATTGATTTCAATTTTTTTGTCATTTTAGGCCGCCGCTAGTATTACAATAAAAAAAAAGCAAATGAGGTTTATATTCTTTGACGAGACGTTATAAAGGTGTACTAAAATGTTCTAAGTATTTAAAAAAAATTAATAACGCACCATAAATATTTCTGTAACTATACGCAAAGTAACGTCTAATTCCATTAATTGGATTAACAAGAAAGTCCGCCGTGTGGTGTCCTGCTGAATAGAATAGTACCACCCTCATTTCTTACCGAGGTGTCGTAAAAGGCGACTAAGGTAAGTCGACCTACCGTGTGGTATCCGGCTGAGTAGAATAGTACCACCCTCATTTCTTACCGAGGTGTCGTAAAAGGCGACTAAGGTAAGTCGACCCACCGTGTGGTATCCGGTTTAGTAGAAAAGACCACCATCTATCTTACAGAGGTGTCGTAAAAGGCGACTAAGATAAATTGACGTCAGGCAAGGCGGTTGGTCGTAAAACACGTAGCCAAAACATGTTTATAAATTTTTTTGAATTTAAACTATAGTGAGTGGTATCCATAATTAATGTACAGAAACCGGCTATACTCACTTCTTATTTTATGGGATGAGCCCGACTAGTTTCTAGCTCATACGGGGCATTAGCCGGTTTCTACATTAATTAGGTATGTTTATAACATATTGTGTTCCCACTTAGAATGGGATAAGGATAGTATGATAATGGTAATATTCTGCTTCAATGGATCTTAGATGTAAGTAGCGGCCTGTTACTATCCCACTGCTGAGAATAGGCCTCTTCTCTGCGTTTTTGGAGAGAAGGTTTGGAGCTAATACTAAGACCAACACGCTCCAATGAGGATTGGTAGGTTACACAAATCTCCAGAATTCTCTAGAAATATGCAGGTTTCCTACCAATCCGCATTGGAGTAGCGTGGTAGGTCTTAGCTCCAATCCTTCTCTCCAAAAATGGAGAGAAGAGGCCTATTCTCAGCAGTGGGATAGTAAAAGGCCGTTACTTACTTTTTTTTATGCAGGTTTCCTCACGATGTTTTCCTTAACCGAAAAGCGTGTAATAAATTGCAATTATCAATTAGACAGATAAGTTTTACTAGAATACTCATTGGTGCCTGCCCGGGGTTTGAACCCTAGACCTCCTCGTAAGAGGCTTACGGTGTTACCGCTGGGCTACCACAGCTTAGATGTATTGGGTCAAAAAGAAAGTACAGATATGTTTTTTAATATTTAATTCACCACCGCACCCTCGGGCGGTATTCGTCGCTGACGGAGACCCGCTTGATGCTCTCGTAGCCCAGGATGATGGCGAAGGAGAAGCATGCGGACTGGACCAGTCGTGCGGACAGACCTTTAGCATAGAGCCCCACCAACCCTTCCTCGCGCCACAGCTCGCGGAACACTTGCCGCATCGACCCAACGCCTTCCACCTGGGATTGTGTAAAGTAAAGGTATCGTTTGTGGGTTTGGGTATAAGATTCTATAATAACATGAACCCATGGACGACACGGCACTGTCTGATGCCGAGTCACGTTCTGCGGTAACAAATTCCAGTTAAAATTTAGAATATTCTTTATAGAACGATAGGTGATGTATATAATAGACAAAGTAGGGACCGACATAAGCTTGCGGCTCCTGCTTTGCGCCTTGCAAATGTACGTAAGTCGTTTGTGGGTTTTGGTATAAGATTCTATAATAACATTCCGCAATCAATTTTAGCTTTGCCATTACAGCTTAAAAACACTGTTAAAGAGAGGCTGATACAAAAAGCCTACTACACTGTTGAGGATTATTTAGTAGCGGCCTGTTACTATCCCACTGCTGGCATAGGCCTCTTCTCTCCGTTATTGGAGAGAAGGATTGGAGCTTAGACCTACCACGCTGCTCCAATGCGGATTGGTAGGTTACACATATCTCCAGAATTCTCTGGAGATATGCAGGTTTCCTCACGATGTTTTCCTTCACCGAAAAGCGTGTGATAAATTGCAATTATCAATTAGACACATAAGTTTTTAATAGAAAAACTCATTGGTGTCTGCCCGGGTTTGAATCCATGATCGTCTCTAGAGATTCGCACGGTCGCACCGCTAGGCCATCACAGCACTCACACACTCACACAGAGGATTATTTAGACGATTATAATGCATGGATATATCTACTGTCCGACCCTGTACAATATAGTAATGACTTAATGTAACTAGTTATAAGTATTATGTTGAAAAGAGCAACCGCCGAGTTTCTTGCTGGCTCTTCTCGGTAGGAACAGCTTTCCGAACCAGCAGTAGAGTTGACGATTCAAAAGCACTTGTTTACAAGTTTATTTTAATAAAAAAATTTGAATTTGAAAGTAACGGCCTGTTACTATCCTACAACTGCGCATAGGCCTTTTCTCTCCATTATAGGAGAATGGGTTGGAGCTAAGACCTACCACGACGCTCCAATAATTGGTAGGTTACACATATTCCTAGGATTCAGCAGGTTCAGGAAGTAAAATACATTTAAAACAAATGATAAAAAAAGATGCAATATAGATAAAAGTAATTATATAAATTTAACTGATTAATCTATAAATTAACTTTTAAATAATTAGTGAACAAAATCAAGGGAGCCAAACCAAGGATAAGATCGATTTTTATATTAATCGATTATTTTAATATTGATTATAATCGATTTTCATTAGATTCTCTATACAATAAAATATTATCGATTATTATTTAGAAAGTCCTAGCGAATGATCTTGTAAAGTTTGGTGGCGATCTGAGCATTTTTCAAACTGCTGTTCTGTTTTGAGGCGAGTTCAAAACCAAACTAAGCCACAGCAACACATGGCCGGATCGCTAGTAACATATCAAAGTATCGGCCTCTGATTATGCCTTCTATGTATTATTATATTTGTTAGGAATTTTCCAGAAGTGGGATGTACAGGTCAATGACCGCTCACCTGCAGCCTCGCACGCACTATGTCCAATGGGTTGGTGAGGATGGTGGTAGTGAACCCGCCCAGGGTGCCCGCAATACACTGTATCAGCAGGTGTGAGATCCACACGGGAGATATCTTCAGCAGCTCATCTGCAATGATGTGGGTATAGTGATAACATATGCTTTTGTCGGCCGGAAGTAACCCAAGGTAGTTAAATTGATGAAGACAAACAAATTTAAACACTATGTAGTTATCTTTACGCACCATTTTTGCATGGTATATATGTTATGCAAGGATGTCCTCAAGTAGGTAGATGCAAAAAAAATTGAATTTGAACCCTACACCAAAATTATTAAGAACTATTTTTGCATGTTTATAACACTCTGGTATATAAGTTATGGAAGGATGCCCTCCGGCCAGTAGTGCCATAGTAATGTCGAGCGAAATTGAACTCTACAGTTCTTTCATTACGAACTATTTTTGCATGTTTGCGACTTATATAAATATTGGTTATAGAAATAATAGAAAAAGTTCTTCAGGACTCCGTGCAGCTGTTAGGTACATATTGATATAGTTTCTATATCAATGATATAGAACTCTATGTTAGTGTATTTACGAACCATTTTTGCAAGTTTGTAACATTATGTTGTATAGGTTATGCAAGGATGGTTCTAACTTTAGCAAGCATACCGCTTACCAGATACAGCGCCCACCAGAGGGTCGAGTTAGGCACGTAACACTTTGGTATTTAGTTTATGAAAGGATGCCTTCAGGCCGTTAGTCCCATAGTAATGTCAAGCGAATTTGAACTCCAAGACGTTGTTATTACATACTATTTTTGCATGTTCGTAACATTATTTATTTTATACTGGTGGTTTGTTACCTTAGTAAGCCGAGGTGGGCGCGTAGACCGCCGTAGAGGGTCTGCGTAGCCCCAGTAGTAGCCCAGGTTGCCGTGTAGCCGGTAGTTTTAAAGTAATAACGTTAAGCGAATTTAAACTCTACGTTACTCTAATTACTAACCATTTTTGCATAATACTTTAGTATTTAGATTATGAAACGGTGATCTTCACAACTCAATGCAGCCGAATTTGACCACTATTACATTACAATTACGAACCTTTTTGCATGATCGTAACACTGGTGAATATGTTACGTTGAGGCGCTCCACGGGTCTCCGTGCAGGTAGTGACCGACTAATAGCGTTAAGCGAATTTGAACTATGTGTTCCTGTGTTTACGGACCGTTTTTGCAACATGTTGTATTGGTTATGCAAGGATGGTTTTTACCTTGGTAAGCGGTGTACAGCGCCCACCAGAGGGCCGAGTTGGGAACGTAGGCGGCTAGAGAGGCCGCGTACCCTCGGTAATAGCCAAGGACTCCGTGCAGCCGGTACACTCTCACCGCCACCTCGCGTGCGAGCGCCGCCTTAGACACCCTCCTCTCCAGATCAAGCCCGAGGGGATTCACGAACTAAACAAATATATAAATAAATAATAATGAAATATATATATTTTCCAAAAATCATGTACCTATGATTTAATTACATGAGTTTATCTTGTATGTGTGTACCTAGAGACACATACAACTTATAATACACACACACCCACACACACACAAATTCAGCATGCAGGAGGTTTTGTGAAATCGATCTAGCTAAGTTTTATTTAAAAAAAAATAGTTTTATGGCTGTTTTTGGGTATTAACAAAATACAAAAATTTGCATTGAATATATAAAACACCAACACTTTGCCGAAACCTGTCAACTGGACAATCCGTTCAGTCTATCTCCTGATGATGGTTCGGTTGCGGGGTGAAACGATTGTTGAGTTTGTGATAATGAACGTATGTAGTGCTTGTGTATTGTGGTGGCAGTGGTGGAGGTTTGTGCATGTGTTTTCCTGCATGTATCAGGTATGATAACCGATTGTCCACTCTACATTTAGCATTATGTATATTTTCTATTTTACTCCATCGCGGATTATAGCAAAATAATTAATGCTGCTTGTTCTGCAGTATATATAAAAATTATCAAGCACTCACAGTATTTTTGGTGCCGCAGCTGCTGGTGCCCTTGACCAAACCCAGCACCATGAGGTGCTGGCTCAGCACGTCGAACGGCACTATCACGGTCTGACCGACCAGCGACGCGCACCCACCCGCTATGAAAGACTAGAAACAGATAATATATATAAGGTATGTGCACTAGTAATTGACCATGCACTAGTAGTTGACCGTTTTGTATGAAATTTAAAATAATAAGCGTTTTGTTTGTTGTAGCTAATAAAACGATTTTCCTGAATTTCAGCCTGTACGGTTTTGGGGGAGAAATATCGATCTAGATAAGTTTAATTAACAAAAAAAATGTCGTTTTATCCCTGTTTTCGGGCTCTAAATTTTTTTTTTAAATTTACGTTGAATACAATTTTTCGCTGTCAAACGTAAAGTCATGGTAGTCATTTGGGGAACGGGCGGTCTAGAGAGGTGAAAATACCTAGGATTAAGCCCCACCTGCCCTATTATTTTTTCATTTTTCTTCTCAATTTTTTTTTTACATCATTTTAAAAATTACCGAGCGAGGCTCGGTCACCCAGATATTACTAGTAAAATCTAATAATTATGAGGCATTAGCTCACCTTCATTCGCGGACTAATATCGTGCTTCCCAAGCTCATGTCTGACTCCCTCGTACGTGGAAATATAGAATACACCGGAGATTATCTGAAACTGTACGAAGAAACTTTGTTTAGACGGAGTGATTAAATGAATTTGCTATAAAATATGCATTGTTGGCATGGTAAATACTTTTTTTTATGTCAGGAAAACCTATTATGGGTCGTCACCGCATGAAGGGGACGAGCGGGGGGTATGTCGGACTCGCAGCAACTAAAAACCTCACAGAGCTCCACGACGCTGCTGGTAGCGAGGACAGGGCTAATGTACACATTGCCCCCATCCCCGCCAGCAACTCTGAACCCCAGAGTGCGCCACCTCTGGGACAAAGCCTCTCTATAAGTGACCCCTCCTTACGCTGGACGATGCATCGGGAGCACCAGATACATCGAACGCCTTGGGGACCTTAAAAGGGTGGCTGTCCGATGAACCTCGTTCGGAACGTCCAAAAGGTCCCCATGGTAAATACTACGGGGAACCGCTTCGAGCCCTCCCCGGACACGCAATTCCGGTAGCCCCCTACGACTTATAATTTCAATAAGGTCGCGCAGAGCAGCTGGATCCAAGCAGCACATAATCGTGTTGTGTGGAGATCCCGTGAAGAAACCTACGTCCAGCAGTGGATGTCCGTCAGTTGATGATGAAGAAGGAAAAGAAGGATCCGCGTTATTAAAAATAACCTATTTAATGTTTATTTTAGCAAGCAAAATTCGTTTTCATTCGGCCGGTGTAGAGCCAATCTCCTGATGATGCTTCGGGGCGAACGATTTTTTAGATTGTCCTAATGAATAAGCTGTGGTAGCCCAGCGGTTACACCGTGCAACCGTCTTTCGAGGAGGTCACTGGTTCAAACCCGGGTTGGCCAATGAGATATTCTGTTAAAACTTATGTGTCTGATTGATAATTGCATTCTATCAGACGCTTTTCGGTGAAGGAAAAGATCGCGAGGAAACTTGCATATCTCTAGAGAATTCGGGAGATATGTGTAACCTACCAATTCGCAATGGAGCGGCATGGTAGGTTACACATATGTTCCAATCCTTCTCTCCAAAAACGGAAAGAAGAGGCCTATTCTCAGCAGTGGGATATTAACAGGCCGCTACTTACTTTACATCATACAGAGTTAATAATTTATATACTTGGTAGCAATTTATACAGATAGTAATTTTTAGAGTTAGCCGTGTGGTATCCAGCTAAGTAGAATAGTACCACCCTCATTTCTTACCCAGGTGTCGTAAAAGGCGACTAAGGTAAGTCGACCCGCCGTGTGGTATCTGGCTGAGTAGAATAGACCACCCTCATTTCTTATCGAGATGTCGTAAAAGGCGACTTAGGTTAGTTGACCCACCGTGTGGTATCCGGTTTAGTAAAATAGACCATTCTCCTTTTTACCGAGGTGTCGTAAAATACGACTAAGGTAAGTTGACGTCAGGCAGGCGGCACGTCGTATAAAAGCAGCCAAATCATGTGACAGCATGTTTATAACATGTTTTTAATAATTTTATTCCATTTCATTCCATAAAGCACAAATAATTCTGCTTACATTTAATGAATTAAACTAATACATTGTCGTATATCGTGGCAAAGATCTATTGATACTCGCACTGCGTCGCCTAGGACCCCACTTAGAGTGGGATAAGGGCAGGAGGATGATGATGCTAAAGAGTGTCAGGTATGAGAACGAATAGTACACTCTGAATTTAGCATTACATATACTTTCTTTTATCGCGGATTATGTTGGTGATATATAGTTAGTAATTTATAGAGTTAGTCATTTATAGAGTTAGTAATTTATAGAGCTAGTAATTTATAGAGCTAGTAATTTATAGAGCTAGTAATTTATAGAGCTAGTAATTTATAGAGCTAGTAATTTATAGAGCTAGTAATTTATAGAGCTAGTAATTTATAGAGCTAGTAATTTATAGAGCTAGTAATTTATAGAGTTTTAATAAATTTAATTTAATTTTAATAAAAGGTTTTAATACTCACACTCGACAGCCAAAATCCCCTGTACAGACCAGAGACGCCCTCGTTTGTATATATCTTAGATATGGCGTCCGATACCCCTTTGTACGCCTCCTTCTTCCTTTGTACTTGGATTTGCGTTTTTATTAATGTCAGGGGGTACAGTGCACAGCGTACTGAAAATATGGACTATAATTAACAAGTACCTAGTAAAAATTGAAAAGAGAAATGAAAAAATAATAGAGCAGATGCGGCTCGATCCTAGGTATTATCACCTATCTAGACCGCCCGTTCCCCAAATGAACTACCATGACTTTACGTTTGACAGCGAAAAATTGTGATCGTATTCAACGTAAATTTAAAAAAAAATTTAGAGCCCGAAAACAGAGATATAACGACATTTTTTTTAAATAAAACTTATCTAGATCGATTTTTCTCCCCCAAAACCCCCTGCATGCTACATTTCAGGAAAATCGTTGGAGCCGTTTCCAAGATTCCGAATATATATATATACAAGATTAACTCATTTAAATATTAAAGATAGTACGAAGATTTTTTTTTTAAATAAATCTAGCTAGATCGAATTTTCTCCCCCAAAACCTCCTGTATGCTGAATTTCAGGAAAAACAACAAAGAACAAAAATTTTTATACCTGTAAAACTGCTGAGGGTGTACAGAGGGAAAAATTTACTTTTATCCATCATCCCCCATTCTATCGTCGTGATAAGCTGTGGGGGAGGAGATTCCACCATAGTTGCGGCCATGGTGTCTTTTATATCATCAGCTTTCGTCCGTTTCTCCTTTTCGCTATCATACACCAATGCATTCCATATGTTTAGAAGCATTTATATTCCTTATATATCTATTTACTTTCCTTCTTTGGTTCTTATGATTCAAAATCTAACATTTTTAATTGTATTTAATACAATATAAATGGAATTATTTCATAAAATCGATTAAAACATAAACAATTTGTCTAATAAATTATAATAACACAAATAGACTAGAACTACGCTTGGTTAAGTTATATTGTATATATTGAAATATATTTTGTATATATTAACAAAATCAGGCTCTTCCATGTTTCTTGATGCGTCACAAGGATGATCCGCTGTAACTGAAAAGAAAATATTTGTGTTTAATTAATAAATAATTGCGAGTACATCTCTCATCTCAGATTCGCGGATGATATCGTCTTAATGGCTGAATCTATGGAGGATTTACAATTGATGCTTCATGGACTGGCTGATTCTTTTCAACAGATCGGTCTCCGGATGAACTTAAATAAAACAAAAATCATGTGCAACGAGCACATTGCTCCAGGTCCGATTTCGGTAGATGGGGTCACTCTTGAAATTGTTGACAAGTACATTTACCTAGGGCAGATGCTCGAACTAGGTAAAAACAATTTCGAGTGTGAGATTATGAGAAGAATACAGCTAGGCTGGGCAGCATTCGGAAAACTACGTCGAGTCTTCTCATCACCCATCCCACAGAGTCTAAAGACTAAAGTATTCAACCAGTGTGTCCTACCTGTCATGACTTACGGTGCCGAAACGTGGACACTCACAGTTAAGGCGGTCCACAAGCTTAAAGTCGCTCAGCGGGCTATGGAAAGAGCTATGCTCGGGGTTTCTCTGAGGGATCATATTCGCAACTAAGTAATCCGTCAGAGAACTAGGGTCACCGACATAGCTCAGCGCATAAGCAAGCTGAAGTGGCAATGGGCCGGCCATATGTCGCAGAACGGATGACCGTTGGGGTAGACGTGTTCTGGAGTGGAGACCGCGAATCGGTAAACGTAGTGTAGGACACCCTGAGACTCGATGGAGTGATGATATACGTAGGACAGCGGGCAGTGGATGGAAGCGAAAAGCCCAGGATCGGGCTCAGTGGCGAAAAATTGGAGAGGCCTATGTCCAGCAGTGGACTAAAGTGGGCTGTTAATGAATAAGTAATTAATAATTAAGAAAATTAAACTATTAACTTCGAATATGTTGAAATTAGCATGCCACAAATACAATTTCAGTCTATTTACATAATACTATTATATATCACTACTAAATAAATAATAAAACTAATCACTACATTGTGTAAAACAAAGTTACACTCTTTGTTTGTCCATATATACCTATGTATGCTTATTACTTTAAAACTACGCAACAGATTCTGATGCGTTTTTTTTAATAGATAGAGTAATTCAAGCGTAAGGTCTGTATGTATAATAACATTCGATATGGAGTAGAGGAATACTGTAATTTTTGAGCTTTCTAATGTGATGTCGTAAATAATTACATTTTTTCCGCTTACAGCTTACGCTTTGCAAACGCAAGCTAAACCCTACGAGATTTGTCAAAATAATGTACTAAGTATTTGTACACCTCGAAAAGGTCTACAGAAAACTCCGCGAAGGTATATGTCTATCTCTTATGGATAACCCACAATAGAATTTTTTGTCATTTTCTTTTTATGAAAAATAATGTCTTATTTTCGGAGCAATTTTAAACAAAATAGCATTAATCCTTATCCAATTAAGTACCTTAAATAAATTGGTGATTTAATATAGATCAATATGACCGTTTACAGCATGTATATTAAATCAACATTTTCAAAGATATCACAGATTTAAAATCCCGCGAGGAGGCCGCGCTTCGCCCTATAGCACTTCGAATTTAGCAGCGATCGAAGTTTGATGACCAACTATATGTCGCTCTTCCAAGAGTAACCTCTAAAGAAAGCATGTTCGTATTGTCTAATGACAAGAAAGTTGTGAATGTTGTATATAAATACATTCTGTAATCAATTGTAAAAATAAAATACATAGGGAAAAATTTAAAAAATGAATAAGTAAAAATGTAGCATATGAATTTAAATATAAGTTAGACATATATCATATATGTCTATCTCTTATGGATAACTCATAATGGCATTGTTTGTCATTTACTTTTTACAATAAATAATTCCTTATTTTCGAAGCATTTTTAAACAAAACAGCATTAATCATTATTGATAACACTGCTCTACATTAGTTCTTTTATATACTTGTATCAAAAGTAGAATATCCTTAATCGTAATATGTTTGTGCTCAAATTGTTAAGATAATATGCTTAACATTTATATAAATGGTCGTGTTATATCAATTAACAAGCATGGTTGATAATACTAGGACATGTTTATTTTAGTGCGTGCTTGTAAAGGTAGGCTTCACATTAATTTACATAACTATCAGGACCTGGGTAACCGAGCCTTGCTGGGTAATTTTTAAAATGTAAAAAAAAATGAAATTAAAAAAAAAGTGAAAAGAAAAATGTAATAATAATAAAGCAGGTGTGGCTTGATCTAGGTATTCTCACCTCTCTAGACTGCCCGTTCCACAAATGTACCACCACAACTTTACATTTGACCGGAAAAATTGTGATTGTATTCAAGGTAAATTCCAAAAAACTTTAAGAGTCCAAAAACAGGGATAAAACGAAATTTCTTAAATAAAACCTAGCTAGATCAATTTTTTCTCCCCCAAAACCTCCTGTATACTGAATTTCAGGAAAATCGTTGGAGCCATTTCTGAGATTCCGAAATTATATATATATACATACAAGATTAACTCAATTAAATATTAAAGATATGGAGTTTCATTGAGGATATTTAATGAAAGGAAGAAGGCAAGTAATTTATAATTGCACAATATTGCAGGGAAAAAAGTATTGACATGACAGCTATTCTATATTGAAATTCAAAATATTTTTTAATCAACTAAACTTCTATGTAAGTTGCTTTTCAATCGTCAACTCTACTGCTGGTTCTGTAAGCTTCTTCTATAGAGAATAATCACACATACTTATACTTTATGTAATCCTTATAAGTATAGCTTGCTGAATAAGCTACTTATATTATACTGACATAATGGCAAAGCTTAAATTGATTGTGAAATTTTAGTATAGAATTTTATACCAAAATCCACAAATGACTTACGTACTTTAGCAAGGCGCACAGCACGAGCTGCAATATTAAGTCGATTTTTACTGGATTAATTATCTACATCGCCAATTTTTTTATAATTCTACATAAAAATTCATGAAAAATATATTGCTTAATATACTGTAAAGCTAATAAAGAAAAACCTTCCTCTAGAACATTTATTCAACTTCCTACCTAGATAAGGCCGCTATAATCTACATTCTGTAACATTTGCAATCTCATCAATAACGAATTTAATACTGACAAATATTTTATTTTATAAACAGTTAACAATTTATAAGAGACGAAGATGGTTCTTATTATTCTTACCCCTTGTACTCGTCAGTATCCATATTAATGTTTAACACTTAGTTATTTCATACAATTGTCACACAGCACCCTTTGGAAAATGTTTTATGTAATAATTCACTTAATTTTGATAATTACACCATGGAAAATTAAAGGCCTTCGTATCTGTCAGTCAGCTGATTGGTCTTTTATTGAAAATTTTCAGTTTCATATCTGTGGAAAAATAAGAGTAAAAAGTTTGTTTTAAAGATAATATAAAAAATCGATTGTTTATGTAATCGATTAATCGTTAAAAATAATTTCCAAGTATCTTAGAATAACGATTAAATGATATATTTTTATCATTTTTATATTAATTTATATTTGTGTAATAAATTAAAAACGAAAAAACAATTTTAATTAAAGTTACCTATACACTGTCCATTATATTAACCATCTTTTGACAGATTGACGATTTACATATTTAGTGATGTCCTAAAGATTCTCGTATGCGATACCATTCCGATTATAGTACCTACTATCATTAATCGAATTACGTACCTAAGTAATTCGATTAATGATAACCTACGTAAACTAATAACAGATATAGAAATCAAAATTTTAGGATTTAATATTGCCTTAGTTTTTTGAAAATAAATGTTAATCCGTGTGTATTTATTATAATCATAAAAAATATATTATACATCAACTGGCAACATCAACAGACCTTCCGCTCGGCCGCCATTTTGACGTGATCTGTCACTCTCAACGAAACGCCCGTGATAGTCACACGCATTTACGTTCGCTGAGTGTTCTCTCGCATCTGTTACACCTTGAGTTAAGTAGCTTTATTCCTCGGAAAAACTTTTGTGAAACTTATATTAATTGATCGTGAAAATGCCGAAAGGACGTGTGTTGAAAGCACAATCGAGACAGTTAGTGTTAAAACTTCATGAGTATTTTGAGCAAGAAAATCAAAATGGCGGACCTCTTATACCTATCACGCAAGTCCGAAACCGTGTTGCAGCCGCGTTGGGGATCAGTCTATCAACTGTGACTAAAATCACTACTGATGCCTACGGTAGGAGCGGCTTGGAGCAAAACAAACCATCTACACCAAAAAGAAAGCGCCGGGCTCATAAAGTGACAGCTGTTGATGACTTTGACGCTGACGCTATTCGTCGTCATGTATATGATTACTACTTGAGAAAAGAAATTCCAACTTTGAGAAAACTTATTGTTTCTTTGAAAAGAAGTGGTCTATTTCATGGTGAAAAATCTTCTTTGGTCAAAGTTTTGAACACAATTGGCTTTTCATATAAAAAGTTAAATAAAAGAAAATTATTAATGGAACGCACAGATATAGCTATAGCACGTTGTGATTTTTTAAGAGAGGCAAAGAAAATACAAGATTGGGCAAATATTGTTTTCACGGATGAAACATGGCTCAACGCTAACCACACACTATCTCGTTTCTGGACTGATGATACTGCTGATTCCACTTCCTCAGTACCAATGGGAAAAGGTGAGCGCCTAATCATTTGCCATGCAGGTACAGCAAAAGGATTTGTACAAGACGCACTGTTGGCATTTAAATCGAAGAAATCAAATGACTACCACGAAGAGATGAATGCAAATGTGTATGAAGAGTGGTTCAAAAAAATGCTCATTTCATTGGAAGAACCATCAATAATTTTTATTAATAATGCGCCCTACCACTCCCGTCAAATTGACAAAATGCCAACACAGGCTAATAAAAAGCATGAAATAATTAATTGGCTTCGGGACAATGGAGAAAATGTGGACGACTCAATGTTAAAAGTTGAATTAATAAAAATATTAAAAACCAAAAAGAGAGCAAAACGCTATGTAATCAATGAAATGGCAGCAGAATATGGCCATACTGTTCTTCGGATTCCTCCATACCACTGCCAGTACAACGCAATAGAACTTATATGGGCACAAGTAAAAGGGCATGCTGCGAGATGCAATACAAGCCCCCCATTCACAGCGAATAAAATCTTGCAATTGCTAAAAAATGCTTGCACCCACGTAACGGCCGAGAACTGGGCAAGTGTGGTGGAAAGAACTAAAAGAGTAATATTCTCTGATTGGGAACGTGATATTGCGTTTGATAATATATTATCTACACAAGAGCTAATAATAACTGCTACTGAAGACTCCTCATCGGAGGAGTCTAGTGTTGATTATCATTCCGACGACTCGTGCTAATAAAATAAATTAAAATATCCTGATTGTTTTATTTGTATTCATGTATTAACTAAGAAGAAAGTAAAACTTTATATAATGTTATTAAATGTCTTTTAATACTCGTAACATCGATTTCTACCGATTATGTTTAATCTGTGGCATAATCGTAGTAACCATTATGTGTGACATCACTAAGTGGGCGGTACCCATCCATAAAGTACAAATATTATTTGTATGATATTTGTACGTAAGCAATACAAAACTTAATGAGCGTGAGCTGTCAAAAGACATAATATGATGGACGCAGTATACCAATTCTATAAATACTGAGCCTCTCCGGGGTAGAGATGTCAAAAATATTCGATTTTTAACATAATTGGTCATTTTTTCATAATAAATCGATTTTTAAAATCGATTATTTTAACTAAATAATCACTCGTCCACACAGCTCGAGTCATGCGAGGCGAACCATTCGCAACGTATGCCTCTTTGTTTTCGTTCTCGATGTTTATACGCACCCTTATACGCGGACCCTCGCATATTAACCGCTGTGTGTTTGATATTTGGTGCAAAGTCACTGCAATCCAAGAATACCCCACTCCGAAGAACAGGATATTTTCTCGAAATGATTACTTTCTTCAGAGCATTAATATCTTCACAATTCTAAGTAGGATAACACACATATCAATTGGACTGATGACGAAGGAACAAAGTCACTATTCCTGAATGTGTATAAGCTTATCCTGTACATGAATTTTTATATTATTATTAGTCTATTATCTATGATACGAATCATTTTAAATATGCATCTATAAAAAAAAATTCATTTATTTTCATATTTATTGGAATCAGTCTGTGACCCCCCCCCCCATGTTTTAGGAGTAGCTGACATATCCTCGATGATGTGCAAACTATCCGGATAGATTTTTATTTATAGTTTTCGCAAAAATTCTATCTTTCCGTGTCGTTCCAGAAGAACCCGCAAGCCGCCGATGCACCGACATCGGTGTCGCGCCCGACCTTGCCTGTACAATAACCAAAATCTTATGTGACTTTTCGAAGTAGTATAACATACTTCGAAAAGTCAACTAAGCGATACGAGCATTGCTGAAGAAGGTTAAGATTAATCTTTACATATAAATTAATAAGTTTACATAAGCGATAAAAATTAATTAGAATAAAGGCTAACTAAAGTGGACAACTGCCAAAAAATAATAACAGATACGCTCTTTATGAAATTGAATTAAAATGTGAAGTTTGGCTACATTGGTTTCATCCAACAAGTCATATCTTATCTTAAAAAGAAGCAAAGGAGTTAAACAGAAAAAGAGGAAAACCAAATTAATCGATATTAAATGTAAAAAAAATGGTTATTAAAAATAGGTTCTTCAAAAGATTATCGATTATTTTTTACGTCCCTAGTAGTGACAAACTGGTGACACACAACGACATTCAAGACAATATTTATTTTTGTTTACGTTTACATTTATTTTTTAGTTTTAAATTATGGTGAATATATTATTGGAATATTTTTGTAATAGAATTGAATCACGTGTATTATTAATAATGAATTGTTTTTCAGGCTCGTTACTTTAAAGAGCAAGATATTGATGGTAAGTTATTTCCTTATCTAAATTGTGACAGAAAATCACGAATCATCATCCTCCTGCCCTTATCCTACTCTAAGTGGGGCGGCACAACATGTTATAAACATGCTGTCACGTGATTTGGCTGCGTTTTTGCGAGCAGCCACCTGCTTGACGTCAGCTTACCTTAGTCGTATTTTACGACACCTCGGTAAGAAAGAGGGTGGTCTATTTTACTAAACCGGATACCACACGGTGGGTCAACTAACCTTAGTCGCCTTTTACGACACCTCGGTAAGAAATGAGGTTGGTCTACTCTACTTAGCTGGATTTCACATGGCATAGAAAATCACAAATCATACCATTAATTTACAATGATGTGTTAAACAAGAAAGTTACTTCACTGGAAGTATTCAATTATTACATTATAGTGTTAGTACTGTTACATTAGAATTGACCTAAATATTTTGAAAAAGTGGACCAAAAGAGTTTTAAATATGAATGTGGATGCATGTATGGTTAGGGGCAGGCCGAAAAAAAGGTGGATGGATTGTGTGAAAAATGATATGCATGTTAGAGGAGTGGCACCAGAGTTGACGAATGATTGAGAATGGAAGAAGACATATTGTGCCGACCCCACTTAGAGTGGGATAAGGGTAAGAGAATTATGATTCTGAAAAGTGGAGTGAAACGTGAATGTAATGGAATATAAGTGAATAGGAGTATGTAATAATGAAATGAAATGATTTTTTTTATTCCACAAAAGTGCTAACAGGACAGAAACAAATGTATGAAATTAAAGTAAAGCTAAATAAATATTAATAAATAAATAAATGTTTGTAGCATAATGCAGAATAGGCTTTAGACTCAGCATAATACTGTGTGCCCCAACAGGAAGCCCCCCAGCCCTAAGATATATCACTACATATTATAAAACAAAGTCGCATTCTTTGTCCATATATCCCTATGTACACATTAAACTTTAACACTACGCAACAGATTTTGATGCGGTTTTTTTAATAGATAGAGTGATTTCAGGGGAAGGTTTGTACGTATAATAACATTCAATACGGAATAAAGAAATACTGTAATTTTTGGGGTTTCTGTCAATAATTACATATTTTTCCGCTTACATTGCAAACGCAGGCTAAACCCTACGAGATTTATCAAAATAATGTACTAAGTATTTGTACACCTTGAAAAGTTCTACAGAAAAGTCCGCGATGGTATATGTCTATCTCTTATGGATAACCCACAATAGCATTTTTTGTCATTTACTTTTTACGAAAAATAATGCCTTATTTTTGAAGCAATTTTTATACAATACAGCATTAATCCTTATCCAATTAAGTACCTTAAATAAATAGTTGATTTAATATAGATCAATATGGCCGTTTACAGCATGTAATTCAAGTGAACATTTTCGGAGGTATTACAGATTTAAAATGCCGTGAGGACGCCGCGCTTCGCCCTATAACACTTCGGCTTTAGCAGCGATGTCGCTCTTTCAAGAGTTTGTTTAAAGACATTCTGTAATTAATTGTAAAAATAAAATACGTAGGGAAAAATGTAAAAATAAATACGCAAATATGTACTATATGAATTTAGATACTCAAAGACAGCAGGAAATCTTCTTGGAAAAGGGAGAGGGAAATTGTTTTTCTCCAAATTTAACGCTTGCGGGTCACGGGCAGTAATGAATAAATCAAACTACTGGATCAATTTTAATCATTTTTTTCACTGAGTGACATGGGCTATATATTTAATACCCGTGCGAAGCAGGGTCGGGCCGCTAGTAATCACATATAATCGTGAACAGTGTTTTTTCATATTTTGATGTAAAAGCTTTGATGAACTATTTGTTATTCTTACTTTATATATTAACCCATTAAGCATTATAACTATGACTTATCTTTCAGAGTTCAGAGAATGTTTCTACTTATTTGCCAGATCTGGTCAGATAACATCACTGGACGAGCTGACGGTTGTGATGAGGTCACTCGGCATGAGTCCCACCATACAGGAGTTGACAGGTACGGTGGTGAATAATGTTATTAGACAACCTCTGCGGTACAGATATTATATTACACATTTATATTACTTTTTTTGTATAGTATAGTAGCGGTTTGTTACTATCCCACTGCTAGGCATAGGCCTCCTCTCTTCGTTAGTGATAGGTCTTAGCTCCAACCCATCTCAGGTTGGAGCTAAGACCTACCACGCTGCTCCAATGATTGGTAGGTTACACATATTCCCAGAATTCTCTAGAGATATGCAGTTTTCCTCACGATGTTTTCCTTCACCGAAAAGCATCATATAAATTGCAATTATCAATTAGACACATAAGTTTTGATAAAAAACTCATTGGAGTCTGCACGGGTTTCAACTCATGATCGTCTCTAGAGATTCACACGGTTGCACCGCTGGGCCATCACACCTTATCTCCAGGCCTGTATATCTCCAGAGAATTTGACACATTCCATTATTAAGGGTGTTAAACTGCGAATCAAGCCAATGGTATCACTTGTTATCTACTATGTCGTTATGTTATGAATATTTGTAATTTATCCCCATGCAGGTTATCTTAAAGGCAAAGGTGGCAAGATGTCGTTTGCAGATTTCTTAGAAGTGATGCACATACACTCCCGAGCCGAGAATTTACCTCATGAGGTGAGTTTTGGGTGAACTCTTAAACAATATCAATATTCATTTTAAACTTTCGCGATTCATACTAATTTAAATATAAACAACCGGGTCACATCGCGATAATCACGTTACCTTTGTATAAGAGTCAGTTCGTGACCACGGTGGATGCAACTCTGCCGAAACGTCGAACCTTACACAAAGGTAACGTGATTATCGCGATGTGACCCGGTTGTTTAATTTTAAAATAATACAAGTTTAGAACAACAACAAAAAATCCCATTCATAGAGTTTCTCTTATACAGTAAAAGCTCTTTATTCGCGCTTCCTTCAATTTTTAAAGCAACCACAGCCGACTCATTGTCACAAGCTTTTGCATCTCTCATCAGCAACCTCTCGTATGTCTATGATATATATCGTATTTCGTCTTATACATATTATTTTATCTGTAGGAATAGAATATTAATATCTATCTATCTATCTTAATATTTAAATGAGTTAATCTTGTATATATATATTTTCCGAATCTCGGAAACGGCTCCAACGATTTTCCTGAAATTCAGCATGCAGGAGGTTTTGGGGGAGAAAAATTGATCTAGCTAGGTTTTATGTAAAAAAAAAAATTGTTTAATCCCTATTTTTGGGCATTAAAAACACTAACATTTATATTGAATTGAATTTTCGCCATTAACTGTCAATTCGACGTAGCTTATTCGGTTAGCGGGCAGCCTCGAGAAATGTGAGTGCCAAGGATCGATCTCAACTAAATAATTGTTTTTTTCCTTTTTTAAATTTTTTTTTTGTAAAAAATTACCGAGCGAAGCTCGGTCACCCAGATATTATATCATAATATATCGAATTTCGTCTTATACATATTATTTTCTCCGTGCGAATAGAATATTAATATCTATATATCTATCTATAATATTTAAATGAGGTAATCTTGTATGTATATATATATATTTTTTCGGAATCTCGGAAACGGCTCCAACGATTTTCCTGAAATTCAACATGTAGTGGGTTTTGGGGGAAGAAAATCGATCTAGATAAGTTTTATTTTAAAAAAATGTCGTTTTATCCCTGTTCGGACGCTAAAAATTTTTTGAAATTTACGTCGGATCACAGTTTTTTTGTTGTCAAACATTAAGTCACGGTAGTTCATTTGGGGAATGGGCGGTCTAGAGAGGTGAAAATACCTAGGATCGAGCCCCACCTGCCCTATTATTTTTGAATTGTTTCTTTTTAATTTTTTTTTACATCATTTAAAAATTATCGAGCAAGGCTCGATTACCCAGGTACTTGCTATATATATGTATTGTGATGCTACAGTAATGCCTATTTCTTTGGACTTTTCGCGAAGGAACGAACTTCATATTATAGATAGTCCGTATGGCTCTTTTTTGAGTGACGAAAAACTTCTCTATATCGGCCCCTTGCCCCCACAGCATTATTTCATATACCAAGCGCAGAATGTGCAACGTTGAAGTACTAAACAACAATTGTTGTCTTGTTCAGGTGGTTAACGCTTTCAAGGCTGGTGATGGAGAGAAGAGAGGCATAATACCCGCGAAACAACTCCGCAACCTACTCCAAAATTGGGGCGAAGGTCTTTCTTCTCGCGAGGTAAATACAGATTTTTTACACTTATATTAACTTTCCCAGGTTAGATATTATCGGTAACTAGCGGTCTGTCCATGCTTCGTATGGGTATAAAATTTATAGCCCATGTCACTCAGTGAAAAAACATGATTAAAATCGATCCAGTAGTTTTGATTTATTCATTACTGCCCGTGGCCCGCAAGCGTTAAATTTGGAGAAAAACAATTCCCCCTCTCCCTATACCATGAAGATTTCCTGCTATCTTTGGAATATCTAAATTCATATACTACATATTTACTTATATATTTTTACATTTTTCCCAATATATTTTATTTTTACAATTAATTACAGAATGTCTTTATATACAACATTCACAGCTTCCTTGTCATTAAACAAACTCTTGAAAGAGCGACATATAGCTACTAAATTCGAAGTGCTATAGGGCGCAGCGCGGCCTCCTCACGGCATTTTACATCTGTAATATCTCCGAAAATGTTCACTTAAATTACATGCTGTAAACGGCCATATTGATCTATATTAAATCTACAATTTATTTAAGGTACTTAATTGGATAATGAATAATGTAGTATTGTTTAAAATTGCTTCGATAATAAGGCATTATTTTTTGTAAAAGAAAATGACAAAAAATGATATTGTGGATTATTCATAAGAGATAGACATATACCATCGCGGACTTTTCTGTAGACCTTTTTAAGGTGTACAGACGGCTATGTGAGCAAACCTGCATATATCTAGATAATACTGTGTTGTAACCTACCATTCATTGGAGCAGCGTGGTAGGTCTTAGCTCCAATCCTTCTCTTAAACGGAGAGAGGCCTATGCCCAGCAGTGAGATAGTAACAGGCCGTTATACGTTTCAGGTTGACAACATATTCCGTGAAGCAAACGTGTCCAACACCGGTACGGTCCGCTATGAAGATTTCGTCAAAATCGCCTGCGCACCTGTTCCTGATTATTATTAAATGAGAAATATATATTTTGAGTATTTTTTTATTTATATTACAAAAAAGACGATATTTCTCCTTTATACTTATTCAATAAATAAAAAGCAATTTTCCCAAAGTCATTATATTGTTTTATATTATTCTTTCTCAAATTCAAATTCAAAATATTCTTTATTCAAGTGGACTGTTTACAGTACTTTTGAATCGTCAAATGTTTTAAAGAAGCTACCACTGATTCGGAAGTTTGCTCCTACCGAGAAGAATCAGCAAGAAACTCGGCGGCTAATCTTTTAAAAAATTATTACAATTTGATGGTTACAAGATAATCGCTGCAGCTGGATGCGTAGCTGACTGCAGTTAAGATAAGCTATCACTCAAATAATCCTCAATAGTATAGTAAGCTTTATGTAGCAACATCGTTTTGAGATAATTTCTAAACTTGTGTAAAGGCAAGTCTAGATAATGTTGAGGAATTTTGTTATAAAAACGTGTACCGAGACCGACAAATGATTTTCGGACCTTTTGGAGGCGTAACCTAGGCGTCATTAGTTTATGTCTGTTTGTTGTATGTCTATCATACCTATCACTATTTCTCTCAACAACTCAATGACACGATGACGGCCACAATGTTAAATTAACTTTGCCATTACAGCAGTTTAAAAACACTATTAAGGAAAGGCTGATACAGAAAGCCTACTTACTATACTGTTGAGGATTATTTAGACGATAAAAATGCGTGGATATAGATATTGTTCGACCCTGTACAAGATAGAAACGATTAAATGTAACTAGCGTTAAGAATGGTATTTTTTTTTAAAAGCAACGGCCGAGTTTCTTGCTGGCTCTTCTCGGTAGGAACAGCTTTCCGAACCAGTAGTAGAGTTGACGAGTCAAAAGCACATGTTTACAAGATAATTTGAATAAAGAATAATTTGAATTTGAATGTTTTTTCATATTATTGACCAACTTTATGAAGGAGGTTGTATTAGAAAAAAAATTTTATACAGTAAAAATCCCCTTATGGGTACCGACGCCCGACGGGGACAGGCGGCGGATATGTCGGACTCGCACCGACTAAAACGACCTGTGTGCTCCAACATTCTGCCGATGGCAAGGACAGGGTATCATTGTACACATCCCCGCAGACAGCTCTGATCCCAGAGAACAAACACCTTCTCCGGGTAGGGACCCCTCGATAGAGAAGCCCCCCTCCACTAACCGGTGCATCGGGGCATTAGAAGCATGTTGTAACAATATTTTACTAGTTTTTTCGTTCGCGTGAACTGTTGTAGCGTAATATGTTGATAATAGATGGCGCTTTTTAGTGTCATCATCTTCCTGCAGAATTAACAGGATTTCTATAGTCTAGTATAGTATAAGTTATTCCGGTGTATAAGGAATAATTGTGCCTTATTTCATTGATATTGGTTCAGCGGCGTGAAAGAGTAAGAATTATACATCCATACGCACAAACTTTCGCATTTGTAATATTAGTAGGGTAGATTTTCTTGAATTAATTAACTTGATTTTTAACAGTTTCATTCAACTTGCAATGTATGTATGTGAAGGTGGAATCTTGCAAGTTAAATTTGACCCACTTCCCGGTGTCCGATTGAGATGAAATTGTACATACTGCTTCAGTCCTGATGACAATGCATGTTTATGATAAACATGACCTGATACTAGAATTGGCTCCAGACGAGGAAACTCTTCAACGGTTAACATTAGGTACGTTTTTGATGTAAGCTTTTCAACTTGACTCGTTAATAAATAAAACAATTTTTTCAAAAATGTAATTTTAATTTCCAATACAACAAACTCCTGTAACATGATATGGTACTAGTACGATGGTCCAATTAGCTATAAATTATTTGAGGAGTATAAAATTAAATAATACAAATCGTACGCTTAGTATTAATGTGACCTAATTACAAAAAAAAAGTTTTATATTAAATATTTAATAATAACAAATATATGAGAACACGGTTGGCCGTCCCCAAAGTAAGTAACTTAATACTTGTGTTATGGGTGACAGACAACTGGCGAATATATACATATATAATTTGAAATACACATTGAAATACTAATACACACCAAGGCTCAAGTAATCAACAAATTCTTTATAGAAAATGTTGGCCCTCGGCGGGATCGAACCCGCGACCCGCGGAGCTGAAAGCAGGGTCACTACCCACTGCGCCAGCGGGACAGTTAATTCATGTACAAATTAATTATAGAGAATAGGACAAAACACATCAGTGGGTATTTTAACACAACACAACTGAGGGTATTTTAACATTTCAAGTTGTGGGCACAGTTGAAATAAAAACAGCTGTTTTTCTTATCTAAAATCGGTAAACAAACCGACGGCTACATATAATAAAAGGATTAAACTAATCTATTATTAATTAACAATAAAAATTTACTATAACTATTTTGCTAACAGTTAAAAAAATTATTGCTTTGTTGTATATTGTATATTCAGATATAACAAAAGAAAGATGGTGTCCAGAATGCCGGAATGAAGCATTTTTAACAGGCTAACATGATATTTGTCGCCATTGATTTCCGCTTTGTATTTTATAGCAATACAGTCATGAAACAAGAGTATCGCGCCCTTTTTTTATTGAAGTGTTGGCAACACTGTGCCGTTGTTGTTTCCGGTTGAGTTTTCCTATTGATAAAACGTTTCAGTGACAGTCAGTCTGTTTTCGTTGTTCAAGAGAAGTGCATCTCGGAGCGGGAGTTGTGGTATTCCAATATATTGTGTTATTGTATATAGTGTTTTTTTTAACAGGAAAAAACCCCTTATAGGTACCGCCGCCCGACGGGGACCTGTGCCACGAGTTCCGCCCGCTGAACCGCCCAAGCTGGACAGTCCGCGAGCGTGTGCAGCGCCGTATCGAACTCGTGGCACTCACCGGTCGGTTCGCACCGGGCCACTTGCCACAGATACCTCCCGAAGCAACCATGTCCGGAAAGCACCTGTGTCAGGCGAAAGGTAAGGACCCCATGCCTCCTGGCGACCCAGCCCTGGAGAATGGGCTGGATGGCCGAAGTCGTCCAGGCTCCTGCACTGGGCGATTCCAGCCGCCGCCTCCATTGGCGGAGAAGCTCCTCCTGAGCTGCCCTCCGCCAGTCCACCTCTACCGCCGCTGAGTCTCCCCCCGGTGAACGGGTTTCGACTCTACGGCGGTAAGCCTGAGCTAGCACCTTGGCCTCTAGGTCCCATGGAGGGGACCCGGCCAAGGCGCAGGCAGCCTCGCCGGAGATGGTCCGGTAGCCCCGCACAAGTCCGACCGCCATGATCCTCTGCGCCCTGCGCAGCAGGCACAGGGATCTGGCGGTCCGCCGCCCCGCCCATACGGGACCGCCGTACAGGGCCATCGTATGAACCACCCCGGCGTATAGGCGCCGGCAGCCTGCATTAGGCCTTCCCAAATTTGAAAGGAGCCTGCTCAGGGCTCCGACGGTCGCCGTTAGCTTAGGGGCGAGCCGCCGGAAGAGGGCCTCGAACGTCCATCGGCTGTCGAGGAGCAATCCCAGGTACTGTAATGTACCCGAGATTTCGATGGACGTCCCGCCCACCACCAACCGGGGACCCACTGGGGGCGCCATCCGAGGCCTGTGGAAGCAAATGGCCTCGGATTTCTCCAAGGCCACCTCCAGTCCCTGCCGGCAAATCCGGGCCACAACGTGAGCCGTGGCCGCGGTCACGAGCCCTCGGGCTTCCTGGTGGGTGCTCGCGCGGGCAGTCACGAGGGTGTCGTTTGCATAGCAGAACAATCGCACCCCCGGAAGCATTTGGCCACGCAGCACCCAGTCGTAGCCGATGTTTCACAGGAGGGGGCCAAGAACCGACCCCTGTGGAAAACCGCACGACATCCTCCGCTCCTTCCACACACCCCCAGCCGTCGGGTACCTGACAGCGCGGTCAGACAGATAATTACTGACCACACGCTGCAGGTACATGGGGATGCGGTGGAAACGTAGGGCCTCCTTAATCACTTCCCAGGGCAAGGTTGAATGCGTTAGCGATGTCCAGCGAAACCGCCACCACCTTGCGCCGGGTTGTTGCCTCACACACAGCCTCGATACAGTCGTGGGTGGACTTGCCCTGGCGAAATCCGCACTGGAGGCAACTGAGGTTTCCTGACGCGAGTTAAACATTTTTTATCTACTCTGATACTACTTATAATATAAAGGTTATAAAACTGAAATCAAAATTCTTATGACAAACATTACTTACAGGCCAGGGTGGAATAGTCCGAAATAGGAGCTGACCACCCGCCCTGCACCGACAGGCGTCCCCGAAATTAGATACAGGCCAAAAATATAAAATATAATATTTAAGTTTTATTACGGATACAGGTCTTGTATGGACACCTGTATCATAATATAACTTTTTAATCATAACGATACACCTATACAATCTCCAGCTGGACCGAGGAGGTTGAACCTCTACCTTAAAAAAAAAGGTTTCAACGAACGCAATCGCAAAACGCATGCGCAATCGATGTTTGCGCCTTGGCGCTAACATTTAAAAAATCTTTTCAATATTTAAACAAAGTTTGGTTATTATAAATATTCTTTTACGTATTATAGTATGAGAGTAGATAAAGTAGTGTATGACACTGTACATAACTTGGTCTTATAACACTCGGTGATACTATAATACACACTCGTGTTTTAAGAGCCCTTATTATGCAACAGTATCATAATCTACTATTCCCCTTACAAAAAGTGCATAATGCCTAAAAAAGTTTGCACTTCAAAAATAAACAAGCGTGCATCTCACTCAAGGCATGACTCCTTATCATATACTGCGTGTAATGCGCCATTCACGCACACACTTATAAAAGTATGTAAAAATGCTTCACTTAATATGGCATCAAGACTCCATCTTCCTATTTTATCCATCTTTTATTTTAAAATTGTATATGACAATAACTGAGTTGTATTGCTATTTATTGGCACCAATTGTACTAACGGTTCATTTAAAAATTAATCTTTGCTTCCTACATATAAAATAAGTGATAGTGTACTTTTGCGTTCAAAAACGAAACTTCTTTTAGCTTATCTGTACTTTTCAATTTTTGACGCGCAGGATAGAGCGCAAAAGCGTCGGGAAACGCTAAGGGTGCCTCCTGTGAGCCGGACCGAGCCTTAGGGCGACGTGTAGTGGAGGGCTGGTGGTATAACTGTGACTAGTCATCACGCTGTTGTATGAAGCTCTACTAGCTATGGGGAACGTCGACCTGAGGGTGCCTCCTGAGAGGCCGGACCGCGGCTTAGGGCGACGTGTAGTGGAGGGCTGGTGGTATAACTGTGACTAGTCATCACGCTGTTGTATGAAGCTCTACTAGCTATGGGGAACGTCGTCCTAAGGTTGCCTCCTGTGAGACCGGACCGCGGCTTAGGGCGACGTGTAGTAGAGGGCTGGTGGTAAGACTGTGACTAGTCATCACGCTGTTGTATGAAGCTCTACTAGCTATGGGGAACATCGTCCTAACGGTGCCTCCTGTGAGGCCGGACCGCGGCTTAGAGCGACGTGTAGTGGAGGTCTGGTGGCATGACTGTGACTAGTCATCACGCTGTTGTATGAAGCTCTACTAGAGTCGTGGAACGTCGTCCTAAAGGTGTCTCCTGTGGGGCCGGACCATGGCTAAGAGCAACGTGTAGGATGGTAAACCACCAACCATTGGTAGGTAATAAAATAGATATAAAATTAAACTCCAATAATTAAGACCACCATATTTTAGACGATGATAAATTTTGCAGCCATGACAGTTCTTATTTTGATTTTTAATATGAAATGGTTATACCATAGAATTATTATACAAGAGTAGGGGAGTAAGCCTAAAATATGTCCATCGTAAAAAGAGAAACCAAATAACACTACTTCTCTGTCTTTTTTATTTGAGAATATGAATGAACAAAGATAGGTTTCTGATCTTTTCTCTCTTATTATGTGTCGGACATTGGCACTCGCAGGCTTGTCTATGGCCTCCGTACTCTATGTATAGTATACTCTATGGTTATACCACGCTATGACAAATATTATTAGGTTTATCGGAATCAATTACTTTTATAATATCTAGGATTTGGGCGTTTCAAATTTCGGGAGTATCAAATGTATATTTTAAATTTTACCTTAAAGCATTCGTTGCCTACAAAGCACTTAGAACTTATGTTAAATATTTACAATTACGGAATTTCGTGAGTTGGAAGTGACGTCATTTCGACGCAGGTAACTTTAAAGAAGCAGAAATCTTAAATCTAGTGTCAAAAACGGAGTTTTATAAAATAATGTCTAGGACGATGGAAAAAAACCAGTGTGCGTAGTGTGAGTTATTTTAACCTACTCAATTGCGTTAGAGTAACGCAATTTGTATGGCGATGTAACAGCGATCACTAGATGTCGCTGTTGTAGTAGTTGTAATAAAAACTTGCACTAAACACACTGATATTTGGATACAAAAGCGCGTACTAAGGTTAACTTTTTTTAAAGATGGAAAATGGAACTTTAGGGTTCGAAAACGTCGCTACGTAATTCAAAACTGTTTTACGTAGACTAGCATAATAAGGCCCATAGAGTTACACTAGAGTTGTTAAGCTAGCCTCAAATGTGTCCTATTACGATAGTGATACAGTTTCATTTACTTTGAAAGCATCAGAAACTGTATCTGTCCCTCTTTTTTATGTGTGATTAAACAAAGATAAGTATACGAGTGTCATCTTCTCTCTATCTATTGTGACACTTACAGGCTTGCCTATGGTTCCCTACTCTATAAGAACTCTATGATAAAGCTACACGCGCATGATTATTTTTAACATATATTTTTGAATTATTGACGTTTTTTTTAGAGAATAACAAGACGATATAGAAGAAAAAAGATTAACTACACTTATAATTAGGATTTAAGAAGAAATATATCAATATTAGTTAAAATTTATCACTTAATATCGCTGGACCCATTCCATAATAACAGCCATATTGTTCACTTACAGCAAATATGATTTAAATATAGTATCCAATTCCTACTTAACAAATTTTGAAATTGCTTTCGGTGATATGTATTCGACTAATGATTCACGATACATGATGCACGGAATACGGTTTAATACCAATATTAAGCAAATACTACAGTGATAATGAAATATTACATGATTTAAATACCCCCTTCAAATAGTTGGGTCAATAATATATAAAAACTTTGTCGCCGTCAATATTTATGGCAAGTTGTTGAAATAATAAATGGGTAGAATTTTGAGAAAATTGCTACTTATTTTATTGAATACGTGTAAAGGAGAATATCGTTTATTAATCGTGCTTGTTTATATTGGCTTAAAATAGCAAGCTAACAAATAAACCTTGAAAAAATAAATCGCAATAACATTTAAATTCAAATATAATCACTCAATTTATTAAATTAAAAATAAATAAAATTAAATATTAAGTCATTAGTCAATTTCATTTACCATATTAGTACACTATCTATGTTGTGGTCAAATATGAAATTCTTTAATATTTTTATTTTTATTTTTTATTTCAGCGCTACATAAGTCTATTATCCTTGCTTCGGCTTTCGATATGGAATTAATAGAACGACTGCTACTGCTGCCTAAAGATTAAAAAGGTTAATATTAAGTTAAAGTGTAAACTAGCAAAGGCATTGGTGTTAACTAATTCTAATACATAAAAGAAGTTCTAATCTATCTACATACTTTGTAAATGCCCCTTACACAAAATGGAGTTCTATAGCAGAACCGTTGTCAAATTTGTCCTGATACATAAGCCCTCTTTATATTTCTCAATTTTTATTTCATAAGGACGATGTTTCTACCATATAAAAAAGCAGTATTTTCATTAATAATGGGCCGGTAAATCATATTTATTTTTATATACTATACGTCATTTAAATGAAACCTGATAAATTATCACTATAAATGTAGCTGTAATTAATGTATAGAAACCGGCTATACTCACGTTTTATTCTATCGGATGAGCCCGACTAGTTTCAAGTCCACACAAGGATTTTATTCATGAGCTCAATTCCCACCGCATAAAGACCAGACTAAATCCGGTTTCTATATATTAGTTATGAATACCCTCACGGTAGTTTTTAATTCAATGTAGTTGTATTTATAATTTGTCACCTAATTTGACAAATTGCGTTAAACAATTGTATTGCATTGCTGAGATGGTTATTTTTCATAAAAAGCTTTGTAAATTTTTCCTTGAAAGATTAATTTTTTTAATTCCTAGTAACTTGAATGTCTTGTATTACAAAAAAAAAAGTAAATGTGAAATAATTATGCGCGCTAATCTCAATGAACATGACCTTGTAAACAGATTTGAATTGCGTGTTAGTCTCATTAATATATCGTAGAACGCTGTTTTGTATTTAAATAAAGTAATATAAATCTATTTACGGCTTTATAAATTTAATTAACATTAATTATGTGTATATCGGAAAAAAACATGCAGTCGGTTTAATTGTCTATAGGTAGAACACAGCCAATGTTTCACAGGAGCAACACAGTTAGACATGTTTGTTTTTGATGGGGTTGCCAGGTTTCCGCCGTCTAAAGTTCCCCATTTGTCGCAGTATTTGCAGGTTTTCGTCTTCCACTTCTCGATCCATGCCTGACGTACCCGGCACGGTGCCCCACAGTTTTAATTTGGAAGGGAGGTATATCAATCCTAATAGAGTTATGACTGGAAATAAACAAGTTATCTATTTTGTACGTCAATCAATAGGGCGATAAAATAACTAACTTCATAGTTATTATATAAGTCATAATTTTTCGTTTTATCTAATGGTGACAGTCGAGCTATCCCAGCTTAACTGTCACCAGTTGAATTTGTGATAGTGAACGTATGTAGTGCTTGTGTATTATGGCGGCGGTGGTGAAGTTTTGTGCATGTGTTTTTACGAATCCTGCATTTATCGGGTATGAACGGATTGTCAACTCTACATATAGCATTATATATATTTTCTATTTTACTTAATTGCGGATTATTGCAAAATAATTTTATTATTACTTTTGTATTTTTATATTCATTAGATTATGAATGTTAGTGTAATTAAAGAAGAAATAAAACTTTCATTTTAACAAAAATAAATCTATAGTCCGACTTAGTAGACATTGCACTGCCATGAGATCGGTATGTACGCGGGTGAAACCGCGGGATATTACTAGTTGTATATAAAAGCGAATAGAATTATGAAATTAGAAAATTCGAAAGTATCTAAATCAAGGAATATTACGCATTTCTTTCATAAATTATAATAAAATAACTTCACGATCAAAGCATTTTTACCATATTTCTAGCGTACATTCCAAACGGTTTTCCAATTTTTTGCTCATTCGAGGTCGTAGGATTGTGAGTACATACAGCGATAGTGTGGGAGTGAGAGCTGAATAGGAGGCACTTCTCATGTTTTGGGTAATATTTACAACAGTAGCAATACTTACTGACTGTCACATTGGCACAGCTGGCTTAAGCTCTGCGGTAGGGATGTGACATGGGGTAGAAAAAATCGATTAATAAATAATCGATTTTTTCCCCGTTAAAATAAATCGATTTTTAAAACATCGGATATTTTGATATCTAATAATTTGATAATCGATTTTTTTCTGACTATTTGATAAGTTGCCTTTTTTAATGGTAATAATGAATTACAATAAAGGCCAATTAAAGTGGACTACTACCAAGAAATAATAACAGATGCGCTATTTGTGAAATTCCATCAAAATATGTAGTTCGGCTACATTGGTTTCATCCAGCAATGCATATATTATCTTAGAATAGAAGAATAAGAGTAAAAAATAAAAAAAATAGCTAAAAAAACACGATTTTTTATGAAAAAATTATAGATTATTTTAAAACTTATTTTTTTAGATCGCTACTCTGCGGGTCGCGGGTACGATTCCCGCCAAATGCCAACATTTTGTATAAACAATTTGTTGGTTTATCCAGTCTGGGTGTATACATGTATTTAATTATATATTTTAAAATTATTTTATTTAACTGGCTCGTTGGAGCAGTGGGTAGTGACCCTGCCTTCAGGTCCGCGGGTCGCGGGTTCGATTCCCGCCGAGGGCCAACATTTTCTATAAATGAATTTGTTGGTCTTTAAGCCTGGGTGTATATTTGTATTTAAGTATGTATTTAACAATTATATATGTATATGTTCACCAGTTGTCTGTCAGCCATAACACAGATATTAAGTTACTTACTTTGGGGACGGACGAACGTGAGTGTAAGTGTCCCATATATTCATTCATTCATATTCATATATTTACCAGTTGTCTGTCACCCATAACACGCTTGTGTTTGTAATTGTCCGATTATTTATTATTAAAAAAAACTCCTGCCCTTATCCCACTCTAAGTGGGGTCGGCACAATATGTTATAAAGATGTTGTCACGTGATTTGGCTGCGTTTTTACGACCGGCCGCCTACCTGACGTCAACTTACCTTAGTCGTATTTTACGACACCTCGGTAAAAAAGAGGGTGGTCTATTTTATTAAACCGCATACCACACGGTGGGTCAACTTACCTTAGTCGCCTTTTACGACACCTCGGTAAGAAATGAGGTTGGTCAACTCTACTTAGCCGGATACTACACGGCGAGTCGTCTTACCTTAGTCGCCTTTTACGACACCTCAGTAAGAAATGAGGGTGGTACTATTCTATGCAGCCGGATACCACACAGCGGGTCAACTTATTATTATTATTATTACTTACTGTTTAATATGCAAGGGAACACCACATAAAAATTGAGATCCGTTGAGTGGTAATAGAAGGCCTCAGTGAAGTATAAAATTATGGTCAACATTAATGACCAGTAACCCATTGATACAACACTGAAATTAAAAAAATAGAAATTAATGTTTAGAAGATTAACTACATCCTCGGTTCTTGTTTGCATATGCTTAAATTCATACCTCATATTATAAATAGCACCAGGTTGACTGAGCCTTGCTCAGTAATTTTTTACAAAATAAAAAATGGTACTTCAAAAAAATAAATAAAAAATATTAGGGTAGGTGGGGCTCGATCCTAGGTATTTACATTTGTCGCAACCACCCGATTCCCTAATAAGCTACGCTGACTTGACATTTCATTGTATTGTTGCGAAAATTGTGTTGTATATATTCAATAAATTAAAAGTAAACTTTTGTTTTTTTTAATGCTCAAAAACAGGGATTAACCATTTTTTTTAAAATAAAACTTATCTAAATTGATTTTTCTCCCCCAAAACCCTCTACATGCTGAATTTCAGAGAAAGGGTTGGAGCCATTTCCGAGATTCAGAAAATATTAATATATTTATACATACAAGATTAACTCATTTAAATATTAACTAGCGGCCTGCCCCTGCTTCGCACGGGTATAAAATATATATCCCATGTCAGTCAGTGTAAAAAAAAATGATTAAAATTGATCCAGTTGTTTTGATTTATTCATTACTGCCCGTGGCCGTAGCGTTAAATTTGGAGAAAAACAATTTCCTTTCCCTATACCAAGAAGATTTCCTGCTATCTTTGTAATATCTAAATTCATATAGTACATTATTACTTATTTACTTTTATATTTTCCCTATGTATTTTATTTTTACAATTAATTACAGAATGTCTTTAAACAAACTCTTGAAAGAGCGACATCGCTGCTAAAGTCGAAGTGTTATAGGGCGAAGCGTGGCCTCCTTACGGCATTTTAAATCTGTAATATCTCCGAAAATGTTCACTTAAATTACATGCTGTAAACGGCCATATTGATCTATATTAAATCAACTATTTATTTAAGGTACTTAATTGGATAAGGATTAATGCTGTATTGTATAAGAATTGCTTCAAAAATAAGGCATTATTTTTCGTAAAAAGTAAACGACAAAAAATGCTTTAGTGGGTTATCCATAAGCGATAGACATATACCATCGCGGACTTTTCTGTAGACCTTTTCATCGGTACAAATACTTAGTACGTTATTTTGATAAATCTCGTAGGGTTTAGCCTGCGTTTGCAATGTAAGCGGAAAAAAATGTAATTATTTACAGAAACCTCAAAAATTACAGTATTTCTCTACTCCGTATTGAATGTTATTATACGTACAAACCTTCCTCTGGAATCACTCTATCTATTAAAAAAAACCGCATCAAAATCTGTTGCGTAGTTTTAAAGTTTTATGCATACATAGGGAAATATGGACTTGGTTTTATAATATGTAGTGATAGTGATTGTTATTTTCCTCGCTAGAGAGCTCCGATCATAAACGCGTCCGATCGCTGCTAAATTCAAATGGTTAAAGGGCGAACCGCGTTTTTTTTTTCGAATTTGACTAATGCTGTTAGCCCTAATGGCTTTGACAGCGTCACCGATAAGACGGGCGAGCGCGGAAGCATCGCCGAGAGGCGAACCGCGACCTCCGACGCGCTATTTATAGGCTCGCGGCGCGGCCCCTGCATTTTAAATCTGTAATATCTTCGAAACTGTTTATTTAAATTACATGCTGTAAAGGGTCATATTGATCAATATTAAATAAACAATATATTTAAGGTTCTTAATTGGATAAGGATTAATGCTGTATTGTATAAAAATTGCTTTGAACATAAGGCATCATTTTTCGTAAAAAGTATATGACAAAAACTGCTATTGTGGGTTATCCATAAGAGATAGACATATACTATCGCGGACTTTTCTGTAGACCTTTTCATGGTGTACAAATACTTACTACATCATTTTGATAAATCTCGTAGGGTTAAGCCTGCGTTTGCAATGTAAGCGGAAAAAATGTAATTATTTACATCACATTAGAAACCTCAAAAATTACAGTATTTCTCTACTCCATATTGAATGTTATTCGACATGTAAACCTTCCTCTAAAATCACTCTATCTATTAAAAAAAACCGCATCAAAATCAGTTGCATAGTTTTAAAGATTGAAGCATACATAGGGATATACGGACATAGGGACAGACAGAGAATGCGACTTTGTTTTATACTATGTAGTGATATTATTTATTTTTACAATTGATTAGACAATGTCTTTACATACAACATTCATAGCTTTCATATCATTGGACAATATAAACTTGAAAGAAGGACATTTAATTGCGCCTCCGGTCGCTGCCAAATTCGAAGTGCTTATAGGTCTAAGCGCGGCCTCCTCGAGAGATTTTAAATCTGTAATATCTCCGAAAATGTTCACTTAAATTACATGCTGTAAACGGCAATATTGATCTATATTAAATCAACAATTTATTTAAGGTACTCAATTGGATAAGGATTAATGCTGTATTGTATAAAAATTGCTTTGAACATAAGGCATCATTTTTCGTAAAAAGTAAATGAAAAAAACTGATATTGTGGGTTATCCATAAGATATAGATATATACCATCGCGGACTTTTCTGTAGACCTTTTTAAGGTGTACAAATACTTAGTATATCATTTTGATAAATCTCGTAGGGATTAGCCTGCGTTTGCAATGTAAGCGGAAAAAATTTAATTATTTACAGAAACCTCAAAAATTACATTATTTCTCTACTTCGTATTGAATGTTATTATACGTACAAACCTTCCTCTGGAATCACTCTATCTATTAAAAAAAACCGCATCAAAATCGGTTGCGTAGTTTTAAAGGTTTATGCGTACATACGGAAATATGGACTTTGTTTTATAATATGTAGTGAAGATCGTCTTGTGCATCTTTAAAAGTTAATTGAAAATACACATTGATACTAGCACGTAGTTTAAATTACCACAAACTTGCTATACAAAAGGGAATCTTATTACAATACAGATAAAGAACAATACTTACGGCCTATAATGTATGTACAATGTGCAGTGTATTAATGCCAGGGCTTTTAGCACAGAGTACATACCAAGCATCCGGGATAAAGTGAAGTCACCTGAAAATTAGATATTATTTCTGTTGATCCACCATAGACATTCTACATAAAAAAATGTCAAGGACTCTATAGGATACTCTATAACAGTGACTCCAAACAGAGGACCCCCAGGGTAGCAATTTGATGGTTTATGGGGTAATTTGATGGTGAACTGGACTCACAATGATTATGATGAAAACAATGCTGTAGTTTGAGGAAAAGCTCCCCTGACACTGTGATAAAGCATTTCATTTGTTTCCACAATCATTCTCTCTATTATACACTTCATGTTATTGCCATTTAATATATCAGGATCACTTTACACCTTTAATTTTGTAATTTTAGGTAGGCCAACTTTTTTCTATATTTAAAAATATATGTGCGATTTTGATAACTTAGATCAAGGCATTATAGTTATTGGCCTCAGCCTGAATTTAATTTATATAAGCAATTGAAAAAAATGCTTCATGCCTAATGTCATTCACACAAAAAAAAAATTCAATATATTACATTTTTAACTGTTGATAGCTGTGGTAGCCCAGCGGTAACACTGTGCAACTCTTTCAAGGAGGTCACGGGTTCAAATCCGGGCAGACACAAATGAGTTTTTCTGTTAAAACTTATGTGTCTTATTGATAATTGCAATTTATCACACACTTTTCTGAAGGAAAACATCGTGAGGAAACCTTCAAATCTCTAGAGAATTCTGGAGATATGTGTAACCTACCAATCATTGGAGCAGCGTGGTAGGTCTTAGCTCCAAACCTTCTCTCCAAAAACGGAGAGAAGATTCCTATTCTCAGCAGTGGGATAGTAACAGGCCGCTACTTACTTACTACATTTTTAACAACTTACCATCTATATGTTCGTTGTCATTACTCAAAAATGATCTACGTTCTATATATGAACGTCCAGCCGTTCCCAAGTCCATAAACGCGACAAAGGCAATCCAGCCTCGAAAAGCATATAAAACCTTATTTTGAACGGCCATAGCACATTTATTACATTAACCTATTCAACTCCGCACGTTTTCATCACGCGATCTTGTATCCAAACACCTAGATTAGCTTATAAAATCGTAATAGACTGTATGAAAAACCTTTTACACATATCAACAGATGATTAAGAAATAATTAAATTAAGTGTTCAATGCCCCTAATAATAAAAATACTTGTATGTTTAAGCTTACATCGCATTGCGGTATTTTACCTGCATGATACATTCTCATGCAAAATTTATAATTAGACGCGAGAATTGTTTCATAAGTTGCGCGCAAGATCATATTCTGTCAATGTCAACAAGACTGTCAGTGACAATTTTTGTGACCATAGACAATAACAGATCTATTTGTTTAGATTGTCACTGTTATATAATAACATTAATTTTTGCTCGGGTAAAAAAAGCATTTGCTACATTAAATCAATAAATGAAACAATTTGGTATGAACTAAAAAAAAATCAACAAACATCAGCCACGCATTGCACTGCGCCGATGACCGAACCAGGTGGCGAGAACTTGTTTTTGAAAAAACTGAGGCAGGAGATCACGATGCTCAGCAGTAAGCGAACGGTTAAAGGAGGAGGAGGAAAAAAAATTAGTTTAATGTACTTTCTGAAAAACTTACCAGTTCCTATTTGCACTACAATAAAAAAATACCCACAAATATCATATTCAATACTAAAATTTAATAAAATTTAGTAAATTATTAGTGCAACCGCAAGAATTAAAAGTTAAAAGCATTTACTTTACTTTCCAGTGCCTAATTCCAATTTTGTATGGATTATTTTATTTGTTTATTGACCTAATAAATAAAAATATATAAAATAAGTATATTACTATAAAAGATACCTGCGACTTCGTTAAATATTGCTATGCAAAAACGTGATTTTTTGAAGATTTCTTATAAACTCTTATGTATAAAATTATATTTCTCTATTAATTTCCCTTTTTAAGTCTTCTCGTTGAAAGTTTTAGTTTTAGATCATAACTTTGGCTTGAACTTAAAATATAATAATTTCAAATTTTCAAGCATACAGTTTTCTTTGTACATACTTTTTATTACATAGAATTTTCAAGTTACCTACATCATGTATAACATAAATTTAATGTGAACAACCATAATCTTGTTTATATCAAATTTGAAACTTAACATAGATTTCAATGTATTGAGTAAATAGGGATATGATATGTATCATGGTTTGGTAAAGTGATGGTTAAAAAGTCACATCTAATTTCTAAAGTTGCCACAGTAAAAATAATATCTTTTACTGCGACTGGTCACAAAATACCTAAAAATATCGTCGCCATATTGGTATTGTCAAAAGTTCGGGATCTATCGGTGTGTTGGAAAAAATGGTTTTTCGTTTCATTAAAAACGAATTGGAACAAACATAGTGTTCTAACTGATTAAGCTGTGACTTTAGATGTTTCGTTTAGTTTGTCTGGTGTGCGAAACACATTCTAAATAATGTTTTCGATTGGCAAATGTTCCGCGAGGAGCGGTTCGGATGAATCTGTGGCCGGTTTACCGAAGGTTTCCGTGCCTTCGGACGAGGTTGCGTCCGCTGTGGCGGCTGTGTCCGACGAGATCGGTGATATCCTGAAGGATGAGCTAGGCGACGCCGACCGCGCCGACCGGATCGGAGCTGAACTGGCTGATCTTAGCGCCGAGCTTGGCCTGCTCGCGGGCCTCGCGGACGAGCCCCAACAAGACTTTCCAACTCTCTTCGAGATCGCAGTAAGTATTTGGGAATTGATTTCACTTGTCGTCAGTTATTCGGCTGTCTTCACTTTCATGTGTCATTGACCTTTGAGACAGGCTGTTTTGACATGTAATGAGCTATGACATAGCAGTACGATCTATTGTAAAACACTTTTCAACTATATCTTTTGCTAATTCATATATTTGCCTTTGGGACTAAAATTACAATACCTTAATGAAGTACACTAGTGTTCTTAGTGTTATTATACAGTTGGATATTTTGTAAATTATAAAAATACATATATTTAAGTTTAGATCAATTATTTTAATGTATCAAGTAACTTAATACAAAAGTGCTGTGAAAGTTTATGAACCATTGCTATTATTCATTGTATTCTTATGTATTATTATATGTATTCTTTAATTTTCACATTAATAATAATGAACTAACTGGAATTGTTTTTGTTAAATATAATTATTACAAGTATTGTAATATGTAAATTCTGCTTACTTAATATACCTGCTACTCCATATCAACACCTAGTACCTGGATGAACGAGCCTTGGTCGGTAATTTTTAAAATGATGTAAAAAAATAAATAAAAAAAAAATTGAAAAGAAATTTAAAAAAAAGTTAAAAAATAATAGGACAGGTGGGGCTCGATCCTAGGTACTTCCACCTCTCTAGACCGGCTGTTCCCCAAATGAATCACCATGACTTTACGTTGGACAGCAAAAAATTGTGATTGTATTCAACGTAAATTCCAAAAAATTTTCCCCTCACATCTATACTAATATATAAAGCTGAAGAAATTGTTTGAACGAAACGAAATATCCTTTTAGTGCAAGATGTCACTTTATCGAGGAAGTCTATAGGTTATATATCACACACTTGCATGCACTGAGTAAATGGTGAAAGTTATTTAAAATCATGTACTATAAAAATTGTTCCCCTCTAAAAGTTCTGAATAAAACTGCTCTTCAAGTATTGATATATTAGTCCTGAATTTAGTCCCAAGAACCACAAAACGTTCTTTACCAGCACCACATCTCCAGAGTGTCTTTCTTCTTCTTGTAGTGTATATACTTACTTATTTATTAATATTTATATATTTATAATATCTGGAATAAATAGTGAATAGTAAGAATGCCTTTGAAGCAGTTTTTTATTCAAATTCAAATTATTTATTCAAGTGTACTGTTTACAGTACTTTTGAATTGTCAAATGTTTTTAAAGAAGCTACCACTGATTCTGAAGTTTGCTCGTATGGAGAAGAACCAGCAAGAAACTCAGTGGATAATCTTTTTTAACCAAAAAGAATTACAATTTGATTGGAAGTTTGAAGTTAATTGTTGCAGCTTGGTGCGTAGCTGACTGCAGTTAAGATATGTACTATAATAAATATATATGTATTAATAAATAAGTAATGTTTTTTTTCCAACATTTCTTATGGTACATAAATAAATAAATAAATAAATAAATATGCTACTATCACTCAAATAATCCTCAATTGTATAGTATGCTTAATGTAGCAGCATTGTTTTAAGATAATCTCTAAACTTGTGTAAAGGCAAGTCTAGGTGATGTTGAGGAATTTTGTTATAAAAACATAAACCAATACTTATTTTCAGACCTCTTGGAGAAGGTATTATGTTATCTTTAATATTTAAATGAGTTAATCTTGTATGTATATATATATATATATATATATATATATATATATATATATATATATATATATATATATATATATATATATATATTATTTTTTCTGAATCTCGGAAATAGCTCCAACGATTTTCCCTAAATTCAGCATATAGGAGGTTTTCGGGGAATATAATCGATTTAGCTAGGTTTTATTTAAAAAAATCTCATATTATTCCTATTCAATTCAATTCAATTTTCCTTAAACCTTATGTTAAACCCTTCAGCTGAAAAAAGAAAGACAAAAATATGAATATATATAATATATAAATATGTAGTTATACTTTAAAATAAATAAATCACAATTTTATTTTATTACATTTAATATATTCACATAAATATTTACAATAAGGACTAAATACAGATGTTAACAAACATTCCATATTTAATGGACGAGAGATTTTGGGTGGGAGGATGTCATATAAAGGAGCTTAGGACAACTTATTTCTGTTTTTGGTCACTAAAAATACTACGAAAATAGGAATAGATACCAACTCATAATTTGAGCTTTCAAATGCAAAGCTGTGACAGCCTAATGGTAGGGCGCGGACCAAAAAATTTTCGAAACCTAGGTTCGATTTCCACCCACACCCCTTGCTTTCTTTCTTTTTTTTATTGCATTTTTTTTGTATAATTAAAAAATTACCAAGAATATCTCGGTCACTCAGGTACTTTATGTAAACAAAACATTGTGCAATTATAGGACTTTATATACTACATTCTCATTCACATACTACATTCTCTCTGTGATGACCTTCTGTCTGAGAAAAAACTAAGTAGTGGGTAGAGAAGTATAAAGAAAAAACAAAACACATTTTTAAAGTGAGATTGAATTTATACATATTTTGTCAATATTCCTATATATTATGGAATACTGTAAGCCACCCTGGTAGAATAGACCACCCTGATTTCTTACCGAGATGTCGTAAAATACGACTGAGGTAAGTTGACGTCAGGCAAGCGGCCAGTCGTAAAATAGGTAGCCAAATCATGTGAAAACATGTTTATAACATGTTGTGCCAACCCCACTTAGAGTGCTATAAGGACAGAGGGATGATGTTGATGATGATTGAGAGTGTAACAGATATACAGACTTTCACATTGATAATATGACAAGAGACACCACTTTGTTCATACCCTCACTTAATATTGTAGTTAAACAACCTCTTCAACACAATTTCAATTTTGAGAAAATTTTGACAAAAATCGATCACACAAACAAAATATAGATAGTTATTAGGTGCTTTGTTTTATAATGAGCATAGTATGTTTTTCAAATTCAAATTCAAAATATTCTTTATACAAATAAACTTGTAAACAAGTGCTTTTGAATCGTCAACTCTACTGCTGGTTCGGAAAGCTGTTCCTACCGAGAAGAGCCAGCAAGAAACTCGGCGGTTGCTCTTTTAAAAAAAAATAGTTCTTAATATTATTTACATTAAGTCGTTACTGTCTTGTACAGGTTCAAAGAGAGCTATATCCATACATTCTTATCTTCTAAATAATCTTCAAGAGTATAGTAGGCTTTCTGTATCAGCCTCTTTTTAACAGTGTTTTTAAACTGCTGTAATGGCAGTGCTGAAATTGATTGCGGAATTTTATTATAGAATCTTATACCCAAACCCACAAACGAGTTACGCACGTTTGCCAGATCACATCATCCTCGTCATTCTCCTGCCGTAATCCCACTCTAAGAGTCGGCGCAACATGTTGTCACATGATTTGGCTACGTTTTTTACGACCGGCCGCCTGCCTGACGTCAACTAACCTTAGTCATATTTTACGATAACTCGATAAAAAATAAAGGTGGTCTATTCTATTCAGCCGGATACCATACGTCGGGTCAACTTACCTTCTAATTTCGGGGACGCCTGTCGGTGCAGGGCGGGTGGTCAGCTCCTATTCCGGACTATTCCACCCAAGTCAACTTACCTTAGTCGCCTTTTACGACACCTCAGTTAGAAATGAGGGTGGTCTATTCTACTCATTCGGATACCACACGGCAGGTCGACTTATCTTAGTCGCTTTTTACGACACCTCGGTAAGAATGGAGATTGGTATATTTTACACATGCGGATAACATACGGCATAAGTATTTATTAGCCGGATATATGTTAGCGCACACTTTCAACAATAACACGATATAATAGAATTATTATATCGTGTTATATATGTATATGGGACACTTACACACACAGTCGTCCGTCCCCAAAGTAAGTAACTTAATACTTGTGTTATGGGTGAGAGACAACTGGTGAATATATACTTATATATTTTTTAAATACATACTTAAATACAAATATACACCCAGGCTCAAAGACCAACAAATTCATTTATAGAAAATGTTGGCCCTCGGCGGGAATCGAACCCGCGACCCGCGGAGCTGAAGGCAGGGTCACTACCCACTGCTCCAGCGGGCCAGTTATTGCGGCTATTCTCGCTGCGCGATACACTTCTCTTGAATAACGTACAAAGACTGAATGTCACTGAAATGTTATGAAACAAAAAGTGCGCGATACTCTTGTTTCATGACTGTGTTGCTATAAAATACAAAACGAAAGTCATTGGCAGCAACATATACATATAAGCATTAAGCCAAACATAGATCAACTGTAGATCCAGCGGTTAAACCCTGAGAGTGTAACAGACAGGAATTCTTATTCATAATTATGAATGTCGATGCTAATTACCATCGACTGAAAATTAATCTCTAGAAGTTCTCTACACAGATTGGACACCGGGCGTCCGGCAGCGGCTCCTCCTCATCATCATGGTCTGGAGGTCGCGGCGGGAGGGGGAGGCGCCCCCCAAGACCACAGCGCGCCTCACGACGACGTCCCATAGCCAAGGGGAAAGAGGTAACGTTCCCCGACGCTAGTAGAGCTCCATACAATAGTGTGATGACTAGTCACAGTCATACCACCAGCCCTCCACTACACGTCGCCCTAAGCCGCGGTCCGGCCTTACAGGAGGCACCCTTAGGACGACGTTTCGTAAAGCTAGTAGAGCTTCATACAACAGCGTGATGACTAGTCACAGTCATACCACCAGCCCTCCACTACACGTCGCTATAACCCTCGGTCCGGCCTCACAGGAGGCACCCTTAGGACGACGTTTCGTAAAGCTAGTAGAGCTTCATACAACAGCGTGATGACTAGTCACAGTCATACCACCAGCCCTCCACTACAAGTTGCTCTAACCCGCGGTCCGGCCTCACAGGAGGCACCCTTAGGACGACGTTTCGCAAAGCTAGTAGAGCTTCACACAACACCGTGATGACTAGTCACAGTCATACCACCAGTCCTACACTACACTTCGCCCTAAGACGCTGTCCGGCCTTACAGGAGGCACCCTTAGGACGACTTTCCCCATAGCTAGTAGAGCTTCATACAACAGTGTGATAACTAGTCACAGTCATACAACCAGCACTACACTACACTTCACGCTAAGCCGCGGTCCGGCCTCACAGGAGGCACCCTTAGGACGACGTTCCCCATAGCTAGTAGAGCTTCATACAACAGTGTGATGACTAGTCACAGTCATACAACCAGCACTACACTACACTTCACCCTAAGCCGCGGTCCGGCCTCACAGGAGGCACCCTTAGGACGACGTTCCCCATAGCTAGTAGAGCTTCATACAACAGTGTGATGACTAGTCACAGTCCTAAGCTGTAGTGTTTTTAATATAAGGGGGATAAAATTGTTTTATATTTATGTTTTGTATGCAGATATCACGTCGTCGCAGTGCCGTCGCGCGTCGTGCGGCGTCCATGCGTGTGCGTCGCATCGAGGTCGTGTCGGACGCGTCGGACGTCGGCGCCGACTCAGACTCCGACGACCAGTGGACGGAGCTTGACGACAACTGTAATTTGCTTACAATATTTTATTTTATATACCAGACGACCTGCAATTCTTTCGAAATAAAATTTCGACTCCAAAAATAATATAAAAACTTTTCCTAATTTTTCCCCTTTATAATATTAGTATAGAAAAAAAAGAAAAACTATGTACGTTTCTTATAAACTACGAAATGGCTTGATCTATTTGAATGAAATTTTCATACAATCTTTAGATTGACCCAGCAGATAATCCTGTAAGGTATTGTGGTTATTGGAACATTTTTTTGCAATGTCACTGACAGTTTTGTTATAAAGGAAAGTCGAGATAAGACTGAGCAATGTGTGAAAAAAATCTTTATGAGAATTTCACGCGGACCAAGTCGCGGGGGAATAATAGTAATTATAATTTTTGTTTGTTCCAGCTGGTAGTACTGACAGCTCATCTGGTAAAGAAGTGAGCGGTTTGGAAATCGACTGCCAGGTCTACCAACATAAGGGATCGGTGAGTAATTCTTTTATTTTATTTATATTTAAGGAAACGAACAGTATAATAAATTATAAAAATTGAGTTACAAAAAATAATGCAAAGACCAGCAAAGATTCCACAAATTACTTAACACTATTGAGAGTAGACTGGTTAGTTAGTTAATCATTTAAATGTAATACAAAACTAAAAAAAGAAATGACAAAAAAAACAAATAACATATGGTGTATCACTTAACATATCCTTATTAAAATTTTCAATTTTTCTTCTTCTTTATTTTTATCTATCTTTACTTTTTATTTTATTTTTAAAAGCCAACAGCATGTACATAATTGTGATGCCTGTATGATCATAAGCTGTGATGGCCTAGCGGTGCGACCGTGTGAATCTCTAAAAACGATCATGGGTTCAAAACCAGGCAGACACCAATGAGTATTTCTATTAAAACTTATGTGTCTAATTGATAATTGCAATTTATCACACGCTTTTCGGTGAAGGAAAACATCGTAAGGAAACCTGCATATCTTTAGAGAATTCTGGGGATATGTGTAACCTACCAATCCGCATTGGAGCAGCGTGGTAGGTCTTAGCTCCAACCCTTCTCTCCAAAAATGGAGAGAGGAGGCCTATGCCTAGCAGTGGGATAGTAACAGGCCGTTACTTATGTACATAATAAATACTTAGCATAATAAAACTAGTGTTATTTCTAATACAGTATGTCACACTACTTACATCATTTCAAAATTAATGTACAATGTTAAACAATTGCAAAGTGGTTACCTATTTAAAACAATAACTAACAAAAATAATAACAATACTTGAAGTTAAGAATAAAAGGTAAAATAAAATTTAGGAGTACATCTTAAGAGTATAACAATAAATAATCTTAATAATAACGTATTATAAAGCAAGTAATTTTAAAAAGTAAGCAATTTTAAAATTCCGCACGCTTACAGCCTAGTTTCACAAGTTACTGATAAAGTGTCGGATAGTTAACCAACAAATAGACTAAATAGCAGATAAATATCTATAAAAATGGACTCAAAGGGCCTGTTTCACAAGTTACCAATAAACTGTCAGCTTATTTGGAATATATCTGACACATATCTCGGAATTTTACGTTTCCCAGGGTTCTGATAGGCTTATTCAGCACTTAAAGTCCGTAATAAGTTAACAGGTAGATCATGTGGCTGTTATTTTGTTCATCTGCTGGTTAGTAAATACCTATTTCAAAATGGCTACGATTTTATTTCTTGCCTGCTCCATTCCACTGTCAGTTAGTAAATACAGTATAAAAATCCGTTCACTTATTTATTATCTTCCAGCAAGTTGAACCGCCACCCATGGGCCAGTTCCTCCTGCCGCTGCTGAGCGCTGACCCCACGGCTCCAGACCCTGAGCACTTCCTCATCAGACACGAGGATATACTACAGGTAAATGCTTGTTGCATCATTGCAAGTTGAATAAAAGCCTTTAAAAAGAGATATAGTCTCATTTCACACACAACAACTCTTGCAGAGAAACTGAGTTCAGCTGCCTACACTGTTCGAAGGATAAATAAAAGAAATAAATAAATATCTGGGACACTTACACACACGGTCGTCCCCAAAGTAAGTAACTTAATACTTGAGTTATTGACAGACAACTGGTGAATATATACTTATAAATTTTTTAAATAAATACTTAAATACAAATATAAACCCAGACTCAAAGACCATCAAATTCAATGTTGGCCCTCGGCGGGAATCGAACCCGCGACCCGCGGAGCTGAAGGCAGGGTCACTACCCGCTGCTAGTCTATAAGACAATCAGATAAGGCAGTTTACAGACGTCGAAACAGCAAAACTTGTTTATTTTGCTTACTTCCATAGCATTATGTCTTATGGAATATTGCTATGGGGTAAATGCGCGGATAATGAAAAGATTTTTTTATTACAAAAAAGAGCCATACGTGGCATTTAAAAATTTAAGACCGCATTATTCCCTGCGAGAGAAGTTTAAGGAAATAGGTATTCTTACATTTGCTTCACAGTATATTTTAAGCAATCTAATTTATGTACATAAAAATATAAAGAATTATAAAACGATTGGTGATGTATGGACAAAGTTCCCACTTTTTCCCACCAACATAAGCTTGCGGCTCCTGCTTTGCGCCTTGCAGAAGTACGTAAGTCGTTTGTGGGTTTGGGTATAAGATTCTATAATAACATTCCGCAGCTTTGCCATTACAGCAGTTAAAAAACACTATTAATAAAAGGCTGTTGAGAATAACTTACATGATAGGAATGCGTGGATATAGGTAATGTCGGACCTTGTACAAGATAGTAATGACTTAATGTAACTAGTTACAAGTATTATGTTGAAAAGAGTAACCGCAGAGTTTCTTGCTGGCTCTTCGGCAGTGAAAGCTTTCTGAACCAGCAGTAGAAGTAACGATTCAAAAGTACTTGTCTACAAGTTAACTTGGAAAGCTTTAATATTTGCCGTTTTCGTATTATTTTTTATTGCTGCTCCTCTCCTATTCATCTTACTGTGATGGTTTATATCCTATAGCCTTCCTCGATAAATGGAATATCTAACACTAAAAGAAATTTTCAAATCAGTTCAGTAGTTCTTGAGATTAACGCGTTCAAACAAATTCTTCAGCTTTATATATTAGTATAGATTTCTATTGCAGACTTCTAATACTTACTTCTATTGTAGCGTCATGTTATATAGCCTATAGCCTTCCTCGATAAATGGACTATCTTACACTGAAAGAATTTTCCACTTGGGTCCACTAGTTCCTGAGATTAGCGCGTTCAAAAATCATTCAAAGTCTTCAGCTTTATATATTAGTATAGATTTCTATTGCAGACTTCTAATACTTACTTCTATTGTAGCGTGATGTTATATAGCCTATAGCCTTCCTTGATAAATGGACTAATAAAAGTTCAAATCGGTTAGGTAGTTACTGAGATAAGCGCGTTCAAAAATCAAACAAACTCTTCAGCTTTATATATTAGTATAGATTTAATACATTTGCCAAATCTATATGACATCTCCCTTTCCAGCTGCTAGCATCAGCTGAGGACAGCGTGAGGGACGAGATCCCTCTAGAAGATGACTCAAGATTGGATTCACCGGAGGACGTGTGAGTTTTAGTCCTCTTTTTATTTCTGCAACTGAGAGGCAATCATCCTCATTCACCTTATCCCACTCTAAGTGGGGTCGGCACAAAATATTATAAATATCTTGTTACATGATTTGGCTATGTATTTTAAGACCGACCGCCTGCCTGTAGTCAATCTTCAGTATCTTAGTCCTATTTAAAGACACCTCGGTAAGAAATTAGGGTAGTCTATTCTACTCAGCCGGATACCACACGGGGTTGCCTTAACTTAGTCGCCTTTTACGACACCTCGGTTAGAAATGAGTGTTGTCTATTCTACTCAGCCGGATACCGCACGGGTCGACTTAACTTAGTCGCCTTTCACGAAAGCTCGGTAAGAAATGAGGGTAGTCTATTCTACTCAGCCGGATACCACACGGGGTCAACTTAACTTAGTCGCCTTTTACGACACCTCGATAAGAAATGAGGGTAGTCTATTTTACTCAACCGTATACCGCACGGGTCGACTTAACTTAGTCGCCTTTAACGACAGCTCGGTAAGAAATGAGGGTGGTCTATACTACTAAACAAGTTACCACACGTCATACAATGTACTAACTTTATATAATGCTCGGTAATTTTTAAAATGATGTAAAAAAAAATTTAAAAGAAAAATTAAAAAATAATAGGGCGGGTGGGGCTCGATCCTAGGTATTTTCACCTCTCTAGACCGCCCGTTCCCCAAATGAACTACCATGACTTTACGTTGACAGCGAAAAATTGTGATTGTATTCAACGTAAATTTCAAAAAAAAATTAGAGACCGATAACAGGGATAAAACGACATTTTTTTAAAATAAAAATTATATAGATCGATTTTTATCCCCCAAAACCCCCTACATGCTGAATTTCAGTAAAATCCTTGGAGCCGTTTCCGAGATTCTGAAAAAATATATATTCATACAATATTAACACAATTAAATAAAATTTGGCTGGTCCGTTGCTGCAGTGGGTAGTGATCCTGCCTTCAGCTCCACGGGTCGCGGGTTCGATTCCCGCCGAAGACCAACATTTTCTATAAATGAATTTGTTGGCTCTTCGAGTCAGGGTGTTTATTTGTATTTAAGAATGTATTTAAAAAATATATAAGTATATATTCACCAGTTGTCTGTCCATAACACAAGTATTAAGTTACTTACTTTGGGGATGGACGACCGTGTGTGTGTCTCATATATTTATTTATTTATTTAATATTTAATAATCAACAAATATTGAAATGTTTTGTTGTTTGTATCTAATTGATGTATTACGTTTCCAGGCTTACCAATGAAATATATGAGTGTGAAGATCCAGTAGTGACGCCAGAGGACGAGGCTGCTCTCCTGCACTATGTTTGTGGTGAGTTTTTTTATGAATCATTTTCTCAACCACTGAATAAAGATATAAATATACGCCGTGTGGTATCCGGCTGAATAGAATAGTACCACCCTCATTTCTTACCGAGGTGTCGTAAAAGGCGACTAAGGTAAGTCGACCCGCCGTGTGGTATCCGGCTGAATAGAATAGTACCACCCTCATTTCTTACCGAGGTGTCGTAAAAGGCGACTAAGGTAAGTCGACCCGCCGTGTGGTATCCGGCTGAGTAGAATAGTACCACCCTCATTTCTTACCGAGGTGTCGTAAAAGGCGACTAAGGTAAGGTGACCCACCGTGTGGTATCCGGTTGAGTAAAATAGACCACCCTCTTTCTTACCGAGGAGTCGTAAAATACGACTAGGGTATGTTGACGTCAGGCAGGCGGCCGGTCGTAAAATACGTAGCCAAATCATATGACAATATGTTTGTAGCATTGTGCCGCCCCCACTTAGAGTGGGATAAGGGCAGGAGGATGATGATGAATAAAGATATAAATATACCCCTAAAACGAATAGAAAAAATATATAATGCTTAGAACCTGTTTCACGAGTTAATGAATGAATGAATGAAAAACTCTTTATTACACACCAGGTAAATAATACACATCATCATCCTCCTGCCCTTATCCCACTCTAAGTGGGATCGGCACAACATGTTAAAAACATGTTGTCATATGATTTGGCTGCATTTTTACGACCGGCCGCCTGCCTGACATCAACTTACCTTAGTCGTATTTTACGACACCTCGGTAAGAGAGGGTGGTCTGTTCTACTAAACCGGATACCACACGGTGGGTCAACTTACCTTAGTCGCCTTTTAGACACCTCGGTAAGAAATGAGGTTGGTCTATTCTACTCAGCCGGATACCACACGGCGGGTCGTCTTACCTTAGTCGCCTTTTACGACACCTCGGTAAGAAAAGAGGGTGGTACTATTCTATTTAGCCGGATACCACACGGCGTAGGTAAATAATACACATAAACAAGAGAAATAAGAACATTTAAGAGTGCAAGGGCGGTCTTATCACTAAAAGTGATTGAAGTTACTGACAAAGTGTCGTATAGTTAACAAATAAAGTAAATAACAGATAAATAAATACCTCTAAAAAGAGACTAAAAGTGAAACATTAAAAAAAGCGGCCCTTTTTAAAATTTGTATTTGCTATCCAGCAGGTAAACAAAATAACAGCAACACCATCTACCTGTTAACTTATTAGAGACTTTAAATGCTGAAACCTATCAGAAACCCGAGAAATGCAAAATTCCGAGATATGTGTAAGATATGTTCCGAATAAACTAACTGACAGGTTATTGGTAACTTGTGAAACTGGCCCTTAATGTAGATTGGACTGTCCGTTTTGTTTAAAACGTTTCATTATTTCACAAATTTCATCAAATATGGTCACGTTTGTCTTGAAAGTGTGAAAGATCGATGTTAGCGACGCAATTATAATCAATTTATAATTGATAAATATTATAATTGTACATATTATTGATTAAAATAAATTATGGCTAAAAGGAACGTGCGTCGTCTGTCAGTTGCGGGACTAACGGCCAATTCAAAATTGACATATACGTCAACCTCTATACGCGCCCTAAGTTCAAAAAGCCTCTCATTCCTATTCCTTATATCGTTAAAATCCTGTACGTAGCACAAATCCTAGCCTGTTGATAAAATCCTCGCTCGTTTTATTTATATTGAAGTCCATAACAATAGAGAAACTTACGCGCTCACAATAATAGTATGTGTAGCTGCCTGACGGAGCTACAAATACTTTACCTTTGTTTACCTATTAAAGCAAATACCATATACCTTGTAACTGAAATACCATTACCAGGAAATAGGAAAAGGAGTAAATGAAACGACATACCAATGCTTATTATCTATAATCTGAGAAGGCTTGCAACTTGCTATTTTATTCATATACTCCAAACAATCATCCTTCGATAGTCACCCCTGCTCGCCAAATATGTATTAATTGTAAACATGTTTATTTGTCCCCTTTCAGCGGAGCACCCGGCCGGCTCGACGGAGGCCCCGTTCAAGCCGGTGGAGGAGTGGTTGCTTGGTGTTTACCACTCTTGGTGCGAGATCAGCGCACTAATGTACACACTCATCGGCACTAATATGTGAGTATTATTTTCTAACATTATAAGTCTTAGTTCACATGCACTAAGACTCAATACTCACACGCAGACACACTCAGACTCACTCCTACCCTTAGAACGACGTTCCCTGACGCTAGTAGAGCTTCATACAACAGCGTGATGACTAGTCACAGTCATACCACCAGCCCTCCACTACACGTCGCCCTAAGCCGCGGTCCGGCCTCACAGGAGGCACCCTTAGGACGACGTTCCCCATAGCTAGTAGAGCTTCATACAACAGCGTGATGACTAGTCACAGTCATACCACCAGCCCTCCACTACACGTCGCCCTAAGCCGCGGTCCGGCCTCACAGGAGGCACCCTTAGGACGACGTTCCCCATAGCTAGTAGAGCTTCCTACAACAGCGTGATGACTAGTCACAGTCATACCACCAGCCCTCCACTACACGTCGCCCTAAGCCGCGGTCCGGCCTCACAGGAGGCACCCTTAGGACGACGTTCAGCGCCGCTAGTACAACTTACCCCTTTCCTTCCACAGGAGCGCAGAGATGGTGAAGTCGGAGTGGTCCTACCGGGCACGCTTCGGCTGCCACTGCAGGCTCTGCCTGTCGCTCGCCAACAACTCGTCGGCACTGCACAGGTTCCTGGCAGCGCTACTTGTCGACCTCGCCCACGGTGAGTGGTACTTCAATCATAATATTCTTTACTTGTTGCACCCGCATTGTTTTCTCCATCCAGTCCTTGAAGAAAGAACTGAAATTTATTTATTTATAAGGCTTACCAACTAGAAATCATATACAGAAACGTTTGAAACTAATTTTAACATTCAATACATAACCTTTCCTATGTTTTTAAATTACAGGTATGCACAGCATTTATTTAACACTTCAAACAATAATTGATGCAAACTTTATATTTATCAAACTGTGGTAGCCCAGCGGTATCACCGTGCGCCTCTTTCGAGTAGGTCTAGAGTTCAAACCCCGGGCAGGCACCAATGAGTTTTCTAGTAAAACTTATGTCTCTAATTGATAATTGCAATTTATCACACGTTTTTCGGTGAAGGAAAACATCGTGAGGAAACCTGCATATCTCTAGAGAATTCTGGGGATATGTGTAACCTACCAATCCGCATTGGAGCAGCGTGGTAGGTCTTAGCTCCAATCCTTCTCTCCAAAAAAAAAAAACGGAGAGAAGAGGCCTATGCCTAGCCGAGGGATAGTAACAGGCCATTACTTACTTACAGCATTTATTTAACACTTCAAACAATAATTGATGCAAACTATATATTTATCACCACCACCTAATACCAATTTTTCAGCGGTGTATAAGCTTCAACCGTATCACATTTCAAATATTGCTCTAATGGATTAGCAGCGACAGTGTAGTGTGTTAGGAAAGGGATAAAAATCATGTGAGCAAACGAGTGTTAAATATGAATGTGGATGGATATGTGATTAAAGGGTGTAGTAAACAGGACTTTTTTACAATTAGTGCATGTCAGTCCTATAATACCCTTTTACTTAATTCTATACAATTACTAGCGGCCTGCCCCTGCTTCGCACGGGTATAAAATATATAAAAAAAATGATTAAAATGGATCCACTTGTTTTGATTTATTCATTACTGCCCGTGGCCGTAGCGTTAAATTTGGAGAAAAACAATTTCCTTTCCCTATACCAAGATGATTTCCTGCTATCTTTGGAATATCTAAATTCATATAGTACATTATTACTTTTTTACTTTTATATTTTCCCTATGTATTTTATTTTTAAAATTAATTACAGAATGTCTTTAAACAAACTCTTGAAAGAGCGACATCGCTGCTAAAGTCGAAGTGTTATAGGGCGCAGCGCGGCGTCCTCACGGCATTTTAAATCTGTAATATCTCCGAAAATGTTCACTTAAATTACATGCTGTAAAAGGCCATATTGATCTATATTAAATCAACTATTTAATTAAGGTACTTAATTGGATAAGGATTAATGCTGTATTGTAAGAATTGCTTCAAAAATAAGGCATTATTTTTCGTAAAAAGTAAACGACAAAAAATGCTTTAGTGGGTTATCCATAAGCGATAGACATATACCATCGCGGACTTTTCTGTAGACCTTTTCAAGGTGTACAAATACTTGGTACATTATTTTGATAAATCTCGTATTGTATGTTATTTTCCTCGCTAGAGAGCTCCGATCATAAATGCGTCCGATCGCTGCTAAATTCAAATGGTTAAAGGGCGAACCGCGTTTTTTTTCGAATTTGACTAATGCTGTTAGCCCTAATGGCTTTGACAACGTCACCGATAAGACGGGCGAGCGCGGAAGCATCGCCGAGAGGCGAACCGCGACCTCCGACGCGCTATTTATAGGCTCGCGGCGCGGCCCCTGCAATTTAAATCTGTAATATTTTCGAAACTGTTTATTTAAATTACATGCTGTAAAGGGTCATATTGATCAATATTAAATAAACAATATATTTAAGGTTCTTTATTGGATAATGATTAATGCTGTATTGTATAAAAATTGCTTTGAACATAAGGCATCATTTTTCGTAAAAAGTAAATGACAAAAACTGCTATTGTGGGTTATCCATAAGAGATAGACATATACTACCCCGGACTTTTCTGTAGGCCTTTTCATGGTGTACAAATACTTAGTACATCATTTTGATAAATCTCGTAGGGTTTAGCCTGCGTTTGCAATGTAAGCGGAAAAAAATGTAATTATTTACAGAAACCTCAAAAATTACATTATTTCTCTACTTCGTATTGAATGTTATTATACGTACAAACCTTCCTCTGGAATCACTCTATCTATTAAAAAAAAACCGCATCAAAATCGGTAGCGTAGTTTTTAAGTTTTATGCGTACATACGGAAATATGGACTTTATTTTATAATATGTAGTGATATATATCCTAAAAATTTTATGGCAAAAATATATAGCATTTTACCTCGATCAAAATTGGGATCATCTAAAATGCTATTATCGCTATCAAGCCAATATCCACGTAACTTACAGCAAGCTTATCAAAAGTTTTTATATTTACTGGCCCGTTGGCGCAGTGGGTAGTGACCCTGCCTACAGCTCCACGGGTCGCGGGTTCGAATCCCGCCGAAGGCCAACATTTTCTATAAATGAATTTGTTGGTCTTTGAGCCTGGGTGTATATTTGTATTTAAGTATGTATTTAAAATTATATACGTATATATTCACCAGTTGTGTCTACCATAACACAAGTATTAAGTTACTTACTTTGGGGACGGACGACCGTGTGTGTAAGTGTCCCATATTATTTATATTAAAAAAAAAAAAAGTTTCCATCCTCATCTGACCATTTTGAACACATTCCACTAAGAAGTGTTGGATATTGTGTTGATATTTGTATGTATATCTTTTCCAGGTGGTAACACAGCTTCTATCGGGGCTAAAATAGTGCAAGCACTTCACCTGGTACCCGGGAGACAGAGTCCGCCCAACGACTGGGACATACAGATGTTGCAGCGGGTCAAAGTTTGTGACGATGGTATATGGACTATTTAAGTTACTAGAGATAGCTGCAAATCTAAACCTTTGTTTGTGACATTATTATTAAAATACCCTCAACTATCTATACTAATATACAAAGCTGAAGAGTTTGTTTCATTAATTGATCGTTTGAACACGCTAATCTCAAGAACTACTGGAAAAACTCTGCCCCAATACAGATTGTTAGCTTACACATATCCCTAGAATCCTCTAGTGATATCCAGGTCTATCAAGCGCGTGATAAATTGGAATTAATTAGACACAAGTTTTTATAGAAAAACTCATTGGTGCCAGTCCCGAAGTTTAAACTCGTGACGCCCTCGAGAGAGTCGCACGTTCTCATCGCTAAGCTATTACACTTTTTTTATGGCTTGATCGTCCCTTTAACTCAATTTCAACTTTAAAATTTTAATAGCCAACAAGCATACCAACATTCTGGGTGTATATTTGTATATATTCACCAGTTGCGTCTCACCCATAACACAAGTATTAAGTTACTTACTTTGGAGACGGACGGCCGTGTGTGTAAGGGTCCCATATATTTATATTTATTTTTCTAAATTTGATTTTGTTTCCAGGTGCATCTATAATCCACGACCACCTGAGCAGACTGTCGAGCGAGAACGAGACGACAGATGAGATAGTCAACAGCATCTGTCTCTGTCGGGCGTACGAGCGACCCTTCGAGAAAGTGTGAGTCAGAAATAATACACAGCTATGCCTTCGCCTTAAACCGCGTGGAAATCAGTGAAATCAATTGAAATTATGAACATAAAAGTAGTACAAAAGTAATAATAAAATTATTTTGCTATAATCCGCGATGAAGTAAAATAGAAAATATATATAATGCTAAATGTAGAGTGGACAATCGGTTATCATACCTGATACATGCAGGATTCGTAAAAAAACACATGCACAAACCACTTTTTTTAAATTTTATTTTAATTCAATTAAATAATTTTTTTTTAATTCAATTAAATAAAGTATATTATTAAAAAAAGCTTATAATTATTTCAACGACATAACACTCTAAAAGTTATATTTCGCGCGAGTACAGACGCGCACGTATAGACGCCCACTCACGTGAACACACGAACACACAAACACGCGCGCACACACACATACACGCACACACATACACACACACAAACACACACACACACACACAATGACGTTAAAATGATGACAGGAAGTATTATAAGACTATTTATACGAAAGCCTAATCAGCTTTTTCATTTCCTGTTGTTTTTATATTTTAATTAATATTTTCAGTTATGCCATGGAGAGGTTGTGCAAGTTGTTGGAGAATTTCAAAACTGCGTCTACTATAACATTTAGGGTGAGTTGATTAAATAATTTAGTTATGTAATATGAAAACTTTCATTTTGATCACCCAACAATAATTTTAATCAGGGGTTACTTTGCAGGAGGTCTGTAATACAAAAGTAATGATAACTTTGCTATAATCTGAGATTAGAGAGATCTCAGTGTAATATTAATTAATTGTAAAAGAAGAATCATCATCCTCCTGTCCTCATCCCCCCCCTGTATTTTTTGTATTAATGATCTCCGCAAAGTAAATAAATTAGTACCTGGGTGACCTGGTTAAGTTTATCTTGTATGTATATATATATATATATATATATATATATATATATATATATATATATATATATATATATTGAAATTAGGAGTAGCTTCTGTCACCATCCTTCTAAACCTTCAAATATCTCATCACAAAAATCAAATCGATTGCCAAATTTCATCTATATTGGTTCAGCGAATTGACCATGAAAACTTTACAAACAGACTTTCGCATTTATAATATTATTAGTTTATTTATTTTACTAAATAACCCGTATTACTTATATTAATAATCCAATGTTATTACAATGTCAAATTTTCTCAGTTAAATTTTTCCAGTAAACGAAAATAAAATAAAATATAAATACTCTTTAAAGATAACTCTTTTGACGTAAGCCGAAAAACTTGGAATCTAAATACTTCGTAAATACTGATTTGACTTGATTTTGACACATCGTAAATAAAAATTAGTTCCAAAGGTTTATTATAGATGGCGTTTTGAATGTCATCGTATTTAATTCCTCCTGAATTAAATTCCTGTTGAATTAACAGGATTTATATAGCCTATATGTTACCCCGGTATATAAGGAATATTTATGCCAAATTTCATCGATATTGGTTCAGCGGATTGGCCGTGAAAACGGAACCGACAGACAGACAGACTTTCCCATTTATAATATTAGTAAGGATATATATATATATATATATATATATATATATATATATATATATATATATATATATATATATTCGGAATCTTGGAAACGGCTCCATCGATTTTCCGGAAATTAAGCATGTAGGGGGTTTTGGGGGAGAAAAATCGATTTAGCTAGTTTTTATGTAAAAAAAATTGTTTATCTCTGTTTTTGAGCATTCATTAAAAACACATTTATATTGAATTGAGTTTATGCCATTAACTGTCAAGTCAGCGTAGCTAATTCGGGGAACGGGCAGCCTTGAGAAATGTAAATGCCTAAGATAGATCCCCATATAATTAATTATTTTTCTCTTTTTTTAAAAATTTTTTTTGTAAAAAATTGCCGAGCAAGGCTCGTTCACCCAAGTATTAAGCAACTTTAAGTTTTAATATAAAAAAATACATAAGTATTAAGAAGAAGAAGACAATTATAGTATCAAGAAATATATTTTGAAAAGAGCAACCGCGGAGTTTATCACGGTTCTTCGGTTCGGTAGGAACAGCTTTCCGAACCAGCAGTAGAGTTGACGATTCAAAAGCACTTAAGTAATGAGATTATTATTTTGCTATAATCCACGATAAAAGGATATATATGTAATGCTAAATGTAGAGTGTACTATTCGTTGTTATAGTTATGTGGTTAAATATATTACCTTTTATCGCGGATTATAGCAAAATAATATTCTCATTACTTTTGTATTATGGACCTCCGCTTAATTCTATAAATTATTCAAAAGCACTTGTTTACAAGTTTATTTAAATAAAGTGTATTTAGAATTTGAATTTGAATATCTCGCCAGGTGGAGATGGTGGCTGGTGGTGGTTCTGGGAGTGGGTCTGCGGAGACGGAAGGCGAGGTGGCGTGGTGTGAGACGGTGCGGTCGAGCCTCGCCCGCTGCCTGGCGCCGCACCAGCGACGCTCTACCAGCGAGCGGCTCGCTCACATGGCAGCGAGGACTGCGCCGCACGATCGTGAGTATTACAGTACCTGGGTGACGAAGAATAGAATAGAAATATCTTAATATTTAAATGAGTTAATCTTGTATATATATACGCCGTGTGGTATCCGGCTGAATAGAATAGTACCACCCTCATTTCTTACCGAGGTGTCGTAAAAGGCGACTGAGGCAAGTCGACCCACCGGTTTAGTAGAATAGACCAACCTCATTTCTTACCGAGGTGTCGTAAAAGGCGACTAAGGTAAGTCGACCCGCCGTGTGGTATCCGGTTGAGTAAAATAGACCACCCTCTTTCTTACCGAGGAGTCGTAAAATACGACTAAGGTATGTTGACGTCAGGCAGGCGGCCGGTCGTAAAATACGTAGCCAAGTCATATGACAGCATGTTTGTAACATGTTGTGCCGACCCCACTTAGAGTGGGATAAGGGCAGGAGGATGATGATATATATTTTCCGAATCTCGGAAACGGCTCCAAAGATTTTCCTTAAATTCAGCATGCAGGAGGGTTTGGGGGAGAAAAATTGATCTAGCTAGGTTTTATGTAAAAAAAATATTGTTTTATCCCTATTTTTGGGCATTAAAAAACACTAACATTTATATTGAATTGAATTTTCGCCATTAACTGTCAAGTCGACGTAGCTTATTCGGTTAGCGGGCAGCCTCGAGAAATGTGAGTGCCAAGGATCGATCCCAACTAAATAATTGTTTTTTTCTTTATTTAAAGTTTTTTTTTTGAAAAAAAATACCGAAGAGAGCGAAGCTCGGTCACCCAGATATTACTTTATTGTACACCATAATCCTAATATAATAAAATTGTTTGAACATATTTTTTATACATGATGACCGAACAACCAGACTCCGCGAAGGGCTCCACCGGTATACTATAAATACCGTGAAAACTCGCACCCAACGGTTCGGCTCTTCTTTCCTCATGCGTACTTTAAAGCGTGGAATTCCCTTCCTTCATCTATCTTTCCGGACTCGTACGATTTGAAAAACTTTAAAAAAAGAGTGAACAGGCACTTCACTGGCAAGCGCAGTCCACTTTAGGCTACATCTTTCGCTTTCCAACAGGCGAGATCGAAGCCAGGCGCTAGCCTTATCTCTTAACTCATTCAGAGGACTAGGTCATTTTTAGTTATTAAGTACTAACCTAGTCATTAAGTAATATTACTAACATTATATATGGACTAAGATGTCTTTTTAAATTAAATTAAATAAAAATAAATATATTAAAAAAAAAACCTGATCAGAAAATCAAAAAACGTTTTATTTCATTTAAAAAGTTCTTGCAAGTTGTTATAAATGAGATCTCCTTTAGAGCATGAAAATGGTCGTGTTAGGACATCCCCTCTTCCTGGACTAAGTGTGTGTATGAATATGTTCGTGCGTGTATGGGTGTGTGTGTTTGCGCGCGTGTGTGTTTGCGCATGTATATGTGTGTGTGTGTGTGTGTGTGTGTTTTATGATTAAGACAATACAATGGGCGGCCTTATCGTTAAAGAGCGATTTCTTCCAGGCAACTCAAGATTAAAGGATAAGGAAATCACAAAAAGAGGGTGTACATAAACATGTAAAAAAAAAGGATACATGTAACAAAAAATAAGCTGTAAAAATAAATATATTTTTTTTTTACTGAGTGACATGAGCTATATATTTTATACCCGTGCGAAGCAGGGGTAGGCCGCTAGTTAAATTATACTATCTGTGCAGTGAGCGCGTGGTCCGGTTACAAGCATCGCTGCGATTGCCTCACGCCGCGGACTCTGTGCGCTCAACAACGGAAACAACTGTTGAGGTATGGAAAAACAATGTTTCTAAATATTGGATAAAAATTGTGTTTCTAATAATTGGATAAAAAAAGTTTTTGAATTAATAACCATAACTTATTAAGTCTGAGAAAAATCACATCGTGATTGTCGTGAAAGTCACATCGTGAGAAAACATATCTCTATATAATTCTGGTGATATGTGTAACCTACCAATCATTGGAGCAGCGTGGTAGGTCTTAGCTACAATCCTCTCCATAATACGGAGAGAGGAGGCCTATGCTTAGGAGTAGGATAGTAACCGCCGAGTTACTTGCTGGCTCTTCACAACAATGATTTCTCTTATGTACAACTTTATGAACCAGCAGTAGAGTTGTTAAAAAGCACTTGTTTACAAGTTTATTACATATAAAGAGCATTTTAAATTTAAATAAATAAATAAATATATGGGACACTTACACACACGGTCGTCCGTCCCCAAAGTAACTTAATACTTGTCTTATGAAAAGACAACTGGTGAATATATACATATATAATTTTAAATACATACTTAAATACAAATATACACCCAGGCCCAAAAATTCGAACCCGCGACCCGCGGAACTGAAGGCAGGGTCACTACCCATTGCTCCAACGGGTTAGTCAAATCATTGATCGTTATAAATGGTGTTTATTTAAAAAAAAAACGAAAAGAAATTCTTGTGCCTAAAATACTTCGGTGAATTATCTGTTTTTTTTTTACTAGTTTTTACCCGCGACATCGTTCGCGTGAACTTTGTCGCGTGATAAGTTGATAATAGATGTCTCTTTAAGCGTCCGCCTATCCTTGTACAATTAACAGGATTTCAATAGCCTATATGTTATTCCGGTGTATAAGGAATAATTGTGCCAAATTTCATCGATATTGGTTCAGCGGTTTCGCCGTAAAAGAGTAACAAACATACATCCATACTCACAAACTTTCACATTTATAATATTAATAGGATTCTCAGGTATGTAGGTATATAAAATTAATCTCTTTTGGTCGGTACTGTAATATATTAGGTCCTTACATATGAAATTGTCGTTTTGTCGTACTGGCCACTTTGATCTCAAATATTACCTTTATGGTTAGGAATTCCAAATTCAAATTCATACAGCTATTTACTCATGCATTTGTGTTTCAAACCCCCTAATTAATTTGTTTTTTCTTCTTTTGTTTTTTTCTTTGTGTCACTCTGTTTACAAAATGGAAAACATGAAATATCGCGTTATTTACGAGTATGAGTTCCACCGTGGCACCAGTGCTGCAGAAACGGCTCGAAGGATTAGTGATGTGTATGGTGACGGTATCGCAAAAGAAAACACAGTGCGTTTTTGGTTCCAACGTTTTCGTTCTGGAAATTTCGACCTGCAGAACAAGCCTCGTGGACGGCCGGAGACCAAAGTTGATAATGAAGAATTGAAGGCTATCGTGGAAGCGGATCCATCGCAAACCACGTCCGAGTTAGCTGCAGGCTCCGGTGTTAGTGATAAAACTATTCTAATCCACTTGAAGCAAATTGGGAAGGTGAAAAAGCTTGAAAGGTGGGTACCTCATGAATTGAGTGAAGCAAACCGACAAACGCGCGTCGACTGCTGCGTTACGTTACTCAATCGGCACAATAATGAAGGAATTTTAAATCGAATCATTACTTGTGATGAAAAGTGGACCCTCTACGATAATCGGAAGCGCTCATCGCAATGGCTGAACCCTGGCGAACCAGCCAAATCCTGCCCTAAGCGAAAATTGACTAAAAAAAAGTTGCTTGTAAGTGCTTGGTGGACTAGTGCCGGTGTCGTTCACTACAGCTTTCTTAAATCTGGCCAGACGATTACGGCAGATATCTATTGTCAGCAACTGCAAACCATGATGGAAAAGCTAGCTGCTAAACAACCGAGGCTGGTCAATCGCTCTAGGCCACTGCTGCTTCAGGACAACGCTAGTCCACACACTGCACAACAGACGGCTACCAAATCAGAGGAGCTTCAATTAGAATGTCTTAGACATCCACCGTACTCTCCGCTCTCTACTACCTTGCTCCAACAGATTACCATTTTTTTCGCAATTTGGATAACTACTTGCAAGGAAAAAAATTCAACTCTGATGGGGCAGTCCAAACCGCCTTCAAAGATTTTATTGATTCCCGCCCGAATGGTTTTTTTAGTAAGGGGATCAATGAACTACCTATGAGATGGCAAAAGTGCATACATAGCAATGGTACATACTTTGATTAATTAAATATATTTCATTAAAAAAAAACGACTTTATGTTCCTCCCATAGAAAACGCCAATTTCATATGTAAGGACCTAATACTAAGCGATTATAATTTTTATGGAGTTAGTAATATTTTTATTGAGTTTTATTTATTTATCCTTTTTATACATATATTTAGAAAAGAGAAAGAAAAATTAAAAAAGAAAAACACATGTATAAAGGTGGACTTATCCCTAAAAGGGATCTTCCAGTCAGCCTTTGGAATTAATGAAAAGCCATATAAGCTTTTACAATTTTTGCGTTTGAAATTTGCTTTCGTGTGGAAACTATGCGTTTATATTATTAAAAGATAGTGTTGCTTCCAGGATATCTTTCTTTGGCATGATGCAGGCTGTGAACGAGTTCAACGGAACGAAAGCTGACGCTGAGAAGGTATTTTTTTAATTTTTTTTATATGGGCCAATAACACACTGTCGTTTGTACCCAAAGTAAGTGAATTAATACTTGTGTTATGGACAGACAACTGGGGAATATATACTTATATAATTTTAAATACATACTTAAATACAAAGCTGTGACGGCCTAGTGGTGCGACCATGTGAATCTCTAGAGACGATCATGGGTTCAAACCCGGGCAGACACCAATGAGTTTTTCTATTAAAACTTATGTGTATAATTGATAATTGCAATTTATCACACGCTTTTCGGTGAAGGAAAACATTGTGAGGAAACCTGCATATCTCTAGAGAATCCCAGGGATACGTGTAACCTACCAATCCGCATTGGAGCAGCGTGGTAGGTCTTAGCTCCAACCCTTCTCTCCAAAAATGGAGAGAGGAGGCCTATGCCCAGTAGTGGGAAAGTAACAGGCCGTTACTTACTTAAATACAAATATACACCCAGGCCCAAAGACTCGAACCCGCGAGCCGCGGTGCTGAAGGCAGGTTCACTAAGCTAAGCTTGCATTATGGATTATAGACAACTGATAAATATCATCATCATCATCATCCTCCTGCCCTTATCCCACTCTAAGTGGGGTCGGCACAACATGTTACAAACATGCTGTCATATGATTTGGCTACGTATTTTACGACCGGCCGCCTGCCTGACATCAACTTACCTTAGTCGCATATTACGACACCTCGGTAAGAAAGAGAGTGGTCTATTCTACTTCTACTATCCGAACACTGGTGGGGGGTTATAAATTCTCTAATCTCGCAGATAATATAATTTTTTTTTAATACAACGATATTTTTCACCTAAATATTAATAAAAAAGTAAAAAAAAAAAAAAAAATATTAATAAATAGCAAATGATTTAATCAAAAAAATAAGTTTAGTGTGCTATTGGTGTTGGTATCTTGTGATACGTGCGGCAACCAATCCTGCATGTATAAGGTATGAGAACGGTTTTGAGTCCTACACTTAGCACTACATAGATATTATGGATTAGCAAAATAATTGTATAATAATAATTGTTAATTCATAAACTATTGACTGGCCCGTCGGCGCAGTGGGTAGTGACTCTGCCTTCAGCTCCGCGGGTCGCGGGTTCGATCCCGCCGAGGGCCAACGAATTTGTTGGTCTTCGAGTCAGGGTGTATATTTGTATTTAAGTATGTATTTAAAAATTATATAAGTATATATTTACCAGTTGTCTCTCAGCCATAACACAAGTATTAAGTTACTTTGGGGACGGACGACCGTGAGTGTGTCCCCCCCATATATTTATTTATTTATTATTCATTAATTGACTCAAATGGCTCCCTTAATCTTCTCTCTCCTACGGGGGAAGGGAGGTTCTCCCCTCTCCAGACATCTCTCAAACTCTACTTACTTCTCCATACTATAACTTTCACAGTGATTTATTGTTTCAGCCGTCTATTGATATGAAGCCAGACCACGCGGGAAGGGAGTTGCAACAGGGCGATGGGACGGGAGCAAAGTGAGTATTTTCATTTATGTATTTACTAGCTTTTACCTGCAACTTCGTTCGCGTGGACTGTAGTCTTGAAATTTACTATTAAGTAGCTTCTGTCGCTCTCCAACATTGCAAATATCTCCATCACAAAAATGAAATCGATCTGATTCACATCGATCAATACAGATTTGACTTGATTTTGACACATTGTTAATAAAAAAAACTTCCATACGTGGTATATGGTATGGTATCATGGATGGCGTTTTGAATGTCATCCTATTTAATTCCTCCTGAATTTAATTCCTGTTGAATTAACAGGATTTCTATAGCTGTGAAATCGTAACAGACAGACTGAGTAACAGATAAAAAGTATCGGCATGTTATTGATCTCACTGCTGGGCATAGGGCTCTTCTCTCTGTTTTCGGAGAGAAGGATTGGAGCTAAGACCTACCACGCTGCTCCAATGAATGTTAGGTTACACATATCTCAAGAATTCTCTAGAGATATGCAGGTTTCCTCACGATGTTTTCCTTCACCGAAAGCGTGTGATAAATTGCAATTATCAATTGGACACATGAGTTTATTTAACAGAAAAACTCATTGGTGTCTGCCCGGGTTTGAACCCGTGAGCCCTCGAAAGAAATGCAGTCTTATAATATTAGTTAAGATGTATTCATTGAGGTACAGTTACTGTCACTTGCGTTAAGTAAGATGTACTCCATCTCACAAATACATTAAAAATACATTACATAACACTTTATCCCGTAAGTACAACACAAGTGACACAAATCTAACAAATCCCCAACACTAACAAGAACTCCTCTCGCCCCGGCACCTTACAGCACAAACATTAATATTTGTCCCCCCCTCGGTATCACTACATATTATAAATCAAAGTCGCATTTTCCCTATGTACGCATAAAACTTTAAAACTACGCAACAGATTTTGATGCGGTTTTTTTAATAGATAGAGTGATTCCAGAGGAAGGTTTGTACGTATAATAACATTCAATACGGAGTAGAGAAATACTGTAATTTTTGAGGTTTCTGTAAATAATTACATTTTTTTCCGCTTACATTGCAAACGCTGGCTAAACCCTACGAGATTTATCAAAATAATGTACTAAGTATTTGTACATCTTGAAAAGGTCTACAGAAAAGTCCGCGATGGTATATGTCTATCTCTTATGGATAACCCACTACAGCATTTTTTGTCATTTACTTTTTAAGAAAAATTATGCTATATTTTTGAAGCAATTTTTATACAATACAGCATTAATCCTTATCCAATTAGGTACCTTAAATAAATAGCTGATTTAATATAGATCAATATGGCCGTTTACAGCATGTAATATAAGTGAACGTTTTCGGAGATATTACAGATTCAGAATGCCGTGAGGAAGCCGCGCTTCGCCCTATAACACTTCGACTTTAGCAGCTATGTCGCTCTTTCAAGAGTTTGTTAAATACATTCTGTAATTAATTGTAAAAATAAAATACATAGGGAAAATGTAAAAGTAAATAAGTAAAAATGTACTATACAAATTTAGATATTCCAAAGATAGCAGGAAATCTTCTTGGTATAGGGAAAGGAAATTGTGTTTCTCCAAATTTAACGCGTGCGGGCCACGGGCAGTAATGAATAAATCAAAACTACTGGATCGATTTTAATCATTTTTTTACACTGACTGACATGGGATATTTTATACCTGTGCGAAGCAGGGGCAGGCCGCTAGTAGTATATAAGTAATTGAATTAAGCGTGATTTTGCATGTATATATTTTGTTGTTTTATGTTATACTCTTCTTTCTATATTGCTAAATTAATAAGTTTACGTCACCTATTTGTGTTAAATGTTCAATTATGAGACCCACTTGTGTTTGTTCTTTTAGCGGTAATTATAAGTTAGTGAAGTTAGTTTAAGATCTTTTGTTTTAAGTTATGAATACAGTGTACAAAGTTAAGCGAACAGGCAGGGCGGCGGTGGACGTATCCAATCGCGGAAGCCACCACCCTTGACCTGGATGAGTTTGGCCAAATGGGGCGTTTCTCAGCAGTGGGCCGAATAAAAAAATACGGCGACCCACTTAAAACCGGGGGAAAAAAAAGGAAGATATACTTGTACATAAGAGTTCTCGAATGTTCCCAGGCCCCCGGACACATCGGAAGAGCGCAATTCTCTCACTAAGTCAAACTCAACCGCAGACCTCAGCGACTCCAACGTCACCGGCGACCTCGACGACTGTGAGTGGATTTTGCCTTTAAAAAACATATTAAGTGTAGTATATACAAACTAATTTGCTTTACTGTATCATCCTCCTGCCCTTATCCCACTCTAAGTGGGGTCGGCACAACATGTTATAAACACGCTGTTACATGATTTGGCTGCGTTTTGACGTCAACTTACCTCTGTCGTATTTTACGACACCTCGGTAAGAAAGAGGGTGGTCTATTTTACTAAACCGGATACCACACGGTGGGTCAACTTACCTAAGTCGCCTTTTACGACACCTCGGTAAGAAATGAGGTTGGTCTATTCTACTCAGCCGGATACCAAACGGCGGGTCGACTTACCTTAGTCGCCTTTTACGACACCTCGGTAAGAAATGAGGTTGGTCTATTCTACTCAGCCGGATACCAAACGGCGGGTCGACTTACCTTAGTCGCCTTTTACGACACCTCGGTCAGAAAAGAGGGTGGTACTATTCTATTCAGCCGGATACCACACGGCGTTAATTTGCTTTACTGTATATTTTAAGCAATTTAATTTTTGTTAATAAGAATATAAAGAATTATAAAAAGATAGGTGATGTAAAGACAAAGCAGGAACCGACATAAGCTTGCGGCTCCTGCTTTGCGCCTTGCAAAAGTACGTAAGTCGTTTGTGGGTTTGGGTATAAGATTCTATAATAAAATGCCGCAATCAATTTTAGCTTTGCCATTACAGCAGTTTAAAAACACTGCTGATTCAGAAAGCCTACTATACTGTTGAGGATTACTTAGAAGATAAGAATGTGTGAATATAGCTCGCCTAGATCCAGTACAAGACAGTCATGACTAAATGTAAATAGTCACAACAATTATATTTTTAAAAGAGCAACCGCCGAGTGTCTTACTGGCTCTCCTCGGTAGGAACAGCTTTCCGAACCAGCAGTAGAGTTGACGATTCAAAAGCACTTGTTTACAAGTTTATTTGAATAAAGAATATTTTGAATTTGAATGTTGTATGAATATAGCAAAAGCTCAAACACGCACTAACAAGTAGCAACATGCCACTTCACGACCACTCTCACTAAAGGCTCTTGCGTTACTGCTGAGGTACATTCTGACACCTTGTACGTTCCTTTGTACTAGTATGAGTTAGTGTGTATATTTATCTTGTATATAAATACTAGCGGCCTGCCCCTGCTTCGCACGGGTATAAAATATATAGCCCATGTCACTCAGTGAAAAAAATGATAAAAATCGATCCAGTAGTTTGATTTATTCATTACTGCCCGTGGCCCGCAAGTGTTGAGAATAACAATTTCCCTCTCCCTATACTAAGAAGATCTTTGGAATATCTAAATTCATAAACTACATATTTACTTATTTATTTTTAAATTTTTCCCTATGATTTTTATTTTTACAATTAATTACAGAATGTCTTTATACACAACATTTTCTTGTCACTAAATAAACTCTTGAAAGAGCGACATGTAGCTGCTAAATGCGAAGTGCTATAGGGTGAAGCGCGGCCTCCTCACGGCATTTTACATCTGCAATATCTCCGAAAATTTTCACTTAAATTACATGCCTTAATTGGATAAGGATTAATGCTGTATTGTAAAAAAATTGCGATACCATCGCGGACTTTTCTGTAGACCTTTTCAAGGTGTACAAATATTTAGTACATCATTTTGATAAATTTCGTAGGGTTTAGCCTGCGTTTGCAATGCAAGCGGAAAAAAATGTAATTATTTACGACATCACATTAGAAATCTCAAAAATTACAGTATTTCTCTACTCCATGTTGAATGTTATTATACACATAAGCCTTCCTCTTGAATCACTCTATTAAAAAAAACCGCATTAAAATCTGTTGCGTAGTTTTAAAGATTTAAGCATACATAGGGATATATGGACAAACAAAGAATGTGACTTTGTTTTATACTATGTAGTGATACAAGACATACACTAAGCTTTGACGGAGGTTACACTATAAACTTTTTGTATCACAAATTTGTCATCTTTATTCTCCTGCCTTTACCTGTCTCTAAGTTTAGCACATGTTTTTCTTCTACATTCTTTCCTATCATTGAACTCTGGTGCTACTCGTTTTATGTGTATATAATAATTTACACAATCAAATCATCACTTTTCCGCCTCACGTCATGTATGTCAGCAATTAATACATTAATTATTGTTTCATCGATATTCTAGTTATTTTTTACATTTTGTATTTAAAATTGCAAATCAAATGGAATATTGGATTGTAATGAATGAATTTCTCTTTATTTTTTTAGAGAGAGGGGTTGTAGCTTATACCTATCACAGTCCAATACTTGGTTACACATATCCCCAAACCTCCAGAGAAATGCTTGCCTTCTTTAGACAAGCGTGTGATAAATTGCAAATATTAGGCATATAAGTTTTAACAGAAAAACTCATTGCTACCTGTCAAGGGTTTGAACCTGTGACCCCCTTGAAAGTGTCACACTGTCTCACGGTCACAGTTTGTACATATCCTTAATTAAATCTATAAATAATAAATAAATAAATATATGGGACACTTACACACACGGTTGTCCGTCTCCAAAGTAAGTAACTCAATACTTGAGTTATGGACAGACATCTGGTGAATATATACTTATAAATTTTTAAATACATACTTAAATACAAATATACACTCGGACGCAAAGACCAACAAATTTATTTATAGAAAATGTTGGCCCTCGGCGACCCGCGGAGCTGAAGGCAGGGTCACTACCTACTACGACAAAGGGCCAGTCAAAATTTTTATATAATATTTCAGTATCGGACTCCGACGCTAACTCGGGCACCGCTTCCCTGGGCCTCTCCACATCTTCCTCCCTGGACTCCGCATCAGAACTGCTCCTGGCCGCGGCGGCCGCGGTGGAGTCTGGCGGCTCCTCGGGAGAAGGTGGTGGCCAGCTGTGCAGGACGGTGCGCCAGCTGATGAAGTCCATAGCGTCCATAGAGCGGCTGATGGACAGGGTGCTCCAGCATTGTGACCAGTGGACTGATCATGAGGCGAGGTTCGTGATAAACTTTGTACTGGTTCACTGGCTCTTAAAAGCTCTTACAAGCACCGTTGAATCGTCAAGGGTCAATATCTTTAATATTTAGTTTTATTCGGGATGAGTTAATCTCTCTCTATATATAAAGTAATGAAATTCTGCATGTAGGGGGTTTTTGTGGTAAAAAGGTCGATTTAGCTAGGTTTCATTAAAAAAATGTTTGTTTGTTTGTAATCTCTTTATTGCAGTGATTCATATTAATATAATAATCCGGAATCTCTTCCAGCCAACCAGTCTAAAATTTAAAAAGAGGTAAATATTAGGTTTATACATTAAAATGTCGTTTTAGTACCACCCTCGTTTCTTACCGAGGTGTCGTAAGAGGCGACTAAGGTAAGTCGACCCGCCGTGTGGTATCCGGCTGAGTAGAATAGACCAACCTCATTTCTTACCGAGGTGTCGTAAAAGGCGACTAAGGTAAGTTGACCCACCGTGTGGTATCCGGTTTAGTAGAATAGACCACCCTCTCTTACCGAGGTGTCGTAAAATACGACTAAGGTAAGTTGATGTTAGGCAGGCGGCCGGTCATAAAAACGCAGCCAAATCATATGACAACATGTTTATAACATGTTGTGCCGACCCCACTTAGAGTGGGATAAGGGCAGGAGGATGATGACATTAAAATGTCGTTTTATCAGTTTTAGTTTACTGAAAAAAAAACCACTAAAATGTTAAATAGATAGTAAATGAAATTTTAGCTGTCAAACGTAATGCTGTGATAGCCCAATGGTTAACGGGTGGACGAAAAAAGTTTGAAACCCGGGTTCGAGTCCCACCAGCGCATTTATCTTCTTTTAATTGTATTTTTTTTAATTTTAATATATGTATTTTTTTAATTTTCTGAGCTAGGCTCTGTCACTCAGGTACTGATTAATGAAACTGCCACTGGTATGGAATGTTGCTCTTACTGAGACGAATCAACTATAAGCTCTGTGCTTGCTCTTTTTAAAATATAATTTTTAGTACCTGGTACTGGGACCGAGCCTGGCTTGGTAATTTTTTACAAAATAAAAAATAAAATAAAAAACAAATAATTAGGTAGTTGGGGATCGATTCTAGGTATTTACATTTCTCTAGACTGAGTGCCTAATAAGCTACGCCGTATTAACAGTTTATGGCAAAAATAGTGTTTTATATTCAATATAAATTTTAGTATTTTTTTATACCCAAAAACAGGGATAAAACAATTTTTTAAAATAATATAACAATAATATTTTTGTTAAATAATATAATATATCTTATCTAGATAGATTTTTCTCCCTTAAAACCCACTACATGCTGAATTTCAGGAAATTCGTTCGCCTTTTCCGAAAATAAATATATATACATACAAGATTAACTCATTTAAATATCAAAGATAACTGTTAGGTTTCGTCGTTGATGTCTTGTGTATATCGTATAGTAGCTAAATCCACGCGTATGTATACAGGAAACGGGTGCACGTTGGCCTGTCGGAAGTGGACCGGAAACTGATGGCCATGTACAGGCGGCTACCGGACGTCCACAGGCGGCAGCTGCAATTGTATAGAAAACAGAAACGACTGTCCACGGTATGTATGGTCTAACTGATGTGTTATAGCCTAAATATATATAAATACAAATATATGGGACACTACACACGGTCGTCCGTGCCCAAAGTAAGTAACTTAATACTTGTGTTATGGACAGACAACTGGTGAATATATACTTATATAATTTTTAAATACATACTTGAACACAAATATACACCCAAGCTCAAAGACCAACAAATTCATTTATATAAAATGTTAGCCCTCGGCGGGAATCGAACCCGCGACCCGCGGAGCTGGAGGCAGGGTTACTACCCACTGCTCCAACGGGCCAGTCTAATCCCAATCCCAGCATAAATCCCAATTGGACGTTTTGCTGTCAATGGTAAAATAAAGAACCTCTTTGGTCTATAAAGTACCAAATTTAATCATCATCCTCCTGCCTTTATCCCACTCTAAGTGAGATCAGCACATGTTTTAAATGGCGTGACGTGATTTGGCTAGGTATTTCACGACCGGTCGACTGCCTGACGTCAACTAACCTTAGTCGTATTATTACGACACCTCGGTAAGAATATATTCATCTCAGCCGGATACCACACAGTGGATCAACTTACCTTAGTCGTCTTTTACGACAATTCGGTAAAAAATGAGGGTGGTCTATTCTTATCCCACTTTAAGGTACCGGCGCATCGCGCATCACTACTTTCACCTATTGCTAGCGTAATCTTAACACAGCTTAAATCCCAGTTGGTCACGTTGTTTTCAAAAGGGGTTAATGAAGAATCCTTTGTATGACGTACCAGTTTAAATGACCTCCGTTTCAATACTTGTCCCTTGCCCCCAGGTGTGCACGCAGCTGGTCGGCGGCAGAGCGCCCGCGCCTCCGCCCCCTGGCTCGCCGCCCCCCGCGCCCGCCCACACCCCCTGCCGACCGCTCTGCCCCGAATACCATTTGCAGCGATTCAAAGAGGTATACCATAATATTGTTTTAAACATATTACACTAGCAATAGCCAGCGGCTCCGCCCGCGTTGAAATATTAAAACCGTAATATAGTATTTTGATAACCATAAAAATGGTTAAAAAAAAGTTAAAAGTTAGATATATGCTGTCGCGGACTTTTATTTACAACTTTTAGAGGGGAACAATTTTGTAATACATTTTTTAATAACTTGCACCGTTTACTCAGCGCACGCAACGAAAGCTTGAAATTTTGCCGTTTGCGTAGTATTTTTTTTGCTGCTCCTCTCCTATTCATTTTAGCGTGATTTTATATAGCCTATAGCCTTCCTCGATAAATGATTCATCTTACACTCAAATAATTTTTCAAATCGGTCCAGTAGTTCCTGAGATTAGTGCGTTGCGTTTAAGCGTGTGATTAAACAAACAAACAATTTATCTCTATATATAAATAGTAAATAGTATAAATACAACATTAATATAAAACAAAGTCCCCGAAAGTCAGTCTGTACGTGATTGATTTTCTCAAAATATACTGAAAGGATTTTTGTGCGGTTTTCACTAAAAGATGCAACTCTCCTAAAAGGTTTAGTTTACATTAAAATAAAAAATAAAATAAGCCTTTATTGCTAAAATATAGTAAAATTGTACATCTTAAAACTTTTGCCTTCGTAATTATTACTTTAATTCCTAATTTGCTGCCCTATTGAGTCGGCAACCGGTGTTAATTCTTCTATAGCTTGTCTTTCGACAAAGGCCTTCTCTAAAGATTTCCACTCCGTGCGATTTTTTGCTATTCTCGGCCACAATGGTCCTGCTGTGTCCTTAATATTATCTTCCCATCGTTTGGTCTGTCTACTTCTGCTTCTTTTAGTTTGTCTTGGGTACCATTCTGTTACTGATTTAGTCCATTTCTCGTTGTTCTCTCTCAACATATGACCTGTCCATCGCCATTTTAATACTCTGCATACCTTGTCAGCTTGTCTGAATTTCGTTCTTTTCTTTATGTCTTGTAACCTTATTCTATTTATTATTTTCAATCCAGTTACCCTTCTTTCTATTGAGTTTTGACCTACTCTAATTTTCTTCATTACCTGTTCTGTCAATGCCCAGGTCTGGCAGCCGTATATAAGGCATTACATAAAAATTAATTATTGTGAATTAAATATAAGAGATAGATTAAATATAATTCCACACAATAGTCACACTCAATCACTTACCTCGCGCACTATCATTTTATAATATTTATTTAATAGTAGTAGTATTTTCTTTTAATTATTTTAAATATATATATTATATATATATATATATATATATATATATATATATATATATATATATATATATATATATATTTTTTTTTTTTAATTAATATCTAATGTTCTTCAATAATTTAGACTGTAAGGATGGCATATGCACACTGTTTTATACTATCTCAATTCCATCCTTGCAAATGTAGCATATGTATATATAAATAAATAAATAAAATAAAATAAATATTTTAGACATGCTGTCGCGGACTATTTTGTAGTATTTTTGTAGATTTACAATTCTCTAGTACATTATAGCCGTACTTTACGTTTAGATGAGAATCTCCGACTGAAATTTCCCTCCCACAACTCTTCTTTTTTTACTAATTCCTTCACCGTCCAAGCTATTAACTTATGGAACTCCCTCCCTGTACATATAAGAAAGGCTAAATCACTTTCAATATTCAAAAATAAATTAAAAGATCATCTTCTAAAATTATAATTTACCCTCTGCTCTTGTTGTTTTTCCTCTTTATATATTTATTAATTTTATTGTTTATTATATGACACGCTGTTGTACATTATTGTGTATATCATATTATATTATATGTTATTCTATTGTACTGCATTATATTATATTACATTGCTACAAAAATAGTAATAAAAAAGTACACACTGCCTATATAAACCTTTAAATGATTCCATTATGAGCAGGTTGCCTGGAAGAAATCGCTGCTTAAGCGATAAGGCCGCCAGTTGTGCAACTGACAATATATAGGTTTATAAAAATTGTGTCTCTTTAGTACATAATGTATTTTTTTTTTATTGTACAATAAAGAATATTTGATTGGTTGATTATTTTTTGTCCTGTATTTAATGTTGAACGTTCCGCCGAAAACGCTATCGGCTGTGTTCGTAGTACGCTCGGAGACGGGGAATTCTATAATTGTTTTTCGACGTCGCGGCGAGTTCTTGACCTCTTGTTATTGTCTTGTTTTGCAATAAAAGTAAAAAAGTAGCGGCCTATTACTCTCGCACTGCTGGGAGTAGGCCCCTTCTGTCCGTTTTTGAAGATTGACTTGTTTTTTGACACATCGTGAATAAAAAAATACTTCCATAGGTTTATCATGGATGGCGTTTTGAATGTCATCCTATTTAATTCCTCCTGAATTTAATTCCTGATTTCTGTAGCCGTGAAATCAGACTGAGTAACAGACAAATAGTATCGGCATGTTATTGATCCCACTGCTGGGCATAGGGCTCTTCTCTCTGTTTTTGGAGAGAAGGATTGGAGTTAAGACCTACCACGCTGCTCCAACGATTGGTAGGTTACACATATCACCAGAATTATATAGAGATATGCAGGTTTCCTCACGATGTTTTCCTTCACCGAAAACCGTGTGATAAATTGCAATTATTTATTAGACACATAAGTTTTAACAGGAAAACTCATTGGTGTCTGCCCAGGTTTGAACCCGTGATTCCCTCAAAAGAGTCGTACGGTGTTACCGCTGGGCTACCACAGCTTCCAGCAGCAACTTCTTGTTTTAAATATCCTACTAATATTATAAATGCGAAAGTTTGTGAGTATGGATGTATGTTTTTTACCCTTTCACGGCGAACCCGCTGATACCAATATTGATGAAGTTTGGCACAGTTTTTCCTTATACACAAGAAACACCGGAAACCTGTTCATTAGACAGGAATAGAATAGATGACATTGAAAAGCGCCATCTATTATTAACCTTTCACGCGACAACAGTCCACGAAAGTACTACCAATCATTGGAGCAGTGGCAGGTTTTAGCTCTAATCTCTCTCAAAAAACGTAGAGAGGAGGCTTATGCCCAGCAGTGGGATAGTAACAGACCGCTACTTTATAAATGAAATCGTGGGTTTATCTTGTATATCTTAATATTTAAATGAGTTAATCTTGTATATATATATATTTTCCGAATCTCGGAAACGGCTCCAACGATTTTCCTGAAATTCAGCATGTAGGAGGTTTTGGGGGAGAAAAATTGATCTAGCTAGGTTTTATGTAAAAAAAATATTGTTTTATCCCTGTTTTTGGGCATTAAAAAACACGAACATTTATATTGAATTGAATTTTCGCCATTAACTGTCAAGTCGACGTGGCTTTTTCGGGTAACGGGCAGACTCGTGAAATGTGAATGCCAAGGATCGATCCCAACTAAATAATTGTTTTTTTTAAAGTTTTTTTTCTGTAAAAAATTACCGAGCGAAGCTCGGTCACCCAGATATTATATAAAATGTGAGTTACGTCCATCAGGTACGTCGTAAAGTGATGCACATGAGAGACCAGCAGCTATACTACCACCGGCTGAGAATGTGGCTCGAGGACCAGTTGAGGCACGAGCGGGAGAGGTAACTGGTTCAAATCTAAAATAGTTAATTTCACGATTATTATAACATTTAACTGCAATTCAATTTAAACCCCGTGTGGTATCCGGTTGAAGAGAGTACCACCCTAATTTTTTATCGAGGTGTCGTAAAACGCGACTAAGGTAAGTCGAACCGCCGTGTGGTATCTGGCTGAGTAGAATACACCACCCTCATTTCTTACCGAGGTGTTGGAAAATACGACTAAGGTAAGTTGACGTCAGGCAGGCGGTCGGTCGTAAAATACGTAGCCAAATCATATGACAACATGTTTGTAACACGTTGTGACGACCCCACTTGGAGTGGGATAAGGGCAGGAGGATGATGTAACTGCAATTCAATTTCAATTCAAAATATTCTTTATTCAAGTAAATTTGTATACAATTGTTTTTGAATCGTCAACTCTATGCTGGTTCGGAAATCTGTTCCTACCGAAAAGGTCCAGCAAGAAATTTGGCGATTGCTCTTCTCAAAATATAATTCTAACTACTACATTTAATCATTACTGTCTTAAACATGGTCGAAGATAGCTATATCCACACATTATCTAAGTAAGCCTCAACAGTATAGTAGGCTTTTTGTATCAGCCTCTCTTTAACAGTGTTTTTAATGATGTAATGGCAAAGCTCAAATTGATTGCGGAATGTTATTATAGAATCTTATACCCAAACCCACAAAAGACTTACGTACTTTTATAAGGCGCAAAGCAGGAGCCGCAAGCTTATGTCGGTTCCTACTTCGTCTTTACATCACCTATCGTTTTATAATTCTTTAATTGAGTTCAAAGGAATCTGTTACATACATTTCTACAGGTTAAAATTATATAAAGCCTGTAACAAAGTAAAAATTATTTATATAGATATATGATAAAGGCGATCTCTAACTAAAACTAAATTACTACTAGGTAGTAGGCGTACCTATCATATATTAAATAAATTTTAAATGTACATATAAATGGAATGTTAACTTTATCAAAGTATACTTGTAACAGTTTTCTAATATGTTTACTACTGTCAGAAATAACTTGGTGAGATGTCTTAAAATAAGTCTTAATAACCACTATAATTAACATAAATTCGCTTTTAGTCTTCCAGAAAGCAACGTTACGTTAATAGAAGACTTACCGAGACGCAAACGACGCACCGCCAGCCCTAAAAACACGAAGATAACCACCGCACCCAAAAGGAAACTGAAGCCCAGCAATATGTCGCAAACAATCAGCAAACCGCTTAAAATACTGCAAATGCTTCGGCACAAAGCACCCACTCAAAGCGATTTTAATATTAACATAAAATCGCCGTATAAAGAAATAGACGACGAACCTAGTGCAAAATCCGAGGTAGAACCACCTGAAGCTTTCCCGTTAGAAAAGGAAGACAATGTAAGCGATACGGAAACAATAGTAGGTGAAATTGAAACAACAGGTGATATATGTAAAGAAATGAGGGAATGTCTCGCGAAGTTTGCAAATTTTGCACTCAATAGTCCTGATAATAACTTAAAAGAAGATTATCCTCCAGCGGAACCTGTTAAATATCCCGAATCAGTCAGTCCTCCGTTACAAGAGATGTCGCCAACAACTTCAGAGCCAACACCAGTTTACACTCAGAATCGTAGAATTTTAGCTGTTAATAAGATATTTAATAAAGATGACAAAGTTATAGATTACCAGTCACAAGTAGCAGCAGACGTTGCACCTTTAAATTATAAGGAGCCAGTTAAGGAAGAGACAGAAGATAAAGAAGTACCTAACGTCGAAGAAAAGGAGGCCGATGTATATAAGTATGTGACGTTTGGTATGAAAATCAAGAAAGCGATGGAGGAATGTCAGAATATAATCAATTCTTATAATAGTGTAAGTAAAAATGAGAAAGAGAAAGAAAACGTTGAAGAACCACCGTCGTTAGAGCAAATAATAGGAGTAATTATGACATTAGATAAAAATCTAGCAGAGTTTTTAGAAAAAATGGATTTTGACGATCCCGTAGATATGAATATAGCTATAAATAAATTGTCAGAATTGGTTGAAAACATGCCCGACACTTTAGCCAATATGCCTGAGATAGCTTCAAAATTATCTGAATTTGCTAACACTAGCTTCGAAATGCCCGAATTTGCGTCATTAATGAACAGTTTGCCAGAGGTCAATAATGAAGCGCAGTTAACTCCCGAAACGTTGAAACAAATTCGCGAACTAAAGCTATCTAAGCGCGATAGTGTTAAGGTAACTAAGAACACTGCCAAGCGTAAAATTAACCGTAGAATTAGGAATAATGATAATGACTTAGCTACTTTTGAATTTGACGTTAAAGATTTGTCCGAACTTCTCAGGGACGAGAAGGAGCTACAGAATTTAATGAAAAATAAAAACAATAAGGAAGATTTCAAAGACTTACTATTCTCTATATCCGCTCAAGTAGTTATAAATAAAGTTTTTGAATATGTTAAGCAGAATAAAAGTCCCGATCTAGCTAAGTGCTTAGAAGAGGAAAAAGAACTTTTCTCCTTGCCACGTAATAGTATTAATTCTGAAATGTATTCTAAAGCGTCCACGTTGTTTGAGAATTCTGTTAAAGATACATTTAGTATGGATGAATTGAGAGACCTAGTTCAATCTAGATTTAGCTCCTGGAAACATTATGTTGCCACTAAATTTAAAGGTATACCTGCCGAGTTGTTAGACAATGAAATCGAGGCCATGTTAGATAAATTCTATTCTTATATACAAGATTTAGCAACCAAACAGTATTCTAATGACAGCAATAAAATTATTGAAAAGTTCGTAGAATTGAGAGCTAATAGCGACAGCAGAGACTCAGACAGCGAAGGGTGTCCGCCTTCTAAAGAAACATTGAAACAAATTACGAAATTGCTTAGTGGCTTTGCTGGAAATACTCTAGATTTACTCATAATGAAACAGTCGAAATTGTCTGATGATAAGAAATCCGCTGTGAAAAGTCTGAAATTTCAGTATATGGACCTGATACGGCGTTGTACTGAGTCCCATCAGCTTGCTGGTTGGATTCTGTTAGATCCAGAATTAGCGACTAACGTAATTCAAGAACTAACAGGTCTAGAAGTGAGAAAAGTAGATAACGCTCCCGACTTCACTACAATGACACACGAAAGACAGAGAGATTATTTTTTAAACCGATTAAGGGAAATGAATAGGCAATACATGGAAACGTTACCCAAGAAAGGATTGAGTGGTGACGAATGGCTAGTTATGTTGTATAGATTAGAACAACTAGAAGATAAACTAAAAGACGCATTCGCAAAAGTAAAGCCACCACCCAAAGTTGTTCACACCCAAACTGCAAGCGAAGCTGAAATACTAGCTGCTAAAGGTCTTAGTAAGATTATTGGTAAAGCTAATGTTAGGATAGTGAAAAAGACTAATCAAGAACCTCCACCTCCACCGCCTAAGCCCAAAAAAGAACCAGACGTCGAAATACAACCAAATAACGATAGAGATGATAAGAAAGCGAAAAACGACGCCCTATTGGCGAAATGTGAAGCAATATTAACATCTAAAGGAGAAAAATCTTTATTAGAGAGTTTTTATACCGTAAAATCGTATATAACGCAAGGCCTTCAAGTTCCGGAAACCTTTAAAAAGCACGTCCTATCAATATGTTCTAGCATCGACGCGACATTATTAGACGAAGATATTGAGGAAACATTGAAACTGAACACGGAACTGGACAATTTAGATAGAGATAATAAAGATAAAAGTCCGCTGTCGGTGATAGGATCTCAAAATCCGGAATTATTGGCAAAATATTCGGCACAAGCGTTACGGAACGCGAAACAGACGTTGAACGCGGTCGCGTTCCGGAACATGACTCGGAACGGGCAGACGAAGTCGGAAAGTGACGTGTGTGATACGCCAAAGAACAATTGTAAGTGGACAAACGATTGTGTGTGCGACTCGTGCAAGGACTCTGACGTCGCTTCTGTGTGTCTGGGTGATATAGTGAAACAGTGTTACGACGAGAAGAACAAGAACGGTCTAGAAGAGAAGAAGAAGGAGGTCAAGAAGGTGCCACCTAAACAGAAGCCAGCGCCAAAGCCTTGCGAGAACGCGAACCATCAACAACATGTCTGTAAGGGTAAGTTCTACTAATATTATAAATGCGAAACATTGTGTGTATGGATGTATGTTTCATCTTCCCGCCCTTATCTCACTCTAAGTGGGGTCGGCACAACACGTTATAAACATGCTGTCACATGATTTGGGTGCGTTTTTATGCCTGACGTCAACTTACCTCTGTCGTATTTACGAAACCTCGGTAAGAAAGAGGGTGGTCTATTCCAGGGCTTCTTAGACTTTTTTATATAGCAACCCCCTCCAAGCTTAGGAAATTTTAAACGACCCCCATATAATGAAATATATATTAACCATAGATGTAGATGTAATAAATAACAGTTTTGCATTGCCACTTTTTTCAAAAAATAGTTACAATAAAAGTACAATAGTATTTTGTATGATTTTTATTTGTATTTATATTTGTACGTAGTGTGTATACTAATTTTAAAATTGTATTTATAATTGTTGTAAACTAACCAATCATAAATTTAATAAAATCTATTTAATTAAATTTAATGAAAAGTGGTAATGAAGGAACTTAGGAGGAGAAATATCAATAAATCTTTGTTAGAAAGGTTCTTTAAAGGACAGCTGCAGCCATGTAGTTGTATCAATAATGATTGAAAAGTATCAGATCTTTGCGACGCCCCTTTCAGTAGTCTCGCGACCCGCCTGGGGGTCGTGACCCACAGTTTAAGAAGCCCTGGTCTATTCTACTAAACCCGATACCACACGGTGGGTCAACTATTCTATTCAGTCAGATACCACACGGCGTGTATGGATGTATGTTTATAACATGTTGTGCCGACCCCACTTAGAGTGCGATAAGGGCATGAAGATGACGGTGATGACACACAGATTATATTTTAAGATTATTTATACTGTTTACGTATTCCAGTCGCCCACGGTGGAGTTTGCTCTGGAGAGGGCGCCGCCGACCAACCTTGCAACTGTTGCTACTGCACCGTGTTCGGACATGCTGTAAGTGATTAAAAAAAAACGTCGATCTGGACTAACGTGACGTTCTGCACGTTTAGTATTAAAGTGACCTGATTAAAAGGTATGTGATCGGCTAACCTTTGTGTGTTTAAAGAAAATGTTGAACAATACTATTCAGCGCCGTATGGTATCCGGCTGAATAGAATAGTACCAACCTCAAGTCTTACTGAGGTGTCGTAAAAGGCGACTAAGGTAAGTTGATCCGCCGTGTGGTATCCGGCTGAGTAGAATTGACCAACCTCATTTCTTACCGACGTGTCGTGAAAGGCGACTAAGGTAAGTCGATTCGCCGTGTGGTATCCGGCTGAGTAGAATTGACCAACCTCATTTCTTACCGAGGTGTCGTAAAAGGCGACTAAGGTAAGTTGACCCGCCGTGTGGTATCCGGTTTAGTAAAATAGAACACCCTCTTTCTTGCCGAGGTGTCGTAAAATACGACTAAGGTAAATTGACGTCAGGCAGCCGGCCGGTCATAAAAACGCAGCCAAATCATGTGACAGCATGTTTATGACATGTTGTGCCGACCCCACTTAGAGTGGGATAAGGGCAGGAGGATGATGTTAAACAACACTATTCAGCCAGCGTTTGCAATGTAAGCGGAAAAAATGTTATTATTTACAGAAACCTCAAAAATTACAGTATTTCTCTACTCCGTATTGAATGTTATTATACGTACAAACCTTCCTCTTGAATTACTCTATCTTAAAAAAACCGCATCAAAATCTATTGCGTAGTTTTAAAGTCTTATGCATACATACGGACATATGGACAAACAAAGAATTCGACTTTGTTTTATAATATGTAGTGATATATGGAAAATTTAAAGAAAATCTATGTTACAGCTCCCATAGGTCTGTACTCAGCACCTCGCAACAATTTTATTTATTTATGTCGGTTCCTACTTTGTCTATCATATATCCGTATACCATTTTGTCATTTCAGCCTCCACTAACTACTCCCGTGCCGCGGAACTTCAACGAGACGCGCGAAAGGCTAAGGTTGATATTGAATAAGAAGAAGCAGAAATGTAAAACAATTAATGTAAGTACATAGACCCGTGGAATTTCCAAAAAAAAAGACAATTTTAAAGCAAAATAATTTTATTATTACTTTTGTTATAATTTTTTGTTGTATTTTTTTCCCTTAACTTATATTGTATTCAATAAACATATGATTTGCAGGGTGAGGCCGAGTCACCAGTGGAGAGATCTCCGCCGCAGCCTCCAGCCCCAGTACCACCTGTGAGTTCATATTATCTCCCAGAATCTCATCTTCCCAGATCCCAGAGTTTCGTTAGACTTAATGGTTCCCAAGTGTTTATATGATAGGGAATCACGATCATAATACGCGCGTATTGAAATAATCATACCATTAGCATTTACCCTATAACATAATTCCATTAGACATAATGTTATGGAAGTAATGAATATAAACAAGTGTGTATATTTTAACGTCAATAAATCATCGTTACCGCTAAGATACTAGAATTACATTACAATGTAGCATTGCACTTTAATTTAAATATTAAAAATTGAATTGTCCACTTAAAGAACATAAATAATGGGTTTTAGGAACTCTAGCATTGCACTTAAATGGGCCAGAGCGGAAGGCTTAAACTCGTGTCAAGTTACAAACCATCAAATACCCCCCATTGGGACATAGGCCCCACGTTGGGAAACACTGTTCTATATAAATAAATAAATAAATAAATATATGGGACACTTACACACACGGTCGTCCGTCTCCAAAGTAAGTAACTTAATACTTGTGTCATGGGTGAGAGACAACTGGTTAATATATACTTACATAACATTTAAATACATACTTAAATACAAATATACACCCTGACTCGAAGAACCAACCAATTGTTATATAGATAATGTTGGCCCTCGGCGGTAATCGAACACGCGACCCGCGGCGTCGACGGTAGGTCACTACCCACTACGTCAACGGACCAGTCAATAAATAATATAAATAATAGTTTTTAGGAAATCAAGCATTGCACTTAAGTGGCCCAGAGCGAAAAGCTTAAAATCGTGTCGAGTTACACACACACACCCCCCCCCCCCCCAACCATCAATTGGCCCCCTGTGGGTCGTGGGCCCCACGTTGGGAAACACTGTTCTATATAAATAAATAAATATATGGGACACTTACACACACGGTCGTCCGTCTCCAAAGTAAGTAACTTAACACTTGTGTTATGGACTGACAACTGGTGAATATATACTTACATAATATTTAAATACATACTTAAATACAAATATACACCCAGACTCGAAGAACCAACCAATTGTTTTATAGACAATGTTGGCCCTCGACGGTAATAGAACCTCCGACCCGCGGAGCCGAAGGTAGGGTTACTGCCATCTACACCAACATGACAGTATATAAAAGAAGAATAAAAAATGTTACTCCCTTTGTTAAAACTAAAACAGCTTTTGCTGGCCGTCAGTACAATAAACAAGCGTCACACTTATACGACATAATTAATAAAAAATTGAATATATATATGATGACTTACCATAACTGCAAAAATACTATATCTTATTGGCTAAAAACATTAAATTATGAAGATACGGAAGCTTTATTAGAATATACATCTTAAATACACAGATCTAAACACACACACGCACGCACGCACGCACGCACGCACGCACGCACGCACACACACACACACACACACACACACACACACACACACACACACACACACACACACACACACACAAACACACACGCACGCACGCACGCACGCGCCACATACATATACGCTATAATTATATAACTTAATAAATAGTCAATACTTACCTTTTTAATATTTATATAACTTACCTTTGTTATGGAAGAGCGAGACCTTCTGACAAAAGTATTTCTAATACTTACTAGAAGATCTCAATCTATATTTCTTGTAATGAATTTTGGTAAGAAATAAATATTTTTGATATCCTTAATGTTTGTTACAGGCCTTGCCCAAAACCCTACCACCGACTCTAACGACGCAGGCCCAACAGAAACGTCAAGCGATGGCCATGGAGACCCAACAGAAGCAGCTTGCCGACAAGATGGCCAAAATGGTCGTCACTGAGCAGACCGAAGTTAAACCTAAGGTAGTTTAAAACAAGTTTAAAAGCTTTTCGTCTCGATACTCCAAGAGCTAGGCATCACGCAGCGTCTATTTTCTACAGTACAGTCCCAAACGTTTCAAGACGAGGCAGCCAGTCCATAGAACGTCTCGTTGTCCAGGGAAAAGTTTAAGGCATAAGACCACGCGGAAGGTCACCCATGCGATGGACCGACCAGATCACATCTGCTGTGGGCGGTCCAGTGCATGAGTGTACCAGAATGACCGCAAGCCGCTAAAAATGGCGAGAAATTGTGAAGCGCATAATAGCCGCTACCAAAACCGAAACTTGAAGGCGACCGCTCTGTCAAGAGCGCAACGATGGAGAAGAAGAAAAAAGCTTTTAACAAAAATGTCCCTACTGTTAAACATTGAGCAGTTCCCTCATCTGGAGCCAATCCTAGCATCAGGTTATGCTTATCATAAACATGCATTGTCATCGGGACTGGACCAGTTTGTATTTCATCTCAATCGGACACCGGGAAGTGGGTCATATTTAACTTGCAAGATTCTACCTTCACATACATACATGGCACGTTAAATAAAAGCTTATAAAAAAGCTTTTAACTAAATTTCATGTCCCTACTGTTAAACATTAAGGAGTTCCCTCGTCTGGAGCCAATCCTGTCATCAGGTCATGCTTCTCAAAAACATGCATTGTCATCGGGGCTGGAGCATTATGTAAAATTTCATCTCAATCGGACATCGGGAAGTGGGTCAAATTTCACTTACAGAGAAACACTTAAGTAATGTACTACAGAATTGTAGATGTATAAAAAAAGAACGCGAGAGTATGTCTCTATCTCTTATAATTAACTCACAATACATATTTTTATGTTCAATATTTCGTTTCGGGAAAAATTTAGTGACACGCAGATTTCCGCGTGGGCTTGAACCCCGGCAGACACCAATGATTTTTTCTATTAAAACTTGTGTATAATTGATAATTGCAATTTATCACACGCTTTTCGGTGAAGGGAAACATCGTGAGGAAACCTGCATATCTCTAGAGAAATCTGGATTTTATTTATTTATATATATATTTATTGATGTTTATTTATTTATTGAACATCATCCATTACCTTAACAGCTAGCCAATGCGATAATGGGGAACAAAAACTTATATTGTCGTAAAATCCATATATAAGGATATGTGTAACCTACCAATTATTGGAGCGGCGTGGTAGGTCTTAGCTCCAACGCTTTTCTCCAGGAATGGAGAGAGGAGGCCTATGTCCAGCAGTGGGATAGTAACAGGCCGTTACTTTACTTTTTTTTAAATGGAATATTTGGCCAGCAGGTGGTACAGCGTCCGGCGCCGGTACAAACTGCCTCGACGGCAATTAAAGCTGAGGGTAAGGTGAACCCCAACGCCATGGAACAGATACGTTTACAGGTGACTCTAATATATTCATATTTAAAATATTCTTGATTCAAATAAACTTGAAAACAAGTGGTTTTGAATCGTCAACTCTACTGCTGGTTCGGAAAGCTGTTCCTACCGAGAAGAGCCTAAGAGAAACTCGGCGGTTGCTCTTTTCGAAACATAATTCTTATTACTAGTTACATTTAGTTATTACTGTCTTGTACAGGGTCGAAGAGTGGCTTCGGCCACCCATTCTTATCATCTAAGTAATCCTCAATAGTATAGAAGGGTTTCTGTATTAGCCTTTTATTAATAGAGCTTTTAAACTGATGTAATCTCCTCCACATAATTATATCTCCTCCTTCATATAAGAAATATTTATGAACTGAAACTGAATTGACATCTTAATTAAAGCTACAATGTTTATATTTACCTTAACTATGATTTAAAAAACAAGTAATTGTGGTCTCCACACTAGTGTGGAGACCACAATTACTTGTTTTTTACCACCACGATACAGGCTAGACCTAGGTCTAGCCTGTATCGTGGAGGCCAGCTAAAACTAATTTCCAGATTAAGTTAAATATGCGCTGTTAAAGACGTTATTCTAATGCTCTAGCTTTAAGAAAAACATAAATACGAATTTTAAATAAATCAATTTAGACAATTTAGAAAAAACCATAATAAAATTTAGAAATAACAATATAACGTATGTAACGAGCACGATTTAAAGTTGTGTCACGCCAAACGAATTGAATTTATAAGAATACAATAGTTACAGCTTACTTATATTAAACCCATTGAAAAGACTCCATTAAGTAAGTAAGTAAGTAACTGCCTGTTACTATCCCACTGCTGGGCATAGGCCTCCTCTCTCCATTTTTTGGAGAGAAGGGTTGGAGCTAAGACCTACCACGCTGCTCCAATGCGGATTGGTAGGTTACACATATCCCTAGGTTTCTCTAGAGATATGCAGGTTTCCTCACGATGTTTTCCTTCACCGAAAAGCGTGTGATAAATTGCAATTATCAATTAGACACATAAGTTTTTAATAGAAAAACTCATTGGTGTCTGCCCGGGTTTGAACCCATGATCGTCTCTAGAGATTCACACGGTCGCACCGCTAGGCCATCACAGTTTCTACTCCATTAAATCCATCATAAAATGTTATTATATCTGAAATTTAAGAACTTATCTTACTCTCTCTCTCTCTCTCTCTATACTGCAATCTCCTCTTTTTATCTAAGTTACTTCACTTATGCATTTTAGTTCTCTGTTTCTGCTTTCTCCCGCAACTCTGTCTACTGTTTCCCTCTTTCTGCCACTCTTGTCGTCGACTCCCTTCCCTCAAAGTCTTCCCCTTGTTCTTTCTCGGTCTCCGTCTCCTTAAGTTCCATCTCTCCTCGTTGCCCTCTCTGTGTCTAGTTGTGCTGTTGAATCCTCTCTCTCCCTCTTCCTCTGGGTGTGCCCCTGTCTCCATCTCCATCTCACTGTATCCTGTATTAAATGTCACCTTCATCTTTAATATTTAAATGAGTTAATCTTCTATATACGCCGTGTGGTATCCGGCTGAATAGAATAGTACCACACTCATTCCTTACCGAGGTGTCGTAAAAGGTGACTAAGGTAAGTCGACCCGCTGTGTGGTATCTGGTTTAGTAGAATAGACCATCCTCTTCTTTACCGAGGTGTCATAAAATACGACTGAAGTAAGTTGACGTCAGGCAGGCGGCCGGTCTTAAAAACGCAGCCAAATCATGTAACAGCACGTTTATAACATGTTGAGCCGACCCCACTTAGAGTGGGAAAAGGGCAGGAAGATGATAATGAGTTAATCTTGTATATATATATTCGGAATCTCGGAAACGAATCCAACGATTTTCTTGAAATTCAGCATGTAGGAAGTTGTAGGGGATAAAATCTATCTATTTAAAAAAAAGTAGTTTTGTCCCTGTTTTTTGTCATTAAAAATATAGTATAATGTAGAATTGAAAGCAAAGAATTTTTTTAGCTGTCAAACATAATGTTGCGATAGCCGATGTGTAATGAGCGGCCGAATATGTTAAAACCCGGGTTCGAATCCCACATGTCATCGACACCTTCTTTTTTTTTATATATTTTAAAAAATTACCGAGCAAGGCTCGTTCACCCAGGTACTGCTAATAAAACAACTCATATTCTTATATGAAATAACTAATTTCATATCATATAATCATGCATCATCATCCTCCTGCCCTTAACTCACTCTAAGTGGGGTCGGCACATGTTATAAACATGCTGTCACATGATTTGGCTGCGTTTTTACGACCGGCCGCCTGCCTGACGTCAACTTACCTTAATCGTATTTTACGACATCTGGGTAAGAAAGAGGGTGGTCTATTCTACTAAACCGGATACCACACGGTGGGTCAACTTACCTTAGTCGCCTTTTACGACACCTCGGTAAGAAATGAGGGTTGTACTATTCTACTAAACCGGATACCACACGGTGGGTCAACTTACCTTAGTCGCCTTTTACGACACCTCGGTAAGAAATGAGGGTTGTACTATTCTACTCAGCCGGATACCACACGGGTTCACTAATGAAATAACTAATTTGATAATATCATCTAATCACGCATTATAACAACTAATATCTCTAATTTCCAGCAATTGAAACAACAGCAACAAGCGCAGCTCCAACAACAAATGCAACAGCAACAACTACAACAGCAAGCCCAACAACAGGCGCAACAACAAAAGAAACCCGAGCCGATATACGATCTGCCGATACACAACAAGCCGACGCTCACGCCGCAACAGCAACAGCAGATTAGGTTACAACAGGTGAGAAATTCATCATCATCTTCCTACCCTTATCCCACTCTAAGTGGGGTCGGCACAACATGTTATAAACATGCTGTCACATGATTTGGCTGCGTTTTTACGACCGGCCGCCTGCCTGACGTCAACTTACCTCTGCCGTATTTACGACACCTCGGTAAGAAATGAGGTTGGTCTATTCTACTAAACCGGTGGGTCGACTTGCCTCAGTCGCCTTTTACGACACCTCGGTAAGAAATGAGGGTGGTACTATTCTATTCAGCCGGATACCACACGGCGTAAGTGAGAAATTCAAATTGCAACATATCTATAGTAATATATAAAGCTGAAGAGTTTGTTTGTTTGAACGCGCTAATCTCAGGAACTACTGGACCGATTTGGAAAATTCTTTCAGTGTAAGATAGTCCATTTAACGAGGAAGGCTATAGGCTAAATAACATCACGCGCAGGTAAATAGGAGAGGACCAGCAATAAAATATATTGCGGAAACGGCAAAATTTCAAGCTTTCCTTACGTGCGCTGAGTAAACGGTAAAAGTTATTAAAAAGTCATGTTTTACAAAATTGTTCCCTTCTCAATGTTTCAAATAAAAGTCCGCGACAGCATATTTCTAGCTTTTAAGGTTTTACCCACTTTTACCACTTGGTTTAACCCACTTTAACCATTTTTATAGTTATCAAAATACTATATTATGGTTTTAATATTTCCACGCGGTCGGAACCGCTGGCGATTGTTAGTAACAACATAAAATAATAGAAATAAATACTAGAACAAAATACGAGGTATCGTAAAAGGCGACTAAGGTAATTTGACTCGCTGTGTTGTATCCGGTTAATTAGAATAGAGCACTCTCTTACAGAAGTGTCGTAATAGCGACTAAGGTAAGATAACCCGCTGTGCGGTATCCGGTGGAGTACTGTAGACCACCATCTTTCTTACCGAGGTATAAAATACGACGTCGGTAAGTTGACGTCAAACAGGCGGCCGGTCGTAAAATACGTAGCTAAATCATGTGTCAACATGTTAGTAACATGTTGTGCCATCCCCACTTAGACTGGTTGTCCATTCCCAAAGTAAAGTAACTTATTATGTTATTTATGTTAATTTCAAATCAACCTCCTCCTCCAGAGTGGTAAGCAGGCCTTCATTCATCGCCATTTGCCCTAAAGAGCTGGTCAATATCTGGTGAATAATATCGTTACAGCAACAGCACCACGACGAAATGGTCCGCCAGAACCACCTGCACCTCCAGCAGCAGATCCAGATGCAACAGAAGCAGCTGCAGCAGCACGAGATGCAGCAACAGCAACAGCAGCTCGAGCAGCAGATACGGCAGAGCAGGCAGCAGCAGAACGCCGTGTCGCTCTCCAGCAGGGACACCAGTGTGTTCTCCTTCTCTTCTGGATGTTCTGGGTTAGTGGAAAGCTTCTACAATTGCTAATGGAGACAAAAAATATAAATAAATAAATATATGGGACACTTACACTCACGGTCGTCCGTCCCCAAAGTAAGTTACATAAATAATTTATAGAATTAGAAAAGTAAGTAGCGGCCTGTTATTATCCCACGGCTGGGAATAGGCCTCTTCTCTCCGTTATAAGAGAGAAGGATTGGAGCTAAGACCTATCACGCTGCTCCAATGCGGATTGGTAGATTACACTTCACTAGAATTCTCTAGAGATATGCAGGTTTCCTCACGATGTTTTCCTTCACCGAAAAGCGTGTGATAAATTGCAATTATCAATTAGACACATTATTTTTTTTTTAATAGAAAAACTCATTGGTGTCTGCCTGGGTTTGAACCCATGATCGTCTCTAGAGATTCACACGGTCGCACCGCTAGGCCATCACAGCTTTTTTATAATAATACAAAATATTATAATTAAAAAAGTAATAATTATAATTAAAAAAGTAATAAAATAATAATAGAAAATAATATAATAATACAAAAGTAATAATAACATTATTTTGCTATAATGAAGTAAAATAGAAAATATATATAATGCTAAATGTAGAGTGGACAATCAGTTATCATTAATACATGCAGGATTCCAGTTAGAGTGATATAAAGGTAGGTTAGCTGGCAGAGATCTCTGTAATAGAGATAATTTGTTATTATATTTATTACCAATTATGTTTTTTCCAACATTTTTTATGGTACCTAAATAAATAAATACCTTTTGAATATATTATTCATACTTCATTTTACAGAGGTTCGTGTTGGCGCGGTCGTGGCGGCTGCAACAACAGAGCAGAGGACCCTCGGGACCTGGACGCTCTTCTGCAGTACATCGAGGGTCCATCGCGGCACGTGGACAGGGGCAAGAAGCGGGCAAAGAAAATGAGACAGAAGGCGAAACGGGTGAGTTCACTAGTCTAAATCTCTAAATGAGCTATTTTTGTACTAATATTAAAAATAAATAAATATATGGGACACTTACACACACTGTAGTCCGTTCCCAAAGTAAATAATTTTAATACTTGTGTTATGGGTGAGAGACAACTGTTGAATATATACATATATAATTTTTAAATACATACATAAATATAAATACACACCCAGGCTCGAAGAGCCAACAAATTCTTTTATAGAAAATGTTGGCCCTCGGCGGGAATCGAACCCGCGACCCGCGGAGCTGAAGGCAGGGTCACTACCCACTGCTCCAACGAGCCAGTCAAACACACTACATTGTCTACAATAAACACAAAAAAGTTTCTTAGCTGTAGAGCTCGATGAAGAAACAACGGACGGTGCACACCTTTACTACAAGATCAAAAATGTGAGATAGTAGATTAAATAATCTTGCAATAATGTCAATAGAGCACGAATCAGTCGACACCATTGATTTTGAAAATGTGATTAATGACTTTGCCATTCAAAAAGCGAGGTTCTTTTTAAATTTTCTAAATAAATTTTATCATAATCTAATGATATTTGATATATAGTTATTATCATTTTGAACCAATTTAAATGTATATATTAAAGTCATTGTGTTCTGAAATCTAAAATTATTTAGACTCTTTAGAAGGGAGGGGGGCACCAGGTGACAATTGGCCCCGGGCCCCAAATATACTAGCTACGCCACTTCTACATCTTATCATGTACATTTATACACACACACACACACATGCAACACATACTCACTAAGTAAGTAAATAAGTTAAAATATTAAATAAATAGTGTATAGACAATATGACGGAAGAGCGGAGTCTTCTGGTACAAGCATACTCATGCTTAAAAGGAGGCTCCAACTTACTTCAACAATTGTAACTCTGTTGGCGAAAATAAAAGATTTTTTATTTATTTCATTTACATCTCTAAATGAGCTATTCTTGTAGTAATATTAGTACCTGCTTGATAGCTCGGTAATTTTTTACAAAATAAAAAAAGACTTAAAAAGAATGAGAAAAAAATAATTGGGTATGTGGGGCTGAATCCTAGGTATTTTCATTTCTCGAGACCACCCCGTCCCCGAACGAGCTACGCTGACTTGATAATTAACGGCAAAATAATGTTTTATATATTCAATGTAAATTTTTGTTTATTTTAATGCCTAACAACAGAGATTAAACGATTTTTTAACCTTAACCTTTTTTAATAAAGTTAAAAAAGGTGAAATAACGTAGCTAGGTTCCCCGAATAAGCTACGCTGACTTGACAGTTTTCGGAAAAAATAGCGTTTTATATATTCAATGTAAATGCCGTGTGATATCCGGCTGAGTAGAATAGACCAACTTCATTTCTTACCAAAGTGTCGTAAAAGGCGACTAAGGTAAGTTGACCCACCGTGTGAGTAGAATATACCACCCTTTTTCTTACCGAGGTGTCGCAAAAGGCGGCTAAGGTAAGTTGACGTCAAGGCCGGTCGTAAAATTCGTAGCTAAATCATGTGACATGTTTATAACATGTTGTGCCGACCCCACTCAGAGTGGAATAAGGATAGGAGGAGGATGATGATATTCAATGTAATTTTTGTAGTTATTGTATAGAACCGGCTATACTCACGTCTTATTCTATCGGGTTAGCCCGACTATTTTCGAACCCATCCGGGGCACTTATTCATGAGCTCTTTACACGACCATATCGCGGCGGGAACTGCGTCCCGCAGCTCGCTGGGCGCGACTCGTGGGTGGCGGGGGTGCGGGGGGACACGGTGGCGGCGGTGGCCGCGCCTCTTCCGAGTGTTCCCTGTCGCTCTGGTCCTCGTCATCGCATACACGGATGAAGTTTGTGCACGCGACGCTTACGGTGTCGGGTTCAAAGCGGTCTTTATATGAACCGGTAGTGTCAAAAATCGGTTTCCACGCCGGAGGTAATGTCCATCCACCGTTTTAACAGAGACGGTGGATGGACCGCTTTGAACCCGACACCGTAAGCGTCACGTGCACAAACTTCATCCATGCATGCGATGACGAAGACCAGAGCGACAGGGGATTTTCAGGAAAATCGTTGGAGCCTTTTCCAAAATTCAGACTATAAATTCATGACTAGCTTTTACCCGCAACTTCGTTCGCGTGGACTGTTGCCGTGTGATAGGTCGATAATAGATGGAAAATGAAATGAAAGCAAAATTATAGATTATTTGGGTGACAAAAATTCTGGATTTGTAAATCCTTTCAGCTTCATAAAAAACCGCGATAAAAAATTGATGAATTAGATAAAATTGAAAATGTTTAAAAGATTGACCGCCGAGTTGCTTTCTGGTTGTTCTCGGTAAGAGCAACATTCCGAACCAGTTGTAGCTTCATTAATCATATTGATCATTGACGATTCAAAAGTTCTTGAAAGAGCTTATTTGATTAAAGATTATTTTGATTTAATTGTATAGGACTATGTATATATTCTTCCTATATTCATTTATCGTCTTCATCCATTCATCATCATCATCATCATCATCATCATCATCATCATCATCATCATCATCATCATCATCATCTTCCTGCCCTTATTCCACTCTAAGTGGGATCGGCATAACATGTTATAAACATGCTGTCACATGATTTGGCTGCGTTTTTACAACCGGCCGCCTGCCTGACGTCAACTTACCTGTTGTATTTTACGACATCTAGGTAAGAAAGAGGGTGGTCTATTCTACTAAACCGGATACCAAACGTCGGGTCGACTTACATTAGTCGCCTTTTACGACACCTCGGTAAGAAATGAGGGTGGTACTATTCTATTCAGCCGGATACCGCACGGCGGTATTTGTCGTTTATACCCATAAAAAAAATTCCAGATGGAATCCAGATTGTGTGAGCAGTTGGACGAGTTGAGGAGTGAATTATCCGCGGCGCATACCACAGTATCTGCGTTAAAGAAGACGCACGCGCTCGCCTCGCGGGACGCAGAGCTGGCGCGGCAAACTCTAGCCGCTCAGAGGACCAAAAAAAAAGGTACGATTAGGATCAGCTTTTCAAAATGGTACTATTTTCGTATTCCACCAATGGACGTCCACTGGACATAGGTCTCTTCATGGTAAATCCACAACGCACGTGAAGCGCCTGGAAGGAAGCCGTATGAGAATTTAATACGGAAAGTATTCTTCTTAGTCCAGCAGGCAGTTTCTGGCACTCCACAATACTTGTCACTAAACTAACACTGATTAAACGAAATCCCACTAATATTATAAGTGCGACAGTTTGTAAGTATGAATGTTATTTTTAACTCTTTCAAGGCGAATCCGCTGGACCAATATAGATGAAATTTGGCACAATTATTCCTTATACACCGAACAATATATAGGCTACAGAAATCCTGTTAATTCTAAAGGAATAGGATGTCTTTGAAAAGCGCCATCTATTATCGACCTATTACACTACAAAAGTCCACGTTACCGGAGTCGCCCCCCCCCCTCTGGACTTGACAATATCACGGATTGACTCCCTCGACACCCCACCGCTCAGAAGATACCACGTGAAGAGAAAACCATTTCTCCCCGGATCATACCAGGGTTTTCGATGACCTGCAGAGGTCCCCCTCATATATAGATATCCCCTAGGCTCAAGCCAACTGGCGAGAGCCCTGGCCATAAGGCCTAAACAAAATCCATGCGCAAGCCTGCGAGAAACAGCCCGGGTAAGGAGGTTCGCCTCGAGGCCCGTACCCCAATTGCCTTCGGGCATTGAGAAGACCCTTCGTCGTCCGGAGTCGCGGGTAATAGTAGTAGTTCCTTCCGAATTTTTAGTTTAGAACTCGGGTGACGCCCTCTTGCGGCGATCCGCGTGCGGTGATTGTAAGGAAGCGTGCGAGGAGGACGTGATTATATGTATGATAGGGAAACAAGAATATAGCGGTGACAACACGATCTTTTGCTGCTTGGATTCAGCGGCTCCCTGCGAGCTATTTAAATTGGTCAGGCCATCTAGTAGGGCTCTACCAGCAATGTAGTTTGCACTATACCCTCCTCCATATAATGAAATATATATTAACCGTAGATGTAGATGTAATATCGCACTATTTTACAATGTAAATAACAGTTTTGCATTGCCACTTTTAAAAAAATAGTTATAATAAAACTACAATAGTATTTTGTATGATTTTTATTTGTATTTATATTTGTACGTAGAGTGTGTCCTAATTTTAAAATTTTATTTATAATTGTTGTAAACTAACCAATCATAAATTTAATAAAATCTATTTAATTAAATTTAATGAAAAGGGGTAATGAAGGAACTTAGGAGGAGAAATATCAATAAATCTTTGTTAGAAAAGTTCTTTAAAGGACAGCTGCAGCCATGTAGTTGTATCAATAATGATTGAAAAGTATCAGATCTTTACGACGCCTTTTGCTTTCAGTAGTCTCAGCGAACCACAGTTTAAGAAGCCCTGCACTATACTATATTAATAAATAATATTTGCAGGTAAAAAACAGAAGTTGAATCCAGTACAGCAGGCGAAGATGCAGCTGGTCGCTGAGCAGTTGGGCTTGTGTAACACTCTGGTGATCACCACTGCCAGGGTACGTATTGGCCGAAGCTAGAAAAAATGGCTGTTCTTTTCGAAACGTAATTCTTTCTTGTACAAGAAATTAGTTAAATACATGCATTCTCGGAAACGGCTCCAACGATTTTCATGCAATACAGCATGTAGGCGATTTTGGGGAGAAGCATGGATATAGCTAGTTTTCATAAAATACTGTAGTTTTATCCTTGTTGTAGGGACACTGAAAAATGCTAAATTGTTGACTAGAAAATAAATGATATTTTAGCTGACAAACGTAATGCTGTGATAGCCTAATGGTTAACAGCGGACCAAAAAAGTTCAATATCCTGGGTCGATACCAACGCTTTTTGTTTTTTTTTATAACGAAAAATTACCTACAAGGCTCGGTTACCCCAATACTGTGTTTAAGTTCCTGATTTAATTGTTGTGATCAGAAAGGACGCTTTTAGGACGCCTTTATTTTTAGCCTTACTTTACTGATCTGAGCAATTTCAGGTGAATTGACTTGAATTAAGTAAGACTTTGTGATAGCCCAGCGGTAACACCGCGCGACTCTTTCGAGGAGGTCACGGGTTCGAGCCCGGGCGGACACCAATGAGTTTTCTGTTAAAACTTATGTGTCTAATTGATAATTGCAATTTATCACACGCTTTTCGGTGAAGGAAAACATCGTGAGGAAACCTGCAAAGCTCTAGCTAAATCTGGAAATATGTGTAACCTACCAATCCGCATTGGAGCAGCGTGATAGGCCTTAGCTCCTTCTCTCCAAAAACGGAGAGAAGAGGCCTATTCCCAGCAGTGGGAGAGTAACAGGCCACTACTTTAAGTGAGACTTCACTGAGTCTGCCCACTGATCTAAGCAGATTTCTGGTGAATCTTGCCCTTTTCGTAGAACTCGATAACCGTTTAAAGAGTTTTGTGAGACTACATAGAGTCTTCAACCGACCCAGTCGGGGACTCCAAGGAGTTCGGACAGCCACGACAATACAGCCACGGACATCCAGTGGCTGTCTGCAAGTTGTTTAAAGCATATTGGTACTTTCAGGAGTTACGGGTCGCGGAGCAGCGTGTAGCAGAGTGCGGGAAGCGGTTAAAGGAGTGTGAGAGAGAGCTGTGTGAAGCAAGGACGGTGCAGGGGAAGTCGGAGATCGACGGGAATGTGGCCGGGATGCATCGACAGGTAAGGGGATCTTAGGGGGGATCGAGGGGAGGAAAGGGGGTTTTTGGGGGGTGGAGAGGGGATATCCGTATTAGATGATTTCAGCTAGTGATCAGTGGTGTTAGAGAAGGCAATGCGGAGCGCGGATACTTCGGGTAAAGTCAGATGTGACTATGCATTAATAGGTGAGGTGGGTAATGGTTGATGGGGAAAAAGGGGATTTCTGAATAGAAGAGAACATTCTTTATTGCACCATATAAAGTTTCTATATTGAATATAAATTGAATATAAATATAAATTAAAACATATTATCTAAGTGAAACAATAAGGCGGCCTTATCGCTAACTAGCGATTTCTTCCAGGCAACCTTTTGGCTAGAAACATGAATTTGGTGGTGCATAACACAATGTATACATAAGTAAATATATATGGTTTGTGCATGTGTTGACGAATCGTGCATGTATCAGGTATGAAAATGAATATTCCACACTACATTTAGCATTATATATATTTTCTATTTTACTTCATCGCGGATTATAGCAAAATAATGTTATTATTACTATTGTAAGTAATATTAGTAACAGTAATATTACTATTGTAAGTCCGCCGTGTGGTATGTGGCCGAGTAGAATAGACCAACCTAATTTCTTACCGAGGTGTCGTAAAAGGCGACTAAGGTAAGTTGACCTACTGTGTGGTATCCGGTTGAGTAAAATAGACCACCCACTTTCTTACCGAGGAGTCGTATTTTAAGACTCCTCGGTAGAAGGTAAGTGGACGTCAGGCAGGCGGCCGGTCGTAAAGTACGTAGCCAAATTATATGACAACATGTTTGTAACATGTTGTGCCGAACCCATTTAGAGTGGGATAAGGGCAGGAGGATGATGATAACTATTGTAAGTGTTAATCTAGTAATGCAATTCCAGTTACAGTCGGAGCGAGATGAAATGATGAAGCAGCATTTCGAACAGCGGCGGTTATACGAGCTGGATCAGACTTCGCAAATTTTGAGTGAGTTTTCATCTCTATACTAGGTACTACATACTAGGTACTACATGCTAGGTACTACATGCTAGGTACTACATGCTAGGTACTACATGCTAGGTACTATATGCTATGTACTACATGCTAGGTACTACATGCTAGGTACTACATACTAGGTACTACATACTAGGTACTACATTCTAGGTACTACATTCTAGGTACTACATACTAGGTACTACATACTAGGTACTACATACTAGGTACTGCACTCTAGGTACTACATACTAGGTACTACATGCTAGGTACTACATACTAGGTACTACATACTAGGTACTACATACTAGGTACTACATACTAGGTACTACATTGTAGGTACTACATTGTAGGTACTACATTGTAGGTACTACATGCTAGGTACTACATACTAGGTACTACATACTAGGTACTACATACTAGGTACTACATGCTAGGTACTACATGCTAGGTACTACATACTAGGTACTACATGCTAGGTACTACATACTAGGTACTACATGCTGGGTACTACATACTAGGTACTACATACTAGGTACTACATGCTAGGTACTACATGCTAGGTACTACATGCTAGGTACTACATACTAGGTACTACATACTAGGTACTACATACTAGGTACTACATGCTAGGTACTACATACTAGGTACTACATACTAGGTACTACATGCTAGGTACTACATACTAGGTGCTACATGCTAGGTACTATATGCTAGGTACTACATGCTAGGTACTACATACTAGGTACTACATACTAGGTACTACATGCTGGGTACTACATACTAGGTACTACATACTAGGTACTACATGCTAGGTACTACATGCTAGGTACTACATACTAGGTACTACATACTAGGTACTACATACTAGGTACTACATGCTAGGTACTACATACTAGGTGCTACATACTAGGTACTACATGCTAGGTACTACATACTAGGTACTACATACTAGGTACTACATACTAGGTACTACATACTAGGTACTACATGCTAGGTACTACATACTAGGTACTACATACTAGGTACTACATACTAGGTACTACATGCTAGGTACTACATACTAGGTACTACATACTAGGTACTACATACTAGGTACTACATGCTAGGTACTACATACTAGGTACTACATACTAGGTACTATATGCTAGATACTACATACTAGGTATTTTTTTTCTTCCGAATTTGAGTGAGTCGCTACTTAATTCGAAGCACTGCTGAGATACGCCCCATTTGGCCAAACTCACCCAGCTCAAGGGTGGTGGCTTCCGCGATTGGATAAGTCCACCACCTCTACATACTATTTACTACTATTTATTTACTATTTAGTACTTTCTCATCTATACTTAATATATAGCTGAAGAGTTCGTTTGATTGTTTGAACGCGCTTATCTCAGGAATGAATGGACCTAAGCTTGCGGCCCCTGCTTTGCGCCTTGAAAAAGTACGTAAGTCGTTTGTGGGTTTGGGTATAAGATTCTATAATAAAATTCCACAATCAATTTTAACTTTGCCATTACAGCAGTTTAAAAACACTATTAAAGAGAGGCTGATACAGAAAGCCTACTATACTGTTGAGGATTATTTAGACGATAAAAATGCGTGGATATAAATATTGTTCGACCCTGTACAAGATAGAAACATTAAATGTAACTAGCATTAAGAATTGTATTTTTAAAAAGAGCAACCGCCGAGTGTCTTGCTGGCTCTTCTCGGTAGGAACAGCTTTCCGAACCAGCAGTTGAGTTGACGATTCAAAAGCACTTGTTTACAAGTTTATTTGAATAAAGAATATTTTGAATTTGAATTTGAATTATTTGAAAAATTCTTATTTTTTTATTTATTTATGTACCATAAAAATTTTTGGAAAAAAAAACATTTGTAAAAAAAAAGTGTACAAAGGTCAACAAGAAGAACAGGAGAGGAGCAATAAAAAATATTGCGAAAATATTTACTCCTGTTTCATGACGTATTGCTATAAAATACAAAGCGGAAGTCAGTGGCGACAACAAGGATGTATTACAAAATTGTTCCCCTCTAAAAGTTTCTAATAAAAATCCTTAACAGCATATGTACTAGCTTTTAAGGTTAACACACTTTCTATGGTTATCAATGTACTATATTACGGTTTTGATCTTCGTTTCGTCGCATTCTTTGTTTGTCCCTATATCCCTATGTATGCTTAAATCTTTAAAACTACGCAATAGATTTATATGCGGTTCTTTTTAATAGCTAGAGTGATTAAAGACGAAGGTTTATGTCTATAATAATAGTCAATATGGAGTAAAGAAATCCTGTAATTTTTGAGGTTTCTAATGTGATGTCGTAAATAATTACATTTTTCCGCTTACATCGCAAACGCAGGCCAAACCCTACGAGATTTCTCCAAATGATGTACTAACTATTTGTACACCTTGAAAAGGTCTACAGAAAAGTCCGCGATGGTATATGTCTATCTCTTATGGCTAACCCACAATAGCATTTTTTGTCATTTACTTCTTACGAAAAATAATGCCTTACTTTCGAAGCAATTTTTATACAATACAGCATTAATCCTTATCCAATTAAGTACCTTAAATAAATTGTTGATTTAATATAGATCAATATGGCCGTTTACAGCATGTAATTTAAGTGAAATTTTCGTAGATATTACAGATTTAAAATGCCGTGAGGACGCCGCGCTCCGCCCTATAGCACTTCGAATCTAGCAGCTTTATGTCGCTCTTTCAAGAGTTTGTTTAACGACAAGGAAGCTGTGAATGTTGTATATAAAGACATTCTGTAATGAATTGTTAAAATAAAATACATAGGGAAAAATGTAAAACGTAAATATGTAGTATATGAAAATAACAATTTAGAATTGTTTTTCTCCAAATTTAATGTGTGCGGACCACGGGCAGTAATAAATAAATCAAATCTACTGGATCGATTTTAATCATTTTTTTTCACTGAGTGACATGGGCTATATATTTTTTAGCGAAGCAGGGGCAGGCCGCTAGTAAGTATATATTTGTAAGTATTATTTTACTTAATTCACCATTTAACCGTGTTTACAGTGGAGGGGTTCGTGGACGGTAGTACAATGCGGGTGTCGCAAGCTGACGGCTCGGCGGTGACGTTGTCATTACGCGCGCGGCAGGAGTCCTTAGCAAGACTTTTAGCCCGGGCGGATTACGAAAATGCTAAAAGAAAACGACAACAAAGTGAGTTATTCATAGTTAATGTACAGAATCCGGCTGTACACATGTGTTATTCTGTCGCTTTTTTACCGTCGGGGACGAGCGGCGGTTATGTCGGACTCGCACCGATTAAAAACCTGACAGTGCTCCACCACGCTGTTGGTAGTGGCCCCCTTCCCCCTCAGCAACTCTGAAGAGTGCGCCACTGGATCGGGGCCTCTCTAAAAGTGGCCCCTCCCTTCGCTAATCGATCGGGAGCACCAGATGCATCGACCGCCTCGTGGACCTTTTCAGATGGGCGTCCGATTAACCCCCGTTTGGAGCGCCCGGAGGTCCTCTTTAGGGCGGCATACGACGGGCTTCGGCGAGTCGTCTGCGCCCGGCTTGCCTGCGGCGGATTATTCTATCGGGTTAGCCCGACTAGTTTCGCACCCATCCGGGGCACTTATTCATGAGCTCTTTACACGGCGTTATCGCGGCGGGAACTGCGTACAGCAGCTCGCTGGGTGCGACTCCTTAGTGGCGGGGGTACGGGGGGACACGGTAGTGGTAGCGTCTTCGTCATCGGATGCACGGATGAAATTTTGTGAACTCGACGCTTACGGTGTCTGAAAAGCGGTCTTTATATGAACCGGTAATATCAAAAATTGTTTTCCACGCCGGTGGTAGCATCCATCCACCGTCTGAGTTAAAATTCGGTCTAGGAATTTTTCTCTGGATAGTACGGAAGCTTTGTCGAACCTGATGTAGTGGTTAGTACCTGGATCGTTGATTTTGTATTGAATTTTTGCCATTAAGTTTCTTATTGCGTTTCTTTTTAAGCAAACACAATGTAAGGGTAGACATTCGTGTAAAAAATTAAATAACTGCCGATGACGTAATCATCATCTTGACTCCCCTACCCCCCATGTCATCCAAAATAAGCTCACGTAATACTTGAACGGTCCCTTATCGGTGGCGGCTAGTGCATGAGTCTACAAATTCTGCATATATCAGGTATGAGAACGAATAGTACACTCTACATTGAGCATGACTACATAGTACAAAACAAAGTCACATTCTTTGTTTGTCCCTATATCCCTATGTATGCTAAAATCTATAAAACTACGCAAGACGCAGCATGTCATTTAAATGAACATTTTCGAAGATATCACAGATTTAAAATCCCGCGAGGGGGCCGCGCTTCGCCCTAGAGCACTTCGAATTGCAACTGTCGCTCTTTCAAGAGTAACCTCTAATGAAAACATGTTTGTATTGTCTAATAATGATAAGAAAGCTATGAATTTTGTGTATAAAGACATTCTGTAATTAATTGTAAAAATAAAATACATAGGGAAAAATGTAAATATGTATATGAATTTAGATATTAGATATAGCAGGAAATCTTCTTGGTATAGGGAAAGGAAATTGTTTTTCTCCAAATTTAACGCTTGCGGGCCACGGGCAGTAATGAATAAATCAAAACTACTGGATCGATTTTAATCATTTTTTTTCACTCATTGACATAGGCTATATATTTTATACCCGTGCGAAGCAGGGGCAGGCCGCTAGTTACATATATTTATTTGTATCTCGGATTGTAGCAAAGTAATATTTTCATTAGTTTTGAATTAATTTTCATGATATTTTCAGTGGAAATGTGCGAGGAGCAAACCCAACAAAAACAGACGGACAGTCAAAAGAAACAAACCTGGGAACAGGCGATAGCGCATATGAACCAATTAGCCAAAGGTTCATCCAAAGAGAAGGTACATATTTGCTTATCTATATATTTTTGTATTTAAACTATCGTGAGTGTTATTCATAATCAATGTATCGATTCCGGCTATACTCACGTGTTATTTTATCGGATGAGCCCGACTAGTTTCAAGCCCATACGGGGCTCTTATTCATGAGCTCTTTACCCTTTTATTACCTTTTATTACCCTTTAATTTAGTTCAGTTCCCGCTCATCGGGCTCATCCGATAAAATAACGCGTGAGTATAGCCGGAATCTATACATTGATTATCTATTTATTTTAAAAGGGGAAGTATATTTACTCCATAGCTTTAAGTACTTTATGTAAACATACAGGTGTGACAAACAATTTATAGCTATAATCATCATCATCCTCCTGCCCTTATCCCACTCTTAAGTGGGGTCGGCACAACATGTTACAAACATGTTGTCACTTGATTTGGCTGCGTTATAACGACCAGCCGCCTGCCTGACGTCAACGTACCTTAGTCGTATTTTACGACAACTTGGTAAGAACGAGGGTGGTCTATTTTACTCCACCGGATACCACACGACGGGTCAACTTACCTTAGACGCCTTTTACGACACCTCGGTAATAAAGAGGGTGGTCTATTTTACTCCACCGGATACCACACAGCGGGTCACCCCTTAACTTAGTCGCCTTTTACGACACCTCGATAGTAAAGAGGGTGGTGTATTTTACTCCACCGGATACCACACGGCGGGTCAACTTACCTTAGTCGCCTTTTACGACACCTTGGTAAGAAATGAGGGTGGTACTATTCTACTCAGCCGGATACCACACGGCTTAATTTATAGCTATAATATGATCTAAAAATAAATTTAAATAAAGCTGCATTAATCAAAATATTTTTCTTTAATGAAATAATTCTTTTATGAAATTTAATATTTATGCATTTAGTATAAAAAGCATATATAATTTTATCTATACTAATATATAAAGCTGAAGAGTTTGTTTGTTTGAACGCGCTAATCTCAGGAACTACTGGACCGATTTGAAAAATTATTTTCAAGTTATATAGCCTATAGCTCTCCTCGATAAATGAACTATCTTACACTGAAAGAATTTTTAAAATCGGTCCAGTAGTTTTTGAGGAATAGCGTAATATAGTCCATTTATCGAGGAAGGCTATAGGCTATATAACATCACGCTAAGATGAATAGGAGAGGAACAGCAATCAAAAATAATGAGAAAACGGCAAAATTTGAAGCTTTCCTTGCGTACCCTAAGTAAACAGTGAAAGCTATTCTATAATCTCTTATATTTAAGTCAAGATAACTACTTTTATGTTAAAAATTTCAATTCAGAAAAGATTTGTGAAATTGATTTCCTTAAGGGCGTGTATTTTATAAAGTTGCTCTGTGATAGTGTGTGTTTGGGTTATTAAAGTAGACATTTCAATCCATTTATTTTTTACATATATATACATTATATATTCGAATTCAAATTCAAAATATTCTTTATTCAAATAAACTTGTAAACAAGTGCTTTTGAATCAACTCTACTGCTGGTTCGGAAAGCTGTTCCTACCGAGAAGAGCCAGCAAGAAACTCGGCGGTTGCTCTTTTAAAAATATAATTCTTAACATTATTTACATACATTAAGTCGTTACTGTCTTGTACAGGTTCAAAGAGAGCTATATCCACACACATTCTTATCTTCTAAATAATCTTCAAGAGTATAGTATATATACATTCTTATTCTTAAATTAAATAATATTTATATTCGTTCGTTAGTTTCAACAATTATTGGTCACAGTTTACCAACACACAATTATTGGTGACAAGTTTCAACAAACATTGGTGAACAATTATTACAGTCGGTAATTTAGGATAATGTAAGCTGTGATAGGCCAGCGGTGTAACCGTGCGAGTCTTTCGCCAATGAGTTTTTCTATTAAAACTTATGTGTCTAATTGATAGTTGCAATTTATCACACTCTTTTCGGTGAAAGAAAACATCGTGAGGAAACCTGCATATCTCTAGAGAATTCTGGTGATATGTGTAACCTACCAATCATTGGAGCAGCGTGGTAGGTCTCAGCTCCAAAACCTTGTCGCCAAAAAACGGATAGAAGTGGCCTATGCCCAGCAGTGGGATAGTAACATGCCGTTACTTTACTTTACTTTACTAGTTGATAACTTTAATTGCTCAGAAAAAATGTGTCCACCATTGGCTTTTCCATAGTCTCCTCTTTTCTTTTGAGTGTAGCCATAGACAATATATTTTTGAATAGCTAACATCATTAACTTCATATGTAGCGTGTTTGTTGCATATTCTAGAAAAAGCAAAAGGAGTCACAAAGTCAAAAGAGCGAAGCCAAAAAGGAGAAGCTAAACCCACCACCAGCACCTGAGTCGCAGCCACTGTCCAAGAAACAGAGAAAATTATTGGCAAAACAACAGGTATGAGCAAATAAGTAAATAGTATTTGGTTGACCGAGCCCTGCTCGGCAATTTTTACAAAGTAAAAAAAAGAAAAAATAATTGAGTAGAAGTGGGGCTTTATTTATTTTATTTATTTATATATATCCAATTGTATTTGTATATTGTGTGTAAGTGTCCCAAATATTTATAAGGTTTAATATTTAAATGAGTTAATCTTGTATATATATATATATATATATATATATATATATATATCTCTCTCTCTCTCTCGATGATCGATCCGACTCCAAGTATTTTTTTAATGCCCAAAAACAAAAACAGGGATAAATCGATTCTTAAATAAAACAAACCTAGATCGATATTTACCCCCCACAACCCCTGCATGCTGAATTTCAGGAAAATCGTTAAAGCCGTTTCGGAGATTTCGAAAATATATATACAAACATATATATAAAATCTGTGATGGCCCAGCGGTGCGACCGTGTGAATCTCTAGAACGATCACGGGTTCGAACCCGGGCAGACACCAATGAGTTTTTCTCTTAAAACTTATGTGTCTAATTGATAATTGCAATTTATCACACGCTTTTCGGTGAAGGAAAACATCGCGAGGAAACCTGCATATCTCTAGAGAATTCTGGAGATATGTGTAACCTACCAATCCGCACTGGAGCAGCGTGGTAGGTCTTAGCTCCAATCCTTCTCTCCAAAAACGGAGAGAAGAGGCCTATTCTCAGCAGTGGGATAGTAACAGGCCGTTACTTACTTTTTTTATATATACAAACATATAAGATTAACTCATTTAAATATTAAAGATATGGGACACATACGCGGTCGTCCGTCCCCAAAGTAAGTAACTTAATACTTGTGTTATGGACAGACAACTGGTGAATATATATTTATTTTAAATACATATACACACCCAGGCTTAGGAACCAGTAAGTTGTTTATATATTATACCACTATATTCCATAAACAATTTTCTGGTACCTATTCCCTTGGCGGTAATCGAACCCGCGAACCGCATTGCTGAAAGAACTGTCACTACCGTGAATATAGCTACTGTCCGACCCTGTACAAGATAGTAATGACTTAATGTAACTAGTTATGAGTGTTATCTTGAAAAGAGCAACCGCCGAGTTTCTTGCTGGTTTTTCTCGGTAGGAACAGCTTTCCGAACCAGCAGTAGAGTTGACGATTTAAAAGTACTTGTTTACACAAGTTTAGAAATTATCTCAAAACGATGTTGCTACATAAAGCTTACTATACTATTGAGGATTATTTGTGTGATAAGCATATTTTAACTGCAGTCAGCTACGCATCCAGCTGCAACGATTATCTTGTAACCATCAAATTGTAATAATTTTTTAAAAGATTAGCCGCCGAGTTTCTTGCTGATTCTTCTCGGTAGGAGCAAACTTCCGAATCAGTGGTAGCTTCTTTAAAACATTTGGCGATTCAAAAGTACTGTAAACAGTCCACTTGAATAAAGAATATTTTGAATTTGAATTTGAACATGTTTATTCGAATAAAGAAAATTAGATTTTTTTTAAATTTTGTATAATACGAAGGTCTGTCTATGCAATGCACAAGCATCGCTAGATATGCTGGATCACCGGATCCAGCTGTCCAAAAGAAAGTAAAATATATAAAAAAATTCTATACATCCTAATTATATAATTATAAAAAGTTCTACTTAGAATACAGCATTTCATAAATCGATTCATCACTTAAACGTATAAAATAACAGGCATCATACAATCTCCTAACATATTGTTTTAAAAATATATATTTTGTAACAAAATAAATATTATTTAATGGAGGTGTTACTTTGTTAGTAATGGTTTGATGAAGTAGCGCCGCGCGCTTGTTAAAAAGACAGGAGAAAATAATAACATTATAGTTCTGTCTCCCTCGCACCTTCTTAGTTGTACCGTATTTTAGTTTTAGGTCAAGGTCAGTGTGCACGGTCATTGATCTCTAAAAATCTTTTTTTTTTTTTAAATAATAAAAATAAATAATTCACTAGATTAACTGATTATTTATTGTAGGGTGCTAGGGTGTGTAGATACCTAAAATTTCAATTAATGTTATATGGCCGGTATCACTCTGTATAACGCATAATGGAAATATTAGTAGTAAAACATTTATTTGTGCAGGCAGAAGAAGAAGAAAGAAGAAAACAACAGCAGCAAAACGATACAAAGAGTAAAAACGAGAAAAAGGCGGAATCACCTCAAGTCGATAACGTGAAGAAAGAGAAAAAAGAAGATAAGAAAGAGGAGCCGAAGAAGAAGAAGGAAGAAAAGAAGGAGGCGAAAAAAGAGGAGAAGAAAGGAAAGGAAAATAAAACGGAGAAAAATGGTGAGCAGACAAATTTGATGTGAATATCGCGAAAACATAGCACCCAAAAAGGTTAAATTTATATAAACTTTTTGTTTTTCTCTATACGACCCATACTTTCTTTCTTCCTCAATTCTTGTCCTTTTCCTTCTATTATTCAAAGGTTACTAGAAGGTCCCTTATAGGGATAAGTCCGCCTTTATACATCTGCTTTTTTACTTCATCTATCCTCATTACTGAGGATCGTGGGCACCTGAACTTTTCTTTTGTATGACCTTCATTTATTCCGGTCTAAAGTAGCCCTCACTGTCTGATAGAATTTTGATGAGGAGGTGGCTTCCTTCACTTGATCAGAACATCGTGTTGGCGACCGGCCTCGTGGTCTCTTGCCTTTTGTGTTGCCAACAATGACCAGCTTTTCAAGGTTGCCATCTCTTCGTATTATGTGACCGAAATACGAGAGAATGTGCTGAAGACAGGTGGACAATCGGGTCTTTATGTCGAGTTGTGAGAGAATAGATACATTTGTCCGTAGAATTAGCACAAACTACTTTTCTTTTCATTTTCAATATAATATATAAAGTGTAGCTCCCTACGCTCAACAAGCGCCATCTAGCGCGCAATCCCAGTTGCCTCTGATCTCTCGAGTGAAGTGCTTCTTGGCAGACGCGCACGCATTTTACATAAAACAATATTCGATAATTCAGCACAAAGCTTAAAATCACCAAAAGCCTATGGATATATACATATAATAAAGGGGATCCCCGAGGAAGATAATTCTGGAATAAAGGTGAATTACACTTTATCTTCCTTCAATAGATTCATTATTCGATTTACCATACAGTGCGTTTGGCCGTCTAAGGTATTCGGAGCATTCTCCTCCAGCACCACATTTCGAATGCATCTATTCTCTTTCTTTCCCTTTCTCGGATTGTCCAAGTCTCTACTCTATAGAGGAAGATCGGGATTATTAGGGCTCTTGACTTATCGAGCTTTGGTCTTATAACTTATTGCCCGATTTGTCCAAATATTCTGAAGGCGTGTCATCTGGTATTTAGCAATAACTATCCTACGCTTTATCTCTGGGACACAGCTGCCTTCATTATTTATTTATTTATTTATTTCATTATCTAGTACAGTGATTGTCAACCTTTTTTTTGTCGCGGCACATATTTAACGATTTCAAAATTTGGCGACACACAAAGAAAAAGATTAAAATTATTTACTTACTAAAACACACTGCATAAATAGTTTATGACAAAAATTTTAAATGTACGAATTAAACTAATATATATTACAATAATAACTAAACGTTTATTAAGGGATTAATTACAAGCTAATAATAAAAATATTTTTCTTTTTAAATGATATAATTTAATAATAATAACATCATTATATCATCATCATCTTCCTGCCCTTATCCCACTCTTAAGTGGGGTCGGCACAACATGTTACAAACATGGTGTCACATGATTTGGCTGCGTTTTTACGACCGGCCGCCTGCCTGACGTCGACTTACGACACCTCGGTAAGAAAGAGGGTAGTCTATTTTACTCAACCGGATACCACACGGTGGGTCAACTTACCTTAGTCGCCTTTTACGACACCTCGGTAAGAAATGAGGTTGGTCAATTCTACTCCGCCGGATACCACACGGTGGGTCAACTTACCTTAGTCGCCTTTTACGACACCTCGGTAAGAAATGAGGGTGGTACTATTCTATTCAGCCGGATACCACACGGCGTAATAATAACATTATTATATATTTGCAAAATTTGGCGGTACACCTTTGGCACAGTGGTTGAGAATCACTGATCTAGTATGATATAAACGTGAAGTTTTTGTTTGTTCAATCACTTGCAGCGACAGCCTCTAAAACAAAGCCGCCTCCACAACCAGCCCAACAGAACAGCAAGAAAGAAAAGAAGAAGGAAGTGCAGAAGCCCCAGGTGGTCAGCAACGCCGTTGACACAGCTGTAGATGCGGCCAGCAAAAAGGTTTATAAAGATACTAATTTTTTTAATTACTTCTGTAATAGTTATTTTATAACCGCCGTGTGGTATCCGGCTGAGTAGCATACAGTAATACACCACCCTCATTTCTTACTGTCGTAAATGGCGACTAAGATAAGTTGACGCCAGGCAGGCGGCCGATCGTAAAATAGCGAGCCAAAACATTTTGTGCTGACTCTACTTAAAGTGGTATAGAGGAAATTGATGATATTGTTTATTTATACACATATCATTCAAATTCAAATTCAAATTATTCTTTATTCAAATAAACTTGTAAACAAGTGCTTTTGAATCGTCAACTCTACTGCTGGTTCGGAAAGCTGTTCCTACCGAGAGGAGCCAGCAAGAATATCGGCGGTTGCTCTTCACTACATATTATAAAACAAAGTCCATATTTCCGTATGTACGCATAAAACTTTAAAACTACGCAACCGATTTTGATGCGGTTTTTTTTAATAGATAGAGTGATTCCAGAGGAAGGTTTGTACGTATAATAATATTCAATACGGAGTAGAGAAATACTGTAATTTTTGAGGTTTCTGTAAATAATTACATTTTTTTCCGCTTACATTGCAAACGCAGGCTAAACCGTACGAGATTTATCAAAATGATGTACTAAGTATTTGTACGCCTTAAAAAGGTCTACAGAAAAGTCCGCGATGGTATATATCTATCTCTTATGGATAACCCACAATAACAGTTTTTTTCATTTACTTTTTACGAAAAATGATGCCTTATGTTCAAAGCAATTTTTATACAATACAGCATTAATCCTTATCCAATTGAGTACCTTAAATAAATTGTTGATTTAATATAGATCAATATGGCCGTTTACAGCATGCAATTTAAGTGAACATTTTCTGAGATATTACAGATTTAAAATGCCGTGAGGACGCCGCGCTTCACCCTATAGCACTTCGAATCTTTTAGAGTTTGTTTAAAGACATTCTGTAATTAATTGTAAAAATAAAATACATAGGTAAAATGTAAAAGTAAATAAGTAAAAATGTACTATATGAATTTAGATATTCCAAAGATAGCAGGAAATCTTCTTGGTATAAGGAGAGGAAATTGTTTTTCTCCAAATTTAACGCTTGCGGGCCACGGGCAGTAATGAATAAATCAAAACTACTGGATCGATTTTAATCATTTTTTTTACACTGACTGACATGGGATATATATTTTATACCCGTGCGAAGCAAGGGCAGGTCGCTAGTTTAAAAATATAATTCTTAATATTATTTACATTAAGTCGTTACTGTCCTGTACAGGTTCAAAGAGAGCTATATCCACACATTCTTATCTTCTAAATAATCTTCAAGAGTATAGTAGGCTTTCTGTATCAGCCTCTTTTTAACAGTGTTTTTAAACTGCTGTAATGGCAGTGCTGAAATTGATTGCGGAATTTTATTATAGAATCTTATACCAAAACCCACTAACGAGTTACGCACTTTTGCAAGGCGCAAAGCCAACCATCATTTTGTACACAATCCAACCATCTCTTTTTCGGCCTCCCTCAAGTCACATATCCATCAACATTCACATCACATCGCCCTATCCAAAGAAATAACTTCTATTTCCCATGAATAAGTATAGGAAACGTGACTTTATTCTGCGAATAGGGCGACATGTCTTTCATCCCTTCTTATTAAATGTCTATATCATTTTAATCTTCAATGCACTGACTGAAAAACTACCTCTCAACCTCCAGAGTCCAAACACCAGCGAACCCGAGAAGCCAGCATCGTGCAGTATCATGGAGCAACTCAGCTGCGGCGTTCAGGTGAGATTAACCCATAGGTTATGGGATTTATCAATTTGGAAGCCAATGACAAATGTCAATGGGAAGTGTCTGGATTTGAATGAAATCACGAGAGACGGTCGTGTGAGCATTTTAATACTGTCAGGTGAAAAAGTAATAGTAAAATTATTTTGCTATAATTCGCGATGAAGTAAAATAGAAAATATATATAATGCTAAATGTAGAGTGGACAATCGGTTATCATACCTGATACATGCAGTAGTCGTAAAAAACACATGCACAAACCTCCACCACCATGATACACAAGCACTATATACGTTCACTATCACAAACTCAACAATCGTTTCACTTCACAACCGAAACATCATCAGGAGATAGACTCCACGACCAAAATCGCAAAGTTTGTGATTTTGGTCGTGTTTTTGATTTCTATATGTTTGTGATAGTGAACGTATATAGTGCTTGTGTATTGTGGTGGCGGTGGTGGAGGTTTGTGCGTGTGTTTTTACGACTCCTGCATGTATCAGGTATGATAACCGATTGTCCACTCTACATCTAGCATTATATATATTTTCTATTTTACTTCTTCGCGGATTATAGCAAAATAATTTTATTATTACTTTTGTATTATGGATCTCTGCAAAGTAACGCCTAATTCTATAAATTACGGTAAGGTGAAGTTTGCAATTTGGGAGACAATGACATATGTCAATTCTCAGAAATTATATCTATATCTACGTGGTATTTGTTAAGTCTGCGCTAAACGATAATTTTATAAACACGTATTTTAAGGTAGTTAGTTTAAAAAGTAAAAAAAGTAAAGTAAAGTTACGACCTGTTACTATCCAACTGCTGGGCATAGGCCTCCTCTCTCCGTTCCTGGAGAGAAGGGTTGGAGCTAAGATCTACCACGCTGCTCCAATGATTGGTAGGTTACACATATCTCCAGAAATCTCTAGAGATATGCAGGTTTCCTCACGATGTTTTCCTTCACCTAAAAGCGTGTCAGTAAAAAAGTAAGTAACTGCCTGTTACTATCCCACAGCTGGGCATAGGCCTCCTCTCTCCGTTTTTGGAGAGAAGGGTTGGAGCTAAGACCTACCACGCTGCTTCAATGATTGGTAGGTTACACATATCCCTAGGATTCTCTAGAGATATGCAGGTTTCCTCACGATGTTTTCCTTCAGTGAAAAGCGTGTGATAAATTGCAATTATCAATTAGACACATAAGTTTTTATAGAAAAACTCATTAGTGTCTGCCCGGAATTGAACCTATGATCGTCTCTAGAGATTCACACGGTCGCACCACTAGGCCATCACACCTTTTTTGAGTTTACAATAAATGAATTACGTGAATTTTTATATTTATTGTATGGGAACATGTATTGCTTGCTGAAGGCCGGTATGCGAAAGGGGGCCCTCAAACATATTGTCATAAATTATAGCACAGATTACTTATTATGACTCAAACAGTTGTCATAGATTATAGCACAGATTACTTATTATGACTCAAACAGTTGTCATAGATTATAGCACAGATTACTTATTATGACTCAAACAGTTGTCATAGATTATAGCACAGATTACTTATTATGACTCAAACAGTTGTCATAGATTATAGCACAGATTACTTATTATGACTCAAACAGTTGTCATAGATTATAGCACAGATTACTTATTATGACTCAAACAGTTGTCATAGATTATAGCACAGATTACTTATTATGACTCAAACAGTTGTCATAGATTATAGCACAGATTACTTATTATGACTCAAATAGTTGTCATAGATTATAGCACAGATTACTTATTATGACTCAAACCATGGACGTAGTATATACTGGACGGCGCCAAAAGACGTTGCCGATCTTGCGTCTGTGTGTAAGCGATTTATCGTTTGTCTCTGTTCTTATCGCGAACTATACATAAGAGTGAAAGAGATTGTGATGAAGTTTGGCAACGTCGCTAAAAATGTCCAGTTGGTGACACCAAATGAGGCCATAACATTGAGTTTGTTGAAGATTATTTCTTGAAATCTAAAGCAAATACGAGTGTTACTGATATATTTTTTCAAAAAAGGTGGAATATGTCGTGTGCTGCCTTAACGTGTCCTTCAAAAACAACGAAAGGCGGAGTTAAAAACACGGAATTACCATTTCATAAGTAAATCTTTGACTCTCATTTGCGTGATAAATTAAAGCGTTTTATTCACTTAAAGCGTTTCAGATTATAATGTATCAGTACAGTTTGATATTATCTAGCCGGCACGAGTGTGGGATACTGATAAAACATAGAAATTAATCATTAAATATTCGATTGAATTGTGTTACCTACGTAGTGATGTACACACTAACGAATTATTATGTATCGATAAATATCAGTCAAAGTTATATTTACTAGCCAAGTAAATGCGAATTCTCTAATTTTAGATTATTTTCTTAGGTTTCCTAAATGCCCACATATAAGAGAACAGTGGATAAAAGCTGTCACCGGTCTCACGGATATGTAAATGTTGGGAATAATGTGGTTCATGATATTGTTCAATTGGCCACTGAAGCATTAACATTTATGTTAACATTTCATCTATACATAAAGCACCGAGTATGGGCTGCACCTTCGACTTTATTTTTAACGCTTCAAAGGATTCTTTGGTAAATCTAGGCTCACAGTCAATTGACTGATACCATTTTTGAGAACCACCCATCACAGTAAGATATGCAGTAAAGATGTGCATCGGATAATTCATGACATTATACTGCAGACTGTACACTCAGGAGATTATGTCAATCTATTCAAATGTTTAAATCTATTCTGAACAGTAAACCAACTAGGTTTGTTACAACTGTATATTAACTTTACATTACCTGAGCTAGGCTTCGATAATAGTCGACGCCTAGTTTAGCTTATCGATAAGCTAAGTACTTCCCTAATCACGCACACTAATGCAGTTCTAAAAGTTCACACAAGCATAAAACGGACACACAAAAATAGCTAAGGCGGCATCCAGTGTATTCTTTATCCAAGACTCAAACAGTTGTCATAGATTATAGCACAGATTACTTATTATGACTCAAACAGTTGTCATAGATTATAGCACAGATTACTTATTATGACTCAAACAGTTGTCATAGATTAAAGCACAGATTACTTATTATGACTCAAACAGTTGTCATAGATTATAGCACAGATTACTTATTATGACTCAAACAGTTGTCATAGATTATAGCACAGATTACTTATTATGACTCAAACAGTTGTCATAGATTATAGCACAGATTACTTATTATGACTCAAACAGTTGTCATAGATTATAGCACAGATTACTTATTATGACTCAAACAGTTGTCATAGATTATAGCACAGATTACTTATTATGACTCAAACAGTTGTCATAGATTATAGCACAGATTACTTATTATGTCTCTAACAGTCTTTGATTCTGGCAAATGGTCCATTGTTTTTGTCAGGTGGCAGATTTGAAACTACCTCCCGGCATCACCTTGACCAGGGTGCAGCCGAGCGAGAAGAAGGAACCGCCTGTCATCAAATCTGTCGTAAGTTTTATTTATTTATTACACATCATCATCCTCCTGCCCTTATCCCACTTTAAGTGGGGTCGTCACAACATGTTACAAACATGTTGTCATTTGATTTGGCTACGGATTTTACGACCGGCCGCCTGCCTGACGTCAACATACCTTAGTCGCCTTTTACGACACCTCGGTAAGAAATGAGGGTGGTCTATTCTATTCAGCCGGATACCACACGGCGGGTCGACTTACCTTAGTCGCCTTTTACGACACCTCGGTAAGAAATGAGGGTGGTACTGTTCTATTCAGCCGGATACCACACGGCGGGTCGACTTACCTTAGTCGCCTTTTACGACACCTCGGTAAGAAATGAGGGTGGTCTATTCTATTCAGCCGGATACCACACGGCGGGTCGACTTACCTTAGTCGCCTTTTACGACACCTCGGTAAGAAATGAGGGTGGTACTGTTCTATTCAGCCGGATACCACACGGCGTATTATTTATTTATTACACACAGAATACAAATTACACATAAAATTAAAATTTATATGACTATATCTAAATACAAAAATAATAAATTTAATCCACACTAAGGTATAACCCGTGCCGTGGATTTGAGTTACAAAAGAAAAAATAAATATTCTTCCTGTCCTTATCCCACTCTAAGTGGGGTCGGCACAACATGTTTTTTCACTTCCATTCTGTTCTATCATTCGTCAACTCTGGCTCCACTCCTTTTATATGCATGTCATACTTTACACAATCCAACCATCTCTTTGTAGGCCTCCCTCTAGTCACACATCCATCCACATTCAAATTTAACACGCGTTTGGTCACATGATTTTCACCCCACCTCATAACATGTCCATACCATCTCAATCTTGCACTACTCGTCTTTTATATAGTGCGTGCAACTTTTAGACTTCCCCTTATATTCCATTATCCTTATATCCATTACAACATGTTACAAAAGAAAAAAATTATTAATAAAGCAAAACAAAAAAACAAAAAACTATATATTAATTAGAAATGTTGTTAGTAAGTGTTTAAATGAACGTACATGGTAAGTAAGTAACAGCCTGTTACTATCCCACTGCTGGGCATAGGCCTCTTCTCTCCGTTTTTGGAGAGAAGGAGCTAAGGCCTACCACGCTGCTCCAATGCGGATTGGTAGGTTACACATATCCCTAGGATTCTCTAGAGATATGCAGGTTTCCTCGCGATGTTTTCCTTCACCGAAAAGCGTGTGATAAATTGCAATTATCAATTAGACACATAAGTTTTTAATAGAAAAACTCATTGGTGTCTGCCCGGGTTTGAACCCATGATCGTCTCTAGAGATTCACACGGTCGTACCGCTAGGCCATCACAGCGTACACATGTACATGGTACTTAGAATGAAATATACGTGCGTCCGTGCATTCCCGCACGCATGTATATTTTCTTTTTGTGTATATGTATTATGTGTGTCTGTGTGTCAGTACACAGGACACACACACGTCTGTGCATCTATCTAATTTCGATGGTCAGCTCCTTCTTATTCTTGCTCTCTACAATATTGTTAATGTAGAGTTGGCACGCTTGACCATTCGACGCTATTCGCTATTCTATAATAAAATTCCACAATCAATTTTAACTTTGCCATTGCAGCAGTTTAAAAACACTATTAAGGAGAGGCTGATACAGAAAGCCTACTATACTGCTGAGGATTATTTAGACGATAAAAATGCGTGGATATAAATATTGTTCGACCCTGTACAAGATAGAAACATTAAATGTAACTAGCATTAAGAATTGTATTTTTTAAAAAGAGCAACCGCCGAGTTTCTGGCTGGCTCTTCTCGGTAGGAACAGCTTTCCGAACCAGCAGTAGAGTTGACGATTCAAAAGCACTTGTTTACAAGTTTATTTGAATAAAGAATATTTTGAATTTGAATTTAAATATTCCTTTCTGACGATGGCCTTCCTGGTACATTCCTTGGTCAGCTCCTGTTCTGGACTATTTCACCCATTTCAACAAGTGTTCCACTGCTGTGAGTGTCCTGCTTTAATCTACCCGTTGCTTTTACAAAAATTGATAATATCCTTGATGGGGATATTTGTTAGATCTTCAACTTCAATTTTTATCCTTTGCTAGTATCTCCCATCTTACCAGCGAGTACATAAGGCACTCAGCCATAAGGTGAAAACTGTTTATTTCTCTCCACACTCTGGGCACGCAGCATCTTCTGTTAATTTCATTATTGACAGGTGTCTGTTTAACAGGCAGTACCCAATATATCTATCTCAATTAAGTGTAATTTTGAATTAAGTCAGTTTAATACTAAGCATGCAATATATCTAATTTCGGGGACGCCTGTCGGAGCAGGGCGTAAGCTTATGTTCCGGACTATTCCACCCATTTCCCCATGTTGGTACAAGGGTTTCACTGCTGTCCCGACAGTGTCACCTGCTCTAATCTACCCGTAGCTTTTACGAACCTGATAATAGGAGATATTTGTCAGATCTTCAACTTCGATTTCATCCTTACCTAGTATCTCCCATCTTACCGGCGAGTACATAGGGCACTCAGCCATAAGGTGAAGACTCGTTTCTTCCTCTCCACACTCTGGGCACGCAGCATCTTCTGTTAATTTAATTATTAACAAGGTGTCTGTTTAACAGTAGCCGATAACTTACTATTAGGAATATTAATATGTGTATATTTTATAATATTTCCAGCCTCTATGGAAGCACAACCAGCTGGAGGCCACGCCCACTCCAGTGCCACGCCCTCCGCCCGTCATCAACGCTGACCCCTCGCTCATGATGTTCTCCACGCACCCACAACATACTGGTAAGAGTTTAGCCTTAAATTAGGGTTCCGTGGACTAAACCAAAATTAATTTATACAATTAGACGTTACTTAGCGGAGATCCATAATACAAAAGTAATAGTAAAATTATTGTGCTATAATCCGCGATGAAGTAAAATAGAAAATATATATAATGCTAATTGTAGAGTGAACTATCCGATTTCATACCTGATACATGCAGGATTCGTTAAAACACACGCACAAACCTCCATCACCGCCATCACAATACACAATGCTTTGCGATTTCGGTTGCGGGGCGAAACGATTGTTGAGTTTATAATAGTGAACATATGTAGTACTTGTGTAAGGAGTAGCGCCAGAGTTGTCGAATGACAGGAAAGAGTGGAAGAGAAAAACATGTGATGACCCCACTTCGAGTGGGATAATGGTAGGAGAATGTACTTATAATATTTATATTAACCAAAATTACTCTGTACCAAATTTAAAAACCATATTTTCAGAAAATCCAAAGACCATAATCTTGCCGGAACCGCAACCTCAGCCGCCGGCGGGGAAATCCAAAAAGGCGAAGAAGAAAGCCAAAAAGGCGGCGGAAACGGAACAGAAACAAGAAGGGGCCAAAATGGTCACCCTCCGGAACCCGATGTTCCACCCGAACCTCCCCCCGGTCCAAATAACTAACGCCCCACCGCAGAAAAAGTCAGAAATCCGCATACCAGATCCCATCCCCATGCCCCCAGCGCCATGCCAAGCCACCATCACCCCAACATCCAACGGCATGTACACAATCCGCAACCCCTTAATGTCGATGATGCACCAGCAGAACCTCATGGGCATAAGGAGTCCTAACCCCCAAATGAATCCAGTGTTCACCCAACCCCAATACAACTACGTCAACCCCAACGTCTACAACCCCCAGTACGCAGATCCAAATCAGAACCCACCAAAAAATCCAGACAACGAATTCCAAAGTCGAATAATGAATTTAGCGTCATTCGCCCAAAAGAATGACGAATGCTACTCTCTATTCAAACCCCCTGAAGATAGTCAGCAGAAAAGCTTCCTGACCCCTGAGTTCTACGAGGACCAGAACCCCAAAGTTGTCTCCCCAAATCCCATAGGCACCCGTCCAGACCATTCTAGAAACTATGAGAATGACTCTTTATTCGCAAATCCAGTCCGTCCTGAACCTATAGGAACTCCATTGAAAATTGAAGAGGAAAGACTCTACACTCCGTTCGGGCAAGAGAACAGGAATGTGTTCCGGAACGCTCTGTTCAACGACAAACCAGAGATGACCCCTTGTTCTGGGAAGGCTGAAGAGAACCAGAGCTTCACTCAGAATGGTGACCAGCTGCCGTACTTCCAGAGGCTGCGGGCTGGATCGAAGCTGAACAGCGAAGTGACCATACACTATGTGACCGATTCCAAGTTCTACAAGGGGCAGGTAGGATGTTCCAAGTTTTCTTTTCTTTTATCTTATCAAAGGATCTCATTACATTGGAGATGTTAAAAAATTCAAATTCATAATATTCTTCATTCAAATTAACTTGTAAACAAGTGCTTTTGAATCGTCAACTATACTATCATCTAAGTAATCCATCATCCTCCTGACCTTATCCCACTTTAAGTGGGGGTCAGCACAACATGCTATAAATATGTTGTCACATGATTTGCCAACGTATTTTGCGACCTGCCGCCTGAATGACGTCAGCTTACCTTAGTAAAAAATGAGTGTGGTTTATTCACTAAACCGGATCAACTTACTGTAGGTCAACTTACCGTAGTCGCCTTTTACGATACCTCGGTAAGAAATGAGGGTTTTCTATTCTACTCAGCCGGATACCAAACGGCGGCATTTAGTTTATAAGTACCTGGATGGTAATTTTTTTTAAATTAAAAAAAATATTAAAAAATTAAAGAAAGTAGGCGCCAATGCCATGTAGGATTTTCTTTGCTTTCAATTCTAAAATTAAGCATTTTTTAATGACCATAAACAGCGATAAAACGAGTTTTTTTTTATTAAAACCTGTCTTGATCGATTAACCAATAAAAACCCTAGAGGCTGAATTTCACGAAAATCGTTGGAGCTGTTTCCAAGATATAGAAAATATATTTATATATATACACACAAGATTAACTCATTTAAATATTAAAGATGATGTTGTCTAAATAGCAGTGTATACAATAAAGTTATGTTAAATAATAGTAGATTATGATACTGTTGCATAATAAGGCTTATATAACACGAGTGTTATAAGACCAAGTTATGTACAGTGTCATACACTACTTTACCTACTCTCATACTATAATACGTAAAACAATATTAATAAAAACCAAACTTTGTTTAAATATTGAAATGATTTTTTAAATGTCAAATACTAGCGCCAAGACGCAAACATCGATTGCGCATGCGTGTTGCGTCGCCGCGGACTCGTTCATTGAAAACTTTTTTTTTAATCTAAAGGTCCAACCTCCTCGGTCCAGCTGGAGGTTGTATAGGTGTATCGTTATGATTAAAAAGTTATATTATGATACAGGTGTCCATACAAGACCTCTATCGTAATAAAACTTTTTAATTTTTTTATTTTTGGCCTGTACGTAATGTTTGTCATAAGTATTTTCGTTTCATTTTATAATCTTTGTATTATAGTATCAGAGTAGATAAAATTTATAAATAAGTTATGACCGTGTCATATCATCTTGAATACAATTTATTGAATTTATTTATTTTATATCAACTATCCAATAGATCCAATAGATAGATTTATCTGGGCTCCAGCATTACAAACAATGGCTCCACAGAGTTAGAAATCCGGAGACGCATTGGCATGGCAAAGTCAGCAATGTCACAGCTGCAGAAAATATGGCGGGACCGCAACATTTCGCGTAAAACCAAAATCCTTCTGGTACGCACACTCGTGTTCTCCATTTTTCTGTATGCTTCTGACACATGGACTGTCAAATCTGCTGACAGGAAACGAATTGATGCCTTTGAGATGTGGTGCTGGCGAAAAATGTTGGGCGTATCTTGGACTGAACACCGGACCAATGCATCGATACTCAAAGCTATAGGAGTAACCACCAGGCTCTCAACTACGTGTCTCCGCAGAGTCCTTTAATTTTTCGGACATATCGCTAGGAAGACTGGAGACAACCTGGAAAAGCTAATGATCACTGGTTCGGTGGAAGGAAAAAGAGCAAGAGGCCGCAGTCCAACTCGATGGTCTGACCAGATCACTCATTCACTCTCCATTCAAGTCCACGAGGCCTTAAAAGCAGCGAGTGATCGCAAAACCTGGAGATCAGTTATCCGTCAAAAAGTGATCCGTGGAATAAATAGGTCACGACCCTCAGCACTGAGGAAAACGACGCAAGGAGGAGGAGGAGGAGGATCCAATAGATCAACTTTATGGATTTTCAATTATATTTTTTAATATCAATTTTCTATAACAATTGGGAATTATTAATGTCATCAGTTTTCATTGTTGTTTTAATAGCGAAAATATTCGTGGCATTTTATTTATTTTTATTTACGTACCATGAAAAATGATAGAAAACCTTTCAATTTATTGACTGGTCCGTTGGAGCAGTGGGTAGTGACCCTACCTTCAGCTCCACGGGTTGCGGGTTCGATCCCGCCGAGGGCATACATTTTCTATAAATGAATTTGTTGGTCTTTGAGCCTGGGTGTATTTAAGTATGTATTTAAAAATATATAAGTATATATTCACCAGTTGTCTCTCCATAACACAAGTATTAAGTTACTTACTTTGGGGACGGACGACCGTGTGTTTTAAGTGTCCCATATATTTATATTTTTTTAATATTTTTATAGAATTGGGCGTTACTTTGCGGAGATCAATAATACAGTAGATAATAAATAATAATAATTTCAGGAGGGCGTGCCGTGTGCGGACACGTCGCTGTTCTCGCGGCCGACCCACTCGGCCAGTTGGCCTTCGGCTCACAACCACAATAACGGTCAGTATCAACACTAATCTCAATATTGTCTCGTATATAATACTAGCAGAGTGAGGAAATCAAAGCTCGAATAACGGCCGGAAATAGGTGTTTTTACGCGTGTAAATCCCTGCTAGGCAACTAGCTTCTATCTTACAATTTCAAGCTGACTATTTACAGGACGATAATTCGGCCTATAGTGTACCTATAGTATAGTAACCTGGACGCTGACGCAAAAAGACGAACTAAAACTGACATTTTTCGAAAGGAACGTCTTAAGAAATATCTTCGGACCAGGACGAGAAGACAACGGCACGTTTTGTAGAAAAATGAATCACGAACTGGATCAGCTGATTCATAAAGAAACGGTTGTCAGGTTTTGCAAGGCACAAAGGCTCGGATGGGCGGGGCACCTGAAACGCATGGACGATATTACAGCTGCACAAAACCATTTTCAAGTGGACCTCACAACAAAAAAGACCCAGAGGCAAACCGAGGAAGCGATGGAGAGATTGTGTCGAGGATGACCTCAAATCCATGGAGAGATTGTGTCGAGGATGACCTCAAATCCCGTCTCAAAGACGGGAGACTAGAGACAGAGCGAAGTAGAAAAGGCTTGTTGAGGAGTCCAGTACCCATAAAGGGTTGTAGTGCCGCAGGAAGAAGAAAAAGATATAATACTAGCAATCCTGGCGGCTCTGCCCGAGTGGAGACATTAAAACCGTAATATAGATTTTTGTTAACTGTAGGAATTTACTCGGCACTTATTTACTTCGGGAGCACAAATAAAAGAAAATACGAATATTAGGTCTTTACGTATGAAATTGGCGTTTTCTATGGGAGAAACATAAAGTCGTTTTTTTTTAATGAAATATATTTAATTAATCAAAGTATGTACCATTGCTATGTATGCACTTTTGCCATCTCATAGGTAGTTCATTGATCCCCTTACTAAAAAAACCATTCGGGCGGGAATCAATAAAATCTTTGAAGGCGGTTTGGACTGCCCCATCGGAGTTGAATTTTTTTCCTTGCAAGTAGTTATCCAAATTGCGAAAAAAATGGTAATCTGTTGGAGCAAGGTCCGGAGAGTGCGGTGGATGTCTAAGACATTCTAATTGAAGCTCCTCTGATTTGGTAGCCGTCTGTTGTGCAGTGTGTGGTCTAGCGTTGTCCTGAAGCAGCAGTGGCCTAGAGAGATTGACCAGCCTCGGTTGTTTAGCAGCTAGCTTTTCCATCATGGTTTGCAGTTGCTGACAATAGATATCTGCCGTAATCGTCTGGCCAGATTTAAGAAAGCTGTAGTGAACGACACCGGCACTAGTCCACCAAACACTTACAAGCAACCTTTTTTAAGTCAATTTTCGCTTAGGGCAGGATTTGGCTGGTTCAGCCATTGCGATGAGCGCTTCCGATTATCGTAGAGGATCCACTTTTCATCACAGGTAATGATTCGATTTAAAATTCCTTCATTATTGTGCCGGTTGAGTAACGTAACGCAGCAGTCGACGCGCGTTTGTCGGTTTGCTTCACTTAATTCATGAGGTACCCACCTTTCAAGCTTTTTCACCTTCCCAATTTGCTTCAAGTGGATTAGAATAGTTTTATCACTAACACCGGAGCCTGCAGCTAACTCGGACGTGGTTTGCGATGGATCCGCTTCCACAATAGCCTTCAATTCTTCATTATCAACTTTGGTCTCCGGCCGTCCACGAGGCTTGTTCTGCAGGTCGAAATTTCCAGAATGAAAACGTTGGAACCAAAAACGCACTGTGTTTTCTTTTGCGACACCGTCACCATACACATCATTAATCCTTCGAGCCGTTTCTGCAGCACTGGTGCCACGGTGGAACTCATACTCGTAAATAACGCGATATTTCATGTTTTCCATTTTGTAAACAGAGTGATACAAAGAAAAAAACAAAAGAAGAAAAAACAAATGAATTAGGGGGTTTGAAACACAAATGCATGAGTAAATAGCTGTATGAATTTGAATTCCTAACCATAAAGGTAATATTTGAGATCAAAGTGGCCAGTACGACAAAACGCCAATTTCGTATGTAAGGACCTAATATTTTGCAAACGTCTTTTCAATAGAGCAGTAGACGACCTAAAAGGGAGGGAGTAGTTTTAGACAGACAAATAATTAATGCTGTTTCTGTGCGTTCACTTTACATCAATAACCATAAAAAATGGTTAAAGTGGGTCAACCTTAAAAGCTAGATATATGCTGTCGCGGACTTTTATTTAGAACTTTTAAAGTGGAACAATTTTGTGATACATGATTTTTCAATAACTATCACCGTTACTCAACGCACGCATGGAATGATTTAAATTTTGTCGTTTTCGTAATTTTATTGCTGCTCCTCTCCTATTTATCTTAGCGTGATGTTATATAGCCAATAGCCTTCCTCGATAAATAAACTATCTTACACTGAAATAATTTTTAAAATCGGTACAGTATTTTTTGAGGAATAGCGTAAGATAGTCCATTTATCGAGGAAGGCTATAGGCTATATAACATCACGCTAAGATGAATAGGAGAGGAGCAGCAATAAAATATATTGCGAAAATGGCAATACAATTAACAACATGTTTGCCGAGCCCACTTGGAGTGGGGATGAGAGAATGATGACTATGATGATCTTATATAACTATTCCAGGCGTTCCGTCATCAGTGGGTTCGATGACGTGCGAGTCAGCCTGCGACAGTGGCGGCACCTCCCCGCCACAGCAGCGAACTGGTGAGACAATTCTGTCAATCTATTTCTAAATTTCTATTATAAAAAAAGAAAACTATAGTCATAATTCCCCTGCCCTTATCCCACCCTAAATGTGGTCGGCACAATTTTTTTATTCAAATAAACTTGTAAACAAGTTCTTTTGAATCGTCAACTCTACTGCTGGTTCGGAAAGCTGTTCCTACCGAGAAGAGCCAGCAAGAAACTCGGCGGTTGCTCTTGTCAACATAAAACTTATAACTACTTACATTAAGTCATTACTATCTTGTACAGGGTCAGACAATATCTATATCCACGCATTGTTTTAGTCTAAATAATCCTCAACAGTATAGTAGGCTTTTTATATCAGGCGTTATAAACAACCATTACAAACAACATGTTATAAACATGCTGTCACGTGATTTAGCTGCGTTGTTACGACCTGCCGCCTGCCTGACCTTAGTCGTATTTTACGACACCTCGGTAAAAAAAGGGAGGTCTGTTCTACTAAACCGCGTACCACACGGTGGGTCAATTTACCTAAGTCACCTTTTACGACACCTACGTAAGAAATGAGGTTGGTCTATTCTACTCAGCCGGATACCACACGGCGGGTCGACTTAACTTAGTCGCCTTTTACGACACCTCGTTAAGAAATGAGGGTGGTATTATTCTATTCAGCCGGACACCACACGGTGTAAGATATACTTATATATACGTACTTAAAATATACTATATATATATATAATGGAAAATCCTTTTAACTTTTTTTTAATTACTACAATAGACCCCCCTTATTTCTTACCGAGCTGTTGTAAAATACGACTAAGGTAAGTTGATGATACTGTGAAGCAAATGTAAGATTAATTAAGATTTATAAGCACTTGTTTACAAGTTTATTTGAATAAAGAATATTTTGAATTTGAATAAAAATATCAATTTTGATTTGTATAAAACGGACCCCTAGTTCTCGTAGACTTATGATTGGAAATAATTCTAGAATCCAGCGTGTTTCTGCCAGATCGCAGCATCACGAACCTGTCGTCTCTCGAGGTGTCCGAGAGGGAGATAGAGTCCTTCAAGCGTTTCGACTTTTACTTCGAGCCACCGCAACACAAGCCCAAGGTGCAGCTCGACGTCAGGGACATAGCGGCCGCGTTGAGGCAGAACCAGAAATAATTACGCATAAACTTGTCTGTGGTCAGTTTACCAGAGACCAATTACCATCAAAAGTGAATACTCATAAATATTATCTTTCGTCCGTTTACCAAAAACCAATAACTGTAATTTGAAAAAAAATCAGATACTATGATAAATGGAAAATTTATCAAATATTCTTTTGTCTGTGGTCAGTTTACCAAAAACCAATAACTATAATTTTTTTTAAATATCACATACTATGGAAAATGGAAAAATCATTTACAATTATTTTGTGTTATATTTTTTTTTTAAATATCGCATACTATGAAAAATGATTAAAAATTCTTTTGTCTTTAGTCAGTTTATCCGAGACCTATAAGTATAAAAAAATTAAAAAATATCACAGTTACTATGAAAGAAAATCATCTAAATTTTACACAAAACCGAACTAAGCTTTACCAAATAATTATTTTAAATTGTTTCATTTAGTAGGTAATCTGACAGAGAACTCTGTGAAAGGTATAAGTTGACCTTTGTACACTATTTTTTTTATTAATAATATTTTTCTATCGACAAAAGTGATAATAATTAATAAATATTTTGCTATAATCCGCAATAAAGTAAAATAGAAAATATATATAATACTAAATGTAAAGTGGACTATCCGTTTTCATACCTGATACATGCAGGATTCGCAAAGACACATACACAAAATTACACCACCGCCACTACAATACAGAAGCACTACACACGTTCACTATCACAAACTCAACGATCGTTTCGCCCCGCAACCGAAGCATCATCAGGAGATAGATTCCACGACAAAATCGCAAAGCAAAAAAAGCAAAAATGTTTTTACATTTAGCATTATATATGTATATATTTTCTATATTTTTTCGCGAATTATAGCAAAATAATTTTAGTATCACTTTTATATTATGGATCTCCTCAAAGTTACGCTAAATTCTATAAATTATAAGTTTTCTATCATTGTTCATGGTACGTAAATAAAAATAAAAATGTTCGTTACGTTTAACGAACATTTTAGCCATTAAAACATAACTATAAAAACTGATGACATTAATAATTCCCAATTGTTATAGAATCCAATCATGCAAAAAAATATATTGACATAAAAAAATATAATTGAAAATCCTTAAAGTTGTTCTATTGGATAGTTGACATAAAATAAATTTTATTGATTAAAAAATTTAAAAAAACAATGAATTGTATTCTAAACCTATGACATGACATCATAACTTATTTATGAATTTTACGTTACGATAAGTTATGACTTATCGATATATGACATTTAAATGACATTTCTCGATGAATAAACATAGTATAGAGATGGGCAAAATGTATCTCTGACAAGATAAGAGTGATTTATATTTATATATTTATAAGTAATTACCTTAAAAATCCTGGAGAAAATTATAAAAACGATATATAAAAACGCAAAGAAATAATGCAAATCCATTTTAAACAAATCAGTATGAAAGTTAATAGACAAATAACTACAATAGAACTTGTCTCTAAACAAAGACAAAAGATAACGTTTAGTCTTTGGGTGTTGGTCACTATCTAGTAGAGATAGGCAAAATGTATCCCTGATAAGAAAAGAGTGATATATCTTTTCGATCTTTGGATATATATCACTCTTTTTATATCTTTAACGCATTTAGCTCAGTCAAAGAGAGAATAAGGCAGCTAATACTAAAAATATATCCTTAATATTTTCGCCACTTTTAATACAAACATGTAATAGCTATCCGTCTCTTTCTTTTACGTGTAAATTGCTATATATGCCCATCTCTTTCTAACTCTGAACGAGCTAAAACTCATCACGAAAATTGACTCTTTAAGTGAAAAGATATAGAGATATAATTGAAACAAATGGGAGTTAGAGAATGATTATATCTTTTGCAAAGATATATATCTTTTTTTACTTAAGCTCGCGAGCTATTAATAAATCTAATAGAGTAAGTAAGGTAGAGACAAATCTCTGTCTATTCGAAATTTGAAAAATTGAGATAGAGATCTCTATCTAAGCAGATTTTGATCTAAACGTTTTATGACGCTGTGGATTAGTGTCTAATGAAACAAACGGACGTTATTGTTAAGCACCATTTATATATAGTTATTAGCAGTGAATTTGTTCGTTTATAAAGGTATCAGTGCTAAAGGTTGTAAGATTATATAAATAAGCGATGTATAATATAATATAGCCAATAATTTCATTTTGTTTTATTTGTCACTGTTGGGTATGGGGGTGAAACTATCTAAGCCTTTTTCAGGTCGTCGCGAGCGCCATCTCGTATTAGGCAGAAAAACAAAATTAGTTCTAATATTATTTTATTTTTATTTATTTCTTTTTATACATATATTTAGAAAAGAAAAATTAAAAAGCACAAGTATAAAGGCGGACTTATCCCTAAAAGGGATCTCTTACAGTCAACCTTATTGTTAGAAAACATAGACCATTTACACTGTCAAACTTAGCAAAAGGGCCGTTTCAAAATTAATACCCAGATCGGATTAAATTAATTGCCCAATTAGCTTTCATTGATTTTTTTTAGATTTGATAGATTTTCATATTTTCTAAAAAATACACCAAAAAATCAGCTACATAGCTATTTTTTATTAAATGTGTCACTGTTAAAATGCAGTAAAGCGCCGACTGTCAACACTACTGGATCGATTTTAATCACGTTATTCACTGGTGACATTTTATACCCGTGCGAAGCCGGAGCGGGTCACTAGTTGGGATATAAAATTAAATATTGGTATGATAATGTTGGTATCAGTTTATTATCAATGATGGTGCCGATGGTGTTTGTGGTGGGCGTGGGTTTCCAGACGGCGCTTCCGTCGCGGCGGCGCGGCGCACAGGCCGGCGTGCGCTTGCGCGGCCAACAGCATGCCTAGCGCCAGCTGAGCCTGAACACAAATATACAATTTAACATGTTTACGCTGGCGTGACCCGCCGGTGGGACATACTTAAAGATAGTGGATCGTCGTGACCCACCGGTGGGTCATACTTGGCTTAAGTGGAGCGGCGTGAGTCACATTAAACTATACGGTGGGGCAGCGTGACTCGCCAGTTGGTCATACTTTACTATTCCTAAGGTCACTCGTTGCCAGAAAATTAATCTTTAAAATATAAATCGATTTTATTTTTTCGTAACATTACATTTATAACATATAAAACTGAGTATCATAACATTTAATTTTTACGCTCAAAAAACTAGATCAAACTATTCCAATCTCGCATTTATCCTTTGCAAGCCCTGAACAGTTGTGATTATAGCAAGATCGCTTTTATTTAATCGATTTTTCTTCCTTCAATTCAAAATCGTTTAATAAGTAAACGATGTTTGCACTCCATTTTCATCCCTATTACAGATTAGGGATGTAAAAACATAAACTATTTGTAAAATAATCGATTATTTTTTTCAAATCGAACAAAAAAAAATCGTTTCCTATCTAAGTAAGTAGATATATATCTTAATATTTAAATGAGTTAATCTTGTATATATATATTTTTTCCGAATGTCGGAAACGGCTCCAACGATTTTCCTGAAATTCAGCATGTAGGAGGTTTTGGGGGAGAAAAATTGATCTAGCTAGGTTTTATGTAAAAAAAATATTGTTTTATCCCTATTTTTGGGCATTAAAAAACACTAAAATTTATATTGAATTGAATTTTCGTCATTAACTATCAAGTCGACGTAGCTTATTCGGTTAGCGGGCAGCCTCGAGAAATGTGAGTGCCAAGGATTGATCCCAACTAAATAATTGTTTTTTCTTTTTTAAAGTTTTTTTTGTAAAAAATTAACGAGCGAAGCTCGGTCACCCAGATATTCTTAATTAATCGTCAATAGTATAGTAGGCTTTCTGTATTAGCTTTTGAGTGTTTTTAAACTGCTGTAATGGCAACGAGGACGAGAAAATCGGTAATCGAACCCACGTACCTCCTCGTGCATCTCCCTGGCCATCGTGTACACGCTGTGCGAGCTGGAGTTGTATAGCAGCGCGTTCGACAGCATTAGCAGAACATCTCGCTGAAATTCGGCGGTAGTCCTGAAACGGGAAAATTAACGCATCTTTAATATACTAATATATAAAGCTGAAGAGTTTGTTTGTTTGAAAGCGCTAATCTCAGGAACTACTGAACCGATTTTGGAAAATTATTTCAGTGTAAAATAGTCCATTTATCGAGCTAAATAAAAGAAAAAAAAGAATAAAAGATGTTATATAGCCTATAGCTAAGCTATAGGCTATATAACATCACGCTATGAATAGGAGAGGAGCAGCAATAAATTACGAAAACGACAAAATTTAAAGCTTTCCTCGCGTGCGCTGAGTAAACGGTTATAGTGATTTAAAAATCATGTATTACAAAATTATTACACTCTTAAAGTTCTAAATAAAACTCCGCGACAGCATATGTCTAGCTTTTAAGGTTAACCCACTTTAACCATTTTTATGGTTATCAAAAGATTGTATTACGCTTTAAATCTTTCCTAGCGGGCGGATTGCTATTATAAATAAACACGTCATTCAATGAAGGTCACTCACACCTTCTTAGATTTTTTTTCTAAAAAGGTTACTATCAATTTGGGTTACAAATTACTAGTAAACCAGTCAACCCCTCCAGCTAAGCTATGCTCGTGTTAGTGGTTTCACGGCGGTAATATAATGGCCGGGATTTGAACCCACGACCTCTAAATCGCAAGTCCGTTACTCTAACCATTTCGCCACCGCTTTAAGTTCACTTCAGTTAGAAACATCCTCTGAACCCCGTACCTAATGTTCCCCGCGTCGATGTTCCTCCTTATGGTGGTGAGATCCATGGGCCTCTTCACCACCACGCTGTACCCTGGAGCCTCCTCATCGCTGATGGGCCTCAGGAACAGGGACGCGTACTTGTGAGCGCACAACCTAGAACAGGGGGGGGGGAACTCTATAAGAAGCACTTTTCAGGTCCTCGCAAGCTATATCTCTTGATAGGCAGAAAAATACGAGTGCAGTATGTTATATCAACAAATCTACAAAATAACTGGCCCGTTGGAGCAGTGGGTAGTGACCCTACCTTCAGCTCCGCGGGTCCCGAGTTCGATTCCCGCAGAGGGCCAACATTTTCTATAAATAAATTAGTTGGTCTTCGAGTCTGGGTGTATATTTGTATTTAAGTATTTAAAAAATATATAAGTATATATTCACCAGTTGTCTGTCCATAACACAAGTATTAAGTTACTTACTTTGGGGACGGAAGACCGTGTCCCCTTTTACGACGCCTCAGTAAGAAATGAGGGTTGTCTATTCTATTCAGCCAGATACCACACGGCGGGTCGACTTACCTTAGTCGCCTTTTACGACACTTCGGTAAGTAATGAGGGTGGTCTATTCTTCTCATACGGATACCACACGGCGGGTCGACTTACCTTAGTGGCCTTTTACGACGACTCAGTAAGAAATGAGTGTTGTCTATTCTACTCATCCGGATACCACACGGCGGGTCGACTTACCTTAGTCGCCTTTTACGACACCTCGTTAAGAAATGGGGGTGGTCTATTCTACTCAGCCGGATACCACACGGCAATAGTAAATTTAACTATTACTATATACATTACATAACCCACTATCTATCTATCTATAAAAGTAAGTAAGTAATGGCCTGTTACTATCCCACTGCTGAGAATAGGCTTCCTCTCTCCATTTTTGGAGAGAAGGGTTGGAGCTAAGACCTACCACGCTGCTCCAATGCGGATTGGTAGGTTACACATATCTCCAGAATTCTCTAGAGATATGCAGGTTTCCTCACGATGTTTTCCTTCACCGAAAAGCGTGTGATAAATTGCAATTATCAATTAGACACATAAGTTTTAACAGAAAAACTCATTGGTGTCTGCCCGGGTTTGAACCCATGATCGTCTCTAGAGATTCACACGGTCGCACCGCTAGGCCATCACAGCTTTATCTATATATATATATATATATATATATATATATATATATATATATATATATATATATATAACACACTTCACTGTACTGTTCTGTTTAGGCCCTACTTCACATACCTGCTGTATACAAGCATAACACTCTTCCTCCACAACCTATGCTGCCTCTCAGCATCGCTCGCACTGGGAGAATCTGGTGCACTTTCTGAACCGGAACATGCTGGAACATGTAGGAAAATATTACAGTATATTCACGCTTGACCATTTTATTAAAAGCTTTTATTTAACTTGGCCTGTACATATGTATATGTGAAGGTGGAATCTTGCAAGTTAAATTTGACCCACTTCCCGGTGTCCGATTGGGATGAAATACATACTGGTCCAGTCCCGATGACCTCAGTCCCGGAATAAAAAATACCCTCTGTCAACCTTGCAAATATCTCCATCACAAAATTAATTCGATTCTTGGGTTTAATTTGAACAATGCCTGATTTAATAAAAAATATGGTCATATATGACCGAAATGTTTTAAGAAAAAAAAATTGTTAGAAACTTTTTAAATTAACTTATATTGTATTTTTTTAAATATTTTAAACTCAATCTTATTTTTATTCTATTTCTGTTAGTTATGTATTTATGTTCTGTGTAAAAAAAAAAAACAAATAGCACTTTTCTGTCACTGGTTCAAGTCCCGGGCAGTTTGAAATAAATACTGTACTTTATTGGTATTAACAATATATTAAACGCTTTCCGGTGAAGGAAAACATCGTGAGGAAACCTGCATATCTCTAGAGAATCCTAGGGATATGTGTAACCTACCAATCCGCATTGGAGCAGCGTGGTAGGTCTTAGCTCCAAATGGAGAGAGTGCCCAGGAGTGGGATAACAGGCTGTTACTTTTACTATTGCTAGTAAAATTACATCAATTACTTACTTCTGGAATGGACGCCGTGTGGTATCCGGCTGAATAGAATAGTACCACCCTCTTTTCTTACCGAGGTGTCGTAAAAGGTTACTAAGGTAAGTTCACCCACCGTGTGGTATCTGGTTGAGTAAAATATACCACCCTGTTTCTTACCGAGGTGTCGTAAAAGGCGACTAAGGTAAGTTGACCCGCCGTGTGGTATCCGGCTGAGTAGAATAGACCACCCTCTTTCTTACCGAGGTGTCGTAAAATACGACTAAGATAAGTTGACGTCAGGCAGGCGGCAGGTCGTAAAATACGTAGCCAAATCATGTGACAGCATGTTTATAACATGTTGTGCCGACCCCACTTAGAGTGGGATAAGGGCAGGAAGATGATGATGATGATGACTCACTTCTGGAATCGGATTTCTTCTTACGCGAGTAGTCCCGTTTTTTCTTTCCATCCTTTTCTTCTTCTCTGCTGAGCTGTAAATTAATAATTACATATCTATATTAATATATAAAGTTGCAGAGTTTGTTTGTTTGAACGCGCTAATCTCAGGAACTACTGGACCGATTTGGAAAATTCCTTCAGTTTAAGATAGTCCATTTATCGAGGAAGGCTATATAACAGGGCTTCTTAAACTGTAGTTAGTTGACCCACCGTGTGGTATCGGGTTTAGTAGAATAGACCAGGGCTTCTTAAACTGTGGGTCGCGACCCCCAGGGGGGTCGCGAGACTACTGAAAGCAAAAGGCGTCGCGAAGATCTGATACTTTTCAATCATTGTTGATACAACTACATGGCTGCAGCTGTCCTTTAAAGAACTTTTCTAACAAAGATTTATTGATATTTCTCCTCCTAAGTTCCTTCATTACCCCTTTTCATTAAATTTAATTAAATAGATTTTATTAAACTTATAAAAGGTTAGTTTTTAACTAATTTTTAAATTAGTATACACACTACGTAAATGTAAATACAAATAAAAATCATACAAAATACTATTGTAGTTTTATTATAACTAATTTTTTTTTAAAGTGTCAATGCAAAACTGTTATTCACATTGTAAAATAGTGCGATATTACATCTACATCTACGGTTAATATATATTTCATTATATGGAGGAGGGGGTCGTTTAAAATTTTCTAAGCTTGAAGGGGGTCGCTATATAAAAAAGTTTAAGAAGCCCTGTTATATAACATCACGCTAAGATGAATAGGAGAGGAGCAGCAATAAAATATATTGCGACAACGGCAAAATTTAAAGCTTTCCTTGCGTGCGCTGAGTAAACGGTGATTTATACGAATCCTGCATGTATCATGTATTTAGCATTATATATATTTTCTATTTCACTTCATCGCGGATTATAGCAAAATAATTATATTATTACTTTTGTAGCTAGATCGATTTATCGCCTGCGTAACCTAATATACAAAATTTTTGAAAAATCGAATCGTTTCCGAAATTCAAAGAATTGCTTGTTTAATGACGATGAAATTAGACAAAGTGAGTAAACTTTCCCAGACACACACACACACCAAATTATTTCTCTCTCTCATACATACACACATGATTTCTCCCTCTCTATCACACACACACACGCAAACAGACACACACGCACACAATCATTCTTTCGCACACATATTATTTCTCTCACACACACACCCACACACAAACTGACCTCCATAGGCGTGTCGTCATCGGTCTCAGTGTGCGTGTCTTCCTCGATCCCATCTCTTTCTCTTTTCACTTCCGTTTGAGATTCCTCTCTCATCATCTCTTTTAGAGGGATTGAATCCTGAAAAAAGAAAATTAAATACTGAATAAAGAATGGGTCCAATACTGATGGAACTTTTCTAATTAGCTTTCTAGTACGCGTTAAGAGGTGATGGAGTTTGTTTTTTATACACATCTTTCCAATGGATATCCAGAGCTGGACAAATATCATTAAATCCCACACTAATTTAGATTTAAAATGCCGTGTGGAGGCAGCGCTTCGCCCCATAGCACTTCGAATCAGGCAGATATATGTATGTCGCTCTTTCAAGAGTTTGTTTAAAGACATTCTGTAATTAATTGTAAAAAATAAAATACATAGGGAAAATATAAAAGTAAATAAGTAAAAATGTACTATATGAATTTAGATATTCCAAAGATAGCAGGACATCGTCTTAGTATAGGGAGAGGGGGAATTGTTTTTCTCCAAATTTAACGCTTGCGGGCCACGGGCAGTAATGAATAAATCAAAACTACTGGATCGATTTTAATCATTGTTTTCACTGAGTGACAGGGGCTATATATTTTATACCCGTGCGAAGCAAAGGCAAAACGCTAGTTATTTATATTTTCTATTTACTTAATAGCAAAATAATTTTATTATAACTTTTGTAAACAAAATTACCTCAGCATCTTCTTCCTTCTTAATATCATCTAAAACTTTATCGGCTTCGATCTGCTCTTCTTTAATTTCTCTCAAGCTCTCACTCTCTTCTCTGTTATCTTCTTCGACTTTCTCCTCCTTGATGTCCTGTTCTTGAATTAGTGGCGCTTCTTCTTGGGGTGAAATTGTCTCTTCTATAACTATAAGAGTGAAATTGAATAAAGTAACTCGCACTAGTAGTATTAGTTTTAGGTCAAGGATGATTTTCGTTTTAAGTGTCGTAATAGGGTACGGTCATTGATCTTTATTAATCGTGTTTTTTTTTAAAAAACAACCTGAAATAATTCTTGTAGTTGAAATATTTGGGTGGATTAACTGAATTTTTATATGTAGGTAACTAAAATTACAATTAATTTCGTATGTTTGGTACCACCCTGTATCTTTAATATTTAAATGAGTTAATCTTGTATGTATATATATTTTCGGAATCTCGGAAACGGCTCCAACGATTTTCCTGAAATTCAGCATGTAGGGGGTTTTGGGGGAGAAGAATCGATCTAGATAAGTTTTATTTAAAAAAAATGTCGTTTTATCCCTGTTTTCGGGCTCTAAATTTTGAAATTTACGTTGAATACAATCACAATTTTTCGCTGTCAACGTAAAGTCATGGTAGTTCATTTGGGGAACGGGCGGTCTAGAGAGGTGAAAATACCTAGGATCGAGCCACACCTGCCCTATTATTTTTTCATTTCTCTTTTAAATTTTAATTTTTTTTTACATAATTTTAAAAATTACCGAACAAGGCTCGGTCACCCAGATACAATGTATTTAAGTATTTATTCAAGAACTAAATATATGGGACACTTACACACACGGTCGTCCGTCCCCAAAGTAAGTAACTTAATACTTGTGTTATGGGTGACAGACAACTGGTGAATATATACATATATCATTTTAAAATACATACTTAAATATATATCGCAGGCTTAGTATTAAAGTGACCTAATTCAAAAAGTTGTTTGTAGCTTGTTCGAGTCAATCGTTTACGTCATTACTATAACTTTAAATGCATGTCAGTTTCAATAAATCGTAAGGAGATACAGACGTGTTTTACTTTAATACAAACTTGCTGGAGGAAAACAAACCTTAACTACATAAACATATGGTCGACATCGAGCCGGAACGAAACCAGAAAAATAGTGTAATTAGAGAACAATAGGCCGCTACCTGAGAGACCGCCCGGCGACCTTTTTTTATGCGATCGGACGATACGAGTGTTATTAAGTACTACGAGCAATTAGAAGTTTATAAAAGAATTGTTCGATTGAAAGAATTTGTGTTTGGATTGAATTGAATTTGTGTTTTACGTATTTTTAAATATAAACAATGAGTGTTGCGTCTAATAATGAACAAGAAAGACTAGTTAATGCACTCGAAGATACTTATAAATTGTTACAAAAAACACAAGCAAACTTGGAAAAAATGTCCGAAACAAAGATTAACACGAGGATACGTCGAGGCAAGGTTACAATGCATCGAAGGGTATTGGCAAACGTTTACGAAGACACATCAAGAATTGGTGAAATGTACTCCAAAATGTAAACAAAATGAAATTTCATACTTCTTGAACGAGGAATATTTTTTAGTTGAAGATCTATATTCGTGTTTAGTGGGTGACATGAAAGACATGTTATCATCGACATCTCCCACGGATCCAAGTACGAGTAAGCTGATGCCAGTACATGAGCCGTTCGTGAAATTGCCTCAAATTGAATTACCCACATTTGCAGGGTGTTATGATGATTGGCCAACGTTTAGAGATTTATTTACATCATTGATTCACAACAACACGTCCTTAAGTAAGGTTCAGAAGTTACATTACTTAAAGTCAAGCATTGTTGGCGAACCTGAAGTACTCCTGAAACATGTTAGTATAGAAGACAATAACTACGATCAGGCGTGGAATATATTGTTACAAAGATACGGAAACAGAAGATTGATTGTCAACACGTTACTGCAGAAGTTATTTAACCAGAAAAGAATTATTAATCCAACATCTAACAACCTGAAAAATCTGTTAGATACTACAGATCAATGTTTGAATAATTTAAAAAATCAAGACATTCCGACTGACTCTTGGGACCAAGTCATTATATACCTTATAGTGCAACGATTAGATGTTGAAACGCATAAGGCCTGGGAAGAATTTTCATATAAAGAAGATTCCAATATTCTTCCTACGTGGGCTGATATGAAGACTTTTCTGAAAACGAAGTTTCGTACACTTGAGATGGTGAATCCTGCTATGGTCAAGGAGCGTATAGTTCTTAAGGCGAAATCTTTCCACACGATGTCATCAGTAAATAAGGACACTTCAACACCTATGAGATTGTGCAGCATGTGTAAGGCTGATCATGCTTTATGTAACTGTAAGGACTTCTGTAAGTTGGGACGTGATGAGAGAAATGATTTTGTCAAACAAAATAGATTATGTTACAATTGTTTAATGGCAGGACATTCAGTAGCGAGATGTCGGATTCCCACATCTTGCAGAAGATGCAAACGCCGACATCATACGCTGTTACACGAGTCAAACGATGGTAATCGATCAGAGAATATACACCAACATGCAAGAGAAGATCATGAAACTAACACTATAAAGGATGACGAATCAGAGGTCGCAATATCATCTCACTTTGCGGCTGGGCAGTCTGCAACATTGCTGGCCACAGCGATAGTTATAGTACGGAATGACAAGGGACAGAGCAGTTTACTGCGTGCCTTAATAGATCAAGGCTCCCAAGCAAACTTCATTTCTGAAAGAGCAGCACAATTGTTGAAGGTCAAGAGATCTCCTGCTAAAGGAAAAATCGTAGGTGTTGGTAATACGCATACTACAGTAAATCATGTCGTACAAATGGAACTTCAATCCAGATGCGATGACGACTTCAAGCTCACTATAAATGCATATGTCATGCCTACTAAATTAACGTCACAGTTACCTACAAAACAAATTACAAGCACATTACAAACCTGGCCACATTTAGAAGGACTCGCCCTGGCAGATCCGAGTTTTCATACACCAGGGCGAATAGACTTGTTACTGGGTGTAGACGTTTATGCCCAAATCCTGAAGGCTGAAATATTGAAAGGTACACTAGGCTCCCCTTGCGCTCAAAATACAAGCCTTGGTTGGATTTTATTTGGACAAATTCAGACAGAAGTTTCTCAGCAACAAATACTTGTAATGCACCATTGCCTTAACATAGACGATATGTTAAAAACACTATGGGAAGTAGATACAGATACCAGGGAAATACTTACCAAGGACGAAGAAACCTGTGAAAGGATTTACAATGAAACATACACTCGAAGCAAAGAGGGCAGATATATTGTAAAATTACCTTTTAAACATATGAATCCACAATGCATCAAAGGAAATACTAAAGAGGGAGCTTTGAAAAGACTGCTACATTTAGAGAAACGTTTCGAAAAGAATGAGGACTTAAGAAAAAGTTACACCAAGGAAATCAACGATTATTATGAAAAGGAACACATGGAAAGGGTTCCGGAACATGACAAAGATAAAGCGGCTGTATATTTACCTCATCACCCCGTATTTAAACATGACAGTGAAACAACTCAGGTGAGGCCAGTATTTGACGCCTCGCACCGGGGATCTAACAATATTGCGCTTAACGATGAACTTCTGATAGGACCACTGATACAGGAAGACATGAGATCATTGGTAATGCGATGGCGTCTGAAAAGGGTAGCATTCACAGCAGACATACGGAAAATGTATCGACAAATACTTGTTACCAAGGAAGATACCGATTATCAACGCATTCTCTGGAGAAACAATACGCAAGATCCTATAGAGGAGTACCGTCTTCTACGTGTTACCTTCGGTACAGCATGTGCTCCTTTCCTCGCTGTAAAAACACTTCACCAAGTAGCAGACGATGAAGGAGGAAATGATAAGATAGCCACTGAAACTATTAAAAATGATTTCTACATGGATGATCTCATGTCAGGACAAGATACAGTTGAAGAGGCAGTGAGTGTTGCCAAGACTGTAAGATCAATCCTTCAAAAAGGTGGCTTTACGTTACAAAAATGGGCATCCAATCGAGCAGAATTTTTGAAGGAATTTCATCCTGCAGAACTGAGCTCCCATGTACAAATAGACCTAAATCTAGATGGTACGATTAAAACTTTGGGCTTATCGTGGAATATGGGTGAAGATATGCTACAATATAATCTTAAATTGCCATCTGTGCCTACAATTATCACAAAAAGGAAAATACTTGCTGAAGTTCAAACTCTCTTTGATCCTCTTGGTTGGCTGGCTCCAGCGCTAATACCTGCAAAATTAATGATCCAGAAATTATGGCTTGAAGGTGTTGACTGGGATGAAGAACTGCACCTGGAAATTAAAAAGGAATGGTTAGACATAAGAGATAGTTTAAAATACATAGGACAGATAAAAATACAAAGATGGCTAAATACTACACTCGAAGCATTAGATAACGTTTCAATACATGGTTATTGTGATGCTTCGATCAAGGCTTATGGAGCTGTAGCTTACCTGAGAGTCCAGAAGAAAGATGGATATTACAGTACTTACATTATTGCTGCAAAAACAAAAGTTGCACCAATCAAATGTTTGTCTCTTCCAAGGTTGGAATTGTGTGGTGCAGTCCTGCTCTCAAAATTATTAAAACAAATCAGCGAAGCAATGCATATACCAAGGAAGCAAATATTTTGTTGGACGGATTCCACAATCGTCTTGTCGTGGCTGCAAGGAGACCCCAGTAGATGGCAAACATTTGTAAGAAATAGAGTAATTACCATTTTTGACAATATAGGAACTAATTGGTTTCATGTAACATCAGAAAATAATCCAGCAGATATTGCTTCGCGGGGAATGTTGGCACCGGATCTGAAGGCATGCGTACTTTGGTGGAAGGGACCGCAACTCCTGAAACAGAAAGAAATAATTATGGAAAGATTGATAAATCACAATATAGATTTAGAAAAGAAGTTGGTGAACATTTGTCTAAATATAAAAGAGGAAGGTTCTTCAATTTATAAAGTTTTTGAAAATTTTGAAAACTTACCTGAACTACTGAAAACAGTTGCTTACGTCAAGAGATTTCTTAACTTCAAAAGGATGAATAAAAATACCATACAGTCCACTATTCAGGTCGATGAAATAGAAGATTCTCTGCAAAGATGCTTAAAAATTACACAAGGTGAAACATTCAGTGAAGAAATTCAAGACTTAAAGGAAAGAGGTAGAATAAAAAAGGCTAGCGCTTTAAGGTCGCTAAATCCATATTTAGATTCTGAAAATATACTCAGGGTGGGCGGTAGAGTAATACATTCTGATTTGGACTATAACCAGAAACATCCTGTAATATTGAGAGATAAGGGTCCACTTACCTGGCTACTTGTCGCAGAAGCTCATCAGAAGACCCTTCACGGAGGAGTGCAGCTTATGTTGAATTATCTGAGATCTAAATATTGGATTTTAAAAGGGAAGAATGTAGTAAAGAAGTACTTACATAAATGCATTGTCTGTGCAAAACTGGCTGCTAGAACACGTACGCAATTAATGGGTGATTTACCAAGGGTACGTGTTACACCAGCTCGACCTTTCCTTCATACAGGAGTAGATTTTGCAGGACCCTACGATATTCTGATGTCCAAAGGTCGAGGCGCCAAAACGAACAAATCTTATATATCCATTTTCGTCTGCATGTCTACAAAGGCCATTCATTTAGAACTGGTGGGTAATCTGACATCAGAGTCTTTTATAGGAGCTTTTAGGAGATTTGTGGCACGACGCGGTCGATGCAGTGATTTATGGAGTGACCAAGGTCGAAACTTTGTCGGAGCAAACAAGGAATTATCAAAGGCATTTAAAGAGGCTGAATTTGAACTTGGCGATGAAATATCCGAAATACTCGCGTCAGATGGCACTAAGTGGCATTTTATTCCTGCATATAGTCCCAGTTTTGGCGGACTTTGGGAGGCGGGCGTGAAATCAATGAAGTATCACCTTAAACGCATCTTAAATCCCCACTTAACGTTTGAAGAAATGAGTACGATACTGTGCCAAGTAGAAGCATGTCTCAATTCGCGACCTTTGTGTCCGATGGACAACACAGACGCTGATAATTTGAGCGTACTTACACCTGGACACTTTCTCATTGGCGAATCACCGGTCACTATTCCCTCACCGAGTTTAAAGGACATATCTGTTAATAAATTATCTCGTTGGAATTTATCTCAAAGGTTGCTTGCTAATTTTTGGCAGCGCTGGCAACAGGAATATCTTGTCAGACTGCAACAAAGACCTAAATGGTTAAGAACCCAGAAGGAATTTGATATAGGTCAAATAGTACTAATAAAGACTGATGGACTGCCACCAGGGAAGTGGCACTTAGGGCGCATAGTGGATAAACATCCAGGCACTGATGGAATAACTCGAGTTTATAGTGTCAAAAGTGGAAATAACATTGTAAAACGATCAATTACTAAATTGTGTTTTATACCGATAAGTTAATGATTATTATTTTACTATTACATTTTATTGATTGCGATAAAATTGTATTGAATGCTTTTTAATGATGAATTAATTGAAATCAAATATTGTTTATTAAATTTACAAATTGTTCTTGAAATAATATTACTTAGTAGTTGTAAAAGGTTGCAAGCCCCTTTTGGTGGGCGGTATGTTCGAGTCAATCGTTTACGTCATTACTATAACTTTAAATGCATGTCAGTTTTCAATAAATCGTAAGGAGATACAGACGTGTTTTACTTTAATACAAACTTGCTGGAGGAAAACAAACCTTAACTACATAAACATAGCTGCAATAAAGCGTATCGTATCATCTACAAAACTCGTGAGTGATAAAGAAACCCATATATTAAAAGAGCAAGAAAACACTAGCTTTATTTTAATAGTCTAATTTTTAATTAGGCCTCTTTAATACTAAGCGCGCTATATCTTTTTTTTTTTTTTTCAAAATTGTAAAAAAATTATAATCCTTTTTACCTTCTTTTACCACCTCCACTGGCTCTATTTCCGGCGGTAATGGTATATCCTGTGGGTCGGGCGGTTCGGTAGTAGTGTCCACTTCTGGTTGCGGCGATTGCGGCTGCGGCTGCGGTTGCGTTTGCGGCTGCGGTTGTTCCTGCGTTTGCGATTCTACTGTTGGCTGTGTCAGCTCTTCCAATTCATCTTTAGCTTCTTTCACTTCTTCGATAGCGTCTTTCTGGGGTTCTTCTATTGGAATGCTGTAAATTATATCTTATCTTATAGCTTGAAATATAATAATAATAATAATTTCAATTTGACATATGAACATTATTAAAATTGCGTCATAATGAATATAATTAAATACTTTTTTTTTTTAAATTATATTTATAATTAAATATTATTTTTTATAAGCTGTGATGGCCTAGCGGTGCGACCGTGTGAATCTCTAGAGACGATCATGGGTTCAAACCCGGGCAGACACCAATGAGTTTTTCTATTAAAACTTATGTGTCTAATTGATAATCGCAATTTATCACACGCTTTTCGGTGAAGGAAAACATCGTGAGGAAACCTGCATATCTCTAGAGAATTCTAGGGATATGTGTAACCTACCAATCCGCATTGGAGCAGCGTGGTAGGTCTTAGCTCCAACCCTTCTCTCCAAAAATGGAGAGAGGAGGCCTATGCCCAGCAGTGGGATAGTAACAGGCCGTTACTTACTTACTTACTTACTATTTTTCCTATTTAATTGTTGATTATGTAAATATTGATATGATAAAATTATTTTTTTATATAATGTTAGACGTGTACAATATTTGTCAACGCCCTAACCGGGCAAATATGTAACATATTTAAATGCAAATTAATGAATAAATAATATATTACGCCTAATATAAAGTAAAAGTTAAGTAACGGAATTTTACTATACAACTAAACTATACTAGAAAAATACATTGTTGCCGGGGTTTGAATTCATGACCTCCTCGAAAGAGTCGAACCATCACTGCTGGGCTATCACAGCTTATCACAGTTTTACTATATTAGATCTAAAAACCTATGGCTAATTAATGAGCTTTTTCTGTTAAAACTTATGTGTGTAATTAATAATTGCAATTTATCACACGCTTTTCGGTGAAGGAAAACATCGTGAGGAAACCTGCATATCTCTAGAGAATTCTGGAGATATGTGTAACCTACCAGTCATTGGAGCAGCGTGGTAGGTCTTAGCTCCAACCCTTCTCTTCAAAAACGGAGAGAAAAGGCCTATGCCCAGCAGTGGGATAGTAACAGTACTTTACTTTTTTATTTACTACTAGTAACGTACCGCGGTTTCACCCGCGTACATACCGATCTCAAGGCAGTAGAAAGTCTACTAAGTAGGACTATAGGTTTATTTTTGTTAAATATATCATCAATAGTTTCCGCAGCGCATGTGATGATAGATTTTTATGATTAATTATTTACACCTTACATTTTTATTACGGGTCCCTATTTTTTTTAATATAGCCTATGTCGCTCAGTAAAGATGCAGCTTTCCAATGGTGAAAGAATTTTTGAAATTGGTTCAGTAGTTTTTGTGTGAAAACATTACAAACATACATACAAATTTTTCCTGCTCATAATATTAGTATAGATTAATAGCCGTGTGGTATCCGGTTAAGTAGAATAGTAACACCCTCATTTCTTACCGAGGTGTCGTAAAAGGCGACTAAGGTAAGTCGACCCGCCGCGTGGTATCCGGCTGAGTAGAATAGTACCACCCTCATTTCTTACCGAGGTGTCGTAAAAGGCGACTAAGGTAAGTCGACCCACCGTGTGGTATTCGGTTAGGTAGAATAGACCACCCTCCTTACCGTGGTTACGTAAAATACGACTAAGGTAAGTTGACGTCAGGCGGGCGGCCGGTCGTACAAACGCAGCCAAATCATGTTACAGCATGTTTATAACATGTGCCGAACCCACTTAGAGTGGGATAACGGCAAGAGGGTATTTTTATTTATTTATTTATTTATTTAAGTTTCAATACATTAATAATATTTAACAAAACACTTCTTATCCTAGACCCCTAAACTAGGAAAACCCGTATCTTAGGGGGTCAGTACCTTCCGTGTATGTGTGTGTGGATATGTGTGTGTGTGTGTGTGTTTATGTATGTGTGTGTGTATGTGTATATGTATGAATGTGTGTATGTGTATTTGTATGAATGTGTGTATGTGTATATGTATGAATGTGTGTATGTGTATATGTATGTGTGTGTGTATGTGTATATGTATGAATGTGTGTATGTGTATATGTATGAATGTGTGTATGTGTATTTGTATGAATGTGTGTATGTGTATTTGTATGAATGTGTGTATGTGTATATGTATGAATGTGTGTATGTGTATATGTATGTGTGTGTGTATGTGTATATGTATGAATGTGTGTATGTGTATATGTATGAATGTGTGTATGTGTATATGTATGAATGTGTGTATGTGTATATGTATGAATGTGTGTATGTGTATATGTATGTGTGTGTGTATGTGTATATGTATGTGTGTGTGTATGTGTATATGTATGTGTGTGTGTATGTGTATATGTATGAATGTGTGTATGTGTATATGTATGAATGTGTGTATGTGTATATGTATGTGTGTGTGTATGTGTATATGTATGAATGTGTGTATGTGTATATGTATGAATGTGTGTATGTGTATATGCATGAATGTGTGTATGTGTATATGTATGTGTGTGTGTATGTGTATATGTATGAATGTGTGTATGTGTATATGTATGAATGTGTGTATGTGTATATGTATGTGTGTGTATGTGTATATGTATGAATGTGTGTATGTGTATATGTATGAATGTGTGTATGTGTACATGTATGAATGTGTGTATGTGTATATGTATGAATGTGTGCATGTGTATATGTATGAATGTGTGTATGTGTATATGTATGAATGTGTGTATGTGTATATGTATGAATGTGTGTATGTGTAAATGTATGAACGTGTGTATGTGTATATGTATGAATGTGTGTATGTGTATATGTATGAATGTGTGCATGTGTATATGTATGAATGTGTGTATGTGTATATGTATGAACGTGTGTTTGTGTATATGTATGAATGTGTGTATGTGTATATGTATGAATGTGTGTATGTGTATATGTATGTGTGTGTGTATGTGTATATGTATGAATGTGTGTATGTGTATATGTATGAATGTGTGTATGTGTATATGTATGAACGTGTGTATGTGTATATGTATGAATGTGTGTATGTGTATATGTATGAATGTGTGTATGTGTATATGTATGAACGTGTGTATGTGTATATGTATGAATGTGTGTATGTGTATATGTATGAATGTGTGCATGTGTATATGTATGAATGTGTGTATGTGTATATGTATGAACGTGTGTATGTGTATATGTATGAATGTGTGTATGTGTATATGTATGAATGTGTGTATGTGTATATGTATGTGTGTGTGTATGTGTATATGTATGTGTGTGTGTATGTGTATATGTATGAATGTGTGTATGTGTATATGTATGAATGTGTGTATGTGTATATGTATGTGTGTGTGTATGTGTATATGTATGAATGTGTGTATGTGTATATGTATGAATGTGTGTATGTGTATATGCATGAATGTGTGTATGTGTATATGTATGTGTGTGTCTGTATGTGTATATGTATGAATGTGTGTATGTGTATATGTATGAATGTGTGTATGTGTATATGTATGAATGTGTGTATGTGTATATGTATGTGTGTGTATGTGTATATGTATGAATGTGTGTATGTGTATATGTATGAATGTGTGTATGTGTATATGTATGAATGTGTGTATGTGTATATGTATGAATGTGTGTATGTGTATATGTATGAACGTGTGTATGTGTATATGTATGAATGTGTGTATGTGTATATGTATGAATGTGTGTATGTGTATATGTATGAACGTGTGTATGTGTATATGTATGAATGTGTGCATGTGTATATGTATGAATGTGTGTATGTGTATATGTATGAATGTGTGCATGTGTATATGTATGAATGTGTGTATGTGTATATGTATGAATGTGTGCATGTGTATATGTATGAATGTGTGTATGTGTATATGTATGAATGTGTGTATGTGTATATGTATGTGTGTGTGTATGTGTATATGTATGAATGTGTGTATGTGTATATGTATGAATGTGTGCATGTGTATATGTATGAATGTGTGTATGTGTATATGTATGAATGTGTGCATGTGTATATGTATGAATGTGTGTATGTGTATATGTATGAATGTGTGCATGTGTATATGTATGAATGTGTGTATGTGTATATGTATGAATGTGTGTATGTGTATATGTATGAATGTGTGTATGTGTATATGTATGAATGTGTGTATGTGTATATGTATGTGTGTGTATGTGTATATGTATGAATGTGTGTATGTGTATATGTATGAATGTGTGTATGTGTATATGTATGAATGTGTGTATGTGTATATGTATGAATGTGTGTATGTGTATATGTATGAACGTGTGTATGTGTATATGTATGAATGTGTGTATGTGTATATGTATGAATGTGTGTATGTGTATATGTATGAACGTGTGTATGTGTATATGTATGAATGTGTGCATGTGTATATGTATGAATGTGTGTATGTGTATATGTATGAATGTGTGCATGTGTATATGTATGAATGTGTGTATGTGTATATGTATGAATGTGTGCATGTGTATATGTATGAATGTGTGTATGTGTATATGTATGAATGTGTGTATGTGTATATGTATGAATGTGTGTATGTGTATATGTATGAATGTGTGTATGTTTGCGAATGAGTGTACGTGTGTGTCTGTGTGCGCATGCATGTAGCAGTGTATATGTGTTAGCTAGCTAAATATTTTTTCTGTTTGCTCATAATTGAGGTTTATTAGCAATTTTAACAAATAATTTTTTAACTCGTATGTATTTAGATTAGCCGTGTGGTACCGGCTAAGTAGAATAGTACCATCCTGATTCCTTACTGAGGTGTCGTAAAAGGCGACTAAGGTAAATTGGACGATACGACCTTAACGTCCACCGCTGTCCTACCGGATAATGTAGGCCGGATAATTTATTCCCAAGGAGGGTTGACGTCAGGCAGGCGGCCGGTCATAAAAATTTTGCCAAATCCATAACAACATGGTTATAAGAAAAAAAGATAGCGATTCCGCTAGGGCGTTCCCCGTAGGCGACGCGCAGGTGCAGCACCCGGCGGGCGCCAGAGTTGACGAAAGATAGGACAGAATGGAAGAGAAAAACATGTTGTGCCGACCCCACTTAGAGTGGGATAAGGACAGGATGATACATCTATTTAGATGTAAGACCTTTTGCTTTCTATTTAATTTCTATACCTAAATGGACCTAGGTATATAATATTAGTATATATTAAATAACTACATGACCACATGTTAGTGAAAAAATTATTTAGATTTTGTTATATTTTTCAGGAATAAAAATAAATACATACATTTCTTCTATAACGTTCTCTTCTGTTGGAACGACGGCAGCTTCTTCTGGTTCTTTCTCAACCTCTTTCTCTTCTTTAACGACGTTCTCTTCTACGATTGGAACTTCTGGTTCTTTTATTTCTTCCTTAACTTGAATCTGATGAAGCAAAAGAAAGTAGCGTCCTGTTACTATCCCACTGCTGGGAATAGGCCTCTTCTCTCCGTTATTGGAGAGAAGGGTTGGAGCTAAGACCTACCACGCTGCTCCAATGATTGGTAGGTTACACATATCTCTAGAACTCTCTAGAGATATGCAGGTTTCCTCACGATGTTTTCCTTCACCGAAAAGCGTGTCAAATTGTAATTATCAATTAGAGACATAAGTTTTAATAGAAAAACTCATTGGTGTTTGTCCGGGTTCGAACCCGTGACCTCCTCGAAGGAGTCGCAGAGTTATCGCTGGGCTATCACAGCTTCTAAAAAAGTCTTCTTCTTCTTCAACTTCTTCTAAGAAAAAGAATACTTAAATGAAAATCTTATGATTTTGTTCGTGGAGCCTATGCTTCTGATGATGCTTCGATGTTTTTGTAGTCGAGGTTGTGGTAGTGAGTGTGTGTAGTGCATGTATGAAGAGTTGATGTTGGCGGCGTTTTGTTATACGTGTGGCGACTTGACCTCCATATATGGGGTATGTGATTGTTGCCGAGGTTGTGGTAGTGAGTGTGTGTGGTACTTGTGTGGAATGTTGGTGTCGGCGGCGTCTTGTGATAGGTGTGGTGGCTTGACCTCCATATATGGGGTATGTGATTGTTGCCGAGGTTGTGGTAGTGAGTGTGTGTGGTGCTTGTGTGGAATGTTGGTGTCGGCGGCGTCTTGTGATAGGTGTGGTGGCTTGACCTCCATATATGGGGTATGTGATTGTTGCCGAGGTTGTGGTAGTGAGTGTGTGTGGTGCTTGTGTGGAATGTTGGTGTCGGCGGCGTCTTGTGATAGGTGTGGTGGCTTGACCTCCATATATGAGGTATGTGATTGTTGCCGAGGTTGTGGTAGTGAGTGTGTGTGGTGCTTGTGTGGAATATTGGTGTCGGCGGCGTCTTGTGATAGGTGTGGTGACTTGACCTCCATATATGGGGTATGTGATTGTTGCCGAGGTTGTGGTAGTGAGTGTGTGTGGTGCTTGTGTGGAATATTGGTGTCGGCGGCGTCTTGTGATAGGTGTGGTGACTTGACCTCCATATATGGGGTATGTGAGTGAGTTTCTCTTAGGCTCTTATCGGTAGGAACAGCTTTCCGAACCAGTAGTAGAGTTGACGATTCAAAAGCACTTGTTCACAAGTTTATATGAATAACGAATATTTTGAAGTTAAATTATAACAAATTCCTTTAAATAAACAAAAAAAATCATTTAAAAGAAAATCTCAAATTTACAAAACAATTAGTATTTAAAATTCAACTATAACTGAATTACCAAATCAATTACTTTGGTCCTTCGAGCCGGATGAAATCAGAATTAACGTGATCCGGCTCGACGGACCAAAAATGTCATCCACCAAAAGGACTTTGGTTTTTACAAATTTATTCGAAAAATGCCTTAATTATAATTATTAATTTTTTTGATAATATATTTCAAAAAATTTACAGCAAAATTCAGTAAAAAAAACTTACCTTTTCCACTTCAGGTGGTATGACTTTTATTTCGAGCGTCGGGAACTTGACTTCCGGGAAGGAAACTTTCACTTCCGCTTCCGGTTGCGGTGACTGCCTTTGCTTTTCCATTGGTTCCTCTTGTAACGGCGGTACTTCGGTCTATAAAACAAAAGCCATCATGTAATCTACCATCTTTATTTGAAGGCAAATGCTGTTCCAAAAAAAGTAGAACAATGTTACAGTTTCTATAGTGTAGTAAGTATGCCGTGTGGTATCCGGCTGAGTAGAATAGAAGGCCCTCTGAGCTGTCGCGAAATACGACTTCGGTAAGTTGACCCGCTGTGTTCTAGACGGCTGAGTAGAATAGACCACCCACATTTCATACCGGGGTTTCGTAAAAGGCGACTAAGGTAAGGCGACCCGCCGTGTGGTATCCGGCTGAGTATTAAAGATCAACCTCATCTCTTACCGAGGTTTCGTAAAATACGACTAACGTAAGTTGACGACAGACAGGGGGCCGGTTGTGAAATACGTAGTCAAATCATGTGTCATGCTTATAACATGTTGTGCCCACCCCACTTAAAGTGGGATAAGGGCAGGAGGATGAATCGATTAATATAAAAATCAATTATCTAAGCACATCCAACATTTAGGGATGTGAAAAAATAGATGAATAACTAATCGATTTTTATTAATAATAATTGTTTTTTTTTTAATCTATTATTTTAATCCGAAATAATCGATTTTTGAAAAATCGATTTATTGTCTGTGTCTCTATTTCAAAAGTTGTATTTTTTAATATTTACAATTAATTACAATAAAGGCTTGAAGTGGAAAACTACAAAAAAATAATATCAGATGCGCTGTCTGTGCAATTGGATTTAAATGTTTGGCTAAATTGGCTTCATCCAACAATCCAACAATATCTTATCTTAAAAAAAAATAAACGGTGAAAAAGAAAATGGGATAACTAAAAATAATCGATTTTTGTAATCGCTTTTTAATTAAAAAATAATCGATTATTAAAAATCGATTATTCTAAAAATCGATTATTTTTTCACATCGTTACCAACGTTACCATTTCGACATCAGCCGTAGAAGGTAAAGGTTCTGTCTCCATATCCTCGCTGACCGGCTCCTCCTGAAAGAAATATCAATTCGTTATGCTAGGGATGTTAAAAAAACGCCGTGTGGTATCCGGCTGAGTAGAATAGACGACCCTCTTACCGAGGGGTCGTAAAAGGCGACTAAAGTAAGTCGACCCGCCGTGTGGTATCCGGCTGAATATAATAGAACCACCCTCATTTCTTACTGAGGTGTCGTAAGAGGCGACTAAGGTAAGTCCACCCGCCGTGTGGTATCCGGCTGTGTAGAACAGACCACCCTCTTTCTTACCGAGGTGTCGTAAAAGGCGACTAAGTTGAGTCGATCCGCCGTGTGGTATTCGGTTTAGTAAAGTAGACCACCCTCTTTCTTACCGAGGTGTCGTAAAAGGCGACTAAGGTAAGTCGACCTGCCATGTGGTATCCGGCTGAGTAGAATAGACCACCCTCTTTCTTTCCGAGGTGTCATAAAAGGCAACTGAGATTGTCGACCCAGTGCGTGATATCCGGTTTAGTAGAATAGACCACCCTCTTTCTTACCGAGGTGTAGTAAAACATGACTAAGGTAAGTTGACGTCAGGCAGGCGCCCGGTAGTAAAAACGCAGCCAAACCATGTGACATGGTTATAACATGTTGTTCTGACCCCACTTAGAGTGGGATAAGGGTTGAATGATGTTGTTTTTGATAACAACTCTCAATAATGCTTTGCGATGATAAATCAAAATTTGAACAGACCTTTATAGCTTCTTCAATTCTGTCCTCAATTTCATTTGGAGTTTGAACTTCTGGGGTAGCGGGTTCGATGTCTTTCTTCAAAGGCGGCTTCTCAGTGACTCTGTAATTAAAGTAACCGCCTGTTACTATCCCACTGCTGAGCATAGACCTTCTCTCTCCGTTTCTGGAGAGAAGGTTTGGAGCTAAGACCTACCACGATGCTCCAATGATTGGTAGGTTACACATATCCCTAGGATTCTCTAGAGATATGCAGGTTTCCTCACGATGTTTTCCTTCACCGAAAAGCGTGTGATAAATTGCAATTATCAATTAGACACATAAGTTTTAATAGAAAAACTCATTGGTGTCTGCCCGGGTTTGAACCCATGATCGTCTCTAGAGATTCACACGGTCGCACCGCTAGGCCATCACAGCTTATATTCAATATAAATTTTAGTATTTTTTAATGCCCAAAAATAGGTATAAAATGATTTTTTTTTTACATAAAACCTAGCTAGATCGATTTTTCTCCCCCAAAACCCCCTACATGCTGAATTACAGGAAAATCGTTGGAGCCGTTTCAGAGACAGAGATTAGACAACCTTGACTACTGACTCCATGATTCGACTGAAGTATCCCAAATAATAACAGATGTAACGCCATCTGTCCGGCAGTTAATCAAGTCTATTATTATCTTCACTTCTCCGACATATATATATATATATATATATATATATATATATATATATATATATATATATATATATATATATATATATATATATATATATATATGTGGTTGTGGGTCTGAATGAAAGCACTTTCTACTTTAAATAACTGCGTTTAATACTTTCTTTTATAATTAAATACACAGACACCTCGCGTTCGTGTTAGCGTCGTACATCAAAAAGGGAAGGGGCGGTTCAGTCACTCACTCGCATAGACAATACACTATAGACAATAAACTATAAGATTGCCATTCATTACACATCTCACACACTGTTCGGAAACTTAAGATTTTAAATCCTACATATATACACAACAGAGTATATATATGTGTAGACTCATTTACTATGGTTTTTTTTGTTCTCTTTTATATCGTGTACGTCGTTTTATTTACTGTTTTTTTAATATTTGTTTCTTCTTCGTTTAAAATTTGTTTTTATGTGCAATAAAGTGTATTTGTTGTTGTATTTATACATACAAGATTAACTCATTTAAATATTAAAGATATTTCACTAGAATTATTTAATAGATTAAATAGTTCAATTTATATAAACCTTTTCCTTTTCTCTATACGACCCGTACTCTCTTTCTTCAATTCTTGTCCTTTTCCTTGTATTACACTAAGGTTGACTGGAAGAGATCCCTTTTAGGGATAAGTCCGCCTTTATACATGTTATTTTTCTTTCTCTTTTCAAAATCACTATACTGCGTCCATCATATTATCAGTCTTTTGACAGCTCACGCTCATTAAGTTTTGTATTGCTTACGTACAAATATCATACAAATAATATTTGTACTTTATGGATGGGTACCGCCCACTTAGTGATGTCACACATAATGGTTACTACGATTATGCCACAGATTAAAAATAATCGGTAGAAATCGATGTTACGAGTATTAAAGACATTTAATAACATTATATAAAGTTTTACATTCTTCTTCTTAGTTAATACATGAATACAAATAAAACAATCAGGATATTTTAATTTATTTTATTAGCACGAGTCGTCGGAATGATAATCAACACTAGACTCCTCCGATGAGGAGTCTTCAGTAGCAGTTATTATTAGCTCTTGTGTAGATAATATATTATCAAACGCAATATCACGTTCCCAATCAGAGAATATTACTCTTTTAGTTCTTTCCACCACACTTGCCCAGTTCTCGGCCGTTACGTGGGTGCAAGCATTTTTTAGCAATTGCAACATTTTATTCGCTGTGAATGGGGGGCTTGTATTGCATCTCGCAGCATGCCCTTTTACTTGTGCCCATATAAGTTCTATTGCGTTGTACTGGCAGTGGTATGGAGGAATCCGAAGAACAGTATGGCCATATTCTGCTGCCATTTCATTGATTACATAGCGTTTTGCTCTCTTTTTGGTTTTTAATATTTTTATTAATTCAACTTTTAACATTGAGTCGTCCACATTTTCTCCATTGTCCCGAAGCCAATTAATTATTTCATGCTTTTTATTAGCCTGTGTTGGCATTTTGTCAATTTGACGGGAGTGGTAGGGCGCATTATCAATAAAAATTATTGATGGTTCTTCCAATGAAATGAGCATTTTTTTGAACCACTCTTCATACACATTTGCATTCATCTCTTTGTGGTAGTAATTTGATTTCTTCGATTTAAATGCCAACAGTGCGTCTTGTACAAATCCTTTTGCTGTACCTGCATGGCAAATTGGCAAATGATTAGGCGCTCACCTTTTCCCATTGGTACTGAGGAAGTGGAATCAGCAGTATCATCAGTCCAGAAACGAGATAGTGTGTGGTTAGCGTTGAGCCATGTTTCATCCGTGAAAACAATATTTGCCCAATCTTGTATTTTCTTTGCCTCTCTTAAAAAATCACAACGTGCTATAGCTATATCTGTGCGTTCCATTAATAATTTTCTTTTATTTAACTTTTTATATGAAAAGCCAATTGTGTTCAAAACTTTGACCAAAGAAGATTTTTCACCATGAAATAGACCACTTCTTTTCAAAGAAACAATAAGTTTTCTCAAAGTTGGAATTTCTTTTCTCAAGTAGTAATCCTATACATGACGACGAATAGCGTCAGCGTCAAAGTCATCAACAGCTGTCACCTTATGAGCCCGGCGCTTTCTTTTTGGTGTAGATGGTTTGTTTTGCTCCAAGCCGCTCCTGCCGTAGGCATCAGTAGTGATTTTAGTCACAGTTGATAGACTGATCCCCAACGCGGCTGCAACACGGTTTCGGACTTGCGTGATAGGTATAAGAGGTCCGCCATTTTGATTTTCTTGCTCAAAATACTCATGAAGTTTTAACACTTACTGTCTCGATTGTGCTTTCAACACACGTCCTTTCGGCATTTTCACGATCAATTAATATAAGTTTCACAAAAGTTTTTCCGAGGAATAAAGCTACTTAACTCAAGGTGTAACAGATGCGAGAGAACACTCAGCGAACGTAAATGCGTGTGACTATCACGGGCGTTTCGTTGAGAGTGACAGATCACGTCAAAATGGCGGCCGAGCGGAAGGTCTGTTGATGTTGCCAGTTGATGTATAATATATTTTTTATGATTATAATAAATACACACGGATTAACATTTATTTTCAAATAACTAAGGCAATATTAAATCAAAATGTTGATTTCTATATCTGTTATTAGTTTACGTAGGTTATCATTAATCGAATTACTTAGGTACGTAATTCGATTAATGATAGTAGGTACTATAATCGGAATGGTATCGCATACGAGAATCTTTAGGACATCACTAAAAATGTAAATCGTCAATCTGTCAAAAGATGGTTAATATAATGGACAGTGTATACATATTATAAAACAAAGTCCATATTTTCGTATGTACGCATAAAACTTTAAAACTACGCAACCGATTTTGATGCGGTTTTTTTTAATAAATAGAGTGATTCCAGAGGAAGGTTTGTACGTATAATAACATTCAATACGAAGTAGAGAAATACTGTAATTTTTGAGGTTTCTGTAAATAATTACATTTTTTTCCGCTTACATTGCATACGCAGGCTAAACCCTACGAGATTTATCAAAATGATGTACTAAGTATTTGTACACCTTAAAAAGGTTTACAGAAAAGTCCGCGATGGTATATATCTATCTCTTATGGATAACCCACAATAGCATCTTTTTTCATTTACTTTTTACGAAAAATGATGCCTTATTTTCAAAGCAATTTTTATATAATACAGCATTAATCCTTATCCAATTGAGTACCTTAAATAAATTGTTGATTTAATATCGATCAATATGGCCGTTTACAGCATGTAATTTAAGTGAACATTTTCGGAGATATTACAGATTTAGAATGCCGTGAGGACGCCGCGCTTCACCCTATAGCACTTCGAATCTTTTAGAGTTTGTTTAAAGACATTCTGTAATTAATTGTAAAAATAAAATACATAGGGAAAATGTAAAAGTAAATAAGTAAAAATGTGCTATATGAGTTAAGATATTCCAAAGATAGCAGGAAATCGTCTTGGTATAGGGAGAGGAAATTGTTTTTCTCCAAATTTAACGCTTGCGGGCCACGGGCAATAATGAATAAATCAAACTACTGGATCGATTTTAATCATTTTTTTTTACACTGACTGACATGGGATATATATTTTATACCCGTGCGAAGCAGGGGCAGGCCGCTAGTATATGTATAAAAAGAATAAATAAATAAAAATAAATATTAAAGATGTATATAGATGAACTTACCTGACCGGAGTCTTGTGCATGGTGGTAACTGGTGGTAGGTGGATATCTATGTCGCAGAAGGCGTACACGTCCTCCGCCTTGATCTCTATATCGTCTATGTCGACAGCAGGTGGCAACGGCAGCGATGGTTGTGACGGTGGCGGCTGAGAGTTGGCTGTAACGAAAAATTGATTAAAGATTTTTATTACTTAACTAGCAATCGCCAGCGGATCCGCCCGCATCTAAAGATTTAACCATCGTCTAGTCTATAGCAGGGCTTCTTAAACTATGGGTCGAGACCCCAAATTGGGTCGCGTAGCAAAATTCTGCGGTCGCGAGAGATTTTAATGTCAAATATTTATATATACCGTTTTATAACACCACTAGAGTTGGCGGAATGCATGGGATATTGGGATTTTTATAGGTATCACAACGAATTCTAAAACTATTCAAATTCAAATTATTCTTTATTCAAATAAACTTGTAAACAAGTGCTTTTGAATCGTCAACTCTACTGCTGGTTCGGAAAGCTGTTCCTAACGAGAAGGGCCAGCAAGAAACTCGGCGGTTGCTCTTTTAAAAATATAATTCTAATACTATTTACATTATGTCGTTACTGTCTTGTACAGGTTCAAAGAGAGCTATATCCACACATTCTTATCTTCTAAATAATCTTCAAGAGTATAGTAGGCTTTCTGTATCAGCCTCTTTTTAACAGTGTTTTTAAACTGCTGTAATGGCAAAGCTGAAATTGATTGCGGAATTTTATTATAGAATCTTATACCAAAACCCACAAACGAATTACGTACTTTTGCAAGGCGCAAAGCAGGAGCCGCAAGCTTATGTCGGTTCCTGCTTTGTCTATTGTATACATCACCTATCGTTTTATAATTCTTTATATTTTTATGTACATAAATTAAATTGCTTAAAATATACTGTGAAGTGAATATATTTCATATATATATTTATATGTATATTGTTACCTAATAGATAAGTCATCAAAAAATATTTATTAATTTTTCTTTTATATTTGTATCGGGTCGTTAAGAAACTCGCAATCATAAATGGGTTCGTGAATGACAAAAGTTTAAGAAGCCCTGGTCTATAGAATTAGGCGTTACTTTGCGGAGATCCGTAATACAAAAGTAATAATAAAATTATTTTGCTATAATCCGCGATGAAGTAAGCATATAAAGCTGAAGAGTTAGTTTGTTTGTTTGTTTGTTTGTTTGTTTGAACAACTACTGGACCAATTTGAAAAATTCTTTGAGTGTAAGATAGTCCATTTATCGAGGAAGGCTATAGGCTATATAACATCACGCTATGAATAGGAGAGGAGCAGCAATAAAAAGCTTTCCTTGCGTGTGCTGTGTAAACGGTAATAGTTATTAAAAAATCATGTACTACAAAATTGTTCCCCTCTAAAAGTTCTTAATGAAAGTCCGAGACAGCATATGTCTAGCTTTTAAGGTTAACCCACTTTAACCATTTTTATGGGTCTCAAAAGACTATATTATGTAAAGCAATAATAAAATTATTATGCTATAATCCGCCATGAAGTAAAATTGAAAATATATATAATGCTAAATGTAGAGTGGACAATCGTATCTGCGAACAAGTGTAACAAGCTTGTTACACATGTTTGCAGGCAAAATAAAATAAATGGTGGGGTTGAACCAATTAGTATATAACTAGGCTTATTTGGGTATTGCTTTGCGATTTTGTTCGTGGAGTCTATCTCCTGATGATGCTTCGGTTGTGGGGCGAAACGATTGCTGAGTTTGTGATAGTGAACGCGTGTAGTGCTTGTATATTGTGGTGGCGGTGGTGGAGGTTTGTGCATGTGTTTTTACGAATCCTGCATGTATCAGGTATGATAACCGATTGTCCACTCAACATTTAGCATCACTACATATTATAAAACAAAGTCCCTATATCCCTATGTACGCATAAAACTTTAAAACTACGCAACAGATTTTGATGCGGTTTTTTTTATTAGATAGAGTGATTCTAGAGGAAGGTTTGTACGTATAATAACATTCAATACGGAGTAGAGAAATACTGTAATTTTTGAGGTTTCTGTAAATAATTACATTTTTTTCCGCTTACATTGCAAACGCAGGCTAAACCCTACGAGATTTAGCAAAATAATGTACTAAGTATTTGTACATCTTGAAAAGGTCTACAGAAAAGTCCGTGATGGTATATGTCTACCTCTTATGGATAACCCACTATAGCATTTTTTGTCATTTACTTTTTAAGAAAAATTATGCCATATTTTTGAAGCAATTTTTATACAATACAGCATTAATCCTTATCCAATTAAGTACCTTAAATAAATAGTTGATTTAATATAGATCAATATGGCCGATTACAGCATGTAATTTAAGTGAATATTTTCGGAGATATTACAGATTTAGAATGCCGCGCTTCGCCCTATAACTTCGACTTTAGCAGCTATGTGGAAAGGAAATTGTTTTTCTCCAAATTTAACGCTTGCGGGCCACGGGCAATAATGAATAAATCAAAACTACTCGATCGATTTTAATCATTTTTTTACACTGACTGCCATGGGACATTTTATACCTGTGCGAAGCAGGGGCAGGCCGCTAGTTATATATATTTTCTATTTTACTTCATCGCTGATTATAGCATAATAATTTTATTATTACTTTTGCATAATATAGTCTTTTGAGACCCATAAAAATGGTTAAAGTGGGTTAACCTTAAAAGCTAGACATATGCTGCCGCGGACTTTTATTTAGAACTTTTAGAGGGGAACAATTTTGTAATACATGATTTTTGAATAACTATCACCGTTTACTCAGCGCACGCAAGGAAAGCTTTAAATATTGCCGTTTTCGCAATTTTTGATTGCTGCTCCTCTCCTATTCATCTTAGCGTGATGTTATATAGCCTGTAGCCTTCCTCGATAAATGGACTATCTTACACTCAAAGAATTTTTCAAATCGGTCCTGCAGTTGTTGAAGCAAATTAAAAAAAAAGACAGTAAGATTGTTAAGAGGCGGTTAATTTGATGCAATCGATAATAATATAATATCTTTATGTGTTTCGTTTACAGAAAATGTTATTGTTTTTTTTTTACCTATTAATTTTTAACTGTTTGCTTATATCTTTATGTAATGTTTTTATTTAAATTGTTTAAAAAAATTTAGGTGCATGCAGTGACACCTTCATAAGTTGCACATATTAATTTATTTTTTGTGTCTATTTTTATTATAATTAAGTTTTATATGTAGCAACTACTGGATGTCCTAATAAATAAATAAATAAATAAATAAACTCTTTAGCTTTATATAAAAGTATAGATTTATTTCTATTATCAGAAAGATTTCTATTTATTATCAGAAAAAACAAATGGAGCCAAACAATACCTTTTAGCTGGTGCTCGATCTGGACCAGCTGACTCTTTATGTGTTCTATAGCAGCGTGCTTGCTCTCCTGAGCATGTCCCGGCTGCTCCAGGAGGAGGGAGAGGGTCGGGGCCCCAGCTGATGGGGATACAGAATCTGTGAAAGGAAACATAACACTAGTAATCATCATCCTCTTGCCCTTATCCCACTCTAAGTGGAGCCGGCATATGTTATAAACATGTCACATGATTTGGCTATTTTACGACCGGCCGCCTGCCTGACATCAACTTACCTGTCGCCTTTTACGACACCTCGGTAATAAATGAGGTTGATCTATTCCACTCAGCCGGATACCACACGGCAAACAGGAATTATTATTGTTTTGTTCTAAACACTATTTATAGAGACCGTGTGAATTTACAGAGAGGGTCACGTGTTCAATTAAAACAATATTAAGGAGAGGCTGATACAGAAAGCCCACTATACTGTTGAGGATTATTTAGACGATAAAAATGCGTGGATATAGATGCTGTTCGACCCTGTACAAGATAGAAATGATTAAATGTAACTAGCATTAGAATTGTATTTTTTTTTAAAAGAGCAACCGCCGAGTTTCTTGCTGGCTCTTGTCGGTAGGGACAGCTTTCCGAACCAGCAGTAGAGTTGACGATTCAAAAGCACTTGTTTACAAGTTTATTTGAATAAAGAATATTTTGAATTTGAATTTGAATAATTGCAATTTATCACACACTGTAGGTAAACATCGTGAGGAAACCTGCATATCTCTATTTAATCCTAGGGACATGTGTAACCTACCAATCATTGGAGCAGCATGGTAGGTCTTAGCTCCAACCCTTCTCGCTAACGGAGAGAGGATGCCTATGCCCAGCAGTGGGATAGTAACAGGTCTACTGACTCACCAACGATAGTTGCCGGATGTGGTATGTGCTGGGGAGTGGTCACCACCGGTGATGACTTCAACAATGATGTTAGAAGCGGCGAGGACGGTGGTACTGGTGTTCCTGTTAAATTATAATGTCCATTATTTTTTTAATATTTAAATGAGTTAATCTTGTGTGTGTGTGTGTGTGTGTGCGTGCGCGTGTGTGTGTGTGTGTGTGTGTGTGTGTGTGCGTGCGTGCGTGCGTGCGTGCGTGCGTGCGTGCGTGTGTCAGTGTGTGTGTGTGTGTATATATATTTATTTTTTATCTCCAAAAAGGAAATATATATTTTACCTGGTTGCTTGGTAATTTTTTACAAAAAAAAAATATTGGATAGGTGGGGCTCAATCTTAAGTATTTTTATTTCTAGAGACCAACCGTTCCCCGAATAAGCTACGCTGACATGACAGTTCTCGGCAAAAATAGTGTTTTATATATTCAATTTTAATGTTTTTGTATTTTTTTAATGCCAAAAAACAGGGGTACAACTATTTTTTTTTTTAAATAAATCCTATCTAGATTTTTTCCCCTCCAAAACCTCCTGAATCCTGAATATCAGGAAAATCATTCGAGCCGTTTCCGAGATTCCGAATAAATAAATATTATATATATCTTTATTTATTTTCAGGTATTGAAAAAATGACATTGCACACAAAACACTATTTTTGCTGTCATTTGTAAAGTCGTAATAGTTCAGAGGAGAACGGGGGACTAATGGAGTTAAAACACCCGCGATCTAGCCCCAAATATCAACCCCCACACCTTTTAAATCCACACCTCACAACTCAATTTTTTTTTTTTTTTTTTAAGATATCGATCATGTCTAGGTTATTTACTATTACTATTTTTCTGTTCCTTACCTGTGGTCGGTGGCGGGGTTTGCGGCGGCCGCCATGTTTTTTCCGCTCTCGAACGTCTCTCCTCCCTCTCTTTCAACCAGGCGGCCCGCCTAGCGCTCTCTCTTTCACGCGTGCGTTTTGCCGCCTCTATACTCGCCCATAGTTCTTGTATTCGCTCTTCAGAGGTCGCCGGGTTGCGGACCTCGGAGATTTCGTTCTGAAATTAATTAGTTATGCCTTCATTATCTCCAAAAATGTTATGAATTGACAAAACTAATGAGAATATTATTTTGCTATAATCCGCGATAAAAGAAAATATATGTAATGCTAAATGTAGAGTGTACTATTCGTTCTATTACTATTTGTTATATCTTCACAACATAGTATAAAACAAAGTCACATCCTTTGTTTGGTCATATATCCCTATGTATGATTAAATCATTAAAACTACGCAACAGATTTTGATGCGGTTTTTTTATAGATAGAGTGATTCAAAAGGAAGGGGTGTATCACTACATATTATAAAACAAAGTCGCATTCTTTGTCCATATATCCCTATGTATGCATAAAACTTTAAAACTACGCAACAGATTTTGATGCGGTTTTTTTAATAGATAGAGTGATTCCAAAGGAAGGGGTGTATGTATAATAACATTCAATACGGAGTAGAGAAATACTGTAATTTTTGAGGTTTCTGTAAATAATTACATTTTTTCCGCTTACATTGCAAACGCAGGCTAAACCCTATGAGATTTATCAAAATGACATTACAAGATTTATTTATACACCTTGAAAAACCGCGCTTCGCCCTATAGCACTTCGCATTAAACAGCTATATGTCGTTCTTTCAAGAGTTTGTTTAATGACAAGAAAGCTGTGAATGTTGTATATTAAGACATTCTGTAATTAATAGGAAAAATGTAAAAATATATAAGTAAATATGTAGTATATGAATTTAGATATCCCAAAGATAGCAGGAAATCTTCTTAGTATAGGGAGAGGGGAATTGATTTCACTCCAAATTTAACGCTTGCAGGCCACGGCCAATAATGAATAAATCAAAACTCCTGGATCAATTTTAATCGTTTTTTTTTCACTGAGTGATATGGACTATATATTTTATACCCATACGAAGCAGGGGCAAGTAGTTTAATAATATAAAAAATATTGTGTAGGGTTCCCAGGTAGTCTTTTATTTTTTTAATTATTATTATTATATTTTTTTTATTTATATAAGGCGTTTGCTTTATACATTATATTAAACAGTATAAATTATAAAAATTAAGTTACAAAAAAAAAAACAAAAAGAAGCATCTCTTATCCTCAAAGACTTAAAAGAGGATAATAAACTACGAAAAAGGTAAAAAAAAACAAAAAGTACCTTTATTTGTTCATACTGGTTATTCATTTCAGCGAGACTGCTTTGAATCTCGGCAATCCTTTGCTGCGTCAAACTCTTTAGGATACTCTCCTGAGGTGTCTCCACACCGCCTTCGGAGTTTCTCTTCTTACGCTTTGGCGTCTCAACATGTTCCAACAAGGCACCATATTGTGCTGCACAACTGGAATAGAAAATAACAATAAATGTTTGTTTAATTGTTTCCGCTCTGTGGTATCTGGCCGAATAGAATAGTATCACCCTCTTTTCTTACCGAGGTGTCGTAAGAGGCGACTAAGGTAAGTCGACCCGCCGTGTGGTATCCGGCTGAGAGAATAGACCACCCTCTTTCTTAACAAGGTGTCGTAAAAGGCGACTAAGGTAAGTTGACCCACTGTGTGATATCCGGTTTAGTAAAATAGACCACCCTCTTTCTTACCAAGGTTAGGTTGGTCTATTCTTTCAGCCGGATACCACACGGCGGGTCAACTTACCTTGGTCGCCTTTTACGACACATCAGTAAGAAATGAGGTTGGTCTATTCCAGAGGTATCCAAACTTTTTTCTATCGTACACCCCTTTTCATGTTTGCAGTTTTAGATAGACCCCCTTCTATTTACATTGAAAGACTTAAATTTCTAACAGTAGCGAAGTACCTTTAGTGTGAAAAAGTAAAACATAACAACACAGTTTTATGTGTCAACACAAATGCTCTGAGATCGAGTGAAAGCAGTTTGAGACCGATGATATTATTTATATTAATAATAATATTATATTTTTAAAAAATTTATTAGCAATATTATATTAAAAATACGTATTTGGCAATTTCTGGCCACTGACCCTCATTTTTATTTTATAGACCCCAAATTTTTTTTTCGCCCACGTAAACCCCTTGCAGTTTTTAAGCGACCCCTAGGGGTCGATATAGACCACTTTGGGAATCATTGGTCTATTCTATTCAGCCGCATACCACACGGCGGGTCGACTTTTCTTAGTAGTGTTTGACAACACCTCAGTGAGAATCTCATCTCTCTAATCTGTTGAGTAGAAGAAATCTACTCAACAGTTCATGGTTATTAATTAGATATAGTAAATACAATAAAAAGCACCTCTTTTGCGAATACCAGTCTGGGGGTCTATTGAGTTCGCCCACAGTTTTCAGGGCGCGAGATACAGACATCCAATTTTGGTCCCCACTTCTTACAACCGCTGACGCGAGACATAACTGTTCGCGGATATTCCAAGTGTCCAGTGGAACGCGCTTTAGCTGTAGACGCTCTTGTATCGAACTCATTGTATTACCCTAAATATATCCTTTTATTATTATTATCTTGTCTATGCCCTGTACAGCGCAAATTGAACGCAAATCACTCTGCCAGTGTCACGTAAAATGGCAAACACACGAGTAATGGAATTTAGAATTTGCCTCGAAGAGAATGCACTAAATGAACTAACTACCTAAAACAATACAAAATATATATGATTATGGAATGAAATAAAATTAACGATATAATCCAAATAGTTACAACTTTAACCTATTATCTACAAATATTTCCTTTTATTTATTTATTATTTAACAAACATAAAATGAAACAGCATCTAAATAATAGCCACAGAATATTAAAAAAATAGTTTAAAATACCATAGAGGTATTATATTAGAGTAGGTGAGCCATAAACAATGAGAGTAAAGATTATACAAAAGTAAGTAATTATTTTTGTGTAACAACACATAAAAAAGAGAGATTATCATATTCATCCCTTATCCCACTCTAAGTGGGGTCAACACAACATGTTATAAGCATGTTGTCACACGATTTGGCAACGTATTTAACGACCGGCCGCCTGTCTGACATCAACTTACCATAGTCGTATTTTACGACATCTCGGTAAGAAAGTGGGTGGTCTATTCTACTTAACCGAATACCACACGGTAAGTCAACTTACCTTAGTCGCTTTTTACGACACTACGTTATGAAATGAGGGTGGTCTATTCTACTCAGCCGGACACCACACGGCGGGTTGACTTACCTTAGTCGCCTTTTACGACATCTCGGTAAGAAATGAGGGTGGTACTATTCTATTTCGCCGGATAGGTACCCGGCGAGGTAGGTACCTCACGGCGTATATAAAAAAGAGAGATATAGTCTCATTTGCATAATATATCTTTATACTTTTTTTCGTGCGGAGGAATAATCCCTTACGGACGCTGGCCAGCCCGTAGGTAGTATGCGACTTGCACGGACTTAACGACCTCCCCCTGCTTGCCTAGGCCATCATGGAACCGTTCAGCATTACTCCATTCGGGCCCGGTTTTTTTTTCTAGTTCTTCCCTCTCCTCTCTTTTTATCTTATGTGTTTTAACATACTTCCACACCTTTGCCACTCTAACTCGCTGGATAACATGCGCCTTACCAAGTTGTCTGGCTTTAAGCCCTCATCATGGGTTCCTTGTACAGCATTCCTTTTTTGTGTGAATTTGCTGCACTCGAAAATTGCGTGTCGTGGGGTATCTTCCTCGCCGCAGAAGTAACATTTTTCAGTTCTCGCTTTTCTAATGACAAAGAGGTAAGTATTAAAGACCCCATGCTCAGTTAGCGCCTGTGTGATCTAGCGGCCAACTTCTTCATGCTTTTCTACCATTCCTTTAGGTTTTTGATTAATTCCCTAGTCCAGGCTATCATTATACTTAAGAGTTAAGAGTCTACTATCATGATGAGCTACGGCTCGTTTAGAGTTAGGGTGAATGTTATGAATGTTATGACACAGCAAATGTATGTGTAAAAGAGACAGTTGGATAGCTATTGTATGTTTGTATGAAAAAAGCCGAAGATATAAAGGTTATATATTTTGTAGTCTTAACTTCCTTATTCTCTCTCTGAGCCGGACTGAGCTATATGAGTTAAGGATATAGAAGAGTGATATTTGTCTCAAGATCAATAACATATAAATCACTCCTTTGACCTTTCTTGTCAGGGATATGTTTTGTCTATGTCTACTTGATAGCAATCAACACATTTTAGAGACAAGCACTTTTATAGTTAGTAATCTATGGTGTATATCTTACAGCTTGCTATATCATGTAAGTTGTCGGTGTTCAGGCTATAGAGTTATTATTTATTAATACTAGAGTAAGGAAGACATTAGTGACATTATAAATAATGAAAAGGAAGATGAAATTCGAATATATTTTTGTCTAATCACATAAAAAAAGTGAGAAAGAGGGATCCCAAGATAGAATCCCCGGGCTTAAATGGTTTTGGCTTTGGCCGATTTTTTAAATAAGTACCAATTAAGCAGCGACGCAACTTCGAAAAAATGTATAACTAACGACGAAAACCTATGTCTAATCACACAAAAAAGAGAGGCAGATGTCTTATTTGCTTTGTTTTTAGTGTCGAAGGACATATTTTTGGCTGGCTCCCCTAGTATAGTAAAATAACTATGATCGCGACTTAATATAGGCTTAACGTATATTTAGGTATATTTTTTTATCTTGTATATTTTAACAGTGAAAATTTGTCTATATACTATCTTATATTAAACAATTTATAGTCATTATAGTGCGTATAATTCAAATTTGGAATGCATCTTAAATTCTTAATATAGACTAATTAAATAATTTGAACGCGAGCGATACATGTGAATTTGTCGTTATCGGGGGTTTTTGCGTTACACTTGGAAAAAAATATTGTCATTTGTCCATACTCCATAATGTTACCAAAGCAGAATGAGCCCGGATGTCTTTATCTCCTAGTGTAAGTGTACTATTATTGAGGAAGAAAAGGTTGAACTAATAAGAGCGGTAAGAATAAACATACTAATATTATAAATGCAAAAATCTTTCTTAATAATGTTTTCGCAGTCAATGTATTTCTTTAATCTGATTGAAGATGTACAATAATTTTCTAATGAATTTTTATTTTTGATACGTTTTGACACCTTTAACTAACTTGAATGTCTACAATATACTCTTTGTAAGCATTTCATATCACAATGATAAATAGAAATAAAGTTACAGTGGAACATGAAGGAGCATATGAATAGAGAAGAAATTAAGAGAAAAAAATTGAAAAGGAACCCCGATGATTGGTTATAAAACTAGAATTAAAAGATATCGTTAAAATTATAGTTATATATATTATAGCATATACAAATATTAAGGATACTAGTACATAACTTTTTTTATAATTTCAACTATGAATTATGCACAAGCAAAACAAAAAAATCTTTTCATTTTTAATCACGTCCTTGAATATCCTTGTAGTTTATGGTTTTTTTTTATATTTATGGGTTTGTTGACAAAAGTTTTTTTTTTATTTGTCTGTGGCAAAATGTTTAAAATTTCCGGAAAGGTAAAAAGTTTGTTTTGTTTTATTTTCTCTTATTTTTTTTTTGTTGAAAAGTAGATTTTTATTCAAATCAATTAATTTCGATTTTAGTTTTTTATCAAAGTGAGATGATAATAGCTGGATTGAATAAAATATTGGAACAATTTACCTGAAAAAATAATCTAATCGACCTCCAAATGCTGACTCATAGATAATGGGTTATACGTACTATAACATCGTATTAAAACTAAATTATTTACACGTATAATGGTGCAATATTATGAAACAACATAAAAAAAATATGTTAATATATTTATATAGATAAACAAATTGATTTACACATACATGACTGTGGTTTAAATAGTTAAAATTTATTTATTTTAATTGGTAGCCGAGTTTCTTGCTTCTTGGTTAATCTTGGTAAGAGCAACATTCAAAAACAGTTGTAGCTTCAATAAATGTAAGTGTCCTTGATTTAAATGTGCTTGCAAAAGACTACTTCATCATCTTCCTGCCCTAATCCCACTCTAAGCGTGGTCGGCACAACATGTTATAAACATGATTTGGCTGCGTTTTTACGACCGGCCGCCTGCCATCAACTTACCTCAGTCGTATTTTACGAGACCTCGGTAGGAAAGAGGGTGGTCTATTCTATTAAACCGGATACCACACGGTGGGTCAACTTAACTTAGTCGCCTTTTAAGACATCTCGGTTAGAGATGAGGTTGGTCTATACTACTCAGCCGGATACCATACGGCGGGTCGACTTACCTTAGTCGCTATTTTACGACACCTCGGTAAGAAATGAGGGTGGTACTATTCTATCCAGCCGAATACCACACGGCGTTGCCAAAGACTACTTGAAAAATTATTTTGATTTGATTTTATATTATAATAAAATTCCTCAATCAATTTTAGCTTTGTTATAATAGCAGTATAAAATATATATCAATAGAAGAATGAAACAGGAATTTTATTTTGATATTTAAGGAAGAAAAATTGGTTAACTAGACAAAAAAGTCATATAAGAAGACTATTTTTAGAAAAACGTTTCATCAGCTTCCTCTAAAATACAGATATTCAGAAAGGTTATCGACTGATTTGAATAGACTACCCTCATTTAGTCCTGAGGTTTCGTAAATGGCAACTAAGGTAAGTTGACCTCAGGCAGGCAGTTGTAAAATGACTGGCCCGTTGGCACAGTGTGTAGTGACCCTGCCATCAGCTCTTCTTAGGGTTGGATTCCCGCCGAGGGCCAACATTTTCTATAAAATGAATTTGTTGGTCTTTGAGCCTGGGTGTATATTTGTATTTAAGTATGTATTTGAAAAATATATAAGTATATATTCACCAGTTGTCTCTCACCCATAACAATAGTATTAAGTTACTTTGGGGTCGGACGACCGTGTGTGTAAGTGTCTTATATATTTATATTAACTAGCCAAAACAAGTAACATGTTTAAAGCATGTTGTTCCGGCCCCACTTAGAGTTGGATAAGGGAATTATGATAATGATGACAGATATTTCGAAATATGATTGTTAAAATTGTTTATTTCAGTATTCAAAATGCAAAATCATAACAATGGCATTTTTGTTATATCATTGGACGCTGTTGATTTGAACCTATTACCAACTATATACAATGAGAAACCAGATAAAGTGTCACCACTTTGGTCAAGAAGTAACCTTCAAATGAGGAATAATGATTATTATCAGTTTGAAATTAAATGTAAGGATTGTGAAGGAAGTAACGAAGGTATGATATTGTTTTAGGTATTAATAAAGTATATATGTATATTTATTTATATATATTATAGGTAGTATAGGTAATTCTAATTCATAATGTTTAATATATGCGTACCAACTTTTTCTTAAATATAAATTGTCTTACTTTTGCCATTTGGTATCGGGCTGAATAGAATAGTACCACCCTCATTTCTTACTGAGGTGTCGTAAAAGGCGACTAAGGTAAGTTGACCCACCGTATGGTATCCGGTTTAGTAGAATAGACCACCCTCTCTCTTACCGAGGTGTCGTCAAATACGACTATGGTAAGTTGACGTCAGGCAGGCGGCCGGTCGTAAAAACGCAGCCAAACCATGTAACGACATGTTTAAAACATGTGCCAACCCCACTTAGAGTGGGATAAGGGCAGGAAGATGATGATACATTGTCTCACTTCGTAGGTTAGCTGGCAGAGATCTCTGTCATAGGGATAAGTTGACCTTTGTACACTTTTTTTACCAATAATGTTTTTCCCAACTTTTTATGGTACATAAATAAATAAAAATAAATAAAGTAATGATAATTATATCATGAGTACCATATGGTAGACAGAGCCTTGCCCTGTAATTTATTACACAACTAGCGGCCTGCCCCTGCTTCGCATGGGTATAAAATATATATGCCATGTCAGTCAGTGTAAAAAAATGATTAAAATCGATCCAGTAGTTTTGATTTATTCATTACTGCCCGTGGCCCGCACGCGTTAAATTTACTAGCGGACCGCTCCGGCTTCGCACGGGTATAAAATATATAGGCCATGTCACTCAGTGAAAAAAATGATTAAAATAGATCCAGTAGTTTTGATTTATTCATTACTGCCCGTGGCCCGCAAGCGTTACATTTGGAGAAAAACAATTTCCTTTCCCTATACCAAAAAGATTTCCTGCTATCTTTGGAATATCTAAATTCATATAGTACATTTTTACTTATTTACTTTTACATTTTCCCTATGTAAGTTATTTTTACAATTAATTACAGAATGTCTTTAAACAAACTCTTGAAAGAGGGACATAGCTGCTAAAGTCGAAGTGTGGTAGGGCGAGCGCGGCGTCCTCACGGCATTTTAAATCTGTAATATCTCCGAAAATGTTCACTTAAATTACATGCTGTAAACGGCCATATTGATCTATATTAAATCAACTATTTATTTAAGGTACTTAATTGGATAACGATTAATGCTGTATTGTATAAAAATTGCTTCAAAAATAAAGCGTTATTTTTCGTAAAAAGTAAATGACAAAAAATGCTATAGTGGGTTATCCATAACAGATAGACATATACCATCGCGGACTTTTCTGTAGACCTTTTCAAGATGTACAAATACTTAGTACATTATTTTGATAAATCTCGTAGGGTTTAGCCTGCGTTTGCAATGTAAGCTGAAAAAAATGTAATTAATTACAGAAACCTCAAAAATTACAATATTTCTCTACTCCGTATTTAATGTTATTATACGTACAAACCTTCCTCTGGAATCACTCTATCTATTAAAAAAAACCGCATCAAATTCTGTTGCGTAGTTTTAAAGTTTTATGCGTACATAGGGATATAGGGACTTTGTTTTATAATATGTAGTGATGATACATACAAGATTAACTCATTTAAATATTAAAGATTACTCTAGTGCAGCTTTACTCAAAGTGTGTTCATCGGAACCCTAGGGTTCCGCTATATTTCTGTCCCTACAGAATTTAGAAAAAAAAATATTATTTATTTATTTGTATTTGTATAAACATGTGCTACAACAGCTGGTGTATTAGTTAGATTTTGTCTTTTTTAATATCTTCTATTATTCAATACTTACTACCCATAGAATAATTATTATTATTGTACTTGCCATTGGTAAAGTAAGTAATAATTAGTAACTGTTACATTGTACTTTTATTATGCTTATTAATAAAGAATACACTTTTAAAAACTATTGTTTTCTTGTAGGGTTCCATCAAGTATTTCCCAAAAAGATTGTCACCAAAAAAGTTTGAAAACCACTGCTCTAGTGTATATTGTTTTCAGATAAGCCACCGAAACATGAATACAAAAACAAAATCTGTCACATTTGCGACATTGAAGTGCCTATACCATTTTTGAGCGAACATAGGAAAAGTGTGAGACACAAAGCTAATGTGAAAATAGCTGATATAGCTATACAACGAATGAAAAAGCACTTAAACGAAATAGAACTCGATATAGACAATGATTTACAATCATCAGCACATTTCTGTCCCACATGTGTAATGGTTATAGACTCGGACAGAATTGCTCATGAGAAATCTCCATCTCACAGGAATGCTTATATTGTGGAGAAATTACTCAATGATTTCCTTATACTATACAATGTTAGCGATACAAATGATATGACAAATGAAATTAATAATATAAACGAAGTGGAAAATGATATTGCAAGTAACATTGTTAATAAAAAAACAAAGAAAATTTATACAGATGCAACAGTAAAGAAAGTGGAAAGTGATATTGTAAATAGCATTGTTAATAAAAAAACAAATAACATATATACAGATGCAACAGTAAACAAAGTGGAAAGTGATATTGTAAATAGCATTGTTAATAAAAAAACAAATAACATATACACAGATGTAACAGTAAATACAAATCCAATAGATAAAGATACAGCAACCATAGATGTATTTAAGTTAAAGGCATATATAGATTTGCTTAATAAAACAAATAACATTCCAATGTATTTCAAAGTGGTTAATGAAAATTTAATTGAAATAGAAGCTGTTGATGGCAGTATAGTTAGAGTTGCAGATAAAAATTTCTACGGATTCAACAGGATAAGCAGAAAACATATGCAGTGCTTGCTTTGCAAATTGAATTTTAAAGAGAAAAAGGCAGACGCACATATGATGAGTAGCAAGCATATAATGAATGTGATTGTTCCATTAAACGATAAACATTGTTTACGATATGTAAGTGTTTAGTCCGTTGACGGAGCCTTGCTGGGTAATTTATTAAAAAAAAAAAATAATAATAATAATTTGGTAGTTGGGGTCGATCCCAGGTATTTACATTTCTCGAGACTGCCCGTTACCCGAATAAACTACGCTGACTTGACAGTTTATGGCAAAAATAGTGTTTCAATATAAAGTTTAGTATTTTTTTTATGTCCAAAAACAGTGATAATTTTTTTTTACATAAAACCAAGATCGATTTTTCTCCCCAAAAACCCCCTACATGCTGGATTTCAGGGAATACGTTGGAACCGTTTCCGAGATTCCGAAAAATTCCGAAAGATTCCGAAAAAATATATATATTCATACAAGATTAACTCATTTAAATATTAAACATATTTTTAGTACAACCGAATATGTGTGTGGTATACCAATATACCTTAGTTGCCATTTACGACACCTCGGTAAGAAATGAGGGTGGTCTTTTCCACTCAGCCGGATACCACACGGCGGGTCGTCTTTTACGACACCTCGGTAAGAATTAGAGTGGTCTATTCTACTCAGTCGGATACCACAAGGCGCTATAAAATTTTGGTAACGGTTAATGTAATTTTTTTAAATATTTTATTAAAATCTTTAAAAAAAGTAGAGTAACGACCTGTTATCCCACTGTTGGGCATAAGCTTCCACTGACATTGGAGAGTAGAGTTGGAAATAAAAAACACCATTCTCCTCCAGTGCGGAATGGTAGATTACACATGTCACATGAATTCTCTAGAGATATGCTAGTTTCTTAAAAAAAAATGGAAAATAATTCATGTGGCTAAAATACTTCGCTGAATTAGCTGATTTTTTGTGTAGGTAATTTTTTCTATATTTTTTTAATTTCATTCATCTAAAACGCTGTTACAGCGCTACAAGTGCGACCCCACAAACTTCAGGTTAAGTCTTTATTGACCCTCCACACGTGTCCCAAAAATAAAATTGTGTCCTCTAACAAATGCAATATTCGGGCCTTAAGTTGTAACATTTCAGTGGACTATTCGGCATTTCGACTCTAATATGGAAATTGCAGCTTCGAAAATATTTCAAAATTCCAAAATAAAGCGTTCCCTTAAACTATGTCTTGATTCACCATCATCAGAATTACATGTGTAGCACATTTTGTTTGAGATCATATCATAGTTTCATATATCATATACTAGCGGCCTGCCACTGCTTCGCACGGGTATAAAATATATATCCCATGTCAGTCAGTGTAAAAAAAATGATTAAAATTGATCTAGTTGTTTTGATTTATTCATTACTGCCCGTGACCGTAGCGTTAAATTTGGAGAAAAACAATTTCCTTTCCCTATACCAAGAAGATTTCCTGCTATCTTTGGAATATCTAAATTCATATAGTACATTTTTACTTATTTACTTTTATGTTTTCCCTATGTATTTTATTTTTACAATTAATTACAGAATGTCTTTAAACAAACTCTTGAAAGAGCGACATCGCTGCTTAAGTCGAAGTGTTATAGGGCGAAGCGCGGCGTCCTCGCGGCATTTTAAATCTGTAATATCTCCGAAAATGTTCACTTATGTAATTTAAGTGAACATTTGCTGTAAACGGCAATATTGATCTATATTAAATCAACAATTTATTTAAGGTACTCAATTGGATAAGGATTAATGCTGTATTGTATAAAAATTGCTTTGAACATTTTTCGTAAAAAGTAAATGAAAAAAACTGCTATTGTGGGTTATCCATAAGAGATAGATATATACCATCGCGGACTATTGACTAATGCTGTTAGCCCTAATGGCTTTGACAGCGTCACCGATAAGACGGGCGAGAGCGAAAGCATCGCCGAGAGGCGAACCGCGACCTCCGACGCGCTATTTATAGGCTCGCGGCGCGGCCCCTGCATTTTAAATCTGTAATATCTTCGAAACTGTTTATTTAAATTACATGCTGTAAAGGGTCATATTGATCAATATTAAATAAAAAATATATTTAAGGTTCTTAATTGGATAAGGATTAATGCTGTATTGTATAAAAATTGCTTTGAACATAAGGCATCATTTTTCGTAAAAAGTAAATGACAAAAACTGCTATTGTGGATTATCCATAAGAGATAGACATATACTATCGCGGACTTTTCTGTAGACCTTTTCATGGTGTACAAATACTTAGTACATCATTTTGATAAATCTCGTAGGGTTTAGCCTGCGTTTGCAATGTAAGCGGAAAAAATGTAATTATTTACGACATCACATTAGAAACCTCAAAAATTACAGTATTTCTCTACTCCATATTGAATGTTCCTCTAAAATCACTCTATCTATTAAAAAAAACCACATCAAAATCTGTTGCATAGTTTTAAAGATTGAAGCATACATAGGGATATACGGACATAGGGACAGACAGAGAATGCGACTTTGTTTTATACTATGTAGTGATATTATTTATTTTTACAATTGATTAGACAATGTCTTTACATACAACATTCATAGCTTTCTTATCATTAGACAATATAAACTTGAAAGAAGGACATTTAGTTGCGCCTCCGGTCGCTGCTAAATTCGAAGTGCTTATAGGTCTAAGCGCGGCCTCCTCGCGGGATTTTAAATCTGTAATATCTCCGAAAATGTTCACTTATGTAATTTAAGTGAACATTTGCTGTAAACGGCAATATTGATCTATATTAAATCAACAATTTATTTAAGGTACTCAATTGGATAAGGATTAATGCTGTATTGTATAAAAATTGCTTTGAACATTTTTCGTAAAAAGTAAATGAAAAAAACTGCTATTGTGGGTTATCCATAAGAGATAGATATATACCATCGCGGACTTTTCTGTAGACCTTTTTAAGGTGTACAAATACTTAGTACATCATTTTGATAAATCTCGTAGGGTTAAGCCTGCGTTTGCAATGTAAGCTGAAAAAAAATAATTATTTACAGAAACCTCAAAAATTACATTATTTTTCTACTTCGTTTTGAATGTTATTATACGTACAAACCTTCCTCTGGAATCACTCTATTAAAAAAAGCCGCATCAAAATCGGTTGCGTAGTTTTAAAGTTTTATGCGGACATACGGAAATATGGACTTTATTTTATAATATGTAGTGATAGTACCTGGATGACAGAGCCTTACTCGGTATTTTTTTTTAAAGATATAAAAAATGCAATAAAAAAAATAAAGCGGTGGGTGGGAATCGATCCCAGGTTTTGAACTTTATTGGATCGCGCGCTACCATTAGGCTGTCACATCTCAAGTATCTATTGCTTTCTGTTCCTATTATTAGTGGGTTTTTTTTATAAAACGTAGCTAGATCGATTTTTCTCCCTCAAAACCCCCTACATGCTTAATTTCATGAAAATCGTTGGAGCCGTTTCCGAGATACCGAAAATATATTTATATATATACTTAGAATATTTACTCATTTAAATATCATATATATGTTTTCAGATTGATGATGATTACTATCATTGTGTTATATGTAACATAATAACAGAAAACTCTGACCTCCACTTACTTTGCAATAAAAATCACGAGAAATTACTAAATATCGCTCTGATATCTGATAAATTGGATGAAACGACGAACCAGTCACAAATACATGAAGACGCTCCTATATTTGAGAAAGTGAATGACAATCAGTCAGCAAATGAAAATCAGCAGTCAGCAAATGACAATCAGCAGTCGGCAAATAAAAACATAATTTCATATGCAGATATGTTACAGACATATAAAAAACCAATACCACAAAACAATACCATGGATTCAAGCTCAAAGGAAGTATATGATCAAACCGTAACAAATGAAAATGCATTCAAAGAAACTGTGTTACTTAACGAAGGTAGTGCATCCAATACTCCGAGTGAAACTTTGCCAGATAAATTAATTGAAAAGGTTAATAAGCTTCCAGAAAAAAAGATTTTCTGTCATATCTGTAACAAATTTATCAGCAAAAAACATATTGTGCGACACCAACTTCGGTCACAACACATTTTAAACTCGATATCTGATCCCCTTTACCTAATGAGCGAAATTGATAGTATATATTTACTCTGCAAAATCTGCCATATCCGTATCATTAAAAATCTTGATAATGCTCGTAAACATATCCTTGGTGAAGATCACAAATTGAAATACAAAAATAAATTGATGTATAACAGTATATCAAGAATTGACCAATCCACACTATATTGTAAACTATGCGAGGAAATTGTTGTAACTGGGAAAGAAATTATTCATATTGATACCAAACAACACCGATTTAAATGTGACACAACTGAAATGATTGGACTTTTACATAACGAAAATGTTCAGGATGATGAAAAAAATAATGATGATGAACAGGAAAACGACGCTAGTGATGAAGAAAACGATGAAGCTGAACAAACAAATCACGATACTGAAGTGAGCAAAACTTTTGAGTTTTATCAATGCACAGTTTGTGATGTTAAAGTGCCGAATTACACTAGTAATATACAAGAGCATCTCAATGGTAAAGTTCATCTGAAGAATCTAGAAAAATATTCTGTAGATTCTAACAACAAAACACAAGATTCAGTTGAAAACTATCACTATCATATGGAACTATCAGAATTTCCAAGTTTTCTCAATTGTATAGTTTGTAATATAAACATTATATACAAAGAAGATGCTGTAATGCAGCACTTAAATGATTTGACTCATACAAAAAACTACGAAACATTATTAGAGGATAACTTCTTGGTGAAACATACAGATAACATTTACTGCAACCTTTGTAATGTTGCAGTTGGTGCGAAAGGCGAACTCCTTCATATTAAAGGCAGAAAACATAAGAAGAATATAGAAAAACATAATCAAACTGTTAATCACGCAGCATCTGAAATTAATGAAATAGAAAATAGAAATATTAATATACAAACTGAAAATGTCCCATCTGAAACACTTATAAGAGTAGCTTCTGTTAGAAATATTGAACCTGAAATGATAATATTTTTAAAAGAGATAGATGCTAATACTGTTGAATGTGTGGTCTGTAAGGTACATATACCGTTCACTGAATACAATGTGAGAACACATATGAACGGTAATAGACATGCTAAAAACGTAAATTCAGAATCAACTAACGATGAAACGCAATAAATGGCAGTAGAGCAGTAGAACTGCAAGATTATTTGTTACTTTGGAAATCCAATGTAAAATATTTAAATAAACTTATAAACAAGTGCTTTTGAATCGTCAATTCAACTGCTGGTTCGGAAAGCTGTTCCTACCGAAGCCAGCAAGAAACTCAGTTGTTCTTATCAAAATATAATTCTTACAACTAGTATCTTGTAGCGATGTGAAAAAAATAAAAAAAATAATAAAAGTAAAAAAAATAATCGATTTTTAATAATCGATTATTTTTCATCGAAAATAGATTATTACAAAATCGATTTTTTTAGGTATCCCTTTTCTTTTCTACTCTTTTCTTGTTTTTTTAAGATTAGATATGCATTGTTGGATCAAACCAATTTAGCCAAACTACACATTTTAATCAAATTTCACAAACATCAGATATTATTTCTTGGTAGTTGTCCAATTTAATTAGCCTTTATTGTAATTAATTATTAATATTAAAAAAGAAAACTTTCGAAATAGATAAAAACCGATTTTTAAAAATCGATTATTACGTAACGAAATAATCGATTTTTTAAAATCGATTTTTTTTGAAGGGATAAAAAACGATTATTTATTAATCGATTTTTTTCTACTCCAAGTCATATCCCCAATATCTTATACAGGGTCGAAGAGCAGCTATATCTAAACATATCGTCTAAATAATCCTCAACAGTATAGTAGGCTTTTTGTATCAGCCTCTCTTTAACAGTGTTTTTATACTGCTGTCGTTTTATAATTATTTATATTTTTATGTACAAAAAATTAAATTGTTTAAAATATACTATGAATACAATGTGAAACCGATTTTTATTATGCGTATTTACCCCATAGCAATATTCCATAACACATAATACTTTGCTTTTTGCTTTTGAAACAAAGAATTCATATATATAACAGTACGTTTCAAGACAACTATAGAAAATCTATACATATTATAAAAGAAAGTTTCACAATTTGTCTGTATGTGACCGATTTTCTTTAAATCTACTAAACCGATTTTACGACGGTTTTAACTAAAAGATACAGCAATTCGTGAGTAAGGGTTAGGTTATATATTATAGAACATTGTCTAGAGCGGCTTAACTGATTGTGATGGGACTTTCACTGAAAGATAGAGCTTGTGGAGCAATATTTAGGTTATTTTTTTACCACAAATTCCTGCATGATTGGTATTTATGCGGGAAAAACTTTCTAGTAAATACTATTATTAAATTACTATATATAAGACTGGTAACATCCCGCGGTTTCACCCGCGTACATACCGATCTCATGGCAGTGGAGAGTCTACTAAGTCGGATTAATTTTTGTTAACATAAAAGTTTTATTTCTTACGCCATGTGGTATCCGGCTGAATAGAATAGTAGCACCCTCATTTCTTACCGAGGTGTCGTAAAAGCGACTAAGTTAAGTTGAGCCACCGTGTGGTATTCGGCTAAATAGAATAGTACCACCCTCATTTATTACCGAGGTGTCGTAAAAGACTACTAAGGTAAGTTGACCCGCCGTGTGGTATCCGGCTAAATAGAATAGTACCACCCACATTTCTTACCGAGGTGTCGTAAAAGGCGACTAAGGTAAGTTGACCCACCGTGTGGTATCCGGCTAAATAGAATAGTACCACCCTCATTTATTACCGAGGTGTCGTAAAAGGCGACTAAGGTAAGTTGACCCACCGTGTGGTATCCGGCTAAATAGAATAGTACCACCCACATTTCTTACCGAGGTGTCGTAAAAGGCGACTAAGGTAAGTTGACCCACCGTGTGGTATCCGGCTAAATAGAATAGTACCACCCTCATTTATTACCGAGGTGTCGTAAAAGGCGACTAAGGTAAGTTGACCCACCGTGTGGTATCCGGCTAAATAGAATAGTAGCACCCTCATTTCTTACCGAGGTGTCGTAAAAGGCGACGAAGGTAAGTTGACCCACCGTGTGGTATCCGGCTAAATAGAATAGTACCACCCTCATTTATTACCGAGGTGTCGTAAAAGGAGACTAAGGTAAGTTGACCCACCGTGTGGTATCCGGCTAAATAGAATAGTAGCACCCTCATTTCTTACCGAGGTGTCGTAAAAGGCGACTAAGGTAAGTTGACCCACCGTGTGGTATCCGGCTAAATAGAATAGTACCACCCTCATTAATTACCGAGGTGTCGTTAAAGGCTACTAAGGTAAGTTGACCCGCCGTGTGGTATCCGGCCGAATAGAATAGTACCACCCTCATTTCTTACACTATTCTATTTTATAAAATTAAATATTGATGCTTTTGATTTACTAAAAATAAATATTTAGGTAATTTTATAAAATAAATATTTATTATTTATATAAACTACAAATACAATATTTAGATAAATTCAGTTTTATTTCAATACATTTATTTGTAAATAATATTATTGTTATAAAATGTTTGACACACGTTTTTGTTTACATTTACTTAAACCTAGTATATGATAAGATAAGAATTTTTTTATTACACACAACATTATATAACAAAGAAACAGTGTAAAAGAACCTTATAGTTTTTATACTTTTTAGTTATTAATACTCTTTAGTTATTAATTTTAGATATTACACAAATGTACAAACAAAAAAGGATTAAGTATAAGTGTGTAGTATATAGGTATATTATAAATGTAGTGTATGTTTGTCGACGGCTCTGGCGTACGGAAAAACTCTTATGAGTTTATGTTTGCGCTAACATTATGTAAACTTGAACTTATTGTAAAATAAAAAAAAAATAATAATCTATACTAATATATAAAGCTTAAGAGATTGTTTAAACGCGCTTATCTCAGGAACTATTGGACCGATTTGAAATTTTTTTACAATGTAAGATATTCCATTTATCGAGGAAGGCTATAGGCTATATAACATCACGCTAAGATGAATAGGAGAGGAGCAGCAATAAAATATAGTACGAAAACGGCAAAATTTAAAGCTTAGTCCGTACGCTAAGTAAACGGTGATAGATATTTCGAAAATCGTGTATTACAAAATTGTTCCCCTCTAAACGTTCTAAATAAAAGTCTGCGACAGCATATGTCTAGCTTTTAAGGTTAACCCGCTTTAACCATTTGTATGTTTATCAAAATACTATACTACGGTTTAAATCTTTCCACGCGGGCGATTTCTAGTTAAAAAACGGTTGCCTGTAAAGTCGGTTTTACGGGCAAAGATTTAACGTGACAACGTCTTTTTAAATGTGATGGATTGGAGTGGGAGAGAGACGCAAGGCATTCGCCAGGCCGGCGGGCCTCTCTTTCGTTCGGTGACTCATCGTGACAGACGTGAGCGGGCGTTACACTTTTCCATGACTCCAAGCCGCAACCTAATTTAAGACGTTGTCACGTCAAAATAAAATGTGTAAGGGCAGCCTTATCACTTATCACTGTAAGTGATCTGTAACAAGCAAGTTAGTGATTGAGTGATGTTAAAAGACGACAGAATAAGTAAACTTACATCATCCTCCTGCCCGTATCCCACTGTAAGTGGGGTCGGCACAACATGTTATAAACACACTGTCACATGATTTTGGCTGCGTTAGTACGACCGGCCGCCTGCCTGACCTTAACTTACCTTAGTCGTATTTTACGACACCTCGGTAAGAAGGAGGTTGGTCTATTTTACTCAACCGGATACCACACGGCGGGTCAACTTAACTTAGTGCCTTTTATGACACCTCGGTAAGAAATGAGGGTGTTCTATTCTACTCAGCCGGATACCACACGGCGGGTCGACTTACGTTAGTCGCCTTTTACGTCACCTCGATAAGAAAAGAGGGTGGTACTTTTCTATTCAGCCGCATACCACACGTTACAGAATAAGTAAACTGACATAAATAACTAATAAAATAAATAAAGATACATACTTATATTATATTTTACATCTTAAAATACTTACATAGATATTTATTTATATATATCGTTACAATGAATGTAGTATTAATTATATAAATAAATAGATAGACAATATACAGATAAAATAATGTACATAAGTAAAATACACAATAAACAACTAATTAAATAATTAATAGTAGTTTTTGAAACGACATTTATATATATATATATATATATATATATATATATATATATATATATATATATATATATATATATATATATATATATATATATATATATATATATATATATATATATATATATATATATATATATATATATATATATATATATATATATATATATATATATATATATATATATATATATATATATATATATATATATATATATATATATATATATATATATATATATATATACATCTTGCACATCATGTTGCGTCCTACATGGCACTTTTTACCGATCTTGTTGCGTCCAACCGACTTGTTGCATCCAGTATACGGACGCAGGATAAACCAACCCTAAAAATTTGTCAGGAGCCGTGTTTTTATATGTATAATGCGTGGGCAAAAAATTGGATGGGACGTTATTTTATCGCGGGAATGAATTCCGATGTATTTATTAGTTCAGCGAGTTGCCGCGCACAATTTGGAGGTCGCTACGTGCTCGCGTATATTTGGGCACGTATATTATATTTCTGATGCTAGCATTCTATTGCCTCCGACGTATATTTCAAAAAGTTTTTTTCAATTTTTATTTAGGATTATCTTGCGTCCAAATTTTTTCCCAATTTAATCGATTTAATAAGTGATGCGGGGGCCCAAGGGGTGCGCGCGCGATTCCTGCGTTTTGTTAATAAACAAACATTGAGCCGTTAGGACGCGTTTTAATTTGCAAAGTGATTGTACTCATAATTGCGTATATTATTAATATTGTAGAACTGTTAATATGAAGAGAGCGGATAAGTCATCGCTAGTTGCTAAATTAGATCTTCTTATTTGTGCTTACGGATCCCAATATTAAAAAAGTCGTTCTGAAAAACATTTTATTAATGTGGTTTCACGAAAAGTAAAAGAGTTAGCAAAATTATTAATCGAAATTTAAAAAATTAACAATTCTATAATAAATTTATTAAGTGCCTTAAAACCATTCAATTAAGATCTTATGGCGGAGGCAACTAAAGTTGTAGATAACTGTGATGCCAAAAAGGATAGATTCGAAACCTTCTTTTGCTATGAATGTTTCGACTACTTTTAAACAATGCTGCAATATAGCCATTATTTGTGCATTGAAAAAACAAGGTCCTTACAATGAAATCAATACCGCAGAAACAGAAGCAGATCTTAAGATATTAATGCATCTTATAGATGCAATTTAGCGACATGTCATCTCCAGTAAAGCTGCAACAGATTTAAACAAAAAGAAGTGGAATAAAGTCACTATAGTCCCGTTAGCCAATGAAGCTGCAGCCAAAATCAAATCAGGGTACTACTGTTGCAACGTATATTCAGTTATTAGTAACCGTTTATTGCAAAGTTTTATTATTAATACAAAGTTCTCGAGGGATACCCAAGACTATCTGGACCCGAAAACCCAAAATCAATTTGATCTACGCGACTCAGAAAACATTTAGCAACCTTTTTACAAATATTTAGCATAACTGAGAATGATATGAAACATTTAGCTACGTTTATGGGCCATACCGGTGACGTGCATAAAAAGGCATATAGATTGCCGGATTACGTGGCATCATCATTATCAGCCCATTTTCTTCAACTGCTGGACATAGGCCTCTCTAATTATTCGCCACTTAGTCTGATCCTTGGCTTTCTGCTTTCATCCACTGCCCGCTGTCCTACGTATATCACTCTATCGAGTCTCAGGGTGTCCTACACTATTTTTCCGGATTCGCGATCTCCACTCCAGAACACGTCTACCCCAACGGTCATCGGTTCTGCGACAGGTATGGCCGGCCCATTGTCACTTACTTCAGCTTGCTTATGCTTTAGCTATGTCGGTGGCCCTAGTTCTCTGATGGATTACTTAGTTGCGAATACGATCCCTCAGAGAAACCCCGAGCATAGCTCTTGCCATAGCCTGCTGAGCGACTTTAAGCTTGTGGACCGCCTTAGCTGTTAGTGTCCACGTTTCGGCACTGTAAGTCAAGACAGGTAGGACACACTGGTTAAATACTTTAGTCTTTAGACTCTGCGGGATGGGTGACGAGAAGACTCAACGTAGATTGCGGAATGCTGCCCAGCCTAGCTGTATCCTTCTCATAATCACACACTCGAAATTGTTTTTTTTTTTTAGTTCGAGCTTCTGTCCTTTTTTTTTTCCATGAGGAAACCCTTCATGGGTACTACTATTCGCTGGGGGGCGAAAGCAGTTATGCCGGACTCTTACCGGCTAAAACCTCATGGTGTTCCACCTTGCTGCTCGGTGGCGAGGGCACAGGAATACTGGATGCATCACGTCTACACCCTCGTCAGCAGCCTACCTTTGCTACTCTTGTAGAGCCTGGACAGACTCTTGCACCATAAACCGACGCATTGGGAACACTTAATGCATCGGCCCTCTCGAAGACCTCACTCAAGCCAGAGCGTCGAATTCCCCTATTCGACGCCCGGAGGTCCTCATCAGGGTGGTAGTCGACGGTCTTGGGCACGCCGTCTTTGTCTCGCTCGTCTACGACGGATTGGGTTGGAAGAAGTTGCCTCCCGAACTCTCTCTGCCACCTCCTTCTGCGATATTACATATTCGCAGAAGTATGACATCGCCACCCAAGATCTACTATTTTCTACCATAGATTTAATTACAGATGGTAGGGAGAGATCAGGTCCTACGTGCTCTAGCAGTCGCGTCCGCTGCTCCATCCATGCAGGACATTGAGCAAGGGTATGCTGAGCAGTGTCATTGAGAGCACCGCACTCATGACACACACTGGAAGGTTCTCGCTGAGCTATCCGACACAGGAAGCTTCCAAAGCAGCCGTGCCCTGAAAGGACCTGTGTCAAGCGGAAAGTTAGAACTCCATGCCCTCTCTTCGTCCAACTCTGCAGAATTGGGTGGATAGCTGAAATTGTCCAGTACCCTGCACTGGGCGATTCCAGCCTGCTCCCCCATTTACGCAGAACATCTGCTTGAGCTATGCTCCGCCAATCTGCATTCCCACATATCGTCGAGGAATATGCGTCCCCTAAATGTGCATTCACTCTGCGATGGTAGGCTTGAGCCAGGACTTCAGCCTCGAGATCCCAAGGTGGGGTGCCAGCCAATACGCAAGCCGCCTCGCAAGAGATAGTGCGGTAGCCCCTAACAATTCTGATTGCCAGAACTCTCTGTGCTCTGCGTAAATGAGCTAGGGAACGAGAGTTCAGACGACCTGCCCAAACGGGTGCACCGTAAAGGGCCATGGCCCGCACTACTCCCGCGTATAAGCGACGGCATCCTGCATTAGGCGCCCCCACTCGAGGAAGGAGCCGACTTAATGCTCCAGCAGTTGCCACCAGTCTAGGTGTAAGCCATCGAAAGTGAGCCTCGAATCTCCATCGGCTATCTATCAGTAGCCCCAGGTACTTCATTGTGTTTGAGATACCAATGGAGACACTCCCTACCCTCAGATATGAGTTAATGCGCTTAGCTATGTCGGTGACCCTAGTTCTCTGATGGATTACTTAGTTGCGAATACGATCCCTCAGAGAAACCCCGAGCATAGCTCTTGCCATAGCCTGCTGAGCGACTTTAAGCTTGTGGACCGCCTTAGTTGTTAGTGTCCACGTTTCGGCACTGTAAGTCAAGACAGGTAGGACACACTGGTTAAATACTTTAGTCTTTAGACTCTGCGGGATGGGTGACGAGAAGACTCAACGTAGATTGCGGAATGCTGCCCAGCCTAGCTGTATCCTTCTCATAATCTCACACTCGAAATTGTTTTTTTTTTTAGTTCGAGCTTCTGTCCTAGGTAAATGTATTTGTCAACAATTTCGAGAGTGACCCCATCTAAGGAAATCGGTCCCGGAGCAACGTGCTCGTTGCACATGATTTTGGTTTTACTCAAGTTCATCCGGAGAGCGATCCTTTGAGAAGCAATTCAGCAAGCAACAGCCGGTCCATGCAGCATCCATTGCAAATCCTCTATGGATTCAGTCGTTAAGACCATATCATCTTAGGCGAATCTGATATGAGCGCCATCGATGTTTATGCTATGTCCAAGCCAATTCACCGTCTTAAACATATCCTCTAGGGCGTTTGAAAACAATTTCGAAGAAATGACGTCTCCTTGTCTTACGCCTCGCTGCAGATGGATATGCCTTGTCTGCTGGTTTTGGACTCGGACTGCCTTTCTTGCGTTTTCATACAGACATCTCAGCATCTCAATATGTCACCAATCGACTTGGTATCTCTGTAAAGACTCCAGAACAGCCCAGGTTTCGACCAAGTGAAAAGCTTTTTCATAATCCACAAACACTAGGCATAGTGGTTGATTGTACTCTTTAGTTTTTGTACAATTTGCCGCACTGTGTGGATATGATCTATCGTTCTGTACCCGCTTAGAAACCCGGCTTGTTCGGGGGATGTAAATCTTCGAATCATCATGCGAGGCGGTTTGTGATAACCCTTGAAAACAGCTCATAGACATGGCTCAGAAGAGATATTGGCCTATAGTTCTTTAAGAGTGTTATATCTCCTTTTTTGTATAACACTATACTTCTGTGCCATGCCTTTGGAGTTCTCCCGGCAAAAAGAACGGTATTAAACAGCTCTTGAAGCTCTGTTACCAATGGAATTCCACCAGCTTTTAACAGCTCTGTTGTAATACCATCCTCACCCGCGACTACTTCTATTTTTAAGCTGTCCAAGGGCTAAAACAATTTCATCTAGATGGATATCAGGCAGTTCTTCCGTATAGTGGCGGCTTAATTTGTCCTCTGTGTGCAGTGGTAGCATGCGATTCGTAAAATTCGGCGTAGTGGCTTTCCACTTCCGAGAGGATTTCCGGTTTGGAAATAACGACTTTCCCTTTAATGTGGTTAACTTCGTCAGGTGACTTTTTCCAAGAGGCTTAATAAACACTTTTGGACCCCGATTCTGCTCAATTGATTTTTGAGCGTATTAGCTAAGTCGCGTCGTTATCCATCTTGGTAATTATTTTGTTTAAAGCCTCTACTTCTCACGAAGTTAGAATAGGGTTCGTCGCTCTGCCATTAATAGGAGAGTATCTCCCGAAAGCTTTGACTTCATGTTGGCGTTACGTTGGCTTTCGCAAATTTTTGTGCCCTCAATTCGATGGACTTCTACTACTCGATCGAGTTTTTGGTCTACGTCATCCGTGGTTTCCAGAGTAGAAATTGGTTTTAAGATGTTTCTAGAATGTTACAGATCCAATTACGGTTTGGAGAACATTCAGACGGACTGTTGATTTCATCAAACGGACACGTTCCAGCTTTAGATAAATGTTCAGAGTGCCTCGTACCAACCTATGGTTGCTAATAGTCGGTGGTAAGCACCGAGACATCCCTAAATATACGCTTCTTGTCCGTAATAATAAAATCAATCGCATATTTCGGCTGCCCACCGGGGCTTCGCCAAGTCCACCTACTTTGGGATTGTTTCTTGAAAAAAGAATTTATCAAAAACAACCTCTCCTTCTCCAGAAAGTCGACAAGCATTTGTCCGCACTCGATCCTTCGACCCAAACCATAAGGTCCTACAACTAATTCAACACAATTTTACTCCCACTTTAGACTTAAAGTCCCCCATAACAACGTTGAAGTGGGCTCTGAGGTATGGCGTAAGGCTTTTGCTATATCCTCGTATAGAGTTTCCACTTCCGAATCCGATTATGACTCCGTGAGCGCGTACGCTAATACCACCTTAAGGGTATACCATGCAGATATTTTCAGCACGAGATACGCAACCCACTAAGACACACTGGGATATTTATAGCTTTATATTTATTTATAGTATTTATAGCTGAAACACATACACGCGCACACACGCAGCAAGCAACACAACAAAAATGCACACACACACACATAATATATACACACACACACACACATCACATGGACTCCACGCACCTACGCATGCACGCACGCACACACACATACAATACGCACATTCACCTAATAATTTTAACTACTTCCCTGCAGTTCAAGTTTTTTCTGGGTTAGTAACATCACTTACCTGCCTATAAAAGCTTACTTTATTAGTTAACTGAATGACGAGGATACTAAGTTACTTACCTGTTCATAAAAGCTCACTTAGTAATAAGTAAACGACTATAAAAAAAATATTTAATAATATGACTCACGTGCCATATTTAAGTATTAGAAATCTGATGAAGTCAATGGAAGCCGTTAAGTCAATGTTACGCATAGATTCATACAGCAGCAATATTCGGAAGCATTTTAGTTGAAACAAAGAATGGATGTAATAATGTCAATGTAATATCAATAACATATATTGAATAATATACAGAATCAAGTTAGATATAAATTAATTAGGAAGCGTGAAAGCCTAAACAGTGTACGAAGTATATACAAAAATATACAATGTGCCACATTATTTCGACGATGAACGGAACCGCTAAGTGATTGAGAAATTTTTAAAATTGAATATCGGTATAAAACTTATTAATGGAATTTAAAGTTGTATACTGAAATAATACAGATTTAAAGGTATAGTATACGCTTTAATTTAGTTAAAAATCCCTTCAGAAATGGTAGACGCAACAGGGTTCGAGTTTAAAATGACGCAAGAAGACTTCTGCGATTTAAATATATATATATATATATATATATATATATATATATATATATATATATATATATATATATATATATATATATATATATATACACACACACACACATACTAGCTACCCGCTCCAGCTTCGCACGGGTATACCACACCGTGGGTCAACTTACCTTAGTCGCATTTTACGACACCTCATTAAGAAATGACGGCGGTCTATTCTACTCAGCCGGATAGCACACGGTTCAAATAAAACCTTAAATAATGGGCCAAAATTAATAAAATATAGTACTGTCATATCAAGGGAGGCGTGATAAACAGGGCTTCGCGGCACCACGACTAAATCTCATTCTCAAAAATCGATGAATAAATAATCGATTTTTATCCATTAAAAAATAATCGATTTTTAAAAAATCGATTATTTTGTTACGTAATAATCGATTTTTAAAAATGGAATAATCGTCTGAATATTCCAAAGTTATCTTTTATAATATTAATAATTAATTACAATAAAGGCTAATTAAAGTGGACAACAATCAAAAAATAACATCAGATGCGCTGTTTGTGAAATTGGATTAAAATGTGTAGTTTCGCTTTAATTGTTTTCATCGAACAATGCATATCTAATCTGAAAAAAACAAGAAAAAGAGTAAAAAAGACACATAAAATAATCGATTATTAAAAATCGATTATTTTAAAGACGATTTTTTCACATCAGTAGTCGTCATCACTTGAGCTACTAGACTCATAAGCGTTCGCAAGCGCCAACCGATGGCGTCGTCCATTTTTATGCTCTGTTATATTGTAATCATTATTAGGAACGTTGACTCTGCACAAATTACAGTAGTAAGGTTCGATGACGTCATCGTCCGATTCGTCTTCAGATTCCCCAACATTTTCAGCGTGGCGTCGTCCATTCAAGTGTTGTTGTATATTGTACTCATTATTAGGTAGATCAGCGTCACACACGTCACAATGGTAGGGCTCGATGACGTCATCGTCCGATTCGTCTTCAGATTCCCCAACATTTTCAGCGTGGCGTCGTCCATTCAAGTGTTGCTGTATGTTGTATTCATTATTAGATACATAAACGTCACATACGTCACAATGGTAGGGCTCGATGACGTCATCGTTCGATTCGTCTTCAGATTCCCCAACATTTGCAGTGTGGCGTCGTCCATTCAAATGTTCTTGTATGTTATGGTTGGTATTTAGTAAGTAGACTTGACACACATCACAATGATAATATCTCATAATGATAATTGATTTTTGTAGATAACAATGTTAGCGTTACTAATATTTATATATTTACGATATATTTACATTTATTTTATGTCCTTAATAATATCAAACGATACTTAATATTATTGATAGTCTTTAGTTACTTGAACACTTAATCCTGATATCTTTAGCACGTGTTATTTTTGCAATCGTAACCAAACTACAATCCCAAATTCCAATAGTAAATATAGAATGACAGATTCACAATATTATCTTATATAATAAAAAAAATTAACGGGGAAGTACCATGCGTAGACTACTAACATCAGTGTTGCCGAAGTGGTTGGATTAAAGCTTAGTTCAATTCGAAAATTTAAAAATCGGTTAATATATAACTTGCAAAAATAAATAAATAAACTTGAAAAAAATAATGACTCAATAAATACCTAATATATTTATTAATAATTTCCTTATAAATCATGGAGGAAATTGTCTTGAATAAAAAAAAATGTAAGTTTGTGACGTGGACGCAAAGAAATAATGTGAATCCATTTTAGAGTCTAAACAAGTCAGTATGAAAGTAATAGACATAGATTACTAACTATAAAATAGATGGTTGAGATTCATACATTGGCACGAGCCTATTTTCGGTGGTATGGGGGGGGGTGCAAAGTAGCACTATAGCTACTTACATTCTCATTCGTTAAAAAACTATCTGCCTCTCACCCGTTTCATTCATCAAAACGGATTTAGTCTCAGCTCTGACTCTTTCTCACGTAAGGAGTAGTAATATATATAACGTATGACGTAAATCGTAGTAAAATTAGTGATGTACTTGGTGCGCTAAAACCGTAATTAGTGATGTCAAAAGACGATTATCGATTCGCACACCGCTCTTACCGATTTTTGGATAACCGCTTTTCTTGTTACATTTTAACAATGATTTTTAAATATTAATAAAACAAAATATTTAAGGAACTTCTTTATTAAGACTTTTATTGCAATAAAATAATATATACAACAACCGTTTTGCATTTCTAAGTGCATGCTTCTTAAAAAAAAAAACGTTTTTCTTAAACACGCTAAAAGTACAACTTCAAAAATTATTACTATTTTTAAATAGGAAACAGGAACAGCAAGCTGACTAAAAATTATCCAAACAGAGCTTTCACATTCCTCAAACTATCTTGAAAATGTAGGAATACAATTCCTAAATTTAAATTATTATATATTATTATGAAACAAAATTGATTTAAAATATTCACTCGAAAACAAATGTACTGTACAAGATTAGTATTTGAAACAATAGATGCTTTCGTTTTTACTGTTTAAGTATTTAGGAAAAAACATAATACTTAAAAGGAGTGTACTTGATGGTAAATTATAAATATTTCTTTTATATTTAAGTCTTTTTTAGATATATTAGTAGTAGTTTTATAGAATATTAGTGGTTTTTATCTCTAAGTATAATATTTTCCGTCATATCAGTTAACACTTCGGATTTATACATATAAAGTAAGAATTAAATTGTGAAATTTTGCCATATTTAACGTGCCAATTGATATCAAGCTTTGCGATGAAAGAAAATATCATGAGGAACTATACTCCATGGGTTAAATATTTAACTAAATGTAAACATGTCAAAACAGGTACTTTATAGTAGGCATTATCTGCCTAGTATAAAGTATCTTTTTTATTACAACACATGATACTAATATTAAATGTTATTTATATTTCTTTCAAAGAATTTAAAATTATTGATAGTATTCGCACCACTTAATAAGGTTAAATATGGTATGATTGCTATCAATAATTTTACAAATTTTGAAACAAATAAATAAGAATATTATGTAATATCCACTTTTAAGAACCCAAACATAAAAGTAATTATAAAATTTTTAAAGAAAACGATGGACAATATTAAAGACACTAAAATACTACACATTTAAGTATCACAGAGTAAAACTCATAGAATATTGATATTATGTTACGTCGGCTAATCTAATGCAATTACTATTTTAGGTAGTTTACTTGGCTAATTTGTATCTGCTGAAATTCATTAAATTTTATATTGCTGTTTTGCTATACTAAATATATAAATATTTAATTTTAGAAAATAACAATCAATTTAAGAAAATAACTTTTATAAATATTGGAGATATTCTTTGGACCACTGCAGTTGAATTCCAATTTCTTCATTTGTTAATAATATTATTGTAATGACATATTTGTCACTCCTGAATCACATGGTTTTGTTTGTTTACATCTTGTTACGTTTATATACTTATGGAGTATGTATAGTAAAATACTAATATTGTTAAATATGAAAACTGTATCACTTTTTAAATGTGAATAATAGTAATATTAGTTAATTACTTTTGCCTCATGTATCATGTTCTATAACTTTACTTGCGATAAAATTTTCCATTTCCATTATCGTTTTTCAAGTATCTGTAGTACTGTGAATTCTCCTTAACATTAATACACCATTGTCTAACTCGCATTGTGATAACGAATATGCAAAAAAACTTTTAAGAAATCATATTTATGATTAATGCAAGTTAACCAAGAATTATAGTTTTTTAAGTTATATACATTTTTGACTAATTAACACTTTACATGCCATATAATGCCATTCCAAAGATATAAGTTTTTGTGATGGATAATATAATTTTAACTAGATCAAATCTTTCAGTTTTATTAGACAATAGCGTAATTATAAAAATTTCACAATTTAAATAATCCTGTTTTGAAAATATATTACTCCCAGGATTGCTCAGGTTTTTAGTTTTGCTACACAAGTAAAAACACGTGTTTTGAATAGGAATAAATGATGTTAATGTTAAAATACACAATTTTTAGCAGCAATACAGGCAGAACTCATTATGCATTATAAGCCCGTCGTTTAAGCAAACTAGCAATTAAAGTAGCAACTAAGCAATTGTTATTCATTTTCCTTAGTAATAAAAATTTTAAACCCATTCATCTCAAAATATGAGTTTTGAGTTGTACCGCTATTGCTGCACATGACCGATATATCAATATACTGAACCGGTAATATGATATGGCTTGGGTCTGGAAAATATTTCTGATGGAATACAAGGTACTATAACTATCAAACAATAATATTAACCAATAATGTTTTAAACAATGAAACCAAATTATGATCCGTTCTAGTGTGCTAGAGCCCCCTTATCCACGGATTTGAGAAAAATTCCATTGGGTCCTAGTTAAGAAGATTGAAACTTCATAATGTTTGTCAATTATACTAATATGAATACTATTTTGAAGACACAACCTTCTCTTGAGTCTCTAGCATTGAAGCGGACTTTTACAGCCTTATTCCAAAATTCCGAATGGTTCAGGCGGCAAAATAAATTGTTAGTGAATAAAAGCATTCGCGCTGTGAAAATGTTATTACTAATGTCAATAAATGAGGCTAAATAATTATGATTCGACTGAAGCTCTTCATATATGTTCATCTGCATCATCGGGCTCGTGGACACTTCCCGGCGGAAGAGTTCGCAGCATATTTAACCTGTAATAAATAAGTAATTCTTATATAATGTATAGATAGAACATTAGTTTGCAAAGGTAGTCTTACAGACAATCTTGGCATTGATATCCCCCGAGTAGAATAGACCACCCTCATTTCTTACCTAGGTGTCGCGAAAACCGATTAAGGTAAGTTGACGTCGGGCAGGCGGCCGGTCGTAAGATACCAAATCGTGTGATAACATGTTTAAAACATGTTGTGCCTACCCCATTTAGAGTGGAATAAGGGTAGGAGAATGATGCATTGACAAATAACAGAGATTTTAAATTTTTAAAATATATGTTTAGCTTCTACTGGTCTTAAATAGTGTCTGGAAAATATTTTTAACGTGTCTATAACTTTGTCTACAGTTATATTTTAAGTATAGAATAGATATTATGCTTTTGAAATACTGAATGGTATGTGACAATTAAGAAGCATATGTGACAAAGTTCCAATGATCATCACTAATATGTCTTTTAAGCTATTCTTATATCACACAATTTTTTGCATCACTATAATAGAGGAAAAATTGTACGAAATATTTTTTGTTATATCTCAAACGGATTAGGCAGTTAGCCCATTAGACATGTGAAGTGAAATGGACAGACTGACATACTTTACATCAAATATTTACTTGCCTTCATCTAGTCAAATCAATTGACCTAATCATGTGCTTCATCCCATAAAGCATCAACAGCATATAGCCCTTAGACGTCATCCCAATGAGTACTCTCTTTGGCAATGACCAGGTTCATCTGAAAATTATTGCAAAAACATTTTAATAAATATGGAACAAGCTGTGATAGCTCAGCGGTGAGGCCGTGCGACTCTGTAAAGACGATCATGGGTTTTTACCCCGCGCAGGCACATGTCTAATTGACAATTGCAATATATGACACGCTTTTCGGTGAAGGAAAATATGGTAAGGAAATCCGCATACTTCTAGCGAATTCTAGGGATATGCGTAACCTACCAATCCGCATTGGAGCAACGCGATGGTAGGTCTTTGCTACAATACTTCTCTCCAAAAAACGGATAGAGGAAGCTTATGGTTCCCACTGCTGGGGTGGATAGCAGGCTGTTACTTTAAACATACACATGCCAATTTTTGTGTTTACAAACAAAAATGATTTATATTTGAAACATTTTAACTCACTTGAAGAATATCAGCCATTGTATCAGATATTAATGAATTCATTGCAACAACAGTAGCAGTGCCTTGACCAGACACAGTTACTCAGACAAAAAATCCAGTTGAAATGTGCATAACTAAATGGGATAGTATGTTAAAGTATCTTGAACAAATAACTTTCTGTTAAATAAAGTATGTCTATAATCCTTGTCTGTCGCAGAAAGAATAAAAACTATTCAGAAATAACCACTTAAAACATAGAATATAACTGATATTGGGTATGACATATGATATACAACACTTCAATAAAGCATACACAATAAATGCAAGCGTTTTACCTGAAAATAAAACGTATATTAAAATACTTACCTGATCCGAAGTCTAATATAATGTTGAGATAGACCATTGCTTTCACTTCCTTTTTCTGTCTCTTTTCCTCCTTAGTAGTGAATACTATCCGTCCTTGTCTACTGCCACCACCAGGTAGAGGGGATGTTTCGAGGTGGGCCTCGAAACTTTATTCGTCATTGCACTTGTTGTTTTGGTACACCAGGCAGGATTTTAAAATATTTGACTTCGGATCAGGTAAGTATTTTAATATACGTTTTATTTTCAGGTAAAACGCTTGCATTAAAATACTGTACCGTGATCCGAAGTCTAATATAATGTTGAGAGATTTTTGCTATCGCCTGGTGGTGGTTAAAACGTCAATGTGATCAAGTAAATAATAATTTCTACATTTGTTAGATAACAAAGACGGACGAGTATGCTGACAATAAAATAAAAGAATATCATTTAAATTATTGTAATTAGACAATGATTCATAAATAGGTATAATGTATGCAATGTTATCACTTAAAAATCTGGAAGATTTGCTTTTTATTTTGCATATTCGATTGTAATATTTGTTTGCAGTAGAATTTTCGGAAGGTGTTTTCTGATCTCCAGTTCCCTCTGGATAGTATGTCAATAGACATATTTTCGATCCAACTTTTAGAGGCGACCGCAGCTCTAGAACTGCCAGCAGTAGCCTCTATACCAGCATCTTTTAATAAATTTTTAACCCAGCCTGAAATTACACATTTAGAAGCTGGCTTCGGTACTCCACAAGTTATTACAAAAAGCTTTGAACAATTGGCAGATTGTCTCCTGTCTTGTCCAGTAATTATTAATTTATTTATCCAGAAAACAGGGTCCAATTTTATATTAGAATTAACATTAAGCCTCCAACCAGACTGACGATAATCAGCGGAGTCAGTCTTTGATCCATACATAGGCCATAAGACTATATAATCATCATGAATTATACAACTTTCCGAGTCAACATTTAGAAGAGTAAAATCATTTACTCTCCTTCCAGAATACAATAGCAATATCGCAGCTGTATGTCTCGATACTTGATACAAGTTTTCAGTCTTAGGGTCTGTTCGTGACATAAATTCTATTACGTCATCAATATCCCATATTATAGATTTAGGTAAGGTTGGTTTTGATACAGCTATCGCTTTAAGAATTCGCTTAACAAAAGGGTGGCCGCTTAATCGTTCAGAACATTCTGGATCACATAGTGTGGCCACTACCGACTTGTGAACCAGAATTGTATTGTACGAAAGCTTTTCTACAAAAAATAGGTCTGACAGAAAACGTGCTAAGTCTGATCCATAAGGCTTAATGCAAGAAACTTTATTGAGATTGGTCCACTTTACCCATCTGCACCAAGCAGGTTTGTAAGTTCTTATTGTTGAAGGACGCCAGCTAGTAATCAATAGATCTTTTTGCTGCGGCGTCCAATCTCTTAACTGCTCATTCCAGCCCCAAGTTTCCATACTTCCGGTTCCATTTCCTTCACATTCTGAGGAGGCTGCCCTGTCAAAACGTCCACCAGTACCTGGTGGAGATCTCAAATTATCCAGGGTGCTGATGTGTCCTGTAAATCTGGACGCCAAAACACCTTCTCCCACCTTGACACCACTATCAGATACGTGCCTATGCATTGATTCAGGTGCTGGAGAACTTTCAAAGGTGGGGGTGGGAAGACCCACGCCAGTGCATGGTTCCACATTATTGACAGTGCGTCGTAAAACTCTGCATAGTAGTCCAGAGTGCAGCATCTTGTTACTACACGTATCAGTCTTGTTGAGAATAGATCTATAATCGGAGTCCCCCATTTGGAAAATATGGGATTAGTCGCTCGAGGCAGGAGGTGCCATTCTGGTATAGACCGATGACGTGACAGATAATCTGCCTCGGCGTTGTATATTCCTGGAAGGTGATATACTAGTAGATCTATCTGATAGAAATCCAGAAGCTGAAGGATCTTGTATGTCAAAGCCAGCAAATTCAGAGGCTTCGTTCCTCCCTCGTTGCGTAAGTACGCTACTACAGTTTTGTACTCACATAGCAAATGTACTGTAGTTGACTGGAGGTTCGGACCTTGATCTTTTAAAACTTTTAAGACCACCAATAGCTCCTTCATATTTGAGTGCAAGCTCTTCTCTGAAAGGGACCAATTCCCCGACAGTATAAGTTGGCTTGTAGTGGCGATTAGATAGATTAGATAGATCGTAGTCTTGATACACGAGAAGTCAGATTCCTTTCTGTCGGAGTATTTCTGCTATCCAATTGCTTACAATAGCAAAGGTCCTGGGAGCAGAGCTCAATCCGAGGGGGCGACACCTCATTTCCAATAATTCTTGACGATACATCAATCGCAGGAAGCGTCTGTGAGATGTGCTTATTTGAAGATGAAAGTATGCTTGTGAGAGGTCTATTTGGACAAGCCAATCGTTTAGTTGCAAAAATTTTGAGACTTTGTGTACGTTGATGAGTCTGAACGGAGTTGTGACCACATATTGATTTAAAGCTCTGAGGTCGAATATGGGTCCCATAGGCCCGTGCGATTTGGGAACCGGAAACATACGTGAAATTTCGAGAGTGGCTTGCCGTATGTTGTATCGATTGGGAAGATGTAGTGGCGGCCGCTTTGAAAATGGGATATGATATCCGGAAATCAATTTTATTATATAATCGGGTGCTCCCATTTTCTCCCATCTTTTCCGATAATATTTTAGCTGGCCGGCACGAAAGAGACTCGGTGAGTCAATACTTTCGATTATTTCTCCTATCCCGGCGGGATGAGGGAGAGGTATGTCTTCCACGTGAACCTCGGCCTGCTGTTGCTTGGTCGATATTCCTACGACTATTGGCAGTATCGAATCTGCCCCGAAATGTTTTATTAGAATTAAAGACCGCACGGGGTCTATTATTGGCATACTGAATATTGTTAGATCTATATCCTGGTTGATTATGATATGACCCAGAAGTTGCAGCAGTAGGAACGTTAGAAGTTGGACCGGTTTGCGTAGCAGATTCGCGGTCTTTAATAAGAGGCCAGAATACTTTATGATGTTCTCCCATCTTCTCTAGGGCAGAAGAGAATTTTTCAGCATCAAATAAGTTGCTGCAAGAGGGCGGTATTTTCCTTTACATTCTTTTATGTTAGAGATCTTTAACCGATGCCAGGATCGCTTCTCGTATGTGCTGAATCATTTCGGCTCTATGGCCGCAGACTAATTGAAGGGCATCGTTAGATATAATTGAAAAGTCACCATTTACAAAAATATCTTCAATCTTTTCATGAATTGAATTAAAATTGAGGTCACGTGAATCTTTCGCCCAGGATAAAAATCCACGAAGTTCTTTTTCAAGGTGATCTTTTTGTTTGATCAGAGCATAGCAATTAGCAGCAAAGGCTTTATCGGCATTGACAGATGTACGTGAAGTCTCATATTGTTTTATTTCGTCGTTAGCTTCAAGTTCTGTAAAACCGGGGGTATGTCGATAATTTTTCTGTACTTCTGCGTACCTTACATTTTGCCACTCCACGTCACCTAATCTTTGAATCCTTTTTAAAATTTCCAAATATGATGTAGGACTTGTTAGTATATTGGGGTCTTTTAATTTTGTTCGAAACGATAACGTAAATGACTCGCCTTGTTCTACTTCTGACTGACAGCCACTATACAAATTCTCACTGATAGAACCATTAATATATTCAGTGTCACATATCCTTGACTTAATGTTGTTTACCTCCGCAATGAGCTTATCTAATTTACTATTTTCACGGGGATGTCTACGAGAGCGTATGCGTCGATGACGGCGAGAACGCTTGGTAGATGAATCATCACTGCTGCTTGAATCACTTTCTGATGAGGACGATCGTGATAAAGGCTTATTAGATTGTCTTTTTATTTTACTATTTCCGCCTTCAGTATTATTTGGTAGGTTCTGGTCTCTCAAATCGTTTTGAAGATTCACTTCACTCATATTTTACCAATTGTTTCAGCTAATTTAGATCTAAAGTAAATATTATCCGTTACCGCACAAAAATAAAATTCACTACTTAACACTGGAAAAAGAAACACGGACGCATAGCGTCTTAGCTTTAATAATCAACACGTTTTAGAACACTGTGTTGACTATTATAGTAATAGTATACGTATAAAATAAATTTGCTAGCACTTACCAGCGTCCGAACGAAGTGAAAACAACAACGTCAATGACGAATAAAGTTTCGAGGCCCACCTCGAAACATCCCCCCTACCTGGTGGTGGCAGTAGACAAGGACGGATAGTATTCACTACTAAGGAGGAAAAGAGACAGAAAAAGGAAGTGAAAGCAATGGTCTATCTCAACATTATATTAGACTTCGGATCACGGTACAGTATTTTAATATTACTATAGAAGGAAAAGTTTTATATAATTTATAGAATTAGGCGTTACTTTGCGGAGATCCATAATACAAAAGTAATAATAAAATTATTTTGCTATAATCCGCGATGAAGTAAAATAGAAAATATATATAATGCTTAATGCAGAGTGGACAATCGGTTATCATACCTGATACATGCAGGAGTCGGAAAAAACACATGCACACACCTCCACCACCGCCACCGTGATACACAAGCACTATATACGTTCACTATCACAAACTCAACAATCGTTTCGCCCCGCAACCGAAGCATCGTCAGGAGATAGACTCCACGACCAAAATCGCAAAGCGAAGCAATATCCAAATAAGTTTAGTTATATACTAATCGGTTCAACCCCACCCTTTATTTTATTTGCGAACAAGTGTAACAAGCTTGAACTAGAAACATTTATCTGCTCGTTAATGAGGGTGCCATTGTTATGTTTAATAATCTCAAGGTTTTCCAATAGGCTGAGCTTCAGTCCTTTATTGGAACACGTGTGCAATACTTCGAAACTATGGTCATTAGGGACTTTATGACCGCTTTCTATCAGATGTTTGGCGAAATGTGAATTTTGTGGTTTATTATTCCTGAAGGCAGCCATATGTTCTTTAAAACGGGTTTCAAAATTACGACCAGTCTGACCCACATATGTATCATTGCATTCAGGACATTTTATTTTATAAACACCACACTTGGCTAATCTAATGGCTATGATAAGAAATTAGTACATAACATATTAAAAAATAAACAGAAGTTGCAATTGGCAAAACACTTGTACGCGGTGCCACATTACAAAGATAATAAGTGCAAAGCCAGTCTGACCTATTTTGGAGCATTGTCAGAACGAATTTCAGCTATATTTAAATCCAAATCAAATATAAAATTAGGTTTTAAAAGTAATAACTCTTTAAAAAAGATTCTGTGCAATAATAAAGATAAATTACCAAGCGCGAAAAAGTGTGGTGTTTATAAAATAAAATGTCCTGAATGCAATGATACATATGTGGGTCAGACTGGTCGTAATTTTGAAACCCGTTTTAAAGAACATATGGCTGCCTTCAGGAATAATAAACCACAAAATTCACATTTCGCCAAACATCTGATAGAAAGCGGTCATAAAGTCCCTAATGACCATAGTTTCGAAGTATTGCACACGTGTTCCAATAAAGGACTGAAGCTCAGCCTATTGGAAAACCTTGAGATTATTAAACATAACAATGGCACCCTCATTAACGAGCAGATAAATGTTTCTAGTTCAAGCTTGTTACACTTGTTCGCAAATAAAATAAAGGGTGGGGTTGAACCGATTAGTATATAACTAAACTTATTTGGATATTGCTTCGCTTTGCGATTTTGGTCGTGGAGTCTATCTCCTGACGATGCTTCGGTTGCGGGGCGAAACGATTGTTGAGTTTGTGATAGTGAACGTATATAGTGCTTGTGTATCACGGTGGCGGTGGTGGAGGTGTGTGCATGTGTTTTTTCCGACTCCTGCATGTATCAGGTATGATAACCGATTGTCCACTCTGCATTAAGCATTATATATATTTTCTATTTTACTTCATCGCGGATTATAGCAAAATAATTTTATTATTACTTTTGAAAAGTTTTATTTTTATTATTTTAGTTTTATTTTTACTAATATTTTAAAATTATAAAATTAAACTTCCCAATATTATTACAGTTCAATGATAACACAATTGTCGTGCTTTTTTTAATTAACTGTGAATGGAACGCATCCGCAGCACTACATAGGGAATGTTTGAACGAAACTCATTCATGTATTTACGGAGCTTAGTTAGTTAGTAACTCTAACTCCGTGTCATTATCCAGCGAAAAGTAATAAAAAATAATCATGGAAAAATAAATAATGATTGAAAATAGATGTGTACTATTTTTTTTTCCTGAATTTCCTAAAAGTACTATATTTTTTTGATTTAAAAGGAAAAATACTATTTTTCTTCAAAAAAAAGGTGGCAACCCTAATCGCACCCTTTTTGATTAAATAGGGGCAACACTGTGCCGTTATTGTTTCCGGTGGAGTCTTACTATATATACCGATAAAACGTATCAGTGACATTCAGTCCTTGTTCGTCATTCAAGAGAAGTGCATCTCGGAACGGGAATTGTGGTATTCCTATTATATCGTGTTATTGTATATAGTGTGCGTTAACAAGAAGTTTATGGAATTGTCTAATTTTAATTGAAAATCATTTGTTGGTTTGTATATTTTTGCGTAAGTAAAAAGTGATTACAGTTATATATTACGTATAACGAACGTTTCTGGTGAGTCAGTACTTTTCAATTTTCTTTGTATTAAATAGTGCAAAAGTATAGTTTATTTGTTATTAAGTTTTGGATAACTACTCACATTTTATCCGAGAATGTTTGTTGAAATTCAAACATTTGAGTTGTTGAGTTTGTGATAGTGAATATATATAGTGCTTGTGTATGGTGGAGGTTTGTGCATGTTTATTTCGAATCCTGCATGTATCAGGTATGATAACCGATTGTCCACTCTACATTAAGCATTATATATATTTTCTATTTTACTTCATCGCCGATTATAGCAAAATAATTTTATTATTACTTTTGCATAATTACTCTGTTTTAATCATAGCTTAAGTAAATATAAACATTGTAATCTTTAATATTTAATGACTAGCGGCGTCTGACTGCCCTCCTGTAAAAGCTGCAGGGCTTTTTCTTCTCATTTAACAGTATGGTTGAGGTGGACACTGCAGTGTTTTTTCTTTCCATACTGTGTAGGCGTTTTGTTGGTAATGTTCGTTTTCTGTATCGTCGAACATTAGCTTCAAAAGCGCGCTACTTTGTTAGATGTTTTATTAACGGGCTAGCCATTATAAAGGTGTCGTACTGATTTCTGAAATTGCGCAGTTTTGGTAATTCGTACGTCATTAATTTTTAATTTTTTTTTTAATGGTTATGTGTTGCGGTTGGCAAAGAGCCGGTATTTGGCACCTGCAATACATGTAAAACCTTAATTCTTTTCCCAGTCGCTTTTGGCTACTGATGTTTGAGTGCACGCTTACATCTGTGGCTGAAATTACGGGAATCTAACTTAGCTTCATAAATTCAGACTTCATTTGAGTATTAGTTACCTCAAATGTATTTTCTCAAATTACAGAGGTGGAAAGATGCGTACGACCTCTTCGGTCCTGTTCCTGGTGGTTGACGCTACTGTTCGGCCTGGCGCTGTTCGAGCGCTCGAGGCGACGGCGGAGCGACAGCAGCTGCGGCATAGCCGGACGGGCCGGCCTGGCAGGGCTTTTTCTTCTCATTTAACAGTATGGTTGAGGTGGACACTGCAGTGTTCTTTCTTCCCATACTGTGTAGGCGTTTTGTTGGTAATGTTCGTTTTCTGTATCGTCGAACATTAGCTTTAAAAGCGCGCTACTTTGTTAGACGTTTTATTAACGGGCTAGCCATTATAAAGGTGTCGTACTGATTTCTGAAATTGCGCAGTTTTGGTAATTCGTACGTCATTAATTTTTACATTTTTTTTTAATGTTTATGTATTGCGGTTGGCAAAGAGCCAGTATTTGGCACCTGCAATACATGTAAAACCTTAATTCTTTTCCCAGTCGCTTTTGGCTACTGATGTTTGAGTGCACGCTTACATCTGTGGCTGAAATTGCGGGAATCTAACTTAGCTTCATAAATTCAGACTTCATTTGAGTATTAGTTACCTCAAATGTATTTTCTCAAGTTACAGAGGTCGAAAGATGCGTACGACGTCTTCGGTCCTGTTCCTGGTGGTTGACGCTACTGTTCGGCCTGGCGCTGTTCGAGCGCTCGAGGCGACGGCGGAGCGACAGCAGCTGCGGCATAGCCGGACGGGCCGGCCTGGCAGGGCTTTTTCTTCTCATTTAACAGTATGGTTGAGGTGGACACTGCAGTGTTCTTTCTTCCCATACTGTGTAGGCGTTTTATTGGTAATGTTCGTTTTCTGTATCGTCGAACATTAGCTTCAAAAGCGCGCTACTTTGTTAGACGTTTTATTAACGGGCTAGCCATTATAAAGGTGTCGTACTGATTTCTGAAATTGCGTAGTTTTGGTAATTCGTACGTCATTAATTTTTACATTTTTTTTTAATGGTTATGTGTTGCGGTTGGCAAAGAGCCTGTATTTGGCACCTGCAATACATGTAAAACCTTAATTCTTTTCCCAGTCGCTTTTGGCTACTGATGTTTGAGTGCATGCTTACATCTGTGGCTGAAATTACGGGAATCTAACTTAGCTTCATAAATTCAGACTTCACTTGAGTATTAGTTACCTCAAATGTATTTTCTCAAATTACAGAGGTGGAAAGATGCGTACGACGTCTTCGGTCCTGTTCCTGGTGGTTGACGCTACTGTTCGGCCTGGCGCTGTTCGAGCGCTCGAGGCGACTGCGGAGCGACAGCAGCTGCGGCATAGCGGGAAGGGCCGGCCTGGCAGGGCTTTTTCTTCTCATTTAACAGTATGGTTGAGGTGGACACTGCAGTGTTCTTTCTTCCCATACTGTGTAGGCGTTTTGTTGGTTATGTTCGTTTTCTGTATGGTCGATCATTATCTTCAAAAGCGCGCTACTTTGTTAGACGTTTTATTAACGGGCTAGCCATTATAAAGGTGTCGTACTGATTTCTGAAATTGCGCAGTTTTGGTAATTCGTACGTCATTAATTTTTACATTTTTTTTTTAAATGGTTATGTGTTGCGGTTGGCAAAGAGCCGGAAATAAAAATTATACTGCATGTTAAAGGTTTTAGGTTATCCATGCAAGGTTAGGTTATTATATTTAGAACTAGCGGCCTGCCCCTGCTTCACACAGGTATAAAATATCCCATGTCAGTCAGTGTAAAAAAAATGATTAAAATCGATCACGTAGTTTTGATTTATTCATTACTGCCCGGGGCCCGCAAGTGTTAAATTTGGAGAAAAACAATTTCTTTTCCCTATACCAAGAAGATTTCATGCTATCTTTGGAATATCTAAATTCATATAGTACATATTTACTTATGTACTTTTACATTTTCCCTATGTATTTTATTTTTACAATTAATTACAGAATGTATTTAAACAAACTCTTGAAAGAGCGACATAGCTGCTAAAGTCGAAGTGTTATAGGGCGAAGCGCGGCGTCCTCACGGCATTCTAAATCTGTAATATCTCCGAAAAAGTTCACTTAAATTACATGATGTAAACGGCCATATTGATCTATATTAAATAAACTATTTATTTAAGGTACTTAATTGGTAAGGATTAATGCTGTATTGTATAAAAATTGCTTCAAAAATATGGCATAATTTTTCTTAAAAAGTAAATGACAAAAAATGCTATAGTGGGTTATCCATAAGAGACTGGGTGGAATAGTCCGGAATAGGAGCTGACCACCCGCCCTGCACCGGCAGGCGTCCTCGAAATTAGATAGATAGTTATCCATAAGAGATAGACATATACCATCGCGGACTTTTCTGTAGACCTTTTCAAGATGTACAAATACTTAGTTTAGCTTGCGTTTGCAATGTAAGCGGAAAAAAATGTAATTATTTGCAGAAACCTCAAAAATTACAGTATTTCTCTACTCCGTATTGAATGTTATTATATTCATTCATCTTTTAGCTGCGTGCTCGTCGATTGTATTCTTGTTTCCGAAAACTGGTTTAAACCGTCTCTTCCATCAAATCTTTTTACTCTTCCTAACTTTACCCTAGTTCGCAATGATCGTTTAAATAAACGAGGGGGTGGTGTTTGTATATATGTTCGTAATAATCTTTCTTTTAAGATTGTAACACAGTCGCCAGGTGTTTATTCGGGAAACTTCGAACACCTCTTCCTTGAAATTAATATGCGGCATTCTAAATTTCTTATTTTCTAGATAACTTTTGTCCTTCTTATAACGACATTATCATAATGGGCGACTTTAATACCTGCCTTATCAAAAATGACAGCAGATCTCTTAAATTAAAATCGTTGATCTCTTCTCTTAATATGACCATACTTCCCTCATCTGAAACATACTTTCCTCCTACCTTTAACCCTTCTCTCCTCGATCTAATCATTGCATCTAATCACGATTGCATAACAGTTCATGGACAGCTTACTGCACCTTTCTCCTATCATGACCTTCTCTTTCTCAGCTATAACTTGCGAACACCTAAGCGTAAAAGGAAGGTAATTCTGCTTCGCAATTTAAAAGCCATTAATTTACCTGATCTTCTGAATGATGCTTCTAATCTTGATTGGTCCTTGGTATTTAATTCTAATAATGTTGATGACAAAGTGAAATACTTTACCGAGTTACTTATAAAACTTTATGACATTCATGCCCCCCTAAGACCGGTTAAAATTAGACATTTTCCTGCGCCGTGGCTTACACCCGTAATAAAAAGCGTAATGAACAAACGGAATAAGGCAAAGAAAAATTGTAAAAGACATCCGACATCTGATAATATTGCTGTCTATAAAAAGTTGCGTAATGTATGCAATAGGATGTGTAGGGATGCCAAACGCCGATTCATTTTTTCTTCAATTGCTAACTCCTCATCTACACAAACGTGGAGATTTCTGAAATCACTAGGTGTGGGGAAGTTTTCTGACAACTCTAACTGTACTGTTGATATAAATGCTCTTAATGTGTATTTGTCTACTCCTCCTATCACTCCTTCTACTGTTAAAAAGTCCTCTGCTCTTAAAATACTCTCCAGTACCAGCCTACCTGCTTGTGACTTCTTCCAATTTCAAAAAATCTCTGTGATGGATGTTAAGAAGAGTATCCTTTTCCTCTTTAATAACAATCTTCTCAGTCCCTTCCAGTCTGGTTTCCGTCCTTTTCATATCACTGTTACTGCTTTACTCAAAGTCACTGATGATATTCGGTACGCTATGAACAATAAACAGTTAACAGTCTTGATACTGTTAGATTTCAGCAACGCTTTTAATTCAGTTGACTTTGAGATATTGCTTGGCATCCTACGCTCTCTTAATATATCTTCACCTGTGATTGATTGGTTCCATTCTTATCTTAATGGTCGCCAACAAAAAGTTCGAGTTGATGAGGTGTTTTCAGATTGGGCTCAGCTTTCTGCAGGTGTACCTCAAGGTAGTGTGTTATCTCCTTTACTTTTTTCTGTTTTTATTAATGAAATCACTAAATCTCTTTCCTCTCACTTCCATCTTTATGCAGACGATTTGCAACTTTATAGACATGCAATAGTATCAGAATTTGACGGTGCTATTCGAGCTATTAACGAGGACCTCGCTAAGATCAAGGACTGGTCAGAAACGTATGGGCTCTTAGTTAATCCGGTTAAATCACAAGCTCTAGTTATTGGAAGTAGGCCAATGCGAAATCGTATTGACTTTAGTGTTCTGCCACCAGTTGATTACAATGGAGTACCTATTCCTTATAACAACACTGCAAAAAATTTAGGTCTTATCCTTGATGGTAATCTTAACTGGTCGGCACACATTAATGACGTCAGTCGCCGTTTACACAACTCTATTCATTCCCTTAAGAGATTGCAGAATTTCCTCCCTTTGCGTACCAAGATAATGTTGACGCAATCTTTGTTACTTCCCCTTCTCGACTACGCGGACGTGTGCTATTTAGATGCATCTGAGGAGCTGCTTGACAAATTAGATCGTCTTCAGAACTTGTGTATCCGTTTTGTATATGGGTTGCGCAAGTTCGATCATGTCTCAGATTATCGTCGGCAATTAAAGTGGCTCCCTATTCGTTTTCGCCGGAATGTACATATGTTAACCATTCTTTTTAAAATATTAAATGGTTTTTCTCCCAAATATTTGCGAGAACGGTTTGTCCCTTCTCCTCCTAGTACAAGACCAAGTCGATCCTGCAAGTCAAAGAAATCACTGACCATTCCCCCTTTTAACACTATTTTTTATAGAAAATCCTTTACAATCGCTGCTGCTCGTTTGTGGAACTCACTTCCCGATACTATAACAAAAAATACAACTTCCGTAAACTCGCTTAAAAAGAAACTGAAAAAGCACTATTTATCACTTATAAATTAATGATTAATATATATATATAATTTTATTTATATAATAATTTTTTGTTGCTTATATATTTATTGTACGTATTATTTATATATTTTATAATGTAAAATTCTATTAATATATTCATTTACCACATTTGTACCTATACCACAATCTAATATGTTCTCCCAACACTCTTAGGGCTGCTGGAAGAGATCGCTTATAGCGATAAGCTTTCCTTTGTACACATTTTTTTCTTAAAATAATGTATCTGTTAACTTGTGGTACATAAATAAATAAATAAATAAATAAATAAAACAAAATTATACATTTTAGTAAAAATTAAAGTACTAGAACCTGATATGCACTATTAATAGTAATCTATGATTTGCTCATAAGGATTTATCCAAAATAATATTTTTAATCCACATTCTACAATTATTCCTTGTCCTTTCCCAAGAAATTACCGCATGTTTTCGTATACCAAAGACTACTAACAAATATGCAATGTTCGTATATGGTATAAGAGTATAAGAGTAAGACTTAGTGTTGCCATCTTAGTGGATTTTCCACTAAAACTGGTGGTTTTAACTACCCACTTAGTGGCCAAATATTGCTTTTAGTGGCTAGTGGTTTTTTTTGGTGGTCTTTGTAAAATATATTAGCAGTTAAAAGTTAGATTTACTTCCATTATACGATGATTTTTATATATCTGTATCGTTTTCCTTTTCGAATATGCATATATACATTGGTGTACAAGCTTAAATCCACTGTTTGCTCATGGTTGGTGTTAAATGTTAGTGAACATATGAATCGGATATGACCATGTCATATTTTTATTTTTAACAGTACCACCTCGGTCGACAATATTGAGTCAACATTATTTGTCATTTCATACAAAATTCTAATTCATGAGAATCCTAAACAAAAAACCGTGGTGGTCATCCCAGCCGACCTTCAACATCCACTCCTAGACGGAATCACTTCGGGCGGAGGACGATGCTGCGCGTATGGTGCCATCAGCGGGGCATAATTATCTTTAATATTTAAAAAAGTAATCTAAAGTATATATATTCCGAATCTCGGAAACGACTCCAACGATTGTCCTGAAATTCAGCATGTAGGAGGTTTTGGGGGAAAAAAATTGATCTAGCTAGATTAGTTAAAATTTATCTAGTTAGATAGAGAACACTAACATTTATATTGAATTGAATTTTCGCCATTAACTGTCAAGTCGACGTAGCTTATTCGGTTAACGGGCAGCCTCGAGAAATGTGAATGTCAAGGATCGATCTCACCTAAATAATTGTTTTTTCTTTTTTTTAAGTTTTTTTTTGTAAAAAATTACCGAGCGAACCTCGGTCACCCAGATATTCTATTATAAAGTGCTGAAATCTGTTGAAACTATCGAAGTGCACCGGTACCACCGATAGATAATAAAATTGTAAGGTGCTATGAAGGAAAAAAGGCCAGAATATAAGCTAATTTTCCTCCATGACAATGCTCCGTCACACACATCAAAAAAGTTCAAAATTACTTAGAGACACTCAACGTTAGATGCTACTCCATACCGCTTATTCACTAGAACTGGCCCCATCCGACTATCATCTGTTTTCGTCGGTGTGCCATTTGCTCGCTGAGCAGTTCGATTCTTACGCGAGACGTCCAAAATTTGCTCGAAAAGTGGTTTGCCTTTAAAAATGATCAATTTTTTTGGTATGTTATCCATATATTACCTGAGAGATGACAAAAATGTATATTTTGAATGAAATTATCTTTTTTCCTTCCTATGAAAATATGTTTTTTTTTTGAAAAAAAAAAGCGGATTTAAGCGTGTATACCTGGTAGATATTAACTTTGCTTGAGTAGACATAACTGATCGGCAAGAATTAGTTTTCTACGTTTCTGTACACGGGAGGATTTTCCACCTAATATTTTTCTAAACTTATACTTTATACGCGGGGATTTCTCACTTCATTTTTTTTTTGAATACTTCATTTTTTATTGCTCGCTGAACAGCAGTTCGATTTTTACGCGAGACGTCCAAAATTGGCTCGAAAAGTGGTTTGCCTCGACAAATGAACAATTTTTATTGGTATGTTATCCATATATTACCTGAGAGATGACAAAAATTTATATTTTGAATGAAGTTATCTTTTTTCCTTCCTATGAAAAAATGGTTTTTTTTTTGAAAAAAAAAACGCGGATTTTAGCTTGTATACCTGGTAGATATTTACTTTGCTTGAGTAGGCATAACTGATCGGCAAGAATTAGTCGTCTACGTTTCTCTACACGCGAGTATTTTCCACCTAATATTTTTCTAAACTTATACTTTATACGCGGGGATTTCTCACTTCATATTTTTTTCTGAATACTTATACTTAAAAGTAAGAAGGGTTCATCTTTCAGTAACGCTCATGGGCTCATAATTATTAATTTTGGTTCGTATTAACTGAGTGAATTTATTAACGCGTAACTATGCAAAAATCACGCAACGGGATTCTTGGCTCGTAAGTATCTGAAATACTACGGGTCGAGTATCGAAATGCAAATTTTGTGATATTAATTTGTTAATTTTTTAATAAGTAATAATAGGGGAAACTAATTATTTGTATATTTATTTTCTTTCATAAAACAAAAATTGTTTTAGTGGAAAATTTAGCGGTTAGCAGTCATTTAGAGTGTAAAATTTCTGTTTCTTAGTGGTTTTCTGGTGGTTTTGAAAGTTGAATCTAGTGGGAAGCTTATTATACTGTTGGCAACACTGGACTAAGACTATAGACAAGTTTTATTCGTTAAAACAAATATATTAAGATATATACTAAATAAATCTCGGCAGTTAATTTTTCTGAGAATAAAGTTTTTATCGAATTGCGATTGTATTGTATCGCCCGATCAATTAGTTTATATGAATTTTTAGTATTCAGCTTTATTACTTGACAGTAATATAATTCAATGTTATAAATTATAATATATTTGTGTGCCGGTTTGTATAAGTGAGAAACAGTTCGAATCCTAATGTTATTTTATTGTTCTGTTTGTGACGCTAACGTACCTAATAATGAATACAATATATTACAACACTTTAGAGGGCGACGTCACACAGAAAATTCTGATAATTCGATCAACCGTAATGAAAACTATTACTGTTCCTTGTGTGATGTTTTTCTACCTAATAACGATTTTAATATTTGGCAGCATAACAATGGGAAAGCTCATGAGCATTATTGTGCGAGCTCGTCTTCTGAATCTGTTCGTTCCGGCCCTTACTATTGTGAGTTATGTGATGTTAAATTAACATTTAACGACTTTAATATACGTCAGCATTTAAGAGGGAGACGTCACGTTGAGAATTTATGGGATTCTGTAAATCACGATTCTATAGGGCGCTGTGAAGTTTGTGACGTTTATGTGCCAAATAATAAGTTTAATTTTGTTCAGCATTGGAGGGGAGATCGTCATATTGACAATGTCCTGAATTAAGGATCAGAGTTTAGATGATATGGTCAAATGATTGTTACCTATACTAATAGATATATATGCAGGACTGTATCTCAATAAATTATGTGACAAGATGAAACTTATATAAATAAATATATGGGAAACTTACACACATGGCCGACCATCCCCAAAGTAACTTAATACTTGTGTTATGGACAGACAATCAGTGATTATATACTTATATATTTTTTAAATACATAAATACAAATATACCACCCAGACTCGAAGAAGAAAAAATTCATTTATAGAAAATGTTGGCCCTCAACAGGAATCGAATCTGCGACCCGCTGAGCAGAAGGAAGGGTCACTACCCACTGCTCCAACAAGCCAGTCAAATACTATCTTTAAAAAATACAAAAAGATATTATTTATTTAAAGATAGTCAAATACTATCTTTAAATAAATAATATCTTTGTCAAATCACACATAAAAGAGAGAGTTTGGCCGTAAAGGACTAGATTCCAGGCCGTTAATAAACTAATAAAAAAAAAAAAGAGACATAGAGTACCAGTCTTATCCTATTTCACTGCTAGGCATTGGATTCATATCCTTTTTGGGGAGAAGGGTTGGAGCATGGACCAATGATGCTGCTCCGCGCTGTTTCATTTGTTTTCTCTTTATTGTAATATTTCACTATTTATTCTAGCTTCCTTACTCTAGTATAATTAAGAATTTACAATAGAATTATTTTGCTATAATCTGCTATACAATGAAAATATATGTTGCTAAATGTAGAGTGTACTATTCGTTCTCATACATGCAGAATTTGTAAGAACTCATGCACTATCCAACTGATGAATAATATACAAGCACTGCACACATTCACCACCACAATCTCAACAATTGTTTCGCCCAGTAACCAAAGCATCATCAGGAGATAGACTCCACGACAAAATTGCTTTGCTGTGCGATTTTGCTATAAATTGTCAAGTCAGCGTAGCTTTTTCGGGGAACGGACGGTCTCAAGAAATGTGAATACCTAGAATCAAGCCCCAACCTACGAATTATTTTTTCTTTTGCTTTAAGTTTTTTTTTAAATTACTGAGCAAGGTGAGGTCAACCATGTACTTTATTTTTAACTGCCATTCCATACTTTTAGTACAGTGATTCTCAACCATTGTGCCGCAGCACTTTTGTGTGCCGCCAAATTTTGCAAATATATAATAATGTTAATATTATTAAATTATATCATTTAAAAAGAAAAATATTTTTATTATTAGCTTGTAATTAATCCCTTAATAAATGTTTAGTTATTATTTTAGTATATATTAGTTTATTTTGTATATTTAAAATTTTTGTCGTAAACTATTTATGCAGTGTGTTGTAGTAAGTAAATAACTTTTATCTTTTTGTATGTGCTGTCAAATTTTGAAATAGTTAAATATGTGCCGCGACAAAAAAAGGTTGAGAATCACTGTTTTAGTACATTATGACAGGGCTTCTTAAACTGTGGATGGCAAGACTACTGAAAGGGGCGTCGCAAAGATCTGATACTTTTCCATTATTATTGATACAACTACATGGCTGCAGCTGTCCTTTAAAGAACTTTTTTAACAAAGATTTATTGATATTTCTCCTCCTAAGTTCCTTCATTACCCCTTTTCATTAAATTTAATTAAATAGATTTTATTAAATTTATGATTGGTTGGTTTATAACAATTATAAATAAAATTTTAAAATTAGTATACACACTAAATACAAATATAAATACAAATAAAAATCATACAAAATACACTAAAAAAAAAATACAAAAAATAAAGTAAAATTGTGCGATATTACATCTACATCTACGGTTAATATATATTTCGTTATATGGAGGAGGGGGTCGTTTAAAATTTCCTAAGCTTGAAGGGGGTTGCTATATAAAAAAAGTTTAAGAAGCCCTGCATTATGACATAAGTAGTTAGGTATGTTTAGAGTAGTGTGTAGTAATGTGAATGAAGAGGCAAAAATCTAAAAGATTTTAAAATTAATGTAAGAAACATGAACCAAATTTTTAGTATTATAAAATCATAGACTATAAGCAATAAGTGAAAACAGTTATGTTAGTTAAATATGTAAGTTTATATTTTTGTTACACGCAAAGTAAATTATTTTTTTATAAATGTTTCGTGTATTTTATTATCCTACTCATCATCTTCCTGCCCTTATTCCACTCTATGTGGGGTCAGCACAACATGTTATAAATATGTTGTCACATGATTTGGCTGCGTTTTTACGACAGGCCGCCTGCCTGATATCAACTTACCTCTGTCGTATTTTGCGACACCTCGGTAAGTAAAAGGGTGGTCTATTCTACTAAACCGGATACAACAGCGTGGGTCAACTTACCTTAGTCGCATTTTACGACACCTCGGTAAGAAATGAGCTTGGTCTATTCTACTCAGCCGGATACCACACCGGTAGGAACTTTTGGGAGAGAAAAATGGATCTGGCTAGGTTTTATTTAAAAAAAAAAATATTTTATCCCTGTTTTTGGGCATAAAAAAAAACAAAATTTTTGCGATTTTGGTTGTGGAGTCTATCTCCTGATGATGCTTCGGTTGCGGGGCGAAACGATTGTTGAGTTTGTGATAGTGAACGTATATAGTGCTTGTGTATTGTGGTGGCGGTGGTGGAGGTTAGTGCATGTGTTTTACGAATCCTGCATGTATCAGGTATGATAACCGATTATCCACTCTACATTTAGCAATATATATATTTTCTATTTTACTTCATCGCGGATTATAGCAAAATAATTTTATTATTCTTCTTCTTCTTCAACCGATGGACGTCCACTGCTGGACATAGGTCTCCTCATGGGATTTCCAGAACACACGATTTTGTGCCGCTTGTATCCAGCGGCTCCCCGCGACCCTTTTGAGGTCGTCTGTCCATCTAGCAGGGGGTCTTCCGACACTGCGCTTTCCGGTGCGGGGTCGCCATTCCAACACTTTGAGACCCCAACGTCCATCGGTTCTCCGCACTATGTGCCCCGCCCATCGCCACTTCAGCTCCACTTCATTATTACTTATTACTCCATTTTATTATTACTTATGTACTATGGATCTCCGCAAAGTAACGCCTAATTCTATAAATTATTTAATTTATTGAATATATACAACACAATTTTCGCCCAGAAATATCAAGTCAGCGTATTTTATTCGGGCAACGGGTGGTCGCGAGAAATGTAAATACCTAGGATCGAGCCCCACCTACCCTATTATTTTTTATTTATTTTTTTGAAGTACCTTTTTTATTTTACGCCGTGTGGTATCCGGCTGAATAGAATAGTACCACCCTCTTCTTACCGAGGTGTCGTAAAAGGCGACTAAGGTAAGTCGACCCGCCGTGTGGTATCCGGCTGAGTAGAATAGACCAACCTCATTTCTTACCGAGGTGTCGTAAAAGGCGACTAAGGTAAGTTGACCCACCGTGTGGCATCCGGTTAAGTAGAATAGACCACCCTCTTTCTTACCGAGGTGTCGTAAAATACGACAGAGGCAAGTTGACGTCAGGCAGGCGGCCGGTCGTAAAAACGCAGCCAAATCATGTGACAGCATGTTTATAACATGTTGTGCCGACCCCACTTATAGTGGGATAAGGGCAGGAGGATGATGAAGTACCTTTTTTATTTTAAAAAAAATTACCGTCAAGCGTACTCTTCTTTATTATTTAAATGAGTTAATATTCCGAATCTCGAAAACGTCTCCAACGATTTACATGAAATTTAGTATGTAGGGTGTTTGGGGAAGAAAAATGGATGTACCTAGGTTTTATTTGAAAGAAACGTCGTTTTATCCCTGTTTTTAGGCATTAAAAAAACTATGAAAATAGGAATACAAAGAAACTTATATTTGCACTGAAAAAAATGATAAAATAATTAGGCGTTACTTTGCGGTGATCCATAATACAAAAGTAATAATAAAATTATTTTGCTATTTTCTTCGCGGATTATAGCAAAATAATTTTATTATTACTTTTGTAAATGACAAAATGATGAATATTGAAAATGACATTTGAGCTGTCAAATGCAAAGCTGTGATTGTCTAATGGTAACGACCAAAAAAGTATGAACTTTTTTGGTCGTTACCTGGGATCGATTCCCACCTGCGCATTTTTTAATTGCATTTGCATTACTCAGGTACTTTATTTTAAATACCGTCGAAACTGGCAACTCGGGTTACCTGGAACATAAAAAACTTGTATATTTTTTTTTATATTAAATAAATACTAGCTTCCCCACGGCTTCCCTGCGTGAAAATAAGTCATTATCCTCCTGCCCTTATCCGTTTCTAAGTGGGGTCGGCACAACATGTTATAAACATGTCACATGATTCGGCTAGGTAATATGTCGTATAAGTAAGTAGCGGCCTGTTACTATCCCACTGCTGAGAATAGGCCTCTTCTCTCCGTTTTTTGGAGAGAAGGTTTGGAGCTAAGACCTACCACGCTGCTCCAATGCGGATTGGTAGGTTACACATATCTCCAGGATTCTCTAGAGATATGCAGGTTCCCTCACGATGTTTTCCTTCATCGAAAAGCGTGTGATAAATTGCAATCATCAATTAGACACATAAGTTTTAACAGAAAAACTCATTGGTGTCTGCCCGGGTTTGAACCCGTGACCTTTTCGAAAGAGTCGGACGGTGTTACCGCTGGGCTACCACAGCTTATATGTCGTATATTACCTCAGTAATAAAGGTGAAGTTAGAGGGCGGTCTATTCTACTCAGCCGGATACCATACAGCGAGTCCACTTACCTTAGGCGCCTTTTACAACACCTCGGTAAGAAATAAGGTTGGTCTATTCTACTCAGCCGGATACCACACGGCGGGTCAACTTACCTGAGTCGCCTTTTACGACACTTTGATAAGAATGAGGGTGATCTATTCTACACAGCCGGATACCACACGGCGGCCGCGTGGATGTATGTTACGCTTTCACGGCATATCCGCTGAACCAATATAGATGAAATTTGGCACAATTATTATTTATACACCGGAATAACATATAGGCTATAGAAATCCTGTTAATACTACAGGAATAGGTAGACACTGAAGGCGCCATCTATTATCAACATATCCTGACTATCAACATATATTGACTGGCCCGTTGGAGCAGTGGGTAGTGACCCTGCCTTCAGCTCCGCGTGTCGCGGGTTCAATTCCCGCCGAGGGCCAACATTTTCTAGAAATGAATTTGTTGGTCTCTGAGCCTGGGTGTATATTTGTATTTAAGTATGTATTTAAAAAGATATATAAGTATATATTCACCAGTTGTCTGTCCATAACACAAGTATTAAGTTACTTACTTTGGGGACGGGCGACCGCGTGTGTTAGTGTTCCATATATCACGGTACAACATTAAAAAAAAGCTATTAAATTATAAATGTTAAAGTATGTCAGTCTGTCTGTCTCGATTTTACGTCTAAAAATAAATCGCTTACCTCGTCCTCGTCGTATGTGAGTCTCTGCATTTAATGTACTGTAGAACTTTATCTTCATCTCCCGCTTCTGATATCTTTGTTATGGCTCGGGGAAGTCCCGTTAGAAATGGCGCAGATTGCATGCATGGCTGTCTGCTTACTAATTCTAACTCTATAAAAGAATATAACAAGTTTATTTTTAATATTTAAATGATTTAATCTTGTATGTATATCACTATATAGTATAAAACAAAGTAACATTCTTCGTTTGTCCATATATCCCTATATATGCTTAAATCTTTCAAACTACGCAACAGATTTTGATGCGGTTTTTTTTAATAGATAGAGTTATTCAAAAGAAAGGTTTATATGTATAATAACATCCAATATGGAGTAGAGAAATTCTGTAATTTTTGTGGTTTCTAAATAATTACATTTTTTTCCGCTTACATTGCAGAGATTTATTAAAATGATGTACTAAGTATTTGTACACCTTGAAAAGGTCTACAGAAAACTTCGCGATGGTATATGTCTCTTATGGATAACTCACAATAGCATTTTTTGTCATTTACTTTTTACGAAAATGCCTTATTTTCGAAGCAATTTTTATACAATACAGCATTAATCCTTATCCAATTAAGTACCTTAAATACATTGTTGATTTAATATAGATGAATATGTCCGTTTACAGCATGTAATTTAAGTGAACATTTTTAAAGATATTACAGATTTAAAATATTGCGGCAGCGCGCCGCGTGTCTATACATAGCGCGCCGAAGCCCGCGCTTCGTCCTATAGCACTTCGAATTTACAGTTATGAATAAATCAAAACTAATGGATCGATTTCAATAATTTTTTTCACTGGGTGACATGGGCTATATACTTTATACCTTTATATACTTTACCACTTTATGTTTATATTGGTTAGAGTTGTCTATTCTACTCAGCGGGATACCATAAGAGAATGATAGAAGTGAATGGAAGACAAAAACATGTACAGACCACTAAGAGAGTGTGATATGGCCAGGAGAATGATGCTAGTATATCCTATACTTACTTTCTGTTGGATGTCTGCATTTGAACATTCTCAAGTGGCATACACTGAGAAACGTGCGGTGGATGTTGTGTTGACACCTGGCACAGATCATCATATCTCTAGCAGGACACTCACGTGGACAGTTGGCCTTGTACTCCGTGACATTAGCTAGAAAAAGATGGTTCTAGACTCGGCTATGACCTTCTGCGAGGACGTTATCTCGCGAAAGGAGTCGGATGGATCCGAGAAGTTGAGTTCTAAGATTCGATCGTTTGCCGCCCTAACTGGGACCTTCTGGGCGCTCTGAACGGGGTTTATCTCTGGTGCTCTCGATGCATCGTCTAGCGTAGGGAGGGGCCAATTTTAGAGAGGCTCGAATATGGAGGTTGGTCCTTGGATCCGATCCGCCACAGGCGACTCACTCAAGCCTATCGCATGCCGCTCTTAGGGGCATCTTCTGGCGTCCCGAACGGTGTTTATCGGACGCCCACCTAAACGTCCCCAAAGCGGCCAATGCATCTCTGGGAGCTCCCGTTCGGAGCGCCCAGAACGTCCCCGTTAGGGCGGCATACGATAGGCAGGGAGAGGGACACTTTAAGAGGCCCCGACCCAGAGGTGACGCACTCTGGGAGCAATATAAAAATCGAATATTGTTGTACATCCCTAGTGTTGTGATGACGTAGAATAGACCACCCTCTTCCTTACCGAGGTGTCGTAAAACACGACAGAGGTGAGTTGACGTCAGGCAGGCGGCCGGTCGTAAAATACGCCAAATCATGTGACAGCATGTTTTTAACATGAACATGATGATGACGTGTGGTGATGACGTGTATTAGCGAGCTGAGATTGCGTCGTAGTCACATTTTTCATGCGTTACAATTAAGAACAGTGTTCGTAGTGCGAGTTTTTTTTAACCTATTCGATATTAGCGTGACGCAATTTGTAGCAGGGTCTTCTCGTTTACTCCCCGGGTGGGGGTAAACGTGGTGCGGGCCTCGGGGAATTCCTCTCTACCCGGGCATCTCCTCGCGGGCACTTAAGCCCGGTATGTGTTGCGGCCGTAGGCCGAGGTCACCTAGGTGACCCAAAGGTGTCGGTATTTGGGCCGTAAGCCCAGGTCACCTAGGTGACCTAATGGTTGTCTTGTTCGGTGGGGAGGTCAGGGAATGGTAGCTCCCAGACCTCGGGGTCAATTTCGGTGGTGTCTCGTCCGGTGGTGTCTTGATCGGGTAGGTGTGTCATGTCCGGTGTATTCGCCCTTTCGCCCGTAGCGTCGTCCTCTTCGTCGCCGTCGTCATCCGCATCGGGCCGCGGAGACGGTGATCGCAGGAGCTCGCGAGGCAGGGAACGTCCAATTTGTATGGCGCAATTTGTAATATGTATAGCAATCACTAGATGTCGCTATTGCAGCGTGATACAAATTGGCGTTACTTGGCGATACGCTAACGCGATCGAGTAGGTTAAAAAAACTCGCACTACGCACACAGAGCATAGAACCTTTGTCTTCATCAATAACGTCATAATCAGCACCAACATTATCCGTATCATGTTCGACATCTTGACTCTCCATTGTAAGGTTGTAATTTAATTTCTCTCTATAATCGTCGAGACGGCCATTATTATTTTCAACTACTTCTTCAAGCTGAAAACGAGTATTGGACAAAATAATAAAATTACTTTTCATCATCTTCCTGCCCTTATCCCACTCTAAGTGGGATCGGCACATGTCAAACATATTGTCACATGATTTGGCTACGTATTTTACGACCGGCCGCCTGCCTGACGTCAACTTATCTTAGTCGTATTTTACACCTCTATAAGAAAAAGGGTGGTCTATTCTGCTTAACCGGATACCACACGGTGAGTCAACTTACCTTAGTCGCCTTTTACGACAACTCGGTAAGAAATGAGGGTGGTACTATTCTATTCAGCCGGATACCACACGGCGTATTTACAGGTCTGTTTATGCCCTTCTTATTCTAAGTATAATAACTCTATGGTTCGTTTGTTCGCCATCTTTGCTCTATGGTAACAAAAAGTCACATATCCCATCAGCCAGAGGTCTTCAATCTTTAATAATTCTAGGAACCCTTTGAGTCTATGGCTACTTCAAGTATAATAACACTATGGTGGCGTTTGCTCGCCATCTTTGCTCTATGGTAACAAAAGATTCACATATCCTATAAGTCAGAGGTCTTTAACCTCATATTTCTAGGAACCCACTAAGTCTATGGCTCCCCGACTTTATGTATAACTCTATGGCGAGAACCAATTTATTAAATAAACTTAACCTTATCAAAATTTGGTTCTTCATCCTCCATTAAATTATGAACCTCAGCATCCAAGGCTTGCTTTCCATAATTGTCATTATCGTTCTCCACGTCACCCATATCTCCATCGCCAATATAATCATCTTTATTATCTGCGAATTTCTCAACTTGATTATTACTATAACGCAATTAAATCATAATTACAAACTTTAAAAAATAGTAGCTGTCTGTTACTATCCCACTGCTGGAAATAGGCCTCTTCTCTCCGGTTTTGGAGAGAAGGGTTGGAGCTAAGACCTACCACGCTGCTCCAATGATTGGTAGGTTACACATATACACTAGAACTCTCTAGAGATATGCAGTTTTTCTTCACCGAAAACCGTGTGATAAATTGCAATTATCAATTAGACACATAAGTTTTTAAGTTTAAAAAAACTCATTGGTGTCTGAAAGGGTTGAACCCGTGACCTTCTCGAAAGAGTCGCACACTATTAGGATAGAAACTTATTTATAAAATTAGGCGTTACTTTGTGGAGGTCCATAATACAAAAGTAATGAGAATATTATTTTGCTATAATCCGCGATAAAAGGAAATATATGTAATGCTAAATGTAGAGTGTATTATTCGTTTTATTATTCTGATACATGCAGAATTTGTAAGAACTCATGCTCTACCCGATACCGATGACAACAATACACAAGCACTGCACACATTCACAACCAAAATCTTACCAATTGTTTTGCCGCGTAGCCGAAGGATTGTCAGGAGGCGAAACAATTGTTGAGATTGTGGTGGTGAATGTGTGCAGTGGATGGCAGAAAACTGGTGAATATATACTTATATACACAGGCTCAAAGGCCAACAAATTCATTTATAGAAAATGTTGGCCCTCGGCGGGAATCGAACCCGCGACCCGCGGACCCACTGCGCCAATGGGCCGGCAAATAAATATGCTTTACGTATACCTCTTATAATTAATTTAAACTTTTCTGTAGACTGCTCCAGTATGGATTGCGGAATTTTATTGTATCGCGAATACAGAGAACATCGATAGAGTTGCTAACTCTGCTGATTTTGTTCCGCTTGTATCCAGTGGCTCCCCGCTACCTTTTTGAGGTCGTCAGTCCATCGCCATTTCGTCGTCGTCAGTCCGTTTCCATTCCAACACTTTAAGATCCTAACGCCCATCGTTTCTCCGCACTATGTGCCCCGTCCATCGCCACTTCAGTTTCGACACACGCTGAGCTATGTCGGTGACTCTGGTTCTTCGACGGATCTCATTTTGTAGAGATACTCCGATCATAGCTAGCTCCATCGCTCGCTGAGTGACTCATCTTTCTTATGAGGCTCATAGTATGAGCTTACAGGGGTGTAAGGCGGAAATTAGTCCTAGTCAGTCTCCACAATTGTCAACTTCACCTGCACATGGTAAACACTTACCAACGAGGCACTGGCGACCGACTAATGGTGGTATAAACATTCTATAGTATATATAGATATAGTATATATAGTGGGCAGCAGCGCTGTCGATACAAGATGGTCAGAATTACGACCAACCCGCATGCCAAATGAGGTGATTATTGGCAAATCCTTCACATGTCAAAATTATGCATATATTAATGTTTTTTTTTCCTTTTTCAATACAAATAAATACAATTAAATACTTACTTACTCGTATATCTCTTTTGGCCCTTTGATTTTCTGAAACATATTAGGGTAAAGTATAATATATCATAATTCTCCTGCCCTTATCCCACTCTAAGTGGGGTTTTTCTTAACAAATGCGGATTATAGAGCCGAACAAAAGGACAAAAGCTTGCGGGTCCTGCTTTGCGCCTTGCCAAGGTACGCAAGTTGTTTGTGGGTTTGGGTATTCTATAATCAATTTTGACCAGTCATATTTAGCTTTGCTATTACAGCAGTTTAAAAAAACTGTTCAAGGGAGGCTCACACAGAAAGTTCGCTATACGGTTGAGGATTATTTGTTCGACCCTGTCCAAGATCGTGATGACTAAATGTAACTAGTTATAAGTGTTATCTTGAAAAGAGCAACCGCCGAGTTTCTTGCTGGCTCTTCTCGGTAGGAACAGCTTTCCGAACCAGCAGTAGAGTTGACGATTCAAAAGCACTTGTTCACAAGTTTACTTAAATAAAGAATATTTTGAATTTGAAAATTTTAATTAAAAAAATAATTCTATATATCTTTAATATTTAAATGAGTTAATCTTGTATATATATATATTTTCCGAATCTCGGAAACGGCTTCAACGATTTTCTTGAAATTCAGCATGTAGGAGGTTTTGGGGGAGAAAAATTGATCTAGCTAGGTTTTAAAAATATTGTTTTATCCCTATTTTTGGGCATTAAAAACACCAACATTTATATTGAATTGAATTTTCGCCATTAACTGTCAAGTCGACGTAGCTTATTCGGGGAACGGGCAGCCTCGAGAAATGTGAATGCCAAGGAACGATCCCAACTAAATAATTGATTTTTCTATTTTTTAAGTTTTGTATTTTTTACAAAATCACCCAGATATTATAAATAATCTGTCATTACTTTGTACAGTAATTTATGATATGTTTGGTTAATTTAGATTTTTGTATAATTATGAAACTACTAGATACTTACGGGTGATCGCCGTGTGGTATCCGGCTGAGTAGAATCGACCAACCTCATTTCTTACCGAGGTTTCGTAAAAGGCGACTAAGGTAAGTGGATACACCGTGCGGTATCCGGTTTAGTAGAATAGACCACCCTCTTTCTTACCGAGGTGTCGTAAAAGCCGACTAATGTAAGTTGACGTCAGGCAGGCGGCCGGTCGTAAAAACGCAGCCAAATCATGTGCGAGCATGTTTACAACATGTTGTGCCGACCCCACTTAGGGTGGGATAAGGGCAGGAAGATGATGATACTTACTGGTGATATAACTATCTCTTATACCATGATCGCATATTTTCATAGGTACAACGTAGGCCTTGACACCTGAAACGAATTTTATCTACATCAAATCTTTTTATATTTAAATGAGTTAATCTTACTATATGTATATGTATATATTAACTCATTTAAATAATAAAGATTTTTAACGTTACGTTAAGATAAACGGTGGGGGTTTAACCTATTACTATATACTTTCGCTTGCTTGGGTGATTGGGTGGGGCGAAACAATTGTTGAGTCTGTGGAAGACCTGAGTGGATAGATGTACTCAAAACCTCTCCTATCTCTTTTTTTGGATACTGCGCCTATCAGACTAGGAAAAATTTAACTGCTCATTTATCAATGAACTCGGGGTTAGATTATTTCTAAAGTGTTCCAAAATATTTAAAAATGGTTACGGCATAATCATTCCAACCACTTAATACAAAAATTACTGAAAAACTATAGATAATTTATAAAATTAGGCGTTAGTTTGCGGGATAATACACAAGTAATAATCAAATTATTTTGCTATAATCGTGGATTATGATAAACTATAGATCAATAAGCGAAGTAGAGTGTATATAGACGAAAGTTTTAAAATATCTACTTAATCTTACCTAGTAAACACTTTGTACGTAAGACTTCACAATTATTGAAAGCCACTATTAAAACCTCTTTATCTTTTGTATCGTTATTTATTAATTTCACACAAAAAGGATTTGCATATTTTTCACACTTCAAGTTGTTACAATCAATTTTACTGTTCGTTTTTGCTTCGTTGCTATTTATTGTTGTATAAACTACAAATAAATATATTGTTACATAGAATAAATACCTATTTATTTATTTATTTCTTGGCACGCCTACTGTTTGTTCGTAAATATTTTATAATTTCATTTATTTTGTAATATCTTTTTGTCTCTGGGCAATTGTTATTTTTTTATTTATCGATATGTGGGTAGCAATGAAGCGCTACTCGCCGATCGGTTCGTCTGTCGCCGTGCGAGTGTCTTCGTGAGCGCGGAAGCTTCGCTAATGGCCGCTCGATGCAACTACGAAGTGTAACCTACCGTCTAAGTTTTAAAAACAAAATATAATATTATCATCGAATGATTAACGAATTAAATGTTTTGTTTAATATTACGAATACTTTGTTCAAACATAAAAGACGAAAATAATTATGTAAGAACAATTTATTAACAACGAATAACGAATACGAATAGTACGAATATGTAAACGAAATATCGAAAGTTAAAAATAGCAGTAACCGATTATTACACACTATTTTTAATTCAGCTGAATAATATTAAACGAATAGATTTTAAGTTAATTTAACGAAATATAAATTAACCTAATATAGTATACGAAGTTACGAACTAGTAAGGATTTCTTACTTTATTTACGAATTAATGGAATACGAAACGAATGGCACTGATAATATTTATAATGGTAAACGGTAGAAATTTACGAAAGCGAATTAAGTTTATTTTAAGAATATATACGAATACGAATTATACGAAAGACAAAATGGCGTCACTCAAAACTGCTTTTTAATCTTTTAAAAAGAATAGAAAATAAATTGCATCCGGCTCGAAGGACCAGATTAATGTAGCGAAATGTTCCTTAATTAAAAGGAACCTGGTCCCTGGACCCTAGGTCGCTGGTAGGTAATTAAAGTGGACTGTATAGGGGGGTTCAGGGCGTTAACTATTTTCTATCCCTCTGGGCAATGCGTAATTTATTACCGATACGTAGCAACAACTCAGCACCACCCACCTTTCGATGCCTTTGTACTGCCACCGTGCACTGGAAGGTTCGAAGTCCTCGAAATGCGCCGGCGGCCGGCCGTTTCTTGTGACGCCAGGGGAAATGTTACTCGCACGAACAGTAACACTTTTACGAGTCCGAAACTCGACACGACACTTTATGTTAGGCACTGCACGTAATATTGCAGACGAATTGTTTACGTTTTTACACTAGATTTGACACGAATAATGTATAGCGATCGAGCGGCCATTAGCTAAGGTTCCGCGCTCACGTCGACACTCGCACGGCGACAGACGAACCGATCGGCGAGTAGCGCTTCATTGCTACCCACATATCGATAAATAAAAAAATAACAATTGCCCAGAGACAAAAAGATATTACAAAATAAATGAAATTATAAAATATTTACGAACACTGTTAATAGGCCAAGCAAACACAAAATTTAAAACATACTTACTAATAAAAGGTGTGAAACAACATTTATAAACTTAATAACAAAAACTAAACACATATTTGAGATTAAAATAATGTACTAATAATTCTTACTCTTAGGTACTACTAGGTACTAATAAAACATAATACCTAGGTATTTCGGTACGTATAATAATAGTAGTTGATAGTATAATAAGTATTATACAAGTATACTAGGTATGTACCTACCAATAATTAATGTAAGAAATGAAATTCGCATTTTAATACTGTATTCAATAGTCTCTTGGTTTACGCTACTATGATTTTTAAAGACATGCATCAGTGCGATTTTATGACTGAATTTATAGCCTTCTTTATTGGTTATAGATTATTTGTTGTAATATCTCTGCTTCAATCTTTAATAAGTTACCAGCAATGTTATTTTATTGATCGTATAGTAAAGGTAGGTCGCCTTTGCCTATTATTTTTGGATATCGGTCATATGAGAGCATTTTTTACAATACAGCTTGTTAATTAATTTTTATTGGAATTATTTATTAATTTTTATATTATATTATTATTATTATAAAATTCTACATTGTTGCATCAATTTTGCCAGTATAATATTCAATACGGAAAACATATATTTAATGACAAAACTAGAAAGAAATAAATTTAAAAAATATATTTGTTGAAGGTCTGTGATTTTATGTTTTGCTTACGGATGTGACATAGACTAGAAAAATCAATTAATAAATAATCGATTTTTTCCCATCGATATAAATCGATTTTTAAAAATCGATTCTTTTGTTATGAAATAATCGATTTTTTAAACTTTTTTTTCTGACTTTTTCAAAAGTTGCCTTTTTAAATATTAATGATTAATTACAATGAAGGCTAATTAAGGTGGACAATTACGAAGAAATAATATCAGATGCGCTGTTTGTGAAAATTGCTTAAAATGTTTAGTTTGGCTAAATTCGTTTCATCCAACAATGCATATCTAATCTTAAAAAGAAGAAAAAGAATAAAAAAGAAAAAGGGTATGCCTAAAAAATCTATTTTAGATAAAAAATAATCGATTATTAAAAATCGATTTCTTGAAAAATTAATCGATTATTTTTTCACTTCGCAATTGCTAATTGTTTAAGTTGTCAAACAACGTAAATAAACGTAATTTTAATAATTTTTGGTGGATAGTATTAATAATGACTTATAGATGATAAAGTTAATAAAAAAGATACATTGCAAAGTTACGTAGTGATGTTGGAACAAATAATATCTTGTTAATATGGAAGAATATTTCTCTACGACACTAAATAGTCTGGTATGTTATTTATTTTAATCAACTAAGCTTCAGCCTAACATTTTGATAATTATAAGTGCTGATTATAGTTCTAAAGTATATGTGATGCGTAACTAGTCCGTGCACGGAGCTATTACTGTCTGAAATCAGTGGCAAATAGAATAGAATTTCTTGAATTCTGAATTCTCTGCTGAATAGAATAGTACCACCCTCATTTCTTACCGAGGTGTCGTAAAAGGCGACTAAGGTAAGTCGACACACCGTGTGGTATCCGGCTGAGTAGAATAGACCTGCCTCATTTCTTACCGAGGTGTCGTAGAAGGCGACTATGGTAAGTTGACCCACCGTGTGGTATCCGGTTGAGTAAAATAGACCACCCTCTTTCTTACCGAGGAGTAGTAAAATACGACTAAGGTAAGTGACGTGAGGCAGGCGGCCGGTCGTAAAATACGTAGCCAAATCATATGACAACATGTTTGTAACATGTTGTGCCAACCCCACTTACAGTGGGATAAGGGCAAGAGGATGATGAGGCTTTTATTTTATGGTGTATTATCTATGGTATAGGCAAGAAATAGCTTAGCGTGTAAAGCGAAAGTAGCTATTACTATGAGTGAAATACATAGTGGGACATAAAGATAGGCATATGGCTAATCAGCTAGCCCGTTGGCGCAGTGGGTAGTCACCATGCCTTCAGCTCCGCGGGTCTCGGGTCTGATTCCCACCAAGGGCCAACATTTTCTATAAATGAATTTGGTGGTCTTTGAGTCTGGGTGTATATATGTATTTAAGTATGTATTTAAAAATTATATAACTATATATTCACCAGTTGTCTGTCCATAACACAAGTATTAAGTTACTTACTTTGGGGACGGACGACCGTGTGTGTCCGTCTGATATATTTATTTATTCATATAGTTTTGAAATAGTGACTTTTATCAATAACAGAGTACTTTGTTACAAAAGTGATAGTTGAATTATTTGTTGAGATTGTCGTAGTGAATATGTGCATTGCTACTAGTAAGGGCTATACTAACAAATGGTATTTTATTGTTATTTCAGAAAACAAAAAACTATGCTAAAATAACCCTAGTCTTAGGTAATGAAAGCTGTGACCTAGACTCTGCAGTTAGTTCACTTGTGTACGCAATATTCCTGCACTGGCAACACCAGCAAATAAAATGTAAAGTGTGCACAGCATCAAAAAGAGTAGAGGATTACAAAGATGACATATTTGTATCTGTTTTGGATGTACCCAGGGAGGACTATCGGTTGAAAACCGAGGTAGCTTATTGCTTTAAACAACATGGAATCACTGAAAAGGATTTGATTTTTAGGTAAAGGATGAACATTAGGAGTTGTAAATTATAATCAAATATCATTTACTTTCTATTCAACATTTTAGCATTTTTGAAATGCCCAAAAACAGGCATAAAAGACATTGTTTATGTAATGAAAGCTAGCTAGATCGATTTTTCTCCCCGAAAACCTACATCTACATGCTGAATCACATGAAAATCGTTGGCCGAGTCCAACCGTTTCCAAGATTCGGTATGTCGACCGTTTGTTTTGAAATTGGTGTAAGTCCATTTGTGAAAAAACTGATATATGACGTAATTTGTTGTAATTCATATGGATGCTCAGTGATCAGTGATTTGTTATTTTTCATTTATTTTATACTAGCTGTGTCCCTCTGTTTTATCTGCGGAAAATTTGCATTGTTTCCCCTTTGTGTTTCCACTACTCGTAAGTTATTTTCCTTGCAACGATTTTAATATTTTTTTGAAAATACATATACACGCATATATATACATATACACATATATATATTATATTATAACAAACAAAATGGTTAGCAATTTTTGAATTTAAAGTATCGTGAGTGGAATTCTTAATTAATGTACAGAAACCGGCTATACTCACCTGTTATTTTATCGAATGAGCCCGACTAGTTTCAAGCCCATACGGGGCTGAACTGAACACATAACGCCGCGTAAAGAGCTCATGAATAAGAGCCCTGTATGGGCTTGAAACTAGTCGGGCTCATCCGATAAAATAACACGTGAGTATAGCCTGTTTCTGTACATTAAATACAAACAAAATGCTTACTTTAAGGTGTATACGAATTTGAACTTGACAGAATGTTATTATAATTCTACAGTGATGATGCAAATATCTTAGAGCTCATGGCGCAGGACAGTTCCAATATGAATGTCACTCTAGTCGACCACCATATACTGTCAAAGAAATACGCACACCTCGCACCTAAAGTCACAGAAGTGATCGACCATCGGTTATTGGATAGGAGCCAGTGGAGGTATAGTGACGAGGTCAGGAGTACTGTTGAGGTAGTCGGGTCCTGCTGCACCCTGGTCGCTCAGAGAGCTAAGGATCTGGGCGCGCTCTTTGCGAGGGACGTGGATTTCTTCAACGCTTACCCGGTGTGCACGGATATGTTACATAGTGAGTTAATTTTCATACTTTATGTGTGTTTCGAGAGAAGTTTCTAGTGTGAGTGGTGAGTTCCATTATACTACTTAGCAATTTACAGTCTTGCCTGAGAAATCTTATAATTTACGTGGGTGCCATCCAGTAAGCGGTTTGATCAATCATTATTGTCGAGTAAGCGGTTTGATTAATTATTATTGTCGAGTAAGTGGTTTGGTCAATCATTATCGTGTAAGTGGTTTGATTAATCATTATTGTCGAGTAAGTGGTTTGGTCAATCATTATCGTGTAAGCGGTTTGAGCAATCATTTTTCTGGGTTAAGCGGTTTGGTCAATCATTATCGTGTAAGCGGTTTGAGCAATCATTTTTCTGGGTTAAGCGGTTTGGTCAATCATTATCGTGTAAGCGGTTTGAGCAATCATTATTCTCAAGTAAGCGGTTTGATCAATCATTGTCGGGTAAGCGGTTTTGTTTAATCATTATTCTCGAGTAAGCGGTTTGGTCAATCATTATCGTGTAAGCGGTTTAGTCAATTATTATCGTGTAAGCGGATTGAACAACCATTATTATCGAGTAAGCGGGTTGATTAAGCATTATTCTCGAGTAAGCGGGTTGATTAAGCATTATTCTCGAGTAAGCGGGTTGATTAATCATTATTCTCGAGTAAGCGGTTTAATGAATCTTTATTCTGGAGTAAGCGGTATGAACTATTATTATTTTTAATTAACCGGTTTAATTCGTTTCTTGAATTTAGCGATTCTCTTAGCATATATGTTTAAGTCTAGCTACTTAATTTAAGTTTGGTTTAATGTTTCACGTTACCATACCATGCCAATTTCCAGGTGTGATTCTACTAGACACGGTTAACTTTTCGAAGCAGGTCAACAAAGCGACACCCCACGATGAAGACATCGTGTTATTCCTCGAGTATCTATTGAAGCCTGCCTCTTACGAAGAAACCAGGTGATTAGACATTGCTGTAATCATCTTCCTGCCCTTATCCCACTCTAAGTGGCATAACATGTTATGAACATGCTGATTTGGCTGCGTTTTTACAACCAGGCTCCTGCCTGACGTAAACTTACCTCAGTCGTATTTTACAATACCTCGGTAAGAAAGAAGGTCAATTCTACTAAACCGGATACCATACGGCGGTTCAACTTATCTTATTCGCCTTCTACGACACTTCTGTAAGAAATGAGGGTGGTCATTTCTACTCAGTCGGATACCACACCGTGGGACAACTTACCTTAGTTGCCTTTTAAGACACCTCGGTAAGAAATGAGGGTAGTCTATTCTACTCTCCCGGATACCACACGGCGGGTCAACTTACCTTTTTGAATAAACGCGTTTAAACAATCAAACAAACAAACTCTTCAGCTTTATATATTAGTATAGATTTATTTCTATTCTTTTTTAGCGTGATGTTATACAGCCTATAGCCTTCCTCGATAAATGGACTATCTTACACTGAAAGAATTTTTCAAATCGGTCCAGTAGTTCCTGAGATTAGCGCGTTCAAACAAACAAACTCTTCAGCTTTATATATAAGTATAGATTAATTTCTCGTTTAGGAAGGCGAAAGTAGACGGTCTACTCTCAGCTCGGAGCGACGTATCAGGTCTTACAGCATCCCAACTCCTTAGGAAAGATGTGAAGATCTTCGGAGATATATACGTGCCGAGTTTTCCCATTCTCGTCAAGGTATTTATTTATTTATTAACAAAAGTAATAATAAAATTATTTTGCTATAATCCGCGAAGAAGTAAAATAGAAAATATATATAATGCTAAATGTAGAGTGGACAATCGGCTGATACATGCAGGAGTCGTAAAAATACATGCACAAACCTCCACCAAACGCAGCCAAATCATGTTACAGCATGTTTATAACATGTTATGCCCCACTTAGAGTGGGATAAGGGCAAAAAGATGATGATAGATTTTAGAAAGAAAAATTTGCCTTCAATTTTCCAATTATCCCCCCCATCCCTTTATAATTTAATTACCCGATGGGGCTTGGTCTCTAAGTTGGGGAACACTGACCTAAGCTAATGTACTTGTATTCAGGAGTACCTTCAAAAACCCGGAGCCCTACAGGCCGTGACCGAAGCCCTATCGGCCCAGAACTGTACCCTGGCGCTCCTGTTAGGAATGCAGCTTCAGGGTGGTCTAAAACGTGATGGGGTTATCATATCAGCTCATGAAGATCGAGTGAAATCTGTAAGGGATCATAGATTATTATAGATAATTTATAGAATTAGGCGTTACTTTGCAGATATCCATAATACAAAAGTAATAATAAAATTATTTTATTATTACTTCATCGCGGATTAGATGAAGTAAAATAGAAAATATATATAATGCTAAATGTAGAGTGGACAATCGGTTATCATACCTGATACATGCAGGATTTGTAAAAACACATGCACAAACCTCCACCACCACCACCACTGTCACAAACTCAACACTCGTTTCGCCCCGCAACACGATTTTCTCGTGGAGTCTATCTCCTGATGATGCTTCGGTTGTGGGGCGAAACGATTGCTCAGTTTGTGATAGTGAACGTATGTAGTGCTTGTGTATTGTGGTGGAGGTTTGTGTAAGTGTTTTTACAAATCCTGCATGTATCAGGTATGAAAACGGATTGTCCACTCTACATTTAGCAAAATATATACTTTCTATATTCCTTCATTGCTGATAATTTTATTATTTTTTATTTAAAGGTGTTTTTCAGAAGTGGGATAGTAACAGATTATTCAAAAAACAAGGTTCGTGCCATTTTTTTTAAAATACACCTTTTAAATTTCAGTTGGCAGAGTTTCTTCAAAGTTGGTCCAGCCCTCCTCTCGAGCTCGTCTTCGAACCAGAGGTCCATAATAATTATTTCAGACAAATGAATCTATCAGCGTCTAGAAAACAATACGTACCCGCTTTAAATGAATTCAAAATGAATAAATAAATATGTTACATTACATTTATTTATTAATTAATTTATTTATTTATTTATTTACTTATTTATTTATTTATTTACATCCAGTATCCAGACATCCAGTAGTTGCTACATATAAAACTAACGTATTATAAAAATAGACACAAAAAAAAATTAATATGTACAACTTATGAAGTCGTCACGGCATGCACCAAAATTTTTTTAAACAATTTAAATAAAAACATTACATAAAGATATCTTTATGTAATGTTTTTATTACATAAAGTAAAATAAAATAAATAATCTTTATATATTTGCTTATGTAAGCAAACAGTTAAAAGTTAATAGGTAAAAAAAAACAATAACATTTTCTGTAAACGAAACACATAAAGATATATTATTATCAATTACATCAAATTAAGCGCCTCTTAACAATCTTACTGTATTTTTTTTTAATTTTCGTAAAGTGTCGTTAATAATATCCACTTCTCCGCAGATGGAATTAAATAATTAAGGCAAACTAGACATAAGATGTGATGGCCCAGCGGAGCGACCGTGTGAATCTCTAGAGACGATCACGGGTTCGAACCCATGCAGACACCAATGAGTTTTTCTCTTAAAACTTATGTGTCTAATTGATAATTGCAATTTATCACACGCTTTTCGGTGAACGAAAACATCGTGAGGAAACCTGCATATCTGTAGAGAATTCTGGAGGTATGTGTAACCTACCAATCCGCATTGGAGCAGCGTGGTAGGTCTGAGCTCCAATCCTTCTCTCCCAAAAACGGAGAGAAGAGGCCTATTCTCAGCAGTGGGATAGTAACAGGCCGTTACTTAGACATGGGCGAAAACTGTTTTGTTTACATTGTTTTTTTGTTAATTATTAAAAGCTTTCATCAATGATACAGACCTTAATACAAAGTAAATAAAAAAATAAATATATAGGACACTTACACACACGGTCGTCCATCCAAAAAGTAAGTAACTTAATACTTGTGTTATGGACAGACAACTGGTATCGCCGTGTGGTATCCGGCTGAATAGAATAGTACCACCCTCTTTTCTTACCGAGGTGTCGTAAAAGGTGACTAAAGTAAGTTGACCCGCCGTTTGGTATCCGGCTGAGTAGAATAGACCAACCTCATTTCTTACCGAGGTGTCGTAAAAGGCGACTAAGGTAAGTTGACCCACCGTGTGGTATTCGGTTTAGTAGAATAGACCACCCTCATTCTTACCGAGGTGTCGTAAAATACGACAGAGGTAAGTTGACGTCAGGCAGGCGGCCGGTCGTAAAAACGCAGCCAAATCATGTAACAGCGTGTTTATAACATGTTGTGCCGACCCCACTTAGAGTGGGATAAGGGCAGGAGGATGATAATGGACAGACAACTGGTAAATATATACTTATATATTTTTTAAATACATACTTAAATACAAATATACACCCAGGCTCAAAGACCAACAAATTCATTTATAGAAAATGTTGGCCCTCGGCGGTAATCGAACCCGCGACCCGCGGAGCTGAAGGTAGGGTCACTACCCACTGCTCCAACGAGCCAGTCAAGTAGCTGGGTGACCGATCCTAGCTCGATAATTTTTAAAATGATGTAAAAGATTAGTAATTACATTAGTAGATTCTTAATAATTATTAGAAAAAATAAATAAATCATTATAAAATCGTTTATAATAATAAAATAATCGATTAAAATAAAAATCGATAATTTTTGACACCCCAAGGGCCTCACTTTAAAAACATTAGGTTCGGCTCTTTGAAAATAAAACCACAATACTCTATTCAATATCAGTTTATTTAAAAAAATAAATTCTATAATAACGCTTCAAATGAATTACAAATTTCTATAAAAGACAAACGCCATTTTATTGTTCACTGGAAACATAGATAATATATGACGGAAGAGGCTCGCCATCCCACTTCTGATGACGGAAGAGGCTCGGCATTGATGATTTTTAAAAAGCGTGACGTCAGTATTGCTGACGTCACGGGCAGGGTTATCACCCATACTTGGTATTTTAATATGAACAGCGAAGATAATTTTGATAAACTTTTATTGTCAAGAGGTCTGTCCGCTGCGGCGGTCCGAAACAGAATAATCTCAAGAGCTGTAGTGCGCTCGGCTTTTATAGAAAGACTGGGTGTGTAATTCGATTGAACAAACTACCCACCTTTTCAACTAAAACTATTCTTTACTTACAAAGAAATGTTCTCAATTTTAAAATGAAATGTTTAAATTTATTACAATGTAACTTGCAAATATTAATTCTGAAGTCTGAACACGTGGTAAAAATATTAACCACGTGTTTTTATTTCAGTAATGAAGGTATTTATCGACAAATTAAACATCATAGTAACAATCTAAATCAAATGGCGTGATGTTGATATTCAAAGTACGGCTACCCGCCGACATATAACATTTATAGTAATACTAATTGGACACGCGTTGAGACTCAGTTTGGTGTCGAGTTCCACTCTTAACAGAATTTATTGACAGTTTAAAAAATGCTCCGATCGCGAAAAATCACCATCTTTTTTTTGGACCGCAGATAATTAATTGTCATTGTTGTGGACTAAATCACCTATGGGCTGCAATAGTGGCACAACTTAAAAAAGCCTGTTTTTTAACAACGAATACGTGCAAATAGTTAATTCTATATATAAAATTATTAGAATAGTCCGTGGTGGTACACCTAGGGTGTATCACTACATATTATAAAACAAAGTCCCTATATCCCTATGTACGCATACAACTTTAAAACTACGCAACAGATTTTGATGCGGTTTTTTTTAATAGATAGAGTGATTCCAGAGGAAGGTTTGTACGTATAATAACATTCAATACGGAGTAAAGAAATACTGTAATTTTTGAGGTTTCTGTAAATAATTACATTTTTTTCCGCTTACATTGCAAACGCAGGCTAAACCCTACGAGATTTAGCAAAATGACATTACAAGATTTATTTATACACCTTGAAAAACCGCGCTTCGCCCTATAGCACTTCGCATTTAACAGCTATATGTCGTTCTTTCAAGAGTTTGTTTAATGACAAGAAAGCTGTGAATGTTGTATATTAAGACATTCTGTAATTAATAGGAAAAATGTAAAAGTAAATAAGTAAAAATGTACTATATGAGTTTAGATATTCCAAAGATAGCAGGAAATAGTCTTGGTATAGGGAAAGGAAATTGTTTTTCTCCAAATTTAACGCGTGCGGGCCACGGGCAGTAATGAATAAATCAAAACTACTCGATCGATTTTAACCATTTTTTTTACACTGACTGACATGGGATATATATTTCGTACCCGTGTGAAGCAGGGGCAGGCCGCTAGTTTTATATAAGATACTGCAACTTATTACTGAGGTGGCTGCCCTTTGACCACGTTGTTTGTAATTTTATTTTACTTTTGTATTTGTTTAATTTCCTTGTGGTCAATAAAGCTTGATTTTATTGTATTTATTTATTTAAATGTTGAAAAACAGATTATTTTCAGCAGCAATACCTAACTCATTATTCAACAATAGGCCGTTGGACGCATTTTCCTTAGCAATGAAAACTTTAAACCCATTTATATCAAAACATGATTTTTGAGTTGTACCATTGCAGTCTATGAGCGAAATAATGAAAGTGTTAATGAAAATTTCTTATTCTGTAATCTTCTGAAGTTACTATAAACCTAACTAACCATATTTATTAAGATATTCTTATTCAAACTACTTCGCAGCCTTCATTATTGAGATTTCTAAATATGGAAATAATAAAAATAAATATATTCCATTTGCAACCACCAAAAAACGGTGGTAAATAAATCATGTAAACTATTAGTAAAATAAAAATAATAAATAAAAACTATTGTTGAAGGTATTGTCAAAAAGTGACGAAAAATGTAGCTATTTCTAAAATGGGGTGAAAAGTAATACATTTTTAAATTTATTACTTTTTTCATTGATTTCAAAATTGATTATTTTAGGTATCCCTTTATCTTTTTTTTACTGTTTTTCTTGTTTTTTTAAGATTATATACCTATGCATTGTTGGATGTAACCTATTTAGCCAAATTAAACATTTTAATCCAATTTCTCAAACAGTGCATCTGATATTATTTCTCGGTAGTTGTCCACTTTAATTAGCTTTTATTGTAATTAATTATTAATATTAAAAAAGACAACTTTCAAAATAGAAGAAAAACGATTAAAAAAATCGATTATTCAGTAACAACATAATCGATTTTTTAAATCAATTATTTTTAAATGGATAAAAATCGATTAATTATTAATCGATTTTTTCTACTCTAAGTCGCATCCCTGCTGTAATTGAGTATCACACCACAAAAAGAGGGAAAAAGTTATACACAAAAGTTATATACTTATCTTTGTCTAATCAATTATAAAAAAGAGAGACAGATGATAAATCTTTTCTTTGTCTTTATTCTTGATGTAATTTTAGGTTGGCTACATACTCTAGTATAACTCTATGGTAAATACATGTTGTAGTTACTAGAAAAGGCGGGAAATAAATATACTTATGACTAATATCAAATCGTAAAACATTCCGGCAACTATAAAAAGGAATAGAAATATTATTTATTATGTAAATATAAAAAAAAAATGGTCGATATTAAAAAAAAAGATTAAAAAGGGTGGGAATTCTAATCTATACTTAAATAATTACAAATAAACTAATAAAGTTATAACAAAATGAGATGAAGTAAATATGACCGCCATATTGTTTTTAAAGTCTACATTTGTTGTCTGAACATGGCGGTGATTTCTTCGATTGTCTTGTTCTTTGTCTCTGGTACTTTGAACGCGACGAATAAAATAAAAATAAACTCTAATATGGCGAATATTATGAATGTATTCGATCCCAGGACGAGCTGAAATATAAGAGATCATGAGTTATTTTTTTTATACTATAAATTACTAGCGGCCTGCCCCTGCTTCGCACGGGTATAAAATATATAGCCCATGTCACTCGGTGAAAAAATGATTAAAATCGATCCAGTAGTTTTGATTTGTTCATTACTGCCCGTGGCCCGCAAGCGTTCAATTTGGAGAAAAACAATTCTCCTCTCCCTATACTAAGATGATTTCCTGCTATCTTTGGAATATCTAAATTCATATACTACATATTTACTTATTTATTTTTACATTTACCCCTATGAATTTTATTTTTACAATTAATTACAGAGTGTCTTTATATACAACATTCACAGCTTCCTTGTCGTTAAACAAACTCTTGAAAGAGCGACATATAGCTGCTAAATTCGCATTTTAAATCTGACTTCGTTTTATACTATGTAGTGATTTAAATTTTTTGAGGATTTTTCGGACTATAATTTTTGATTTACATTTATTCATTTCTAAACGAAGATACATTTTACACTTTTGGTTAAAAATTCAACAGACTGAACACCAGTCTTTTGAGTTGTCGAGCGTCTTGCTTAGTGTCTTGGCGTCGTTTGTACCGTCAGCGTTGGCTTTAGTGTTATGTGTATCGTCTTAGTATCGTGTATAGCGTATTAGCGTCGATCGTAGCGTATTAGATTCGGGCATAGTGTGGTTACATCGCGCGTATATCATTAGCGGCTTAACATCGTGCGTAGTGTCCAAATGCCGGATGTATAGTCGTAGCGTCGTGTGTAGTATATCAGTGTATTGCGTAGTATCTCAGCGTCATACGGAGTGCCTTAGCATCATACAGAGCATCTTAAAGTTGTTTAGAGCGTCGTAGCGTCGTGCGTAGCGTCTAAGTATCGTTCAATACACAGTTGCATTGTGCGTAGTGTTTTAGTGTCACAGCGTCTTAGCATTGTGAGTAACGTTTCAGCGTCATGCAGTGTCTTAGCGTCAGGCGTAAGGATTTAGCGTCTTAGTGTCATGCAGTGTTTAACGTTGAGCGTAATGTTGTAATGTCGTGTAGCACATTCTGGTCGTGGGTAGAGACCATAGTGTTGTATAGCGTTTTAGCGTCACGAATAGCGTCTTAGTGTCATGCAGTGTTTTAACGTTGTGCGTAATGTTATAATGTCGCGTAGCATCATAGCGTTGTGGGTAGCGACTTAGTGCTGTGTAGCGTTTTAGCGTCACGAATAGCGTCTTAGTGTCCTGCAGTATTTTAGCGTTGAGCGTAATGTTGTAATGTCGCGTAGCACCATAGGGTCGTGGGTAGCGGCTTAGTGTTGTGTAGCGTTTTAAAGTCACGAAAAGCGTCTTAGTGTCCTGCAGTATTTTAGCGTTGAGCGTAATGTTGAAATGTCCCGTAGCACTATAGGGTCGTGGGTAGCGACCATAGTGTTGTATAGCGTTTTAGCGTCACGAATAGCGCTTTAGTGTGCTGCAGTATTTTAGTGTTGAGCGTAATGTTATAATGTCGCGTAGCACCATAGCGTCGTGGGTAGAGATCATAGTGTTGTATAGCGTTTTAGCGTCACGAATAGCGCTTTAGTGTGCTGCAGTATTTTAGTGTTGAGCGTAATGTTATAATGTCGCGTAGCACCATAGCGTCGTGGGTAGAGATCATAGTGTTGTATAGCGTTTTAGCGTCACGAATAGCGTCTTAGTGTCTTGCAATATCTTAGTGTTGAGCGTAATGTTGTAATGTCGCGTAGCATCATAGCGTCGTGGGTAGTGACTTAGTGTTGTGTAGCGTTTTAGCGTCACTTGTCTATGGTCTACTTACAGTGAGTGGTAAGAAGCTGAGGCCGACTATGAAGTTGGCCGTCCAATTGACGGTCACTGCCACCGAGGTAGCTGCTGGCCTGGCCGCTTGATTAAATAACTCTAGAATAAACAAACAGGTAATATAATAGCTAGGGATGTAACATGGAGCAGAAAAATCGATTAATAATAATCGATTTTTTAAAAATCGATTTTCAACTTTCAACTGTTAACTCTGTAAGAAATAGGTTTAGGGTTTAACCTGGGTAACCGAGCTTTACTTGGTAATTATTTTGTATATATATAAAAAATGCAATAAAAAAAAAAAAAATAAGTAAGTTTCCGTTTCCGAAATTCAGAAAATAAAATAAAAGTTTTGAAAAAAATTGAATTGAAGTCAATACATAAGAGTATTAAAAAAATTGTCAATTTAAAATATGGGAAATTTTCATATTTGTCACAAAATTTCTTAAACCTCTTTCATCTTAAAAGGTTTGTGTAATGAAACTATATGATTAACTTTCCTTAATTATATTTTCGTACACTTTAATTAATAAGCTGTGGTAGCCCAGCGGTAACACCGTGCGCCTCTTTTGAGGAGGTCTAGGGTTCAAACCCCGGGCAGACACCAATGAGTTTTCTAGTAAAACTTATGTGTCTAATTGATAATTGCAATTTATCACACGCTTTTCGGTGAAGGAAAACATCGTGAGGAAACCTGCATATCTCTAGAGAGTTCTGGGGATATGTGTAACCTACCAATCCGCATTGGAGCAGCGTGGTAGGTCTCAGCTCCAATCCTTCTCTCCAAAAAAAAAAAACGGAGGGAAGAGGCCTATGCCCAGCAGTGGGATAGTAACAGGCCGTTACTTACTTACACTTTAATTAGTACTCTACTTTACAAAAGATCCCATAATCCATTTCATCGCTGTATTATTATTCATTTCCATAGAACACGTCCTTCTTGTTGCTCTCCGCCATCTTAACTCCCCTCTCCCCTCAGTGTTGCCTACACCAAATATCCTCAATCATTGGTAACTTTACAGTTGCAAAGGCTAAACTAAACATTGCAATAAACACTCACCTGTGACAAGGAACCACGGAATAGAACCCGGTCCCACCGCGAACATCGCCACGAACAGTATCACCAGAGCGATGCAGAGGTACGATACCCACATATGGTCAGTCTGTGGGAGAAATACAAAGTTCTCAACCAATACTAGTCAAGAGACCTGCCAAATTCAAAATTCAAATTCAAATTATTCTTTATACAAATAAACTTGTAAACAAGTGCTTTTGAATCGTCAACTCTACTGCAGGTTCGGAAAGCTGTTCCTACCGAGAAGAGCCACCAAGAAACTCGGCGGTTGCTCTTTTAAAAATATAATTCTTAATACTATTAACATTAAGTCGCTACTGTCTTGTACAGGTTCAAAGAGAGCTATATCCACACATTCTTATCTTCTAAATAATCTTCAAGAGTATATTAGGCTTTCTGTATCAGCCTCTTTTTAACAGTGTTTTTAAACTGCTGTAATGGCAAAGCTGAAATTGATTGCGGAATTTTATTATAGGATCTTATACCAAAGCTAAGTAATATCCGGCTGAATAGAATAGTACCACCCTCTTTTCTTACGGAGGTGTCTTAAAAGGCGATTAAGGTAAGCCGACCCGCAGTGTGGTATCCGGCTGAGTAGAATAGACATTCTTTCTTATCGAGGTGTCGTAAAATACGACTAAGATAAGTTGATGTCAGGCAGGCGGCCGGTCGTTAAATACGTAGCCAAATCATATGACAACATGTTTATAACATGTTGTGCCGACCCCACTTATAGTGGGATAAGGGCAGGAGAATGATGACTGACGTAATATTAATCTATACTAATACTTATAATTAATAACTACTAATATAATAATAACACTAAAAACTTAAAGAGGAAAAATTTGTATGTATGTTTTTAATGTTTTCACACAAAAACTACTGCGCCGATTTCAAAAATGACAACATGTTTATAACATGTCGTGCCAACCCCACTTATAGTGGGATAAGGGCAGAAGGATGATGAGTAGGACGGATGTTTCATCTTTCTATTATTTCTCCCAGCAACTTTACTCGTCATTGCAAGAAACTGTAACTAATGTACCAAAGGACATGGAGGTTTATACTCACATATAAATTGGCCACGCATAATCCTATAGAGCATAAAGTCATGCCGCTAAATCCGGCCATCAGGAGAGTCTTCCTTCCGGCAATTTCCACCAGCACAAGAGAAATAATGGTCATCACAACGTTCATGGCTCCCATACCTGGAAAATAGCATATTTTAAAGAGAATCAATGGAAATCTATACTTATAATAAATCTGTAGAGAGGTCAATTCTGTAACTGGAATATATTTCCAAAATAACTATCAGGGGGTGATTAGGGATCGATACTGATGCCAAAAATGCAATCAGTAAAATTTTTGTCTGTCTGTCTGTCTGTATAACCGTTATAGAAACAAAAACTACTCGACGGATTTTAACGAAACTCGGTGCAATTTTTTATCATACTCCTGAGCTGGTTATAGTATACTTTTCATCACGCTACAATCAATAGGAGCAGAGCAGTGAACGGAAATGTCGGGAAAACGGGAGAAGTTACTCCATTCTTTAAGCTTCCGTCGCGTGTGCAACCTTGATGGTTAAAGCTACACAGAAATCATGTATGACAGAAATGTTTTCCTTAAAATTATGTAAAAAATATCCCACGACAGCATATGTCTATCTTTTATGTTTGACTCACAATAACACGTGTAACTCCCGATAACTTAGCAGTTCGAAGCTTTCTGGTTATATTTGTCTACTCCTACGTTTATATCACTCTCAGTCATCCCTAAATAAAAAAGTGAATAGTTTTAACCATTGTATAAAAAAGAATCATTGAAATCGGTATAGAAACACCGAAGTTATACATGAAATACGCTAATAATAAGCCAATACGCTAATATATACTGAATCATGCTACAGGAATTATCACTTCATAGTATAAAACAAAGTCACATTCTTTGTTTGTCCCTATACACCTATTTTCTAAATCTTTAAAACTATGCAACAGATTTTGATGCGGTTTTTTTAATACATAGAGTGATTCAAGAGGAAGGTTTATATGTATAATAACATTTAATATGGAGTACAGAAATACTGTAATTTTTGAGGTTTCTAATGTGATGTCGTAAATAATTACTTTTTTTTTATTGTTATTGTTTTTCTCCTAATGTAACGCGTGCGGGCCACGGGCAGTAATGAATAAATCAAAACTACTGGATTTCTTTCACTGAGTGACATTGGCTATATATTTTATACCCGTGCGAAGCAGGGTCGGGCCGCTAGTTAAAGAATAATTTAAATTGTAATACTTACCCAGAGTAGCGTATTGGCTCTGCATCTCGCTCAATTTAGCAGATTTGAAGATCCTGGTGGAGAAGAATATGACCGCGTTGATCCCGGAGAGCTGCTGGGCCAGCATTATGACCATGGAAATGAGGAGCGGCTGCCGGAGAGAGCGGTTGCTGAACAGCTCCCGAAGAGTCACTTTCTTGCTCACTTTATTCTTTTCCGCTTCCTGTTAGGTTAGGTTAGGTTAGGCTTTGTTATTGGACAACGGACTACAAAGTGACTGTAACTAATTTTGAAAGTCAAAGATGCATCAGGTATTTTCATCCAAGTCCACTAACCCTTGTTCGTTACAATACAAAAGTAGGAAGATTTTCTTATTCATTATTCTCCATTATAGAGAGAGATCCCGTGGACCCCAGACTTTCGTAATTTTATAAAAGCTGAAACTTTGTCAGTGCATGCTCCCAACACAGGTAAGAACGATGGTAGATCATGGAATTTGGATCATAGTGGCTTTGGGAGATACGAGGTACTCAAGGTTGCAAAATTCTGAATTAATCTCGTCATAGTATAAAGCTTGATTTTTGATATTATCTTTAGAATAATATTAAAAATAACGTCAGTCAATGCCAGACACTTAGCATAGTGGAAACCCTTAAAGTTCATGAAATTTGACTTCTATTTACGTCATAGTATAAAAGCTGATTTTAATATATATTACTTGGATAAGAATAAGATGATGTTTCCCCTTTAGCCAGACATTTTCCATAGTTCCTACCCCAGCCAGACAAGCATAACAGGTTGCGGTTGGAAAGAGCGGGAAGTATATATACGGGTAGGTGCGAACGAGATGGCGAGTTAGGTCGTTACGTACTCGGCAGGTTTTTTATGGAATGGTGTTGTTAAAATATTAAATTAACAATACTTGAAAATAGCGTATAAAAATTTGTCAGTGCATGCTGCACAGGTGCAGAGGTGTGTTGGGAGCATGCACTGACAAGGTTTCAGCTTTTATAAAATGTCTAAGGTCTGGCGTTCACGGGATCTTGGGCCATTAGTACCTTGCTCGGTACCTAATTTTAAAATGATGTAAAAAAAAAATTAAATTAAAAAAAAAATTTAAAAGAAAAAGGAAAAAATAATAGGGCAGGTGGCGCTCGATCCTAGGTATTTTCACCTCTCTAGACCACCCGTTCTCCAAATGAACTACCAAGACTTTACGTTTGACAGCGAAAAATTGTGATTGTATTCAACGTAAATTAAAAAAAAATTTAGATCCCGAAAACAATGATAAAACGACATTTTTTTTAAATAAAACTTAGATCGATTTTCCTCCCTCAAAACCCCCTAAATGTTGGATTTCAGTAAAATCGTTGGAGCCGTTTCCGAGATTCCGAAAATATATATATATTACATACAAGATTAACTCATTTAAATATCAGAGATAAGATTTTCTTACAATCCATTATTAGGTTTTCTTATAATGGATTAGAAGAAAACCTTACTTTTGTATTGTTACGAACAGGGGTTAGTGGAATTGGATGAAAATACCTGGTGCATCGTTGAAAAACTTTATTCAGATTTACACTACACTATTATTTCACTTTTATTTCCGCTTCTTAATTGCTATTCGCAAACTGAATGTGGAAGCGCGCGATATGACCGCTTATATATATACTTATACAGTGAATGATTCGACAGAATGTTCGCGACTGTTCGCGACTGAGTCAGAGCGAGGATACGGAACACGATTTGTAAACAGCGTAAATGTTGCAGAGAATTTGCGAATTTGAATTCTATCTCGTATAGTTTACGAACTTTTTTTGTATGGTTGTAACACTTCCCCCTTCTAATTTGAACTGAATGACATATGCATTGTAAACTGTTTTTGCATCGTAACAGTATTATGAACCTCCGTCTTATTCTCTAAATTATTTCTGTTAAATTAAATAAAAAAAAACAACATTAAAGCTTAAATAACACTCTCTAAAAATTAGAATTATAAATATATAATTATAGAATTAGAGAATTATAGAATTATAAAATTAGAATATATATACATTTTTTTCATAAATAATGAAAGCCCATCGCAGCCAATATCCGGTGATAATGTCTTTTATGCAGCTGTTATATCAGCGCGAGATACGTGATATTGGGGAATTCTAACCCAGTTTCGTTCTAGCAAAGTTCGTCTTAAAGGGGTTTTGCTAGTTTAAAGAGGTCTTGCCCTACTGTGGGATAACATGATTGTGGGATGAGGCCGTTACTTTTTCTATCTTATCAACCATGGCTTACCTGATGCATTTCTTCCATTTCACCATGCACTGCAACATCCCCCCTTAACCAATTCAGCGCTGTAAATATATTTAAAAATGTTTTATAAGACGCCTTATATTAGTTTCACCTGTATGTATGTACTGTATGTATTTATGTATGTACTGTATGTATGAACTAAGTTAGGTTCACCCCGAAAACCAGCTTTGCAGTTTCGTTGCAATCTTTGCGCTGAGGGCGGACTTATATTTGACCATCACTTTATTTGTTATCTTTTCTTTTGTATTTCTTTTATTTGTATTTTGGTCAAATAATATTATTTTTTTAGCTTTTAACACGCAACTTGGTTTGCGTGGACTGTTGTCTAAGTAATCACTTTAAGTAAGAACATGTTTATAGCCGCATTTAAATATTAAAGATATTATTGTAATTAAATGTTTGGCACACCTGAGTGTATGTACATTGAATTATTATTACTCAAAGTTACGTATTAATATAGACGATGCTGAAATAGAAAATGTCGAGCACTGCTTTTTGCACTTTTTACATTTTATTCTTTACTGACCTCTTTGAGCATGTAATTCCGCTCCCCTATTGAGGAGTAGGAACTTGGGAGACTCTGGGCACAGTGGTAGCGTGCAGCATTGCACCACTGCTGGTAGAACCGACAAAGCCAGCAGCCACGGCCACCCAACACTGGTGCCCAGCACCGACTCCAGCCCCAGCACTTGCGACAGCAGAATCGATATGGTGATCACCAGCTGGTATACTGTGCCTATCTACATTTTAACATACAAACAAATTATTTGTGATATATATTTCATATATTCTATCTGACTTTTGATTCCATTTGACTGGCTTGTTGGCGCAGTGGGTAGTGACCCTGCCTTCGGCTCCACGGGTCGCGGGTTCCATTCCCGCCGAGAGCCAACATTTGTTGGTCTTCGAGCCTGGGTGTATATTTGTATTTAAGTATGTATTTAAAATTATCATCATCTTCCTGCCCTTATCCCACTCTAAGTGGGATCGGCACAACATGTTAAAAACATGCTGTTACATGATTTGGCTGCGTTTTTACCCGGCCGCCTGCCTGACGTCAACTTACCTCTGTCGTTTTTTACGACACCTTGGTAAGAAAAAGGGTGGTCTATTCTACTAAACCGGATACCGCACGGTGGGTCAACTTACCTTAGTCGCTTTTTACGACACCTCGGTAAGAAAAAGGGTGGTCTATTCTACTAATCCGGATACCACACGGTGTGTCAACTTACTTTAGTCGCCTTATACGACACCTCGTTAAGAAATGAGGGTGATACTATTCTATTCAGCCGGATACCACACGTTCAACATTCAAACAAGTGATATTTAATAACGGCCTGTTATTATCCCAACTGGGTAAAGTCCAGAGACCAGACGGCTTGAAGCTGACTCCTTGGGAACGGGGACGGGCCCTAATATGGGACGCAACATGCGTTGATACGTTAGCCTCTTCCCATATCAGGGAAACAGCGTCAAATCCTGGAGCTGCGGCGGAAATGGCCGAAACCGGCAAACGGCGGAAGTATGAAACTCTCATCGAGAGTTATATATTTGTGCCGTTTGCAGTCGAGACCCTAGGGCCATGGAGTCAAAGTGCAAAAAAAATATCCATTTTAACACCTCGATTAATTGCCACTTCAGGTGAAAAGAGGCTTCTTTCTCGCACAAAGAATCAGCTTAGCGATTCAGCGCGGAAACGCTGCCAGCATTCTTGGGACCATTCCACGTGGGCATGATCTGTATAGTCCTAGCGTGTAAGTAATTTAAGATAGATATAGCTTGTACTAAGTGTTGTTAAGCTGTGGTAGCCCAGCGGTATCACCGTGCGCCTCTTTCGAGGAGGTCTAGGGTTCAAACCCCGGGCAGGCACCAATGAGTTTTCTAGTAAAACTTATGTGTCTAATTGATAATTGCAATTTATCACACGCTTTTCGGTGAAGGAAAACATCGTGAGGAAACCTGCATATCTCTAGAGAATTCTGGTGATATGTGTAACCTACCAATCATTGGAGCAGCGTGGTAGGTCTTAGCTCCAATCCTTCTCTCCAAAAAAAAAAAAAAACGGAGAGAAGAGGCCTATACCCAGCAGTGGGATAGTAACAGGCCGTTACTTACTACTTACTTACTATAGCTTTTACATTTTGCTGTAAATATAAAGGCGTTTATTGTCATTAAAGCAGTTTAAAAACACTATCAAAGAGAGGCTGATACAAAAAGCCTACTATACTATATAATACCTATATCATATTACTTCATGATATCTGTGAACCATTACTCATCATCATCCTCTTGCCCTTATCCCACTCTAAGTGGGGTCGGCACAACATGTTATAAACATGTTGTTATATGATTTGGCTGCGTTTTTACGACCGGCCGCCTGCCTGACATCAACTTACCTTAGTCGTATTTTACGACACCTCGGTAAGAGAGGGTGGTCTATTCTACTAAACCGGATACCACACGGTGGGTCAACTTACCTTAGTAGCCTTTTACGACACCTCGGTAAGAAAAGAGGGTGGTACTATTCTATTCAGCCGGATACCACACGGCGTATCTGTGAACCATTACTGACCTCTCCAAATCAAATATTTGACACAATATAGTAAATGATTACTATCACTCCGCCAAAGATAGGTATGGTGTCACTAAAACAACTGTAGCCTAAGAATTAATGGAGACATGGCCAAGATCCGTGAGTCAAGAATACAAGAAGAAGAATCTTTTGTATTTAATAAAAACTTGATTTATCACTTCCGTTTCCGCAAGCTTATTCGATTAATATCTACTTACCGAAAGATGGAGAAACACAATGCTCAGACAAGCAAAGCTGTTTCTCAAATCGTTTGATACAAGGAAGTCTAAACAGCTGATGTCTCAGAGCAGGGAAAATGTAGCAATTGTAACAGGTATTACAACTGGGCACTGCCTGTTAAACAGACACCTGTCAATAATGAGAATAACAGAAGATGCTGCGTGCCCAGAGTGTGGAGATGAAGAAACGAGTCTTCACCTTATGGCTGAGTGCCCTATGTACTCGCTGGTAAGATGGGAGATACTAGGTAAGGATGAAATTGAAGTTGAGGATCTGACAAATATCTCCTTCAGGGATATTATCAGGTTCGTAAAAGCCACGGGTAGATTAGAGCAGGTGACACTGTCGGGACAGCAGTGAAACCCCTGTCACAACATGGGGAAATGGGTGGAATAGTCCGGAATAGGAGCTGACCACCCGCCCTGCACCGACAGGCGTCCCCGAAATTAGATAGATAGATAGATCTACTTACCGAACCCCGTAATGATACTGGCGATATTTCAGATAGGTAGAGCGGACCAAGGCCTGCGTTTAGTCCGTTGTTAACACCCATAACCAATCTGAAACGAGAATACTCTAAACCAGGGCTTCTTAAACTGTGGGTCGCGACCCCCAGGGGGCCCCCAGGGGTTTAAAATTGTTTGTTATGTTAGTAACAAATAATATTTTTGTCCTTTACTCTATGTTGAATACCGTATCAGTAAAATATATATCATCAGAATCATCATCATCATCTTCCTGCCCTTATCCCACTCTAAGTGGGGTCGGCACAACATGTTAAAAACATGCTGTAACATGATTTGGCTGCGTTTTTACGACCGGCCGCCTGCCTGACGTTAACTTACCTCTGTCGTATTTCACGACACCTCGGTAAGAAAGAGGGTGGTCTATTCTACTAAACCGGATACCACACGGTGGGTCAACTTACCTTAGTCGCCTTTTACGACACCTCGGTAAGAAATGAGGGTGGTACTATTCTATTCAGCCGGATACCACACGGCGTCTTTTTTCTTATTTTTCATATTATAATTATAACGTTATAATTATAATATTAAAAAAAAACAATACATTGATTGACAAATGTTTACATAAGCATGGGGGGAGGGGGTAAGAGCTTTGCTTACTTTTGCTGACAAGGGGGATGGGGGGGTAAATAATTATAATAGATCTGCTTACGTAATACTTGAACGGCCCCCTATCATGCGGGTACTAGCTAGTATGATATAAAATGATAAAGATATATTTTAATGTATAGAACCGGCTATACTCACGTGTTATTCTAACAGGTTAGCCCGACTAGTTTCGAACCCATCCGGGGCACTTATTCATGAGCTCTTTACACGACGTTCCCTCAGTTCCCGCCGCGATAGAATAACACGTGAGTATAGCCGGTTCTATACATTAACTATGAATAATACTCGCGATAGTTTAAATTTAAAAAAAGATATATTTTTTTATAATCCTTGATTATGAATACCTGCCAAGTATCAGCATTTCAGCGGAGCCGACGAATTTGGCCGATCCTTCCAAAGCAGCAGCTATAAACACCAATATGTTGTTCAAAAGAAGACCGCCTTTTCTGCCAAACCTGAAAATAGATAATTTAAATCATTTAATAACAAATTTACCTGGGTGACCTAGCCTTTTTTAGTCCACCCTTTAACTATTATACTATCACAGCATTATAAAATTCATTTATCTATTCATTCATTTAAAATTCATTTCATTTACTTTCTATTCAAAATTTTAGCATTTTTTTCAGTGCACGAAAACAGGGATAAAACTACATTTTTTTTAATGAAATCTATTGTTTTTTCTCCCCTAAAATCCCTACATGACGAATGTCATGAAAATCGTTGAAGCCGTTTCCGAGATTCGGTCTACCTAGGTTTCATTTAAAAAAATGTCTTTTCTCGCTGTCTAAAAATAAAATAAAATTTACGTTGAATTTAAGAAATAATTTTCGCTGTCAAACGAAAAGTCATTTGGGAAACGGGGAAAAACCAACAACTTTTATTTTTTCAATTTTTTTTTTAATTACCTGGCTCGGTTACCCAGGTACGCCGTGTGGTATCCGGCTGAATAGAATAGTACCACCCTTATTTCTTACCGAGGTATCGTAAAAGGCGACTAAGGTAAGTCGACCCGCCGTGTGGTGTCCAGCTGAGTAGAATAGAGCACCCACATTTCTTACCGAGGTGTAGTAAAAGGCGAATAAGGTAAGTTGGCCCATCGTGTGGTATCCGGTTTAGTGCAATAGACCACCCTCATTTCTTACCGAGGTGTCGTAAAAGGCGGCTAAGTTAAGTTGACGTCGGGCAGGCGGTCGTAAAAACGCAGCCAAATCATGTGGCAGCATGTTTATAACATGTTGTGCCGACTCCACTTACGAGTGGGATAAGGGAAGGAGGATGATGATCTCGGTTACCCAGGAAATATATTATTAAAGAACTTGTACTAAATAATAATAGTAATAAAAATTGTATGTAATTTTTTTTGTATATATATCATTGTTCACATACCTGTCCGCAATGACACCTGTCACGACCCCCCCTATCATCCCCCCCACACAGTATATGGCCACAGCAATAGACCAGACTGTTGTCACTTTTGGCTCGTCCTTAGCTGATACTGTAAGGTTGGTCCCGGTCAGTGCTTCTGTTTGTAGCCATTCCGACATCACCTGAAATTGACAGTGTTTACTAAACAAGTGGTTATACATAAATTTATAGGTAGTATAAGTTTAACAGTGTAAATTATTCAATCAAATCAAATCAATCTTTATTCAAATAAGCTCTTTCAAGGACAGTACCAGGTTGACCGCTTTGTAATTTTTTACAAAATAAAAAAAGGTACTTCAAAAAAATAAATAAAAAAATATAGGGTAGGTAATTTTAAATTTGTATACCGGGCCGAAAAGCCGAGGTAGACCCCTTCAAACCTGGATATCTGTGATCGACAACGACCTGAAGATGGCTCAAATAAATGACATTGCAACGACCCAGACCCGATGTGTCTGGCGAAAAATGACGAGGAGAGCCGACCCCAATTAAAGATGGGACAAGACTAGGCATAGAGAGAGAGAGATAGAGGTTAGGTGGGGCGCGATCCTAGGTATTTTAATTTCGCGCGACCACCCGAATAAGCTACGTTAACTTGATATTACACGGCCAAAAATTATATGTATATATTCAAAATTAAAAGTAAACTTTTCTTTTTTGCCCAAAAACAGGGCAAATGTTTTTTATGCCCAAAAACGAATATTTACATAAAACCTACCTATCGATTTTTCTCCCCCAAAACCCCCCTAAATGCTGGATTTCAGAAAAATCGTTGGTTTCCGAGATTCCGAAAATATATATATACATACAAGATTCATCTCATTTTAATATTAAAAATAAACAAGTAAAGTTAAAAACCTTTTAACGAAATTCCATGTCCCTAACTATTAACCATTGAGGAGTTCCTTCGTCTGGAGCCAATCCTAGTATCAGGTCATGCTAATCATAAACATGCATTGTCATCGGGACTGAACCATTATATATTTTAGCTCAATCGGTCACAGTTATACTTCAGTGATAAGCGAAATAAACACGATAGATTCAGATAAATGAAAGTAACTCACGGTCTGTGGAGCATTCAGCACACCAGTGTTGTATCCGTGTTGGAAAGCGGACCAGCATCCGCCTGAGACGATGGCGAAAGCCAGCCGCAGATTCATACCCTGTGCACGGAATATAAACAAGTCATATTAAAGCTTTTAAGAGAATTTCATGTCCCTACTGTTAACCGTTGAGGAGTTCCATTGTCTGGAACCAATTCTGTAATCAAGTCATTGTCATCGGGACTGGAGCAGCACAATATCATCTCAATCGGACACCGGGAAGTGGGTCAAATTTAACTTGCAAGATTCCACCTTCACATACATACACGGCAAGTTAAATTCATCATCAGGCATCAGGTCGGCCAGCATCAGGTCATGCTTATCATAAACATGCATTGTCATCGGTACTGGAGCAGCATGTAAAATTTCATCTCAATCGGACACCGGGAAGTGGGTCAAATTTAACTTGCAAGATTCCACCTTCACATACATACACGGCAAGTTAAATTCATCATCAGGCATCAGGTCGGCCAGCATCAGGTCATACTTATCATAAACATGCATTGTCATCGGTACTGGAGCAGCATGTAAAATTTCATCTCAATCGGACACCGGGAAGTGGGTCAAATTTAATTTGCAAGATTCCATCTTCACATTAAATAAAAGCTTTTAATAAAAATTAGCTTAAAAAGTTTTCGATTTAAAAATTAAAATAAATCGGTTTGTAAAAGGCGACTAAGGTAATTTGACCCACCGTGTGGTATTCGGTTGAGTAAAATAGATCACCCCTTTTCTTACCGACGCTTCGTTAAAGGCGACTAAAGTAAGTTGACATCAGACAGGCAACCGGTCGTAAAATACGAAGCCAAATCATGTGCCAACATGTTTATAACATGTTGTGCCGACCCTACTTAGAGTGCAAGTGATAAAGTATAAGAAAAATATTAAGTGTTATTGTAAAAAGTGTGTATTTTTTGGTATATGTATAAAAACAAAATGGCGCGTACGTCCCACGCTTTTTTCACAATAATTCTAATATTTATCGTTTTATTTTACTTTTTACTTCTAAAGCTTGTTTTTTAATCTTTGTTATATCTATTTATTTAATCTAATGAACGCTAATTTAATGTATAGAATTTAAGTTTATATTGCTAAATTAGATCGTGATTTGCATATCCTAAAAGCAATGATAGCAAAATTGTTTGAATTAATTATCATATTGTTAGTAACCGGGTGTGAGAGACGGGGTTTGTAAAGCTGATACTTCACCGGCTCAAGATTTATAACAATAATACATGTGCCTGTGGCTTTGCCCGCGTGGAAATCAGTATATGTAATTGAAAATTTGAACACATAAGTAGTCATTGTGAGTTAATCATAAGAGTTTATTTAATTCTTTATTTCTATATTACGCCAACTATTCTTTTTTTTAACGAGACGTTTAAGCGTCGGTTTTAATAAATATCTCGTCCCATTACCTACAGGAAAGAAGATATTTATCTACCCAAAATAGCCGCTCTTTCTATATTATGACGCGTGTTTATGTTTTTTCTTCTTCGTTGTTTCCTTCTTAGATGAGTGTTCGTCTGTTGTGTTTTGTGTGTCAGTTGTTGTGTTGGTTGATTGTGGTTACGTCAACTATTATTTTATATTATATTATTTTTTACAACTGCGCCACTTCGTCAACACAATTTACATAAAATCGTAATGCACTTAAAGTTAATAAACTTTAAGTAAAAACCGTACCAAAATCTTTTTTGGAGAAAATCGATCACATACAGATAGACAGTTGTTGGGGACTTTGTTTTATAATAAATATAGATAAAGATATTAGAAATCTATAAATAATTAAAATACGAATCAATCAAGTTTATCCTGAAAATCAATTTACGAAAATTTTATAATTTTAGCCTTGCCATTACAATGCTGTAATTTAAAACTAGCGGCCCGCTCCGGCTTCGCACGGGTATAAAATTACAGCCCATGTCACTCAGTGAAAAAAATGATTAAAATCGATCCAGTAGTTTTGATTTATTCACTACTGCTCGAGGCCCGCACGCGTTAAATTTGGAGAAAAATAATTTCCCTCTCCCTATACCAAGAAGATTTCCTGCTATATTTAATATCTAAATTCATATACTACATTTTTACTTATTTACTTTTTACATTTTTCCCTATGTATGTTATTTTTACAATTAATTATAGAATATCTTTATATACAACATTCACAGCTTCCTTGTTATTAGACAATACAAACATGTTTTCTTTAGAGGTTACTTTTTCGGGTCGCCATGTAAAAAACAAACGCGTCCGATTGCGGCGCTTCTAAGTGCTATAAGGCCTCCGACGCGCTATGTATAGGCACGCGGCGCGCTGCCGCAACTAGTATGCTCCTGCATTTTAAATATGTAATATCTTCGAAAATGTTAATTTAAATTACATGTTGTATACGGAAATATTGTTCTATATTAAATCAACAATGTTTATTGTTTAAAATTGCTTCGAAAATGACAAAAACATGCTTTGTGGATTATTCATAAAAGATAGACATATACCATCGCAGAGTTTTCTGTAGACCTTTTCAAGGTGTACAAATACTTAGTATATTATTTTGACAATGCAATGTAAGCGGAATAAAATGTAATTATTAACGACATCACATTAGGGACCTCAAAAATTACAGTATTTCTCTACTCCGTATTGAATGTTATTATACATATAAACTATCCTCTTCATTCACTCTATCTATTAAAAAAACCGCATCAAAATCTGATACGTAGTTTTAAGGATTTAAGCATACATAGGTATAGATAGAGAAAGCGACTTTGTTTTATACTATGTAGTGATAACTTTAAAAAGAAAGCTGATACAGAAAGCCCTCTATACTATGCCTATATAACGCCGGTAAAGAAGTTTTCAAATATATAAAAGTCAGTGGACGATAAGCTATATTAATAGGTATAAGCCGGTACAAAGTGGAATGTTTTGTTTAATAAATAAGGTCAATATCATGAATGCAGACATCGACCTTGTTTGCGAAGGTTTTAGAAAGTTAAACAGATATCTGAATTAAAATTTAGTTGTTTGTCACTCATATAGCTATTATACTAAAGTAGGAGAGCTATAAGCAGGCCTGTAAGTGAGGGTGTAATAATAAATAAAGAGTGTAATAATAAGAAAAGAGTGTAATAGAGTAATAATAACAAAAAAGAGTGTATGAGTGTAATAATAAAAAAAGAAAGGGAAGGATAGATTTGTATACTTATCCTTGTCTAACCACACATGCGTAAAGAAATATTCAATTGCGTTCTTAATTTAAAAATACTTGGAACATTTTTAGTCATAATATTATTAGGCTTAGTGCAGGGGAGTCATAGACAAGCCTGTAAGCGAGAGTGTCACAATACGTAATGAGAGATAGGAATAGATTTGTATAGTTATCTTTGTCTAACCACACATGCGCAGTGAAATATTCAGTGCGCGTTCTTAATTTAAAAATACTTGGAACATTTTTAGTCATCATATTATTATGCTTAGTGCAGGGGAGTCATAGACAAGCCTGTAAGCGAGAGTGTCACAATACGTAATGAGAGATAGGAATAGATTCGTATAATTATCTTTGTCTAACCACACATGCGCAGAGAAATATTCAATGCGCGTTCTTAATTTAAAAATACTTGGAACATTTTTAGTTATAATGTTATTATGCTTAGTGTAGGGGAGTCATAGACAAGCCTGTAATTGAGAGTGTCACAATACATAATGAGAGGGAAGAATAGATTCGTATACTAATCATTGTCTAACCACACATGCGCAGAGAAATATTCAAGCGCGTTCTTAATTTAAAAATACTTGGAACATTTTTAGTCATAATATTTTTATGCTTAGAGTAAGGGAGTCATAGACAAGCCTGTAAGTGAGAGTGTCACAATACATAATGAGAGGGAAGATTAGATTCGTATTGTTATCTTTTTCTAACCAAACATGCGCAGATAAATATAAATGACTTCTGTTCATAATTTTAAAATGCTTACAATATTTTTAGTATTCCTTCAAATTGACGTTTACTTACTACGTACGCGCAAAAAAGAGACAGATAATAAAATTCATATCTTTATTTTAATATGGCACATTTTCCGCTGGCTTGTCTACTCTAGTATAATAAGTCTATATTATCACTACATATTATATAGCCGTGTGGTATTCGACTAAGTAAGTAGAATAGTACCACCCTCATTTCTTACCGAGGGGTCGTAAAAGGCGACTAAGCTAAGTCGACCCGCCATGTGGTATACGGCTGAGTAGAATAGATCACCCTCATTTCTTACCGAGGTGTCTTATAGGCGACTAAGGTAAGTTGACCCGCCGTGTGGTATAGGGATGAGTAGAATAGACTACCCTCAGTTCTTACCGAGGGGTCGTAAAAGGCGACTAAGGCGGTAATTTGACATCAGGCAGGCGGCCGGTCGTAAATAAGCAGCCAAATCATGTTACAACATGTTCATAACATGTTGTGCCGACCACACTTAGAGTGGGATAAGGGCAGGAGGATATATTGTCACTACATATTATAAAAGAAAGTTCGTCTCTTCCAATTATCGATTTCAACTACTGAGCGTATTTTCATGTAGTTTACTTCAAAAGACGGAGTAATTCATAAGGAAGTACAAAAGATATAATAGAATTATTTTGCTATAAATCCGCGTTTACTTTGAAATTCCGCAAAGTAACGCTTCTATAAATAAATTACTAAATTCGTTGAAAATCCTCACCTTCAAGATTAATTATTATATGTGTTAATATATTAAGCGAATATCAACGTAAAAGTTGTTTTTTAATAATGCCAAAAAAGGCCTTTCTAGTTCGACCAATGGCCAAGGTTATATAGCAGTGTGTAGTGACAACATTGCTTTATATTTTTTTAGGACAGTCTCCAAGCGATAGCGGCTTCATAAAAATAACAACGGCAGAATTGATAACTTGAATATTAATGTTGTGCATTTTTAATATCTGAAATGGTTATGGGATGATAAGGGTGAAATAAATTATTAGTATAGTATCATTTCTGTGCTAAAATACAATTCATTTATTGAGCGTACATAAGTAATGGAAATATCACTTAGCTATGATCCTGATGATGCTTCGGTTGCGGGGCGAAACGATAGTTGAGTTTGTGATAGTGAACGTGTGTAGTGCTTGTGTATTGTAGTAGCGGTGATGATGGTTTACGCATATAGTCCACTCTACATTTATCATTATATATATAATGATATATATATATATATATATATATATATATATATATATATATATATATATATATATATATATATAGCAAAATAATATTTTAATTACTATTGTATTATGGACCTCCACAAAGTAACGCGTAATGTCTAGCTTTTAAGGTTAACCCACTATAACAATTTTTATAGTCATCAAAAGACTATAATATTACGGTTTTAATCTTTCCACGCGGGCGGAGCCGCTGGCGATTGCTAGTCGTACATAAACTTATACACACAACACAATTGAGAAATGGTGCAGCTAACGTGGTTTAAAACAGGGGGGGGGGTTGGGAACGGGGTTGGAGGTGTTGGGAACGTGGAGGGTGGAGCAGCTGTAAGGGGTAAGGGGAAGAGGGAGAAAGGGACTGGGGAACAAGGGGAGACGGGAAAGGGGGGAATAAAGTTAGCAAGTCAAGGAATAGTATAGAAAGTCATCCGTCCCGAAAGTGACTTAATACTTGTGTTGTGTATTTAGAGACAACTAGTAAACATATACTTATATAATATTAAATACATAAATATATGCAAACTGGAAAAAACAAAATTGTTTTGTTAGAAAATGTTAATTCTCGCCGGTAATCAACCGGCGACCCGTGAAGCTTAAGGCTCACAGGTCACTGCCAACTGCGCCAAATAGCCAGTCGATATAAGTATATAGATTATCTATATAGATCTATAATCTATATAGATTATCCTTGTCAAACCAAAAATGATGGTTAACCAGACTTTTGAGTCACCAAAATTAATAGTATATATTCACACGGCCACCTTCTGACATAATCAGCTTGTTGCTCTTGACTTTTACAAATCCATATTAATATTTTTGCGAGAGTCTGTCTGTTACGCTTTCGCGGCAATCCGATGGAACAATATTGATGGAATTGTACACAATTTAAGCTTCTTGACCGGGTTGAAAATTATTATCATTCTCCTGCCCTTATCCCACTCTAAGTGGGTAATTTATATCTTTAATATTTAAATGAGTTAATCTTGTATGTATATATATTTTTTTTCCGGAATCGCGGAAACGGCTCCAACGATTTGCTGAAATTCAGCATGTAGAGGGTTTTGGGGGAGAAAATAGATTATCGATAAGTTTTATTTAAAAAAATGTCGTTTTATCCCTAATTTCGGGCTCTAAATTTTTTTTTTAATTTACGTCGAATACAATCACAATTCTCCGCTGTCAAACGTAGAGTCATGGTAGTTCATTTGGGGAACGGGCGGTCTAGAGAGGTGAGAGGTTCAATTTTTTTTTTAATTTTAATTTTTTTTACATCATTTTAAAATTACAGAGCAAGGGTCGATGACCCATGTACTAGAGTTTATATATATTATATAATTTTATTATTACTTTTGCTTTATCGTTATTGTATTGCAAATTTTTGACCAGTTATCATATATATTCTTGTATAATTACTCTATTTTTAATATTTATATGAGTTACTATATTTTTCTGAATTTTAAAAACGGCTCTAACATATTTCATGAAATTCATCATGTAGAAAGTTTTGGGCAGAGAAAAATCGATCTAGCTAGGTTTTATTTAAAAAAATGTCGTCGTCTGTTTTGAGGCACTGAAAAAAATGCTGTAATTTTATAAGAAAGCAAAGGTCAATTGAGCTGTCAATCTCAAAATCACGATAGCTTATTTGGGTAGCGGGCGCTCTCAAATCCAGAATACCAGGATCAATTCCAGGATCAATCCAATTCTAAAATTTTCTTAGCTTCTGGCTTTCTGGCTCGGTCAAAATATAAAGCGTATAAAAAAAACTTCACATGTTTACAATGTTATTTATGCATCCGATGAGAAAAGAAAAATATATCTTATCTATGATCTGTTACGCAGATAACTGGCTATTTACGACTTTGATTGTTTTAGCAAAAACTTAGAGGTTACTGGAAATAATGCTACGTGTACACAGCGCAAATATTAGCTTTAGTCAATAGTAATTAATTACTAGCGACTTGCTTCGGCGTCGCACGGGTATAAAATATATAGCCTATGTCACTCAGTGAAAAAAATGATTAAAATCTATCCAGTAGTTTTGATTTATTCATTACTGCCCGTGGCCCGCACGTGTTAAAGGAAAACCGCTATGCCCCTGCAACGGCTATATTGATCTATATAAAATTAATAATATACTTAAGGTACTTAATTAAATAATGATTAATGCTGTATTGTTTAAAATTGCTTCGATAATAAGGCATTATTTTTCGTAAAAAGAAAATGACAAAAAAATGTTATGTTAGTACATTATTTTGATAAATCTCGTAGGGTTCAGCCTGCGTTTGCAATGTAAGCGGAAAAAAATGTAATTATTTACATCACATGAGAAACCTCAAAAATTACAGTATTTCTCTACTCCATATTGAATGGTATTATACATTCTTCCTCTTGAATAACTCTATGTATTAAAAAAAAACGCCATCAAAATCTGTTGCGTAGTTTTAAAGATTTTAGCATACATAGGGATATATGGACAGACAAAGAATGTGACTTTATTTTATACTATGTAGTGATAGTGAATAAATATATCGTTTTTCCTTCGGGAAAAAGGAAATATTGCCTTTTTGGATGTAAGTAGAGTTAAACGGTTAAGTAGGCAGGCCAAGTCGCGGGTATTTTAGTAGCTTCATATAGTTGCAAAAGCAACGCTATTCTTGGAATGATCGTGTGACACCGTCGCATACAAACGCAACGCACGATTCCCATTGTATCGGATTTAATTGTTAATGGTAATTAACAATTCTACGCCGTGTGGTATCCGGCTGAGTAGAATAGTACCAACCTCATTTCTTACCGAGGTGTCGTAAAAGGCGACTAAGGTAAGTTGACCCACCGTGTGGTATCCGGTTTAGTAGAATAGACCACCCTCTCTTACCGAGGTGTCGTAAAATACGACTAAGGTAAGTTGATGTCAGGCAGGCGGCCGGTCATAAAAACGCGGCCAAATCATATGACAACGTGTTTGTAACATGTTGTGCCGACCTCACTTAGAGTGGGATAAGGGCAGGAGGATGATGATGGTAATTAACAATTCTCTTTTTACTATTAATACATCCAGCCCTTATCCCACTCTAAGTGGGGTCGGCAGCATGTTATAAACATGTTTCAAATAATAATAATAATTGTTTATTGCATAAATATACGTACGTGAATGCTGGTAAAACAAATTTTGTATCAGTATATTTAACCGATTAAGGCATGCAAAAATTAATGTCGGAAAATAAAAAAAATGATTTATATAATTAATTTGTCACAATGTTATCATATGAGTTGGCAACGTATTTTACGACCGGCCGCCTGCCTGACGTCAACTTACCTTAGTCGTATTTGCGAAATCTCTGTAAGAAAGGGGGTGGTGTATTCTAGTCAGCCGGATACCACACTGTGGGCAACTTACTTGCAGTAGAGTTGACGATTCAAAAGCACTAGTTTACAAGTTTATTTCAATAAAGAATATTTTGAATTTGAATTTGAATTTTACCTTAGTTGTTTTTTTACGACATCTCGGTAAAAAATTGGGTGGTCTATTCTACTGAACCGGATACCACGCGGTTTGACTAACCTTAGTCGCCTTTTACGACACCTCTGTAAGAAATGGGCGACTAAGGTAAGTTGACCCACCGTGTGGTATCGTTTATTAGAATAGACCACCCTCTTTCTTACCGAAGTGTGGTAAAATACGACTGAGGTAAGTTGACGTTAGGCAGGCGGCCGGTCGTAAAATACGTAGCCAAATCATGTGACATGTTTATAACATGTTGTGCCGACCCCACTTATAGTGGGATAAGGGCAGGAAGATGAATTTATAATGGTCGCAAGTCGCAACTTTCAAACTTCCCCTTACATACTCATTTCGTATTTTATCCAGTCTTGTCACACCACACATCCACCTTAACATTCTCATTTAATTTATAAATACACTCTTTTTTTTAATTTAAACTATCGTGAGTTGTTACATTACATTAATTATACATACACTCTTTATGCATGCACTCTTCTTTCATTCATCTTATTTATTACCCAACACACAATACGACAGGTCTCATGACCGTTTTATAACTATTATATAAATATGTAAAAAAAAAGTAAAATAAGAACAAATAACTTATTTAAATAATGCATTGTATGGTCATTCTTTGCTTCATCACACATAAGTTTAAAAATATGACTCATAGAGCTAATATATATTTAATTATCTTCAGATTCTTATAATAATATCATAAAGAAAATTAGCCGAGGATAATTTACATAAATACAAAAACCAAAGCTAATTTGAGACCGCTGAACAAATAGAAGCGAATAAAAAAATAATTTACCGCCATTCTGGTGTTCTACTTTCACAATCCAATGAAAAGCACAAAATAAACTCCACCACTATTTTAATTAATAAAATTTAACACTGAACTATAAAAATTAATAAAAAAAACATAAAAGTTTATGTCATTTTTTAAAATATTTTTAAACGCAACTTATAACTTAGCGCGTTCGAAACGATTCGAAATTCGAATTTCAAATGACGCTACTCGTAAGTACAGACGTGTGAAAAGCACTACGCGTCTGTTACACGCTTACTCCGTAGGAGAGAAAGAGATAGCTAAACTGTTTGTTCTGATTTAACTTGTATTTGTGTATCTCTGTCTTATTTTCTTAAACACGATTGACGAGCTTTACTGCCCATACTGTTGGCTACGCTTGGACGCAACCAGTGACGTCATATAAAACCGGTTGAGGTAGCTTTTTTATAAGGCGTGTCTGTTGAAAAGTTTCCATTCAATTACCAATTCTATTGCAGTAAGTTAAAGTCTATTTTTGCATTTACTTATGATATATTTTCTTTTGTTTCCTGGAATTTTAAACGCGGAAGTTAAATTCTGGAAGCGTTGAAGCGCTTGACAGAAGACGGCTTTTTTGGTATTTCAATTATATTGGTTCAGATATATTATAAAAGATTTCCACGCGTAGAAAAGGAATACAATTACATGGAAATGGTATAAATAGGTTATTGTTGTATAGTCATGTACATTGTATGATTAAAACACAATGAAAACAATAAAATTAACTCTGAAGGTTGTTTTTACATATAAAGTGCATTTGTAACACTATTTGTACTTACGATTTCGATATCGCCTTATAATTTTGGTAGTTCCATTTGGTCTCATTTGGGTAGTCCGCGATAATTCAAAAATTGTTGCACGTATTATAATACGGTTTTTTCCAAAATATACATTGACTTATACGAAAATTTAAGGTGTATATTTGTTATATTTAGTAAAAAATGGTTGAGACATACCGTTGGTTGTTGATAATGACTAATATTAGAGTCAAAAGAAACTTTAATTACCACCTCTGGTATCCGCCTGAGTATAATAGACCACCCTCATTTCTTACCGCGGTGTCGTAACAGGCGACTGGGGTAAGTTGACTCGCCGTGTGGTATCCAGTTTAGTAAAATAGACCACCCTCATTTCTTACATATGTGTCGTAAAAGACGACTAAAGTAAGTTGACCGGCTGTGTATTATCCGGCTGAATAGAATAGACCACCCTCATTTCTTAACAAGGTGTCGTAAAAGGCGACTGAAGTAAGTCGACCCGCCGTCTGGTATCCGACTGAGTAGAATAGACCACCCTCATTTCTTACCAAGGTATCGTAAAAGGCGACTGAGGTAAGTCGACTCACCGTCTGGTATCCGACTGAGTAGAATAGACCACCCTTATTTCTTACCGAGGTGTCGTAACAGGCGACTGAGGTAAGTTGACCCGCCGTCTGGTATCCGGCTGAGTAGAATAGACCACCCTCATTTCTTACCGAGGTGTCGTAACAGGCGACTGAGTTAAGTTGACCCGCCGTCTGGTATCCGGCTGAGTAGAATAATCCACCCCCATTTCTTACCAAGGTGTCGTAAAAGGCGACTGAGGTAAGTCAACCCGCCGTCTGGTATCCGACTGAGTAGAATAGACCACCCTCATTTCGTACCGTGGTATCGTAAAAGGCGACTGAGGTAAGTCGAGCGCCGTCTGGTATCCGACTGAGTAGAATAGACCACCCTCATTTCTTACCGAGGTGTTGTAAAAGGCGACTGAGGTAAGTCGACCCACCGTCTGGTATCCGACTGAGTAGAATAGACTACCCTCTTTCTTACTGAGGTGTCCTACGAACATTTTTCACCCATCACATAAGAAGTTTTCACTTCGTAATAAATATAATCATTTCATGCCTAACAGAATATAATTTAACCTTATAGTTTAAGGTTTGATATACTTAAGAGTTATCATAAAATAATAATAAAATAAAATAATAATACGTGAGCAAAAATTAGTTCAAATTCAAATTTTTCTTTATTAAAATAAACTTGTCAACAACTTTTGAATCGTCAATTCTAATGCTGGTTCGGAAAGCTGTTCCTACCGAGAAGAGCCTAAGAGAGACTCGGCGGTTGCTGTTTTCAATAAATACTTAATATTTATAACTAGTTACATTAAGTCATTACTATCTTGTGCAGGGTCGGAATAAATGGTAGATCTCACTCGGGGCATATGCTCATAACTTATACTCGTCGTTTTATTAAATATCTACATTAAATAAAATCCAATATTTTCAGATTTAATTTTTAAAATATTTAATGAAGAAATCAGTAGACGGAATAAATGCTAGGTAAATCTCACTCGGGGCATAATATGCTAATAACTTATACTATTCGTCGCTATATAAAATAGCTATATTCCTATATTTTCAAATTTGATTTTTAAAATATTTAATGAAGGAATCAGTTAATTAATAATCAAGCGCTGCAGCGCTTAAAGATTTATTTCTCCGGAGGTGTGGTAACTGTCTGCTGCTAGCACGTATTAAAACTAACTTTTGCCGGATGTTTGGAGGCCTGGCTTCAACGTCAGAGAAACTATTACGTATTACCATATCTATTTTAAAGTTTTTTATTATTTTGATGCAGTTGACCGTATATTATGTGAATATAATATTTACTGTAGACAGGCAGTAATATCAGGTACATAATTTTATAACTTCAGTAGGAAAAGGTTGTTTTTGTTTTGAAGTTATTTTCGGCCGACAACTTTTATAATTTTCGTAGGGTTAAAGCATTTTTTTTTTCAACAATTAATTTTTCTATATCTATCTGGTTTGTATTTAATATTAAATCTATGCACCTAAGTTATACATTATGCAATAATTAATCAAATCAAATGTCTCCTCCATTGAACTTTGGTGGATTTAAAATAAATTAAATCACTTATCTATCGAGATGCTAGATGGCGCTGTCTCAAAATGATTACAAATTATGTATACATACAAAAAAAGTGGTGAAATGCAGCACCATTGGCATAGGAAAATAGCGTTATTCATAATATCTGAGATATACAGAACAAACTATAATTATCTATTTAATACTTTAAAATCTTAAAAAATATATATATCGGTGTTACTCGGTGCTAGGTTTTTAAACGAAAATGATTTTATTATAATTGAAATATGTACAAGTGTATCTTTCTTTTGGAACCTACTTAAATTTAAATCTTATACTTAAATCAAATTTGATTGTGTTTTTGTAAACACGTATTAATTTAATTTATGGTTCTTAAATAACTTTCCATGCTCGTTTGTATGTGTCACGGACTAATTATCCTAATAATGTATATGTCATCAGCCAGGCAATTGTCAAAATTTGTTATTTGTCTGTAATCAAGTGTTGTGTTGTTAATTGTTACAAAGACTTATCTTAGTGGGTGAATTAGACAGTGTGATTACAGAAAACAATCTCAAAATAAGTGTTCCGCGCCACATAACGGATTTACTGTCAATTTCCCTCTTTTTTAAACCAACTTTTAATTTTATTTGTAATACAGTAGAAAAAATATAAGTTATAAAGGTATACTCTTGTACATATTAGTTGTAAGCAAATTATTATATAGTTTAGGTTTTTTGGTCAATGTAATATAGTTTGATAGCTTTAAGGAAAAGTTTGTAATATATAATTGTACATTTTTTTATGTAAGGCCGTAAAAGACTAGATTCCAGGCCGTTAATAAACTAATAAAAAAAAAAAATTGTTAATTGTTATTATTTGTTTTTCAGTCTAATTTGATATTAAATACAAAACAAAAAGATGACAAAAGTTGCAGATAACGTTAATCCTAATGTATACGATAAGGGTTCAGAACGTGAGGTAACTTCTAACGAGAGGGATGAAGACGTCATCGACGAAATAGATGAAAGGGAAATTTTTGACTTAATACGCAATATTAACGACCCAGAACATCCTTTGACCCTAGAACAGCTGAGAGTTGTCGAAGAGAGCAACGTGTTTGTTGATAATACACATAATTTAGTGAGGGTCTACTTTACACCAACTATTCCTCACTGCAGTATGGCCACGTTAATAGGTGAAGAAATTTTTCCTTATATAATTCTATCTGAGTTAAAGATCATCATCATCCTCTTGCCCTTATCCCACTCTAAGTGGGGTCGGCTCAACACATGTCACATGATTTGGCTACGTATTTTACGATCGGCCGCCTGCCTGACGTCAACATACCTTAGTCGCCTTTTGCGACTCCTTTTACACTTTTATGTACCTATATCTATACTAATATAATAAAAGTTTTTCTGTCTGTTATGCTTTTACTGCTAATCTGCTAGATAGAATTCAATAGTGCCACAATTCAGGTGTATACCGGCCTTTTTTTAAATTAATTTATTACTTACTTATATACTCCTTATTTGTTGATAGTGTATGTTGTAAATAAAGTTTTTTTCTTTCTTTCTGTTGGTTTTCAATTGTGCCTTTTGTTACTTAAATCTAAATTTTAATGTAAAGATTTTCTCGTGCAGACTATGTTTTATTTGCGTAATTATAAAACTGGCCAAACCCGACTGGCCTGTGGTAGTGACCCTGCCGGTCAGCTCCGCGGGTCGTTCGATTCCCGCCAAGGACCAACATTTTCTATAAATGAATTTGTTGGTCTTTGAGCCTGGGTGTGTATTTGTATTTAAGTATGTATTTAAAAATATATTATTATCTTGCTTTATGACCTGTACAGCACAAATTAGGCGCAAACCATTCTGCCAGTGTCATGTAAAACAAAGAATATTACAAACGAAAACCTAAGTCATCACTCCATTTTTATTTTTCCCCCCTATTTAAAAATATATAAGTATATATTCACCAGTTGTCTGTCCATAACACAAGTATTAAATTACTTACTTTGGGGATGGACCACCATGTGTGTAAGTGTCCCATATATTTATTTATTTATTTAAAAAATTTTCAGGCTTATCCATCCGGGTGCAGCTACTTAGGGCTCTACCGAGTAGGTTCAAAGTGACTGTGGAAGTGTCAGAAGGCACACATATGTCTGAGCATGCGGTGAACAAACAGTTGGCAGACAAGGAACGTGTGGCAGCTGCTTTGGAGAATAACAACTTAGTGCAAATTATAAATCAATGTGTTGTTAACTCGTGAATGTAATTTATAATCTGTTATCTTATATATTACAACTTTATAAATGCAAGGCTGTTTGATTGTATGCTGTGGCCCCCAGAAACAAGAATTTGGGTCCCAATTACAAAAAATATATTTAAAATTCTGAAAATGTGTTCATTAACACTATAATCAATGCCAGTTCCTTTATAAGATATTCTTGTTTTTAAACCAAATACCAGAAGTTGAATATTTATTATGTACCATCAACTCTACTGGTTTCAGCCAAAATTTAAACAAACAAAAACCCTTATTTTGTCTCAGATATATATTTTTATTCTAAAGAGTTATTTTCAAATAATATAAATAACGCCGTGTGGTATCCGGCTGTATAGAATAGTACCACCCTCGTCTCTTACTGAGGTGTCGTAAAAGGCGACTAAGGTAAGTCGACCCGCCGTGTGGTATTTGGCTGAGTAGAATTGACAAGCGTCATTTCATACCAAGGTGTCGTAAAAGGCGACTAAGGTAAGTTGACCCACCATGTGGTGTCCGGTTTTGTAAAATAATCGTCGTATAAACGCAGCCAAATCATGTTACAGCATGTTTATAACATGTTTTGCCGACCCCCACTTAGAGTGGGATAAGGGCAGTAGGATGATGAGGAAGATGATTTGCAAATAATATAAATAAATTTGATTTTTTTAAATATCCTTATATAAATGTTTATGAAAATAAAATTTAAAAAATTATAACAAATTTTGTTTCAATTTTCCCTTCTGTATTTAGTCTTAAAGAAGATTTAGGCGTAAATTTACCTTAAAAACATATCAGTTAATATTTTTAAGTTTCGTTTATGCTAATTTTGAAGTACTACTGATTAAAATTGATTAATAAAAATAGAAATAAAAAAACAACTTAAAATAATAAACGTTGTATTTTACTTTATTATAAAAAAAATATTTTCAGTGAATAAATATTTTAAGCTTTTTAAACATTTTACTTAGAATTAGCAGCTTTTGTCTCGTTCTTGATATCTTCATATGAAGTTTGATTCTGAAAAAGAAATCAAAATTATTTATTATTAAATAATTAAAATGAATTATAAAAATGTATGTATTGATTGAAAAATGAAAATCCTTCTATTGTCTATACATCAAACATAATAATAATAATTATTATTATTATGAAGGATGGCACGCTTGACATTTGTAGAGCGTGTCACCGTCCTGGGGAATCACTCAGGCATATTGTTTCCGGTTGTTCTTCTCTTGCTAATGGTGAGTATTTGCACAGACATAACCAAGTAGCCAAAATCATCCATCAGCAACTTGCTCTTAAATATAGCCTTGTGAGTACCGAAGTGCCTTATTACAGATACAGTCCAACTCCAGTTCTTGAAAATGATCATGCTCTGCTCTACTGGGACCGATCTATCATCACTGACAGGTATATTGCCGCCAATAAACCTGATATAGTTTTGGTAGATCGGTTAGCGCGTCAGGCAATTATTGTTGATATCACTGTTCCACATGACGAGAATCTCATAAAAGCTGAAAAAGAAAAATTAACTAAATATTTGGATCTAGCTCATGAGATTACCGCCATGTGGAATATTGACTCAACAATAATTGTTCCAATTGTTGTATCGGTAAACGGTCTACTAGCGAAGAGCCTCGACCAACATCTCAAGAGGCTCTCGCTTAGTTGTTGGATCAAGGGCAGGATACAGAAGGCGGTGTTGCTTGAGACGGCACGCATTGTGAGGAGGTTCCTCACTCTGTATTCCTAACCGCCGGGAGCTTGGGTCCTTTCTCCGCTCTCCGTGGATATCAATTTTTTTATATTTTTAAATGTTTTTTTTTCCTGTATGTTTTAGAAAATATTTAAAAATGTAAATTGATTTGTAAATAAATGTATGAGAGACATAATAATTATTAATATTATTATTTAAGTACATATTATTTTGTTCTTATTATAGTATTATTTTGTTAAATTAAGAAATATACAAAATTGCAATTGATTAAGTTTTCCTAATTGAAATTTCTTTTTTATGTTTTTGTTTATAGCCTAGAATCAAGTCCTTTTAGGCTATCAAAATAAAGTTATTTATAGTCTATGTAAATACAAATTTACATAGACTATAAATGTACAATTTTTACATTATAACGTGCAGATAATTAGAAGTTGTTTTTAATATTTGATTAAAATTTAATAAATATGCACTCTACATGGCAGATAACACTTACGTCCCACAAATCATCCTCCCATTCCGGGAACTGCTTCTTAAATATTGCCGGTTCTCTTCCTTGTTTCAAAGTCACTACAATGGCCGAATCCACTGTTCGGTCAAGTCCGTCGTCTTCTATGTATTCCTGTTAGATATAAAAGTGATTAAGCTAGATTTTCAAATTGTACCAAATCAAGAATGAGAGTGGGGGAATCGAAAAAAAAATTACTTCCGTGCACGTATACGGTAAGAACTCGAACTTGACACGCACTCTAAGTCGACCGCTACTCGAATCTTATAAATAAATATATACGGGACACACAAACGGTCGTCCGTCCCCAAAGTATGTAACTTAATACTTGTGTTATGGACAGACAACTGGTGAATATTTAAGGTAAGAGCACTAGTAATTGACCGTTTTGTATGAAATTTAAATCAGCGTTTCGTTTGTTGTTGCTCCATCTATTAATACCTGCCCAAAACCTCAACTGTAGCCCATTGTTTAATATCTAAAATTTAATATTTGTTTATTAGCTACAACAAATAAAACGCTTATTATTTAAAATTTCATACAAAACTGTCAACTTCTAGAACATGGTCAATTACTAGTGCCCATACCTTACATATATAATTTTTAAATACAAATATATAGACACCCAGGCTGAAAGAACCAACAAATTGTTTATAGTTAATGTTGGTCCTCGACGGGAGTCGAACCCGCGATCCGCTGAGCTGAAGGCAAGCAGGCCAGTTATATCTTTGACGAATAATTCTTAGGTCACTGTGTCATATCACTTAACATTTTTGTACTGATAGCGCTGCTCAACGTAAGTTCGTTGTTTAATAAATTTTCTGTAACAAAATGCAGTACATTAAACATTTGAAAACTCATACGCACCGCTCAAAGTGTCCTAAACAAGAAAAAATATCAACCAGCAACTATTTTTTGGACGCCAGAGCATTTAATAGTAGTCGAGTCAACGTTTAAAACGACATTCACACATTTTTCTTCGCAATAGAGACGAGATTTTACGCAGCAATGGGATATTACGTTTTTTTGTTAGGAATGTATGAAGCAGGCAACAATCACATTTACATCAATCACACGGCGTTTTATGATACGTGTGTATCACAAAACGCCGCCAACACCAACACTTCACACAAGCACTACACATACTACCACAATATCTAATCGTTTCGCCTCAAAACCAAAGCATAATCAGGAAGATAGGCTCCACGACAATCGTAATCATTACGACTTGAAACTCTTATAACTTCTATCTTACGAATTAACTGCAAGTAGGCATTGCGGGGGTCAGTAGACCCTTTATGTCAGGAAACCCATTATGGGTTTTCACCGCACAACGGGGACGAGCGGCGGATATATCGGACTTGCGCCGACTAAAAATCTGCCAGTGCTCCACCACGCTGCTGGTGGAGACAAGGTACTGTTGGACACATTACCCCCACCCACGCCAGCAACTCTGTATCCCGGAGAGCGTCACCCCTAGGTCGGAGCCTACCTAAAAGTGGCCCCTACCTCCGCTAATCGATGCATCGGGAGCACCAGATACATCGATCCATGGGGACCTAACTCCAGCGAGTATCCTACAAAAATAAGATAGTAACTTGCACCTTCTTACCGTAATAATTCTTATTCTGGCGTTCTTGAGACGGTCTGGAATATTCTTTCCGTTCCAGACATATAGTTCTTCTCCACCGTCTAAGATATAGATACCGTCGTCAGATAGATCCTGAAGAAAGAAACAATTATTACTCGATGTACTGGTGGTAGTCTGTAAAAATTGTACTACTATATAAGTGGTCGAAAAACTAGTGTCTATACTAATATATAAAGCTGAAGAGTTTGTTTGTTTGAACGTGTTAATTTCAGGAACTAGTGGACCGATTTGAAAAATTCTTTCAGTGTCAAATAGTCCATTTATCGAGGATGGCTATAAGGCAATCGCCAGCGGTTCCGCTCCCGTGGAAAGATTAAAACCGTAATATAGTCTTTTGATCATAAAAATGGTTACAGTGAGTCAACCTTAAAAGCTAGACATATGCTGCGGAGTTTTATTTAGAACTTTTGGAGGGGTACAACTTTGTAATACACGATTTTTTAATAACTTTCACTGTTTGCTTAGCGAACGCAAGGAAAGCTTTATATATTGCCGTTCTATTTTTTATTGCTGCTCCTCTCCTATTCATCTTATCGTGATGTTATGCCTATAGCCTTTCTCGATAAATGGACTATATTACATTAAAATAATTTACCAAATCTGTCTAGTAGTTCCTGAGATTAGCGCGTTCAAAATCCAAAATGTAATATTTTGGATTTTGCATGCAAGCGTCTGGAAATGCAAGATATGAGTTTGGATATGCAAGAGTCTGCCTCATTCGTCTCAGCTTTCGTCATAATTTCAGTTACGACATTTTACTTGCGACTTATTCGCTGAACTATAGAAATATTATTAATTATATATATATATAGCTCTCTTTGAACCTGTACAAGACAGTAACGACTTAATGTAAATAATATTAAGAATTATATTTTTAAAAGAGCAACCGCCGAGTTTCTCTTAGGCTCTTCTCGGTAGGAACAGCTTTCCGAACCAGCAGTAGAGTTGACGATTCAAAAGCACTTGTTTACAAGTTTATTTGAATAAAGAATATTTTGAATTTGAATTTGAATTTGAATTAGCAGCGACTTCGTTCACGTGAACTGTTGTCGCTTGATGATGGTTAGATGAATAGATAGCGCTTTTTAGTGTCATCCTATTCCTGTATAGTTAACAGGATTTCTATAATCTTAGCGGTTAGCTTAGGTTTAGCGGATTCGCCGTGAAAGAGTAGCAAACATACATCCATACACGCAAACTTTCCCATTTATAATATTAGTAGGATCGGATTGCATTATTGAGGGTACTTTAAACCTTAAGTTAGCGCAAGCCAAATCGCGATTACTACTAGTAACTGCATAATTAAAAGACCTTTTGTGAAAAATCAGGGGGTAGTTCTTCGAATTTGATCTTTCCCGAAGATTTAACGGACACAGCGGTTAGTGATAACGGGGTTGTCGTTCGACGGTTCGCCTTCAGACTCCATCCAGAAGGAATCTCCTTCTCTTCTGAATCACCTCCTAGAATACGTCACAATTAAAGTATTAATTAAATCTTTAATATTTAAATGAGTCAATTTTGTAATCTAAGATAATTAGATAACTATAGTCGGTAAATATAAGTGAGTCAACCTCAAAAGCTAGACATATACTGTCGCAGACTTTTATTTAGAACTTTTAGAGGGGAACAATATTGTAATACATGATTTTTTAATAACTATCACCGTTTATTTAGCGCACGCAAGGAAAGCTATCATTTTTCCGTTTGCGTTATATTTTTTATTGCTGCTCCTCTCCTATTCGTCTTAGCGTGATGTTATACAGCCTATAGCCTTCCTCAATAAATGGACTATCTTACACTGAAAGAATTTTTCAAATCGGTCCAGTAGTTCCTGAGATTAGCGCGTTCAAACAAACAAACTCTTCAGCTTTATATATTAGTATAGATTTATATTTAAATAAGTCAATTTTGTACTTTAAGATACTTAGATAAATATAAAGGAGCAGCAACAAAGTATATTACCAAAACGGCAAAATTTAAAGCTTTCCTTGCGTGCGCTGAGTAAATGGTTATTATTCAAAAATCATGTATTACAAAATTGTTCCCCTCTGAAAGTTCTAAATAAAACACCGTGACAGCATATATCTAGCTTTTAAGGTTAAATAATTTATAGAATTAGGCGTTACTTTGCGGAGATCCATAATACAAAAGTAATAATAAAATTATTTAAGCTTTGTGATAGTGAACGTATATAGTGCTTGTGTATTGTGGTGGCGGTGGTGGAGGTTTGTGCATGTGTTTTTAAGAATCCTGCATGTATCAGGTATGATAACCGATTGTCCACTTACATTTAGCATTATATATATTTTCTATTTTACTTCTTCGCGGATTATAGCAAAATGATTTTATTATTACTTTTGTTTTAAGGTTAACCCACTTTAACCATTTCTTATGGTTATCAAAAGACAACGGTTCTAATCATTCCACGAAGGCGGAGCCGCTAGCGATTGCTAGTCTTTAATATATCCAAAATATTCTTCATTCAAGTAAACTTGTAAACAAGTGCTTTTGAATCAACTCTACTGCTGGATCGGAAAGCTGTTCCTACCGAGAAGAGCCAGCGAGGAACTCGGTTGCTCTTTTCAAAATATATTTTTATTACTAGTTGCATTTATTCATTAGTGTCTTGTACAGGATCGAAGAGCTATGTCCACACATAGTTATCATCTACGTTAACCTCAATAGTATAGTAGGCTTTCATTTAGTAATGTACCAAAAATATCATAACAAATCAGTTTTAATAAGTTAAATCTCACCTAACGACTCCCAGAACTCCGCAGGCTCACTTCCTTGCTCGATTTCAACTAATTCTTTCTCATCACCCACTATTGTTGGAACGAAACCTTTAGCTGCCTCACGTTCATCATCACTGGATTCCTAGAAGTTATTTATAGAAGTAAATTATTTTGCAGTGTAATAGTTAAAGGGAATTAGAGTATTATTACATGACTAGATTATTATTAGAACTAGCTTGATCCAGCTTTGTTTGAAAATTTTTATATTAGCCGTGTGGTATCCGGATGTGTATACAGACTACCCTCATTTCTTACCGAGGTGTCGTAAAAGGCGACTAAGGTAAGTCGACCCGCCGTGTGGTATCGGGCTAAGTAGAAGAGACCACCATTATTTCTTACCGAGGTTTCGTAATAGGCGACAAGGTAAGTCGACCCGCCGTGTGGTATCCGGCTGAGTAGAATAGACCATCCTCATTTCTTACTAAGGCGTCGTAAAAGGCGACTAAGTTAACCCGCCGTGTGGTATTAGAATAGACCACCTTCTTTCTTACCGAGGTGTCGTAAAATTCGACTAAGATAATTTGATGTCAGGCAGGCGGCTGGTCGTATAATACGTAGCCAAAACATGTGACATGTTTATAACATGTTGTGCCGACCCCACTTAGAGTGGGATAAGGCCGGAAGAAGAAGACGACTGGACTTTTACTTTATTTATAGAAAATGTTTGCCATCGGCGGGAATCGAACCCGCGACTCTCGGAGCTGAAGGCAGGATCACTACCCACTGCGCCAACGAGGCAGTCTAATGAAAATATTATTTTACTATAATCCGCGATAAAAAAATTATACGTAATGCTAAATGTTGAGTGTTCTATTCGTTCACATACCTGATACATGTAGAATTTGTAAAAACTCACGCTCTACCCGCCATCAATAACAACAATACACAAGCACTGCACACATTCACCGCCACAATCTCAACTATTGTGCCGCCCCGTAATCGAAGCATTGTCAGGAGACAGACTCCACGATAAAATCGCAAAAAAATAAAAAAATTGCATATATTTTCTTTTATCGCGGATTATATTCAAATTCAAATTCAAATTATTCTTTATTCACATAAATTTGTAAACAAGTGCTTTTGAATCGTCGACTCTACTGCTGGTTCGGAAAGCTGTTCCTGCCGAGAAGAGCCTAAGAGAAACTCGGCGGTTGCTCTTTTAAAAATATAATTCCTAATACTATTTACATTCAGTCGTTACTGTCTTGTACAGGTTCAAAGAGAGCTATATCCACACATTCTTATCTTCTAAATAATCTTCAATAGTATAGTAGGCTTTCTGTATCAGCCTCTATTTAACATTTTATAGCAAAATAATAAATATTTTTCTTACGTTTTTATTAACTTCTCTCATTATTTGTTGGAAACTCGCACTCAGAGCTCACTATAAAGAGACATATGTCTAACAGTGGACGTTCATCGGTTACAAAGAAAAACACAAGTCACCTTTAGGTCTGTCAGTATTACAAACCTTACCTTTCCACTCCACAAATAAACATTGGTAGATGTTTCCAGAATATATACATCGTCGTCTTCCAAAGCATCTTTAGTCTCCTCTATTTGGGTAGCTCGCATGTCTACACCAGGCTTGGTACCTTCAACCTGGAAGAATAAGAAAGTGCAAATAATTAAATCTTTAAAATAATTAAAATGTATAAGTAAGTAAGTAACGGCCTGTTACTATCCCACTGCTGAGAATAGGCCTCTTCTCTCCGTTTTTTTTGGAGAGAAGGTTTTGGAGCTAAGACCTACCACGCTGCTCCAATTGGTAGGTTACAATATCCCCAGAATTCTCTACAGATATGTAGGTTTCCTCGCGATGTTTTTCTTCACCGAAAAGCGTGTGATAAATTGCATTTATCAATTCGACACATAAGTTTTACTAGAAAACTCATTGGTGCCTGCCCGGGATTTGAACCTTAGACCTCCTCGAAAGAGGACGGTGTTACCGCTGGGCTACCACAGCTTCTAAAATATATAAAATGATTTTATTTTTTGACCTCCATTTCTTTGGCCTCAGGGTTCCATTGCAAACACAAACAACTCTCAGTGAGAGAAAGTTGTATAAGCCAAATGGTGCGTCAAACCCCGGGATCCAATATATTTTTCATCTCAAATATCATTTGGATTCAATTCTACATTTTAGCATTTTTTAAATTCCCGAAAACAGGTATTAAACGTATTTTTTTTAAATAAAACCTAATCAGATCGATTTTCCCCCCAAACCCGCTACATGCTGATATTACAAGAAAATCATTCCGTTTGCTTTTTCCGTTTTGCTGTTTCCAAGATTCAGAGAAAAAAAAATACATAGATTAACTCATTTAAAGTACCAGGTTGACCGAGCCTTCCTCGGTAATTTTTTGCAAAATAAAAACAAAGAAACTTCAAAAAAAAACGGTTGCCTGTAAAGTCGGTTTTACGGGCAAAGATTTTACGTGACAACGTCTTTTTAAATGTGATGGATTGGAGTGGGAGAGAGACGCAAGGCATTCGCCAGTCCGGCGGGCCTCTCTTTCGCTCGGTGACTCATCGTAACAGACGTGAGCGGGCGTTACACTTTTTCATGAGTGACCCCAAGTCGCAACCTAATTTAAGACGTTGTCACGTCAAAATAAATAATAATATGGTAAGTAGGGCTCAATCTCGTATTTACATTTCTCTCGACCACCCGTTCACCCGAATAAGCTACGCTGACTTGACAGTTAATGGCAAAAATTCAATTCAATATAAATTTTAGTATTTTTTAATGCCCAAAAACAGGGATAACGCTACAGAGATTTTATCTCCTTACATGGAGCGCTACATTGTGACAGAAGCTTTTTATCTCAATATAGCTAAACAGATGAATCGTCGTGTGGTACGCTGAATAGAATAGACCACCCTCATTTCTTACCGAGGTGTCGTAAAAGGCGACTAAGGTAAGTCGACCCGCCATTTGGCCGGCTGAGTAGAATAGACCAACCTTGTTTCTTACCGAGGTGTCGTAGAAGGCGACTAAGGTGAGTTGACGTCAGGCAGGCGGCCGGTCGTAAAAACGCAGCTAAATCGTGTGACAACATGTTTATAATATGTTGTGCCGACCTCATTTAGAGTGGGATAAGGGCAGGAGGATGATGATAGCTATATAGATGAAGTTGCGGCTAATTTTGATACAAACGTATGTGCTAAGGTTGTAAATAAACAAAATATGTACCTTAAACAAACGAACACCGGTGTCTTCGTATGTATTAGCGAAGTTTTGTGCTTTATACTCTTCTTCCTTGTTACCGCAGAAGATAATCAGATTACCTGAAACATTGAATGTAAAGTTGATATCTAATTAACGCAGAAATGGCGAAAGGGTAAAGATGCTAAGGTTGTATATTTTTAGTAATTAAATTTTTGTGCATAATATATCTTTAATGTTTAAATGAGTTAATCTTGTATGTGTGTGTCTATATATATAAATATTTATATACAAATACTTAGTACATTATTTTGATAAATCTCGTAGGGTTTAGCCTGCGTTTGCAATGTTAGCGGGAAAAAATGTAATTATTTACGACATCACATAAGAAACCTCAAAATTTCACATTATTTTACAAACAGTATTTCTCTACTCCGTATTGAATGTTATTATAAACATAAACCTTCCTCTGGAATCACTCTATCTATTAAAAAAATCCGCATCAAAATCTGTTGCGTAGTTTTAAAGATTTAAGCATACATAGGGACATAGGGACAAAGAATGTAACTTTGTTTTATACTATGTAGTGATGTGAATTATTTTAATGTTTTTTTTTAAAATAAAACTTATCTGGATCGATTTCTCTCCCCCAAAACCCCCTACATGCTGAATTCAGGAAAATCCTTGGAGCCGTTTCCGAGGTTCAGAAAATATATTTATATATACACATTCAAGATTCACTCATACGCCGTGTGGTATCCGGCTGAATAGAATAGTACCACCCTCGTTTCTTACCGAGGTGTAGTAAGAGGCGACTAAGGTAAGTCGACCCGCCGAGTGGTATCCGGCTGAGTAGAATAGACCAACCTCATTTCTTACCGAGGTGTCGTAAAAGGCGACTAAGGTAAGTTGACCCACCGTGTGGTATCCGGTTTAGTAGAATAGACCACCCTCTTTCTTACCGAGGTCTCGTAAAGTACGACATTGGTAAGTTGACGTCAGGCAGGCGGCCGGTCGTAAAAACGCAGCCAAATCATATGACAGCATGTTTATTACATGTTGTGCCGACCCCACTAGAGTGGGAAAAGGGCAGGAAGATGATGATTCAAGATTCACTCATTTATATCAAAAAATATGAAATATAAATAGTTCACTGGAATATGTTGCTTCAGTGGGATATGGATGTACCTTGGAATATGCTCAAGAAGTGCTTGGTCTCCTTCCCTTGTGGTATCTTCACCATCACCACATTACCGTCAAGCTCTTCATCAATCTTACCGACAAGCTCCAAACCAGCTTTCTTGCTGTCATCATCAGCGTTATCACCCTGGTTTCAGTTAGAAAAATAAATATAGTAAACTAAAATTAAAGAAACTGAGATCTTTTATGGCAACTAAGAAATAAAGTCAAGTTAACGTAATTTTTTTTTGTTAATCAGGACTAAGTATGAACTATAACCTTAAACTATTAGGTCCTTTAGCTTCACTAGTGGTACCTGTGAGTATGTTCACTCCAAATTAAGCCTGGAAGTGACTTCTACAGAATGCAATGAGTTTTAACGTGTTCCAGATATAAAACAAGATTTTTTGCCTATATGTTACCAACAGTGTATAAAGCTGAATTGGGGCACTATTCTATCTAGCTGATTAGCAGTGAAAGAGTAACAGACAGACAAGAAAACTTAAGTCTTTATAATATTAATATAGATGGCCGAATTCGGCAAACGGTGGAAGTATGCATCTCTCATCGAGAGTTATAAATTTGTACCGTTTGCAGTTGAGACCCAAGGGCCATGGAGTCAAAGTGCAAAAAAATTATATCCGTTTTAACACCCCGGTTAATTGCGTCTTCAGGTGACAAGAGGGCTGGCTCCTTTTTCGCACAAAGAATCAGCTTAGCGATTCAATGCGGAAACGCTGCCAGCATTCTTTGGAGCATTCCATGTGATCATAATTTGTTAGTCCTAGCGAGTAAGTTATTTAAGATAAATATAACTTGTACATTAAAAAAAAAAGTTAAAAAAACTTTTAACAAAATATCATGTATGTCACTGTTAACTGTTGAGAAGTTCCCTCGTCTGGAGCCAACCCTGTTATCAGGTCATGCTTATCATAAACATGCATTGTCATCGGGACTGGACCAGTATGTAAAATTTCAGCTCAATCGGACACCGGGAAATGGGGCAAATTTAACTTATAATTGGGCAAGGTGGAAGGAAAGAGGCCCAGGGGACGGAGCCCCATGCGTTGGGCCGACCAAATTCGCTCCACTCGACTCCAGTATCAGTGACGCCATCCACGTCGCCATCCACAGACAAGCCCAGAGAAAAATAGTCCAAAGTGCTACATAAAGGTTAAGGTCAAGGTTGAGGATTACGACAGTAGGATAAAGAGTTTTACTTACAATCCACAGATAAACAACGGTAGCGTCTTCATCATTTTCGTCCTTATATTGATATCTTGCTACGTAGACCTCACTTTGATAAAGCTTGGGTGACTCCGCGAGATTCTCCGTTATATCTTCTGGCTCTTCTGATGCCCTGGTAACAGGATAGTAAATCTATCATTAATTTTTTTTTTTAATTTTCTTTATTAAAAACTATCTTTCATCCGCGACTTCGTTCGCGTGGACTGTTGTGTGATGGGTCGATAATAGATGGGGATTTTCAATGTCATCCTATTCCTGTAGTATTAACAGGATTTCTATAGCCTATATGTTATTCCGGTGTATTAGGAATAATTGTGTCAAATTTAATTGATATTGGTTCAGCGGATTCGGCGTGAAAGAGTAACAAACATATATCCATACTCACAAACTTTCACATTTTATTTATTTATTTATTCTTATTGCACTATACAGAGGTACATAGGTTTATATTAAATTAAATTAGGACAAGCGTGCAAAGGCGGTCTTATCGCTAAAGCGATCTCTCACAGACAACCTTTGGTGAGAGGAGAGGATTTTATATTAGTAGTATAGGATTACTTTCGCATTTATAATATTATAGGATCGGATGGGATATAGGATAGGATTTAAACAAGTCAAGTTAATAATGCTTTAAGCAAAAATGTCCCTACAGTTAACCGTTGAGCAGTTCCCTAGTCTGGAGCCAATCCTGACATCAGGTCATGCTTATCATAAACATGCATTGTCATCGGGACTGGACCAGTATGTATTTCATCTCAATCGGACACCGGGAGTGGGTCAAATTTAACTTGCAATATTTCACCTTCACATGCATACATTGCAAGTTAAAAAAACATACGTAAAGGTTTTTTTTTCCTATTTTGAATGGGTCTCTGATCTGTTTATTTTTCTCCACTGGCGAGAAATGCCGAACTCGTGGCCAAACTCGCTACAGGTCAGGGGTAGGGATGTGACTTGGAGTAGAAAAAATCGATTTTTTAAAAATCTATTTTTTTTCTGACTATTTCAAAAGTTGTCTTTTAATATTAATAATTAATTACAATAGAGGCTAATTAAAGTGGACAACTACCAAGAAATAATATCAGATGCGCTGTTTGTGAAATTGGATTAAAATGTGTAGTTTGGCTAAATTGGTTTCATCCAACAATGCATATCTAATCTTAAAAAACAAGAAAAAGAGTAAAAAAGAAAATGGGATACCTAAAATAATCGACTATTAAAAAATCGATTTTTGATGAAAAAATAGTCGATTATAAAAATCGATTATTTTTTCACATCGCTAGTCAGGGGTGACGGCTTCCGCTATTGGATACCTCCACCACCGCCCCGCCATACGTAAAGGTAATTTACCTAAAGATCGTAAGCTCTCCAGACTCTTCAGGCATGTAGCCTCTCGCGGCAGCGCTTTTGCCAACGAATTTAGCCAACGCCTCAGCATCGTCCACGTCGCCGGAGAACGAAGTCGCATCTATTCAAAGCCATAATAAGCTTTTCATATATATTTATTTATTTTTTCTTTTTATACATATATTTAGAAAAGAGAAAGAAAAATTTAAAAAAACCACATGTATAAAGGCGGACTTATCCCTAAAAGCTTTAATGTTTAAATTAATTGATCTTGTATATATTATAATCAAAATCAAGGCGTGTTACCAGAGTTGACGAATGATAGAGGAGAATTGAAGAAGAAGACATATTGTGCCTACCCCATTTAGAGTGGGATAAAGGTAAGAGAATGATGATAATAATTTGTAATGATTTAATGTAATAAAGCGATACATGTCAATTAAGGCGGGAAAATACGTGCCCTCTGATATCTTGGCGTACGCTGCCTTAACTATTGGAGTTAAACAAAGATAATGTAGGATTGTTACCCTTATCCCACATAAGGGTAAGAGAATGATGATATAATCAAAATCAAACCAAAATAAACTTTATTCAAATAAGCTATTTCAACCACTTTTGAATCGTCAAGAATCAATAAGATGATAGCAACAACTGGTTTGGAATGTTGCTCTTACCGAGAAGAACCAGAAAAAAACTCGGCGATCAATCTTGTAAACATTTTCAATATTACATAATTAAACCGCAGTCTTGTATGAACCAGAAAGGATTTTCAAATCCATGCATTTTTATCATACAAATAATCTTCAATTTTGTAATATACTTTATCTACTCTGATACTATAATACAAAGATTAAAAAAACAGAAACCAAAATTCTTATGACAAACATTACGTGCAGGCCAAAAATAAAAAATTAAAAAAAGTTTTATTACGATACAGGTCTTGTATGGACACCTGTATCATAATATAACTTTTTAATCATAACGATACACCTATACAACCTCCAGCTGGACCGAGGAGGTTGAACCTCTACCTTAAACAAAAAGGTTTCAATGAACGAGTCCGCGGCGACGCAACACGCATGCGCATTCGATGTTTGCGTCTTGGCGCTAACATTTGACATTTAAAAAATCCTTTCAATATTTAAACCAAGTTTGGTTTTTATTAATATTGTTTTACGTATTATAGTATGAAAGTAGATAAAGTAGTGTATGACACTGTATATAACCTGGTCTTATAACACTCGTGTTAACCCTTATTATGCATCGTAAAGCAAAGTATCATAATCTACTATTACGTATAAGCATATCTCTTATACTTAACTTAAACCTTTCTGTAGACTGGTCTAGTATGGATTGCGGTATTTTATTGTAGAAGCGAATACCGAGACCATCTAATGAGTTTTTTTTTTTTTCGAATTGACAATATGCTGTTAGCCCTAACGGCTTTTACAGCGTCACCGGGCGGGACGGGCGAGCGCAGAAGCATCGCCAAGGTTGCGAAATGCGTAGAGTAGAGCGCAGAAGCTCTACTAGCGTCGGGGAACGTCGTCCTAAGGGTGCCTCCTGTGAGACCGGACCACGGCTTAGGACGACGTGTAGTGGTGGGCTGGTGGTATGACTTTGATTAGTCAATACGACGACGGAAGGGTGGCAAGAAGCCACGACCAACCGATATCAGATATCTGGGACCTCGTCTTCGCCGGCGAAGACGCTGTGTGTGTGTATTACGTGTTTTTTGTGTTTGCGATCGTTATTTGATCGTCAGGGTCATATAGGACGCTTTTTGGACGCCTATATTTTCGGTGGTCAGACCTAACTGGGATGTAGGTGGCTAATTACAGTTGCTTCCACTGTAGGTGGAAGCAACTGTAATTAGAGGGTTCGGGTGTACCTCGGATTTCTCGAAGTAAGACTTCGAAAAACGTTTAAAGAGGTGAGTAATGGTAGGGAGGTCGAGGTCTCTATGGAGGTCAACGTTCGCATGAACCACGGACAACCAGTGGCTGTACGCATAAATCGGAAATCTAATGAGTTGCTAACTGTATTAAGTCTTATAAACATACCCATTTGAGCAGCAATCGATCTGACGGAACCTGACACAATCTGCGTAGCTGAACTCCAGTTGTGGAAGTATTGCTTGAAGATGCTGCTCTCAGCGCCCTCTGTTACACGAGTGATTGGCACCTGAGGGGATAAAATTATACTATAACTAACGACCCGCTGTATGTTTGATACTCCTTCACGGCCAATCCGCTGAACCAATATCCATGAAATTTGTCATAATTATTCCTTATACATCGGAATAACATATAGGCTATAGAAATCCTGTTAATTCTACAGGATAAGATGCCATTGGAAAGCGCCATCTATTATCAACCAATCACGCGACAACAGTCCACGCGAACATAGTTGCGGGTTGCGTAAGAAACCAGGACTGTTCGCTAGTTATTAGTTATGATTACTTACCCATGAAGGATAGCCCTTAACATCGAAGTACTGTTGGGCTATATTGAAGTAGTTCTTCTTGATGTCCGCATCCACTTGGCTGCCCAGCCAGATGTAGACTCCTGAGCACGGAGTATCAAGGATGAATACGCCCTGGATGTGGTTAAATGTTAATTACAGACTATATAATAAATACCTGGGAGCCCAAGTCTTGCTCGGAAATTTTATTAAGGATATAAAAATTGCAATTTAAAAAAGAAAGGGTCGTTGATACGTGAAATTTGAACTCCAATCAGGTATTTTCCCATATTTAATCCGCCCGTTTAAGTCATAGTAGCGCAATGGCAAACATTGCGCTACTATGACTTGGCAAATTTAGGCTTTACGATCTATTTCTTATTGGCAGTTTTTCCAATGCCCAAAAACAGAGATAATTTTTTTTAATAAAACCTAGCTGAATTGATTTTTCTCCCCCAAAACCCCTACATGCTGGATTTGAGGAAAATCAGTGGAGATTGAGAAAATATAAATAGAATATATATACATACAATATTAACTCATTTAAATATTAAATACATAGAAGATTAATTCGTTTAAATATTAAAGAGGATACAAGCTTAATTCATTTAAATATAAAATACAAGATTAACTCATATAAATATTAAAGAGATTATGAATTTGTCCGGGAAATTCTATGTAAAAGGAAAGTGCTCTACCCCTTCTTTTCCCTACCACTGGAAAGTTCTGTACCTCAGAAGTAAGCTGCCTCTGTCTAAACGGCTTGTTCAACGGAGTCAGGTCGATGTCATCACCCACCAGCACCGCGTAGAAGTACACGGCGGACATGTTTTCACGTGTGTAACCCTGTATGAGACGAAAAAAAACTCGTAGCTAGGAATGCTAATTTTTTTACAATGCAGAATATATACTTAAACATGTTGGTAGTTGCTTTATAACCGGCCGCCTGCCTCACATCAACTTGCCTTAGTCGCCCTTTACGACACCCGGTAAATGAGGTTGGTCTATTCAACTCAGCCGGATACCACACAGCGGATGAACTTGCCTTAGTCACCTTTATGAAACATCTGTAAGAAATGTGGGTGGTCTATTCAACTTAGCCGGATACCACACAGCGGATCAACTTACGCTAGTCGCCTTTAAAGAAACATCAGTAAAAAATGAGGGTGGTCTATTCTGTACAGCTTGTTTCACATTGCAGAAATTATTAATCAACATTTTTAAAACACCGAAAATCGTGTGATAAATTGCAATTATCAATTAGGCACATAAGTTTTAACAGAAAATTCATTGGTCTGCCCGGGTTTGAACCTGTGACCTCATCGAAATAGTCGCACGGTGTTACCGCTGGGCTACCACAGCTCAATCAAACCGTAATCAAATCAAACCGCACCACAGCTAAATCAAACCGTACTTCAGCTGAATAAGAAGGCCCACTCTGTCTCAAATAGGTCGGCAAGTATGTGTAAACTTACTTGTGATGAATCATCAGAGATAAGGTCATCCCTAGACCCTGAGCCAAGGGCTTCGAAGAATAGATCAACATCTTCGTCTGATGAGAATTCATCTGAAAAATATAATAGGTATTAAACAAAGAAAGAAATTTGGTTTCTGACTGTTAGTGTTAAAATATCTCATAGACGCCAAGTGTGACCAGGTTAGAATTGAGAAGAAGGAACGTTTTTATCCAGCAGCTACCCACGATCTGTTTGAAGTCATCAGTTCACCAGAACCAGCGCTACAAACCTGCTGTAGCATATGAGCTAAGTAGGACACCTTATTTGGTCACAATATTCGAATAGGCAAAAATTTGTTTCTTTTTGCAATTGTGTTTAAATAAATTCCTTTCTTCTTCTTCATTCTTCTTCTTCGCCTAGATGGAGGTCTACTGGCCCCGAGATAATACCTACTTTCAATTAATTCGTTAGATAGAAGTTACAATAGTAACGCAAAATAATGTTAATGTAAATAATGGTAATAACGCAAAAGTTATGATTACGATTTTTTCGTAGAGCCTAACTATGATGCTTCGGTTGCAGGGCGAAACGATAATAGAGATTGTGGTAGTAAGTGTGTAGTGCTTGTGTGGATTGTTGGTGTTAGTGGCATTTTGTGATACTTGTGGTGACTTGTCCTGCGTGTATAAATGTGATTGTTGCCTGTTTCATACAGCATTACATAGATTCTTTAACAAACGCGGATTACAGCAAAATAACTTTATTGTCACTTCTGTACTATGGAATTTCGCAACGACCGCTTTTATTTTATACATTATTTAGTTCATAGGATATTTGGCGGTATATCCACTCTTTAGGATGAAAGAAATGTGCATGCGAATGAGATGAGAATGTTAAGGTGGATGTGTGGTGTAACGAAACTTGATAGAATACGCAATGAGTATAGTAGAGGAAGTCTGAAAATTGCGCCCAGTACAGAAAAGATGAGAAGTGCGAGACTAAATTGGTATGGTCATGTAATGAGGAGGGATGAAAATCATGTGACCAAAAGAATTTTAAATATGAATGTGGATGGATTTTTGGCTAGAGGGAGGCCGAAAAAAAGATGGATGGATTGTGTGAAAAATGATATGCATGTTAAAGGAGTGGCACCAGAGTTGACGAATGATAGAGGAGAATGGAAGAAGAAGACATATTGGGCCGACCCCACTTAGAGTGGAATAAGGGTAAGAGAATGATGATGATCCACTCTTTAGGATACTCTCGCTTTTATGAGATTCCAATACTTTTTACCAATAATTTCAATAGTAGCTCTGCCATTATGGTAATCGTCGCGGATTGTGTTGGCGACGCTGATAATTTTCCTCCTCTGGGTAGCTCGAGCGCCTTCTGGCATCAACACGAAGATGTCATGGTCCACTTCCAGTATAAAGCAGTGATCGCTGGTCAGTGAGGATGCTTCTGCTGGTACCTGGATGATAAAAAGGCATGTTTAAAATAGTCAACGACTGTTCTTTAACAATGTCTGACCTAGGACAGAGATCCGATTCAATTGGTGACTAAAAATTTCCTTGGAATTAACCAAAACTTCGCAGAAATCTTCATGATATTTGCTTCACCGCAAAGGGAATGATGATTGTTAATACCAGTCGCGTAAATTTTTTTTATATTAAGCTCATAGGTGTCGAACCCTAGGTTTGAACCTCGTCTAACCTGTTATATATGAAGGGCCACACTAGCTACCGAGAAACTATCAACTTGAACTTCAACTCTTCCTATGTGGTCCAAAGTATGTTTCGGTTTAGATTTGGTTTGACCAAGACATCGAGACCTGTGGAAGTCCAAAGTTTCACTAGCCTTGACCATGTCATAGTATCCCACTACCATAATATATTTAATCTACAAAGCACATGATTAGCCTTCTGAATGACTTCATGACTTTGGATCGATTATCATATGATATCCGATTCACACCTAGCTGCAAGATGCAGAGAGGCATACAGACCTTATTGCGTACAACATGGTAAATAGTTATCCAAACATAAATTTACCTCATACAGCACATTTCTTGGCTACTTCAAGGCTGAATCTGAGCTGAAGAATATAGTCTGAATTACAATAGAATAATCAAGTGCATCAACATGGAAACTGGGCCAAATATCCCCAGCAGCTAGACAGCACCACCTAGCATGATATATTTGTAAAGCAAGCGACATTACCTCTTCAATTCTCATATTGTCACATCCAGACAGTTTCAGGAGCCGTTTCTCAGCGCCCGCGTTGGTTTGTACTTCATTGAATCCCGATTCATTGCCACCTTCCAGGTAACGAACGGCTGAAATAAAAAATTAAGATTTAAGCTGGATTTTTTTGGCTATAAGTATCAGGTACAGATATTGGGAAGCTTCTTGTTGTCAACAATTTATGTGAGGAGGTCATTTCTCAAATTTATCTGCCATAGAACGACTAAACAAGTTGCGAAAACTATCACAAGCTAAGGGGATATCTAATCGTATGACTCAGGTACTCTTACTTTAATATCGTATATTGAAACTTTTTCGATGGCCAAAGACCAAAGACCAAAGACCTTAGAGATCATATCAGATCATTGCTAGTTAAAAGCTAGTCATAACCGAAAGGCGTGTGACAAACTACAAATATTAATTAAGCTTGATTTAAGAGACAAAGTCATTGGTGTAAGCCTGGGGTTTGAACTCTGAAAAGACTCACACAGTCTCCTCGTCTGGCTATTACACCTTAAGGACCTGTTTCATTTTAGAGAATTTCTTGGATTTTGTTCAAACTAACTGGTTAGTTAACGTACATTGGAACAGCATAGTGTTTCTTAATCTCTCACTCTCCACAAGAAAACCTTTTACAATATGTGACCTTCTCTGTGTGGTATCCGGCTGAATAGAATAGACCAACCTCATTTCTTACCGAGGTGTCGTAAAAGGCGACTAGGTAAGTTGATCCACCGCGTGGTATCCGGTTTAGTAGAATATACCACCCTCTTTCTTACCGAGGTGTCGTTAAATACGACAGAGGTAAGTTGACGTCAGGCAGGCGGCCGGTTGTAAAATACGTAGCCAAATCATGTGACAGCATGGGATAAGCGCAGGAAGGTGATGAATATGTGACCTTCTCTACGAGAAAGTACCTCTGAGCTTATGTATAAGGCCCATGTTCAGCCACTTAGTTAAAGATCCGTAGGCCGCTAACATCACTAACGGTTCGAGGAGTTCACTCATAAAGGTGTGAGAGAGTAAGCCATACTTTACCAGGTTGAAAATATCCTAAGAACTGGCTCGTTTCGTAGCCCTGCACTTCCCTGTGATGCACTGCTCTGCCTCCAAGCTGGTCGTCCAGGGTGATAGTCAGTATTGCCGCCGAGCCCTTCTTGTCCTGGGTGGTTTTGCTTCCCAACCAGAAGTGAGCATCGTATGAGTAAGTGGATGTGCTGTCGCCAGTTGTCTAAAATTAAATAATTTTTAGAATTTTCTGAATTTCGGAAATGGATCCAACGATTTACATTAAATTTAGCATGTAGGGAGTTTTGGACGGAAAATATATCTAGTTAGGTTTATGTATAAATGTATCTCCCTTTTTTTAAAGCTTTTAATCAACTTTCAATGAATGTATGTGATGGTGGAATCTTGCAAGTTAAATTTGACCCACTTCCCGGTGTCCGATTAAGCTGAAATTTTATATATTGGTCCTATCCTAATGACAATGCATGGTTGTGATAAGTATGACAGGATTGGCTCCAGTCGGGGTAATTGCTTGTAATTGGTATAAAAATTAATAGTAGGCACATCAAATTTTGTTAAAAGCTTTTTTAACTTGACCTGTTTGTTTTTTTTTTTTTTTTTTCGGACACTAACTAAGGCTGTTAGCCGTGAAGGCTTTGACAGCGTCACCGAGAGAGTGGGCGAGCGCGGAAGCATCGCCGGGGGTTGAGGTGCTGGGAGAGCGGGTCTCGAGAGAGGCCCGCAACATCCTGGGAGCGTCGCCTTAAGGGTGCCTCCTGTGAGGCCGGACCTCGGCTTAAAACGACGCGTTGTGGAGGACTGTATCGGACTTGTATTGACCTGTTTGTATATTCTTTACATATATATAAGACTTTTACCTTCAACACAATATACGAGTCTCCATTATAGAATTTTCCATGCAATTTAGGTTCTATGGCGACTGGCTCGAATTTCTGAAAAAAAAAGAAATTTAGTAAATAGGATATGTCTCTCTGTATGTCTCTCTGTATGTCTGTCTGTTGAAGACAGGAGGGTGAATGACCGTACCCTATTCCATTGCAATTAGTATGTAATGCATAACATTGACCAAAAGTTTAAATACAAGTGCGAAGGAGACTTAACTATAATGGTATTGTTTTCGCTTATTTATTGAACAAGCATTGCTAACAAATATTTTTGAGAACAGGGACCAAAATATTTTACATTATTGAGGTTACTTAAACGCTTAATTTGACGCGAACGTAGTCGCATCTACCATGAGTATAATAATAATTTGAAATTTATATTAAGTTTTGCCAATGATCTCATATTTTATATGATTATCATTAAATAGATATTTACACAACTAATTTTATTGCAAATTTATTGCGATAATTATAGACTTGTGATAAATTGTCTTTGATTTATCGCGCCATATAAAGTTTTATTTTAGTTTCTCAGAAGATTATCTTTTATAGATTGTAATGTATCATTTAATGTATTGCAATCGCTATTTTGCATCTTTTCTTTACAAAAGCAATACTAAAATTATTTTGTTATACTCCTCGATGAAGTAAAATAGAAAATATATAATGCTAAATGCAGAGTGGACAATTTTTAACAAATTTTCATACCTGATACATGCATCGTCATCGAGTCTATATCGAGTTTGTAATAGTGCACGTGAGTAGTGCGTCTTGTGGTTGCGGTGGTGGAGGTTTGTGCATGTGATTTTACGAATCCTGCATGTATCAGGTATGAAAAATAAGCCTAATTTTGAATTAAGTCACTTTAATAATAATCGTGCGATATATGCTTTATATCCGTACGAAGCTACGGCAGGTCGCTTGTATTAACTTACATTAAATACAAATTATTCTTTATTCAAATAAACTTGTAGACAAGTGCTTTGGATTCGTCAACTCTACTACATAATCAATACTCCAGATTTCAAAAATAAACCTAATTTTGAATTAGGTCAATTTAATACTAAGCGTGCATACTTTAATCTTTAATATTTTCGTTAATCTTGTATATAGATACATATAAATATATTTTCCGAATCTCAGAAACGGCTCCAACGATTTTGTGCAAATTCAGCATTTTTTCAGCAGCAATTCAGCAAGTTTTGGGGGGGAAAATTCGGTCTAGCTAGGTTTCATTTAAAAAAAATGTCTTTTTATGCCTGTTTTCGGGAAAATGCTAAAATTTACGTTGAATTCGAATTTTCGCTGTAAATCGCAAAGTCATGGTAGTTCATTTGCGGAACGGCCGGTCTAGAGCAGATAAAATACCTAGGATCGCGCCCCATCTGCCCTATTATTTTTTCATTATTTTTCCAATTTTCATTTGTTTTAATTTTTTTTATATCTTTTTAAAAAATTACCAAGCAAGGTATTATATGCTTTACTAGCACTCGCCAGCGGCTCCGCCCGCATGAAAAGATTACAACCGTAATACCAGTATAGTATTTTAATTATAATAAAAATAGCTGTGGTAGCCCAGCGATAACACCGTGCGACTCTTTCGAGGAGGTCACGGGTTCAAACCCGGGCAGACACCAATGAGTTTTTCTATTAAATCTTATGTGTCCATTGATAATTGCAATTTATCACAAGCATTTCGGTGAAGGAAAATATCGTGAGGAAGCCTGCATATCTCTAGAGAATTCTGGAGATATGTGTAACTTACCAATCCGCATTGGAGCAGCGTGGTAGGTCTTAGCTCCAAACCTTCTCTCCAAAAACGGAGTGAAGAGGCCTATTCTCAGCAGTGGAAAAGCAGGCCGCTACTTTGGATTGTAGGATTGTCTTAAACAGTTCTAAATAAAAATCGGGGACAGTATATATCAGTATTTTTGAATAACTATCACCTTTTAATCAGTGCACGCAAGGAAAGCTTTCAATTTTGCCGTTTGCGTAATATTTTTTATTGCTGCTCCTCTCCTATTCATCTTAGCGTGATGTTATATAGCCTATAGCCTTCCTCGATAAATGGACTATCTTACACTGAAAGAATTTTCCTAATCGGTCCAGTAGTTCCTGAGATTAGCGCGTTCAAACAATCAATCAAACAAACAAACAAACAAACAATATCTTAAGCTTTATATATTAGTATCGATCAGGGCTTCTTAAACTTTTTTATATAGCCACCCCCCTTCAAGCTTAGGAAATTTTAAACGACCCCCTCCTCCATATATCCATCTCCTCCATAGATGTAATATCGCAATATTTTACAATATAAATAACAGTTTTGCATTGCCACTTTTTTCAAAAAATAGTTTTAATAAAACTACAATAGTATTTTGTATGATGTTTATTTGTATTTATATTTGTACGTAGTGTGTGTACTAATTTAAAAATTTTATTTATAACTGTTGTAAACTACCCAATCATAAATTTAATAAAATCTATTTAAATAAATTTAATGAAAAGGGGTAATGAAGGAACTTAGGAGGAGATATATCAATAAATCTTTGTTAGAAAAGTTCTTTAAAGGACAGCTGCAGCCATGTAGGTGTATCAATAATAATGGAAAAGTATCAGATCTTTGCGACGCCTTTTGCTTTCAGTAGTCTCGTCACCCCCTGGGGGTCGCGACCCACAGTTTAAGAAGCCCTGGTAATAACCGCACGAAGTTGGACAGGTTGCTTGTATAACTTACATCAATAGTCCAAATCTCCAAACCAGGATTCTGACCTGCTTCCGCGAACGCTGGATGCTCCATGATGCACTGGTTTTTGAAACAGGTCCGTCAAAGTTCACACTAAATCGCGTTATGCCTGTATCATTTATAGATAGCTCTTTTTTGGTATAATATTGACTATATAGGGTGTTTGCTATTTCGTACTATTTATCTTTATATTATTATTTACTAGTAATATCCCGCGGTTTCACTAGAGATGACAAAAATAATCGAGTTTTAATAATATTCCATTATTTTTTCATAAAAATCGATTATTTTAATCATCCTTTTCCTCGTTTCACTCTTTTTTCTTAGTTTTTAAGTTTACATATGCACTGTCGGATTAAAAACAATGTAGCCAAACTAGAATTTATTATTAAATATTAAATTCTAATATTAAATATTAATTTATAATATTAAATATTAATTTATAATATTAAATATTAATTTATAATATTAAATATTAATTTATAATATTAAATATTAATTTATAATATTTAATTTTTAATAGAATTTCACAAACAGCTCATCCGTTATTATTTATTGGTATTTGTCCATTTTAATTAGCTTTTATTCTAATTAATTATTTATATTAAAAAAGGCAATTTTTCATATACTCAGAAAAACTCGATTATTAATAATCGATTATTTAGATACGAAATAATAGATTTTTTAAAAATCTATTATTTTTAAAAGGAAACAAAAACGATTATTTATTAATCGATTTTACTACTTCAAGTTACATTCACAGGTTTCACCCGCGTACATACTGATCTCATGGCAGTGGACACCTACTAAGTCGGACTATAGATTTATTTTTGTTAAATATATCATCAATAAATAAATATATTATCAATATATAAAAGTTTCCGCAGCGCATACGATGACAGATTTTTATCACTAATTTTTACACATTTTTATTACGGAGCCCTATTTTGTTAATGTATCATTCTGTAATCTATGTTGCTCAGTAAAGATGCAGCTTTCCAATGGTGAAAGAATTTTTGATATCGCTCTAGTAGTTTTTGTGTGTAGCCTGCGGCTACGCACGTATGGAAATCAGTGAATTCAATTGAAATTTTGAATATAAAGAAAGTATTGTGAGTTAACAATAAGAGATAGAGACATGCTGTTACGGACTTTTTTGTAGTAAATTTATAGATCTACAATTTTCTAGTACATTACTTTAGTGTATCTTTATTCGTTTACACAGCGCGTGGAGCGAGACAGCAAGCGCAGTCATTCAATTTCGCCGCACGATAGAAAGAGAGGGTAATACGCCTCGCCAGTGGTCTACTCTCCCTCAATATTACGAATTATTGATTACGTCACGTGTCCTGACGCGTGTTATACATTTTTTACCCATCACAAAAGTGCACAACGTTAGTAAAGAAGTTTTCACCTCAATAACGAATCAAAACACCCTGTATGCGATGAGCAATCGAATCTTATCGCATTATCTGCGCCGAACAATATTTGTGAATCATTTTATGTGATAAGCAAATATCGATTAGACGTCAAACGTAGCACAAAATTGACAAGTTTGGCAAGTTTTATAACCACTTGCTTACATAGAGTTATTCTTAATATTTAAATGAGTTAATCTAGTATATATATATATTTTCCGAATCTCGGAAACGGCTTTAACGATTTTCCTGAAATTCAGCATGTAGGAGGTTTTGGGGGAGAAAAATTTATCTAGCTAGGTTTTATGTAAAAAAAAAAATTTTTATCCCTATTTTTGGGCATTAAAAAACACTAACATTTATACTGAATTGCATTTTCGCTATTAGCTGTCAAGTCGACGTAGCTTATTCGGTTAGCGGGCAGCCTCGAGAAATGTGAGTGCCAAGGATCGGTCCCAACTAAATAATTGTTATTTTCTTTTTTTAAAGTTTTTTTTTTTGTTAAAAATTACCGAGCAAAGCTCGGAGAAGCCAGCAGGCTGAATAAAATAGACCATCCTTATTTCTTACGGAAAATTTCCTAAAAAGGCGGCTAAGGTAAGTACCCGCCGTGTGGTATTCGGCTAAGTAGAAAAGACTACCCTCATTTCTTACCGAGGCGTCGCAAAAGGCGACTAAGGCAAATGGATACGCCGTGTAATATACCATAGAGTTATTATATTTAGAGTAGAGAAGCCAGCAGGCTGAATAAAATAGACCACCCTTATTTCTTACGAAAAATTTCCTAAAAAGGCGGCTAAGGTAAGTACCCGCCGTGTGGTATTCGGCTAAGTAGAAAAGACCACCCTTATTTCTTACCAAGATGTCGTAAAAGGCGGCTAAGGTAAGTACCCGCCGTGTGGTATTCGGCTGAGTAGAAAAGACCACCCTCATTTCTTACCGAGGCGTCGCAAAAGGCGACTAAGTTAAATGGATACGCCGTGTGGTATACGGCTGAATAGAATAGACCACTCTCATTTTTTAGCGAGGTGTCGTAAAAGGCGACTAAGGTAAATTGACCCACCATGTGGTATCCAGCTGAACAGAATAGTACAACCCTCATTTCTCATCGAGATGTCGTAAAAGGCGACTAAGGTAAGTACCCGCCATGTGGTATCCGGCTGAGTAAAATAGACCACCCTAATTTCTTACTGAGATGTCGTAAAAGGCGACTAAGGTAAGTCGACCCGCCGTGTGGTATCCGGATGAGTGGAATAGACCATCCTTATTTCTTACCGAGGTGTAATAAAATACGACAAAGGTAAGTTGACGTCAGGCAGACGGCCGGTCGCTAAATATGTAGACAGACTCATGTGACAACATGAGTCTACTACATACATCATCGTCCTGCCCTCATCCCACTCTAAGTGGGGTCGGCACAACATGTTATAAACATGTTGTCATATGATTTGGCTACTTATATTACGACCGGCCTGTTCGCGCTTTCTGCGTGCCTTCGATAGCTGCAGTTGGTGAGCATAGGTACGATAGGCAGACAACCGGCAATTTCTCCACCCCGAATAATCAAGGAGTTAAGCATGGGTATGATTGCTATATAAGAATCATATTCGTTCCACGATATGATCGATTGTAATCACGTGATCATACACGCTATTGCTGATTCTATTTGAATACAAACAAATGTATTCTTTATGTCGTATGCAGTGTATAGGACATAAGGACTAAATTTGTTCGTATAAGAAATCCTAATGCTGCTAATTCTATTTGAATACAAACAAATGTATTCTTTATGTCGTATGCAGTGTATAGGACATAAGGACTAAATTTGTTCGTATAAGCAATCATTTAGTCCATTAACGTAAATAATAAAATAGCGGATAGCGTTTTTGCTAATCAATGTTGCTAGGCAAAATTATTGTTATTTCAAACAAATGTACTTCTTTTATCTTATATAATACGGTCGATAATTCGGGAAGATGACGCACTTTTACGTTATTCCAACTGAAACTATATCCTAGAAATATCGACCGTATTGATTACGATTTAAGAATTACATTTGTTTGTAATAGCGAAGTAATAGTAATATTATAGCGAATAGCTGAATAATATAATAGCGGAAAGCGTTTATGCTAATCAATATTACTGGGTGAAATTATTGTTATTACAAACAAATGTAATTCTTAACTCCTTTATAATACGGTCAATATTTCTAGCTTATAATTTAAGTTGGAATAGCGTCTTCTTTGGAACAAACAAATCTTGTCTTTATTTTTATTTATTTATTTAACCCACGTTCCTTTGCATGTGTTTTTGATCAATATCAGTGAATTAGTCTCAGTATTAATTTATTATTTTACTTTTTCATAGAATATCCATAATTTTGTATAGCAGTATAGCAGTTACTCTAAAACTCATTAGCAGATGATGCTATATGAAAAGTTTTTCATATCATGATCATTAAGTGATTGATGATTCTGTCCATGCCTACAAGGAGTACTGACCTTTGACTTAGAGGTTTCTTCTTAATGTATGGCGTCCACGCCGCTCCGGCCGGAGTACAACCACAAAAACATCCAGCTATATTCGTGGAATCACCAAGTTAATTGTTCCGTAATACAGTTTAAACACACAAGCACCAAATTATCCTTTTTATCACTACATATTATAAAACTTTAAAACTACGCAACAGATTTTGATGCGGTTTTTTTAAATAGATAGAGTGATTCCAGAGGAAGGTTTGTACGTATAATAACATTCAATATGGAGTAGAGAAATACTATAATTTTTGAGGTTTCTGTAAATAATTACATTTTTTCCGCTTATATTGCAAACGCAGGCTAAACCCTACGAGATTTATCAAAATGATGTACTAATTTGTACACCTTAAAAAGATCTACAGAAAAGTCCGCGATGGTATATGTCTATCTCTTATGGATAACCCACTATAGCATTTCTTGTCATTTACTTTTTACGAAAAATAATGCCATATTTTTGATGCAATTTTTATACAATACAGCATTAATCCTTATCCAATTAAGTACCTTAAGTAAATAGTTGATTTAATATAGATCAATATGGCCGTTTACAGTATGTAATTTAAGTGAACATTTTCGGAGATATTACAGATTTATAGCAGGAAATCTTCTTGGTATAGGGAAAGGAAATTGTTTTTCTCCAAATTTAGCGCGTGCGGGCCACGGGCAGTAATGAATAAATCAAAACTACTCGATCGATTTTAATCATTTTTTTTTACACTGACTGACATGGGATATGTATTTTATACCCGTGCGAAGTAGGGGCAGGCCTAGTTTTGTATATATTAATCCACCGAACACCGGTATTTATTGTTATTCACTTGAGGCCCGTGCACCGTGTTGCGCGGCCGACCGATCATCTTTTTTTGTGTGACATTAATTTGCCACCTACTTACACCTCAGGTGCAGTAAGCCCCGATTACCCTCGGTGGAAAATATTGCCCGAACACGGCTTAACGTCAACTTATCTTAGTCGTATTTTACGACACCTGGATAAGGAAAAAGGGTGGTCTATTCTACTTAACCGGATACCACACGGTGAGTCGACTTACCTTAGTCGCCTTTTACGACACCTCGGTAAGAAATGAGGGTGGTACTATTATATTCAGTCGGATACCACACGGCGAATCTGCTACATATATACAAATAAAACTAATATGAAGCGTGTAAAAAAAGAAAGAAAAACTATAGTTTTTTTTTGATTTATTTCATTAAAATAACAGCGTCTCCTTTCAAGAGATTTAACAGGAATTTATTTTAAAACATTGTTAAATTAAAATTACATAAAATTGACTTGATATAACAGAGCGGTCCAGATCAAGGTATTTGCCGCATAGTTTTTGCACACGCCATTCTTACTTACAGGAACTTCCGTCTGTAACAAATAATTTATACTAATCTATATATATAAAAGAAAGTTGGTCTAAGTTACACTATTTATAACTCAAGAACGGATTAACCAATTCGGCTGAAAATTGGTGGAGAGGTTGCTTATAACCAGGAAACGGACATAGGATACTTTTTATTGCGTTCGACCGCATTTATTTTATCCCGTCAAGTCACTATAAAACGTGGTATATAACAAAAACGACTATGACATGGTATAACAAAACGCAAATGACAACTAAACGTAATTTTGTCTTTGGTTGAGTATGGTAAAAAATTTGTCAATTATCAAAATAATAGCTAAACGTCACCACATCGTATAAAACAAAGTAGTAGCTTCCTCTATCTGTCCCTAAAAATGTAGTATATGAATTTAGATATTCGAAAGATAGCAGGGAATCTTCATGGTATAGGGAAAGGGGAATTGTTACTCCAAATTTAACGCGTGCGGGCCACGGGCAGTAATGGATAAAACGAAACTACTGGTTCGATTTTAATCAGTTTTTCACTGAGTGACATAGGCTATATATTTTATACCCGTGCGAAGCCGGAGCAGACCACTAGTATACTATAAAGCTGAAGAGTTTTTTTGTTTCAATGCGCTAATGTCAGGAACTACTGGACCGATTTGAAAAATTCTTTCAGTGTAAGATAGTCCATTTATCGAGGAAGGCTATAGGCTATATAACATCACGCTATGAATAGGAGAGGAGCAGCAATAAAAATAATAGCAATAGCAAATTATAGACGTTGTTATTCCGATGTATAACTTACATTACTGTAAGAGTGTATAAGAGGCAAAGTAGGAACCGACATAAGCTTGCGGCTCCTGCTTTGCGCCTTGCAAAAGTACGTAAATCGTTTGTGGGTCTGGGTATAAGATTCTATAATAAAATTCCACAATCAATTTTAACTTTGCCATTACATCAGTTTAAAAACACTGTTAAACAGAGGCTGATACAGAAAGCCTATACTGTTGAGGATTATTTAGAAGATAAGAATGTGTGGATATAGCTCGCTTAGATCCTGTACAAGACAGTAATGACTAAATGTAACTAGACATAAGAATTATATTTTTAAAAGAGCAACCGCCGAGTTTCTTGCCGGCTCTTCTCGGTAGGAACAGCTTTCCGAACCAGCGGTAGAGTTGACGATTCAAAAGCACTTGTTTACAAGTTTATTTGAATAAAGAATATTTTGAATTTGAATTTGTAAAGTTGAAAGAGTAACAAACATACATCTATACTCATAAACTTTCGCATTTATAATATTGGTTAGGATAAGATACAGATTCACATTACTAACGTGCCCGCTTAGTTTCCTATCGCAGGTGATCTCATCTATCGAAGTCCTGAAACGCGCTATGGCTCGTGGATCATAGGAGTCCGGCTGGAATTGGAACCTGGAAATGAATCTCTCACTTAGTCATATTCGTTAAGCTGTAGAATTTGTTTTGTATTTTATAGCAACACAATCATTACAGTAACTAGATTATTAATTGATAATGAAAACTTTTTCTGTAACGTAACTTAAACTGCATTAAACATTATCGGTTAACTTTTTGTAAAAAGTTAACCGATAATGTTTAATGTAAACTGTGGTAGCCCAGCGGTAGCACCGTGCGCCTCTTTCGAGGAGGTCTAGGGTTCAAGCCCGGGCAGGCACCAATGAGTTTTCTAGTAAAATTTATGTGTCTAATTGATAATTGCAATTTATCACACGCTTTTCGGTGAAGGAAAACATCGTGAGGAAACCTGCATATCTCTAGAGAATTCTGGGGATGTGTGTAACCTACCAATCCGCATTGGAGCAGCGTGGTAGGTCTTAGCTCCAATCCTTCTCTCCACAAAAAAAAAACGGAGAGAAGAGGCCTATGCCCAGCAGTGGGATATCAACAGGCCGTTACTTACTTACTTACTTTTGTAAAACGGAAACATAAACGAGCACCTATGTATCTGCTCAGTGGTTTATTTCTACAATAATGTAGAAATAAACCGAACCCAAGGTTGTAGCGTAGGGCTGAGCAGGTGCCAGCGGTGCTGGTTGTTATTATAATAAATAGCTAATTGAGTAATGAGGGCGTACTGCCGACAAACTGCTTTACAGTTTGGCAGATTAAATATGTAAATCAATTTGTTTAGTTATAAAGAAAGACATAAAAAATAATAAATGAAACAAGAGTATCGCGACCTTTTTTATTAAAAAGTTTCAGTGACATTCAGTCTTTGTTCGTTATTCAAGAGAATTGTATCTCGCAGAGGGAATTGTGGAATTCTATTATATCGTGTTATTGTATATTGATTATTTGAACGCTAATCTCAGGAACTACTGCACCTGCTGGACTTTGTAAAATTCTTTCAGTGTAAGATAGTCCATTTATCGAGGAAGGCTAGGCTATATAACATCAAGCTAAGATGAATATGAGGAGCAGCACAAAATATTACCAAAACGGCCAAATTAAAAGCTCTAGTTGCGTGCGCTAAGTAAACGGTGAAAGTTTGCGTCCCCGACAGCATATGTCTAGCTTTTAAGGTTATCCCAATTTAACCATTATTATGGTTATCAAAATACTGTGTAACGGCTTTAAGCTTTACACGCGGAAGGAACCGCTGGCGATCGCTAGTAATAAATAAATATATTAAATGCTATTTTTGGAGTAAAAATCGAAATAAAGTTTTTTTGCGAGACACCATTTTTATCTAAGTCCACGAACCTCTGTACATAACAGTATTAGTGACGTCATTACGTATACAAGCTTTTACTCACTCCTGCCTCGCTCGTTCTATGGGTTTGTCAGTTAAATTCATGGTTTTGACAGTTGTGTTGACATCTTTTACAACTTCAGCACTATCTGCCTTGTAATCTAGAAATGAGAAAGTATTTTTTTAATTGTGCCCTTCTGTATAACATGTTTTTATATTCCATTCTCTCCTATCATTTGTCAACTCTGGCGCTACTTATATGCATGTCATACTTCATACAATCCAACCATATACCTATTTCAGCGAATTCATTTTACCATATATCTATTTCAGCCTCCCTCTATGGTCACATATCCATCCACATTTATATTTAACACTCGTTTAGTTTTATGAGTTTAATCTGTCTTCATTATATGTCCATACCATCTTAGTGCTTCGCTTTCATCTTTCTATAATAGTCGCAACTTTCACACATTCTCTTATATAATAATTTCGTATTGGATCCAGTCTTGTCACATCACACATTCACATTTACATTCTCATCTGATTTGCATGCACTATTCTTTCATCTGTCTCTTTCATTGTCCATTCTGATCCATACAATACGCCAGGTTTTATAAATTTTCCCCTTAACTGTACGAGGCATTCGGGTTTCACATATTGTTCCTGAGACCTGTTGCCACTTCATCCTATCGTACCCACACCTCTTTTTTTTCACATCGTTTTGAAAAAGATTCATATCTCCTCATTTTATGTCTATACCATCTTAAACTTGCACTTTTGTCTTTTCTATAATGGTCGCAACTTTCAGACATCCTCTTATATACTCGTTTCGTAATTTATCCAATTTTGTCACACCACACATCCACCTTAACATTCTCATCTGATTTGCATGCACTATTCTTTCATCCGTCTCTTTCATTTCCCAACAATCTGATCCAAACAATACGACAGGTTTTATAAATTTTCCCCTTTACTGTAAGAGGCATTCGGGATTCACATATTGTTCCTGATACCTGCTGACACTTCATCCATCCTGCATTCATTCATTCACACCTCGTTTATTGACTGTCGATTTAAAAAGATTCATTTCTTCTTATTATATGTCCATACCCTCGCCACGTTGCTTTTCATTCAATAACATACCTAAAGAGTCCTTGTAAACATCAGATAGTTCCTTTTCAATCCTGGCTTCATCGTCTTCAAGTCTTCTCCCGTCAATCTTGTCTACATCTTTAACTTTCTTGCTTGGATCGGTCTGCAGAAGTTAAAGAGCTTTATATAAGTAACGGTATCCCCAGAATTCTCTAGAGATATGCAGGTTTCCTCACGATGCTTTCCTTCACACAAAAGCGTGTGATAAATTGGAATTATTAATTAGATTCATAAGTTTTAACGGAAAAACTCATTGGAGTTTGACTGGGTTTGAAACCGTGACCCCTTCAAAAGAGTCAACGGTCTCACCACGAGGCTATTACAGCTATATATATACTGCAATGTAGTTAATGAACACCAAATCTAGTAAAATCTAGGTTTTTACCGCCCGTTCCCCGAATAAGTTACGCTAACTGATAATTAACGGCATTAATGGTGTTTTATATATTCAATGTAATTTTTTTAATGCCCAAAAACATGGATAAAACGCCCAGGTACTATATACATATACAAGATTAACTCATTTCAATATTTAAAGATATTAAAGATAACTGATTAGCTAACCAAATCTTAAATGCTAAGAAAGCTGCAGTGTATACAACGCTCTCGTTTGGATATGTTACGAGTCAAAATCTGCCCATTTTTAACCTAACCACTTAATTTGTTACCGTAGTCAGTTTGGGGAAGTCCTTCTTTGTAGCTGCTTTTATAGTGGTGGTGGTAGATTTGTCATCATCGACTTCAGCTGACGGCTCCTCGTCCATATCTGGTGGTATGTCTGTAAAGAATTATATCCCATTTTGCAACCGATATCCTTCACCAATAAGTATTTTTCGCTGACTATGGGCTGACTATAAGAAGGCTCAGAGTCGCTCAGCGGGCGACGGAGTGAGCTATGCTCGGAGTATCTCTACGTGATCAAATCAGAAATGAGAAGATCTGTAGAAGACCCAGAGTTAACGACATAGCTCAGCGTGTCGCGAAGCTGAAGTGGCGATGGGTACATAGTGCTGAGAACCGATGGGCGTTGGGGTCTCAAGGTGTTGGAATGGTTGCACCGTAAAACGCAGTATCGGTAGATCCCCCACGAGATGGACTGACGACCTCAAAAAGGTCGTGGGGAGCCGCTGGGTCCAAGCGGCACAAGATCGTGTGATATGGAGATCCCATGAAGAGACCTATGTCCAGCAGTCGATGTCCATCGGTTGACAAAAACCAAGAAGTATTTTTAACGAAGGTAAGCAAATGTCCAGAGTTATTGGCAATTGGACAATTTGGCTTTGGACACCAGTATCACAGAGGCAATATGGTTTAATTCTTGGAGAAGACCTCTCGAATTCAAATTCAAAATATTCTTCATTTGCTGTGCTGTCGGTGTGGAAATCCTATTCTAATTTTTTTTCCCAGATTGACATTTTAGATTATAAAATTATTCATTGTGAGTTAACCATCAGAGATAGAGACATGCTGTCAATGACTTTTTGTAGTATTTTTTTTAGTTAATTCTCTACTACATTACTTTAGTGTATCTCTGCTGGTTTACCTGGTGCGCGCGTCTAAAGCACTCAGCAGGCGTATTTTAAAACTGCTCGATTTGAACGCAATTTACATAAAACCGTACTTTAACCGTAACTTAAACCTTCCGTAAGAACTGCAATACCTTCTAGTAAAAAGCGTACAAAAATCGATTAGGTAGATTTTGAGAAAACTGATTATATAGAAACACTCAGCTTTTATGGACTTTGTCTTATAATATGTATATAGATTGTGTTTAAAGGTCAAATCAAATCATGCAAATATTCATGCAAATAAGCTCTTTCAAGTTCAAAATATTCTTTATTCAAATAAATTTGTAAACAAGTGCTTTTGAATCGTCAACTCTACTGCTGGTTCGGAAAGCTGTTTCTACCGAGAAGAGCCAGCAATAAACTCGTCGGTTGCCCTTTTTAAAATATAATTCTTATGACTAGTTGTATTTAGTCATTACTGTCTTGTACAGGGTCTAAGCGAGCTATACCCACACATTCTTATTTTCTAAGTAATCCTCAACAGTATAGTAGGCATCTGTATCAGCCTCTTTTTAACAGTGTTTTTAAACTGATGTAATGGCAAAGCTAAAATTGATTGCGGAATTTTATTATAGAATCTTATACCCAAACCCACAAACGATTTACGTACTTTTGCAAGGCGCAAAGCAGGATCCGCAAGCTTATCTCGGTTCCTGCTTTGTCTATTATATACATCACCTATCGTTTTATAATTCTTCATATTTTTATGTACGAAAATTAAGTTGCTTAAAATATACCTTGAAGCAAATCTAAGAATACCTATTTCCTTAAACTTCTCTCGCAGTGAATCACGCGGGTTTAATTTGTAAATATATGGCTTTTTTTTATAATACAACATTTTTTTCAGTATCTACGCAAAAGCACTCTTGAATCGTCAAAAATCTATCTGATAAATGAAGCTACAACTGGTTCGGAATGTTGCTCTTACGGAGACCAAGAAAGAAACTCGGCGGTCAATCTTTTAAACATTTTCAATTTTATATTATAAAACCGCAGTCTTGTATGAAGCTGAAAGGATATTCTAGGTACATACCTTTTATGGGTGCCCCAATTTCTATTACCTCTTGCCCCATGGACTCTGTTAAAGGCTTCAAGTTGTTTTTACATGAAATACAATACATGTAACATAATAATATAATTAAAATAGCACGCATTTCGCCTGATTTTGAATATTCAGTATATTGTTTCGTGGCCAATGAGATTTTTGTACTTTTTAGAAATAGAAAATGTTAAATAAGTAGTACCCGGTTGCCTTGCTTGGTAATTTTTTATAAAATAAAACAAAAGAAACTTCAAAAAAAAAAGAATTGGTTAGTGGGGCTCGATATGTATTTTTATTTTTCGCGACCGCCCGTTCCCCGAATAAGCTACTAATTTGACAATTTACGGCAAAAATAGTGTTAAATACAATGTAAATTTTAGTAGTTTTTCAATGCCCAAAAACAGGGATAAAATGATTTTATTTTATTAAACCTAGCTAGATCGATTTTTCTCTCTCAAAACCCCCTGCAAATTGAATTACAGGAAAATCATTGGAGCCGTTTCCGAGATTCCAAAAACATATATATACAAACAAGATTAACTCATTTAAATATTAAAAATATCGTTACAACAGTATTTGAAATCAACTAGAATACTCGAATCTGTACACTAATATATAAAGCTAAAGAGTTTGTTCGTTTGTTTGAACGCGCTGATCTCAGACACTACTTGACCGAAAAATTATTTCAGTGTAAGATAGTCCATTTATCGAGGAAGGCTATAGGCTATATAACATCACGCTAAGATGAATAGGAGAGGAGCAGCAATAAAAGCAATTAAAGCTTTCCTTGCGTGCGATGAGAAGCTGTGATGGCCCAGCGGTGCGACCGTGTGAATCTCTTAAGACGATCACGGGTTCGAACCCGGGCAGACACCAATGAGTTTTTCTCTTAAAACTTATGTTTCTAATTGATAATTGCAATTTATCACACGCTTTTCGGTGAAGGAAAACATCGTGAGGAAACCTGCATATCTTTAGATATGTGTAACCTACCAATCCGCATAGCGTGGTAGGTCTTAGCTCCAATCCTTCTCTCCCAAAACGGAGAGAAGAGGCCTATTCTCAGCAGTGGGATAGTAACAGGCCGCGACTTACTTTGCGTGCGCTGAGTCAACGATAATAGTTATTCAAAAATCATGTATTAAAAAATTGTTCCCCTCAAAATTTCTAAATAAAAGTCTGGGCCGCAACCGAAGCATCATCAGGAGATAGACTCCACGACCAAAATCGCAAAGCTTTGTGCATGTGTCTTTTTACGAATCCTGCATGTATCAGGTATGATAACCGATTGTCCACTCTACATTAAGCATCATATATATTTTCTATTTTACTTCATCGTGGATTATAGCAAAATAATTTTACTATTACTTTTGCTTGTAATAGCTTATTTGAATAAAGATGGTTTTGATTTGATTTGATTTGAAATTACCGAGCAAGGCTCAGTCACGCAGGTACTTAATAAAAAAAAGTTATAGGTATGTCATAAACAATCTATTTACAAATAAAACATCTGCCAAACGATTGTTGATTGCCTGCCAATTATGTAGCTGTTTTAAATCGATCTAATGTCAATGTTAAAATGGGGGGGAGAGGGGGAGGTGATGAAAAGCAATATTATCTTACGTACTTAAACGAAAAAAATTTTGTTTTACAAAAAAGAGCTATACGTGGCATTTATAATTTAAGACCACGTGATTCCCTGCGAGAGAAGTTTAAGGAAACAGGTATTCTTACATTTGCTTCACAGTATATTTTAAGCAATTTAATTTATGTACATAAAAATATAAAGAATTATAAAACGATAGGTGATGTATACAATAGACAAAGCAGGAACCGACATAAGCTTGCGGCTCCTGCTTTGCGCCTTGCAAAAGTGCGTAACTCGTTTGTGGGTTTTGGTATAAGATTCTATAATAAAATTCCGCAATCAATTTCAGCACTGCCATTACAGCAGTTTAAAAACACTGTTAAAAAGAGGCTGATACAGAAAGCCTACTATACTGTTGAAGATTATTTAGAAGATAAGAATGTGTGGATATAGCTCACTTTGAACCTGTACAAGACAGTAACGACATAATGTAAATAGTATTAAGAATTATATTTTTAAAAGAGCAACCGCCGAGTTTCTTGCTGGCTTTTCTCGGTAGGAACAGCTTTCCGAACCAGCAGTAGAGTTGACGATTCAAAAGCACTTGTTTACAAGTTTATTTGAATAAAGAATATTTTGAATTTGAATTTGAATATATATACATTTTTGATTTTGTCACGCAGAGAACGTAATACGCAAAGTTTTTCGACATCTCCTCGAATACAAACCGCTTCTGCTTTGATCGTTATTAATCACTACATAGTATAAAACAAAGTCACATTCTTTGTTTGTCCCTATATCCCTATGTAAGCGCGCGCTAAGCCTCGTGAGCGCTAGTCACGCACAAACGCCGCGGCCGCCCTTATAAGTGATGAAAAATCTGTAAAAGTGGAATGAAATCAGTTTTTTAAGAAGTGTCATATATCGGCGTGTAGATAATTAAATTCTCTACACAACGGTGCAATTCTCGTTATTATCGGACAATAATTCACGAATTTACACATCAAAAACAAATACTTCCCGGCCGAATCTCGGACAAAACCGCGTGCGGCGCGAGATTTTCAGTTAATACTTTAAAAACCTCATCTCCCTTACCTGTACATATTTATACTGTGTGAATCTAATATATAACAGGATGTTATTTTATTTATATATGGGTGTAAACGTATATTTAACCAAGAGCCAAGGCATTGGAGACGAATGAACGTTACTGAAACAAAATAAAACAATACTGGGTATCAACGTCATATTACTTGTGTAAATTCTACCACGTTGGAAGGTTCTACCACGTTGTGGAAATTCTACCACGTATTCTACACGATTTTGGTTTTGGTTTCCTTTGATATTTAATATTAAGTAATTCTAAATTATGTGTAAAATTCCATACTCTGTAAGTATACTTCAATAAATTTAATACAGCGCCACCTAACGATAAAGTCAAGCTTTGTATTAACACCAGATTTGTTATTGCTGGATATAGATTGGACGATATTCTATTTAAATTTAGAAATTCATAATTACTTACTAAATAATTTGTATTGTTTAATTAACAATACATTGATACTTCGTAGCTAATAATAATTATTGTTGTTTTGTATTCAGAAAAAGGTAAAAAATAATTCGCATTGTTCGATTAAAAAGTTATTATTATGAGCAATAAGGGCGTGGCTTTCCAACTAAGTGACCACGGGACTCACCGCGCGGCTCTTCACTCACATATACACATAAATACAACAACTACACAACATGTCGAGTACGGGGGACTCTTCGGGGGGATTTAGCCGCACACCTTCACCAGAACAACTGAGAGCGTCGCAGCTGTCCTCGTATACCCGGGAGGGGCTCGCGTGCGATATTGTCAGCCTCGGAAAAGAGACCCTTCGGGATCTCTTTTCAAAGGTTGATAGTCACCTCCAGATATTATGTGCCTCTATAGACGACCCTGCCAGGCTTGGCCGCTTCCGGCGAGCGGGCGTGCGCGATACTACCCTTCAACTCAGGAAGTACGCCGCGACCGTGCGTCGGCAACTTGAAGACTATCTGGCCAATTGTCCACCGGGGTCTCCGCCTCCTCGCGTACAGGCTGAGGCGGGCGGCAGCGCCACGGCCAGCAGGCCCAGGCCTATGATGGAGTCGGTAGTCCAAGAGAGGCTCGAGAGGGCACGGGACTTTGGCCAGGATATGGGGAAGAAGGCGGACGCGATTGTGAAGACCATCACGTCCGGTAAGTCGGTAACGTGCTCAGCCAAGGAGGACGTTATCGACCAAGCTCGCGCCATAAGGGGGCTCGCTGAGAAATATACTCAGGAATTAATCACTGAGCTCAGCGATCAGGTCGTACTCGGTGAGTGGGGTACCCGTGAGGGGACCCGGGCGGCCCCGTCGCGTGAGGCGCCGCGGCAGACGCTCATAGCGAAAGCCGATGCGGCAACCAATACCGAAATGGACCCGCACGGACCTCCTCACAAGGAAAAAATGGTGCGAGTCCGGGGGGAGACTCGAGGCCCTGGAGACCGTTCGACGAGCGTCAAGTCTCCACCCGGGGCACACGGGGTGATAAAGACAGGGGTGACCACAAACCGGCTTGAGCCGGCGGTGGCCTTCTCCTCCCCCATTAAAGAGACTTTCTTGGCCGGCACACACACACACACGGAACACTCGCACATATACACTACAGAGGGCATACAAAACATAGCGCGGGAGCAATTGGACGAGCTTAAACGGGCTCTGGTGGAATGCGTAGGCGAGAGTGTGCGCAGGGAGATGGGCGAGGTGAAACGCGCCGTGGCGACCGAGGTGGCCACGGCGCGTCCCACCTATGCCACGGTAACCGCGCGTTCCCTCAATCAGACGGGGACCAGCACGCTCTCGGGGGCGCAACCAAAGGAGCCCAAGATCTCGGACCCGAGGTGGCCGGTAGCCCGTATCAAACCCAGACCCGCTATCATACTAGGATCGAGTGAGCCTGGCAAGACCAGGGAGGAAGTCCTGGCGGCATTCCGGAAAACGTGCAGCTTCCGAGACCGCCCCTATGGGCCCGAGGATGTGGAGTTCATCTCTAACAATAAAGTAAGAGTTGAATTCCTAACCCTCGAGCAGCGGGATGATGCGTTGGCCATGGCCCGCGGGGCCGAAGGACTTCGAGTCCAACCGGCGCGCAGGCCATGGCCAATGCTCATCCTGAGGGGGGTCTCGAAGGATATACCGCACCGGGAGCTGCCGGACATCATCACCCGGCAGAATCCAGATCTGGGGACTGAAGCAGGGGTGCTAAAATTCAAGTTCCTAAGGAAAAATAAAAACCCTGAGCTATACAACATTGTTTACGAGGCGGAACCAACCTTCTGGAGGTCTGCGATGGAGCGCGAGCGCCTCAACGTAGACCACCAGAGGGTTTTCGTTCAATACTTTTCGCCTGTCCTGCAGTGCTACGCCTGCCTGAAATTCGGGCACACGCAGCGGCACTGCAGGGCGGACCCTGCAGCCAGACCCTGCTGGTACTGCAGCAAACCAGGCCACAAGGCGGAGGGCTGCCCAGACAAGGCTGAGCAAAAGAGGCCCACGTGCTACAACTGCAGTAATGCCACCAACTATGTCATCGCCAAACATCACGAGGCGATGTCCGACGCGTGCTTCGCGCTAAAGGATATGAAGAGACACATCGAGAGCCGAATTGACTACGGGTTCGACTGCGGGTTCTAGGCGTGCTCCAGACAATTCTGTACATCGTCTGGATCGGGCCTGGGTCCGGCAACCGAGCTTGGGTTGCCTCGAAGTGCCTCTTCGTCCTGTGACTGGACAGCAGTACAGTGTAGCCCTCTACTCACCAACACACACAACACAACATAACCGGGGCACATACACATACTATAGGGATGAACAGCCGTAGCGTTGAGAGTCAACAAATTAAAATAGGATAATACATAAACATCAGCGGCGCTGGTTATGATGTAAATATTCACTTTCTTTCTTTTCCATTTTTTGTTTTTCTTTTTCCCCCTATAATAAGTGTGTTAGTATATAAGAATTAATGTATATAAGTAGATTATTTAGGTAGCATTAGAGATGTACATAGGGGGAGGGATAGACCGAGAGGGGAGAGATCTCAGGTTTCAATTAGAGTGTACAAAATAATAAACGGACCAGTCCCAATGTAAATAAAAAAAAGCAAAGTGAGATCAACATATTTTTAAATTAGAGAATTATATTTCTTCCTTTTCGTAAGTCTTTTCATCTTGTATGTCTCTATAGCTTTTTTTTTTTAAATTTTAAGTGCTTAGTAAGTAAGTCAGTAACCTAGAGATAACAAAATAATTAACGAGTGAAAAATGTATTAAAGGGTTGTACAAATTAGTAATTAAGGAACTAGGTTAAGATGCTTGTAAGGTATAGATTATTTTCCTTTCCCACTTTCCCCTATCCCCCTACAGCGCCATATAAATTTCCCATTCCCAAAATACAGGCAGGGTGGCGGTGGACGTATCCAATAGCGGAAGCTGTCACCCTTGACCTGTAGCGAGTTTGGCCACTAGTTAGGCGTTTCTCGCCAGTGGATTAAAAACACAGCCGAGACCCACTGAAAATAGGAAAAAAAAAAAAAAAAAATCCCTATGTATGCTTATTTCTTTAAAACTACGCAACAGATTTTAGTTTTTTTTATAGATAGAGTAATTCAAGAGGAAGGCTAATGTGTATAATAACATTCAATACGGAGTAGAGTAATACTGTAATTTTTGAGGTTTCTAATGTGATGTAAATAATTACATTTTTTTCCGCTTACATTGCAAACGCAGGCTAGAACCTACGAGATTTATCAAAATGATGTACTAAGTATTTGTATACCTTAAAAAGGTCTACAGAAAATTCCGCGATGGTATATGTCTATCTCTTATGGATAACCCACAATAGCATTTTTTGTCATTTTCTTTTACGAAAAATAATGCCTTATTATCGAAGCCATATATATATTTGATTTTGTCACATAGAGACCGTAATACTCTTCTCGGTAGGAACAGCTTTCTGAACCAGCGATATTGAAGATTCAAAAGCACTTGTTTACAAGTTTACTTATATAAAGATATCTTGAGTTTGATTTTGGATTTCTTTGCCTGTTTCTCCTACAGATTTAATTTCTAATTTTATCACATAGATACAGTAATATCCTTGTTGTACCTTCAACAAATTTTCTACAGGTTTGAGTTCTGATTTTCTCACGCACAAACATTCCTAATATAACTTTTTCACTTGTCATGAATCAATTCAACGAGGTGACGCTAAACACTTTATTACAACTCGCGTGTCATAAAACATGTTCAGTATTAGTGTAAAGATTAAACTAAAGCCAATTTCCTATGAATTTCGAAAGTCGATCTGCTGTAAACATAACTGGTTCTGTACATAATCTTTAATATTTAAATGAGTTTAAATTAAATGAGTTTAAATTTAAATGAGCTAGGTTTTATTTAAAAAAAGTCTTTTTTGGGGCTCTAAATTTTTTTTAAAATTTACGTTGTATACAATCACAATTTTTCGCTGTCAAACGTAAAGTCATGGTAGTTCATTTGTAGAACGGGCGGTCTAGAGAGGTGAAAATACCTAGGATCGAGCCGCACTTGCCCTATTATTTTTTCATTTTTCTTTTCAATTTTTTTTTTACATCATTTTAAAAATTACCGAGCAAGGCTCGGTCATCCAGATACTTTCATTTAATATTTGCAAGATTTGATGTTCATTAACTACATGGCAGTATACTTATTTAAAGAAAAAGATAACAATTATTTGCTTACTACAACACACTGCATAAATAGTTTATAACCAAAAAATTTAAATATACGAAATAAACTAATATATACTACAATAATAACTAAACGTTTATTAAGGGATTAATTACAAGCTAATAATAAAAATATTTTTCTTTTAAAATTATATAATTTAATAATATTAACATTATTATGTATTTGCAAAATTTGGCGGCACACAAAAGTGCCGCGGCACAGCGGTTTAGAATCACTGGGATAATGATTTGTAAATACTGAACCCTAATGACTAATATTCCCGATTTATCAGCCAAAGGTCAAAATACAGCTAACATCCATTCAATAATTGGCAGTGTTAGGATTATAATGTATTAGTGGATCGATAATATGAAATTTTATTTGGTCTACAAAAATCAGTAAAATATCTTTTTTTAATGCATTGTGTGTGCTACTAATATGTGTGTGTGAATTATAAAGAAATTGTGCAATTGTATATAATTTTTGTGCAAGTTGTTTTATGTATTGTGATTAATTTTTACAAAGTGCTTAAGTTATGTAATGATAATTTATAGAATTAGGCGTTACTTTGCGGAGATCCATAATACAAAAGTAATAATAAAATTATTTTACTATAATCCGCGATGAAGTGAAATAGAAAATATATATAATGCTAAATGTAGAGTGGACAAACGGTTATCATACCTGATACATGCAGGAGTCGTAAAAAAACACATGCACAAACCACCACCGCCACCACGATACATAAGCACTATATACGTTCACTATCACAAACTCAACAATCGTTTCGCCCCGCAACCGAAGCATCATCAGGAGATAGACTCCACGACCAAAATCGCAAAGCTTTTCGATTCGGTTCGAAAAATCGCTTTGCGATTTTGATACCTGATACATAGGTATGATAACCGATTGTCCACTCTACATTTAGCATTATATATATTTTCTATTTTACTTCATCGCGGATTATAGCAAAATAATTTTATTATTACTTTTGTATTATGTAATGATTTAAAAAAAAATTAAAAGATGGCTAATACAGAAAGCCTACTATACTGTTGAGGATTATATAGATGATAAGAATTTATTCCCCGCATTACTCGGCTTTACAACATATTCTAAGTCTTTGGATATCTTTAATGACTCTGCAAACTCATTTCGTCAAAATATATTAAATTTGTTGAGAGGTGCTGAGTACAGAATTATTATTATTATATATTATTCTTTTTATTGTTTCGCGTATTTGTTTTTTAAATTTTTAAATTTTCATTCTTGTTTCTCTTGTTTTTAATACCTGTTCTCATCAACAATTATTTTAAAATTGGTATTGTTAACTAGTAAAGTACGCCGTGTGGTATCCGGCTGAATAGAATAGTACCACCCTCATTTCTTACCGAGGTGTCGTAAAAGGCGACTAAGGTAAGTCGACCCGCCGTGTGGTATCCGGCTGAGTAGAATAGACCACTCTCATTTCTTACCGAGGTGTCGTAAAAGGCGACTAAGGTAAGTTGACCCACCGTGTGGTATCCGGTTGAGTAAAATAGACCACCCTCTTTCTTACCGAGAAGTCGTAAAATACGACTAAGGTATGTTGACGTCAGGCAGGCGGCCGGTCGTAAAAACGCAGCCAAATCATGTTACAGCATGTTTATAACATGTTGTGCCGACCCCACTTAGAGTGGGATAAGGGCAGGAAGATGATGATGATGATTACTCGGCTTTACAACATATTCTAAGTCTTTGAATATCTTTAATGACTCTGCAAACTCATTTCGTCAAAATATATTAAATTTGTTGAGAGATGCTGAGTACAGAATTATTATTATTATTATATATAATTCTTTTTATTGTTTAGCGTATTTGTTTTTAAAATTTTTAAATTTTCATTCTTGTTTCTCTTGTTTTTCATACCTGTTCTCATCAACAATTATTTTAAAATTGGTATTGTTAACTAGTAAAGTTATAAAACTTGTTTCTTTTATGCATGTGGTGCTACCTTAATAATCTGCACGTTTTACGAATGATATAAATATGTTTATAGTTTAATAATTTATTTAAATATAGTAGCTACTGATGGTCCTTAAATAAATAAATTTATCGTATGCAACGTCGGTATAGTAAACGCTGTGCTGGTAATACAAATATCGATATTTTTTGTGAAAGAATCAGCTATTTCCGTAATATTCTAAAAAAGGAATTGTTAATATAATAATGGATATCTTTAATTTTTTTTTTGTTGTATTTCTACTTTACATATTTACTTTTAATTTTTTTTTTGTGAAATCCGTTCGAATAGCTATTATTTAATACTGCATGTTAAAATATCTTGAAGTGTTATCATGTTAAGTTCAACAATTAATTGAACTTGTAAAATTATTTTTAATAACATTCTGTACTTGATGTACTCTTCATTTAATGTAAGAATTGTATTTTAAAAAGAGAAACCGCCGAGTTTCTTGCTGGCTCTTCTCGGTAGGAACAGCTTTCCGAACCAGCAGTAGAGTTGACGATTTAAAGTACTTGTTTACGAGTTTATTTAAATAATGAATATTTTGAATTGGAATAAATTTTATAGTTTATGAGCAAATTTAAAATTTATGTGTTTTGTTTTGTGGCTAATTTTTACATTTTTTATTACTTTCTTCAAAAACTAATTTAAAGAAATAGGCGTTACTTTTGGTGTTTAACAATACGCAACGCTTAAATAGGTTCTTTCTTTTGACCCCTTATTGTCACGCTGTGTCACACTTTCTGTTCTTACTAAAGATCAGGATAATTAAAAGCCTATTACTATCTCACGGCAAAAGCCTCCTCTGTCCTTTTTTTAGAAAAAAGAATTAGATATTTGTTGTATTGTATGTGTACATAATGTTTATTATCCAGAGATACGTAGGTTTTCTCACGATGTTATCCTTCATAGGAAAACGCAAGAAATATTACGAATATAATATAAAATAATAATGCCCGTACATTTTTTATAATTGATATTTACTTGGGCCGCTAACCCGCGAACTTCATGTTAAAAATCACACAATCTCGACATTCTATGTTGTAATGTGTGCGTTGTAATTTTTTGATCGAGTGATTTTACCACCAGACCTGTGTGTAATAATTTTTAAGAAGTAATGATAATTTTTATAATATGATAATTTTTTATAATCATAATTTCTATAATGATAATTTTTAAGAAGTAATGATATTTTTTTTTCAGTGGCCTCTACGACCCCGTATTGGATGATTCGGAATACATCTACGTGCCATTTGACCTAGATGACTTAGACCAAGACTCGAACAATAACCAGCTAAAAGAAAAACCACTGAGATCCGAAGAATTAATCGACAAATCAAAATCAACAACTGATTTTGCTATTCTGTCTGAAACTGATGTACAACCTACAGTAGTGAAACTAAATTATAAAAATGTATTCCCCGAACTCAATGTTGAAGAATTACCTCAAGAAATTAAATATAGATTACCGATATCTGAACAATATGATCCCGAAGGCAAAAGAGTCACAATGTTTTATGGATATAATAAACATCCATTTGTTGACGTCGAAAAACTTAATTACTTGACAAAAGAATATGGAGAACTTATGCAAAATAAAGGTCTTTCTACTGAAAATGAAATTGACAGAAGTATATTCAAAACACAAAAATTTAGTACAAATGAATATAATCATTACCAAAGAAATTACGAGGAATTAGACTTATTGCAAATAGAAGAAACCGCAGCATATGTTGTTGATAAAAACTTAGATAGAGCTGTTTCAGCAGCTAATATAATAAAACAAGAAATAGGTACTAAATTAGATAAAATGTCAACATTGAAAGAAATGACAACGAAATTGTATGAACAGTCAACAGAAAAAACATGTAAAGAGCATTTTTATGAAAACGTAAAAATTACCAGACCTAAATGTTCTACCACAGAGGCCGATATACAACGTAAAAAAGAAACTTCAGCAACTGAAGAAATACAAAAAGATGTTAGTGTTGCAGAAGAAATAAAGAAATTCGAAACGTTAGACATGCAAATGGACTCGAAATTAAATACAGAAGAAAGAAAATTATTAAGACAACAAGATATTGAAGAGGCAATTGAAGCTGGAACAGTTCGCCAAAGAACTGAAATGTTTAAGAAAGAGCCTGGTAGCAGACAATTAATTAAAAATGAAGCATTTAAAATACTTGCATGTGATAAGATTGCCTCAAATTTTCAGCTTTCTAAGCAACGTGCTTACAACTGGGGTTTGCAAATTATACCACGTATACGGAAAGCAACACAGATTTCACAACATGGTCAATTGATGTTTAAAATATTTATCATGCGACTAACTAAAGTTATGATAGCTTTATCTAAGTTTATTTCATTAGAAAAAAATAAGTATGTCCATGAAAAAACAGATTCATTCAAAGACGGAGGTGAAATTATTAAAAAAGCAAAACTCTCAGGAGCCCAAATTGCTCAAATAGAAGGACTTAAACCGGAAGAACTTACAGATAAAATGGATATCGTCATATCAGAGTTTTTGAGAAAATGTGGTAAACAGGTACAATATTTTGAAAAAAAATATTCAAATTGTAAAAGTAGATCGAGATCTAACAGTAAAAGTAATAAAGAAGAGGTAAAATCAAAAGGGTTTTCTTTTGAACCAAAAACAATGATCGATGAGAAAAAAACAGTGCAAGAGACTTATGAAACTAAGAAAAACTCCATAGAAATCCGAGAAATCAAGTCAGAAAAACGATATTCTGAATTCAGAAGTTCAAAAATGGACTCAAAAGTCGATTTATATGAAAATGAAAATAAAACTGTAGATGACGGTAATATAATTTACATAGCGATTGTGGAAGCTCATGTATATACAAATAAAGATGCAATTTTTGAAGAGCAGCTAAAAACAATGTCTGAAAATAGGTATGAATCTGATGTATTAGATCTGGGTAAAGTTTATTACAGATGTGAAGTATCTGTAACATATAGAGACTTTAGGGAATCATCTCTACCACCTACTGTTATTATAGAATCTATAGAAGAAATTCCATGTGAACAAGTATATGAAGAAGAAAAACAGGAAACACAAGAAACAAGCGTACTCGGATATGAAGAAATAGCTAAAAAACTTGCAGTACAAAAAATTACAGAGGTCTTAGAGCCTTTACTAATGATAAAAGAAATTAAATCTGTAAATATAAAACACGCTTATCCTGTCATAGAAACGCCCCTAAAAACAATAACCGAAACAACAAATTTAGCTATGGAAAAAGAAAACAATACATTCCAAGAAACGTTATGGTCTAAAAAGTCACATGCATTAATTGAAAAACCAGTGAAATCAGTTGTTGAAACTTCAGTAGTATCTGTTGAAGACGAAAGTGGATTTGTTGATATACTTGAATTTACTGAACAAAAGCCTCAATTAATAATAGAAAAAGCAGCAAAATCTATTGCAGAAACTACTGAATTTATAGAAAACGAAAAGGTTGAGACCATTGATTGCACACAGCAGGTTTTGCGAACAGCACAAGCTGTCTTCGAATGTTCTGTTAAATCAGTTCCTGAAATAACTAAAATAATAACTGATGAACCAAAAACTAATAAATTGAATATTTCAAAAGCATCAAGCTTCATACCGCAATATAAAATTTCAAATAATTTAAAATCAGTTGCAGAAACAATCACCACAGTTGAGGAACCTGAAACAGATATATTGAATATTTCAAACAGCATGAGTGTAATTCCACACTGCACTATTTCCAATAATTTATTATCAATTGCAGAAACATTTACGGAGGAACCAATTTCTGAGACACTTAGCTTATTAGAACCCTTAAGGAAAGAAGCTAAAATAAATGTTAAACTCACAGACATTCCTATGTGCGCTGAGGTAGCGGAAATAATTTCCAATGAAAAAGAACAAAATACATTTCACGTTACGAGAGCTTTAGAAAACGAGCCTTTAAAATCAAGAGAAAAGCCAGTTCTTTCTGTTGTTACAACTGCGACTGTATTACCCTTCGAACCAAAAGAAGAACCATTAAAAATAGATAAATTAAGAATTTTAGACGCTTGTATAACTGTAGAGGAATCACAAGCAACTGAAATTGCTATAGTACGTTCTGAAGAACCAAAGGAAGAGAATCTAAATATTTGTAAAGTTAATAATAAATGGCCAAATATTAATATGGAAAGTTCAATGTTGTCAGTCGCAGAAAAATTGTCAGTTCCTTTACAAGAACCCGATTACGAAGATCTAGAATTAACAAGTTTAGGTGTAAAAAGTTTACAAAAATTAGTTCGAAATACTGGTTTGCATATTGCTGAAAGTTTACTTATAACACCCAACGGTCCTGAAAGTGGTGATTTCATAGTAAGTGGTACAGCTAACGAACAAGCAAAAATCATAGTTGATGAATCCAAGGCTTCAACCACGTCTGTCGTTTATTTAGAGGAACCAAAATCAGAAAATTTAGAATTGCCTATAGTTGAAGAAAAGCAACCACTTTTTTCTATACAGGATTGTGCGCTTACTTTAGCAACAAAAGAAGAAGTATTACCGGGCAGTCCTAACTATGAGAATCTGAAACCGTTTATGTATGAAGAAGATAAAGGAGAATCTGGAATTGATGAATATAGAGCTATTTTAGCAACTATTACCACATGCGAAGAGCCCAAGCACGAAAATTTGGGGATTCCAAGAGTAATTGGAAAACAATTTAAAACTTATATAGAGACTCCTCAATTAACAGTAGCCGAAACTGCAACTGTTGTTCCGGAATTTTGTAATGACGTATTTGGTATTGAGGATACAGATGATAAAGCTACAGTAAATTTCGTAGAAATTGAAAATTATGAAACCACTGAAATTACTGCTGTAGAACCAAAAGAAAAGCATTTTGAACAACCAATAATAAAGCAGCAACGTCTCATAGCTAATATGGAAGAAGTTCATTTATTAACCGCTGAATCATCATTAATAATACCGGAAATATCTACAAATAAATTTAATGCTAGAAAAACAGATAAACACCAAGTAAATGTAGATGTGGTAGAAAATAAAGGTATTGAAACTTTTTTAGTACATCCATTGGAGTCAAGCTATGAAAAATTAGAAATTTCTACTGTTGCCAAAAAGCAACCTGAAACTTTAATAGAAAGACCCGTACTGATTGTACCCGAAACAGTAACAGTAGCGCCAGAAGAACTTTGCGATAATAGCTTCGAAACTAAAATTACAGAGGAAAAGGCTTTGGTAAATAGAGTGCTACTTGAAAATTGTACAACAACTGAAACCATTACAGAAGAAGCCCTAAAAAAGCATGTAGAAATACCGGTCATAAATTACCAAAGACTCCAAAGTGACATACAAAGAGTTCCGTTATCGAGTGCCGAATCATCAATAGTAATACCAGAAACCGATATTAACTCTTTAAAGATAAGAAAAATGGAACGCCACCAAGCAAATATACATATAGTCGAACAAAAATGTATTGAAGGTACTGTAGTGTGTCCAGTAGAGCCACATTATGAAGAGATAGAAATTTCTACAGTACTCAGAAATAAACCTGACATTTTATTAGAAACTCCAGTATTAGCCATAGCCGAAACTTCAACGGTTGCCACAGCAGAATCTTGTAATGATAGCTTCGAATTAAAGATTTCAGATCAAAAAGCTACAATTAACATTTTGACCATGCAGAATAGAGAAACTACTGAAACTTCCGTCGAGGGACCGAAAGAAAATCATTTAGAAATACCGATCATAAACCTTCAAAGCTTGGAAATTAGTACGGAAGAAGCTCATTTATCGACTGCTGAATCATCATTAATAATACCAGGTATAGCTGTAAATACTTTTGATGCAAGAAAATCAGAAAGCCAAAAAGTGCATGTTGATATAGTCGAACAAAAAGGTATTGTAAGTATTTTAGTATGTCCATGGGAGCCACACTGTGATGATCTAGAAATTCCCAAGGTAATCATACAGAAACTCAGTACCCATATTGAAGCTCCTATATTATTTGTAGCCGAAACGCTGACAGTTGTACCACTAGGCCATTGTGATGATAAATTCGATAGTAGGATTGGAGATGAACTAGCTTCTGTTCATGTAGTTGCAATGCAAAATTATACAATCACTGAAACTATTGCTGAAGGACCTAAAGAGAAGAATTTAGAAAAATCAGTAATGAACCACCAAAAATCCAAAACTTACCTTGAAGAGCTTTTTTTGTCAGCTGCTGAAATATCCTCAATAATATCGGAACTATCGATAATATATTTCGACAGTATAAAAACAGAAATACAACAAATTTACGGCAATATTGTCGAACAAAAAAGTATTGAAACAATTTCAATTTTCTCATTTGAGCCAAAATTAGAACATTTGGAAATCCCTGAAATTACCGCTATACAACCGAAAACTTTGATAGTTAGTTTCTTTTTGAATGTAGCCGGAACATTTCTGCCAATTTCAGAAGAACCTCGCTGTGAAAGTTTTGAGACTAAAGTTACAGTTGTACAAGCTACAGTTAATATAATTGCTATTCAAACTTACGAAACCACTGAAATTACTGTTGAGGAACCAACAGTAAAGACTTTAGAAATTTCAGGTACGAAAGAGCTACGAGTCCAAACTGAAATAGAAGACTTTAATTTAGTAGTTGCTGAATTGACATGTATAGTTCCTGAAATATCTGTACATATTTTTGATACAAAAGAAATAAAAAGTCAACAAGGCCATGTTAATGTCATTGAACAAAAAAGTATTGAATCGTTTGTGCTCTGTCCATGGGAGGCAAACTGTGAAGACGTCAAAATTTCTGAAGCAACGAGCACACAACCTGAAATTTTAATAGAATCTCCGGTATTAATAGTTGCTGAAATATTAACAACTATCCTAGAAGGACCTCATATTGATAACTTCAAAATAAAAATTACTTATGAACAGGCTGAAATAAATATAGTTGCAATTCGATTACCTGGAATCTCTCACATTATTGCTGAGGAACCAATAGTAACGAATTTTGAAATACCAATAATAAATGAATTGAAGCTCAAAGTTGGATTAGAAGAAATATATTTACTGACAGCTCAATCATTATTACTACTACCAAATGAATCAGTTCATATTTTTAAATCAACAAAAATGGAAAGTCAAAATGTACTCATAGATGTAGTAGAACAAAAAGCTATTGCTATTTTTTTCATTGTTGTATGGGAGCCTATCTACGAGGATTTGGAAGTTCAAGAAATAATGAAAAAGGTTCCACAAACTTTGATAGTAAGTTCTATTTTAGCTGTTGCAGAAAATCTAACTTTTGTTTTTGAAGAAAAAGTACATGAAGATTCCAAAACTATTAAAGCAAGCGTCTATCAAGCTACTACTAATTTTGTGAAGTTAAAAGTAGCTGAGAAATGTGTAGTTTTTGCAGAGGAACCCAGGCAAGAAACATTTGAAAGGCCAAAACTATTTATGTTAGAACCTCAACATTCAGTTGTAGACAAATACTTGACTGTTGCAGAGATTCAGATTATTTTTCAAATTGAACCAAAAGAAAAAATATTAGACTCAACTGAAATAATTGGTCAATATGCTCACTTTGAAATCGAAGAATGCAAAACCGCTGTATCAAGTATAATTTTTATTGAAGAACCCTATATAGAAGAATTTATTACTAAAGGATTAGTTACTAATGAATCAGAAAACTTACTTGAATTAACATCCAAAATGATTGCTCAAGTATCTATTATCAATATATGCGAGAAAGAAATTGAATTTTCAGTTCCATCTCAGGCAGTTTCAAAAACAGTTAATATAGGGTTTGAAGCTCTCAAGCCTGTTGCTCAGAACTTCTTAATATTCACCGACGATTCTAAACAAGATTTATGTGAGTATTCCAAACTTATAAGTTACCAAGCTAAATGTACAGTAATTGAGGCTGCTGCAACAGCTGTTGCACAGACTATAATTACGAATGTTACTAAACACCAGTCACAGAAACGTACTAAAGCGATGGAACGAAAACATGAAGTGGATATTTCAGAAATAATTGATATAACTCACGATGTGAAAAATATTGATATTACAAAATATAATGTTGAATTAGCCAAAGATTATGAAGAATCTTTCTTAAAGCAACAAGAAAAAGAACAACATTCAAAAGATGTCGATCTCGTTACATTATCTTCAGTTTCATCTTCCTCATCTATTTCTTCCGCCCCATCATCACCTTTGATTGAAGAATACGTTTTCGGAGTCAAGGGTCATGAATATAGGGTTCATTCACCTCAAGAGACTTCATTAGATGTGATATCGACACACGTCGATACTGGATACAAAATTGAAAACATAGATACAAGTATGACAATAGCTATCGAAGCCGCCATTGAGAAATTTCAAGACACGCACATTGAAAAACAAGAAGTATACGATATAGACGTGGATAAACGTGAATTTTGGATATCAGATGTTAAAATTAATGCATCAATGGAATCGGCAGATGTTAAAATGAATATAATGAAAAGTAATATCAGTTTAGATACAGAGCAGTCTTCATTTCAAGATTTAGAGACAAGCTCTGCTTTGTTTACTAAAAATAGAGCGCTATCATATGACCAAGCGGCAGATTTTGAGATAGCGCTTGAATCGAAAGACAGTGAAACCGTCAACTCAGATTCTCAAGAAGTGGCAATATTTGATTTTAGATCAGGATCGTCTTTTGAGTCTGCAAATATCCAGCCAACTGAAGCTAACTTAAATATTAAAATGAAGTCAGCAAAAACACTGACGGCCGAAAATGTTGATGTTACTTATGGATTAACTATAGAAAATGAAATAATGGACTATGATCAGTCTATGGATCTAAGTGTCCAGATTTCACACGAGTACAATACAGACAAGACAAATAAAAGAAAAGTGAAAAAGGGAGCATCAAAGCATATATCTTTAGAAGAATCCAAATCATTGACTTTAGAAAAAAGTGCGTTAATAAACGAAAGTTATGCTAATAAAGAAGAAATGAAAGCTATTTATGGATTAGATATTTCAACATCGAAAAAAGACATGTCTCTTTCTGAAACAAGTTTTTCACTTATGGAAGATAAACTAGAATCAAAGAGAGTTTCTCAAACTTCTCACTCTTTAGCAATGAAAGGCAATCTCGAATCAAAAAGTATATTACTTGAAAAGTCTACAAGGTCTATGGAAATGGATGCATCAGGCTTGATGAATATTGAAACACAAATTTCCAATGATGCTCAATCTCCATCACCACCTACAGTACCATCAACTCCATTAACTGATTATTATATGTTTAGACTGCAATCACCTTATCCTGAAGAAAGTACGTTTGTACCTCGCGATTGCTCCTTCACTCCCGAAAGTGTTGATGAAGACTCGCTTGTTATTATAAACGGTCTAGTACCCCATATAGATTCAAAAATCGAAAGGATATTATACAGTCCGCCATTACAGACACCTGATACGTCACCCGAAAGAAATACCGAAGTTATTCTTATTGAATCAGGTGTGAAGGGTGGTGTAGAGGGACAAGAATTTACAAAAGTAAGTTATTGTTAGAAGCATTCGTAGCAGTAAATAATCGTAGTATATTTTACTCTGAAATATACAACAAAGACAAGTAACGGACTTAACAAATATTCACTCTATTACATACGTAAATACATTTAAATTCTAATAACAAATCCACACACACCTAAACCTAACCCTCATTTCTTACTGAGGTTAGAAATTTTTACTTTTTACTTACCGTAAAAGGCGACTAAGGTAAGTTGACCTGCCGTGTGGTATTTGTCTGAGTAGAATAGACCACCCTCATTTCTTACCAAGGTGTCGTAAAATATGACTTTAGTAAATTGTCAGGCAGGTGGCCAGTCGTAAAATACTTAGCCAAATCACGTGAGAATATGTTTAAAACATGTTGCGCCGAGGCCACTTAGAGTGGGATAAGGCTAGGAGGATGAATTAATACACACAAACAAGTATCAATCACATTGCTAACGCTGCTAAGAATTGATAATAACTCTATCCATATTTTAACACATTATATCATTATGTTTTTAGGTAGAAATCAAAGACATTGGAAGAAAGTCCTCTCTCCTTGCTTCAGAAATTGACAAAACAATAAGAAGCATTGAAGAGTATAAGGAATCAGTCGGTATAAATGCTAAGAATGTTGAAGAAACGAAAAGAGTGGATTTGGTGAAAGTAGAATTAAGTGCAGGCAAGCAGCACATTCAGAAAATAAAGGCAGATCAAGTAGATTTGTCTGTAACAGATGCTGATACAAGTTTCGAAGGAACTTCTGAGACTAAAGTCAAAGGTAGCGTTTTAATTTTTGTAAACCATGAGTTTCTTGTAGTTTTCTTTTTGATCGAGGAATGATTTAAGACAAAAATAAGTATCCAAATTTTAATATAATAGGAACATTGACGACATTTGGTGCAATAAAAGCCTGAACATTTAACATATAGGATAAGAAGTTCGTTTTCCTACGGGAATAGGAAAAAACAAGTGTTCAATTGAGGGGTTTTGTTTTTATTTAAGTTTAATGTTGACATGAACGAAATAGCATACTGGTTAATAATATTTATGTAAACGTGATTATGATAATTTATATTTTTCTAAAATTATCGTATAGGCTTACTAGGCAAAAGCTTTTTATAGCGTTAAAGATTATGTTCATGATAAGAAAGCTTGGATTTAAATTGCGACCAGCTACGCACTAGATTATATTAATTTTTTGATTTGCGACCAATAACATATGTTATTGATATATTTATTTTTGAAAATTGTGACCGCCGAGTTCTTTGTTTTGGTTTGTTTCGTCGCAGAGTTTCTTCTCAATAAGAGAACCTTTCGAAACCAGTAGTAGCTCCATTGTAATTTGACGATTCAAAAGTGCTTATGGGAGCCATTTTGAATTTGAAATTGAGGCACATTCTTGCTTTATTTGTTCCAAGTTCTGTTATTTTTAAACTGCACTAACGAATTTCCTGAAAATCAGTAATCCTGCATACTGATTTTCAGGAAATTCGTTAGTACAGTTTTAGGCGAGAAAAATCGTTCTAGCTAGGTTTTATTTAAAAAAAAAACCATTTTATCCGTATTATTGGGCATTAAAAAATATTAAAATTTACATTGAATATATAAAACAATATTTTTTGCCGTCAAATGTCAAGTCAGCGTAGCTTGTAGCCAGCGACCACTCGTCCCCCGAACGGGTGGTCGCAAGAAATTAAAATACCTAGGATCGGGGCCCACCTAACCTATTTTTTTTTAAGTTTTTTTAATTTATAATAAACTAGCGGCCTGCCCTTGCTTCGCACGGGTATAAAATATATATCCCATGTCAGTCAGTGTAAAAAAAATGATTAAAATCGATCCAGTAGTTTTGATTTATTCATTACTGCCCGTGGCCCGCAAGCGTTAAATTTGGAGAAAAACAATTTCCTCTCCCTATACCAAGACGATTTCCTGCTATCTTTGGAATATCTAAACTCATATAGTACATTTTTACTTATTTATTTTTACATTTTACCTATGTATTTTATTTTTACAATTAATTACAGAATGTCTTTAAACAAACTCTAAAAGATTCGAAGTCCTATAGGGTGGAGGCGTCCTCACGGCATTTTAAATCTGTAATATCTCCGAAAATGTTCACTTAAATTGCATGCTGTAAACGGCCATATTGATCTATATTAAATCAACAATTTATTTAAGGTACTCAATTGGATAAGGATTAATGCTGTATTGTATAAAAATTGCTTTGAACATAAGGCATCATTTTTCGTAAAAAGTAAATGAAAAAAACTGCTATTGTGGGTTATCCATAAGAGATAGACATATACCATCGCGGACTTTTCTGTAGACCTTTTTAAGGTGTACAAATACTTAGTACATCATTTTGATAAATCTCGTAGGGTTTAGCCTGCGTTTGCAATGTAAGCGGAAAAAAATGTAATTATTTACAGAAACCTCAAAAATTACAGTATTTCTCTACTCCGTATTGAATGTTATTATACGTACAAATCTTTCTCTGGAATCACTCTATCTATTAAAAAAAACCGCATCAAAATCGGTTGCGTAGTTTTAAAGTTTTATGCGTACATACGGAAATATGGACTTTGTTTTATAATATGTAGTGATTACCGAACAAGGCTTCAGTCAACCAGATCCTCTCGTTTATTGGTCTTACTTTCCATCTCGTTTTTCTTATTTAGTTTTTTTTTCTGCTTGTGGCTAAAAAGCATATTAATCTATAGAAACATGATGATATACATCTGTTATGTTTACTTTTACAGGACTCAAAAGGAGGACAGTCTCCCACAAAGGACTGGCCACTTCAATTTTAGGAGAGCAATCTGTAGCAGAAACACAACAGTAAGTAATCTATTTTTCTATTTAAAACTTCTTTAGAGACAAAAGGAGATTAGACCTGGCGCGGTGTAGGAGAGGAAGTATCCAACTCTCTTAACACCTCGCGTTATTCTAATCCACCTATACACTGTAAATATCCCACGAAGGCGCACAAAACGTTTCGATTCCTCTTTTCTGTTGCGCACAGCACAGGAATGGAATGCTCTCCGGCATCTAATTTTCCCAATGAGTATAATATGGGTATTTTTAAAAGGAATGTGATGCATCTTCTAGGCAAGCGCGTTAGATCTTAGACTGTATCATTGCTTATCATCAGGCATGATTACAGTCAAGCGCTCGTCTATACACAATAAAATAAAATTTCTGATGCTTTTAATACCAGTTGCTCACCATTCAGGTTTAATTCAGGGAATTCTATACAAATATGTACTGAATTATATGCAGTAAAACCTTTTTAAATCAAATTAAAATAATCTACAGATAAACTTTTGCTAGAACTTTACTAGAAATGATTAATATGATTAATGAAGCTACCATTGATTCGTAATGTTGAAGAACCAGCAAACTATTTGGTCAATTATATATTAAGCATTTTTCATATACATATATGCGCTACAGTCTCGTACAAAACTGGAAGAATTCGTAGAGTTATTATATAGGTAGTATATTTTTTTTTTTTTTTTTTTTTTTATTATACAGGAAAAAACCCCTTATGGGTACCGCCGCCCGACGGGGACAGGCGGCGGTTATGTCGGACTCGCACCGACTAAAACGACCTGTGTGCTCCACCACGCTGCCAATGGCAAGGACAGGGTATCATTGTACATTTTGCCCCCATCCCGCCGACAGCTCTGATCCCAGAGAATAAACACCTCCAGGTAGGGGCCCCTCGAAAGAGAAACCCCCCTCCGCTAACCGGTGCATCGGGAGCACCAGATGCACCGACCGCCTCGGGGACCTGTAAGCCAGGTGTCCGATGTACCCCGTTCGGAACACCCGAAGGTCCCCAGTTAGGGCGGCAGACGATGGGCTTGGGCGAGTCACTAACACCTGGACTCACCAGCAGCAGATTGGATCCAGAACAACAGTTCGTGGAACCGCTCCGCCGCCTCCCTCCGCCCCCCTCCGCAGAGCTAAAGGAGGCCATCGCTGCCCACGATCGCTCCCTGCCCACCGTGTTTGCTATGTCACGGTCGACAGGGAGAAATCGCGCCCCAAGTAGGGGCCCCAACGCCTTGGTGGGCGTTTCCGCCCCCACCGGGTAATTTTTTATAGAGGTTTTCTTCCTCGCAACCCGAAGGTCCCCGTTCCCATTGCTGGGCTTCCGGGTTTCGCCGACGGTGGCCGTAACCATGTCCAGCCAGACTTAGAGTAAGCCCAACTGGACCCGTCGCTCATTAGGGACTTCACCCCAACCACCCCGAAGTCCCCGGCCCGTCCAGATTGCCCTCTGCTAATCAGAGGGACAACTGGATTGGCCACCCCTCAGTGGTCCGTTCGCCAAGACTAAGCTTGCCCAGGGTGCGCCACGAAGAGGCCGACCACTTTGGCACCCCATAGGTAGTATATTGGAGTATCGCTGACTATGGGCTTCATAAGAAGGCTTAGAGTCGATAGAGCGATAGAGACGTAGAGATACTCCGAGCATATGCTCGGAGTATCTCTACGTGATCAAATCAGAAATGAAAAGATCCGTAGAAGACCCTGAGTCATCGACATAGATTAGCGGGTCGCGAAGCCAAAGTGGCGATGGGCGGGGCACAAAGTGCAGGGAACCGATGGGCGTTGGGGTCTCAAGGTGTTGGAATGGCGACACCGCACCGGAAAGCGCAGTGTCGGTAGACCCCCTACTAAATGGACTGACGACCTCAAAAAGGTCGCGGGGAGCCGCTGGATACAAGCGGCACAAAACCGTGTGTTGTGGAGATCCTATGAAGAGACCTATGTCCAGCAGTGGACGTCCATCCGTTGAAGAAGAAGAAGAAGTATACTAGAGTAGAGCCAGCGAAAAATAGAAAAAACAAATGAATTGTCTCTCTTTTTTTCATCAAACGTTATTTTTACTGAGATCTGTGGGAAGAATTTATCCAAACATTTATAGTTCATATAATTTTCATTTGTCTAGTATGCTGTATGCGTTTTAGTTACAATAAAAATAAAAATTTGTTTACAGAGGTATCGAAAGCAGCAGTAAATCGAGCGGCATTCAATCAAGCAGCAGCAAATCGAGCAGTAGTCACTTGAGCAGCCTTCAGTCGAGCGGCACTAAATCGAGCAGCAGCAAATCCAGCGCTATTCAATCAAGTCACATTCAATCGAGCGATATTCAATCGAGCGGCATTCAATCGAGTAGCAGTCAGTCGAGCGCCATTATATCAAGCGGCATTCAATCAAGCAGTATTCAATCGAGCAGCAGCAAAGCGAGCGCCATTCAATCGAGTCACATTCAATCGAGCGGCATTCAATCAAGCAGCATTCAATCGACCGGCACAAAATCGAGCAGCACAAAATCAAGCGGCTTTCAATCGAGTGCCATTCAATCGAGTGGCATTCAATCGAGCGGTATTCAATCGAGCGGTATTAAATCGAGCAGCAACAAATCGAATGGCACTCAATTAATCGACACTAAATCGAGCAGCAGCAAATCGAGTGGCATTCAATCGATCGACACTAAATTGAGCAGCAGCAAATCGAGCGCCATTCTATCAAGCGGTATTCAATCAAGCAGCATTCAATCGAGTGGCTTTCAATCGAGTCACATTCAATCGAGCGGTATTCAATCGAGCGCCATTCAATCGAGCGGTATTCAATTAAGCAGCAATCAATCGAGCGGCATTCAATCGAGTCACATTCAATCGAGCGACATTCAATCGAGCGGTACTAAATCGAGCACCAGTAAATCGAGCGCCATTCAATCGAGCAGCAATAAATCTTCCAGCATTCAATCAAGTGGCATTCAATCGGGCAGCATTCAATTGAGTGGCACCAAATCAAGTATCAGCAAATCTAGCGGCATCCAAGTGAGCAGCAGTAAATCGAGCGGTATTCAATCAAGCGGCACTAAATCGACCAAAATCAAATCGAGCGGCATTGAATCGAGCGCCATTCAATCAAGCAGCAATAAATCTACCAGCAGCATTCAATCGAGTGATATTCAATCGAGCAGCAATAAATCTACCAGCAGCAAATCGAGCAGCACTAAGTCAGACAAGAAGCTGCATTTGTTGTCAAGATTTTCATAGCTTTGAGTTAAAATAAAGTAATTATTTTAGAACTGTATTTTATTCAACTTTGCCTCTATTAAAGTACTGGCCTTTTCTCCTACTGCTAAGCGTAAATCTTCTACTTATTTAGAGTGAAAGTTTGGAGCTAAGACATACCACGCTGCTCCAATGATTGGTAGGTTACACATATCCCTAAAATTCTCAAGACAGGTTTACTCACGATATTTTCCTTCACTGGAAAGCGTGTAATAAATTTCTAATATCAATTAAAATATTGTAACGGAAGGAAAAATAGGAGAGCGAAAGTTGTAGCATGGAGACGTGAGGATGTGGCATGAAGTGTAGAAAGACGGAGAGGGGAGGTAAGGAGAAGATAGTGGTGGCGCTAATGGATGTGAAAAATAATTGATTTTTAAATGAATCTGTTATTTTATTATCTTTAATATTTAAATGAGTTAATCTTGTATATATATATATATATATATATATATATATATATATATATATTCCGAATCTCGAAAACGGCTCCAACGATTTTCCCGAAATTCACCATGTAGGAGGTTTTGGGGGAGAAAAATTGATCTAGCTAGTTTTTTTTGTAAAAAAATTACGCAGATATTTAATAAGTTACGCAGATATTTACAATAAAGTTTTAATAATCGTTTTTTTTTCGATTTAAGTCTGAAACTTAACAATATTTGAAATATACACCACCAAATTCACACACTGACTGAATCTAAGCAACTGCTTAAATAATGGTAAAATGTAACGGTTACGAACAAACTCAAAAATCAACTCACTTTAATAATTTATTGCGTGTTATTATATTCTGATAATATTTGTCAACACTTAAGATTAATGTCTCATAGGTATCAGCCACTATGTATGCATTCAAGTTCAAAAATTATAACAAATGTAAAAAATACGTAGTGGCCCTTATTTTGTTTTGACTAGTATATATTGTTAGAAATTAAGTCTAAAATCAATTTAAAATGAATAATAAACGAAATAATATACGAAATCCAACGACAGAATGATTCTAGCACCAGTTTGGAACTCTACTTTAGAAGAACTCTCAAGAAATTCAGTGGTCGCTCCCATATAGTGAATAGCAATGACGTCAGCTTTTACCTAAGGCTGTCACAGATTAGAAATATAATAGAAAGAAATAAAGAAAGTATGCATCTCTCATCGAGAGTTATATATTTGTGCCGTTTGCAGTCGAGACCCTGTAGAATGGAGTCAAAGTGCAAAAAATTTTTTATCCGTTTTAACACCTCGGTTGATTGCCTCTTCAGGTGACAAGAGGGCTGGCTCCTTTTTCGCACAAAGAATCAGCTTAGCGATTCAGCGCGGAAACGCTGCCAGCATTCTTGGGACCATTCCACGTGGGCATGATTTGTATAGTCCTAGCGTGTAAGTAATTTAAGATAGATATAACTTGTACATTTTTGGAAGAAATATAATATCTTGTATATATGTATATATATATATATATATATATATATATATATATATATATATATATATATATATAAATATATATATATATATACTAGCGGCCTGCCCCTGCTTCGCACGGGTATAAAATATATATCCCATGTCAGTCAGTGTAAAAAAATGATTAAAATTGATCCAGTTGTTTTGATTTATTCATTACTGACCGTGGCCGTAGCGTTAAATTTTGAGAAAAACAATTTCCTTTCCCTATACCAAGAAGATCTCCTGCTATCTTTGGAATATCTAAATTCATATAGTACATTATTACTTATTTACTTTTATATTTTCCTTATGTATTTTATTTTTACAATTAATTACAGAATGTCTTTAAACAAACTCTTGAAAGAGCGACATCGCTGCTAAAGTCGAAGTGTTATAGGGCGAAGCGCGGCTTCCTCACGGCATTTTAAATCTGTAATATCTCCGAAAATGTTCACTTAAATTACATGCTGTAAACGGCCATATTGATCTATTTTAAATCAACTATTTATTTAAGGTACTTAATTGGATAAGGATTAATGCTGTATTGTATAAGAATTGCTTCAAAAATAAGGCATTATTTTTCGTAAAAAGTAAACGACAAAAAATGCTTTAGTGGGTTATCCATAAGCGATAGACATATACCATCGCGGACATTTCTGTAGACCTTTTCAATGTGTACAAATATTTAGTACATTATTTTGATAAATCTCGTAGGGTTTAGCCTGCGTTTGCAATGTAAGCGGAAAAAAATGTAATTATTTACAGAAACCTCAAAAATTACAGTATTTCTCTACTCCGTATTGAATGTTATTATACGTACAAACCTTCCTCTGGAATCACTCTATCTATTAAAAAAAACCGCATCAAAATCTGTTGCGTAGTTTTAAAGTTTTATGCATACATAGGGAAATATTGACTTTGTTTTATAATATGTAGTGATAGTGATTGTTATTTTCCTCGCTAGAGAGCTCCGATCATAAATGCGTCCGATCGCTGCTAAATTCAAATGGTTAAAGGGCGAACCGCGTTTTTTTATTCGAATTTGACTAATGCTGTTAGCCCTAATGGCTTTCACAGCGTCACCGATAAGACGGGCGAGCGCGGAAGCATCGCCGAGAGGCGAACCGCGACCTCCGACGCGCTATTTATAGGCTCGCGGCTTGGCCCCTGCATTTTAAATCTGTAATATCTTCGAAACTGTTTATTTAAATTACATGCTGTAAAGGGTCATATTGATCAATATTAAATAAACAATATATTTAAGGTTCTTAATTGGATAAGGATTAATGCTGTATTGTATAAAAATTGAATTGAACATAAGGCATCATTTTTCGTAAAAAGTGAATGACAAAAACTGCTATTTTGGGTTATCCATAAGAGATAGACATATACTATTGCGGACTTTTCTGTAGACCTTTTCATGGTGTACAAATACTTAGTACATCATTTTGATAAATCTCGTAGGGTTTAGCCTGTGTTTGCAATGTAAGCGGAAAAAAATGTAATTATTTACGACATCACATTAGAAACCTCAAAAATTACAGTATTTCTCTACTCCATATTGAATATTATTAGACATGGAAACCTTCCTCTAAAATCACTCTATCTATTAAAAAAAATACCGCATCAAAATCTGTTGCATAGTTTTAAAGATTGAAGCATACATAGGGATATACGGACATAGGGACAGACAGAGAATGCGACTTTGTTTTATACTATGTAGTGATATTATTTATTTTTACAATTGATTAGACAATGTCTTTACATACAACATTCATAGCTTTCTTATCATTAGAAAATATAAACTTGAACGAAGGACATTTAGTTGCCCCTCCGGTCGCTGCTAAATTCGAAGTGCTTATAGGTCTAAGCGCGGCCTCCTCGCGGGTTTTTAAATCTGTAATATCTCCGAAAATGTTCACTTAAATTACATGCTGTAAACGGCAATATTGATCTATATTAAATCAACAATTTGTTTAAGGTACTCAATTGGATAAGGATTAATGCTGTATTGTATAAAAATTGCTTTGAACATAAGGCATCATTTTTCGTAAAAAGTAAATGAAAAAAACGGCTATTGTGGGTTATCTATAAGAGATAGATATATACCATCGTGGACTTTTCTGTAGACCTTTTTTAGGTGTACAAATACTTAGTACATCATTTTGATAAATCTCGTAGGGTTTAGCCTGCGTTTGCAATGTAAGCGGAAAAAAATGTAATTATTTACAGAAACCTCAAAAATTTCATTATTTCTCTACTTCGTATTGAATGTTATTATACGTACAAACCTTTCTCTGGAATCACTCTATCTATTAAAAAAAACCGCATCAAAATCGGTTGCGTAGTTTTAAAGTTTTATGCGTACATACGGAAATATGGACTTTGTTTTATAATATGTAGTGATAGTGATATCTTAATATTTAAATGAGTTAATCTTGTATATATATATATTTTCCGAATCTCGGAAACGGCTCCAACGATTTTCCTGAAATTCAGCATGTAGGAGGTTTTGGGAGAGAAAAATTGATCTAGCTAGGTTTTATGTAAAAAAAATATTGTTTTATCCCTATTTTTGGGCATTAATAAACACTAACATTTATATTGAATTGAATTTTCGCCATTAACTGTCAAGTCGACGTAGCTTATTCGGTTAGCGGGCAGCCTCAAGAAATGTGAGTGCCAAGGATCGATCCCAACTAAATAATTGTTTTTTTCTTTTTTTAAAGTTTTTTTTTGTAAAAAATTACCGAGCGAAGCTCGGTCACCCAGATATTATATATATATATATATATATATATATATATATATATATATATATATATATATATATATATATATATATATATATATAATTAAGTAACGGCCTGTTACTATCCCACTGCTGAGAATAGGCCTCTTCTCTCCGTTTTGGGAGAGAAGGATTGGAGCTAAGACCTACCACGCTGCTCCAATGCGGATTGGTAGGTTACACATACCTCCAGAATTCTCTAGAGATATGCAGGTTTCCTCACGATGTTTTCCTTCACCGAAAAGCGTGTGATAAATTGCAATTATCAATTAGACACATAAGTTTTAAGAGAAAAACTCATTGGTGTCTGCCCGGGTTCGAACCCGTGATCGTCTCTAGAGATTCACACGGTTGCACCGCTAGGCCATCACAGCTTATATTATATATATATATATATATAACGGCTCAAACGATTTTCCTGTAATTCAGCATGCAGGAGGTTTTGGATGGGAAAATCGAACTCGCTAGGTATTATTTTTTAAAAAATCCTGTTTTTGGGCATTAAAAAAATACAAAAATTCAAATTGAATATACAAAACACAGTTTTGTCGAAACCTGTCAAGTCAGCGTAGTTTATTTGGGGATTGGCTGGTCGCGAGAAATATAAATACCTAGGATCAGGCCCCACCTACCCTATTATTTTTTTTTTTTTTATATTGTAAAAAATTACCGAGCTCTGTCAAGCAGGTACTATATATGTATAATATCTGGGTGACCGAGCTTCGCTCGGTAATTTAAAAAAAAAAACTTTAAAAAAAGAAAAAAACAATTATTTAGTTGGGATCGATCCTTGGCACTCATATTTCTCGAGGCTGCCCGCTAACCGAATAAGCTACGTCGACTTGACAGTTAATGGCGAAAATTCAATTCAATATAAATGTTAGTGTTTATTAATGCCCAAAAATAGGGATAAAACAATATTTTTTTTACATAAAACCTAGCTAGATCAATTTTTCTCCCCCAAAACCTCCTACATGCTGAATTTCAGGAAAATCGTTGGAGCCGTTTCCGTGATTCGGAAAATATATATATATATACAAGATTAACTCATTCAAATATTAAAGACTAAAGATGTACTACATCTATATTTAGAAACAATTGTTCATCACACGTTAGTACGTTTACAAAAATGTTTGGCTTTAATTCAATAACTTATTATTGGCAACCTAATTAAATTCTATGCAGTGAATAAAGTACTTCATACAGTTTAATTGTGTTATGTAAGTGTTTATATTTTACTGCTTTAAAAAAAAGTGTTATCAACGCCGTGTGGTATCCGGGTAAATAGAATAGTACCACCCTTATTTCTTACCTAAGTGTCGTAAAAGGCGACTAAGGTAAGTCGACCCGCCGTGTGGTATCCGGCTGAGTAGAATAGTACCATCCTCATTTCTTACCGAGGTGTCGAAAAAGGCGACTAAGATAAGTTGACCCACCGCGTGATATCCGGCTGAGTAGAATAGACCACCCTCTTTCTTACCGAGGTGTCGTAAAAAGCGGCTAAGGTAAGTTGACGTCAGGCAGGCCGGTCGTAAAATACTTAGCCAAATCATATTACAACATGTTTGTAACATGTTATGCCGACCCTACTTAGAGTGGGAGTGGGAAGGGCAAGAGGATGATGAAAAAATAAGTGTTATTAATACAATATCCTCATCCGCTTCTGCCTGCTTACGATTAACTCATATAGCATATTTTTTGTTTTTTGGTTTTTTTTTTTTTTTTTCACAGGAAAACACCTCTTATGGGTACCGGCGCCCGACGGGGCCAGGCGACGGTTATGTCGGACTCGCACCGATTAAAATAACCTGTGTGCTCCACGCTGCTGGTGACGGGGATAGGGTACCTATGAAGACAATACCCCCATCCCCGCCAGCAGCAACTCTGTACCCCAGAGTGCGCCACCTCTGGGTCGGAGCCTCTCTAAAAGTGGCCCCTTCCTCCAATATAGCATATGTACATCGGATACAAATAAATCTGAATCAAAATCTTTAATATTTAAATGCGTTAATCTTGTATGTATATATATGTATATATATTTTAGAAATCTCGGGTCAGGTCATGCTTATCATAAACATGCATTGTCATGGGACTGGACCAGTATGTATTTCATCTCAATCGGACACCGGGAAGTGGGTCAATTTAACTTACAAGATTCCACCTTCACATACCCACGGCAAGTCTAATAAAAACTTTAATTAAAAACATTTTCTTTTAGGTTACAAACATTAAAAAAATAGTCGACAGTTAATTTACAAATAAAGGATTTTAAGAAGAGAACAGAATATAAATATGGCGCAAAACAGTTTGGCATTGAAACTATTGCAGAACGTCGAGAGCATGGTTGGTAAGTATTTGTTTTTGAGAGTTAAAAACGTGTATATGTTTATTTAGTGTTTTTAAAAGCTTTTATTCACCTTGCAATGTACGTATGTGAAGGTGGAATCTTGCAAGGTAAATATGACCCATTTTTTGGAGTCCGATTGAGCTCAAATTTTATATATAGGTCCAGTCCCAATGACAATGCATGTTTATGATAAGCTGGACCTGATGTTGCTAGGATTGGCTCCAGACGAGAACTCCTCAACGGTTTACAGTAGGAAATCCTAGCAGCAGCATCAGGCCAAGCTCATCATAAACATGCATTGTCATCAGGACTGAACCAGTATGTTAAATCTCAGCTCAATCGGACACCAGGACGTGGATCAAATTTAACTTGCAAGATTCCACATTCACATACATACATGGCAAGTTGAATAAAAGCTTTTAAAAATGAGGCAATCCGGTTCGTAATATTGCTCTTACCATGAAAGACCAGGAAAAAAAATTGGCGGTCAATGTTGTAAACCTTAAACAGGCCTTTCTTCTGAAGGATAATATTGGGAAGAAACCTCTATATCTTAAGATATGTATAACCTACATATTTTTATATTCCAGATCCCAACGCTACTGTAGAACAGCAGTTGTCGCAGATGAGAAACCAGATGGCAGCACTAAGTGAATTGCCCAAAGTCATTCAACAGAAATTGGAAACAGTTAACAGGCAGATCAGTTTGAAGGTAAGTAAGTAAGAAAGTAACGGCCTGTTACTATCCCACTGCTGAGAATAGGCCTCTTCTCTCCGTTTTGGGAGAGAAGGATTGGAGCTAAGACCTACCACGCTGCTCCAATGCGGATTGGTAGGTTACACATACCTCCAGAATTCTCTAGAGATATGCAGGTTTCCTCACGATGTTTTCCTTCACCGAAAAGCGTGTGATAAATTGCAATTATAAATTAGACACATAAGTTTTAAGAGAAAAACTCATTGGTGTCTGCCCGGGTTCGAACCCGTGACCGTCTCTAGAGATTCACACGGTCGCACCGCTGGGACATCACAGGCCCGGTAAGTTTGAAGGTACGTTTTATTAATTTATATATTTTATTTCTGTCTTCAATAACACATTAAATGCAAATATGCATATTTAATGTTTGCACTATTTTTTAGAAAGAACCGTTCAAAAATCCGTTCAGTAGATTTTGAAAAAATAGACCACATACAGACAGTCTTTTGGGCTCTTTGTTTTATAATAAGTATAAATTTACCAGTTGTTTGTCACCTTTAACATAAGTATTAAGTTATAGAAAGCCATTTTTTTACCACTGGTTTGGAATGTAGCTTATACCCCAAAAAGTTAGTATAAAATTCGTAATCTGAGATTACTTATACATAGACCTTATATTTCAGGAATCAATGAAACGGGAATTATATCAAGAACACAGACAAGTTGAAATTCGAAAGCATAATCAAGGTAAGAGATCTTTGTTTAAAAAACAAAGCTATTAGCGCAAAAGTTTCTTCCTGAGTCTAAAGTAAAGAGAGTTCTGTTCAGAAGTTCTACTAGCTATGGGGAACTTCGTCCTAAAAGTGCCTCCTGTGAGGCCGCACCGCGGTTTAGGGCGAAGTGTAGTGGAGGGCTGGTGGTATGACTGTGACTAGGCATCACGCTGTTGTATGAAGCTCTACTAGCTATGGGGAATGTCGTCCTAAGGGTGCCTCCTGTGAGGCCGCACCGCGGTTTAGGGCGACGTGTAGTGGAGGGCTGGTGGTATGACTGTGAGTAGTCATCACGCTGTTGTATGAAGCTCTACTAGCTATGGGGAACGTCGTCCTAAGGGTGCCTCCTGTGAGGCCGGACCGCGGCTTAGGGCGACGTGTAGTGGAGGGCTGGTGGTATGACTGTGACTAGTCATCACGCTGTTGTATGAAGCTCTACTAGCTATGGGGAGCGTCGTCCTAAGGGTGCCTCCTGTGAGGCCGGACCGCGGCTTAGGGCGACGTGTAGTGGAGGGCTGGCGGTATGACGGTGTCTTATGCGAAAAGTTAGAAGAGAGGCTGTATAGTACATATTGTTTTAGGGCAAAGCAATTTCGCAAGTATAACAAAACCAAAGCATTCAGTGGAAATAACAGAGCTAGAACCTGAGGAGCTGAAGAAAGATTGCATAAAGATACAAGTGACAAAGCCTAGTCTAACTGAAGACGAATTAGATTTGCTGAGAAGAGATGAACTGAAGAGATATTTGGAAGGGAAAGTGCCAAATATATCGGTAAGATTTTCCAACAATTTTCCTGAAATTCAGCATGTAGGAGAGGTTTGGGGGAGAAAAATCAATCTAGCTAGGTTTTATTTTAAAAAAATCGTTTTATACCAGTTTTTGGGCCGTTAAAATAAACTTAAATTTATATTGAATATAAAACACTATTTTTGCCGTAAATTGTCAAGTCAGCGTAGCTTGTTCGAGGAACAGGCAGTCTCTAGAAATGAAAATACCTTGGATCGAGTCACACATATCCAATTATTTTTTCTTTTTTGAAGGCTAATTTATAATATAATATTTGATTCTAAATCTAGACTAATATTTTAAATACTAAAGTCTGTCTGTGGCTTTTATGGCTAATCCTCTCAATTAATTATTGTTCTTCTCCCCTTATCTTACTTTAAGTGGGGTCAGCACAACATGTTTTAGACAATTTGTTGCATGTTTTGGTTAGTTATTATACGACTGTCAAGTGGCCTTAGTCGCCTTTTACGAAACGTCATTAATAAATGAGTGTTGTTTATTCTGCTCAGCCGGATACCACACGGCGGATTGACTTACATTAATCATCTTTTATGACACCTCAGTAAGAAATGGGGGTGGTCTCTACTCAGCCGGATACCACACGGTGCGTCAACTTAACTTAGTCGCCTTTTACGACACCTCGGTAAGAAAAGAGGGTGGTCTATTCTACTCAGCCGGATACTACACGGAACATAGACCTTTACTGTATTACTAATATTTATCTTTCAATATAGTCATCCATACACCGAGTATCACCGCAACCGGAACAAAACAATCCATTGCGTTCAAAACCTGCTTCCGGTTTGGGGCTCGTCACAAAAGACAGACCACTGTACCTCCCTGGTGGAAGGAGGTGGAGGGTATCGGAGTACAACGAAGACCAGATTTCAGAAGCCCTGACTGCTCAAGCTGAGGTCATCAAGGGAAATGCTATTGGGTATCAAATAAATTTATTTCATTAAATTGTGAGTTAACCATAAGAGATAGAGACATGCTGTCGTGGACTTTTTTATAGTATTTTTGTAGATCTTCAATCCTTTAGTACATTACTTTACCTTAGCCGCCGTTTATGAAACCTCTTTAAAAACTGAGGGTGGACTATTCTACTTAACCGGATACTACATGGCGGTTGAACTTACCTTAGTCGCCTATTACGACATCTTAGTAAGAAATGGGGGGCGGGGTTTCTACTCAGCCGGATATCAATTAGCGGGTCAACTTACCTTAGTTTACTTTTACGACACATCGGTAAGAAATTAGTTAACCATAAGAGATAGAGACATACTGTCGCAGACTTTTTTATAGTATTTTTGTAGATTAACAATTCTCTAGTACATTACTTTTGTGTATCTCTGCTAGTTTATTCAGAGCACGCGACTAAAGCTTTCAGCAGGGGAGTTTTTCTACAACAGCACGACTTTACACAATTAACGTAAAACCGTTATGTACTATTAACTTTAACCTTTCAAAAGAATTGCTCTACGTTTTAGTAAAAACCGTACAACAATATGTTCAGTTGATTTTGGTAAAATCAATAACATACAGACAGATTTTGGAGACTTTGTTTTATAATTTGTTTAACACTATTAAAGAGAAGCCGATACAAAAAGCTTACTATATTGTTGAGGATTATTTGGGCGATAAGAATGCGTGGATATAGCTTCTGTCCGACCCTGTACAAGATAGTAATGACTTAATGTAACTAGTTATAAGTATTATGTTGAAAAGAGCAACCGCCGAGTTTCTCTTAGGCTCTTCTAGAACCAGCAGTAGAATTCACGATTCAAAAGCACTTACTTACAATTTAATTTGAATAAAAAAAATTGAATTTAAATTTGAATTAATATTCATAGAATAGTGAAAAGTCAAATGACATTTGTGTAATTATTCAATACCCTATATCAGGTTCACATTCGAGTTATCTAGCAACGGCTTTCACAAGTGATCAATAGAAATTAAGGGCTTTCATATCAGGATTGTCTTCAAATGCAGAGCTTGCTATAGTAAAATTTATTTATAGGTTAGGACAAAGACTAGTTTAGAATTTATTTACAGCAGCAAATACACATATTGTGTCTAACTTAAATTACTTACTATGCTAGTTATTTACAAATCATGCCCACGAGGAATGCTGGCAGCGTTTGCGCGTTGAATCTCTAAGATTCTTCATCGAGTTTATTGATTCTTTATACGAAAAAGGAGCCAACCCTCTTATCACCTGAAGAGGTAGTTAACCGAGTTAAAACAGACTTTTTTTCCACTTTGACTCCATGGTCTCAGGACCATAGAACCTTCATGGAAAAGTCTACGAAAGCTCCTATAGCAAATATAAAGGATAGCCTACGTATGCCAAAACTTTTTACCTTTTTTCCACATGATCATCTGTGCTTTAAAGCACAACGTGGTTCCCAAATGAGACCTAAAGCTACTCTAAAGAAATTACTTTTTTTGAACTTGTGTAAAGTAACGGCATAGGTCATTAAAGACCAGTCAATCAGTTCACGTTGATTGTTCGTAGTATTTATGTTAAAAACATCATTTCAGGGTAAATTTCAAGAAGTTCGAGAAACCTCCAGTACCGTTGGATCATCTTAAGCGTTCAGAGGTGCTCAAGGCCATCCATGGCACAGACGAGCCATTGAAAAAGATTCAACAGCTATAGACAGATGTATTAGACTTTTAAAAGTTATTGTCTACAACAGTTACCATAAAAATCACCATTGGACGGGTATAAAATATACCACAAAACGAGGTCGCCGATAAAAACCAGTCTGGAGTAATAAATAATTGATTAAACGCATTTTTTTTTCATTTGATAATTTATCTTTAATATTGAAATGAGTTAATATTATCGTAATATCATATAATTGTTGTATAAGTCTTGTAAATTCAGAAAATATCAATAAAGATGTCGTAAAATTAATAAACAGATAAGGTTGATTATTGCAAATATTTTCTTAAACAGTGTGGGACAAGTGCTTTGCGGATTTTCTCTTTTACTTATAAAAAAATAAACGCTCTTTTCTGAGCTCTAAATGAACAATTAATCAATATCTTAATACCACAACGATTATTTGATACCATGTACTGTTTGAACCTTGGATAAAGAATACACTGGATGCCGCCTTAGCTATTTTTGTGTGTCCGTTTTATGCTTGTGTGAACTTTTAGAAGTGCATTAGTGTGCGTGATTAGGGAAGTACTTAGCTTATCGATAAGCTAAACTAGGCGTCGATAATTATCGAAGCCTAGCTCAGGTAATGTAAAGTTAATATACAGTTGTAACCAACCTAGTTGGTTTACTGTTCAGAATAGATTTAAACATTTGAATAGATTGACATAATTTCCTGAGTGTACAGTCTGCAGTATAATGTCATGAATTATCCGATGCACATCTTTACTGCGTATCTTACTGTGATGGGTGGTTCTCAAAAATGGTATCAGTCAATTGACTGTGAGCCTAGATTTACCAAAGAATCCTTTGAAGCGTTAAAAATAAAGTCGAAGGTGCAGCCCATACTCGGTGCTTTATGTATAGATGAAATGTTAACATAAATGTTAGTGCTTCGGTGGCCAATTGAACAATATCATGATCCACATTATTCCCAACATTTACATATCCGTGAGACCGGTGACAGCTTTTATCCACTGTTCTCTTATATGTGGGCATTTAGGAAACCTTAGAAAATAATCTAAAATTAGAGAATTTGCATTTACTTGGCTAGTAAATATAACTTTGACTGATATTTATCGATACATAATAATTCGTTAGTGTGTACATCACTACGTAGGTAACACAATTCAATCGAATATTTAATGATTAATTTCTATGTTTTATCAGTATTCCACACTCGTGCCGGCTAGAGAATATCAAACTGTACTGATACATTATAATCTGAAACGCTTTAACTGAATAAAACGCTTTAATTTAGCACGCAAATGAGAGTCAAAGATTTACTTATGAAATGGTAATTCCGTGTTTTTAACTCCTCCTTTCGTTGTTCTTGATGGACACATTAAGGTAGCACACGACATATTCCACATTTTTTGAAAAAATATATCAGTAACACTCGTATTTGCTTTAGATTTCAAGAAATAATGTTCAACAAACTCAATGTTATGGCCTCATTTGGTGTCACCAACTGGACACATTTTTAGCGACGTTGCCAAACTTCATCGCAATCTCTTTCACTCTTATGTATAGTTCGCGATAAGAACAGAGACAAACGATAAATCGCTTACACACAGACGCAAGATCGGCAACGTCTTTTGGCGCCGTCCAGTATATACTACGTCCATGGTTTGAACCTTGTCTTTGGACATTATTAATTACAGTTGTTTGTCGGTGGTATCTGTTGCCGATTAGTGATGACCTTGGTGCAGAAAAAATCGATTTGTAAATAATCGATATTTTTCCTTCAAAATAAATCTCTCTTTTTTAAATAGAGTAACTCGAAACGATAAAATCGTTTATTATTAATCTATTTTACTTCATTTGAAAAGTTGCCTTTTTAATATTGATAATTAATTAGAATAAAAACTTATCAATATGAACAAGTATGAATAAAAAATAATAGATGCGCTGTTTGCGAAATTCGATAAAAATGTGACATTCAAAGAAAAAGAGGGTTACTAAAAGAATGATAAATGTAATCGATACATATTTAATATCTAGAAAATCGATTATAATAATCTATTACAGTAATAAAATAATCGGATAATATAAAAATCGATTATTTTTACATCCCTACTGCCGGTAAAGTCATGATGAAGATCAGGGCGGTTTTACTACAGGCGCCAACACATGCTATCTCGCATCCCTCTTGCACTTGTATGTATTTATGAATGAATCGTATGAAAATAGTCTCAGCTGCATCTCGCTCCACTCCTCTATACATATTTTTACGCACTCATTCTCATTTTTACTGTCTATCATATAACAAGACAACAAGTTGATTTTATCCAAAGATTACAGTGTACATAATGAAAATTTTATCAATGAACTAGCGACCTGCCCTTGCTTCGCACGGGTATAAAATATATATCCCATGTCAGTCAGTGTAAAAAAAATGATTAAAATCGATCCAGTAGTTTTGATTTATTCATTACTGCCCGTAGCCCGCAAGCGTTAAATTTGGAGATAAACAATTTCCTCTCCCTATACCAAGACGATTTCCTGCTATCTTTGGAATATCTAAACTCATATAGTACATTTTTACTTATTTACTTTTACATTTTACCTATGTATTTTATTTTTACAATTAATTACAGAATGTCTTTAAACAAACTCTAAAAGATTCGAAGTGCTATAGGGTGAAGCGCGGCGTCCTCACGGCATTTTAAATCTGTAATATCTCCGAAAATGTTCACTTAAATTGCATGCTGTAAACGGCCATATTGATCTATATTAAATCAACAATTTATTTAAGGTACTCAATTGGATAAGGATTAATGCTGTATTGTATAAAAATTGCTTTGAACATAAGGCATCATTTTTCGTAAAAAGTAAATGAAAAAAACTGCTATTGTGGGTTATCCATAAGAGATAGATATATACCATCGCGGACTTTTCTGTAGACCTTTTTAAGGTGTACAAATACTTAGTACATCATTTTGATAAATCTCGTAGGGTTTAGCCTGCGTTTGCAATGTAAGCGGAAAAAAATGTAATTATTTACAGAAACCTCAAAAATTTCATTATTTCTCTACTTCGTATTGAATGTTATTATACGTACAAACCTTCCTCTGGAATCACTCTATCTATTAAAAAAAACCGCATCAAAATCGGTTGCGTAGTTTTAAAGTTTTATGCGTACATACGGAAATATGGACTTTGTTTTATAATATGTAGTGATGGGCGGTGTATTAAATTTTTAAATTTCCCGTTGTAAAGTTCTAGTACTTTAATTTTTACTAAAATGTATAATTTTGTTTTAATTTAGTTATCAAAATTCTTGAAACAAATATCACTAGAAGCAAATTAAATGTATAAAGTCTTATTTCACCAGTAGCTGTTGGGATATTTCTTAAAATGAGAAATATAACAACGAAAAAACGTGCAGTCATAAAACAATAAGAAGAGGATTTAGTTAATCATTATATAAATGTAAGTGTTGAGTTTTAATGAATTTTGTGAATCTCAATAATAGTAAGAGCTTTCTTAAAATTTACATTCTCACATTCTAAATATAATAACCTAACCTTGCATGGATAACCTAAAACCTTTTACATGCAGTATAATTTTTATTTCCTATTTGACTTAGTTATCGTTATATAAAAATTATGATATGTACATTAATTTCGATTGATGAATTAGCTATATTCATTATTATATTAAGGATATGTCTTGCGATTTTATATAGCTTCTAGTGTCTTGTAGTGCAATGAATGATTAATAATGGAACATTAAAGTTAAAGTTTTTTTAGAAGTTGTTCTAATTGATCATAAGTGTGTATCTATCTTAGTTATGAATAATTTGGACATAACTTAAGTGGTCTACTTAATATTTTTTTTTAGAAGTATTTTCAATTGAAGTTGTATACTTCATTGTATTATATAAGAACTTTAAAAATGATTGTCAAGTTTTTTATAATGAGACTCGGATGAAAAGGGAGTAAATAGCAAAAGAGAGCAAGTTTATTCTGTATAAAGCAATATAGGGTATATTGCTTTATATAACACTATTGTTGATTTTTAATTAAAAAGCAAAATTGAAATTTACGATTGATTAAACAATTGATTGATTAATTGCAAATTCAAGAATCCTCAGATCCAACATTAAGAGTAATTTTTTATTTTAATATGATTGTCACATGATGTTATTTATAGTTATGATTTGAGATATCTTTACATTTACAGTGCTAATAAAAGATATAATAGTATGTGTAATGAATGAAAGAATAACAGCAATATTAAAAGACTGTTCTATAAAACTGAAAGTAAATATTTATGTAGTTTATAACAATATTTCTCCATCATACTTATGCAATAATAAAAAGCAATTTTTCTAAAAGTCAACCCATTTACTCTTTCTTAACAAATCAATGCATAATGACACAGACAAATTTTTTTTTATATTATAGAACAACTATTCATATAGATTCAAATACAACCTCTTGCATAAGAGGTTGTATTTGAATCTATATGAATAGATTGCTGCTGTCGCTCCGCCGTCGCCTCGAGCGCTCGAACAGCGCCAGGCCGAACAGTAGCGTCAACCACCAGGAACAGGACCGAAGACGTCGTACGCATCTTTCGACCTCTGTAATTTGAGAAAATGCATTTGTGGTAACTAATACTCAAGTGAAGTCTGAATTTATGAAGCTAAGTTAGATTCCCGTAATTTCAGCCACAGATGTAAGCGTGCACTCAAACATCAGTAGCCAAAAGCGACTGGGAAAAGAATTAAGGTTTTACATGTATTGCAGGTGCCAAATACCGGCTCTTTGCCAACCGCAACACATCACCATTACAAAAAAAAGTAAAAGTTAATGACGTACGAATTACCAAAACTGCGCAATTTCAGAAATCAGTACGACACCTTTATAATGGCTAGCCCGTTAATAAAACGTCTAACAAAGTAGCGCGCTTTTGAAGCTAATGTTCGACGATACAGAAAACGAACATTACCAACAAAACGCCTACTCAGTATGGGAAGAAAGAACACTGCAGTGTCCACCTCAACCATACTGTTAAATGAGAAGAAAAAGCCCTGCAGCTTTTACAGGAGGGCAGTCAGACACCGCTAGTCATTAAATATTAAAGATTACAATGTTTATTTATATTTACCTAAGCTATGATTAAAACAGAGTAATTATGCAAAAGTAATAATAAAATTATTTTGCTATAATGGGCGATGAAGTAAAATAGAAAATATATATAATGCTAAATGTAGAGTGGGCAATCGGTTATCATACCTGATACATGCAGGATTCGTAAAAAACACATGCACAAACCTCCACCACCGCCACCACCATACACAAGCATTATATACATTCACTATCACAAACTCAACAACTCAAATGTTTGAATTTCAACAAACATTCTCGGATAAAATGCGAGTAGTTATCCAAAACTTAATAAGAAATAACTATACTTTTGCACTATTTAATACAAAGAAAATTGAAACGTACTCACTCACCAGAAACGTTCGTTATACGTAATATATAACTGTAATCACTTTTTACTTACGCAAAAATATACAAACCACCAGGAAAAGGACCGAAGACGTCGTACGCGTCTTCGCGTTCGGCTACGTTCCGCGGTAGCCGTATGGCGGGACGTCCTCGATCGCTTCATCACCTAGTGGTGACATATCTCTCTCAGCTACACAGTACAGACCCTGCATCACAGTTTTCGACCTCTGTAATTTGAGAAAATGCATTTGAGGTAACTAATACTCAAGTGAAGTCTGCATTTAGGAAGCTAAGTTAGATTCCCGTAATTTCAGCCACAGATGTAAGCGTGCACTCAAACATCAGTAGCCAAAAGCGACTGGGAAAAGAATTAAGGTTTTACATGTATTGCAGGTGCCAAGTACCGGCTCTTTGCCAACCGCAACACATAACCATTACAAAACAAATGTAAAAGTTAATGACGTACGAATTACCAAAACTGCGCAATTTCAGAAATCAGTACGACACCTTTATAATGGCTAGCCCGTTAATTAAACGTCTAACAAAGTATCGCGCTTTTGAAGCTAATGTTAAAAAATGTGTTATGTGTAAAAAACACATGCACAAACCTCCACCATACACAAGCATTATATACATTCACTATCACAAACTCAACAACTCAAATGTTTGAATTTCAACAAACATTCAAGGATAAAATGTGAGTAGTTATCCAAAACTTAATAACAAATAAACTATACTTTTGCACTATTTAATACGAAGAAAATTGAAACGTACTGACTCACCAGAAACGTTCGTTATACGTAATATATAACTGTAATCACTTTTTACTTACGCAAAAATATACAAACCAACAAAAGAAACGTTCGTTATACGTAATATATAACTAATCACTATTTACTTACGTAAAAATTTACAAACCAACAAATGATTTTTAATTAAAATTAGACAATTCCATAAACTTCTTGTTAACGCACACTATATACAATAACACGATATAATAGGAATACCACAATTCCCGTTCCGAGATGCACTTCTCTTGAATGACGAACAAGGACTGAATGTCACTGACACGTTTTATCAATAGTAAGACTCCATCCCCACCGGAAACAATAACGGCACAGTGTTGCCCCTATTTAATCAAAAAGGGCGCGATTAGGGTTGCCACCTTTTTTTTGAAGAAAAATAGTATTTTACTTTTTAAATCAAAAAAAATATAGTACTTTTAGGAAATTCAGGAAAAAAAATTGTACACATCTATTTTCAATCATTATTTATTTTTCCATGATTATTTTTTATTACTTTTCGCTGGATAATGACACGGAGTTAGAGTTACTAACTAACTAAGCCCCGTAAATACATGAATCAGTTTCGTTCAAACATTCCCTTTGCAGTGCTGCGGGTGCGTTCCATTCACAGTTAATTAAAAAAAGCACGACAATTGTGTTTTTATTGAACTGTAATAATATTGGGAAGTTTTATTTTTTAAATTTAAAATATAAGCAAAAATAAAACTAAAATAATAAAAAAACTTTTCCTTCTATAGTAATATTTATTGTGTATGCTTTATTGAAGTGTTGTATGTCATTTATAGTTAGTAATCTATGGTAAGTAGCTATAGTGCTACTTTGCACCCCCCCATTCCACCGAAAATAGGCTCGCGCAAATGTATGAATCTCAACCATCTATTTTATAGTTAGTAATCTATGGTTACTAGTTAGTAGGGTTGGGTCGTACTAGGCAAAACCAAATACTAAGTATCACTGTGACTGTGACTTAAAAATACCTGTGACAAATACCTGTTACAAAATACTAGGTAATATAAGAATTTAGTACCTACTTAAGGTGGCCTAAAACATTACATATGATATTTTCAATGCATCTATCTATACCACATACTTATGTGTATTACTTTACTTTACTAAAAATTTTCAAAACACACGTAAGTAAGTATAGAATTTTCAAATCAAAGTAAGAGCGATGACAAGATTTTGAGTAAGAAATATTTAATAAAAACACAAATACTTAAAGGAGGGTGCCAGAATTGGGCCTAATTGTAACAGAAACCCAAAATTCTAAAAAAAAAAAATTTTTCCTCATTAAATTTCTCTATAAACTTAACTACTTATAAACTTATTTAATAGCAATATAATAGTAATGAAAAAGTTTCCTAAAGTGGAACGTATCGTAATTGTTAACTTGTTGTTTTTTTTAATATACCTATACTATGCTGGATTCCAACGGTTTTATTACAAATAAGAAAAAAAATACAAATAATTCTTAAATAACGTTTTTATCAAATAATAATATAAAATAGGTATCTTTAAATATATCAGCTTGACTTTTTTTAACAATAATTTCATTCCTCACTGATTAAAATTGATGCTTAGAAATAAAATATTTTTACTTTGGCTGTATGGCCTACGATCTTAAACTGTGTGGGATCAAAAAAAAAATCACTATGCATGATATTTATTTAGGGATGTGACATGGAGTAGAAAAATCTATTTATAAATAATTGATTTTTCCCCCTTTTAATAAATCGTTTTTGTTAAATCGATTTTTTTTCTGAGTATTTGAAAAGTTGCCTTTTTTTATATTAATAATAATTAAAAATAATTACAATAAAGGCTAATTAAAGTGGAAAACTCCCGAGAAATAATAACAGATGCGCTGTTTGTTCAAATTCAAAAATCCGATTCAAATGTGTAATTAGGCTACATTGGTTGGTCATCAAACATTGCATATCTAATCTTAAAAAACAAAAAAAATAGTAAAAAAGAAAAAAAATTAAGATGATCGATTATTGAAAATCAATTATTTAAAAATCGTTTATAGGATTAGGCGTTACTTTGCGGAGGACCATAATACAAAAGTAATGAGAATATTATTTTGCTATAATCCGCGGTAAAAGAAAATATATGTAATGCTAAATGTAGAGTGTACTATTCGTTCTCATACCTGAAACATACAGAATTTGTAAGAACTCATGCACTATCTCATTACTTTTGAAAAAAAATCGATTATTTTAAAAATTGGTTATTTTTTCACATCCCTACATTTATTAGTTATTCGTTTCGTACTTAAACTTATACATAAGTTTGGTTTGGTAATCTATGGTTAAGAATGTGTTTTGTCGACACTTCGGTAATAAATGAGGTTGGTCTATTCTACTCAGCCGGATACTACACGGCGTAGTTCCCCCATAGACATGTAATAAAAAAATAATTGATACTAAGATAAATATTTTTCTATTTATCAACTTAAAAATTACGACGTAACATCTGGGCCCAAAGGTTTTCTTCAAAGGAATTCTGGAACTCTCCTTTACCTTTCTTTTTGTCATTTGTAAACCAAACAATGGACTTTGTAGTTCTTATGGAAAGTTAAATGTTTAAAAGAACAGTTGAAAAAAGTGCCATACGAAATTAATCTTTGACTGTAACTGTTATGGTGTAAAATTGAATGTCTATCTCTGTAATCTATAAACTGCATATAATTTTTTTATCCCGACTTACAAACTCGCAACAAATACTAATTAAAAGAAGCAATATAATACTCATTAATTATTTATTGGTACTGATATTGAGAAATATTTAAAAAGTTAAAATTTTTTGGCACTTTTTTGCGACACGCCAATTCTCGAAACTTATATCAAAGTTTTTGTATGCCCTTCTCAAACACTTTTTTGAGAAAAAAAAAACAAAGTACAATTTTTTTTATTTTTAAAACATATCTTTGGAAATAATATGTAAACCTATATTTAGGGTATATATACAATATAACAAGGTTAACTTTTGGTCAATAGATTTAGTATATAGTACATAACTTTTAAAGATATCTCCAAATTAAAATCTATTTTTTTTTTAATTTTTATCGATTGCTTACATAAATATTTCATATTCCAAATTTAGTTATATTAGGTTTTCTTATTAAGTTTGTTAGTAAAGCATAAAAAAATACGTGGCTGTTTGACTCTTCAGATGATATAATTATTAATTATAAAATTAAAATACATTTTCTAATACTGAATGTAATAGCAGCGCCGCATACGTCTTCTATTTCTTTCATTCTAATGAATATTACCGTGAAAACAAAAATGATAAAGAATGCAACACGCTTCTCTTTTCTTTTTATGTAATTGAAGTGAGACGCCTACATAGTATTTTGGAACAGGTGTCATAAATACTAGCCTAGTATTTTGTACGCGTCCCAGCGAGGCCTGTTATTTTATACCTGTTACAAAATACTAGATGAGTATTTTGTCACAGGGAGTATAAAATACTAGATCAGTATTTTGTAACAGGGAGTATTTTGTAACAGGGAGTATTTTGTCACAGGGAGTTTAAAATACTAGATGAGTATTTTGTAACAGGGCGTATTTTGTTATAGGGAGTATAAAATACTCATCGCTAGTATTTGAGAACTTGCGTACCTGTTCCAGGCTGTTACATTTTAGTACTTAGTATTTATACCTGTTCCGATAAATACGCCTCACCTCTACTAGTTAGTAATCTATGATGAAGGTTGAAGACTGAAGTTTTTTGATAAACAGCTCATATTATTTATTCTAGAAGATACGCGTAATAATCAATAAATATTTCGCGAAATATTGAATATATTCCAGTTTTATATCAATTAAACATGACGATTACTTCTAAGGTTAGTTATATTATTGAAATGTTTAAGATTGTTTATGTTTTTATTATCTAAAGTATTTCAAAAGTTCAAGGTTTTATTTGATTATTTAAAATACTATTTCTTGTATTGTCATTCCATATCTGTAAAATTTAAATGAGTTAATCTTGTATGTATATATATATTTTTTTTCGGAATTTCGTAAATGGCTCCAACGATTTTCCTGAAATTCAGCATGTAGGGTTTTGGGAGAGAAATATCGATCTAGATAAGTTTTATTTAAAAAAAATGTCGTTTTATCCCTGTTTTCGGGCTCTAAAATTTTTTGTTGAATACAATCACAATTTTTCGCTGTCAAACGAAAGTCATGGTAGCTCATGTGGGTAACGGGCGGTCTAGAGTGGAAAAAATACCTAGGATCGAGCCCCACCTGCATATTATTTTTAAATTTTTCTTTCCAATTTTTTTTTAAATTTTATTTTTACATCATTTTAAAAATTACCAAGCAAGACTCTGTCTCCCAGATACTAACCACTTAAACCTGGAATAACCTCATATATATATAGATAAATAAATAAATAAATAAATATATGGGACACTTACACACATGGTCGTCCGTCCCCAAAGTAAGTAACTTAATACTTGTGTTATGGTAGACAGACAACTGGTGAATATATACTTATATATTTTTTAAATACATACTTAAATACAAATATACACCCAGGCTCAAAGAACAACAAATTCATTTATAGAAAATGTTAGCCCTCGGCGGGAATCAAACCCGCGACCTGCGGAGCTGAAGGCAGGGTCACTACCCACTGCTCCAACGGGCCAGTCATATACACCCTATCATATACATAGTTAGATACACCCTATGAAATCGGTAAATGCTCTGAAATTAATATTTTTGGTTATTCTTATTACATTTTTCGTTATTTGAAATCTACAGAAACTAATATTTAAATATCGAATATAGTTTCAAATAAAAATAATATACTTGGACTTACATATACACATCTCAATAAATGTGTAGAATAAAGTTTATTAATAATTACAAGTCGCTAATCAGTGAAAACAAATAGTAGTAAATAAATTGTTATAACCATAAATATTAAGTTATTTAATTCAAATTACTCACAGTGCTATGAATTAAAATTATATATATAAATATACTATATGAATTTAAGCTGTGGTAGCCCAGCGGTAGCACCGTGCGCCTCTTCCGAGGAGGTCTATGGTTCAAACCCCGGGCAGGCACCAATGAGTTTTCTAGTAAAACTTATGTGTCTAATTGATAATTGCAATTTATCACACGCTTTTCGGTGAAGGAAAACATCGTGAGGAAACCTACATATCTCTAGAGAATTCTAGGGATATGTGTAACCTACCAATCCGCATTGGAGCAGCGTGGTAGGTCTCAGCTCCAAACCTTCTCTCCAAAAACGGAGAGAAGAGGCCTATGCCCAGCAGTGGGATAGTAACAGGCTGTTACTTACTCACAGTGCAAGCTTCTAAGTTTTTTTTAAATTTCTTTGTTTATGCTATTTTCATATCACTCTATCCAAAGAACATTTACTATGTTTATACATGGGAGATATAACTTTATTCTTTTGATATAGTATAAACTACAGTATCTGGTTGATCAAGCCTTGCTCGGTAATTTTTTAAAAATAAAAAAAGAAATTAAAAAACAAAGAGAAAATAATTGCGTAGGTGGGGCTTGATCTTAGCTATCTATATTTCCGGATAAGGCACGTGCCCTGAATATGCTAAGCTGACTTGACAGTTTACAACAAAAATAGTGTATTATATGCAAATGTTAATATGTTTGTATTTTATAATGCCCAAAAACGAGGATAAAACTCTTTTACACACGTGTACACACACACACGCATGCACGCGCACACACACACACACGCATGCACGCGCACACACACACACACACGCATGCACGTGCACGCACACACACGCGCACGCACGCACACACACACACACACGCACGCACGCACACACATATATATATACACAAGTTTAACTAATTTAAATATCAAAGATTTAAATATTAATAAAGTTAATTTTCTATTTCAGCTTGAAGTTTTAGTTGATTTTGGTCCAAAACCAGACACCCAAGTTATTGATAAAACACTAAACAATTTGAAAGCACATGATGGTGTTAAACAGGTAAGGAGTATTGACATGTAATTAATATAAAATTATTATAAAATACAGAATATATTATTATGTAAAAGCTACTTTACTATTGATGAAATATGAATTACTATACTATTGAGGAAAAGTGCCCTTTTAAAAAAAATAATTAAACAAATTTTAAATATGTATAAATCTTGCACAAGATAGGCACAACAAAATTTGGACAAGACATTGGAGTGTCTTACTTACTCTTTTTGGTAGTAGAGTTAAATTTTGAAAAGCATATGTCTATCTATCTATCTATCTAATTTCGGGGATGCCTGTTGGTGTTGGCAGGGTGGTCAGCTCCTATTCCGGACTATTCCACCCATTTCCCCATGTTGGGACAAGGGTTTCTGCTGTCCCGACAGTGACACCTGCTCTAATCTACCCGTGGCTTTTACGAACCTGATAATATCCCTGAAGGAGATATTTGTCAGATCCTCAACTTCAATTTCATCCTTACCTAGTATCTCCCATCTTACCAGCGAGTACATAGGGCACTCAGCCATAAGGTGGAGACTCGTTTCTTCCTCTCCACACTCTGGGCAAGCAGCATAAAGCAGCGTGTCTACAACTTTACTGTAAAAAATTCGGTCTATTCCTGTTTTTGGGCAAAATAAACATATTAACATTTAAATTTAATATAAAACTATTTTTGGCGTAAATTGTCTAGTCAGCGTAGCTTATTCAGAGAACGGGCTGTCTCGAGAAATGAAAATACCTGAGATCGAATTCCACCTACCCAACAATTGTTATCTTTATTTTTATTTGGTAAAAAATTACCAAGCAAGGCTTAGTCAACCATGTACTTAATTTTAACTAACTTGTTATATATAAAGGCAATATATAAAGAAGGTGCAGTTATGGTGGAGACAACCCTACCCAGTGCGATGATACTAGACTTGGTCACAAAGACTACTGGAAGACGAGCAGTATTACAAGGGTTTGGAGGTATGTAGTATATCTTTAATATTTAAATGATTTAATCTTGTATGTATACAGAGTGGTACCGACGATACGACATTAATTTTAATCCTAGATAGCTACGCACCTTAGCAGCCTACATAAAAAATTCAGTTAATTCTATGAAGTACTTTAGCCACAGGATAATATTTTTCATTTTGAAATTAAACTTCATGATGTATATGGATCAATGACCGATGGCAGCATGCCATACAAAAATAAACCCTATAAACAATATTATACTCCTCTGTATTTATAAATACAAAAATATAAAATTGGCCTTGGCATTGGCCTTGCGGTCACCGCGCCGCGACCTTTGTATTTCACCGCTCCGTTTGATCTTCGCGGCGTTCGTCATATCTACACCGAGCGCCGCACGCGCGCACTACAAGGTAAGTGAACCCTAATGAATAAGCGTGTTTCGCAATTTGAACGTATTTAGTTTGTTCACAAATATATATTTTTTAAATTCTATATTGAAATACATTGAATTATACCAAAGTAATGTAATACTTCCAAGTGAGCAGTGAAGTTATTTAATGTCGTACCGTCGGTACCACTCTGTATCTACAGGGGGTCCAGTCCCGATGACAATGCATGTTTATGATAAGCATGACCTGCTGTCAGGATTGGCTCCAGACGAGAGAACTCCTTAACGGTCAACAGTAGGGACAATTTTGTGAAAAGCTTTTTTAAAAGCATTTTTAACTTGACTTGTTATAACAAGTTTTCTCTGTTTTGTTTCCAGATAGCCAATCAGCTGTAGCTATGATATCGAGCCAGTCGTGCTGCAAATCCCAAGTATTGGGTGTGATAAGGTTCCAACAGTCGGCTGCAGGCCCCCTGGTGGGGGATGGGAGCGTCGATGGCCTTGAACCTGGGCCCCACGGTCTCCACGTGCGTGATACTGGGGACTTGAGTATGGTAAGTCTATTCCTTGTTCGGAATTCGGTGTAATACCTTCATCAAAAGTAATAATATATAATTTATAGAATTAGGCGTTACTTTGCGGAGATCCATAATACAAAAATAATAATAAAATTATTTTGCTATAATCCGCGATGAAGTAAAATAGAAAATATATATAATGCTAAATGTAGAGTGGACAATCGGTTATCATACCTGATACATGCAGGATTCGTAAAAAACACATGCACAAACCTCCACCACTGCCACCACAATACACAAGCATTATATACATTCACTATCACAAACTCGCAAAGCTTTGCGATTTTGGTCGTGGAGTCTATCTCCTGATGATGCTTCGGTGGCGGGGCGAAACGATTGTTGAGTTTGTGATAGTGAACGTATGTAGTGCTTGTGTATTGTGGTGGCGGTGGTAGAGGTTTGTGCATGTGTTTTTACGAATCCTGCATGTATCAGGTATGATAACTGTTTGTCCACTCTACATTTAGCATTATATATATTTTCTATTTTACTTCATCGCGGATTATAGCAAAATAATTTTATTATTGTTTTAGTAATAATATAATTATATTTTTCAATAATCCGCGATGAAGTAAAATAAAAAATATATATAGTTAATTGTAGAGTGGACTATCTGTTTTCATACTTAATACATGCAGGATATAAGCTGTTATAGCCTAGCGGTAAGACCGTGCGAATTTCTAGAAACGATCATCATCTGCCCTTATCCCACTCTAAGTGGGGTCGGGACAACATGTTATAAACATGTTGTCACATGATTTGGCTACGTTTTTTACGACCGGGTGCCTGCCTGACGTCAACTTATCTTAGTCGCCTTTTACATCACCTCGGTGAGAAACAGGGTGGTCTATTCTACTTAACCGGATACCACACGGTGAGTCAACTTACCTCAGTCGCATTTTACGACACCTCGGTAAGAAAGAGGGTGGTCTATTCTACTAAACCGGATACCACACGATGGGTCAACTTACCTTAGTCGCCTTTTACGTCACCTCGGTGAGAAACAGGGTGGTCTATTCTACTTAACCGGATACCACACGGTGAGTCAACTTACCTCAGTCGCATTTTAAGACACCTCGGTAAGAAAGAGGGTGGTCTATTCTACTTAACCGGATACCACACGGTGGGTCAACTTACCTCAGTCGCATTTTAAGACACCTCGGTAAGAAAGAGGGTGGTCTATTCTACTAAACCGGATACCACACGATGGGTCAACTTACCTTAGTCGCATTTGACGACACCTCGGTAAGAAAGAGGGTGGTCTATTCTACTAAACCGGATACCACACGATGGGTCAACTTACCTTAGTCGCCTTTTACGTCACCTCGGTGAGAAACAGGGTGGTCTATTCTACTTAACCGGATACCACACGGTGAGTCAACTTACCTCAGTCGCATTTTAAGACACCTCGGTAAGAAAGAGGGTGGTCTATTCTACTTAACCGGATACCACACGGTGGGTCAACTTACCTCAGTCGCATTTTAAGACACCTCGGTAAGAAAGAGGGTGGTCTATTCTACTAAACCGGATACCACACGATGGGTCAACTTACCTTAGTCGCATTTGACGACACCTCGGTAAGAAAGAGGGTGGTCTATTCTACTAAACCGGATACCACACGATGGGTCAACTTACCTTAGTCGCCTTTTACGAACCCTCGGTAACAAAGAGGGTGGTCTATTCTACTCAGCCGGATACCACACGGCGCACTGCGCTTTAATAATGAAAATTGAAAATTTTTAAAAGATTGACTGCCGAATTTCTCTTAGTCTCTTCTCGGTAGGAACAGCTTTCCGAGCCAGCAGTAGAGTTGACGATTCAAAAGCACGCGTTTACAAGTTTATTTGAATAAAAAAAAAATTAAATTTGTCGCCTTTTACGACAACTCTATAAGAAATATTGATGGTCTATTCTACTCAGCCGGATACCTACGATCAGGAGTTTGTATCTATAACAATTTTTCGTTTCAGGGGTGTTCCTCAATTGGTGAACATTATAACCCCTACAACGCCCCCCATGGGGGTCCAAATGACCCCATGGACAAGAGGCACGCTGGTGACCTTGGGAACATCATAGCTGACGAGAGTGGTAGGGCCACGTTTAGGATCATCGACGATGTATTAAAGGTACATACAAAATCTATACTAATATATAAAGCTGAAGAGTTTGTTTGTTTGAACGCGCTAATCTCAGGAACTACTGGACCGATTTGGAAAATTCTTTCAGTGTAAGATAGTCCATTTATCGAGGAAGGCTATAGGCTATATAACATCACGCTAAGATGAATAGAAGAGCAAAAGCAATAAAATATATTACAAAAACCGGAAAATTTTAAAACGACGTGCGTTAATTAAACGGTAAAAGTTATTCAATAATCATATATTACAAAATTGTTCCTCTCTAAAAGTTCTAAATAAAAGTCCGCGACAGCATATATCTAGCTTTTAAGGTTAACCCACTTTAACCATTTTTATGGTTATCAAAATACTATATTACGGTTTTAATCTTTCGACGCGGGCGGAGCCGCTGGCGATTGCTAGTCATAAATAAATTTGGTACTGTAATTGACGACGTTACGACACCTTAGCAGCCTACATAAAAAATTCAGATAATTTAGTGAAATAATATACCCACAGAAACTGTTTTACGTTTTTAATAAAAGATACATGATATAGAAGGGTGAATGACCGTACCCCACACAACTCCATTCCGTATGTAATGTATTGACCTTGACCGAGAGACTACATAGAATTGCGAATAAGACATACATATATAATGTTTTATCATGTTTTTTAACAAGCGCCAGTTCAGTCGACCATCGAAAATACTTTTTTTTTATCTATATTTAAAAAGAATGACTTATACAAAAGTTATCTTATACTTCTAAATGATCAGTGGATTTATTTAATGACGTATGGTTGGTACCACTCTGTATAAAAGAATATAAAAATAAATTATTTAAAAAAATACACTTAAGCCCTCATATAAATAAAACACTTATTTGTAAAAGCTTTTATTCAACTTGCAATGTATGTATGTAAAGGTGGAATCTTGCAAGTTAAATTTGACCCACTTCCTGGTGTCCGATTGAGATGAAATACATACTGGTCCAGTCCCGATGACAATGCATGTTTATGATAAGCATGACCTGATGACAGGGTTGGCTTTAAACGAGGGAATTGCTCAACGGTTAACAGTAGGGAATTTTGCTAAAAGCTTTTTAACTTGACTTGTGTATAATTACCCCGATAGATAAACGAAATCGTGGGTAGATCGATAGCGGTCACCGAGCGTGAGGATGATATGGGTCGGGGTTCGAGTCCGGCGTCGAAAATAGACGGCGACTCTGGAATGCCGTAAGTAGCATACAAATAAAATAGTAAAGTAAGGGCCTGTTACTATCCCACTGCTGGGCATAGGCCTTCTCTCTCCGTTTATGGAGAGAAGGATTGGAGCTAAAGACCTACCACGCTGCTCCAATGATTGGTAGGTTACACATATCACCAGAATTCACTAGAAATACGCATGCATTATCATAAAATTATCATAAAACGCATTTATTAAGATATGGATTGATACTGAACAAAAGAAAACAGTTTCGAAAATATGTCATCATCCTCCTGCCCATGTTCCACTTTAAGTGCCTGGCGTTAACTTACCTTAGTCGTATTTTACCTCGGTAAGAGGGTGGTCTATTTTACTCAACCGGATACCACATGGCGGATCAATTGGCCTTAGTTGTATTTTACGACACCTCGGTATGAAATGAGGGTGGTCTATTCTACTCAGCCGGATACCACAAATTAAGTAGGATAGTATTGTTTAAATTAGATAGTATTGTTTAAATTAGATAATATTGTTTAAATTAGATAATATTGTTTAAATTAAATATTATGGTCTAAATCAGATAGTATTTTTTAAATTAGATAGTATTGTTTAAAGTAGATAGTATTGTTTAAAGTAGATAGTATTGTTTAAATCAGATAGTATTTTTTAAATCTGATAGTATTGTATAATTAGATAGTATTATTTACAATGATAGGTAGTGTTGTAAATTAGATAGTATTGTTAAAAGTAGATAGTATTGTTTAGATTAGATAGTATTGTTTAAATTAGATAGTATTGTTTTAATTATTTATACATAACCTCATTTTTTTATTCTAGAGTGGCTTGCGGTATAATAGCAAGATCAGCTGGAGTTTTTCAAAATCCAAAACGTATTTGCGCGTGTGACGGTGTGGTTGTATGGGATGAATTGGACCGTCCCTTGGCTGGTAAGGGGCGGAGGGAAGACGTCAAAAAGGACAAAAATGTCAAACCGTGTTGTAAAGTTTGAATTAATATATTCCAATTCAAATTCAAAATAATATATCCTTAATATTTAAATGAGTTAATCTTGTATATAGGTTGTCTTTTATATGTTTACTGAATCTCGGAAACGGCTCCAACGATTTTCATGAAATTCAGCATGTAGCGGGTTTTAAGAAGGAAAAATAAATTTAGGTGGGTTTCTTTTAAAAAAAATGTCTTTCATCCCTGTTTTCGGGCACTGAAATAATGCTGTCCCGATTCCGATCCCGACTATTAATACCCGGGATCAGGAATAGTCAACTCGAGAACTAGGTATTTTACGGGAACGATTCAAATATGTTGTGTTAACGTTCTTTTTGTTACATTTATGTCTTTTGTTTATATGGGTTGATGATGAAAGGGAAAATGGCGAGTATACAAGATATATTTTGGATAAATGTCGATATATTAAAATCATATTCATATTTTTAAGTCATGGTTAATGATGCTAACGGTGGAGATATAATATTTATGAGAAAGTGTTGACACTTTACCGTAAACATTAAGACTATCTGTATTAGGTTATACTACGGAAATAAAACAAAAATCCTGTCTGAAATTCATATAATGGCTTGGATTTTAAAAGGTTTTATTCATCTTGCCTTGTATGTATGACAAGGTGGACTCTTACAAGTCATTCTCAAATAAATATTTATATAATTTCTAAAGGTGGAAAATTAATATTTACGGGAAAGTGTAGGACACTTTCCTGTATGTATTAAATATGTATAAAAATATACTACGGAGATTTAATGAAAACCTTTTAAGAAAACATATGTTTTTGTTTCTATACTATGGTTTTAATTGTTTCTTATATAAGTGTTGAATTTATTTACTAAATAGGGTCAAAAAGGAAAGGTTTTGTACGGAAGACGAACGTAAAATGGGTTATATCTGAAATAAATGTTTTTTTTTTAAATGTTGTTTTAATTCTTCGACGACGTTCCCCGACGCTAGTAGAGCGGATATGATATACAACAGCGTGATGACTAGTCACAGTCATACCACCAGCCCTCCACTACACGTCGCCCTAAGCCGCGGTCCGGCCTCACAGGAGGCACCCTTAGGACGACGTTCCCCATAGCTAGTAGAGCTTCATACAACAGCGTGATGACTAGTCACAGTCATACCACCAGCCCTCCACTACACGTCGCCCTAAGCCGCGGTCCGGCCTCACAGGAGGCACCCTTAGGACGACGTTCCCCATAGCTAGTAGAGCTTCATACAACAGCGTGATGACTAGTCACAGTCATACCACCAGCCCTCCACTACACGTCGCCCTAAGCCGCGGTCCGGCCTCACAGGAGGCACCCTTAGGACGACGTTCCCCATAGCTAGTAGAGCTTCATACAACAGCGTGATGACAAGTCACAGTCATACCACCAGCCCTCCATTACACGTCGCCCTAAGCCGCGGTATGGCCTCACAGGAGGCACCCTTAGGACGACGTTCCCCAGCTAGTAGAGCTTCATACAACAGCGTGATGACTAGTCACAGTCATACCACCAGCCCTCCACTACACGTCGCCCTAAGCCGCGGTCCGGCCTCACAGGAGGCACCCTTAGGACGACGTTCCCCATAGCTAGTAGAGCTTCATACAACAGCGTGATGACAAGTCACAGTCATACCACCAGCCCTCCATTACACGTCGCCCTAAGCCGCGGTATGGCCTCACAGGAGGCACCCTTAGGACGACGTTCCCCATAGCTAGTAGAGCTTCATACAACAGCGTGATGACTAGACACAGTCATACCACCAGCCCTCCACTACACGTCGCCCTAAGCCGCGGTCCGGCCTCACAGGAGGCACCCTTAGGACGACGTTCCCCATAGCTAGTAGAGCTTCATACAACAGCGTGATGACTAGACACAGTCATACCACCAGCCCTCCACTACACGTCGCCCTAAGCCGCGGTCCGGCCTCACAGGAGGCACCCTTAGGACGACGTTCCCCATAGCTAGTAGAGCTTCATACAACAGCGTGATGACTAGACACAGTCATACCACCAGCCCTCCACTACACGTCGCCCTAAGCCGCGGTCCGGCCTCACAGGAGGCACCCTTAGGACGACGTTCCCCATAGCTAGTAGAGCTTCATACAACAGCGTGATGACTAGACACAGTCGTACCACCAGCCCTCCACTACACGTCGCCCTAAGCCGCGGTCCGGCCTCACAGGAGGCACCCTTAGGACGACGTTCCCCATAGCTAGTAGAGCTTCATACAACAGCGTGATGACTAGTCACAGTCATACCACCAGCACTCCACTACACGTCGCACTAAGGATCTTGAACGATGATAATATAAACTTAAGAATTTCAGAAATGAAACACAATTTATAATATCCATCATGATTATAAAGTTACATTTAACATACAAATAATTACATTTATTTTTAGAATACATTTATTGATACACCTTTTAATTCACCACCATTCATTTATATACATTCCCTGTTGTTCATTTACATTCATTCGTAAGGGGATGGGTAAATACCTGTAGGCATGAACACATCACGAATCTTACTCATTTAATATTAAGCGGATATGATATATTGATAATACTAAATGTAAATTATACTACAGCAATTTTATTACATTTATTATCAATTATTTAGTGAAAATGATAAATAATTACATATAAATGTTAAAGTGGCGATAGGTAGAGAACATTGTTCGAAAAACATATGGACGATGGGGTCAAGTTTAAATTCAAATTCAGAATATTATTTATTCAAATAAACTTGTTGACAAGTGCTTTTAGATCGTCAACTCTACTGCTGGACCTCACAGGAGGCACCCTTAGGACGACGTTCCCCGACGCTAGTAGAGCTTCTGCGCTCTGCTCTACGCATTTCGCAACCTCGGCGATGCTTCTGCGCTCGCCCGTCCCGCCCGGTGACGCTGTAAAAGCCGTTAGGGCTAACAGCATATTGTCAATTAAAAAAAAAAAAAATACTGCTGGTTCGGAAAGCTGTTCCTACCGATAAGAGCCAGCAAGAAACTCGACGGTTGCTCTTTTGAAAACAATTCTTATTACTAGTTACATATAATCATTACTGTCTTGTACTGGGTCGAAGAGGCTTATCCACGCATTCTTATCATCTAAGTAATCCTCAACAGTATAGTAGGCATTCTGTATTAAGTCTTTTTAACAGTGTTTTTAACTGCTCTTTTAACCTCTTGTATGACGGTCTGCCCCTTTGCTTCGAACACTAAAGTCCAAGACCAGTAATGAGTTTTGAATCTTTAAATATTTATCTTTAAGGATAAAAAATTCTCGGTGGGTTTAAAGAACAACTCTCAAAACATTTTGACCCCAACATCTGTTATTTCTATAAACAAATTTCCCTAGTATCAATCTAACGACAATACATATACTATTATATCGCACGCTTAATATCAAAGTGACTTAATTCAAAAAAATTGTTTTGCAAATCGCAACAAAGCGGAGCGCAACAAAACTCGTTAGTGTTAAAGAGATCCATAACTAAAAAAGCAAGAAAATACTAGCTTTTTAATTGTTCGTAGCGTCATTAAGGCCGTTTAAATAAGGATAACAATGTATTTAACTAAATTAAGCCTAATTTTTTGTCAGGTTTCTTTAATACTAAGCGTTCGATATGTTATCTAAATGACATTACTTCAAGTTGATAAATACACAATGACATATGCAAAATATATATGTCTCTAACATAAAAGTTAGTTAATTACACTAAAATAATTTCAATTTGCTATTAAGTTTATGAATATGAATTTATTCCATTATCTAAAAATTTACTAATTACATAAGGTAGATATTGGCATGCACGCAATGCTAAATGTGAAATGCATGCAAAAATTACAATCAGTTAGTAACTATATCACTAACATGCACTGACACCAGTATCAGTACCAGAAATTATCTACATAAGTGAAAATAACAGACTATTGAGTCTAATCAGCCCAGTTGCAGACTGCTACCAGTCCAGGACCGGAAGACACATACATATACTGTTAGAAGCAGAATGACAATAGTCTTCATTTCTCGAGGACAGAGATTAGATTTATTAGTAACAGACTGACATAAGTCCGTGCCTTATGGCAATGTAGCAAGAAACTGCCACTTTACTGAAGTATTAAGAGCAGACTGCCACCAGTTTTCATAAGTCGAGTTATTCACTGAATAATTAGAATAGACTGACAGCAGTCCGCAAGTCGCGGCTTTTAATAACATATTTATAAAAATTTGCTGCTGGTTCGTGAGATGTGACAATAGCATAGTAGTAACAGACTGACATCAGTCCACATTATTCCTAAGGATATAATAGTGATAGACTATAACATAAACCGCCTCATTTCTGCTTTTGTATCATTAACAGACTGATATCAGTCTGTATCATGAAGTATCTACTATGGTTGATTATAAAATTAATAATAGTCCATACATTACGACAATTTTAGTGATTAAGTCGTAACAGACTGACACCAGTCTATACCGTTCATTATCCATTAATGCTGCTGACAATGATAATAGTTAATATACCGCGACATTATGATAGATTTTTTCGTTACAGACTGACACCAGTCTATACCGCAAATTATCCACTAACGTTGTTGATTAAATGATACTAGTCAATATACCGCTACAATTTAATTTATTTATTCGTAACAGACTGACATCAGTCTACACCGCGATGTATCCACAAGTGTAGCTCACAAAATTAATAGTCATTACACCGCGATAATTTATTGATTTATACCTAACAGACTGACGTCAGTCTATATAGCAGTATGCAAACAATAGACTGACAACTTCATACCAGACACTCGATGTATACAAAGATTTTATAATAACTATTAAATAAAAAAAGCCGTTAGTCTTTTTATAGCGAGTGTAGGTTAGGTTAGGGTAAAGTAAACCCATATTTAAGACATCATATTACACAAACACACATATTTCAATCTACGGACGACTCCGAGTCTTCGTTCTTGGTGCTGAGGTGGAATGCGATCACGGGAATCGTACCCAGGACCATACAGGACCCCATGCCGTAGAAACACCATGAGTAACCGCCAGTGACGTCACGCAGCAAACCTACAATGAAATTTCATTTATATGGTCTGAATTCACTTTTATCAATACATGTATAATCATTCTTCTTTATTATAATCTTTAAATGAATCTTGTATATATATAAAGTAAAAGGCTTTCACCATTTTCATGTACAGAGTTTCGGGGACGATAAATCGATTTTGTTAAGTTTGTTTAAAAAAGGTTTGTTTAAAAAGCCAATTAATTTTTCTTTTTTCTTGAAGTTTCTTTTTTTTATTTTGATAAAATTACCAAGGTCAAGCAGGAACTATTATTTAAAAACAAAGGCTGATTACGCTGTCATTTGCGACGTTATAATAGCTCAGCTGTGAACGGACGACCTTACTAAGTGAAATTGAAACATCACATAAACATTATAATACGATTTAGCTACGTATTTTGCGATCGGCCGCCTGCCCGACGTCCACTTACCTTAGTAGCCTTTCCGACACCTCGGTAAGAAGTGACAGTGCTCTATTCTACCCAGACGTATACCACACGGCGGATCAACTTACCTTAGTCGCCTTTTACCACACCTCGGTAAGAAATGAGGGTGGTCTATTCCACTCAGTTGGATACCAAACGGCATTGTATTTTTTTTGATATCTTCTAAAAAAGATACCGAACTCGGTCACCAAACTACTGATATTATAAATGAGAAAGTCTGTCTGACTGTCAGTTTTAAAGATATAAAGTGCCATCTTACCAGCGGTTGGGGGTACGGAGACCGCAGCCAGACTTTGGAACATTCTCACCAGGCCGTAGGAGGAAGCTATGCGAGCTGTTCCAAAAGCGTCAGCCAGCAGTACGGGCACCAAAAGAAACCAGCATCCCAAACAAAGGCCATACGCTCCTAAAGATACAAACAATCTCTTACTCTTTCAAAAGATATAAAGTCTCATATTGTGCTTAAACGATATAAAGACTCAAAGTCTCTTATTCTTTGTAAAGAAATAAACAGAATATGAGCTTCTTCTATAACCTATAAATATGCACTCATTCTTCTTAAACGTAGGTATGCAGTAATTATTAATCTAAATCAATTGAGCCTCTATATGTAGAGACATATAGCATCATATAATTCATTACATTTTGTACGCTGCTCTTTCTTAAATATAATTACCTGAAGCGATCGCTAAACTCCACCAGGACGTCAAGTTTGGCAAGGAGAGAACAGCCACACCCGCAACCAGAATGCTGAAAGGTTCAGGAAACATGTTATTTCCATCTTTAAAAGATTGCAGGTGTATACGGAATAAGTCTACTAGTCTCATTATAACGTCGCCCTAGGTGTTGTTCCATCCCCACAAGAGGCACCCTTAGGACCCCTAAGCCGAGGTCCGGCCTCAAAGGAGGCAACCTTAGTACGACGTGCCCCATAGCTAGTAGAGCTTCATACAACAGCTTGATGACTAGTCACAGTCATACCACCAGCCCTCCACTACACGTCGCCCTAAGCCGCGGTCCGGCCTCACAGGAGGCACCCTTAGGACGACGTTCCCCATAGCTAGTAGAGCTTCATACAACAGCGTGATGACTAGTCACAGTCATACCACCAGCCCTCCACTACACGTCGCCCTAAGCCGCGGTCCGGCCTCACAGGAGGCACCCTTAGGACGACGTTCCCCATAGCTAGTAGAGCTTCATACAACAGCGTGATGACTAGTCACAGTCATACCACCAGCCCTCCACTACACGTCGCCCTAAGCCGCGGTCCGGCCTCACAGGAGGCACCCTTAGGACGACGTTCCCCATAGCTAGTAGAGCTTCATACAACAGCGTGATGACTAGTCACAGTCATACCACCAGGCACTGACTTTGTATGAAGCTCTACAGCTTAATAAAAAGTCCGTTAAATCGAACATATTTACCTGAGAATGTATGCTTTCCTTCTGCAAAACAAGTGTAAGTCGCAAAGGTACCCGAGGCCTAATCGACCGCAGAGGTCCAAAATCGCGCTGATGGCAACCAAATGTCCTGAAAGAAACGTAAATATATAGATAGATGAATTTGCTGAGGGCCAACATTTTCTATCTATACTTATTTATAAAGCTGAAGAGTTTGTTTGTTTGATTGTATGGGCTAATCCCAGGAACTACTGGACCGATTTGAACAATTCTTGAAGTGTAAGATATTTTATTTATCGAGGAAGGCTATAGACTATATAAAGTTTGGTGGCGATCGGGGCAATATTTTTATAGTTAAGTTCCGTTTCGATAGAAATGACTCAGACTCAATCAGACTGAGCCACAGCAATGCGAGGTCAGACAGCAAGTTGACAATAAATTAGGATAGTCATGCATGAACCAGCATTATAAAAAAACTCACCAGCAGCTGCTTTGCTGTGCCCAACAGAGACTGTGTAAGCCGGCAGATAGTACAAGGCATAAGGAGAGCCGCAGGACATCAATGCTACGGAAGCGCACAGAAGTCCGAAGCGCCAGGACTTCAGCAGCGACACGTCGAGATACCTGGAAGCAACGTTTAATTCCGTTTCTGATGATGGCGATTTTAGGGGAGAAAACGTGAAGATTAAAGAATGGAAATAAAATTGAAATCCATACTCAAAAATTGTTAGATCATATAGGTAGACTTTTACACAGTCTTTAGAATATTACAACGGTACGTTACAATCCCACTGCTTGGCATAGTCCCCCATTTTTGGAAAGAAAGTCATAGCTAAGTTCCACCACAATGGTCCAAAGCAGATATTCCCAGAATTCTCTAGAAATATGGTTTTCAGGTGGGCAGATTTCCTCACGATGTTTTTGCTTCATCAAAAAACAGTGACAGTCTGACTAAGTGATACACAGACTGAACGACAGACTGACTGAGTAACTAGCAAACTTTCACATACATAATACTAGCTTTTACCCGCAACTTCTTACGCGTGGACTTTTGTCACGTGATAGGTTGATAATAGATGACTTTTTCAATGTTATCATTCATCATTCTTGTACAATTAACAGGATTTCTATAGCCTATATGTTATTCCGGTGTATAAGGAATAATTGTGCCAAATTTCATCGATATTGGTTTAACAGATTCGCCGTGAAAGAGTTTAAAACAAACATTCATACTCACAAACTTTTGCATTTATTATAATAGCAGGATGGAGTTTTCAATGTCATCCTATTCCTGTAGAATTAACAGGATTTCTATAGACCATATGTTATTCTGGTGTATAAGGAATAATTGTGCCAAATTTCATCGATATTGGTCTAACAGATTTACCGTGAAAGAGTTACAAACATACGTCTATACTCACAAACTTTTGCATTTATTATAATAGCAGGATGGAGTTTTCATTGTCATCCTATTCCTGTAAAATTAACAAGATTTCTATAGCCTATATGTTATTCTGGTGTATAAGGAATAATTGTGCCAAATTTCATCGATATTGGTTCAGTATATTCGTCGTGAAAGAGTTTCAAACATACATCCATACTCACAAACTTTCGCATTTATGATATTAGTAGGTTAAGATACAGATTCAAACACTCACCTCGATATAGTCCCAACACACCCACTCTTCTCCTCTTTCTCTTCAACATTCTCTTCTTTTATCTCCTCTTCTATTTTCTTCACACTAATCACTGGTTCTGTTAGTTTGTTCTGGATTATTCTACTCGGTAATGGCGGCTTGATGTACAAGGACCTAAAACAAACAAGAAGAATTTCTTTAGAATTTCTCTAATGCTAAAAGTTTTGATGGCGTCACGGATTATTCGTTTATCATCATTTGTTCTATCTATACATATTCATCATTCTCCCGCCCTTATCCCACTCTAAGTAGGGTCGGTACAATATGTTATAAACATGATTTGGCTACATATTTTACGAGCGGCCGCCTGCCTGACGTCAACTTACCTTGGTCGTATTTTACGACTCCTCGGTAAGAAGGAGGGTGGTCTATTTTACTCAACCGGATACCACACGGCGGGTCATCTTACCTTAGTCGTCTTTTACGACAACTCGATAAGAAAGAGAGTGATCTATTCTACTCAGCCAGATACCCACACGGCGGGTCAACTTACCTTAGTCGCCTTTTACGACACCTCGGTAAGAAATTTGGGTTGTCTATTCTGCTCAACTAGATTCCACACGGCGGGTCAACTTACCTCAATTGCCTTTTACGACACCTCAGTAAATTGGTCTATTCTACTCAGCTAGTGTGAAATATATATTTTTAAAAGCTTTTATTTAACTTGCATTATATGTGAAGGTGGAATCTTGCAAGTTAAAGACCTACTTCCCGGTGTCCGATTGAGATGAAATACATACTGGTCCAGTCCCGATGACAATGTATGTTTATGAGCATTAAGCACGACCTGATGACAGGATTGGCTCCAGACGAGGGAACTCCTCAACGGTTAACAGTACGGACATACAATTTTGTTAAAAGCATTTTTAAAAGGTTTTGACTTGTTATTTAAATATCTCAAAGAACAACTCACCGACTCAGTTGTCGACCGCGCGCTTTGTAAACGCAAGTACTGTCGGTTGACAGATCCTCAACTGAGTGGAGGATTGATGATGATCGGGTAGGTCTAAGTCGGAGACGGACCACATCCCGCGGTAACCCTGGAATTGATATAAAAAAGTTATCCCATTGCTGGGCATTGCCCTCCCTTCTACGTTTGGAGAGAAGAACTGTAGCTGAGACCTACCACGCTGCTCCAATGATTGGTAGGTTACACATATCACCATAATTAGAGATATGCAAGTATAAGAAGTTGTGGTATCCCAGCGGTAACACCGTGCGACTCTTTTGAGGAGGTCACGGTTTCAAACCCGTGCAGACACCAATGAGTTTTTCTCTTAAAAACTTATGTGTCTAATTGATAATTGCAATTTATCACATGCTTTTCGGTGAAGGAAAACATCGTGAGGAAAGCTGCATATCCCTAGAGTATTCTGGAGATATGTGTAACCTACCAATCCGCATTGGAGCAGCGTGGTAGGTCTTAGCTCCAATCCTTCTCTCCAGAAACGGAAAGAAGAGGCCTATTCTCAGCCGTGGGATAGTAACAGGCCGCTACTTACTTACTTATTTATGCAAGTATAGGATGTTTTTCTTTACCGAAAAGCGTGTGATAAATTGCAACCATATCCTACTAATATTATAAATGAGAAAGTTTGTGAGTATGTCACGCTTTCACGGCGAACTCCGCTTAACCAATATCTAAGAAATTTGGCACATTATTCCTTATACACCAGAATAACATATAGACTATAAAAATTCTGTTAATTCTACAGGAATAGGATTGTAAAGCATCATCTATTATCAATGTATCCTGCGAGAACACGCCACGCGAACGAAGTTGCGTGTAAAAGCAAGTAATTAATACATTGATACGAGAAGCCGAAAGGAACGAAAATTGACAATCGCAGTGGGACCGTGTGATTCTCTCAAAGTCACAACTTCAAACCCTAGCAATACTGAGTTTCCTATGTGCTTATGTGCCTTATTGATAGTTGCGAATTATGACACTCGTTTCGGTCAAAAAATCGGTAGAAAACCTGTATATCTTTCGAGAATTCTGGAGATATGTGTAACCTACCAATCATTGGAGCAGCGTGGTAGGTCTTAGCTACAACCCTTGTCTTCAGAAATGGAGAGAGGGGGCCTATGATAATAGGATGGGATGTTGCTTTACTTTTATGAACGGAAAAGAGAGAAAGACAAACTATTACATTTATGATTTTAAGTTTTGACGGTAAAACATGTCATTATATCTTACCAACGACACCTAATACGTCGAGGCCTTCTGAGTCCTCGGAGTCTGACATGTTCTGCAATAGCGGAGGTCTCGACACCTGTTGGAATTAATAGTAACATAATCTTCAATATTTAAATAAGTTATTCTTATATCTATACTAATATATAAGGCTGAAGAGTTTGTTTGTTTGATTAATTGTTTGAACGCTCTAATATCAGGAACTACTGGACCGATTTAACAATACTTTAAGTGGCTATAGGCTATATAACATCACGCCAAGATCAATAGGAGAGGAGCAGCAATAAAACGACAAATTTTACGAAAACGGTAAACAAAATTTAAAGCTTTCCTTGCGCTAAGTAAACAGTAAAAGTTATACAAAAATCATGTACAAAAGTAATAATAAAATTATTTCGCTATAGTCCGCGATGAAGTAAAATAGAAAATATATATAATGCTAAATGTAGAGTGGACAATCGGTTATCATACCTGATACATGCAGGATTCGTAAAAACATGCAAAAACCTCCACCAGCGCAACCACAATACACAAGCACTACATACGTTCACTATCACAAACTCAATCACAGCACCCGACCAAGACTTACCTGAAGACGACACTGAGGTCTGGGAGCTATCATTCCCAGACCTCCCCACCGAACAAGACATCCATTAGATCACCTAGGTGACCTGGGCTTACGGCCCAAATACCGACACCTTTAGGTCACCTAAGTGACCTGGACTTACGGCCCAAATACCGACACCTTTAGATCACCTAGGTGACCTGGGCTTACGGTCCAAATACCGACACCTTTAGGTTATCTAGGTGACCTGGGCTTACGGCCCAAATACCGACACCGTTAGGTCACCTAGGTGACCTCGGCCGGAACACATACCGGGCTTAAGTGCCCGCGAGGAGATGCCCGGGTAGAGAGGATTTCCTCGAGGCCCGCACCCCGTTTACCCCCACCCGGGGAGTAAGCGACAAGACCCTGCTACTAAATCAGTTAAGCTTAAGTAAAAAGTAAGTAGCGGCTTGTTATTATCCCACTTCTGAGAATAGGCCTCTTCCCTCCGTTTTTATTTTTTGTAGTGAAGGTTTGGAGCTATGAACTACCACGCTGCTCCAATGATTGGTAGGTTACACATATCTCCAGAATTCTCTAGAGATATGCAAGTTTCCTCACGATATTTTCTTTCACCGAAAAGCGTGTGATAAATTGCAATTATCAATTAGAAACATAAGTTTTATATTTTACTTGTGTCTTTTAAGTGTTACTTGAATGCGTTCCTATCCTTACTAATATTATAAATGCGAAAGTCTGTTTGTCTGTTCACAGCCAAACCGCTGATCTAATATCTATAAAATTTGGCACAAGTATTCCTTACAACTCCACAACAAAATCTCAAAGCTTTGTTTTTTGACAAAGGCTTTGTCTTTTGAGCAATAAAAGTAAAAATAAAAAGCAACGGAAATAAAAAGTAATAATAAAAAAAGCTAAACTTTTTTTATTACATGTATAACAAACAAAGATATTTCTCCTTTATTCTTATTCAATAAATAAAAAGCAGTTTTCCCAGAGTCAACTCTTTACTCTTTCGCTACAACTCAATGAATGACACATAAAAATATGACAGCCACAACGCTTTTTCATATTAATCGCCAACTCTGTGAAGGAGGTTGTATTAAAACATGTTGTAACACATGTATTTAGATTACAGATATACAAGAATTGTTTGTTTTAACATGGCAGGCAGGGTCTTCTCGTTTACTCCCCGGGTGGGGGTAAACGGGGTGCCGGCCTCGAGGAATTCCTCTTTACCCGGGCATCTCCTCGCGGGCACTTAAGCCCGGTATGTGTTCCGGCCGTAGGCCGAGGTCACCTAGGTGACCTAAAGGTGTCGGTATTTGGGCCGTAAGCCCAGGTCACCTAGGTGACCTAATGGATGTCTTGTTCGGTGGGGAGGTCTGGGAATGGTAGCTCCCAGACCTCGGGGTCAATTTCGGTGGTGTCACGTCTGGTAGTGTCCTGATCAGGTAGGTGTGTCATGTCCGGTGTATTCGCCCTTTCGCCCGTCACGTCGTCCTCTTCGTCGCCGTCGTCATCCGCATCGGGCCGCGGAGACGGTGATCGCAGGAGCTCGCGAGGCAGGGAACGTCCATCAGGTGGTCGCGCATGGAGTGGCGCGATGCCATGGAGGTGTACGTGCGCGCTATTGTCCGCACGCGCGAACATCCGGCGCGCAAGGCGACGGACATACTCCTCCACGATCGGCATTTTGGTATCCCGATGCACGACGTCGTTCCGCACATACCTCGGGGCTCCTACGATCAGTCGCAGGCAGAGGTTCTGCTGGACTTGAAGTCTTCGCCTCTGGTACGCCGAACATAGCGCGTACCAGGCGGGTGCCGCATACATCAAGCGCGAGCGGACGTAGGCACCGTAGACTCGCAGTTTGGTGTTGACAGGTAAATGGGATGTGAACAGCGAGTGAAGCTGGGACCTGGCAGCAGCAGCTTGGCCCACGGCACGATTGACCATGGGGACCATGCGCAGGCTGCGGTCCAACTCACACCCCAAAAACCTCACTGTGGTCTTCCACTCTACGTCCTGGCCTCGAAGAGTCAGCTGACGTAGCGGCTTGGAGCGGCTGGTGAGCAGAGCGGCCGTCTTCCCGACTTTGACGGCCATCCTTCACTTGTCCAGCCATTCCGGCAACAAGTCCAGCATACGCTGCATGCGATTGGTGGCGACGATCTGGTGGTAGGACGACGCGAAATACGCGCTGTCGTCAGCGAAGAGCGACAACAGCACGTCCTCCTCCCCTTCCCGCAGATGGTGGCGCAGGGTTGGGATGTCATCCGTATACGCCGCATATAAGCGCGGCGATATACAACTGCCCTGGGGTACTCCGGCTTGGATGGAGCGTGGCTGGGATTCGGCACCATCCACTGCCACGTAAAAGCTACGGCCGTATAGAAATGATGCCAGCACTCGCACATAAGCAGGCGGCATGGTGGTGTCCAAGATCTTGACCAGGAGCCCGGCGTGCCACACACGGTCGAAGGCCTTCTCGATGTCGAGAAAGACCCCCACGGTGTAGCGCCCGTTGTTCCGCTCACTGGTCAGGTGGTTGATTACCCTCGCCAGCTGGAGCGTCGTCGAGTGGCCGCTGCGGAATCCAAACTGCTCCTCGCGCAAGGGCAGATGGGGCGTGACTCGACGCAGCAGCAGACGCTCGAACAGCTTGGCTATGTGCGAGAGCAGGGTGATCGGCCGGTAGCTTCCAGGCAGGCGGCGGTCCTTCCCCGGCTTGGGAAGAACGATGATCTTCCCGGTCTTCCACGCCTCTGGGAAGTGGCCGGTGCGGAGTACTCCGTTGAACAGTCTCGTGAGCGGTACAAGACCTGTTCGGGGCAGCAGCATCAGCGCGGCGTTGGCGATTCCGTCGGGGCCTGGCGCCTTTCGCTTATCAAGGCGAGCAGCGACCGACCGCAGCTCTGACAGGGAGATGAAGTCCTCTCCCCGGAGCGGCGGTGTAGGGGCCGACAGGAACCTCTCCAGCTTGTCCTGGACAGCCGCGTGATGACGGATGACGTGAAGGTTGGAGGTGTTGGGGGCGTTGGGCGTGAATGTCTTCTCCAGGTGGGCCGCCAGAATCTCAGCACGATCCTTGGCGGCATAGGTGCGTTTACCCGCGGCATCGAGCAGCGGGTAAACGGGGGTGTCATGTCCGGTAAGCTTCTTGCAGAGAGAGTACAGCGCTGTGTCGTGTTCGGTCGCTCGATCGACGGTATCCTCCCATCGCGCCTCGTCGAGAGCGACTACGGCACGCGCGATCTTCTCTGCAAGCCGGTTGAGGTCAGCCTTCACCCTGGGGCAGCGAGTGCGGGCCCATAGGCGGCGCAGGGTGCGCTTCCGTCTGAGCATGCGGCGGAGCGAGCTCGGCAGGTCCTTCCTTCGGTTGGTAGTGTCAGGTGAAGTCGACGTGGTGGTGGTGGCTGCTGCTTTGGCGGCGATGATCGTCGCCGCGACGAGTGCAGCAGCATCGTCGACTTCCGAAGGTGTGGTGATCGGGCCTGCTAGCTCAAGTCCGGCAAGCTCGGCGGTGTAGCGCTCCCAGTTCGTCCGCGTCCGCGGCGGGCGAGGCACTAAAAAGCCTCCCTGGGTGGCTAGGGTGACCAGAACCGGTAGGTGTTGGGTGTCAAGGTCATAGAGGACCTCGACATCAAACGGGTTCTCGAGTCCGTGGTGCAGCACTATATCAAGGACATCTGGCTGGGAACGGCTGTCGGTGGGTATGTGGGTCGGCGCTCCCGGCCCCATCACACCGTACCCGCTCCTCACGCTATCTTCGTGCAGTTGCCTCCCGACCGCAGTGATGATTCGCGATCCCCACGCATGATGTTTCGCGTTGAGATCACCCACGATCAGTGCGGGTCCCTGCTGTCCGAAGATTGTCCCGACATCGGTGCTGCAGAAAGTCAATCCGGGTGGTTTGTAGGCGGCATAGATGCGGAGCTCCTGGTTGCCCACGTTGACACGCACTCCCTGTGTACGGGTGCTAGTGAACGGGGTGTGCTCCAACTCTTCATGTATAATATCCCTCCGCACCAGACACCGCACCGTTTTAACATATACAAACCTCAATTAGATTAGGATGTATAATTTCGCTGAGCAGATTTGTGCGCTTGTCGTCATACAACAGGCCGTTCTTCTGGCCGAGGGTCAGCTCGGTTTCCGGTTGGAACAGGTTCTGCAGTTTGTTGTCTTTGTTCTGCACTACTGTTTTACCTGCAAACATAAATAGCTGTAGACTTTAGAGCGTGTGTGACGAAGCTGAAACCCGTATCCTCCTGCCTTTATCCCACTCTAAGTGGGGTCGGCACAACATGTTATAAACATGCTGCCATATGATTTGGCAGCGTTTTTACGACCGGCCGCCTGCCTGACGTCAACTTACCTAAGTCGTTTTTTACAACACCTCGGTAAGAAAAAGGGTGGTCTATTCTTCTAAACCGGATACCACACGGTGGGTCAACTTACCTTGGTCGCATTTTACGACACCTCGGTAAGAAAGAGGGTGGTCTATTCTACTAAACCGGATACCACACGATGGGTCAACTTACCTTAGTCGCCTTTTACGAACCCTCGGTAACAAAAAGGGTGGTCTATTCTACTCAGCCGGATACCATACGGCGGGTCGACTTATCTTGGTCGCCTTTTACGCCACCTCGGTAAGAAATGAGGGTGGTACTATTCTTCTTTAAAAAAAACGTGTTTTTTATTTTACCTTTTTAAAAAAAAAATACCGACAAGGTTCGGTCACCCTTGTAATTATCAATTAGAAACATAAGTTTTTAACAGAAAAACTCATTGGTGCCTGGGCGGGGTTTGAACCTTTTACCCCTTGAAAGAGTCACATGGTTTCACGGTTAGGCTATCAAAGCTCTTCACCGTCATTTGCTTTCAATTTATTGTACTAGGTCAAAGAAATAAATAAATATATGGGACACTTACACAAACGGTCGTCCGTCCCCAAAGTAAGTAACTTAATACTTGTGTTATGGACAGACAACTGGTGAATATATACTTATATATTTTTTAAAAACATACTTAAATACATACTTAAATACAAATATACACCTAACAAATTCATTTATAGAAAATATTAGCCCTATAGAATCGAACCCGCGACCCGCGGAGCTGAAGGCTGGGTCACTACCCACTGCTCCAACGGGCCAGTCAGTTAAGGCTGGCTTTTTTACTCTAGTACAATTAATTGACTCTACACGACTGTGTCTACCCACCTTCAGTGATATCGTTTAACAGAGTGGTATTCTCGGTAGTGGTGGTGGTGATGGGAGTGGTGGCGCGTGGCGTTGGTGGTGGCCGGTACAACGTCGCTGACACACACACATGTAACATCCCGCCACCTTGAAATAAAAGTCTTTATTTAATACAAAACTAAAACATAAGTACATAGCACGACGTTATTTTGACGCTCGTAGAGATTGCTTAGCTATTTTGTACAAGTAAAACGTAGCGTTTGTATGGTACTAGATTTACAATGCCAACTTTGACTTTACAGTAGTTTAAAAACACTGTTAAAAAGAGGCTGATACAGGAAGCCTTCTAGCCACTTGTTTACAAGTTTATTTGAATAAAGAATATTTTGAATTTGACTGGCTCCTCGCAAAATAGGGGATTACAAACAACAAAGCGCAGTGCGACAAAAATTCTCGTAGAGCATCGAATTGCTTAGTTATATTTTAGCATTCGTTACGACGTAGACATCAGCTACTTGTTAAGCGTAGCGTTAGTATGGTACTATATTTATAATGGCTCCTCTTCACAATAGGCGATTACAAACGACTAAGCGTGACGCGATAAAGACGCTAGTAGATCTTGGAATTGCGTAGCTATATTGTAGCATTCGTTACGTAGACATTAGCTACAAGTGAAACGTAGCTTTTGTACGATACTATATTTATATTGGCTACCCTTCACGATAATGTATAATAAACGTTTAAGCGCGATGCGATAAATATGCTCGTGGAGCTTAGAATTGCGTAGCTATATTGTAGCATTCGTTACGACGTAGACATCAGCTACAAGTGCAACGTAGCGTTTGTACGATACTAGATTTATATTGGCTACCCTTCACGATAGTGTATAATAAACGTTTAAGCGCGATGCGATAAATATGCTCGTAGAGCTTAGAATTGCGTAGCTATATTGTAGCATTCGTTACGACGTAGACATCCGCTACATGTGAAACGTATCGTTTGTATGAAACTATATTTATAATGGCTTGTCTTCACAATAGGCGATTACAAACGACTAAGCGTGACGCGATGAAGACGCTAGTAGATCTTGGAATTGCGTAGCTATATTGTAGCATTCGTTACGACGTAGACATCAGCTACTTGTTAAGCGTAGCGTTAGTATGGTACTATATTTATAATGGCTCCTCTTCACAATAGGCGATTACAAACGACTAAGCGTGACGCGATAAAGACGCTAGTAGATCTTGGAATTGCGTAGCTATATTGTAGCATTTGTTACGACGTAGACATCAGCTACAAGTGAAACGTATCGTTTGTATGAAACTAGATTTATAATGGCTTCTCTTCACAATAGGCGATTACAAACGACTAAGCGTGACACGATGAAGACGCTCGTAGATCTTGGAATTGCGTACCTATATTGTAGCATTCGTTACGTAAACATCAGCTACATGTGAAACGTAGCGTTTGTATGAAACTAGATTTATAATGGCTTCTCTTCACAATAGGCGATTACAAACGACTAAGCGTGACGCGATAAAGTCGCTAGGAGATCTTGGAATTGCGTAGCTATATTGTAGCATTCGTTACGACGTAGACATCCGCTACATGTGAAACGTTGCGTTTGTATGATACTAGATTTATATTGGCTACTCTTCAGAATCGTAGATTATAAACGACTAAGCGCGATGCGATAAAGATTCTCGTAGAGCTTCGTATTGATATCCGCTACAAGTTAAGTGTGGCGTTTGTATGGTACTATATTTATAATGGCTACTGCTCACAATAGGCGATTACAAACGATTAAATTTTTAAATTGATTAGAGGGCATACTCGACTATAATCGACAATCATCTATGATCACCTACGATCATTCATAAATCACTAGTATTATCCCGCGTTAACACCCGCGTATTTTTTTTACTCCTTATTACATTTTTATAACGGATCCCAATTTTTTTTTAAATGTAATATAGCCTATGTTGCTCAATAAAAATGCAACTTTCCAATGGCGAAAGAATTTTTGTAATCGGTCCAGTAGTTTTTGTGTGAAAACATTACAAACATATAAACAAAATTATTCTTTTTATAGTATTAAGTATAGATAAATAAGCCCGGACAAAGATAGAGACCTCACTCAAGCATTGCACTATCCTTTAGTACCAACCGTCTCAAAATATATTCTACAGATTCTAATAAAATAGATGACATACAGACAAACTGCTTTTACGGACTTTAATAGTACATTTATAGTTACCTAATAGTAAAACAGTTCCGTGCAGCCCATAAGTGTCGACGAGCTTTTCTATAAGCATTGGAAACACGAAGCTGCCAGCAGCCGTCCCGCTCACACATATGCCGTTCGCCATAGCTCTAGAAAAGGACAAAAGATATGATTAAATAAATAATGTTACCTTTTTCTTCCTGCCCTTATCCCACTCTAAGTGGGGTCGGCAAAACATGTTATAAACATGCTGTCACATGATTTGACTGCGTTTTTACGACCGGCCGCCTGCCTGACCTCAACTTACCTCAGCCGTATTTTACGACACCTTGGTAAGAAAGAGGTTGGTCTATTTTACTAAACCGAATACCACACGGCGGGTCAACTTACCTTAGTCGCCTTTTACGACACCTCGGTAAGAAATGAGGTTGGTCTATTCTACTCAGCCGGCCACACGGCGTTAAATAAATAATGTTATATCAAATCAAAATAATGTTTATTGAAATAAGCTCTTTCAAATACTTTAATCGTCAAGGATCAATATGATTAATGAAGCTACAACTGGTTCGGAATGTTGCTTTTACCGAGACGAACCAGAAAAAAACTCGGCGGTCAATCTTTTAAACATTTTAAATTTTATTTAATTTTAATTAATTAAACCGCAGTCTTGTATGAAGCTGGACGGATTTTAAAATACAAGAATTTTTATCATTTATATTCAATTGTCCGCCGTGTGATATCCAGCTGAGTTTGATAGACCACCCCCATTTCTTACCGAGGTATCGTAAAAGGCACCTAAGGTAAGTTGACTCGCCATGTGGGGTCCGGCTGAGCGGAATAGACCACCCTCTTTCTTACCGTAAAGGCGCCTAAAGTAAGCTGACATCAGGAAGGCAGCCAGTTGTAAAATACCTAGCCAACATGTGACAACTTGATTTATAAAGTTAAGTTATATAAGCTTATACAAAGGTAGCTCGAGTTTATTTATATAATAATAAGTATGAATTGCGAAAGCTTAAAATCTACCATCTGAGAACATGTTTATAACATCTGACAACATGTTTGCCGCCCTTTGTACATATACATATGGTTAAGTTCTTTTGTAATTTTGTATATTTGAATGTGTAAGTGCAATAAAGTTTTAAATAAATAAAAATAAATGTTTATAACATCTGACCCCACTTAGAGTGGGATAAGGAGGATAAATGATCTCTTTAATCTCTTGTAGTCTTCAATTCAATAATATGCTTTACGAATAGGCAAATATTACATTTAATTTAAACCTGTGTCTATATTATTTTGTAATAGCCCACCGATTTAAACTTGTTACATCTGTTAAAACTTGTGTTTGATCGATACATCATTACACGCTTTCCATTACGTAGGAAATCTGTTCCCCACGATGTTTTATTGGATATCTCTAGAAAATTCTAATGATATTTGTAACCTATCAATCCGCAATGGAGCAGGGTGGTAGGTCTTAGCTCCAACCTTTCCAATGAGAGAGGCCTATTGCTCAAGTGAGACAGTTACAGGCCGTTATTTTAATGTTGTCATTATTTTCGCATATCCAATAAAGTAAACCTTATATTTACCTATGTTTATCGAAGTATTGAGACACTATTACTATGCCGGGAGTCGTTGACAGGCCACCGCCTATACCTGTGAAAAAAGTCGAAAATATCTTGTATATATACAAAACTAATAATAAAATTATTTTGCTATAATCCGCGACGAAGTAGAATAGAAAATATATAATGCTAAATGGACAATCCGTTTTCATATCTGAAACATGTAGCAACAAAGGAGCTTTGCGATTTTGTCATTTCTGAGGATGCCTCGGATGACGGCGAAACGATTGTTGAGTTTGTGATAGTGAACGTGTGTTGTGCTTGTGTATTGTGGTGGAGGTTTGTGCATGTGTTTTTACGAATCCTGCAGGCAAGGATTCATTAATATATGAATATATATTATAATAACATTTGTCTTGCAGTTAATAATTTAAACTCCTTCGAAAAATTTGAAAAAGTCCATTGCCTTAAATATGATATTAGAATTTGTCTAGAAACCTCCGTAATCTAAATAATTTACAGAATTAGGCGTTACTTTGCGGTGATCCATAATACAAAAGTAATAATAAAATTATTTTGCTATAATCCACGATGACGACGAAAATAAAAAAAATATATAAAGCTAAATGTACAATCCGTTTTCATACCTGACACATGCAGGATTCGTAAAAACACATGCAAGGCAAAAAAAATGCTTTCCGATTTTGTCGTGGAGTTTATCTCCTGATGATGCTTCGGTTGTGGGGCGAAACGATTGTTTGATTTTGATATAGTGAACGTATGTAGTGCTTGTGTATTGTGGTAGCGGTGGTGAATGTGTTTTTACGAATCCTGCATGTATCAGGTATGGAAACGGATTGTCCACTCACCTTGATCTATTTAATAATCTACTTACCAGTCATAACACCGAAGCTGAGAAGCAAATGCAGTAATCCTGTGCTAAAGTACGACACGGCTAAACCGGTCGCGCAGAACAGCCCTCCGATGAACACCACCAGTCTGCAGGAGTATTTCTCACACAAGGCTGAGGACAGTGGAGCTGGAATGATAATGTTTTATGATCCCCACTAGCTGCAAAATTTCGTTAAGCTTTTCGAAGACGATCTTCTTCTTCGTCAACAGATGGACGTTCACATCGGATATAGGTCCATTCACGAGATCTCTACACCACATGATCTTGAGCCGCTTGTATCCAGCTGGTCCCTGCAACTTTTCTGTCATCTGACTACCTCGTAGGGTGTCCGACACTGTGTTTTCTGGTGCAGGGTCGCAAGACCTCAACGCCCATCAGTTCACCGCAATATGTGCCCATGACCACTTTAGCTACGTTACACGCTGAGCTATTGTATATTGGTGACTCTGGTTCTTCTACGGATTTCCTCATTTCGGATTTAATGACATAGAGATACTCTAAGGGTAGCTCGCTCCATCGCTCGCTGAGTGACTCTGAGCCTTCTTATAAAGCCTATAGTCAGCGACCACGTTTTAAATCCGTATGTCACTGGTAACATGCACTGTTCGAAGACTTTGGTCTACAGAAAACCATAATGTACTACGAAGGTCATTCGCTCGTCCAAAGATAAAGCTAACGTCACTCTTAGCCATCCGGCCTCACAGGACGCACCTTTAGATGGCATTCCCAACGCTAGTAGAGCTTCATACAACAGCGTGATGACTAGTCACAGTCACACCACCAGCCCTCCACTACACGTCGCCCTAAGCCGCGGTCCGGCCTCACCGGAGTCACCCTTAGGACGACGTTCCCCATAGCTAGTAGAGCTTCATACAACAGCGTGATGACTAGTCACAGTCATACCACCAGCCCTCCACTAAACGTCGCCCTAAGCCGCGGTCCGGCCTCACAGGAGGCAACCTTAGGACAACGTTCCCCATAGCTAGTAGAGCTTCATACAACAGCGTGATGACTAGTCACAGTCATACCACCAGCCCTCCACTACACATCGCCTTAAGCCGCGGTCCGGCCTCACAGGAGGCACCCTTAGATGGCGTACCCAACGCTAGTAGAGCTTCATACAACAGGGTAATGACTAGTTACAGTCATACCACCAGCCCTCCACTACACGTCGCCCTAAGCCGCAGTCCAGCCTAACAGGAGGCACTCTTAGGATGACATTCCCCGATGCTAGTAGAGCTTCATACAACAGCACCAGTATTAGTAGAAGCGACTTACCCAAAGCTAAACACAAAGTAGAAAGTGCAGCTGGGATCCAAGAAGCAACGCTCTCCGAGGAGTCTGGGAAGGTCTCCATGATCTCCACGTAGAGGACCCCATAGGATTTAAACAAGCCTGCCACCCAGAACTGGACCATGAACGCACCAAACACCACCACCCACCCATAACCACCGTCTGGTGGAGTCGACATGCTGGAACGAAGCATAACGTACCAAAACTTTAAATTTACTTCTGTTACGTACAGCGGTTCATGGACTTGGACTGGATTATTTCACTCATGTCGCTTCTAAATTGGTTCTTGATCGCTATTCATAAACTGAATCCCGAGGTCATACGACCGCTTATATATGAACGAACCATTCGAGAATGTTCTGCAGATTACTCGAAAGTCGTGGCGGGGATACGGTACACGATTTGTAAACATCATGAATTCAAAAAGGTTAGCGAAAAACGATTTTAAACTCTATGTATATATTACGTACTCTTTTTGCATGTTCGTAACACTTATATACATTCCAAACAATAACTTTGACGCCTTAGTTTATTGCTTCTTCAGGTGAGATGAGGAATAGCTTCTTTTTCAAGTCAAATCAAATCTAATTAGCGATTCAACGCCGAAACGCTACCAGTACTGGATGCATACTTACTCAGTGGAACCGTCATGCGGCCTCAGTTTCCTCGACGCCGCCAGTAATGGCCGCGCCGTCACTGAGGATAGCGTCAGCAGGGAGTCCTCCTCCTGGTCAGTCGGCGACATAGCTGAGAGGTAAGCGCCGACTTGCTGATGATCATACAAATTGATATAGTAAGTAAAGTAAATAGCGGCCTGTGACTACCCCACTGCTGAGAATAGGCCTCATCTCTCTGTTTTTGGAGAGAAGGATTGGAGCTAAGACCTACCACGCTGCTCCAATGTGGATTGGAAGGTTACACATATCTCCAGAATTCTCTAGAGATATGCAGGTTTCCTCGCGATGTTTTCCTTCACCGAAAAGCGTGTGATAAATTGCAATTATCAATAGACACATAAGTTTTAAAAGAAAACCTCATCGGTATCTGCCCTTAAACCCATGACTCTCTCGAAAGAGTCGCACGGTGTAACCGCTGGGTTACCACAGCTTGGCACAAATTGATATGATAAAGACAATTTTTAATGAGGTTACAATATATATTAACTGGGTGACTAATAATAATTAGTAAATAGGGAGTAATTTTTTTAAAGATATAAAAAAAGCAATAGAAAAAAAGAAAAAAGCGGCAGCGACATGTGGGAATGGATTCCAGGTTTTAACATTTTGGGTTTGCGTGTTATACATATACATAAACATATCACAGCTTTGCGTTTGGCAGCTCAAATATCACTAGCTATTACTATTTTAGTAATTTTTTTTGTGCCCAAAAACAGGGATAAAACGAGATTTTTTAAACTAGGTTTTTAATCTCGGAAACGGCTCCAAAGATTTGAAATTCAGCATGTAAGGGGTTTTCGGAGGAGAAAAATCGATCTAGCTAAGTTTTATGTAAAAAAAATCGTTTTATCCTTGTTTTTGGGCATTAAAAAATACTAAAATTTATATTGATTTAAATTTTTACGTAAAATATCAAGTCAACGTAGCTTATTCGGGAACGGGTGGCCTCGAGAAATGAAAATACCTAGGATCGAGCCACACCTACCTAATTATTTATCCTTTTTTTAAGTTCCTTTTTTTATTTTGTAAAAAATTACCAAGCAAGGCGTGCCCGGGTGCTAAATACTTACGCTGGCTAACGGCAACTCGAGTAACAAGCTGACGGGCCGCTCTCTAGGCTCGACGCGCTCGCTTTGCTCCGGCGGCGCGGATTGTATCGACAGCAGCGATCCCGCTTTATCCGGGGAGAGGACCTGGAAACAATGACAATAAACACGAGGACGTCCCAGGATAATCCTAAAGAAAAGTTTCAAATCAAAATAATCTTTATTCAAATCTTTCAAGCTCTTTCAAGCACTTTTGAATCGTCAAGGATCGATATGATTAATGGAGCTACAACTGGATCGGTTTTTACCGAGAAGAACCAGCAATAAATTCGAGGGATAATCTTCTTTCTTTTCTTTTTGAGAGGAAGAATTGTGTTTGTGTGTGTGAGAGAGAGAGAGTTAGTGTTTATTGCTGTTCACCTCAGCGATGGGATCTGCTGCCATCTCGATGGAGCAAGACACTGGTGCTGTCGAAGTCGGTGGTGCTGATGTTCCGAGCAGCTGCCCGTCAAGCTTTGACAACTCCTAAAACAACAATTAAATTCACATTCAAATAAAAATGTACAAGTTATATCTATCTTAAATTACTTACACGCTAGGACTATACAAATCATGCCCACGTGGAATGGTCCCAAGAATGCTGGCAGCGTTTCCGCGCTGAATGGCTTAGCTGATTCTATGTGCGAAAAAGGAGCCAGCCCTCTTGTCACCTAAAGATTCAATCAACCGTGATGTTAAGACGGATAAAAATTCTTTTGCACTTTTACTCCATGGCCCGAGGGTTTCAACTGTAAACGGCACAAATATATAACTCTCGATGAGAGATGCATACTTCCGCCATTTACCATATTCGTCAATTTTCGCCGTAGCTCCAGGTCTTGATGCTGTTTCCCTGATATGGGAAGAGGCTAAAGTATCAACGCATGTTGCGTCCCACATTAGGGCCCGTCCCCGTTCCCAAGGAACCAGCGTCAAGCCGTCTGGTCTCTTGCCATCATCCCGACATAACCCCGAAGGCAGCAATGCCGATGGTGGCAAGAGCTCTTTTGATAGTATCATTAAGAGAGCCATGACGGAAAAGCCTACCAGAGCTCCTACGGCATGAAAGCTGAAGAGTTTGTTTGTTAGATTGATTAATTATTTGAACGCGCTAATCTCAGGAACTACTGGACCGATTTGAAAAATTCTTTGAGTGTAAGATAGTCCATTTATCGAGGAAGGCTTTAGACTATAGGCTATAGAGAATGTGAAGGAGAGGAGCAGCAATAAAATTTATTCCAAAAACGGCAAAATTTAAAGCTTTACTTGCATGCGCTGAGTAAACGGTGATAGTTATTCAAAAATCATGTATTACAAAATTCTTCCCCTCTAAAAGTTCTAAATAAAAGTTCGCGACAGCATTTGTCTAGCTTTTAAGATTAACCCACTTTAACCATTTTATGGTTATCAGAACACTATATTCTAAATAAGGTATCGTGATTTTGAAATTGACAGCGCAATTAACCTTTGCTTTCTCATAACATTGTAGTAGTTTTATCAGTGCCAGAAAACAGGGATAAAACAACATTTTTTCTTAAGAAAGAGGAGGCTTTTGCCCAGCAGTGGGATAGTAACACGCAGTCACTTTTTTTACTTTAAATAAATAAAATATATATGGGACACACTGTTGTCTGTCTCCAAAGTAACTTAAGACTTGTGTTATGGCTGACAAACAACTGGTGAATATATACAAATATAATTTTAAATACATACTTAAATACAATTATACAACCGCCGTATGGTATCCGGCTGACTAGAGTAGACCACCCTCATCATAATAAATGATATTACCGCAACAGGAGATGTCGCAACAGGCGACTAAGGTAAGTTGATGTCCGGCAGGCGGCCGATCGTAAAAAACCTAGCCAAATCATGTTACAACATGGTTAATAATTTTTTTTATTTATTTCTTTTTGTAGTTTACTCGGGGAACCGGTGGTCGCAAGAAATGAAAATACCTAGGATCAAGCCCCACTATTTTTTATTACTATTTTTTTTTATTATAGCCCCTATTAGTTTTTTTTAATTTTCTTTTTTTTTGTAAAAAAATTATCGAGCAAGGCTCTGTCAACCAGGTACTTCTGTTTATAAATAACTCTACAATCGACTTGGCATTGATAAAGTATTCAAAAGTACTCGTTTAGTTTAATCGATACAAAATGAACGGCGATATCGATTCAGTTTCATCGCGGCAAGGTTATATATCCAACTAATATTATAAATGCGAAAGTTTGTGAGTATGGATGTATGTTTGTTACTCTTTCACGGCGAATCGGATGAACCGATATCGATGCCATTTGCCATGATTTTGCCATTACATCAGTTTAAAAACACTGTTAAAAAGAGGCTGATACAGAAAACCTACTATACTATTGAGGATTATTTGGAAGATAAGAATGTGTGGATATAGCTCTCTTTGAACCTGTACAAGACAGTAACGACTTAATGTAAATAGTATTAAGAATTATATTTTTAAAAGAGCAACCGCCGAGTTTCTTGCTGGCTCTTCTCGGTAGGAACAGCTTTCCGAACCAGCAGTAGAGTTGACGATTCAAAAGCACTTGTTTACAAGTTTATTTGAATAAAGAATATTTTGAATTTGAATTTGATGGTATTTGGCATAATTATTCCTTATACACTGGAATAACATATAGGCTATAAAAATCCTGTTAATTCTACAGGAATAGGATATCATTAAAAGCGCTATCTATCTATTATTCGTGACAACAGTTCACGCGAACGAAATCGTGGGTAAAAACTAGTTTATCTATAATTAGTTTTAACTGTATACTTAAATATATATACATGGACTTGAAGAACTGCCGTGTGGTATCCGGCTGAGTAGAATAGATCTCCCTCTTTCTTACCGAGGTGTAAAAGGCGACTTAGGTAGGTTGACCCGCCGTGTGATATCCGGCTGAGTAGAATAGACCACCCTCTTTCTTACCGAGGTGTAAAAGGCGATTAAGGTAGGTTGACCCAACGTGTCGTATCTGGCTGAGTAGAATAGACCACCCTCCTTCTCACCGAGGTGTTGTAAAAGGCGACAAGGGTAAGTTGACCTGCCGTGTAGTATACGGCTGATTAGAATAGACTACCCTCATATCTTACCGAGGTGTCGTGAAAGGCGACTAGGGTTAGTTGACCCGCAGTGTGGTATCCGGCTGATTAGAATAGACTACTCTCATATCTTACCGAGTTGTCGTAAAGGCGACTAGGTTTAGTTTACCCGTCGTGTAGTATCCGGCTAAATAGAATAGACCCTTTTTCTGAACGAATTGTCGACTAAGGTAAGTTGCGCCGCCGTGTAACATGTTTAAAACATGTGCGGAACCCACTTAGAGTGGGATAAGGGGAGGAGAATGATGATGATGTAAATAACATACGCAACACCCTGGCTTCAAGAACCAACAAATTGTTTATAGAAAATATTGGACCTCGGCAGGAATCGAACCTTCGACCCGTAGTAATGAAGTCAGATTCACTGCCAACTGCACCAGTGAGATATTTATTATCACTTTCGCTTATCAATTTCAATCCACTTACTAGATAAAACCGTATTATGTAATATAAAAATTGATTTTATTTTTAGTATAACCAATATCATTATTTATGGTTCAACCTTTTTAATTAATAAAAGTTCAAGGGCAATTATTATACCATCAGATTGACCTTTTTATGATAAACCAAGCAATCGCCAACGGCTCTGCCCGCGTGGAAAGTTTAAAACCGTAATATAGTAATTTAAGAAATTACAATGTATCTACAAAAGTAATAATAAAATTATTTTGCTATAATCCGCGAAGAAGTAAAATAGAAAATCGCAAAGCTTTGCGATTTTGGTCGTGGAGTCTATCTCCTGACGATGCTTCGGTTGCGGGGCATAGTGAATGTATATAGTGCTTGTGTATCACGGTGGCGGTGGTGGAAGTTTGTGCATGTGTTTTTACGAATCCTGCATGTATCAGGTATGATAACCGATTGCCCACTTACATTTAGCATTATATATATTTTCTATTTTACTTCATCGCGGATTATAGCAAAATAATTTTATTATTACTTTTGTATTATGGATCTCCGCAAAGTAACGCCTAATTCTATAAATTACAATATATCTATTGTTGGTTGTCCAATAAATAAATATACAGTTAAAACTAATATAAACCGTGTAAAAAGGAGATCAAGTAAAACCAGTCAGTCTCGATGGATAGCAATTATGCCGGGTCGTTGCTCGAATACAATTCCGATCGATATCAGTTATGTAATAACGCTGTCTTCATACAACAGCGATCGCTGAGCAGTTAGACGATGTAACCAAGAGTTCAAAACCCCGGGAAAATTAATGTTTTGTATAGAAACTTAGAAAGCTGTGGTAGCCCAGCGGTAATACCGTCCGCCTCTTTCGAGGATGTCTAGGGTTCAAACCCCGGGCACCAATGAGTTTTGTAGTAAAAACTTATGTGTCTAATTGATAATTGCAATTTATCACACGCTTTACGGTGAAGGAAAACATCGTGAGGAAACCTGCATATCTCTAGAGGATTCTGGGGATATGTGTAACCTACCAATCATTGGAGCAGCGTGGTAGGTCTCAGCTCCAATCCTTCTCTCCAAAAACGGATAGAAGAGGCCTATGCCCAGCAGTGGGATAGTAACAGGCCGTTACTTAACTTACTTATAGAAACTTATCTAAACAAAAGTAAAACAGCACTGGTTTTCAGCCGCGGCTCTTTGATGTATATTGTGGGTTATCCATAAGAGATAGACATATACCATCGCAGAGTTTTCTGTAGACCTTTTCAAGGTGTACAAATACTTAGTATATTATTTTTAATCTCGTAGGGTTCAGCCTGCGTTTGCAATGTAAACGGAAATAATTATATTATTTACGACATCACATTAGAAACCTCAAAAATTACAGTATTTCTCTACTCCATATTGAATGTTATTATGCATATAAACCTTCCTGTTTAATCACTCTATCTATTAAAAAAACCGCATCAAAATCTGTTGCGTAGTTTTAAAGATTTATGCATACATAGGGATATAGGGACAAACAAACAAAGAATGTGACTTTGTTTTATACTATGTAGTGATGCTGGCCCTCGGCGGGAATCGAACCTGCGACCCGCGGAGCTGAAAGCAGGGTCACTACCCACTGCTAACGGGCCAGTCAAAATGTGTCGATTGAAACTTTTATAAAGTATTGATTCCGGGCCTTTGGTATCTATTTGAGACCTAGGTCAATGCAAACGCAACCTAGATAGCGTACTTATTTAGGTCACATGGCAATGCGGTTTTATAACGGCATTTCATCTATGATGCTCTTTGTCTTTGTAAAAAAGTAAATATCTGGGTGACCGAGTCTTGGTCGGTAATTTTACACAAAAAAAAACAGAAAAAAAGAAAAGATAATTATTTAGTTGGGGACCGATCCTAGATTACATTTCTCGAGACTGCCCATTCCCCAAATGACTTTAAGTTTGACAGCGAAAAATTGTGATTGTATTCAACGTAAATTTAAAAAAAATTTTAGAGCCCGTAATCAGGAATAAAACGACTTGTTTTTTTAAATTAATCTAGATCGATTATTCTCCCCCAAAACCCCCTACATGCTGAATTTCAGGAAAATCATTGGAGCCGTTGCCGAGATTCCGAAAAATATATATAAAATTAACTCATTTAAATATTAAAGATATAATTTAAAAAATTTAAAACCAACCCTATTGAATATTATAATTCCCTTTATTTGGGGAAGAGCTGTGATAGCCCAGCGGGGACACTGTGCGACTCTTTCGTCTCTTTCTCTGTCCCAGGTTCAAACTTGCGAGCACCAATGAGATTATCTTTTAAAACTTATACGTCTAATTTATAATTGCAATTTATCACACGCTTCTCGGTGAAGGAAAACATCGTGAGGAAACCTGCATATCTCTGTTTAATTCTGGTGATATGTGTAACCTACTTTGGAGCAGCGTGGTAGGTCTTAGCTCCAACCCAACCAAAAAACGGAGAGAGGACGCCTATGTTCAGCTGTGAGATAATTACAGGCCGTTACTTTACTATTGAGGAACCAAAAATGAAAGTACAAGATGAGGGTAAGGGTTTAATATATAAACTTACATATATAATACCCTCATTTTCGCTTTAATGTTTTTAGAAGAAAGTAACACGTTGGAGTTTGTACAAAAACCATGAGTCATTTAAAGCGTATTTGAATCATCGTTATTATTCTAGATTAGGGATAAGAACGTAAAATATGAGGTATTACAAAAAAGAGAAAGCGAATAAGTGTGTATATATCTATCTCTCTTTTTTATATGTTATTAGACAAAGATGAAGAATACGAGGTTTTTTTCCCCTCTTTATTTGTTGTGACGTTCACTTACAGACCTGTACTCCACTCTCTATGATATGAACTCTATGATTTGAATTCGATTGTGTTCATAAACCACTAATCAAAAACCATAGATATATAGATGAACTATATATTTTTAAACATATAGTTATCCTGCCCTTATCCCACTCTAAGTGGGGTCGGCACAACATGTTATAAATATGCTGTCACATGATTTGGCTGCGTTTTTACGACCGGCCGCCTGCCTGACGTCAACTTATCTTAGTCGTATTTTACGACACCTCGGTAAGAAAGAGGGTGGTCTATTCTACTAAACCGGAAACCACACGGTGGGTCAACTTACCTTAGTCGCCATTTACGACATCTCGGTAAGCAATGAGGGTGGTATATTCTAATCAGCCGGATACCACACGGGGGGGTCGACTTACCTTAGTCGCCTTTTACGACATCTCGGTAGGCAATGAGGGTGGTATATTCTAATCAGCCGGATACCACACGGGGGGTCGACTTACCTTAGTCGCCTTTACGAGCCCTCGGTAAGAAACGAGGGTGGTACAATTCTATTCATCCGGATACCACACGGCAATATATATTTTTAAACATCGAATTCTAAATACTTTTTTTAAATTTCATATTACGTCGAAGGCATTAAAGATTTCAGCCGCTTCATCAATTGCGTAATTTTATGATATTTGTTATTCGAATTTCAAAATTTTATTATCAAACGACCATTAAGTTTTTAAATTTGGAACTTTCACTAATATTTATACACATTCAGCCACTCATCAATTGCGTCACGCTTGTATGCTTATTTTTCTTTTTAATTAATTATCATATTTCTTATTATTCGAATTTCAAAATTTTATTATCAAATAACCATTATGTTTTTAAATTTAGAACTTTGTCTAATAATACGCGTTCAGCCACTCATCAATTGCGTCACACTTGTATACTTATTTTTCTATTTAATTTATTATGATATTTCTTATTGTTCGAATTTCAAAATTTTATTATCAAATGACCATTAAGTTTTTAAATTTAGAACTTTGACTACGCGTTCAACCACTCATCAATTGCGTCATACATCTATATTTTTGTTATTTAAATAAATGCTTACCTTATTAAAAATAAACTCTCTTGGTAACGACATGATATACAAATGTCTGGTGGCGCTGGTAAAGAAATACAAATACACCGACTAAAGTGATCTTCGGATTCCGTAGACTCAAGCCTCAAAATAATTCTTCTTTGACGAACGGCATCCGCCGCTAAATGCATTGGTTTCACGGTATATATCCTTAAGGGAGCCGTTTTAACGTCTTTTATTACACTGCTCAATCGAAAAAACGTATCAAAAACAACTAATTTTACGGTGAAAAACAGAACATTTTCCGGTATCTGTGTATATATTTTATAATATTCGTGTCGCGTTTCCGGACGATCGACCTGCGGAACGTCAGATTCACTAATGACGGAAGGTTTACCGCGCTTGCGCTTTGTCCACGATCAATAATACCATTTTAGGATATTAGTCTGTGAATAATATGATTTTTTTACATAGAGTAATTATATTAAAGTAGAGAAGCTAGCGTCAAATGTACCAAATTAGAACTAATGCAAATATGAATATATTTATCTCTCTTTTTTATACGTGATTCGACAAAGATAAAGTCTATACTTGTCACTACATATTATAAAACAAAGTCGCATTATTTGTCCATATATCCTATGTACGCATAAAACTTTAAAACTGTCTCTCTATTATTTATTGTGATACTCTCACTTACAGGCCTATCTCTTTCTACTCTAGTATAATAATTATATGCTTTTTACATCCATATAAATTCATCATTCTCCCGCCCTTATCCCACTTTAAGTGGGGTCGGCACAATATGCTATTAACACGTTGTCACATAATTTTGCTAAGTATTTTACGACCGACCTGCCGTCAACTTACCTTAGTCGCTTTTTATATTACATAGGTAAAAAAATTTGCGTGGTCTTTTCTTCTCAGTCGGATACCACTAGGTGGATCAACTTACCTTTGTCGCCTTTTACGAAACCTCGGTAAGAAATGAGGGTGATTTATTCTACTCAGCTGGATACCACACGATGGGTCAACTTACCTTTGTCGCATTTTACGACACCTCTGTAAGAAATGAAGGTGGTCTATTCTACTCAGCCGGATACCACAAGGTGGATCAACTTACCTTTGTCGCCTTTTACGAAACCTCGGTAAGAAATAAGGGTGGTCTATTCTACTCAGCCGGATACCACACGATGAGTCAACATAGATTAGTCGCCTTTAACGGGACCTTGGTAAGAAATGAGGGTGGTCTATTCTACTCAGCCGGATACCACACGGTGAAACGTGTTTAAATATATGATATATATTTATTACATCCTAAATCGAATTTCTTATTTCAAGTCCACTTTTATATGTACATTAAACATCCGTTGTTTAAAACATAACTAAAACCTTATCCTAAATATAAGTCTCGTTTGGTCTAGAAGAGCTCCTCCTCCGGGGAGGGATCTAAACAGAAGCCCCTCCCTCTGATCGATGCACCGAGAACAGCTGATGTATCGACCGCGTCGAAGACTTACCTGACCATTTTACTCTAGACTCAAAACGTCCGAAAGGTTCATTTAAAGCTGCCTGTTACTATCCCACTGCTGGGAATAGGCCTCTTCTCTACGTTTTTGGAAAAAAAGATTGGAGCTAAGACCTACCACGCTGCTCCATTTCAAATAAAAATTATTCTTTATTCAAATAAACTTGTAAACAATTGCTTTTGAATCGTCAACTCTACTGCTGGTTCGGAAAGCTGTTCCTACCGAGAATAGCCTAAGAGAAACTCGGAGGTTGCTCTTTTAAAAAAATACAATTCTTAATAATAGTTACGTTTAATCGTTTCTATCTTGTACAGGGTCGAACAATATATCCACGCATTTTTATCGTCTAAATAATCCTCAACAGTATAGTAGGCTTTCTGTATCAGCCTCTCTTTAACAGTGTTTTTAAACTGCTGTAATGGCAAAGCTAAAATTGATTGTGGAATTTTATTATAGCATCTTATACCCAATGATTGGTAGGCTACATATACCCCCAGAATTCTCTAGAGATATGCAGGTTTTACGATGTTTTCCTTCACCGGAAAGCGTGTGATAAATTACAATTATCAATTAGACATAAGTCTTAACAGAAAAACTTATTGGTCTGCCCGGGTTGGAAGCCGTGTCCTCGAAAGAGTCGCACGGTGCTACCGCTGGGCTATCACAGCTTAAAGCCTAAAGCTGCATATGACTGATGCTAAAGTTGCGTATTATAGAACTGCGCGCCTATTTCTATAAATCTATACTAATATATAAAGCTGAAGAGTTTGTTTGAATGCGCTAATCTCAGGAACCATTCGACCGATTTAAAAAATTTGAGTGTAAGTTAGTCCATTTATCGACGAAGGCTATAAGCTATATAACATCACGCTAAGATGAATAGGAGAGGAGCAGCAATAAAAAATATTACGAAAACGGCAAAATTTCAAGCTTTCCTTGCGTGCGCTGAGTATACGGTAAAAGTTATTCAAAAATCTCTTATAATTAACTCACGATATCACATATGGATATCAGAGTATTTAATTAAAATTTTGAACTAAAGTAATAATTAAATTATTTTGCTATAATCAGCAATTAAGTAAAATAGAAAATATATATAATGCTAAATGTAGAGTGGACAATCTGATTTCATACCTGAAACATGCGGAATTCGTAAAAACCTCCTCTGTAAATAATTACATTTTTTTCCGCTTACATTGCAAACGCCGGCTAAACCCTACGAGATTTATGAAAATAATGTACTAAGTATTTGTACATCTTGAAAAGGTCTACAGAAAAGTCCGCGATGGTATATGTCTATCTCTTATGGAAAACCCACAATAGCATTTTTTGTCAGTTACTTTTTACGAAAAATAATCCCATATTTTTTAAGCAATTTTTATACAATACAGCATTAATCCTTATCCAATTAAGTAAATAGCCTTAAATAAATAGTTGATTTAATATAGATTAATATGGCCGTTTACAGCATGTAATTTAAGTGAACATTTTCGGAGATATTACAGATTTAAAATGCCGTGAGGATGCCGCGCTTCGCCCTATAACACTTCGACTTTAGCAGCTATGTCAAATTCAAATTCAAATTCAAAATATTCTTTATTCAAATAAACTTGTAAACAAGTGCTTTTGAATCGTCAACTTTACTGCTGGTTCGGAAAGCTGTTCCTACCGAGAAGAGCCAGCAAGAAACTCGGCGGTTGCTCTTTTAAAAATATAATTCTTAATACTATTTACATTATGTCGTTACTGTCTTGTACAGGTTCAAAGAGAGCTATATCCACACATTCTTATCTTCTAAAAAATCATCAAGAGTATAGTAGGCTTTCTGTATCAGCCTCTTTTTAACAGTGTTTTTAAACTGCTGTAATGGCAGTGCTGAAATTGATTGCGGAATTTTATTATAAAATCTTATACCAAAACCCACAAACGAGTTACGCACTTTTGCAAGGCGCAAAGCAGGAACCGCAAGCTTATGTCGGTTCCTGCTTTGTCTATTGTACACATCACCTATCGTTTTATAATTCTTTATATTTTTATGTACATAAATTAAATTGCTTAAAATATACTGTGAAGCAAATGTAAGAATACCTATTTCCTTAAATTTCTCTCGCAGGGAATCACGCGGTCTTAAATTATAAATGCCACGTATGGCTCTCTTTTGTAAAACAAAAATTTTTTCACTATCCGCGCATTTACCCCATAGCAATATTCCATAGGACATAATGCTATGGAAGTAGGCAAAATAAACAAGTTTTGCTGTTTCAACATCTGTGAATTGTCTTATCTTTCGAACAGCGTAGGCCGCTGAACTCAGTTTCCCTGCAAGAGTTGTTATGTGTGTGCTCCATTGGAGTTTTGTATCCAAGGATACTCCCAAAAATACCGTTGAATTATCTGTTTTTAGTGGCACATTATTTAAAGAGAGCCTATTTGCTGTTTTTGCAGCATTAGGCAATACAAATTCTATACATTTAGTTTTATTTGAGTTCAGTACCAAATTATTTAGCCTGAACCAATGAGCTACTTGCGATAAACCCCTGTTTACTTCGTCAAAATTATCGTCATTTCTATTAACTTTAAAAATTAATGATGTATCATCTGCAAACAGTACAATATCGCAAATATTATGAATAAAATATGGCAAATCATTTATATAAACTAAAAACAGAAACGGACCAAGGATTGATCCTTGAGGCACACCCATAACTAAGGCCGTTCCAGATGACTGCACATCATTAATGCACACTCTTTGAATCCGGCTGTGAAGATACGATGCAACGAGACGAAGTGCATTGTCTTTAATGCCATAATAGCCAAGCTTTAGCAATAAAATTTCGTGTTGAACGCAATCAAATGCTTTGGACAAGTCACAAAATACCCCTATGGCATTTTGTGAGTTCTCCCACGCATCGTAGACATGCTTTAACAACTTCACACCCGCATCCGTTGTAGACCGACCCTTAGTAAACCCATACTGCTCAGGATGAAGTAAATTATTTAAATTAAAATGCTGGAGCAGCTGCTTTAAAATGATTTTCTCAAAAATCTTGCTTAGAGTTGGCAAGACCGAAATGGGTCTATAGTTCTGAGGGTCGCTCTTATCACCGGACTTAAAAAGGGGGATCAATTTACTATGTTTCATTAAATTATATTAATTTCTTATTACATACACATTAAATTATATTAATTAAATTATATTATTATTAATTTCATATCATTATTGTCCCTCTTTCAAGAGTTTGTTTAAAGACATTCTGTAATTAATTGTAAAAATAAAATACATAGGGAAAATGTAAAAGTAAATAAGTAAAAATGTACTATATGAATTTAGATATTCCAAAGATAGCAGGAATTCTTCTTGGTATAGGGAAAGGAAATTGTTTTTCTCCAAATTTAACGCGTGCGGGCCACGGGCAGTAATGAATAAATCAAAACTACTGGATCGATTTTAATCATTTTTTTACACTGACTCACATGGGATATATATTTTATACCCGTGCAAAGCAGGGGCAGGCCGCTAGTGGAAATATAAATAAGACTATCAATTATTATTTCTAAAAACTGTTCATTGCTTAATACGAAGTAAGTATCACCAATTATAAATAATCATCTTAAAATATTGACGTAATTAAAACTCAATTCAAATTTAAAATATTCTTTATTCAAGTTATCTTATAAACAAGTGCTTTTGAATTGTAAACTCTACTGCTGGTTCGGAAAGCTGTTCCTACCGAGAAGAGCCAGCGAGAGACTCGGCGGTTGCTCTATTCAAAATAATAATTATAACTAGTTACAGTTAGTCATTACTATCTCGCACAGAGTTTAGAAGAAGCTATATTCACAAATTCTTATCATCTAAATAAATCTCAACAGTATAGTAGGCTTTCTGTATCAGCCTCTCCTTAACAGTGTTTTTAAACTGCTGTAATGGCAAAGCTAAAATTGCTTGCGGAATGTTATTATAGAATCTTATACCCAGACCCACAAACGACTTACGTACTCTTGCAAGGCGCAAAGCAGGAGCCGCAAGCTTAAGTCAGCCGCTATTTTTTTTTAATAATTATGTATAATTCTATGCACATAAATTAAATTGCTAAATATACTGCGAAGCAAATGTAAGAATACCTATTTATTTAAACTTCTCTCGCAGGCAATCACGCTTTAAATCAAATCAAATTAAAATAATCTTTATTGAAATAAGCTCTTTCAAGCACTTTTGAATCGTCAATTAATATGTTTAATAAAGCTACAACTGGTTCGGAATGTTGCCAGAAAGAAACTCAGCGGTCAATCTTTTAAACATTTTCTATTTTACATTATTAAACCGTAGTATTATATGAAACTGAAAGGATTTTCAAATCCAGGCTTTTTTATCATCCAAATAATCTTTAATTGTTGTAATATGCTTTACGTATAAGCATATCTCTTACACTTAATTTAAACCTTTCTGTAGACTGGTCTAGTAGGTTTAAATTGTAAATATCTGGGTGACCGAGCTTCGCTCGGTAATTTTTTACAAAAAAAAACATAAAAAAAAAGAAAATACAATTTTTTAGTTGGGGATCGATCCTTGGCATTCACATTTGTCGAGGCTGCCCGTTACTCGAATAAGCTACGTCGACTTGACAGTTAATGGCGAAAATTCAATTCAATATAAATGTTAGTGTTTTTTAAAACCCAAAAATAGGGATAAAACATTATTTTTTTTACATAAAACCTAGCTAGATCAATTTTTCTCCCCCAAAACCTCCTACATGCTGAATTTCAGGAAAATCGTTGGGGCCGTTTCCGAGATTCGGAATATATATATATATACAAGATTAATTCATTTAAATATTAAAGATATATATTGTATATATATTTCTTTTTCTGAATCTCGGAAACGGCTCCAACGATTTACATGAAATTTAGCATGTAGAGGGTTTTTGGGGGGAAAAATTGATCTACCTAGGTTTCATTAAAAAAAAAGTCGTTTTATACCTGTTTCCAGGCATTAAAAAAATGCTAAAATGTAGAATTGAATGCAAATAATATTTGAGCCGTCAATTGCAAAGCTATGATAGTCTAATGGTAACGGGCGGATTAAAAAACTTCTAAACCAGAGATCGATTCCAATATGTAACAGTGCTTTAATTTTTTTTTTTGCTTTTTTATCTTTTAAAAAACACTTAACTAATCTTTTAAAAAATCTCGATCACGCAGGTAATCTTTATTATATATCTTTATTTGAGTCTTCGTCGAAACAAGTTTGAGTTTCGGCGGACGTGAAAGACATGACGTCATTGTCAAAACTCTCTCTAAAGTCCAAAGTCTGAGTTTCAGTGGACATCAACATGCTGAACGTATTACTTGGACTCGAGGCAACACTGTCTGTAAACCTTAAGTTAGGTTTCAACAATTCGTACAGACAGAAACAAGTTTGAGTCTCTTTAATACTCAAATCTGGGGACTGAGTCTCCGACGTGATAGTTTCTTTGTTAGACCGACTCAAACCGAACTCTAATGGAGTCGTTTGGGTCTGGATATCGGATAACGAGACCGTGTCAGAGAAAATCGCGTCGCCTTTACTCACATTCGACTTTAAGGATAATAAATCTCCGAACACTGCTTATGTTGATATCGCATTTTTCTTTGTTTTCGCTTGCCAATTTAACATTATTCATTCATTATTATTAAACCGCAGTCTTGTATAAAGCAGAAAGCATTTACAAATCCAGGCATTTTATCATCCAAATAATCTTTAATTGTTATAATATGCTTTACATATAAGCATATCTCTTACACTTAATTTAAACTTTTCTGTAGGCTTAAATTGTAAATGCTACGTATGGCTCTTTGTAGTTATCTTTATTATATATCTTTATTTGAGTCTTCGTCGAAACAAGTTTGAGTTTCGGCGGACGTGAAAGACATGACGTCATTGTCGAAACTCTCTCTAAAGTCCAAAGTCTGAGTTTCAGTGGACGTCAGCACGCTGAACGTATTACTTGGACTCGAGGCAACACTGTCTGTAAACCTTAAGTTAGGTTTCAACAACTCGTACAGACAGAAACACGTTTGAGTCTCTTTAATACTCAAATCTGGGGACTGAGTCTCCGACGTGATAGTTTCTTTGTTAGACCGACTCAAACCAAACTCTAACGGAGTCGTTTGAGTCTGGATATCGGATAACGAGACCGTATCAGAGAAAATCGCGTCGTCTTCACTCAAATTCGACTTTAAGGATAATAAATCTTCGAACATTGTTTGTGTTGATATCTCATCTTTCTTTGACGCTTGCCACGGTGGCAGAGTTACATCGTTTTTGATATGTTTATCTAACTCAAGAGTCTGTGTAGCGAACGACCTTTTAGGACTTTCACAGGTAAATACGATTCTATCGGATTCAAATTTAGCTTTCTTCGCTTCAACATTGTCAATAGATTTCCTTTTATCAGCTTTCCTCTCATTCTTATACTGTTTGTGTACTTCAGGATGTTTTCTAAGCATGTGTATTAACAATTTTTCATTTGTATTGAATTGTTTATCACAAACTTGACATATGTATACAAAGTTGCAGGTTTTTAGATGCCGTTTGAATTCTACATTGTTAGAGAAACATATATTGCACTTGTCACATATAATTTTCTCTCCGTGTACTTTGAATGTGTGCTGGTTAACATTCTTTCTGCCTGGAAAATGTTTATTCTTGCCTGAGTCAATTGAGTAGACGCACTCTGTTATAGGACAATAAAATTGCAAATCTATTGTAAAATCCTTTGATTTGTTATGACATTTAATTAAATGGTACAATAAAGTTGTACGTTTAAGAAAGTTTGTACGACACTCGAACGGGCATGGGTAATATATTTTTGTGTCCATATTGTGTGGAATAATTTTAATTGTCAATTTGTTCTCAGTCAATTCACAGTGTACAATGTTTTCTTTTGAGATGACATCTTGGGATTCAGATTGTTTGGATTCTTTCGATAACCTATTCTGGAACAAAAAGAATATTTATATGTCTCTATATATAACAAGGACATCGTTCGCATTGTATTTAGTTTTAATTAACTACCTTTAATTTATGATATGTTTTTCCTTTACTTAATGAAATTATATTAATAATTATTAATATTTATTATAGTGCTGTGATGGACTAGCGGTGAGACCGTGTGAATCTCTAGAGACGATCATGGGTTCAAACCCGGGCAGACACCAATGAGTTTTTCTATTAAAACTTATGTGTCTATTGATAATTGCAATTTATCACACGCTTTTCGGTGAAGGAAAAACATCGTGAGGAAACCTGCATTTCTCCAGAGAATTCTGGAGATATGTGTAACCTACCAATCCGCATTGGAATCTATCTATCTAATCTCGGGGACGCCTGTCGGTGCAGGGCGGGTGATCAGCTCCTATTCTGGACTATTCCACCCATTTCCCCATGTTGGGACAAGGGTTTCACTGCTGTCCCGACAAATCCCCAGAATTCTCTGAAGATATGCAGGTTCCCTCACAATGTTTACTTTCACTCAACAGCGTGTGACGAATTGCAATTATTAATTAGACACGAATAGAAACATAATAGAACATTTAATAGAAAAACTCAGCAATGGGCTATCACAGCTTTATGGGTCTATATGCTCTAAACCTTTATCATCATCTTCCTGCCCTTATCCTACTCTAAGTGGGGTCGGCGCAAGATGTTATAAACATGCTGTCACATGATTTGGCTGCGTTTTTACGACCGGCCGCCTACCTGACGTCAACTTACCTCAGTCGTATTTTACGACACCTCGGTAAGAAAGAGGGTGGTCTATTCTACTAAACCGGATACCACACGGTGGGTCAACTTACCTTAGTCGCCTTTTACGACACCTCGGTAAGAAATGAGGTTGGTCTATTCTACTCGGCCGGATACCACACGGCGGGTCGACTTACCTTAGTCGTCTTTTACGACACCTCGGTAAGAAAGAGGGTGGTCTATTCTACTAAACCGGATACCACACGGTGGGTCAACTTACCTTAGTCGCCTTTTACGACACCTCGGTAAGAAATTAGGTTGGTCTATTCTACTCGGCCGGATACCACACGGCGGGTCGACTTACCTTAGTCGTCTTTTACGACACCTCGGTAAGAAACGAGGGTGGTGCTATTCTATTCAGCCGGATACCACACGGCTAGCTCTAAACCTTTATGTCCTCTTTTTTTTTAAATTATTCCCTAACCTTCCAACAGTCTGTTTTATGGAGAAAATTGCAGGAATATTGGTTAAATACTTTTAAGTTTATCTTATTTATATTCTATTCAGCCTGATACCACACAGTGTAAATAAACATGAACTCTGTTGAAAATTATTTTGCATACCGCTAGAGCGTTCTTCAGTATAATATCAGATTGGTGACATTTGAGTTTGAAGCTCCTACATCTCATTAGGACATCTTCACATGTTACACAGAGCAGCAACGAAGGATTATCGGACCTATTGACCTGAAAATATAACAAAAAATACTTAACAAAATTTCACAATATAGCAATTGGTGACAAGTGTTTGTATTCACTGCCATTTAGGGTTGCCACCCGTATTATATTATATAGTATATATCCTCCTGCCCTTATCCCACTGTAAGTGGGGTCGGCACAACATGTTATAAACATGCTGTCATATGATTTGGCTGCGTTTTTACGACCGGCCGTCAACAACTGGTATCTGGTATCTGGTTTAGTAGAATAAGCCACCCTCTTTCTTACAGATGTGTCCTAAAATACGACTGAGGTAAGTTGACGTCAGGCAGGCCGCCGGTCGTAAAAACGCAGCAAAATCATTTGACAGCATGTTTATAGCATGTTGTGCCGACTCCACTTAGAGTGGGATAAAGGCAGGAGGAATTAAATTAAAATTAAAAATAATAATAATATAACCTAACCACCAGCAGCTCGGGATATTGCCCTGCTCCCAGCAGACAATTATTTATATTTTTAAATGTTTATTTATTTTTTTATTATTAGAAATATTTTAAAATGTAAGGGGTTGGGATAAAAAGAATTTAAGAATATAATAATATTAATAATGGAGGTAGACTAAAACGCTTTATGTAAAACGTAATGAACGACTATATATTATGTTAATATACTATTATGTTGCTAACACTTTTAATGTCAAATTATAAAGAAGCTACTTCACGTTCAGATTTCAGAAAAGTGCTCTTTCCAAGAAGATCCGGCAAAAAACGGATTAATTTAAGTCTAGCTAAGTGAATAATTAAGGTACCTGGACATTTGTAAGTCTATAAAAATCGTCTACCAGTCCCCATTCAACCATATTTTTCATTTCACCAGACGTTGTTAAACAGCCTCTACAGATTAGTGATAAATCTGCATCAATTAAGTCATTTAAATCCAGTGTAGACATTTTTTTAATACATTTATAAAAATGTTCATGTAAATTTAAATACCTTGGTGAATTCAAAACATGGAATCAATAAAAACAAACAATATTGATAAATGATAACATAGATTATTGATAGTAGCCCATTGACAATATTAGTAGGGCTGAAAATAATCAATTTTATAATAATCGATTATTTTATTATAATAATCGATTTAAAAAAAACAAAACATTGTATTGATACATTTTTTAAGAACCTATTAAAATATTTTGCGAAAAATAAATGTCATCCGCATTCTAGTAACAAATTCAAAAATCTCGACTATCAACGATCAAGTTGAAACTCATTGATTTATTCAATTATGAGTGAACATGAAAATGAAAGGAACTAACTTATAGTTCTTTCTTTTTTAATTCGCGAGTTTTTATATGTACATGTGAAATTCGCTTAAAATGTGTAGGTTGGCTATATTAGTTCAACAACGCGTCTTATCTAAAACAATAACAAAAAAAGAAGATAAGAGAGTAACAATATATAATCCATTTATAATGTTTTGAAAATCGATTATTAAAAATTGATTATAATTATAAAATAATCTATTATTTTTGCACATCCCTAATTTGCATAGAGTTAAATTAAATTTTAAAAAAATTATCTGTGGTTAAATTTGTCTGTGGTTGTGTCATGAGATAAATAAAAACTTATGCAAAATTAAACAACAAACCTAAAATTATTTATTACATGATGATGATTATTAAATATTATACGAATAAACTATACAATTAACCATAATTATATATACCTTAAAGGTGTCTGCTGCATACAGTTTATCTCGTTATGTTTATCTCGTATCTTTCCTACACCGGCAAAAGAATATTTATACAATTTAAAATTATTTTCTAACAGAAATTAATATAGATATTCGCAAATTTGGAGATCATAATGGATGAGCTCAATGTAAAGAAAGAATTCGAAACCAGCCGAGATGTATGTAGGTTGTGTTTAGCTGTAAAGTTTCGTACCTTGGTCATAACTAACACAATTCTGCAGGATGCCTATGAAAGGATTACTAATGTGAGAGTAAGTTTTTAGTTTAATAAGAGTTATATATTTGTGCCGTTTGCAGTTGAGGCCTTGGTGTCAAAGTGCAAATTTTTTAATCGGTTAATTGCCTCATCGGTTGATAAGAGGGCTGGCTCCTTTTCGCACAAAGAATCAGCTTAGCGATTCAGCGCGGAAACGCTGCCAGCATTCTTGGGACCATTCCACGTGGACATGATTTGTATAGTCCTAGCGTGTAAGTAATTCAAGATAGATATAACTTGTACATTGTTGCTGTAAATAAAATACATTTAGTTTAATTAAATTAGATTAGAAATTATTTGTTTAGTACAATACATGGCTTGTTCACTCAAGTGCTACCAACTTAATAAACAAACAAATATATATCCTCCTGCCCTTATCCCACTCTAAGTGGGGTCAGCACAACATGTTATAAACATGCTGTAATATGATTTGGCTGCGTTTTTACGACCAGCCGCCTGTCTGACGTCAACTTACCTTAGTCGCCGTTTACAACACCTCGGTAAGAAATGAGGTTAGTCTATTCTACTTAGCCGGATACCACACGGCGGGTCGACTTACCTTAGTCGCCTTTTACGACACCTCGGTAAGTAATAAGGGTGGTGCTATTCTACTTAGCCAGATACCACACGGCTATTAATAAACAAACAAATATGTGTAATTAATATTAATTTTTGTTTCTCTTTCAGTTAAACACTATTCAAGAACCACAATATGTATGTTATATTTGTTATGCGAGACTGAAGCAGTGCTATCGTTTGATTCAACAAGCGATATCCACAGAGAAACTTTTAAAAGAGGCACTTGTAAATGGTATTGAGGTAAGCCATCATTATCTCTTTAATATTTAAATGAGTTAATCTTGTATGTATATATTGTAATTTATTGTTTTAATTTATTGTTGCTAGCAACACTTCATAATTACCTCTCATCTAGAGTATATAAGTGGTCAGGTCAAAAACAGAGATCTTCTAGGCGACTTACTTCGAGAAAGCGTCCATCCACCCAAACCCCCTAATAGTGGCCGCGGCCAACTATAAGGTGTTCAGGCACCCCAACAAGATTCACAGGCGTCCGAAGACCGTCCTTAACGACCCCGACAATGCTATAACAGCATCCAACAAGATATACACACTACACGCACACAAACAGCGTCTTCGCCGGCGAATACGAGGTCCCCGCTTGCTTGTGTCACGCGGCCGCCGTGACGCAGACTTCTTCCAAGTCATTTATTAGATGCAGCCCTCCAAAAACGCGCCGCCTTAAGCCGAGGTTCGGTCTCGCAGGAGACACCCTTAAGGCGACGCCCCCTGTAGGGCGGGTGCTTGTAATGCACCCGCTTGTATTATCCATTTCTTCTCGGCGATGCTTCCGCGCTCGCCCGTCTTATCGGTGACGCTGTCAAAGCCATTAGGGCTAACAGCATTAGAAATATTCGAGAGAAAAAAAAACAGACATCTCTTTTACGATCGGTAATTGCGTGCGAAGGCTCTGTTAGTTAATCTGTTCACGTCAGCCATTTTGTTTATTTGGTTACAAATGTATTAATTTTGTTTTCTATTTATAAATCCTACTTTGGATCCTAACAATATATATTTTCGGAATTTTGGAAACGGCTCCAACGATTTTCCTGAAATTCAGCATGTAGGGGTTTTGGGGGAGAACGATAGAATTAGATAAGTTTTATTTTAAAAAAAAGTCATTTTAGCCCGGTTTTTAAGCTCCAAATTTTTTTTAAAATTTACGTTGAATACAATCACAATTTTTAGCTGACAAACGTTAAGTCATGGTAGTTTATTTGGGGAACGGGCGATCTAGAGAGGTGCCTGCCCTATTATTTTTTCATTTTTCTTTTCAATTTTTTTTTTAATTTTTTTAAATCTTTTTAAAAATTAGCTGTCACCCAGGTACTTTAATTATTAACTAAATAATTAATAGCATTTACAAAACATTATCATCCTTACCCACAATAAGTGGGCATAACATGTTATAAACATGTCACATGATTTGGCTACGTATTTTACGACCGGCCGCCCGTACTTACGTACGTCGTTTTTTACGACACCTTGGTAAGAAATGAGGGAAGTCTATTCTACTCAACCGGATACCACACGGCTAGTCAACTTACCTTAGTCGCCCTTTACGACACCTTGGTAAGAAATGAGGGAAGTCTATTCTACTCAACCGGATACTACACGGTGGGTCAACTTACCTTAGTCGTCTTTTACGACACCTCGGTAAGAAATGAGGGTGGTCTATTCTACACAACCGGATACCATACAGTACTTGATACTAAATTAGGTGAAAATTAAAATTTCAGATTAGCGAGTTGGCCAAAAGCCAATTATGGAAGCTAAGTACTGCTTCACTAGTTAGTGTGAATCTCAACCCGAGTGATGTTCTAGATATAAAAGAGATTGGTTATGTGAAAGAGGAGATAAAGTGCGAAGAAGATCTCAATATTACAGGACAAGGTGAGTTTGATAGACCAACCTCGACGGTGCTTCCGCGCTCGCCCATCCCACCTTCTAATGCTGTAAAAGCCATTATAGATAACATGAGTGAGTGGCACTAAAATTTTTTGTGGCGCCTTTTGGGTCACCGGTGGCAGGCACTAAATTTGTTCGTAGCACGATGGGAGTCACCGGTGTCTGGCACTAAATTTGTTTGTGGCGGTTTTGGGGTCACCGGTATCGGGCACTATATTTGTTTATGACGCCATTAGGGTCACCGGTGTGTAGCACTAAATTTGTTTGTGGCTCCTTCGCGGTCACCGGTGTGTGGCACTAAATTTGTTTGTGGCGGTTTCGGGGTTACCGGTGTGTGGCACTAAATTTGTTTGTGGCGGTTTCGGGGTCACCGGTGTCGGGCACTAAATTTATTTGTGGCGCTTTCTGGTACACCCGTGTCTACCACTAAATGTATTTATGGTGCCATTGGGGTCACCGATGACAGGCACTAAATTTGTTCGTAGCGCCCAGGAGGTCAACGCTGACTGGCACTAAATTTGTTCGTAGCACTAGCGGGGTCACCGGTGTCTTGCACTAAATTTGTTCGTAGCGCCTTGGAGGTCAACGGTGACAGGCACTGAGTTTTGTTTTGCCAGATTAGCAAGGCATGCATAGTATTCAACATGCTAATGCCTTTTAACTACCTATAAAGAAGAAAGGCGGGGTTAAGCTAGTATAAGATGAAAATGATTTTAGAACTAGAAGATTTAGAAGCAGAAGAGTCAGAAGTGGATACTAAGAACGATATATCCGTATCAGACTCAGAAGATGACGTGCCACTCCAGAAGATCAGCTCCAAAGGAAATAAAGGAACCAAATTGGACAAAGAGAATGAAAAGCAGAATAGTAAAACTATAGGTAAGTTAATCAAATCATACTAAGACTTGAGAGTTGAGGCTGTCTTAAGTTATTTAAAAAGGACTTTGCTAGAACAAAACTGGGGCATAATACCCCAATTTATCGGACGCTCGCTGGAGTTAGGTCCCTGAGGCGGTCAATGCATCTGTTGCTCCCGATGCATCGATTAGCGTAGGGAGGGGCCACTTTTAGAGAGGTCCCGACCCAGAGGTGGCGCACTCTGGGGTTCAGAGTTGCTGGGGGGGATGGGGGCATTGTCTTCATAGGTACCCTGTCCCCGCCACCAGCTGCGTGGTGGAGCACTATCAGGTTTTTAGTCGGTGCGAGTCCGTCATACCCTCCGCTCGTCCCTGTAGGGCAGTGAAAATCCATAATGGGTTTTCCTGACATAAAAAAAGGAAAGAATACCCCAATATCACGGGGACGAGAAGTAGGTATATTGGACTCGCACCGTCTAAAACAATCTGATTGCTTCACCACGCTGCTGGTGGCGGGGACACATTGCCGCCATCCCCAGCAGCAACTCTGTACCTCAGAGTGCGCCACCTCTGGGTTGGGGCCCTTCTAAAAGTGGCCCCTCCCTCCGCTAGACGATGCATCGATCGCCTTGAGGACCTTTAAATGGGCGTCCGATAAAACCGTTCGAGACGCCCAAAGGTCCCCGTACGGCAAACGATGCTCTTGAGCGAGTCGCCTGCGGGATTAGATCTAACAATCCTCCTCCGGGTCTCTCTAACAGTGCCCCTCCCTCCGCTAGACGATGCATTAGCCGCCTCGGAAACGTTTAGCTAGGCGTCCGATAAACCCCGTCTGAAACGCTTAAATGTCCCCGTTAAGGCGGCAAAAGATTGTCTTGAGCGAGCGACCTAAGCACGGCTGCGGGAATTGAATCCAAGAACCCACCTCCGTGTCGGAGCTTCTCTAAAGTGGCCCCTCCCTCCGCTAGACGATGCATTGGGAGCACAAAATGCATTGGCCACCTCGGGGACCCTTAGGTGGGCGTCCGATAAACCCAGTTTGTAGTTTTTAGGTATCCCCTTTTTCTTTTTTACTCTTTTTTTTTGTTGTTTTTTAAGATTAGATATAAATTGTTGGATGAAATCAATTTAGCTAAACTACATATTTTAATCCAATTTCAGAAACAGCGCATCCGATATTATTTCTTTGTATTTATCCACTTTAATTAGCCTTTATTGTAATTAATTATTAATATTAAAAAAGGCAACTTTTGAATTAGTCAGACCAAAAACGATTATTTCGTAACAAAATAATCGATCATTTAAAAATCGTTTTAAAAAAATCGTTTTTTTTCTACTCCATGTTACTCCATAGAGTGGCAATCGATGGTCTTAAGTTAGTCGCCTGCGGTGGATCGGATTCCAAGTTTTTTTTAAAGGTTTTTTTCAACTTGCAATGTATGTATGTGATGGTGGAATCTTGCAAGTTAAATTTGACCCACTTCCTGGTGTCCGATTGAAATGAAATACATACTGGTCCAGTTCCGCAGTAACAATGCATGTTTATGATAAGCATGACCTGATGACAGGATTGGCTCCAGACGAGGGAACTAACGGTTAAAAGTAGGGACATGAAATTTTGTTTTTAACTTTAACATATTCTATACTCTCAACGTTGTCTGAGGAGGCCTGAGTCTTTGATACTACTATAGCATATCTTTCTTTACATACAATCACTGTGAAGTGATGTCAATCTTTTTTTTCCTTTCTGGAGCCTGGAGCCTCCTTTCTGGAGGCTCCAGACTAAGGAACTGCTCAACGGTTAAAAGTTACATGAAATGCTGTTAAAAGCTTTTTTATAAGCCTTTAACTTGTATTCCAGGTAAATTGGAAGCCAAAGAATTACTGTTGGACGAGAAAGAGCAAATGGCCGAGCTTCTAGAAAGGTCTAAATCGCTCAACTACTTAAACTCGCCGTACAAATGTGACTTGTGTTACAAAGGATTCAGAGATCCAACTGCGTTCACCAAACATAAGGACAAACATGAATCGGTAATATGTCGGCTTTTAGTTGCGATTTTTTCGATTTAAATTTTTTTAAATCATTTAATAAATAACAATTAGAATCAAACCTAGCTATATCCAAAATAATTAAAATTCATTAAAATGAAAATTTTGTTTTATGTGTTTAATTCATGGATTTTCGACAAATAAAAAATATTAAACACATATTTAATCATTGTGAATGTAAGTAATATAAATCCTTACGCGTCCTGTAAACTGTAATACAAATATTTAAAATTATCTGAATTTCATTGTGTTTTTAGGATTTAGCTATTTTTGATTTTGATCCCCTAATATGTCAGAACTAACTTTTAGCAGTGACTTCGTTCCCGTGAATTATTTCTCGTGATAGGTTGATAATAGACGGCGCTTTCCAATCTCATCCTATTCCTGTAGAATTAACAGGAGTTCTAAAGCCTACATGTTATAACAGTGTATAAGGAATATTGTGCCAAATTTGATCGATATTGGTTCAGCGGATTCGCGGTGAAAGAGTAACAAACATACATCTATACTCACAAACTTTTACATCTATACTAATACTAATAATATATAAAGCTGAAGAGTTGGTTTGTTTGATTGTTTAATTGATTGATTGTTTGAACGCGCTAATCTCAGGAACTACTGCATCGATTTTGAAAATTCTCTCAACGTAAGATAGTCCATTTATCGAGGAAGGCTATAGGCTATATAACATCACGGTAAGATGAATACGAGAGGAGCAGCAATAAATAATATTGCGAAAACAGCAAAATTGAAAGCTTTCCTTGCGTGCGCTGAGTAAACGGTAATAGTTATTAAAAATCATGTATAACAAAATTGTTCTCTAAAAGTTCTAAATAAAAGTCCGCGATAGCATATGTCGTCTAGCTTTTAAGGTTAACTCACTTTAGCCACTTTTATGGTTATCAAAATACTATATTACGGTTTATATCCTTTAACGCGGTCACGCCGTGTGGTATCCGGCTGAGTAGAATAGACCACCCTTATTTCTTACCAAGGTGTCGTAAAAGGCGACTAAGGTAAGTTGACCCACCGTGTGGTATCCGGATGAGTAGAATAGACCAACCTCATTTCTTACCGAGGTGTCGTAAAAGGCGACTAAGGGAAGTTGATCCACCGTGTGGTATCCGGTTGAGTAAAATAGACCACCTTCTTTCTAACCGAGGAGTCGTAACATACGACTAAGGTAAGTTGACGTCAGGCAGGCGGCCTGTTTGTGATATGTTGTGCCGACCCCACTTAGAGTGGGATAAGGGCAGGAGGATGATGATCCTTTAACGCGGTCGGAGCCTCTGGCGAATGCTAGTATTTTATATTTTCCATACTTTTCTAGAAAAGGTTTCAAATACATAGGTATTTTAAACCTTTTCTAGAAAAGTATATATTGCGTGATAGGTATTTTAAACCTAAGGTAAGGTGTAAGGTAGGTAGATAATTTGTTGTAATCTGCCTACTGAACATAACCTTTTTTTACATATATACCTTTACATATATAGGCCTGCCCCTGCTTCGCACGGGTATAAAATATATATCCCATGTCACTCAGTGTAAAAAAATTATTAAAATCGATCCAGTAGTTTTGATTTATTAAAAAGTGAAAGACAAAAAATGCTATAGTGGGTTATCCATAAGAGATAGACATACACCATCTCGGACTTTTCTGTAGACCTTTTCAAGGTGTACAAATAGTTAGTACATCATTTTGATAAATCTCGTAGGGTTTAGCCTGCGTTTGCAATGTAAGCGGAAAAAAATTTAATTATTTACAGAAACTTCAAAAATTACAGTATTTCTCTACTCCGTATTGAATGTTATTATACATATAAACCTTCCTCTTGAATAACTCTATCTATTAAAAAAAACCGCATCAAAATCTGTTGCGTAGTTTTAAAGTTTTATGCGTACATAGGGATATATGGACAAACAAAGAATGCGACTTTGTTTTATAATATGTAGTGAAGTACCTAAACCTACGGAGTGTAGAGTTGTCGATTCAAAAGCACTTGTTTACAAGTTCTAAAGAGGTAACAAGGTTGGCTGAATGTGCGCATTTACCTAAATTCAATTTCAATTCAAATTCATAAAAATTTTTAACGGTTTTTATTTAACTCAGAAAAGCGGTCGTCTCGAATGCAATATCTGTCATTTGCGATATGGCAGCAAGCAGGCATTGAACTCGCATACCGTCGCGGCGCACTCCCGGCGGTTCGCCTGTACCACGTGCTCACACGTCAGCCTCACCAAGTAAGTGTTGCCAGGATACGGTAGGGATTGACTTAGAGTAGAAAAAATTAATTAATAATAATCGATTTTATCCCTTTCAAAATAATCGATTATTTTTAAAGGTTTATTGTTCTTTTTTAAAAACTTGTCACATTGACAGCGACAATGTTTTTTTTTTATTATTCACTATTTACTATTTGCGGGAGGTTGTATTTGGAACATGTTGTAACATGTTTCATCTTACCAGACATTTTTCTTTCTATCCAGAAACCAAGCTGTGGTCCATGAGAAATGGCACAACGGACACCGCTATCCTTGCAAACTGTGCGACAAACACTTTATGTAAGTAACGTTTTTAATATTAATTAAATTAATAGGTATACAGACAATTTGGCCAAGGTTATTTTTCGTTTTGTGTGTCGTAATTGGGTACAGTCGTTGATCTCTATAATAATAATGTTTATTTTTTCAAAAACTTAAAATAGTTCCTGTGGCTAAAATAGTACGCTGTAAGTGAATGTGTGCGGTGCTAGTTAAGTATGTGGTGGTGTGAGTTTAATTTTACATGTAAGCTCTTATTGGTGGCGGTATATCGTTCCAGCATTTTATAGTGATATTTCGCAATACATTCCCCCACCCTCCGTTATTGCTATAATAGCAGTGAGTTCCAAATTGTAGTAGTGAATGTGTGCAGTGCTAGTTTAGTGTGTGGGTGGTTGCGTCAATTTAATTTTTCAATAAAAGCTGTTATTTCAGCATTTTATACTGATACAGTGACCTGGATATATGAATTTATATTACAGCAAACCGACCAGTTACATGTCGCATATGCGCAAAGTGCACGCTAACTTCAGCGAGCACGTATGCCATAAGTGTGGGGAGAGTTTCGCGGGCAGGCACGGGCTACTTATGCATTTGAGCAAGACACACAAACACGACAGGAAGGTGAGTGTTTATTGCAATGTAAAAGACGATTTAAATCAAAAATGATTTATCTAAGGCGTTCGATTGTGTTCATCATTAGACCCTTGCTAAAATTTAATTATTATGGTGTAAATGACAATGCGCTTCTTGTTATTTTATCTAATCTTAGCGATAGATTACAAAAAGTGTACATTTTTGATGGTAGGTCATTTAGATGTTATGGGTGTCCCACAGGGATGACTCTTGTGTCCATTTCTGTTATTACTATACATAAATCAAAAATGATTTATCTAAGGCGTTCGATTATGTTCATCATTAGATCGTTGTGCTAAAATTAGGTTATTACGTTGTAAATGACAATGCGCTTTTTGTTACTAAATCTTATCTTAGAAATACATTACGAAAACTATACATTTATGATAGTAAGTAATTTGGATGTTATGGGTGTCCCACAGGGGTCAGTCTTGTGTCCACTTCTGTAAATACTATACATAAATGAAAAATTACTTATCTAAGGCGTTCTATTGCGTTCACTATGCGACCTTTTAAGTATATTTATTGGGTTATTTAAGAAATTAAGTTTTTATGGTGTAAATGACAGTGCGCTTCTTTTTATTTTCTCTTATCTTAGCGGTAGATCACAAAAAGTATGCATTTATGGTGGTAGGCCATTTGGATGTCATAGGTGTCCCCCTGGGTTCACTACTATGTCCAATTCTTCTTTTAATATACATAAATAAATGAGATAATTTTTTTCAAAATATTTGTGATATTGTGCTGTTTCCAAACATCTTCTTTTTTTTAAGTAAATCGAAATAAAGTTAACTTTGTCTATATAAACAGTGCCCTCTTTCAAATATCAAACTGGTTGTCAGTAAATAATTTACCTTAAAATACAGATAAAACCAAACTGTTGCTATTCGTCTTAACAAATTTTAGATCAGACATCAACTTGAAGATTAATTAGCAAATATTAAAATTAAAAAATTGAAAATTATGTAACTAGGCAAAGAAACGCCTGATTATAAAATTACTAGAAAAGATCCTTTATATGAAGAAGCGTTGCCCAGAAGTAGAAAATATATGTTGGTGCCTATTTTGTTGGGGTTCAGTGCCCAGCTATACATAACTGGGCGTTCTGATGACCCGTTATAATGAAAAGTGGACTGACCGTTGGATAGCATCTTGTCGGTCAACTACCTCCCGCAAACTCCGAGCTGGACTACCCGCGGCGCCTACGCGTGGCCTTGGCTTGACCAATTTTCAATAAAGGGTATATTCCAGGCGCCCGATATAGAGCCCGATCCCACTTCTGAAAGTTACTGCGAGGAATGTCGCATCCAGTTCCTCACTACAGACGCGTACAAGCTACACTTGCTTTCATCACAGAAACACAAACACACCGTTTGGAAGGACAACGGGTGAGTGAGTTGTGAAAGAGAAAATGTTCTTTGCCCACGCGTGGGATAACAGCCCAATTATTTACAGATCAAAGTGTAAGATATGTAACGCGCTGGTCAGTGGTTTTGATCGTGATAAACATGAGAGAATGCACGCGCGTGAATTGAAGCCTAAAGTAGCTGAGTCGGTTGACGCGACGCCGCCCACCGTGCACATACCTTGCGGGCAGGTGGGTGCACTTTTAATGTATTTCCATAAACTTCTCCCCCATAAAGACTTAAATCAGGGCTTCTTAAACTTTTGTCATTCACGATCCCATTTATGATTGCCAGTTTCTTGACGACCCCATACAAATATAAAACAAAAATAAATTATTATTATTTGATGATTTATCTATTAGGTAAAATTATATTTCACTGGCTCGTTGGATCAGTGACCCTGCCTTCGGCTCCACGGGTCGCGGTTTCGATTCCCGCCGAGGACCAACATTTTCTTTAAAATGAATTTGTCGGTCTTTGAGCCTGGGTGTATATTTGTATTTAAGTATGTATTTAAAATTATATATGTATATATTCACCAGTTGTCTGTCCATAACACAAGTATAAAGTTATTTTGGGGACGGACGTGTGTGTAAGTGTCCCATATATTTATTTATTTATTAAAAATATACATATGAAAATAAATAGTTTTTGAATTCGTTTTGAAACCTATAAAAATCCCTATATTCCGCCAACTCTAGTGGTGTTATAAAATGCTATATATAAATACTAGAGGCCTGCCCTTGCTTCGCACGGGTATAAAATATATATCCCATGTCACTCAGTGTAAAAAAATTATTAAAATCGATCGAGTAGTTTTGATTTATTCATTACTGCCCGTGGCCTGCAAGCGTTAAATTTGGAGAAAAACAATTTCCTCTCCCTATACCAAAACGATTTCCTGCTATCTTTGGAATATCTAAACTCATATAGTACATTTTTACTTATTTACTTTTACATTTTCCCTATATATTTTATTTTTACAATTAATTACAGAATGTATTTAAACAAACTCTTGAAAGAGCGACATACCTGCTACAGTTGAAGTGCTATAGGGCGAAGCGCGGCGTCCTCACGGCATTTTAAATCTGTAATATCTCCGAAAATGTTCACTTAAATTGCATGCTGTAAACGACCATATTGATCTATATTAAATCAACTATTTATTTAAGGTACTTAATTGGATAAGGATTAATGCTGTATTGTATAAAAATTGCTTCAAAAATATGGCATTATTTTTCATAAAAAGTAAATGACAAAAAATGCTATAGTGGGTTATCCATAAGAGATAGACATATACCATCGCGGACTTTTCTGTAGACCTTTTCAAGATGTACAAATACTTACTGCATTATTTTGATAAATCTCATAGGGTTCAGCCTGCGTTTGCAATGTAAGCGGAAAAAAATGTAATTATTTACAGAAACCTTAAAAAATTACAGTATTTCTCTACTCCGTATTGAATGTTATTATACGTACAAACCTTCCTCTGGAATCACTCTATCTATTAAAAAAAACCGCATCAAAATCTTCTGCGTAGTTTTAAAGTTTTATGCGTACATAGGGATATAGGGACTTTGTTTTATAATATGTAGTGATTTGACATTAAAATCTCTAGCGACCGCAGAATTTTGCTACGCGACCCCATTTCGGGTCCTGAAGCCCTGATTTAAATTGTAAATGCCATGTATAGCTGTGGGTTTTTTAATGTTTATGTAATACAAATTTTTTGAACTATAATATTACTAACATAGTTTTAAAAAATATTTACTAACATTATTATGGATCATGTATCTGATGTTAAAAATTAAATAAATAAAATAAAAAAATAGCTATTTTTTGTTATACAAATGAAAATTTATTATCCACGCATTTACCACATAGCAATATTCTATTCTACTAATACAGTAGACGCTTCGCGAGGTATAAGTTTTGTACATATGCCGCGAATACAGAAACCGTGAATATGGAATGCGATAAAATAATAAAAAAAGCAAAAATATGCATGCCAAAAAAATAGCTTACCTGTGCTTTTTTTTAGTTTTTCTTTCTCTTTTCATAATATATGTATAAAAAGAAATAAATAAATAAAAAGTTTGAAATAAAATAAGTTTTTGACTTTACATTTTGATAAGTTACATATTGTCTTTCAGTTTTGGCCAATGGTTTAGAAAATTTAGTAATTTAGTAATTTTTTGAGTAATAATGTAATGAGTGATTTATTGTAGGAGAAAAATCGATCTACCTAGGTTTTATATAAAAAAAAAAACATTTTATCCCTGTTTTTGGGCATTAAAAAATACTAATATTGAATTGAATTTTTTCCATTAACCGAGAAATGAAAATACCTAGGATTGAGCCCCATCTTACCCTTTAATTTTTTCTTTTTTTTTTTTGTAAAAATTTACCGAGCAAGGTTCGGTCACCCAGATATTGATTTTTTATTTTTTTTTATTTTGTAAGATCAATAACGACAAATACATCATACACATTAAATAAACTCATTATTGATATAGACAGTTTTTAGGTAAATGTAACATCAATTACAGATGACGACATGAGCGTTACAGTTGACAAAGTAAAAACATAAAATAACATAAAGGAAAAAACTAAATCATACAAAGATAAGCAAATTCAATACAATACAAAATTAGCTTTCTAAATCTATTGTAGACTAAAATAATTAAGGTATATTGTGGTTAGTTTATATACATACATAATACATATTATACATTTGATACAGAAAGCCTACTATACTATTGAAGATTATTTAGAAGATAAGAATGCGTGGATATAGCTCTCTGTGAACCTGTACAAGATAGTAACGACTGAATGTAAATAGTATTAAGAATCTTAATATTTAAATGAGTTAATCTTGTATATATATATATATATTTTCCGAATCTCGGAAACGGCTCCAACGATTTTCCTGAAATAGCATGTAGGAGGTTTTGGGGGAGAAAAATTGATCTAGCTAGGTTTTATGTAAAAAAAATATTGTTTTATCCCTATTTTTGGGCATTAAAAAACAACCAACATTTATATTGAATTGAAATTTTCGCCATTAACTGTCAAGTCGACGTAGCTTATTCGGTTAGTGGGCAGCCTCGAGAAATGTGAGTGCCAAGGATCGATCCCAACTAAATAATTGTTTTTTCTTTTTTTAAAGTTTTTTTTTGTAAAAAATTACCGAGCGAAGCTCGGTCACCCAGATATTTATATTTTTAAAAGAGCAACCGCCGAGTTTCTTGCTGGCTCTTCTCGGTAGGAACAGCTTTCCGAACCAGCAGTAGAGTTGACGATTCAAAAGCACTTGTTTACAAGTTTATTTGTGTTATATATATCTTGTCTGTGGTTTTGCTTACTTTGTTGTGGAACAAAATATGTCAAGACTTATTTGTCAATGTTAATTATTCTATATAGTCTATTATCTATGATGTAAGTTATGGTCTAGCTACGTAGCTATCAAAGCGTCAGCGCATAATATTTTATGTTTTATTGCAAACATATTAATTTGAATAGAGAATGTTTTGAATTTGAATTCATATATACAAGTGTTAAGGGATAAGTTAAGAAATAATTATCGGGGAGAATATCTGCTGTAAATATTGGATTGAATTAAGTTTTAAATGACACGCCGTGTGGTATCCGGCTGAATAGAATAGTACCACCCTCTTTTCTTACCGAGGTGTCGTAGAAGGCGACTAAGGTAAGGCGACCCGCCGTGTGGTATCCGGCTGAGTAGAATAGTACCACCCTCATTTCTTACCGAGGTGTTGTAAAAGGCGACTAAGGTAAGTTGACTCACCGTGTGGTATCCGGTTTAGTAGAATAGACCACCCTCTTGCTTACAGAGGTGTCGTAAAATACGACTGAGGTAAGTTGACGTCAGGCAGGCGGCCGGTCGTAAAATACGTGGCCAAATCATTTGACAGCATGTTTATAACATGTTGTGCCGACCCCACTTAGAGTGGGATAAGGGCAGGAAGATGACGATGAATTTGAATAAATGGTGATCATTTCCAGTGCAGCAAGAGCTTCACCAGCCGCTCCAGGCTGCATATGCATGTTAAACGCATGCATCTCGGCCAGCGGTATAACAGGAACGTGGTATGCGAGGTTTGCGGCAAATATTGCACGGTGAGTGGCTTTGTGACGATATAGTGGTAGACCAGTGGTTATAATATGACTTATATCAAAATGCGGTCACCCATCCAATTGCTGACTTGAGTGAAAGTTGCTTCACATCACAATCACCCATCTAATTGCTGACTTGACTGAAGTTGCTCAACGATGTGATCACAATACAATTTCAGACTAAAGTTGTGTTACGTCACGGTCACCCATCCAATTGCTGGCTTGACTGAAAGTTGCTTAACCTCACCGTCACGTGTTCACCCATCCAATCACTGACTCGAGTCAAAGTAGCGTAATCACACCTTCACATCGCGGTCACCCATCCAGTCATTAGCTCGAGACAAAGTTGCTTAATTACACCAAATCGCAGGCACCCATCTGAAAGCTGACTTGAGTCGAAGTGACTTAATATCACCATCAACACGTGTTCACCCATCCAATCACTGACTCGAGTCGAAGTGGCTTAATCACACCATCAAATCTCGGTTATGTAGCCAATTAGTGACCCAAGTTAAGGTTTCTTAATCACACGATCACATTATAGTTACTCGATTGACAACATTATATGTAAATAACGTTAGATTCCGTCTTTATAAGAAGGCCATTTTATTCCAACTGTAACAACTGCCCCCCTACCCCTTTCCTAGTCGAACGCCACCCTCCGCTACCACCAGCGCGCCCACACCGGGGAGAGGCCCTACCCCTGCGACAAGTGCACCTCGCGGTTCTCCAGCCGAGAGCACTGGCGGGTCCACCAGCGGGTGCACTCCGGCGAGCGGCCGTACAGTTGCGCGGTCTGCGGCCACAGCTTCTCGCAGAAGCCGGCGCTCAACAGGCACTACATTGTGAGTTAACACCCCCCCCCCTTGATCACTCATCGCCCCCGCACACCACTCGATCCCCAGTACACATAACTACATTTTGAGTTAATACCCCCCCTCTGATCACTCATCGCCCCCTTACACCGCTCAATTCCCAGTACACATCACTACATTGTGAGTTAACCCCCCCCCCTCCTGGCCCCTCATTCCCCCATCAAACTGACTAACTTTCCCCAATACATAAAAAAAATATGCACTTTGACTCCGTAAAAACCTGCACTCTTAGTTACACCCCCAACCACCAAACATCAAATAGTTAGAGGAGGGAAATTCAGTTTTAACTAGGGTGGGCTAACATTCTATTCGAAATAGGGAGAGATTTTCCATGGCAAAGGAAGGGGTAATATTCTATGTCAAAGGGATAAGGGAAATTCTATTCAAAATAAGGAGGGGGGCTAATCTATTCGAAATTAGGGAGGGGAGTGTTCTATTCTTTAAGGGGGAATTATTTTCTTAAAGGGTGAAGGGGGTAATATTGCATTCCAAAGGGGAGAATATTATATGTCAAAGGGCGGGGGGAAATTCTATTTCAAATATGTAATAATCTATTTGAAATTGGGGGGGAAAGTTTTATTATTTAAGGGGGGGGGGGGATTTTTTTGTATTTTAATATTAGTATATCTATCTCTATCAGGTACATACAGGAGCTAAGCCCTACGAATGCCACCTTTGCAACAAAACCTTCACCCAGTCCGCGTCTATGAAGAAACATATACAGCGAGTCCATCTGAAGCAGCCGGCGAACAGGAAGAAAAGTGACGACAGTACAGAAAAAACTAGCTAATATAGAATTAATCCCACTGCTGGGCATACCTACCCCAAGCGATGTGAAAAAATTATCTATTTTTAAATTTTTTTAATTTATTTTTAAAATAATCGATTATTTTTTCATTAAAAAAAAGACAACTCTGAAATAGTCAGAAAAAATAGATTTTTAAATATCGATTATGTCATTACAAAATAATCGATTATTTTTAAAGGCATAAAAATCGATTATTAATTAATCGATTTTTTCTACTCCAAGTCACATCCCTATCTACCCCCCTCTGTTTTCACAACAAGTTGGAGCTAAGACCTACCACGCTGCTCCAATGATTGCTAGGTTATGTATATTAAAGTAATTTCCGTTTGGTATCCGACTGAGTAGAATGGACCACCCTCATTTCTTACCGAGGTGTCGTAAAATACGACTAAGGTAAGTTGACGCCAGGTTCGTAGAATACATAGCCAAATCAGTCAACATGTTTGTAAGATGTTGTGCCTCCTGCCCTTATCCCACTTAGAGTGGGATAAGGGCAGGAGGATGATGACAAAATTAATCCCACTGCTGGGCATACCTACCTCCTGTTTTTGAAAATAAGTTGGAGCTAAGACCTACCACGCTGATCCAAAGTGGATTGGTGGGTTATATATAATATTAAAGTAATTGCCTTGTGGTTTCGGGTTGAGTAGAATAGACCACCCTCATTTCTTACCTCGGTAGAAGGCGGCTCAGGTAAGTTGACCCGCCGTGTAGTATCTGGCTGAGTAGAATAGACCACGTACGTGCGATATATCTCCAAAATTCTCTAAATATATGCAGGTTTCACGATGTTTTCCTTCACCGAAAAGCGTGTGATAAATTGCAATTATCAATTAGACACAATTTTAACAGAAAATTTGGTGCACGGGGTTTGAACTCGCGACCCCTCGAAAGACTCACGTTCTCACCGCTGAGCTATCACAAATATAGTTGAAATAATAATTAAATTAATTAATTTATGTTGTTTTATTTATTCCCCGAATATTAGTTGCACACGTTTATTAAGGGTCAAAATAAAAAATTTATATTGAAAAATTTTAAGAACGCCGTGTGGTGTCCGGCTGAATAGAATAGTACCACCCTCATTTCTTACCGAGGTGTCGTAAAAGGCGACTAAGGTAAGTCGACCCGCCGTGTGGTATCCGGTTTAGTAGAATAGACCACCCTCTTTCTTACCGAGGTGTCGTAAAATACGACAGAGATAAGTTGACGTCAGGCAGGCGGCCGGTCGTAAAAACGTAGCCAAATCATGTGACAGCATGTTAATAACATGTTGTGCCGACCCCACTTAGAGTGGGATAAGGGCACGAAGATGATTGAAAAATTTTAAGAATCTAGGTTCGATTCCGAACTACTTAATTATTTTTATTTTTTTATTTTGATAAAATTAAACCAGGTACTAAATATATTTTAAGGATTAATCATCATCCTCCTGCCCTTATCCCACTCTAAGTGGGGTCGGCACAACATGTTATAAACACGCTGTAACATGATTTGGCTGCGTTTTTACGACCGGCCGCCTGCCTGACGTCAACTTACCTCTGTCGTATTTTACGACACCTCGGTAAGAATGAGGGTGGTCTATTCTACTTAACCGGATACCACACGGTGAGTCAACTTACCTAAGTCGCCTTTTACGACACCTCGGTAAGAAATGAGGGTGGTATATTCTACTCAGCCGGATACCACACGGCGGGTCGACTTACCTTAGTCGCGTTTTACGACACCTCGGTAAGAAATGAGGGTGGTCTATTCTACTCAGCCGGATACCACACGGCGGGTCGAGTTACCTTAGTCGCCTTTTACGACACCTCGGTAAGAAAAGAGGGTGGTACTATTCTATTCAGCCGGATACCACACGGCGTATTTTTTAAGGATTAATATATTTAATTTTTATCGAGGAAGGCTATAGGCTATATAACGTCACGCTAAGATGAATAGGAGGGGAGCAGCAATAATATAATACGAAAACGGCAAAACTTAAAGCTTTTGTTACTTAACTACTTGTATTAATAAAAGTATTCTAAATCAGTTTTATTGCGCCGTGTGGTATCCGGCTGAATAGAATAGTACCACCCTCTTTTCTTACCGAGGTGTCGTAAAAGGCGACTGAGGTAAGTCGACCCGCCGTGTGGTATCCGGCTGAGTAGAATAGACCACCCTCAATCCTTACCGAGGTGTCGTAAAAGGCGATTAAGGTAAGTTGACCCACCGTGTGGTATCCGGTTCAGTAAAAATAGACCACCCTCTTTCTTACCGAGGAGTCGTAAAATACGACTAAGGTAAGTTGATGTCAGGCAGGCGGCCGGTCGTAAAATGCATAGCCAAATCATGTGACAACATGTTTGTAACATGTTGTGCCGACCCCACTTATAGTGGGATAAGGGCAGGAAGATGATGATTCTAAATCAGTTTTATTCTTTTCATAAAAAAATGTAAATATAAAATCAAAGCAAATATCTCTTTCGCTTTCTTTCGTCAAAAATGGCGCGAACGGTTGTGTCAAGATGTTACGTCATGACTTGCTTGCATTACACGGCGCCGTTGTTACATTTATTACAATTTTTAACACATTCTAGCATCAAATAGACATTTGGCGTATAGTAAGTAACGGCCTGTTATTATCCCACTGCTGGGCATAGGCCTCCTCTCTCCATTTTTGGAGAGAAGGGTTGGAGCTAAGACCTACCACGCTGCTCCAATGCGGATTGGTAGGTTACACATATCCCTAGGATTCTCTAGAGATATGCAGGTTTCGTCACGATGTTTTCCTTCACCGAAAAGCGTGTGATAAATTGCAATTATCAATTAGACATATAAATTTTAATAGAAAACGCCGTGTGGTATCCGGCTGAATAGAATAGTACCACCCTCATTTCTTACCGAGGTGTCGTAAAAGGCGACTACGGTAAGTCGACCCGCCGTGTGGTATCCGGCTGAGTAGAATAGACCAACCTCATTTCTTACCGAGGTGTCGTAAAAGGCGACTAAGGTAAGTTGACCCACCGAGTGGTATCCGGTTTAGAAGAATAGACCACCCTCTTTCTTACCGAGGCGTCGTAAAATACGACTGAGGTAAGTTGATGTCAGGCAGGCGGCCGGTCGTAAAAACGCAGCCAAATCATATGACAGCATGTTTATAACATGTTGTGCCGACCCCACTTAGAGTGGGATAAGGGCAGGAAGATGATGATGATATAAATTTTAATAGAAAATCTCATTGGTGTCTGCCCGGGTTCGAACCCATGATCATCTCTAGAGATTCACACGGTCGCACCGCTAGGCCATCACAGCTTTGACATATATTTTTTTATTATTTTTTGTAACTTGAGAGCTGCAACTTTAAATTTAAAAAGCCGCAGGTTGGCGATCCCTGGTCTAATCAAAGTCGCTGGCTAAAACCAGTGTAAATAAAACAAGTTAATATCAAAAAATACTTTATTATTTACACAGTAAATAATCTACAACTAATCTTAAATGTATTATATAATAATTATTGTACATTTACATTTAAAGGCAATCACAATCTCAAATAAGTTCAGTCATCCCACTTCTTTAATCCGTGAGTGGACTGGGGTTTAGGCCCACCACTCCAATACGTATTAAGTTAATTATATAAGAATTATACAGGATGGTACCGATTATACAACAGAATAATATTATAAAGAGGATAAATTTGTATGTATGTTTGTAAAGTTATCACACAAAAACTACTGGACCGATTTCCATAATTCTTTCACTATTGGAAAGCTGCATCTTTACTGAGCAACATAGGCTATATTACATTTTCAAAAAAAAAATAGGGTACTTAATAAAAATGTAATAAGGTGTAAAATAACGCGGATGTCATACTAGTACGACATAATTTTAGCTGCTTACATAAAAAGTTTCACTTAATTTAGTGAAGTAATTTAGTCACAGGAATTATTTTACGTGTATGTGTATATTTTACGTGTGTATGTAATTTTACGTGCATATAGAAGGGTGCATGACCGTACCCGATACCGATTTCGTATGTAATGCATAACCTTGACCAAGAGATAAAATACTAGTGTGAAGGAAACAAAATGCTATTTTTTTCTGTTTTTTTGAACGAGCGCGCCGCGCTATGTCTGTCGACCATTATTAACAAAGCCAATTAAGTTACCAATTAACTTATAATTATTTTGTTCGAAAACACATTTTTTAACTTAAGAAGTTTAAATTATGCCAAAGTTATCTTATACGTTTAAGTGGTCTATGAATTCATTTAATGTCGTATTTTCGGTACCATTTTGTACATCAACAATATAAAGCAAAGCAGTCATTTTTATATATAATTCACATATATATCCTTCTCAAGTGTTCTGCTGTCGTAATAGCATTGCATTGGGGACATATTTTCTTAGCGCGGAGGGATTGAAGCCAGCATACCTGAAAAATAGGATTTTTAATAATAAATATATGTGACACTTACACCCACAGTCGTCCGTCCCCAAAGTGAGTAACTTAATACTTGTGTTATGGACAGACAACTGGTGAATATACATACTAGCGACTTCGGTCGCGTGAACAGTTGTTGTGTGATAGGTTGATAATAGATGGCGCTTTCAATGTCATCCTATTCATGTAGAACTAACAGGATTTGTTTAGCCTGTATGTTATTCCGGTGTATAAGGAATAATTGTGCCAAATTTTATCGATATTAGTCGAGCGGATTCGCCGTGAAAGAGTAACACAAATCCATACACACAAACTTTTGTATTTATAATATTAGTGAGTTACAATAAATAGAAATACATATTGCACGCTTGGTATAAAAGTGACCTAATTCAAAAAAGGTACTTTGTGGTAAATTGCAATAAAATTAAACAACGCCACGATTATTAAAGAGACCCATAACTCGGAAGAGCAAGAAAACGCTAGATTCTGTTATAGTTCGTTAAAATAAGGATAGGCTAAGTCAATTAAGACTAATTTTGAATTAGGTCACTTTGATACTAACCGATATATATATAAAAAACACTCACCTCGCAGTAAACATGCCAGCATTGTATGGAGACTGCCGGCGAGGTGTACTGGCCGAGGCATATTAGACATTTGGCCTGGAAACAAGGCGTGACGTCATTAGAAACAACATGGCGGACATTCCAAGATGGCGGTATCTGAAATCTCTTATAGTTAAATTAGAAACTACTAAGTGACGCCGTGTGGTATCCGACTGAATAGAATAGTACCACCCTCATTTCTTACCGAGGTGTCGTAAAAGGCGACTAAGGTATGTTGACCCACCGTGTGGTATCCGGCTAAGTAGAATAGATCGCCCTCATTTCTTACCGAGTTGTCGTAAAAGGCGACTAAGGTAAGACGACCCGCCGTGTGGTATCCGGCTAAGTAGAATAGATCGCCCTCATTTCTTACCGAGGTGTCGTAAAAGGCGACTAAGATGAGTCGACCCGCCGTGTAGTATCCGGCTAAGTAGAATAGACCACCCTCTTTCTTATCAAGTTGCCGACTAAGGTAAGTTGACGTCAGGCAGGCGGCCGGTCGTAAAAACGCAGCCAAATCATGTGACATCATGTTTATAACATGTTGTGGCGACTCCAATTAGAGTGAGATACGGGCAGGAAGATGATGAAGAAACTAATAAGTTGTTTATCAAGAAAATAATTTCATATAAAATTCAATATGGCGGAATCGCTATTGTATAAGGGTATTTTGACATAGTTTTTTTTTTAATTTTTAAAGCAAGTTATAGTGAAAATTTTAACTTAATTTAAAAAATAGGGCATGCCAAATATAATTTATTTATTTAAATCAAACCCTGTTCAGACACCGATGAGTTTTCTATAAAAACTTATGTATCTAATTGATAAAATTTATTTTATTTTATCCTCTTCCTGCCCTTATTACGCCGTGTGGTATCCGGCTGAATAGAATAGTACCACCCTCTTTTCTTACCGAGGTGTCGTAAAAGGCGACTAAGGTAAGTTGACCCACCGTGTGGTATCCGGTTTAGTAGAATAGACCACCGTCATTCTTACCGAGGTGTCGTAAAATACGACAGAGATAAGTTGACGTCAGGCAGGCGGCCGGTCGTAAAAACGCAGCCAAATCATGTTACATCATGTTTATAACATGTCGTGCCGACCCCACTTAGAGTGGGTTAAGGGCAGGAGGATGATGATGATATATCAAAACGTTTCATCGAAATTTAACAAATAGAGATAATTTTTTAATCATTAGACCTCGACATCAGACGCATAAGGTCGAATGTCGACACAAGACCAAAGACGAATAATGTCTTCAGTTTCTTAAAAAAAAATAAGTTTTTTTAGTCTAATAAGGTAAATTTCATATTAATAGTGTTAGGAATCAAATATACAAGCTTTCGCTAAAATATTAGCAATATTTCATTTAGTATTATCCAATAAAAACGAAAATACTATCCTGATTAGTTTTAGTCTTTTCGCTCTATTGTCATCAAAACACACATCAGACCTTATGCGTCTAAGGTATATTTATAAACTTACTTCTAAAGAGGTATTGTGTTTTCGTTCCAAATCTTTAATTTTCACCTTCAACGCTTGGATCCTAGTCTGGAAAATGAAATAAAAAAAAAATTAATTTAATATTTTCAACGCTTGGATCCTAGTCTGGAAAATGAAATAAAAAAAAAATTAATTTAATATTTTCAACGCTTGGATCCTAGTATGGAAAATGAAATAAAAAAAAAATTAATTTAATATTTTCAACGCTTGGATCCTAGTCTGGAAAATGAAATAAAAAAAAAATTAATTTAATATTTTCAACGCTTGGATCCTAGTCTGGAAAATGAAATAAAAAAAAAATTAATTTAATATTTTCAACGCTTGGATCCTAGTCTGGAAAATGAAATAACAAAAAAAAATTAATTTAATATTTTCAACGCTTGGATCCTAGTCTGGAAATGAAATAAAAAAAAAATTAATTTAATATCAAGCAGACACTTAGCTCATACCAGTCAAGGAATACTGACCAACTAGTAGGGATTTCAAAAATTTTTAGTTTTAGTAGCGGTCACTGAAAATCAGCCTTGGGGCATTGCCTTAAACCGTGCTAAGTAGTGCTCCTTTTTACTTGGTCACATTTTACATAAACGAAGCTTTGCGCCTTGCAAAAGTACGTAAGTCGTTTGTGGGTTTGGGTATAAGATTCTATAATAACATTCCGCAATCAATTTCAGCTTTGCCATTACAGCAGTTTAAAAACACTGTTAAAAAGAGGCTGATAGAAAAAGCTTACTATACTGTTGAGGATTATTTAAACGATAAAAATGCGTGGATATAAATATTGTTCGACCCTGTACAAGATAGAAACATTAAATGTAACTAGTATTAAGAATTATTAAAAGAGCAACCGCCGAGTTTCTTGCTGGCTCTTCTCGGTAGGAACAGCTTTCCGAACCAGCAGTAGAGTTGACGATTCAAAAGCACGCGTTTACAAGTTTATTTGAATAAAGAATATTTTGAATTTGAATTTAAAACATTTGTTAGGTTATTTTTCTATTACGTTATGTTATTGTTTACTCTATTTGTGTGTGTATTTAAGTGTGACAACAGTAAATAAAAGGAATTTGATTTAAAAAAATAATCGATTATTTAAATAAATGATTTTTTTTAAATAATTTATACAGCAAATTCACACATTTGACACATGTGGTCACCGCTTACCAGTAGCCCACCACTCGCCAACGCCTCAACAGTCTTCAGCCAGTCAATACCTCCAATCAAGGCAACACTTACTCCCTGACACCACTGACCATGTGGTCACGATTCAACATCTACACTTCACTCCACATTTGGTCACCATATAACATCTGGTCACCACTCAACGTCTGGTAACCGCTAACCCGAAGACCACCATTAAGCAGGCAACGTTCATATACCTTATACTTACAGGACAAGTCACCATACGTATCACAAAATGCTGTCAACACCAACACTCCATACAAGCACTACACACACTCATTACCACAATCTCTACGATCGTTTCACCCCGAAACCGATGGATAATCAGGAGGATATATGCTCAACTCCAGCTCCAAAATTCTTATATTAGTTCAACACCTATCATTGATCTCTCCTCCAAACACGAATCCCATTTAGAAGACCACGACTTAACATTCAACCATCCCTTACCAGTCACGACCCTCCTCCACCCAATCCCCACGACATAGTACCCAATTCCCACCCAAATACACTCACCTCCTCCAAACACGAATCCCATTTAGAAGACCACGCCTTACCAGTCAAACATCACTCACCAGTCACTACCCATCTCCCCTCACACCCACTTACCACCCTATCCCTACTATATAGTACTCAATCCCCACCCAAATACACACACCTCCAAACACGAATCACATTTAGAAGACCACGAGTTACCCGTCAACAATCCCTCACCAGTCACTACCCAACCCTCACTCCCACTTACCTCCCAATCCCCACTATATAGTACCCAATCCCCACTCAAATACACTCACCTCCTCCAAACACGAATCCCATTTAGTAGACCACGACTTACCAGTCAACCATCCCTCACCAGTCACGACCCTCCTTCTCTCACTCCCACTTACCACTCAATCCCTAGTATATAGTACCCAATCCCCACCCAAATACACTCACCTCATCTTATCACGATTCCCATTTAGAAAACCACGACTTACCAGTCAACCATCCCTTCGCAGTCACTACCCAACCCTCACTCCCGCTAACTACCCAATCCTCACTATATAGTACCCAATCCCCACCCAAATACACTCACCTCCTCCAAACACGAATCCCATTTAGTAGAGACCACTACTTACCAGTCAACAATTCCTCACCAGTTACTACCCAACACCCCTCACACCCACTTAACCCCAATCTCCATCCAAATACACTCACCTCCTCTAAACACGAATCCCATTTAGAAAACCACGACTTACCAGCCAACCATCCCTCCCCAGTCACTACCTAACCCTCACTCCCACTTACCACCCAATCCCCACTACATAGTACCCAATCCCCACTCAAATACACTCACCTCCGCACTAGCCTCCACCAGTCCATTAGGCTTCACGTCACACCTCTCCACCTCACGGTCAGCGTCCCTTCTCTCAGCCTCATCTATTATTGGTAGTTCTGCCTGGAACAGACAGCACCAAGTTAAGGCCAGATACAGGAGTGTAATATTTCTGATAGCCCAGCAGTGAGACTGTGCGGTTCTTTTGAGGGGGTCCGCTTATGGGGACTTTGTATTATAATAGGTATTAATCTTTAAAAATAATAATATTGTAAAATATAAACGGAATATAAAATTTATTTTTGCTGTCTTTTCTATTCAACTCATCCGGATATCACACGACGGATCAACTTACCTTAGTCGCCTTTTACGACACTACGGTAAAGAATAAGGGTGTTCTATTATACTCAGCCGGATACCACACGACAGGTCAACTTACCTTAGTCGCTTTTACGACAACTCGGTAAGGAATGAGGGTGGTCTATTCTACTCAACCAGATACCATACAGTGAGTCAACGTACTTTAATCGCCTTTTACGACATCTCGGTAAGGAATGAGGGTGGTCTATTCTACTCAGCCGGATACCACACGACGTGTCAACTTACCTTAGCCGCCTTTTACGACACCTCGGTAACAAAGAGGGTGGTCTATTCTACTCAACCTGATACCACACGACGGGTCAACTTACCTTAGTCGCCTTTTACGACACCTCGGTAAGAAATGACGGTGGTACTATTCTATACAGATACCACACGGCGTTCGTTCATCCAGGTACTATTTATTTAAATTAATTTGTGTCACCCAGGATGTGAACCCGTGTCCCCATTTGTTATTTTAGAAATACTTGTGACTCCGTACTCACGTCAGGCGCTATCCTAGAAGGAGAGTACTGTGGAGGACCATAGAGCTCCGTATCTTCGTCGCCATCGACAACCTGAAAAAATTAATAAATATATGGGACACTTACACACACGGTCGTCCGTCCCTAAAGTAAGTAACTTAATACTTGTGTTATGGACAGACAACTGGTGAATATATACTTATATTAATAAAAAAATATATATGTTGCCAATAAAGTGGCCTAATTCAAAATTAGGGTTAATTAAGTTACATATATTTTAATCGTAACTAATGTGAGTAACTTATTATGTGTTATGGGTGACAGACAACTGGTGAATATATACATATACTAGCGGCCTGCCCCTGCTTTGCACGGGTATAAAATATATATCCCATGTCAGTCAGTGTAAAAAAAAAGATTAAAATTGATCCAGTAGTTCATTTATTCATTACTGCCCGTGGTCCACACTTAAGATTGAGTAATCACTCAATCTCTCCGGTTAAAAAAAACCGCATCAAAATCTGTTGCGTAGTTTTTAAGTTTTATGCATACATAGGGATATATGGACAAACAAAGAATGCGACTTTGTTTTATAATATGTAGGCCCGAATTGTGAACTTCTCTCAATTTGAGAACCATAAAAATGGTTAAAGTGGGTTATCCTTAAAAACTAGATATATGCTGTCGCGGTCTTTTATTTAGAACTTTTAGAGGGGAACAATTTAGTAATACACGTCTTTTGAATATCTATCTAATTTCGGGGACGCCTGTCGGCGCAGGGCGGGTGGTCAGCTCCTATTCCGGACTATTCCATCCATTTCCCCAGACTTTTGAATAACTATCACCGTTTACTCAACACGCGCAAGGAGCGCTTTAAATTTTGCTGTTTTCGTTATTATTGCTGCTCCTCTCCTATTCATCTTAGCGTGATGTGATATAACCTATAGCCTTCCTCGATAAATGGACTATCTGACACTGATGTAATTTTTCAAATCGGTTCAGTACTTCCTGAGATAAGCGTGTTCAAACAAACAAACTCTTCAGCTTTATATATTAGTGTAGATCTAATCTAATTTCGGGGACGCCTGTCGGTCCAGGGCGGGTCAGCTCCTATTCCGGACTATTCCACTCATATTATTATAGACAGGGGGCACACAAATTTTAGACAGGTTAAAGTGGAGTTGGTTTTCTTCATTTACCAGGGCGTGGTCGGTGGACGCCCGTCTCACGCACGTCCCCGGCCTCGAATCCCCGTCCTGCAACGCCGTAGCCCGCACTCGCCACTCGCCGCACCACTGGTACTCCGCGCCGAAGCCACTCGGCTCATCGTTCTGAAAGGAAATTCAAGCTACTGGCAAACGATACGACAGAAATGGAAAAAATATATAAAATATTTTACAGTTTATACGGGAATAGCAAAAATATATAGAGTTAATGTAAACAAAACCGGCTATACTCACGTATTATTTTATATGATGAGCCCGACTAGTTTCAAGCCCATACGGGGCTCTTATTCATGAGCTCTTTACGCGGCGTTATCGGGCCGGGCTATTATACTGTATTTCTATACATTAATTATGAATACCACTCACGATAGTTTAAATTAAAAAATATATAGAATAAAAAACAAACATAACAACATAGAACAAAATAAATAAAGTACCATTACCAGGAAATAGGAATATGGTATTTGTTTTTAAAGGTTATAATAGGTAAAGAATTTGTAGCTCCGTCAGGCAGCTACAATTATACAGTTTATACGAGAATGGCTAAATATATAAAAAAATCAGTTTATAAAGGAATGGCACAAAATATATTAAAAATATTTGTTTATACAGGAATGGCCATAATTTATAGAATACTCTACAGTTTATACGGGAATAGCAAAAATATATAGAATATTTTACAGTTTATACAGAAATAGCAAAATATATAGCATATTTTACAGTTTATACAGGAATAGCAAAAATATATAGAATATTGTACAGTTTATACAGGAAAAACAAAGATATATAAACCATTTTACAGTTTATACAAAAATCGCTAAATATGTATATAGAATATTTTACAGTTTATACAGATATAGCAAAAATATATGGAATATTTTACAGTTTGTACAGAAATAGCTAAATATATAAAATATTTTACAGTTCATACGGGAATAGCAAAGATATATCGAATATTTTACAGTTTATACGGGAATAGCAAAATATATAGAATAATTTACAGTTTATACGAAAATAGCAAAAATATATAGAATATTTTACAGTTTATACAGGAATGGTTAAATATAAAAAAAAATCTGTTTATAAAGGAATGGCACAAAACATATTAAAAATATTTGTTTATACAGGAATGGCCAAAATTTATAGAATATTTTACAGTTTGTACGGGAATAGCAAAAATATATAGAATATTTTACAGTTTATACGGGAATAGCAAAAATATATAGAATATTTTACAGTTTATACGGGAATAGCAAAAATATATAGAATATTTTACAGTTTATAGGGGAATGACAGAAATATATAGAATATTCTTGGCATTCCTGTATACTGTACAAATGACATTTTTATCAATTAGCATTATATACATATGTGTGTATATGCCACATACATAGGCCGCAACAAATTTGCTAATTCTTATATGATTTCGTATACCTCTACATCAATGCTGCCTTCCTCTGAACTAGTGTCAGGTACATCCTCGTCAAGGTTGGCTCCAGTCCGCTTCAGGCAGCGAAGCGCGTGCCTCTGCAACCTCGACATGGGCAGCGAAGCGTTGCAGACAGGACACTCGCCTTGCTGAGGTGGCGGGCTCCGACGGCGGGCTCGGAGTCGTTTTAGACGATTTGTGTGTACCCTCTGGAATAGTTTATAGACTTTTTTACTCATAGATCAGTTTAAGGTTAATTTATACATATAATAAAATCGTTACGCCGTGTGGTATCCGGCGGAATAGAATAGTACCACCCTGATTTCTTACCGAGGTGTCGTAAAAGGCGACTAAGGTAAGTTCACCCACCATGTGGTATCCGGTTAAGTAGAATAGACCACCCTCTTTCTTACTGAGGTATCGTATAATACAACTAAGGTAAGTTGACGCACCGTGTGGTATCCAGTTAAGTAGAAAAGACCACCCACTTTCTTACCGAGGTGTCGTATAATACAACTAAGGTAAGTTGACCCACCGTGTAGTATCCGGTTATGTAGAATAAACCACCCTCTTTCTTACCGACGTGTCGTAAAATACGACTAAGGTAAGTTGACCAACCTCAAGTAGACTATATTACATTTTCGAAAAAAATAGGTATTCGTTATAAAAATGTAATAAGATGTAAAAAATTAGTCATAAAAATCTGTAATTGCATGTGCTGCGGAAACTATTTATGAAAGAACAAAAAATGTTCCAAAAAATGTTCTACGGTATTATAAAACAGATAAATATCTAAAAAAAAGTCTGCGATAACGTATATCCAACAACTATAGTTATGCCAATACAACTAAAGGAAGAAACCTAAGTGATTTTTGAATTTAAACTATCGTGAGTGGAATTCATAATTAATGTATATAACGCCGCGTAAAGAGCTCATGAATAAGAGCCCCGTATGGGCTTTGAAACTAGTCGGGCTCATCCGATACACGTGAGTATAGCCGGTTTCTATACATTAATTATGAAACCTAAGTGAAATAAAAATTTATGTTAACAAAAATAAATCTATAGTCCCACTTAGTAGAATCTCCACTGCCATGAGACAGGCGTGTAAACAGGTGAAACTGCAGGATATCATTAGGATAATTATAATTTATATACCCCCTACACTTACACTGTAAGTGGGGTAGCCTAGGTTTGGCTAGCTGCTTTACAATCGGGTGCCTGCCTGATGTCAACTTACCTTAATCTCATTTTAAGACACCTCGGTAAGAAGGATGATGGTATAATCTATTCAACCAAATACCACATGGTGGGTCAACTTACTTTAGTCGCCTTTTACGACAACTCAGTAAGAAAGTGGGAGACCTCAGTAAGAAATGAGGGTGGTTTATTCTACTCAGCCGGATACCACACGGCGGCTCAACTTGCCTTATTCGCCTTTTACGACAACTCGGTAAGAAAGAGGGAGACCTTGGTAAGAAATGAGGGTGGTTTATTCTACTCAGCCCGATACCACACGGCGGCTCAACTTGCCTTATTCTCCCTTTACGACAACTCGGTAAGAAAGAGGGAGACCTCCGTAAGAAATGAGGGAGGTTTATTCTACTCAGCCAGATACCACACGGCGGCCCAACTTGCCTTATTCGCCTTTTACAACAACTCGGTAAGAAAGTGGGAGACCTCGGTAAGAAGTGAGGGTGGTTTATTCTACTCAGCCAGATACCACACGGCGGGTCAACTTGTCTTATTCGTCTGTTACGATACCTCGTTAAGAAATGACGGTGGTCTAATATACTCAGCCGGATACCACATAGCTACTTATAAATCTTTTTTCTAAATTCAAAGAAAAATTTAAGATTTTTTTTCATCAATGGTTTAGTAAGTATCAAGATTACTTACATTAATACTTTTCAATCTTCTACCAGCTTAAGATTGTATAGAATAAAAATAAACAAAGCTCTTTAGAAAAAGTTTGTTTACATTTTTTTATTTACCTGATAAACGTCGCTTCCCAAACAGCCAGTGACATCGACTTCTTCTTGTACTTCTACACTAGAACTAGATCCCGCTATAGGTACAGCATTCGAACTACCCGGACTATTTACACTAAGTTTCCTTTTAGAACCACCTGAAGAAAGTTTATTTAAACGTTCAACTTCTAACGACATATGACTTTCTAATTCACCATGCCTAACCGTGCAGCTGCATACTGGACAATTAGGTAATTCGGAAACTTTCTTACGATTTCTTACGCCATTTAAAATAACACTATCATCGTACGAAGTGAAATTTGAATTTGGAATGTTGTTCGAACTCCCTTCCATGTTGTACATCACTACGGGAAGCATTTCAAATGTTGTTGTTGTTATAAATCTAAAAACATCACGGTGTTGGTCCAATTAAATTGTTGTTTCACTGTTTAGCACTGTTAATGAAACTTATATTGTACTATACGAACTCGTCTTGTTGACACCGCTGTCATTATTTGTGTAATTTATACAAATTACTTGATACGAAACAATAATAAATAATGCGTTATGTATTTTTTTTATGACTTGAAAATTGACATTGACTGATGACACTCGATTGTGACAGATTGCTGTCATTTCTTTTTAGTTTATGGTAATTTTTGTGGCATGTGTATTTAAAAACTTTATGTATAGGGCTGTGTTCATACAAATTTAAATTTAGAATTTAAAAATTCAAATTCAAATCATTCTTAATTCAAATTGGCCTTTATAAGCACTTTTAAATTGTCAGATTTCAATGAAGCTACGACTGGTTCGGAAAGGTGCTCTTACAGAGAAGTACCATGAAGAAAGTCAGCGGTCACTCTTTACAAAAATAAATATTTCAATAATATATTTATAATTGTTAACAAATCAAAATTACCAATATAATGCGTAGCTGGTCGCAATTTCAGTCCAAGCTTTCTTACTATTAACGTTTAATTAGCAACAACAGTATAATTAGCTTTAAGAATAAGTGTATTTTTAATTTCTTTTTTGAACTTTTATACATGCAAGTGAATAAGGCAAGATGCAGGCTTGACAAAAAGAAGACTACATTTAGAAAAAAAACCTTAAAGAAACAATTTATGTACATAACATTTTAATAAAAACAATATTTCAGTTACATTTATTTAAATATTATATGAATACTAGTAGTACAACCGATAACGTTCACATCAATTTATGTTAAATATGCATTGGTATTTTATTTATTTCCTTTGAGGAAAAGTGGGATTATACCTAGTTGTCTTTACTCTAATAAATAGGGTAGATAATAATCTACACTATTTAGACTGATATACAAACTTTAATGATTTTAATGCCGTCAATCATCGGATTAACCGTGACAGCGTAACATGTGACAAAATTGCATATTTAGTATGGATTAAAAGTCAAACCTATGATGTCTAAAACTAATTTATAGAATTAGGCGTTACTTTGCGAAGATCCATAATACAAAAGTAGAGCAGAGTAAGAGTAGTAAAATTATTTTGGGGTGCCAAAGTGGTCGGCCTCCTCGTGGCGCACCCTGGGCAAGCTTAGTCTTGGCGAACGGACCACTGAGGGGTGGCCAATCCAGTTGTCCCTCTGATTAGCAGAGGGCAATCTGGACGGGCCGGGGACTTCGGGGGGGTTGGGGTGAAGTCCCTAATGAGCGACGGGTCCAGTTGGGCTTACTCTAAGTCTGGCTGGACATGGTTACGGCCACCGTCGGCGAAACCCGGAAGCCCAGCAATGGGAACGGGGACCTTCGGGTTGCGAGGAAGAAAACCTCTACCCGAAAAAAATTACCCGGTGGGGGCGGAAACGCCCACCAAGGCGTTTGGGCCCCTACTTGGGGCGCGATCTCTCCCTGTCGACCGTGACATAGCAAACACGGTGGGCAGGGAGCGATCGTGGGCAGCGATGGCCTCCTTTAGCTCTGCGGAGGGGGGCGGAGGGAGGCGGCGGAGCGGTTCCACGAACTGTTGTTCTGGATCCAATCTGCTGCTGGTGAGTCCAGGTGTTAGTGACTCGCCCAAGCCCATCGTCTGCCGCCCTAACTGGGGACCTTCGGGTGTTCCGAACGGGGTACATCGGACACCTGGCTTACAGGTCCCCGAGGCGGTCGGTGCATCTGGTGCTCCCGATGCACTGGTTAGCGGAGGGGGGTTTCTCTTTCGAGGGGCCCCTACCTGGAGGTGTTTATTCTCTGGGATCAGAGCTGTCGGCGGGATGGGGGCAAAATGTACAATGATACCCTGTCCTTGCCATTGGCAGCGTGGTGGAGCACACAGGTCGTTTTAGTCGGTGCGAGTCCGACATAACCGCCGCCTGTCCCCGTCGGGCGGCGGTACCCATAAGGGGTTTTTTCCTGTATAATAAAAAAAAAAAAGTAAAATTATTTTGCTATTACTTTTGTATGTCTACAACTTTTATTTAACCCTTAATAGGGCAGAGGTAAAATTTACTGAAATTTTTATTTTTATATCTTTATTTATACTTCTAATAGGCGTCGTTTTAACATTTATCATAAAAAAATAAAAATATATAATCAGAAGTACGCGAAAATTCGGTGGTAACCATTTTACCATTGCCCGTTTATGTTATGGTCTTGGTGGTAATTATTTGACCTTAGCCCGTTATGCTAATGACTAAAGCTGCTACCGTATAAAGTCTCTCCTTCTTCTGGAGCAAAGTAAAAGCTTTTGAAGCACGGAGTAGGACATAAAACTACGGTGCAGACATTGCAAATAATCCTAGATCGTTTTTGACTATCTTTCGTACTGCAAAATCGACCTCCACATGTTCACAGTATATATTAGGGATAGTCATCTCTCTCCAAGAATCGTCTTTCTGTGTTCGTTGATTTTTTTTCGAATTGACTATGCTGTTAGTCGTTTTGGTGGCTTTTACAGCGTCACCGGCCGGGACGGGCGAGCGCAGAAGCATCGTCGAAGTTGTGAAATGCGTAGAGTAGAGCGCAGAAGCTCTACTGGCGTCGGGGAACGTTGTCCTAAAGGTGCCTCCTGTGAGGCCGGATCGTGGCTTAGGGCGACGTGTAGTGGAAGGCTAATAGTATGACGATTAGTCATTATGGCATCGGGAGTATGGCGACTAACCACAACTGACCGATGTCAGAAAACTAGGACCTCATCTTTGGCGGCGAAGACGCTGTTTGCGTGTATTATGTCTGTGCTTGCGATTGTTCAGGGTTATGCAGGACGCATTTTGGAAGTCCATATTTTCGGTGAGTCGGCCTAACAGGGATGTAAGTGGAAGCCACTGTTATAAGTGGGTTCTCGTGAACCTCGACTTTCTCAAAGTAAGACTTCGAAAAGCGCTTAAAAAGATGAGCAATGGTGGGGTGGTCGAGGTATCTATGGAGGTCAACATTCCGTATGAACCTTGGACAACCAGTAGCTGTTCGCAGAATCGATCTGCAGTCTTTGGAGCGTGTGTTCGTTTGACCATATATACAGATTTTGGGTTTAGAGCTGTTGTTAAAACTTTTACAAGTTGAGTGAAGAAACAACGGCTTTAGTTTTATACATGAACTTTTTGCAAATCGCTTTGCTAGATTTTTTGGCAGGAGTACGCTATAGTCCAAAAGTAGTTCGCCTGAGACTCTTTCGTCGCTAGTTTCAATAGCGGAAAGCTCATCTTCAAGAATACAGGCTATATAACTTTCAGATAGAGTATTTTTTTCTTCGACATGCTCCTAAAGTATCAAGTACATGAACGAGTAGAGGTAACTATATTACCACCAAATGCTACTATCTTGTTGTAGCTGAGCAATGGTAACAGTTTTACCACCAAGTTTGTGAAAATTTTTCAATTAGTACGAGTTTCATTTCAAAAATTATTTTACGAGTCATGCACGATCATAATAATCAATTATCCTACCAAATATCACAAAAGCATTTACCGGAATCTTAGTAGAACAAAATTTCATTTTTTTCGCGACGAACACTCCCGATTACGAAAAAAGGTCGTTATTTTTTTTTGAATGTCAGTAGTTAGTAAACCTTTACAAATACCGTAATTGCCAGTACTAAAAAAAGTTTAAGGGGTCTTCATACATTAGAAATATTTAATGTTTTTAATAGTACATAGAACGGCTTATGATCTATGGTAAAAAAACTTAGGTGGTAAACAATTGTCCCTTGCCCTATTAAGGGTTAAAATAAATAAAGCATAATTATTTCATAATTGTAGCTTCAGAGTATTCTTCCACCTTAGTCATTAGTTTCAGCACTAACAAGAGTTTCTACACCATCACCACCATCAGGCTGAAACAACAAATATTTTATCATAATTTATAAAATAAGGCGTTAGTTTGCAGTGGTCAATAATACAAAAGTAATGAAAATATTATTTTGCTGTAATCGTAAATGTAGAGTGTACTATTCGTTCTCATACCTGATACATGCTGAATTTGTAAAAACTCATGCACTACCCGTCACTAATAACACAACAATACACAAGCACTGCAAACATTCACCACCACAATTTCAACAATTGTTTCGCCCCGTAACCGAAGCGTCGTCAGGAGATAGATTCACCAACTCCAACACGCTTTGCAATTTTGTCATGGAGTCTATCTCCTGATGATGCTTCGTGCCTCCCTGATGATGCTGAAAACTAAGAAACATATGGAAAAGTGAAAATAAATACAGAACGGCAAAAATCACCCCAATATCTGCGACCGTCAAAGGTGGCTCGTCTTCTCTCAGAACAGTTTCTCCGTCCAGTTTCTTAAGACCTGGTAATCTTCTTGCAGCTTCTGAACGCCAAACTTCCAACTCACATCCATCATAAAGAGGATTCCCAACAAAAAGAAGATCATCGAGATTTGGTAGCTCCTATAAAAAGCTCAAAAATATAAATTTAATTTTGTAAATTGAGCTGTGATAGCCTAACAATGATACCGTATGACTCTATCAAGGGGATCACGGGTTCTAACCCCGGGCAAGAACCAATGAGTTTTTTTCTATTTAAACTAATGTGTCTTATTGATAACTGCAATTTATCACGCGATTTTGGGTGAAGTAAGTCATCGTAAGGTAACCTGCATATCTCTATAGAATTCAAGGGGATATGTGTAACCTACCAATCCCCATTGAAGCAGCGTGTTAGGTCTTAGCTCCAATCCTTCTCCCCAGAAACGGAGGAGGGATACCTACGCCCCGCAGTGTGATAGTAACAGGGCATTATTTTTACACTTTTATCTACTTTTGTAAATTGATAATATTATTTGAAATTCTTAGTCACATCATATAAAATTCATTCAAAATTCATAATGATTCAGTAATTTAGATACTTTACTTGAAGTTTAATAAACTCACTCCATTCCTTGACTAAATTGTTACTCATATAGAGAACTTTTAAATTTCGTAATACATGTATGCCCTTCAGCTTCTCTATCAAGTTGTAAGAAACCCAAAGTTCTTCTAAAGTATCCGCCAAACACTCCTGTGCAATAATTAAAGACAATTTAGTTAGTTACATTTTGAATTCAGAGGGTAATAAGAACGGTCGATTAGTTATTAAAAAAAATCATTAAACAGACCTAATACCAAAACCTCCTATGCAATCGACACTCAATATTTTATATCAATAACGTGTAATGGATTTCATTAACGATCCACCGTGTGGTATCCGGCTGAATAGAATAGACCACCCTCATTCTAATCAAGGCGTCGTAAAAGGTGACTAAGTTAAATTGACCCGCTTTGTGGTATCCGATTGCGTAGAATAGACCACCCTCTTACCTACTGAAGTGTAGTAAATGGCGACAAGTTAAGTTGACGTAACCGAATCATATCACAACACGTATATAACATGTTGTACCTACCGCACTTAGAATGGGATAAGGATGATGATGAATCCATTAGTAACTTGAGATCTAAAATGAAAATCAGCGAAAATCTTGCGTCATTTTCTCCACCATAATCTTCAAAAGTTCATCACACATATATTAATACAAAATTTAGTATACGTACCATACCAGCAAAAGACTTTATGTAATTTCTCCCAAGGGACAATATACGTAACTTCTTTAAACTATTTAACGACGTTACTTTTTCTATCATATTTGTCGACAAACTCAGTTTTCTGGAATTTGAAATTGTTATTAAATGCCCTATATACCTAATGAAAAGATTTAATACAATTAAAAGCACTTACTCGCAATTAACAAGACAAGATAATGAATTATCCATTTTTTCTATAGGTGGCCATTGGAAAACTAAACTAACTTCTGTAGCAGTCGCAGCGTGTTGTCCAGTTTTTTCTTCCCAACGTTTTATAGCTTCTTTAATAGTAGTAGCTTTGGCCATTTTTAATATAGTCCCCTCTGATGAGTTATTTTTATTTAATTATTTAAATTATTTTCGAATACTGCGCTAGCAACGATATCGATAAAACAAGAAGCAACACTACGGATATTGATGGTGACAATATTACTGTTATTATTTCTTAAAATTAATTATTGAGACGAAATAATTATATTGATAATAATTATAATTAAATTATAATTATTATCAATTAATTAATATTAAATTTTTTAAAGATTTTGAATTGTTGTAAAAATTTTCGGCAATATAAACAAATAAAAATGGTTTACAATTGTTAAACAAGAACAAATAAAATAAATATTAATTACATTACTTAATGACGACTGTTTTGTTATTGATAAGAAAAATTGAATTTTCCTGTATCAGTCAATAATACTTAAATAAGCACAATATTATTGTATCCCATAGACAATTTATGTTTACAGCTTATCTGTGGTGCTACTTATGTACAGAATAGCTACGCAATCCTTATCGTAGTTCACGAAATGGCGGATTAGTTTATTATATATAACATATTTTCAATAGATTTCTTATGTTAACATTCATCGTGTATCTAATTTCTCATTATTGCCTTTTTGGTATGTCCTGTCAAATTGACATAATCAATTTTTTTGAATAGCCATAGTTCCTAATTTTTTCTTTTAATGTTATTTTTTTAATTTAAAAAAAAAACAAACGCCAACCTTTTGAAATTGGTTTCAACATTGAAGTTACATTGTTGATAGTAATAATTGGTTTTTTGTTTCGTTTCTCGTAATCTATATACTAAACAAGGCACGCCCAATATGCATAAAGTAACATGGTGTGCCAATCAATAATTTACACATTTACTCCCTATGTCAGACTCTAAGCCCAGGGTTAGTTTAAAAAAAAAATGTTTAATTTCCCGCTTTTTTCAATTCATTTAAAAAAATAAATATGTGTATTAAACATTTCAGAAATTTAGCTTATAAAGCGCGAAAGTAATTTAATTATTATTAAAGAACTGATTATATATAGATGAATAAAAATGACGTCGATAAAAGTAAGAAAAGTGAACGTAGTGCCAATACCTAAAATAAAAGTAAGTGAATAACATGAATTTTACTTTGTTAAATACTTATAAATTGTATGCAACAAAATACAACAACATTAAAAGAAAATATATGTAATCATTAATGTTGAGTGCAGTGAATGTGAATTTTGAGTGTTCTTATACCTGAAATATGCAGAATTTGTAAAAACTCATGCACAAGGACTGTACAAATTGATTTAATTGATTAATCAATAATTACTGTGCAATTTTGTTGTGGAGTATCTCCTAAAATTGTTGAGATTGTGGTGGTCTGTGTGGTGTGCAATGCTTATGTATTATTGTGTTATTGTAGTGCATGAGTTTACAAATTCTGCATATATTTGATATGAGAACGGATAGTAGCAAATATAAAATTAAATAAAAGAGGCCTATATTGCTAGTATATAATGCTATTAGTACATACAGAATACTATTATGCCTATATTGCCTTCTACTACTTTTAATGACTGGCCCTTTAGAGCAGTGGGTAGTGACCCTGCCTTCAGCTCAGCGGGTCGCGGGTTTGATTCCCGCCGAGGGCTAACATTTTCTATAAATGAATTTGTTGGTCTTTGAGCCTGGGTGTATTTGTATTTAAGTATGTTTTTAAAAATATATAAGTATATATTAACCAGTTGTCTGTCCATAACACAAGTATTAAGTTACTTACTTTGGGGACGGACGACCGTGTGTGTAAGTGGCCCATATATTTATATTTATTTATTTAATTCCTGTATTAAATATATGGAATGTACTATACATTTAGCATTTCATATATATTTTCAATACATTTTGTATTATGGACCTCAGCAAAGTAACACTTAATTATATAAATGATATCCACTTTTTGTTATAGAAAGAGAAAATTGAAGATTTGCCAGAAGAGTCTGTGGCTTGTAAGATATGCTCAAAGGGCTTTTTGACTGAAGTGGCTTTGAAGAATCATGCGAGGATGGATCATTTCGACCAGTTCATGGCTGGGGAGGATCTGTGCGTCAAGCCATTTATAGGAAATGTAGGTATAAGTGATTGACCAGAGTGACCAGTGATTCTCAACCTTTTTTTTGTTGCGGAACATATTTAACGATTTCAATATTTGGCGGCAAACAAAGAAAAAGATAAAAATTATTTACTTACACTGCATAAATAGTTTATGACAAAAAATTTTAAATATACGAAATAAACTAATATATACTTCAATAATAACTAAACGTAATAACTAATGGGATTAATTACAAGCTAATAATAAAAATATTTTTCTTTTTAAATGATATAATTAAATAATATTAACATTATTATATATTTGCAAAATTTGGCGGCACACTTTTGAAATTTGGCGGATATTCTATGAAAAAGTATATTATTGCCTGGCTAATATTATGATTGACCCGTTGGCGCAGTGGGTAGTGACCCTGCCTTCAGCTCCGCGGGTCACGGGTTCGAATCCCGCTTAGGGCCAACATTTTCTATCAATGAATTTTTGGGTCTTCGGGTCTGTATATTTGTATTTAAGTATGTATGTAAAAAATATATAAGTATATATTCACCAGTTGTCTGTCCATAACACAAGTAAGTAACTTTACTTTGGGGATGGATGACCATGTGTGTAAGTATTCCATATATTTATTTATTATTATTTAAATTAATACAAAGAAACTTAATCCTTATACTTATCATATGTACTGAGGTTAATTTAATACTTTAACGCTATTCCAAGTATAACCTAAAAATACCGACAGTACTTTATACAATTTTAATAGTACTTATAACACTAATATTTGTATTAGCAATAGCGGTAGCAGTAGCAGATTGAATCACTGTGACCACAATTAATAATAATAATGGAATGAATGTTATTCAAATACCAGTCCAAATTTTAACACCCTTACAATAGCATTACAGATTTGTACATAATATTTGACCTCTATGGCGCAATGGTTAGTGTAATTACTAATAGCTGTTGTTCTAGAGCTTTTTGTATTGAATGTGGAAGAGCGGGGATCATATCATGTTCATTCAAATTACATGCTGTAAAAGGCCATATTGATCTATATTAAATCAACAATGTATTTAAGGTATTTAATTGGATAAGGATTAATGCTGTTATTATAGAATGTCTTTAAACAAACTCTTGAAAGAGGGACATAGCTGCTAAAGTCGAAGTGTTATAGGGCGAAGTGCGGCGTCTTCACGGCATTTTAAATCTATAATATCTCCGAAAATGTTCACTTAAATTACATGCTGTAAACGGCCATATTGATCTATATTAAATCAACAATGTATTTAAGGTATTTAATTGGATAAGGATTAATGCTGTATTGTATAAAAATTGCTTAAAAAATAAGGCATTATTTTTTCGTAAAAACTAAATGACAAAAAATGCTATCGTGGGTCCCACGATAGCATTTTTTGTCATTTACTTAATTGGATAAGGATTAATGCTGTATTGTATAAAAATTGCTTAAAAAATAAGGCATTATTTTTCGTAAAAAATAAATGTCAAAAAATGCTATAGTGGGTTATCCATAAGAGATAGACATATACCATCGCGGACTTTTCTGTAGACCTTCTCAAGGTGTACATATACTTAGTACATCATTTTGATAAATCTCGTAGGGTTTAGCCTGTGTTTGCAATGTAAGCGGAAAAAAGTGTAATTAATTACGATATTTATTACAAATCTCAAAAATTACAATATTTCTCTACTCCATATTGAATGGTATTATACATATAAACCTTCCTCTTGAATCACTCTATCTATTTAAAAAAAAACCGCATAAAAATCTGTTGCGAGTTTTAAAGAAATAAGCATACATAGGGATATATGGATAAACAAAGAATGTGACTTTGTTTTATACTATGTAGTGATTTTATTTTAATAGTCCCAGGTTTGATTCCCAATATAAGCGATTTATAATTGCTTTTATATCTCTTGTCTGGCTGGAGACCAGCTTTATTCTCAGCCAACACTATAAATCTATTTAATTTGAAAATACGGAACGACATGTATTGTCTCAGAAACGCAAGTTTACTGAAGACGAAGAAGTGGATATAAAATGTAAAACTGATGAGCTCATATCTTCGATGCAGCCCACGAAGATAACGAGCCTCGCGTCGAACGACGTCAGCTATATCATCATAAAGGCGGATGGTGAAAGGGTGGTGAAGAAATGGAAGAACCCAAAGCCTAAGGTAAAAAGATTGTAGGTTTTTTCTAGTGCAGGGCTGGTGGTATGACTGTGACTAGTCATCACGCTGTTGTATGAAGCTCTACTAGGTATGGGGAACGTCGTCCTAAGGGTGCCTCCTGTGAGGCTGGACCGCGGCTTAGGGCGACGTGTAGTGGAGGGCTGGTGGTATGACTGTGACTAGTCATCACGCTGTTGTATGAAGCTCTACTAGCTATGGGGAACGTCGTCCTAAGGGTGCCTCCTGTGAATGTTTCCTGCTTCATACACTTAGATTTACATATATTCTCTTAACAAACGCAGATTACAGCAAAATAATTCTATTGTAATTCCTGTACTATGGAATTCCGCAAAGTTACGCTTCTATAAATCATCATTAAATAGTAAATAGGTTATTTTATTATATGTTTATTTGAATCCCATACTGTTTATTGCAGGGAGATGATAAAAAGGAGAAAATAGCGAGGCAGTCAACTAAGAAAAACAAAGAAATAACGCCTATTAGGTAAGTATATATTTTTAGAACTAAACGCATGTCTAGAACCTCATCCCATTCATCCCACTTTAAGTGGGATCGGTACAGCATGTCATAAACATGTTGTTACATGATTTGGCTTCGTATTTTACGACCGGCTGACATCATCGTATTTTACGACACCTCGGTTAGAAATGAGGGTGGTCTATATTACTCAGCCAGATACCACACGGTGGGTCAACTTACGTTAGTCGCCTTTTACAACACCTCGGTAAGAAATGAGGGTGGTCTATTCTACTCAGCCGGGTACCACACGGCTTTAAATGCACGTCTATGGACACGTTTATGGACGACCTTTATTCAAGTACAGTGGAGGGTTTTGTAGGATATGTAGGTATAAGGGTACAAATAATATGTCTAAGTATGTCTTGATGAAAATCGATAAAAAAAACGATATATAAAATCGATTATTTCATAATTAATTAGAATAAAGACTTATATAAGTTGACTGGTTTTGCTTTGGCTACATTGGTTTCATCCAACAACGCATATCTTATCTTAAAGTAAAAGAAAAATATACAATAACTATATGGAGGGTATTAATATAATCGATTTTATAACATCGATTTACAATTATTAAGTAATCGATTAAAATAAAAATCGATTATTTTGACATCCCTAATTATTCCCAGTGGGCCATTCGAGTGTCTCCAGCCGTCGCTCAACCCCGAGACGCTGTGCCACCGGATGTTCCTCTCGTGCTGCGAGTACTCCGAGCACTACCGGGAGGAGCACACGCGCCGCCGGAAGGGGAACCGCTGTCAGGTCTGCGAGAAGCCCTTGGTTGCGGGCGAACAAGAGAGTCCATACAGCTGTCCGGTTAGTATTTATCATCATCCTCCTCCTGCCCTTATCCCACTCTAAGTGGGGTCGGCACAACATGTTATAAACATGCTGTCACATGATTTGGCTGCGTTTTAACGACCGGCCGCCTGCCTGACGTCAGCTTACCTTATCCGTATTTTACGACACCTCGGTAAGAAAGATGGTGGTCTATTCTACTAAGCCGTATATCACACGGTGGGTCAACTTTCCTTAGTCGCTTTTTAAGACACTTTGATAACAAACGGCGGCCGCCTGCCTGACGTAAACTTACCTTATTCGCCTTGGGTAGTCTATTCAACTCAGCCGGATACACAGCGAAATCACTATACAAATTATACGCTTACAAAAGTAATAATAAAATTATTTTGCTATGATTCGCGATGAAGTAAAATAGAAAATATATATAATGCTAAATGTAGAATGGACATAGTGCTGTGATGGCCTAGCGGTGCGACCGTGTGAATCTCTAGAGACGATCATGGGTTCAAACCCGGGCAGACACCAATGAGTTTTTCTATTAAAACTTATGTGTCTAATTGATAATTGCAATTTATCACACGCTTTTCCGTGAAGGAAAACATCGTGAGGAAACCTGCATTTCTCCAGAGAATTCTGGAGATATGTGTAACCTACCAATCCGCATTGGAGCAGCGTGGTAGGTCTTAGCTCCAATCCTTCTCTCCAATAACGGAGAGAAGAGGCCTATGCCCAGCAGTGGGATAGTAACAGGCCGCTACTTACTAGAGTGGACAATCGGTTATCATACCTGATACATGCAAAAACATGCACAAACCTCCACCATCGCCACCAGAATACATCGCGGTTTATAGCAAAATAATTTTATTATTACTTTTGTATTATGGATTTCCGCAAAGTAACGCCTAATTCTATAAAATTAATTATACGCTTGTTTTTGGTCCTTTGAGCCGGATTGTGTAGTTTCATTCAATTTGCAGGTATGCGGTATGAATTTCGACAACTCAAAAGATTTGTACAATCACAGCCAGCACGAGCACATAAAGCTGAAACCATTCCAGTGTTCGATATGCAACAAACGTTTCACACAACAGAACGGTCTTCTACAACATACACGCATGCATACAGGCATCAGACCGTTTCAATGCACTTTCTGTCCCAAAGCATTCACCCAGAAGTCTGGATTGGAGCAGCATTTGCGAATACATACAAAAGTGAAGCCGTACAGATGTGTTATATGCAGCAAAGCGTTCTGTCAATCTGTACATCTCCAACAGCATATGCGGACTCACACTAATGTGGCGCCTTTCCAATGTGGAATATGCCAAAAACGGTTCAAGCAAAGCAGCCATTTAAACTATCACCTAAAGTACCATAATACTGCAAAAATGACAGACGAACAAAAGGATAAATATATGCAATTGATGCAAATGATGGGTAGACAGGAGTTGATCGGTGTGGATATAAGTAACGAGGAAGTGATGGAACAGAGTCAGATTGAGATTGAAGTTGAAGCTGAGACGTATATAATCAACGATGGGGAGCAAGCGTGGTGTGAAACAGTGGTTTGTGATGAGTGAATTATCGATCTCAGGTTTTGAACTTTTTTGGTTCGCGCGTTACCATAATGCTATCACAGCTTTGCATTTGACAGCTCAAATAACATTTGCTTTCTATTAATATTTTGGTAGTTTTTGTCAAATCCAAAAACAGGGATAAATAGGGATATATTCAAGATTAACTCTCTCTCTCTCTAGTCGTACTTCATTACTGAAGATCGTGGTTCTGGCTAGATATTATCCTCGAGTGGATAATTCGTTTCCACCTGCTTCTGTTGGTGGCCATTGTTGCTAACTCATAAAATAGATTAACTCACTTAAATATTAAAGATTTCTCAAAAGAAACTTACACTGTTCAGTTATTGAAATTAAACATTTTATTCGCTTAGACACATTCACCACTTAATAATACTTAAAACCTTAATCATTTTTACTAATATTAATATAAAATTTACTTAAATTATTTAAAAAACAGAAAATAACTTCATATATCTGTAGACAAAGTCAATTTATTAGAATTTAGATCTCAATTTCTTTTTTAAAAAAATATAGGTTCTTAGGATATTTATTTCCTTTAAATTATTTGGCAAATTATTGTATAACTGCTCCTTCGAACAGTATGGATTTATTTACCATAATTATTCAATGAAATATTTTAGCCACAGGTATTATTTTACGTTTTGAATTAAAGATACATGATATAGAAGGGTGCATGACCGTACCCCATTCCAATTCGTATGTATGGCATAACCTTGACCGAGAGAATACAAGTGCGAGGGAGACAAAACTAAATTATTATTGTTCTCTCCTGTTTCCAATTAAATTATATTTATTTGTTCGAAAATACTATTTTTTAAACGATACTCAAGAATATTGTATAATGCCAAAGTTATCTTATACATTTAAGTGATCTTTGGATTTATTTAATATCGTATGGTCGGTATTACTCTGTATATATACTAAAGTAGGGTAGCCAGGCAAAAATGTGTCCACGAAAAAGAGAAAGCAAATCTCTTTTTTGAGCATTATCTAAAAATTTTATTTGGATTGGATGTTAGGAAAATTTATAAAATATTATTCTTTAGTATAAATATTTAAAAAGCTGTGATAGCCCAGTAGTGAGATCGTGTGACTCTTTAAAGAGAGTCACTTCAAGAACCAGTCAGGCATGAATTAGTTTTTCTAATAAAACTTATTTGTCTAATATAATTGCAATATATTACACGGCTTTCCATGAAGGTAATCATCGTGAAGAAACCTGCATATCTCTAGAGCATACTGTAGAAATTTGTAACCTACCAATCTGCATTGAGGTAGTGTGGTGGGTTTTAGCTCCAACCCTTCTGTCCCAAAAACGGAGCTCATGGCCAGCAGTGGGCTAACAACAGGCCATAGACATCTGTAAGTGTATTGTCTATGTTAGCTAATAATTGCGGTAGTTGAATACGATTAATGAAATATGTAGTATGAGTTAACTTCAGTCTTCCTCCAGCTTTGTAACAGTGCGCACGTGTTGAACATGTAGTCGTATTATTTAATATTTATTATTAAATTTGTATTCAGGTTTAATTCTCATTGCAATGAATTGTATAGTATAATTATTTGGCAATGGTTTAGTTGATAATAAATCGATTTATTTGTATAGTTGTTTTATTTTTCCCAATAGTAATCATAAATAAGATGCCATCGCACTATAATCTACCATAAACATATTATGTATAGACCATATTGGTACTGATACTTTTTGATAATTCCTTTTTAGCAAATATTACTTGCTTTGGAAAGGAGAGATAGGGGACATTTCACGTCTTTTGCTTACACAGATGCACTCTTGACAAGTTCCATACATTCAAAGACAGTTACGTCAGTCAATATAATAGCAGATAGCGTTTTTGCTAATCGCTGTTATTGTTAATACAAACAAATGTAATTCTTGTGTCGTATGCAGTACGGTCGATACTTCGAGATATGTATTCCAAATGAAAGTATAACCTACATTTATAGTATCCTATATCGACCGTATTTAATATTACATTAGGATTAAATTAGTTTGTAAAACAGAAAGTTAATCACTGTGAACACAATAACGTGGAATGAAATATTCATTCCACGTTATTGTGTTCACAGACATTCTTAAATAGCAATCATAGACAAATTGTTAGTTTTGAGAAAATTGATTCTAAATAGTATAAAGAATTAGGTGCTTCTTTGCGAAGGTCCAAAGGTCCAATATACAAAATTAATGAAAGTATTTTTTTGCTATAATCCGCGATAAAATAAAATTTATATAATGCTAAATGAAGAGTGTACTATCCATTCTCATAACTGATGAATTTGTAAAATCTTATGTACTATCCGCCACCAATAACAGAACAATACACAAGCACTGCACTCATTCACCACCACAATATCGAATCGTAATCGAAGCATGATCAGAAGACGGACTCCACGACAAAATCTCAAAGGCACTATTTGGAATTCCTACATTTAGCAATACATATATATATGTATTTTCTTTTGGGACTGGCCTGTTGGAGCAGTGGGTAGTGACCCTGCCTTCAGCTCCGCGGGTCGCGGGTTCGATTCCCGCCGAGGGCGAACATTTTCTATAAATGAATTTGTTGGTCTTTGAGCCTGGGTGTATATTTATATTTAAGTATGTATTTAAAAATATATAAGTATATATTCACCAGCTATCTGTCTACCATAACACAAGTATTAAGTTACTTACTTTGGGGACGGACGACCGTGTTTGTAAGTGTCCCATATATTTATTTATTTATTTATTTATATTTATATTACTTTTGTTTTAAACGATCTTAAAACTGGTCTGCCTATAACCCCCAATATTTATTTATTAATGTACCATAAAAGAAAACATACAAAAAATACAGTTAAATGGAAATCTCTATAAGAGAAAAAATATAAATCTCTATAAAAAAAATATATAAGGCTGTCGAAACGATTAGCGATTGCAACGGCATACAGCATGACTTAGACAATTTAGCAAACTATTATACTAATAACAACATAGCTGTTAATATTTCAAAATGTAGTCAAATAACATTTTCTCGGAAAAAAAAAAAATTGAATTTACATATAAGCTCACAAATGAACCTATTAGAAAAGTTGATTCAGTACGTGATCTAGGTATACAACTGGACTCTAAATTATTAATGGACGAGCATATACAAATTACTACTGACAGAGCCTACAAGCAATTAGGATATATAAAACGTGTGTGTAAAGTTTTTAGTGATATAAATTGTATAAAAATGTTGTACTTTGCTTACGTGCGATGCGTTTTGGAATATGGATGTGTTATTTGGTCACCCCAATACGCTGTTTAAAAGGACGAAATTGAAAAGTTGCAGAAGAAATTTTTTAAATACTTAAGTTTTAAAGATTTCAAAACGTTTACATCTTATGACCAGGCCTGTAAATAATATAAAATCGAGACTTTAGAAGTTCGGCGTAGTCAATATGACATGATGCTATTACATGCTATAATGTCAGGTGATATTGACTGTAGTGAATTATTGGCTGAGCTGTCACTAGGCTTGGGTATGATTGCTATATAAGAATCATATTCGTTCCACGATATGATCGATTGTAATCACGTGATCATACCTGCTATTGCTAATGCTATTGGAATACAAACAAATGTATTCCTTATGTCGTATGCAGAGTATAGGACATAAAGACTACATTTGTTTGTATAAGAAATGCTAATGCTGCTAATGCTATTGGAATACAAGCAAATGTATTCTTTATGTCGTATGCAGTGTATAGGACATAAAGACTAAATTTGTTCGTAAAAGCAATCATTTAGTTCATTAATGTAAATAATATAATAGCGGATAGCGTTTTTGCTAATCAATGTTGCTAGGCAAAATTATTGTTATTTCAAACAAATGTAATTCTTTTATCTTATATAATACGGTCGATAATTTGGGAAGATGACGCACTTTTACGTTATTCCAACTGAAACTATATCCTAGAAATATCGACCGTATTGAATATGATTTAAGAATTACATTTGTTTGTAATAGCAATCGCTTTATCAAGTAATAATATTATAGCGAATAGCTGAATAATATAATAGCGGAAAGCGTTTTTGCTAATCAATATTACTGGGTGAAATTATTGTTATTACAAACAAATGTAATTCTTAACTCCTATATAATACGGTCAATATTTCTAGCTTATAATTTAAGTTGGAATAGCGTCTTCTTTGGAACAAACAAATCTTGTCTTTATTTTAATTTATTTATTTATTTAACCCACGTTCCTTTGCATGTTTTTTGCTCAATATCAGTGAATTAGTCTCAGTATTAATTTATTATTTTACTTTTTCATAGAATATCCATAATTTTGTATAGCAGTATAGCAGTTACTCTAAAACTCATTAGCAGATGATGCTATATGAAAAGTTTTTCATATCATGATCATTAAGTGATTGGTGATTCTGTTCCAATTCTGTTCTAGCTGTCACTTCGTGTCCCAAAGCGGCGCACTCGCTACACTCCACTGTTCAGCACACCGTTCGTCCACGTGAACTACGCACAAAACGCTGTATTGTGCCGTATTATGAGCACTTACAATAGCAAGTTCCATGATCTTGATTTATTTAGTAATTCAAAAGAGTCTTTCAAACATGCGCTGAAAGGATTGAACAAAACATGATAAACAGTTCATTTGAAAACATAGAGCTTATGCAAGCACACACACACACGCACATACTCTCAAACACATGCACACAAACAAACATATACGCACTCATTACAAGGAATAATGTTAATTGTTTTTTTCTTTTTAATTTTATTTTTGTTTATGAAAATATTTTATATCGTCTACTCAAAGAATAATTATTTGTAAAAAAAAAACTAATTGTGTAATCCTTATATGGCCTTAGTTTAAGATATTAATATTAATATGTATTAAGTAAGAATTTTGTTACGCTGTAGGATTACCTTATAAATAAATAAATAAGAGATCTCTGCCAGCATCCCTTGTTGGTTGGATAACTAGAAGAAAAGTAGTATAGATACATTAAAATTAATAAATAAACAACAACAAAATAATAAATTATATATAAATAAACTTACAATATAAAAAATTGTATATTTTCTTGCAAGACATGTATAAATAAAACAATTTATATAACATCAGTAATGTTTATTTCTCACAAATCTATTTGAAGTATGCGTGGATTGAAATCGTAGCGGCGAAATTTTGCGCGCCAAAGGAACGTTCCTGCGCGGCTTTACGTCAACATGTGTCACGCCTGACATTGACAGCTGACGTGTGATATGCTTGTCTATGGGACGAATAATGAAGAGCGGAGCGTCAGTGGGATTCTCTTGAAAATAAATAAATAAATAAAACAAGATGGACCCGTTAATTGGTGTATTTTCTTAAATATTAAAATTAATCCAATTACGAAAATTAAAACCGTTTAACGAGCAGGTCTTTTGGTGACCACCTAATTTAGTTAAGAGTTTTTGTTCTCATGTAAGTGGCTTTTTTGAGAATAAATGATTTAAACCTAAACCTATGTTTTTTGTAGTGTACCAGAAGAAAAACTGGATTTTTTTGGCAGTACTAATAGAATTCGCGACTTCGTTAGTTTCAACTTAAGCGTTTAATTGTCAATAATACAGTTTATGTCATGTTTCTCAAAGAAAACGAGAATACTTATCCTATATGTTGGGGTAAAATTCGCCCTGTGATATCTGGCTGAATAGAATAGTATCACCCTCATTTCTTACCGAGGTGTTGTAAAAGGCGACTAAGGTAAGTGGACCCACCGTGTGGTGTTCGGTTGGGTAGAATGGGCCACCCTCTTTCTTACCGAGGTGTCGTTTACTACGACTAAGGTAGTCAGGCAGGCGGCTGGTCGTAAAATACTTAGCCAAATCATATGACAACATGTTTGTAACATGTTTTGGCCACTTAGAGTGGGATAAAGGCAGGAGGATGATGATGTTACCTCGGGTAAAACATTAGTATAAGCTATAATAATGCTAAATTTCATCAAAGAATAATAGATAGATAGATAGACAGACTTCCACATTTATGTTATTAATATCCAAGAAAACAGATTGTGATTCCTACGTTTCTTGAGCACTTTTCTTCTGTCATTAATAAATTTCTAAGGTAAGTTGAAACAAACTTACATTAGTCGCCTTATACGACACCTCGGTAAGAAATGAGGGTGGTCTGTTCTCAGTGCCGGTGTTTAGTGCCTATTTAAATCACTGCATGCTATAAAATAAAGTCCGTCACGCTAAGATGATTAGGAAATTAGCAGCAATAAAAAATTAAGCGGAAACGGCAAAATTTAAAGCTTTCCTTGCGTGCGCTAAGTAAACGGTAATAGTTATTCAAAAATCATGTATTACAAAATTGTTCTTCTCTATAAATTCTAAATAAAAGTCCGCGGCAGCGTATGTCTAGCTTTTAAGGTAAACTTAATTTAGCCATTTTTATGGTTATCAAAAGACCATATTGACCATATTACAATTTTACTTCTTTTTTCTTTCACATTTATGTTATTAATATACAAGAAAACAGATTGTGATTCCTACCTTTCTTGAGCACTTTTCTTCTGTCCTTAATAAATTTCTCCGTGCCGATGTGTATATCTTCAATGCCAGTCATTTTCGCGACGAGTGGTTGGTGATTAACCATAGGATTTGGCCGTTCTCTGTTACAATAATATCAATTTTAACTTTGCCATTACAGCAGTTTAAAAACACTATTAATAAAAAGCTAATACAGAAAGCCTACTATTAAGGAATACTTGGATGATAAAAATGCGTGGATATAAATATTGTTCGACCCTGTACAAGATAGAAACAATTAAATGTAACTAGCATTAAGAATTGTATTTTTTAAAAAGAGCAACCGCCGAGTTTCTTGCTGGCTCTTCTCGGTAGGAACAGCTTTCCGAACCAGCAGTAGAGTTGACGATTCAAAAGCACTTGTTTACAAGTTTATTTGAATAAAGATTATTTTGAATTTGAATTTTAATAGTAATGTTTTTAAGATGATGTGATGATTGAAGATGTAAGAAAATGACATTAATCATTTTCTTCTACACCACTTTCTCCACTCCACGACATTGTGTTTTGCTTTGCGATTTTGTCGTGGAGTCTATCTCCTGATGATGGTTCAGTTGCGGGGCGCAAAGATTGTTGAGTTTGTATTACTGAACGTATGTAGTGCTTCTGTATTGTGGTGGGGGTGGTGCAGGTTTGTGCATGTGTTTTTACGAATCCTGCATGTGGCAGGTATGAAAATTGATTGACCACTCTACATTTAGCATTATATATTCATCTTCATCGCGGATTATAGCAAAATAATTTAATTAATTTTTTTGTATTATGGATCTCAGCTGTGTGGTATCCGGCTGCATAGAATAGTACCACCCTCATTTCTTACCGAGGTGTCGTAAAAGGCGACTAAGGTAAGTCGACCCGCCGTGTGGTATCCGGTTTACTAGAATAGACCACCCTCTTTCTTGCCGAAGTGTCGTAAAATACAACTGAGGTAAGTTTTTTTTTTTTTTATGGTATAGGATGGCAAACGAGCATGCGGTTTACCCTAAAGTAATCACCGCCGCCCACGGCCTCTCGCAGAGCGAGTGCGTTGCCGTCCTTTAAAAAAGTGGAAAACACGTTTTTTGAAGGTACTTATGTCGTACCGATCCGGAAACACTGCCAAGGGTAGATCGTTCCATAAAATGGTGGTGCGCGGAATGAAATTATTTGAAAACCGCACTGTACTGGATCGCCAAGCATCCAGATGGTGAGGATGATATTTTAACCTGTGACGTACAGTGCGGTTATGGAATTTAGCGGCAGGAATCAGGTCATGAAGTTCAATGGAACACTCTCCGTGAAAGATGCGGTAGAAAACGCACAGTGATGATACGTCTCTACGCATCGCCAATGAGTCCAGTTGTCTGCTAATCACCTTATCCCCAATAATACGAGCTGCTCTGCGCTGTATGCGATCGAATGGCATAAGTTGGTACTGGGGTGCACCAGCCCAGAGATGAGAACAGTACTCCATATGAGGCCGGACTTGTGCTTTATACAGCGCTAATCTATGGACCGGCTTGAAGTACTGTCTGGCTCTATTGATAACACCCAATTTTTTGGAGGCCAACTTAGCCTTCCTTTCCAAGTGATCGCGATACTTGCAGCTATTGGAGATGTCGAGACCCAGTATTTCGATACTACTCGAATCACTTAACAGGGTATTCTCGAAAGACGGTGACGCCACAAATGGTGCTGTTTTTGTGGTTAACGCGCAAACTTGCGTCTTCATGGGGTTGAATTGTACCAAATTTAATTTACCCCATTCGGAGATCTTCCGTAAAGTGGCTTCAACAGAAGACACAAGTTTATTTCGGCACTCATCGACCTTTTCCGAAGAGAGTCCTGCACTACCGGTATATATGGCATCCACCGTACTGTCATCTGCATAGCAGTGGATGTTAGGGTCATCTAACATGTCATTGATATGCAGAAGAAACAGTGTAGGGGAAATCACGCAACCTTGGGGAACACCAGCATTCACAGACTTAGGATTTGAGCAGAATCCGTCGACAACGACACTTATGCTACGACCAGTGAAAAACTGGAGATCCAAAAGCGCAGGCTCTCTGGAAGCCCATAGGAAGGTAGCTTCGAAAGAAGCGCCCTATGCCACACACGATCGAAGGCTTTCGCCATATCCAGACTAACTGCAAGACCTTCTCCCTTGCTATCAATTGCCGCTGCCCAACGGTGAGTCAGGTAGACCAGAAGATCACCAGCCGATCGACCGTGTCGAAAACCGTATTGACGGTCGTTGATCAACTCATGATCTTCAAGGTATGACAAAAGTTGTCGATTGATAATCATCTCCATAACTTTGGAGATGAGGGAGGTAATGGCAATGGGCCTGTAGTTAGCCGGATCTGAAGCATTGCCTTTTTTAGGGATCGGATGGATCAGGGCTGACTTCCATGTATCCGGGACTATGCCTTGTGAGTAGGAGAGCCGAAATAGACGCGTCAGCACAGGAGTTAACTCAGGAGCACACATTCGGAGTACAATCGGAGAGATACCGTCTGGCCCACTCGACTTTTGAATATCCAAAGACAACAAAACTCGCCGAACAGCTTTTTGGGTGAACTTAATATCCGGCATTGAGCTCTGACACCGTGGAATAATAGGTGGCGGAAGTCCTTGGTCATCCATAGTCGAGTTCGAGGCAAAGAAATTCCCCAAAAGATCGGCTTTCTCCTTTGCTGTATGAGCCAGTGTATTGATCACTGTGCGCAACGGTGGAAGAGAAGGTTGGTGGAAGTTACCAAGCGCCGCTTTGGAGAGCGCCCAGAACCGACGCGTTCCAGATGGGTATTGTTCAAGCTTCTTACCAATATTGACAACATACTTAAACTTGGCTCTGGAAATTTCCCTCTTAAAGTACCTCGAGGCACGGTTATAATTCCTTTTAAGTATTGTTGAGTTGAGATTCTTTGTAGCCAATGCCTCAACCCAAGTCCGATAAGCGACCCGCTTGCTATCCGCTGCTGCCTTGCAAGACTCACTAAACCATGGCTGCGATCTACCACCGATTGGAATTACAGAACTAGGTATATAGTTGTCCATACCTTGCAACACCACTTCGGCGACAGATGCACCACAAGAATTAGGATTATTCGCGGAGAAACAAACTTGCTTCCATGGATAGGACGCATAAAAGGAGCGCATACCATCCCAATCTGCTGACTTGTAATGCCAAACACGTCGTGTCGCAAGTGATCTGCGCCAACGACGTGCGATAGGCACTACACACCTTACTAGGCAATGATCAGAAGAGCCTAGGGGAGCATCGACCGAGATTTGGTAGTTTTGGGGATGTGTGGTTAGGAAGAGATCCAATAGAGAGGGATTTTGACCGTCCACGTCTGGAATTCGCGTTGGCTCCTTAACTAATTGGGATAGACCATTCGCAACTGCGAAGTCAAATGTAATTCTTCCCGCATAGTCTGTGGTATCCGAGAAGCCAAGCCATTCAGCATGGTGGGCATTAAAATCACCAAGAACCACGATTTCAGCATTCAAGTTGACGTCAGGCAGCCGGCCGGTCGTGAAAACGTAGCCAAATCATCTGACAGCATGTTTATGTTGTGATAAGGGCAGGAAGATGATAATGATTTTATATTAAGGATCTCCGTAAAGTAACGCCTAATACTATAAATTAGCCAATAAAATTGATTTAAATATTAAAGTAACTTACCTAACAACTCTTCTAGGAAATAGGCCATATTTGAGATGCGGCGCGTAAGGATTCGAGCCATTTGTGAGAGGTTTAGGCCGCTTCCAGCAACAGTTGCAAGGATTTCGATTTAATTTTTGCCTGCTGAAAAATTCACTTTAAGAATATTCATAGTCTCTGGTAGCTCTTGTCTATGGTTTTTCTACTCTACTGCAGTTTAAATATACGTACAAATGGCGGGCCTAACACAAAAAAATTAGTTCAGAGGGAGAGGGTGTCGTAAAAGGCGACTAAGGTAAGTTGACCCAAAATTGCCTTAGTCGCCTTTTACGACACCTCGGTAAGAAATGAGGGTGGTCTGTTCTCAGCGCCGGTGTTTAGTGCCTTTTTAAATCTCTGCATGCTATAAAATAAAGTCCCTCACGCTAAGATGAATAGGAAATTAGCAGCCATAAAAAATAGTACAAAAACATATTACAAATACGGCAAAATTTAAAGCTTTTTTTGCGTGCACTAAGTAAACGGTAATAGTTATTTTAAAATCGTGTATTACAAAATTTTTAACCTCTAAAAGTTCTAAATAAAAGTCCGCGACAGCATTTTTCTTTTTTTTGACAGGAAAAAATCCCTTATGGGTACCGCCGCCCGACGAGGACAGGCGACGGTTATGTCGGACTCGCTCGCACCGACTAAAATAACCTGTGTGCTCCACTAAACTGCTGGTGGCGGGGATAGGGTACCCATGAAGACATTGCCCCCCATCCCCGCCAGCAGCAACTCTGTAGCCCAGAGTGCGCCATCTCTGGGTCGGGGCCTCTCTGAAAGTGGCCCCTCCCTCCGCTGGACGATGCATCGGGAGCACCAGATGCATCGAACGCCTCGGGGACCTAACTCCAGCGAGCGTCCGATAAACCCCGTTCGGATCGCTCGGAGGTCTCCGTTAGGGCGGCATGCGACGGACTTCGGCGAGTCGCCTGCGCCCCGCTCGCCTGCGGCGGATTGGATCCAAGGACTCGACTTCCCGAATCCGCCCCGCCGCCTCCTTCCGCGAGATAACGTCCTCGCAGAAGGAGGCCATCGCTGCCCACGTTCGCTCCCTATTCACAATGGCGCGAGCCACAGTGGGCAGGGAGAGATTTTGCCCCACCTGTGCCACGAGTTATGCTCGCTGAACCGTCCAAGCTGGACAGTCTGCGAGCGTGTGCAGCGCCGTGTCAAAATCGGCGCACTCGTGGCACTCACCAGTCGCTTCGCGCTGGGCCACCCTCCACAGATACCACCCGAAACAACCATGTCCGGAAAGCACCTGTGTCAGGCGGAAGGTGAGGACCCCATGCCTCCTGGCGACCCAGCCCTGGAGAATAGGCTGGATGACTGAAATCGTCCAGGCTCCTGCACTGGGCGATTCAAGCCGCCGCCGCCATTGGCGGAGGAGCTCTTCCTGAGCTGCCCTCCGCAAATCCACCTCAACGCCAAGTCTCCCCCTCCGCGACAGCATATGTCTAGCTTTTAAGGTTAACCTAATTTAAACATTTTTATGGTTATCAAAAGACTATATTACGATATTAATCTTTCCACGCGGGCGGAGCCGCTGAAGTTTGCTAATTATACATATCTGTACTGTATTAAACTTTACACACCTGTTACCTTGAACTGATGGACACCTCTTGACTCTACTGAGAAAATCCTGCGCGGGTTCCGTATTCGACCACGACTGAGAATACGGCGTAGGATATTTCATTTTACTGAAAAGCAGTACAAATATTCAGTACCATAGACAATATTTAATTTTCATTTATATTTATCGAATTCTATCAAAATAGTTAACTGGATTTTGTATTGAATATTTATTATTTATTAATCTGCTCTAAACAGTGTCTACATTTCTACAACGACTCCGTCTGCGATAAATTAAAATTATTGCTTTCAGCTTGGGTTCTGGAAACTTACCTTCGCAACATCTCTAGTCACTACATTCCTAAGCATGCTTCTAAATTTTTTAATGTACTATAAGTAATAGAGGAAAGTTTTTTTTTTTACAAAATAAACAGTTAATATACATGAAGAACGTTTAGATAATAATTCAATTTTATTTAAAATATATACTCACATAGTCCTAGGTTTCAGATGTTCAGCATTTTCCATTTTTATATAATTTATTTTTATTATTTTACTAGAATTTAATTATTAAGTATTTTGCAATTTTTTTTTAGTTTTTGGCAATTTCATATTGTCACTTTGATAGCGTGTTCAAATTAGATATAATTTTTTTGTATATTAAATCACTATTGATTAATCGAAGTAAGAATTAAAATTGTTAATCGAAGTATGATTTTTAAATAAAACAAATTTAATAATTTTTTGTTTAATCTAATAATAGAAACATTAAATTATAATTAACCATTAATAATTAAGATTAATGCGTTAATAGAAACGTTTTTGAACAGCAACATCTGATGGCTGTTTTAAAATACCAATACGTCGGTGATGTCAGTGGTAGAGTTTTTCCCGTTTTATTTAAATTTATTATTTTTATTTGAATGTTTGAAAAAAAAATCTTTGAAATATAATCCATAACTTATTTTTTTTGTGAATGTATTACTTATTGGATGTTTTTTATGTTCAGTAATGGTTTTTTAACAGAAAAAATAGAAATTAAACATCTTATGAATATCATAAAGGTTAAAGGTTATTATTATGTGAGTGCGTACCGCTAGATCTATCAGTTTGACAGACTTGTAGATTTTTTAAAATAAATGGAGAATCGCTCTTAATGAATAAATAATCATTGCACTTTCAAGGAAACCATCTTTTAGGTCGGGATCCATTTAATTCTCTTTTTTTCCTTCGTTACTTCGTTTCTTGATTGGTTACGATAACTATAATTCATTCATTAACTTTAAATAATTTAAAGAAGCAGGCGCTACTTTGCGAAATTCCATAGCACAGAAGTTATGATAGAATTATACCACTCGCAAAATCTTAATGCATTACGATTACGGGGCTAAAGAGATAAGATTGTCGTAGGGAGTGTGTTTAGTGCTTATGTGATGACTGGTCCTGCATGTGTAAGGTATGTGAACGATGCCTGCTTTCTATACTTCTCAAAACACTTAAATATTGTAAATATTGTAATAATAAACGCGGATTATAGCAAAATAATACTATAATAACTTTTGTATTAACCTTAATTTTAATTTTTATTCTTATTGTAAAAAGATATTATAATTACGCCGTGTGGTATCCGGCTGAATAAAATAGTACCACCCTCTTTTCTTCCCGAGGTGTCGTAAAAGAAGACTAAGGTAAGTCAACCCGCCGTTTGGTATCCGGCTGAGTAGAATAGATCAAACTCATTTCTTACCGAGGTGTCGTAAAAGGTGACAGAGGTAAGTTGACGTCAGGCAGGCGGCCGGTCGTAAAAACGCAGCCAAATCATGTGACAGCATGTTTATACCATTTTGTGCCGACCACTCTTAGAGTGGGATAAGGGCAGGAAGATGATGTTGTAAAAAGATATCATAATTTTTTAAATCTCTAAGTTCATTAAAAAATTATAATTATATTTTATCAAAGATGGGAAATTGATGTCACGAATATGATATCCCACAGCTGTCAACCGGATAAGGAAGTTGTAGTCTGCAGAAATATATACGTGCTTTTTCTTCTTCTTACAATCAATTTCATCACCATACTCCATTATCTATAACTCATACTTCGATAAGAAACCACAGAAATTGTTATAATATCAAAATAATGTGATTTGTATATCATCGATCTGCACAACAGGTAATTGTTGACACATCTATTAATAAACCATGCATGTGTTGTGTCTGTCTTTACTTGTGTGTGTAAACGTCAAAATTCTCGGAATCAGCCGCTGCTGGAATGAATTTTGTTGAACATCGCTCAATACATGTAAAACAGTCCTTTAATCTTTTGTCCTGGCCATTGATCGATTTAAATAAGCTGGGAGTTGTGAAGCGTTAATTAGCCTTTTATTTGGATATTATACAAAAAACAGTGAGTACTTTATCACACACAATTTATTATTACGTAGTTGGGTTTTTTGCATTCAGCATTTTATAAATCTGTGCCTGAATGCAGTAAAAAAGGTAGGTGTCTGTTTTTTGTCAATTATTCCATTTTTAAATTGGTTTTGAATGAAATGTATAGCAAGAACATCTGAGATATGTCTTTGATTTTAAAAACTTAAAGATGTATGAATAAATTGATATGCAAACTGCATTAATGAATATTAATAACTTTTGTTGTATTATATGTTATTTATAAGATAATATAATTTACACTATCATCTATTATATTTCTTATTTATTTTATAGGTTAATAGTATTGTTTACTTTTGATATAACATTATTAGGAATAACAGTAAAATCCATGTAAAGTACTGAAGTACTGAAGTTATAAAAACATTGTTTGAATCAAAATAAGATAAGCATTTATTATCTCATTATCTATGAATTTAACAGGAAAGTACGGACAAGAAACTCGCAGTTTGGTTTAAGATTATTATAAATGTATAGTCATTTATTATTTTGTTTTAAAACAAGATAAGATTAGTTTTATGATCATCGTGAAATTGAAATCGATGTAATGTATATATAATGTTATATGTAGAGTTTATTATCAATCTTAATTTTTTGGAAATGCAAGATAATTAATTAAAATATATTATAAGTAATTCTGACCCTCTCTCTGCTGATCACAGGTTCAATTTCAGCCCAAGGCCAAGATCTTTGAGTTTGGTGTTGGTATTTAAATATTTGTAAAAAAATTGTCTGTGTAAATACTTTCCAGTTAGATATCACCTATAAGTATTAAGTTACTAATATTGAGGATGGACGATCGAGTGTGTATTTGTCTAATATATATAAATACATATACACTTTATTATCTATACTAATCTTTAATATTTAAATGAGTTAATCTTGTATATATATATTTTCCGAATCTCGGAATCGGCTCCAACAATTTTCCTGAAATTCAACAAGTAGGAGGTTTTGGGGGAGAAAAATTGATCTTGCTAGGTTTTATGTAAAAAAAAATTGTTTTATCCCTATTTTTGGGCATTAAAAAACACTTACATTTATATTGAATTAAATTTTCGCCATTAACTGTCAAGTCGACGTAGCTTATTCGGGTGATGGGCAGACTTGAGAAATGTGAATGCCAAGGATTGATACCCAACTAAATAATTGTTTTTTTTGTAAAAAATTACCGAGCGAAGCTTGGTCACCCAGATATTATATATATATTTATATATATATATATCTATAAATTGCCATAAACTGTCAAGTCAGCATTATTCAGCGAACAGGCCGCCTCGAGAAATGTAAATACCTAGTATCAATCCCTAATGGTCTGAGTTGAAAAATTGAATCGAGAAATTGAGTGTAAGATAGTCCTCCTAGTCCTGAATTTGTATGTATGAACTGTTGTCGCTTTATAGGTTTATAATAGATAGCGCATTTCAACGTCATCCCATTCCTGTGGAATTAACAGGATTTCTGTAGCTTATATGTTATTCCAGTGTTCAAATACATCCATACTCACAAACTTTTGCATTTATAATATTAATAGGATTTGATGCTGTTGGAGATCCTAAGAGATAAATAAATTAATTAATTAATTTTTTTTTTTTATAAATATATGGGACACTTACATACACGGTCGTCCGTCTCCAAAGTAAGTAACTTAATACTTGTGTTATGGACAGACAACTGGTGAATATATACTTATATAATTCTAAATACATACTTAAATACAAATATACACCCAGGCTCAAAGACCAACAAATTCATTTTATAGAAAATGTTGGCCCTCGGCGGGAATCGAACCCGCGACCCACGGGAGCTGAAGGCAGGGTCACTACCCACTGCTCCAACGGGCCAGTCAATTAAATCCCCCAAACCCATAAGAATTAAATGCTACAGCAGCTTTTATTATCTATGTAAATGTTTTTTTGTCTATTGAAGGATCATCATCCTCCTGCCCTTATCCCACTCTAATTGGGGTCGGCACAACATGTTATAAACATGTTGTCATATGATTTGGCTGTGTTTTTACGACCGGCCGCCTGCCTGACATCAACTTACCTTAGTCGTATTTTACGACACCTCGGTAAGAGAGGGTGGTCTATTCTACTAAACCGGATACCACACGGTGGGTCAACTTACCTTAGTCGCCTTTTACGACACCTCGGTAAGAAATGAGGTTGGTCTATTTTACTCAGCCGGATACCACACGGTGGGTCGTCTTACCTTAGTCGCCTTTTACGACACCTCGGTAAGAAAAGAGGGTGGTACTATTCTATTCAGCCGGATACCACACGTTTTTTGTCTATTGAAGGATAAAAACTTTTATTATGAATGGAAGTGTCAGGTTTCATTAACAGTTGGTACGACATAAAGTGCAATATGCGCAAAATACATTCGTAATTGATTATTGCATTGTTTTGTTTCCAGATTGGTAACGTTCAAGGAAATTTGGCTATTTGAGAAGTTAAAGGCAAGTGTTTTTGAAATTTTATTTTTTAATTTTAAATTACTATAAATCCACTGTGGTCTTGCATGTTAGTTAAATAACTAAATAGGCCATTATAATTTATATCTTTAATATTTAAATGAGTTAATCTTGTATGTTTGTATATATTACTTATAATAAATCTGTAGAAAGGTCAATTCTGTAACTGAAATATATTTCCAAAATAACTATCAGGGGGTGATTAGGGATCGATACTGATGCCAAAAATGCAATCAGTAAATTTTTTGTCTGTCTGTCTGTATAACCGTTATAGAAACAAAAACTACTTGACGGATTTTAACGAAACTCGGTACGATTTTTTTTCATACTCCTGAGCTGGTTATAGTATACTTTTCATCACGCTACAATCAATAGGAGCAGAGCAGTGAACGGAAATGTCGGGAAAACGGGAGAAGTTACTCCCATTTTTTAAGCTTCCGTCGCGTGTGCAACCTTGATGGTTAAAGCTACACAGAAATCATGTATGACGGAAATGTTCTCCTTAAAATTATATAAAAATTATCCCACGACAGCATATGTCTATCTTTATATTTAAATGAGTTAATCTTGTATATATATATTTTTTTTTTCTGAATCTCGGAAACGGCTCCAACGATTTTCCCGAAATTCAGCATGTAGGAGGTTTTGGGGGAGAAAAATTGATCTAGCTAGGTTTTATGTAAAAAAAATATTGTTTTATCCCTGTTTTTGGGTATTAAAAACACTAACATTTATATTGAATTGAATTTTCGCCATTAGCTGTCAAGTCGACGTAGCTTATTCGGGTGACGGACAGCCTCGAGAAATGTGAATGCCAAGGATCGATCCCCAACTAAATAATTGTTTTTTCTTTTTTTTTAAGGTTTTTTTTGTAAAAAATTACCCACCCAGATATTCTTTTATGGTTGACTCACAATAACACGTGCAACTCCCGATAGCTTAGCAGTTCGAAGCTTTCTGGTTATATTTGTGTACTCCTACGTTTATATCACTCTCAGTCATCTCTAATAAAGTAAATAACAATCTACGGATGGTAACTAGAGATCACACGACTTTCCAATAGGACTACCTACAGATCAAATATATACTAATATATAAAGCTGAAGAGTTTGTTTTTTTGTTTGAACGCGCTAATCTCAGAAACTGCCGGACCAATTTTAAAAATTCTTTCAGTGTAAGATAGTCCATTTACCAAGAAAGGCTATAGGCTATATCACATCACGATGAATAGGACAGGAGCAGCATTTAGCTCCAACCCTTCTCTATAAAATGGAGGGGGCGCACGCCCAACAGTGGGATATTAACAGGCCGTTATTTTACAATATACTTTTTTGTTCCAGAACTAAAATGGCACTCTGGGCGAGGGCGCAACAGTTACCTCCAGAAAGTTTGCAGAAGGTGAGATGCCTATTTTTTATATCAGACAGGTGTCTGAAACCCTGCCTTCAGGTCCATGAGTCACGGGTTCGATTCCTGCTGTGGGCAAACATTTGCTGTATGCAATTTTTTTGGTTCTTGGGGGAATTTACGTATTTAATTATTATAAAATATAATATAAATATTTATTACAAGTTAGTCGTAAAATACGACTAACGTAAGTTGGCGTCAGGCAGGCGGCCGGTCGTTAAAACTCAGCCAAATCATGTGACAGCATGTTTATAACATGTTGTGCCGACCCCACTTAGAATGGGATAAGGGCAGGAGGATGATGATGAAATATATATTTACCAGTTGTCTATCACATATAACACAAGTATTAAGTTACTTACTTTAGGGACAGACAGCCATGTATGTTACTTTAGGGACAGACAGCCAGCGGCTCCTTCCGCGTGAACAGATTAATACTGTAATATAGTATTTTGATAACTATAAAAATGGTTAAAGTGGGTTAATCTTAAAAGCTAGACATTTGCTGTCGCGAACTTTTATTTAGAACTTTTAGAGGGGAACTATTTTGTAATACATGATTTTTGAATAACAATCACCGTTTACTTAGCGCACGCAAGGAAAGCTTTAAGTTTTGTCTAATCGGTCCAGTAGTTCCTGAGATAAGCGCGTTCAAACAAACAAACTCTTCAGCTTTATATATTAGTATAGATAGATAGATAATCCCGTGCGAAGCCGCTGGCATGGATAGTTTATAATAATAATAGAGAAAGCATAGATTTGATATTTTGGTCCATAAAACAGCTGTTGCATCCCACTTCTGATCGCTAATCCAATATTACAGGTCCGCGCTATCTACGGCGAACACTTCCCGATAGAAGTTCGCCACTGTCTCGCTACTTGGATCGAGAGCAGGATATGGTGAGTTAAAGATATAATAAGCAAAACCTCTAACCTTTTTTACGAAAGGCAAATAGGAGTATGACATTTGGAACAATACCACTCTGATTCTAAAAACTCAGTTACTTACAAACTCAATTCTCATCTTGTAAAGACTCAACTCTTATCTTCTATAGAGACTTCACATCTTAAGAGACAACTCTCATCTTCCAATAATACTCAAACGTTCGCCTCTAAAGAGAGTCAGTTCCCATATTCTAGACTCAAATCTCATCCTCTAAGGAGACTTATTTTCCATCTTCAAATCTTATCTTCTTAAATAACTCAATTTCCATCTGTAGAGACTTAGTTCCTGTCGTCTAAAAAAACTCGTTTCGTCTCTTCTAAACAGAGTCAAATCTCATCTTCTTAAATAATTCAAGTCCCATCTATAAGAACTTAATTTCGATCTTATAAAGAGACTCAATTCTCAATATGTAAAGTCTCAACTCTGTCTTCTATAGAGACTCAAATCACATCTTAAGAGACAACTCTCATCTTCCAATAATACTCAAACGTTCGCTTCTGAAGAGAGTCAGTTCCCATATTATAGACTCAAATCTCATCCTCTAAGGAGACTTATTTTCCATCTTCCAAAAAAAAATCATTTCGTCTCTTCTAAAAAACTCAAATCTTATCTTCTTAAATAACAATCAATTTCCATCTATAAGAACTTAATTTCGATCTTATAAAGAGACTCAATTCTCAACCTGTAAAGTCTCAACTCTATCTTCTATAGAGACTCAATTCTCATCTTGTAAAGACTCTACTCTATCTTCTATAGTGACTCAAATCACATGTTAAGAGACTCAATTCTCATCTTCCTATAATACTCAAACGTCCTATTCTAAAAATATTTAGTACCCATCTTATAAAGAGACTCAAGTCACAACTACAGAGAGTCAGTTCCTATAATATAGAATCAAATATCATCCTCTAAGGAGACTCGGTTCCCGTCTTATAGACCCAAATCTCGTCCTCAAAGGAGACTCAGTTCCCATCTTATAGACTCAAATCTCGTCCTCTAAGGAGCCTCGTTCCCATTTTACAGACTCAAATCTCATCCTCTAAGGAGACTCAGTTCCCATCTTATAGAATCAAATCTCATCTTCTAAAGAGACTCAGTTCCCATCTTATAGACTCAAATCTCGTCCTCTAAGGAGCCTCGTTCCCATTTTACCGACTCAAATCTCATCCTTTAAGGAGACTCAGTTCCCATCTTATAGAATCAAATCTCATCTTCTAAAGAGACTCAGTTCCCATCTTATAGACTCAAATCTCGTCCTCAAAGGAGACTCAGTTCCCATCTTATAGACTCAAATCTCGTCCTCAAAGGAGACTCAGTTCCCATCTTATAGACTCAAATCTCGTCCTCTAAGGAGACTCGTTCCCATCTTACAGACTCAAATCTCATCCTCTAAAAAAACTCATTTCGTAGTTTCTTAAGATACTCAAATCTCATATTTTTCAATAAGTAAATTCCTATCTGTAGAGTTTCCATCTTATAAAGAGATTCAATTCACACCTTTTAAAGAGAATCAGTTCCCATTTTATAGACTCAAATCTCATCCTGTAAGAAGACTCCGTTCTCTTCTTATAAAGACACTAAACCCTATCTTCTTAAGGGAATCAATTTCCATCTCATAAAGATAATCAATTCACACCTTCTAAAGATACCGAATTACCATCTTATAGACTCAAATCTCATCCTCTAAGGAGACTCAGTTCCTGTCTTATAGACTCAAATCTCATCCTCTAAGGAGACTCAGTTCCCGTCTTATAGACTCAAATCTCATCCTCTAAGGAGACTCAGTTCCCGTCTTATAGACTCAAATCTCATCCTCTAAGGAGACTCAGTTCCCGTCTTATAGACTCAAATCTCATCCTCTAAGGAGACTCAGTTCCCGTCTTATAGACTCAAATCTCATTCTCTAAGGAGACTCAGTTCCCGTCTTATAGACTCAAATCTCATTCTCTAAGGAGACTCAGTTCCCGTCTTATAGACTCAAATCTCATTCTCTAAGGAGACTCAGTTCCCGTCTTATAGACTCAAATCTCATTCTCTAAGGAGACTCAGTTCCCGTCTTATAGACTCAAATCTCATTCTCTAAGGAGACTAAGTTTCCATCTGCCAGAGAAAATGTTATTCCCACCTAGTTCACTAAGCAAAAAGAAATCTTTTCATTGGCTCCGCAATACAGGTTTTCCTAGTGCGGAGTCTGCCAGTAAAATAGGTTTTATTTAAAGTTTTTAGTTAATTATTTATAAAATAATGTTTTTAAGTAAGACCTACTCTGTATTATTATTATTATCTTATAAAGAGACATCATCTTATCTTCTATGATTACTTACTGTTGCGGCACCAGAAAGCGCGTCGTCAAATATTAATATTAATTCGTCGTATTAATAGCCATAATACTGCTGGCGTTTTTTATAATATAATTCATCATTACATTTGTCACATTTAATTGTCAATTGCCATTCAGCTTTCACCGCGCTGTACGCTTCTTCTTCTTCTTGGTCGCTACACTCTTGGCAGAGTGGTCGTGGTCGTCAGTGTAGGGTTGGTGGCGCGCTTGACCATTCGACGCCATTCTTCTCGCACGGCTGCCTTCCTGGTACATTTATGAAGAGGACCGTCAAAGGTAGCCTTCACTTGGTCCGTCCATCGCATTGGTGAATGGCGCTGTACGCTAACAAGTTATAAAATTCCAAATTTTCTGGTTTCTAATATACCGCTTTATGGATACGAGGTTGTATTATTATCCATCAACTTCCATTCAAACCAGCCAAGGGTTTGAACACTTACATCTCACCTTCATCCCAGGACCCAAGAGCCTGAAGAACAGCAACGTTTCTTCGTTGAGGAGCTGGTGCAGGAGATCCAGACCCACGCGGAGCTGATGCTGTCAGCGGAGCTGTTCGTCACCAAGATGAAGCTGATAGAGGCTTCCAAACTCTTCAGGATGCAGTACAGGTGAGTTATAGCCGTCAATTCATATTCAAATTAAAAATATTCTTTATTCAAATATGTTTTGCGGAGGTCCATAATACAAAACTAATGATAATCATCATTCTCTTACCCTTATCCCACTCTAAGTGGGGCCGGGAAAATTAAAGTAAATATTATTTAGCTCTAATCTGCGATAAAAGAAAATATATCCCTTTTAAAATAATCGATTATTAAAAAATCGATTATTTTGTTACTATTTCTAAAGTTGTTTTTTAATAATAATAATTAATTACAATAAAGGCTAATTAAAGTGGACTACTACCGAGACAATATCAGACGCACTGTTTGTGAAATTGGATTAAAATGTGTCGTTTGGCTAAATTGATTTCATCCAACGATGCATATCTAATCTTAAAAAACAAAAAAAAGAGTAAAAAAGAAAAAGGGGATACCTAAAATGATCGATTTTTAAAAAAACGATTTTTGATGAAAAAATAATCGATTATTAAAAATCGATTATTTTGAAATAATTATCGAGTATTTTAAAAATCGATTATTTTTTCACATCTGTGACTAGTCTTGTCCATATTTCCTTTTCTTCTCTTAGCCTGAAGCATCTGAATTTTTGTATATAAGCTGGTAAGTAAATATAACTATTTTCAATGTGTTATTTTTCCAGTCACGCTCCGCACGAGCTATACACTTACATGCGGCGTTGCCTGGCGCTTGAAATGGATGTAATACAAAGCGCTATGGGCACCCCGTACATCGCTCAGCCGCAGACCGAGAGGAAATATAGCGAGGTAGTTAAAAATAAACTTTAAAGTAGGGTAGGTGAATTTTCCAGTATATATTGATCTCCGCTTCGTATTGCCTTGTATACTAATGAGAGGTCAACTTATACTGGTTATTGAATTTGATTATTTGTGAAATACTACTGTTGGTTAGGTATGTCTATTTAACATGTCTAATTTCTTTAACAAATTACACTTAGTGTTAAAGTGACTGAATTCAAAAAAGTTTTGTCGTAAATTGCATTAAATGCCATATGGTTTTCGGCTGAGGAGAATAGATCATCCTTATTTCTTAGCAACTTACCTTAGTCACCTTTGACATTACCTCGGTAAGAAAGAGGGTGGTCTATTCTACTCAGCCGGATACCACACGCCGGGTCGTCTTACCTTAGTCCATTTGACATTACCTCGGTAAGAAAGAGGGTGGTCTATGCTACTCAGCCGGATACCACACGCCGGGTCGACTTACCTTAGTCGCCTTTGACATTACCTCGGTAAGAAAGAGGGTGGTCTATTCTACTCATCCGGATACCACACGCCGGGTCGTCTAACCTTAGTCGATTTGACATTACCTCGGTAAGAAAGAGGGTGGTCTATTCTACTCAGCCGGATACCACACGCCGGGTCGTCTGACCTTAGTCCATTTGACATTACCTCGGTAAGAAAGAGGGTGGTCTATTCTACTCAGCCGGATACCACACGCCGGGTCGACTTACCTTAGTCGCCTTTGATATTACCTCGGTAAGAAAGAGGGTGGTCTATTCTACTCAGCCGGATACCACACGCCGGGTCGTCTGACCTTAGTCCATTTGACATTACCTCGGTAAGAAAGAGGGTGGTCTATGCTACTCAGCCGGATACCACACGCCGGGTCGTCTTACCTTAGTCGATTTGACATTACCTCGATGAGAAAGAGGGTGGTCTATTCTACTCAGCCGGATACCACACGCCGGGTCGACTTACCTTAGTCACCTTTGACATTACCTCGGTAATAAAGAGGGTGGTATATACTTCTCACCCTGAAACCAAACGGCGGAATCGTGGATTATAGCAATACTATGACAATTAATTAATTAAAAATTAATAATTTATACTAATTTGTGTGTAAAGCTGTGGTAGCTCAGCGGTAACACCGTGGGTCTCTGTCGAGGAGGTCACGGGTTCGAGCCCGGGTGGACACCAATGAGTTCTGTTAAAACTTATGTGTCTAATTGATAATTGCAATTTATCACACGCTTTTCGGTGAAGGAAAACATCGTGAGGAAACCTGCATATCTCTATTTAATTCCGGAGATATGTGTAACCTACCAATCATTGGAGCAGCGTGGTAGGTCTTAGCTCCAACCCTTCTCTCCAATACGGAGAGAAGAGGCCTATTCTCAGCAGTGGGATAGTAATAGGCCACTACTTTACTTACTTTTAGTAATTTTTACTTTGACTTTTATTTTATTCCAGTTAATAACCGGCCTTCAAACTGTTCGCCAGAAGGTTAATATGGCGAGCGAGGAAATCCGAAGTCTTCAAGCCAATATAGAGTCCTTCTCACTGCAATACCACGAATGCTTGAAGAACAAAGGTATATGCACACTTATTTGTATATATGTATAACATATGGATATTTAAGTATATCTTTAATATTTAAATGAGTTAATCTTGTATGTGTATATACTGCTCCGGCTTCGCACGGGTATAAAATATATAGCCCATGTCACTCAGTGAAAAAAATGATTAAAATCGATCGAGTAGTTTTGATTTATTCATTACTGCCCGGGGCCTGCAAGCGTTAAATTTGGAGAAAAACAATTTCCTTTCCCTATACCAAGAAGATATCCTGCTATCTTTGGAATATCTAAATTTATATACTACATTTTTACTTATTTACTGTTTACATTTTTTCCTATAATATATTTTATTTTTACAATTAATTACAGAATGTCTTTATATACGACATTCACAGTTTCCTTGTCATTAGACAATACAAACATGTTTTCTTTAGAAGTCACTCTTGAAAGAGCAACATATAGTTGGCCATGTGAAAAATAAACGCTTCCGATCGCTGCTAAACTCGAAGTGCTGTAGGGCGAAGCGTGGTCTCTGATTCTCAGAGGTTTGGAACTGACCCAGGAAAACTTTGTGACACACTGATAATATTATATATATATATATATATATATATATATATATATATATATATATATATATATATATATATATATATATATATATATATATATATATATATATATATATATATATATACTAGCGGCTTGCCGCTGGTTCGCACGTGTATAAAATATATATCCCATGTCAGTCAGTGTAAAAAAAATGATTAAAATCGAAAAATCGATCCAGTACTTTTGATTTATTCATTACTGCCCGTGGCCCGCAAGCGTTAAATTTGGAGAACAACAATTTCCTTTCCCTATACTAAGAAGATTTCCTGCTATCTTTGGAATATCTAAATTCATTTGTACATTTTTACTTATTTACTTTTACATTTTCCCTATGTATTTTATTTTTACAATTAATTACAGAATGTCTTTACACAAACTCTTGAAAGAGGGACATAGCTGCTAAAGTCGAAGTGCTATAGGGCGAAGCGTGGCGTCCTCACGGCATTTTAAATCTGTAATATCTCCGAAAATGTTCACTCAAATTACATGCTGTAAACGGCCATATTGATCTATATTAAATCAACTATTTATTTAAGGTACTTAATTGGATAAGGATTAATGCTGTATTGTATAAAAAGTGCTTCAAAAATATGACATTATTTTTCGTAAAAAGTAAATGACAAAAAATGCTATAGTGGGTTATCCATAAGAGATAGACATATACCATCGCGGACTTTTCTGTAAACCTTTTCAAGATGTACAAATATTTAGTACATTATTTTGATAAATCTCGTAGGGTGTAGCCTGCGTTTGCAATGTAAGCGGAAAAAAATGTAATTATTTACAGAAACCTCAAAAATTACAGTATTTCTCTACTCCGTATTGAATGTTATTATACGTACAAACCTTCCTCTGGAATCACTCTATCTATTAAAAAAACCGCATCAAAATCTGTTGCGTAGTTTTAAAGTTTTATGCGTACATAGGGATATAGGGACTTTGTTTTATAATATGTAGTGATTAGTATATAATATTTTGAATTTGTTTCAGGGCACATAAACTACCTACAACAGTCTGGGCCCATGACCAACGAGCGTCGGGAGCTGGAGGCGTGTCTCAGGGTCCAGATTGAGGAGATGGAACGGAAGCTGAACGCTCTGGTAAGAATCTCCTTGTCAATATCTACAGAGTGGTACCGACAATACGACTATAAATAACTTCACTGCTCACTTGGAAGTATTACATTACTTTGGTATAATTCAATGTATTTAAATATACAATATAAGAAAAATATATTTTCGAACAAACTAAATACGTTTAAATTGAGATTAATAACGAAACACGCTCATTCATTAGGGTTCACTCACCTTGTAGTGCGCGCGTGCGGCGCTCGGTGTAGATATGACGATCGCCGCGAAGATCAAACGGAGCGGTGAAATACAAAGGTCGCGGCGCGGTGACCGCAAGGCCAAGGCCAAGGCCATTTTTACATTTTTGTATTTATAAATACAGAGGAATATAATGGTGTTTATAGGGTTTATTTTTGTATGGCATGCTGCCATTGGTCATTGATCCATATACATCATGAAGTTTAATTTCAAAATGAAAAATAATATTCTGTCTAAAGTACTTCATTGAATTAACTGATTTTTGATGTAGGCTGCTAAGGTGCGTAGCTATCTAGGATTAAAATTAATGTCGTATCGTTGGTACCACTCTGTATAAATATAAATATATGGGCCACTTACACACACGGTCATCCCTCCCCAAAGTAGGTAACTTAATACTTGTGTTATGGACAGACAACTGGAGAATATATACATATAAGCAATCGCCAGCGGCTCCGCCCGCGTGGAAAGATTAAAACCGTAATATAGTCTTTGGATAACCATAAAAATGGTCAAAGTGGGTTAACCTTAAAAGCTAGACATATGGCCGCGTACTTTTATTTAGAACTTTTAAAGGAAACAATGATATAATACTTTTTTTTTAATAACTATTACTGTGTTACTTAGCGCACGCAAAAAAGCTTTAAATTTTGCCGTTTTTGTACTTTTTTATTGTTGCTCCTCTCCTATTTATCTTATACTAGCGGCCTGCCCCTGCTTCGCACAGGTATAAAATATCCCATGTCAGTCAGTGTAAAAAAAATGATTAAAATCGATCGAGTAGTTGTTTTGATTTATTCATTACTGCCCGTGGCCCGCAAGCACTAAATTTGGAGAAAAACAATTTCCTTTCCCTATACCAAGAAGATTTCCTGCTATCTTTGGAATATCTAAATTCATATAGTACATTTTTACTTATTTACTTTTACATTTTCCCTATGTATTTTATTTTTACAATTAATTACAGAATGTATTTAAACAAACTCTTGAAAGAGCGACATAGCTGCTAAATTCGAAGTGCTTATAGGTGTCTAAGCGCGGCCTCCTCGCGGGATTTTAAATCTGTAATATCTCCGAAAATGTTCACTTAAATTACATGCTGTAAACGGCAATATTGATCTATATTAAATCAACAATTTATTTAAGGTACTCAATTGGATAAGAATTAATGCTGTATTGTATAAAAATTGCTTTGAACATAAGGCATCATTTTTCGTAAAAAGTAAATGAAAAAAACTGCTATTGTGGGTTATCCATGAGAGATAGATATATACCATCGCGGACTTTTCTGTAGACCTTTTTAAGGTGTACAAATACTTAGTACATTATTTTGATAAATCTCGTAGGGTTTAGCCTGCGTTTGCAATGTAAGCGGAAAAAAATGTCACTATTTACAGAAACCTCAAAAATTACATTATTTCTCTACTTCGTATAGAATGTTATTATACGTACAAACCTTCCTCTGGAATCACTCTATCTATTAAAAAAAACCGCATCAAAATCTTTTGCGTAGTTTTAAAGTTTTATGCGTACATAGGGATATAGGGACTTTGTTTTATAATATGTAGTGATATTATATAGCCTATATATAGCCTTCCTCAATAAATGGACTATCTTACACTGAAATATTTTTTAAATATGTCCAGTAGTTCCTGAGATAAGCGTCTTCAAACAAACAAACTCTTAAGCTTTATATATTAGTATGGACTACAGTCCACGCACGGGTAAAAGCTAGTGTTTTATATATAAGATTTTTTGGTATTCATAGGTGGCCCAAATAAACCAGTCCCAAATGGAATTGGTTGACCATATGAAGGAGAATATCACCACCCTTCGCCAGCTACAGAGCCAGGTTTTGGACGAGGAGCTGATTAAGTGAGTATTTTACACCCCCATTATTACTTATCTAATTATTACATATCCCACTCTAAGTGGGGTCAGCACAATATATTATAAACATGCTGTCACAGGATTTGGCTGCGTTTTTACGACCGGCCGCCTGCCTGACGTCAACTTACCATAGTCCCCTTTACGACACCTCGGGAAGAAATGAGGGTGATACTATTCTATTCAGCCGGATACCACACGGCGTCTATAAGACATATACATTATTTAATAAAATAAAAAAAATTGGTGTCCGCCCGGGGTTTGAACCGCGAAAGAGTCGCACGGCGCCGCTGGCACCGCTGGACCATCACAGCTTTAAATTTACCCCATAACAATATTCCATAAGACATAATGATGACTGTAAAAATTATAATAGCCCATTGTTTCGTACTTTCTTGCCGTGTATCCTGCTTAATAGAATAGTAAAATTTCTTCAATTGTTAAATTCGAATAAAGAATTATTTGAATTAGAATAACCCTTCCTCCTTAAAATTGATAATTGCAATTTGTCACACGCTTTTCGGTGTAGGAAAATATCGTGAGGAAACCTGCATATCTCTATTTAATTCTAGTGATATGTGTAACCTACCAATCATTGGAGCAGCGTGGTAGGTCTTAGCTCCAATCCTTCTCTCCAAAAACTGAGAGAAGCGGCCTATGCCCAGCAGTGGGATAGTAACAGGCCGTTACTTTCATAGTTACTGGTTACAAAGTTACTTGGTAATAATTCGATCAAGCTAGGTTTCATTTTTAGGAAACGTGTACATTGTTTAAGCCCTAGAGAAATTTCCACAATATTATTAGAATGCAGAGCTAAATTTCGCCATAATCTACAAGGTTAAGCTGAGGTGGAAAATCAAGGGTTTCTGAAATCAAAGACCGAATCCTTCTCTCCAAAAACGGAGAGATTGATTGGAGGCATATTCTCAGCAGTGGGATAGTAACAGGCCACTACTTAACCCTTCCTCCGATCGAAAACAGATGGAAACGCGAGCAACAACTCTCAGGCAACGGGGTTCCCATGCAATCTAACCTGAACACGATCCAAGAGTGGTGCGAACTGCTTGCTGACCTGATCTGGAGCACTCGTCAGCAGGTCAACAACGTGGCCAGGATCAACAGCAAGACCATTGTGGAACTGAGGCAGCCTCATCTCGTCGAGATGCTGGACGATATGAGCAAGCAGGTAAGATTAATGGTACAGGGTATGTACCATTCCTCCATAGGGATGTGGCTTCTTTTTTTCTCTCGTGCCTTTCCGACTAGCGAAGGTTTTTTTTTTGTCCCTCTTATTTGGGTGTCAGAGACTTTATTTTCTTTTATGATTTTGTCTTAAGATTAATTAATTTTTTTTTTAATTATTTATAGAATTAGGCGTTACTTTGCGGAGATCCATAATACAAAAGTAATAATAAAATTATTTTGCTATAATCCGCGATGAAGTCAAATAGAAAATATATATAATGCAGAATGTAGAGTGGACAATCGGTTATCATACCTTATACATGCAGGATTCGTAAAAAACACATGCACAAACCTCCACCACCGCCACCACAATACACAAGCAGTATATACGTTCACTATCACAAACTCAACAATCGTTTCGCCCCGCAACCAAGCATCATCAGGAGATAGACTCCAAGACCAAAATCGCAAATCGCAAAGAGCTTTGCGATTTTTAGATTGTCTATAGTTATACTTTTCTTAGTTTTACATTCTTAATTATTATATAGGCTTCCTTATTTGACTAGCGAAGGTTAGGTTAGGTTAGGTAAGTGCTTGGTAATCCTTTCTATTTCTCGCGAGGCTAAAAAGCTGGGCAGTACTCGCGACTCCAGTCCATTCTCGTATGTAAGTCCATGACTTTCTCATTCAAATTCAAAATATTCTTTATTCAAATAAACTTGTAAACAAGTGCTTTTGAATCGTCAACTCTACTGCTGGTTCGGAAAGCTGTTCCTACCGAGAAGAGCCAGCAAGAAACTCGGCGGTTGCTCTTTTTAAAAAAATACAATTCTTAATGCTAGTTACATTTAATTGTTTCTATCTTGTACAGGGTCGAACAATATTTATATCCACGCATTTTTATCGTCTAAATAATCCTCAACAGTATAGTAGGCTTTCTGTATCAGCCTCTCCTTAATAGTGTTTTTAAACTGCTGTAATGGCAAAGTTAAAATTGATTGTGGAATTTTATTATAGAATCTTATACCCAAACCCAAGGCTTTTTCAAGGCGCAAAGCAGGGGCTGCAAGCTTATGTCGGTTCCTACTTTTTCTGTTTCGGCCGATGCGTCTCTTGCCTGCAACTTTGCCCATCATAATAAGTTGCAGAAGCCCATAAATTTCGTGACTAAGCACATGTCCTAGGTGTGCAATTTTCTTCTTTTAGATGGTGGTCCAAAGTTCGCGCTTACAACAATACGTCATTTTATTTTCAGCATGCGTTGATAGGCCCACATCTTAAATGCTTCCTATACGCCTTCGAATATCCTCTTTTACGGTCTACGTCTCGCATCCGTAAAAACATTTATACGGCAAAGGAGACTACCAAAATGTGGCCTAACTGTTACAAAAACCTTATATATATCAGCGTCTTTATAGAGTGAACCCCAGACCTTCTCCATTTTATAAAAGAACGATGATAAATTATGATATTTGGATCATAGTGGCTTTGGGAGATACGCGGTACTCAAGGTCGAAAAATACCAATCTAATTTCGTCAAATTACGTCATGGTATACAAGTTGATTTTAATATTACTTGGATAATAATGATGTTTCCTCATCAGCCAGACATTTTTATATATCCAACCCCTAAATATACATAAAGGTAGCGGTAGGAGAGAGCGCGAAGTATATATACGGGTAGGTGCGAGCGAGATGGCGTGTTGGGTCGTTACTTACTGCTCAGTTTTTATCGGCTCTTAGTCCATTAGATAGGCACTTGTCAATATAGCGAGTGATGCAACACCTTTGTAAGGCACATCAGTTGCGTACATTGGATCAGCGTCGTAGATCTTATCTCCAACCCCTCTCCTCTAAAACAGAGAGAGGAGGCCTATGCCCAGGAGTGGGATAGTAACAGGCCGTTACTTTACTATTTACTTTTATTGTTTTCAAGGTGACAAGCCTCCTGTCAACGCTCGTGACCTCGACTTTCGTGATAGAGAAACAACCGCCTCAAGTGATGAAGACCAACACACGGTGAGTGCTGACATCTGAAACTTTCACAGCTAGTCCGCTAGGCCAGGGGTCGGCAACTGTCTTAAACTATAGAACCATACAACTTAAAAAAAATATTTATTTTTTAAATGATTTAGTATTTAGTGCCTGGTTAACTGAGCCTTGCTCGATAATTTTTACAAAATAAAGAAAAGAAACTCCAAAAAAAATCGGGTAGGTGGGGCATTTAACGGCAAAAATAGTTGCAATAGTTTTATTCAATGTAAATTTTAGTATTTTTTTAATCCCCAAAACCAGGGATAAAACGATTTAAATAAAACCTAGCTACAATGATTTTTCTGCCACAAAACCTCTACATGCTGAATTTCAGGAAAATCGTTGGAGCCGTTTCCGAGATTCCGAAAATAAAAGATAATTTTTAATGTTAGCATATTTCATCTATATTACACCAGATTAGCGGATACGCACCATAGACAAACTTTAGCATTTTAATATTAGTATAGCTAATAATAATAATGGTAAATTATTTACAGTTTCACGGCTACAGTCCGCTTGCTGGTGGGCGGTCAGCTCAACGTGCATATGACTCCACCCAGGGTTACGGTAAGTGATAACAGTGTATATTTAGACGACATGCTCACACAGCTTTTTCGGTTATATCTAACATCTGATGGGTTTTTTTCATCAAGTAACTATTAACTAACAGCAACAGCTATGGAGTCTTATGGGGAAAGTGATTGCTTATTTTGTGCCTTTTAATATTTTTTAAACTTAAGCGTCTTGTGTAAATGATGAGCAAAACCGTTTTGTGCGTATAAATGATGAGCTAAAGCTACTTTGTCCGTAAAAATGATGAGACAAAGCGCTTTGTCCGTATAAATGATGAGCCAAAGCGCTTCGTACATATAAATGATGAGTCAAAGCGCTATGTCTATATAAATGTTGAGAAAAAGCGCTTTGTCCGTATAAATGATTAGCCAAAGCGCTTTGTACGTATAAATGATGAGACAAAGCGCTTTGTTCGAATTAATTTTGAGATTAAGCGCTTTATACAAATAAATGATAGATAAGAGCTCTTTGTTCATGTAAACGATGAGACAAAGCGCTTTTTCCGTATAAATGATGAGACAAAGCGCTTTGTCCGAATTAATTTTGAGATTAAGCGCTTTATACAAATAAATGATAGATAAGAGCTCTTTGTTCATGTAAACGATGAGACAAAGCGCTTTTTCCGTATAAATGATGAGACAAAGCGCTTTGTTCGAATTAATTTTGAGATTAAGCGCTTTATACAAATAAATGATAGATAAGAGCTCTTTGTTCATGTAAACGATGAGACAAAGCGCTTTTTCCGTATAAATGATGAGACAAAGCGCTATATCCGTATAAATGATGAGCCAAAGCGCTTTGTCCGAATTAATTTTGAGATTAAGCACTTTATACTAATAAATGATAGATAAGAGCTCTTTGTTCATGTAAACGATGAGACAAAGCGCTTTTTCTGTATAAATGATGTGACAAAGCGCTTTGTCCGTATAAATGATGAGTCAAAGCGCTTTATTCGTATGAATTATGAGACAAAGAGCTTTATAGAAATAAATGATAGACAAAGCGCTTTGTACGTATAAATGATGGGATAAAGCGCTTTGTCCTATAAATGATGAGCTAAAGTGCTTTGTTCGTATAAATGATAGGCTTTTAATAGTTATTTTAAACTGAAGCAAGTTTCTAACTGAGAGTTATAAACGCCAGGTGGTGATAATATCGGAGCAGCAAGCTCAGCTGCTGCTGAAGAGCGACACCCAGAGCGGGCGCGGCAAGCAGCCGGTGGAGTGTGGCGACATCCTCAACAACAGCGGCTGTATGGAGTACCAGCCCACCAACAGGCAGCTCAGCGTCAGCTTCAGGTACGTACCCAAGCAGGTGCAGCTGAAGAGTGAAGCCCAGAGCGGCTAGAAGCAAGCAGTCGGTAGAATGTCATGATATATATGATCTGATGATATATGATGATGGATTGATGCAAAATTGATGGATGGATGGATTAAAATGAGTTTTAAGTTTGTACTCCATCATCGCATTGGCTAGCTGTTAAGGTAATGGATGTTGTTCAATAAATAAATAAATAAACAATGATGGAGTGTTAATCAAATATGTAGAATGTTGTGACATATATAACATCAGAGGCTGCTTAGAGTACCAGCCACCAACAGGCAGCTCAGCGTCAGCTTAAGGTAGATATCACAGGTGCAGCTGAGGATAAAAACCCAGAGTGGGTGCAACTGTCTGGTGGAATGTCGTGACATATTTACCGACTGAAGCTGCATCGAGTATTAGCACCATGGGTAGAATGTCGTGGATTACAAGTTGGTAGAATGTTGTGACATATTTAATAACAGCGGTTGTATGGAACACCAGCCCACCAACATGCAGTTCAACGTCAGCTTCAGGTAGGTACCCAAGCAGGTGCAGCTGAAGAGTGAAGCCCAGAGCGGCTAGAAGCAAGCAGTCGGTAGAATGTCATATGTAACCAAGGACAATGGATGGATAAGTTAATATGGAAGAAGTCAAACGGCTTATTACTATCCCACGCTAGGCATAGGCCTCTCTCCGTTTCTGTAGAGAAGGGTTGGAGCTAAGACCTACCACGCTGCTCCAATGACTGATAGGTTGGAGGTATCACCAGAGATATGCAGGTTTCCTCGCGATGTTTTCCTTCACCGGGAAGCGTGTGATAAATTGCAATTGTCAATTAAACACATAAGTTTTAATAGAAAACTTATTGTTGTCCGCCCGGGGTTTGAACTCTGTGATGCCCTCGAAAAAGTCGAAACATCACCGCTGGGCTATCACAGCTCACAGCAGTACAATTAGATAGATAAATTAATATTTTTGTCACCAGGAACATGCAACTCCGTAAGATCAAGAGGGCGGAGAAGAAAGGAACGGAGAGTGTTATGGACGAGAAGCTGACCCTGCTGTTCCAGTCGGAGTTCAACGTTGGTGGCGGAGAGCTGGTCTTCCAGGTATACCATCATACCACCCTCGTGTCTGTTATATTCGTGTGGTGGCTATCTATTCAAACTGCATTATAATAATAATAATAATATTAATTTTTATTGAACACACAAAGGTAAATCAATACATATCCTCTTATTCTAAGACCTGCTTAACACTAAGTTACGTTAGGATTATCCCTAGCGCTCAAACTAGGCCTAGCCTGTATCTTGAACGCTAGTCTCTTCCGATGACATCAAATGTGTTATGAAGGTAAGTATATAATATATTGCTTATTGTGTAGACAAGAATAAAAAATTATCAACTACCCTTTAATAACAAACGTGGTGGTCAACCACGAACAGTATGGACCTAAAACAAAGTTAGTTGTAAATTAATTGCTCTTATTTAATATAATTTAAAGTGTAGTATTTATATATATATATATATATATATATATATATATATATATATATATATATATATATTTATAGAATATTACGTTCATGTCAAGTGAAGGTTTGTTATGTTTTCCGTAAATTATTTTTAATATAATTAGAATTACAATCTTACTTTGCTTTTAAATTTATTTTAGTTAATAATAGAATTTATTTTGTAGTATATTTAAATTTAATTTTACTTTAGAAGGATTACGTAATTGTAATGAATAATTTTTCAATTTCCTCATAATTTTGAGTTTTAAGCCAGGTATCCAAAACCTTTTTACATTGAGCACTGTTCAGAGCATAAAAATCTAGTATTTTATTTAATTTTCTGTATATCATGGGACCAAGGTAGCATTGAAATTTATTTATAAATTTTGTTTTAAATTGAATTGTCGGGCAAATGTTTTCTTTACGGCGAGTAAGTGTAAAATTATGATTATAAATTATTTTTTTATGTTGAGACAATATGGAATATTTTATAAATAGTTGTCTCACTGTTAATACATTACATTCAGAGTATAGTTCCGTCGTTGGGTATCGAAATGGTTTAAAGATCATTACCTTAAGGAGTGCACGTTGCGCTCTTTCCAATTTTATTAAATGAGTCTTACGTGCTCCACCCCAAGATGTAATGCAGTAAGATAAAATGGACTGAACTAATGAGAAATAAACTGTTTTTAATAGCTTACGATCAGCTACGTGTCGTAGTATTTTAAATATATAAATTAATTTCCTTAGTCTATCAGCCAATTGGTTAATATAAGGTAACCACGTTAATTTGTCATCTACTAGTATGCCAAGATATTTAATAATTTTCGTACGTTCTATAGTTTGACAATTACAGAAAGAAGTTTCGTTTTTACAATAATGAATTTGAATTTTAAAATTTAGATCAGTAGGAAGTCCTCGTTCGGTATTTGTAAAAAGAATATATTTTGTTTTTGTAACATTGAGTGATAGTAAATTCTGAGTTAACCAATCTGCGACAATTTGTATACCTAATTGAGCTTTCATTCTAGCATCCTCCCAAGTTTTTCCATAGAATATAAGTGCTGTATCATCCGCAAAAGTAAAGATTCTACAGTTTAGTATGTGTAACTGACACAGGCTGTTTATGTAGATTAAAAATAAGGTCGGCCCAAGTATACTACCCTGTGGTACGCCGTGCGTGATTAAAATTTCTTTGCTACTATAGCCATCAATTGTGACCTTTTGAGTCCTGTTTTGTAAATAATCTTTGAATAGGTTATAAGTTGTTCCTCTTATACCCATGTTATGCATTTTACGAAGTAAAATTGGGACAGAAACTGTGTCAAATGCCTTGGCTAAGTCTAAAAATATACCAAGGCATTTGTTCTTACTATCAATTTGCTTGGCAACAAATTCGGTCATATCAGATAATATATGTGCCGTTGATCGGCCTGTTCTAAAACCATATTGGTTTTGCGATAAACTCCTATTATTTTCTAGAAAATTTAATAATCGATTATTTAGAAACCTTTCCAGAATTTTGGATAAAGCGGGTAGTACCGAAATAGGACGATAGTTGTTAATACAATCTTTTTGTCCTGATTTAAATATTGGATGCACAATAGACGTTTTGAAGACTTGCGGAAATGTTCCAGTTTCCACACATAAATTTACAATGTGCGTTATTGAGGGAACAATAACACTTTTTGCAAGTTTTAAAATTTTTGTCGAAATGCCATCCCATCCTACCGCACTATCAGATTTTAAATTTAATAATATGGATTCAATCTCCTGTTCAGACGCTCCTAATAAAACCATAGAATTAACCTGTGTAGTCGTCAACGGATGGGCACATCCTGAAGTTACAGTAAGTGATTTAACATTTTTCGATAACTCTCTGCCAATATTAACGAAGTAGTCGTTTACTTTCCCGACAGCTTCTTGTGGTGTTAATCCCATGTTTAATAGTTCAGAAGCTGAATTTTTACAATTTCTCCTATTTACGATTTTATCAATAATTTTCCATTTTCTTTTATTATTATTTGCACATTCACCTAATTCTTTTCTTTCAAAATTTCTTTTTAGGCGCTTAAGTAAATCATTACAATAGTTTTTATATCTTGTATATGTTATCTTTAGTATTATATTATCAGGTTCTTTTTTACATTTTAGGTGCATATTATCTCGATTTCGTATGCATCGAAGTAAACCTGGAGTAATCCACGGTTGAATGCAACGCATTTTCCTAGGTAAAGAGATCTTAAGAGTGTTTTTCAAAATTGAGGTCTGTAATATATTAACTAATTGATAAGTACAAACATTTGAATCGCGTAAGTCTTTTATAACATCAAGATTTTTTAATTTCAGTTCAGCAATTATACCCTCGTAATTTATCTTATGTATGAATTTTTGTTCCACTTTTTGTATGCTGTTTTTAAAGCAAATACACGTAAATACTGAAGAATGGTCAGTTATAGGAGCATCAATAACAAATGTTGACGCGTTAAAGTTCGATTTTACCATTGCATGATCGAGGCAGTTATTACCTCTAGTCGGATACACATGGGCCGGTAATAGACCATGACTAGCTAATAGACTTAAATATTCAGTAGAGTTTCCGTCATTATTATTTGGCTTTATATCAATGTTCAGATCACCCATTATTATAATATTATGAAAATTCTTATAAGTAGTTAATAATATGTCTAGTGAAGTAATAAAATTGTCAATTTTTTTATGAGAAGGTGATCTATATATTCCAATCACAGCCGTATTACTATCGAACTCGATTACCAAACAAGTGGCATCAGACAATGGAATTTCTTTAACGGAACATTTTAGCCCGTGTTTTGTATATACAACAATTCCATCGTTTTGGTTGTTGTTATTTCTAGTATAAAATGTATTGTAGTTTATTAAAATTGGATAATTTATGGTTTTAGAATTCCAAGTTTCTGTTAGTATGTAAATATCACATGGAATATCAAGTCTAGTCAAAATTACTTCAAATTCCGAGAAATTTTTGGTGATACTTCTAATATTCTGTGTAAGGATTTTTAGCTTATTGCAGTTACGTGTTTCATTTAATTTTAAAAAAGACTTACACAATTCGGGTTGACATAATAATGATGAGCCTGCACCTATTTTATCAATAGAAGTTAGTAATGTACTATCTTTTATAGAATCTATTTTGATTTTAAATATTTTTGGGACTTATTTCGATAACATACACTTATATAAAACAAATACAACAAAGTAAGCACAAGATTATTACTCTTCATAATTGAACTAGCTACCAAAATAAATATCAGCAAATATAATATTACCTGCAAACTGGAAAACATAATATAATAAACCCTATAGGGGAAATAGTGGAAATAAATATTAAACGACCTAGAACCTAATATAAATAAAAAGTATTGTAAGGCACTCACGAAACTTAGTCACATTTGATTTTTTAAAGATGACAATTTGAACTCGTTTTTAATTTCAATGTGTGGCGAATCCGGTGTTCTTCGAAGGTAAACTTTTCCGTTGTTGGTCCAGCAGAATTTAAAATCATTTGTCTTGGCAAAATCTCTAGCGAGGAAAAATAATCTTCGTCCTTTGCTAGTGAGCCCCTCTGAAATATATATAGGAGTTACATGGCCCTGAATTCCTATAACCGCAGAGTTGATGCGTTTGTCAGGATGCTGTTTGTTATAATTTTTTACTGCACTAATTACCCCTTTTTTCAACATAACTGATGCTAATTCAGCCACAATAGTATCTTTGCCATTTTTATTATTTAGGCGATACACGTCCCTTATCATTAATGGTTGGGTGTTCACATTAATGGCTTTAAATGTATTTGTCACTATGTTACATAAATCAGTTTTAGTTTCAGTTGGTATAGGTTTAGGTACATTTCTCATTTCTATTGTAGTTGACTTTATGTTTCTCTGCATATCCTCTATTCTATCTTCCTGTACATCTATTTTTAGTAATAATTCTTTTCGTTCTTCCTGGAGTACTTCTACTTTCTTTTTCATTTCTTCGTATAGTGAGCTTAAAAACTCCAATGATTTTTCTATATCTTCGTTTGACTGTTTTATTTGATTGTTTTGTTGTTTAATATCAGCAATCTCCGATATAAGTTTGTTTAATATTGAGTTTTGCGTATTCTTCCATTCATCAAGCATATTCCGAATTTCGTCCTTGAAGGAGATGAGTTGTTCATCACTTGACTCGCGTTGTCTTTTGTTTCTTTGTGAAACAAACGTGGGCTTGGAAGTTGAAGGTGGTACTTTCGAAACATCCGAATCCGACAAAGTATGCTGCAAGTTTTGTCCAGGTGGCGATCTTACAGTTCTCGGCATTTTTACAAGAATTTCAAGTCCAAAGTTTATGCGATCAGAAATGTAAGTGTAGATGCACTTACTCACCGCTCTTCGCGTTTCTGTGCGCCTGGTACTTGATATTAAAATTTAAAACTCAAAATTTACGAAATATGTATAATATTAGAATTATGCGCGTACACACGTCCAGTCGGTTTCGTGGTCCGGGGGAAGAGGCATTAGGATTCAATTTTAGCTTTGCCATTCTTCTTCTTTGTCAACCGATGGACGTCCACTGCTGGACATAGGTCTCTTCATGGGATCTCCATATCACACGATCTTGTGCCGCTTGGACCCAGCGGCTCCCTACCTTTTTGAGATCGGCAGTCCATCTCGTGGGGGGTCTACCGACACTGCTTTTTCCGGTGAGAGGTCGCCACACCTTGAGACCCCAAATACCATCGGTTCTCCGATATATATATATATATATATATATATATAAACTGATTGAAATATTAAAGATGACAGTATCGAGAGGATCTATAGGAATCAGGTTAAATCAAATCATTCTTTATTCAAATAAATTAAACGCTTACTCTAAACCCTCTTGCTCAGTGTTTCCCAACGTGGGGCCCACGACCCACAGGGGGGCAATTTGATAGTTAAGGAGGGGCAACTCGACACTGGGTCATTTAAATACAATGCCAGATTTCGGTGCTAAATTTAACAAAAAATGGAAATTTTTCTTCCTAAAACAAATTATTTATGTTCTTTAAGTGGACAATTCTTTAAAAATTATTCATGTTACTTAGGGGGGCAAAATAACTTTTAACGTGGGGCATGGACCAAAAAAGGTCGGGAAACACTGCTCTTGCTATTTCTTATTTTCTTTGTTATATCATTTAACTTTTACTTTGTAATCTTGTATTTTAGAAGCAAATTATTATCTATACTATTTGATTTCTTGATTGTTTGAACTAAGGAACTACTGGACCGATTTGAAATATTATTTCATTGTAAGATAGTCCATTTATCGAGGAAGGCTATTGGCTGTAGAACATCACGCTAAGATGAATAGGAGAAGAGCAGCAATAAAAATTATTGCGAGAACGGCAAAATTTAAAGCTTTTGTGTACGATAAGTAAAACGCAGAAAATTTATTCAAAAATCATGTATTACAAAATTGTTCCCCTCTAAGAGTTTGTTGCTGACACGGCACCTGTAAATAAAAAAGAAATAAATTAATGTAATATAATGTGATAAATAGATATAAAATAAATTTAAATACTTACTTATTTACTTACCATTGATCTTGTAACGCCATCTGTTGGTATAATAAAACATCACTTGATCATGCGAATACAAGGCGCAGATTATACATAATTTTAGTTAAATTATGTCTATGATAGACGCTTGCGGTGCGTCCCTATTAGGCATGGACAGAATCACCAATCACTTAATGATCATGATATGAAAAACTTTTCATATAGCATCATCTGCTAATGAGTTTTAGAGTAACTGCTATACTGCTATACAAAATTATGGATATTCTATGAAAAAGTAAAATAATAAATTAATACTGAGACTAATTCACTGATATTGAGCAAAAACACATGCAAAGGAACGTGGGTTAAATTATATAGGAGTTAAGAATTACATTTGTTTGTTAATAATTTCACCCAGTAATATTGATTAGCAAAAACGCTTTCCGCTATTATATTATTCAGCTATTCGCTATAATATTATTACTTGATAAAGCGATTGCTATTACAAACAAATGTAATTCTTAAATCATATTCAATACGGTCGATATTTCTAGGATATAGTTTCAGTTGGAATATCGTAAAAGTGCGTCATCTTCCCGAATTATCGACCGTATTATATAAGATAAAAGAATTACATTTGTTTGAAATAACAATAATTTTGCCTAGCAACATTGATTAGCAAAAACGCTATCCGCTATTATATTATTTACGTTAATGGACTAAATGATTGCTTATACGAACAAATTTAGTCTTTATGTCCTATACTCTGCATACGACATAAGGAATACATTTGTTTGTATTCAAATAGCATTAGCAATAGCAGGTATGATCACGCGATTACAATCGATCATATCGTGGAACGAATATGATTCTTATATAGCAATCATACCCAAGCCTAATGCCCTAGCGATCTTGTCAGTCGGTCTTCACACATCACGCCTTTTAGACGCACATTGAGTTTAAGCTATACGAGTGTTTTTCATTTCAACATAATCAGCCGAAATCACGCACCAACACCTTTCCCTGGCTCCATCCGGCACAGAGTTCTAAATAAAAATCCGCGACAGCATATGTCTAGATTTTAAGGTTGACCTACTTTAACCATTTGTATGATTATAAAAATACTATACTACGGTTTAGATCTTTCCACGCGGGCGGAGCCGCTGGCGATTGCTAGTTATCTATATTTTGTGTTTCAGGTTTGGACCCTATCCCTACCTGTGGTGGTGATAGTCCACGGCAACCAGGAGCCCCACGGGTGGGCTACTGTGACGTGGGACAACGCGTTCAGCCCACCTGGGAGGGTCCCTTTCGCTGTACCGGACAAGGTGACGAATTTTAATTTTAACTAATACAAATGTACAGAAGTTAACATAGAATTAGTTGGGTTGTGTGAAGTATGACATGCATATAAAAGGAGTAACGACAGAGTCATCATCATATCATCTTCCTGCCCTTATCCCCCTCTAAGTGGGGTCGGCACGACATGTTATAAACATGTTGTCACATGATTTGGCTATGTTTTTACGACCGGCCGCCTACCTGACGTCAACTTATCTTAGTCGTATTTCACGACACCTCATTAAGAAAGAGGGTGGTCTATTCTACTTAACCGTATACCACACGGTGAGTGAACTTACCTAAGTCGCCCTTATCCCTCTAAGTGAGTTTAGTAACACATTGTAAACATGTTGTCACATGATTTGGTTTCGTATTTTACGACTAGCCGCTTGCCTGTACGTCAACTTACCTTAGTCGTATTTTACGACACCTCGGTAAGAAATGATGGTGGTTTGTTCTACTCAGCCGGATACCACACGGCGGGTCGACTTACCTTAGTCGCCTTTTACGAAACCTCGGTAAGAAAAGAGGGTGGTACTATTCTATTCAGCCGGATATCACACGGCGGGTCGACTTACCTTAGTCGCCTTTTACGAAACCTCGGTAAGAAAAGAGGGTGGTACTATTCTATTCAGCCGGATACCACACGGCGGGTCGACTTACCTTAGTCGCCTTTTACGAAACCTCGGTAAGAAAAGAGGGTGGTACTATTCTATTCAGCCGGATACTACAGGGCTTTATAAATTACTAGCGGCCTGCCCTTGCTTCGCACGGGTATAAAATATATATCCCATGTCAGTCAGTGTAAAAAAATGATTAAAATCGATCCAGTAGTTTTGATTTATTCATTACTGCCCGTGGCCGTAGCGTTAAATTTGGAGAAAAACAATTTCCTCTCCTTATACCGAGACGATTTCCTGCTATCTTTGGAATATCTAAACTCATATAGTACATTTTTACTTATTTACTTTTACATTTTACCTATTTATTTTATTTTTACAATTAATTACAGAATGTCTTTAAACAAACTCTAAAAGATTCGAAGTGCTATAGGGTGAAGCGCGGCGTCCTCACGGCATTTTAAATCTGTAATATCTCCGAAAATGTTCACTTAAATTGCATGCTGTAAACGGCCATATTGATCTATATTAAATCAACAATTTATTTAAGGTACTAAATTGGATAAGGATTAATGCTGTATTGTATAAAAATTGCTTCAAAAATATGGCATCATTTTTCGTAAAAAGTAAATGAAAAAAACTGCTATTGTGGGTATATCCATAAGAGATAGATATATACCATCGCGGACTTTTCTGTAGACCTTTTTAAGGTGTACAAATATTTAGTATATCATTTTGATAAATCTCGTAGGGTTTAGCCTGCGTTTGCAATGTAAGCGGAAAAAAATGTAATTATTTACAGAAACCTCAAATATTACAGTATTTCTCTACTTTGTATTGAATTTTATTATACGTACAAACCTTCCTCTTGAATCATTCTATCTATTAAAAAAAACCGCATCAAAATCGGTTCCGTAGTTTTAAAGTTTTATGCGTACATACGGAAATATGGACTTTGTTTTGTAATATGTAGTGATTTGATACTATAGCGGATAAATTCACTCGTTCTGGTTATGTCTGAGCCAGTACTTGTTTACCTTTGTTCTTCAAGCACTCATGAGTAGAGACAGAGTATAACGCATATACGTTAGTGCCGCGAATCAAACTAGATGGCGCTGCATCGAAAAACAGCCCGCTATCGTTTAGTTCGAAGACCATGTATACAGGCAAGCGAGTAGTTTGTGTAACCCTTTTTTCTCTCTCTCTCGGATAAAAAAAATACAAGCTCAATATTTAATACGTCAATTGTAAGGTATTAGGCAATCATCTTGAACTGCGAATGTAATATGTAGGGATGTGACTTGGAGTAGAAAAAAACAATTTATAAATAATCGATTTTTATCCCTTTAAAAATAATCAATTTTTTGTGACTATTTCAAAAGTTGTTTTTTTATATTAATAATTACTTACAATGAAGGCATTAAAGTGGACAACTACCAAGAAATAACATCAGATGCGCCGTTTGTGTAATAGGATTAAAATGTGTAGTTTGGCTAAATTGGTTTCATCCAACAATGCATATCTAATATTAAGAAACGGTTAATTTAAATATATATATATATATATATATATATATATATATATATATATATATATATATATATATATATATATATATATATATATATATATATATATATATATATATACAGTCGTGGTCAACTAATTAGGGACATGCAAGATAGTGAAGAACAATAACCAGTTATGTACATACAAATATAAAATCCTATTGATTTCTCAGTAACTATTATTTCCATAATTTCGTCCGATTATTATGCTTTAAATGGCTGTAAATAAAAGAATAAATAAATAGAAAAAAGTATTTAATATCAAAGATTGAACATGTATTCAATTTTAAGGTATAATTCTGTAGCTGGACATTTAATTAAGGACAGTAAACTATAATGAAAAATAGAGTTAAACAAAACTAATAATCTGCAGTATTATAATATGTTTAACAGCTCCATTTTATTACGTGTAAAATCAGTACCCAGTAGCAAAACCTTTGTTAGTAATTACCGCTTGACACCGATGTGGCATAGACATTATCAGTTTCTGGCATGTTTCGACAGGAATGTTAGCCCATGCCTCACAAAAAGCTTCATTAAGTTTATCTAAAGTTGTGGTACGATAAGTGGCTATTTTTTTCTTGATTTCGTGCCAAAGGTGCTTGATTGGGTTAAGGTCCGGGCTATTTGCTGGCAAATCTAGCACCGATACTGACTGACTGGTAAAAAACGACTTGACTGAACGGGCAGTATGTTTCGGGTCGTTATCATGCTGAAACGTCCATATAATAGGGATTTGCTCCTCAGCATAGGGAAGCATCGTTTCTATCGGTCTAAGTTACCCTGAACTTTCCTCACAGGTCCCACTCCACGTCCAGAAAATGAACCCCACATTTTAATGTTTTCACCGCCATGTTTCACCTGCTTTTTTGTGAATCTTGAATTCTTTTCCGCTTTTACTGGACGCCGTACGTATTGCCTTCCATCTGAAGAAATCAAATTAACCTTGGTCTCGTCAGAGAATAATACATGTTGCCATTGGGCGTATGTCCAATGTCCATATTTACGTGCAAACGCCAAACGAGCATTTCTATGTTCTTTCTTCAACAACGGTACTTTGCGAGCCACTCTTCCGAATAACTCTGCTTCTACCAGACATCGTCGAACGGTCCTCGCTGAAACACCAGCTCTTTCGTCTGTCCCAAACACTTCGTGTTTAATTAAAATAGAGCCTAGAAACGGATCTTTCTTAGCTAACCTGGTTATCATTCTATCTTCTTGCGGAGTTGTTTTTCTCGATCTTTTTGTTCTGGGCACATTAAAGCTGTGTTATTGCGTCTGACATGGTATATGGTATACAATGCAGTGCAACATGCACTGCATTGTATGCCATAGTTTTTGAACAATTTAAATGTTCTGCTATCCTCCGGTATGACCAACCATGCTCGACATCAAACTTCATGATAATTTTGTCGTAGTGTTGGATCGCAACTTTTATTTTTACCCATTTTCCTTCAAAATATTTTTCAAAACTTAAAATAAATATCAGGATTACCGCCAAAACTACCACGAAACAATAAGAGAAGAAGTAAAAAAGTATTGAGATTCAAATTTTTAAAATAGAACGCAATATCTCAGTGTCCCTAATTAAATGGCCAGCCAGCATTATTTGAACAAATAGCACTACGATAATCTATCAGCTATACTGTAAAGAGGTTTAATGTTTAGGAAGTTGTTATTGTTTGTATAATCGGGCACATAAATGACTAATTATACTTACATGTAAGAGATATGGAATATGGTTTAGACTCGTTGGAAAATAAAAAATAAATTCACAATTCGGTCTAACCAAAGAGTGTCCCTAATTAGTTGACCACGACTGTATATATATATATATATATATATATATATATATATATATATATATATATAATTGTAAATAAAAACATTAACATGGGCTTTTATAATATTCCGCACTATTATGTCTTATAGAATATTGTGGGGTAAATGCGTGAACATTGTTTTTTTTTAAATTAAAGGAGCCATACGTGGCCATATTTATGTATTTATGTATATATATATTGCTAAAGACATAGACTGTAGAGTAGACAATCCGTTTTCATATCAGGTACATGCGGGATTCGTAAATTCGATCATCATTGATGATGCTTCGGTTGCGGAGCGTAGCGATTGTTGAGTGATAGTTAACGTATGTAGTGCTTGTATATTGTGCTGGCGGTGGTAGAGGTTTGTGCATGTATTTTTAAGAATCCTGCATGATACATGCATGAAAACAGATTGTCCACTCTACATTTAGCATAAAATACATGTGTATGTGTGTTGTGTGCGCGTGTGTGTGTGCGTGCGAGCGTGTGTGTGTGTGTGTGTGTGTATGCGTGCGCGTGCGTGCGTGCGTGCGTGCGTGCGTGTGTGTGTGTGTGTGTGTGTGTGTGTGGAGAGATCTAGATGGGTTTTTATCGTAAGCGTCTTCGGTGTTTTTTTATTTTTCACGTCGTAAGCTGAATCAGTGCGCACGATCGGCGCCGTCGTGTCTCAGAAGTCCCTTCTGTCAAGTCGCTTCGCCACCTAGCCATTAGTTTTACATATGCATCAACCGTCACAATCACCAGCTACAGCTTTGAGACAACCTCGACTCGAGCTACTGACTCCATGATTCGGCTATCATGCCTGATGGTGAGCGATGATACAGTCTAAGTACTAGTCTATCTATAGTCTAAGTACAGTCTAAGGGGGACCTATAAAATGCCTAGAGAATTTATCTTGATTTGATACTGATCGCCCGCTTTCTCTGGTTTCAGGTGACTTGGGGCCAGTTGGCGGAAACTTTGCGAATCAAATTCTGCTCGGCGACTGGAGGGGATCTGTCTGAGGACAATTTACGATTTTTGGCTGAAAAAATATTTAGGTATCTATTTTTTTCTAGTCAATATTGGACATCAAATTATATTGAAGTAACGTAACATAATTTTTTTTTTGTTATATTCTTTTTTTCCCACTTTGTTTATATCATACTCTTTCACTCCCACCCAGTCTCTCTCGTTCACGTTCTCATTGTAAATCTTTTTCTCAAGTTGACTTTTTCCCGTACACACTATATTGCACACTATCAATTTCCACCTCTCCTGCACACTTTCTCTCTTTTCCACACATTCCAACCCCTCCCTCCCATACATTCTACCCCCTCTTTATCACACATTCTACCCTCTCTCTCCCACACATACAACCCTCTCACACACATTCTACCCTCTCTCTCGTACACATTTTATCCTCTCTGTCCCACGCATTATAAACCTCTCTCTCCCTCACATTCAACCCTTTCTCTCCCACAAATTCTACTCTCTCAAACCCACATTCAACCCTCTCTCTCCCACATATTCTACCTTTCTCTCTTTCTCTCACACACGTTAACCCTCTCTCTCCCACATATTCTACCTCTCTCTCTTTCTCACACACGTCAACCCTCTCTCTCCCACTCATTTTACCGCTGTTCTAGTTTCTGTGCTGTTTCTAGTGTTGTGCAAAGCCTGCTTTGTTCAGAAGTGGGATAGTAATATCCCGCTATTTCAGCCTTATCCCTCATTTGTGTTAAAGGACAAACCTGCCACTGAATACCATGGAGCTGAACAGCATGACGGTGAGCTGGACGCAGTTCTGCAAGGACGCGCTGCCCGAGAGGAACTTCACCTTCTGGGAGTGGTTCTACATGGTGGTGAAGGTCACCAGGGACTACCTGAGGACGCTGTGGTGCGACCGGTGAGTTCAAACTCACAGTAACCTCCTCCCCCTCTTCCCCCTCTTTCCCCCTCTTTTTTCTATGATAAGACAAGCGCCTGGCAACGCCGTGTGGTATCCGTCTCAATAGAATAGACCACCCTCATATCTTACCGAGTTGTCATAAAAGGCGACTAAGCTAAGTCAATCAACTATGTGATATTCAGCTGAATAGAATAGACCACCCTCATTTCTTACCGAGGTGTCGTTACAGGCGACTAAGGTAAGCTGACCCGCCGTGTGGTATTCGTCTGAGTAGAAAAGACCACTCGATCTTATCGAAGTGTGAAATATGACTAAGGGAAGTTGACGTCAGGCAGGCGGCCGATCGTAAAATACGTACGTATTTTATTAATGACCGTTAATTGGGTAAAAATTGGAAATAACATACTACAATTATATACTAACGATTATCTATCTTTCGTTATAAAAAGAAAACAGTTAACTTTCCATGCTGTCAGGACAAGCTCCGCACACATTCACTAATACAATCTTAACGCTTGTATCACCCCGTAACCGAAGGCAAGAGATGGACTCCACAAATATCGTAAAGTTCCATGAATTTTTTTCTCTTTCTCCAGCCTCATAATGGGTTTCATCCAGAAGAAGCAAGCCGAGGAAATGCTGGGCAAGTGTCCGCCAGGAACTTTCTTGCTGCGTTTCTCCGATTCCGAACTTGGTGGTATCACCATAGCGTGGACCGGTGGTGAGTATATCTGTATTTATACTAATATTATAAAGAGGAAAAATTTGTAGGTATGTTTGTAATCCACACAAAAACTACTGGACCGATTTCAAAAATTCTTACACCTACAAGCTGCATTACTGAGCAACATAGGCTATATTACATTAAAAAAAATAGGGATCTATAGTAAAAATGTAATAAGGTGTAAAAATATTAGGAATAATAGTCATCGTATGCGCTGCGGAAACTTTTATATATTTCTTAGCGCACACACTATACAATAACACGATATAATAGGAATACCACAATTCCCGTTCCGAGATGCACTTCTCTTGAATGACGAACAAGGACTGAAAGTCACTGAAACGTTTTATCAATAGGAAGAACCGGAAACAACATCGGCACAGTGTTGTCCCCATTTTAATAAAAAAAGGCGCGATACTCTTGTTTCATGACTGTCGTCCTGCCCTTATCCCATTCTAAGTGGGGTCGGCACAGCATGTTATAAACATGTTGTTACATGATTTGGCTGCGTTTTTACGACCGGCCGCCTGCCTGACGTCAACTTACCTTAGTCGTAAATACGACTAAGGTAAGTTGACGTCAGGCAGGCTTTACGACACCTCAATAAGAAATGAGGGCGGTCTATTCTACTCAGCCGAATACCACACGGCTGGTCGACTTACCTCAGTCGCCTTTTACGTCACCTCAGTAAGAAATGTCGGTGGTACTATTCTATTCAGCCGGATAACACACGACGTACCACACAATCCATGTAAGGTATATCTTTCTCAGAGGGCAACGAGGTATTCAGCCTTCAGCCGTTCACCTCTCGCGATCTGATGCTGCGCTCTCTAGCGGACAGGATCCTGGACTTGACCCAACTGCAGTTCCTGTACCCAAACGTGGCCAAGGACGATGTATTCTCTAAATATTACACGAAACCAGGTTAGTTTGTTAGTTACACTAAACCCAGTGTTTTCTTTAGTTACACTAAACCCAGTGAGATCTATATTTACACTAAACCCAGTGAGTTCTTTATTTACACTAAAACTAGTTAGTTTTTTAGATACATTAATCCTGGTGTGTTCTTTTGATACATTAAACCCAATAAGTTTTTTATTGTATAAAACCCAGTGATTTATTTACTAACCTAGTTAGTTTTTTAGATATATTAATCCTGGTGCGTTCTTTTGATACATTAAACCCAATGAGTTCTTTGTTACATAAAATCCAGTGAGTTATTTTGATACATTAAAACCTGTGTTCTGTAAATAACTTAAACCCGGTGTGTTCTATAGATACATTAAAGCTGGTGTGTCCATTAGATACATTAAACCCTGTGTGTTCTTTAGATACATTAAACCCAATGAGTTCTTTGTTACATAAAACACAGTGAGTTATTTAGATATATTAAAACCTGTGTTCTGTAAATAACTCAAACCTGGTGTGTTCTATAGATACATAAAATCAAGTGAGTTCTTTAGATACATTAAACATGGTGAGTTCGTTAGATACATTAAACCCAGTGAGTTTTTTAGATACCTTAAAACCCGGTGTATTCTTTAGATAACTTACACTCAGTGTATTCATTAGATACATTAAACCCGGTGTGTTCTTTAGATACATTAAATCCTGTGAGTTCTTTAGATACATCAAACCTGGTGTGTTCTTTAGATAACATTAACTCGGTGTGTTCTTTAGATATCTTAAACCTGGTGTGTTCTATAGATACATTAAACTCTGCGAGTTTTTTAGATCCATTAAACCCGATATGTTCGTCAGGTATCAGGCTTTCTGTATCAGCCTCTCTTTAATAGTTTTTAAACTGCTGTAATTGCAAAGCTAAAAATACTATATTGTTTGTTGCACAGTATCCAAAGATTTTTTTTAAAGAACGTAGCCTGATAAGTTGTTGAAGTACGCTTGATCCGGCCAATTTACAGTGATACACTAAAATCCTAAAAGCTTTTTGTGTACATATAATCTGAATAAAGGTAATTCATCTAAAGGTCGTCCGGAAGAAATTGCTGATAAGCGATATGGCCATCTTTTGCGGAGTACAAAATTTTTATTTTTGGTGTTAATTTGGTGGTGATGTATATAATAAATAGACAAAGTAGGAACCGACATAAGCTCGCGGCCTCTGCTGTGCGCCTTGCAAAGGTACGACATTCGTTTGTGGGTCTGGGTATAAGATTATATAATAAAATTTCGCAATCAATTTTAGCTATGCCATTACAGCAGTTTAAATTATTAATTATTAAAGCAATTATTTAGACGATAAGAATGCGTGGATGTAGCTACTGTCAGACCCTGTACAAGATAGTAATGACTTAATGTAACAAGTTATAAGTATTATGTTGAAAAGAGCAACCGCCGAGTTTCTTGCTGGCTCTTCTCGGTAGGAACAGCTTTCCGAACCAGCAGTAGAGTTGACGATTCAAAAGCACTTGTTTACAAGCTTATTTGAATGAAAAAAAAATTGAATTTGAATTTGAATGTTGCCATAGAAAATGAAATGCTAAAGAACGGCTACGTGAAACCTGTTCTGGTGACGACGCTCCCGCCATACATGTCCGGTTCGCCCGCGTACGCCCACTCCCCTGATTCTCACAGGAACACGCCTAGCGTTCACAGCAGGTCAGTAACGTTTAATGTTATGTCTTACGTAATACTGTTATGTGGTAAATCGCCGTATATTAGAAAAACATTATTTAACTGCTTTTGAAAACTGTTTTTGGCTTGTATATATAATATATGTATATTTTTACCATTTTAAAAATAATTATATAACTGTTTGTGTCCAAATATGAAATAAATATCGTAAAAGAGGGGTATCGACGTTTTGGAATTTTGAGACGTGTTAAAAAGTCTTAACTGTTAACATGTGCAGGTGACAGTAAGCCTGCTTTAGGCTACGATAGTCGTGGGTTCGATTCCCCATAACACAGCAGAAAGTTACTTACCAGCATATATTTATATAAAAAATCCATTTTAATTTTATATTTTCGTTCAAAGAAAAATTTCATTTTTTATACTTTTAGAAGTTAAAAATAACCTTATTGACAGTATCTTGTTTCTCCACTTAAATTTGATTTTTTTTATTTTATTATTAAATTAGAATTCTTATTTATTTGTAATTGCAACATTTTTTTTCGTTATGTTTATTTTAGTTTATTGTTTTTGTTTTTCTTCCCATAGGTACATGATTGAGTTTTAAAATTACGTCAGAGATTCGAAAAAGTAGATTTTTTTGCGAATTAGTTGTATAATTTTTTTTTTAAGTTTAATTTTAATAGTCACATCCTTAAAAAATTTGTTTTCAAGCGCTTCCTTATTTTTTGGTTTCGATATGTTTACGATTTATACATCTTAAATAAATCTCAAATTATTTTAAGATTTTTTTTTTTTTAAGAGTTAAGTAATTAATTTAGTTTAAGTAAAAAATATATTAATAAAACTATTAGTAACGGAATTTATAGCATTTAAATATATTATTTAAAAAAAACATTATTTGATGTCATATAATATAAATCCTTTGCCTATGACTGTATACTAAACAGTAGGGATGTACTTGGAGTAAAAAATATCGATAAATAATCGATTTTGTTTCCTTTAAAATTAATAGATTAATTAATCTGACTATATGAAAAGTTGCCTTTATTAATATTAATAATTAATTACAATAAAGGCTTATTGAAGTAGACAACTACCAATAAATAATAACAGATGCGCTGTTTGTGAAATCCTATTAAAATGTGTAGTTTGGCTACATTGGTTTCATCCAACAATGTATACATAACCTTTAAAACAAGATAAAAGAGGATAAATAAAATAATCCATTTTTAATGTTTAAAAAATCGCTTATGAAAAAATTAATCGATTATTATGAAAATCGGTTTTTTTCACATCCCTATTAAACATAGTAAAAAGATTGAAAAAAAAAATATCCCATAATTAAACAATCTCTATGGAAGTAATAAACAAAATATAAACTTGTTAGTAATAGTTTTATTAATGCATCAAAATTCCACGCGCATTTCTTATACCGCGGATTACAGCAAAATATTTTTATTACTTTTGTAATGAAATTATATTTTCTGTGCCTTTAATATTTAAATTAATGCATAATAAACGTCGACGAAGTCATGCGATTCGTACTAACTAAGAGATAATATGGAACTTAGGACAGTTCTTTTCTGCTGTTGTAAATTTCGGAAAATTGACTTAGGTCCTTATGCTTCTGAGGTACCTTAAAGGTAATTGAGCAATATTAGGCTTATTTTTTTTTGTCTAAGGAACAAAGTATTTTAGTATAGTTTTCGGTTATATAACTTTTTTTAAAAAGCTTCTTACCATGACATTTTTTTAATATAAGTTTTTGAACGAATGTTTACATGCATCTGTTTTTTATTAGATTTTTGAAAATTTAAGTTTTAAGAATAAAGTTATGTATTAGGCTTTCATTAATTGACTGGCAGAATTTTCACTTAAGGCAGGGGTCGGCAACTATTTAAAGTCGGAAGAGTCAAAAATTACAATTTACATAATGTCTGTGGTTTTAAAGGGGTACCAAATTGTTTTTTAATGCCATATTAAATTTTCACAGAAATATCCGACGTCATTTCATAGCTAGTGATAGAGATGTAAAACAATTATTGATTTTTATATTAATCTATTATTTTAATAAGATTTGTTTGCAATATTAATCGATTTTTTTTTATCGATTTTTTTGGATTATCCTCTTTTACTTTTTTTAAAAGATAAGACATGCGTTTTGTATGAAGCCAATGTAGCCCAACTACAAATTTTATCTTGTCACTTGTCTTTTATTTTAACTTTTCCAATTTAATTAATCTTTATTCTAATTAATTATTAAGATTTAAAAAAGGAAATATTACAAATAATCAGTAAAGAATCGATTTTTCTTTTTTAGTTAATCGATTATTTACAAATCGATTTATTTTGAAAGGAGAATAATAGATTTTCTCAACTCACATTGCTACTGGAGTGTTCGAAATTTCATAGATTACATAGAGTGGGGGAGCCATATTAGGTCTGTGATTGCGAGTGTCCAACAAATAGGAAGAGAAAAGTTAAGACACTTTGTCTCTTGGATAAAGAATACACTGGATGCCGCCTTAGCTATTTTTGTGTGTCCGTTTTATGCTTGTGTGAAATTTTAGACCTGCATTAGTGTGCGTGATTAGGGAAGTACTTAGCTTATCGATAAGCTAAACTAGGCGTCGATAATTATCGAAGCCTAGCTCAGGTACTGTAAAGTTAATATACAGTTGTAACCAACCTAGTTGGTTTACTGTTCAGAATAGATTTAAATATTTGAATAGATTGACATAATTTCCTGAGTGTACAGTCTGCAGTATAATGTCATGAATTATCCGATGCACATCTTTACTGCATATCTTACTGTGATGGGTGGTTCTCGAAAATGGTATCAGTCAGTTGACTGAGAGCCTAGATTTACCAAAGAATCCTTTGAAGCGTAAATATAAAGTCAAAGGTGCAGCCCATACTCGGTGCTTTATGTAAAGATGAAATTTTAACATAAATGTTAGTGCTTCAGTGGCCAATTGAACAATATTATGATCCACATTATTCCCAACATTTACATATCCGTCACACCGGTGACAGCTTTTATCCACTGTTCTCTTATATGTGGGCATTTAGGAAACCTAAGAAAATAATCTAAAATTAGAGAATTCGCATTAACTTGGCTAGTAAATATAACTTTGACTGATATTTATCGATACATAATAATTCGTTAGTGTGTACATCACTACGTAGGTAACACAATTCAATCGAATATTTAATGATTAATTTCTATGTTTTATCAGTATCCCACACTCGTGCCGGCTAGAGAATATCAAACTGTACTGATACATTATAATCTGAAACGCTTTAACTGAATAAAACGCTTTAATTTAGCACGCAAATGAGAGTCAAAGATTTACTTATGAAATGGTAATTCCGTGTTTTTAACTCCTCCTTTCGTTGTTCTTGATAGACACGTTAAGGCAGCACACGACATATTCCACCTTTTTTGAAAAAATATATCAGTAACACTCGTATTTGCTTTAGATTTCAAGAAATAATCTTCAACAAACTCAATGTTATGGCCTCATTTGGTGTCACCAACTGGACACATTTTTAGCGACGTTGCCAAACTTCATCACAATCTCTTTCACTCTTATGTATAGTTCGCGATAAGAACAGAGACAAACGATAAATCGCTTACACACAGACGCAAGATGGGCAACGTCCATGCTTTGTCTTATGACACGAAAAAGAGACAGGTAGTCTCATTTTCTCATGGACGTAGTATATACTGGACGGCGCCAAAAGACGTTGCCGATCTTGCGTCTGTGTGTAAGCGATTTATCGTTTGTCTCTGTTCTTATCGCGAACTATACATAAGAGTGAAAGAGATTGTGATGAAGTTTGGCAACGTCGCTAAAAATGTGTCCACTTGGTGACACCAAATGAGGCCATAACATTGAGTTTGTTGAAGATTATTTCTTGAAATCTAAAGCAAATACGAGTGTTACTGATATATTTTTTCAAAAAAGGTGGAATATGTCGTGTGCTGCCTTAACGTGTCCATCAAGAACAACGAAAGGAAGAGTTAAAAACACGGAATTACCATTTCATAAGTAAATCTTTGACTCTCATTTGCGTGCTAAATTAAAGCGTTTGATTCAGTTAAAGCGTTTCAGATTATAATGTATCGGAACAGTTTGATATTCTCTAGCCGGCACGAGTGTGGGATACTGATAGAACATTGAAATTAATCATTAAATATTCGATTGAATTGTGTTACGTACGTAGTGATGTACACACTAACGAATTATTATGTATCGATAAATATCAGTCAAAGTTATATTTACTAGCCGAGTAAATGCGAATTCTCTAATTTTAGATTATTTTCTTAGGTTTCCTAAATGCCCACATATAAGAGAACAGTGGATAAAAGCTGTCACCGTTCTCACGGATATATAAATGTTGGGAATAATGTGGATCATGATATTGTTCCATTGGCCACTGAAGCACTAACATTTATGTTAACATTTCATCTATACATAAAGCACCCAGTATGGGCTGCACCTTCGACTGTATTTTTAAAGCTTCAAAGGATTCTTTGGTAAATCTAGGCTCACAGTCAATTGACTGATACCATTTTTGAGAACCACCCATCACAGTAAGATATGCAGTAAAGATGTGTATCGGATAATTCATGACATTATACTGCAGACTGTACACTCAGGAAATTATGTCAATCTATTCAAATGTTTAAATCTATTCTGAACAGTAAACCAACTAGGTTGGTTACAACTGTATATTAACTTTACAGTACCTGTGCTAGGCTTCGATAATTATCGACGCCTAGTTTAGCTTATCGATAAGCTAAGTACTTCCCTAATCACGCACACTAATGCAGTTCTAAAAGTTCACACAAGCATAAAACGGACACACAAAAATAGCTAAGGCGGCATCCAGTGTATTCTTTATCCAAGCATTTTCTTCTCTTTTTTTCGATGGACATATTTTAGGTTGGCTCCCCTGCTCTAGTTCAACTCTATGGGATATTGTGTTATTAGTCTACGTAAATTTCCTTTTTTTATCGAATAATTTTAGTATACGGCGTAAGACTTAAAGTATTATTCCTTTTATAGCTGCGGCACGACTATACTTCAGCTGTAAAAAAAAGAAAATGGCGCGCAAATCAGTATTATATATTTTATGTGACAACAGAAAATTGTACAAGAGGATTTAATATATTTTAATATCATATTAATTCAATTAGTAATTGTAATTTATCTATATAAAATGCGTTGTTAGATATATACTGTGTGTGTTGACTGTTAAGATTTTTAATCTCTATGAGCCGCCATTTTTAATCTCTTTTTTTAAATTAACAGGCAAACGCCATGTATTAAATCAGCATGTCACAAAGCTAAATTCCTACTCTTGCAATGTCAATTCATACTTTTTTTACATATCATCAATAATATTTTAAGGCCTTGTTAAAGTTATATTAAAGTTGGCAACGAATTAGAAATAATTGAATTAAAAACATCGTTTTATGCGTGTTTTTAGGCAATGAAAAATTACTACAATTATTAGAATACGAAGGTTAATTTCGCTGTCATTTGCAAAGTTATACTAGGTGTCTAATCGGGCGGTTTCGAATTCTTATAAAATCGAGTCTAGACACCTCAAGTCAGATTATTTTCCCCCTTTTTTTTAGTTACATCCGACCCCTTTATCAACGTTTCTAATTCGTATATAAGTACCAGTTGTCTGGCCACGCGTTGCTGTGGCTTTTTCGTTTCAAATCGAATTCTCCTTCAAAATAATCAACTCCGATCGCCACTAAACTACAGAATCGTCATCTGGGTCGTTTTATAGTGTCTGAAAATTTCATTGAATACAGTCCAGCCGTATCGAAGTATATAAAGAACATTGAGATATTCATTTTTATATATAAGTATATCTTTAAAAAACCCAAGCTAAGCGCGGTCATCTAACTACTATCTTTAATATTTAAATGAGTTAATCTTGTATGTATATAATATATATATTTTCGAAATCGTAGGGGTTTTGGGGGAGAAAAATCGATCTAACTAGGTTTTATGTAAAAAAAAATCGTCATATTCCTGTTTTTGGACATTTAAATATACCTACTTAAATTTATATTGATTTGAATTTTTGTCATAAACTGTCAAGTCAGCTTAGCTTATTCGGGGCACGGGCAGTTCCGAGAAATGTAAAAACCTAGGATCGATCCCCAATTTCCTAATTTTTTAAACTTCCTAATTTTCTTTATTTATTTATTTTTTTGAAAGTTACCGAGCAAGGCTCTGTCAATCAGGTACTATACTATAATGTATCATAATATTACGTATATAATATATCATAATTGCACTATACTATAATATATCATAATTGCACGAAGCAAACTTTCTGCGATTTTATTGTTATTTTTTTCGTGTTGCAACTCATCGAAAATTGACAACTCGCCTACAGAAGTATGACTTCAAAAGAAAACTATATATATTTTTAATGTATTCATACAATATAATAGTATACTATATTAAATTTATATTTATATACCTATTAAATATTGTATTTTATAACGCCATATCGTCTGTTAAAAGTTTTAAATTTGTCTATGGGTCCATTCGTTGGCATTTAATTACTTAAATAAAATTTATGGTCTCGATTTTAAGTATTATATAATTAAATGTTTACATTAGGTACACTATGGTTAATATAAAAAATAATTGCTTTATGTGTCAGTTTGAATAAATTAAAATTGATATTTTTACTCGATCTGACAATGTAGTTAAAGAAATATAGCTTATAATTAATAAAAATATATATTTTGTCTATAGTTTAACAATTTGTCTTATGATATGTCAAGAGCGGCTACGTACACTGCGAAAAAACGAAAATTCTTATTTCCGAATTTATATTTCCTGAAAGTATTGTGTATTTATTTTTAATGTAACTTTTGTATTTGCAAGATGAAAAAAAATCAAGAAACTTTAGTTAATACACATCAAAACTAAAATATATATTACTTAGTAAACCGATCAAATACAGTTAATGTAAATTCTTACCAACATAAATAAAAAAAGAAATCACTTACAAAATATTAAAATAGAGAACATAAAATAAAACCAATATTTGATTTGAATACAAAACAGATAAAATATAATAAAAGGTGAATTTAATTGCACTTTTTTATTATCTACTAACCACCTACAATCGAGTCCCTTATGGTTTATTTGGTCGTATCGATGTAGCCGCCAAAGACATATCTTCTCCAATTAGTAACAAATAGAAAAAACATTTCTGTATGTTATGTATACGTGTTCTGGACTAAATAAAATAAAAATATCGTATTTAACGCAACGTAGCTGTAACGTATTTTCATAATATTTTTAATGAAGTAAATATTTTAGTAATAAGTGTTGTATATTTTCTAAAAAGTAATGCGACTTATTCAAATATTTCAGCTACAATGTCTTATTAACAGATTGCATAATATTTTTTTGATTGAATGTTTTTGTGTTTTGGTACTATATTTAAAATAATTATAAGCGATAGTTAATATAATTTTGTGATTTTAACTATTATTTTCAATCAATGAAAAAATAGTAAATTGAAACTTAAAAGTTTCAGACTAATTTTTTGTCTATGGTTGTACGGTTCAATTATGTTGGTACCTAATATGCTTGATGGCTATGACTGTGTTTCCAAGTTTAAATGAATGTCAATTATATAAGTTTTTACAGTAAACTTTAACATTACTCATATGACTCAAACACAAAACGAACATTAAAATGATCAAAAATTAAGTAAAACTTATCAAATTTTTATACTTTTCTACCTAAAATATAAAATTTTATGGGCTGATTGTCGACTAAATATAAATACTATCTTTATTATAATAAAAATTATAATAGAAATCTTATTCGATTAATTAAATTAATGAGTTATATTAAAAAATTGAGGCTGAGGAAAATTTGTATGACTGTTATATTATTAATCTGTGCAATATTTTTTTATATGACTGCTATACATGGAGTCTGTTTGTTTATGACCTCAGATTTTGAATGTTGTCTATGACAACCATAATAATAAGCAACTTTTTTTTTAGATAACTGGATGTGACTATTAAACAAATTAATTATAACTAACTGTAAGTTTATATTAAGTAACGAAATTAAAAATAAATATGCTCAAAGTAGCAAAATCGATTGCGGGAAGGAGGATAAAGTTTAAAATTTTTTTGTTACAAATTTTTAAAACGATTGTTTATTTAATTGTTTTTGGAAATAACCAATTTTTAATGCAATTGTTGATGGCTAGAAATATTTTTAAATGGGTAAAGTTTGAATCTATTTAGTGGCAACACATGTTCTATTTTTGAATTTTGCAGCGAAACTACATGGATGGATAAGAAAATGTCTTTAGTTTGTGATTTTACGTTCAAAATAATCAAACCATAGCTAATTACTGAATGAATTTAATTCAAACGAGATTTTTGAACATGTGAAAACGCGTGTGACACTTTATCCTCCCGATTTACTCTAAATATATTGTAATTTTGAATTATACAAACTATACATGACAATGTTGGATGTTTTGCTGTATGTTTCGATGTATTTATAATACAATTATATTAATGTGAGATTTGAAAAGGTTTTTTTTCTAATGTCTTTGATTTATTTACATTTGAGTATAGAGTGAGTTTTCTGATTTATGATTATTCTTAATCGAAATATAATATTGAAAGGGGATATATGTATAATGGGGGTTTTCAATGTTGGTAATTGAAGGTTTATAGGTTTTAAGGTGCTGCGTGTAATTTTATCTATTTAGATTTTTCTTACAACTTTCATTTAGAACATTTTATTTCTAAACGAATATTTTTTTAAAATTATGATATAAACATTTTAAAAATCATGGTCCTGGGCCTTTTATTTCGGCGCTTTTTTCAGAAAATTTAGGCGGGTTTTGTCACAATTATAATAAATTTCTAATTCTGTTCAGATTTTTTTATTAACTATTTGAGCGCGTAAATTATTATTTAATTTGTATTTTATTCAAAAATGCAGTTGAGAAAAGTTAAGGGGGGGCCTTTTAGAACTTGATTCCAGGCTATTAATAAACTATTTAAATAAAAAGTAACTAGTAATTCGTTCTAAGGCGTATTTTATTCTTTATTGAGATAAAAAATTTAAAGGTGTAGATTAACAAAAAATACATTTATACTTATGTAAAGAAATCAAAGGCACTTCATTTTCCTTCGCGAAAATGCAACACAGACGGTCGTTCCATTTTTTTTTGTATTAACTAAATATTTTTTTTGTAAAGTTTCATTATCTATCATATAATGTTTGCCTTTTATAGTCTGTGCTGACATTTATGCGACGGAGTTAGTTATTTTTTTTTATCGCTAAATCATTGGCAACGACCGTCTATGAAGTTATTAATGTGTTGCATTTTCTCTTTCCTTTTCCGATTCGACGCTGGCGCTGCTGACGACGAAAAAAAAATTAAAATACCTACTATACAATGATTAACACAAATATATAAAAATATGAATAATAATAAATATTCATAATCCCAAAAAAAATATACATAACTGAATTTATTTTTGACTAATACTTTTTTTCACATATTTATTTTAATTCTTCCAACTTATTGGCACGTAAGTACAAAATAAAAATTATGTTGAATAAATTAATTAATTTTGTAATTCTTCATTAATATATCCTTATATTCAACAAATAATTATTAAAAAAACATCAATGTTAATTATTTTAATTTAATCTTCCACAATTGCATTAAAACTTAATCACAACAAAACTTTATTAAAAAAAATATATATAATTTGCTTGATTGCACATACCAAAATTTAAAAAAAAAAACTCGCCAATGCTAACTTGTTAAACATACACGGATGAACGTATAAATAAAATTCTACCAAAACAAAACAAAATTACTACCAAAAAACACTAAATGTCACAAAATTCCTTCCTTAAAAACCGGAGTGTTGCCAAAAACAAAACATTCCTACCATAAAACGGAATTTTGGCCAAAAACCAAATAGTTACTTCAGCGCATCCACACCGGCCCAGACCGAGAGCAGTTTCATGGACAGTGACCTCTTCGAGCAGATCCGCGCTTTTGAGCCAGACGGCTTCGACGATTTCGACTATTTCGGCGGCAACGTTGCTATGAAGTAAGGTGATTATTTTATAATAGCTTTTACCCGCGACTTTCTTCGCGTGTATTGTCATGTAATCGATAATAGATGGCGCTTTTCAATGTCATTCTATTCCTATAGAATTAACAGAATTTCTATAGCCTATATGTTATTCCGGTGTATAAGGAATAATTGTGTGCAAATTTCATTGATATTGGTTAAGCGGATTCGCCACAACACTCTTTCCCTTAAGATCCCTTGTCACTTTAGCTTTTAGCTCCGGCTCCAAGGACCAAAATGTAAGGAAAAGAAATGGAACTCCATTGATAATGATGCATTATTACTGATACTATGTTAATATAAACTAGTATATAATATAAATGCTGTAGACATGCAAAATGAATGAGGCGGTGTATTATGTGTAAAGTGTTAATGCACTGAACACGTAGAAAGGAGAGATAATATCAATAGATAGGCAACAATACACTGATGTTGTCAACTATAAAATTTATCATTTGTCAGGGATTGGTGAGCACGCCCATCCTACCCTATCGAATTGGATAAAAAAATAACTTAAATTTTCAAAATCCCAGAAAAAATTGTTGTAAGACGTTGGTAAAAGTGGTTTGACACATTTTTTTTATTTGTTAAAGTGGAAAAAAAGTTTGAGTATTTTCTCAATCCTATCCTATCGAAAGTAAAAAGAAAGTTTAGTGTTTTTTGGCACCTATAGACAATAATTATTTTCTATTAATTGTTTTCTTATTTCAGGAGAAAGTTTGACGAGAATTACCAGTAGTACTAGTTTATCAAGCTTCGAGTCAATTATACTGTATGTAAGCTTTGCAAATGTCATTTATTTTACGTCATAAACTTGTGCCATAGACATATATCAATATAAAATATATATAAAGATTTTTTAATTAAAAAGCATTGACCTGTAATATACAATTTAATTTTTAAAGAGTAATTGACGATAATATAACATTTACAATTATCTATATTTATATATTATGTATATTTTTATGTTATTAATTGATATGTTATTTCTTTATAATTTCATAGTAATACAAAAAAAAACAGATATAAGCCAAATTTCACAGCCTATATAAAATTGTCTATGATAACAAGTGGCAGATAAATAAATACTATATATATATATATATATATATATATATATATATATATATATATATATATATACGTAACGAGGCTGCATGGTTTGTAATCTATGCCTCGGAAAATATATGGAAAAGCGCTTTTTTTGTCTCTGGTACGCATTTCCTTATGCGCATTATTCTATTACGAAATCTAATCGTTTTGACGATAGAAAAGTACAATTGTTGCCATAAAAACGCTCATAGAGGCAATTTCTAACGCACTCGTTGCGTTTTATGAACCATTATAGACTATTTAAAAAATCAGTACTCAGCTTTTTTTCAAACTAAGCATCATTTGTCCATGCATTTACTATTAATATAGCATAAAACACACTAGCGCCTTTTTAAATAAAGCTTTGTCTATTCCCAGTTTTCTTATGCGAACCATAAATTTTAATTCGTAACACGTCATCGCTAACGTTCCATTTGTAATTGCAGTTCATATTTTTAGGCCTATTAAAAATCTGTATGTAGTTTTAATTATTGTGAACTTATGCACTTATATATCTTTCTAAAGTTACGAGAATAATTTTCATTTTTAATTTCAGAACCTAGCTTTTTTCAAAATTGTGATATATGTGGCCTTACATTACACAAAGATATACAAATATATATATTATACCATTACTGACATCTTTTTATGTCGAATTTGTGTTGAGATATACGAAAATACGAAATTATCGTCTTGTTAATTGCATATAAAAATAATTCTATAATTGCATGTAAAAAATAATTACTGTGAATAATGTCGCAGTAAAATATTGAATTATTTCTTATGTTATATATAAATTCATTTCACATTCAGGATAACAAATAAAAACGATTTAAAGGCTTTATCATACATGACCTTTGCCTATCATATTACTGTGCTATCCTTAAGAAGCGTTCAACCATCAATCAATTTGTGCGATTATCTAGCTATTTTTGAACAACTAGATTTCATGTTTGTATCATTTTCGGAACAACTATATCATTATATCGTTCTTAAATTGTAAAACATTATTATAAGTTATCAAACTTAACTGTTTTCTCTAGAAACTTTAATTTTTTTACTCTATCTACGACATTAAATATATTTTTACTCTATACAACAATATTAATGCCTAAATAAATATTATAAATCATATATTATCTATGCATGATATAACTTTTCAAGTTTTATAACTACTAATTGCAATAAAAATCCTATTATTTTCACGGCAGTAATTATTAAAAATAAATTCATGGAAATTAATATCTTAATTTTATATTTGTGTGATTATTAACAGAGATTAAAAATAACGTACCCAGATTGCATTTTTTTTATATTAAAATTAAAAAATTTGAAGTTATTAACTAGTTGTTGAAACTTATTGTTTTACTTTTTATATTGTGTTGCTATACGTAAATATTTAGTAGATATGTTTATACCTTGTACATGGCGTTAATAAACAATATGAATTTCGAAATCCAACAAAAAAATTTACGATAATATGTTAGAGTCAAGCTTTGAAGTGTTGAAAATTTGAAAGTTTTTGGGATTGTTATTATTTTAGTGTGCAATAATACAAAAATATATTACGATCAAATTCATTTACTTGTTTTTAAAAATGATGATGTTATCTATGGTAACATGGAAAATTATTCACGCCATGAACAAATAATATATTGTTATAAATACCGGCATTCTCTTATCGGTTTTATATTAATTAAAATCTATGTATATTTAAATCTGTAATTTATGAGATGAAATATTGAGACATCGGAGTAATTACTTTTAACAAATGGTACCGTATGTTTAATATGTTATTAAAAAAAAGTTTATTCAAAGAAATTTTAATTCGTTTACTTTAATATGTTTATTAAGTAATGCACAGTCTTAAAATATAACTATAAAAAACTACCAGTGAATACAAAAGTAATAATAAAATTATTTAAAATAATTAATCAAAATAATTTTATAAATTGTAATATTCTATAAATTGTTTACCAGTGGATACTTTAACATATATATATATATATATATATATATATATATATATATATATATATATATATATATATATATATATATATATATATATATATATATATATATATATATATACTAGCGGCCTGCCCTTGCTTCGCACGGGTATAAAATATATATCCCATGTCAGTCAGTGTAAAAAAATGATTAAAATCGATCCAGTAGTTTTGATTTATTCATTACTGCCCGTGGCCCGCAAGCGTTAAATTTGGAGAAAAACAATTTCCTCTCCCTATACCAAGACGATTTCCTGCTATCTTTGGAATATCTAAACTCATATAGTACATTTTTACTTATTTACTTTTACATTTTACCTATGTATTTTATTTTTACAATTAATTACAGAATGTCTTTAACAAACTCTAAAAGATTCGAAGTGCTATAGGGTGAAGCGCGGCGTCCTCACGGCATTTTAAATCTGTAATATCTCCGAAAATGTTCACTTAAATTGCATGCTGTAAACGGCCATATTGATCTATATTAAATCAATAATTTATTTAAGGTACTCAGTTGGATAAGGATTAATGCTGTATCGTATAAAAATTGCTTTAAACATAAGGCATCATTTTTCGTAAAAAGTAAATGAAAAAAACTGCTATTGTGGGTTATCCATCAGAGATAGATATATACCATCGCGGACTTTTCTGTAGACCTTTTCAAGGTGTACAAATACTTAGTACATCATTTTGATAAATCTCGTAGGGTTTAGCCTACGTTTGCAATGTAAGCGGAAAAAATGTAATTATTTACAGAAACCTCAAAAATTACAGTATTTCTCTACTTAGTATTGAATGTTATTATACGTACAAACCTTCCTCTGGAATCACTCTATCTATTAAAAAAAACCGCATCAAAATCGGTTGCGTAGTTTTAAAGTTTTATGCGTACATACGGAAATATGGACTTTGTTTTATAATATGTAGTGATATATATATATATATATATATATATATATATATATATATATATATATATATATATATATATATATATATATATATATATATATATATATATATATATATATATATATATATATATATATATATATATATATATAATAATAAAATACTTTATTGCACAAACAAATAAAAACGTATACAGAAAAATCTTAATGATACCTATGAATAGTGCAAAGGCGGCCTTATTACTAATAGTAATCTCTTACAGGCAACCTTAAGAGTTAAACTAAGACAAGGAGTATGAAGGATGGCGCACAAAGTATTTATTGATAAACATACATAAATTTAAATAATTACACAATAATACACTTTTATATAATTATACACTAATATATAAAATTTACTTAAAATAGTAGGTTTGCAGTATAAAATGGCAACACATAAAACACGAATAAATCACGCGCACACTATATACAATAACACGATACAACGGAATACCACAATTCTCGCTTAGAGATGCACTTCTCTTGAATGACGAACAAAGACTAAATGTCACTGAAACGTTTCATCAATAGGAAGACAAAACCGGAAACAACAACGGCGCAGTGCTGCCACTGTTTTAATCAAAAAGGGCGCGATACTCTTGTTTCATGACTTTGTTGCTATAAAATACAAAGCGGAAGTCAGTGGCGACAACATCTTGTATTACGGATCTCCGCAAAGTAACGCCTACTTCTATCAATTATTTCTTTCTTTTTTAAACTTTTTATTGCATTTTTTATACCTTTCAAAAATATTACCGAGCAAGTACCAGTACTAATATATAGATCGTTTATTTCTATAATACAGTTGTCAGTTTTGGTTGTGTCAATTAAGTGATAAGGAATGCCGGTGTTTAAAAAACAGCCCTGTATATTAGTGCTATATGTATATTATATTATGTATATGAATGTTATTATACGATAGATATAGAATCACTGGACAGAGGGACACTTTTACTGTATAAGTTTTATGTTGCTTTTTTTTAGTTTTAACTGTTTAATACTTTTTAAATCAAAAATAATTATTATATACAAAAACTACATTTCTTTATATTACGCAAAATGATTAGACAGGTGTAGAAACGAAATTTAATAAAGTTATTAATCTATCGTCTTAATATTCTGAGATTGTTACTTGATAATTTTAAATATTTTTGTAATTATGAGTTTGTTTCTTGAAAATTGCTGTTGTTTACTATCAGTATGCAGGGAATAAATTCTAATTTAAGTGAGTAGACACGAATTTACACAACCACCTTTAAATCAGCGTTAGCAACCGCCTTTAAATTTCTGACGCGTTACTCGAGACACCCTACGTTTGGACCTAAAAAGACTATATCTACATCAACACGATTTTAACAACACAGCATCTAATGAGACATATCTACATCAACACAGTATCTAATAATCGTATCGGATCAACGTTCACGAAGAACTAACATCTAGATAAACAACTTAAATAAAACTGTCTTACTCAGTTCCAAAACTTATTTCTTCGCCATTAATTACAACTAAGAAACGACAAATTACATTAGACATTTTTTATTTCGTCAAGTACATTTGTTTATAATATTTTTGTGGGTTACATTATATTTACGTAACGATGTCCAATCATAGGTTATATAATAATGTTATATATTATTATAATAATGTTGCCATTTTAAGTAATATATTTTCCACGGTAACTGATAAATAGAAATTGTATACACTTACCCAGTGAAATTAGTTTTATGTTTTTAAATGTATTTTATTTTTATTATAATGTTGCTATTATTTAATTGTTAACAGCAAATAAATATATATAAATTAGACTTTTAGTATTTACAATTTATTGCGATCAATTTAGCATAAAAAAATATCGCGAGGAAATCTGTAAAACTGGAGAAATAATGTGTATTGCGAACCTATCAATTGGTATTAGAGCAGCGTGGAGATCTTTGCCCAGCTGTGGGATAGCGACACCCCACTATTACTCTAACCATGACAGGAAATTCAAGGCAGGTTTTTTTAAACCCAACGTTAGCAAACAAGTTTTAAGGTACTGCAAATACTGTCGACACAAATAAATCACTCCTCTCCTAAAATAAGTATTTTTACTAGCTAGATTGAACCATAGAGGTATACCAGAGTAGGGGAGCCATAGACAAGCCTGTAAGTGATAGAGACACAATAAATTAATGAGAAGGAAGCGACTCGTTTACTTCATCATTGTCTAATCACACATAAAAAAGAGAGACAGATTGAACTCTCATTTGATTTTTCTTTATTCTAATATAGTTTTAAACTAGCTTTGCTACTCTATTATAATTTATAACAACGATATTAATCCTTTACACTTATTCAATAAATAACAAGCAATTGTTTGAAAAGTCAACCAATTTATTATTTTTCAACAACTTGCCACATTGACGGCGACAATTCCTTTTTTATTATATTGATTTGAATTTTGAAGGAGGTTGTATTTGAAACATGTAACAAATAACTCTATGGATCAAACTCGTGTTTATTTTCAAGCTGTGTTATTCTATAGATACAAAATTATAGACAAAAATCACCTCGTTATGGTCGGTTAGCGATGAGTCGATCGTAATTTGTAGTGTATTTCCTCTTTCCAAAAATAAGTTTTATTGTTGTACTTACTATAATTATATTTTTCTAATGTTAAAGTGGCTCTCTGTACCAACCGGCTTCGTTACTGTATGTTCAATGTAGATTTAATAAATATTGACTGTTGATAATTGTATTTTATTTTTACCTATTCCCTTACTTAATATAGTCTCATCTCATTCAAATTCATCAAAATTTTCTTTATTCAAGTAAACTTGTAAACAAGTGCTTTTGAGTCAACTCTACTGCTGGTTCGGAAAGCTGTTCCTACCGAGAAGAGCCAGCAAGAAACTCGGCGGTTGGTCTTTTAAAAATATAATTCTTAATACTATTTACATTAAGTCATTACTGTCTTGTACAGGGTCGAACCGTAGGCTATATCCACGCATTCTTATCATCTAAGTAATGTGTAATAAATGTGAAACCTACCTATCATTGGAGCAGCGTGGTAGGTCTTAGGTCCAAACCTTTTCAAAAAAACAGAGAGGAGACCTATGCCCTGCAGTGGGATGCAGACAGACCGTTACTTTCATAGTTACTGGTTACAAAGTTACTTGGTGGTAATTCGATCAAGCTAGGTTTAATTTTTAGAAAACGTTTTGTACATAAATAAATAAATATATGGGACACTTACACATACGGTCGTCCATCCCGAAAGTAACTTAATATTTGTATTATGGTAGACAGACAACTGGTGAATATACACTTATTTATTTTTTTAAATACATACTTAAATACAAAAATACACCCAGACTCAAAGACCAGCAAATTCATTTTTTTTATAGAAAATGTTGGCCCTCGGCGGGAATCGAAACCGCGACCCATGGAGCTAAAGGCAGGGTCACTACCCACTGCGCCAACGGGCCAGTCAATTATTTAAGTCATTGTTTAAGCCCCTGAGAAATTTCACAACATGTTGTCATATGATTTGGCTACGTATTTTACGACCTGCCGCCTGCCTAACGTCAACTTATCTTAGTCGTATTTTACGACACCTCGATAAGAATGAGGTGATCTATTCTACTTAACTGGATACCACACGGTGAGTCAACTTACCTTAGTCGCCTTTTACGACACTTCGGTAAGAAATGAGGGTGGTCTATTCTACTCAGCCGGATACCACACGGCGGGTCGAATTACCTTTGTCGCCTTTTATGAAACCTCAGTAAGAAAAGAAGGTGGTACTATTCTATTCAGCCGGATACCACACGGCGTAGCTCCCTACTTTGGTATAATAAGTATTTGCTGGCAGCACCGAAAATAAAATCCAATTCCTTGTTTGTAATATTGTACATGTATTGACAGATATTCGTCTATAAACAATGCTATAATTGTGACAAAGTATTTTACATAGAATTTGTATTATAACATAAAATTAAAGGGAAACGTACAACTTAAATTACTATGAGCTTAGCGACATCGCATGGAATTTTATATAAAATTTGAAACTTTATACTTCTATCTAAACTGTTAAAAAATATTTACATTTAACAAAAATTGCAATTTTAAAAATTTATATTTTATTTCCAAATCTCCATTGAATTTTACAAATTATAATAATTTATTAAAATTTACAAAATAAATACCGCAAAAAGTATTTTTAATCAATTATTATTATCATAGCAGAAACGCGAAACATTTTGTCACTATCACGTTAAATGGCAGACACAAGTGTTAAGAATTTTAAATTTAAAAAAAACTGATAAACTTTAGATACTTTTATGATCGCCATTGAATAAAAAAATTAAAATGGTTTTTTATTTTAATCGACCGAAGCAGACTAAGGTCACAGACCAAAACACCTTAATTGTATACAATATGAATAACGCGTTCCATTTATAAAAAACGCAACCTGTTAAAATTAATTTTATTTTAACTGAAAATGAAAAAATGCCACGCGATGTCAAAACGTTAAAAAAACTATCAAACAACGTACTATTTATAAATATAATAATAAAGGGCTTTTAGAAAACCAGTTGGTTAACAACAAAAATAATCTAGTTATTTTTAGCATAGATTTTTTTATTTTTATGACCAAAACCACAAAACAATAAATCATGCGCGTTAAGCATTATTTACACGAAAGAAAATTCGTAACTCAATTTTTTTTGCATTTTATTATATACATAGATGCAACAAAATAAAAAGGTTAATTTTAAACTCGCATATACACGACTGGTGATCTAAAAACCGCGTCAATATTAATAGTCAAATATGCAATGCGATTATAAAATGTCATAATAACTTTAAATTTAACAGCATAATTAAAATTATCAAAAATTACGACTTAATTATTATTATTTTTTTTTCATTTATAATACCTATACAATTTTCAATAAAGGCAGTGTAGTGTTCAATCCAATTCAATCTTGATATTTATTCATGTATTAAAATATTTTAAACAGTGGAAACCCTAATATTTAAATTGAGGAAATATCCAATTTATTTGACAATTGCATTTTTACTATCGAATTTACTAAACTAAAAACGTAACAGCTATTCAATAAATCATTTTTTTAATAAAAAATATACAGCTATAAATCAACAAAACCTACCAAACGTGGTAAATTTTATTTTTATTTCTAGCAACCTTCAAATTATTTTTTTTTTCTGATACAGACTGCGCAATAAATGAGTATAATTGATTAATGAGTATAGAATAAATATTACTTTATATCTTCGGTGAATCGCTATTGTCATTAAATAATAATAATTCGTAAATAATATTAAAATAAATAACTCTTTTATCAGTTAGAATTGAGTTTAAATGTCTATATTATAATAAGCAGTAATGTTTGCTTGCTACATTAAAAAACTCGAGAATGATTTTTTTTTATATATTTAAGAACTTGATAAATAATTTATAGAATTTAATGAATATTTTCATCGCGGATTATAGCAAAATAATTTTATTATTACTTTTATAACTTGATAAATTTTAATACCTTAATCTCATAATTTGCAAAATTTGTTTTTTTATTTTAATTTTACACAAATAAAAAAAATTACAGTATATTAGTTAATATTTATCGCGCAGTCATTTTACTTTAACGACACTAATCCGAAATTTTACTATATTTTACTTAACGTGCTAAAATAATTGAAATACCCTCAAAAACGTGCTTTTTTTATTATACATTTTTCCGAATTTCACAAAATGTACATTTTTTTTAAATTTAATAAACTATTTTAGTAATGGACAGCCTTATATTTGTAGGCTTAATTTATATATATTTATGCGAATTTTTGTAATACCTAAAATGTAAAATTTTAGAAGAAAAAAAAGATTGACATCACTGTAGAGTGATTGTGTGTAAAGAAAGATATGCTATAATAGTATCAAAGACTCAGGCCTCCTCAGTCAACGGTGAGTTAAAAACAAAATTTTATGTCCCTACTGTTAACCGTTAGTTCCATCGTCTGGAGTCAATCCTGTCATCAGGTCATGCTTATCATAAACATGCATTGTCATCGGGACTGGACCAGTATGTATTTCATCTCAATTGGACACTGGGAAGTGGGTTAAATTTAACTTGCAAGATTTCACCATCACATAATACAGGACAAAGTTTTTAAAAATTTAATACATTTTTTAGCAAAATTTTAATAGATTTTATTGAAACAATGCATACATAAAAACGGTTGTCCCTTGCAAGTGTAACAAAATTTTATATCCTGTTTGTTTTACTAACTAGTAAATTTTAATTTGCCAGTATTTTGCTTCATATTGTTGTAACAAGAGAAGTCATAAAATTTTTTACTTAATTTATTAATAAATATAATCAGGAACAAATGAAAATATTTATACAGTCGTAGATATTAAAACAAACAGGCTGAGAATCCTTTGTTTTACAAGTTTTTATCTCTTTAAACTTTCCTATAAACTTTAAAAATCTGTCAATTTTTTTATGACTTAAGCAAAATTGGTTGAAATTCATTTAAATATAAATATTTATCTGACTTTGATGAATAACTTACATAACATATGAATATACTAGCTTTTACCCGCAATTTCGTCCGCGTAAACTGTTGTTGCGTGATAGGTTGATAATAGATGGCGCTTTTCGTCATCCTATTTCTGTAGAATTAACAGGATTTCTATCACCTACCTGTTACCCCGATGTATAAGGAATAATTGTGCCAAATTTCATTAATATTAGTTCAGCGGATTCGCCGTGAAAGAGTAACAAACATACATCCATACTCACAAACTTTCGCATTCATAATATTAGTAGAGTCTCTTTAAATCTCCATATAATTGACTATTTATTTTATTTAAAAATAATTTTGCATCTACTTATTACAAAAATTCGCAATTCAACTTCGAACTATGACATTAATAACTAATAATATATTTTCTCTATAGATAATCTTATACAATTAGGATTTATACAATATTTTTTTTTTAGTTTTTTTTTTCATAATTTCCTCGCGAAAGAAAAAATGTTATTACAGGGATATATCACAAGTTATTCCTATACACACTAAAAATTATGCAAAAAAATTATCTATACAAAAAACAAAACCGGCCAGCGATGTTTCAGTTTGAGTGACAGTAGACCAGTGTTGCCACAACCCAAAAATTGACAATACAAAATACTATGGTAGGTTTAGTAGCTTTTAATAATGTTGCCACATCTCTACAATTACCAGAACATATATCTATATTTATAGTTTTTGTACATTAAATGTCATCTCCAAAAATAATTATTATTTAGTTGAGTTCTTTCTTTGTACACTGATTTTATCGGATTTGGGGGTAGTTTTTTCAGTTTTCACTTTACTGTCCTTTATTAGGGGTCTCTTTTCGGTTCTTTCTATTGGTTTTGTTGGTTTTTCTGTTTTAGGTTGCGGAGATGTTTTCTCGGTTATAGGGGGAGTGGTAGGCTTTTTGGGTTTATTTGCTTTTGCTGCTGCGGCATAGTTGATCGGTTTCATACCTGGTATTGTTGATTCTTCTGTTACAGGTGGGGTTGATTGCTGTAAATTAAATAAAGTGTTCTTAATACTTTCGTAACAGCCAAAAACAAAAAATTGTCTCGCATCTTATACTGTTTTTAGGTCAAAATTACGTGTTCTATTACATTCTTTGGAATTGAGTGTTCGGGTACGGTCATTGATCTATTGAAACCTGTTTCTATTTAAAAAAATAAAGTTATATCTATACTAATATATAAAGCTGAAGAGTTTGTTTGTTTGATTGAACGCGCTAATCTCAGAAACTACTGAACTGATTTGTCGAAAAAATCTTTCAATGTAAGATAGTCCATTTATCGAGGAAGACTATAGGCTATATAAAATCACATTAAGATGAATAGGAGAGGAGCAGCAATAAAAAATATTACGAAAACGGCAAAATTTAAAGCTTTCTATGCGTGCGCTGAGTAAACTGTGAAAGCTATTCAAAAATCATGTATTACAAAATTGTTCGCCTCTAAAAGTTCTAAATAAAAGTCCGCGACCGCATATGTCTAGCTTTTAAGGTTAACCCACTTTAACTCATTTTTATGATTTTTATTCCCACTCACTTCACAGTCCAAACTACATTTAGCATTATATATATTTGCTATTTAACTTAATAGCGGATTATAGAAATTTTTTATTATTACTTTTGTATTATGGATCTCCACAAAGTAATGCCCCTACTAACGACTAAGGTAAGTTGACGTCAGGCAGGCTGCCGGTCGTACACGTAAATTTGGATACGAATACGTAACCAAATCACGTGACCATATATTTTTATAAACTGTTGCGCCGACCCCACTTACAGTGGGATAAGGGCAAGAGGATGATAATTATAATAAAGCAAGTATTATTTACTCACTTTGATAATAACTTCAGTGACCGTTGACTCATCTTTTTCCTCCACTTTCACTTCACTTTTAATCACTTTAACATTAACATCTTTCTTTTTGGGTTGCACTTTTGTTTCTGATTTAACAACAACGACAGGCTTTCCTTTAGGTTTAACTTCTACTTTTGTTTTTTTCACTTCTGGCTTCGTTTTCGTGTCCTTTTTTATGTCTTTCTGCTTCTTTTCACTGTCTATTGGCGTGACGTCAGCTGCACTCACTTCCGGTGGGTCGGTGGGGGGTGGTATTGATTCTAAAATTTAAAATAAATATTTTAATCTAAAACAAGTTTTATAGCCCATTAAAGTAACGTGGAAATTTTTTTTTAATATAGGCAGAATAAAAATAATGAGCGAAAAATATTACTATTATGTGAATAAAGCGTGTTTTAATTTTTTTTTAATTATTATATAATTGATTATCGCACGCTTCTTATTTATGACCTAATTAAAAGTTGTTATTTCTTAAAGCAGTAAATAACATACATACAACTACATTACACATACATAAATAAATAAATATATCGTGGTACCCACGATACGACATTAAATACCTTCACTGCTCACTTGGAAGTATTACATTACTTTGGTATAATTCAATGTATTTAAATATAGAATTTAAGAAAATATATATTCTAACAAACTAAAAACGTTTAAATTGCGAAACACGCTCATTCATTAGGGTTCACTCACCTTGTAGTGCGCGCGTGCGGCGCTCGGTGTAGATATGACGATCGCCGCGAAGGTCAAACGGAGCGGTGAAATACAAAGGTCGCGGCGCGGTGACCGCAAGGCCAAGGCCATTTTTACATTTTTGTATTTATAAATACAGAGGAGTATGATATTGTATATAGGGTTTATTTTTGTATGGCATGCTGCCATCGGTCGTTGATCCATATACATCATGAAGTTTAATTTCAAAATGAAAAATAATATCCTGTGGCTAAAGTACTTCATTGAATTAACTGATTTTTTTATGTGGGCTGCTAAGGTGCGTAGCTATCTAGGATTAAAATTAATGTCGTACCGTCGGTACCACTCTGTATAAGACACTTACACACACTACACACACACAAAAGTAAGCAACTTAATACTTTTGTTATGGGTGACCAAACAACTGGTGAATATATACTTATATATTTTTTAAATACATACTGGAATACAAATATACACTCAGGTTTGAAAAATCAACAAATATTTTTATAGAAAATGTTGGTCCTCGGCGGGAATCGAACCCGCGACCCGCGGTGCTGAAGGCAGAATGACTACCCACTGCACGGGCCGGACAAAGTCAAAGATATAAGAATAGCATACCTTCTATTTTACTAGGCTCTGTTACTTCTTTGCCATCGACTGAGTCACTCGGTTCTTGTAGAGGTTCTTTTGCACTCTCCACTTCTGTTTTAACGTCTATCTTTAGTTCTGTTTTCTCTTCTGTTCTATCTTGTTGTCTCTCTTGCTGTTTCTCTTCTTGCTTCTCTTGTCTCTCTTGATGTTTTTCTTGCTGCTTCTCTTGGTGTTTCTCTTGATGTCTTTCTTCTGTTAGATAAAGAGGGAAAAGACAAGAATAGTATTTAAAAATCTGGTGGTGGTCCTTAATGTACACAAAAACTAATACATAAATATATATCTACATACATTAAATAGATTATTTAAAAATCTTTTAAATTTTAAATAATAAGCTGTGGTAGCCCAGCGGTAACACCATGCGACTCTTTCGAGGAGGTCACGGGTTCAAACCCGGGCAGACACCAATGACTTTTTCTGTTATAAAACTTATGAGTCTAATTATTATTAGTGTTATTTGTAAATATATAGAAATTTCAGTTTAATTCTTTAGTTCACCGTACAATCTCCTTTGTGTTCTCCATCTTATGTGTCATTAGCAAAGTCATCATCCTCCTGCGCTTATCCCACTATAAGTGGGGTCGGCACAACATGTTACAAACATGTCATATGATTTGGCTATGTATTTTACGACCGGCCGCCTGCCTGACGTCAACTTACCTTAGTCATATTTTACGACTCCTCGGTAAGAAAGAGGGTGGTCTATTTTACTCAACCGGATACCACACGGTGGGTCAACTTACCTTAGTCGCCTTTTACGACACCTCGGTAAGAAATGAGGTTGGTCTATTCTACTTAGCCGGATACCACACGGCGGGTCGACTTACCTTAGTCGCTTTTTACGACACCTCGGTAAGAAATGAGGGTGGTACTATTCTATTCAGCCGATACCACACGGCGTATGTGTCATTAGCAAAGTATTCTGTGCAAATAATGCACTCCTGAACGCCATTCATTGAAAATTGAATTATTATTAGTGTTACCACTTACCTGGTGGTTGTCTTGCTCTGATTGGGACAAATTCTGCTGCTAGTGGGTTCAGAGTAGACCTGGAGACAGCCTCCTCCAGTGAGAGTGACCCCGATCCGTTGCTCGTGCTGGAAAATTAATTATACAAATTATTCATATTTCTTACAAGTAATATTATAATTATTTTGCTATAATCCGCGATGAAGTAAAATATATATAACTAGCAGCCTGCCCCTGCTTCGCACGGGTATAAAATATATATCCCATGTCAGTCAGTGCAAAAAAAATGATTAAAATCGATCCAATAGTTTTGATTTATTCATTACTGCCCGTGGCCCGCAAGCGTTAAATTTGGAGGAAAACAATTTCCTCTCCCTATACCAAGAAGATTTCCTGCTATCTTTGGAATATCTAAATTCATATAGTACATTTTTACTTATTTGATTTTACATTTTCCCTATGTATTTTATTTTTACAATTAGTTACAGAATGTCTTTAAACAAACTCTTGAAAGAGCGACATAGCTGTTAAAGTCGAAGTGTTATAGGGCGAAGCGCGGCGTCCTCAAGGCATTTTAAATCTGTAATATCTCCGAAAATGTTCACTTAAATTACCTGCTGTAAACGGCCATATTGATCTATATTAAATCAACTATTTATTTAAGGTACTTAATTGGATAAGGATTAATGCTGTATTGTATAAAAATTGCTTCAAAAATATGGCATTATTTTTCGTAAAAAGTAAATGACAAAAAATGCTATAGTGGGTTATCCATAAGAGATAGACATATACCGTCACGGAGTTTTCTGTAGACCTTTTCAAAGTGTACAAATACTTAGTACATTCTATTGATAAATCTCGTAGGGTTGAGCCTGCGTTTGCAATGTAAGCGGAAAAATGTAATTATTTATGACATCACATTAGAAACCTTAAAAATTACATATTTCTCTACTCGGTATTGAATATTATTATACATATAAACCTTTCTCCTCAATCACTCTATCTATTAAAAAAAACCGCATCAAAATCTGTTGCGTAGTTTTAAAGATTTAAGCATACATAGGGATATAGGGACAAACAATGAATGTGACTTTGTTTTATACTATGTAGTGATTAGTTACAACAAACAAAACGCTTATTATTTCAATTTTCATACAAAACGGTCAACTACTAGTACATGGTCAATTACTAGTGCCCTTACCATAAACTAAAAAAAGAGTTTTTATTGAAGTGAACTCACGTTGGGTAGTGGTTATGTCCGTTGGCAACAGGCCTTTGCCTCTGCTCCCTCTGCTCGTCTTCCAGCATTGCTTCAATACACTGTTCCATTAACGCTTCCTCCTCCAACTGCTGCATAACCTGGATATAAAGAACGGTCAATGTTAATAATATATTCCAAAATTTAAATATAAATAAATATTCATAATTATTGGAAAAATTAAAACCGTAATATAGTATTTTGACAACCACAAAAATGGTTTGTTTTTTATATATGTTTATTGCTTTAATTCAAATAAAAAACCAACATATTATCATCAATGGCGGGCTTATTACGGAATCGGAATCGATTCCAGTCAACCAGTCTAAAATTAAAAAAGAGTTACATAAAGGACAGTAATAATTAACAAGTAATGACAATAATTAACTTAAAATGGTTAGTGGTTAGTGGGTTAACCTTAAAAGCTACACATATGCTGCCGCGGACTTTTATTTAGCACTTTTAGAGAGGAACAATTTTGTAATACATGATTTTTGAATTACTATTACCGTTTAAAACACGCAAGGAAAGCTTTAAAATTATGCCGTTTTCGTAATATTTTTTCGCTTATCGTGATGTTACATAGCCTTTCTCGATAAATGGACTATCCTTACACTGAATTTTTCAAATCGGTCCAGTAGTTCCTGAGATTAGCGCGTTCTAACAATCAAACAAACAAACTCTTCAGCTATATTAGTTAGTATAGATGAAAGTTAACCTGAAGTACCAGGAGAGCATCAAGTAAAGGAGATGATATAAATAGGCCAAAATAAATTACCCAATAAAGAGTTCTATTTATTTTACGTCATGTAGTTTCTGAGATTATCTCGTTCTAACAATCAAACAAACAAACTCTTCAAGCTTTATATATTAGTATAGATGAAAGTTGACTCGAAGTACCAGGAGAGCATAAAGCAAAAGAGATGATATATATATCTCGTTCTAACAAACAAACTCTTCAAGCTTTATTTATATATTATTAGTATAGATGAAAGTTGACTCGAAGTACCAGGAGAGCATAAAGCAAAAGAGATGATATATATCTTCGTTTTAACAATCAAACAAACAAACTCTTCAAGCTTTATTTATTAGTATAGATGAAAGTTGACTCGGAGTACTGGGAGAGCATAAAGCAAGAGATGATATATATCTCGTTCTAACAATCAAACAACCAACAAACTCTTCGCATTACATATTAGTATAGATGAAAGTTGACTCGAAGTACCAGGAGAGCATAAAGCAAAAGAGATTATACATATCTCGTTCTAACAATCAAACAAACAAACTCTTCCGCTTTATATATTAGTATAGATGAAAGTTGACTCGAAGTACCAGGAGAGCATAAAGCAAAAGAGATTATACATATCTCGTTCTAACAATCAAACAAAACAAACTCTTCAGCTTTATATATTAGTATAGATGAAAGTTGACTCGATGTACCAGGAGAGCATAAAGTAAAATAGATTATATACATCTCGTTCTAACAAACAAACTCTTCAGCTTTATATATTAGTATAGATAATATCTTTTTTTTTTTATCGTTACAAAATGTTAGCTCACCTGTTTATCGAACTCCTCCTCGTTTTCCATCCACATATAGTCTGCGAAGTCATCCTGAGGGGCGGGGGGTGCAGGCGGGAACGCGGGAGGATAGTATGCTCCGGCCATCACGTATCCTTGAACAATTAATGATTCAGTTAAAAACAAGTAAGAGAGCTATAGCCTGTATAACCAGATATCAAAGGTTTTCCAATCTCAGCTTATTTCGAAAGTTATAATAAAATTATTTTGCTATAATCCGCGATGAAGTAGAATAGAAAATATATAAAATGCTAAATGTAGTGGACAATCCGGTGGGGTTCGGGTATTTTCACCTCTCTAGACCGCCCGTTCCCCAAATGAGCTGTCATGACTGGATATTTGATAGCGAATTATCTTTTGAATTCAATATACATTTTAGCATTTTCCCGAAAACAGGGATAAAACGAGATTTTTTTTAAATAAAACCTAGCTCGATCAATTTTTGCCTCCAAATGCTGAATTGCTGTATTTCAGGAAAATCGTCGGAGCCGTTTACGAGATTCCGTATATATATATATATATATATACTAGCGGCCTGCCCCTGCTTCGCACGGTTATAAAATATATATCCCATGTCAGTCAGTGTAAAAAAATGATTAAAATTGATCCAGTAGTTTTGATTTATTCATTACTGCCCGTGGCCGTAGCGTTAAATTTGGAGAAAAACAATTTCCTTTCCCTATACCAAGAAGATTTCCTGCTATCTTTGGAATATCTAAATTCATGTAGTACATTTTTACTTATTTACTTTTATATTTTCCCTATGTATTTTATTTTTACAATTAATTACAGAATGTCTTTAAACAAACTCTTGAAAGAGCGACATAGCTGCTGAAGTCGAAGTGTTACAGGGCCAAGCGCGGCGTCCTCGCGGCATTTTAAATCTGTAATATCTCCGAAAATGTTCACTTAATTTGCATGCTGTAAACGGCAATATTGATCTATATTAAATCAACAATTTATTTAAGGTACTCAATTGGATAAGGATTAATGCTGTATTGTATAAAAATTTCATTGAACATAAGGCATTATTTTTCGTAAAAAGTAAATGAAAAAAACTGCTATTGTGGGTTATCCATAATAGATAGATATATACCATCGCGGACTTTTCTGTAGACCTTTTTAAAGTAAACAAATACTTAGTACATCATTTTGATAAATCTCGTAGGGTTTAGCCTGCGTTTGCAATGTAAGCGGAAAAAAATGTAATTATTTACAGAAACCTCAAAAATTACATTATTTCTCTACTTCGTATTGAATGTTATTATACGTACAAACCTTCCTCTGGAATCACTCTATCTATTAAAAAAAACCGCATCAAAATCGGTTGCGTAGTTTTAAAGTTTTATGCGTACATACGGAAATATGGACTTTGTTTTATAATATGTAGTGATAGTGATATATATATATATATATATATATATATATATATATATATATATATATATATATATATATATATATATATATATATATATATATATTTACATCTTGCACATCATGTTGCGTCCTACATGGCACTTTTTACCGATCTTGTTGCGTCCAACCGACTTGTTGCATCCAGTATACGGACGCAGGATAAACCAACCCTAAAAATTTGTCAGGAGCTGTGTTTTTATATGTATAATGCGTGGGCAAAAAATTGGATGGGACGTTATTTTATCGCGGGAATGAATTCCGATGTATTTATTAGTTCAGCGAGTTGCCGCGCACAATTTGGAGGTCGCTACGTGCTCGCGTATATTTGGGCACGTATATTATATTTCTGATACTAGCATTCTATTGCCTCCGACGTATATTTTAAAAAGTTTTTTTCAATTTTTATTTAGCATTATCTTGCGTCCAAATTTCTTCCCAATTTAATCGATTTTATAAGTGATGCGGGGGCCCAAAGGGTGCGCGCGCGAGTCCTGCGTTTTGTTAATAAACAAACATTGAGCCATTAGGACGCGTTTTAATTTGCAAAGTGATTGTACTCATAATTGCGTATATTATTATTATTGTAAAACTGTAAATATGAAGAGAGCGGATAAGACATCGCTAGTTGCTAAATCAGATCTTCTTATTTGTGCTTAAGGATCCCAATATTAAAAAGTCATTCGGAAAAACATTTTATTAATGTGGTTTCAAAAAAAGTAAGAGAGTTAGCAAAATTATTAATCGAAATTTAAAAAATTAACAACTCTATAATAAATTTATTGAGTGCCTTAAAACCATTCAGTTAAGATCTTATGGCGGAGGCAACTAAAGTTGTAGATAACTGTGATGCCAAAAAGGATAGATTCGAAACCTTCTTTTGCTATGAATGTTTCAACTACTTTTAAACAATGCTGCAATATAGCCATTATGTTTGCATTGAAAAAACAAGGTCCTTACAATGAAATCAATAGCGCAGAAACAGAAGCAGATCTTAAGACATTAATGCATCTTATAGATGCAATTTTGCGACATGTCATCTCCAGTCAAGCTGCAACAGATTTAAACAAAAAGAAGTGGAATAATGTCACTATAGTCCCGTTAGCCAATGAAGCTGCAGCCAAAATCAAATCAGGGTACTACTGTTGCAACGTATATTCAGTTATTAGATAACATTTATTGCAAAGTTTTATTATTATTACAAAGTTCTCGAGGGATAACCAAGATTATCTGGACCCAAAAACCCAAAATCAATTTCGTCTACGCGACTCTAGCAACCTTTATACAAATATTTAGCATAACTGAGAATGATATGAAACATTTAGCTACGTTTATGGGCCATACCGGTGACGTGCATAAAAAGGCATATAGATTGCCGGATTACGTGGCATCATCACTATCAGCCCATTTTCGTCAATTGCTGGACATAGGCCTCTCCAATTATTCGCCACTTAGTCTGATCCTTGGCTTTCTACTTCCATCCACTGCCCGCTGTCCTACGTATATCGTCACTGGTCTCCACTCCAGAACACGTCTACCCCAACGGTCATCGGTTCTGCGACAGGTATGGCCGGCCCATTGTCACTTCAGCTTGCTTATGCGCTTAGCTATGTCGGTGACCCTAGTTCTCCGACGGATTACTTAGTTGCGAATACGATCCCTCAGAGAAACCCCGAGCATAGCTCTTGCCATAGTCTGCTGAGCGTCTTTAAGCTTGTGGACCGCCTTAGCTGTTAGTGTCCACATTTCGGCACTGTAAGTCAAGACAGCTAGGACACACTGGTTAAATACTTTAGTCTTTAAACTCTGCGGGATGGGTGACGAGAAGACTCAACGTAGATTGCGGAATGCTGCCCAGCCTAGCTGTATCCTTCTCATAATCTCACACTCGAAATTGTTGTTTTCTAGTTCGTGCGTCTGTCCTAGGTAAATGTAGTTATCAACAATTTCGAGAGTGACCCCATCTAAGGAAATCGGTCCCGGAGCAACGTGCTCGTTGCACATGATTTTGGTTTTACTCAAGTTCATCCGGAGAGCGATCCTATGAGAAGAAACAGCCGGTTCATGCAACATCCATTGCAAATCCTCTATGGATTCAGTCGTTAAAACCATATCATCGCGAATCTGAGATGAGCGCCATTGATGTTTATGCCATGACCAGTCCAATTCAGCGTCTTAAACATATCCTCTAGTGCGTTTGAAAACAATTTCGAGGAAATGACGTCCCCTTGTCTTACGCCTCGCTGAAGATGGATATGCCTTGTCTACTGGTTTTGGACTCGGACTGCCTCCTGCGTTTGTTCCGTTCCTTGCCTGTCTGCGTTTTCATACAGACATCTCAATATATCACTAATCGACTTGGTATAGAGATGCCAAGTCGATTAGTGATATATTGAGGTCGAAACCTGGGCTGTTCTGGAGTCTTTACAGAGGTAAAGACTCCAGAACAGCCCAGGTTTCGACCGAGTGAAAAGCTTATTCATAATCCACAAAAGCTTGGCATAGTGGTTGATTGTACTCTTTACTTTTTTGTACAATTTGCCGCACGGTGTGGATATGATCTATCGTGCTGTACCCGCATAGAAACCCGGCTTGTTCGGGGGATGGAACTCGTCGAATCATCATGCGAGGCGGTTTGTGATAACCCTTGAAAACAGCTCATAGACATGGCTCAGAAGAAATATTGGCCTATAGTTAGTTAAGAGTGTTATATCTCCTTTTTTGTATAACACTATACTTCTGTGCCATGCCTTTGGAGTTCTCCCGGCAAAGAGAAGGGTATTAAACAGCTCTTGAAGCTCTGTTACCAATAGAATTCCACCAGCTTTTAACAGCCCTGTTGTAATACCATCCTCACCCGTGACTTTTCTATTTTTAAGCTGTCCAAGGGCTAAAACAATTTCATTTAGATGGATATCAGGCAGTTTTTCCGTATAGTGGCGGCTTAATTTGTCCTCTGTGTGCAGCGGTAGCATGCGATGCGTAAAATTCGGCGTAGTGGCTTTCCACTTCCGAGAGGATTTCCGGTTTGGACGAGTAACGACTTTCCCTTTAATGTGGTTAACTTCGTCAGGTGACTTTTTCCAAGAGGCTTAATAAACACTTTTGGAGCCCGATTCTGCTCAATTGATTTTTGAGCGTATTAGCTAATCGGAGGTCGCGTCGTTAACCATCTTGGTAATTATTTTGTTTAAAGCCTCTACTTCTCACGAAGTTAGCATAGGGTTCGTCGCTCTGCCATTAATAGGAGAGTATCTCCCGAAAGCTTTGACTTCATGCCCTTACGTTGGCTTTCCCAAATTTTTGTGCCCTCATTTCGAAGGATTTCTGCTACTCGGTCGAGTTTTTGTCCTACGTTATCCGTGGTTTCCAGAGTAGTGAATTGGTTTTAAGTTGTTTCTAGAATGTTACAGATCCAATTACGGTTTAGAGAACATTCAGACGGACTGTTGATTTCATCAAACGGATCCGTTCCAGCTTTAGATAAATATTCAGAGTGCCTCGTACCAACCTATGGTTGCTAATAGTCAGTGGTAAGCACCGAGACATCCCTAAATATACGCTTCTTGTCGCACGCACACATGCATACAATACGCACATTCACCTAATAATCTCAACTACTTCTGCAGTTCAAGTTTTTTCTGGGTTAGTAACATCACTTACCTGCCTATAAAAGCTTTCTTTATTAGTTAACTGAATGACGAGGATAATAAGTTCTATCTATCAATCTAATTTCGGGGACGCCTGTCAGTGCAGGACGGGTGATCAGCTCCTATTCCGAACTATTCCACCCATTTCCCCATGTTGGGACAAGGGTCTCACTGCTGTCCCGACAGTGTCACCTGCTCTAATCTACCCGTAGCTTTTACAAACCTGATAATATCCCTGAAGGAGATATTTGTCAGATCCTCAACTTCAATTTCATCCTTACCTAGTATCTCCCATCTTACCAGCGAGTACATAGGGCACTCAGCCATAAGGTGAAGAATCGTTTCTTCCTCTCCACACTCTGGGCACGCAGCATCTTCTGTTATTCTCATTATTGACATATGTCTGTTTAACAGGCAGTGCCCAGTTGTAATGCCTGTTACAATTGCTACATTTTCCCTGCTCTGAGACATCAGCTGTTTAGACTTCCTTGTATCAAACGATTTGAGAAACAACTTTGCTTGTCTGAGCATTGTGTTTCTCCATCTTTTGTTAGATTTTGTTTCTATTCTTTTTTCAATCACACACTTTATTATATTATGTGCAATTGGGAGGAAGGGTTCTGGTCCTACGAATGTTTGACTAGCTCCCTTTCTTGCCAATTCGTCAGCTTTTTCGTTCCCTGCATGGCCACAGTGTCCCGGAACCCATACAATCGTTACTTCCCTCTTCTCAGCTAATTCGTTTAGTTCACGCTTACATTCCTTCACGATAGCTGAGGTTGTTTCTATGCGGTCAAGTGCTTTTAAAGCTTCTTGACTATCGCTATATATGACTATATTATGTTCTAATGCTATTTGTGATTCTTTGAGTTTCCTAGCACACTCCATGATAGCTATCATTTCGGCCTAGAGGACACTTGTATATTTACCGAGATTTAGGACCTGGTGTAAATCTGACGAGGTGCCGTAGACAATTCCAGCTCCCGCCAGCTTCGCGGATTCTCGTCTAGACCCGTCCGTATAGCAGATGGTCTGACTCTTCGCGCTGTTTTCCACTTCCCAGTTTTCTTTAACTCCTATGTGTATCCTATATTTTTTATCGAATATTTTCTGTTTCTTGATCAAGTCACTTCTCCTGACGACCATAGACAGATTTTCTCCGTAAATCTTTTCTATATCTGTATGACCTTTATCTGTAAAGTTTCCTTTCCATTGTTGGAACACTTTCATCTTATACCATTGCTCTATAGCTTTTCTCTTAGCTGCTAGGTCTAGAGGATAGAGTCCCACCAGAACTTCTAGTGCAGCGGATGGGGTTGTTCTCACTGCACCTGTGATCATTAGTGTTGCTATCCTCTGTATCTTCATTAAGTCCTTGCTGTTGACTCCGATGTTGGCTCTGTGCCACCAAATCGAAGCGCCGTACAGTATTCTGGGTAGAATGATAGCCGTATATATCCACTTGGTAATTTTTGGCTTAGGATAATAAGTTACTTACCTGTTCATAAAAGCTCACTTAGTAATAAGTAAATGACTATAAAATTTTTTTTTTAATAATATGACTCACGTGCCATATTTAAGTATTAGAAATCTGATGAGGTCAATGGAAGCCGTTAAGTCAATGTTACGCATAGGTTCATACAGCAGCAATATTCGGAAGCATTTTAGTTGAAACAAAGAATGGATGTAATAATGTCAATGTAATATCAATAAAATATATTGCATAATATACAGAATCAAGTTAGATATAAATTAATTAGGAAGCGTGAAAGCCTAAACAGTGTACGAAGTATATACAAAAATATACAATGTGCCACATTATTTCGACGATGAACGGAACCGCTAAGTGATTGAGAAATTTTTAAAATTGAATATCGGTATAAAACTTATTAATGGAATTTAAAGTTGTATACTGAAATAATACAGATTTAAAGGTATAGTATACGCTTTAATTTAGTTAAAAATCCCTTCAGAAATGGTAGACGCAACAGGGTTCGAGTTTAAAATGACGCAAGAAGACTTCTGCGATTTAAATATATATATATATATATATATATATATATATATATATATACATACAAGATCAACTCATTTAAATATTTAAGATACTCATCATCCTCCTGCCCTTATCCCACTAGTGGGCGCCGTGGTGAGTGGGGTCAGCAAAACATGTCTTAACCACTAGCTCTGCCAGCAGCTTCGCCCGTGTCACAATATTTTTTCCGAATTAAAATTTTGAATATAAAAGTAGTTATCGTGAGTTAATTAAATAATTTTTTTTAATAATTTTCACCATTTTAGCACAAGCAAGTTTTTATTACGAACTTTGTTAGTAAGATCCGGTTTCGAAGGACCATTTGGTGCTACAGTATTGAACTACTCTAGGATTTTTGACTGGCTTGGCTTGACTGGCCTGTTATCGCTGTGGTTAGTGATCCTGCCCTCACATAAGCGGGTCGCGGGTTCGATTCCAACCGGGGGCTAACATTTTCTATTGGGGATGGACGACCATTTCTAAAGCTAATTTGTCTTATACTTAAATTACCAGGTATACACCGTGGTATCCGGCTGAATAGAATAGTATTACCCTCATTTCTTACCGAGGTGTCGTAAAAGATGACTAAGGTAAGTTGACCCACTGTGAGGTGTCCAGTTAAGTAGAATAGACCACCCTCTTTCTTACCGAGGTGTCGTAAAATACGAAAGAGGTAAGTTGATGTCAGGCAGGCGGCCGGTCATAAAACGCAGCCAAATCATGTGACAGCATGTTTATAACATGTTGTGCCGACCCCACTTAGAGTGGGATAAGGACAGGAAGATGATGACTTAAATTACCAGGTATATGTCCTCTAGGTATATGAACTGGGTAAACTGGTGGTCGATGTACACCTGCGTCACCGCTACCCACCACACCGCCACCAACGCCACTGTCGATGATCACGCCGTTTGGCTGCAAACGTAAAGGTTAATTAACACCATTAATTTCCTGATTTAATCACTTAAAGATAAACATAGCTCGCCTCATCGTCTTCGGGCCATAATTTTTTAAGGCTTTAAATATTGAAGAATCCAGATGTAGACAAACAGACATTCTAGAGAAATACTTACTGAATATAACGTATATACTATATTGAATATAAAGGTAAGGCTACCTTTATTATAAATAAAATATTTGGGTAACAGAGCCTTACTCGGTAATTATATAAAAAAAACTTTTAAAAATAAGAAAAAATAATAATTTAGTTGAGATCGATCCTAGGTATTTATATTTCTCGAGGCTGCGCGTTCCCCGAATAAGCTACGCCGACTTGAAGTTAATGGCGAAAATTCAATATAATTCTGTTGATTGTAATGACATCTTAACGCATGATGAGTTTGCTTTTAAACGATTGTGCATATATGTATGTTTGTATTTTATTTTTATAAAACGATAGGTGATGTATACAATAGACAAAGCAGGAACCGACATAAGCTTGCGGCTCCTGCTTTGCGCCTTGCAAAAGTACGTAATTCGTTTGTGGGTTTTGGTATAAGATTCTATAATAAAATTCCGCAATCAATTTCAGCTTTGCCATTACATCAGTTTAAAAACACTGTTAAAAATAGGCTGATACAGAAAGCCTACTATACTCTTGAAGATTATTTGGAAGATAAGAATGTGTGGATATAGCTCTCTTTGAACCTGTACAAGACAGTAACGACTTAATGTAAATAATATTTTTAAAAGAGCAACCGCCGAGTTTCTTGCTGGCTCTTCTCGGTAGGAAAAGCTTTCCGAACCAGCAGTAGAGTTGACGATTCAAAAGCACTTGTTTACAAGTTTATTTGAATAAAGAATATTTTGAATTTGAATTGTAATTGTGTTTATATTTTATGTTGTGATCGCTAGCGAACCAATAAAAAAACAAAAGAAAAATATATAAATGTACATAAAACCTAGCTAGGTCGATTTTTCTTCCCCAACATGCTGAATTTCAGGAAAGTTGGAGTGATCTTCGAGATTCCGAAAATATATACTTATATTTTTTTTAATAAATACTTAAAACAAATACACACCCAAACTTGAAAAGTTTGAACCAAAACCAAAAAATTCATTTTTTATTTTTATAGAAAATGTTGGCCCTCAGCAGGAATCGAACCCACGACCTCGGAGCTGAAGTCAGGGTCACTACCCACTGCGCCAACAGGCCAGTCAAATTTATTTATCAAGATATAAATACCCTAGAATTGCTACTGAAAAGGAATGACCAAATTTTATCTTGGTATATAAGAATTGGGATGGAATATAAGAATTAGTACAATAAAAGTATATGTGTGTGTGTGTGTGTGTGTGTGACGACTTAAAACTTATTGCCTTGAATCCTCCAGCAATGCAGGTTTCCTTGTGACTTATTCTGCTCTTATTATGATGAATAAGAAATATGTATATCAAAATATCACCCCATCCCTTGTATATATATATGTAGAACATGTAACATTATCCTTCGGATAAGGCGTTATTATATACAGTACCTGGGTGACCGATCCTTGCTCCGTAATTTTTAAAATGATGTAAAAAAAAAAAATTAAAAGAAAAATGAAAAAATAATAGGGCAGATGGGGCTCGATCCTAGGTATTTTCACCTCTCTAGACCGTCCGTTCCCCAAATTAACCACCATGACTTTAAGTTTGACAGCAAAAAATTGTGATTGTATTCAACGTCAATTTAAAAAAAAAATTGTAGGCCGAAAACAGGGATAAAACGAAATTTTTTTCAAATAAAAGTTATCAACATCAATTTTCCTCCCCCAAAACCACCTTCATGGTGAATTTCAGGAAAACCGTTGGAGCCGTTTCCGAGATTCCAAAAGTATATATATATACAAGATTAACTCATTTAAATATTAAACTTAATACTGTTACATACTTGCCACTGTCCATTTTCTTCATTGCCATAATAAGCACCAACGTTTGCAGATGTCTCAGGAATTTTCATACTTGCAACACTTATAATTTAACAAATTACTACAGACCAACCATAAACAATTCATAAAACACTTAAAAACAGACCGACTAATAAATACTGGCTTTTCTTGGTCATAAACTATAAATTGTTAATTTCAAAATGAGAATTTTATTAAATCTTATATTATCTAAGTTCAGGCACTGTTATCATAAGGCAATCACTGTTCTGTATTGCTATTCCTTTACTCATTTCTGGTGAACTTGGCAACTGAAACAAAATAAATAACTTATCAAAATATATATATAATAGAATTAGGTGTTACTTTGCAGAGGTCCATAATAAAAAAGTAATGAGAATATTATTTTGCTATAGTCCACGATAAAAGAAAATATATGTAATGCTAAATGTAGAGTGTACCATTCATTCTCATACCTGATATATGCAGAATTTGTAAGTAACTTTGTAGTAACAGAATGTGTAACTCATGCACTACCCGACACCAATGGCACAGCAATACACAAGTACTGCACACATTCATCACCACAATCTCAACAATTGTTTCGCCCCATAACCGAAGCTTCGTCAGGAGATGGACTCTTTACGATTTTGTCTAGAGTCTATTTCATTACTTTTGTAACATACATATATATATCTTCCTGCCCTTATCCCACTCTAAGTGGGGGCGGCGCAACATGTTATAACATGATTTGGCTACGTATTTTACGACCGGCCGCCTACCTGACGTCAACTTATCTCAGTCGTATTTTACGGCACCTCGATCAGAAAGAGGGTGGTCTATTCTACTTAACTGGGTACTGGGTGAGTCAACTTACCTTAGTCGCCTTTTACGACACCTTGTAAAGAAATGAGGGTGGTCTATTCTATTCAGCCGGATACAACACGGCGTATATTATATTCTTTATTATAAAAGATATTATTATTTTATTAGTATCTTATCTGCATGTAAAAATCTTGAAATCATATATCAATATAAAACATGGACAATTTATTTTTTAATTTCAAAGAAAATGCACAGGAATTCACTACTATAATCTGAGTAATTTATAGTTTGAGTTAACCTTATTAATCTTTATATCATAATATTAGTAATATTTTTTATTGAGGTTTATCTAGGCAAAATACTCCAGTTGATAAATATCATAAATGTATTTAAGGTCAAAAAATATTTACTTGATAAAAAATATTTATTTGCAGATATATCATCCGTAATATTAAAGTTGAAAAGTTCATGCAACTATATAAGAATGTCGATCATTCAATGATTACATACTTTCAAATTACAAATTACGACTGCAATGTCTAGTAATCACTAGCTTGAACTCAAATCCTAAAATAGAACACCTGCCCAGCAGGAACCGAAATAATAATTGGCCGACTTTTGTTTACACGTTATGTGGACCGCGACGCGCGATATAGTCGACGTGTTATGTTTAAACCACTGTTCAGTTAGCCAGCATACATTTAATTCACCCTAACACGTGTTATGAACGTAATTCAACTTTACTCACACATCTTACGTATTTACAACGCCTTTTGTTACACTTTAATAAAATTTACTTTAATATCACTGTATTATTGAATATTTCGTTGCACTATATTTTAATTATAACTAATAACCTAAACACAAATTCCGACAAGATTGTTACTTAGTGTTCGTGGCTGTAATGGCGACCGGTGTGAACATCGCCTGGATGAAAGCAACATCAATAATAAACTTACTTCATGTTGGTGAAATGCCGGTTTTCAATAACTTTCAAGATAGTATTGTAAAAAATTAAAATACCGTAATTACCTTTCTGAGAGAAACATACTCTTGTAAATTTAGTTTGGCCAAAATAATGTCAGAATGACGTTGTTGATGTTCTAATTTCAAAAAAATTACGTGGACAAAAAATTTAATGCAAAAACGCAAAGAAATTTATATATGAGTCACAATAAATAGCAGTGCATAAAAACTTAATTGGAAGAAAATTAAGTTTCGGTAATATTTCACTTACTCAATACTTCTCATTTTTACGTTAATCCTTACTAGCCGCTTTCATGCCGTTCGTATGTTTTTGACAATCTGTGAGCAACACTTTTTATATATGATAAACTTGCAATTCTGCAGTTTCATAAAAGTAATCCCTAGCTTATACCACCATACCATAGATTACATAAATATACTACACATGAGACAGTCGTCTGACAGACACAAGAAACCTCGCTGATTGGGTTGTCAAATTTGAATGTGACATATAGCTTTAAAATTTTATATACATAATACGTAGGTACATAATTGTAAATTACAAGTACGAATGTATGGGTGTTAGATAAATAGTAATAACTTTATTCTATAACCGTTTACTTTTGTAACAAGCAGGAGTCTCAGGCGTACGTCGATCTCTACTTTGTCTATTATGTACCTTTTTTTTATAATGATGTATATTTTTATGCATAAAATGTAGGTATATTTTTAAATATACTGACTAGCTAATATAACAATATAGCTATTTCTTATTCATCATCCTCCTGCCCTGATCCCACTATAATCAGGGGGGGCACATGTTATAAACATGCTGTCACATGACTTGGCTGAGTTTTTACGACTGGCCGCCCGCCTGAGGTTAACTCACCTTAGTCGTATTTTAGACACCTCGGTAAGAAAGAGGTTGGTCTATTCTACTTAACCGGATACCACACTGTGAGTCACTTACCTTAGTTACTTTTTTCACCACTGTAAGAAATGAGGTTGGTCTATTCTACTCAACCAGATACCACACAGCGGGTCAACTTACCTTAGTCGACTTTTACGACACCTAGGTAAGAAATGAGGGTGGTACTATTCTATTCAGCCGGATACCACACGGCGAGAGCTTTTAGGTATGTGATAATAAAGAAATAAACAAGATTAACAAGTTGATTTAATTATTCAATATTAACAATAAATATAGACGAACCCGGGAACGACGCGAGTGAAAGCGTATATACGGAAATTTATCCCTTTTAAGGCCATAGTTATTATTGTTACATGTTTTAAATACAACCTCCTTCATATAGTTGGTCGATAATATAAAAAAAAACATTGTAGCCGTCGTAGGGTAAATTGCTTTTTCTTATTGCATAACCATAAAGGAGAAATATCGTTAGTTATACATTAGAGTAAGGGAGCCATAGGCTGATTTGTCACAAATGATGAGAGGGAAATATGAAACACGTACAGTTATCTTTGTCTAATAACACATAAAAAAGAGAGACAGACATTCATTTACTTCCTCATTGTAATAGGACATATTTTGGGCTAATTTACCTACTTTAGTATAATAACTTTGTTTAAGTGAAACTCACTATCTGCCATAGTTTAAGCAAGTTTTTTAATTCAGCAGATACCAAAGACTTTTATTATGCCAGTATGCTGCCATACATTTTGGAAATCAGTTCATCAGTACTCAAGCCACTGAACAATTTTCCGTTTTGAAAATAGAGCTCATGATGTATAATGGTACTCGCTGAAACGGGTTAATGACCGTTCGCAGCTGATGCCATAGACGCCATTCAAAAATAAACCTTATTGCTTCGACTTTACATTTCATAGTCCTACGTGCTTATAAATTATGTTAATGCGAAGCGTAATCTTGACCTTAGCTAAATACAGGCGTGAGTGAGACAAAACAAGAAACGCACGTGCCCTCGTCCCATATAAAGCGTGTTCTAGTAAATTTTCCATTAAGTTTGTTCTAAAATAATTTTATCTAATTAATATAATATAAAATGCATTATTAGTACGTCGGTACCAGTTTATTATATAAGGCCGACGTAATTTTTTATATGATACTGCAATTTAAATTAAAAAAAATATCATTTTATTTTATTTACAATATTTTGGTTTTTGTTTTTACAAGTTGTGATAGAATTATTTTGCTACAATCCGCGGTTTGTTACTGAGATGTAGTGAGTGTGTAGTGTTTTTGGTGGCGGCGTTTTATGACGTGTGGTCACTGCTCTTGCATGTATAAGGTGTGTGAACGTTGCCTGCCTACATTTAGCATTATATTCTCTTAACAAACGCGGATATGTATATACTTTTAATAAGAGCCACGTCGTATCGGCCTCGCCTTCAGCTATACAGAAGTATTATTGAATGAAGTCTACAATTTGTACAGAAGTTATAATAAAATTATTTTACATTACGATTTGGATCGTGGAGCCTGATGATGATTCGGTTTCGGGGCGAAACGATCGTAACAGTTGTGGCAGTGAGTGTGTGTAGTGCTTGTGTAGTGTTTTTGGTGGCGGCGTTTTGTGACATGTGGTGACTGCTCTTGCATGTATAGGGTATGTGAACGTTGCCTGCTTACACTTAGCATTACATTCTCTTAACAAACGCGGATTATAGCAAAATTATATATATTAATGAGAGCTACGTCGTCGGCTTCGCCTTTCTGCTGTCTGTCTGTAGTCTACAACTTGTGTCAATAATAACATTTACATATATATAAAAATCAGTCTCTAGTTCTCAGCCCCCATATGGATGTCCGTCGGTTGCCAACCGTTGGTCGGGATATTGCGCTGGAACAAAAAAAATTTTTTTTTTCTAATATAGCTAAATGGTTGTTGCGTCAACTTAAGCGTTTATTACCCTTAACAATGTCCTGACTCAAAGACTTATATTACGTTACATTAATTAATCATACTAATATTATAAATGCGAAAGTTTGTGAGTATGGATGTATGTTTGTTACTCTTTCAAGGCGAGTCCGCTGAACGAATATCGATGAAATTTGGCTAATTAATAATAATTAATAATGAAATTAAAACAATTTGACTGGCTCGTTGGAGAAGTGGGTAGTGACCCTGCCTTCAGCTCCGCGGGTCGCGGGTTCGATTCCGAGGGCCAACATTTTCTATAAATGAATTTGTTCTTCTACGATTCTGGGTGTATATTTGTATTTAAGTATGTATTTAACAATTATATAAGTATATATTCACCAGTTGTCTGTCCATAACACAAGTATTAAGTTACTTACTTTGGGGACGGACGACCGTGTGTGTAAGTGTCCCATATATTTATTTAATTATTATGCCAGTATGCCATACATTTTGGGAATCAGTTAATTCGGTAATTTTCTTTAACCACTTATCATTTTGTTTTGAAAATAGACTTCATGATGTATAATAGTATCCTCTGAAACGGGTCAATGACCGAAGATATAACAAAAGTATTAATAAAATTATTTTGCTATAATCCGCGTTTGTTACTGAGATGTAGTGAGTGTGTAGTGTTTTTGGTGGCGGCGTTTTGTGACGTGTGGTCATTGCTCTTGCATGTGTAAGGTATGTGAACGTTGCCTGCCTATCCGCCATGAAGTAAAATAGAAAATATATATAATGCTAAATGTAGAGTGGACAATCGGTTATCATACCTGATACATGCAGGATTCGTAAAAAACACATGCACAAACCTCCACCACCGCCACCACAATACACAAGCACTTTATACATTCACTATCACAAACTCGCAAAGCTTTGCGATTTTGGTCGTGGAGTCTATCTCCTGATGATGCTTCGGTTGCGGGGCGAAACGATTGTTGAGTTTGTGATAGTGAACGTATATAGTGCTTGTGTATTGTGGTGGCGGTGGTGGAGGTTTGTGCATGTTTTTACGAATCCTGCATGTATCAGGTATGATAACCGATTGTCCACTCTACATTTAGTTTTATATATATTTTCTATTTTACTTCATCGCGGATTATAGCAAAATAATTTTAGTTTTTTGTATTATGGATCTCCGCAAAGTAACGCCTAATTCTATAGACCGAAGATATGTTTGTCCGTCTATCTATTGCACTTTCACAGTTACTCCTGTGGTATATTGGTGTTGTTTGAACATGTTCTTTACCTAAACATGAACTGGTTGATCTGTATAGCGGGCAGGGCAGCTCTTAGCGCGTTCAGGGAGGTGTTCTGCAGCATACCCCACACTTCCAGATATTGGAGGGCCGACATGCTGCTGAGTTTGCTGGGGGGGAATACAAAAAGGTCATTTTCCTACCCTTATCCCACTCAAAGTGGGGTCGGTATATGTTTTAACGTGTTAACTAGGTATTTTACTTGCCTGACGTCAATTAACCTCGGTAAGAAATGAGGGTGGCCTATTCTACTCAGCCGGATACAACACGGTCAACTTACTTTAGTCGCCTTTTACGACATCTCTGTAAGAAATGAGGGTGGCTTATTCTACTCAGCCGGATACCACAAGGTCAACTTACTTTAGTCGCCTTTTACGACATCTCGGTAAGAAATGAGGGTGGCCTATTCCTTTCAGCCGGACACCACACGGTCAACTTACTTTAGTCGCCTTTTACGACATCTCGGTAAGAAATGAGAGTGGCCTATTCCTTTCAGCCCGATACCACACGGTCAACTTATTTAGTCGCCTTTTACGACATCTCGGTAAGAAATGAGAGTGGCCTATTCCTTTCAGCCGGATACCACACGGTCAACTTACTTTAGTCGCTTTTACGACATCTCGGTAAAAAATGAGGGTGGCCTATTCCTTTCAGCCGGATACCACACAGTCAACTTATTTAGTCACCTTTAACGACATCTCGGTAAGAAATGAGGGTGGCCTATTCCTTTCAGCCGGATACCACACAGTCAACTTACTTTAGTCGCCTTTTACGACATCTCGGTAAGAAATGAGGGTGGCCTATTCCTTTCAGCCGGATACCACACGGTCAACTTACTTTAGTCGCCTTTTACGACATCTCGGTAAGAAATGAGGGTGGCCTATTCCTTTCAGCCGGATACCACACGGTCAACTTACTTTAGTCGCCTTTTACGACATCTCGGTAAGAAACGAGGGTGGCCTATTCCTTTCAGCCGGATACCACACGGTCAACTTACTTTAGTCGCCTTTTACGACATCTCGGTAAGAAATGAGAGTAGTCTATCCTACTCACACGTGTAGATTATAATATAGCTCACGTTAAAGAGTGTGGAGGCAGAAGGTAGCATCGGCTCAGCGCGAGGTGCTCCAGCCTGCTGAGGGGGAGCAGCGCGGTCAGCGAGGACACCCCCAGCCGGGAGCAGTCCGACAGGTCCAGCTCCAGGAGGCGGGGGCAGCGGGTCACCAGCGCCAACACCACTGCAACAGGAATTGGGGGGTTAGGGGTGTGTGAAGTGGGGAGGGGGTGTGTTTGGTGTGAAGGGGGGTGCGTTTGGTGTGAAGGGGGGTGTTTGGTGTGAAGGGGAGTGTTTGGTATGAAGGAGGGGGTGTTTAGTGTGAAGGGGGGTTCCTTATTCTAAGAGTCAACGATGTGGAATCGCACAAGCAGCCGTCTATAGCGAGAAGGGGGCGACAGGTGAGGTTGTAGAGTGTCAGTAAAGGAAGGGTCGGTGGGGTGTTTCCAACAGACATCTATTGCGAGGGGACAGCGGGGGAGGGGAGGAGGTAGCTGTTGCTGATTTGAAGTAGGTTATTGCGACAGAGTTTTAGGGCCGAGGGGGAGGATGTTTCCTCATTCCAAGAATGAACGATATTGAAACGCATAAGACGCCGTCTACTGCCAGGCGACGACAGAGGGGGTTGTAGAGTGTCTGTTTCTGATCTTGTGTCGGTAAATTGGGCGTAATCTGTTTCTGATTACAAGAAGTTTATTTCGACAGGGTTTTAGGGCCGAGGGGGGGATGTTTCCTCATTCCAAGAGTAAACGATTTGGAAACGCATAAGATCTACTGCGAGGAGGGGGCGACAGAGTCTGTCTGTTTCTGATTTTAAAACTGTTTTCTGCAAGGTGAGTAAAGGGAGGGGGGTCGGTGAGGTGTTTGATTCCAACAGTCATTTACTGCGAGGAGATAGCGGGGGCAGGGGGTATCTGTTTCTGATTTCAAGTAGAGTATTGCGACAGGGGCTTAAAGGGGGGGTGGGTTTCTGTTTAATCACAATACTCAGAAATGACGACATTCTTCTGCGAGGGATAACAGATGAAGAGGGGAAAGGGTGTAAGTACCATGATGTTGTTTTTGATTCTAGCCCGGCATTAAAACAGACAAGTAGAAAGGGTAAGGAGTGTGTGTACGATGAAGGAATTCTATTTCCAAGATACAAACGTTGAAGAAAATGAAAAGTGAACAGTCTTCTGCGAGGAGGGGGAACAGTGTAAAATAAGTGCGAAAATAGAGTAGATAACTGAGAGTATTATATCACTAAATTACACTAAATAGTACATTTACAGTAGTATATATTATACACTAGCGGCTTGCCCATGCTTCGCACGGATATAAAATATATATCCCATATCCCAGTGTAAAAAAATGATTAAAATCGATCCAGTAGTTTTGATTTATTCATTACTGCCCGTGGCCAGCAAGCGTTAAATTTGGAGAAAAACAATTTCTTTTCCCTATACCAAGAAGATTTCCTGCTATTTTTGGAATATCTAAATTCATATAGTACATTTTTACTTATTTACTTTTACATTTTCCCTATGTATTTTTACAATTAATTACAGAATGTCTTTATATACAACATTCACAGCTTTAAACAAACTCTTGAAAGAATGACATAATATAGCTGCTAAATGCGATGTGCTATAGGGTGAAGCGCGGCGTCCTCACGGCCTTTTAAATCTGTAATATTTCCGAAAATGTTCACTTAAATTACATGCTGTAAACGGCCATATTGATCTATATTAAATCAACAATTTATTTAACGTACTTAATTGGATAAGGATTAATGCTGTATTGTATAAAAATTGCTTTGAACATAAGGCATTATTTTTCGTAAAAAGTAAATGACAAAAAATGTTATTGTGGGTTATCCATAAAGGATGATTCACGCTACACCGTGTCGCGACCGGGCCGTGCCAGTCATTCATGTTACACCGGGCTGTTTGGGTTTATTATTTGCACGACTTATATCTATGTTAAGTAGCTTTTGTCAGCAAGCGATTTCATCTATCGATAGACTTGACGCCTAAATAAATATACAGTTTCACAATTTGAATTGGCAGCTATTGCAATTGCCATCGATGATGAAGTATTGGAAATTATTTTATTTGTTATCTAAATTCTTAGGATGGCTCATGTCGTAAATCACAGAGCAAATTACACACATTCTAAACAATTTGCATTGTCCATTTTGCTGTTAAGCTGCTAAACTCACTAAGATTTGACGTTGACTGCTCTGCGGGCGCCCGGGCGTATATGTTTATGTTACAACGTGTCGAGGCCGAACCGTGCCGGAGCCGGGAAACAATACCCACCGACATTTCAACGCCGTGCCCCGGCCGTGCACGGCCGGGACACGGCCGGGGCACGGTTAGGCATGAATCACTTCATACCAAAAGTATACCATAATGTTCGACCGTGCCCCGGACGGGGCACGGCCCGGTCGCGGCACGGTGTAGCGTGAATCATCCTTAAGAGATAGACATATACCATCGCGGACTTTTATGTAGACCTTTTCAAGGTGAACAAATACTTAATACATCATTATGATAAATCTCGTAGGGTTTAGCCTGCGTTTGCAATGTAAGCGGAAAGAAATGTAATTATTTACAGAAACCTCCAAAATTACAGTATTTCTCTACTCCGTATTGAATGTTATTATACATATAAACCTTCCTCTTTAATCACTCTATCTATTAAAAAAAACCGCATCGAAATCTGTTGCGTAGTTTTAAAGTTTTATGCATATATAGGGATATATGGACAAACAAAGAATGCGACTAGTAAGTAAAAAACTAAACAAAGATTTAAATTATGATGTCATGGCTTACTTTCATCTGTGAGCGTTCTCGCACCGCTTATATTCAACCTTTGTAATTTCTGCGGCAATCGCTTCACTAGTATGTGGAGCGCGGCTTCGCTTAAGTTACACCAAGATATGTTCAGCGACTGGAGGCTGGAATTACATATTACAACTGCAAAAGTAATAATAAAATTATTTTGCTATAACATAAATTTTATTTTATCGCGGATTATAGAAAAATATTTGTGTGTAGACAAAAATAAATCATTTTTGGATACTGCATTACTAAGTTCTAAGTACTGATTGTACCTAAACAACTAGGTACTAATAGGTACCTAAGCAAATAGGTACAATAGGTAGCTAGGCAAATAGGTACCTATGCAAATAGGTACTAATCGGTACCTAGGCAAATAGGTACTAATCGGAACCTAGGCAAATAGGTACAATAGGTCCCTAGGCAAATAGGTACAATAGGTACTTAGGCAAATAGGTACTAATCGGTACCTAGGCAAATAGAAACTAATAGGTACCTAGGCAAATAAGTACAATAGGTATTTAGGCAAATAGGTACAATAGGTACCTAGGCAAATAAGTACAATAGGTACTTAGGCAAATAGGTACAATAGGAACCTAAGCAAATAAGTACAATAGGTACTTAGGCAAATAGGTACAATAGGTACCTAGGCAAATAGGTACTAATATGTACGTAGGCAAATGGGTACTTATGCAAATAGGTACTAATCGGTATTTAGGCAAATAGGTACTAATAGGTACATAGGCAAATAGGTACCTAGTTATGATAGCAACATATAAAACTTGACACGGCTTGGAACAACGGATGAACCCATGATAAGCAGCTAGAAATTGATAAATAAACCCACCAGTTTAAAGGCTTACCAACTGCACCCCTCCAAGATGGCGGTCAATCCGGTTTCGGTGACGCCCTCAGCCATAGTCAGGTTCAAAGTTTCAAGGTGACTGCATTTACCTGGAACATGTTCATGTTATTTAAAATAATTTTTAGAATTAAAAAATAATAATAATGCTCCGATAGCCAAGCGGTGAGAACGTAGGAGCCTTTTGAGGGGGTCATGGGTTCAAACTCCAGACAGGCACCAATGAGTTTTATTAAATTAATACTTATGTGTCTAATTGATAATTGCAATTTATCACACGCTTTTCGGTGAAGGAAAACATCGTGACGAAACCTGCATATCTCTACATGTCTCTGTATTTTCACTTCTCTATACCACCCATTCCCCAAATGAGCTACCATGACTTTACAATTGACAGCAAAAATAGTATTTTCTATTCAATGTAAATTTTAGCATTTTTTCAATGACCCAAAACAGGAAAAAGCAAAATTTAAAAAAAAAATGAACTCTATCGATATTTCCTCCCAAAACACCGTACATATTGAATTTCATGAAAATCGTTGGAGCCGTTTACGCAATTCACGAAACATACAAAATATATATCATTAATATTTAAATGAGTTAATCTTGTATATATATATATATATATATATATATATATATATATATATATATATATATATTCGGAATCTCGAAAACGGCTCCAACGATTTTCCTGAAATTCAGCATGCAGGCGGTCTTGTGGGAGAAAAATCGATCTAGCTTTTATTTTTTTTAAAAGTTTGATCCCTGTTTTTGGGCATTAAAAAATACCAACATACTAAAATATGTATATAAAACGCTATATTTGTCGAGAACTGTCAACCCAGCGTAGCTTATTCGGGGTGCCAAAGTGGTCGGCCTCCTCGTGGCGCACCCTGGGCAAGCTTAGTCTTGGCGAACGGACCACTGTGGAGTGGCCAATCCAGTTGTCCCTCTGATTAGCAGAGGGCAATCTGGACAGGCCGGGGACTCCGGGGGGGTTGGGGTGGAGTCCCAAGCCCGGAAGCCCAGCAATGGGAACGGGAACCTTCGGGTTGCGAGGAAGAAAACCTCTATAAAAAATTACCCGGTGGGGGCGGAAACGCCCACCTTGGCGTAGGGGTCCCTACTTAGGGCGCGGTCTCTCCCTGTCGACCGTGAAATAGCAAACACGGTGGGCAGGGAGCGACCGCGGGCAGCGATGGCCTCCTTCTGCTCTGCGGAGGGGAGTGGAGGGAGGCGGTGGAGCGGTTCCAGGAACTTTGTTCTGGATCCAATCTACTGCTGCCGAGTCCTGGTGATAGCGACTTGCCTAAGCCCATCGTCTGCCGCCCTGTCGGGACCTTCGGACGTTCCGAACGGGGTTATATCGGACGTCTGGCTTACAGGTCCCCGAGGCGGTCGGTGCATCTGGTGCTCCCGATGCACCGGTTAGCGGAGGGGGGCTTCTCTTTCGAGGGGCCCCTACCCGGAGGTGTTTATTCTCTGGGATCAGAGCTGTCGGCGGGATGGGGGCAATATGTACAATGATACCCTGTCCTCGCCATCGGCACCGTGGTGGAGCACACAGGTCGTCTTAGTCGGTGCGAGTCCGACATAACCGCCGCCTGTCCCCGTCGGGCGGCGGTACCCATAAGGGGTTTTTTCCTGTATAAAAAAAAAAAAAAGCGTAGCTTATTCGGGGAACGGATGCTCGCGAGAAATGAAAATACCTAGGATCGAGCCCCACCTACCCTTTTATTTTCTATCGATGTTTCTTTTTTTGAAAAAAATAACCGAGCAAGCCTAGGTCAACCAGGTACTATAACTTCATTTGATTATCTAAGTTTCTTGCTGGTTCTTATCGGTAGGTGCAAATTTCCGAATCAGTGGTAGTTTTAAAAACATTTAACGATTCAAAAGTCCACTTGAATAAAGAATATTTTGAATTTGAATTAACTCATTTAAATATAAATATCTGGGTGACCGAGCTTCACTCGGTAATTTTTTACAAAAAAAAACCTAAAAAAAAGAAAAAAACAATTATTTAGTTGGGATCGATCCTTGGCATTCACATTTCTCGAGTCTGCCCGTTACCCGAATAAGCTACGTCGACTTGAAGCTACGGCGAAAATTCAATTCAATATAAATGTTAGTGTTTTTTAATGCCCAAAAACAGGGATAAAACAATAATTTTTTTACATAAAACCTAGCTAGATCAATTTTTCTCCCCCAAAACCTCCTACATGCTGAATTTCAGGAAAATCGTTGGAGCCGTTTTCGAGATTCGGAAAATACATATATATACAAGATTAACTCATTTAAATATTAAGATTTTAACGCACCTATAAGTTCCTGAGTGGTTTCGCTCAGGCGCACGCTCTCCAGACTCAGCTTGCGTAACCCGGCGCACCGCCTGAGCAAATGCTCTAGAGTCTGATGGTCGACTGAGCACATGCTCAGGTCCAAATACTGTATGCGGGATTGAGTGACTGTGGGTGGTGGGTTCCATTCAGCTATCTGTGAACAGGAAATATATAGCTTAATTAGTATTGATACGGACTTCAATATAAACGCCGTGTAGTATCCGGTAAAGGCTGTGATGGCCCAGCGGTGCGACCGTGTGAATCTCTAGAGACGATCACGGGTTCAAACCCGGGCAGACACCAATGAGTTTTTCTATTAAAACTTATGTGTCTAATTGATAATTGCAATTTATCACACGCTTTTCGGTGAAGGAAAACATCGTGAGGAAACCTGCATATCTCTATTTAATTCTGGTGATATGTGTAACCTACCAATCATTGGAGCAGCGTGGTAGGTCTTAGCTCCAATCCCTAACACCAAAAACGCAGAGAAGAGGCCTATACCCAGCAGTGGGATATTAACAGGCCGTTACTTACTTACTTACTTACACTTTAATTAGTACTCTACTTTACAAAAGATCCCATAATCCTATTCATCGCTGTATTACTCTGTACTACTATACTCTTGAAGATTATTTAGAAGATAAGAATGTGTGGATATAGCTCTCTTTGAACCTGTACAAGACAGTAACGACATAATGTAAATTATAGGTAACAGGCTGTTACTTACCATCACCTATAATACAGTCCATTTTACATAATTATATTCTCATCTCATCAGTATTTGTTACCTCAGTGCTGGCCAGCCTCACGATGATCGGCTTCCTGTTCAGGATCCTGCCAATCGCATTCCTGGATAACGTCTTGTTCCCGAGGTCCAGCCGCTGCCAGAGGGTCTCGTCGCACGCTATCCTGTACCATCTGAAACATGAGATAATAATAATAATAAATATATGGGACACTTACACACACGGTCGTCCGTCCCCAAAGTAACTTAATACTTGTGTTATGGACAGACTACTGGTGAATATCACTACATATTATAAAACAAAGTCCCTATATTTCTATGTACGCATAAAAATTTAAAACTACGCAACAGATTTTGATGCGGTTTTTTTTAATAGATAGAGTGATTCCAGAGGAAGGTTTGTACGTTTAATAACATTCAATACGGAGTAGAGAAATACTGTAATGTTTGAGGTTTCTGTAAATAATTACATTTTTTTCCGCTTACATTGCAAACGCAGACTAAACCCTACGAGATTTATCAAAATGATGTACTAAGTATTTGTACATCTTGAAAAGGTCTACAGAAGAGTCCGCGATGGTATATGTCTATCTCTTATGGATAACCCACTATAGCATTTTTTGTCATTTACTTTTTACGAAAAATAATGCATTATTTTTTAAGCAATTTTTTTTCTCCAAATTTAACGCGTGCGGGCCACGGGCAGTAATGAATAAATCAAAACTACTGGATCAATTTTAATAATTTTTTCTCACTAACTGACATGGGATATATATTTTATACCCGTGCGAAGCAGGGGCAGGTGGCTAGTATACTTATATATTGTTTAAATACATACTTAAATACAAATATACACCCAGGCTCAAAGACCAACAAATTGATTTATAGAAAATGTTGACCGCGGAGCTGAAGGCAGGGTCACTACCCACTGTGCTGGGCCAGTCAAATACTGATATTATTATACCATCTGTAATATATGATAAACTCGGTAAGTTTAATCAACATCCTGCCCTTATCCCACTCTAAGTGGGGTCAGCACATGTTATAAACATTTCATATGATTTAGCTGCGGATTTAACGACCGCCTGACGGTTTAAGTCAAGAGTACTTAACGGTTTTATGTAAATTGTATTGCAGAAATGGTATGTCGTGTGGTATCTGGCTGACTAGAATAGTACCACCTTCATTTCCTACCGAGGTGTCGTAAAAGGCGACTAAGGTAAGTCAACCCGCCGTGTGGTATCCGGCTGAGTAGAATAGACCACCATCATGTTGTAAAATACGTAGCCAAATCATATCACTATAAGTGGGGTCGGCACAACATGTTACCAACATGTCATATGATTTGACTACGGATTTACGACCGACTGTCAACTTACCTTAGTCGTATTTCACGACATCTCTGTAAGAAATGAGGTTGGTCTATTCTACTCAGCCGGATACTACACGGCGGATGACTTACCTAAGTGGTCTTTTACGACACCTCGGTAAGAAATGAGAAAATTATTCTATTCAGCTGTGGGATAGTAATAATAATAGGCCGTTATTTTACTATTACTATCCCATAGCTGGTCACAGCTGACTTAATGTAACTAGTATTAAGAATTATATTTTAAAAAGAGCAACCGCCGAGTTTCTTGCTGGCTCTTCTCGGTAGGAACAGCTTTCCGAACCAGCAGTAGAGTTGACGATTCAAAAGCACGCGTTTACAAGTTTATATGAATAAAGAATATTTTGAATTTGAATCTAATCGATAATTGCAATTTATCACACGCTATTCGATGAAGGAAAACATCGTCAGGAAACCTGCATATCTCTATTTAATTCTGGTGATATGTGTAACCTACCAATCATTGGAGCAGCGTGGTAGTTCTTAGCTCCAATCCTTCTCTCCAAAACCGGAAACAGAGGAGGCCTTTTTTCAGAAGTGGGATAGTAAAAGGTTACTATGCCCACTAGTGGACTACAACTAGGTATGTTAACTCACCGTTTGCAGACGAGCATGCAGTGCGCTAGTGTCCTTTTCGGCAGCCACCTCATCACGCCGAGGACCACTTCATCAGAAAGACGGGAGAAAGTATCAGCGCCGTGGTTTGACGCCATTTCACCTTTAATTGCCACCGTTTGCTCCTCGCTTATACTGTGTCCTGGAAAATAAGTTAAAAACAATTAAGGTAGTACTAGTAATTTTTATCAGACGCCCATCTGAAAACGTCCCCGAGGCGGTCGACGCATCTGGTGCTCACAAAGCATCGTCCAGCGGAGGGAGGGGCCATTTTTAGAGAGGCCTCGACCCAGAGGTCGCGCACTCTGGGGTACAGAGTTGCTGCTGGCGGGGATGGTGGTAATGTTTACATAGGTACCCTGTCCCCGCCACCAGCAGCGTTGTGGAGCACTGTCAGGTTATTTTAGTCGGTGCGAGGCCGACATAACCGTCGCCTGTCCCTATCGGGCGGCGGTACCCCTAAGGGGTTTTTTCCTGTGAAAAAAAAAATCTGGTGCTCCTGATGCATCAATTAGCTTTTTTTTTTCGAAAAATGACTTCTTGCTGTTAGCCAGAGCGGCTTTTACAGCGTCACCGGGAGATTGGGGCGAGCGCGGAAGCATCACCGGAAGTGGAGTGGAGCGAGCCTCGGCAGAGGCTCGTGACATCATGGGAACGTCGCCATAAGGTTGCCTCCTGTGAGGCCGAGCCTCGGCTTAAAACGACGTGTCGTGGAGGACTATAAACGGACTTATGGAAAGTCTGAGTGTCGTATCGGTCGGGGACATCGATTAGCGGAGGAAGGGGCCACTTTAAGAGAGGCCCCGATTCAGAGGTGGCTCACTCTGGTACAGAGTTGCTGCTGGCGGGGATGGTGGTAATGTTTACATAGGTACCCTGTCCCCGCCACCAGCAGCGTTGTGGAGCAATGTCAGGGTTTTAGTCGGTGCGAGTCCGACATAACCGTTGCCAGTCCCCGTCGGGCGGCGGTACCCCTAAGGGGATTTTTCCTGTTAAAAAATAAAACATCTGGTGCTCCTGATGCATCGATTAGCGGAGGAAGGGGCCACCTTAAGAGAGGCCCCGACTCAGAGGTGGCTCACTCTGGTACAGAGTTGCCGCTGGCGGGGATGGGGTAATGTTTACATAGGTACCCTATCCCCGAACCAGCAGCGTTGTGGAGCACTGTCAGGTTTTTTTAGTCGTTGCGAGTCCGACATAACCGTCGCCTGTCCCCGTCGGGCGGCGGTACCCATAAGGGGTTTTTTCCTGTTAAAAAAAAACATCTGGTGCTCCTGATCCATCGATTAGCGGAGGAAGGGGCCACCTTAAGAGAGGCCCCGACACAGAGGTGGCTCACTCTGGTACAGAGTTGCTGCTGGCGGGGATGGGGGTAATGTTTACATAGGTACCCTGTCGCCGCCACCAGCAGCGTTGTGGAGCACTGTCAGGTTTTTAGTAGGTGCGAGTTCCCGTCGGGCGGTGATGACCCATAATGGGTTTTCCTGACATAGAAAAAGTGCACCAGTAATCGACCATGCACTAGTAGTTGAACGTTTTGTATGAAATTTTAAATAAGAGTTTTGTATGTTGTAGCTAATACAAAATCTTAATAATAGAGTTAATCTTGTATATATATTGTAGACAGCGACATTTTTAATCAGTGTTTTAATTTATTGTTGCTAGCAACACTTCATAATTACTTCTTCATCTAGAGTATAAAAGTGGTCAGGTCAAGAACAGAGGTCTCTTTTACGATCGGTACTTGCGTGCGAAAGCTCTGTTAGTTAATCTGTTCACGTCAGCCATTATGTTTGTTTGGTTACAAATGTATTAATTTAGTTCTCTTTTCTTAAATCCTACTTTGGATCCTAACATCCGAAGCGGGATAAGGAACTCACAGCTCACTGCATAAATTAAATGAAAAGTGTGGCAGAATTTGGTAGATTTCATTTTGTTTATTTATGACATACCCACTTTTTGTTTTCGATTGAATTGCACGTATTTTTGAAAAAGTATTTGTGTATTTCGTTACAATTGCTCGTATTTTACGTGATTTTGTGAAATAGTGCGTTCTAAGTTAAATAGTCGTGATTCGCTTCTCGTTTGGAATACGTAGCGAAATCGAATATTGTGTTTTGTGTTTATCGAGAGAAAAACTTAATAAAGAGGGTTGGTTTTAAATGCGTAATAACGTCTTGCAACGTGTTGCGAGCGGCCGGAAGCGGCACAATTTCGTAAATGACTCAAGTGACCAGTCTGATCAGTCTTATTCGGCTGAAGGAGATCGACAACATTCGGGTCGTAATATTAAACGCGTCTCTGATAAGTGTTCGCGAAAAGGTTTACGTAGTGACAGCTCTTATTATACTTTGCGATCTAGCTCGCGCATAGTTTGTGTTCCCGCTCGTGTGAAAGGAAGATCCCACTTGTATTATAGTTCACGGTCTGATATATAAAGAAGAAACCGTTCCACTTTACATCAATAATTTCATTATCGCTCGTATGATAGGTACCATCCCGACGTCGCGAGACTTGCGTTTGCTTTCATTTTAAGCGATCTAATTCTCATAACTGCGTCGGTACTTCTGACTTGAGTGGACCGCATGTACCTACATCACTCCTTAGAATCAACTTTTTCAGAGGCATCCAATCTTGCGCATACTTTTCATAAATCTGTTAATAACATTTGGGATAGTGTGAATAAGTTGACCGTGCCAGACCGGTAAATGGGTAAACTGACGAGGATTGTAATCTCGTGTAGTTTCATGTCAAAGGGGCTATGCAAAAATATGGTTTGTCGTGGTCAGGTAAGGCCGAGCCCAGTAAAATAGAAGCTCCGTGAGGCACGGGAGACAGTTTCTCGGTCTTGGAGGTTATTTCAAGGTGTTTTTAAATCTGTCTAAAGCTGGATGCTCGTGTAATTTAACATCGACATCCACAACGCTAATTTAATACTTATGACTATGAGGTTGTAATAAAGTTTTCTCAGTCTGCAGGAAAACTTGATGCCGGCTTTCGTGGTGGTAATCCCGGCATGTGTGGTCAGTACGTGGCGGTAAAGGTGTTACCCCGTGACCGCTGTACACTTCGCTTGCTTAGCGGAGGCTGCGGCAAGGCTACGCAGATTGCGTACGTGGCGCCGTGGAGAGGCGAGTGGTGTGCCATGTGTGAGGCATGCGCCGAGTTCATTGAGAGTGATTCTACTCTGGCGGCGTGCACCACTGACATATAGGGTGAGGGGAAGCTAGTCACCCCGAGCATTTTGCTACACCCTGGCGCTTGGTGGGTCCCAAGTTGCTGAATAGGCTGATCGAACGATCAGTCTATGGCCTGTTTATCAGGTGGCCTGTGACGTGTTACGTCGGGCGAAGCGCGCGTGTCGCGTGACCGAGTCATGTTTATCCATGGCGATGGTTGGGTAAAAGTCCTAGGCATATGGTTTGAAATTTAAAGAGACGTCTCGATTATTATTTAGAGAAGAATGTTAGATGAGATCGATTGCTCAGTAAAAAAGCTGAAGTATGAATTAATTGAATGACGAGGTAGTGGAAAAGAGGATGTTAATTTTATTTGGTTTAATTGAAAATTTTCTGATTCCTTTTTTAAATACAGATGAGGACTATGACACTGCCTATGCGTCATCAGTCAGTGCATCTGACTCATCCACGCTTCCATCAGTCATTCATGAAGCTACACCTGCCGCTGCCAACAATGCTGGTCCGGTGGCACGGAGACAGTTTTGGTCGAGGACGACATGCGGTCAGGAGAGGCCGTGTAGACAGCGACATTTTTAATCAGTGTTTTAATTTATTGTTGCTAGCAACACTTCATAATTACTTCTTCATCTAGAGTATAAAAGTGGTCAGGTCAAGAACAGAGGTCTCTTTTACGATCGGTACTTGCGTGCGAAAGCTCTGTTATTTAATGTGTTCACGTCGGTCATCTTGTTTGTTTGGTTACAAATGTATTAATTTAGTTCTCTTTTCTTAAATCCTACTTTGGATCCTAACAATATATATATTTTCCGAATCTCGGAAACGGCTCCAACGATTTTCCTGAAATTCAGCATGTAGGAGGTTTTGGGGGAGAAAAATTGATCTAGCTAGGTTTTATGTAAAAAAAAATTGTTTTATCCCTATTTTTGGGCATTCAAAAACACTTTTAAAGCAAAAGACATGATATATATCTCGTTCTAACAATCAAACAAACAAACAAACTCTTCCGCTTTATATATATATATTATTTATATATATTAGTATAGATGAAAGTTGACTCGAAGTACCAGGAGAGCATAAAGCAAAAGAGATTGATATATATCTCGTTCTAACAATCAAACAAACAAACTCTTCAGCTTTATATATTAGTATAGATGAAAGTTGACTCGAAGTACCAGGAGAGCATAAAGCAAAAGAGATGATATATATCTCGTTCTAACAATCAAACAAACAAACTCTTCATCAGCTTTATATATTAGTATAGATGAAAGCTGACTCGAAGTACCAGGAGAGCATAAAGCATAAGAGATGATATATATATCTCGTTCTAACAATCAAACAAACAACAAACTCTTCCGCTTTATATATTAGCATAGATGAAAGTTGACTCGAAGTACCAGGAGAGCATAAAGCAAAAGAGATGATATATATCTCGTTCTAACAATCAAACAAACAAACAAACTCTTCCGCTTTATATATTAGTATAGATGAAAGTTGACTCGAAGTACCAGGAGAGCATAAAGCAAAAGAGATGATATATATCTCGTTCTAACAATCAAACAAACAAGCAAACTCTTCCGCTTTATATATTAGTAGTATAGATGAAAGTTGACTCGAAGTACCAGGAGAGCATAAAGCAAAAGAGATGATATATATCTCGTTCTAACAATCAAACAAACAAACAAACTCTTCCGCTTTATATATTAGTATAGATGAAAGTTGACTCGAAGTACCAGAAGAGCATAAAGCAAAAGAGATGATATATATATATCTCGTTCTAACAATCAAACAAACAAACAAACTCTTCCGCTTTATATATTAGTATAGATGAAAGTTGACTCGAAGTACCAGGAGAGCATAAAGCAAAAGAGATGATATATATCTCGTTCTAACAATCAAACAAACAAGCAAACTCTTCCGCTTTATATATTAGTAGTATAGATGAAAGTTGACTACAAGTACCAGGAGAGCATAAAGCAAAAGAGATGATATACATCTCGTTCTAACAATCAAACAAACAAACAAACTCTTCCGCTTTATATATTAGTATAGATGAAAGTTGACTCGAAGTACCAGGAGAGCATAAAGCAAAAGAGATGATATATATCTCGTTCTAACAATCAAACAAACAAACAAACTCTTCCGCTTTATATATTAGTATATGAAAAATATATACTCACGCGCGAAACTATTCTGCTTCTTCCCACTGGACGTGACGGGATTGAACCCCTTATAGTGCGCGCTAACCAACTGAGCCAGCGGCGTCTCCTCTTCAACGTGGTAAGCATTCGTCAGGCTAGTGCTTAGGATCTGGTCTGAAGGCTGCAGTGGTTTCACTGCAAGCAGGATAATGTATCGCTTAGTATTAAAGCGACCTAATTCACAAAAGTTGTTTAGTGGCAAATAGCAATAAAGCGTATAATAACATAGTACCTGGGTAATTTTTAAAATGATAAAAAATAATTGAAAAGAAAATGAAAAAAATAATAGGGCAGGTGTGGCTTGATCCTAGGTATTTTCACCTCTCTAGACCGCCCGTTCCCCAAATGAACCACCATGACTTTACGTTTGACAGCGAAAAATTGTGATTGTATTCAACGTAAATTTAAAAAAAATATTTACAGCCCGAAATCAGGGATACTTATAAGATTTAAAAAAAAAAAAACTAGATCGATTTTTCTCCCCCAAAACCCCCTACATGGTGAATTTCTGGAAAATCGTTGGAGCCGTTTCCACGCCGTGTGGTATCCGGCTGAATAGAACAGTACCACCCTCATTTCTTACCGAGATGTCGTAAAAGGCGACTAAGGTAAGATGACCCAACGTGTAGTGTCCGGTTGAGTAGAATAGACCACCCTCTTTCTTATCTAGGTATCGTAAAATACGACTAAGATAAATTGACGACAGGCAGGCCGTTCGTAAAATATGTAGCCAAATCATATATGTTTATAACATGTTGTGCCGACCCCACCTAGAGTGGGATAAGGGCAAGAAGATGATGATAATATTAGTCCGACTTAGTAGACTTTCCACTGCCATGAGATCGGTATGTACGCGGGTGAAACCGCGTGATATAACTAGTGTTATAAAAGACCATAAAACCACTCACGTTTCTCTGAACTCCTGGGGCTCTTCATCCTCGAGGGTCCGGGGCTGGGGCTGAACTTGCTCTTTGGTGATTTGGGACTGAATTTTGAACGTGGTGACGCCATTGTGATGTTTGGGTTCACATTTTCTATATCGCGTTTGCGCTTTAGATTTGGTTTGAGCTGTGAACAATTGGATATCCAGTTGACCCAAGCTTTACCGTCATATTGCTATGTAATGTATTGGCCTGTTACTATCCCACTGCTGGGCATAGGCCTCCCTTTTTTGAAGAAAGATTGGAGCTAAGACCTACCGCGCTGATCCAATGATTGGTAGGTTACACATATCACCAGAACTAAATAGAGATATGCAAATTTCCTTCATCGAAAAGCGTGTGATAAATTGCAATTATCAATTAGATTGGATATCCAGTACCCAAAAATTATCTATCTGTATGCAATCGATTTTCTTAAAATCTAAAAGTGTGGTATCTGGCTGAGTAGAATAGGCCACCTTCTTTCTTAACGAGGTGTTGTAAAAGGCGAATAAGATAAGCTGACGTCAGGCTGGTGGCCGGTCGTAAAATACCTAGCCAAATCATGTGACACCATGTTGTGCCGACCCCACTTAGAGTGGGAGAAAGGCAGGGGAACGTGTGTATATATGATCTATAAGTAATTTTACTGACTATTTTTATTACTTTTGAATTAGTATATTTATAGAAAAATATGTCACAGCAAGGGTACTTTAACATTTTATTTATCGCAGACTTCACTTACCACACTGCTTACAGCATCACAGTTGTCTCCATCGTCAGGCTCCAAAAGACTAACACCCATCTCTTGAAGAACCTTCAGGACATAAAAACATGTTTCATAACATCAATCTCTTAGTATTAAATTCGAAGTTTATAAGTCTTAGCTTGCTAGTTTAATGTGTGGGCCACTTACACACACGGTCGTCCGTACCCAAAGTAAGTAACTTAATACTTGTGTTATGGACAGACAACTGGTGAATACATATATCTTCCTGTCCTTATCCCACTCTAAGTGGGGTCGCCACAACATGTTTTTCTCTTCCATTCTGTCCTATCTTTCGTCAACTCTGGCGCCACTCCTTTTATATGCATGTCATACTTCACACAATCCAACCATCTCTTTTTAGGCCTCCCTCTAGGCACACATCCATCCACATTCAAATTTAACACTTGTTAAGTCACATGATTTTCATCCCTCCTCATTACATGTCCATACCACCTCAATCTCAATACACTCACTTACTTATATAATAATTACTTACATATATAATTCTCATATGTAATTAATATATAATATTATATAATACATATATAATTTTTAAATACATAAATACAAATATACACCCAGGGTCGAAGAACCAACAAATTGTTCATAGAAAATGTTGGCCCTTGGCGGGAATCAAACTCTTAATCCCTGGAGCTGAAGTCAGGATCACTACCCACTGTGCCAATGGGCCAGTCAGTATATTATTAATGTTTGGTAAATGACTAACCTTTTCAGAGGAAATAAAGAATATTAAAACTTATAGTATATTGGTTGACAGAGCTTTGCTCTGTAATTTTTTACAAAATAAAATAATTGGGTAGGTGCCCCTCGATCCTAGGTATTTTCTTTTCTAGATACCACCCTTTCCCCGAATAAGCCACGCTGACTTGACAGTTTTTGGCAAAAATAGTGTTTTATATATACAATGTAAATGTTTGTATTTTTTTAATGCCCAAACACAGGGATAAAACGATTTTTATTAAAAAAAACCTAGCTAGGTCGATTTTTTCCCCCCGAAATCTCCTGCATGCTGAATTTCAGCAAAATCATTGGCTACCATCTCTGAGATTCAGAAAATATACATATACAAGATTAATTCATTTAAATATAAAAGATATTAAGTTTGTAAAGCTATCAATCAAATATGCCTGATCTGCAGATTAAACTGGGTCAATCTACTGTTGTAATGGCAATAAAATGTTAATAATCATAATCTTCAATACTTTGTAGGTCAATGCTGAAGCTATCAAACTGAGAATTAAAAAAAATATACAGCTAAATATTATCTAGCATTCTTATCTAGGTTATTTTTATAAGATTGTCAAATTACAGTAACTGTGTCTAGGAGTAATCAAGAGTTTTAAAAAAGGACATGCCACAAATCATTTTTAGGTATTTAAGTTGCATGTAATTTTATTTGTCAAATAAATTAGAAAGAATAAGTACAATTCAATATAAATAATATGAATTTTGTACAAAAAATTATATGCCTAAATTGCTTGTATAATGAAGATAAACTTTGTAATGAAACCTAAACATCATATAGTATGGGAAAAAATTTTTTACATGTCTAAGACTGATGTAATGTTATAGCAAATATCACACCCAAATATTTTTTTGTTGATATTAATTAATGTCGATAATTATATATTTACGCCTAAATATACTTTTCACGTGTAATGATATGATCAATTTTCGTAAATTTATATTGATAATTAAACAGAGGTGTGGCCTAAAAAAAGCGGGAAGAAACATAAGTACATACCTCCGTATCTGTTCTTCTATCCATCAAACTCCAACTTTTGCGAGAGGAACTGTCCAAACGCACCCTCTTTCTACAAAACACACAATTATTTCACTTATTAATCTAGGATAAACTGAAAAACAAATTTATCACGCTTTTGCCGCCTTTTGACTTTGGCGCGCAAGAATCAGCTGTCACACAGCAACGAACGAAACATTTTTATAATAATGATATAATTACCGAGGACTGTCAAGGAGCTCCAGATTAGATGACTGGCTATCATCTTCGACGCTCTTTACATTCATTTTGAAACTAATGAATTAATCTTTTCGTATGAACATAAGAACGTCATCAATAACAGCAAATAAAGAAAAAAGAACAGACAAGTTAAATCATAAATGCAATAAAAAGTAGAAAAAAACGGTGTTGCCATATTATTCGTTTGTGGTGTTAATGAGAGTTACCGATTTAAGTTATACGTTCGAGGTTATGTTGATTAGATACAATTCCTTTAATTTGATCTCATTAATTATGATTCAAATATTTAAGAGTTCAAGATCCAAACTAAAAATATTTGATATATAATTATGCTCACTTTACTTATTAGTAATTTATATACTTGAAATTATATAACCAGGATACGGATCAATTATTTTGCATTTTTGATTGCTATTTGGTACAATGATTGCACTTCTTTTATATAGAATGTGATTAAACAATCAATTTTTAGTTATTTTATTATAAACAGTAGTATGTATGAGTAAATTTATTTATCTGAAAGTGCCCTTTAGTGGAATACTACGTAAGGTTAATAAAATTGTATTTCACATTCTATCTATCTTCAATATTTTTGAACTTAAAATAGTTTTATTATCATTTATATATTTGTAATTCTGCATTCATCAAGTTCATTGTCCTTACATTGTCCTTAATTTGTAATCTGGCAACATTGTTTTTTGTTTACAAATTTCGAACCAATTGCAGCACAACATTATTGCGTTCTGCTTTTCTATTCGCTGAGACAACTTTGCATATACTCGAAAGAGAAATGTATAGTGTTACAGTGTATACCACTTTTTGTCAACACGAATCAAAACATAAAACAAAGAATCGTTGAGGGAGTTGCTCGCCGCGTATGTTTTTATTGTAAAAAAACCAACGCTAAAACTCTTTCCTTTGTGTACACATCGGTAAAATATCTTTGCTCGTAAGTGTTGTGACTAATCGAAGAAGAATGGCAGCTCGCAAACTAAATACGATTGAAGATTTGAGCGGTAAGCGTTTTCACATTTCATAAATAAACAATGGTCATATCACAGCATGACGAAACTAGAATTTCTTGTTTTCAGTCATGTACAACTGTTTTTGTTGTTTGCAACTTCTATTCTATTTTCATCATGTTTTGTTTAAAACGTTTCCTGATATAATTGCGCAGTTATTTTGCACCAGCTGTCCTTGGGAATTTATGTATTTTAATATAAGCGATCTATTGACATGCTTTGAACCTTCGAGGTCATTAAAATCACGGTGATAATTATGAGTCAATATGTATATTTACGCCAAATTATGAACGTTTCTGTTGAACGTATAATGTTTACTTGCGTAAAGTAAATATAATCTTTTATTTGGTCATTTAATGCATATTTATATCGTCTTTGCTTTATGCTCTCCTGGTACTTCGAATCGACTTTCATTATTCTCTTCGGCGAGCGGAGTGTATATATTGTTTGTGTTTATTTGTGAGTGTATGTATTTATATTATTATTATAGTAAATTAATGTCCGAATAGGGTAAACCGTAGAAATCGGCATACATTAATTAATGTAGCGAGGTTCGGATGCCACTTTTTCCTTTATATTTAAAAAGCTTGGGTTTCTATCTCTGTGGCAAATACTTCATTCGATTTTTAAATAAACAGATAAAAATAAAACCATTGACGCCGTGTGGTATCCCGCGGAATAGAATAGTACCACCCTCATTTCTTACCGAGGTCGTAAAAGGCGACTAAGGTAAGTTGACCCACCGTGTGGTATCCGGTTAAGTAGAATAGACTACCCTCTTTCTTATCGAGGTGTCGTAAAATATGACTGGTAAGTTGGTGTCAGGCAGGCGGCTGGTCGTAAAATACGTAGCCAAATCATGTGACAACACGTTTACAACATGTTGTGCCGACTCCACTTATAGTGGGATAAGGGAAGGAAGATGATGAAAAATAAAACCATTGCTTTATTCACTGCGGCAGAAAAAAAAATTGACATTGAAAGACCAGCAGGGGAACAATAACAGGATATTAAATTACTTCGCCTATAAATAATAAATAAATAAATATATGGGACATTTACACACACGGTCGTCCGTCCCCAAAGTAACTTAATACTTGTGTTATGGACAGACTACTGGTGAATATATACTTATATATTTTTAAATACATACTTAAATACAAATATATAAATTTTTTGTGAAATAACCAATCCATTGATCGTAACTTCTTCTGAATCGTTCCCTCATTGCTGAGGATCGTGACCCTTTTTCAAATTATCAACTGCCCTTTTCCAGATGTTGCGATCGGCAGCTCTGTGTAGTGCGGTACTGATGGGTATATCCAGTTGTGCCGATATTTGGTCTGACCATCGTTTCGGACTCCGACCTCTGGGTCTCTTACCCTCTACCTTCCCTGTAACCATCAGTCGTTCTAAATTGTCGTTAGACCTACGAGCAATGTGGCCAAAGTATCGCAGGATCTTCTGCGAACAGACACTAGACAGTCGCTGTGTTTTCTCTATTTTTAGTTCTTTTAGAACGGAAACATTAGTGCGCCGGGCTATCCAGGGGATTCTTAATAACCGACGCCAACACCACATCTCGAAGGCATCTACCCTTTTCCTATCGGCTTCTTTTGGTGTCCATGTCTCCGCCCCATAGAGAAAAATTGAGGTCCAGTAACTACTGGACCTATTTGAAAAATTCTTCTATTGTATGATAGTCCATTTATCGAGGAAGGCTATAGGCTATATAACATCACGCTAAGATGAATAGGAGAGGAGCAGCAATAAAAAATAGTACAGAAATGGCAAAATTTTTAAACGGTGAAAGTTATGCAAAAATCATATATTACAAAATTGATCCCCTCTAAAAGTTCTAAATAAAGCCTGTTTAGCGTGCCCGGGGATAATTCAAATTCAAAATATTCTTTATTCAAATAAACTTGTAAACAAGTGCTTTTGAATCGTCAACTCTACTGCTGGTTTGGAAAGCTGTTCCTACCTAGAAGAGCCAGCAAGAATCTCGGCCGTTGCTCTTTTAAAAATATAATTTTTATGACTAGTTACATTTAGTCATTACTGTCTTGTACAGGGTCTAAGCGAGCTATATCCACACATTATTATCTTCCAAGTAATCCTCAACAGTATAGTAGGCTTTCTGGATGAGCCTCTTTTTAACAGGGTTTTTAAACTGCTGTAATGGCAAAGCTAAAATTGATTGTGGAATTTTATTATAGAATCTTATACCCAGACCCACAAACGATTTAGTTACTTTAACAAGGCGCAAAGCAGGAGCCGCAAGCTTATGTCGGTTCCTACTTTGCCCCTTATACACATATATAGAACACACATAGATAGAACTTGTGATCCCCTCTAAAGAGTTGCACGGTCTCACCGCTGGGCTATCACAGCTTAAGCGAAAACCGTGTAAAAATTGTAAATAGTATTAACAAATACATTCGCTCTATGTGAAATTCCACACTTATTTTATCCAATAAGCCTGTTAGTCATCAAGACTTAAGACTTAGCTAATATGTTGAACGACCTAACATGATCATATGCTTGTTAAAGCACACACTATACAATAACACGATATAATACATGTATCTGGATGGCCGAGCCTTGCTCGGTAATTTTTAAAATGATGTAAAAAAAATTATATAAAAATAAAAAATATTATAAAACAAAGTCCCTATATCCCTATGTACGCATAAAACTTTAAAACCACGCAACAGATTTTGATGCGGTTTTTTTTAATAGATAGAGTGATTCCAGAGGAACATTCAATACGGAGTACAGAAATACTGTAATTTTTGAGGTTTCTGTAAATAATTACATTTTTTTCCGCTTACATTGCAAACGCAGGCTAAACCCTACGAGATTTATCCAAATAATGTACTAAGTATTTCTACACCTTGAAAAGGTCTACAGAAAAACCGCGTTGGTATATGTCTATCTCTTATAGATAACCCACAGTAGCATTTTTTGTCATTTACTTTTTAAGAAAAATAATGCCATATTTTTGAAGCAATTTTTATACTATACAGCATTAATCTTTATCCAATTAAGTACCTTAAATAAATAGTTGATTTAATATAGATCAATATAACCGTTTACAGCATGTCATTTAAGTGAACATTTACGGAGATATTACAGATTTAAAATGCCGTGAGGACGCCGCGCTTCGCCCTAAAACACTTCGACTTTAGCAGCTATGTCCCTCTTTCAAGAGTTTGTTTAAAGACATTCTGTAATTAATTGTAAAAATAAAATACATAGGGAAAATGTAAAAGTAAATAAGTAATAATGTACTATATGAATTTAGATATTCCAAAGATATCAGGAAATCTTATTGGTATAGGGAAAGGAAATTGTTTTTCTCCAAATTTAACGCGTGAGGGCCACGGGCAGTAATGAATGAAATAAAACTACTCTATCGATTTTAATCATTTTTTTACACTGACTGACATGGGATATATATTTTATACCCGTGCGAAGCAGGGGCAGGCCGCAGGGTATAAAAATAAAAATGAAATATAATAGGTCTGGTGGGGCTTGATCATAGGAATTTTCATCTCTCTAGACCGCCCGTTCCCCAAATGAACTACCTTTACGTTTGACAGCGAAAAATTGTGATCGTATTCAACGTAAATTTCAAAAACAATTTTAAGCCCGAAGACAGGGATAAAAAGACATTTTTTTAAATCTATCTAGATCGATTTTTCTCCACCAAAACCCCCTGCATGCTGAATTTCAGGAAAATCGTTGGAGCCGTTTCCGAGATTCTAAAAATATATGCTTACATACAAGATTAACTCATTTGAATATTAAAGATATTAAACTACCAATCCGCATTGGAGCAGCGTGGTAGGTCAAAGCTCCAACCCTTCTCTCCAAAAACGGAGAGAGGAGGCCTATGCCCAGCAGTGGAATAGTAACAGGCCGTTACCTACTTTTTTTAACTTTAATATTAACCGTGCGATATGTTCAACCAGATGTTCTAAAAGTGCAGGCGGCGACGCCCACTGTATTGGGTCAACACGTCACTACTTCTACGTCACTACGTCGAAGGATCCTTTAAATATTCCGCTACTAAATGCTGGAACAATATTCCTCCCCCAATAAAAAGTTCAAAGTGTAAGCTTTTATTTAAAAAATATTAAAGAACTTTTTATTGGAAAAGCAATTACAATTTCAGAATTTTGTAGCGGAATATTCTTATCTTTAGTACTTTGTGTTGGTATTCTATGTATTATATAAATTTTAAATTTATAAACATAAAATAATAAAAAAATCTTAATATAAATTTTGTGTGTATACCTATATAATGAAAGATAGCATAATTACTTATTTATAGATTTTATACGGCTATATATTTATATGTTTTAGTAATCTGTAGTGTTAGTCAGTCGTCTGTGACGTACCTCAACAGGCTTTAGCTGAAAATCAGTTCTGTGTGCTTCCTGTCGGGGCACACAGTATTATGCTGAGTCTAAAGCCTATTCTGCATTGTGCTACGGACATTTATTTATTTATTAATATTTTTTTAGCTTTAGTTTAATTTGTTAATGTTCTGTTAGCACTTTTGTGGAATAAATATATTTCATTACTTATAACGTCAGGAATATACTCTATTTTGAATATTGACATTAGAATCTAAAGTGCATCTCTTACATTGATAAGGTTCTGTCTGGAATTATATTTTAAGTGGCTAAATAATGACCTTATGTGTTTACTATCCATAAGAATATTATAAATACAAAAGTATTTTGTTATTACGCCGTGTTGTATCCGGCTGAATAGAATAGTACCATCCTCTTTTCTTACCGAGGTGTCATAAAAGGCGACTAAGGTAAGTCGACCCGCCGTGTGGTATCCGGCTGAGTAGAATAGAACACCCTCATTTCTTACCGAGGTGTCGTAAAAGGCCACAAAAGTAAGTCGACGTCAGGCAGGAGGCCGGTCGTAAAAACGCAGCCAAATCATGTGACAACATGTTTATAACATGTTGTGCCGACACCACTTAGAATGGGATAAGGGCAGGAAGATATATATGTTCAACCAGATGTTCTAAAAGTGTAGGTGGCGACGCCCACTGTATTGTGTTAATACGTCACTGCTTATCTTATAACGTCAGCAATATTATTACTCTATTTTGAATATTCACATTAGAATATATTATACTAAAGTGCATCTGTTACATTGATAAGGTTCTTTGTCGGATACAATTTTAAGTGGCGAATACATAGACATTATTTGTTTATTATCCATAAAAATATTATAAATACAAAAGTAATTATGAAATTATTTTTTTATAATTCGCTATAAAGCAAATAGAATATCACTACATAGTATAAAACAAAGTCGCTTTCTGTGTCTGTCCCCATGTCCCTATATCCCTATGTACGCTTAAATCTTTAAAACTACGCAACAGATTTTGATGCGGTTTTTTTAATAGATAGAGCGATTAAAGAGGAAGGTTTATATGTTCATTCAATATTGGGTATAGAAATTTTTGAGGTTCCTAATGTGATGTCGTAAATAATTACATTTTTATCCGCTTACTCTGGGTCGGGGCCTCTCTAAAAGTGGCCCCCTCTCTCCGCTAATCGATGCATCGGGAGCACCAGATGCATCGACCGCCTCGGGGACCTTTTCAGATGGGCGTCCGATAAACCCCGTTCGAGACGCCCAGAGCTTCCCGTTAGAGACGCCCAGAGCTCCCTGTTACGGCGGCATATAGCGTGGACGCATGTCGTTGCGGGACGGCTGGTCAGCTCCTATTTTGGACTATTCCACCCATAATGACATAACGCTACGGACTATTAAAAAAAAAGCTAGTGTTATAATTTGGGAAAGAAAATTCCCTCCCAAAATTATAGGTTTCTTTAAAAATCACGAGTTTTGTAGGCGCTTAACTGTATTGCAAGTTGTCACAAAATATATTTTTCGAATTCGGTCACTTTAATACTAAGCGTGTCTAATTAAACCAAAAGAGCCTAGCTCAAGGCTGCGTTATCTGAAAATTATCTTTATTAAAGCCCTACGTAATATAGATAACAGTCTTATTAGATTTCACACAAATATCATTTTGGCCGTATAAAGTTTTGAACGCAACGCCGTGTGGTATCCGGCCGAATAGAATAGTACAAACTTCATTTCTTACCGAGGTGTCGTAAAAGGCGACTAAATTAAATCGACTCATCGTATGGTATCCGGGTGTGTAGAATAGACCACCTCATTTCTTACCGAGGTGTCGTAAAAGACGACTAAAGTAAATCGACTCACCGTGTGGTATCCGGGTGTGTAAAATAGACCACCCCCTTTCTTACCAAGGTGTCATAAAATACGATCTATTAATATACTTATCCCACACTAAGTGGGGTCGGCTCAACATGTTATAAACATGCTGTCATATGATTTGGCTGCGTTTTTACGACCGACCGCCTGCCTGACGTCAACCTACCTCTGTCGTATTTTAGAACTTTAAGAGAGGAACAATTTTGTAATACATCATTCTTGAATAACTTTCACCGTTTTAACGCACGCAACTAAAGCTTTAAATTTTGCCGTTTTCGTATTATATTTTATTGCTGCTCCTCTCCTATTCATCTCGTGATGTTATATAGCCTGCAGCCTTCCTCGATAAATGGACTATCTTACACTGAAATAATTTTTCAAATCGGTCCAATAAAATTAGCGAGTTTAAACAAACAAACAAACTCTTCAGCTTTATATATATGATATATAGAGAAACTGCAACATAAAAATACTTATTAATCAAAAATAATAAATTAAAAAAAAAATTCTAGTTAAATTTATATTATTTGAGTCCGAGAGGCCTCTTGATATTGAACATGATTCGCAACTGAATGTCATATTGTAATTGTGTTGTTTTGCTTTATTTGAATAAAGCAACCTGATGTTAATCACATGACACCTATTATATTTAATTCCAGTTTCGCCATTTTGGTTGTTTTGATAGAAATAATTCGCGAAACACGTTTTTGATTAGGCTATAAACAGTTTTAAATGAATAATTTGTATGCCAGTATCTACCAGTTTTTTATCATTTGAATAATCGAACCGCTTCTGCGATTATGTTATCCTGGTAGATCTATTCATTTGATAATGATAAAAAAAATTGCGATCCGTTGGGTCCGTCCTGATGGGTAAAAAAGGCCTTTTTTGGAAAGTATTGAAGCTTTGTCCCACCACGCTATCATAATACTGATTGGCAGGTTACACTTTATAGATACAGATCTCACACCAAAAAGCTCGTGTAGAGAATATCAAGGCTATATTTCTATATAACTCATTTCTGTTTATTTTACAGAGAAAATAATTATGCATACTAACTAACTAATAATAATTACAAATGGGGAAGTCTGTCTGTAGGTTTATTTGTTACGGTCTATGTGTCTGTTTATAAAAAAAGCCGTTTTTTCTTTTGTGATCAGAAAATATTACATTATTGAGGGTATTTTAACACTAAAGTCATATAAAGTCACAAATGCCTCTACTAAAATAAAAATATTTAGTTGTTCTTGTTGAACCCTCCTAACAGTACATAGGTTTCAAATTTTTTAAATTTCGTAACATTTAATTTAATTAATTTTTATTTAATTTTATTTATTATTAACCCATTGAATTAATTCATTTCGTTCCTTTAATTCTTTTTGTTTCATATATTTTTTTAAATAATTTATTTCAGCTATTACATTACACTAGTTCTTATTGATAAAACTAATATCTAGGTATCTGAAAAAACGCATAGCCTACATTAAATCCGTTAAAATCTATAGTCCCTTATTTTTAAAGCTTTTATTTAACTCGCCTTGTATGTATGTGAAGGTGGAATGTTGCAAGTTATATTTGACCAATTTCCCGTCGATTGAATTGAAATTTTACATTCTGGTCCAGTCGTAATGACAATACATTTATGATAAGCATGACCTGATGCAGCCAGGATTGGTTCCAGTCGAGGGAACTCCTCAACAGTAGGGAATTTTGTTAAAAGCTTTTTAATATTTTTTCCTTACCTTTGCCTTACCTCTCAAGGAAAACCGACGTAGCAACTCTGGAATAAAACTTTTTCTGATGTATCAGGACATCACTCTCGTCATTATCATGCTCTTATACCATTATAAGTGGGGTCGGCACAACAAGTTTATAACATGTTGTCACATGATTTGGCTTGACGTCAACTTACCTTAGTCATATTTTACATAAGAAAGAGTTGTCTATTCTACTCAACCGGATATCATACGAGGGGACAACTTACCTTAGTCACCTTTTACGACACCTCGGTAAGAAATGAGTGTGGTCTATTCTATTCAGCCGTATACCACAGGACGGATCCACTTAGATTAGTCGCCTTTTATGACCCTTCGGTAAGAAATGAGGGTGATCTATTCTACTCAGCCGGATACCACACAGCGGGTCAATGTACCTTATTCACCTTTTACGATACCTCGGTAAGAAATGAGGGTGGTCTATTTCATTCAGCCGTATACCACACGGCGGGTTAACTTGGGTTAGTCGCCTTTTACAACACTTTGGTAAGAGAGGGTGGTCTATTTTGTTAAAGCCAGAAAAACCACACGGGAATCATATACCAGGATATCATAACTCATTAAATATATGTATATAGTTGCCTCAATTCGACCTGTTAAGTGAATAAGGAGGCGGTTCGCGCTTGGCAACCGGGACCCCACGCGACCCAACGCTGTCATACAGTTGAATTGTTCAATTGGCAAATTGCGACCAAAGACCTGGTTAAATTTAGATCTAAATTGACGTCCATTCAAGATTGATCAAGAACAATTTTCTTTGAGCCGGCTCGTTATAATTTATTAAGGTATTTTTATCTTTTAGAGTATTGTTAAGCGTGGGATCTAGATTGGTTTAAATTGTTACCAAGGTCGCATAAAAGACGAGTGCGCGAATAATTGAAAAACTTATTAACAAACTAGCTATTAAATAATTTATAGAAGTGGACCGTTACTTTGTGGAATTCCATAGTACAAAAGTTTTGATATCATTATTTTGCTATAAACCGCCTTTGTTTTAAAAATGTTTATAATGTATATAATGTTATATAGGAGGTAAAATCCGATCTCATGCCTTATATATACATGCAGGATTAGTTCCGTACGTATCACAAAACACCGCCACCAATAACACATTTCGGTTCGGTTCTGGGGGTTGATAAATCGAACTAACTAGGTTTTATTAAAAATAAACGATATCATATACCTGTTTTCAGACATTGAAAAACTGCTAAAATATAAATAGAATACAAAGGTTAATTTTGTCGGCATTTGAAAAGTTGCAGTAGCTCAGTTGTAAACGGGTGGACTAAAGAAGTGAAAATACCCGGGATCAAGTACCAGATATCACCTAGCCCTTTCTTATTTGAATTGCATTTTTTTATATCTTTTTAGCCGTGCGATATCCGTTTGAGTGATTTCTTACCGAGGAGTCCTAAAAGGAGACTAACATGTTGCGCCGATGGCCAACCCCACCAGTAATGGGATAAAGGAAGGATGATTTTTTTAAAATATTTTATTGAGTTAATTTTGTATATATATGTATAGAATAGTATAGAATATATATATTCTTCCGATTTTTGGAAACTGCTCCAACGGTTTTCATAAAATTCAGCATGTAGGCGATTTTGGGGGAGAAACATCTATCTATCTAGGTTTCATTTAAAAGTAAATGAATCGTTTTACCCCTCTTACCGGGCCCTGAAAAAAATGCTAATGTTGAATAGAAAGTAAATTATTTTTTTGTTATCCATCAAACGTAATGCTGTGATAGCCTAACGGTTAACGGACCAAAAAAGACCAAAACCCTGGTTAGAATCCCTCATGTCACTGGCGCTTCTTATTTTTTTTATTTGTATTTCTTATTTTTATTTGTATTTCTTTGTATTATTAAAAAAATTACCAAGCAAGGATGGGTAATCCTATCTAAAATGACAAACAAAAAACACAGACAAGGAGATTTGTATATAAATTATTCGGAACGACACCCACAAGCTTTTTTTATTAGCCGGGGAAGCTTTCATCGCGCGCGCCTCAAAAGTACCAGGCACCCATAATGTTTAAGGAGTTTATCCCGCGCGAGGCCGTTGACCCGTCGAGACGTCTAGGTGTTTGACCTTCGAATAACACGTACATTATTGTGCACTAACCTCGGATCGATAAACTTGCTCGCCTTATATGTCGCCCTGATAAGTCTCTGTGATTTCGTAAACGAAAGATTTAATTTGCCCTCAAAATTTCATTTAAACTTTACATTAATGGCGGCTACACTTTCACTGAACGGAAAGTTTGAAGCTAAATCCCACCATGCTGGATTATGCATATCAGCAGATTTCTCATATGGCTAAAATTTTCTGAGCATAAGTTTTTTCCTTACCATCATTCATCATTTTCCTGCCCATATCACACTCTGAGTGTTATAAGTATTATTTTGACAAGAGCAACCGCTGAGTTTCTTGCTGGCTCTTCTCGGTAGGAACAGCTCTCCGAACCTGTAGTAGAGTTGACAATTCAAAAGCACTTGTTCACAAGTTTATTTGAATAAAGAATATTTTGAATTTGAATTGAGTAAGCGCTTACCAAATGACAAGTCAAGATTAAAATAAAATTGCGAAAATAGTTTGTTTATGTTGTTATTTAAATCAAAGATAATATTTTTTCAGTCACTTGTAAAAAAAGATAAGATAACAAATTGGAAATGTAAAGGCAAAAAATGTTTATCATCTTTCTTTGGTTTAATTATCTATTAATATTATGTTTATTTTAGGATTTTAGTAACAATTTACCACCGTGTGGCATCCGGCTTTAGTAGAATAGACTACCCTCTCTTACCGTATATGACAACATGTTTAGAACATTTCGTGCCGACCCCATATTCAGTGGGATAAGGGCAGGAGGATGAATGACTTTTTAATTGTGCCTATGCAGAACATAGGCGAAAGATTTATTCGTTTTGAGCGATGAGTTTTTTTGTTAAAACTTATGTGTCTAATTGATAATTGCAATTTATCACACGCTTTTCGGTGAAGGAAAACATCGTGAGGAAACCTGCATATCTCTGGCGAACTCTGGAGATATGTGAAACCTACCAATCCGCATAGGAACAGCGTGGTAGGTCTTAGCTCCAAACCTTCTCTCCAAAAACAGAGAGGCCTATTCTCTTACCTTACTTACTTACTTAGAACATAAGCGTTTTTTTTCGGACATTAACTAAGGCTAAGTCATGAAGGCTTTGATAGCTTTACCGGGAGGATGGGCGAGCGCAGAAGCATCGCTGGGGGTTAGGGTGCTGGGAGAGCGGGTCTCGAACGAGGCCCGCAGCCTCCTGGGAGCGTCGCCTTAAAGGTGCCTCCTGTGAGGAAGGACCTCGGCTTAAAGCGACGCGCTGTGGAGGACGATATCGGACTGTGGAAGAGTCCTAGTGTCAAAACGGTCGAGGCCGCTAGACGTAACAAAACGGGTACCTCGTCTTCGCCGGCGATGATGCTGTGTGTGTGTGTTTGTAAAATATTTGGCGTTGGCGATCGTAAAGTGATCGTCAGGGTCATATAGAACGCTCTTAGGGCGCCTATGAATTTTTGCTTTGAACTTATTGTCGTAGCGTCGGTATTGGACAATTGGGTAAAAGAACATAAGCGATATATACGGCCACTTATATACCAAAATACAATCTAAGGTCAACATTCCCCTATCACATAAACGTCCGTCTGTATACGTCTGTATTATCTCCTATCGGTTTCGGTCCAGCAATGGAAACTGATAAGGATATCGCAAATATTATATTTACTAGCAATCGCCAGCGGCTCCACCCGCGTCGAAAGATTTAAACTGTAATATATTATTTCGATAACCATAAAAATGGTTAAAGTGGGTTAATCTTAAAAGCTAGACATATGCTGTGGCAGACTTATATTTACAACTTTTATAGGGGAACAATTTTGTAATTCATGATTTCTGAATAACTATCACCGATTACTCAGCGCATGCAAGAAAAGCTTTAAATTTTGTTGTTTTCGTGGTATATTTTATTGTTGCTCCTCTCCTATTCATCTTAGCGTGATGTTAAATAGCTTATATTCGTTCTCGATAGATTGGCTATCTTAAACTCAAATAATTGTTCAAATCGGTCCAGTAGTTCCTGAGATTAGCGCGTTCAAACAAACAAACAAACTCTTCAGATCCACGCGGGCGAATTGCTAGTTGAATAAAAAAGGAAAAATATTGTTATAATAGTTTAGTGTAATACTACTAAAACAAGGAAAATTAAGTAATAACTATCAGATGTTTTAAAGAACCTTTGTATGTGTGTAAATTATTTATTCCATCTATATTATTTGCCAGCAACAATGTATTTAACATACACGAGTTTCAGTACAAACAACAGATAACATTGTTTATTTACTTCTCGCGTTAATCAGATGCCACGTCCTACCGATGCCAAGGTTGAATGAAGACTGAAGAGCGTGCGTTGACCGCGCGAGGCTGATTCGAATTTCGAATGCGTGTAATAATTACAAGTTACCTTACAATATTATATGTGTCGGAAACTACAAAAAAAAATAACACAAAATAAAAAATAAAAGAAAAACATTATTGTTATTGTGGAGAACCGTAGAGTGCTCAGTAAATATAACAAACAGATGGCATAATGCGTCATGTTTGCAACGTGTTTTTCAATTTTTTATAAACTCCACTTTTAGTGCGATGGATTGTTATTGTTTTTTTTTATAATTATTTATCTTTTTATTGTATTTGTCACTGGTTCTTAATAAAGTATACTTGAATTAAATCTGTCCGCTCAAAGTGGGTTCAAAGGAGTCGATTAGTTGCATGTTCCTATCCCACTTCTGAAAAAAGTACTTTCCTTTCTAGAAAAAGTTTGGACCACTCCACCACTCCAATTTTGGTTGGCTGGTAGTTTTTCACTAATTCGCAATACAATTGAAGCGTACTTACCAGGTATATGTGGTAAACAATAAAAAACATCCCGCTTTTCCTTCGGGGACAGGTAACCAGATAGACAGATAGACTCTATTTATAGTATTTATTACCTAGCTGTGCTTCAACTGCGTGGAAATGCACGCGGTGGAAACGCGCGGACCAAAAAAGGTTTGAGAACTAGGTTTGATTCCCACATGTCACCCGGTGGTTTTATTTTTTTTAATTGCTTTTTATTGTATCTTTTAATAAATTAAAACCGCGCAACCAAGGTACTAAGAATAGAAAATAGTTAATGTATGTCCCATCAGAGGCCGTCTCGAGTCACCGGTAAACAAACAGAAGCGCACATTTAAGGCGCCATTGTTATATTGTCACGTCATTACATACTGATTACCGCTTGTGATACAATAGTAAACATTGTACGACACAAATAAATATTAGTTTAGATTTGTGTGATCTTATTTATTATATAGCTCACTAATCTAATTATTTATAACAGCACATTAGAAACTTCAAAAATTACAGTATTTCTCTAAGTCATATTGGATTGTATTATACATATAAAACTCCCTCTTTAATCACTCTATCTATTAAAAAAAACAGCATCAAAATCAGTTGCGTAGTTTTAAAGATTTAAGCATACATAGGGATATAGGGACATGTGGACAGACACAGAAAGCTACTTTGTTTTATACTATGTAGTGATGCAATAGTGGCATAACTCAAAAATCAAGTTTTAGTTAAAGTTTTCATTGTTAAGGAAAATGCTTGATTTTTTTCTTCGGATAGGACGGAATGTGTGTGTTATTCCATACTTACTTGTTAATGAAGTTTTTATTTGATGGGATAGCTCTTGATATTTATACGTTCCTGGTATTTAAAGTCATTTGAACACTATAGTTGATCAGGTTGCTGTTTTTATTTGGAAACCTAAATTTAGGTTAGTGGCAAGGTAGGTTTATGCCGTGTGGTATCCGGCTAAGTAGGATAGACCACCCTCACCTTTTGCCGAGGTGTCGTAAAAGGCGACTAAGGTAAGTCGACCTGTCGTGTGGTATCTGGCTGAGTAGAATACAGTATTAACCATCCTCTTTCTTACCGAGGTGTTGTAAAAGGCGACTAAGGTAAGCTGACATCAGGCAGGCGGCTGGTCGTAAAATACTTAGCCAAATCATTTAACAACATGTTAATACATGTTGTGCCGACCCTACTTATAGTGGGATATGGTCATGATGATATCTCGACATACATATAAATGACTAGCTTCTACCCGCAATTTCGTTTGCCTGAACTATTGTCGCGTGATAGGTTGATAATAGATGGCGCTTTTCAATGGCTTCCTATTCCTGTAGTATTAACAGGATTTCTATAGCCTATATGTGTGTGCCTCGGTGTATAAGGAATAATTGTGCCAAATTGCATATTCAAATTCAAAATATTCTTTATTCAAATAAACTTGTAAACAAGTGCTTTTGAATCGTCAACTCTACCGCTGGTTCGGAAAGCCGTTCCTACCGAGAAGAGCCAGCAAGAAACTCTGCGGTTGCTCTTTTAAAAATATAATTCTTATAACTAGTTACATTTAGTCATTACTGTCTTGTACAGGGTCTAAGCGAACTATATCCACACATTCTTATCTTCCAAGTAATCCTCAACAGTATAGTAGGCTTTCTGGATCAGCCTCTTTTTAACAGTGTTTTTAAACTGATGTAATGGCAAAGCTAAAATTGATTGTGGAATTTTATTATAGAATCTTATACCCAGACCCACAAACGATTTACGTACTTTAGCAAGGCGCAATGCAGGAGCCGCAAGCTTATGTCGGTTCCTGCTTTGCCCCTTATACACATCACCTATAGTTTTAGCATAGCATTTTAGTCATAGCTATTGGATCAGCGGATTCGCCGTGAAAGAGTAACAAACATACGTAGGATAGGATTTTAGGATTTATAGCCAAATGAAAACTAAGCCACAATATGGTAGACGTGCGATATCGAGGCAGACAGCTAGTACATAATAGAGAAATGGCTATTTATATGCGATAGTTGTTGCTGCAGTATTTCCTGTGATTATTTATCATGATGTTAAAATTAAATGTAAATAGTTGTTTATGCGATGTTCGAGAATAGGTGATGATGCATTCTAAAATAATAACTAGACTAGTGTGATCTTGCGACAGTGGTTGATTTTTATTGGTCTACTATTTGAATTGTTTTATATTAAGGGATAATAAGTGGCGTAGTTAGGAAATTAAAGGCCACGGAGGAAAAAAAAACTAGGGCCCGAAACTACGAGTATATAAAATTCTTTGTTTCGGATTCAACGTATTCCAACTCAAGCTCAGAAGGGCCCCTGCTTGGGAGACTCGGGCCCCGTCTAGCCCTCCGATAGCTAAGCCACTGGGGATGATGTAGTTTAAATTGGAATCAGCAACCATTGAGATTAATGCCCTCTTACTGTCTTCTGATACCCTGGTACATAATGGTATTTCCAAAAACTTAGCGCTTTCCAAACTTAATTATAACCATCACAACAACATCAATGGTAGTTCAAAATTTAATAACCTTAATTTAGGTTACTTTTGATACCTAAAAATGATAGCTGCCGAAAATGACCAACGATCTCTTTCTGTTTTCTGATATCATGGTAGATGAAAAAAAATTCGCAACGAACTTAACGAGGTCATTTATTTATTTTTATTTTAAAAACATCACAATTAATTAAATCGGGGATAATAATAATTAGTAAATGATCACAAGTGATAAATGACAATGATTAGTTAATGGGCAATACTTTAACGTATTTTATTTAAATAAGAGTTTCTCGTTGTCTTTTAAAAAATATCAGAGAAAATGATTGATTCTAGGCAGTTTTTAATTATAATAAATTGTAAAAAAAAAATGTTTCTCATTTATGTGTTTCATTTATTTACTTCTCCCCTCTCCTGGAATAGATCCATATACCTTTTATTTTGTTCACCGATAAAATAAACTAAAACTAATTAACTCAAAATATTGGCCAGTTATATTCCCTTTGAGATTACTGGATGCATCGTCACCTTCTTGCCCTTAAATTCAAATTCAAATTATTCTTTATTCAAATAAACTTGTAAACAAGTGCTTTTGAATCGTCAACTCTACTGCTGGTTCGGAAAGCTGTTCCTACCGAGAAGAGCCAGCAAGAAACTCGGCGGTTGCTCTTTTTAAAAAATTCAATTCTTAATGCTAGTGTTACATTTAATGTTTCTATCTTGTACAGGGTCGAACAATATTTATATCCACGCATTTTTATCGTCTAAATAATCCTCAACAGTATAGTAGGTTTTCTGTATCAGCCTCTCCTTAATAGTGTTTTTAAACTGCTGTAATGGCAAAGTTAAAATTGATTATCTATTTATAGCCCATATCTAAATTTGTGAGTATGGATGTATGTTTGTTACACTTTCACGGCGAATCCGCTGAACCAGTATTGATGAAATTTGGCACAATTATTCCTTATACACCGGAGTAACATAGGTATAGGCTATAGAAATCCTGTTATTTCTACAGGAATACGCTGACATTAAAGAACGCTATCTATTATCAACCTATCACGCGATAACAGTCCACGCAAACGAAGTTGCGGTTAAAGCAAGTTATTGTAAATATCCATACAATCTCAATCTTGCATTTTTCTTCTTTATATAATAGACGCAACTTACAGACTTCCCTTAAAATTAACATATAATGATGACATTAATTAATACTAACAAGAAATGATAAGGAAGCAGACGGTACTGTATAATCATATTAATTAACAATATTTAACATTATATTAAACATTGTTTATTATCTGTAACTTAGTTGACGTTTATTGACAGCTGGGCATGTTTACTAGTTACATACTACTTGCGCCGTACGGTTTTATGCGATATACAATATCTATACTAATATATATAAAGCTGAAGAGTTTGTTTGATTGTTTGAAGCGGACCAATTTGAAAAATTATTTAAGTGCAAGATAATCCATTTATCGAGGATGGCTATAGGCATATAACATCACGCTAAGACGAATAGGAAAGGAGCATCAATAACAAATAATACGAAATCGGAAAAATTTAAAACTTTCCTTGCGTGCGCTGAGTAAATGGTTCACCATTTTATAAAAAATCATGCATTACAAAATTGTTCCCCTCTAAAAGTAGAAAATAAAAGTCCGCGACAGCATTTATCTAGCCTTTAAGGTTAACCCACTTTAACCATTTTTATGGTTATCAAAATACTATATTACGTTTTTAGACGAATAGGAGAGGAGTAGCAAAAAAATAAGTACGAAATCGGAGAAATTTAAAACTTTCCTTGCAAGCGCTGTGACCCTCTAAAATTTTTAAATTAAAGTGCACGACAGCATATGTCTAGCTTTAAGGTTAACACACTTTAACCATTGTTATAGTTATCAAAAAACTAGTGAGGTACTCATCATCCTCCTGCCCTTATCCCTTATCTAACATGTTCTTACATGATTGGCGTATTTTACGACCGGCCATCTGCCTGACGTTAACTTACCTTAGTCGCCTTTTAAGACACCTCACTAAGAAATAAGGGTAGCCTATTTTACTCAACCAGATACCACACGGTGGACCAACTTACCTTAGTCGTCCTTTACGATATCTCGGTAAAAAATGAAGGGGGTCTATTACACTCAACCGGGTACCACACGGCAGGCCATCTTACCTTAGTCGATCTTTACGACTTCTCGGTAAGAAATAAGGGAGGTATATTTTATTCGGCCGGATAACTCACGGCGGGTCGACTTACATTAGTCGCCTTTTACGACACATCAGTAAGAAATAAGCGTGGTCTGTTTTTCTCAGCCGGATACCACACGGCATTAATTGAGGTACTCTACAGGTTGAAGTATACGCATTTAATATAGTACTTTATGTTATTAGCATAGAGTTTAAAATTCTTTGGATTTTGTATAAAATGGGACAAGTGCCAAACACTCTCCTCAGTACACGTGCTCTCCTAGTACTAAGGATTACGCATCGATTAATTTTAACATGAATTTGGCGTTATGATCCTCCCATCCCATCCATCTTTTATAAATAAACAAAAACGTCAAAATAAATGTATGTTTGTTTGTTACGCTTTCACGGCTAAATTTAATATTATAAATAAAAAATTCAAACTATAATCACCCTCCTGCCCTTATCTCACTCTAAGTGGGGTCGGCACATTATGTTATAAACAAGTTGTCACATGATTGGCGTATATTACGACCGCCCGCCTGCCTAATCAACTTACCTTAGGCGTATTTTATGACACCTTGGTGAGAAAGAGGTTAAGTCTATTCTAATGAAGCGAATACTACACCGCGGGTGAAATTACCTTAGTCGTCTTTAACGACACCTCGGTAAGAAATGAGGGTGGTCTATTCTACTCAGTCAGATGTAACACGGCTTAAAATAATTCAAACTATATTGGTATACATTTTTTTTAGATATATCTTGAGTGACATATAAAGCAGATAAAAACCTAACCTAATGAACTGCGGTCAAATTAATTAAGTGAGTAAACGAGTTAAAGATAAATAAAAAATGAACTAAAACGCGATAATACTGTTTTGTTTTCATGATGTTTTCTTTCGTTTTGATGTTTTTTTACATTTATCTGTGAGATTAAAACGTTATTATTAGTGTCTGACATCCAGCGTTTCTTAAACTTTCTGATAAATAACCCATTTTTTATTTAACCCTTTTATTATAGTATGACTTTAATATAACGTACTGTAAACTGATTATGTGCAACAAAAATAACAATTGTTTCAGTAGGCTAACCGTGATATTTGATTATAATGCTATATTTCAGTTTGAATGCCACTCTTCTCATATAAAAATTAAGTTTTTTTTAATAATTTTTAATGAAATGTTTAATTTTAGTAAACAGCGGTAGTAGCGGTAGTCCCTGCTTTGCACGGGTATAAAAGATATAGTCCATGTCACTCAGTGAAAAAAAATATGATTAAAATTGATCCAGTAGTTTTGATTTATTCATTACTGCCCGTGGCCCGCACGCGTTAAATTTGGGAGAAAAACAATTTCCCTCTCCCTATACCAAGAAAATTTCCTGCTATCTTGGGAATATCTAAATTCATATACTACATACTTACTTATTTATTTTTCCATTTTTGCCTATGTATTTTATTTTTACAATTAATCGGAAAACCAACCGAAGGCGTCAACGGCCTTGGAGTACAAATAACTTTAAAAAAAGTCAAATTCTTGGCAGAAGGCAACACTGCTTCTATTTTCCCAAGAGAGTCAGCATGGAAGGTCTAACAATAGTACACAAACCTGATAGACCACGATCCTCAGACATGAGGGACCGACTATAGAGAGAGGTCAGCGTCGATTAACGTTTAAACATTTTGTTGATGTGTTAACACCGGGGCTACATTAGCGACCGAATATTCGTGTCGCGTTGGCGCGCAAAACATCGCTCAACGATGTTCTTGTCTACATTAGCGGGCGAAGATTCGGAAAGCGGCCTACGGCGAATATTTGTCGTTGAGTTTTGTGCATCTGTCGTCCCACTTCAAAGTCTGGACGACAATGAAGTCAAAGTCAAGTCAAAGTCTGGTCGTAAGTGTGGCCACTCAAGCGAATGTTGTCGCGACAAATCCCTTTGATGCGCGCCAGTTTACCGACAGTGGCCCGATGCTACATCGTCTGCGCCCAAATACATCGCGCTGTAACGATGTACCCGGCCACATATATTGCTTGCCCGCTAATGTAGCCAAAGCGTTAAAGAGTGCCGGTGACCTTATTAACTCCTAAGTGAAGGGCATACGTGATTCACTGCGCGCGCGCACTCTTTGTTCATTCACTCTCAGGAATGAGAGGTTGCGGAGCGCGGGGGGAGGGGGAGCTTCGGAAGCGATGTGTGCTTTATTTGGATTCAAGTGAAATATCGCAAACTCTTTATTTTAAGACTAGCTGTGCGAGCGGTTTCGCCTGGGTGGCCATCTGTGTGTCACGAAATTTCTACCAAATTTAAATTTTTACCTTTTCCTTAACGATTTTCCTGAAATTCAGCATGCAGGCGGTTTTGGAGGAGAAAAATCGATCAAGCTAGGTTTTATTTAAAAAAAAAACGTTTTATCCCTGTTTTGGGCACCAAAAAATACTAAAATCTATATTAAATTGATTTTTTGCCATAAACTGTCAAGTTAGCGTAGCTTATTCGGGGAACGGGTGGTCGCGAGAATACCTAGGATCGAGCCCGACCTACTCCATAATTATTTTTTTTTAATTTAAGTTCGCAAGGCTCGGTCAACCAGGTACTTATCATTAAAGTAGTTTTTGTTAGTTAACCATTAAAGATAGAGACATGCTGTCGCGGACTTTTTTGTAGTATTCTTGTAGATCTACGACTCTCTAGTACATTAGTTTAGTGTATCTCTGTTAGTCAACTCGGTGCACTCGAGTGAAACTCCTAGTTGGTTTTTTTACAACTGCGCAACGCAATCTCTTCAACGCAATTTCCATAAAACCCTAATTTACTATTAGCCTAAACCTTTCGGAAGAATTATGTGTTTTAGTGAAAACCGTGAAAAAATCCATTCAATAGATTTTTAGAAAAATTGATCATATACATACAGACAGCTTTTGGGGTCTTTGTTTTATATGTATCAAGTATGGATATACACTTAGTCACGTGTGTACGTGATCTTTGTTATTTGATGTATTAGGGATGCTAAGAAAATGTTGACGTGACATGAAGCAGATGATTACACTGGCCCGTTACCGCAGGTTACAGTGACCTTGAACTTCGCAACTCGTGGACTCTTCCCGCCGAGGGCCAACATTTCGTTACAACAATTTGAGGGTGTCCGTACATGCGTGCGTGCGCGCGCGTTCTTGCTGCATGCGTGCGTGCGTGCGCGCGTTCTTGCATGCGTGCGTGCGTGCGTGCGTGCGTGCGTGCGTGCGTGCGTGCGTGCGTGCGTGCGTGAGTGCTTGCATAAGTGCGAGCGTGCGTGGCTGCGTGCGGTCGTGCGTGCGTACTCGCACTATTATTGGTAAATTAGCGATAATCTAATACCGCCGTGTGGTATCCGGCTGACTAGAATTGACCAACTTTCTTTTCTTACCGAGGTGTCGTAAAAGGCGACTAAGGTAAGTTTACCCACCGTGTGGTATTCGGTGTAGTAGAATAGACCACCCTCTTTCTTACCGAGGTGTCATAAAATACGGCTAAGGTAAGTTGACGTCAGGCAGGCGGCCGGTCGTAAAATTGCAGCCAAATCATGTGATATCATGTTTATAACGTGTTGTGCCGACCCCACTTAGAGTGGGATAAGGGCAGGAGGAAGATGATAGCGATAATCTCATAAACTTGGTGGTCATATAGTTTAAATAAAAGATTTTTTTTTAATTTGTATCTTTAATATTGAAATGTGTTAATCTTGTATGTATATATATTTTTTGGATCTCGGAAACGGCTCCAACGATTTTCCTGAAATTCAGCATGCAGGAGGTTTTGTGGGGGAAAAATTGATCTAGCTAGGTTTTATTTAAAAAAAAATCGTTTTATCCCGTTAAAAACACTAAAATTTACATTGAATATATAAAACACTATTTTTTACATAAATTGTCAACTCAGCGTAGCTTATTCGGGAAACGGGTGGTTGGACGGAGCCCCACCCACCCAATTTTTTTTTCTTGAAATTTCATTTTTTTTTATATTGATAAAAATTACCGAAAGAGCCTTATTTTTAAGGTACTTATTTTTAAATAACTTAATGTTAACAATGTTACAATGTAAGTACAAATATATGAACAAAATGTTAAAACAATTAGGTACTGAAATCATCTTATAAGTTATTCCTATTTTAGCTGGTGCGTATCTAAAGTAACAAAAACTCCGTATTGTTTATATAGATAATGTTTACGATAAGCTTATCTCATCTTGAAAGGCAATACGCAGCGGTTAGTCATTATCATGGCAACGTGACTGCAGTCATCTAGAGCTTTGACGTCGAATCATCGTCACCGGGTGACGTTCGGGTGGTCTGACTTGGACGCCACCTTTTATTGGTCACTATCATTGCATATGGACCAAGCATTAGAAATTAAGTAATATCACAGTCTAATAATATCTTCCTATTTTCTGATATCCTAGTACATTATTCGGAGTAACTTACACCTATACCAATGTAGGGAGGGAAACCGCTAATTTGTGGAATATAAAAAAATCTTCCGTCATGAACTTGACCTCCATCAAAGGCAAAATGTTGGTTGAGTGATTGATAATGCTGTCAAATGTTCTTATAATATCTTCGTATTTTCTGATAGCCTAGTACATTATTCGCAGTAACTCAAAATTATGAACTTAACCCCCCAAAGAAGAAGGGTTAAAAATGTTGTTGTAATGGATTCTAATAATATCTTCATATTTTCTGATATCCTAGTACATGTTAGGCAACCCTTTATAACGTACATTTTTTTCTAAACGAAGTAGTTAGTAATTATTTAAGTTTTATATTTTTATAAGTCCATGAACGCCGTGTGGTATCCGGCTGAATAGAATAGTACCACCCTCATTTCTTACCGAGGTGTCGTAAAAGGCGACTAAGGTAAGTCGACCCGCCGTGTGGTATCCGGCTGAGTAGAATAGACCACCCTCATTTCTTACCGAGGTGTCGTAAAAGGCGACTAAGGTAAGTTGACCCACCGTGTGGTATCCGGTTGAGTAAAATAGACCACCCTCTTTCTTACCGAGGAGTCGTAAAATACGACTAAGGTATGTTGACGTCAGGCAGGCGGCCGGTCGTAAAATACGTAGCCAAATCATATGACAACATGTTTGTAACATGTTGTGCCGACCCCACTTAAAGTGGGATAAGGGCAGGAGGATGATGATTTTTATAAGTCCATGAGATTGGTCCGTTGACACAGATGGCAGTAACTCTACCTTCAGTTCAGCGGATCGCGGATTCGATTTCCGTTGAGGGCAGACATTTTATTTATAGTTGGGTCTTTGAATTAGGATGTATTATTAACATTTTTAATAAATTATATTATTTAAATCAGTTTAAATACATCCGTTGTGTTAGTGGAAAAATAAAAATATAGGAACTTTAATGTATCTATTTAAAATTACATGCATAGTTTTCTGTCACCCATAACATAAGTATTAAATTACCAAATACTTTAGGGACGGACGACGGTTGGTGTTTTATTTGCTTTTTAAAAAACTACTTACTTCACTTTTTTTCTTTTAGTGCAATATGAATTTCATGATCGGCGACGTGCTCAAAATATTGTCACGTGCCATTAACTTCGCTATCCCTGTCTTAGTACATTAACAGTAAATGAACATAAACAGATTCACGCTCACCTGATAAGGTGATGAGCAAATGTTTTTATGTATCTTAAAATCACATCAATCACATGATGATAGTGTTGTATGCTTAAGAAATGTGAGATAACGCGTAAATAGTAAACAAAGCTATTTGAATTTTAGTTATTCTTTTCAAAGTCGAATGTTATCTCCATACTGTTCTGATATCCTGGTAGTAGGATGTATTCTAATATAGATTGTTTTGATTTACGCGATTGGAATATTTAATTAATTATTATTATTATTATACATTTTTTTATATATGCATATAATAAAACTTAGGGAAAGTAGTAAAGTAAGAGTTAGTATAATAGTTAAGTTAGTTATATATAGTTAAGTTACTTATAGATAGTTAAGTAGTTGTTAGTAAGAGATAAATAAGACAGTTTTTTTGGCCATTATTGTTTGAACTTATTAATGTTATAGAAAGTCCTCTTAGTTAGTAGTCTCATATTGTTTTTTTTATAACTCTTTCAGGAATCACCAAAATCACTATACAAACTGGATACTCTGCTCTTCGCAACATTGATATTAAGATAATCATCATCATCATCATCATTCTGCCCTTAATCCCACTCTAGGTGGGGTTTTTTGACTTAAAATTATTACCAGTCTACAAGATCAAAACACTAGACGTAATTTAATTGCGCCGCAAAAGTTGTCGGAAGATCACGCCACCATATTGATTCATATTTATGTACAAAATGCAGGAAGGTATTGCCGTTATGCCGAAATTATCATCGCACGTCAGCAGCCTTCTTGGCAAAGTTTTCCAAAAATCACGCACAATCGCGGCCGGATAAGCGTTTTCCAAACATGTTGCAAAATGCACCACAAAGTAAGCCCGCAATCTACGCAGATATCGTCAGCTATCTGCGCCTACGCAACTCGCTTTGTTTACGTTCGAAATTCGAAAATAAACACCAGTTTAGTACGAGCGCGCGGCGTGAGTGGACGTGTTTTTCTCGCGCGTTTTTATTAATTGTTTAAAAATAAGCGTGAAATACCTACGCAGCTTACTAGTGGCGTGGTGCATTCTTTTTTTTGTTTGTTTGTTTATTTGTTTTTATAAGCGTGATCGGTGCCAAAAACATGCTTGAGCCAATGAACGCGTCGGCGGTGGATGAACTCGGTGATTATTTTGTTTTATCAATAAATTAGTTATAACACGCGACTGTGCGTTCATTAAATTTATAAATTCAATTAACAAGAATTACTAGTTAAGATAAAAAACGAAAGATAAAATCTTGCCTCATGATCGCGGGAAACAATTTTAATTATTTATTCTTAAATGTATATTGCGTAGTAGTGTTAGGAATAGTAAATTATTTTCTTCTTATTCGATATTAAAAGCTTTTATTCTATGCAATGTAAGTGAAGGTGGAATCTTGTAAGTTAAATTTGACCTACTTCTCGGTGTCCGATTGAGATGAAATACATACTGGTCCAGTCCCGATGACAATGCATGTCACTACATATTATAAAACAAAGCGCATTCTTTGTCCATATATCCCTATGTACGCATAAAACTTTAAAACTACGCAACAGATTTTGATGCGGTTTTTTTTAATAGATAGAGTGATTCCAGAGGAAGTTTTGTACGTATAATAACATTCAATACGGAGTAAAGAAATACTGTAATTTTTGAGGTTTCTGTAAATAAATACATTTTTTTCCACTTACATTGCAAACGCAGGCTAAACCCTACGAGATTTATCAAAATAATGTACTAAGTATTTGTACCCCTTGAAAAGGTAAAATAAATAAATAAAAGTCCGCGATAGTATATGTCTATCTCTTATGGATAACCCACTATAGCCTTTTGTGTCATTTACTTTTTACGAAAAATAATGCCTTATTTTTTAAGCAATTTTTATACAATACAGCATTAATCCTTATCCAATTAAGTACCTTAAATAAATAGTTGATTTAATATAGATCAATATGGCCGTTTACAGCATGTAATTTAAGTGAACATTTTCGGAGATATTACAGATTTATAATGCCGTGAGGACGCCGCGCTTCGCCCTATAACACTTCGACTTTAGCAGCGTTGTCGCTCTTTCAAGAGTTTGTTTAAAGACATTCTGTAATTAATTGTAAAAATAAAATACATAGGGAAAAATGTTAAAATAAATACGCAAATATGTACTATATGAATTTAGATACTCAAATATAGCACGAAATCTTCTTGGAATAGGGAGAGGGAAATTGTTTTTCTCTAAATTTAACTCTTGCGGGCTACGGGCAGTAATGAAAAAATCAAAACTACTGGATCGATTTTAATAATTCTTTTTAAACTGAGTGACATGGGCTATATATTTTATACCCGGGGCAGGCCGCTAGTTTATGATAAGCATAACCTGATGTCAGTATTGACTCCAGACGATGGAACTGCTCAACGGTTAACAGTAGGGAAATGATATTTTGTTTAAAGCCTTTTTTAAAGGTAAATTTAACTAGACTTGTTTATATATTGTTTATGTTTGTCCGTTGTAGACTCCGATACGGCTGGACCGATTTAAATGATATTTTCAGCCAATCTTTAGAATGTACTTTTGTATATTATTATGCATGAATGTAGTTATTGTGAGTTTACCATAAGAGATAGAGACATGCTGTCACGTACTTTTTTGAATACCTACAATTCTGTAGTACATTACTCTAATGTATCTCTGTTAATTTACACTGTGCACGCGAATAAAACACTCAGCAGGCGATTTTTTTTAAATGTCGATTTCCTCTACACAATTTACATAAAACTATATACTAATATATAAAGCTGAAGAGTTTTTTGTTTGTTTGATTGTTTGAACGCGCTAATCTCAGGGACTCTTAGACCGATTTGAAAAATTCTTAACTCCGAGCTTACACTTCTCGGTTGGGGCGTTTCAGGCCTATAGCCTTATAGCCTTCCTCGATAAATGGACTATCTTACACACAAGAATTTTTCAAATTGGTCCAGTAGTTGCTGAGATTAGCACGTTCAAACAAACAAACAAACAAACTCTTCAGCTTTATATATTAGTTTAGATTTAGGCCATACGGTATTATAAGCAAACGCCCTATATCTAACACCGATTAAAATACAATTTGAATTTATAAAGAAACCCATTTTGTATGATCCATTAATAAATCATTAACATATATTAATTTGGGGCCAAATGTGGGTAGTTGTTTTAAAGTATAAATATACATATCATATAGTGACATCTGTTTGTTTTACACCCACTACGATTATACATTTCGTTGCCCTTGTGCAACAAACAAACAGTTGACTAGCCCGTTGGAGCAGTGGGTAGTGACCCTACCTTCAGCTCCACGGGTCGCGGGTTCGATCCCCGCCGAGGGCTAACATTTTCTATAAATGAATTTGTTAGTCTTTGAGCCTGTGTGTATATTTGTATTTAAGTATGTATTTTAAAAATATATAAGTATATGTATATTCACCAGTTGTCTGTCCATAACACAAGTATTAAGTTACTTACTTTGGGGACGGATGACAGTGTGTGTAAGTGTCCCATATATGTATATATTCACCAGTTGTCTGTCCATAACACAAGTATTAAGTTACTTACTTTGGGGACGGATGACAGTGTGTGTAAGTGTCCCATATATGTATATATTCACCAGTTGTCTGTCCATAACACAAGTATTAAGTTACTTACTTTGGGGACGGATGACAGTGTGTGTAAGAGTGTCACATATATGTATATATTCACCAGTTGTCTGTCCATAACACAAGTATTAAGTTACTTACTTTGGGGACGGACGACCGTGTGTGTAAGTGTCCCATATATATATTTATTTATTTTATTGAACCTATATTAAGTGTAGGGAAGCCAGTCCTAAATATGACATATGTATATTTACTATAAATTACCAGCGGCTCCGCCCGCGTGGAAAGATTAAAACCGTAATATAGTATTTTGATAACCATAACAATGGTTAAAGTGGGATAATCTTAAAAGCTAGACATATGCTGTCGCGGATTTTTATTTAGAACTTTTAGAGGGGAACAATTTCTTAATACATGATTTTTCAATAACCATTACAGTTTACTCAGCGCACGCAAGGAAAGTTTTATATTAAGCCGTTTTCGTTTTATTTTTATTGCTGCTCCTCTCTTATTCATTTTAACGTGATGTTATATTTATAGCCTTACTCGATAAATGGACTATCTTACACTCAAAGAATTTTTGAAATCGATCCAGTAGTTCCTGAGATTAGTGCGTTTAAACAAACAAACTCTCCTGTTTTATATATTAGTATAGATAGATACATATTTAAATTTTAATTAGTGCTTATAGTAAAAGTGTACCTACTATGGTAAATTGTCATTATGTTATGAGGTCGTTAAATGAGTCACTAATGACATAAAGTTTGTTAACACGAAAATGACATTTTAATCGCTAGGTCGCAAGCTTTGTATGTCCTAGAGTACACACTATTTTTGTTTAACTTTCAACAAGAACAAATTATACAACTTATCTATACTAATATATAAAGAAGAGTTTGTTTGTTTGATTGTTAGAACGCCCTAATCTCAGGAACTACATTGCGTAAAGTAAATAGAACTCTTTATTTGGTCATTTATTTTTGCCTATTTATATCATATTCTTTGCTTTATGCTCTCCTGGTACTTCGAGTCAACTTTCATCTATACTAATATATAAAGCTGAAGAGTTTGTTTGTTTGGTTGTTTGAACGCGCTAATCTCAGGATTACTGGACCGATTAAAAAAAAAATTTAAAGTGTAAGATAGTTCATTTTTCGAAGCAACCGCCGAGTTTCTTTCTTGCTGGCTCTTCTCGGTAGGAACAGCTTTCCGAACCAGCGGTAGACTTAACGATTCAAAAGCACTTGTTTACAAGTTTATTTGAATAAAGAATATTTTGAATTTGAAGAAGACTGTAAGCTATTCAAAAATCATGAATTACAAAATTGTTCTCCTCTAAAAGTTCTAAAGAAAAGTCCGCGACATTGTATGTCTAGCTTTTAAGGTTAACCCACTGTAACCATTTTTATGGTTATCAAAATACTATATATTCCAGTTTTAATCTTTCCACGCGGGCGGAGCCGCTGGCGATTGGTAGTATGAAATAAGGTTAGTTAACTATACGTACATTGATATTTTTTAGAGAAAAGTAAACGGTGTGCATTCGGGAGAACCAGCAGAAGTGATAACTTGAATATTAGCGTTGTGCATTTTCACAAGCACTACACACACTCACTAATGTTTACTAACACTCACTCTTATTCCAAAGGACATATTTTAGGATAGCTCCCAAACTCTAGTATATTACCTCTACTAGCGACCTGCTCTGGCTTCGCACGGGTATAAAATATACAACCTATGTTACTCAGTGAAAAAAATGATCAAATCGATCCAGTAGTTTTGATTTATTTATTACTGCCCGTGGCCCGCACACGTTAAATAAGGAGTAAAACAAAATCGCTATGCCCCGGCATTAAAAATCTGTAATAACTTCTAAAATGTTCATGTAAATTACATGCTATTAACGGCCATATTGATCTATATTAAATTAACAATATATTTAAGGTACTTAATTAAATAATGATTAATGCTGTATTGTTTAAAAATGCTTGGAAAATAAGGAATTATTTTTCGTAAAAAGTATATGACAAAAAATTCTATTATGGGTTATCCATAAAAGATAGACATATACCATCGCCGACTTTTCTGTAGTCCTTTTCAATGTGTACAAATACTTAGTACATTATTTTGATCAATCACGTTGGGTTCAGCCTGCGTTTGCAATGTAAGCGGAAAGAAAGGTAATTATTTACGACATCACATCAGAAACCTCAAATATTTCTGTACTCCATATTGAATGTTATTATCATACATATAAACTTTCCTCTTGAATCACTCTATCTATTAAAAAAACCGCATCAAAATCTCTTGCGTAGTTTTAAAGATTTAAGCATACATATATAGGGATATATGGACATAAGGACAGACAGGGAAAGCGACTTTGTTTTATACTATGTAGTGATGACCAGCTTTTGGGCATTCGTTCGGGAACCATTGTTACCTTTGAAACCAGTTTTGTCGTCTGGAATTTCTTTGTAGGATAAAATGAAATGCATAAGATCGTAGCTTCAACCGGTTGTCCCTGAACATTGTATTTGTTTATTTTTTTAAATCTTTAAGGTTAAAGATTGCTAACTTAGAAGCTAACTTGTATATAAAGTAGTACCAGACAGAGCTATGCTCGGTAATTTTTTTTAATTATAAAAAAATTAAAAATAAAATAGGCAAAAAAGGTTGGTGATAACTCCGCTCGTTGCCCAACTAGAAGAAGAAGAAGAATAACTTTATTGCACAAATAAAATACAGAGTGAAAACAACAAGAGACATGGATAATAGAAACAGTTAAATGTGCAAAGGGCGGTCTTATCACACTGTTGTGATCTCTTCCAGACAACCCTTTGAAAGAGAGGATCTTATATATATTACAACTATATATCTAGCTATTACAACGTTACAAATGACAGCTAAATTAATCTTTGCATTCTATTCTATATTGTAGCATTTTTTTGTTGCCCGAAAACAGGCATAAAACTTCATTTTTCAGTTGGGGGTAAAAGCTAGTTTTTATATATTTATTTTGTATATTAACGAGTCTGTATGTTGATTGTTCTCCAGAGTCCTGGGTGGAGTTGAACTCGGGCGGAGTTCTGAGCGGCGCGGAAAATGAATACATACGTCTCCTGAGGGAAGCGCAAAGGGAGAGCCGGGACTCCTCTGTCAGACATTCACGAGCTTCCAGTATAAAGGGCAGGTAAGAGATAACGCTATATAGCAAAGTGTTAGAACAACTTTCCACCCACATATACAACCTTAGTTATGCCATGAAACCTAAATTTTAGTACAAATTGAAGTTAAGTAACGGCCTATTATTATCCCACTGCTGGGAATAGGCCTCTTCTCTCCGTTTTTGGAGAGAAGGGTTGGAGCTAAGACCTACCACGCTGCTCCAATGATAATAATAATAATAATAATTGGATTGGTAGTTTACACATAACACCAGAATGCTCTAGAGATATGCAGGTTTACTCACGATGTTTTCCTTTATCGAAAAGCGTGTGATAAATTGCAATTATCAATTAGACTAAGTTTTAACAGAAACTAGTATTGATGACTGCCTGGGGTTTGAACACTTGATATTAGTAGGATAAAGCCAAGCAGTTAAGTAAACCGATATACATAAGTAACTTTGTAATGTGGCCAAGGTGTAGGTCAAACACCGCGCCGACCTCTCCAACATGCGACAATGTTAGTCATTTTTGAATTTAAACTATCGTGAGTGGAATTCATAATTAATGTATAGAAACCGGCTATACTCACGTGTTATTTTATCGGATGAGCCCGACTAGTTTCAAGTCCATACGGGGCTCTTATTCATGAGCTCTTTAGGCGGCGTTATCGCGGCGGGAACTGCGTGTAGCAGCTCCTGCCGCGATAACGCCTACATTAATGTTAGTCATTGTACAAACAAATCTAAATCTATACATGTTAATAGTTTTGAAATATTCGTCTGTGGTATTCTGCTTTAATCGATGTACGTCCACTGCTGGATATAGGTCTCTTCACGAGATCTTCACACCTGATGATTTTATGCCTTGGATCAAGCGACTCCCCACGATTTTTGTGAGGTCGTCAGTCCAACTCGTAGAGTAACTACCGACGCTGCGTTTTCCGGTGCAAGGTCGCCATTCCAACACCTTAAGACCCCAACGCCCATCGGTTCTCCACACTATGTGCCGCCAATCGCCACTTCAGCTTCGCGTTCAGACTGAGGTTGTCAGTCCACTTCATAGGGACTAGACGCTATGTTTTCTGGTGCGGGGTAGTCATTCAACACCTTAAGACCCTAATGCCCATCGGTTCTCCACACTATGTGCCGCCCATCGTCACTTCAGCTGACTGAGGTCGTCAGTCCAACCCGTAGAGTATCTACGGACACTGCGGTTTCCGCTGTGGGGTCGCCATTCCAACACCTTAAAATCCCAACGCCCATCGGTTCTCCGCACCATGTACTCCATCGCTACTTCAGCTTTGTGTTCAGACTGAGCTCGTCAGTCCACCTCGTAGAGTGTCTACACACGTTGCGTTTTCCGGTGCAAGGTTGCCATTCCAACACCTTAAGATCCTAACGCCCATCGGTTCTCCACACTATGTGCCGCCCATTGTAACAATATGTGACAATAAACTTTTATGATACACTTGATCTGCCAGTACTTTCTCCAGACGAGGGGACTCCTCAACGGTTAACAGTAGGTTTTATCTCCTCTTCTCTCCAAAAAAGGAGAGAAAAGAGCCTTTTATCAGCAGTGGGAGAGTAATAGGCCGCTACTTAGGATCGTGATCGAGTTGGTTAAAAAACTCGCACTAAGCACATTGTTCTCAAACGAAAAGCAATATATGAAACAAGGTCGATTGTTATTTGACCATCTAGACCGCTGTTCACCCACTGGCAAGTATGCTAAGGACGATATCGTATTACCCACCACAAAAAGTGGAGGTAAAATATTATTTACCAAAAAAAATCGCAAGAGAAAAACCTCTTGTATACGAGTGTCTCCAACTAAGTACTTTAACTCAACTTAGGTTTAATATTATATGTTAATCTTGTATATATATATATATATATATATATATTGACTTGACTGGCCCGTTGGAGCAGTGTGTAGTGAGCCTGCCTTCCACTCCGCGGGTCGCGGGTTCGATTCCCGCCGAGGGCCAACATTTTCTATAAAATGAATTTGTTAGTCTTTGAGCCTGGGTGTATATTTGTATTTAAGTATGTATTTAAAAAATATATATGTATATGTTCACCAGTTGTCTGTCCATAACACAAGTACTAAGTTACTTACTTTGGGAACGGACGACCGTGAGTGTAAGTGTCATAGAGAGAGTCATATAGAGCCATATATTTATTTATTTATTATTTATTAAATTATATATTATATATATATATATATATATATATATATATATATATATATAATATAATATAAGGGGTGTAAGGGGGAAACTCGTCCCAGTCAGTTTCGTCAAATGTCAACCTCACCTGCACGTGGTACACTCTGCAATTAAACCGACGAGGCTCTGGCGACCGACCAATGGCGGTATAACCATTCTCAAGCTGACTTAAATCTAACAGACCGACAGCGGGCAGCAGCGTTGTCGGTGCGAAAGGGTCAGCACTGCGATCACCAACCCGCATGCCAAGCGTGGTGATTATTGGCAAAACCCTTAATGGATAGACACATAAAGCCACAGCCCCTAGTTCCCGGCAGCCCCGCTATTCCTGGCTCTGGCAGCGATTTGGGTAACGGCGGGGCAGGGGGTGTTAAGAATCTCCGGCAGAGATTCCGCTGCCAACCCCGACGACTAGACCTGGCAACGTACAACGCACGCACTTTGAGGGAAGACGAAAAGATTCTCGAGCTGGAAGAAACAGTAAGCAAGTTACGCTGGGATGTGATAGGATTATCTGAAGTCCGAAGAGAGGGGGAGGACACGATGATTCTGAACTCCGGCAACTTGCTATACTACCGGGAGGGTGAACAACAGTCCCAGGGTGGTGTCGGGTTTCTCGTCCACAAGTCCCTTGTCAACAACATTGTTCAAGTCGAGAGTGTGTCGAGCAGGGTCGCGTTCCTTATACTCAGATTTACCAAACGGTATTCGCTGAAGGTCATACAGGTTTACGCACCGACATCGGCACATCCGGACGAGGAGGTAGAGGCCTTGTATGAGGATTTGTCTAGAGCCATACATGCCTCTAAAACCTTCTACACTGTTGTGATGGGGGATTTCAACGCAAAGCTGGGCAAGCGAAGTGGCACAGAAGTAAGAGTAGGGCAATTTGGATATGGGCAACGGAACCACAGGGGCCAGATGTTGGCTGATTTCTTGGAGAGAGAGGACCTCTACATGATGAATTCTTTCTTCAAGAAACCGCCACATCGAAAATGGACCTGGGTAAGTCCCGACGGTTCCACGAGAAACGAGATCGACTTCATCATGTCCAGCAGGCGTCATATATTCAATGATGTCTCTGTGATCAACACCGTAAAGACGGGGAGTGATCACCGTATGGTAAGAGGCACATTGAATATATGCGTACAGCTGGAAAGATCCAGACTGGTGAAGTCCACGCTCCGACCAACTCGAGCTCATATCCAAAACCCCGAAAACTTTCAACTCGAGCTGCTGAACCACTTTGATTGTCTAGCTGACTGCGCATCTGTGGACGACTTAAACAACAGGCTGGTGGAAACTGTCCATACGGTGGGGTCCAAATTTTATAAGACACACCGTAAAAGGACTAATAAATTCTCGACCCAAACTCTCAAGCTCATGGATGAGAGGAATGAAATGAGACTACAGTCTTCAGTAGACGCGACGTGCTACCGTCTGATCAATAGACAAATTTCGAAGGCGCAGAAATGCGACCTGCGACGCTTTAACACCGAATGTATTCGTGATACTATTGAGCGTAACAGGGGCTCAAAAGTGTTCGCAAGAGATTTGTCTATTGGGCAGAGGCAGTTGACGCGATTGAAGGCCGATACTGGTAGTATCATTTCGTCTCGACCTGAGATTTTGAGAGAGGTTGAGAGGTTCTATGGGCAGTTATACACCTCAACACAACAGCCTGTTGTCACCTTGGCAAAAGATCCTAGAGCCAAGCTAACCCGACACTATACTGAGGACATCCCGGACGTCAGCCTATACGAGATTAGTATGGCTCTCAAACAACTTAAGAACAACAAGGCACCAGGTGATGACGGAATCACTACAGAACTCCTGAAGGCGGATGGAAAACCCGTACTTATAGTCCTTCAGCGATTGTTCAATTCAGTCATTCACGAAGGAACTACGCCGGAAGCATGGCACAGGAGCGTGGTGATTCTGTTCTTCAAGAAAGGTGATAATACCTTATTGAAGAATTACAGACCCATCGCGCTGCTGAATCATGTTTATAAGTTGTTCTCGAGAGTCATAACGAACCGTCTCGCGCGTAGGTTTGACGACTTCCAGCCTCCCGAACAAGCCGGTTTCCGAAAAGGCTACAGTACCATAGACCACATATTCACGCTGCGGCAGGTTATACAGAAGACCGAGGAGTATAACCAGCCACTTTGCTTGGCGTTTGTGGACTATGAGAAGGCCTTCGATTCGGTGGAAACATGGGCTGTGCTAAGGTCGCTCCAGAGATGCCGCATCGACTATCGGTATGTCCAAGCGCTGAAGTGTTTGTATGAAAACGCCACAATGTCTATCCGTGTCCAAGACAGAACTACGAGACCAATCCAAACGCGGCGAGGTGTGCGACAGGGAGATGTTATCTCCCCGAAGCTGTTTACCGCTGCATTGGAGGATGTCTTTAAGCTTCTGGATTGGCACGGATACGGCATCAACATTAACGGCGAGTACATCACTCACCTTAGATTTGCCGACGACATAGTCGTTATGGCAGAGTCTCTGGAGGACCTTAACACAATGCTCGATGACCTCAGCAGAGTATCTCAACAGGTGGGCCTTAAAATGAACATGAGTAAGACGAAGATTATGTCAAACTCCCATGTTCCGCTCCACCCGGTCATCGTTGAGAACTCTGCACTCGAAATTGTAGACGAATATATATACCTGGGAGATACGGTCCAGCTAGGTAGGTCCAATTTCGAAAAAGAGGTCAGTCGCCGAATCCAACTCGGATGGGCGGCGTTTGGGAAGCTACGCGAGATCTTTTCGTCCAAAATACCTCAGTGCTTGAAGACCAAAGTCTTCGAACAGTGCGTGTTGCCAGTGATGACTTACGGATCGGAAACGTGGTCGCTGACTATGGGCCTCATAAGAAAGCTCAGAGTCACTCAGCGGGCGATGGAACGGGCTATGCTCGGAGTATCTCTACGTGATCAAATCAGAAATGAGGAGATCCGTAGACGAACCAGAGTCACCGACATAGCTCATCGTATCGCGAATCTGAAGTGGCAATGGGCGGGGCACGTAGTACGTAGAACCGATGGGCGTTGGGGTCCTAAGGTGCTGGAATGGCGACCTCGCACTGGAAAGCGCAGCGTTGGAAGGCCCCCAACGAGGTGGACTGACGACTTCAAAAAGGTCGCGGGGAGCCGCTGGATCCAAGCGGCACAAAATCGTGGATTGTGGCGATCCCTTAAGGAGACCTATGTTCAGCAGTGGACGTCCATCGGTTGAGAAAGAAGAAGAAGAAGATATATATATATATATATATATATATATATATATATATATATATATATATATATATATATATATATATATATATATATATATATATATATATATATATATATATATATATATATATATATATATATATATATATATATATATATATATATATATATATATATATATATATATATATATCTGTATCTCGGAGACGGGTTCAACGATTTTCCTGAAATTCAGCATGGTTTTGGGGGAGAAAAATTAATCTAGCTAGGTTTTATTTAATAAAAATTTGGTTTTTGTTTTCCCTGTTTTTGGGCATTAAAAAAATGGTAAAATGTAGTATTGAAAGCAAAGAATTTGTTTTAGTTGTCAAACGTTCCGATAGCCGATAGGTAACGACCGGACTGAATAAGTTCTAAACCCGGGTTCGTATCCCACAAGTCATCGTCGCCTTCTTTATTTCTTATTATTATTATTATTTTTTTTTTATCTTTTAAAATTACCGAGCAAGGCTCGGTCACCCAGGTACTGCTTATTATAAAACAAAGTTCCCAAAATCTGTCTGTCTGTATATAATTCGCTAAAAGGTAGAGCAATTATTTCTGAAGGTTTAGGTTAAAATTACATTACGGTTTTGTTTCACTTGTGTTGCAGAGGTTGCATAGTTATAAAGAAATATCGCCTGCTTGGACCTTTAGTGGCGTGCGCGTAAACCAACAAAGATTCACCCAAGTAATGTATTCGAGAATATAGTTCTACAAAAGTACTACAAAAACTCCGCGGCAATATGTCTCTATCTCTTATGGTTAACTCACAATAATTACTTTTGTTTTCAAAACGCCGTGTGATATCCGGCTGAATAGAATAGTACCACCCTCTTTTCTTACCGAGGTGTCGTAAAAGGCGACTAAGGTAAGTCGACCCGCCGTTTGGTGTCCGGCTGAGTAGAATAGACCAACCTCATTTCTTACCGAGGTGTCGTAAAAGGCGACTAAGGTAAGTTGACCCACCGTGTGGTATCCGGTTTAGTAGAATAGACCACCCTCATTCTTACCGAGGTGTCGTAAAATACGACAGAGGTAAGTTGACGTCAGGCAGGCGGCCGGTCGTAAAAACGCAGCCAAATCATGTAACAGCGTGTTTATAACATGTTGTGCCGACCCCACTTAGAGTGGGATAAGGGCAGGAGGATGAATTACATTTGTTTTCAAAATTGCATATACACTGATTTCCACGTTGTCAAATCCGCAAGCACAGCTAGTTTATATTACAAATACATAAGCCTGTTAAAATACCCAAAATATACTGTTTTATATAAAACAGTTAAGTAATAACAAAGTAACACCTTTACTACGATAACATTATAAGATGCTCTTTGGCAGAAATACAAATAAGTACTTGTAAGTTCTATAAAATCTCGTTCGTATCATATTCATTGGGAGTGCTATTCGCGATCGCAAATATTAAGATAAATAATGTTAATATATTATGAGTTATCTGAATAAATGCGGAACGTCCTAAACCGCAGATCAAGGCCGTAGACCATGACAGTGAAACGTGTAGCCCGTTGTAGGGTTGCCAACTTCATAATTTAATTTAATGCTTCATTCATTCTTCAGCCCTTATCCTACTCTAAGTGGGGTCGGCGCATGATTTGGCAACTTATTTTTTGACCGGTATGACGTCAACTTAAGTTAGCCTTTTAGTTAGTGGTCTATTCTACTCAGCCGGATTCTACACGGCGGTGCAACATTAAGAGAGTCATTTATTAGATGCAGCCCTCCAAAAACGTGCCCCCTTAAGCCGTGGTTCGGTCTCGCAGGAGACACCCTTAAGGCGACGCCCCCTGTAGGGCGGGGGCTTGTAATGCACCCGCTTGTATTATCCATTTCTTCTCGGCGATGCTTCCGCGCTCGCCCGTCTTATCGGTGACGCTGTCAAAGCCATTAGGGCTTACAGCATTAGTCAAATTAAAAAAAAAATTAAGAGAGTATAGATCTATTTATTATGAGGGGGGATGAAAATCATGTTGCCAATAATATAGATAGATAATTAGAGGGAGACCGAAAAAGAGATGGTTATATTGTGTGAAGTATGACATGCGTATAAAGGAGTAGCGCCAGAATTGATAAGAGAGAATGAAAATATAATCTTTCGTCCAATTAGAGCGGCATAATAACAAGAGAATGATATGTTATTCCAGTACATAGGTAATTTTACAATGATTGTTATAATATAGAGATGAGTTATAATATTATGTGACCAAACGTGTGTTAAATATAAATGTGGATAGATTTGACTAGAGACAGGCCTGGGGTGCCAAAGCGGTCGGCCTCCTCGTGGCGCACCCTGGGCAGGCTTAGTCCTGGCGAACGGACTGCTGTGGGGTGCCACGCCAGTTGTCCCTCTGATTAGCAGAGGGCAATCTGGAGTGGCCGGAGACTCCGGGGGGTGGAGTTTCCAATGGCGGACGGGTTCAGTCAGGCTTACTTTAAGTCTGGCTGAACATGGTTTCGGACGCGTCGGCCAAGCCCGTAAGCCCAGCAATGGGAATGGGGACCTTCGGGTTGCGAGGAAGAAAACCTCTATAAAAAATTACCCAGTGGGGACGGTAACGTCCTTCCGTGCGGCGAGCCGTTCCGGTCATCTTTTATGGCCGGTAGGCTATTGGCTTCGGGTAATCCGCAAGTTAATGCGGAACCGGGGGCCGCTCCTCCTTTGGGGGACGGGGCTGCGAGGAAGACAACCTCTATAAAAAATTACCCCAATCCTAAGGTTAGGAGCCCGCCGAGAGGATGAATGGCCGGGGGGGATCCGGTCGCTAGGGCTTCATAAAAATCATAAAACAAACAGCATGGGTAAAACGACTTCAGGAAAGACTACCCAGGAGGGTCCCGGTTCTACCGGGGAATCCCTCACCATGACCGGTGTCGAATCTCAGTCTAGAGTTTCTCTGGCTCTGGGGTACGAGACCGGCCGTGGTCGCCCCATCGTATCTGGGGGGGCAACACATGCTTTGACGTCGGAGGGTGCCAGTGGAATTGAGACCGGCTCAGCTGGTGTTCCTGCTGGTACGTGCAGTGGTTTGACGCGCAAGAATGTGCGTCGACGAGGAGGAGACAAGGTCACCCGGAGTGTTAGTGCAGGTTCAGGCAAGAGCCTGACCGAGAACTCTGGCATGGACATTTCCAGTGTGTCCCTTGAAGGACTGGACGGCACGCACAAGCGTGCTCATTCGAAAAAGAGAACACGGGCGGAGACGGGGAACCCCACAGAGTCGGATGAGGATTTGGACGCCAAAAAGGCGGATATCAGGCCCTACCTGCGGGGATCCAAAATGGGTCTTCGAAGGGCTCGCGGCGCTCTAAGGCGCGGCGAGCCCTCCGAAGATCCCTACACGGATGATTCGTGCGAAGAAGTGAGGAGCAACCGGACGTCAAAATTGGCATCGACCACATCTGGTGAGCCGAAACTGACCCTGAAAGAGGTAAACTCGTCGAGGGTCTGCGACGTTCTGGTTAAGAATGCGGAGACGATGAGGGTGACCGTGGGGAAATCTCGTAACCTTAATGGTAAATGTAGAGGTACCCTGAACATGGTCGCCCAAACAATTGAAGAAGCCGCGAGAGCTCTTGGGGAGAGGACGGAGTCAGACGAGGTCCGGCTCCTCAGAGAGGACAATGCCCGGTTGACACAGGTCGTCAACAATCTCTCGGTGGAAATCTCAACCTTGAAAGAGATGATCACCCGTGTCAATAGGGAAACCATGAAGGAGGTAACTCCAGCTGGCAGCTCGCAAGCCGTGAAGGGTCTAACCATTCAGGAAGAAATGGCTAGACTCAAAAATATGTTCACGGCGCGCCTGGATAGTGTAGAGAGTCGCCTACCTCCAGAACCTAGGCTGAGACCGCCACTTGCTGCCGACAAAAAACGAGTGGCAATGGTCAATAAAACAAATATGGAGACGATGCAACTAGTACCTGCGGCTGCACCAAATCGGCTAAGTAAGCCAAAAGGGCGGCCTGAAACTCGGGTGGTTGAGCCCACCACAGCTGAGGTGGCCAGCCGTAATAAGGCCAAGAAAAAGAAGAAAAACAGAGTGGCCCAACCTGAAAAAGGACAAGAGCCCCGTTTGCTGCCACCAGCCCCCACATCAATGAGCGAGGGTTGGAACGTGGTGGCTCGGAGGGGTGCAAAGGCAAAGTCTGCGTCTACAGCAAAGGCGGCTAGAGTCACCACTACTAAAGCGCAGCGTGGGCTAAAATTAAAGGCCCCGCGCTCGGCTGCGGTCGTGGTGACCCTAGATAAGGAGGCTTTAGATAAGGGCTTCACCTATACGGAAGTACTGGCCCGAGCTCATCGTTGTATAAATATTGAGGACTTGGGCCTAGAAGGTGGTATGCGACTTAAAACGGCTGCCACTGGGGCCCGGATGTTTGAGATCTCTGGGCCCACTAAAGACGAGAAGGCGGGTGCTCTCGCTAACCGACTCCGCGATCTCTTTAGTGAGGAGCCGGCAGTGCGCGTCACAACGCCTACAAAGTGCGCAGAATTGCGCGTTGTGGGCCTTGATGATGCCACCACTGAGGGGGATGTTGTCAACGCCGTCGCCCGTGTCGGGGAATGTTCTTATCAGGACATTCAGACCGGGGTGATGCGCAGGACAGAGAGAGGGCTAGGCTCCCTCTGGCTAAGAGTGCCTGTGTTGGTTGCTAAAAAAGTAGCGACAGTGGGAAGAGTCTTGGTGGGTTGGGTATCGGCCCGGGTTCACCTGCTGGAGGCTCGCCCACGGCGCTGCTTCAGGTGCCTCGAAAAGGGGCATCTGCGAGCTGACTGCACGTCGTCAATTGACCGCAGCGATGAGTGCTATCGCTGCGGCCAAAATGGCCACAAGGCCCAGTCCTGCTCTGCAGCCCCACATTGTTGGAGTTGCCAACGAGCGGGACTGAAGGCCGACCATCGGGCGGGGAGCGGGCAGTGTAAAGCACCGCCCGTTCCTAAGAGAATCAGAAGGGGGGGTGAAGACTTGAGGGTCCCCTCACCACCCACCGCCGGCCCGGCTCAAGCTACGGCAAGCCGGGTGATAGAGGATTCTATGGAGGTCACTGCGTAATGGCCTCCATGAGATTCCTCCAGGCGAACATCAACCACTGTGCCACGGCTCAGGACCTGCTTTTCCAAGCCTTGGCGGAGTGGTTGGTGCACGTGGCTGTGGTCTCCGAACCATACTTCGTACCGTCGAGCGAAGAGTGGCTCGGTGACCATGATGGGGTGGTGGCCATCGCGTCCAGGGCTGCAGTCGGCTCCTCAGCCCTGGAACGCGTAGAAAGAGGACACGGGTACGTCTCCGTTAAGGTTGGGATGTATCCGTAATCGGGGTGTACTACTCATCAAACAAACCTTTCGCTGACTTCGAACTTTTTATGGCTGAAATTGGCGATTTGGTGAGTAGGTTACGCCCCGGCAAAGTACTCCTGGCTGGAGACCTCAACGCAAAATCCGCTGCGTGGGGGTCTCCTGTCACGGACGTGAGGGGGAGCTATATGGACGGTTGGTTGGCCTCGACCGGGATGGTCGTCATGAACCGGGGGACGGCTGACACATGCGTGCGATGGAATGGCGGCTCCAAAGTCGACGTTACCTTTGTCGACGCCGCTATGTCACGCTGTGTTAGCAATTGGGAGGTAATTGTGGGTGTGGAGTCACTCTCGGACCACCGCTATATACGGTTCGAGGTCTCCACATGCCCCACTCCCGTTTCCCCCCAGTCAAGAAGAGGCGGCGGCCCTAGGTGGTCCATCAAAAAGATGGACCCCGAGCTCCTGGTCGAGGCCGCAACCGTCCAGGCATGGGTGGCAGGGCCCACGGGTGGGGTTGTTGCCGCAGAGGTAGAAAACCTCCAGCGGCGGATGTCGCTCGTCTGCGATGCCAGCATGCCGAGGGTGCGTAGCACAGGACCGGCATGCGGGGTGTACTGGTGGTCGAAGGAGCTGGCGCAGCTGCGTGAACAGTGCGTGGCCGTGCGCCGCCAGTACGCTCGGTACAGGCGTCGCAGAAGACGCGACATCGAGGAGGAGAGGCGCCGCTACGAGGCATATAAGGCTGTCCGCGTCTCCTTGCGGATGGCCATTCGCGTAGCTAAGGACAGGGCTCACAAGGAGCAGGCCGAAGAGCTCAACCGGGATCCGTGGGGGAGACCGTACAGAGCGGTGCGCAAAAAACTTCGCACCCGCGCCCACCCCTCACCGAGAGCCTTCGGCCGGAATTCCTTGACTCCGTAGTGGAAGCCCTGTTCCCGCAGGGAGCCGAGGTAGAGCCACCTCGTATGGCGCCTCTCGAGGAGGAGGAAGGCACTGTGTCAGGTGCGCCGGAGGTGTCGGAGTGGGAGTTAGCCGGGGCGGTGAGTCGCATGAAGGCGAAAAACACCGCCCCTGGTCCTGACGGCATCCCTGGGCGTGCCTGGGCGCTTGCTCTGGGTCCTTTGGAGTCGGGGCTCAGGGCGACTTACAGTGCCTGCCTCGAGCAGGGACTGTTTCCCCGTAGGTGGAAAACGGGGAAACTGGTTCTGCTTAAGAAGGAGGGAAAGCCGGCCGATAGACCCTCCGCGTATCGGCCGATTGTTTTGCTGGATGAGGCGGGAAAGTTACTCGAGCGTATCGTAGCTTCCCGCATTGTCCAGCACCTCCAGGAGGTGGGGCCTGATCTCAGTCGCCTCCAGTGCGGATTCCGCCGGGGCATGTCCACCCTCGACTGTATTGAGGGCGTGAGAGTCCTGGCGGAGGAGGCGACAGCCAAGCGCGAGGTGGTGTTGGCGGTGTCATTAGACATCGCCAATGCGTTCAATACCTTGCCTTGGAGTGTGATCAAGGAGGCCCTACGCTTCCATCGTATCCCCTTGTATCTGCAGCGCGTTGTCGGCGACTATTTGGCCGACCGCGCTGTCAGGTACCCGACGGCTGGGGGTAGGTGGAAGGAGCGGAGGATGTCGTGCGGTGTTCCACAGGGGTCGGTCTTAGGCCCCCTCCTGTGGAACATCGGGTACGACTGGGTGCTACGCGGTCAGATGCTCCCGGGAGTGCGTCTGTTCTGTTATGCAGACGACACTCTCGTGACTGCCCGCGCGGGCGCTCACCGGGAGGCCCGTATACTGGCGACCGCGGCCACTGCTCACATCGTGGCCCGGATTCGTCGGTTAGGTTTGGGGGTGGCCTTGGAGAAATCCGAGGCCATTTGCTTCCACAGGCCTCGGATGGCGCCCCCAGTGGGTTCCCGGTTGATGGTGGACGGGACGTCCATTGGAATCTCAGGTACTTTACAGTACCTGGGATTAACTCTCGACAGCCGATGGACGTTCGACGCCCACTTCCAGCGGCTCGCCCCAAGACTTAAGGCGACCGCTGGAGCCCTGAGCAGGCTCCTCCCAAATGTGGGGGGGCCAAATGCAGGCTGCCGGCGCCTTTACGCCGGGGTGGTCCGGTCAATGGCCTTGTACGGTGCTCCCGTATGGGCGGAGCGACTGACCGCCAAGTCTCTGCGCCTTTTGCGCGGGGCGCAGAAGATTGTGGCGGTCAGGATAGTGCGGGGCTACCGGACCATCTCCGCCGAGGCGGCCTGCGCCTTGGCTGGGTCCCTTCCTTGGGATCTAGAGGCCAAGGTGCTTGCTCAGGCTTACCGCCGCAAAGTAGATTCCCGTTCATTGGGGAGAAACTCTGCGGCGGTGGAGACGGATTGGCGGAGGGTAGCTCAGATGGAGCTCCTCCGCCAATGGAGGCGGCGGCTGGAATCACCCAGCGCAGGGTTCTGGACGATTTCAGCCATCCAGCCCATTCTCCAGGGTTGGGTCGCCAGGAGGCATGGGGTCCTCACCTTCCGCCTGACGCAGGTACTTTCCGGTCATGGTTGTTTCGGGAGGTATCTGTGGCGGGTGGCCCAGCGCGAAGCGACTGGTGAGTGCCACGAGTGCGGCGCCGAGTTCGACACGGCGCTGCACACGCTTGCAGACTGCCCAGCTTGGGCGGTTCAGCGGGCGAAGCTCGTGGCAGAGGTGGGGCACGATCTCTCCCTGCCCACCGTGGTTCGTGCCATGGTGGACAGGGAGGGATCGTGGGCAGCGATGGCCTCCTTCTGCGAGGACGTAATCTCGCGGAAGGAGGCGGCGGGGCGGATCCGGGAAGTCGAGTCCTTGGATCCGATCCGCCGCAGGCGAGCGGAGCGCAGGCGACTCGCCGAAGTCCGTCGCATGCCGCCCTAACGGGGACCTCCGAGCGATCCGAACGGGGCTCATCGGACGCTCGCTGGAGTTAGGTCCCCGAGGCGGTCGATGCATCTGGTGCTCCCGATGCATCGATTAGCGGAGGGAGGGGCCACTGTTTAGAGAGGCCCCGACCCGGAGGTGGCGCTCTCCGGGGTACAGAGCTGCTGCTGGCGGGGATGGGGGGCAATGTCTTCATAGGTACCCTGTCCCCGCCACCAGCAGCGTGGTGGAGCACTGTCAGGTTTTTAGTCGGTGAGAGTCCGACATACCCGCCGCTCGTCCCCGTCGGGCGGTGACGACCCATAATGGGTTTTCCTGACATGCTTTGATTGTGTGAAGTATGACATGCATATAATAGTAGTAGCGATAGAGTCCACGAATAATAGGACATAATAGAAGATGAAGACATTTTGTGTCGACCACACTTAGAGTGGGATATAGGAAAGAAAGCCATAACCATTGTATAGAACCGGCTATACTCACGTCTTATTCTATCGGGTTAGCCCGACTAGTTTCCAACCCATCCGGGGCACTTATTCATGAGCTCCTTACACGACGTTATCGCGGCGGGAACTGAACTATGAATACTACTCACGATAGTTTAAATTTAAAAAAAGCCATAACCGTTTTTAATAGCGTGTTTGGCAACCCTGTAATATATAAAATTGATTTGATAAGTAAATATTTAACTCAACTATTGTTTATTACGTTGGTATATTGATTAGCACTTCATGATACCCTGGTACGTATCATTTAATCAATACAGACTAAACATACATAAGCTCTCTTATCTATGCTTGTTGTAATGATAATAGACAATATGTAGAGTTTACTGACAGTTGTCTCAAGATGTAAATAAAGCTGACCTATATTTAGCGTAGAATGTTATACTACATAGAGTTATATGAAGCCTGTCAGTGAGAGTCACAATAAATAAGTACCAGAGTGACCGAGCCTAGCTCGGCAATTTTTTTTTAAATATAAAAAAATACTATTAAAAAAAGAAAAAAAAAGAAAGTTGATGTGACATGTGGGACTCCATCCCGGGTTTTGAACTTTTTAGTCCGCCCGTTACCCATTGGGCTATCACAGTCGATTTACAGGGATAAAACGATATTTTTTTTAAATGAAAGTAAAGCTAAATCCTAGCTAAATCAAACATTTATTGTAGTGAATTAAATTCTTAAGAAGGCTCAGAGTAAGTGGGCGATAGAGCGGGCTATGCTCGGAGTATCTCTACTTGATCGAAACAGAAATCCGAGAGATCCGTAGAAAAAAACCAGAGGTACTAATACAGCTCAGCGTGTCACGAAGCTGAAGTGGCGAAAGCGGGGCACATAGTGGGAAGAACCGATGGGCGTTGGGGTCTTAAGGTGTTAGAATGGACCACCACGCACCGGATAACGCAGCGTCGGTAGACCCCCTACGAGATGGACTGACGACCTCTTAAAGGTCGCGGGAGCCGCTGGGTCCAAGTGGCACAAGATCGTGTAATGTGGAGATCCCGTGAAGAAACCTATGTCCAGCAGTGGACGTCCATAGGTTGACAAAGGAGACAAATTTTCTTAAGCCGCTGAATGTCATATGAGATGCAAAATTTTATTGCACTTTGAGTACAGACGTTGTTTACCTCCACCAAGATCAGTCTAATTAATTCTACGTTGTATAAAAAATCTAGATCTTTAGATATCGTGTCTAGTAAAACCTGTTTCAAGTACCAGGCTTGCAGAGGAATGTAGGAGGCTTGCGTGTAGATTTCTTAAAGTACAATGGCTATCAGAAGTGTCTAGTTTATTTATTTTATTAAGATAAAAGTACCTGGGTATTATAAAATAAAGGTGAATATGGAAAACAAAAAGAAAAAAATAATTGCGTAGTTGGGGCTCGATCCTATTCATTTTCAGTTTTCTAGACCGCCCATTCCCCAAATGAGCTACCATGACTTTACAATTGACAACAACAATAGTATTTTCTATTCAATGTAAATTTAAGCATTTTTGCAGTGTCCGAAAGCAGGGACAAAACGACATTTTTTTTAAATGAAATCAAGCTAGATCTATAACCCCCCAAACCTCCCAAAATGCTGAATTTCATGAAAATAGGTTGAGCCGTTTCCGAAATTAGGAAAATATAAATACATGTATACAAACAAGATTAACTCATTTAAATATTAAAGATATACGGATGAGCAAGCTTCGCTGGGTATTTTTTAACAGTAGAGACATTTATATATGAACTAGCTTTTATCCACAACTTCCTTTACGTGGACTTTTGTCGTGTGATAGCTTGATAATAGATGGCATTTTACAATTTCATCCTATTCCTGTAGAATTAACTGGAATTCTATACGGAATTACTTAGCCTTTACGTTACCCCGGTGTATAAGGAATGATTGTGCCGTGGATTCGCTGTGAAATACTAACATACATCCATACTCACAAACTTTCGCATTTATAATATTAGTAGGATGCGTTGATAAACGGCTCCCAATAATAATTTTTCTCACAAAAATGGAAGAAGAAGGGAAAAATCTGGGACCCTTTTCATGAGTTATTTATAGCGGCTGACAGGGTAGGCCGATTTTTAGAAATAAATTATATTGTACAATAATTCAAATTGAAATAAGTTAAAGATAAATCTTGGAGACTATCAAAAATTTTATTTCAGTATTAATTACATCAGCGCGAAAATCAAAAATTTATACAATTAGTATTGCGAATCTTGAATAGTAAATTATCAAATGTTTAATTTATAATTACAGATAATTTTTAATTTATTCGCAGGAATGTCGGTGTTATAATTGTTCTCAAGATTATTCAATATCCTTCACGTTCTTGTAAAATTTAAGTGCGCAAATACTTAATATTTAAAGATATATACAAATGAAATAAATTATATTATTTATGATAACAATATTTTAAAGTAGTTACAACAAAATAATAAGTCATGCGTTTTATATTGCCGTACTGAGTATTTATATATTTATTTAAGAATTATAAAACGATAGGTGATGTGTATAAGAGGCAAAGTAGGAACCGTCATAAGCTTGCGGCTCCTGCTTTGCGCCTTGCAAAAGTACGCAAATCGTTTGTAGGTCTGGGTATAAGATTCTATAATAAAATTCCGCAATCAATTTTAGCTTTGCCATTACATCAGTTTAAAAACACTGTTAAAAAGAGGCTGATCCAGAAAGCCTACTATGCTGTTGAGGATTACATGGAAGATAAGAATGTGTGGATATAGCTCGCTTAGACCCTGTACAAGACACTAATGACTGAATGTAACTGAGTCATAAATGTAAATGAGTCATAAGAATTATATTTTTAAAAGAGCAACCGCCGAGTTTCTTACTAGTTCTTCTCGGTAGGAACAGCTTTCCGAACTAGCAGTAGAGTTGACGATTCAAAATCGCTTGTTCACAAGTTTATTTGAATAAAGAATATTTTGAATTTGAATTGATCCATTAAATATGCAAGTGTTTTTCGATCTAGGTTAGTCATCAGTGGTATATGAAATAATATAAAAACAGTTAAGTGACGTCATCTATTATCCCACGGCTGGGCATATAGACCTCCTCTCTCCTTTTTTATGGAGAGACATGTTGGAGCTAAGACCATTGCGAAGATGCGGATTGGCAGGTTACACATATACCATCGACCCCGTTGCTAAAGGCAGAATGACACGAACAAAGTCACGGCTACCATTAATAATTCATGCTTTTATAAAGCAGAATCATATATTAGTAACCAGAATGAAAAAATATATATATTTTTAAGAACTTTCTCGTCGACTGTACCAACTGTCAGATGCATTTTAGATTGTGGCCGTAATACTTATGTGCACGCAAAGATGTCCTCCAGATTCCTCGTCCTGAGTCCTATATATAAAAATAATTATTTTTCTGTATGTCCTCATTAATCCTATCCTACTAATATTATAAATGCGAATGTATCAAATCAAATCATATTTATTGTGAATACAGTAATTATAGATGTCATAAAAGTAATTATTTAAACCAATGTATTCTACCATTACAATATGGTGTACAATATTATGCAGAAATTATAATTAATCTATATTTTAAATTAAATATTAAAATATATTAATCTAGTCTAATTATTGAGAAAATCATTGATTGTGTAGTAACATTTAGTAATTAATAACATTTTTAGCGCACTTTTAAAACTATTAATTGATGGAAGTTTTTTAATATCGTTGGATACTTTATTATATAATATCTGGGTGAACCGATAATTTTTCGAACGGTAATTTTTTACAAAAAAAAACTTAAAAAAAAAAGAAAAAACAATTATTTAGTTGGGATCGATCCTTGGCACTATTATTTCTCGAGGCTGCCCGCTAACCGAATAAGCTACGTCGACTTGACAGTTAATGGCGAAAATTCAATTCAATATAAATGTTAGTGTTTTTTAATGCCCAAAAATAGGGATAAAACAATATTTTTTTTACATAAAACCTAGCTAGATCAATTTTTCTCCCCCAAAACCTCCTACATGCTGAATTTCAGGAAAATCGTTGGAATCGTTTCCGAGATTCGGAAAATATATATATATATATATTTTTTTTTTTTTTTCAAAATATTCTTTATTCAAATAAACTTGTATACAAGTGCTTTTGAATCGTCAACTTTACTGCTGGTTCGGAAAGCTGTTCCTACCGAGAAGAGCCAGCAAGAAACTCGGCGGTTGCTCTTTTAAAAAAATAATTCTTAATATTATTTACATGAAGTCGTTACTGTCTTGTACAGGTTCAAAGAGAGCTATATCCACACATTCTTATCTTCTAAATAATCTGCAAGAGTATAGTAGGCTTTCTGTACCAGCCTCTTTTTAACAGTGTTTTTAAACTGCTGTAATGGCAGTGCTGAAATTGATTGCGGAATTTTATTATAGAATCTTATACCAAAACCCACAAACGAGTTACGCACTTTAGCAAGGCGCAAAGCAGGAACCGCAAGCTTATGTCGGTTTCTGCTTTGTCTATTGTACACATCAACTATCGTTTTATAATTCTTTATATTTTTATGTACATAAATTAAATTGCTCAAAATATACTGTGAAGCAAATGTAAGAATACCTGTTTCCTTAAACTTCTCTCGCAGGGAATCACGCGGTCTTAAATTATAAATGCCACGTATAGCTCTCTTTTGTAAAACAAAAATTTTTTCACTATCCGCGCATTTACCCCATAGCAATATTCCATAGGACATAATGCTATGGAAGTAGGCAAAATAAACAAGTTTTGCTGTTTCAACATCTGTGAATTGTCTTATCTTTCGAACAGCGTAGGCCGCTGAACTCAGTTTCCCTGCAAGAGTTGTTACGTGTGTGCTCCATTGGAGTTTTGTATCCAGGGATATTCCCAAAAATACAGTTGAATTATCTGTTTTTAGTGGTACATTATTTAAAGTGAGCCTATTTGCTGTTTTTGCAGCATTAGGTAATGCAAATTCTATACATTTAGTTTTATTTGAGTTCAGTACCAAATTATTTAGCCTGAACCAATGAGCTACTTGCGATAAACCCCTGTTTACTTCGTCAAAATTATCGTCATTTCTATTAACTTTAAAAATTAATGATGTATCATCTGCAAACAGTACAATATCGCAAATATTATGAATAAAATATGGCAAATCATTTATATAAACTAAAAACAGAAACGGACCAAGGATTGATCCTTGAGGCACACCCATAACTAAGGCCGTTCCGGATGACTGCACATCATTAATGCACACTCTTTGAATCCGGCTGTGAAGATACGATGCAACGAGACGAAGTGCATTGTCTTTAATGCCATAATAGCCAAGCTTTAGCAATAAAATTTCGTGTTGAACGCAATCAAATGCTTTGGACAAGTCACAAAATACCCCTATGGCATTTTGTGAGTTCTCCCACGCATCGTAGACATGCTTTAACAACTTCACACCCGCATCCGTTGTAGACCGACCCTTAGTAAACCCATACTGCTCAGGATGAAGTAAATTATTTAGATTAAAATGCTGGAGCAGCTGCTTTAAAATGATTTTCTCAAAAATCTTGCTTAGAGTTGGCAAGACCGAAATGGGTCTATAGTTCTGAGGGTCGCTCTTATCGCCGGACTTAAAAAGGGGGATCAATTTACTATGTTTCAATACAAGATTAAGATTAACTCATTTAAATATTAAGATATTAACTGACATGCAAAATTCACTCTTATTCATAAGAGCAGTTTTAGAAGGAACAATTCGCAATCTAAGTGGGTAACTTTTATTATTCAAATTTTTAAATGTGCTGAGATTAGTATGAACATACACAGCTGTTTCAAAAATGTATAATGAAGGGAAAGTTAATAATTTTAGTTGCTTAAAGTGCAGTTGCTTAAAGTATGGATGTATGTTTGTTATTCTTTCACGGCGAATCGGTAGAGCCAATATCGATGAAACTTAACACAATTATTCCTTATACACCGGGGTAACGTAACTATTATAGGCTATAGCAATCCTGTTACTCTACAGGCTTCAATCAATCAAACAAATTTATTTAATCAAGTAAACAAAGATGACATATACAATAATTCTTAACAATAAAACTTCTTTTTAAGATATTAATCAGAAAAGATTTTTAACCAAGAACTGGCTCCCTTTCTAGATTTTTTATAATCTGTGTGAAGAAGATAGACTTCATGACAAAATCACAAAGCGTCTATGTCATGGAGCCTATCTTCTGATGATGCTTCGGTTGCGGGGCGAAACGATTGTTGAGTTTGTGATGGTGAACGTGTGTAGTTCTTGTGTATTGTGGTGGCGGTAGTGGAGGTTTGTTTGTGTATGTACGAATCCTGTATGTATCAGGTATGAAAACGGATTGTCCACTCTACATTTAGCATTATATATATTTTATATTTTATTTAATCGCGGATTATAGCAAATTATATTTTATTATTTTGTATTATGGATCTTCGCAAAGTAACGCCTACTAAATTTTTTATATCACTGATATTACTTATCTAAATTTGAAATTTTGCATTTTCAGTCCGAAATCACCACCCAACAGTCCAAACCTGGAACCGTCTACTGAAGATGAGCTCAAAGGAGTCTACATCAACTGCTGGAGGGTAGGTCTGTTTATATATATGTCGGTAAAATAGACAAATGATGGTTGTGAAGTTGTTTAACGCCGTGTGGTATCCGGCTGAATAGAATAGTACCACCCTCATTTCTTACCTGACATCAGGTCATGCTTATCATAAACATGCATTGTCATCGGGACTGGACCACTATGTTTCATCTCAATCGGACACCGGGAAGTGGGTCTTTAATTTGCAAGATTCCACCTTCACATACATTATTCTTCAATCGGTCCCTAATTACTGAAGATCGTGGTCACCTGAACACTATCGTTTATATGACAATATTCTATGTATATATTTAATATTTAAATGGGTTAATCTTGTATGTATATATGTATATTTTCTGACTCGGAAACGGCTCCAACGATTTTTCCTGAAATTCAGCATGTAGGGGGTTTTGCGGGAGAAAAATCGATCTATCTAGGTTTTATTTTTTTAAAAAAATCATTTAATCTCTGTTTTTGGCTATTAAAAAATACTATAATTTATCATCATCCTCCTGCCCTTATCCCACATGTTATAAACATGTTGTCATATGATTTGGCTGCGTTTTTATGACCGGCGGCCTACCTGACATCAACTTACCTTAGTCGTATTTTACGACACCTCGGTAACAAAAGAGGGTGGTACTATTCTATTCAGCCGGATACCACACGGCGTAAAAAAAATACTATAATTTATATTGAATTGAATTTTTGCCGTTAACTGTCAAGTCAGCGTAGCTTATTCGGGGAACGGGTGCTCGCGAGAAATTAAAATACCTAGGATCGAGTCCCACCTAGCCTATTATTTTTTTATTTTGTGAAAAATTACCTATAATTAGTCACCCAGATATTTTATATTTATGTATTTAAATATATATAAGTATATATTCACCAGTCGTCTGTCCATAACACAAGTATTAAGTTACTTACTTTGGGGGCGGACGAGCGTGTGTGTAAGTGTCCCATATATTTATATATTCACCAGTTGTCTGTCCATAACACAAGTATTAAGTTACTTACTTTGGGGACGGACGACCGTGTGTGTAAGTGTCCCATATATTTATATATTTACCAGTTGTCTGTCCATAACACAAGTATTAAGTTACTTACTTTGGGGACGGACGACCGTGTGTGTAAGTGTCCCATATATTTATATATTCACCAGTTGTCTGTCCATAACACAAGTATTAAGTTACTTACTTTGGGGACGGACGACCGTGTGTGTAAGTGTCCCATATATTTATATATTCACCAGTTGTCTGTCCATAACACAAGTATTAAGTTACTTACTTTGGGGACGGACGACCGTGTGTGTAAGTGTCCCATATATTTATATATTCACCAGTTGTCTGTCCATAACACAAGTATTAAGTTACTTACTTTGGGGACGGACGACCGTGTGTGTAAGTGTCCCATATATTTATTTATTATTATATTGTATTCCAGGAGGAATCCAACGACTGGGTGTGGGAGTGGAGCAGCCGGCCTGATCAGCTGCCACCAAAGTAAGTAAATTCTACGGGATGGCGGATTTAACGGCTGAGTAAGGTTTAAGATAGGGATATAAAAGAAATAATGGACGCCTTGTGATTCGGCTGAATAGAATAGTACCACCCACATTTCTTACCGAGGTGTCGTAAAAGGCGACTGATGTAAGTCGACCCGCCGTGTGGTATCCGGTTTAGTAGAACCACCCTCTCTCTTACCGAGGTTTTTGTAAAATACAGTTGACCCACCGTGTGGTATCCGGTTTAGTAGAATAGACCACCCTCATTCTTACCGAAGTGTCGTAATATACGACGGAGGTAAGTTGACGTCAGGTATGCGGCCGGTCATAAAAACGCAGCCAAATCATGTGACAGCATGTTTATAGCATGTTGTGCCGACCCCACTTAGTGTGGGATAAGGGCAGGAAGATAATAAAGATGATGATGAATAATGCATGTTTATTATCATCGATTACTTTTTCAAATAAATCTATTTGAGCTGATAATCTTAGTTAAAGAGTTTGTTTGTTTGTTTGAACGCGCTAATCTCAGTAACTACTGGACCGATTTGAAAAATTCTTTCAGTGTAAGGGTAGTCCATTTATCGAGGAAGGCTATAGGCTAACATCACGCTTTGGATAGGAAAGGAGCAGCAATAAAAAATAGTACAAAAACGGCAAAATTCAAAGCTTTCACTGCGTGCGCTGAGTAAACGGTAATAGTTATTCGAAAAACATGTATTACAAAATTGTTCCCCTCTAAAAGTACTAAATAAAAGTCCGCGGCAGCATACGTCTAGCTTTTAAGGTTAAACCACTTTAGCCATTTTTATGGTTATCAAAATACTAAATTACGGTTTTAATTTTTCCACGCGGGCGGAGGCGCAGGCGTTTGCTAGTGAGAGATATATATATATATATATATATATATATATATATATATATATATATATATATATATATATATATATATATATAAATCGAATTCTAAAAGGCTTTTAGAACCAAATTGCATACTTAGTTTGAATTTTAATTTTTAGGTACTTAGTGCCTTATTTACTTCAAGTGTTCATATTATAAATGCGAAAGTTTGTGCGTATGAACATATGTTACTTACTCTGTCGCGGCGAATCCGCTGAGCCAGTATCGATGAAATTTAGCACAATAATTTCGTATGCACCGAAAAAGGATAACATCAAAAAGCGCCATCTATTATCAACTGAGGTGTAAATGGTATTGGAGGTAACTGGGTATTGAGATTAACTCTCCTAATTTTCCAGGGACTGGCGTTTCAAACATCCCCAGAGCGCCCGTGGACCACCTTCAGCCACCTCCTCCATCGAGGTACTAGAACAGCTGGCGCCTGCAATGCAGCAGGTACGCGAACCACTTTATAGTCTATCATACCTTCATCCCAACTATGTCGTTACTCCTTATATTTCCATTCCTTTCTATTAAGTCTAAGATTTCTCCTTTATTATTTATATACATGTCATACCTCACACAATCCAACTCAGCCTCCCTCTAGTCACATATCCATCGACATTCATATTTAACACTCGTTTAGTTATTAAAATTCAAATTCAAATTCAAAATATTCTTTATTCAAATAAACTTGTAAACAAGTGCTTTTGTAGCGTCAACTCTACTGCTGGTTCGGAAAGCTGTTCCTACCGAGAAGAGCCAGCAAGAAACTCGGCGGTTGCTCTTTTAAAAATATAATTCTTAATATTATTTACATTAAGTCGTTACTGTCTTGTACAAGTTCAAAGAGAGCTATATCCACACATTCTTATCTTCTAAATAATCTTTAAGAGTATAGTAGGCTTTCTGTATCAGCCTCTTTTTAACAGTGTTTTTAAACTGCTGTAATGGCAGTGCTGAAATTGATTGCGGAATTTTATTATAGAATTTTATACCAAAACCCACAAACGAGTTACGCACTTTTGCAAGGCGTAAAGCAGGAACCGCAAGCTTATGATTTTCATCCCTCCACATTACATGTTCCCCTTATATACTCGTTTCGTATTTCATCCAGGTATGTAACACCACACATCCACCTTAACATTCTCATCTCATCCGTCCCTTTCATTGTCAAATTGTAAAATTTTCCCCTTAACTGTATAAGTCATTCGAGGTTCACATATTTTTCCTGAGACCTGTCGCTACTTCATCCATCCTGCATTCATTCTTAGCCACATCTCGATCTTATTCAGCGTCTATTTGAAAAAGATTGTCATCGCTTTTACATGTCCATACCATCTCAATTTCGCACTTCTCTTTTCTATAATGGTCGCAACTTTCAGACTTCCCCTTATATACCCTTTCCGTATTTCATCCAGTTATGTAACACCACACATCCACCTCAACATTGCTCATTTGCTCGCTCTTCTTTCATCCGTCCCTTTCATTGTCCAACATTCTGATCCATACAATACGACAGATTTTATAAATTTTCCCCTTAACTGTAAAAGGCATTCGGGGTTCAAATATTGTTCCGCATACCTGTCGCCACTTTATCCATCCTTCATTAATTCTTTTAGCCACATTTCGATCTTATTCAGCGTCGTTTTGAAAAAGATTGTCATCGCTTTTCCATTACATGTATAATACCATCTCAATCAAGCACTTCTCTTTTCAATAACGGTCGCAACATTCGGACCTCCCCTTTTATACTTGTTTCGTATTTTATCCACTCTAGTCACACCACATATCCACCTCAACATTCCTCATTTGCTCGCTCTTCTTTCATCCCTCCCTTTCATTGTCCAACATTCTGATCCATACAATACGACAGATTTAATAAATTTCCCCCTTAACTGTAAAAGGCATTCGGGGTTCACATATTGTTCCTGAGACCTGTCGAAACTTTATCCATCATGCATTCATTCTTTTAGCCACATCTCGATCTTATTCAGCGTCTTTTTGAAAAAGATTGTCATCGCTTTTCATTATTTGTTCATACCATATTAATCTCGCACTTCTCTTTTCTGTAATGGTCCTTACTTTCAGGCTTCCCCTTATATACCCTTTCCGTATTTCATCCAGTTATGTAACACCACACATCCACCTCAACATTGCTCATTTGCTCGCTCTTCTTTCATCCGTCCCTTTCATTGTCCAACATTCTGATCCATACAATACGACAGATTTTATAAATTTTCCCCTTAACTGTAAAAGGCATTCGGGGTTCAAATATTGTTCCGCATACCTGTCGCCACTTTATCCATCCTTCATTAATTCTTTTAGCCACATTTCGATCTTATTCAGCGTCGTTTTGAAAAAGATTGTCATCGCTTTTCCATTACATGTATAATACCATCTCAATCTAGCACTTCTCTTTTCAATAACGGTCGCAACATTCGGACCTCCCCTTTTATACTTGTTTCGTATTTTATCCACTCTAGTCACACCACATATCCACCTCAACATTCCTCATTTGCTCGCTCTTCTTTCATCCCTCCCTTTCATTGTCCAACATTCTGATCCATACAATACGACAGATTTAATAAATTTTCCCCTTAACTGTAAAAGGCATTCGGGGTTCACATATTGTTCCTGAGACCTGTCGAAACTTTATCCATCATGCATTCATTCTTTTAGCCACATCTCGATCTTATTCAGCGTCTTTTTGAAAAAGATTGTCATCGCTTTTCATTATTTGTTCATACCATATTAATCTCGCACTTCTCTTTTCTGTAATGGTCCTTACTTTCAGGCTTCCCCTTATATACCCTTTCCGTATTTCATCCAGTTATGTAACACCACACATCCACCTCAACATTCCTCATTTGCTCGCTCTTCTTTCATCCGTCCCTTTCATTGTCCAACATTCTGATCCATACAATACGACAGATTTTATAAATTTTCCCCTTAACTGTCAAACTGTATTTTATTTTTAAAATTAATTACAGAATGTCTTTATATACAACATTCATAGCTTTCTTATCATTATTAGACAATACAAACATGTTTTCTTTAGAGGTTACTCTTGAAAGAGCGACAGTTGCGCGTCCGATCGCTGCTAAATTCGAAGTGCTCTAGGGCGAAGCGCGGCCTCCTCGCGGTATTTTAAATGTGTGATATCTCCGAAAATGTTCATTTAAATTACATGCCGTATATATTGATCTATATTAAATCAATTCATATTTTGCAATGTAAGCGGAAAAAAAATGTAATTATTTACAGAAACCTCAAAAATTACAGTATTCTCTACTCCTTATTGAATGTTATTATACGTACAAACCTTCCTCTCGAATCACTCTATCTATTAAAAAAACCGCATCTGTTGCGTAGTTTTAAAGTTTTATGCATACATAGGGATATATGGATAAACAAAAAATGCGACTTTGTTTTATAATATGTAGTGATTTCGTATCCAGTGTTGTAACATCACATATCCACGTTAACATTCTCATCTCATTTGCTCACTCTTCTTTCATCCGTCTTTTTCATCGTCCAACATTCTAATACATTTACCACCCATACAATTTAATTTCGTTTTACTCTCTTAGCATTATATATATTTCCAGAGCCACTGTCTGTCAGTCCGTCGCACGTGTCTCTTCAGTCGCGGCGCTATAGCGGCTGTGCTTGTCACTAATATTGTCTCGCTGTTGCTTGGCGCTGGCATTGGGTGAGTATTAAGTGTGAACGTGCAAATATCTTTACTAATATATAAAGCTGAAGTGTTTGTATTGCGTTAATCTCAGGAACTACTGGACCGATTTTGATAAATACTTTGACTGTAACAGTGTAAGATAGTCCATTTATCGAGGAAGGCTATAGGCTATATAATTAAGATGAATAGTTGAGGAGTAACAATAAAAAATGTAACGAAAACGGCGAATCTAAAGATTTCCTTGCGTACGCTGAATAAACGGTTAAAGTTATTCAAAAATCATGTATTACAAAATTGTTGCCCTCTAAAAGTTCTAAATACAAGTCCGCGACAGCATATGTCTAGCTTGTATGTATTTTAAGGTTAATCTACTTTAATCATTGTTAATGTTATCAAAAGAGTATATTACGGTTTTAATCTTTATACGCGGACGGAGCCGCTGGCGATTGCTAGTATATTATAAATGCGGAAATCTGTCTTCCGTCTGTCCGCCTATCAGCTGAACCAATATTGATAAAATTTTATATACTTAAAGCTTTTGCAATAGACAAAGGGAGTAATAGAATTAGTTTGCTTTAATTCTGTTAACGCACACTATATACATAACACGATATAATAGGAATACAATTTCCGTTCCGAGATGCACTTCTCTTGAATGACGAACAAAGACTGAATGTCAGTGAAACGTTTTATCAATAAGAAGACTCCACCGGAAACAACACGTCACAGTATTGGTACCATTTTAATCAAAAATGGCGCGATACTCTTGTTTCATGACTGTGTTGCTATAAAATACAAAGTGGAAGTCAGTGGCCAGAGAGTATATGTAATGCTAAATGTTTACATTATTAACTATCCGTTTTCATACCCGTTACATGCAGGACTCGTAAAAACATATGCACAAACTCCCACCACCGCGATTAACAAGGACTACACACTTTCACTATTACAATTACAATCGTCTCACCCCGCAACTAAAGCATCGTCGGGACATAATTTTTCTTCGGTTCTCCTGATCGTTGAGATCGTCTTAGTGAATGTGTGTAGTGTGCTGTTGGTGGTGGTGTCTTGTGATACGGCCGGTAACCAATCCTGCATGTTTAAGTTATGAGAACGTTTTCTGTTCCCTACACATATCATTACAAAGATTTTAACCAACGTGGATTATAGCAAAATAATTCATATCATAACTTTTCATCATCATCATGAATCTCCTGCCCTTATCCCACTCTAAGTGGGTTCGGCATAACATGTTATAAACATGTTGTTGCATGATTTGGCTACGTATTTTACGACTGGCTGCCTACCTGACGCCAACTTACCTTAGTTGTATTTTACGACACCTCGCTAAGAAGAAGGGTGGTCTATTCTACTAAACCGGATACCACACGGTGGGTCAACTTATCGTAGTCGTATTTTACGACACCTCGGTAAGAAAGAGGGTGGTCTATTCTACTCAGCCGGAAACCACACGACGGGTTGACTTCCCTTAGTCCGCCTTTTACGACACCTCGGTAAGAAATGAGGGTGGTACTATTCTACTCAGCCGGATACGACACGGTGGATCAATTTGTCTTAGTTGTATTTTACGACACCTCGGTAAGAAAGAGGGTGGTACTATTCTACTCAGCTGGTTACCACACGGCGTTACCTTCTACTTTTATAAACGATATTTCACAATTAATGTATAGAAACCGGCTATACTCACGTGTTATTTTGTCAGATGATCCCGACTAGTTAGTAGTAGTAAATTCAAAAACGATATTTCATAACCAATAATCGTTTCCAGGGTATGGCTGAGCAAGAAAGGCATGCTGCCTCCCAGACTCATCATCCTGAACTAGAGATAAGACTGAGGATATAGGTTTATACGGGAATATATTGCCATAGAATTAAGAATTTCTTAGACTAGGACATATCATATTGACATTCAGAAGTGGGATGGTCATCAGACATACATAGTTTCTTTACACCTCCGATCAGGGTATTGGAAATTAAATAGGCCCATTGTATTGTTGTTTTGCTAAATTCAAATTCAAATTCAAAATATTCTTTATTCAAATAAACTTGTAAACAAGTGATTTTGAATCGTCAACTCTACTGCTGGTTCGGAAAGCTGTTCCTAACGAGAAGAGCCAGCAAGAAACTCGGCGGTTGCTCTTTTAAAAATATAATTCTTAATATTATTTACATTAAGTCGTTGCTGTCTTGTACAGGTTCAAAGAGATCTATATCCACACATTCTTATCTTCTAAATAATCTTCAAGAGTATTGTAGGCTTTCTGTATCATCCTCTTTTTAACAGCTAAATCTGTAATTTTATTATGAATTTATAAATACAAGCTTTGCAAAGAAATTAAAGGCGACAAAATTTACAGTCATTTTTCAGCACAATAAAAATAATTAAGTAAATTATTTCAATTTCATGTCCCTACTGTTAACCGTTGAGTTCCCTCGTCTGGAGCCAATCCTGACATCAGGTCATGCTTATCATAAACATTGTCATCGGGACTGGAGCAGTATGTGTTTCATCCCAATCGGACACCGGGAAGTGGGTCTTTAACTCGCAAGATTCCACCTTCACATACATTGCAAGTTGAATTAAAGCTTTTAAATATACCATCAACATTAATATATGGCCCAAGATTCCGTGAACGCCAGACCTTCGTCATTTTATAAAAGTTGAAACTTTGTCAGTGCGTGTGGTGCGAACGAGATGGCGAGTTAGGTCGTTACGTACTCGCCAGTTTTTTTTATACGCTATTTTTCAAGTATTATTAATTTAATATTTTAACAACACCATTCCATAAAAAAACTGCCGAGTACGTAACGACCTAACTCGCCATCTCGTTCGCACCTACCCGTATATATGCTTCCCGCTCTTTCCAACCGCAACCTTTTATGCTTGTCTGGCTGGGGTAGGAACTATGGAAAATGTCTGGCTAAAGGGGAAACATCATCTTATTCTTATCCAAGTAATATATATTAAAATCAGCTTTTATACTATGACGTAAATAGAAGTCAAATTTCATGAACTTTAAGGGTGTCTGGCGGGGGGTTTCCACTATGCTAAGTGTCTGGCATTGACTTACGTGATTTTTGATATTATTCTAAAGGTAATATCAAAAGATCAAGCTTTATACTATGACGAAATTAATTCAGAATTTTGCAACCTTGAGTACCTCGTATCTCCCAAAGCCACTATGATCCAAATTCCATGATCTACCATCGTTCTTACCCGTGTTGGGAGCATGCACTGACAAAGTTTCAGCTTTTATAAAATGACGAAAGTCTGGGGTCCACGGGATCTCTCTAATACTATTTGTTTTCAAAAAATTTATGATTTGGCTTAATCTTCCTAAAATATTTGATATTTATACATAGGTATATTTTTCATTGCGTTGTCTTTAATTTTCTTAAAATATTTCATAAATATATATTTCATTTTCGGTATCTGTGAGATTTCTAATTCAATAATGTATTGAATTACCTAATTATTATTTTCAAAAACTAATTTATACATACTTTTTTCTTTACTGCAATGTCTGTCACATTTCAAATACTATAATATGTAACTTACTTCCATTTTGATAAAAAAAAATATCAATTTTTTTATTAAATATATCTTAATTAATTAAAGGTTTATCAGATTCATAATTCTATAGCAGTATAAATAGTTTTTGTAACGGAAATTGGTTAAGTTAGAGGTTGTTACAAAAAATGCAATAGTTAGCTATTAACTATTGTTTTTTTTAATAAAAAGTAACAACTAAAGTATGTCGAAAAAAATGTTAGGTTCGAATCGGAGGTTGGTATTTTTTCTTTTCTCAAAATATCTAAAAGCATAATCTAATTTTATTTTTCTTCCGATTCGAATTCCACGTCAAGGGTAAATCATTTTAAAAACTACCATTAACAAATTTATGAATTTCATTTAAAGTTTAAACATTATATTAATTTAATTTAATTATTCAAAAAAATATGTATTTCCACAAAATTAGGTTCATTTTAATAAATTTATATATTTTGTTTCTTGTCCGATTCGACTCTTGCGTTACGTCCCAAATTTAATAACTACCAAAAAATATTCTACTATATTATAGTAGAAATTTGGTGTTTTGGTAGAAACTTGGTGGCTTTGGTAGTTTTCTCTAGAATCTCATAAAAATTAAATAGGCAAAAGATATTCATATCGGTAACAAAACTATACATGCATTACTTCCTAACTTAAATTGATATTTAACATAAACAGAAAAAAATAAGAAAAATGCCATAACTAAAATAAGTAAGATGATATCTTATATGTCAATGTGTTGTTGGTTATTTAGTTGTTTCGGTAGCCAACTGGCTACCATTATTACTTTTATTGGATTTTGTGTTACTGTTTTATTGATTTCAGGTTTTTTTTATTTAATTATCTAAATTTCTCTTAAATATGTTACTGGAAACATGGTTTACTTTGTGTAGTTAGTTAAAAGATTTAAACAATAAAATAATATTTTCATCGACAAATTGATTAAAAAATATATTGCACAGGGGTCGTTTAGAAAACTAACAGACAAAATAAATTTATCGTGATATTTCTATGTGTATATCTTTTGTCTATTTAATCCTTTGCCTTTTAGGACTTTTGACGGAGGATAATTTTTTTTATCTGTAATTGGGACGCCAATTGAAATTAGAAAAGAATAGATTTAGAAACAAATTTAAAATATATTTTTTTTAATAATGCACTTATTACTTTAGGCTATAATTCTTACATCTTAAACTTTTTTTTGTGAAAAAGTAAGGAAATGGTATGTATTAAGTGTATATTGGGGCATTCCTTTTTTTGGTAGGAATTAAATTTGTTTTAAAAGTTCAGACTGCTATGTACGTTTCGGGTAGTAAAAAAAAATAAAAAAAGCGTATTTTAAATATAGAATCTTTTGTATTTTCTTACTATAATCATATTCATGCTAATGCGAATAACTTGTTTGTTGATGTTATAAAGATCTTCTTTTTTTAAATTGTTAAGAGATTCTGCGTTCAAATTCTTTATTTTTTTTTAATATTAACTGATTCTGTGCTTGAATTCTTTACTTTAATCTCTTTTTATAAGAGATGACGTGTTTAAGATGGAAGGCGTGTTCTCAATATGTATTTTTTTAACCGTTCTAAACTAAGAATGATTTCTTTATATTTTTTCTATATTTGAAATATATTTTTTTATGTAAATATTTATTAAAAATGTTATATATTTTGTATATTTTTAGCAACATCAACAAATAAGTTGTCTTATTCATTAAATTAAAAAAAAAATAGATTTAAGATAATTGAAGATTCGTTTAAGTTTTATGTTTAATATTTGAGAGTTTAGAAGAAATATATAGAGCATTAGACATTTTTTAAAATGAATTAATTATATATTTTTTGTATGAAAAATAACTCTTTATTTTATACGCGCCACAGATAAAATTCTAATAACGCTTGGCGCGTATTTTGTAATTAATAGTTGGCTATAGACAAACTGGACTCTGATCATTTTATCACTTTAATGCTGTAGATACAAAAAAATGGCGCATTTTTTTTAGAAAAAAAAAACAGTGTCGTAAAAGTCAACTTATAAAATAATCAGCGCCCGTTATGGTAGAGGCATGTAATTCCAACATTTATACATCAATTGATTCTGAATGTTCTATATTATTTCTTCTAAAACAATAATTATCTTTATATTTAAGCAGTCTTTGTATAAAGAATTTAATCTATAAAAAAATCTCTATAAATAAATAGGATGTGATATATCCATATTTGATTTTGTATTTATTGTTAACTAGTGCTTGGATTGTCGATGGTTAAATGGTTTTACAGAAACTAACTAGGTTAGTGACAACTTTTTAATGAATACTAGTTATGCCTGCGGCTTCGCCCGCGTAGAAATCAGTGTCACAAATCTTTTTCCGATTTAAAATTTTCAGTGTATCCTAATTGAAATATTGATCATAAAAGTATTTTTGTGAGTTCACCATAAGAGATAGAGACATACTGTCGCGGACTTTTTTGTAGTAATTTTGCAGATCTACTAATCTCTAGTGCATAACTTTAGTGTATCTTTGCTGGTTTACGCACGTGACTAAAGCTCCCAGTAGGCGATTTTTTTTTAACAAATTGCGACCTATTTAGAACGTAATGTTCTAATAAATGGTCAGGGTAACGGACTTGTGATCGGGAGGTCGTGGGTTCGAATCCCGGCTATAATACTAACGACGAGAACCTATCTTAACACAAGCATTTATTTGTAATGTGATGTTGTAATTCGTTACACATTTGAAACCTTTAAAAAAAAAGTAATCAGACCTGAGTATAACTCTACATGTGAGAGTAGACAATGATTAAAAAAATCTACATACCATACAGTCCTAGCACCGCTTATATTATACGCGTTAAGTTATACATTTTTTATATTTTAAATAACGTAAAACCGTCAAAAAGCTAAGTAGCCTATGCACTATATAATAAAGAAAATATATAACATGCCTGTATTTTATTTTAAACCTCTCATTTCTATACTACCAAAAAGCAGTAATCTGAGCTTGTGATTATTAAAAAAAAAAATAAAGAAAAAAAAATATGTATGGAATATGGAAAGTAACATTATTATGACAGACAACTGGTAAATAAATACGCCGTGTGGTATCCGGCTGAATAGAATAGTATCACCCTCATTTCTTAACGAGGTGTAGGTGATTAAAGGTAAGTCGACCCGCCGTGGTATCCGGCTGAATAGAATGGACTAACCTCAATTCTTACCAAGGTGTCGTGAAAGACGACTAAGGTAAGTTGACCCACCGTGTGGTATCCGGTTTAGTAGAATAGACCACCCGAGGTGTCGTAAAATACGACTGAGGTAAGTATCCGGTTTAGTAGAATAGACCACCCTCTTTCTTACCGAGGTGTCGTAAAATACGACTGAGGTAAGTTGACATCAGGCAGGCGGCCGGTCGTAAAAACGCAGCCAAATCATGTGATGGCATGCTGTGCCGACTCCACTTAAAGTGGGATGAGGGCAGGAAGATGAACTGGAAAATATATTTAATTTTTAAATGATTACATAAATACAAATATATTCGAAGAACTAATAGATTGTTTATAGAAAATGTAGGCCCTCGACAAGAATTGAACGTGCGACTAGTGGAGCTGAGAGCAGTCAATGCCACCTGCGCCTGAGCCAGTTAAAAATAAAGAAAAGTAGTCTATGGAATCTAACATTGTCATGCTTTACAAAGTTGAAGCTTTGTACTTTTAACATTAACACATTTAGGTGTTAATGTTAAAATGTAACTGTTGGTACAGTGACAACTGGCCTTACCTTACTTTTGCACCAAAGACTACATTGTATAGGTACAAGCTTTCTAAAGAAACAAGCCTCTATAGGGACGAAAATATGTGTCTTATCTGCCAGGATGTACTATTAATCAATCAAATAAATTTATTAATTTAAGCCAAAAGGATTGCCGTATATCTGCCTCGCATTTGATAGTTAGTTAAAATAAATATTATATAGTAGTAACAAATATCCTAATTCTATGCAAATGGCGTGTAAAGAATACATTTCTTCTAAGAGGGAGGCTGGAACACACACCCACTACCATTATTTTATAGTTAGTAATCTATGCCCACTACATTCCTAAGTCTTACGATCTTTGATGCATGGTATGTTATCTTAGAACTATAGGTCCTAATTCGTTTTTTAGCGACATCTAGGAGAGAACCTTTGAACTATGCAACAGTGTTTACATATTTTAATTAAAGAGTACAGTGTTAGCGTATTCATTATGTACACCAATGCACACTGTAATCTTTGCTTTGAAGTAAATATCATATAGACAACACATTGAATATGTTATATTTTTTTCATTGTGCCAATTACATCTGAGACAGTTTTGATATGAATTTAATTTAACATATTATTAATAAACTGTCCAGTTTAAAAAGTTCATTTTAATTTATGTGACTGTAGTTTAAAAAAACAACTTTGCAATCAGTACTTTTTATTTTTCTATGTATTGCAAAAACGAAACGACAATATAATACATATATTATCTGTATTCATACTGTCACAAATCCATGGCGGATTTCGCAATCTAACAAAACAATTAATTTAGTAATTAGAAACTGATATTTTATATTTATAACATAACAAAAATGTCCACAGTCTCGGACTGTTTCACTATTGGCAGTATAGTTGCTACACGGACATGTTATAACGAGGATATAGAAGGCGAAGTCCTCGCTTTCGACCCGCAAACTAAGATGTTGATTCTGAAATGTCCATCATCCAGTGGTAACCCAAAGCGCCACGATGTAAATATCGTAAATTTATCGCTAGTCAGCGACGTTCAGATCAAGAAAGAGGTTACCACTGTCCCGGAGCCGCCGCAATCATTGAATTTGCACAGGTTAAACACACGAGTTAGAAACTCTATAGAAAATAAACGGAGGCTGGTAAGTGATTTCTATTACATCAGAATCTGTGAACGTAATAAACGTGGACTAATTTTTAAACAGTTCTTTTTTAACAAGCTGTTCCTAATATGAAATTTATAAGGTTATATTTACAAATTAGCGATGTTCCATACGATTAGAATATCGATAATACAGTATGATATATCGATATTAGCCGTGTGGTATCCGGCTGAGTAGAATAGACTCACTATCATTTCTTACTGAGGTGTCGTAAGAGGTGACTAAGGTAAGTCGACCCGCTGTGTGCCATCCTGCTGAGTAGATTAGACCAACCTCATTTCTTACCGAGGTGTTGTAAAAGGCAACTAAGGTAAGTTGACCCACTGTGTGGTATCCGGTTGAGTAAAATAGACCACCCACTTTCTTACCGAGGAGTCGTAAAATACGACTAAGGTAAGTTGATGTCAGGCAGGCGATATATTTGATAACACCATTCTTTTGAAAAGTCTTTTGAAAAATCCTCTCTCCATTTCTATAGAGAAGGGTTGAAGTTAAGATCCCCCACACTTCAATGCAGATTGGTAGGTTACACATATCTCTAGAATTATTTACAGATATGCAGGTTGCCTTATGATATTTTCCTTCACCAGAAAGTGTGTGATAAATTACAATTATCAATTAGACATGTTATTTTATAAAAAAACTCATTGGTGCTTCCAACTTTGTGCTTCAAACTGGTGTCCTGGTAAGAGTTGCACGGTCTCACTGCTGGGCTACCGCAGCCAATTTTTGTATAGATTTAGATTTGTGAATTTGAATTACTATATAGTTATCTGTCTATCTAATTTCGGGGACGCCTGTTGGTGCAGGGCGGGTGGTCAGCTCCCATTCCGGACTATTCCACCCATTTCCCCATATTGGGACAAGGGTTTCACTGCTGTCCCGACAGTGTCACCTGCTCTAATCTACCCGTGGCTCTTACAAACCTGATAATATCCCTGAAGGAGATATTTGTCAGATCCTCAACTTCGATTTCATCCTTACCTAGTATCTCCCATCTTACCAGCGAGTACATAGAGCACTCAGCCATAAGGTGAAGACTCGTTTCTTCCTCTCCAGTCTTTGCGCATGCAGCATCTTCTGTTATATACTTACCTAAGTAAATGTATTCATTTTAAGTGATACATGTTAATTATTTTTTCAGGTGACAGCTCTATCTGCATGCTTAGATCCGGAAGGCCAAAGATTGTTTCTAGCGATCGCACGAGTCATAGAAGATGTCTCATGGGCTGGCCAAAGCATCAGAGTATACAATGAAGTTACTATCACACCACCTTATAAGGTATATTTCTAATATCATCATAATCGTTTATTATTCTCCTGCCCTTATCCTTTGTGGTGTTGGTATAACAAGTTTTAAACATGTTGCTGATTATATTTTTATGACTGGCCACCTTTTACAATATAACATTACCTTAGTCACCTTTTACGACATATATCCATTACCTTAGTTTCCTTTTACAATATAACATTACCTTAGTCACCTTTTACGACATATATCCATTACCTTAGTTTCCTTTTACAATATAACATTACCTTAGTCACCTTTTACGACATATATCCATTACCTTAGTTTCCTTTTACAATATAACATTACCTTAGTCACCTTCTACGACATATATCCATTACCTTAGTTTCCTTTTACAATATAACATTCGCTTAGTCACCTTTTACGATGTATATTCATTACCTTAGTCACCTTTTATGTTACCGTAGTGCCTTTTTATGACATACATCCATTAATTTAGTCGCAGTTTAACACATATATCTATTACCTTAGTCACATTTTACGACATATATCCATGCAGCTTATTATCTATGCTAATATTGAAATTCTTCAAACGCACTATAAGTACGTTGAGCGCCAAGTACACATTAAATTGGTTGTATTTCATAGAGAATTAAAAAAAGTACAAAAATAAGCCGTGGTAGCCCAGCGGTAACACCGTGCGCCTCGTTCGAGGAGGTCTAGGGTTCAAACCCCGGGCAGGCACCAATGAGTTTTCTAGTAAAACTTATGTGTCTAATTGATAATTGCAATTTATCACACGCTTTTCGGTGAAGGAAAACATCGTGAGGAAACCTGCATATCTCTAGAGAATTCTGGGGATATGTGTAACCTACCAATCCACATTGGAGCAGCGTGCTAGGTCTCAGCTCCAATCCTTCTCTCCAAAAACGGAGAGAAGAGGCCTATGCCCAGCAGTGGGATAGTAACAGGCAGTTACTACTACTACTACAAAAATAAATGTCAAAAATTTTAAGCAACGAAATTGATCACTCGATTTACAAATGGAGTTAATAGTTCTATACCTTTGCCAGGTGGAGAATGTGATCGGTGAACAGGGCTCCAAACCCTACAACTACATAAGGAAATTCGTGGAGAGGCATTGGAGAGATCATCGGGACCACTCAGCGGCGAACTCCTCCAGACACCAATGAGTATGACCTCCGCACCTCCTAATTCATTTAAGCGATATGAACTTTGCTATAGTTCTATCATGGTCGGTCAGATGTATATAATATCCACCATTTTTTAATTTAAACTATCGTGAGTGGTATTCATAATTAATGTATAGAAACCGGCTATACTGTTATTTTATCGGGTTAGTCCAACTAATTTCAAGACCATACGGATTTCTTATTCATGAGCGAATAAATGTAATAAGCATTAAGAATTTTATTTTTTAAAAAGAGCAACTGCTGAGTTTCTTGCTTGCTCTTCTCGGTAGGAACAGCTTTCCGAACCAGCAGTAGAGTTGACGATTCAAAAGCACGCGTTTACAAGTTTATTTGAATAAAGAATATTTTGAATTTGAATTTGATTTTGAGCTTTTTATGTGGCGGGAACTGCGTGTAGCAGCTCGCAGAGCGTGACTCGAGAGTGGTTAGAGCGGGGGGAGGGACGGAAACGGCGATGATCGCGCGTCTCCTATGCACTCCCCACAGGATGTGAAACTAGCTCATCTGATAAAATAACGTAGTATAGCCGGTTTCTATACATTAATATCCACCATGTCTCTAGTATGAACTACCAGCTAAGCACTAAATTAAAATGTACAGACAACCGATCACGTTTTAACTATAGCAAGTTTAGTCCCTTTATTGAATTAATCAAATATTTTGTATATATTTATATATACTTTGAGTGTTTATTATATTCGGATAAGCCATTTGTCTATATATAAATGAATCACTGTAATGTTTGTTTGTATAACTTTCAAATAACTGCATGTTTTTCAAAAACTGAAATCTAGTTAGATCGATTTATTATTTAGTACTTGTAATTTTGAAAATGATGTAAAAAATAAAAAATAAAAAAAAAAAATAGGGCAGGTGGGGCTCGATCCTAGGTATTTTCACCTCTCTAGACCGCCCGTTCCCCAAATGAACTACCATGACTTTACGTTTGACAGCGAAAAATAGTGATTGTATTCAACGTAAATTTCAAAAAAAAATTTTAGAGCCCGAAAACAGGGATAAAACGACATTTTTTAAAAAATAAAACTTATCTAGATCAATTTTTCTCCCCCAAAACCCCCTACATACTTTCAGGGAAATTCTTGGAGCCGTTTCCGAGATTCTAAAAATATATATATACAAACAAGATTAATTCATTTCAATATTCATTAAATATAGCTCTCTTTGAACCTGTACAAGACAGTAACGACATAATGTAAATAGTATTAAGAATTATATTTTTAAAAGAGCAACCGCCGAGTTTCTTGCTGGCTCTTCTCGGTAGGAACAGCTTTCCGAACCAGCGTTAGAGTTGACGATTCAAAAGCACTTGTTTACAAGTTTATTTGAATAAAGAATATTTTGAATTTGAATTTGAATATTAATGATAAAGAGAAATAGAAAAAAAATGGCTACTCCTAATCTATTAACGCTCGAAGGTAATATATAAAAATGCGTTTAGTAAACGTGTTGTGAATCACTATACTAGTATCAAAGATTCGCTGCTCGCGGTATAATAAAATGTGTAAACAGGACGCACTCTGTTGCGCTCTCTGTCGCACTTACGGCATAGTGACGGACAACTAAGTTGTCGATGTTTATATTAAAAAATAAAAAAAATGCCCAAAATAACATATTTAATCGCAAACATCCAAATGTCATTACTACATCGTTCCTACTAATATTATAAATGCGAAAGTTTGTATGGATGTATGTTTGTTACTCTTTCACGGCGAATCCACTAAAGCAATATAGATGAAATTTACAATTATTCCTTACACACCGTAATAACATAAGGCTTTAGAAATCCTGTTCAAATTCAATTTTCCATTAATGGCTTTTAGTAGTGCCTTGTTGGCACAAATTACTTTGCCAATGTCACGTAAGGTGAAGTACACTCAAAGGAAATTGTACGCCGAAACAAAGAAAAAAAACTAAAATTTTGATTATTTACAAATATTTACAAATCCTGTTAATTCTACAGTAATAGGATGACATTGAAAAGCGCCATCTATTATCAATCTATCACACAACAGTCCACGCAAACGAAGTTGCAGTAAAAGCTAGTATAACATAAAAACATGTATTTATTACCTTCAAAACATAATTATTCATTATTACTCTTGAAAACAAGCGCACTTATTAATAGCGTAATAATATATTTTAAATTACCAAATCAAATGAAATCAAAATAATTTTATACATATAAGCTCTTTCAAGCACTTTTGAATCGTCAATCAATATGATTAATGAAGCTACAACTGGTTCGGAATGTTGCTCTTACCGAGAACAACCAGAAAGAAACTCGGCGGTCAATCTTTTAAACATTTTCAATTTTACATTATTAAACCGCAGTCCTGTATGAAGCTGAAAGGATTTTCAAATCCACGCATTTTTATCATCCAAATAATCGTCAATTGTTGTTATTTGCTTTACGTATAAGTACATCTCTTATACTTAACTTGAACCTTTCTGTAGACTGGTCTAGTATGGATTGCGGAATATTGTAGAAGCGAATACTGAGACCATCGAATGAGTTCTTCATCCTTCTAGAAATCGATAAACATATCGATAAGTGACGCAACGCACGCGTCTTTCCCTAGCGTACAGATGTTTTATGGCGCCGTTGCAGCGAGTCTTTAATACTAGTATAACTGCAATCACGCTATGTGGTCAGAAAATCCGTTATTTAAACCCCATTCAAAACTATGGGTGTGACAAAATTTAGTTACAATAAAAAATAGTATTTCAAAGAACACATAAATTTACATTTGAAGGAAATTTATAATATACATTACAAGGTGTACAAATACTAAGTACATCATTTTGTTAAATCACGTAGGGTTTAGCCTGCGTTTGCAATGTATTTAATAAATGTAAATTTGGCATAATTATTCCTTATACACCGGGATAACATATAGGCTATACAGGAATCAGATGTCATTGAAAAGCGCCATCTATTATCAATATATCACACGAGAACAGTCCACGCGAAGTTGCGGGTAAAAACTAGTAAATTATATGTCTCGAACTGTATAGTATTCGATAATAGAAAAGGCGCAAAGATTATGTTATTAAGGTAAAAGATTATGTTATTCACGATTCTAGATTTATATATAATATATTATTCGTTCCCGTTCCCGTAATACGTTCCCGGCCATGTGTTGCTATGGTACTATCTGGTTTCGACTTTCCTTCGAAACAAAACTAGCATTGACAATAAAAAAGTGCTCCGATCTCCGCCAACCTTTACAAAAATCATTCGCTGGGTCATTCTAAAGATTGACTGAAAATTTCATTAAAATCGATTCAGACTTTAATATCTATAAATGACAGATAAACATTCATTATTATATATTAGGATTTCCTTCAAATTTAGATTTTTTTAATATAAACGATTATTTTTGTTTATAATTTGTGCTCTTTTCAAAAAGGGTGTTAATTTCTCTAATTACTTTCGCAAGCGTTTTTAAAAACGATAATGAATTATATTTTAACTTCAGTTTAAAATAAAATTATATTAACGATATAAATAAAATACATTGACTTATTATATAATGTAGAGAAAAACTGTGCTGATGAAATCATCATCATCATCTTCCTGCCCTTATCCCACTCTAAGTGGGGTCGGCACAACATATAACATGCTGTCACATGATTTGGCTGCGTTTCTACGACCGGCCGCCTGCCTGACGTCAACTTACCTCTGTCGTATTTTACGACACCTCGGTAAGAAAGAGGGTGGTCTATTCTACTCAGCCGGATACCACACGGCGGGTCGACTTACCTTAGTCGCCTCTTACGACACCTCGGTAAGAAATGAGGTTGGTACTATTCTATTCAGCCGGATACCACACGGCGGGTGTTGATGAAATCATATGAGCTATAAAACTGTATTTATTTGCGAAATACTGTTAGTAAGGTAACGGCCTGTTGTTATCCCACTGCTGGGCATAGGCCTCCTCTCTCTGTTTGTGTAGAGAAGGGTTGTAGCTAAGACCTACCACGCTGCTCCAATGATTGGTAGGTTACACATATCACCAGAACTAAATAGAGATTTGCAGGTTTCCTCACGATGTTTTCCTTCACCGAAAAGCGTGTGATAAATTGCAATTATTAATGACACACATAAGTTTTAACAGAAAAACATTACCAGAGGTTTGAACCTGTTACCACTTGAAAGGGTCGGACAGTCACTGCTGAGCTATCACAGCTTCAATTTATTGCTGTTTAAAGTAACGTCCTGTTACTATCCCACTACTGGGCATAAGCTGTCTTATAACATTTATGTTACATTTTTATATTATTTATTATTTCAAAAAATATTATGAAAACGGCTAAATTCACTGCCTTCACCATTTACTTGTTTACGCTGAGTACACGGTGAAAGTTATTAAAAGTCATGTATTACAAAATTGTTCCCCTCTAAAAGTTCTAAATAAAAGTCCGCGACAGCATATGTCTACCTTTTAAGGTTTACCCACTTTAACCATTTTTATGGTTATCAAAATACTATATTACGGTTATAATCTTTCCATGCGGGCGGAGCCGCTGGCGATTACTAGTATTATATAAAACACATGTTTATAGCTTTATGATTTTTATCAACAAGACGGGAATTATGTATTTGATAGCGTTTATTCTTTTTTAAACCACAAATCACCAAGTTAACTGCAAATAACTGATTCCTGAATTTTTAATTATATTTAATGTTTTTTTCCAAAAAGTAACGTTTATTTCAAAAGATTCCTTGTTTTTTTTTAGTTGTTGGCAACTCCGTGACTTTTGTTATACGTGGCAATGTTGCCAGCGTTCTAAAATGTTTATTTTTGACGTGGGCAACACTACCCGAAGTTACGTAAAGGAGTTTGTGATTTAGTGTACTATTTATATGATGTTGGATTAAGTAATTGAGAAAATATAAAAAAAATTGCAAAAGTTGTTTTGTGTTTTACTTACAACCTTTATATATTTCGCTTTGTATACAATTCAAAAAATCACATAGATACATTACAGAATAATTTAAATTTACCTTTAATGTTAACTTATATGTGTGCGTACAAACAGTATTTAATAAATAAGTTAAACATAATAACTTTTCGTTAATTAGTTCCGTCGTCTGGAGCCAATCCTGACATCAGGTCATGCTTATCATTAACATGCATTGTCATCGGGACTGTTCCGGGTGTCATCTCCCACTTTTTTTTAATTATTATCATACAAATAAAACACATTTTTATTTGGATATTATTTATTCAATATTAACTAACAATTAAAGCGACAATAACAGGTAATTACTCTAAAATCTACGCTGGCAACATTAAAAGTACAGACCGGTGAGTTGGTATTAGACACAGACAATAAATTTTATATTATTATGTCAATTTTTATTAAATATCTATATCACTACAATGATAAATAGTGGAAACTATATTTTTCAAGAATATTTAATATTGGAAAATACATGTAAGATTTAATACTACCTGAGCACTAATAGTTTTATATAAAATTTGACATGTTCAACATGTTTGACATGTTGTTATTAACTGTTGTGATTCGCGAATAAAGTACTAATAAAATTTTTATATAACAAATTATAGATATTTAAACTGATATATAATACTCAGGACGAAGAATATAAAATGGTTTTTAATAAAAACCATAGACAAAATCCACTTTAAAATATTGTCAGTTCTTAAAAAAATCTTGCATTAAAATGACAAAATTTTACCTATATCTTTTGGAATGTCATACATTAAAAAAACACCATAGTATTTTAAAAACCCTAAAACTATTCAAATATTAATATTATACTATATTAAATATATTAACGTTTCGCCGTGTGGTATCCGGCTGAATAGAATAGTACCACCCTCATTTCTTACCGAGGTGTCGTAAAAGGCGACTAAGGTAAGTTGACCCACCGTGTGGTATCCGGTTTGGTAGAATAGACCACCCTTTTCCTTACCGAGGTGTCGTTAAGTACGACAGAGGTAAGTTGACGTCAGGCAGGCGGCCGGTCGTAAAAACGCAGCCAAATCATATGACAACATGTTTGTAACATGTTGTGCCGACCCCACTTATAGTGGGATAAGGGCAGGAGGATGATGATTAAATATATTAACGTTATGAGTATATAACATAAAAAATTGTATAAATATACAAAATTTCAGTTATTACATAAAATAAATAACGAAATGATTGCAGGAATTTTTTTTAATAAATAAAAAAAACTATTGTATTAAATGATCTAGGTCACTGATAAGCAATTTGCACTAAACCGAGTTAAACTAAACGGCCATCTTGCAATTTTAATTTGTTTTTTGTATCATCGAATCAGATCAGAAGTGGGATATACGTTTAAACAATGACAACTTAGTCGCCAAATTCAGTGACATAGTTTCTGAAAACTAATCCGAACCATTTATTTTCAATGCTTAATTAATGATTACAACTCTAGAAAAAACATTAGCTATTTCTACCAGAAGTGGGATGGATATAGTTTTTTTTTTCAATGAAATAGTTCTTTCTTTACCAATTAAGTAACATAGTTACCTAACTTCTAACCACTACTTATTTAACCTTTGAATATAGTTGATTAAAGACTAAAGAAAATCTAATCAGAAATATATATTTCCACCAGAAGTGGGATGGATATGGCATTTCAATTAGTTTTTTGATGGCCGATTTTGAGAAACACTTACAGGGAAAGACTCAACTATTTCAAACCACTACGTTTTTTTTAAATTTTAATATATTTTTGATTCAAAACTACAATCTAATATCAGAAGTGGGATGGATATACTATTATTGAAATTTATTAGTTTTTTTGATATTCAAGGTTCATAGTTACTAGTAAAACCACTACTTATTTAACATTTGAATATTTACTTGATTAAACACTATGGAAAAACATTAGCAATCTCTACCAGAAGTGGGATTTTATATATTAAACAATTCAGTTGACCAATTTAGTAACGTAATTGCTCGGAAAGAGTCCGGTCATGCCGCGGAGTTCACCTGCAGAGAGAAAAAGATAGAGTTTAGATAAAAAAACATTTTATAGTTGATTTCATAAATAATTACAAACACGTACAAACACGTTTGTTTATACCTAAAGTAAGTTATTCTCCTGTCCTTATCACATTCTAAACGGGATCGGCACAACATGTTATGAACATGTTGTTATTATTTGGCTGGGTATTTTACGACCTTTGTCTGACGTCAACTGCCCTTAGTCGCCTTTTACGACACCTCGGTAAGAAATGAGGGTGATCTATTCTACTCAACAGGATACCACACGGCGGGTTAACTTACCTTAGTCGCCTTTTACGACACATCGGTACGAAAGAGGATGTTCTATTCTACTCAGCCGGATACAACACTGCGTATAAATTGCAATTATCAACACAATATCACAGCTCTTTGATTTTGTTATGGGGATGCCAATTAAAGCGGTGGTATATCTATACTAATATGTAAAGCTGAAGAGTTTGTTTGTTTGAACGCGCTAATCTCAGGAACTAATGGACCGATTTGAGAAATTATTTCAGTGTAAGATAGTCCGTTTATCGAGGAAGGCTACAGGCTATATAACAACACGCTAAGATGAATAGGAGAGGAGCAATAAAATACTAGTACGAAAACGGCACAATTTAAAGTTTAGTATTACAGTCTTTTGATAAACATATAAACGGTTAACCTTAAAAGCTAGACACATGCTGCCGCGGACTTTTATTTAAATCTTTTGGAGGGGAACAATTTTTTTATACATGATTTTTGAATAACTTTTACCCTTCACTTAGCATACGTAAGGAAAGCTTTAAATTTTGGCGTTTTCTTAATATTTTTTATTGCTGCTCCTCTCATATTCATCTTAGCGTGATGTTACAGTCTTCTAGTCTATAGCCTTCCTCGATAAATGGACTATCTTACACTGAAAGAATTTTTCAAGTCAGTCCAATAGTTCCTGGGATTAGCGCGTTCAAACAAACAAACAAACAAACTCTTCAGCTTTATATATTAGTATAGAAGATAAAATATGTATATTATTGTAAGATACATTTGTGTATATGGATAATATAGTAGGGTGCCTACGTGTTTTTAAAATAAATGGGTAAACACGTATATATGTGTGTTTGTGTGTTCTGCCACCCCCCCCCCCCCTTACCTTGCCACCAGGCGGGGTCCTGCGAGCGGTCAGTCACCGCTATAATATCATCCTTCTCAAAACTCAGCTCGTCCGCGTTCTGCGCCGTGTACGGGTACAGAGCTATGACCTGATGGGATAAACATACATACAACCAATAAGTAACTATAGATATTAGATACTCGCCAACTCTTTAACAAAAATATCACTATAACAGTGGCTGGTGTTTAAAAAATAAAAATCTAGCCATTATTTCTTCTTGTTTTGAGTGTCCAGATTTAGGCTTCCAGGTTTTAGGTCAAGGTTAGAATAATGTGTTAGGGTACGGTCATTGATATATAAAACTCTATAAAATCGTCTATAAAACGTTTTTATTAAAAAAAGTAAAATAATTACCGTAGCCAAAATACTGTACCAAATTAACAGATTTTTTAATGTAGGCTGCTGAGGTAACAATTAAAATTGATGTCATATGGTAGGTATCATTTGTATTTATTACTAGCAATCGCCAGCGGCTCCTCCCGCGTGGAATGATTAAAACCGTAATATAGTATTTTGATAACCATAGAAATGGTTAAAGTGGATTAACCTTAAAACCTAGACATATGCTGTCGCGGACTTTTATTTAGAACTTTTAGAGGGGAACAATTTTGTAATACATGATTTTTGAATAACTCTCACCGTTTACTTTTCACGCAAGGAAAGCTTTACATTTAGCCTTTTGCGTAATATATTTTATTGCTGCTCCTCTCCTATTCATCTTAGCGTGATGTTATATAGCCTATAGCCTTTAATGAATGGATTATCTTACACTGAAAGAAATTTCCAAATCGGTTCATTTCTTTCTGAGATTAGCGCGTACAAACAAACAAACTCTTCAGCTTTATTAATATAGATTCGAGGAAAGTTAATTTTTTCTGTCCAACAACAATCATAGAGCGTCCTCACCTTATCGATGACGGTTTCTGTAGGCACGGCGTCCATCTTGGACATGACTGGCGTCGTGCGACCGGACGTCCGGCCTGACGACTGAAGCACCTGAAAATAACGGCGGGAAATTAAAAGAAAAGAAAAGAAAGAAACTTTATTTGTGACCTGACACAGAGGATATTACTTACTACTATGCTATAATACATAATACATTTTAATTAAATGAGTAATAAATAATAATAAATATATGGGACACTTACACACACGGTCGTCCGTCCCCAAAGTAACTTAATACTTGTGTTATGGACAGACAACTGGTCAATATATAGTTCTAAAGAAAATATGCATTTGAATTACTATTAAAGTGACCTAATTCAAAATTAGGCCTAATTTAGTTATATATATGGCAGTCATTATTTCAATGCGATATATCATGCCACAGACTATTGAAAAACTAGTTTAGTTTAAACAAAATTATGGGTCTCTTTAACAATCACAAATTTTGTAGCAATACGCTACGCTTTTTTAACAATTTACCACACAACTTTTTAGAATTAAGTCACCTTTAAACAAGCGTGCGATATAGTGGGCTAACATAGGGCAGAAAATTGGTCAGTTAAAAATTCTCCTCTTCCCTTGCCTCCTTCTCACAAATTGCCATATCGGCAATTTGTGGGCGATCTGCGGCGTATGTTCTTTATGCACTTCTGATATTAGCGCACACTATATACAATAACACGATAATTATTAAATACATACTTAAATATAAATATACACCCAGACTTCGAAGACCAACAAATTCATTTATAGAAAATGTTGGCCCTCGGCGGGAATCGAACCCGCAACCCGAGGAGTTGAAGGCAGGGTCACTGCCCACTGTACCGGGCCAGTCAGTATTAAGTTACTTTGGGGACGGACATGTGAGTAAGCGTCCCATATATTTATTTATTTTGTAAGTAAGTAGCGGCCTGTTACTATCCCACTGCTGGGCATAGGCCTCTTCTCTCCGTTTTTGGAGAGAAGGATTGGAGCTAAGACCTACCACGCTGCTCCAATGCGGATTGGTAGGTTACACATATCTCCAGAATTCTCTGGAGAAATGCAGGTTTCCTCACGATGTTTTCCTTCACCGAAAAGCGTGTGATAAATTGCAATTAACAATTAGACACATAAGTTTTAATAGAAAAACTCATTGGTGTCTGCCCGGGTTCGAACCCATGATCGTCTCTAGAGATTCACACGGTCGCACCGCTAGGCCATCACAATTTATTTTGTATTAATGTAATTTATGTTGTATTTATTTTGTAGTTTCAATCTATTAACGCAATTGTTCTCAAACTTTTTTTTGTGACAGAACCTTTTGGGAAGCTAAATACTTGATGGAACCCTACAAGAAAACAATAGTTTTTAAAAGTGTATTCTTTATTAATAACCATAATAAAAGTGCAATGTAACAGTTACCAATTATTACTTAACCAATGGCAAGTACAGTAATAATAATTATTGTATGGGTATGGGTGAATGAAATAATGGTAAGTGTTAAAAATCTAACATCAGCTGTTGTAACACATGTTTATACAGATACAAATAAATAAATATATAAAAAAGCTCTGCGATTTCGCTTTGCGATTTTGGTCGTGGAGTCTATCTCCTGATGATGCTTCGGTTGCGGGGCGAAACGATTGAGTTTGTGATAGTGAACGTATGTAGTGCTTGTGTATCGTGGTGGCGGTGGTGGAGGTTTGTGCATGTGTTTTTTACGACTCCTGCATGTATCAGGTATGATAACCGATTGTCCACTTACATTTAGCATTATATATATTTTCTATTTTACTTCATCGCGGATTATAGCAAAATAATTTTATTATTACTTTTGTATTATGGATGTCCGCAAAGTAACGCCTAATTCTATAAATTAAATAAATATATCTAAACGAGGCCGCAAAGTCAAAACGTTCGACCATAGAGAGGTAATTTGATTTTTTTTTCTAAATTCTTGTGGAACCCCTACAGAGGTACACACTTTGAGTAACGCTGTATTAACGTATTCTCATACCTTTACATAGCTTGCAGGGAACCAGCCGCTCTGCCTGTTCCTACCCTTGGCCTGAAGCTCGCCCTCCCACCAGCCGCTGTCAGCCTTTTTGCGAACAATCAGTAGCTGACCCTTAACGAGCGACAGCTGTTCAGAACTGGGATATAAAAAAATATATAATTTTCAATTAAAGATAGTGCATTTCTTCCAGAAATGAATGTGGATGGATATGTGACTAGAGGGAGGTAATCCACCTGATCCCACTCTAAGTTAGGTCGGCCCAACATGTTATATACATGTTGTCTTATGATTCGGCTAAATATTTAACGATCGCCTGCCTGCCTGACGTCAATTTACCTTAGACGACCTTAGGATAAAGGGTGGTCTATTCTACTCAGCCGGATAACACACGGTAAAATTGTTATACTAAGTAATACTATAAATATTAATAAATAAAATATGAATAAATAAATATATGGGGCACTTACACACACGGTCGTCCGTCCCCGAAGTAAGTAACTTAATACTTGTGTTATGGACAGACAACTGGTGAATATATACTTATATATTTTTTAAATCCATACTTAAATACAAATATACACCCAGGCTCAAAGACCAACAAAATCATTTATAGAACATGTTGGGTCTCGGCGGGAATCGAACCCGCGACCCGCGGCGTTGAAGGTAGGGTCACTACCCACTACGCCAACGGGCCAGTCAAATTAATACTAATAAGGTTATTTTCTATATTTAAAAGTCTCAATCATCATCCTCCTGCCGTTATCCCACTCTAAGTGGGGTCGGCGCAACATGTTATAAACATGTTATTTAACGATCTGCCGTCTGCCAGACGTTAACTTACCCTGGTCGCCTTTTACTACACCTCAGTAACAAATGAGGGCGGTCTATACTACTCAGCCGGATACCACACGGCGGGTCAACTTACCTTAGTCGTATTTTACGACACCTCGGTAAGAAATTAGGGTGATGCATACTCAGCCGTTCAACTTACCTTAGTCGTATTTTACGACACCTCGGTAAGAAATTAGGGTGATGCATACTCAACCGTTCAACTTACCTTAGTCGTATTTTACGACACCTCGGTAAGAAATTAGGGTGATGCATACTCAGCCGTTCAACTTACCTTAGTCGTATTTTACGACACCTCGGTAAGAAATTAGGGTGATGCATACTCAACCGTTCAACTTACCTTAGTCGTATTTTAAGACACCTCGGTAAGAAATGAGAATAGTCTATTCTACTTAGCCGGATACCACACGGCGGGTCAACTTAACTTAGTCGTATTCTACGACACCTCGGTAAAAATGAGGGTGATGCATACTCAGCCGTTCAACTTACCTTAGTCGTATTTTAAGACACCTCGGTAAGAAATGAGGATGGTCTATTCTACTCAGCCGGATACCACACGGCGGGTCAACTTATCTTAGTCGTATTTTACGACACCTCGGTAAGAATTGAGCGTGGCCTATTTTACTTAGCCGGATACCGGTATATAAAAGTGACATCAAGTTGCTCAATGTATTTTCAAAATCTTGATTCAAGAGATCATATTAATACAACAAATTTGAAAATGTTTTATTTTCTACATTCCCAAATCTTATTTAGTTGCTAGTAATTTTTTTCAAATACTGGCTCGAAGGACCATATTAATGTGTAAAAAAAATAAGATTTTTATTTATTACAGTCCAGTTTTATCTAGTTACTTTGCACAATTTTTTTAATATTGGCTTCAAATACCAAAACGATGAAAAGAGAGTTATAAATCACTATTTTAAAGTCTTTTGTGGTTATTTGATGCATTTTAAATCCGGCTCGAAGGACCAAATTAGTATGGGTCATAAAATTATATTTTTCACAATATATCACTTAGTTGCTGTGTAGTTATCTAGAGATTTTTAAAATATAAGCTCTAAATACTAAAACGATGAAATAGAAAATAATAAATCACTATTTTTGTAGTCTTTTCTGGTTACTAGATGCGTTTTGAAATCCGGCTCGAAGGACCAAATTAGTATGGGACATAAAACTATAGTTTTCATATATTACCTGGTTGCTGTATAGTTAGCCAGGGCCTGAGCGACCTCGTGTTTGCGTCGGGAGGTTGCGGAGTCCCTGCCAGAGTCCCGTCTGGTTGAGGAGGCTGGGCGAGGTCCTCCGGCAGCACTGGCTGACTCGGTTATAGCAGCTACCTCCGACGATATAGGCGTAGAGGATTTTTGTTCCTGGACATATTTTATGGACTAGCTAAAAAGGTATATTTGTATTTAAGTATGTATTTAAAAATTATATAAGTATATATTCACCAGTTGTCTGTCCATAACACAAGTATTAAGTTACTTACATTGGGGACGGACGACCGTGTGTGTAAGTGTCCCACATATTTATTTATCATTTTCTTACCCTTGTCCCACTCTAAGTGGGGTCGGCACAATATGTCTTCTTCCATTCTCCTCTATCATTCGCCAAGTCTGGTGCCACTCCTTTAACCTGCATATCATTTTTCACACGTCCATCTTTTTTTCAGCCTCCCCCTAGCCATACATCCATCCAAATTCATTAAAACTCTTTTGATCACATGATTTTCATCCCTCCTCATTACATGACCATACCAACTTAGTCTCGCACTTCTCATCTTTTCTGTAATGGGCGCAAATTTCAGACTTCCCCTGATATACTCATTGCGTATTCTATCAAGTTTTGTCACACCACACATCCACCTTAACGTTCTCATCTCATTTGCATGCAAATTTCGTGATATATGGTGAAAAATATAGTTTTATGTCCCATATTAATTTGGGCCATCGAGCCGGATTTCAAAACGCATATAGTATCATTTTTCACACAATCCATCCGTCTTTTTTTCGGCCTTCCCCTAGCCATACATTCATCCACATTCATATTTAAAACTCTTTTGGTCACACGGTTTTCATCCCTCCTCATTACATGACCATACCAACTTAGTCTCGCACTTCTCATCTTTTCTGTAATGACGCAAATTTCAGACTTTTCCTAATATGCTCATTGCGTATTCTATCAACAATTTTTCACACCACACATCCACCTTAACATGGAATAAAATAGGAATATCCGGTCGAAAAGAATGCATACAACATTGTTCAGCAAGTCGTTGTGCGTGACAAGTGACGTCCACTCTTTACCAATGTCGGATTATGGCGGATGCGGACGTAATTTTTGTATATTTTTAATATATTATATCTTTTTAATATTTATTAAATTCGATTTGATAATATTCTTAAATTTAAAAGATACAAAAATGCTTTTGAGGAAATCAATCACATATAGACAGACAGCGTTTGTGGACTTTCTTTTATAATAAGTATAGATAGTTATTAAGAATTATTGATCCTGGAAAAATCCTCAAAGCCTCCCCTGCTCTTAAATGAAAAATTTCTTTTGAAAATCATCATCCTCCTGTCCTTATCCCACTCTAAGTGGGGTCGGCACAACATGTTACAAACATGCTGTCACATGATTTGGCTGCGTTTTTACGACCGGCGGCCTGCCTGACGTTAACTTACTTTAGTCGTATTTACGACACCTCGGTAAGAAATGAGGTTGGTCTATTCTATTCAGCCGGATACCACACGCTATTCAGCCGGATACCACACGGTGGGTCAATTTACCTTAGTCGCCTTTTACGACACCTCGGTAAGAAATGAGGTTGGTCTATTCTACTCAGCCGGATAACACACGGCGGGTCGACTTACCTTAGTCGCCTTTTACGACACCTCGGTAAGAAATGAGGTTGGTCTATTCTACTCAGCCGGATACCACACGGCGGATCAACTTACCTTAGTCGCCTTTTACGACACCTCGGTAAGAAATGAGGTTGGTCTATTCTACTCAGCCGGATACCACACGGCGGATCAACTTACCTTAGTCGCCTTTTACGACACCTCGGTAAGAAATGAGGTTGGTCTATTCTACTCAGCCGGATACCACACGGCGGATCAACTTACCTTAGTCGCCCTTTACGACACCTCGGTAAGAAATGGGGTTGGTCTATTCTACTCAGCCGGATACCACACGGCGGATCAACTTACCTTAGTCGCCCTTTACGACACCTCGGTAAGAAATGGGGTTGGTCTATTCTACTCAGCCGGATACCACACGGCGGATCAACTTACCTTAGTCGCCTTTTACGACACCTCGGTAAGAAATGAGGGTGGTACTGTTATATTACCTGGACAAGATCAGCGTGGTACGGCGGCGAGGCCGGGTAGGGCTCCGGTGTAGGCTGGGACTCCGGCATTGTAGTGTCTTGTTGTATCTAGCAAATTGAAAATACATTATAAAAAAAATAGTATGTATGTTTGTAATGTTCTCACACAAAAAATACTGGATCGATTACAAAAATTCTTTCACCATTGGAAAGCTGCATCATTACTGAGCAACATAGGCTATATTACATTTTCAAAGAAATAAAGTCCATTTTAAAAATGTAATAAGAGAGAATAAAATAGTCCGGATGAAACCGGATATTATTTTTATTTAATAAACTTATCCTGCCCTGAACTGAATCCGCTGAACCAATATTGATGAAATTTGTCACAATTATTCCTTATACACCGGAATAACATATAGGCTATAGAAATCCTGTTAATTCTGCAGGAATAGGATGACATTGAATAGCGCCATCTATTATCGACCTATCATACGACAATAGCCCACGCGAACGAAGTTGCAGTAAAATCTTTATATATATACACACACACACACACACACACATATATATATAATATATATATATATATATATATATATATATATATATATATATATATATATATATATATATATATATATATATATATATATATATATATATATATATATATGTTTGCCGTGGTATCCGGCTGAATAGAATAGTACCACCCTCTTTTCTTACCGAGGTGTCGTAAAAGGCGACTAAGGTAAGTTGACCCACCGTGTGGTATCCGGCTGAATAGAATAGTACCACCCTCTTTTCTTACCGAGGTGTCGTAAAAGGCGACTAAGGTAAGTCGACCCGCCGTGTGGTATCCGGCTGAATAGAATAGTACCACCCTCTTTTCTTACCGAGGTGTCGTAAAAGGCGACTAAGGTAAGTCGACCCGCCGTGTGGTATCCGGCTGAGTAGAATAGACCAACCTCATTTCTTACCGAGGTGTCGTAAAAGGCGACTAAGGTAAGTTGACCCACCGTGTGGTATCCGGTTTAGTAGAATAGACCACCCTCTTGCTTACCGAGGTGTCGTAAAATACGACTGAGGTAAGTTGACGTCAGGCAGGCGGCCGGTCGTAAAAACGCAGCCAAATCATTTGACAGCATGTTTATAACATGTTGTGCCGACCCCACTTAGAGTGGGATAAGGGCAGGATGATATATATATATATATATATATATATATATATATATATATATATATATATATATATATATATATATATATATATATATATATATATATATATATATGTGTGTGTATAAATATATAAATCGAGACTCGATCTACGAAAGGTATTTTCGGAAAATATTGGACCACGGCGGAAGATATTAGAAATGTTTATTAGAATTGACTTAAGATACAGTTGTAATAATAATAAAAAAAATGTTTAATTTGTCAAAAAAGACTGTTGTGTGGTATTAATGGATCTTACAAATGTTTATAGAATTTGTTATAAATTCAAATGAAATTCAAATAATTCTTTATTCAAATTGGCTTTAACAAGCACTTTCGAATCGTGATATTACAAGGAAGCTACGAATGGTTCGGAAAGGTGCTCTTGCCGAGAAGAACAAGATAGAAACTCGGCGGTCACTCTTTTCAAAATTGAGTATTACAATAATGGCTTAATTAATTAACAAATTAAAAATTTACAATACAATCTAGTGCGTAGCTGGTCGCAATTTAAAACCAAGCTTTCTTATCATGAACATAGTCCTCAACAGTATAAGAAGCTTTATAAATAAGTGTCTTTTTAATTGCTTTTTTGAACTTGAAAGGCCAAGTCCAACATAGATTGTGGAATTTTATTATAAAAATTTATACCGAAGCCCACAAACGATCTACGAACTTTCTGAAGCCGTATCGTGGGTATTATTAATTTATTTCAGTTCCTGGTTTGCCTATTACTAATAACACTTTTTTAATTTAAAATATGTAGATATTGTCTCACAAACACTATATTATAAATGTATTGCGAAGCTCCACTGAGAATAACTATTTCTTTAAATTTATCACGGAGCGAGTCACGCGGTTTCATATTATAAATCGCACGTACAGTTCGTTTAACTTTCTCGTCGTAACTCGTCGTATAACCGTGACTGCGGTTGCGGTTGCGGCTGCGATTGTACATAGAAATATATCTAAACAGATTATAACTGCGATTGTATACCTGCACAGGTTCAGGTTCGAACTGCGGTTGCGTTTGCGTTTGCGGCTGCGTTTGCGGCTGCGTTTGCGGTTGCGGTTGCGGAAACAAATCTTCCTGGGTTTCCGCCGGCGGTTCCCGAGCTTCCGGTATACTTGACATCACCTCACCACTAGTGGTGGTGTCCTTTGTGACGTAGTTTGATGGGAATATACCGGTTCTGGAATTTTTTATGACGTCATTAGTATTTGCCGTTATAGAAGATTAAGTTTAACTGGAAAACGTTTGCTATATAAATCATTGTTGCCCCTCTCCTATTCATCTTAGCGTGATGTTATAGAGCCTGTAGCCTTCCTCGATAAATGGACTATCTTACACTGAAATAATTTTTCAAATCGGTCCAGTTGTTCCTGAGATTAGCGCGTACAAACTCTTCAGCTTTATATATTGGTAAAAGCTTTATATATTAGTAAATAAGAGATAATTCAATTTATAGAATTGGTCGTTACTTTGCGGACTTCAGTAATACAAAAAGTGATAATCTACGCTACGTGTGGTATCCAGCTGAGCAGAATATACCACTCTCATTTCCTACCGAGGTGTCGTAAAAGGTGACTAAGGTAAGTCGACCTGCCATGTGGTATTCGATAGAGTAGAATAGACCACCCTCATTTCTTATCGACGTGTTGTAAAAAGCAACTAAGGTAAGTTGTCAGACAGGCAGGCGGCTGGTCGTAAAAACGCAGCCAAATCATGTGACAGCACCTTTATAACACCTGCCAACCCCACTTAGAGTGGGATAAGGGCAGGAGGATGTATGTATTTATTTTAGACAAGAGGAGGAAAGGAGAGTAAAGATGAGGGGAAGAGTGGAGGGAGAAGGGCAGAGAGGATAGGTAAGGAGAGGAACGCAGATATATGTGATAAATTGTTGAAAATTCAAATTAACAATATTCTTTATTCAAGTGAACTTATAAACAAGTGCTTTTGAATCGTCAACTCTACCGCTGGTTCGGAAAGCTGTTCTTACCGAGAAGAGCCAGCAAGAAACTCGGCGGTTGCTCTTTTAAATATATAATTCTTATAACTGTGTAGTTACATGAAATCCTTACTATCACTGCTGAAGCTGTGATGGCCCAGCGGTAACACCGTGCGACTCTTTCGAGGAGGTAACGGGTTTATACCCGGGCAGACACCAATGAGTTTTTACTGTTAAAACTTATGTGTCTAATTGATAATTGCAATTTATCACACGCTTTTCGGTGAAGGATAACATCGTGAGGAAACCTGCATATCTCTATATAGTTCTGGGGATATGTGTAACCTACCAATCATTGGAGCAGCGTGGTAGGTCTTAGCTCAAACCCTTCTCTCCACAAACGGAGAGAAGAGGCCTATTCGCAGCAGTGGGAGAGTGACAGACCGCTACTTATTTATTTATTTATCATCATCATCTTCCTGCCCTTATCCCACTCTAAGTGGGGTCGGCACAACATGTTATAAACATGCTGTCACATGATTTGGCTGCGTTTTTACGACCGGCCGCCTGCCTGACGTCAACTTACCTCTGTCGTATTTCACGACACCTCGGTAAGAAAGAGGGTGGTCTATTTTACTAAACCGGATACCACACGGTGGGTCAATTTACCTTAGTCGCCTTTTACGACACCTCGGTAAGAAATGAGGTTGGTCTATTCTACTCAGCCGGATACCACGCGGCATAATTGTAATACTAAGTTAATTTATTATCTCACCGGATCCCAATCCTGCCGGTCCACCAGTCTCCATCCCTCCTCATCACCTCGATCCTTTCACCAGCTTCGAAGGTCAGGTCCCCAGGTTCCGTCGACACGTAGGGGTAGGCCGCTATGTAGAAGTCGCCGCCTTCTGTAGGGGTAGATGGAATAATAAAATAGAAAGTCAAGTAACGGCTTTTACTATCCCACTTCTGAACATAACTTGCCCGTTTTTGTAGAAGCCACTATTTAAAAAAAAACAAATCCATGATGCATCGCATTTACTGTGGGTTTTAATAGTGGGTATATGGCAAAAGTAAAATAAATGGTTTGAACTACTATAAGAAATGTGTTAATTTTGTTCTCATCACTTCATAGTATAAAACAAAGTCCCCATGTCCCTATATCCCTATGCTTGCTTAAATCTTTAAAACTACACAACAGATTTTGATGCGATTTTTTTTAATAGATAGAGTGTTGAAGAGGAAGGTTTATATGTATAATAACATTCAACACGGAGTAGAGAAATACTGTAATTTTTGATGTTTCTGTAAATAATTACATTTTTTTCCGCTTACATTGCAAACGCAGGCTGAACCTTACGAGATTTATCAAAATAATGTACTAAGTATTTGTACACCTTGAAAAGGTCTACAGAAAACTTGGTGGTATATGTATATCTCTTATGGATAACCTACAATAGCATCTTTTGTCATTTTCTTTTTACGAAAATTAATGCCTTATTTTCAAAGCAATATCAAACAATACAGCATTAATTCTTATTCAATTAAGTACCTTAAATACATTGTTGATTTAATATAGATCGATGTAATTTAAATGAACATTTTCGAAGATATTACAGATTTAAAATCCAGGGGCACAGCGATTGTGGCAGCGCGCCGCGTGCCTATACATAGCGCTTCGGAGGCCACGCTTCGCCCCATAGTCCATACCACTTCAAATTTAGCAGCGATTGGACGCGTTTGTTTTTTACATGGCCAACTATATGTCGCCCTTTCAAGAGTAACCTCTAAAGAAAACATGTGTGTATTGTCGTCTAATGTTAAGAAAGCTATGAAATTGTATATAAATACATTCTGTAATCAATTTTAAAAATAAAATGTAAATAAGTAATAATGTACTATATGAATTTAGATATTCCAAAGACAGCAAGAAATCTTCATGGTATAGGGAGAGGGGAATTGTTTTACTCCAAATTTAACGCGTGCGGGCAGTAGTGACGAATCAAAACTACTGGATTGATTTTAATCATTTTTTTCACTGAGTGACATAGGCTATATATTTTATACCCGTGCGAAGCCAGGGCGGACCGCTAGTTTTTTTTATAAATCCTACAAATATATGTATTATTGAAATATAGTGATGCTTTTGGTATCACAAACATATTTGTTACACTAGGTTATTCCGGACTCACCAACTGCAGGCATTGCTCCGCCTAAATCGTTAGTTACTTCCGCCTCTGGAACCTCGGCTATGCCTGAAAAAAACCATGGACAACAAGTGATCGACCATAGACAAAAGGCATAGACAACCGTGACGAAATCGTTTTTGAAATTAGATTAAAATGTATAGCTTTGAAGTCATCTAACAACGCATGAAAAAACAAATAAAAAATGGTAAAATAAAAAATAAAGAGAGTATTTAATATAATCTTTTTTTTTAAATCGATATATAATATTAAGAAAATCGATTATTTAAATCTATACTTGTTATAAAACAAAGTCCCTAAAAGCGATCGATTTTCTCAAAATCTACTGAACCGATTTTTGTACAGTTTTTAATAAAAGGTAGTGCAATTGTAAAGGATCAATTTTAATCGTGCAAGAAGGTTTTAATTAATAGTATAATGCGGTTTTATGTAAAATGTATATTAAGTCACACAGTTGAAAAAAACGCCTGCCGAGAGCTTTAGTCGCGTGCTTCGCGTAAACAAACAGATACACTAAAGTAATGTACTAGAGAATTGTAGATCTACAAAAACACTACGAAAATCTCCGAGATAGCATGTCTCTATCTCTTATGATTCACTTATAACAACTACTTTTGTGTCTTTTGTGATACATTGATTTCCAAGCGCTTGAGAAGTTCGCTTGAGCAGTTTCCTCGTCTGGAGCCAATCCTGTCATCAGGTCATGCTTATCATAAACATGCATTGGCATTGGGAATGGAGCAATATGAACAATTTTATGACCCTACTGTTAACCGTTGAGTTCCCTCGTCTGGAGCCAATCCTGTCATCAGGTCATGCTTATCATAAACATGCATTGGCATTGGGAATGGAGCAATATGAACAATTTTATGACCCTACTGTTAACCGTTGAGTTCCCTCGTCTGGAGCCAATCCTGTCATCAGGTCATGCTTATCATAAACATGCATTGGCATTGGGAATGGAGCAATATGAACAATTTTATGACCCTACTGTTAACCGTTGAGTTCCCTCGTCTGGAGCCAATCCTGTCATCAGGTCATGCTTATCATAAACATGCATTGGCATTGGGAATGGAGCAATATGAACAATTTTATGACCCTACTGTTAACCGTTGAGTTCCCTCGTCTGGAGCCAATCCTGTCATCAGGTCATGCTTATCATAAACATGCATTGGCATTGGGAATGGAGCAATATGAACAATTTTATGACCCTACTGTTAACCGTTGAGTTCCCTCGTCTGGAGCCAATCCTGTCATCAGGTCATGCTTATCATAAACATGCATTGGCATTGGGAATGGAGCAATATGAACAATTTTATGACCCTACTGTTAACCGTTGAGTTCCCTCGTCTGGAGCCAATCCTGTCATCAGGTCATGCTTATCATAAACATGCATTGGCATTGGGAATGGAGCAATATGAACAATTTTATGACCCTACTGTTAACCGTTGAGTTCCCTCGTCTGGAGCCAATCCTGTCATCAGGTCATGCTTATCATAAACATGCATTGACATTGGGAATGGAGCAATATGAACAATTTTATGACCCTACTGTTAACCGTTGAGCAGTTCCCTCGTCTGGAGCCAATCCTGTCATCAGGTCATGCTTATCATAAACATGCATTGTCATCGGGACTGGACCAGTATGTATTTCATATCAATCGGACACCGGGAAGTGGGGCTTTAACTTGCAAGATTCCACCTTCACATACATACATTGAATAAAAGCTTTTAATAGTTACGAAAGCCTTACCTTCCAGTTGCGTCTTCATCTCGAGCGGTTCAATCACTTCCGCGTAAGCTTGAATAGCATTTATATCCTCGACATAGGACTCAGGGAACCATCCCGATTGACCTGATGGGATAAATTTGTCATCATTCTGCTGCCCCTATCCCACTCTATTATCTCGTATTATAGGTGAAAGACAGTGGTAGATATTGTATTACTATTAAAGTGACCGAATTCAAAAAAGTTGTTTTGTAATCAATTGTAAATCTTTTTTATTTAAATGATTTAAGGATGATTCACGCTACACCGTGCCGCGACCGGGCCGTGCCCCGTCCGGGGCACGGTCGAACATTATGGTATACTTTTGGTATGAAGTGATTCATGCCTAACCGTGCCCCGGCCGTGTCCCGGCCGTGCACGGCCGGGGCACGGCGTTGAAATGTCGGTGGGTATTGTTTCCCGGCTCCGGCACGGTTCGGCCCCGACACGTTGTAACATAAACACATGCGCCCGGGCGCCCGCAGAGCAGTCAACGTCAAATCTTGGTGAGTTTAGCAGCTTAACAGTAAAATGGATAATGCAAATTGTTTAGAATGTGTGTAATTTGCTCTGTGATTTACGACATGAGCCATCCTAAGTATTTAGATAACAAATAAAATAATTTCCAATACTTCATCATCGATGGCAATTGCAATAGCTGCTAATTCAAATTGTGTAACAGCATATTTATTTAGGCGTCAAGTCTATCGATAGATGAAATCACTTGCTGACAAAAACTACTTAACACAGATATAAGTCGTGCAAATAATAAACCCAAACAGCCCGGTGTAACATGAATGACTGCCACGGCCGGCGCACGGCGGCCGTGCTCCGGCCGTGGCACGACCCGGTCGCGACACGGTGTAGCGTGAATCATCCTTTAATCCTGTATGTATATATATGTATATATGTTTATTTTCAGAATCTCGGAAAAGCTTTCAACGATTTTCCTGAAATTCAGCATGTGGGGGTTTTGGTGGAGGAAAATCGATGGCTAGGTTTTTATGTATTAAAAAATTAATTATATCCCTGTTTTTGATCATTAATACAAAAATTTACATTGAACATAAAACACTATTTTTGCTGAAAAATGTCATACACTGTAACACATAGCACACCACTCACCCACTGTGACACTAAATTCAATGTCAAATTACGTTTTATAATTAACAATATACCTCTGGCGGTGCCCCAACGCCATCCCGGTTCGGCATCACCGCGAGGGGCGGTTGCTTCGCTCACCTACACGAGAAAGCGTATTATAACTATAGAGAATTATACGTAGCGTGAAGGAACCATAGGAGTTGAGAGGGAGAGAGATAAGAAATAAATGGAGAGAACGAAAAAGATATAGAGGACAGAGATATATACATAAAGGAAGAAGAGGCTGAGAGGCAGGTAGGCTGAAAGAGAGGTAAAAAGGGTAAGGGGTGGAAAGAGGCATGAAAGAATGTATAAATCCGACATCCCGCGTAGCGCCTCGCTTCGTTAGTTCCCGACATCCCACGAAGACGCACGGAGCGCCTCGCTTCGTTAGTTCCCGACATCCCACGAAGACGCACGGAGCGCCTCGCTTCGTTAGTTCCCGACATCCCACGAAGACGCACGGAGCGCCTCGCTTCGTTAGTTCCCGACATCCCACGAGACGCACGGAGCGCCTCGCTACGTCATTTACCGACATCCCACGAAGACGCACGGAGAGCCACGCTACGTCATTTACCGACATCCCTCGAAGACGCACGGAGAGCCTCGCTACGTCATTTACCGACATCCCACGAACACGCACGGAGAGCCTCGCTACGTCATTTACCGACATCCCACGAACACGCACGGAGAGCCTCGCTACGTCATTTACCGACATCCCACGAAGACGCACGGAGAGCCTCGCTACGTCATTTACCGACATCCCACGAAGACGCACGGAGAGCCTCGCTACGTCATTTACCGACATCCCACGAAGACGCACGGAGAGCCTCGCTACGTCATTTACCGACATCCCACGAAGACGCACGGAGAGCCTCGCTACGTCATTTACCGACATCCCAAGAAGACGCACGGAGAGCCTCGCTACGTCATTTACCGACATCCCACGAAGACGCACGGAGAGCCACGCTACGTCATTTACCGACATCCCACGAAGACGCACGGAGAGCCTCGCTACGTCATTTACCGACATCCCACGAAGACGCACGGAGAGCCTCGCTACGTCATTTACCGACATCCCACGAAGACGCACGGAGAGCCTCGCTACGTCATTTACCGATATCCCACGAACACGCACGGAGAGCCTCGCTACGTCATTTACCGACATCCCACGAAGACGCACGGAGAGCCTCGCTACGTCATTTACCGACATCCCACGAACACGCACGGAGAGCCTCGCTACGTCATTTACCGACATCCCACGAACACGCACGGAGAGCCTCGCTACGTCATTTACCGACATCCCACGAAGACGCACGGAGAGCCTCGCTACGTCATTTACCGACATCCCACGAAGACGCACGGAGAGCCTCGCTACGTCATTTACCGACGTTTCACACAAAAACTACTTGTATATTCAAAATTTCAATTTCGGGAAAACTTTTGATACACAATTTCCACACGGGCCAAAAACAATAAAATAGGTAAAGGTTAAAAGAGAAAGAGATAGGCACATAAGGTGAGGAACTGGACAATGTGGAGTCAAATTTCTATTGTTAAATATGTCAATAATCACCAAATCCCCTGGCTGCAAGCTGAGCTCATCCGCAGTTCTGGCGGTGAATTCGTAAACGCAGCGCCATTTCGGTGTCGTAGTGGTGGTATTGGACACCACTTCGGTGGCTGAAATAATTATATGGGACTATTACACACGGTCGTCCGTCCATAAAGTAAATTAATACAATTATGTATGACAAACAAGCGGTAAATATATACATATTACAATAATAATAAAATTATTTAGCTATAATCACGAGATATACTCCACGACCATGTCTATGTCCTGATGATGCCTCGGTTGCGGGAACGATTGTTGAGTTTGTGATAGTGATCGTATACAGTGCTTGTGTATTGTGGTGGCGGTGGTTGAGGTTTGTGCATGTGTTTTTACGAATCCTGCATGTATCAGGTATGATAACCGATTGTCCACTCTACATTTAGCAAAATAATTTTATTATTACTATCGTATTATGGATCTCCGCAAAGTAAGGCCTAATTCTATAAATATTGTTAAAGAAGGTCCAAAAGTGAGAATTAATGAAACCATAAACTATAATTCAACTTGTATTCCCGCACTCGTAAATAGCATATCACACAATATGGCTTCTTTATGCTATTGCCATCGAAACATCTATTTGTTGTTACGCATTACGCCGAGCACGCTATCGGCTGTGTTCGTAGGACGCTCGGTGACACGGAACTCTATAATTTTATTGCCGTTACGGAAAGTTCGTCATCCATCAGTTGCACTTGTAATACACACGATAGCAGCGAAGTTTTATATTACCCGTTTAAACTAATAATAAAGTTAATACATGTCAAATTAACAATTTTTTCGAGGTCTTGCGAGTTAAATTTAACCCACTTCCCTTTGTCCGATTGAGTTGAAATTTTACATAATGGTCCGATGACAATGCATGTTTATGACAAGCATGATCTAGTGTCAGTATTGGCTTCAGGCGAGGGTACTCCTTCGGTTAACATTAGGGACATAATTCGACCATAGTCATTTTAGCTTCGCGACATATCAAGCTATGTCGGTGACTCTGGTTCTTCTACGGATCTCCTCATTTAGTTGAGATATTCCAAGCATAGCTCCATCTACCGCTAAGTGACTCTGAGATCTATGTTATAAACGTCTATGGGGGTAATACACTTATTAGACCCTTATTAGTTGGTTGGTAGACCCACTGGTCTACCACCGCTGCGTTTTGTGGGGTCACCATTCCAACACGTTAAGACCCCAACGCCCAGATGTTCTACGCACTATGCGCCCCATATTTCAGCTTCGCTACACGCTGAGCTATGTCGGTGACTCTGGTTCTTCTACGGATCTCCTCATTTAGTTGAGATAGTCCAAGCATAGCTCCATCTACCGCTAAGTGACTCTGAGCCTTCTTATAAGGCCCATAGTCAGTCAGCTGTAAGTTCCAATTGCACCAAATTAATCACCCAAATTATCCCAATGTGATTGGGACTTGCCCCTACTAGTGGGACAATAATAAGGCACTACGTTTTTTACACTCACCGTTAGTCGCCGGCGCGTCGCCCCAAGCACTTTGGGCGGCTGGTTCCGCCCACGCCTCCTCAGAAGGACCCCAATCAGCTTCTAAATAAAATATAAGGTACTAGTAATATTCCGCGGTTTCACCCGCGTACATACCCATCTCTTGGCAGTGGAAAGTCTACTAAGTCAGACTATTGATTTATTTTTGTTAAATATATCATCATTAATTTCCGCAGCGCATGCGATAACTAATTTTTTACACCTTATTACATTTTTAATACGGATCCCTATTTTTTAATGTAATATAGCCTATGTTGCTCAGTATAGATGCAGCTTTCCAATGGTGAAAGAATTTTTGAAATCGGTCCAGTAGTTTTTGTGTCAAAACATTAAAAAAAAAATACATACACATTTTTCCTCTTTATAATATTACTATAGATAAATATATAAGAGAGGAACAGCAATAAAAAATGTTGCGAAAACAGAAAAATTTCAAGCTTTCCTTGCGTGCGCTAAGTAATCGGTGATAGTTATTCAAAAATCATGTATTACACAATTGTTCCCCTCTGAAAGTTCTAAATAAAAGTGCGCGGCAGCATATGTCTAGCTTTTAAGGTTTTAAGGTTAACCCACTTTAACCATTTTTATGGTTATCCAACTATAATACGGTTTTAATCTTTGCACTTGGGCAGAACCGCTGGCGATTGCTAGTCTAATCATAAAAGGTGTCACTCACCAGCTCCCCAAGCGCTATCAGCCGGTGCGGTACTCCTGTTCCTCACAAACTCGTCCCTCCTCTGCTCGTATAGCTTCCATACAGCTTCACACTTCTCTCCCAGCTGAGTGACAGTCGCTGAGAGTTCCGACAGCTGAGACTTGTTGGTCTCGAGATCAGACTTCTTGCTCTCGACTAAAGCCTTCGCTGCGTCCACCTGGATATAGAGCAATATTGATAAGCTTATGAGGAAGAGAGTAGAGGAGAAAAAGGGAGATAAGTTAATGAGGGAAAAGAGATCTATACTAATATATAAAGCTGAAGAGTTTGTTTGATTGTTTGAACGCGCTAAGCTACTAACTACTGGACCGATTTGAAAAATCCTTTGAGTGTAAGATAGTCTATTAATCAAGAAAGGCTATAGACTATATAACATCAAGCTAACATGAATAGGAGAGGAACAGTAAAATTTGAAGCTTTCCTTGTGTGCGCTGAGTAAACGGTGAAAGTTATTCAAAAATCATGTATTACAGAACTTTCCCGCGCTAATAATTTTAAATAAAAGTCCGCGACAGTATATGTCTACCTTTTAAGGTTAACCCACTTTAATCATTTTTATGGTTATCAAAATACTATATTACGGTTTTAATCTTTCCAAGCGGGCAGAGCTGTTGGCGATTGCTTATAATAAATAAATGCTTTCCACCTTGCAAAAGTACGTAAGTCGTTTGTGGATTTGGGTAAAAGATTCTATAATAACATTTCGCAATCAATTTAAGCTTTGCCATTACAGCAGTTTAAAAACACTGTTAAAGAGAGGCTGATACAGAAAGCCTACTATACTGTTGAGGATTACTAAGATGATAAGAAACCATGGACGTAGCTATTCTTTAACTGTACAAGACAATAATAATTAAATGTAAGTAGTAATGAGAATTATATTTTTAAAAGAGCAACCGCCGAGTTTCTATTAGGCTCTTCTCAGTAGGAACAGCTTTCCGAACCAGAGTTGACCATTCAAAAGCGCTTGTTTACAAGTTTATTGGAATAAAGAATATTTTGATCTATGGACTATCTATCTATCTTATACTCAAAGATTTTCCAAATCGGTCCAGTAGTTCCTGAGATTAGCGCGTTCGTTTGAACGAAACAAATAAACTCTTCAGCTTTATATATTAGTATAGATAAAGGGAGAGTAAATTAAGCGAGAAGCGAGGGAAAATGGAGAGAGGAGGGAAAGGAAGAACAGAGAGGAAAAAATGGAAAGAGAAAAGAAGAAGAGAAGGTCGGAAAAAGAGGAGAAATGGAAAGAGAAAAGAAGAGAAGGTCTGGAAAAGGAGGAGAAAATGGAAAGAGAAAAGAAGAAGAGAAGGTCGGAAAAAGAGGAGAAATGGAAGGAGAAAAGAAGAGAAGGTCCGGAAAAGGAGGAGAAAATGGAAAGAGAAAAGAAGAAGAGAAGGTCGGAAAAAGAAGAGAAAATGGGAGGAGAAGCGCCATTTGAATTACTCGTAACTGTGATTTGTGGCCATAAATAACGATAAAAAAGACCAACTATACTTTGAAAATCTAACTTAGCCGTGTGGCATCTGGCTTAGAAGAATAATACCACCTTCATTTCTTACCGAGGTGTCGTAAAATACGACTAAGGTAAGTCTACCCGCCGTGTTGTATCCGGTTTAGTAAAATAGACCACCCTCCTTACCGAGGTGTCGTAAAATACGACTAAGGTAAGTTTACGTCAGGCAGGCCGGTCGTAAAAACGCAGCCAAATCATGTGACAGCATTATAACATGCTGTGCCACCCCGCTTAAGATTGGGATAAGGGCAGGAGGATGATGACAAAAATACTAATTTAAAAAAAATTAAACTACTCACTTTATCCCTTAATTGTTTCAATGTCACCTCCATCATACTCAGTTTCCCGTCTTCGCCCGCACCTTCCGATGCCTTTGCCTATAACGGAAATAATCGTTTAAATTCAAATTCAAATTCAAAATATTCTTTATTCAAGTGGACTGTTTACAGTACTTTTGATGAGAAGTGCGAGACTAAGTTGGTATGGTCATGTAATGAGGAGGGATGAAAACCATGTGACCAAAAGAGTTTTAAATATGAACGTGGATGGATGTATGGCTAGGGGAAGGCCGAAAAAAAGATCCCTTTGGACCCTCGCAGACACCAATGCCGATAGGAAACTGGACCTAAAGGAGTTCTCCATCGCATGCAAGGTAAAATATATTGTCACACACTGGTTTTTTAAATAATTTATTGAAGTAGGCCGAAAAAATGATAGATGGATTATGAGAAAAATGGTATGCATATTAAAGGAGTGGCACCAGAGTTGACGAATGAGGAGAATGGAAGAAGACATTGTGCCGACCCCACTTAGAGTGGGATAAAAGTAGGAGAATGATGAATGATGATGTTTACAGTACTTTTGAATCGTCAAATGTTTTAAAGAAGCTACCAATGATTCGGAAGTTTGCTCCTACCGAGAAGAATCAGCAAGAAACTCGGCGGATAATAAAAAAAAACAATTCGTTGTTTCTTCGAGTCTTGTCACCAACTGGTGGTAATAAGTGGTACCAACGATACGACATTAAATTCAAATTACAAAAGTAATAATAAAATTATTTTGCTATAATCCGCGATGAAGTAAAATAGAAAATATATATAATGCTAAATGTAGAGTGGACAATCGGTTATCATACCAAAATCGCAAAGCAAAAGCGATTTTGGTCGTGGAGTCTATCTCCTGATGATGCTTCGGTTGCGGGGCGAAACGATTGTTGAGTTTGTGATAGTGAACGAATATAGTGCTTGTGTATCGTGGTGGCGGTGGTGGAGGTTTGTGCATGTGTTTTTTACGAATCCTACATGTATCAGGTATGATAACCGATTGTCCACTCTACATTTAGCATTATATATATTTTCTATTTTACTTCATCGCGGATTATAGAAAAATATTTTTTTTATTACTTTTGTATTATGGATCTCCGCAAAGTAATTGCGCCTAATTCTATAAATTATTCAAATTACAATTCAAATCTTTCTTACTTTTGCATCCAACTCCGCCTTCTCCTTGTTGAGAGCTATTTGCTTAGCATTTAACTCCTTCACTCTCGCTTTTAGCTGCTGCATCTCTGACATACTCGCGTCCCGGTCCGACCTTCGAGAATAATTAATGATAAATATGATACCTAAAAAAGTAAGTAACAGCCTGTTACTATCCAACTGTTGGGCAAAAGCCTCCTCTCTCCATTTTTGGAGAGAAGCTGTGGAGATATTCCGCATATTAGAAAATTCCGCAATCAATCAGCATTGCCATTACAGCAGTTTAAAAACACTGTTAAAAAGAGGCTGATACAATATTAATAAAAACCAAACTGTTTAAATATTGGAAAGATTTTTTAAATGTCAAATGTTAGCGCCAAGGCGCAAACATCAGTTGCGCATGCGTGTTGCGTCGCCGCGGACTCGTTCATTGAAACCTTTCGTTTTAAGGTAGAGGTTGGATGTGGATGTGCGGCGTAACGAGGCTCGATAAAATTCGCAATGAGTACGTGCGAGGTAGCCTCGGTGTGCGCGATATCGCCGACAAGATGCAGGAGAGTAGGCTGCGATGGTATGGACACGTCAAGAGAAAGCCACCTGAGTACGTCGGAAATTTGGCACTACAGCTTTCCATCCCAGGTCCAAGGCCAGTTGGAAGACCCAAGACAAGGTGGAAAGAAGTAGTGCTAAAAGATAAGAGTGTATGCAAAGTTACCGACGACGATGTCCATGACCGAGCGAAGTGGAGAAGATTAATAAGGAAGGCTGACCCCACCACCATGTGGGATACATAGCCGGAGAGAGAGAGAGAGAGAGAGTTTTAAGGTAGAGGTTCAACCTCCTCGGTCCAGCTAGAGGTTGTATAGGTGTATCGTTATCATTAAAAAGTTATATTATGATACAGGTGTCCATACAAGACCTGTATCGTAATAAAACTTTTTAATTTTTTATTTTTGCCCTGTACGTAATGTTTGTCATAAGAATTTGGTTTACGTTTTATAATCTTTCTATTATAGTATCAATGTAGATAAAAGAAATTATTTAATTATCTATTTTTATTAATAATTATTATAGTACAGACTAGCGGCCTGCCCCTGCTTCGCACGGGTATAAAATATATATCCCATGTCAGTCAGTGTAAAAAAAAATGATTACAATCGATCCAGTAGTTTTGATTTATTCATTACTGCCCGTGGCCCGCAAGCGTTAAATTTGGAGAAAAACAATGCATTTAAGGTACTTAATTGGATAAGGATTAATGCTGTATTGCATAGAAATTGCTTTGAACATAAGGCATTATTTTTCGTAAAAAGTAAATGACAAAAAATGCTATTGTGGGTTATCCATAAGAGATAGACATATACCATCGCGGACTTTTCTGTAGACCTTTTCAAGGTGTACAAATACTTGGTACATCATTTTGATTAATCTCGTAGGGTTTAGCCTGCGTTTGCAATGTAAGCGGAAAAAAATGTAATTATTTACAGAAACCTCAAAAATTACAGTATTTCTCTACTCCGTATTGAATGTTATTATACTTACAAACCTTCCTCTGGAATCACTCTATCTATTAAAAAAAAACGCATCAAAATCTGTTGCGTAGTTTTAAAGTTTAATGCATACATAGGGATATATGGACAAAGAATGCGACTTTGTTTTATAATATGTAGTGATAAGGCAAGACTCACATCTCAACCAGCACATTACAAATGGATTTCTCACCTCATAGCATCTATGGTGCATTTGGCGGCAGCTACCGCCGTCCTTGTGTCCCGGATGTCCTTGGCCAGGCTACCAGCTCGGAGCGTCACCGAGCTGAGCTCAGCAGACAGACCCTGGCTCCTGGACTTGAGACTGAGAACCTTGGACTGCTCTTCAGTGCGGAGAGCTTCCAGTTCTCTGGTTCTGAAATAAAAAAAGTATATTGTTTAAACAAGTGCTTTTGAATAATTTACAGAATTAGGCGTTACTTTGCGGAGATCCAGAATACAAAAGTAATAATAAAATTATTTTGCTTTTATTTTAAATTTATTTTACTTATATTTTAAAATTATTTTACTTCATCGCGGATTATAGCAAAGTGCTTTTGAATCAAAAGTAAATAATAAAAATTATTTTGCTATAAAAGTAAAATAGAAAATATATATAATGCTAAATGTAGAGTGGACAATCCGTTTTCATACCTGATACATGCAGGATTCGTAAAATTAAGTTTACCTTACGTGCGCTGAGTAAACGGTAATAGTTATTAAAAAATCATGTATTACAAAATTGTTCCCCTCTAAAATTTCTAAATAGAAGTCCGCGACAGAATACATCTATCTTTTCAGGTTAACCCCCACTTTAACCAATTTTGTGGTTATCAAAATACTATATTACGGTTTTAATCGCGGGCATAGCCACTGGCTATTGTTAGTAATTTATATTTAGTATTCGATAACCATCAACGGATAGTAAGTGGTTAAGGTTGAGACTGTTTTTAACCAAAATGACTGGCCCGTTGGCGCAGTGGGTAGTGAACCTGCCTTCAGCTCCGCGGGTCGCGGGTTCGATTCCCGCCGAGGGCCAACATTTTCTTTAAATGAATTTGTTGGCCTTTGAGCCTGGGTGTATATTTGTATTTAAGTATGTGTTTAAAAATATATAAGTATATATTCACCTGTTGTCTGTCCATAACACAAGTATTAAGTTACTTTGGGGACGGACGACCGTGTGTGTAAGTGTCCCATATATTTATTTATTTATTTATTAAATTACTTACCGTTTTTTCTCCCACTCCAACTGGCATTGCCTTTCCATTTCCTTTCTAGCCGCCTCACGTTTCTCCTGAAAAATATAATATCTTATATTTACATCATCCTCCTGCCCTTATTCCACTCTAAGTAGGGCCGGCACGACATGTTATAAATATCCTGTCACATGATTTGGCTACGTTTTTACGACCAGCCACCTGCCTGACGTCAACTTACCTCAGTCGTATTTTACGACACCTCGGTAAGAAAGAGGGTGGTCTATTCTACTCAACCGGATACCCCACGGTGGGTCAACTTACCTTAGTCGCCTTTTGCGACACCTCGGTAAGAAATAAGGTGGATCTATTCTACTCAGCCGGATACCACACGGCGTATAATATCTTATATTTACATTCTTAACTAAATACTAGCTTTTACCCGCAACTTCGTTTGCGTGGATTGTCTCGTGATAGGTTGATAATAGATGGCGCTTTTCAATGTCATCCTATTTCTGTACAATAAACAAATTTCTATAGCCTATATTAACATGTTGTCACATATTTTACGACCGGCCGCCTGCCTGACGTCAATTCACCTTATTCGTATTTTACAACACCTCGGTAAGAAAGAGGATAGTCTACTCTACTCAGCCGGATACCACACGGATAATCCTACTATTATAAATGCGAAAGTTTGTGAGTATGGATATATGTTTGTTACTCTTTCACGGCGAATCCGCTGAACCAATATAGATAAAATTTGGCACAATTATTCCTTATACGCCGCGGTAACATATAGGCTATAGAAATCCTGTTAATTCTACAGGAAGAGGATGACTTTGAATCTTCTTCTTCTTCTTTCTCAACCGATGGACGTCCATTGCTGGACATAGGTATCCTCATGGGATCTCCAGAACACACGATTTTGTGCCGCTTGTATCCAGCGGCGCCCCGCGACCCTTTTGAGGTCGTCTGTCCATCTGGTAGGGGGTCTTCCGATGCGCTTTCCGGTGCGGGGTCGCCATTCCAACACTTTGAGACCCCAACGTCCATCGGTTCTCCGTACTATGTGCCCCGCCCATCGCCACTTCAGCTTCGCGACCCGCTGAGCTATGTCGGTGACTCTGGTTCTTCTACGGATCTCCTCATTTCTGATTTGATCACGTAGAGAAACTCCGAGCATAGCTCGCTCCAGTTTGAATAGCGCCATGTATTATCAACCTATCAACCAACAATCCATGCGAACGAACTTGCAGGTAAAAGCAAGTTATATATTAAGGTAAGTGCACTAGTAGTGGGCCGTTTTGTATGAAATGTTAAATTAATAAACATTTTGTTTGTTGTAGGTAATAAAAAATAGTAATTAAGCAGCAGCAGGGCCATTTCGCTCACTACCCTTGTGGGGGGGTAGGCGGGGTACGGGCCTCGAGGCATACCTCTTTTCCCGGGCAGTTCCTCGCAGGCATTCTGCCTAGTCTATGTTCCGGTCGTAGGCCGAGGTCACCTAGTTTACCTAAGGGTTGTCGGTATTCGGGCCGTGAGCCCAGGTCACCTAGGTGACCTAGAGGTTGTCTAGTTCGGTGGTGGTCTGGTGGTTTATATTAAACAATGGGCTACAGTTCTGAGGTTGTGGGCAGTTATTAATAGATGGCAACAGGTAATAAGTGAATTATTTTTTTATTATCCACAACAAACAAAACCCTTATTATTTAATATTTCATACAAAACGGTCAACTACTAGTGCATTTACCTTAATTAAATAACTCCCATAACAATATAATCATCACTAACCTGTTCCTCCTTCTGCTTCCGGAGTATCTCCTCTTGCTCCTTCTTCTGCGCTTCTAAACGCATCTTCTCTTTCTTCTCCGCTTCCTCTCTCTCTTTACGCTCCCTCTCCGCCTGTGTTGGAATGACATCTTTAATTATTCTCAGTAGTGCTGAATATTAAATTAATTGACCTCAAATTGATCTACTTTCATCATTGACTTTGAGATTATTATTATTTCGTACGTTTTTTATATATATACTTTATAGCTCAGGCTATAAGATATTTTTTTCAGTATGTTTCAGCCCTAAATATATAATAACAAGAATATCACTGTCATAAAAATACGTGATTATATTTACAGCATGGAATAATTTATCGAATAGTCACAGTAAAGTCGCCTTTATTCTCTCTTTATTAAAAATCACATCTACAATCACGTCTGAATGACTTATAGTCACTTTCATCGTCATTTTAACTTTATCTGATTAATAATGTGACCTACTGATGTCGAACTCGTGGTTTCTTTCAAGTAACTATCTTATAAGGGTATAGTTTCAAGAAAGTGGATTTTTAGAGAAGAAAAAGAGAGTAAGGGATGTTGATGATGATGACGAAAGCAATCTAAGTTGCTCCACAAATCCAGAAAGAAAAGTAAAGGAAGAAAGAAAGGAGCGGAGAGGGATTGATTGGTACGGAGAAATTGAGAAAGAGGGGGAGGGTAAGTAAATGGATAGAGATAAAGAAGAAGGTGGGAGATTGATTGTTGTTATATGAACTAGGCCTAGAGTGAGGCTAAACCTAGATTACCTTATAGAAAAAGACTAGCTCTTGGCTACAATCTAGATTTTAAAAGGTGAAAAATACGGGCTAGAGTGAACTAAGCTAAGATAAGATCTATTCAAAATATTTTTCAGTTATAGATTTGCAGTCAGTAATTTACTATCGCAAAAGAAAAATGCAATGTAGCTTAAGTTATGAGTACAAATATATTTTGCAAATAAAGCATGCTAGGCTAAAAAAGTCCTTATAAATAATAAATATATTTAATTACCTCCTCTTCCTTGAAAGCGTGGAAAAATTGCAAATTATTAAATGCAAATAATACGCAAAAGCTATGGCAATTGGAATACAATATGCTCAATAAAAATAATTTAAAGTCATTTATATAAACAAGCAACAAAAATGGACTTAATATTGAACCCTGAGATACACCTTTAGCTGCAACGAAATCTGATAGATTGTGTGATATTAACGTACAACGTAGTTAATTGCAAATTCAAATTCAAAATATTCTTTATTCAAATAAACTTTAAAACAAGTGCTTTTGAATCGTCAACTCTACTGCTGGATCGGAAAGCTGTTCCTACCGAGAAGAGCCAACAAGAAACTCGGCGGTTGCTTTTTTAAAAATATAATTCTTATGACTAGTTATATTTAGCCATTACTGTTTTGTATAGGGTCTAAGCGAGCTATATCCACACATTCTTATCTTCTAAGTAATCCTCAACAGTATAGTAGGCTTTCTGGATCAGCCTCTTCTTAACAGTGTTTATAAACTGATGTAATGGCAAAGCTAAAAGGCGAATAGAGGCCACGGTTGAATAACACAGTCAAATGCCATGCACAAAACGCAGCTTAGTTATAAATAGGCAATAACTGATGAAAATAATGACTTAATCTGCTGATACAGAAAGCCTACTACACTGTTGAGGATTACTTAGATGACAAGAATGCGTGGATAAAGCTACTCTTCGATCCTGTACAAGACAGTAATAACAATTATATTTTGAAAAGAGCAACCGCCGAGTTTCTCGCTGGCTCGTCTCCAAAGGTTTTCGAACCCGCAGTAGAGTTGACGATTCAAAAGCATTTGTTTACAAGTTTATTTGAATAAAGAATATTTGGAATTGCAATTTATGAATGTGAACTCAGAGTACTGTTTGAAGATATGATAAAAGCAACATTGTTAAGCATTTGATACTGTAATAGCCAAACTTAAGCAAAAGAATCTCGTGGTTGACACAATCAAATGCCTTAGATAAATCCCAAAGTATAGTTTATAACAAAGTATGTTAATAAAAATATGCCTTTACATGGCTTACATTTCCAATCTTTAAAGTTACCATAAACAGTTAGTAACTCTGTGTTTTATGACATAGTTGCGGACGTGACGTCGTCACTCAGTACGGTTTCAAGCAAACGAACACACACCAGAGTAAATTCATAGTATATCCTACTAATATTATAAAAGCGAAAGTTTCTGAGTTTTGATATATGTTTGTTACCCTTTCACGGCGAATCCGCTGAGCCAATATCGAGGAAATTTGGTATAATTATTCCTTATACACCGGAATAACATAAGGGCTATAGAAATCCTGTTATTTCTACAGGAATAAGATGACATTAAAAGGCGCCATCGCACCTATAACGCGACAACAGTCCACGCGAACGAAGTTGCGGCTAAAAGCGAGATATAAATAATTTAATGCACCCAAGTATCTGAAGTTAAGTTTGCTAACAATACCTTCTCTTTCATTTGAACGTCTGCTAACTGGGAGCGTCTCCTCTCCAGCTCAGCTTGACCCCTCGCCAGATTCTCCCTCCTTCTCTCTTCGTACGATTTGTTACTGGTTATGCTTGATACCGAATCACGTCTGAAACCATAGATACCATATAAATTTTTAACCATTTATATAATTTGCAATTGAAGGCAAATTGGGAATTTCTTTATTGTCCTAGATTAATCGGCATTTGTATATTATGCTCTTTGTATAATTTATTTTTACAGACTATTAGTATAATTGGATTTTGTCCGAATTTATTTATTTATGTACCAAAAAAATGTTGGAAAAAACATTATTGGTAAAATAAAAGTGTACAAAGGTCAACTAATCCCTAAGACAGAGCTCTCTGCCAGCTAGCCTACGAAGTGAGACAATTTATAGTTATCAAACATTATGAATTAGAATTACTTTACTAAAATAATTTATTGTCCCAGATTGATCAGCATTTGTATATATTATGCTCTTTGTGTAATTAATTTTTACAATTAGTATAATTAGATTTTATCCGTAATAATTACAAAGCGTCCAACTCCGCTGGATGCGTATGAACTCATCGACAATTTTGCGTCTAACTCCGTCGGTTGCGTATAAACTTATTGACAGATATTGCGTCAACCTGCTGCATATGACCTCACTGATATACTTTGCGTTCTTCCCTGATGGCTGCCTTCCAGCTGACTATATAGCGTCAATCTCCACCGATCTGATTTGATTTTGCGTATAAACTTATCGACACATTTTGCGTCCATCTCCGCTGGTAGCGTATGAACTAACTGACACATTTTGCGTGCATCTCCGCTCGTTGCGTATGAACTAACTGACACATTTTGCGTGCATCTCCGCTCGTTGCGTATGAACTCACTGACACATTTTGCGTCCATCTCCGCTGGTAGCGTATGAACTAACTGACACATTTTGCGTCCATCTCCGCTGGTAGCGTATGAACTAACTGACACATTTTGCGTCCATCTCCGCTCGTTGCGTATGAACTCACTGACACATTTTGCGTCCATCTCCGCTCGTTGCGTATGAACTAACTGACACATTTTGCGTCCATCTCTGCTCGTTGCGTATGAACTTACTGACACATTTTGCGTCCATCTCCGCTCGTTGCGTATGAACTCACTGACACATTTTGCGTCCATCTCCGCTCGTTGCGTATGAACTCACTGACACATTTTGCGTTCATCTCCACTCGTTGCATATGAACTCACTGACACATTTTGCGTTCATCTCCGCTCGTTGCGTATGAACTCACTAACACATGATGCGTCCAACTCTGCTGGTTGCGTATGAACTCACTGACACATTTTGCGTTTAACCCCGCTGGTTGTATATAAACTCACTGACACATTTTGCGTCCATCTCTGCTGGTTGCGCATGAGCTTATCGACACATTTTGCGTCCATCTACGCTCGTTGCTAATAAGCTGTGGTAGCCCAGTGGTAACACCGTGCGACTCTTTTGAGAATGTCAAGGGTTTAAACCCGGGTAGACACCAATGAGTTTTTCTGTTAAAACTTATGTGTCTAATTGATAATTGCAATTTATCACACGCTTTTCGGTGAAGGAAAACATCGTGAGGAAACCTGCATATCTCTAGAGAATTCTGGAGATATGTGTAACCTACCAATCATTGGAGCAGCGTGGTAGGTCTAAGCTCCAATCCTACTCCCCAAAAACGGAGAGAAGAGGCCTATTCTCAGCAGTGGGATAATAACAGGCCGCTACTTAAATAAATAAATATATGAGACACTCACAACTATCACTTACAGACGGTGAATATATACTTATATATTTTTTTAATTACAAACACACTCAGGCTCAAAGAACAACAAATTCATTTATAGAAAGCCCTCGGCGGGATCAAACCCGCGACCCGCGGAGCTGAAGGCAGGGTCACTACCGACTGCTCCAGTCAAGTATAAAAATGTAGGTCAATGGAATCCTGCAAACACTTGGTATTTTAATTTACCTGAAAGTGGGAGGTATCAGCTCGACTGGCAACTTCGCTGGCACAGCTTCTCCTTGAGTTGCGCGCTCGCAGAGGTACATCGCCAGAACGAACTCCTCGCAGCCTGTGGCACATTCGAATCAAATCAGGCAACATAAATTCAGTGACCGAAGCATCGTCAGGAGATGCTTCGGTTACGGGGCGAAACTATTGTTGAGATTGTGTTAGTGAATGTGTGCAGTGCTTGTGTATTATTCTGTTATCGGTATCGGGTAGTGCATGAGTACAAATTCTGCATGTATCAGGTATGAGAACGAATAGTACTCAACATTTAGCATTACATATATTATCTTTTATCGCGGATTATAGCAAAATAATATTCTCATTACTTTTGTATTAAAGACTGTCTTAAACTACCAACTTACCAAGTTTCCCATCTGAGTCCAGGTCAGCCAGAGCCCAGATCTGAGCTAGGGTCTGCTGCGGCAGCCGCGACTGCAGCATGATAGACCTAGCTTGCGCCCCCGATACCGCCCCTGTTTTCGCGCGATCCGTCGCGTTGAACAACTGTGTGTATCTGTCATAGAACAAAATATATCCTAAGAAAAATATATTTAAGAAAGGAAGAAGTTTATTTGGACACAATTCCAACAAAAAGAAACAAACAAAATTACATTTTTACCTATCTAAATATTGTGACCAAATAAGGTGTCCTAATCAGAATGTTGCTCTTACCGAGAACCAGAAAGATACTCGGCGGTCAATCTTTTGACCTCCGAGTCGTGAATACCAGTATATTCAAAATTCAAAATATTCTTTATTCAAATAAACTTGTAAACGCGTGCTTTTGAATCGTCAACTCTACTGCTGGTTCGGAAAGCTGTTCCTACCGAGGAGAGCCAGCAAGAAACTCGGCGGTTGCTCTTTTAAAAATATAATTCTTAATACTATTTACATTAAGTCGTTACTGTCTTGTATAGTCGTGATCTACATATAATACACTCACTTGAGTTTCTGGGGCTGTGGGATACCCCATTCGACAGCTGGCGGTGGGCTTACCACACCCATAGGCACCTCAGTGGGACTTGTCACTAGAGAGCCTTTAAATAAACAGAAGTACATGCTAAAACAATGTCTTAAAGTTGCGTCCATTATAACACAAAAGTATAATCCGCGATGAAGTAAAATAAAAAATATATATAATGCTAAATGTAGAGTGGACAATCAGTTTACATAACTTTCATAACACGACAAAATCGCGATTTTGTCGTGGAGTCTATCTCCTGATGATGCTTCGGTTGCGGGGCGAAACGATTGTTGAGTTTGTGACAGTGAAACAGTATAGTGCTTGTGTATTGTGGTGGCGGTGGTGGAGGTTTGTGCATGTATTTTTACGAATCCTGCATGTATCAGGTAGGAAAACGGATTGTCCACTCTACATTTAGCATTATATATATTTTCCATTTTACTTCATCGTGGATTATAGCAAAATAATTTTATTATTACTTTTGTATTATGGATCTCCGCAAAGTAACGTCTAATTCTATAAATTACCCTTTATAACAAGTTACAAATGCTTTTATAATAGCTTTTAACAAAATTTCATGTCCGTACTACAGTAACCGTTGAACAGTTCCCTCGTCTGTAGCCAATCCTGTCATCAGAGCATGCTTATCATAAACATGCATTGTCATCGGGACTGGACCAGTATGTATTTCATCTCAATCGGACACCGGGAAGTGGATCAAATTTAGCTTGCAAAATTCCATCTTCTGCCTTATAGCCTTCCTCGATAAATGGACTATCTTACACTCAAAGAACTTTTCAAATCAGTCCAGTAGTTACTGAGATTAGCGCGTTCAAACAAACTCTTCAGCTTTATATATTAGTATAGACAATTTAAGAAAAAATACTGACCATGGCTCACCCAAATACTGCATATAAAAGCAGTAGTGACAGAGTTGAATGCTAGGAGAGAATGGAAAAGAGAAATGTTGTGCCGACACCACTTAGAGTGGGATAAGGGCAGCAGAATGATGATGTATGTTAGAACAATGTACTCACACACAAGATTAAAATCAAATCAGAATAATCTTTATTCAAATAAGCTCTTTCAAGCGCTTTTGAATCGTCAAACAACATGATTAATGAAGCTACAACTGATTCGGAATGTTGCTCTTACCGAGAAGAACCGGAAACTCAACGGTCAATTTTTATATACTTATTTTGCATCTACGTAATTTTATCCTGCTGAGTTTTACGACACCTCGGTAAGAAATGAGGGTGTCTTATTCTACTCAGCCGGATACAAGCGGAATAAAATGATCACACAAAAAATGGATAAACATTCAAAAATATCAATATAGTTTACTAATTATAGTAGCCAAATTAAAAAAACTTACCAGGTTTCGAGAAGGAGTCACTCTTGACCGCTGTGATGGGAGTCGACGTCACTGGCTGCCCGGGAAGCGAACCCGCGACACTCGTCAAAACAGACTTAGGCGGACTCACTATCGAACTCACTGTAGTCCCTATCGGTATAGGAGGTATTTGAGGCGGGGAATTAGGGACTAAAGGATTGGGTTGATTCATGACCAATGGTTGACTTGTATTAATCAATTGACTCGGTTGACTTGCGTTTATCAATTGACTCGGTTGATTTGCGTTAATCAATTGACTGGATTGATTTGCGTTAATCAATTGGCTTTGTTGACTTGCGTTAATCAATTGATTGGGTTGAGTTGCGTTAATCAATTGGTTCTGTGGAGTTGACGTGTTAATCAATTGATTCGGTTGAGTTGCGTTAATCAATTGGTTCGGTTGAGTTGACGTGTTAATCAATTGGCTTGTTTGAGATGACATATTGATTAATGGTTGATTGATTAAATTAGGCGTATTTAACGCTGTGTTGATTAATTGTTGATTTAGATTGGCCGGTTGAGTTATCTGTTGGTTGATCTGTTGAGGTGTTTGGTTGATTTGGGTGTTGGGTATTAATGGTTGAACTGACATTGTCGGTTTAACACCGGATATTAAGTCTGGAACAACTGTTTTGGTTGAAATCGACGGGGCGTCAAAATCGCCTAGTAGATTTTGAGTTTGTTGTTGGGGGATTTGTGGGGTTTGGTTTAGGTTTGAAATCAGCGGTTGGGGGAGGTTGGGCATTGGTGGTATAGGAGGTTTTGGGGGAGGAAACTGTTGTTTTGCGCCTGAAACAGAATTCATAATAAATATAAATAAATAAATAAATATATGGGACACTTACACACACGGTCGTCCGTCCCCAAAGTAAGCAACTTAATACTTGTGTTATGGACAGACAACTGGTGAATATATACTTATATATTTTTTAAATACATACTTAAATACAAATATACACCCAGGCTCAAAGACCAACAAATTCATTTATAGAAAATGTTCGCCCTCGGCGGGAATCGAACCCGCGACCCGCGGAGCTGAAGGCAGGGTCACTACCCACTGCTCCAACGGGCCAGTCATAATAACATTATTAACGGGCGCCCGCCGTGTGGTTTCCGGCTGAGTAGAATAGACCACCCTCATTTCTTACCGAGGTCTCTCAAAAGGCGACTAAGGTAAGTTCACCCGCCGTGTGATATCCGGCTGAGTAGAATAGACCACCCTCTTTTTTGGACGAGTCGTAAAATACTACTAAGGTAAGTCGACGGTCTTAAAATACGTTACCAAATCTGTGTGACGACCCTACTTAGAGTGGGATAAGGGCAGGGGATACATACATTATTTACTAGCCCGTTGACGTAGTTAGTAGTAGATCTACCTTCAGCTCTGCGGGTCATGGGTTCGATGTCCATAGAGGGCCAACATTTTCTAACAATTTGTTGGTTATTCGAATCTGAGTGTATATGCATATATAATTAAAATTATATATTCACCAGTTGTCTGTCCATAACACAAGTATTAAGTTACTTACTTTGGGGACGGACGACCCCGATGTAAGTGTCCAATATTTATTATATTATATTTATTTTATATTGGTATTTCCAAGTGAAATAGACAAAAAAATCTGTTATAGTTTTCTTTTTAATTTATTAATTACCTGTTGGGCTTAAAGATGCTAGAAGTGACGGTGGGAGTGTCTTTGGTATCTCAATGCCGTGGAGTTTCAAGTTTATTATCTGTGAAATAAATATTTTTTTTATTTGTATTTGGAATTAATTAATCACTACCACTATTAAACAACTAAAGCACTATTTCTGGTTCCGTCATATACAAAATGCTACAAAAGTAATAATAAAATTATTTTGCTATAGTCCGCGATAAAGTAAAATAGAACATATATTTGATGCTAAATGTAGAGTGAACAATCCGTTTTCATACCTAATACATGCAGGATTAGTAAAAACACATGCACAAACCTCCACCACCGCTACAATACACAAGCACTATATACGTTCACTATCACGAACTCAACAATCGTTTCGCCCCGCAACCGAAGCATCATCAGGGGACAGACTCCACAACAAAATCGCAAAGATGGCAGATAAAAATTCTTTAAACAAAATTTAATGTCCCTACTGTTTACCGTTGAAGAGTTCCCTCATCTGGAGCTAATCCTGGAAACATCAGGTCATGCTTATCATAAACACGCATTGTCATCGGGACTGGACCAGTATGTATTTCATCTCAATCAGACACCGGAAAGTGGGTCTTTAACTTGCAAGATTCCACCTTCACATACATTGCAAGTTGAATAAAAGCTTTTTAAAAAAACCTTGGATCCGATCCACCGCAGGCGACATGGGTCCAGGCGACTCGCTCAAGACCATCGTCTGCCGCCCTTATAGGAACTAACTTACAAGATTCAATCTTTACATACATACTTATACTTACATACACACAATCCAGACATCTCTTTTTAGGTCTCCTTCTAACCACATATCCATCCATATTCATATTTAACACTTGTTTGGTCATGATTGTCATTCCTCCTCATTACATGTCCATTTTAATCTCGCACTTCTCTCTTATATAACGGTCGCAACTTTCAGACTTTCCCTTATACACTCGTTTCGTATTTTATCCACTCTTGTCACACCACACATCCACCTTAACATTCTCATCCATTTGATAAATTCCTACTGCCTATGCCTACTTCAATCATCAATATTCTCTTACCCTTATCCCACTCTAAGTGGGGTCGGCACAATGTTTTCTTCCATTCTCCTCTATCATTCATTAACTCTGGTGCCAGTCCTTTAATATGCATATCATTTTTCAAATAATCCATCCATCTCTTTTACGGCCTACTTCAATAAATTATTTAAAAAACCAGTATGTGACAATAAATTTTACCTTGCATGCGATGGAGAACTCTTTTAGGTCCAGTTTCCCATCGGCATTGGTGTCTGCGAGGGTCCAAATTTGGCCCAAGATTGGTGGTGGGAGTTGGGACTGAAATATAAAATTAATGGCGAGAGTTTAATCATTAGAGGGGTTAAAATTAAAACTCAGAATAGACATGTATGTTTTATTTAACAGCGTGATGACTAGTCACAGTCATACCACCAGCCCTCCACTACACGTCGCCCTAAGCCGCGGTCCGCCCTCACAGGAGGCACCCTTAGGCGACGTTCCCCATAGCTAGTAGAGCTTCATACAACAGCGTGATGACTAGTCACAGTCATACCACCAGCCCTTCACTACATGTCGCCCTAAGCTGCGGTCCGGCCTCACAGGAGGCACCCTTAGGACGACGTTCCCCATAGACGACACCTCAGTAAGAATTGGGGGTGGTATTATTCTATTTAGCCGGTCTCACAGGAGGCACCCTTAGGACGACGTTCCCCATAGACGACACCTCAGTAAGAATTGGGGGTGGTATTATTCTATTTAGCCGGTCTCACAGGAGGCACCCTTAGGACGACGTTCCCCATAGACGACACCTCAGTAAGAATTGGGGGTGGTATTATTCTATTTAGCCGGTCTCACAGGAGGCACCCTTAGGACGACGTTCCCCATAGACGACACCTCAGTAAGAATTGGGGGTGGTATTATTCTATTTAGCCGTATACCACACGGTGGGTGGACTTACCTTAGTCACCTTTTACGATACTTCAGTAAGAATTGAGGGTGGTAATATTCTATTCAGCCGGATACCACATGGCTAGGATACTATAATTTATATATTGAAATAAATTACCTGCAACATGAATCGTTTTGCTTGCTCTCCGGTGAGGGTTCCATTAATGGGTCCAAGGTTCCGGAAGTGCTCTGCAAACTTCACATGCTCGTGGGACTGGATCACCCACGGGTCAGCCATGACTCAACTAAAAATATCAAAAATAAATCATTCATTTCAGCCCTATCCAAAGAATAAACTTTATTCTTACATATTCCATGTATATGCATATTTACCTTATTTAAATGTTAAAGATTAGGCCATTTGTTGAAGCAAACTAAATCATTGGTTATGCATTTTTCTTAGCAATAAAACCCTATTTATCGTAAAATAATATAAATAACAATAAAATACAATTAAAAATAATATATTTGCCATAATCCACAATTAAAGAAAATCATGAAAAAATACAAGAGTATAATATAGTGTATAGGTCAGGTGTGGAAAATAAAAAAAAAATGACTATAAATTATAATATAATAGATTTCTCTATATGTTGGTTAGTCTCCTTAGAGATTGTACTTTTTTATTCTCTCTATATCTTATAAACCTTGTACACCTGTCTAGAGAGAGTTCTATTTCGTTATATCATGATATTATTTACTAAATTAAAGGAAACTGCTCCATAAAAGATTTAAATTTAACAAAGTAATATAACAGAAAAGTGAAATCTAAATAGTGGCGATTAAAACCTCAAAAAATTCTAATAATATTCAAATTCCAACAGCTAGTTACTTACTTACCTTGTGCCTTTATAAGCTTGAAGTACCAACGCCCCTATTCCGCGATATTAAGTGCAGAAATTTGATGTTAATCTACAGCTGAGAAAATCTGTTATTGATCTGATTCTGATGAAATGTCAAATATTATCGCAACAGGGATGCGAAAAAATAATCGCTTTTTAGAATAATCGATTATGTTTGTAAAAAATCGATTGTTAAATAATTTATAAATTTCATCGCAATATAATTTCATTATTACTTATGAAAATTTTTTATTTGAATTTTGATTTTTAATGATCAATTACCTATTTTTTTTTATCAAAAATCTATTTTTTAGAAACCGACTATTTTATTTAACCTCTTTTCTTGTTTTTAGTCATGCATGCAACCAATGTAACAAAACTACACATTTAACAATAACAACCAATAACAGATGCGCTGTTTTTGAATTTCCTTAATGGAAATTCACAAACAGCGTATCTGTTATTATTTGGTAGCTATCCACTTTTATTAGCCTTTATTCTAATTAATTATAAATTTTTAAAAAAGCAGCTGTTCAAATAGTTATAAAAAACGATTATTACCAATCGATTTATTTCGGTACGATTTAATCGATTTATTTTAAAGGGAACAAAACGATTATTTATCAATCGGGTTTTGCACTCCAAGTCGCATCCCTAATGTCAAATATAATTACACCACAGACTGATATCGCGGTTTTTTTTAATTAATTTTACGTATGGCTTGGATTCTAGATTTAAGACATTAATGTTTTAACATAAAAAGGCAAAAAACTTATCACAATTATGTGATTTTGAAATTAATTGCTTAGATTTAAATAAGTTAATGCCAAAACTTAAATCCACACAATCTACAAGGATCATATTATTATTCCGTGTTTTATAGGTTAAAGCGAAAACACCGGTGCTCACTACTTTGGAGAGAAGGAGATAGGTGCATAGAGTTACTATAGTAGAGCAAGGGAGTGAATGGCAGGCCTGTATGTGAAAGTGTCACAACACATAATGAGAGAGGAAAGATGAAACTCATGCATATCTTTGTTTAATTACACAGAAAAAAGAGAGACAGATAATAAGTTTTATTTGTTTTCTGTTTATTTTAATAGTTCACATCTTAGGTAGGTAGGCTATATACTGCTCCAAATCAAATCAAAATAATCTTTACCATTTTCAAATTACAATTTACAATTTCCAAATAAGCACTTTTGAATCGTCAAGGATCAGTATGATTAATGAAGCTACATCTGGTTCAGAATGTTGCTCTTACCGAACCCTTTATAGCAAATATATATATATATATATATATATATATATATATATATATATATATATATATATATATATATATATATATATATGTGTTACAACATGTTTTTAATACGACCTCCTTCATAGAGTTGGCGATTAATATGAAAAAGCATTGTGGCTGTCATATTTTTATGTGTCTTCATTGAGTTGTAGCGAGAGAGTAAATGGGTTGACTCTGGGAAAACTGTTTTTTATTTATTGAATAAGAATAAAGGAGAAATATCGTCGTTTGTTATATTCAGAAGTGGGATGTAATCTAAACTCACAAATAGAGTGGACATAAGGAATATCTGGAAATTTAAAGAGTTTAAAGAAAAGACAAATGACGATCAATATTGAGACAGCACGGAGAGTGCGAATTTCGTTAATATGAGAGATAATTGCGATATGCGATACTATGGAATAAAAATGGAGTTTTTATTGGAGAGATTATTGATGGTAATTGGTATTCGGTTAATTAATTCTGTGAGATCAACGTGACGATGTGCTATGTGAGGCCTTAAACGCGCCCGTGATTTTTGTTCGATGGAACTGTCAGCTACAATGACGATTGTTCTCTGGATCTTTCCAGTTGTAATGATTGTTTTCTACACTGTGGGCATCTTTTTTTTTTTATGTCAGGAAAACCCATTATGGGTCGTCACCGCCCGGCGGGGACGAGCGGCGGGTTTGTCGGACTCTCACCGACTAAAAACCTGACAGTGCTCCACCACGCTGCTGGTGGCGGGGACAGGGTACCGTTGTACACATTACCCCCATCCCCGCCAGCAGCAACTCTGAACCTCAGAGTGCGCCACCTCTGGGTCGGGGCCTCTCTAGACTAGGTCCTCACTCCGCTAGACGATGCATCGGAAGCACCAGATGCATCGACCGCCTCGGGGAACTAACTCAAGCGAGCGTCCGATGAACCCCGTTCGGACCGCTCACAGGTCCCCGTTAGGGTGGCATGCGACGGACTTCGGCGAGTCGCCTGCGCCCCACTCGCCTGCGACGGATCGGATCCAAGGACTCGACTTCCCGGATCCGCTCCGCCGCCTCTTTCCGCGACATAACGTCCTCGCAGAAGGAGGCCATCGCTGCCCACGATTCCTCCCTGTCCACCATGGCACGAACCACGGTGGGCAGGGAGAGATCGTGCCCCACCTGAGCCACAAGTTCCGCTCGCTGAACCACCCAAGCTGGGCAGTCTGCGAGCGTATGCAGCGCCGTATCAAACTCGGCGCCGCACTCGTGGCACTCACCGGTCGCTTCGCGCCGGGCCACCCTGCACAGATACCTCCCGAAACAGCCATGTCCGGAAAGGATCTGAGTCAGGCGGTAGGTGAGGACCCCATGCTTCCTGGCGACCCAGCCCTGGAGAATAGGCTGGATGGCTGAAATCGCCCAGAATCCCGCACTGGGCGATTCCAACCGCCGCCTCCATTGGCGGAGGAGCTCTACCTGAGCTGCTCTCCACCAATCCACATCTACCGCCGCAGAGTTTACCCCCGATGAACGGGTTTCAACTCTGCGGCGGTAGGCCTGAGCAAGCACCTTGGCCTCTAGATCCCATGGAAGGGACCCAGCCAAGGCGCAGGCCGCCTCGCCGGAGATAGTCCGGTAGCCCCGGTAGACTGTGGGCATCTGCAACGACTGTCAGCTAGGCTCTGCCTAGAAGTGGTGATTGTTCTTTGAACGTTATCATTTGCGAGTCTGTTTACGTGTGTATCTGCTGAGTTGGTTGCCACTAATTGAGCTGTGTTATGCCATGACAGTGATTGAGGGTGAGTTTGAGGTGCGAAATGCTTATGGTGCGAAAAGCTTAAGGAGTTGAGCTTAAAGAGTTGAGCATAAAGCGTGAGCGTAGTCTTGTCATGTCATGGCATGTGCGGTTTTCTTTTACAGATTAAAAGAGCAAGTACTGAGTTTCTTGCCGATTCTTCTCAGTACAATCAGCATTTATTTATTGAATAAGAATAAAGGAGAAATATCGTCGTTTGTTATATATATATATATATATATATATATATATATATATATATATATATATATATATATATATATATATATATATATATATATATATATATATATATATATATATATATATATATATATATATATATATATATATATATATATATATATATATATATATATATATATATATATATATATATATATATATATATATATATATATATATATATATATATATATATATATATATATATATATATATATATATATATATATATATATATATATATATATATATATATATATATATATATATATATATATATATATATATATATATATATATATATATATATATATATATATATATATATATATATATATATATATATATATATATATATATATATATATATATATATATATATATATATACTTCCGCCGTGTGGAATTACCACCCTAATTACTTACCGAGATGGCAACATACATAAATGCAAAATCTACCATTTATATAATTACTAGCTTTTACCTACAACTTTGTTCGCGTGGTAGGTTGATAATAGATGGTTGTACTACATTGAGATTGGCAGGTTGTAGAATTAAATGTAGTTATTTTCAACAGACAGCTTAATTCCTCTATATGTATAGACCGGGTGAAATTAAACTTGTAATTAATTAACTGTAGGAGAATAGAATCGACTAATATCGTATTATGTTTTTTGCTTAGTCGTTTTCTGATCATCCTGCGATACAATGTCTATTACTTTTCAAAAGGTATGTTATATTTTGTGTCTCGAACGAGCATGCAAAGTCTTTTATATTTAAGAAATACTTTTAAAAGTAAGCAGTGTCCGTCTGAATAGAATATTACCACCCTCTTGTCTTACCGAGCTGTCGTAGCAGGCGCCTAAGGTAAGTCGACCCGCCGTGTGGTATCCGGTTAAGTAGAACAGACCACCCTCATTTCTTACCGCGGTGTCGTAAAATACGACTAAGATAAGTTGACGTCAGGCAGGCGGCCGGTCGTAAAAACGCAGCCAAATTATGTTACAACATGTTTTGGTTACAAAGGTCTATAATACAAAATAGAAAACCTTTAATATTTAAATGAGTTAATCTTGTATGTAACAAATTTCCTGGAATTCAGCATGTAGGACGTTTTGGGGGAGAAAAATCGATCTAGGTAGGTTTTATGTAAAAAAAACGCTTTATCTCTGTTTTCGGGCACTAAAAAAACTGCTTTTTTATGAGAAAGCAAATACATACGTAATTGCAAAGTCATGATAGCTCAAGTGGGTAACAAGCACTATCAAATTCCGAATACCGGGTTCGATTCTAGATATAATTTTCTTTCTTTTTTAATTGCATTTTTTTTATGTATAATTACCGAGTAACGAAATAATTTATAATTCAAAATTTTTATAAATTTATAGAATTAGGCGTTATTTTGCGTTGAAATCCATAATACAAAATAGAATAAAACTATTTTGCTACACATGCACAATCTCCACCATCGCCATCACAATACACAAGCACTACACATGTTCATTATCACAAACTTAACAATCGTTTCGCCCCGCAACCGAAGCATCATCAGGAGATAGACTCCACGACAAACTCGCAAAAGGTTTAAAGAATATAATTCCTATAGTTAGCCTAAGAAACTAGGAGGTTGCTCTTTTAAAAATATTATTTTTATTACTAGTTACATTTACTATTTTGTACAGCGTCGAAGAGTAGCTAAATGCTTTCTGTATCAGCCTCCATTTAATAGTTATTTTAAACTGCTGTAATGGCAAAGATAAAATTGTGGTACTTTATTATAGAATCTTATACCTAAAATAGACGACCGTGTGTGTAATTGTTCCATAATAAAACTGAAGTAGCGGCCTGTTACTATCCCACTGCTGGGCATATGCCTCCACTCTCCGTTAGAAAGGTGTGTTGGAGCTGAGACCTACCACGCTGCTCCAATGATTGGTAGGTTACACATATCTCCAGAATGAAATAGAGATATGCAGGTTTCTTCACGATGTTTTCCTTCACCGAAAAGCGTGATGCAATAATCAATTTGACAGATAAGTTTTAACAGAAACTCATTGGTGCCTGCCCAGCGTTTGAACTCGAGACTCCCTCAAAAGAGATGCCTTTTTCGTTTGGCATTATATTAAAAAGGTTACTAGCAATATGGGTTACAAATTACTAGTAAACTTGTTAACCCCTCTAGCTAAGCTAAATGCTTGTTCGGAGCGGGTTCACGTCGGAAGTACAATGGCTATGATTCGAACCCACGACCTCTAGATCGCAAGTCCGTTACCATTCCGCTACAGCCGCCTGCTTCGCGCCTTGCAAAAGTACGTAAGTCGTTTGTGGGTTTGAGTATAAGATTCTATAATAACATTCCGCAATCAATTTTAGCTTTGCCATTACAGCAGTTTAAAAACACTGTTAAAAAGAGGCTGATACAGAAAGCCTACTATACTGTTGAGGATTATTTAGACGATAAGAATGTGTGGATATAGATACTGTTCGACCCTGTAAAAGACAGTAATGACTTAATGTAAATAGTCATAAGTGTTCTGTTGAAAAAAACAACCGCCGAGTTTCTTGCTGGCTCTTCTCGGTAGGTACAGCTTTCCGAACCAGCAGTACAGTTGATGATTCAAAAATAGTTGTTTACAAGTTTATTTGAATAATTTATATAATTAGGCGTTACTTTGCATCCATAATAAAAAAAGTAATAATAAAGATAAAGTAAAATAAAGTAATAATAAGAAAAGACCATAGTCAGTCTGTTTGTAACGCTTTCACGGTTAATCCGCTGGAACAATATTAACCATTTTGGGACTTGCATTGACTATAGTCGACGCTCGACTTTTAACGATAAAAAATTATTCAAGTTTTTTTCAGGTACAGAAAAAAATCACGTTACGATTAAAGTAATTTATAGAATTAGGCGTTACTTTGCGGAGATCCATAATACAAAAGTAATAATAAAATTATTTTGTTATAATCTGCGATGAAGTAAAATAGAAAATATATATTATGCTAAATGTAGAGTGGACAGTCCGTTTTCATACCTGATACATACAGGATCCGTAAAAAACACATGCACAAAACCCCACCACCGCCACCACAATACACAAGCATTACATACGTTCACTATCGCAAACTCAATAATCGATCCGCTCCGCAAACTAAGCATCATCAGGAGATAATCGCAAACATTCACGACATAATCGCAAAGCTTTGCGAATCCTTTTGCAAATCCTGCATGTTTCAGGTATGAAAACGGATTGTCCACTCTAGATTTAATATCACTACATAGTATAAATCAAAGTCGCATTCTTTGTTTGTCCATATATCCCTATGTATGCATAAAACTTTAAAACTACGTATGCGGTATATGATGCGGTTTTTTTAATAGATAGAGTGATTCAAAAGGAAGGTTTATATGTATAATAACATTCAATACGGAGTAGAGAAATACTGTAATTTTTGAGGTTTCTGTAAATAATTACATTTTTTTTCGCTTATATTGCAATCGCTGGCCTAACCCTACGGGGTTTATCAAAATGATGTACTTAGTATTTGTACACCTTGCAAAGGTCTACAGAAAAGTCCGCGATGGTATATGTCTATCTCTTATGGCTAACACACAATAGCATTTTTGTCATTTACTTTTTACGAAAAATAATGCCTTATGTTCAAAGCCATTTTTATAAAATACAGCATTAATCCTTATCCAATTAATTACCTTAAATAAATTGTTGATTTAATATAGATCAATATGGCCGCTTACAACATGTAATTTAAGTGAACTATTTCGGAGATATTCTTCTTCTTCTTGGTCGCTACACTCTTGGCAGAGTGGTCGTGGTCGTCAGTGTAGGGTTGGTGGCGCGCTTGACCATTCGACGCCATTCTTCTCGGACGGCTGCCTTCCTGGTACATTTATGAAGGGGACTGTTAAAGGCAGCTTTCACTTGGATCTACCGCACGGTCTTGTGCCTTCGATATTCCCCTGTACCACAAGGCGCTCTACAGAGGCATCTCCCCGACGAGACACGTGTCTGAAAAAAGTAAGAATTCGACCTTGAACGATGGAGGATAAACGCTGCTTGATGCCAAGTTCTTGAAGGATGGACTCGTTAGTTCTAAATTCAGTCCATGAAACTCCGAGCATCCTTCTCCAGCACCACATCTCGAGAGCGTCTATCCGCTTCCTCTCACTTTCCCGTAGCGTCCACGTCTCACAAGCGTAGAGAAATATGGGAAATACTAGAGCCCTAAGTAATTTTATTTTTGTGGATTTGGTGATGTTCCTATTCTTCCATATTTTTCTCAACTTGTCCATGGATGATCTGGTGATATTACAGATTTCAAATGCCGTGTGGACGCCGCGCTTCACCCAATAGCACTAGACGCTATATGTCGTTCTTTCCACAGTTTGTTTAAAGCTGTGAATGTTGTTTATAAAGACATTCTGTAATTAATTGTAAAAATAAAATATATAGGGAAAATGTAAAAGTAAATAAGTGAAAATGTACAATATGAATTTAGATATTCCAAAGATAGCAGGAAATCTTCTTGGTATAGGGAAAGGAAATTGTTTTTCTCCAAATTTAACGCGTGCGGGCCACGGGCAGTAATGAATAAATCAAAACTACTGGATCGATTTTAATCATTTTTTTTACACTGACTGACATGGGATATATATTTTATACCCGTTCGAAGCAGGGGCAGGCCGCTAGTTATATATATTTTCTATTTTACTTCATCGCCGATTATACCAAAACAAGTTTATTTGAATAAAGAAAAATTTTAATTTGAATTTATGGAGATAGAGTTGTTCTAAAATGATAGTAAAATTCCATGACATTGTTTAAAAAAGTAATCAAGCATACGCTATATAGATTATTTTTAATGAAAAGACATGGTAATCGATAGTAAAACCGTGTCATTCATTTAGTGCGTTAAAAACATCGTTTTTATTTGACGTGACAACGTGTTAAATTAGGTTGCGGCTTGGAGTCACTCATGAAAAAGTGTAACGCCCGCTCACGTCTGTTACGATGAGGCACCGAACGAACGAGAGGCCCGCCGGACTGGCGAATGCCTTGCGTCTCTCTCCCACTCCAATCCATCACATTTAAAAAGACGTTGTCACGTAAAATCTTTGCCGTTTTTTTTATTATTTACTTCATACTAAAGGTAAAGTGACATCACTCGCTCCAATTCAATGTTCTTGAACTTTAAACAATCATACACCTGCCTTTATCCCACTCTAAGTGGGGTCGTCACATGTTTCTCTCTTCCATTATCTCCTATCATTAAACGCCGAGGTATCCAGCTGAATAGAATAGACCACCCTTATTTCTTATCGAGGTGTCGTAAAAGGCAACTAAGGTAAGTTGATCCGCCGTGTGGTATCCGGCTGAGTAGAATAGACCACCGTCCTTTCTTACCGAGGTGTCGTAAAAGGCGACTAGGGTAAGTTGATCCACCGTGTGGTATCCGGTTAAGTAGAATAGACCACCCTCTTACTTAGACAGGTGTCGTAAAAATGACTAGGATAAGTTGTTTCAACGAGTGGTATACGGCTGAGTAGAATGAGCCACCCTCTTTCTTAGCCAGGTGTCGTAAAAAACGTAGCCAAATCATGTGATAACACCGGGTTGGTCATCGCAGGAGTAAATGCCTGGGCTGTTTTGGCGGCCGTGAGCCTTAGTCACCTAGGTGACCTAAGGGATGTCTGGTTCAGTGGGGAGGTCTGGGAATGGTCTCCCAGACCTTGAAGACATCACCAAGTGGTGTCAATCCGGGTGGTTGTGTTGTAATTTAGACTGGCCCGTTAGCGCTGTGGGTAGAGACCCTCTTCAGCTCCGCGGGTCGCAGGTTCGATTTCAGCCGAGGGCCAACATTTTTCTATAAATGAATTTGCTGGTCTTCGAGTCTGGTATATTTGTATTTAAATATGTATTTAAAAAATATATACCAAAACACAACTATGAAGTTACTTACTTTGGAGACGGACGACCGTGTGTGTAAGTGTCCCATAATTGGTGGGAATTATTATGGGTAAATCTCATAATAATTGGTGGTATGGTCAAATCCGGTGGTAATAACTTCTCCGCAACTTTCTGACTGAAGGGTCTTCTCGCTTACTCCCCGGGTGGGGGTAAACGGGGTGCGGGCCTCGAGGTATTCCTCACTACCCGGGCATCTCCTCGCGGGCACTTAAGCCCGGTACGTGTTTCGGCCGTAGGCCGAGGTCACTTAGGTGACCTAAAGGAGACTATATATAAAACTATCTTTTACCCAGCAGGGTCTTCTCGTTTACACCCCGGGTGGGGGTAAACGGGGTGCGGGCCTCGAGGAATTCCTCTCTACCCGGGCATCTCCTCGCGGGCACTTAAGCCCGGTATGTGTTCCGGCCGTGGGCCGAGGTCACTAGGTGACCCAAAGGTGTCAGTATTTGGGCCGTAAGCCCAGGTCACCTAGGTGACCTAATGGATGTCTTGTTCGGTGGGGAGGTCTGGGAATGGTAACTCCCAGACCTCAAAGTCATCTTCTGGTAGTCCTCGTTCGGGTGGTGTTATGTCCGGTGTTTTCGCCCTTTCGCCCGTCGCGTCGTCCTCGTCGTCGCCGTCATCATCCGCATCGGGCCGCGGAGACGGTGATCGCAGGAGCTCGCGAGGCAGGAAACGTCCATCGGGTGGTCGCGCATGGAGTGGCGCGATGCCATGGAGGTGTACGTGCGCGCTATTGTCCGCACGCGCGAACATCCGGCGCGCAAGGCGACGGACATACTCCTCCACGGTCGGCGTTCTGGTATCCCGATGCACGACGTCGTTCCGCACATACCTCGGGGCTCTACGATCAGTCGCAGGCAGCGGTTCTGCTGGACTTGAAGTCTTCGCCTCTGGTAGGCCGAACATAACGCGTACCAGGCGGGTGCCGCATACGTCAAGCGCGAGCGGACGTAGGCACCGTAGACTCGCAGTTTGGTGTTGACAGGTAAATGGGATGTGAACAGCGTGTGGAGCTGGGACCTGGCGGCAGCAGCTTGGCCCACGGCATGATTGACCATGGGGACCATGCGCAGGCTGCGGTCCAACTCACACCCCAAAAACCTCACTGTGGTCTTCCACTCTACGTCCTGGCCTCGAAGAGTCAGCTGACGTAGCGGCTTGGAGCGGCTGGTGAGCAGAGCGGCCGTCTTCCCGACGTTGACGGCCATCCTCCACTTGTCCAGCCATTCCGGCAACAAGTCCAGCATACGCTGCATGCGGTTGGTGGCGACGATCTGGTGGTAGGACGACGCGAAATCGTCCGCAACTTTGTTCGGATGAACTGTTGTTGTTGACAAGTTGAAAATAGATGGCGCTTTTCAATTTCATCCTATTCCTGTAGAATTAACAGGATTTCAGATATGAGATATATAGAATAATGTTTCAGGTGTTCGCGATTGCAACAATAAATTTGGTGGCCATATCAGTTGGATTCACGTTTGGGCATATGACCGGAATGATAAGGGCGCTACAAAAGAAAGAGGATGGTATAATCTTCAGTGAAGGCGAAATAACATTGATAGGTGAGTATCTAATAAGCATGAAATCCGTTAATTATAAAAAACTAGTGGCCCGGCTTCGCACGGGTATAAAATATATAGCCTGTGCAATTCAGTGAAAAAAAATAGGAAGTAGGGCAAATTTATATTTAAATATAATATAAAGAATATAAAGAATTATAAAACGATAGGTAATGTGTACAATAGACAAAGCAGGAACCGACATAAGCTTGCGGCTCCTGCTTTGCGCCTTGCAAAAGTGCGTAACTCGTTTGTGGGTTTTTGTAAAAGATTCTATAATAAAATTCCGCAATCAATTTCAGCACTGCCATTACAGCAGTTTAAAAAGAGGCTGATACAGAAAGCCTACTATACTCTTGAAAATTTTTTAGAAGATAAGAATGTGTGGATATAGCTCTCTTTGAACCCGTACAAGACAGCAACGACTTAATGTAAATAATATTAAGAATTATATTTTTAAAAGAGCAACCGCCGAGTTTCTTGCTGGCTCTTCTCGGTAGGAACAGCTTTCCGAACCAGCAGTAGAGTTGACGATTCAAAAGCACTTGTTTACAAGTTTATTTGAATAAAGAATATTTTGAATTTTAAATTTAACTTGCAAGATTCCATATTACCTAATTAATACACATGCACGGAAAGTCAGTACTTCGGGAATAGCAAAAAATATATAGCTAAGGGTATTTAAACTCTAATGTGAACGAGTAGTTTTATAAGTCCGGCTTACACGATCTTGTAAGCTCATGGAAAAAGGCTACTAATAATTCCATTTCTTTTCCAGCTGCCTGCTTCGTACCCTCTTGGGTAATTGGAGTCATTCTGCTCGCTCTAGTCGGTGATAGACTTGGAAGAAGACTATCATTCATGTTCTTCTCCATACCAATGTTTACGAACTGGATAATACTTTACTTTGCCACCGACTTTGCAGCATTCATGGTATCCAGATTACTTATTGGCATATCCATAGAAGCTTTGGGAATACTAAATTTAATTGGCGCTGCTGAATTTAACTCGTCTAAAGCACGACCACTGTTTTTGAGTATAGTTGCGTTGGCGTCGCCATCTTTTGGGACGGGATTGGGACATATTTTAGGAATTAAGTACCATTGGAGGACAGTAGCTATGGTTGGTTTAGTTCTGACGACTGTTGGAGGTTTGTTGCCTTATTTTTGGGTGGAAAGCCCTCATTGGTTAGCATCTAAGGGCAAATTCGCTGAGTGCGAGCAAGCTTATCGAAAACTACATGGTAAAGCTGAAGTAGAGAACGAATTGCAAATGCTGTTAATGATTGAGAGAAAAAAGCAGAAAGAGGCCATTGAAACAAATAAAAGAAATGGTTGGCGGAAATTACAATCAGCATTCAAGAGGAGATACTTCTGGGATTTGATTTTGATGAATGTTTGTATCTACGTTTATTATACAGCGGCTGGGAAGATGGTGTTTAGCTCATTGGCCACTGTTATGTTGGAAGAAATCACGGGAAGTCCTGACGTTCTACTGTACACACTACTGATAGATGTCTACATATTGATTGGAATCAGCATTTCTTGTGTTCTAATCAAGAAAATGTCCATACGTAATTTATTATTCGTATCAGGCTTAACAGCTGTTGGTATTTTAATAGCTTTAAGCGGCTGTCTCTATTTTAAGACCAACGAAATCTACTTCCAATGGATCAATGTAGTTCTATTTGCGTTTTATTTCATCGTCATTCACGTGGGCCCATACCCAGTTATGTTGGTTTTGTTAGGCGAAATATTTCCCATAGAAATTAAGTTGTATTGCTTCTTAGTGACTTCACCGGTTTTGATTATGACGTTTTTCTCGAGCATACTTCTGTTACCATCATTGCTTAGTGTTATGGGTTACCATGGGTTATTTTTAATGAATTCAGGGATTATGCTAATCTGTTTAGCATATTTATGGGTGCGATTACCAGAGACTAAGGGCAAGACATTGCAAGAAATCGAGGTGTTCTTTAAGACGAGGAAATTCGATGTAGATGAGGTTTTGAGTAATGAACAGTTGAAGAATTTTATTTAAACGATATTTACGGGTTATACTGTAATTATAGTTAAAGCTTTTGATATAGAATGTACTAAATTTATTAAATGAAGGAACCTTATGTATATTAATTTATTTTTTGGAGTGTTTTGTGGAGTCTATCTCCTGATGATGTTTTGGTTGCTGGCGAAACGAAGCAAGCTAGAATTTTGGCGGTTGCTCTGGTATCTACCTTATTTAATTGATTACACTGCTGCTAAATTGAAATTGAGTGAGTGTGGATATTATAAATCTTATACCACAAACCACAAACAACTTACGTACTTTTGTAAGGTGTGAAGGAGAAGCCGAAAGCGGTTTTTACATTTATTGGCTATAACTTTGTCGGATTTAAAGGCCGTGTGGTATCCGGCTGAATAGAATAGTACCACCCTCATTTCTAAGCGAGGTGTCATAAAAGGCGACTAAGGTAAGTTGACCCGCCGTGTGGTATCCGGTTGAGTAAAATAGACCACTCTATTTCTCACCCATGTGTTGTAAAATACGACTAAAGTAAGGTGATGTCAGGCAGGCGGCCGGTACCGTAAAATACATAGCCAAATCATGTGACAACATGTTTATAACATTTTGTGGCGAGCCCACTTAGAGTGGGATAAGGGCTTAGGGTAAACACTTAGGGTGGGATGATGAACTTTGTCGGATTTAAACCTCCGATCTTAAGGCGAGTATTTAGAAATGTCAATCTTTTTGAGTTATTTATAACCAGTTAGATACTTTTAAAACATGCCTCCATAAAACTGGTTATTTAATAAATATTCTTTTATATTCAAATCAGTATATTTGCATAATTAAGTAATATTTTAATTTGGCAATATGAATTAATCAATTATAAATAAGTATATTAAGTAAGAATTATGTTTTATTTACTTTGTTGATGTTACAAAGGTTAAGGCTAGATATAAGTATATCAATATTAAATGCAAATGTGTTTGTTTGTTACACTTTCACGCCTTATCAGCTGAACCAATATTGATGAAATTTGGAATAATTAATGATTATACATTCAGGTAGTATTAGTAAAAAAGATATGTGGACTTAGGCAACCTTAGGCACCCGCATAAAAAATAACTTAAAGACTCACGACAAAATTGCAAAGCCGTGCAAATGCAAATTTGTCGTGCAATTTATCTCCTGATGATGCTTCGATTGCGGGGCGAAACGATTGTTGAGTTTGTGATAGTGAACGTGTGTAGTGCTTGTGTATTGTGGCTGTGGTGGAAGTTTGTAGATATGTTTTTACTAATCCTGCATGTATCAAACGGAAAGTCCACTCTACGTATAGCATTATATATATTTTCTATTACTTCATCGCGGATTATAGCAAGATAATTTTATTATTACTTTTGTATTGTTGTAGACTCGTTGGCGCAGTGGGTAGTGACCCTGCCTTCAGCTCCGCGGGTCGCGGGTTCGATTCCTGCCGAAGGCCAACATATTCTATAAATGAATTTGTTGGTCTTTGAGTCTGGGTGTATATTTGTATTTAAGTATGTAATATCTGGGCGACCGAGCTTCGCTCGGGAATTTTTTACAAAAAAAAAGTAAAACCTTAAAAAAAAAGAAAAAACAAATAATTAGTCGGGGATCAATCCTTGGCATCCACATTTCTCGAGGCTGCCCGTTATCCGAAAAGACTGCGCCGACTTGACAGTTAATGGCGAAAATTCAATTCAATATAAATGTTAGTGTTTTTTAATGTCCAAAAACAGGGATAAAACAATAGTTTTTTTACATAAAACCTAACTAGATCAATTTTTCTCCCCCAAAACCTCCTACATGCTGAATTTCAGGAAAATCGTTGGAGCCGTTTCCGAGATTCGGAAAATATATATATATATATATATACAAGATTAACTCATTTAAATATAAAGATTTTAGAAATATATAAGTATATATTCACCAGTTGTCTGTCCATAACACAAGTATTAAGTTACTTACTTTGGGGACGGACGACCGTGTGTGTAAGTGTCCCATACATTATATTATTATATTATATTATGTATTATGGATCTCCGCAAAGTAACGTCTAATTCTATTAACAGTATGTTTGTAAATTAAAAAGGTTAAAGGACATTAAAGAGGTGGCAGGTGACCAATGGATGAGAACAGCAATGGATCGGGACACTTGGAAGAACTTGGAGGAGGCCTTCACCCTAAGTGGGGTTCCCACCAACTAGAAAATCAATTTGACTAATTATTATTATACTTTTTTATCATTTTTTTCAATTAATTAACTTGTATTTTTTGACTTGATGACTATGTATTTTTTTTATATTTGACATCCTTGACATATTTTATATTGTAAATCATCCTCCCGCCCTTATCCCACTCTAAGTGGGGTCGGCACAACATGTTACAAACATGTTGTCATATGATTTGGCTACGTATTTTACGACCGGCCGCCTGCCTGACGTCAACATACCTTAGTCGTGTTTTACGACTCCTCGGTAAGAAAGAGGGTCTATTTTACTCAACCGGATACCACACGGTGGGTCAACTTACCTTAGTCGCCTTTTACGACACCTCGGTAAGAAATGAGGGTGGTCTATTCTACTCAGCCGGATATCACACGGCGGGTCGACTTACCTTAGTCGCCTTTTACGACACCTCGGTAAGAAATGAGGGTGGTACTATTCTATTCAGCCGGATACCACACGGCGTATATTTTATATTGTAAATATTGGTGAGAAATAAAAGGCTTTTTATTTTTTTTATTTTTTTTTATTTATGTTTGTAAATACTACGGGTCTGACGTTATGTTAATTCTTCTGGTACATTGCATAACATATTTTACTGGCCTACTTTCCACTAGGAAAACTAGACATGCGGAATCAATGTACAGATTTCTAATCGCTCAGTAAACTAAATGGGACTAACACTTGATAAGTCACATATCTATAATATATAAAGCTGAAGAGTTTGTTTGTTTGAGCGCGCTAATCTCAGGAAATATTGGACTGACTTGAAAAATTCTTTCAGTGTAAGATAGACCATTTATCGAGGAAGGCTATAGGCTATATAACATCACGAGATGAATAGGAGAGGAGCAGCAAAATTATTAGGCAAACGGCAAAATTTAAAGCTTTCCTTGCGCTGAGTAAGCGGTGATAGTTATTCAAAAATCATGTATTACAAAATTGTTCCCCTCTAAAAGTTCTAAATAAAAGTCCGCGATAACATATGTGTAACTTTTAAGGTTAACCCACTTTAACCATCTTTATGGTTATCAAAATACTATATTACGGTTTTAATCTTTCCACGCGCGGAGCCACTGGCGATTGCTAGTTATAAAATCCTTCTCCTTCAGTCGTGTGCTCACTGCTGAGCATCGTGATGGTCCCGATCCCTTTTGTTGTGCATTAACTGCTGCCAATTTTATCATCTTTATCATTTTTATATATCTATCTATTTATCTAGTTATAAAATAAAGTTCCCTTTTTCTTCGAGAATTAGTGATGCGACTTGTAGTGGATAAAATCGATGATCGATCGATTGTTAATCGATTCTTCTCCCTTCCATAAATATCGGTAGTGCAAATCGATCAACTTTTAACAAAATTTCATTTACCTTCTTTTAACCGTTAAGTTCCCTCGTCTGGAGCCAATCCTGTCATCAGGTCATGCTTATCATAAACATGCATTGGCGGGACTGGACCAGTATGTATTTCATCTCAATCGGACACCGGGAAGTGGGTCAAATTTAACTTAAAAGATTCCACTTTCACAGTCATGCAGCAAGTTAAACAGAAGCTTTTAAATACAGAGTAATTAATATAATCGATTTTAAAAAATCGGTGATTATAAAAGTTAATAGAAATCGATTATAATAATAAAACAATAGATTACTATAAAAAAAACGATAATTTGTCACATTCCTATGGAGGACACAAGTCGATGCGAATGCGTGCACGAAAAGTTTATAACAAGCCAATGTCATAAAATTAATTTACGACTGTTTTTACAAACAATACATAAAAAAAAATTTGAAAGGTCACATCCATAAAGTCAGGTCATGGAATTTTTCTGTACAGATGTCATATTATTAAAATTTGACATTTTTATATTGAACTCGTTTTATATTAAACTAGCGGCCTGCCCCTGCTTCGTACGGGTATAAAATATATATCCCATGTCAGTCAGTGTAAAAAAAATGATTAAAATCGATCCAGTAGTTTTAATTTATTCATTATTGCCCGTGGCCCGCACGCGTTAAATTTGGAGAAAAACAATTTCCTTTCCCTACACCAAGAAGATTTCCTGCTATCTTTGGAATATCTAAATTCATATACTACATTTTTACTTATTTACTTTTACATTTTCCCTATGTATTTTATTTTTACAATTAATTACAGAATGTTTTTAAACAAACTCTTGAAAGAGCTGCTAAAGTCGAAGTGTTAGAGGGCGAAGCGCGGCGTCCTCACGGCATTTTAAATCTGTAATATCTCCGAAAATGTTCACTTAAATTACATGCTGTAAACGGCCGTATTGATCTAATTGATAAATTGATTAAATCAACTATTTATTTAAGGTACTTAATTGGATAAGGATTAATGCTGTATTGTATAAAAATTGCTTCAAAAATAAGGCATTATTTTTCGTAAAAAGTAAACGACAAAAAATGCTTTAGTGGGTTATCCATAAGAGATAGACATATACCATCGCGGACTTTTCTGTAGACCTTTTCAATGTGTACAAATACTTAGTACATCATTTTGATAAATCTCGTAGGGTTTAGCCTGCGTTTGCAATGTAAGCGGAAAAAATGTAATTATTTACAGAAACCTCAAAAATTACAGTATTTCTCTACTCCGTATTGAATGTTATTATACGTACAAACCTTCCTCTGGAATCACTCTATCTATTAAAAAAAACGCATTAAAATCTGTTGCGTAGTTTTAAAGTTTTATGCATACATAGGGAAATATGGACTTTGTTTTATAATATGTAGTGATTCACTTCAGACTGACCCCGTTAGTGCACGTGGCAGTGACCCTCTGCCTTTAGGTCCGTGGCTCATGGGTTCGATTCCCTTTGAGGCTCGCTGAACACTGAACACAGGATCTAAACACGTAGCTATTTATTTATTTATCATACAAGTCAAGCCTTACTCCAACTCTACTCAAACACCAAGCGATGAAACAATCTAGCCGCACTAAGCGTCTAATAATTACCGCGTTGCCAGTATACCCGGTATTAAAAACTAAAGAGGTGATATTTGACTATTTTCGTTACAGATATATATGAGCTTTATTAAAGCTTCATTTCTATATATTTTCATCAATATTGCCTTAGTACTAAAAACGTAGCCCAGCGGTAACACCGTGCGCCTCTTTCGAAGCTGTGGTAGCCCAGCGGTAACACCGTGTGCTTCTTTCGAGGAGATCTAGGGTTCGAACCCCGGGCAGGCACCAATGAGTTTTCTAGTAAAACTTATGTGTCTAATTGATAATTGCAATTTATCACACGCTTTTCGGTGAAGGAAAACATCGTGAGGAAACCTGCATATCTCTAGAGAATTCTGGGGATATGTGTAACCTACCAACCCGCATTGGAGCAGCGTGGTAGGTCTTGGCTCCAATCCTTCTCTCCAAAAAAAAAAACGGAGAGAAGAGGCCTATGCCCAGCAGTGGGATAGCAATAGGCCGTTACTTACTTACTAAAAACGTAGAGATTAACAGCGGATAGACGGAATGCCGTTTTTGCTATTCACCCTAGATGGCGCTGTACCGAGTTGTGCCGCGGTAAAGAACATCTTTGCACAGCATTACATATTTTAACAATTATAAAAATTATAGCATTAATATGAACAGAGGAGTGAACTTTACTTAATAAAAACCCAAAATACTAAAAAAATGTTATATATCAAATCTTTCATTTATTACAGAAAATATATTTTCAAAACTAAACAAACTTACTAACTAGAGACTACGAGTATACAAATTAAACATTACTTAACATTATTAAATTAAATGTCATGGGTATTTATATTCGCTAATATACAACAAAAATGTACAAGTTATATCTATCTTTAATTACTTACACGCTAGGACTATACAGATCATGCCCACGTGGAATGGTCCCAAGAATGCTGGCAGCGTTTCCGCGTTGAATGGCTAAGCTGATTCTTTGTGCGCAAAAGGAGCCAGCACTCTTATCACCCGAAGAGGCAATTAACTAAGGTGTTAAAACACAACCAAAAAAACAAGTGAAATTGTTCAATCCATTCACACGATTCATTTATCAACATTGAACCTTAAATAAACGTTTTCAATTGCTCATTGTTCAACACTTTATCAATATTATCAAACGCTTTTGTCTTAAAGAAAATTTCGATCTCTTGCAACGTCCTGCCCTTAGTTTCTGGCAACCTCAGCCAAATGTATGCTAAACTAACGCACATAATACTCGCATTTAGTAAAAACAAGCCATGGTATCCCATAGCGCTTACCAAAGTGGGTAACAAAACTATTGTTAAAGACATAGCACCCATTAAAACTGTTCCTGATAAAAAGAAAAAATATACCTTCAATTCTAAAGGATATATCTCACCTAACAACGCTTCAAGTATTGGATATGGACCCGCTTTGATAATGAAGAAGTAGAAAGCAAATAAAGTAACATTAACCCATTGAAAGTAAACAGATTCAATTGCAAAGTACAAAGATGCGCTTAAAGATAACAGCACACATATTGATATAACACCCGTAGTAAACAACATAGTACGCATAGACATTGTTCTGATTAAAATACACGAGGTACCAGAACCTATAACAACAGCTAAATCGACAATCAAAGTAAAATACAATACGTCAGATGAACCAGTGATGCCTTCTATAATTGTTATAGCCAGTGCACTGAAAGCAACTTTCCCAACAGCTGCCATAAACGCAGATATGAAAACGCTGAGTACCATCAAATCCCAGAAATATTTCTTTCTGAACGCAATCAAAAGCTTCTTCAATGTCTTAATAGAGTTAGTTTCTTTAGCGTTCTTCAATTTCGTCGTCTCCACTCTGATTAGAAGCTCTAATTCTGTCTCGGTTATTTGTGAAGTGCCGTGAAGTGTTCTGAATGCGTTTTCACATTCTTCGAACCGTCCTTTTGAGGCTAGCCAGTGAGGACTCTCTACCCAGAAATAAGGTATCAGTATACCAAAAACGGATGGTATTATTCCAAGCAATGCAACAGTTCTCCAATGCAAAATAATTCCTAAAACATGTCCTATCCCAGCACCAATTGAAGGCATTAAAGTCGATATTATGTTTAGGAACATTGCCCTAGTTTTTGGTCCAGTGTATTCTGATGTTACACATAACTTCAATGCAAGTAAGGCTCCTGCACCGATGCCTGCTAAAACTCTTGATAGCATGAATGTGAACATGTTGTTTGCGTAGTATAAGACGATCCAGTTGATGATGGATGGTATGGAGAACACCATGAAGGAGACTCTCCTTCCGATTCTGTCAGAAACGATGGCAACCAAGCCCATGCCGAAGATTGAGATCATCATAATTGAAGAAGCTGGAACACAAAAGATTTGCAATGTTGGTCTATATGTTTTTTTTAATTGAAGGCGAAACATTTTGTATCCTACATGTTGTCCCCATAATATACGTATTATAAAGCTGTCTGTCTGTATATAATCGATTTTCTCTAAATCTATTGAGCGGTTTTTTCGTACGGTGTTTGCTAAAAGGCAGTTCCATTCTTGCGGAAGGTTAAAATTAATGATAGATAACGATTTAATGTAAATTATATTTAAGAAGTGGTGAGGTTGAAAAAAACTCACCTGCTGGGAGCTATAGCCGCGTGCATCGCGTAAACCAGCAGAGATACACTAAATTAATGTACTACAAAATTGTAAATCTACAAAAAAGTCCACGACAGTATGTCTCTATCTCTGATGGTTAACTCACAATAAGTACTTTTGTATTAAAAATTTCGCAGGCGAAGCCATAGGCACAGCTTATCTTTATATATAAAAAAAACCTGTGTCCTGATGTGCAATTAAGCTAATATTCAAAACTACTGACCCTATTCAATGAAATTTTACAAGAGAAAGTTCTTATGAAACAAAAATTGCAAGTTTAGCGCAAATTAAAAAAAAAAACTCTTAAATAGTTAAGACAGGACATCGACTGGGATGCCAAAGTGCTCAGCCTCCTCGTGGCGCACCCTGGGCAGGCCTTTGGAATACTCTAATTCCTTATTCTTGAACGGACCACTGTGGGGTGGCCAATCGAGTTGTCCCTCTGATTAGCAGAGGGCAATCTGGACGGGCCGGGGACTCCGCGGAAGTTAAAGGTGGAGTCTCTAATGAGCGACGGGTTCAATTGGGCTTACTTTAAGTCAGGGTGGCCATGGTTTCGGTCGGTAAAGCCCGGGTTTTACAAGTGATTTTAAATCAACTCTACTGCTGGTTCGGAAAGCTGTTCCTACCGAGAAGAGCCAGCAAGAAACTCGGCGGTTGCTTTTTAAAAATATAATTCTTATGACTAGTTACATTTAGTCATTACTGTCTTGTACAGGGTCTAAGCGAGCTATATCCACATATTCTTGTCTTCTAAGCAATCCTCAATAGTATAGTAGGCTTTCTGTCAAACACTTACCAATCAAGGAAATCTGACTTCCAGAGAGTGATATACCATCTTCTCCCTTCCTAAGCGAGCTCACCATTCCCGTTATCTGTCCCCACGTGTACCCATTTGAAAAGGACACGCAGCAGATACCACCTATTACAATAGCCTGAAACAATTTTGTTATTTTGAGCAACCGCCGAGTTTCTTGCTGGCTCTTCTCGGTAGGAACAGCTTTCCGAACCAGCAGTAGAGTTGACGATTCAAAAGCACGCGTTTACAAGTTTATTTGGATAAAGAATATTTGAATTTGAATTTGAATATATTTGGCAGGGATGTGACTTGGAGTGGAAGAATTCGGTTAATGAATATATGATTTTTCCGCCTTCAAGTAAATCTATTTATCAAAAATCAAAACCATTTGAACGAAAGAAATTGGTTTATCGATTTCTTTTCAATTACAAAATTTGTTATTTTAATTTAATAAATCCCACTTACTGGCTAAATTACATTGTACCGGAGACCCGAGAGCTAGCAACTACCTTGGCCAACGAATAAATTTGGCCATAAAGGTATTGCCCCATTGTATGGACAGTATTTATGCCAGTATTTTAGGAATTTTACTCCATTGCAATGGAATCGATGATTACGCTTTAGTGTAAATATATATATGTGTGTGTGTGCATTTTAACTTTTTTAGTTAGTATTTAGTTAGTTTTTAAGTTTTATTGATTGCTTGTTATTGTAAAAAAGTTTAGTTTAGTTTCATTTTTTTTCGCTTACGTTGCAAACGCAGGCTAAGCCCTACGAGATTTATCAAAATGATGTACTAAGTATTTGTACACCTTGAAAAGGTCTACAGAAAAGTCCGCAATGGTATATGTCTATCTCTTATTGATAACCCACAATAGCATATTTGTCATTTACTTTTTAAGAAAAATAATGCCTAATGTTCAGTGTAATTTTTATACAATACAGATTATTCCTTATCCAATTATGTACCTTAAATAAATTGTTAATTTAATATAGATACAGATGGCCGTTTACAGCATGTAATTTAAGTGAAGATTTTCGGAGATATTGGAGATTTAAAATGTCGTGAGGAGGCCGCGCTTCACCCTATAGCACTTCGGATTTAGCAGCTATATGTCGTTATTTCAAAAGTTTGTTTAATGAAAAGAAAGCTGTGAATGTGTATATAAAGACATTCTGTAATTAATTGTAAAAATATAATACATAGGGAAAAATGCAAAAATAAATAAGCAAAAATGTACTATATGAATTAAGATATTCCAAAGATAGCAGGAAATCTTCTTGGTGTAGGGAAAGGAAATTGTTTTTGCAGTAATGAATAAATCATAACTACTGGATTGATTTTAATCATTTTTTTTACACTGAGTAACATGTGCTATATATTTTATACCCATGCGAAGCAGAGGCTGGCCGGTAGTATTATATAATGCTATATAATAAATATTGTAAGTAAACAAATTATTACAATTACCTGGGTATTTATTTTAGAAGAAGTAAAAAAAAAATAACTTGAAAAAAAGGAAAAATAATTGGGCAAGTGGGTCCCTTCTCTAGACTGCCTATTGAAAGCAGGGATAAAACGATTTTTTTTATATAAAACCTAATTTGAGTGATTTATGGCCCCCAAAAACCATACATGCTGAATTTCATGAAAATCGTTGGCGCCGTTTCGGGGATTCGGAAAAAAAATATATATATACAAGATTAACTAAAGGTTATTTTTATATTAACTTTCTTATTTAGATAAGAAGATATTATCAAACTTGTTTTAAGTTTACGCTATGCCATATCGAATATTGTAATATAATTTAAGTCATGTAATAATACGCCGTGTGGTATCCGGCTGAATAGAATAGTACCACCCTCATTTCTTACCTAGGTGTCGTAAAAGGCGACTAAGGTAAGTCGACCCGCCGTGTGGTATCCGGCTGAGTAGAATAGATCAACCTCATTTCTTACCGAGGTGTCGTAAAAGGCGACTAAGGTACGTTGACCCACCGAGTGGTATCCGGTTTAGAAGAATAGACCACCCTCTTTCTTACCGAGGCGTCGTAAAATACGACTGAGGTAAGTTGATGTCAGGCAGGCGGCTGGTCGTAAAAACGCAGCCAAATCATATGACAGCATGTTTATAACATGTTGTGCCGACCCCACTTAGAGTGGGATAAGGGCAGGAAGATGATGAATTTAAGTCATGTAATAAATAAAAAAAAACACTCTGCCAGTGTAATTTTTTTGTAAAATGGCAAACACACGAGTAAACGAATCTAGAATTTGCCTCGAAGAGAATGCACGAATTGAACTAACTTAAATTGTTATAAAATACAGTACCTGGGTGACTGAACCTTACTCGATAATTTTTAAAATGATGTAAAAAAAATAAAATTAAAAAAAAAATTGTAATGAAAAAATAATAGGGCAGGTGGGGCTCGATCCTCAGTATTTTCACCTTTCTAGACGCGAATAATTGTGATTGTATTCAACGTAAATTTCAAAAAATATTAGAGCCCGAAATCAGGGATAAAATGTAATTTTTTTTAAATAAAAATTATCTGGATCGATTTTTCTTCCCCAAAACCCTCTATATGCTGAATTTCAGCAAAATCGTTGGAACTGTTTCCGAGGTTTCGAATATATATATATATACGAGGTGTGTTCAAAAAGTATCGCGAATTTTGAATTTTCGCGAGTTACATATATTCCAATTTCGATTTTTTTGTGGCGTTATGTTGGTACATATGTCTCTCACTTATGCTGACAAGTTGGGCCATTTTGAATGTTCGGTTAATTGTTGACAGCTGCTTTGCTTGCACGTCTTTTGGTTCGTCTTCGATTTTTACCCATTCAAAAAATGGAACAAGGAACCTGTATCGATTTTTGTGTGAAAAACGAAATTAAGTGCGCGGATGCATTCCGAGTGTGGACTGTGGCATATGGAGAAGCTACTTTGGACAAAAGCAACGTTTATCGGTGGTACAAAATGTTTTTAAAAGGCCGAGAAGATGTGAATGACGAAGAGCGTGCCGGACGCCCGAGCACTTCAACAACAGACGAAAAAATTGATGAATAGAAGAAAATGGTATTGAACAATCTTCGAATCATCGATAGAGAAATTGCCGAGGACCTAGGCATGTTGATTGGCTCGTGCCATTCGATTTTAATTGATAATTTGTGGAAAAACAAAAATTGGCTTTTGCACCTCGATAACGCCCCTGTTCACACATCGCTGCGTGTACGCGACTTCTTGGCCAAAAACAACAGACCACCGCGTAATGATACCGCAGCCACCGTATTCCCCAGATCTGGCCCCCTGTGACTTTTTCTTGTTCCCGAAACTGAAGAGGCCCATGAAAGGACGACACTACGCCACGATTGACGAGATAAAGACGGCATCGAAGGAGGAGCTGAACAAGATACAAAAAAAATGATTTTTTGAAGTGCTTCGAAGATTTGTAAAAACGTTGGCACAAGTCTATAATATCCCAGAGGGATTACTTTGAAGGGGACAAAATAGATATTTACGAATAAATAAATAATTTTTGAAAATACACAAAATTCGCGATACTTTTTGAACACACCTCGTATATATATATATATATATATATATATATATATATATATATATATATATATATATATATATATATATATATATATATATATATATATATATATATATATATATATATATATATATATATATATATATATATATATATATATATATATATATATATATATATATATATATATATATATATATATATATATATATATATATATATATATATACATATACATGTTATAAACATGTTGTCACATGATTTGGCTATGTATTTTACGACCGGCCAGCTCCCTGACATCCACTTACCATAGGCGTATTTTATGACTCCTTGGTAAGAAATGAGGGTGGTCTATTCTACTTAACCGGATACCACACGGTAGGTCAACTTACCTTAATCGCCTTTTACGACACCTCGGTAGGAAATGAGGGTGATCTATTCTACTTAACTAGATACCACACGTTGGGTGAACTTACCTTAGTCACCTTTTACGACTCCTCGGTAAGAAATGAGGGTGGTCTATTCTACTTAGCTAGATACCACACGTTGGGTGAACTTACCTTAGTCACCTTTTATGACTCCTCGGTAAGAAATGAGGGTGGTCTATTCTACTCAGCCGAATAGCATACGGCGGGTCGACTTACCTTAGTCGCCTTTTACGACACCTCGGTAAGAAATGAGGGTGGTACTATTCTATTCAGCCGGATACCACATGGCGAAACTTTATTTAAACATTTGTTTACAAAATAATAATAATAATAATAAAAATATATTACACGTGTATGTATAAAGGTTCACCTGCTCCGATATCACTACATATTATAAAACAAAGTCCATATTTCCATATGTATGCATAAAACTTTAAAACTACGCAACCGATTTTGATGCGGTTTTTTTTTAATAGATAGAGTGATTCCAGAGGAAGGTTTGTACGTATAATAACATTCAATACGGAGTAGAGAAATACTGAAATTTTTGAGGTTTCTGTAAATAATTACATTTTTTTCCGCTTACATTGCAAACGCAGGCTAAACCCTACGAGATTTATCAAAATAATGTACTAAGTATTTGTACACATTCAAAAGGTCTACAGAAAAGTCCGCGATGGTATATGTCTATCGCTTATGGATAACCCACTAAAGCATTTTTTGTCGTTTGCTTTTTACGAAAAATAATGCCTTATTTTTTAAGCAATTCTTATACAATACAGCATTAATCCTTATCCAGTTAAGTACCTTAAATAAATATTTGATTTAATATAGATCAATATGGCCGTTTACAGCATGTAATTTAAGTGAAAAATTTTCGGAGATATTACAGATTGAAAATGCCGTGAGGACGCCGCGCTTCGCCCTATAACACTTCGACTTTAGCAGCGATATAATTGTAAAAATAAAATACATAGGGAAAATATACAAGTAAATAAGTAATAATGTACTATATGAATTTAGATATTCCAAAGATAGCAAGCAGGAAATCTTCTTGGTATAGGGAAAGGAATTTTTTTCTCCAAATTTAACGCTACGGCCACGGGCAGTAATGAATAAATCAAAACAACTGGATCAATTTTATTCATTTTTTACACTGACTGACATGGGATATATATTTTATACCCGTGCGAAGCAGGGGCAGGCCGCTAGTCTTTAATATTTAAATGAGTTAATCTTGTATATATATATATTTTCCGAATCTCGGAAACGGCTCCAACGATTTTCCCGAAATTCAGAAAATTCGAAAAATTGATCTAGCTAGGTTTTATGTACTAAAAAATTCGTTTTATCCCTGTTTTTGAGCATTTAAAAATAAAATTTATATTGAATTGAATTTTTGCCGAAAACTGTCAAGTCAGCGTAGCTTATTCGGGGAACGGGCAGTCTCAAGAAATGTTAATACCTGGGATCGATTCCAATAACCCAATTATTATTTTCTTAAGTTTATTTTTTTTATTTTGTAAAAAATTACCGAGCAAGGCTCAAGTGGTCACTCAGATATTAGGAATAAAAAGTTCATTTTTCCTTAGGGAACGGGGAAAGATCAAATACAATTTTATTTAGTGAACGTTAACGCTTAATGCAATGCAAAACTATTCGCAGATAATTAATTAAATATATTTAAACTAACCTTCTGATATATTATCATATTTAACCGACACATCCACTACTTCGTTATTGGAAACAAACTAACAGACTGGTTAAGCTGATAAATCTTGTAATACAAGTTTCGACTGCTGAATACTTTGCATACTGATACTATAAATGTGAAGTCTGTCCGCATGTCTGTTAATCGGTTAAAGCAATGTAAAAATAAAATTACTTCTTTAACTGATAGACGTCCAATAGACATAGGTCTCTTTCAGAGATATCCACATCAAATTCAAATTAAAAATATTCTTCATTCAAATAAAGTTGCAAACAAGTGCTTTTGAATCGTCAACTTTACTGCTGGTTCGGAAAGCTGCTCCTACCGAAAAGGACTAGCTAGAAACTCGGCGATTGCTCTTTATTATATTACTAGCAATCGCCAAAGGCTACGCCCGCGTGGGCGTCTCCCGACGCTATGTTTTGTGGGGTCGCAATTCCAACACCTTAGGACCCCAAAACCCATCAGTTCTCTGCACTATGTACCATAACACTACACTACTATTATGGCCCATAATACGTGTAGCCACAGCGCCAACAATTAAGTGCCATGGTCTATAATACGTATAACCACAGCGGCGACAATGAAGTTCCATGCTCTATAATTCGTGTCGCCACAGCGGCGACAACGGAGTGCTATGGTCTATAATACGTGTAGGCACAGCAGCGACAACGGAGTGCTATGGTCTATAATACGTGTTGCCACAGTGGTGATAAGGAAGTGCCATGGTCTATAATACGTGTTGGCACAGCAGCGACAACGGAGTGCTATGGTCTATAATACGTGTAGGCACAGCAGCGACAACGGAGTGCTATGGTCTATAATACGTGTTGCCACAGTGGTGATAAGGAAGTGCCATGGTCTATAATACGTGTTGGCACAGCAGCGACAACGGAGTGCTATGGTCTATAATACGTGTTGGCACAGCAGCGACAACGGAGTGCTATGGTCTATAATACGTGTTGCCACAGTGGTGATAATGAAGTGCCATGGTCTATAATACGTGTTGCCACAGTGGTTATAATGAAGTGCCATGGTCTATAATACATGTTGCCACAACGGCGACAACGGATTGCAAAGAGTTTATAATATTTTCAAACATAGTTGTTGCGTACGAAGTCGTGGGTAAATATTGTAGTGTTATATATCGAAAACAAACAATAATAAAAATATTCTGTAATAAAAAAAAACCATAAAAGTGTCAAGATATATTTGTATTCAAAAAACATTTATGTCCTTGCGATATGTATTTGACAATCGAGTTTATTAAAATTAGACACAACTCATCCTAACATAAAATATAATGATCTTGACTGACTGGTTTATCACTCGTTGGCGCATTTGGCTTTTGATGAATAAATAAATAAATAAATAAATATATGGGACACTTACACACACGGTCGTCCGTCCCCAAAGTAAGTAACTTAATACTTGTGTTATGGACAGACAACTGGTGAATATATACTTATATATTTTCTAAATACATACTTAAATACAAATAAACACCCAGGCTCAAAGACCAACAAATTCATTTTTTTTTTTAATAGAAAATGTTGGCCCTCGGCGGGAATCGAACCCGCGAGCCGCGGAGCTGAAAGCAGGATCACTACCCACTGCGCCAACGGGCCAGTCATTTAATGAAATTTTCAAATAATTTATAGAATCAGGCGTTAGGTACTTTGCGGGGATCCTTTAGGCGTTACTTTACAAAAGTAATAATAAAATTATTTTGCTATAATCCGCGATGAAGTATAATAGAAAATATATATAATGCTAAATGTAGAGTGGACAATCCGTTTTCTTACCTGATACATGCAGGATTCATAAAAGCACATGCACAAACCTCCAAATCGCAAAGCGCTTTGTGATTTTGTCGTGGAGTCTATCTCCTGATGATGCTTCGGTTTCGGGCGAAACGATTGTTGAGTTTATATTAGTGAACGTGTGTAGTGTTTGTGTATTGTGGTGGTTGTGTAGGTTTGTGCATGTGTTTTTACGAATCCTGCATGTATCAGGTATGAAAACAGATTGTCCGCTGTACATTTAGCATTATATATATTTTCTATTTTACTTCATCGCGGATTATAGAAAAATATTTTTATTATTACTTTAGTATGAAATTTTCAGACAAACTTTAAAATGACGCAGCGGGTAATCTTGTAAAGTTTGGTGGTGATCGGAGAATCCAAATTCAAAATATTCTTTATTCAAATAAACTTGTAAACAAGTGCTTTTGAATCAACTCTACTGCTGGTTCGGAAAGCTGTTCCTACCGAGAAGAGCCAGCGAGGAACTCGGCAGTTGCTCTTTTCAAAATATAAGTATGTGGGTAACCGACTTTGCTCGGTAATTTTTTTAAACATATAAAAAAAAATAAAAGAAGAGTGCAGGCGCGTATAAAATGTGGGATTAGAACCCGGGTTTTGCATATTTTCGCTCTGCCCCTAACACATCGGCTATCTCAACGTATGACAGCTAAAATCATCGTTTGCTCTCAATTGTACATTATACTATATTTTTAATTCCCAAAAACAGGGATAAAACGTATTTTTTTTTTAAATAAAACCTAGCTAGTTCAATTTATCTGCTGAATTTCAGGAAAATCGTTGGAGCAGTTTTCGAGATTCAGAAAATTTATTTATATATATAAACATACATACAAGATTAACTCATTTAAATATTAAAGATTCTTATTACAAGTTACATTAGTTATTACTGTCTTGTACAGGATCGTAGAATAGCTACATCCACTAGCTACATTCTTATCATCTAAATAATCCTCAATAGTATAGTAGGCTTTCTATATCAGCCTTTTATTAGTGTTTTTAAACTGCTGTAATGGCAAAGCTAATAAAAAATATTTAAGCTATTGAGTTCTGTTTTGAGTAAAAGTCGAAATCGGACTTAGTGCCTGTTTCAAAATATACCAATATACTGTCAGTTAGCTTATTCGGAACATATCTGACACATATCTCGGAATTTTGCGTTTCTCAGGTTTCTGATAGGCTTATTCAGCACTTCAAGTCCCTATATTAACAGGTAGATCATGTGGCTGTTATTTTATTTATCTGCTGGATAAATAATACCAATTTCAAAATGGCCGTGATTTTTTTAACTAATTTTTTTTAGGGTCTGTTTTACACAAACAAGTGTCTAAATTTAAACAAAAACGTAGTTATTGTGAGTCGACCATAAGAGATAGAAACGTCGTGTAGCGGACTTTTTCATACTTTTTTTGTAGATCTAAAATTCTCTAGTACATTACTTTAGTGTATCTCTGCTGGTTTAGGTGGTGCACGCGACTAAAGCTACCAGCGGGCGAGTTTTTTTTTAACTACCGCGTGACCTGAAGCGTAATGTACTTTAAACATAAAATATCCGGAAGAATTGCATTATCTATATCTATACTAATATATAAAGCTGAAGAGTTTGTTATAGAGTGGACAATCCGTTTTCATACCTGATACATGCAGGATTCGTAAAAACACATGCACAAACCTCCACCGCCACCACACTGCACAATCACTACACACGTTCACTATCAAAAACTCAACAATCGTTTCGTCCCGCAAAGCATCATCAGGAGATAGAGTCCACGACAAAATCGCAAAAGCACCTTTGCATAGTGTTTGTGTATTGTGGTGGCGGTGGTGTTTTGTGCATGTGTTTTTACGAATCCTGCGTGTATCAGGTATGATAACCGATTGTCCACTCTACATTTAGCGTTATATATATTTTCCATTTTACTACATCGCTAATTACAGCCAAATAATTTTATTATTACTTTTGTGTTATGGATCTCCGCAAAGTAACGCCTAATTCTGTAAATTAGCAATAATAGAATTAATATAAATTACTATTAGCTTTTGTAAGCTGTGATAAGCTAGCTGTGTTGCATATTTAAGCAACTGGCAAGAACTAATATAAATATATGGGACACTTACACACACGGTCGTCCGTCCCCAAAGTGAGTAACTTAATACTTGTGTTATGGACAGACAACATTTACAGCTAAAGGTAAAATTTTGTCCAATAAATTTGCGCACGATTTTGAAAATAATGTTAAGAATGTAATGTTGACCTGTGCTGAACCACTCCTTGATGAAAAAACATATATTAAACAACCTAGTTCGTCTGTAAGGATAACTAAAATTAACGAATCCATTGTAATTAAAATAATAGAGAAAATGAATGATAAAAAAAGTCCAGGACTAGACAATATTCGGGTTAAAGATGTCTTATTAATAGCAACTGAAATAGCCCCAGTATTAACCCACTTAATAAACACATGTATTCTCAAAACTATTTATCCAGATAAATTAAAAATAGGAAAAATTCGACCTATTCATAAAAAAGGTAGTTATTCTGATACTATCAATTATAGACCTATAACTATTTTGTCTTGCTTTGATAAAATAATAGAAAGATATTTTGGTCAAATTATAAATGCCTTTTTATCTAGTAATTGTATCATCCATGAGAAGCAATTTGCATTCCGGAGTAACAAAAGTACATCCCAATTGTTGTGTTTATTCACTGATGAAATAAATAAGTATCTTAATGAGAAAAAGCATGTCCTAACGGTTATGGTTGATTTTAGTAAGGCATTTGATACATTAAATTTTGATACACTTTACAAGAAAATGCAGCAGAATGGTATTCAGGGCCCGATGCTGAGGTGGTTCAAAAATTACCATACAAAAAGATATAACACAGTGTGTATTGATGGTGTACTGAGTGAGTTCGTGTATTCCACTCATGGAACAGCTCAGGGCTCAATTTTAGGCCCTACAGAGTACTTGATTTATGTTAACGATATGTGCAATATATTTCAGCATGGCTCTGTATATCAGTTTGCTGATGACACTTGTATTGTAACAGCTCACCATGATATTGATATTGCTAATAAAATGATGCAATCTAATTTTAACCAATTATGTAAATGGGCACATGATGTTGGTCTCTCTATTAACTATGATAAAACTAAATTAATGTATATTCATTCTCCTCATAAAATAAGTAGCACCATTCCATGTGTCATAGCGCACGAACACACACGTTGTCTACATAAGCCGAGAGATTTGTGTACCTGCAAATCACTTGATTTAGTTAAAGAACATATGTATTTAGGACTAAAAATAGATGCCAAATTTAATTGGTCCCCCCACATAAACCATGTGTGTGGGAAGCTTAGATCTTAGCTAAGTTGTGCATTCTTAAACATAAAATTCCCTACAGTACATTAAGACTACTTTATATGTCACTAGCAGATTCAGTTATAAGTTATGGTATTGTATTGTATGCTATGGAAGAGCAAGTAAGAGTCATGTAAATAATATATATAATTTACAAATTAGATTACTAAAAAATATAGTTCCTCTAAAAATTAAATACAAATATAGAAACAATTACCATGGCCTATTTGAGTATTGCAGGGTAATGAATGTATATGACAAAGTAAACTTTGCTATAATAAACCACTATCATCATAAAATTTGTACCTTAAACATTAACAAAAGACCCAATAACCTGCGTAATCTATCAAATATCCCTTCATTTACAATACCCAGATGGAATAATGCATATGGGAAGCGAACCTGGCTGCACTACCTGCCATGTGTATTAAATAAGTTACCAAAACATTTATTGGAACTAATAAAAAACTCAACCTTGAAACAGGCAAAAAGAATCCTAAAAAAATTTTATATAAGGAAATGTATCCCTATAGCCTCTCATAATTATTCTATTAAAAATAAGTAAGTTATATTTTGTCTTTACTGTATGTCATTCCCATTTACCCAATAAACCCTTTAACAAACATGTAGCGGCACTAGAGAGCGCAATTCCAGCGCAATAATTATTAACTCATATGATTAGCGTTAGACTTAAGAACAAACTGTAATAGATAATAAGTGTAATAAACAGATTTAATTTTTAATTTTTTTTTTTTAACTGGTGAATATATACTTATATAATTTTTAAATACATACTTAAATACAAATATACACCCAGGCTCGAAGAGCCAACAATTTTTAAATGCTAACTAATTCGTTTATATGTTAAAACTTATGTGCCTAATTGATAATTGCAATTCATCAATTAGTGTTAAGGTTTTATTATATCATATAATATAAAGTATCTGGTTGGTTGAGCCTTGGTCGGTTATTTTTTTTAAAGATATTTAAAGAAAAATAAAAATAAAATTTAATTGGAAAAAAAATAATAATAGTTGAGGACATAAGAATGAGAATATTATTTTGCTATAATCCGCGATAAAAGAAAATATATGTAATGCTAAATGGAAAGTGTACTATTAATTCTCATAAATGATACATGCAGAATTTGTAAGAACTCATGCACTACCCGACACCGATGGCACAACAATACACAAGCACTGCACACATTCACCACCACAAACTCAACAATTGTTTCGTCCCGTAACCGAAGCATTTTCAGGAGATAGACTCCACGACAAAATCGCAAGCTTTGCGATTGGTGTCGTGTAGTCCATGAGTTCTTACAAATTCTGCATGTATCAGGTATGAGAACGAATAATACACTCTACATTTAGCATTACACATATTTTATCGCGGATTATAGCAAAATAATATTCTCATTACTTTCGTATTATGGATCTCCGCAAAGTAACGCCTAATTTTGTAAATAAATAGTTGAGGAGGTTGGGCTCGAACCTAGGTTCCTAACCTAACCTAATTTTCACATCTCTAAACCGCCCGTTCCCCAAATGAGCTACCATGACTTGACGATTAATAGCGAAAATTATCTTTTGAATTCAATATAAATTAGCATTTCCCCGAAAACAGGGATAAGACGAGTTTTTTTTAAATAAGTAATAAATTAATATCTAGTATTATTTGTATTATATAGTGTATGTACTAACTAATCATCATCATCCTCCTGCCCTTATCCCACTCTAAGGGGGGTCGGCACAACATGTTATAAACATGCTGTCAAATGACTTGGCTGCGTTTTTACGACCGGCCGTCTGCCTGACGTCAACTTACCTCTGTCGTATTTCACGACACCTCGGTAAGAAAGAGGGTGGTCTATTCTACTACACCGGATACCACACGGCGGGTCAACTTACCTTAGTCGCCTTTTACGACACCTCGGTAAGAAAGAGGGTGGTACTATTGTACTTAGCCGGATACCACACGGCGGGTTAACTTACCTTAGTCGCCTTTTACGACACCTCGGTAAGACATGAGGGTGGTACTATTCTACTCAGCCGGATACCACACGGCGGGTCGACTTACCTTAGTCGCCTTTTACGACACCTCGGTAAGAAATGAGGGTGGTCTATTTTACTCAGCCGGATACCACACGGCGGGTCGACTTACCTTAGTCGCCGTTTACGACACCTCGGTAAGAAATGAGGGTGGTCTATTTTACTCAGCCGGATACCACACGGAAGGTCGACTTACCTTAGCCGCCTTTTACGACACCTCGGTAAGAAATGAGGGTGGTACTATTCTATTCAGCCGGATACCACACGGCGGGTCGGTCGGGTAAGGTAAGTGAAAAGGACTAGCTAGAAACTCAGCGATATTATATTACTAGCAATCGCCAAAGGCTACGCCCGCGTGGGCGTCTCCCGACGCTATGTTTTGTGGGGTCGCAATTCCAACACCTTAGGACCCCAACACCCATCAGTTCTCTGCACTATGTACCATAACACTACACTACTATTATGGCCCATAATACGTGTAGCCACAGCGCCAACAATTAAGTGCCATGGTCTATAATGCGTATAACCACAGCGGCGACAATGAAGTGCCATACTCTATAATACGTGTCGCCACAGCGGCGACAACGGAGTGCTATGGTCTATAATACGTGTTGGCACAGCAGCGACAACGGAATGCTATGGTCTATAATACGTGTTGGCACAGCATCGACAACGGAGTGCTATGGTCTATAATACGTGTTGGCACAGCAGCGACAACGGAGTGCTATGGTCTATAATACGTGTTGCCACAGTGGTGATAATGAAGTGCCATGGTCTATAATACATGTTGCCACAACGGCGACAACGGATTGCAAAGAGTTTAGAATATTTTCAAAGATAGTTGTTGCGTACGAAGTCGTGGGTAAATATTGTAGTGTTATATATCGAAAACAAACAATAATAAAAATATTCTGTAATAAAAAAAAACCATGAAAGTGTCAAGATATATTTGTATTCAAAAAACATTTATGTCCTTGCGATATGTGTTTGACAATCGAGTTTATTAAAAATAGACACAACTCATCTTAGCATACAATATAATGATCTTGACTGACTGGTTTATCACTCGTTGGCGCATTTGGCTTTTAATAAATAAATAAATAAATATATGGGACACTTACACACACGGTCGTCCGTCCCCAAAGTAAGTAACTTAATACTTGTGTTATGGACAGACAACTGGTGAATATATACTTATATATTTTCTAAATACATACTTAAATACAAATAAACACCCAGGCTCAAAGACCAACAAATTCATTTTTTTTTAATAGAAAATGTTGGCCCTCGGCGGGAATCGAACCCGCGACCCGCGGAGCTGAAAGCAGGATCACTACCCACTGCGCCAACGGGCCAGTCATTTAATGATATTTTTGATTTTAATGAAATTTTTGATTTTAATGAAGTTTTCAAATAATTTATAGAATCAGGCGTTACTTTGCGGAGATCCTTTAAGCGTTACTTTACAAAAGTAATAATAAAATTGTTTTGCTATAATCCGCGATGAAGTATAATATAAAATATATATAATGCTAAATGTACAGTGGATAATCCGTTTTCTTACCTGATACATGCAGGATTCGTAAAAGCACATGCACAAACCTCCAAATCGCAATGCGCTTTGTGATTTTGTCGTGGAGTCTATCTCCTGATGATGCTTCGGTTGTAGGGCGAAACGATTGTTGAGTTTATATTAGTGAACGTGTGTAGTGTTTGTGTATTGTGGTGGTTCTGTAGGTTTGTGCATGTGTTTTTACGAATCCTGCATGTATGATATGATATGATAACGGTTAATAATAATAATAACGGTAACGATTTAGCATTATATATATTTTATATTTTACTTCATCGCGAATTATAGAAAAATATTTTTATTATTACTTTTGTATGAAATTTTCAGACAAACTTTAAAATGACGCAGCGGGCAATCTTGTAAAGTTTGGTGGTGATCGGAGAATCCAAATTCAAAATATTCTTTATTCAAATAAACTTGTAAACAAGTGCTTTTGAATCAAGTCTACTGCTGGTTCGGAAAGCTGTTCCTACCGAGAAAATCCAGCGAGGAACTCGGCAGTTGCTCTTTTCAAAATATAAGTATGTGGATAACCGACTTTGCTCGGTAACTTTTTTAAAGATATAAAAAAAATAAAAGAAGAATGCAGGCGCGTTTAAAATGTGGGATTAGAACCTGGGTTTTGCATACTTTCGGTCCGCCCGTAACTCATCGGCTATCGCAACGTATGACAGCTAAAATTATCGTTTGCTCTCAAATTCTAGATTATACTATATTTTTAACTAGCGGCCTGCCCTTGCTTCGCACGGGTATAAATATATATCCCATGTCAGTCAGTGTAAAAAAAATGATTAAAATCGATCCAGTAGTTTTGATTTATTCATTACTGCCCGTGGCCCGCAAGCGTTAAATTTGGAGAAAAACAATTTCCTCTCCCTATACCAAGACGATTTCCTGCTATCTTTGGAATATCTAAACTCATCACTACATATTATAAAACAAAGTCGCATATATCGTATGTACGCATAAAACTTTAAAACTACGCAACAGATTTTGATGCGGTTTTTTTAATAGATAAAGTGATTCCAGAGGAAGGTTTGTACGTGTAATAACATTCAATACGGAGTAGAAAAATACTGTAATTTTTGAGGTTTCTGTAAATAATTACATTTTTTTCCGCTTACATTGCAAACGCAGGCTAAACCCTACGAGATTTATCAAAATGATGTACTAAGTATTTGTACACCTTGAAAAGGTCTACAGAAAAGTCCGCGATGGTATATGTCTATCTCTTATGGATAACCCACAATAGCATTTTTTGTCATTTACTTTTTACGAAAAATTATGCCTTATGTTCAAAGCAATTTTTATACAATACAGCATTAATCCTTATCCAACTAAGTACCTTAAATAAATTGTTGATTTAATATAGATCAATATGACCGTTTACAGCATATAATTTAAGTGAACATTTTCGGAGATATTACAGATTTAAAATGCCGTGAGGACGCCGCGAGTCACCCTATAGCACTTCGAATCTTTTAAGAGTTTGTTTAAAGACATTCTGTAATTAATTGTAAAAATAAAATACATAAGGTAAAATGTAAAAGTAAATAAGTAAAAATGTACTATATGAGTTTAGATATTCCAAAGATAGCAGGAAATCGTCTTGGTATAGGGAGAGGAAATTGTTTTTCTGCAAATTTAACGCGTGCGGGCCACGGGCAGTAATGAATAATCAAAACTACTGGATCAATTTTAATCATTTTTTTTACACTGCCTGACATGGGATATATATTTTATACCCGTGCGAAGCATGGGCAGGCCGCTAGTATAGTACATTTTTACTTATTTACTTTTACATTTTACCTATGTATTTTATTTTTACAATTAATTACAGAATGTCTTTAAACAAACCCTAAAAGATTCGAAGTGCTATAGGGTGAAGCGCGGCGTCCTCACGGCATTTTAAATCTGTAATATCTCCGAAAATGTTTACTTAAATTGCATGCTGTAAACGGCCATATTGATCTATATTAAATCAACAATTTATTTAAGGTACTCAATTGCATAAGGATTAATGCTGTATTGTATAAAAATTGCTTTGAACATAAGGCATCATTTTTCGTAAAAAGTAAATGAAAAAAACTGCTATTGTGGGTTATCCATAAGAGATAGATATATACCATCGCGGACTTTTCTGTAGACCTTTTCAAGGTGTACAAATACTTAGTACATCATTTTGATAAATCTCGTAGAGTTTAGCCTGCGTTTGCAATGTAAGCGGAAAAAAATGTAATTATTTACAGAAACCTCAAAAATTACATTATTTCTCTACTTCGTATTGAATGTTATTATACGTACAAACCTTCCTCTGGAATCACTCTATCTATTAAAAAAAACCGTATCAAAATCGGTTGCGTAGTTTGAAAGTTTTATGCGTACATACGGAAATATGGACTTTGTTTTATAATATGTAGTGATGCCCAAAAACAGGGATAAAACGTATTTTTTTTAAATAAAACTTAGCTAGTTCAATTTTTCTCCCCCAAAACATGGTGAATATCAGGAAAATCGTTGGAGCAGTTTTCGAGATCAGAAAAAATATTTATATATAAACATACATACAAGATTAACTCATTTAAATATTAAAGATTCTTATTACATTAGTTATTACTGTCTTGTACAGGATCGAAGAGTAGCTATATTCACGCATTCTTATCATCTAAGTAATCCTCAACAGTATGGTAGGCTTTCTGTATTAGCCTTTTATTAATAGTGTTTTTAAACTGCTGTAATGGCACAGCTAATAAAAATTATTTAAACTATTGAGTTCTGTTTTGAGTACAAGTCAAAACCAGACTTAGGGCCTGTTTCTTTTTCTTCTTCTTTTAAAAATTTGGCGTTCAGGCGTGCCAACTGGGCACAGATTACTTTGCCAATGTCACGTAGGATGAAGTACTCACATAGGAGGTTGTACGGTTAACCGATATTTCAAACAATATAGGTAATTTATTTCAAAGATTGTATAATAATTTTACAAATAGTGGGAACTTCCTAATATTAACCCTTCACCTGTAACAATTAGTGACAAAGTAAAATAATAATATTGAAACTGTTTACAACTATATATTAAAATTTCAATTTATTATATTTACATAAAAATCTACAGTATGAACTAAACACAGACGTTAATAAACATGCAACATTTACTGGACGAGGGAATTTGGATGGGAGAACATCATAGAGAGGATAAAGGAGTTTAGGACAGTTGAGAAGGATATGAGAAACAGAACCTTCATCCAGACTACACTCACGGATGGAGGAGGGCCTGTTTCAAAATATACCAATAAACTGTCAGTTAGCTTATTCGGAACATATCTGACACATATCTCGGAATTTGTTTAAGGTTTCTGATAGGCTTATTCAGCACTTAAAGTACCTAATATTAGCAGGTAGATCATGTGGCTGTTACTTTGTTTATCTGCTGGATAGAAAATACCTATTTTGAAATTGCCGTGATTTTATTTTATTTTGTGTAATGAAAAAAATGTAATTATTTAGAGAAACCTCAAAAATTACAGTATTTCTCTATTCCGTATTGAATGTTATTATACATACGAACCTTCCTCTGGAATCACTCTATCTATTAAAAAAAGCGCATCAAAATCTGTTGCGTAGTTTTAAAGTTTTATGCGTACATAGGGATATATGGACAAACAAAGAATGCGACTTTGTTTTATAATATGTAGTGATTATGATACTGTTGCATAATAAGGGTTCTTATAACACGAGTGTGTTTTATAGTACACGAGTGTTATAAGACCAAGTTATGTACAGTGTCATACACTACTTTATCTACTCTCATACTATAATACGTAAAACAATATTAATAAAAACCAAACTTTGTTTTAATATTGAAAAGATTTTTTAAATGTCAAATGTTAGCGCCAAGGCGCAAACATCGATTGCGCATGCGTGTTGCGTCGCCGCGGACTCGTTCATTGAAACCTTTTGTTTTAAGGTAGAGGTTCAACCTCCTCGGTCCAGCTGGAGGTTGTATAGGTGTATCGTTATCATTAAAAAGTTATATTATGACCTGTATCGTAATAAAACTTTTTAATTTTTTATTTTTAGCCTGTACAGTTTTATAATCTTTGTATCTATAAGAGTAAATAAAAATTATAATCATATACAGAAGTTATTTATACTGAGTATTATTGAAAATTTGAATAAAAAAAGTAGTTATTGTGAGTTAATAAGAGATAGAAACATTCGATCGCGGACTTTTTTGTAGTATTTTGTAGATCTACAATTCTCTAGTACATTACTTTATTGTATCTCTGCTGGTTTACGCCAGCTTGGTTTAAACCAGCAGAGATACAATATACATGCACAACTCTCCACGGCCGCCACCACAATACACAAGCACTACACACGTTCACTATCATAAACTCAACAATCATTTCGCCCCCCAACCGAAGCATCATCAGAAGATAGACTCCACGACAAAATCGCAAAAGCGCTTTTGCATTTTGCGTAGTGATTGTGTATTGTGGCGGTGGTGGAGGTTTGTGCATGTGTTTTTACGAATCCTGCATGTGTCAGGTATGAAAACAGATTGTCCACTCTACATTTAGCATTATATATATTTTCCATTTTACTTCATCGCTAATTAAAGCCGAATAATTTTATTATTACTTTTGTATTATGGATCTCCGCAAAGTAACGCCTAATTCTATAAATTAGCAATAATAGAAGTAATATAAATTACTATAAGCTTTTGTGAGCTGTGATAAGCCTGCTGTGGTGCATATTTAAGCAACTGGCAAGCACTAATCACTACATATTATAAAACAAAGTCGCATTCTTTGTCCATATTCCCTTTGTATGCATAATATCGTAGAGCTTTGCGAATCCTTTTGCAAATCCTGCATGTTTCAGTTATGAAAACGGATTGTCCACTCTACATTTAATATCACTACATAGTTTAAAACAAAGTCGCATTCTTTGTTTGTCCATATATCCTTATGTATGCATAAAACTTTAAAACTACGCAACAGATTTTGATGCGGTTTTTTTTAATAGATAGAGTGATTTCAGAGGAAGGTTTGTACGTATAATAACATTCAATGCGGAGTAGAGAAATACTGTAATTTTTGAGGTTTCTGTAAATAATCACATTTTTTTCCGCTTACCTTGCAAACGCAAGCTAAACCCTACAAGATTTATCAAAATGATGTACTTAGTATTTGTACACATTGAAAAGGTCTACAGAAAAGTCCGCGATGGTATATGTCTATTTCTTATGGATAACCCACAATAGCATTTTTTGTCATTTACTTTTTACGAAAAATAATGCCTTATGTTCAAAGCAATTTTTATACAATACAGCATTAATCCTTATCCAATTAAGTACCTTAAATAAATAGTTGATTTAATATAGATCAATATGGCCGTTTACAGCATGTAATTTAAGTGAACATTATCGGAGATATTACAGATTTAAAATGCCGTGAGGACGCCGCGCTTCACCCTATAGCACTTCGAATCTTTTAAGAGTTTGTTTAAAGACATTCTGTAATTAATTGTAAAAATAAAATACATAGATAAAATGTAAAAGTAAATGAGTAAAAATGTACTATATGATACTATTAAGATATTCCAAAGATAGCAGGAAATCTTCTTGGTATAGGGAAAGGAAATTGTTTTACTCCAAATTTAACGCGTGCGGGCCACGGGCAGTAATGAATAAATCAAAACTACTGGATCGATTTTAATCATTTTTTTTACACTGACTGACATGGGATATATATTTTATACCCGTGCGAAGCAGGGGCAGGCCGCTAGTATACTTATATAATTTTTAAATACATACTTAAATACAAATATACACCCAGGCTCGAAGAACCAACAATTTTTAAATGCTTACTAATTCGTTTATATGTTAAAACTTATGTGCCTAATTGATAATTGCAATTCATCAATAATTAGTGTTAAGGTTTTATTATATCATATAGTACCAGGGTCGCCGAGCCTTGGTCGGTTATTTTTTTTAAAGATATTTAAAGAAAAATAATAATAGTTGAGGACAAAAGTAATGAGAATATTATTTTGCTATAATCCGCGATAAAAGAAAATATATGTAATGCTAAATGTAGAGTGTAATATTGGTTCTCATACCTGATACATGCAGAATTTGTAAGAACTCATGCACTACCCGACAGCGATGGCACAACAATACACAAGCACTGCACACATTCACCACCACAAACTCAACAATTGTTTCGCCCCGTAACCGAAGCATCGTCAGGAGATAGACTCCACGACGCAAGCTTTGCGATTTTGTCGTGCTGGTTTGTGCATATGTTTTCACGAATCCTGCATGTATCAGGTATGATAACCAATTGTCCACTGTACATTTAGCATTACACATATTTTCTTTTATCGCGGATTATAGAAAAATTATATTCTCATTACTTTTGTATTATGGACCTCCGCAAAGTTACGCCTAATTCTGTAAATAAATAGTTGAGGAGGTTGGGCTCGAACCTAGGTTCCTAATTACCCTAGGTTTTTAATCTAACCTAATTTTCACATCTCTAAACCACCCGTTCCCCAAATGAGCTACCATGACTTGACGTTTAAAAGCGAAAATTTTCTTTTGCTTTCAACATAAATTAGCATTTCCCTGAAAACAGGGATATGACGAGTTTTTTAAAAAATTAAACTTAGCTAGATCGATCTTTCTCCCCCAAAACCCCCTACATGCTGAATTTCAGGAAAATCGTTGGCAATTCCGAAAAATATATATTCAGCCAAGCACATAGTTGCTACCCTAAAGGAAAAGTTTCAACCTATTCAAGTTGGCTTTGGAAGTAAGGGAGGCTGTGAGGCAGCAGTACATTCTGCCCGAACTTTCTTAACATCCGGCGAGGCGGAAGTACTGCTGAAAGTCGATGTAAAGAATGCTTTTAATTCATTGGATAGGGCAACTCTGCTTAACGAAGTATCAACAGAATTACCCGAAATTTATCCATATGTTTGGCAATGCTATAATTTTCCTTCCAAATTATTCTTTGGTGAGAATACTTTTAAGTCTAATGTAGGCGTTCAGCAGGGGGATCCTTTAGGTCCAGCCCTGTTCAGTCTAGGGATTCACAAACATATTTTAAATTTAAAATCTAAATTTAAGATATGGTACTTAGATGATGGAACCTTTGGAGGTAACGTGGACGATGTTTCAAAAGATCTTAAGCATGTTAAGCAAGAATTTGGAAAAATTGGATTGGAACTAAATTTTTCGAAATGTGAAGTTTTTTTTACTGATAAACTGACGCCGGAAAGTGTTTTAGCGGCCACAAAATTATTCAACGAAATTGCCTCTAACATTAACATAGTGCATAAAAGTACACTTTGCCTCCTAGGTGCTCCTCTTTTAGATGAAGCCATACAACCTTTCCTAGAGAGTAAAGTTAAAATGTTTTCGGACAATACAGATAAATTGGGCATACTTAATTCCCACATTGCATTTACGATTTTAAAATTTTGCCTTTTTGTACCTAAATTTACCTATATACTTCGTGCAAGCCCAATTTGGAAATATCCTGGTTTACTCGATAACATAGATGCCACCTTAAAAAATGCATTAGAAAACATTTTGAACTTGTCTTTTGACAATAACTCTTGGAATCAGGCTACTTTGCCGGTGAAATATGGTGGCATCGGCGTGAGAAAAATTTCAAGTGTTGCTCTTCCGGCATTTCTGGCCTCTGTGCATAGTGTTAAAAAACCTAGTTCTGAAATTTTACAACCAAATTTATTTTCGTTGTGCTATGCTACAGAGGCTTTAGATAGTTGGAAAATCAGCTGCCCCAATGATAACATCCCGAAGAAATGTACCGCACAAAAACTTTGGGATGTGCCATTGGTTCAGCTTGCACATAAAAATTTGGTTCAAAATCTTTCGAGTGACCGAGACCGAGCTAGGCTTCTAGCTTTATCGGAAAAAGAATCTGGTTATTGGCTTCATGCTCTCCCTTCTAAAAATCTTGGTACACTATTAGATAACGAAAGTTTCAGAGTAGCTTTAGGTCTCAGATTGGGAACCACATTGTGCCTTAAGCACCGATGTCCATGTGGAAAAGAGGTAGACACTTTTGGCATACACGGGCTTTCATGCCATAGGAGCTCTGGTAGGCTTTTCCGTCGTGGTTCTCTTAATGATACCATCAAAAGAGCTCTTGCCACCATCGACATTCCTGCTCTTCTCGAGCCTTCCGGGATATGTCGGGATGATGGCAAGAGACCAGACGGCTTGACGCTGGTTCCTTGGGAACGGGGACGGGCCCTAATGTGGGATGCAACATGCGTTGATACGTTAGCCTCGTCCCATATCAGGGAAACAGCGTCAAGACCTGGAGCTGCGGCGGAAATGGCCGAAACCGGCAAACGGCGGAAGTATGCATCTCTCATCGAGAGTTATATATTTGTGCCGTTTGCAGTCGAGACCCTAGGGCCATGGAGTCAAAGTGCAAAAATTTTTTTATCCGTTTTAACACCTCGGTTGATTGCCTCTTCAGGTGACAAGAGGGCTGGCTCCTTTTTCGCACAAAGAATCAGCTTAGCGATTCAGCGCGGAAACGCTGCCAGCATTCTTGGGACCATTCAACGTGGGCATGATTTGTATAGACCTAGCGTGTAAGTAATTTAACATAGACATAACTTGTACAATTTTGCTGTATATAAAAAAATAATATTTAGCCAACTACACCCTCCTCCCCCCTTTTTATTCGAACATATTTTATGAATGGCCCTACGCCGTGTGGTATCCGGCTGAATAGAATAGTACCACCCTCATTTCTTACCGAGGTGTCGTAAAAGGCGACTAAGGTAAGTCGAACCGCCGTGTGGTATCCGGCTGAGTAGAATAGACCACCCTCATTTCTTACCGAGGTGTCGTAAAAGGCGACTAAGGTAAGTCGACCCGCCGTGTGGTATCCGGCTGAGTAGAATAGACCACACTCATTTCTTACCGAGGTGACGTAAAAGGCGACTAAGGTAAGTTGACCCACCGTGTGGTATCCGGTTGAGAAAAATAGACCACCCTCATTTCTTACCGAGGTGTCGTAAAATACGACTAGGGTATGTTGACGTCAGGCAGGCGGCCGGTCGTAAAATACGTAGCCAAATCATATGACAACATGTTTGTAACATGTTGTGCCGACCCCACTTAGAGTGGGATAAGGGAAGGAGGATGATGATTTTATGAATGGCCCCTTAGACATATGTTGAAATTATGGATTTCAGCACTGCCATTACAGCAGTTTAAAAACACTGTTAAAAAGAGGCTGATACAGAAAGCCTACTATACTCTTGAAGATTATTTAGAAGATAAGAATGTGTGGATATAGCTCTCTTTGAACCTGTACAAGACAGTAACGACTTAATGTAAATAATATTAAGAATTATATTTTTAAAAGAGCAACCGCCGAGTTTCTTGCTGGCTCTTCTCGGTAGGAACAGCTTTCCGAACCAGCAGTAGAGTTGATATAAAAGCACTTGTTTACAAGTTTATTTGAATAAAGAATATTTTGAATTTGAATTTGAATATGGATTGTTTACATATACTTGCGGAGCGCACTTGCGTCAATGTTTAGACTTGCAGATATATCTCGTTTAGCAACTGCATTTCAAATTGCATATCCTTTGACATTGAGTCTTGGGTTAAATATTTATAAAATTCGCAGACTGCTTTGACATTATTTATTACTTTGACTTTTAAATGTACTTGTGGTAGGTAATGGTTACCGAGAAAAATCTAGATTGAATAAATGTAACACGTGTGTAACATAAACAAAATATTTTTCATAGACAATCTTTTATTTGTAAATTAGTTTCAGACCACGACTGTCTTTACTTGACTAATGTAACAAATAATTTAATTATTTTCTATATTATATCGAAATATATGTATAAATATAGTACAAAACAAAGTGGCTTTCTGTATCTATCCCTATGTCCCTATATCCCTATGTATGCTTAATATTTAAAACTACGCAACAGATTTTGATGTGGTTTTTAATAGACAGAGTGATTGAAGAGGAAGGTTCATATGTATAACAACATTCAATATGAAGTAGAGAAATGCTGTAATTTTTGAGGATTCCAATGTGATGTCGTAAATAAATATATTTTTTCCCGCTTACATTGCAAACGTAGGCTGAACCCTACGAGATTTATCAAATTTATATATTTGTAAACCTTGAAAAGGTCTAAAGAAAACTCCGCGTTGGTATAACCTACAATAGCATTTTTGTCATTTACTTTTTAAGAAAAATAATGCCTTATTTTCGAAGCAATTTTTAACAATATTGCATTAATCCTTATTCAATTAAGTACTTTAAATACATTGTTCATTTAATATAGATCATCATAGCATGTAATTTAAATGAAAATTTTCGAAGATATTACAGATTTAAAAAGCAGGGCATAGCGATCTCGCGCTTCGCCCTGTAGCACTTTGAATTTAGCTACGATCGGGCGCGTTTGTTTTTCACATGCCTAACTATATGTCGTTCTTACAAGAGTAACCTCTAAAGAAAACATGTTTGTATTCTCTAATGACAAGAAAGCTGTGAACGTTGTATATAAAGATATTCTGTAATATATTAATTGTGAAAATAAAGAACATATGAAAAAATGTAAATAGTAAATTTACATTTTTTCACACGGTCGTCCACCCCCAAAGTAAGTAACTTAATACTTGTGTTATGGACAGACAACTGGTGAATATATACTTATATATTTTTTAAATACATACCTAAATACAAATATTCACCCAGGCCCAAAGGCCAACAAATTCATTTATAGAAAACTAGCTTTTACCCGCGCAACTTTGTTCGCGTGGACTATAGTCTTGAAATTAGGAGTGGCTTCTGTCACCATCCAAACCTTCAAATATCTCCATCACAAAAATTAGATCGATCCGGGATGAATCAGAGGGATTTATCGTTTGATCAAGAGCTTAATATGATAATTTTAGTAAATAACCCGTACTTATATGAAATATATTAAAATAGCGCAGTAAAAGGAGTACAAAAACTTTATATACATGAAAAATTCATAATGTTTTCTGGAATTAAATATCTCTATAAATATTATAAGCTCTGGAAACGTGTTAGAAAACTTATTTAATAATAACATTTATACGTAACGAATCAACTGTCAAATAGTTTTTTTTTAATTACTTATACGTACGGCGCTAGATTCCAACGTTTTTAGTATAAATACGAAAAATTAAATTTAAATTATGTTTTTGTTATTATATAACATTACGTTAACATAATATTTTAAAATAGGTATCGGTAATTATATTTAACTTGATTTTATTAACTGTAATGCCTTTTAAAATATTAAAAATGGTGTTTAGAAATAAAATATTTTTTCATTAGCAGTATCGCTTAATTTCTATGAGATTAAATTAAATAAAACTTTCCAATACATGTCAATTAATAGTCATTTATTTCGTACTTGTTGCCATAGACTACTAACTAAAGACCGTTTCAGAATGCGTTTTCTTGAAACGTCTGTTTTTTTGACAACAAAAATTATATATAATTAAATTATACTTGAACTTAAATGATTATAGCTTATTGTTATATTTTCACCACAAATCCTATCTTTTTAATGTGTTATTATGGTATTTAGCTAGTAATTGTACATGTACATAACCTCAAACTATAATAAATAAATCTTAGATAAAATAATAATTGATACTAAGATAACAAATATTTTTCTAGCTAACAACAATCAAATTATTACTCTGGTCTGGGCCAAAAGATGTTACATACATCATTCTGGCGGTCTCTTTTTTACTAAATATTTTTCTCCGGTTTATGAAATAAACAAAAACCGAAATATTTAAAAAAATAATAATAATAATAACTTTTTTAAAGATTTTTATACGTTACCCCGTATAAACATTAATTTTGCCAAATTTCATCTATATTGGTGCAGCGAATTGACCATGAAAACGTTACAAACAGACTTTCCCATTTGTAATATTATTAGTTTATTTATTTTACTAAATAACCCGTATTACTTATATTAATAATCCATTGTTATTACAATGTTAAATTTTCTTAGTTAAATTTGTCCAGTAAACGAATAAAATAAAATAAAATATAAATACTCTTTAAAGAAAACTCTTTTGACGTAACCCGAAAAACTTGGAATCTAAATACTTCGTAAATACAGATTTGACTTGATTTTGACACATCATAAATAAAAATTAGTTCCATAGGTTTATTATAGATGGCGTTTTGAATGTCATCGTATTTAATTCCTCCTGAATTTAATTCCTGTTGAATTAACAGGATTTATATAGCCTATATGTTACCCCGGTATATAAGGAATTTTTATGCCAAATTTCATCGATATTGGTTCAACGGATTGGCCGTGAAACCGGAACCGACAGACAGACAGACAGACAGACTTTCCCATTTATAATATTAGTAAGGATAAGGATGTGGGTCGGCGAGAATCGAGCCCGCGGCGCTGAAGGCAGGGTCACTACCCACTGCGCCAACGAGCCAGTCAAAACAACACAACCCTCAGTAATGAGGATATCGACGTGAGGAGGAGGAGGGATACCTGTACTTAATCCCGGGTACTCACACTTATTTAATTCGCCCGTTCCACACCGTTAACTAGATCGATTTAACGCCTCTACATCCTAAGTTTCATGAAAATCGTTGGAGCCGTTTCCGAAATTTTGAAAATATAACCTATACAAGTATATATACAAGATTAACTCATTTCTATATTAAAAATATAATTTTTTTATAACCGTCTTAACAAGCTGGATGGGTATAACATATTCAGCTTATCGTTAAAATTTAAATTCCGAATTTCGGAAACGGCTCCAATGATTTTCATGAAACTACGCATGTAAGGGGTTATGGGGACAAAAATTGATCGTGTTTTGTTTTTTTATTAAATGACATACTATCCCTGTTTTCGGATTGAAAAATTGCTTGAATACAAAGGACTATTTTTACAGATATTTGAAAAGTTGGCTCGGTGGGAAAAGGGTGGACTTAAAAAGGCAAACTAACTACTATATATACACTATTATATATATACTACTATATTTACTACTACTATACTACTCGTAAATAAATAAATACAAATTGTTGAAAACATTTTTTGAAAATATGTTGAACGAAAGGTTATCAAATAAATAACACAAATATATATTGCAAATTATATATTACCATTTCTCTAAATCTACATTTTCAATTATATCTATCTACAAAATTTTAAAATTATTACAAATCTTATATAATATTATAGAAATAATAAATATTAAGCGCGAAATAAGAGATGATAGCGCCATTTGCTAATAACTCTGCTAACTAGTTATTTAATGAATGATTGAAATGATTTTACTAGATTTATATCGCATTTCAACATAATAAAGTAAATTTGAATAATTTTAGCTATCTGTGGTCATTAAACAAAAGAGATGGTAACAAATAACAATCAGTGACTGAAAATCAGTGACTGAATATTGTTTATAACGTTACATACATGACCATAGACAACTAAAAATTATTCAAAACATTGTAATAAAAAACGTGACATTGTCTATTCTTAAACGCAATATAAATCTCTTAAATTAATTTAATGAGTAATCATGAAAGAAAAATCTAGTAAGCGTCTATCTATACAATAAAATCGGTTTTAAAAAGTGTCAACGCAACTCATATACATATCGAAATCAAAATTTCATATATTTTTATTTAAAAAAGATGACATAATGACCGCATATTTTCTTTACAATTAATTTATTTTTGTATATCACTATGTATTTAGGAATAACTTTTATTACATTATACTATAACTATATTTATACCCGTTACTAGGTTTTTTGGTGTATTCAATTTTTTTGGTATATTTAGTAACATTCATTATATTCCTTGCTGTGAAAATATATTAGATTAAAAAAAAAACTAAAAACATTTATTTGTGGTATAAGAAACTTAACTTTTTTTCTGATAATAGGAACTTTCTTATGTATTTTTTATGATAAGTAGGTAATCTGTTGGTCGGTAAACAGATTTTTTTTTAAATTAAATTCTACATAACTAATAGACAAATATCTAAATATAAGCCTTTAAATCTAATCTAATTGTTTTCTATTCTAATCAGTTTTAAGAGACGATAGCAAAGTAAATATGAAGAGAGCGCTTATAAGGAAGCTACAAGTTGTTCAAGTTGTTAAAACAAAATGGCTATTTTATAATATATATATGAATATCACAATATAGAGAAATTATTCATTAATTAAATACAGGCGATTCGAAATTTACATAGTTACGTGGATTTATATTTTAAATATTAAATTCATTCCTATAAAGTTTTATCCAGATTCGAAAATTGAAATTTTAAAGTTATGATATAAATATTATTTTTGAAATCGATTTGTATATAAAAACAAGTTTATAATCTAGATTAAAATTTGACGAATCGAATTAGCTTTGATGCTTTTTAAAAATATTTTTACTACATAAGTATATTTCATAAATTTATTAAATGGCAATTCGAAATTTAAAAAGGAGTTATTTTTTATCGCAAATATTTTTATCACAGATCATAGATTTTTAAAATGTATAGATATAGTTAAAATATTAATATTTAAATTAAGTCCCCGATTTTAGCTTAGAAAGATAAAATTGTCATTATAGAGTTACGCATTTTATAGAGATATTTTTGAAAAGCAGCAACCTCTTAAGCGCACAGCATAAGCGAAAACTTTCATGGCATTATTTGAGATGCTCTTTACCTAAAGCTACAGACTATTAAGAGAGTATGGCAGAACTACAGAATAAAAATAACATTTTAATAAGATATCTAAGTTATTCCTTACTTCCTCGCAATGTTAAATTTCGGGCTACATAGTTTGCGGACTAGTTCCGATCTAAATATGCCTATAAAAGTTTTCACTTCAATCACACAAACGAGAAAAATACGCATATATATATCACATAGTTCTATACATTCACACAAAATATCATACAACTTAACACTATCGATAATCCGCCAAAACAAAAAGCAGTCGTTAATATTTCCATCAAATTGATAGCGATTTTTCCACAGTACCGTATGCGACTTTTCTTTGGACATTCCACAAATTATATGGCATATAAATTAGATATATTTCGAAAATAAATAGCTTTGAGCGATCCCTTGAACTAGTTCTGCGTCCAATAATTCATATCTTGTAAGTACGAAGCGGAAATCTACAATTAACCATTTTAAAGAGAGAAATACTCAATCCAGAGTAATGTATGTTAAAGAAACAAGTTATCAATCGAGAATTAAGTATATTTAAGAATCAGTTATTGAGTCTAGCATTAACTATGTTAAACAGGTACTCAATCTAGAGAAACAAATCAATCTAGAATTACGTTTGTAAGCGATAGGGTAATCTGTTTAGAATTCCATATGTAACAAATTTGTAACCATGTAATGTCAATCTAGTATTAAGTATGTTTAAGGTAATCAATTTAGAATTACGAATGCAAGCGACAAGAAATCCATTTATAATCAAGTATGTTTCAGAGTCAGGTAATTAATTTAGAATTTATGCATGTATGAAACGGGTAACCATTCTAGCATAACGCGTGTTTAAGAATCAGGTAATCAGTCTAGAATTACGTATGTACGCGACAAGAAATCGATTTATAATTAAGTATATTTCAGAATCAGGTAATCAATTTAGAATTTATGCATGTATGAAACGGGTCAATCTAGCATTAAGTGTGTTTAAGAATCAGATAATCAGTCTAGCATTACGTGTCTTTAAGAATCAGGTAATCAGTCTAGCATTAAGTGTGTTTAAGAATCAGGTAAACAGTCTAGCATTAAGTGTGTTTAAGAATCAGATAAACAGTCTAGCATTAAGTGCGTTTAAGAATCAGGTAACCAATCTAGCATGAAGTGTGTTTAAGAATCAGGTAAACAGTCTAGCATTAAGTGTGTTTAAGAATCAGGTAATCAGTCTAAAATTAAGTGTGTTTAAGAATCAGGTAATCAATTTAGAATTTAGTATATTTAAGAAGCAGTGATTAAATATATGATTACGTTTGAAAAATTTGAAGTATGGCTATAAATTGATTTGAAAACAGGTTTCTCAACTAAACCCCCAATGTAAACAAAAAAATCTTCGTAAAATAAACTGGTGTTAGAAATAAAACTGAATCCTTTAGATTGCTAAACAAACTTGAGATCGCGTGGACCAGACGTCGCTAGATTTGATTTTTTTTAAATAATAAAATGTTTTCTAATGCCGTGTGGTATCCGGCTGACTAGAATATAACACCCTCATTTCTTACCGAGTTGTCATAAAAGGCGGCGAAGGGTGACCCGCCATGGTATCTGGCGGAGTAAAATAGACCACTCTCATTTATTATCGAATTGTCGTAAAAGACGATTAAGATAAGTTGACGTCAGGCAGGTGGCCAGTCGTAGATACCTAGCTAAATCATTTAACAACAAGTTCAAAATGTGTTGTGCCGACCACACTTAGAGTGGGATAAGGGCAGGAGGATAATGATCGATGTAAGAAAGTAAAGAAATGAATTCTTATTATCCCACTGCTGGGCGTAGGCGTTCTCTCTCAGTTTTTAGAGAGCCAAGACCCAATACTATGATCCAATGCTGATGGATAGGTTACACACATCACCATAATTCTCTAGAGATATGCAGTTTTTTTCACGATAAGTAAGTAAAATGGACGCAGAATAAGTTTGAGAGTTATTCTAAAGTAAAAATGAATTAGTTCAACGTTTCCTGGGCAAGAGGTACAAATTATAAGAGTCTCTGGGCAGAGCTACACACGCTGGCTTCTGTCGCAGATCCTTAGCGCTGACAGCCCCTATGTCATACCCCTGTACGATGTTCGCGAACATAACAAAACTCATAGTCGTCACCAAAGTTTGGCCAATACACGTCCGTTTCCCAATGCTGAATGGCAAGAAATGCGGTATGTTCTTCTTCACAGTGACAATTTCCTTTTCAATCTCGCTCACTTTATTTATCGGACCAGATTTCTCGCCATCTGACTCCATTCCCGAATCGCATTGTGAGTTCCTTCGCGCACGGACTTTGGTGCGCTCTAAAAATCTTGATGGATCGAATTTCTCCGGTTGGTCCCAGTATTTAGTCGAGGTATTCAATTCGTAGTTGTTAATGAAGACAATTGTTCCCTTTTCAACTCCATAGCCAGCTACGTTCGCGTTTTCTGTAGCTACATGAGGTACAATAGGCGAGGAGGCATATCTGAGACATTCTAGCACGGTCGCTTCAGTGTAAGGCATTGAACTTCTGTCAGTTAGTGTCACAGCTCGTTTGCCTTTCGTTATCCCATCAATTTCAGCTCTAATCTTCTTACCTACCTCAGGATCTCTCGCAACCGCTGTTAAACAAAGCATAACTAAGTTACCAACAGAAGAATGTCCGCCTAGAAAATCTTCAAGCATAAAGATGATTGTATTCCTGTCGACTGTTGGATCGTCATGCAGAACTCTTAGTAAGCCATCGAGGAAGTCTTTTTCGGGTCCCTCAGTGTCCAGATCGGTCTCCCTCTTCTCAACGATTCTGGATAAAATGAAGGAGCGTATTTCCTGTGACCAGTTACTTAGTTTGTCCATGTGTTTCTTGTAGAACGGTGCGAGCCAAGGTAAGAAATCGACAGCGTATCCTTGATTTATCTCCCAGAAGATTTCGTCAAAGTGATCAACGATTTTACGGAATTCCGGGTCGTTTTCAGCGTCGAAACGCACATTGCACATGTAGTTAGAGAACATGTTCATAGCGGTAGACATTAGGAGAGGTTTGAGGTTGACGCTGCCGGTGGTTGTGTTGGTGATGTTTCTCAAAGTTTGCATCAGTTCGATCGCTTCGAATGTAGCTACAGAGCCAATTTTGGAGAAGTTATCCGTGTGTTGTTTAGGGCCGCAGTGACGACGCGCCAGGTTTCTTCTGCGCAGTTGGAGATTTGACCAATCGCAAAGAGCCAGAGCTGTGAACAAAAAGAACAATTATTTGAAATCTATTTTCATTGTTGAAAAATATTATCTGAGAAGCTAATATGATCATGATCCTATTCTACTAATAAATGGACTATCTTACACTCAAAGAATTTTTCAAATCGGTCCAGTAGTTCCCGGGTTAGCGCGTTCAAACAAACAAACACTCTTCAGCTTTGTATATTAGTATAGATATAAAAGCAATGAAAAAGTAGAAAAAATCCCGCAGCCACCTGCCTTATTATATGCGAACCTCTCGAACCCACAAAAAACATTGACGTCAATGATAAATCATGCATGCAATTATATGCATGATCTTTGCATGATTTATTCTCCCCGCTGCTTATATCGACCGAATCATCCATCGAAATGACGCTCAAGCTTAAGCAAATGCCGTGTGGTATTCGGCTGAGTAGAATAGACCAACCTCTTTCTTACCGAGGTGTCGTGAAAGGTGACTAAGTTAACGTCAGGTAGGTGGCTGGTCGTAAAATATCTAGCCAAATCATGTGACATTATGTTGGGCCGACCCCACTTACAATGGGATAAGGGCAGGAGTATGATGAGATACATAGATTTCATTACTTTTAAACTCTATGGTTTTCAAAAGTAATAATAAAATTATTTTGCTATAATACTTTTGTATTATGGATCTCCGCAAAGTAACGCCTAATTCTATAAATAATCTATGGTTTTCTTTGATAAAAGGGTAAATATATGCTATACTACTAATATTATAAATGCGAAAGTTTGTGAGTATGGATATATGTTTGTTACTCTTTCACGGCAAATCTGCTGAACCAATATCGATGAAATTTGGCACAATTATTCCTTACTAGCTGTGTGAGTGGAAATCAATGTGTCACAATTTTATTCCGTAATTGAAATTTTGAACGCAAAAGTACTTTTCATGCGTTAATTATAAGAGATGCGAGGAGAGCTTTAAATGTTGCCGTTTTTGCAATATTATGTATTGCTGCTCCTCTCCTATTCATCTTAGCGTGATGTTATATAGTACATAGCCTTTCTCGATAAAAGATAGTCCATCTTACACTCAAAGAATTTTTCAAATCGGTCCAGTAATTCCTGAGATTAGCGCGTTCAAACAAACAAACTCTTCAGCTTTATATATTAGTATAGATACACCGGAATAACATATAGGCTACTAGTAATATCCCGCGGTTTTACCCGCGTACATACCGATGGCAGTGGAAAGTCTACTAAGTCGCACTATAGACTTATTTTTGTTAAATATATCATCAATATATATAAGTTTTCCCAGCGCATGCGATGACAGATTTTTATGACAATTTTTTTATTACTGATTTTTTTAATGTATCATAATAAAGGCTTTATTGGTCAGTAAAGATGCAGCTTTCCAATGGTGAAAGAATTTTTGAAATCGGTCCAGTAGTATTTGTGTGAAAACATACATACAAATTTTTCCTCTTTATATTATTAGTGTTAGAAATCCTGTTTAATTCTACAGGAAAAGGATGACATAGAAACGCGAATGAAGTCGCTGGTAAAAGCTAGTACAATCTAATTTAGAAACAAGGAAGACGGGCGTAGAATATTCGAGAGTCAGCGTTATAAGTGTGTCATGTCAGTTAAATGTGATATCAGATTACAAATGCTGTGTTATGTAAATATTATTGTTGTAATTTTGGACAAAACGCCTATTCAGGTAACCCGAATTTGTATAGATTATTGCCACATCTGACTTGTTATTAATTTTTAATATTAGAAGAGTAAATTTAGAGTTTTTCTCTTTGAGGTGACAAGAGGTTCCTTTTTCGCACAAAGAATTAGCTTAGAAATTCAGCGCGGAAACGCTGCCAGCATTCTTGGGACCATTCCACGTGGGCATGATTTGTATAGTCCTAGCATGTAAGTAATTTAAGATAGATATAACTTGTACATTTGTGTAAATAAAAAGAAAAAAGTTAATTCAAATTACTCTTTTAGACCCTGGTTACCGTGCAGATGTCTCCATATCTTTTCCTTACCTCCTTGATCTCTCCTTACCTTTTTTTTTCAAATTTTTTATATAATTATCACATACAAACCAAAAATCAAAGAATATTGGCTAGTATATAGGTGACTAAGTTAGTGCGACTATAACTTATTAGTAGCTGGGTGACCGAGCCTAACTCGGTAATTAAAAAATATGGAAATAAAAAAAGCTAGCGCCGGTGACATGGCGGTGACAGCGCCGGGACTCGAACTCGGGTCTTGAACTTTTTCTCCGCCCGTTACCATTAGGCTATCACAGCATTACGTATGACAGCCAAAAATATCATTTGCTTTCTATTATATTCAATTTTTTCAATGCCCAAAAACAGGTAAAGCAAAGGTTTTTGTTTGTCAAACGTAATGTGCTGTAAGCTGTGAGCCGTTTCCGAAATTCAGAAAATATATATACATACAAGATTATCTCATTTAAATATTAAAGATATAAACGTAGCAGCCTGTTACTATCCCACTGCTGGGCATAAGCCTCCTCTCTCCGTTTTTGTAGAGAAAGATTGGAGCTAAGACCTACCACGCTGCTCCAATGATTGGTAGGTTACACATATCTCCAGAATTCTCTAGAGATATGCAGGTTTCCTCGCGATGTTTTTCTTCGCCGAAAAGCGTTTGATTATAGCAAAATAATTCAACCATAACTTCTGTTCTATGGAATTGCGCAAAGTAACTTCTGCTTCTATAAACTATGACAGGTAACTCCGCAAGCGAAGCCTGTAGTCGTACAGAATTAGCAACTGATGCGTTTTTTTTTCAAATTACCTATCAGATATCATATTACAATCTGATAATAACATGTGCCACATTAATATGTTACGCATTCTTTTATTGCGGTCTAATGGACAAGAGAAATGCGTGAGTCAAGAATAAAAATAATTTATAGCAGTAGGAGTTACTTTGCGGAGATCCACAATACAAAAGTAATAATAAAAAAACGGTTGCCTGTAAAGTCGGTTTTACGGGCAAAGATTTTACGTGACAACGTCTTTTTAAATGTGATGGATTGGAGTGGGAGAGAGACGCAAGGCATTCGCCAGTCCGGCGGGCCTCTCTTTCGTTCGGTGACTCATCGTAACAGACGTGAGCGGGCGTTACACTTTTTCATGAGTGACTCCAAGCCGCAACCTAATTTAAGACGTTGTCCCGTCAAAATTATTTTGCGATGAATCGGGGATTATAGCAAAATAATTTTATTATTACTTTTGACAAAAATAAAATAGCCTATACTTGCTTGCGGCTTCGCACGCAGAAATCAGTGTATTTAATTGAATTTTTAAACATAAAGTACTTATTGTTTGTTAACCATAAGAGATAGAGACATGCTATAGCGGAGTTTTTTGTAGTTTCTTTATAGATCTACAGTACTGTATATATCTTTATTGTATGTATATTAGTTCACGCGGCGCACGCGACTAAAGCTCCCAATGGGTGATTTTTTTACAACTGCGATATGCGTTATCCAAACCTTCCGGAAGATTTGCACAACATTTTACTAATAACCGTACAAAATCCGTTCAATAGATTTTGAGAAAATCTATTACATACAGACAGCTTTAGAGGACTTTGCTTTATAATATGTATAAATATATGGGACAATTACACGCAAATAATCCCGAAATAATCTGTATTCAAAAAAGCTCTTTCAAGCAATTTTTGTTTCGTCAAGGATCAATATGATTAATGAAGCTACAACCTTATTAAAACACCCTCACTGATGTTTCTGGGATCTATTGATTCCGGTAATACACCATGGTTGAGTGTTTTGGCAATTTGTACATAGGAGGGTTAAAGAAAAGCTGTAATAGCCCAGCAGAGACACTGCGACTTTTTCGAGGGTGTCACAAGTTCAGACGCCAATAAGTTTTATAAATAAAAACATACGTGTCTAATTGATACATATCTCTAGAGAATTCTAAGGATATGTGTAACCTACCAATCATTGGAGCAGCGTGGTCTTAGCTCCCTTCTCTACTGAAATGGAAAGAGGAGGCCAATGCCCAGCAGTGTATTAGTAAGAGGCCGTTACTTAACTTTTTACTTTTATGACGATTTATGATGATATTAGATTACTTGTTTCTATCTGTATTACATCCTTATCTGATATTGAAGTTTTGTTAGCAAATCTTTACTTCAGCTTAGAGATTACTTCCCGGAGTCCATTAATTCGGTCTAGAGTTGGTTGTTTGTCGTCCAGTTTGTCGTAAGTAGGTTTAGGCGCTCAAAACATCTCATCCCGTATTTCGGCTAAGCTACATTGTTACCCTCTAGGAATAAATCGCTCCGCTTATGTGTTAGACCAACTGCACGCATAATTACGCGCGACTCAAATGGCGCGGATTATTTTGTAGGTGACCTACCCATATCCTAATGACTTGATATCTTAACGTACTATCTGTGTGTTACATTAAAACCACCTATTAATAATGATGGTAGTCTTGAACTTGAGTATACAAAGTTTTATAATGAATGAACCTTTAATATTTAAATGAGTTAATTTTGTATGAATATATATTTTTTCGGAAATTCGGAAACGGCTCCAACGATTTTCCTAAAATACAGCGTGTGAAGATTTGTGGGGAGAATAATCTCGATAGATTTTATGTTTAAAAAAATTCGTTAGATCCATGTTTTAGACATAAAAAATACTACAATTTACATTGAATATATAAAACTATTCTAGCCGTAATCTTAGGTAGGTAGGTTAGATAGGTTCAATAGTTACTGGACCGATTTTAAAAATTCTTTCAGTGTAAGATAGTCCATTTATCGAGAAAGGCTATAGGCTATATAACATCACGCTAAGATGAATAGGAGAGGAGAAGCACTTGTACGAAAACGCTAAAATTTAAAGCTTTCCTTGGTTGCGCTGAGTAAACGGTGAAAGTTATTAAATCTCTTATAATTAACTCACGATAATTACTTTTCAATTCGGGAAAACATGTGTGACACTGATTTACCTTGCAGGCGAAGCTGGTAATAAAGCTAGTATTCTTATAAAAACGTGTACCGAGACAGTCAAATGATTATAGAATCTTCTGGATACGAAATATGAAGCGCCATTCCACTCTCTATAATTTAAACCGTCTTAGGCCTGTTTCACAATACAAAAGTAATGAGAATATTATTCTGCTATAATCCGCGATAAAAGAAAATATATGTTATGCTAAATGTAGAGTGTACTATTCGTTCTCATATCTGATACATGCAGAATTTGTAAGAACTCATGCACTACCCGACACCGATGACACAACAATATACAACATCCACGACAAAATCGCAAAGATTGCGATTTTCTCGTGGAGTCTATCTCCTGACGAAGCTTCGGTTACAGGGCGAAACAATTATTGAGATTGTGGTGGTGAATGTGTGAAGTGCTTGTGTATTGTTGTGTCATCAGTGTCGGGTAGTGCATGAGTTCTTACAAATTCTGCATGTATCAGGCATGAGAACGAATAGTACACTCTACATTTAGCATTACATATATTTTCCTTTATCGCGGATTATAGCAAAATAATATTCTCATTACTTTTATATTACGGACCTCCACAAAGTAACGCCTGTCAGTAAACTGTCTGTTAGCTTGTTCGGAACATTTCTGACACATATCTCTTTATTTTGCGTTTCTCAGGCTTCTGATAGGCTTATTCAGCACTTAAAGTCCCTAATAAGTTAACAGGTAGATCATGTGGCTGTTATTTTGTTTATCTGCTGGATAGCAAATACCTATTTCAAAATGGCCGCGATTTTTTTAATCTTTAACTTTTAGAGTCTCTTTTTAGATACATTTATCTGCTTAGTTTATTTGTCGGTTAACTATCCGACACTTTATCAGTAACTTGTGAAACAGGTCCTTAATATCAAAATACCGATCCATTGTATCATTCGGACGTGAGAAATTGACAAACCAACACTCGCATTTATAATATTAGGTATATTATTAAAAGTGTATGCTATTTTTGCTCATTTAATATTGCTCAGTGTTTCAGGTATTTATTTATGTTAAACATATCAACTTACCATAAATATTGTAGAAGTTAATACAAAAACAATTAATAAAATAAGTGAATTTATATCAGACAGTTTTCGTCAAGTTAATATAGCTGGTGAGTTATAATTTTATATATTATATTAACTTTATTAGCAACTAACTGGAAATGGATATCATTATTTGAAATGTTGACCATAAAAGTAGTTATTGTGAGTTAACTATAAGAGATAGAGACATGCTGTTTCGCACTTTTTTGTAGTATTTTTGTAGATCTACAATTCTTTAGTACATTACTTTAGTGTACGTCTGTTGGTTTACGCGGCACAGGCGATTAAACCAGGAGGTGATTTTTTTACATGTTACGCAATCTCTTCAACACAATTTACGCAAAACCGTTATGAATTGTTAACCTAAACCATTAAAAAAAATTGAACTATATTTTAGTAAAAACCGTACTTAAATGCGTTCAGGAGATTTTGAGAAATTGATATACAGATATCTTTTGGGGACTTTGTTTTATAATAAGTAAATATATTTATAAGTTCTTTTTTCATTTGAATATTATTTAATAATTTACAAACATTATTTAATTATTTGTACAATTAGGAGTGACTCTATGGAGATTCATAATACACAAATAAAGAATTATTTTGCTATAACCCGCGGTTAGAGAAAAATTATGCTAAAAATAGAGTGTACGCCAAAAAAGTAGAGTGTACGCCAAAAAAGTAGAGTGTATGCCAAAATTTACAAGTTTTTCAAGTTACGTGGAAGTCGCAAAACCTTTGTGGTTTTGTGGTAACTCGATAATATACCAAATAAGTAATATTTGGTATATTGGTATATTTATATTATAATGACCCGCTTTTATAGATATTTTTTTAACGTTCATTTATGAGTGACTGACTGAGTCGAGCGTCTTTTAGTATATAGTGTTATATGTATACAGTGCAATGAGTTTTTATGTAAATTATTCGTGTAAAAGTGCAGCTTTTTACAAAGTAATATAGACTGCTAAGTTTTAATTACTAAAAATACGTAAGTTTTAATATGGGAGTGACGAACGTAATATTATTATCATATTATAAAGTCTTACAAAAAAGTTATATAAATTTTTTTTATACTTTAACCCTAAAAAATAACAAAATCCCAAAAGACGTTTTCTTATCAATAACTAAAATGGAAAATATTATACCGAATTTTCCCAATTTTTTGGGAAATAAAATATCCTGGTAACGAAATTTATACTATAAAAATAGGCTATACAATCGGGGCCTTTAAATCCATACAGATTAAAACTGCACACATTTTAAAAATTGCTACTCTAAAAAAATATTATATATTATAGTCTTTTTTTGTTTATTAAAAAACAATAAATAACTTTAAAAATTAAGTTATATTTTCGTCTTTTTTTCAATTTTAATAGATTTAATAAAATTTAATAAATAAAAATTTATACTCACAATTGTTTCTATCGCCCGCAAACAGCTTGTGGAACCGCAAAAAGTCTGGCCGCCCTCCGAAGAATTTCCCATTTTGATTCAAAACCTCCCTTATCAATTCCAGGCTATTCACTACCAAACATTCGGCAGTACCCAGTTTAATACGATATATATCCCCATAAACGTTAGCTAAATCAGTGAAAGATTGAAAAGGGGACTCGTTTTTGCCTAACAAATGCATACTGCCCACAACAGGCAGCGGCAAAGGACCGGGTGCCTGTTTCAAATTTAAAATAGTATCCCCCCCGTACTTGGAAACTTTCCTCCAAGTAACAGTACGCCGTGAAAAAAGTTTGTATACGACTAAAGCGCATACAACTATCAGCAAGAGTGCACTCATGGTTTCTAAGAAAGAAATTTTAAGAGTGGCAACACTGGATTTGACAGGAGGTTTGGCGGGAACTGTCCCGTTCGTCGGCCGGCACTGTGCCAGCTGTGGGCGCGCCGCCATATTTATACCTCCACCATTTGCATATAAGGCTAGGTGCAGAACTATTGACGTTTTAGTAACGCATTGGCTTTAGTAATGTCACGCGCAACGTCTCGAATTTTGAATATATTTAAAATACGCTTTTATATTGCCATAGCAACAATTTTTTTAATGTTCTTTAATTTTTTTTACTAGCGGTCGGGCCACGCGTTGCTGTTGGTCAGTCTAGTTTCGACTAATAAAACAATAAAACTGCATAATTTTCGTAGATATAGATTTTTCGATATAGTATAGAAACGTGTGGTATCCGGTTGAGTAAAATAGACCACCCACATTTCTTACCGAGGTATAGTAAAAGGCGACTAAGGTTAGTTGATTCGCTGTGTGATATCCAGCTGAGTAGTAGATACCACCCTGTTTCTTACCGAGGTGTCGTAAAATACGATTAAGGTAGGTAAAAGAGGCTGTCAAATCATTTGACAACATTTTTATAACATGTTGTGCCGACCCCACTTAGAGTGGGATAAGGGCAGAAGGATGATCAAAATTCAAATTCAAATTCAAAATATTCTTTATTCAAATAAACTTGTAAACAAGTGCTTTTGAATCGTCAACTCTACTGCTGGTTCGGAAAGCTGTTCCTACCGAGAAGAGCCAGCAAGAAACTCGGCGGTTGCTCTTTTTAAAAAATACAATTCTTAATGCTAGTTACATTTAATGTTTCTATCTTGTACAGGGTCGAACAATCTTTATATCCACGCATTTTTATCTTCTAAATAATCCTCAACAGTATAGTAGGCTTTCTGTATCAGCCTCTCCTTAATAGTGTTTTTAAATTGCTGTAATGGCAAAGTTAAAATTGATTGTGGAATTTTATTATAGAATCTTATACCCAAACCCACAAACGACTTACGTACTTTTCGATATAAAAAGTAAAGAAATGACTTCTTACTATCCCACTGCTGGGCATAGGGATCCTCTCTCCGTTTCTAGAGAGAAGGGTTGGAGCTAAGACCCACCACGCTGCTCCAATGATTGATAGGTTACACATATCACTAGAATTAAATAGAGATATGCAGGTTTCCTGAAACCTCCACCACTGCCATACACAAGCACTAAACACGTTCACTGTCACAAAGTCAACAATCGTTTCGCCCCCAACCGAAGCATCGTCAAGGAGGTTTGTGCATGTGTTTTTAGTAATCATGCACGTATCAGGTATGAAAACGGAAACGTCCACTCTACATTTAGCATTATATATATTTTCTATTTTACTTCATCGCGGATTATAGCAAAATAATTTTATTACTACTTTTGTATACTCCGCAAAGGCCTACTTTTATAAATTACAGTTATTGTGAGTTAACCATCAGAGATAGAGACATGCTGTCGCGGACTTTTTTGTTGTATTTTTATAGATCTACAGTTCTCTAGTACATTACTATAGTGTATCTCTGTTGGTTTACGAGTAGGCGAGTTATTTTATAAACACGCGAACTCTTCAATACAATTTACATAAAACCGCAATGCACTATTAACAGAAGCCTTCCGAAAGAATTGAACTACTTTTATGTAAAAACTGAACAAAAATCGGTTTAATTGATTTTGAGAAAATCAATCACATACAGACAGCTATTGGCGACTTTGCTTTATAATAAGTACTAGCGGCCTGCCCCTGCTTCGCACGGGTATAAAATATATATTCCATGTCAGTCAGTGTAAAAAAAATTATTAAAATCGATCCAGTAGTTTTGATTTATTCATTACTGCCCGTGGCCCGCACGCGTTAAATTTGGAGAAAAACAATTTTCTTTCCCTATACCAAGAAGATTTCCTGCTATCTTTGGAATATCTAAATTCATATAGTACATTTTTACTTATTTACTTTTACATTTTCCCTATGTATTTTATTTTTACAATTAATTACAGAATGTCTTTAAACAAACTCTTGAAAGAGCGACAAAGCTGCTAAAGTCGAAGTGTTAGGGCGAAGCGCGGCGTCCTCACAGCATTTTAAATCTGTAATATCTCCGAAAATTTTCTTTTAAATTACATGCTGTAAACGGCCATATTGATCTATATTATATCAACTATTTATTTAAGGTACTTAATTGGATAAGGATTAATGCTGTATTGTATAAAAATTGCTTCAAAAATAAGGCATTATTTTTCGTAAAAATGAAATGACAAAAAATGCTATAGTGGGTTATCCATAAGAGATAGACATATACTATCGCGGACTTTTCTGTAGACCTTTTCAAGATGTACAAATACTTAGTACATTATTTTAATAAATCTCGTAGGGTTTAGCCAGCGTTTGCAATGTAAGCGGAAAAAAATGTAATTATTTACAGAAACCTCAAAAATTTCAGTATTTCTCTACTCCGTATTGAATGTTGTTATACGTACAAACCTTCCTCTGGAATCACTCTATCTATCAAAAAAACCGCATCAAAATCTGTTGCGTAGTTTTAAAGTTTTATGCGTACATAGGGATAATGCGACTTTGTTTTATAATATGTAGTGATATAGGCTTCCTTGATAAATGGGCTATTTTTACACTAAATTAATTTTTCAAATCGGTCCAATAGTTCTTGAGATTAGCGCGTTCACACAAACAAACAAACTCTTCAGCTTTATATATTAGTATAGATTTATTAATAATGAAAGTTGACTCGAAGTACCAGGAGAGAATAAAGCAAAGGATATGATATAAATAATCCAAAATAAATAACCAAATAAAGTGTTCTTAAAGTTTACGCAATGTAGTTTCTGAGATTAGCGCGTTCAAACAAACAAACTCTTCAGCTTTATATATTAGTTATAGATTTATTAATAATGAAAGTTGACTCGAAGTACCAGGAGAGCATAAAGCAAAGGAGATGATATAAATAAGCCAAAATAAATGACCAAATAAAGTGTTCTATTTACTTTACGCAATGTAGTTCCTGAGATTAGCGCGTTCAAACAAACAAACTCTTCAGCTTTATATATTAGTTATATATTTATTAATAATGAAAGTTGACTCGAAGTACCAGGAGAGCATAAAGCAAAGGAGATGATATAAATAAGCCAAAATAAATGACCAAATAAAGTGTTCTATTTACTTTACGCAATGTAGTTCCTGAGATTAGCGCGTTCAAACAAACAAACTCTTCAGCTTTATATATTAGTATAGATTTCATTCATACAGCCCATAATTTAATTCAGATCCACCCGAACGATATTATTCTATGTCTACCTACGTCAAACGAGCATTAAAAATTCGATCGAAATTCAAATTTTATTGTGAGGATCCAGAGATAAAAGTTTTTTTTTCCCTTGTGCACGCACGTGTTGCCATGTAATCATTTTAACTCATTTTTAATATCGATTGTAAAATAATAATAATTGTCATCCTCCTGCCCCTTATCCTACTCTAAGTGGGGTCGGCACGACATGTTATAAACGTCTTGTCACATGATTCGGCTAGGTGTTTTACGAGCGGCCACCTGACGTCATCTTACCTTAGTAAACCCACCTATTTGCAACACCTCGGTAAGAAATAGGTCTATTCTACTCAGCCGGATACCACACGGCGGATCGACATTCTTTAGTTGCCTTTGACAACACCTCAATAAGAAATGAGGGTGATCTATTCTGCTCAACTGGATACCGTACAGTGGGTTAACTTACCTTAGTCGCCGTTTACGACACCTCGGTAAGAAATGAGGGTGGTCTATTCTACTCAACCGTATACCACACAGGACCCTTTAAATAATTTTTTTAAACTGCTGTAATGGTAAAGCTAAAATTGACTGCAGAATGTTATCATAGAATCTCATACCCAATCCCTAAGTGGTCGGCCGCCTCGTGGCGCACCCTGGGCAAGCTTAGTCTTGGCGAACGGACCACTGTGGGGTGGCCAATCCAGTTGTCCCTCTGATTAGCAGAGGGCAATCTGGACGGGCCGGGGACTCCGGGGGGGTTGGGGTAAAGTCCCTAATGAGCGACGGGTTCGGTTGGGTTTACTCTAAGTCTGACTGGAAATGGTTACGGCCTCCGTCGGTCAAGTCCGGAAGCCCAGCAATGGGAACGGGGATCTTTGGGTTGTGAGGAAGAAAAACCTCTATAAAAAATTACCCGGTGCGGGCGGAAACGCCCACCATGGCGTAGGGTTCACTACTTGGCGCGCGATCTCTCCCTGTCGACCGTGATCAGATAACACGGTGGGCAGGGAGCGATCGCGGGCAGCGGTGGCCTCCTTCTGCTCTGCGGAGAGAACTGGTAGAGCGGTTCCGGGAACTTTTGTTCTGGATCCAATCTACTGCTGGCGAGTCCAGTCACTACCACAGTGACTTGTCTAAGCCCATCGTCTGCCGCCCTGTCAGGGGATCTTCGGACGTTCCGAACGGGGTATATCGGACGTCTGGCTTACAGGTCCCCGAGGCGGTCGGTGCATCTGGTGCTCCCGGTTAGTGGAGAGGGGACTCTCTTCCAAGGGGCCACTACCCGGAGAAGGTGTTTGTTCTCTGCGATCAGAGCTGTCGGCGGGATGGGGGCAATATGTACAATGATACCCTGTCCTTGCCATAGGGAGCGTGGTGGAGCACACAGGTCGTTTTAGTCGGTGCGAGTCCGACATAACCGCCGCCTGTCCCCGTCGGGCCGCGGTACCCATTTGGGATTTTTTCCTGTATTAAAAAAAAAGAATCTTATACCCAAACCCACAAACGACTTACGTACTTTTGCAAGGGGCAAAGAAGGAGCCGTAAGCTGGTTCCTACTTTGTCTATTATATACATAGAAAATTTTAAATGTTTTTCTTTACGAAGACAGTGAATAAGCTAGTATAGACACAGATAAACAGACCTTGTATTAATGCAGGGATCGACAACATTTCGTAAACGTTATTTTCCCGTTCAACAGTGATACCTGGAAATGACTTGAATTACATTCAAGTTGAATATGAATTTGCTGCGTATTTTGGAAACTAGGTCGGACTGAGATGAATATATACAGTGTTATTGGTGGGAAAGGGATGGAGAAACCACCGTTCGTTTTCAGGACAAGTTTTTACACGTGTCTGTAATACTTACATCATTTTTTCGGGCGCGGTTGTTTCAAAAGATATGAGTAATGAATATAAAAGTGCCTGGGTACGTTGCTCGGTAATTTTTGAAAAAAAAATCCAATAATAAAAAAAAGGGCAGGTGATTAATAATTAATTATTAAGTTTATTTAGTTTAGGCAGTATATATATATTATATATATATATATACTGCCTGACTTCAACTTACCTTAGTCGTATTTTACGACTCCTCGGTAAGAAAGAGGGTGGTCTATTTTATTGAACCGGATACCACACGGTGGGTCAACTATCTAGATAAGTTTTATTTAGCAAAAATTTTTATCCCTGTTTTCGGGCAACAATGTTTTTTTTAAATTTACGTTAAATACAATCACAATTTTTCGCTGTCAAACGTAAAGTCACGGTAGTACATTTGGGGAACGGGCGGTCTAGAGAGGTGAAAGTACGTAGTAGGATCGAGCCCCACCTGCCATATTATTTTTTCATTTCTCTTTTCATTTTTTTTAAATTTTTTTTGCATCATTTTACGGTTACCCAGGCACTTTTAATAAGTAACGAAAATAGCTAATAGCACATGTTTTAATCCGCCTTGACGACAAGTCGCCTTTATTGGAGGCATTAGAAATTAATGTTGACCTCAATCCCTGCGATAATAACCCTTGGCCTATTTAAAACGATGCCACGTGAGATAGCCATACTTACAGATACAAATTTTTACACGTGTTATAGCCAGTACCTGGCAATTTATTAAAAGATACAAAAAATTAAAAAAAAAAAAGAAAAAAGCATCGTGTGGGAACCGAACCTAGGCTTCGAACCTTTTTTGGTTCGCGCGTTACCTATTTAGATCAATTTTTTTACAACAGTAATGAGAATATTATTTTGCTATAATCCGCGATAAAAGAAAATATATGTAATGCTAAATGTAGAGTGTACTATTGGTTCTCATACCTGATACATGCGGAATTTGTAACTCATGCACTACCCGACACCGATGACACAACAATACACAAGCACTGCACGCATTCACCACCACAATCTCAACAATTGTTTCGCCCCGTAACGGAAGCATCGTCAGGAGATAGACTCCACGACAAAATTGCAAAGCTTTGCGACGTTGTGGTGAATGTGTGCAGTGCTTGTGTATTGTGGTGACGGTGGTGGAGGTTTGTGCATGTGTTTTTACGAATCCTGCATATATGCGGTATGATAACCGATTGTCCACTCTACATTTAGCATTATATATATTTTCTATTTTACTTCATCGCGGATTTTAGCAAAATAATTTTATTATTACTTTTGTATTATGGATCTCCGCGAAGTAACGCCTAATTCTATAAATTATTAAAAGATATTGAAAAAAAGCATCGGGTGTGGGAATCGAACCTAGGCTTCGAACCTTTTTTGGTTCTCGCGTTACCTAGTTAGATCAATTTTTCTCCCCCAAAACCCCCTACATGCTGAATTTCAGGAATATCTTTGGAGCCGTTTCCGAGATTCAGAAAATTTATTTATATATATATATATACAAGATTAACTCATTTAAATTTTTTTAGATAGAGTGATACATTCTCCCTTATCCCACTGTAAGTGGGGTCTTAAACATGTTGTAACATGATTTGGCTAGTTATTTTACGACCGCACGCCTATCTGATGTCAAACCTTAGTAGTATTTTACGACACCTCGGTAAGAAAGAGGGTGGTCTATTCTACTCAACCGGATACCACACGGCGGGTTGCCTTACCTTAGTCGCCTTTTACGACACCTCGGTAAGAAAGAGGGTTGTCTATTCTACTCACCCGGATACAGCACGGTGAGTTAACTCACCTTAGTCGCCTTTTACGACACCTGGGTAAGAAATGAGGCTAGTCTATTCTACTCACCCGTATACAACACGGTGGGTTAACTTACCTTAGTCGCCTTTTACGACACCTGGGTAAGAAATGAGGGCGGTCTATTTTACTCAGCCGGATACCACACGGCGGGTCGCCTTACCTTAGTCGCCTCTAACGACACCTCGGTAAGAAATGAGGCTAGTCTATTCTACTCACCCGGATACAACACGGTGAGTTAACTTACCTTAGTCGCCTTTTACGACACCTGGGTAAGAAATGAGGGCGGTCTATTCTACTCAGCCGGTTACCACACGGTGGATCAACTTACCTTAGTCGCCGTTTACGACACCTCGGTAAGAAATGAGGGTGGTCTATTTTAACCCTGCCGAATACATGTATTAAGAAGTTAAAGTACCAGGATATCATAAGTACATAAGAGTTGTTTGTATTGTGACTCGAATAACACTTTATATTCAGTATTTCTTAACAAGTGAGATAATCAAACTGTACAGATCAAGGCTACCCTCTCCGTTATATCGCCTAGACCCAAAACGGTATTTAAACGTATCACACATGATTTAGGTTAAAATTTGCTTATGCTAAGTGTAGTATATTTTCTTCAATATTTAAATGAGATAATCCTACTAATATTATACACTAGCGGCCTGCTCCTGCTTCGCACGGGTATAAAATATATATCCCATGTCAGTCAGTGTAAAAAAAATGATTAAAATCGATCCAGTAGTTTTGATTTATTCATTACTGCCCGTGGCCCGCAAGCGTTAAATTTGGAGAAAAACAATTTCCTTTCCCTATACCAAGAAGATTTCCTGCTATCTTTGGAATATCTAAATTCATATAGTACATTATTACTTATTTACTTTTATATTTTCCCTATGTATTTTATTTTTACAATTAATTACAGAATGTCTTTAAACAAACTCTTGAAAGAGTGACATATAGCTGCTAGATTCGAAGTGTTATAAATCTGTTATTGGCATTTTAGCTGTTGGCATTTTAAATCTGTAATATCTCCGAAAATGTTCACTTAAATTACATTCAGTAAACGGCCATATTGATCTATATTAAATTAACAATGTATTTAAGGTACTTAATTGGATAAGGATTAATGCTGTATTGTATAAAAATTGCTTCAAAAATAAGGCATTATTTTTCGTAAAAAATAAATGACAAAAAATGCTTTTGTGGGTTATCCATAAGAGATAGACATATACCATCGCGGACTTTTCTGTAAACTTTTTCAAGGTGTACAAATATTAACTACATCATTTTGATAAATCTCGTAGGGTTTAGCCTGCGTTTGCAATGTAAGCGGAAAAAATTGTAATTATTTACGACATCAATCACTCTCACTCTATCTATAAAAAAAACCGCATTAAAATCTGTTGCGTAGTTTTAAAGTTTTATGCATACATAGGGATATATGGACAAACAAAGAATGCGACTTGTTTTATAATATGTAGTGATTAATCTTAGCGTGATATTATAAATGGACCATCTTACACTGAAATAATTTTTCAAATCGGTCCAGTAGTTCCTGAGATTAACGCGTTCAATCAAACAAACAAACTCTTCAGCTTTATATATAAGTACTAGTAATATCCCGCGGTTTCACCCGCGTACATACCGATGGCAGTGGAAAGTCTAAGTCGCATTATAGATTTATTTTTTGTTAAATATATCATCAATAGTTTCCGCAGCGCGTGCGATGACAGATTTTTATGATTAATTTTTTTTACACTTTATTATATTTTTATTACGGATCCCTATTTTTTTTAATGCCTATGTTGCTATGTAAAGATGCAGCTTTCCAATGGTGAAAGAATTTATGAAATCGGTTTAGTAGTTTTTGTGTGAAAACTTTAACAAAATACATACAAATTTTTCCTCTTTATAATATTAGTATAGACGGTTTTCTGAAAACATTTAGTTGGGGATTGCTCCTAGGTATTTACATTTCTCGAGACTGCCCGTTCCCCGAATAAACTATGCTTACTTGACAGTTTGTGGCCAAAATTCAATTCAATATAAATTTTTTAATGCAAAAAAACAGAGAAAATCTTTTTTTACATAAAACCTAGCTATATCGATTTTTCTGCCCCAAAACACCTATATGTTTAATTTCAGGAAAATTGTTGGAGCCGTTTCCGAAATCCCGAATATATATATACTTACAAGATTAACTGACTTAAATACTCTTAATGATACCATCAAAAGAGCTCTTGCCACCATCGACATTCCTGCTCTTCTCGAGCCTTCCGGGATATGTCGGGATGATGGCAAGAGACCAGACGGCTTGACGCTGGTTCCTTGGGAACGGGGACGGGCCCTAATGTGGGACGCAACATGCGTTGATACGTTAGCCTCGTCCCATATTAGGGAAACAGCGTCCAGACCTGGAGCTGCGGTGGAAATGGCCGAAACCGGCAAACGGCGGAAGTATGCATCTCTCATCGAGAGTTATATATTTGTGCCGTTTGCAGTCGAGACCCTAGGGCCATGGAGTCAAAGTGCAAAAATTTTTTTATCCGTTTTAACACCTCGGTTGATTGCCTCTTCAGGTGACAAGAGGGCTGGCTCCTTTTTCGCATATAGAGCTTAGCAATTCACCGCGGAAACGCTGCCAGCATTCTTGGGACCATTCCACGTGGGCATGATTTGTATAGTCCTAGCGTGTAAGTAATTTAAGATAGATATAACTTGTACATTTTTGCTGTAAATAAAATTTAATTTCCTTAAATATTAAATATATATATATTTGTTTTCTGAATTTTGAAAGCGACTCCAACGATTTCATGAAATTCAGCTTGTTTTTATTAAAATAAAATTGGTTTTTTTTAAATGTTCTGGTTATGGTTTTATTAAAATAAAATGTAAAAAGCCGTTATAATTTTATGAATTTATAATTTTATTATATCTTTATAGTTATTATTTTATTTTTATTTGACTGGCCCGTTGGCCGTTGGCCAGTGGGTAGTGACCCTGCCTTCAGCTCCGCGGGTTGCGGGTACGATTCCCGCCGATGGCCAACATTTTCTATAAATGAATTTGGTGGTCTTCGAGCCTGTATATTTGTATTTAAGTAGGTATTTAAAAAATATATATGTATATATTCACCAGTTGTCTGTCCATAACACAAGTATTAAGTTACTTACTTTGGGGACGGATGACCGTGTGTGTAAGTGTCCCATATATTTATTTATTCATATTTATTATTATATTTTAACGCTATTATTTTTTTATTACAAAAAAAAAATACTGAGCTAGGCTCGGTCACCCATACTTACTCACTTATTTCCTTAAATTATTCTCGCAGGGAATCACGCGGACTTAAATTCTAAACGAATTTCAGACAAATGAGGTTAGCTATCATCCACTAGAAACAGAGTTCCAAGAAAGTCCATTTATTTCGATGACCCATTTTAACTCAGGGACGTGTAACAACAGTCGCGACAAACAACGGCCATTTTTGTTTTTGTATTTGAAATTCAAATGCTGGCTTCGGTTTAGGAAACGATATTTTGTGATTTGTTTTTCAACACTCCTAGTTTTGTCACTTTAAAGTTTCATGAGTATAAATGACAGATTTATTCTGAACTAGCCAAATGGCGCGAATTTGATTGCGTGTAGACATTGTTACATAGATAAAATATAGTCAATAGTCTATGGTCATTGGCGGCGTCCCTCTCTCTTGTCTACTACCGGTAATGGCGCACGTACTGATTAATATAATATTAAGATACTATTATATCCAGCCCGCTTTGCCGTGCTTAAATTTTTTCTATATATCAAGAAGAAGTGTACCAGCAGTGGGATAGTAACAGGGTGTTACTTTACGAACGATATAATAACTTGTTTAGACGAAATACTCTATTAGTAATGGCGAAAAACAAAAAAATGCAAGTACCCGTACCATAGCATACGAATTTTTAACTTAAATCATATCTTTTTTATTTGATGACCGATTGAAATAAAACATACCCTATATGTTAAGTAAGGCTTTCTACCACATGTAAGTAGAAACAGCGTCTTTAATTGGATCAGCGGTTTTTGGCGGATTAGCGGGAACAAACGCACAGAGATTTGACATCTCAACGATTTTATTATATGTATATAGATAGATATAATAAATCTGTACCAGACAACACGGCCTTTTAATGACACATTCTATCCGCAGAATAAAGTCACATTTCCTATTCTTATACATGGGTGATGTGGCTTTATTCTTCGCATTGAGCGATATAGTTATCTTTAACATTTAAATGAATGAATGAATGAATGAACACTTGTATTGAACACCACATTAATAACAGTAAAAATTAAAATAAATAATAATAAATACAAGCTGTGGTAGCCCAGCGGTATCACCGTGCGCCTCTTTCGAGGAGGTCTAGGGTTGAAACCCCGGGCAGGCACCAATGAGTTTTCTAGTAAAACTTATGTGTCTAATTGATATTTGCAATTCATCACACGCTTTTCGGTGAAGGAAAACATCGTGAAACCTGCATATCTCTAGACAATTTTGGCAATATGTGTAACCTACCAATCCGCATTGGAGCAGCGTAGTAGGTCTCAGTTCCAATCCTTCTCTCCAAAAACGGAGAGAAGAAGCCTATGCTCAGCAGTGGGTAGTAACAGGCCGTTACTTAAATACATATTACAAAAGTAGTGCTACAATCTGGCTGGTTATTGTGAGTTAACCATAAGAGATAGAGACATGCTATTACGGACTTTTTTATAGTATTTTTAAAGCTCTACAATTCTCTAGTACATTACTTTAGTGTATCACTATTGGTTTACGCGGCGCACGCGATTATATCTCCCAGTAATATACAATACAATTATTAATATTAAACAAATCTTACGGAAAATTGCAATATCTTTTAATAAAAAGTTGTACAAATATCCATTAACTAGATATGAAGAAAATCGATCACATACATACAGACAGATTTTAGGGAATTTGTTGTATATAATTTATAAAATTAGGCGATACTTTGCGGAGATTCATAATACAAAAGTAATAATAAAATTATTTTGGTATAATCTGCGATGAAGTAAAATGGAAAATATATATAATGCTAAATGTGGAGTGGACAATCGATTATCATACCTGATACATGCAGGAGTCGTAAAAACACATGCACAAACCAGCGCGAAAGCTTTGCGATTTTGTCTTGGAGTCTATCTCCTGACGATGCTTCGGTTACGGGTCGAAACAATTGTTGAGATTGTGGTGGTGAATGTGTGCAGTGCTTGTGTATTGTTTCGTTGGTGTCGGGTAGTGCATGAGTTCTTACAAATCCTGCATGTATCAGGTATGAAAACGGGTTTATCCACTCTACATTTAGCATTATATATATTTTTTATTTTACTTAATCGCGGATTATAACAAAATAATTTTATCATTACTTTTTACTAATAAGTATATTTAGTTTATATAGTTTTATTTTTTGCCGCCGTGTGGTATCCGGCTGAGTAGAATTGACCAACCTCTTTTCTTACCGAGGTGTCGTAAAAGGCGACTAAGGTAAGTTAACCCGCCGTGTGTTATCCGGTTTAGTAAAATAGACCACCCCCTTTCTTACCGAGGTGTCGTAAAATACGACTAGGGTGAGTTGACGTCAGGCAGGCAGCTGATCGTAGACTACGAAGCCAAATCATATGACAGCATGTTTCTAACATGTTGTACCGACCCCACTTAGAGTGGGATAAGGGCAGGAGGATGATAGTTTTATTTATATATTTATTAATAAAAAAAAAAGAAAAAAAAGGGAAAATAAAGACTGGCTCGTTGGCGCAGTGGGTAGTGACTTTGCCTTCAGCTCGCGGGTCGCGGGTTCGATTCCCGCCGAGGACCAACATTTTCTATAAATGAATTTGTTGGTCTTTGAGCCTGGGTGTATATTTGTATTTAAGTATGTATTTAAAAAATACATAAGTATATATTCACCAGTTGTCTGTCCATAACACAAGTATTAAGTTACTTACTTTGGGGACGGACGACCGTGTGTGTAAGTGTCCCATATATTTATTAATTTTTTGAAAGGTCCCTACTGCTATTTTCGTTTGAAAAACTTAAGGTATATAATTCAAAATATATACTACAATAAGATTCGGTTTTTTTCATCCACCGGAAGAAATCACCATGTCTTTTGCGTCCTGACCCCATCTGACCCAATTTATTCATCTCAGATTTGGCAAAAAAAGTTTATCGCGCAGGGTTGTCGACGCGCTTTATAAATAGCTTTACAAAACGCGACTTCGTTCGCGTTGATTGTCAAATCAAATGAAATCAAATCTTCTTTATTTGATTATGGGTCATATAAAGGTCTTAAAATTAATTAAATACAGCCATAAACTGCCATAGGTGGCGTGCAAATGTCAAAAATATAAATTAATAAGTTACATAAATTAAAAAATCAGTCAAAATATAATAAAATATAAATAGTTCAGTCCAAATATTAAATTATAAAGTTATTTAAATTCAAATAAAAATGTCAAAAAGAAAATCATTTTATACTACAATTTACTAAAAATTCATTGATATCGTAACAACATAGTTCCAAAAGGTAATTAAACAATTTAATTTTAAATTGAGTAAAAGGCAGTTTCTTTAAGTCGTCAGAGAGCTTATTATATAATGTTATTGTCATGCAGTAAACATTTTTTTGGAACAATGTCTCTTGATAGGTTGATAATAGATGGCGCTTTTCAATGTCATCCTATTCCTGTTAAATTCAAATACAAATTCAAAATATTCTTTATTCAAATAAACTTGTAAACAAGTGCTTTTGAATCGTCAACTCTACTGCTGGTTCGGAAAGCTGTTCCTACCGAGAAGAGCCTAAGAGAAACTCGGCGGTTGCTAATTACCTTGCCTTGTACGATAATAATAATAATAAATATATGGGACACTTACACACACCGTCGTCCATCCCCAAAGTAAGTTACTTATTAACTTGTGTCATGGACAGACAACTGGTGAATACATACTTATATATTTTTTAAATACATACTTAAATACAAATACACACCAAGGCTCAAAGGCCAACAAATTCATTTATAGAAAATGTTGGCCCTCGGCGGGAATCGAACTCGCGACCCGCGGAGCTGAAGGCAGGGTCACTACCCACTGCGCCAACGGGCCAGTCAACAACAACTTTTACGACACTTCAGTAAGAAATGAGGATGACCTATTCTACTCAGCCGGATACCACACGGCAGGTCGACTTACCTTAGTTGCCTTTTACGATACCTCGGTAAGAAATGAGGATGGTCTACTCTACTCAGCTGGATACCTCACGGCACTTACCTTAGTCGCCTTTTACGACACCTCGGTAAGAAAAGAGGGTGGTACTATTCTATTCAGCCGGATACCACACGGCGGGGTTTTCATATTTTAAGACATTTTTTAATAAGTTAATTTATATCTACATTTCTACCTTTTGGTATCCGGCTGAGAAGAATATACCACTCTAATTTCTTACCGAGGTGTCGTAAAAGGCGACTAAGATAAGTCGATCGGCCGCCATGTGGTATCAGGCTGACTGGAACAGACCACGCTCATTTCCTACAGAGGTGTCGCAAAAGTCGACTAAGGTAAGTCGACTCACCGTTTGGTATCCGGTTAAGTAGAGTACACCACCCTCTTTCTTATCGAGGTGTCATAAAATACGACTAAAATAAGTCGACGTCAGGCAGGCGGCCAGTCGTAAAATACATAGCCAAATCATGTGACATGTTTATAACATGTTGTGCCGACCCCACTTAGAGTGGGATAAGGGCAGGAAGATGATGTCTTGAAATATGCCAACCCTGTTAGCACACGGAAACTGGATTGTATAAACAAAAACTTATGTTAAGTAAATTCGACCTTCCGTCATCTCCACATGAGGAATAAAAAAATTTGGCGAATATGTATTACGCATTATTTTGGCGGGAACAGAGACGTTAACAAAAACCTTATTGATATTTTGGAAATAAACCATGGAAATTTTGTTAGACTTCCGCCTGAGGGTAAATTTATTTATTGGTGTTAAGGTTTTACTATCTTTTAATGTTTAAATGAGTTAATCTTGTATATATATGTAGTTCCTGGATGATCGATAATTTTTTTCAAAATAAACAAAAACTTCTAAAAAAAAAAGAAAACAATTGTTACAACATGTTTTTAATACGACCTCCTTCATAGAGTTGGCGATTAATATGAAAAAGCATTGTGGCTGTCATATTTTTATGTGTCATTCTTTGAGTTGTTGCGAGAGAGTAAATGGGTTGACTCTGGGAAAACTGCTTTTTATTTATTGAATAAGTATAGAGGAGAAATATTGTCGCTTTTTATACAATTATTGGGTAGGTGGGGCTCGATTCTAGGTATTTTCATTCTAGAGACCAACCGTTCCCCGAATAAGCTACGCTGACTTGACAGTTTTCGTCAAAATTAGTGACCTTTGTATACAGTTTAACTCATCACTACATATAAAACAAATTCGCATTCTTTGTTTGTCCATATATCCCTATGTACGCATAAAACTTTAAAACTACGCAACGGATTTTGATGCGGTTTTAATAGATAGAGTGATTCCAGAGGAAGGTTTGTACGTATATTATATATAATATATAACATTCAATACGGAGTAGAGAAATAACGCCGTGTGGTATCCGGCTGAAGAGAATAGTACCACCCTCATTTCTTACCGAGGTGTCGTAAAAGGCGACTAAGGTAAGTCGACCCGCCGTGTGGTATCCGGCTGAGTAGAATAGACCAACCTCATTTCTTACCGAGGTGTCGTAAAAGGCGACTAAGGTAAGTTGACCCACCGTGTGGTATCCGGTTTAGTAAAATAGACCACCCTCATTCTTACCGAGGAGTCGTAAAATACGACTAAGGTAAGTTGACGTCAGGCAGGCGGCCGGTCGTAAAATATGTAGCCAAATCATATGACAACATGTTTGTAACATGTTGTGCCGACCCCACTTAGAGTGGGATAAGGGCAGGAGGATGATGAGGATGATGACGGAGTAGAGAAATACTGTAATTTTTGAGGTTTCTGTAAATAATTAAATTTTTTTCCGCTTACATTGCAAACGCTGGCTAAAACCTACGAGATTTATCAAAATGATGTACTAAGTATTTGTACACCTTAAAAAGGTCTACAGAAAAGTCCGCGATGGTATATGTCTATCTCTTATGGATAATCCACGGTAGCAATTTTTGTCATTTACTTTTTACGAAAAATAATGCCTTATATTCAAAGCAATTTTTATACACTACAGCATTAATTAAGTACCTTATCCAATTAAGTACCTTAAATAAATAGTTGATTTAATATAGATCAATATGACCGTTTACAGCATGTAATTTAAGTGCACATTTTCGGAGATATTACAGATTTAAAATGCCGTGCGGACGCCGCGCTTCGCCCTATAACACTTCGACTTTAGCAGCGATGTCGCTCTTTCAAGAGTTTGTTTAAGGACATTCTGTAATTAATTTTAAAAATAAAATACATACAAATAATTAAAAATGTACTTTATGAATTTAGATATTCCAAAGATAGCAGGAAATCTTCTTGGTATAGGGAAAGGAAATTGTTTTTCTTAATAAATTAAAACTACTGAATCGATTTTAATAATTTTTTTCACTGAGTGACATAGGCTATATATTTTATACCCGTGCGAAGCAGGGTAGGCCGCTAGTTAAAAATAAATATTAAAGATAAAAAGTTGCTATTACAAAAAAGATAATGTTACTTGGAATCGATCCTGGCATTCTGAAATTAAGACCGCCGCGATAATGTAAGTAAACGGTGATGCCTATTCAAAAATCTTTTATAATTAAATCACAATAACTACTACTTTTATGTTCAAAATTTCAATTCGGGGAAAATTTATGACACATTGATTTGCATTTGAAGGGCGAAGCTGCTGGCACAGCTAGTATAAAAATTTAAACATTTACACTTATTTTTAAAGATTTTTCATTTCCAGATTGAAAATTGCAATAATTTTTTGAAATATTTTCGATTCACACAAATATAGAGATTTTTTTTCAAACCATTTATTTTTGTTATACAAGAAAAACCCCTTATCGGTATCGCTGTCAGACGGAGACAGGCGGCGGTTATGTCGGACTCGCACCGACTAACACGACATGTGTGCTCCACGCTGCCGATGGCAAGGACAGGGTATCGTTGTACACATTGCCCCCATCCCCGCCGACAGCACTCATCCCAGAGAACACCTCCTCCGCGTAGGGACCCCTCGAAAGAGAAGCCCCCTCTGCTAACTGGTGCATCGGGGGCACCAGATGCATCGACCGCCTCAGGGACCTGTAAGGCAGGCGTCTGATATAATCGATTCGGAATGTCCGTAGGTCCCCTGACAGGGCGGCACACGATGGGCTTAGGCAAGTCGCTATCACTCACCAGCAGCAGATTGGATCCCGAACAAGGGTACCCTGAACCGCTCCGACGCCTCCTTCTGCAGAGCTGAATGAGGCCATCGCTACCCACGATCCCTGTCCACCAATGCTTTATGATACGTTGGACAAGGAGAGACCACGTCCCAAGTAGGGACCCCAGCGCTTTAGTGAGCTTTCCGCCTCCGACGGGTAATGTTTTATAGAGGTTTTCTTCCTCGCAACCCGAAGGTCCCCGTTCTCATTGCAGGGCTTCCGGGCTTTGCCGATAGTAGTCTCTACACGTCGTCCTAATTCGTGGTCCGGCCTCGCAGGAGGCACCCTTAGGACGACGTTCCCCGTAGCTAGTAGAGCTCCATACAACAGCGTGATGACTAGTCACAGTCATACCACCAGCCCTCCACTACACGTCACCCTAAGCCGCGGTCCGGCCTCACAGGAGGCACCCTTAGGACGACGTTCCCCATAGCTAGTAGAGCTTCTGCGCTCTACTCTCCGCATTTCGGCGATGCTTCTGCGCTCACCCGTGCCACCCGGTGACGCTGTAAAAGCCGTTAGGGCTAACATAAATGGCATATGTAAAGGGCATGTAGTCAATTCGAAAAAAAATATTGCCGACAATAGCGGAAATACATGTCCAGACTTAAGCAAGCTTAAATGACCCGTCGCTCATTGGAGACTCTACCCCCTACCCCCCCGGAGTTCCCAGCCCATCTTGATTGCCCCCTGCTAATCAGAGGGACAACTGGATTGGCCACCCCACAGTGGTCCGTTCGTCAAAACTAAGGAATACATATAAGAGTGTTTCAAAGGCCCAGGGTGCGCCACGATGAGGCCGACTACATTCACCCTTTTTATATATCATACCTCAACCTTGTTAATGTATAGAAACCGGCTATACTCACTTCTTTTCGACAAGTTTCGAACCCGACCGAGGCACTTATTCATGAGCTCTTTACACGACGTTATCGCGGCGGAAACTACCTACTTAACTAATCTGAAAAAGTCGGGCTAACCCGATAGAATAAGACGTGAGTATAGCCGGTTTCTATACATTATTTATGAATACCACTCCCGATAGTTTAAATTTAAAAATACCTCAACCTCAATACAAATGGGCTTACTATTTTGCATAGATTTTCTTAAAAAACGCGGATTAAAGCACATTAATTTAACTATTACTTTTATATTAAATATCTCCGCAAATTAACGCCTTATTCTATAAATTTGGTAAACTGGTGAAGATTTTGTATAGTCTTAACAATTTATAGAATTAGGCGTAACTTTGCGGAGGTCCATAATACAAAAGTAATGAGAATATTATTTTGCTATAATCCGCGATAAAAGAAAATATATGTAATGCTAAATGTAGAGTGTACTATTCGTTCTCATAGGAGATAGACTCCACGTGGAGTCTATCTACTTAGGATACTTCGGTTACGGGGCGAAACAATTATTGAGATTGTGGTGGTAAATGTGTGCAGTGCTTGTGTATTGTTGTCTCATCGGTGTCGGGTAGTGCATGAGTTCTTACAAATTCTGCATGTATCAGGTATGAGAACGAATAGTACACTCTACATTTAGCATTACATATATTTTCTTTTATCGCGGATTATAGCAAAATAATATTCTCATTACTTTTTTTTATGGTCTTAACAATCATTGGTCAACGTTGGGAAATTTTCTATTTAGTCTATAATAAAAATATATTGGTTTTTGAACGAAACAATATTCACGGTCAGTCCTTTCGCAATGGCCAGAAAGTTTTTGAAATATTAATGCATTCAAATCCACTGACGCACGCGCCGCATGCATATTGTATTGGGGTTCGCTTATGCGCGCTCGGATACATTTACTGGTGTTTTTTTGGATATTTTGTATAAAATACTGTTTGTATAATTTATGAACGATTGAATTGTTTTGCCTTAATGTCGATTATATATAACTTTACTAAGGACCCGATATAGAGACCAGATTTTTTTTTTGCTTTATCCGAGTTTAAAATTAATGTTAGCTTTACCATTAAAATGTATCAGCCTTAAACAATTTAAAAAAGCTGTTGAAGGGAGGCCGATTCAAAAATCTACTATACTGTTGAGGATTATTTATATTATAAGAATGCGTGGATTATTACTGTCCGACCCTGTACATGATAGTAATTATTTAATATAACTATATAGTTATAAGTATTATTTATTGAAAAGAGCAACCACCGAGTTCTTGCTGGCTCTTCTCGGTAGGAACAGCTTTCCGAAACAGCAGTAAAATTGACGATACAAAAACACTTGTTTAAAAGTTTATTTGAATGAATATAATTTGAATTTGATGCTAAAAATCAAAAAAGATTGGAACTAAATAATAAATTAATATTTGTTTTATAAAATTAGATAAAAAAGAAAGAGTCAATGTGAAAATGAAACAAAAACATTTTTTATATATAAAGATACTAGCGGCCTGCCCTTGCTTCGCACGGGTATAAAATATATATATATCCCATGTCAGTCAGTGTAAAAAAAATGATTAAAATCGATCCAGTACTTTTGATTTATTCATTACTGCCCGTGGCCCGCAAGCGTTAAATTTGGAGAAAAACAATTTCCTCTCCCTATACCAAGACGATTTCCTGCTATCTTTGGAATATCTAAACTCATATAGTACATACTTATTTACTTTTACATTTTACCTATGTATTTTATTTTTACAATTAATTACAGAATGTCTTTAAACAAACTCTAAAAGATTCGAAGTGCTATAGGATGAAGCGCGGCGTCCTCACGGCATTTTAAATCTGTAATATCTCCGAAAATGTTCACTTAAATTGCATGCTGTAAACGGCCATATTGATCTATATTAAATCAACAATTTATTTAAGGTACTCAATTGGATACGGATTAATGCTGTATTGTATAAAAATTGCTTTGAACATAAGGCATCATTTTTCGTAAAAAGTAAATGAAAAAAACTGCTATTGTGGGTAATCCATAAGAGATAGATATATACCATCGCGGACTTTTCTGTAGACCTTTTCAAGGTGTACAAATACTTAGTACATCATTTTGATAAATCTCGTAGGGTTTAGCCTGCGTTTGCAATGTAAGCGGAAAAAAATGTAATTATTTACAGAAAACTAAAAAATTACAGTATTTCTCTACTTCGTATTGAATGTTATTATGTATTATGTATGTACGTACAAACCTTCCTCTGGAATCACTCTATCTATTAAAAAAAATCGCATCAAAATCGGTTGCGTAGTTTTGAAGTTTTATGCGTACATACGGAAATATGGACTTTGTTTTATAATATGTAGTGATATTACTGAGGTGTCGTAAAAAGTGACTAAGGAAATTCTACCCAAAGCGTGGTATCTGGCTGAGTAGAATAGACCACCCTCTTTCTTAGCGAGGTGTCGTAATATATGACTAAGGTATGTTGAGGTTGATGTTGTTGGTAGAGACAGCTTTTCGAACCAGCACTGACGATTCAAAAGTACTTGTTTATGAGGTTATTTGAAAAATATTGAATTTGAATTTGTTAATCTATATTTATTATAAAACAACTAGTTTTAACCCGCAAATTCGTTCGCGTGGACCGTGGTAGTATCATAGGTTGATCATAGATGGCGCTTTTCAATGTCTTCCTATTCCTCTAGAATAAACAGTATTTCTGTAGCCTATAAGTTACTTCGGTGTATAAGGATTAATTGTGTCAAATTTTATCGATATAGGTTCAGCGTAGGATTTACCGTGAGAGAGTAACAAACATACATCCATACCATTATTTATTCATAGCTGATAAATTGATAATGTTAATTAAGTACTTGATAAAATTATACGTCGTTTTGCTATAATTCGCGATAAATGAAAATACATGCAGGATTCGTAAAAATAAAAACACAATCCTCCACTACTACCACCACAAGCACAAGCGTTCACTATCACAAACTCAACAATCGGTTCGTCCCGTAAACGAAGCATCAGCAGTAAATAGACTCCACGACAAAAACGCAAAGCGATTTGGATATCTGCAATGTATCAGGTATGGAAACGAATACCCTATAATAGATAAATCATAATATTGACTAATATTTCCTATTTAATTAATTGCTGATTATAGCAAAATAATTTCATTATTACTTTTGAATAATATGAATCTCGATTCCGGAGATCTATTTACTAAATAAAAATATTTTATTAGTATCTATTTAAGGAGAGGTCTCTTACTATCGTTAAAAGAGACTGTTATCCCTTAAATGTATAAGTACGTCATAGACGATATACTCTGTAAATTTTCCACTATAAATATTCTAATACATGTATCCGAGCGCACGTACAAAATGGCGGACCGCCTGTAACGGTCAACAAAAAAGGGGGCCATTTTACAAAAACAGCTTAGCTATTTATTTATACATACAGCACACAAGCGTTTTACAGTTAAAAAAACTATATTAATCTGGTTACATGTTAAGTTGTGAGCGACATGGTGATACAACGGGGTTTTACACGGTTTACTGAAAGGTCAATATGGCGGTATTATCAGCTAGAGAAATGCTTAACTACCGTTATTTTTTGTATAAGAGGTGTTTACATAAATTTATTATACTAGAGTTAATAAACTACCATAGAGATCGCCATGTAGTATCCGGTTAGGTAGAATAGACCACCCTCATTTCTTACCGAGGTGTCGTAAAAGGCTAAGTTAATTTGACCCGCCGTGTTTATTCGGATTATTCCGGAATCGGAATTTCTTCACGCCAACCGGTTTTAACTAATAATAAATATTAATTAAAATAAAAACGAAACGTATTTTATAATAACAAACAAAAATTATATTTAAAGTTAATATAAAATAATAAAGTAATATTATAAGCTGGAATATTATTTTACCCCGCCGTGTGATACCCGCTTAAGTAAAGTTAAGTAGGATAGACCACCCTCATTTCTTACCGAGGTGTCGTAAAAGGCGACTAAGGTTAGTTGACCCGCCGTGTGGTATCCGGCTGAGTAGAATAGAAAACCCAAATCATAACTTTGCAACTGACAGCATAATTAGCCTTTCATCATCTTCCTGCACTTATCCCACTCTAAGTGGGGTCGGCACAGCATGTGATAAACATGTTGTCACATGATTTGGCTACGTATTTTATGACCGGCCGCCTGCGTGACGTCAACTTATCTTAGTCGTATTTTACGACACTTTGATAAAAAAGAGGGTGGTCTATTCTACTTAACCGGATACCACACAGTGAGTCCACTTACCTTAGTCGCCTTTTACGACACTTCGGTAAGACATGAGGGTGGTCTATTCTACTCAGCCAGATACCACACGGCGGGTCGATTTACCTTAGTCGCCTTTTACGACACCTCGATAAGAAAAGATGGTGGTACTATTCTTTTCAGCCGGATACCACACGGCGTACAGCATAATCAGTCTTTATTTTCTTATAATATTGTAACAATTTTTCAATGTCTGAAAACATGAATAAATCGTTAATTTTTAAATAAAATATAGTCAAGTCAATTAATCGCTCGCGAAACCCCCACCTAGGGTTGCCACCTTTTTTTTGAAGAAAAATAGTATTTTTATTTTTAAATCAAAAAAATATAGTACTTTTAGGAAATTTAGGAAAAAAAATAGTACACATCTATTTTCAATCATTATTTATTTTTCCATGATTATTTATTATTACTTTCCGCTGGACAATGACAAAGGAGTTAGAGTTACTAACTAACTAAGCCCCGTAAATACATGACTGAGCTTCGTTCAAAAATTCACTATGCAGTGCTGCGGGTGCGTTCCATTCACAGTTGATTAAAAAAAGCGCGACAATTGAATTAGCGATAAAAATATAGTATTTTTTGTCCTATATTATTTTTCTATAATATATAGTACAATTGACTAAAATATACGTTACTATATAATATAGTACGGGTGGCAACCCTACCCACACCATACAAAGTTCCATGAAAATCGTTTAAACCGTTTCTGAAAACCAGCGCCACGATCAATCAAAGTCATCGATGCCATTGCGGTGAGGTTGTTGATACATTTGGACACCATGGTCCTGTTTAAAAAGTGCTGGTCGCTATTCTCGTCATAGCAGTTTAAATGAGATCATCCGGAAATCTCTTGCTACCACTAATGTGCCTGCTGTTTTAGAACCAAATGGATTGGCTCGTAGCGATGGCAAGAGACCTGATGGTATGACTCTCATACCTTGGAAACTGGGGAGGTCACTTGTTTGGGATGCTACATGTGTAGACACGTTAGCTGCATCACATATACAAGGGACCTCTACTATGGCGGGAGCAGCGGCTACCACTGCAGAACATGCCAAGAGGCGCAAATATGAAGACATAAATAGAAGCTTCATTTTTGTGTCTTTTGGTGTAGAGACCTTGGGTCCATGGGGCCCGGACGCTCATACGTTCTTCGACGAGCTCGCTAGAAGGCTCGTAGAGCGTACCGGGGACCCGAGAGCTGGCAGCTGCCTTGGCCAACGAATAAGTTTGGCCATACAAAGGGGCAACTCTACCAGTATTTTAGGAACTCTACCCCATTGCAATGGAATGGATGGTTTTGATTTAGTGTAAATATATATATATATTTATTAATTTTATTCTTTAGTTATTATTTAATTAGATTTAATTTGTTTTTTTTTAATGCTTGTTTTGTAAAATAGTTTAGTTTAGTAAATAGCATACTTAGTATATATTCACCTAATTTATATTACGAAGTTAATTAAATCTTGTATAATAGAAAATATATATAATGCTAAATGTAGGGCGGACCTGTTTTCATACCTGATACATGCGGGATTCATAAAAACACATGCAAACACCTCCACCACAACTATACACAAGCACTACACACGTTCACTGTCACAAACTCAACAATCGTTTCGCCCCGCAACTGAAGCATCCAAGGAGGTTTGTGCATATGTTTTTACGAATCCTGCATGTATCAGGTATGAAAATGGATTGTCCACTGCATTTAGCATTATATATATTTTCTATTTTACTTCATCGCGGATTATAGCATAATAATTTTATTATTACTTTACTATTATGGATCTCCGCAAAGTAACGCCTAGGTACTTCCAAAAATTATAGTTATTGTGAGTTAATCATAAGAGATAGAGATGAGAATATAAATCATGCCATAGGTAGAGTGGACAATCTGTTTTCATACCTGATACATGCAGGATTCGTAACAACATATGCACAAACCTCCTTGATGATGCTTCAGTTGCGGGGCGAAACGATTGTTGAGTTTGTGACAGTGAACGTGTGTAGTGCTTGTGTATAGTGGTGGTGGAGGTGTTAGCATGTGTTTTTACGTATTCGTAAAAACACATGCACAAACCACCGCCATCACATACACAAGCACTACATACATTTTCCACGTTCATTTGGATCTCCGTAAAGTAACGCCTATTTCTATAAATTATTTACAAAATTTATTTTATTTAAAGATTAAATATTTGTCACTCATCAGTTATGTGAATTTGTTTGCGGCCTACTATCCCACTGTTCGGCATAGGCCTCCTCTCTCCGTTTGTAGAGAAGGATTGGAGCTAAGACCTATCCAATGATTGGTAGGTTACATAAATCAATTTTAGCTTTGCCAATACAGCAGTTTAAAAACACTATTAAAGAGAGGCGCATACAGAAAGCAATATTATACTGTTGAGGATTATTTGGTGGATGTAAATATTGTTCGACCCTGTACAAGATAGTAATGACTTAATGTAACTAGTTAGTAGTTAGTAGCTAGTAGTATTATGTTTAAAAGAGCAACCGCCGAGTTTCTTGCTGGCTCTTCTCGGTAGGAACAGCTTTCCGAACCCGCAGTAGAGTTGACGATTCAAAAGCATTTGTTTATTTGAATCACTACATATTATGAAACAAAGTCGCATTCTTTGTTTGTCCATATATCCCTAAATATGCATAAAACTTTAAAACTACGCAACAGATTTTGATGCGGTTTTTTTTAATAGATAGAGTGATTCCAGAGAAAGGTTTGTACGTTTAATAACATTCAATACGGAGTAGAGAAATACTGTAATTTTTGAGGTTTCTGTAAATAATTACATTTTTTTCCGCTTACATTGCAAACGCAGGCTAAACCCTACGAGATTAATCAAAATGAAGTAGTTAATATTTGTACACCTTGAAAAGGTCTACAGAAAAGTCCGCGATGGTATATGTTTATCTCTTATGGATAATTTTTTTAGAATACAGCATTAATCCTTATCCAATTAAGTACCATAAATAAATAGTTGATTTAATATAGATCAATATGGCCGTTTACAGAATGTAATTTAAGTGAACATTTTCGGAGATATTACAGATTTAAAATGCCGTGAGGACGCCGCGCTTCGCTCTATAGCACTTAGAATCTAGCAGCTATATGTCGCTCTTTCAAGAGTTTGTTTAAAGAGATTCTGTAATTAATTGTAAAAATAAAATACATAGGGAAAATGTAAAAGTAAATAAGTAAAAATGAACTATATGAATTTAGATATTCCAAAGATAGCAGGAAATCTTCTTGGTATAGGGAAAGGAAATTGTTTTTCGCCAAATTTAACGCTTGCGGGCCACGGGCAGTAATGAATAAATCAAAACTACTCGATCGATTTTAATCATTTTTTTACACTGACTGACATGGGATATATATTTAATACTCGTGCGAAGCAGGGGCAGGCCACTAGTAAAGAATATTTTGAATTTGAATTTATCTCCCGAATTCTCTAGAGATATGCAGGTTTCCTCTAGATGTTTTCCTTCACCGAAAAGCGTGTGATAAATTGGAATTATTTAATGATTAATAGAAACAGACTTTGCGGAACTCCATAGTACAGACGTTACAATGAAATTATTTTGCTGTAAGCCGCGTTCGTTAAGAGAATAATACCTGGTTGACCAAACCTTGCTCGGTAATTTTTTACAAAATAAAAAACGAACTTAAAAAAAAAAACAGAAAAAGTTATTAGGTAGGTGGGGTTCGATCCTAGGTGTTTTCATTTCTCGCGACCACCCGTTCCCCGAATATGCTACGCTGAATTGACAGCTTACGGCAAAAATTCAATTCAATATAAATGTTAGTGTTTTTTAATGCCCAAAAATAGGGATAAAACGATATTTTTTTTCAATTAAACCTAGCTAGATCAATTTTTCTCCCCCTTAACCCCCTACATGCTGAATTTCAGGAAAATCGTTGGAGCCGTTTCTGAAATACCGAAAATATATATATACATACAAGATTAACTCATTAAAATATTAAAGATAATATCTGGGTGACCGAGCTTCGCTCGTTAATTTTCAAAAAAAGACTTTAAAAAAGAAAAAACAATTATTTAGTTGGGATCGATCCTTGGCACTCACATTTCTCGAGGCTGCCCGCTACCCGAATAAGCTACGTCCACTTGACAGCTAATGGCGAAAATTCAATTCAATATAAATGTTAGTGTTTTTTAATGCCTAAAAATAGGGATAAAACAATATTTTTTTTACATAAAACCTAGCTAGATCAATGTTTCTCCCCCAAAATCTCCTACATGCTGAATTTCAGGAAAATCGTTGGAGCCGTTTCCGAGATTCGGAAAATATATACATATATATACAAGATTAACTCATTTAAATATTAAGATGTAATGCTAAGTGTATGAAGCAGGCAACAATCACATACCACATACATGCAGGACAAGTCGCCACACGTATCATGGTCCCCATGCCCGTATGCTTAAATCTTTAAAACTACGCAACAGATTTTGATACGGTTTTAATAGATAGAGTTATTCAAGAGGAATGTTTATATGTATAAGAACATTCAATATGGAGTAGAGAAATACTGTAAGTTTTCAGGTTTCTAATGTGATGTCGTAAATAATTACATTTTTGCCGCTTACATTGCAAACCCTACGAGATTTATCAAAATAATGTACCAAGTATTTGTACACCTTGAAAAGGTCTTCATATACCACACGGCGAGTCGACTTACTTCAGTCGCAGTTTACGACACCTCAGTAAGAAGTGGGGGTGATTTATTCCACTCAGCCGGTTACCACACGGCGAGTACGCCTTACCTTAGTCGCCTTTTACGACACCTCGGTAATAAGTAAGGGTGGTCTTTTCTACTCAGATATACCACACGGCGAGTCAACTTTTGTTTTATTACATTTTGTTCCCTAAACATATAGTACTAAGTCTTTCACCATTGGAAAGCTGCATCTTTACTGAGCGACATAGGCTATATTACATTAATTTGAAAAATATAAAAAAATTGATATCCACCGAGAGCGGAGAAAAGACCCAAACTCCCGGCGGTTAGGAATACAGAGTGAGGAACCTCCTCACAATGCGTGCCGTCTCAAGCAACACCGCCTTCTGTATCCTGCCCTTCATCCAACAACTAAGCGAAAGCCTCTTGAGATGTTGGTCGAGGCTCTTCGCTAGTAAACCCTTTACCGATACAACAATTGGAACAATTATTGTTGATTCAATATTCCACATGGCGGTAATCTCATGTGCTAGATCCATATATTTAGTTAATTTTTCTTTTTCAGCTTTTATGAGATTATCGTCATGTGGAACAGTGATGTCAACAATAATTGCGCGACGCGCTAACCGATCTACCAAAACTAAATCAGGTTTATTGGCGGCAATATACCTTTCAGTGATGATAGATCGGTCCCAGTAGGGCAGAGCATGATCATTTTCAAGAATTGGAGTTGGACTGTATCTGTAATAAGGCACTTCAGTACTCACAAGGCTATATTTAAGAGCAAGTTGCTGATGGATGATTTTGGCTACTTGGTTATGTCTGTGCAAATACTCACCATTAGCAAGAGAAGAACAACCGGAAACAATATGCCTGAGTGATTCCCCGGGACGGTGACACGCTCTACAAATGTCAAGCGTGCCATCCTTCATAATATGTTTCCGGTAGTTATTCGTCTTGATGACTTCGTCGTTAATTGCACAGACAAAACCTTCAGTTTCCCCGAATAGGTCACCAAACTGTAGCCAGTAAGTCGAAGAGATGGTGTCGACTTCAGGATCCGTTAGGGCCTTGTAGAATCTTCCATGCAACTCCTTACTCTTCCATACAGCAATGCGATCAAGAGTGCTTATCAGTACAGGCCCACGCCAGCTCTTTTTGCTTAAGGAAAGCGGGGTAAGGCCCTTATCAGCTGCAACAATATCCTTATGCATTTCACAGTTCATCTTGAGAATTTTTATTATTATTATATTCATTATTATTAAGTTTATATTATAAATAAATCACTACATATTATAAAACAAAGTCCATATTTCCGTATGTACGCATAAAACTTTAAAACTACGCAACCGATTTTGATGCGGTTTTTTTTAATAGATAGAGTGATTCCAGAGGAAGGTTTGTACGTATAATAACATTCAATACGAAGTAGAGAAATACTGTAATTTTTGAGGTTTCTGTAAATAATTACATTTTTTTCCACTTACATTGCAAACGCAGGCTAAACCCTACGAGATTTATCAAAATGATGTACTAAGTATTTATACACCTTGAAATGGTCTACAGAAAAGTCCGCGATGGTATATATCTATCTCTTATGGATAACCCACAATACAGTTTATTTCATTTACTTTTTACGAAAAATGATGCCTTATGTTCAAAGCAATTTTTATACAATACAGCATTAATCCTTATCCAATTGAGTACCTTAAATAAATTGTTGAATTAATATAGATCAATATGGCCGTTTACAGCATGTAATTTAAGTGAACATTTTCGGAGATATTACAGATTTAAAACGCCGTGAGGACGCCGCGCTTCACCCTATAGCACTTCGAATCTTTTAGAGTTTGTTTAAAGACATTCTGTAATTAATTGTAAAAATAAAATGCATAGGTAAAATGTAAAAGTAAATAAGTAAAAATGTACTATATGAGTTTAGATATTCCAAAGATAGCAGGAAATCGTCTTGGTATAAGGAGAGGAATATGTTTTTCTCCAAATTTAACGCTTGCGGGCCACGGGCAGTAATTAATAAATCAAAACTACTGGATCGATTTTAATCATTTTTTTTACACTGACTGACATGGGATATATATTTAATACCCGTGCGAAGCAAGGGCAGGCCGCTAGTTATAAATATAATACTTATAATATATTTATTTTTACGTTCGCCCATATGCCATCTCTAATGCTGTGTCCTCTACACAGAGGTTGCCCTGAAGAGATGGCTGCGAAGCGATAAGGCCGCCCAATGTACGTCTAAGTTTAATCATGTCTATTGTTATTTTAATATTTTGGTGTACAATCACTACATATTATAAAACCAAGTCGCATTCTCTGTCCATATTTTCCTATGTACGCATAAAACTTTAAAACTACGCAACAGATTTTGATGCGGTTTTTTTTAATAGATAGAGTGATTCCAGAGGAAGGTTTGTACGTATAATAACATTCAATACGGAGTAGAGAAATACTGTAATTTTTGCGGTTTCTGTAAATAATTTAATTTTTTCCGCTTACATTGCAAACGCAGGCTAAACCCTACGAGATTTATCAAAATAATGTACTAAGTATTTGTACATCTTGAAAAGTTCTACAGAAAAGTCCGTAGTGGTGTATGTCTATCTCTTATGGATAACCCACTATAGCATTTTTTGTTGCGGTTTCTGTAAATAATTACATTTTTTTCCGCTTACATTGCAGCCGACCTCACTTAGAGTGGAATAAGGGCAAGAAGATGATGAGGGAAAGCGACTTTGTTTTATACTATGTAGTGATTTTTCCTGCGTTTATTTTTTCCAGTAATCCAGTGTGCGCCCAGCTTAACGTATATCCCGTGTAAATAGGCTATGAATTATATATCAGAGCTGAGTAACCAAAATCCTTAGTTTATTATCAACTTTCGTCAAGAGAAGACATAATTTACATTATTTTATAGAATTGTATTCAAAACGCTACCAGTTTTTTCGGTGAGTTACTTTCAATTTTTACAATTCTTAGCAAACTTTGATAGGCCAGCGGTAACACCGTGCTACTCTTTCGAGGAGGTTTAAACCAATGAGTTTTTCTGTTAAAACTTATATGTCTAATTGATAATTGCAGTTTATCACACGCTTTTCGGTGACAACATCGTGAAACCTGCATATCTCTATTTAATTCTGGTGATAAGTGTAACCTACCAATCATTGGAGCGTGGTAGGTCTTAGCTCTTACCCTTCTCTACAACAATGGAGAGTAGACGCCTATTCCCAGCAGTGGGATAGTAACAGGCCGCGACTTACTTTTAATTCTTTAGAATCGTGATTCAATTAAGGTTGTATTAAATTTTGAATTCCTTCATTTTCATTCTCCTGCCCTTATCCCGCTCTAAGTGGGGTCGGCACAACATGTTATAACAGGATTTTAACTTATTGCGACCTGACGTCAACTTACCTTAGTCGTATTTTTGGACACCCCGGTAATGAATGAGGATGGTCTATTCGACTCAACCGGATACCATATGGTGGGTCAACTAACCTTAATCTCCTTTTACGGTAGCTCGGTAAGAAATGAGGATGGTCTATTCTTTTAAAGCGGATATCACACGGTGGGTCAACTTAACTTAGTCGCCTTTTAAGACACCTCGGTAAGCAATAAGGGTGTACTATTCCACTCAGCCGGATACCACATGGTGGGTCGACTTACCTTAATCACCTTTTATGACACCTCGGTAAGCAATAAGGGTGTACTATTCCACTCAGCTGGATACCACATGGTGGGTCGACTTACCTTAATCGCCTTTTATGACACCTCGGTAAGGAATGAGGGTGGTCTATTTTACTCAGCCGGATACCACACGGCCAAAATTTGGAATTCCTTATCACTTATATTTGGTATTTGCTTCATAGTATATATAGTTAAAGTGCTGTGATGGCCTAGCGGTGCGACCGTGTGAATCTCTAGAGACGATCATGGGTTCAAACCCGGGCAGACACCAATGAGTTTTTCTGTTAAAACTTATGTGTCTAATTGATAATTGCAATTTATCACACGCTTTTCGGTGAAGGAAAACATCGCGAGGAAACCTACATTTCTCCAGAGAATTCTGGAGATATGTGTAACCTACCAATCCGCATTGGAGCAGCGTGGTAGGTCTTAGCTCCAATCTTTCTCTCCACAAACGGAGAGAAGAGGCCTATGCCCAGCAGTGGGATAGTAACAGGCTGCTACTTACTTATATATAGTTAATACATTAACTAAATATACTGGCTATACTCACATCTTATTCTATCGGGTTAGCCCGACTAGTTTCGACTAGTTTAGACTAGTTAACGATAGCGTCGTGTAAAGAGCTCATGAACAAGTGCCCCGGATGGGTTCGGAACTAGTCGGGCTAACCCGATAGAATAACACGTGAGTATAGCCGGTTCTATACATTAACTATGAATCTTTAATATTTAAATGAGTTAATCTTGTATATATATATTTTCCGAATCTCGGAAACGGCTCCAACGATTTTCCTGAAATTCAGCATGTAGGAGATTTTGGGGGAGAAAAATTGATCCAGCTAGGTTTTATGTAAAAAAAATATTGTTTTATCCCTATTTTTGGGCATTAAAAAACACTAACATTTATATTGAATTGAATTTTCGCCATTAACTGTCAAGTCGACGTAGCTTATTCGGGTATCGGGCAGTATCGAGAAATGTGGATGCCAAGGATCGATCCCCAAACAAAAAAATTGTATTTTCTTTTTTTTAAGTTTTTTTTTGTAAAAAATTACTCGAGCGAAGCTCGGTCACCCAGATATTAATAATTAAACTATCGTTAAATTTATAAATTCAAATTATATTTTTATCAATTTATATTGTACATAATATACATAATTATTAAAAAAATGTCGATGTATATAATAGACAAAGTAGGAACCGACATAAGCTTGCGGCTCCTGCTTTGCGCCGCGCAAAGGTACGTAAGTCGTTTGTGGGTTTGGGTATAAGATTCTATAATAACATTCCGCAAACAATTTTAGCTTTGCCATTACAGCAGTTTAAAAACACTGTTAAAAAAGGCTAATACAGCAAGTCTACTATACTGTTCAGGATTACTTAGATGATAAGAATGCGTGGACATATGTATGTAGTTAATATTCGACCATGTACAAGGCAGTAATGACTTAATCTAACTAGTTATAAGAATTATTTTGAAAAGAGCAACCGCCGAGTTTCTTGCTGGCTCTTCTCGGTAGGAACAGCTTTCCGAACCAGCAGTAGAGTTGATTCAAAAGCACTTGTTTATAAGTTCACTTGAATAAAGAATATTGTTAATTTGAATTTTTATATGAGAGATCACAAAAACATCCCTGCCGCGTCTGTCTGTTCACTTCTAATACAAAAAAATTAATAGTTTATTTTAACAAATACATAAAGTGATTTATGAGTAAGGTCTAGGTTAATGATTTTTTAAAGTTTTGTGTGTATTTAATAAAATATAACGATAATTGTGATATCGAATACACACGCCATTATAAATTGGTAAAAATATGTCGGTAATTATTGAAAATGGGGTAAAAATCAACACACCTGGGAGCTTTTATAGAAAGCGCTGAATTATTCGTTATTAAGTTATGTAAATCTTGTATATATATACAGAGCCTTGCTATTGCGTTGTAATTTTATAAAAAAAATTCTTTAAAAAAAAAGATAGAAAGCGTTGATGACATGTGGGATTCACCGGGCTTAGAACATTTTCGGTTTGTTTGTTTGTTTGTTTAATTACTTTACTGTACAAAAGATTTAAAAAAACATACATGACACAGAAATATAAATAAATTAAAAATTGTACAAAGGCGGACTTATCCCAATAAGGGATCTCTTCCAGCCAACCTTTGAGCTCTGAAAGGACAAAATAACAATGTGATAGGCGGGGAATGCCACGAAAGAACAAAAAAAAATACATATATATATATATATATATATATATATATATATATATATATATATATATATATATATATATATATATATACTTAAGACACATACTCGGTCGGTCTGTTACCCATCGGCTATAGCAACATTACGACAACGTTTGACGACAAAAAAAAATCCTTTGCTTTTAAATTTTACATTATACTATATTTTTAATGCTCAAAATCAGGGATATTTTTTTTTTTTTTAATAAAACCTAGCTAGATCGATCTTTCTCCCCCAAAACATGCAGATTTTCAGAAGAATCGTTTGAGCCGTATATATATATACATGATTAAATCATTTCAATAATAATTTTCATGAAGTTCAGCATGTAGAAGTTTTGGGGGCAAAAAATTGAGTGAGCTAGGTTTAATTTAAGAAAAATATGATAGTATATGAAATTTGAGCTGTCAAATGTAACATAAAAATATATAAATCAAAATGTTTGCCGTTAAATGTCAAATTAGCGTAACTAATTCGGGGAACGGGTTTTCTCTAGAAATAAAAATACTACACCCACACGCTACGCTGTTATTTTTTCTTTTTTTTTTAAGGTTTTTTTTTAATTTAAAAAAAATTACCGAGCAAGGCCCGGTGAACCAGATACTATACTATAAAGAATAATAATAGTAGATTATGACACTGTTGCATAATAAGGGTTCTTATAACACGAGTGTGTTTTATAGTACACGAGTGTTATAAGACCAAGTTATGTACAGTGTCATACACTACATCTACTCTCATACTATAATACGTAAAACAATATTAATGAAAACCAAACTTTGTTTAAATATTGAAAAGATTTTTAAATGTCAAATGTTAGCGTCAAGGCGCAAACATCGATTGCGCATGCATGTTGCGTCGCCGCGGACTCGTTCATTGAAACCTTTTGTTTTAAGGTAGAGGTTCAACCTCCTCGGTCCAGCTGGAGGTTGTATAGGTGTATCGTTATGATTAAAAAGTTATATTATGATACAGGTGTCCATACAAGACCTGTATCGTAATAAAACTTATTAATTTTTAATCTTTGGCCTGTACGTAATGTTTGTCATAAGAATTTTGGTTTCAGTTTTATAATCTTTGTATTATAGTATCAGATTAGATAAATAAATAAAAAAGATCTTGCTTGAAAAATGCCTCACTCTATCATCCAGGTGGCAACATCAAAATGCCTTCCGATTATATTTCCCTCCCTTATTAAAGCAATGACGCACGTGTATGATTATTTACGTAAACAGTCGATCCGGACAAAGCTGCATGAATAAGAAACATGTTTTTCTACTGTTATTCAAATATACGTCTGTAGCACAAAAAATATAGCGATATTTTGGAAAAATAAGAGCATGGAAACAAAATGTAAAGCATTTTTCGGATCAGTATTCTATGAAGTAGGTATTCTTTACATTTGCTTCGCAGTGCATTTTAAGTAATTTAATTTTTGTACATAAAAATAGAAATAATTTTTAAACGGTAGGTGATGTATACAATAGACAAAATAACCGACATAAGCTTGCGGCTCCTGCTTTGCGCCTTGCAAAGGTACGTAAGGAGTTGTAGGTTTGGGTATAAGATTCTATAATAACATTCCGCAATCAATATTAGCTTTGTCATTACAGCAGTTTAAAAAAACTGATAAAGAGAGGAGAGAATCATATGATAGGAATGCGTGGATATAGCTACTGTCCGACCCTGTACAAGATAGTAATGACTTAACGTAACTAGTTTTAAGAATTATTTTTAAAAGAGCAACCGCCGAGTTTCTTGCTTGCTCTTCTCGGTAGGAACAGCTTTCAAAACCAGCAGTAGAGTTGACGATTCAAAAGCACTTGTTTACAAGTTTATTTGAATAAAGAATATTTTGAATTCGAACTTGAAAATTTATCTAAGTACTAAAGTCACGCCGTGTGGTATCCGGCTGAATAGAATTGTACCACCCTCTAGGGACAGCGTTCCGAACCAGCAGTAGAGTTGACGATTCAAAAGCACTTGTTTACAAGTTATCTAAGAATTTAAAAATTCATCTAAGTACTAAAGTCCGATGAATTAAATTCGCGAGCTAAAACACGTTAAAACGAATGACTATTTAATAACAAACAATAATTGATGTAATAAGCAATTTGTTTCTTGGAAACGCGTAGTAATTTCTTGGAATTGCAGTTGGTATTGCAGTTTATGTTTTATATCGTGTTACCTCTTCCTGAATCGTATTACCTGACCTTAATAATGAATATAATTATACCACGTTTTTATTTTAGCGAATATTTTTGCAACTTATTATTGACTATTAATAGCTGTTCTTGCGATTATGTCTAGTGATAAGCATAAATAAGTTTTTGCCGCGTAAATCTCTATGATATTCTATTTTTATTGTGAAGAGGATAAAATTTATTTACAGCAAAAATGTAAAAGTTATCATCATTATCATTCTCCTTCCCTTATCCCACTCTAAGTGGGGTCGGCACAACATGATATAAACATGTTGTAGCACGATTTGGCTGCGTTTTTACGACCGGCCGCCTGCCTGACATCAACTTACCTTAGTCGTATTTTACGACACCTCGGTGAGAAGGAGGGTGGTCTATTCTACTAAACCGGATACCACACGGTGGGTCAACTTACCTTAGTCGCCTTTTACGACACCTCGGTAAGAAATGAGGGTGGTACTATTGTACTTAGCCGGATACCACACGGCGCGTTGACTTACCTTAGTCGCCTTTTACCAACCTCGGTAAGAAATGATGGTGGTACTATTGTACTTAGCCGGATACCACACGACTAAAAATGTACAAGTTATATCTATCTTAAATTACTTACACGCTAGGAATATACAGATCATGCCCACGTGGAATGGTCCCAAGAATGCTGGCAGCGTTTCCGCGCTGAATCGCTAAGCTGATTCTTTGTGCAAAAAAGGACCCAGCCCTCTTGTCACCTGAAGAGGCAATCAACCGAGGTGTTAAAACGGATTAAAAAATTTTTGCACTTTGACTCCATGACCCTAGGGTCTCGACTGCAAACGGCACAAATATATAACTCTCGATGAGAGATGCATACTTCCGCCGTTTGCCGGATTCGGCCATTTCCGCCGCAGCTCCAGGTCTGGACGCTGTTTCCCTGGTATTCCTTGTAGAGGATGATATTTATCTATCTTTAATATATCTTTAATATTTAAATGAGTCAATCTTCTAATTATATTTGTATCTTTTTTAATCTTCTAATAATATTCTGTATGTATATATAATATTTGGAATCTCGGAAACGGATTCTACGATTTTCCTGAAATTCACCATATAGGGAGTTTTGGGGAAGAGAACTCAATCTAGCTAGGTTTTATGTAAAAAAAATCGATTTATCCCTGTTTTTGGGCATTAAAAAATACTAATAAAACATTATTTTTGTCATTAACTGCCAAGTCAGTGTACCTTATTCGGGGAACGGGCAGTGTCGAGAAATGTAAATACCTAGGAGCCCCAACTACCTAATAATCTTTTTCTTTTTTGAATTTAAACTCATGGAATTCATAATCAATGTATAGAAACCGGCTAAACTCACGTGTTATTTTATCAGATGAGTTATTTTAGCGCCGCTGGCGCTCAGTCCACGACCACTCTCGAGTCGCGCCCTGCGAGCTGATAACGCCGCGTAAAGAGCTCATGAATAAGAGCCCCGTATGGGCTTGAAACTAGTCAGGCTTATCCGATAAAATAACACTTGAGTATAGCCGGTTTCTATACATTAATCTTTTTCTTTTTTTTTCATTTTGTAAAAAATTACCGAGCAAGGCTCGTTCAGCCACGTACTGCTTTTTATACGCTAATTTATGTTTGTGTGCAATTATTGATGAAGGTTTAGGTTAAGTACCATTCTCTGGAACGGCTGATCCGATTTTGACGGCACTTTACCTAGAAGATAGAGATGGTAGCAAGATTCTTGTATAGGAATTTACCTTATTTATTTTATAGCGATTTTATAATTATATATTCAAATTCAAATTCAAAATATTCTTTATTCAAATAAACTTGTAAACGCGTGCTTTTGAATCGTCAACTCTACTGCTGGTTCGGAAAGCTGTTCCTACCGAGAAGAGCCAGCAAGAAACTCGGCGGTTGCTCTTTTTAAAAAATACAATTGTTAATGCTAGTTACATTTAATGTTTCTATCTTGTACAGGGTCGAACAATATTAAATGAAATTAATTATTGTTTCAGATCCGGAAAAAAAACAAAATGAACACATCACCCCCGAATAACAAGTGTTGCCAGGATACAAGGCCTAATTTGGAGTTAATGCATATATTAAATTTAGCATTGAATCTAATAAAAAGCACCTTGGTCTTTATTCTATACAATTACAAAGTTGTAGTATTTTATACAATTTGTATAATACTCTTCTACGTTATATATAAATCGTATTGGAATCCAGTTTTTTATAGCAAGGTGAGTTAATTCTAAATCAGATTTAATTAATTAGAATAAATAATAAATATATGGAACCCGCCGTGTGGTATCCGGCTGAATAGAATAGTACCACCCTCATTTCTTACCGAGGTGTCGTAAAAGGCGACTAAGGTAAGTCGACCCGCCGTGTGGTATCCGGCTGAATAGAATAGTACCACCCTCATTTCTTACCGAGGTGTCGTAAAAGGCGACTAAGGTAAGTCGACCCGCCGTGTGGTATCCGGCTGAATAGAATAGTACCACCCTCATTTCTTACCGAGGTGTCGTAAAAGGCGACTAAGGTAAGTTGACCCACCGTGTGGTATCCGGTTGAGTAAAATAGACCACCCTCTTTCTTACCGAGGAGTCGTAAAATACGACTAAGGTATGTTGACGTCAGGCAGGCGGCCGGTCGTAAAATACGTAGCCAAATCATATGACAACATGTTTGTAACATGTTGTGCCGACCCCACTTAGAGTGGGATAAGGGCAGGAGAATAATGATGAATAAATATATGGAACATTAACACACACGGTCGTCCCCAAAGTAAGTAACTTAATACTTGTGTTATGGACAGACAACTGGTGACTATATACTTATATATTTTTTAAATACATACTTAAATACAAATATACACCCAGGCTCAAAGACCAACAAATTCATTTATAGAAAATGTTGGCCCTCGGCGGGAATCGAACCCGCGACCCGCGGAGCATAAGGCAGAGTCACTACCCACTGCGCCAACGGGCCAGTCCCAGAATACTGGCAGGGGGGTCATTGCATACCCTTGGGGGTAGGCGGGGTACGGGACTCGAGGCGAACCTCTTTGCCCGGGCCGGTCCTCGCAGGCTTTAATGGCCTGGACTATGTTCGGGCCGTAGGCCCAGGTCATCTAGGTGACCTAAGGGTTGTCGGGTTCGGTAGGGGGGGCTAGGAGTGGTAGCTCCCAGACCGCGATGGCCCAGAATACTACCCGCAACATCGTTTGCGTGGTAGGTTAATAATAGATGGCGCTTTTCAATGTCATCCAATTCCTGTAGAATTAAGAGAATTTCTATAGCCTGTATGTTATTCCGGTGTATTAGGAATAATTGTGTAAAATTTCATTGATATTGGTTCATCGGATTCGCCGTGAAAGACTAACAAACATACATCCATACTCACAAACTTTAGCACTTATAATACTAGCTTTTACTCGCAACTTCGTTCGGGCAGACTGTAGTCTTGGAATAAACCAGTAGCTTCGGTCACTCTCCAACCCAAAAATCTCCATCGGTTGATAATAGATGGCGCTTTTCAATGTCATCTTATTCCTGTAGAATTAAGAGAATTTCTATAGCCTATATTCCGGTTAACAAACATTCATCCATACTCAAAAAAGTTCGCATTTTTAATATTAGAAGGATACGAAAATATGCCATATAACAAACATTTGAAAACCTATATGCGTCGTTTAAAGTGTTAAATCTACTTTTCAGGAATTATCAGAACTAGGTTACGACCATTTGCCGAAGAAAGACAGATCTCTACATATATTAAGGGCGCAAAACAGCAGGAAATTAGGTAGCAAATTACCACCGCCTTATCCCAATGGATGGTACGCTCTGGTAGAGGCAAGAGACTTGGATGTTGGAGGAGTTGTACCAGTCAATGCGTTGGGTGAGTAAACACTTTACTAATAATTTATAGAATTAGGCGTTTATTTGCGGTGATCCATAATACAGAAGTAATAATAAAATTTTGCTATAATCCGCGATGAAGTAAAATAGAAAATATATATAATGCTAAATGTAGAGTGGACAATCGGTTATCATACCTGATACATGCAGGATTCGTAAAAACACATGCACAAACCTCCACCACCGCCACCACAATACACAAGCACTAAATACGTTCGCGATCACAAACTCAACAATCGTTTCGCCCCGCAACCGAAGCATCATCAGGAGATAGACTCCACGACAAAATCGCTAATGGCTTTGCGGCTTTTTACGAATCCTGCATGTATCAGGTATGATAACCGATTGTCCACTCTACATTTAGCATTATATATATTTTCTATTTTACTTCATCGCGGATTATAGCAAAATAATTTTATTATTACTTTTGACTTATTTACTAGCTTTTACCCGCAAATAATTTATAGAATTACGCCGTGTGGTATTGAGCTAAATAGAATAGTACCACCCTCATTTCTTACCGAGGTGTCGTAAAAGGCGATTAAGGTAAGTTGAGACACCTTGTGGTATCCGGTTGAGTAAATAGACCACCCTCATTTCTTACCGAGGTGTCGTAAAAAGCTACTAAGGTAAATGACCCGCCGTGTGGTATCCGGTCGAGTAAAATAGACCACCCTCATTTCTTACCGAGGTGTCGTAAAAAGCGACTAAGGTAAGTTGACCCGCCGTGTGGTGGCGTCAGGCAGGCGCCTGGTCGTAAAATACGTTGCCAAATCAGGTGACAACATGTTTGTAACATGTTGTGCCGACCCCACTTAGAGTGGGATAAGGGCAGGAGGATGATGACTTTCGAACTATTGCACTGTTAACTGTTTAATTTCAATAATCAGGTTTGAACCTCTGCGTGTATAGAGGCGAAGATGGGGAAGCAAGGATAGTCGATGCATACTGCCCACATTTAGGGGCGAATCTGGCAGTGGGGGGTAACGTATACGGCAACTGCATCGAGTGCCCCTTCCACCAGTGGAAGTTCGGGGATAAAGGAGCCTGTGTCAGCATCCCTGGAATGGAATCAGGTAAATAACAGCCTGTTACTATCCCACTGCTGGGCATAGGCCTCTCTCCGTTTGTAAAGAAGGGTTGGAGCTAAGCTACCTACCACGTTGCTCCAATGATTGGTAGGTTACACATATCACCAGAATTCTCCAGAGATATGCGGTTTTTTTTATATTTTTCACTTTTTAAAGTCTCTTTTTAGATAAATTGCAATCATCAATTAGATACATAAGTTTTAATAGAAATCCTCATTGGTGTCTTCCCGGGTTTGAACCTATGATCGTCTCTTGAGATTCACACGGTCACACCGCTGGACTACCACAGCTACCATCAGGATTTATGAAATATATAGTAATCAGGTGAATATATGGATATGGAATCAGATATTTGAAGATATTCCAGAAAGCAAAAATCGTTTGGGGTAACAATGTCCCTTTTTTTAAGTACAGGAAAAAAGCCCTTATGTGAGCCGCCGCCCGACGGGGACAGGCGGCGGTTATGTCGCACTCGCACCGACTAAAACGACCTGTGGGCTCCACCACGCAGCCGATGGCAAGGACAGGGTATCGTTGTACACATTGCCCCCATCCCCGCCGACAGCTCTGATCCCAGAGAACACCTCCTCCGGGTAGGGACCTCTCAAAAAAGAAGTCCTACCCTCCGCTAATGCACCGGGCATTGGGAGCACCAGATGCACCGGCCGCCTCGGGGACCTGTAAGCCAGGCTTCCGATATACCCCGTTCGGAACGTCCGAAAGTCCCCTGACAGGGCGGCAGAGGATGGGCTAGGCAAGTCGCTACCACCTGGACTCACCAGCAGTAGATTGGATCTAGAACAAGGGTTCCCTGAATTTCATTATAATCATTGGAGCCGTTTCCGAGATTTAGAAAATATATATAAACAAGATTATCTAATTTAAATATTAAAGATTATTAAGTTCTTCGAATCTGAGTGTATTTATATATTTAGTAACCGTTTATAAGCTTTAGACGACTAAGGTAAGTCGACGCGCCGTGTGGTATCCGGTTGAGTAGAATAGACAACGCTCTTTCTTACCGAAGTGTCGTATAATACGAATAAGGTAAATTGAAGTCTGGCACTCGGCCCGTCGTAAAATACGAAGCCAATTCATGTGATAACATGTTTATAACATGTACCAACTTAGAGTGGGATACCACGTCGCCCTAAGCCGCGGTCCGGCCTCACAGGAGGCACCCTTAGGACGACGTTCCCCATAGCTAGTAGAGCTTCATACAACAGCGTGATGACTAGTCACAGTCATACCACCAGCCCTCCACTACACGTCGCCCGAAGCCGCGGTCCGGCCTCACAGGAGGCACCCTTAGGACGACATGCCCCACAGCTAGTAGAGCTTCATACAACAGCGTGATGACTAGTCACAGTCATACCACCAGCCCTCCACTACACGTCGCCCTAAGCCGCGGTCCGGCCTCACAGGAGGCACCGTAGTACGACGTTCCCCATAGCTAGTAGAGCTTCTGCGCTCTACTCTACGTATTTCGCAACTTCGACGATGCTTTTGCGCTCGCCCGTCCCACCCGGTGACAAAAAAGCCGTTATGGTTAACAGCATATAGTCACATAAAAAAGTGGGATAAGAACAAGATGAAGCAATTTTGTTCCAGTGCCAAAAGGTATATCGATCAGGACATATCCATCTATGGAGGTCGATGGGGCGGTATGGGTTTGGTACCATGTCGATGGTGAACCACCACTATGGACGGTGGAGGACTCCGAGCAAATGAAGACTTGGGGCTACAGAGGAAGAAATGAGTACCTCGTGAATGCTCATATTCAGGTAAGGATATAGAAATTTAAATTCAAAATATTCTTTACTAGCAATCGCCAGCGGTTCCGCGTGGAAAGATTAAAACCGTCATACACTCGTAGTTCAATAGTAAAAATTATTTTGCTATAATCCACGATGAATATATATAATTACTAGCTCTTACCCGCGACTTCGTTCGCGTGGATAAGTCGTTAATAGGCGCTTTTCAATGTCATCCTATTCCTGTAGAATTAAGAGGATATCTGTGATGTGATATGTTATTCCGGTGCATAAGGAATAATTGTGCCGAGTTTCATTGACATTGGTTCAACTGATTCGCGTGAAAAAGTTAAAAACAGACATGCATACTCACAAACTTTCGCATTTATAATATTAATATGATATAATTTTATCAACCTCAAGTTTGAATTACCAAAAAATAGAATTCCGAGTTTTAACTATTACATTGCCTTGAAAAACTTACTCTTATTTTCAAAATAAAAGATTGGGGTTTAAAACCATCGTACTTCTTCAATATCAATTGATGGGCTACACATATTAAAATTGCTTAGGGATTTGAAAAATTTCTTACGCTGTTCTCTTTCACCGAAGAGTTCAAAATAAAACATTGACAATGCTAACTAAGCAAACTTTAGAATTAAACGTTACTTTGCGCAGATCTATTATACAATAATAATGATAATATTGTTTTGCTACAATTCGCGACAAAACGAAGTTATGCGAAATAATGTATGTATTCACTAACTTGCAAATAAAATCTCTCCTGATGATGCTCCGGTTGCGGGGCGAAACGATTGTTGAGTTTGTGATAGTGAACGTATGTAGTGCTTGTATATTATGGTGGCGGTGGTGGAGGTTTGTGCATGTGTTTTTACGAATCCTGCATGTATCAGGTGTGACAACGGATTGTCCACTCTACATTTAGCATTATATATATTTTCTATATTACTTCATCGCGGATTATAGCAAAATAATTTTATTATTACTTTTGTATTATGATCTCTGCAAAGTAATGCCTACTTCTATAAATTACGTAATATAGTATTTTGATAACCATAAAAATGGTTAAAGTTGGTTAACCTTAAAAGCTAGACATGTGTTGTCGCGGACTTTTTTTTAGAATTTTTAGAGGGCAACAATTGTGTAATACATGATTTTTGAATAACTTTCACCGTTTACTTAGCAAGATAATGCTTCGGTTGCGGGGCAAAACATTTGTTGAGTTTGTGATAGTGAACGTATATAGTGCTTGTGTATTGTGGTGGCGGTGGCGTTTTGTGCGTGTGTTTTTACGAATCCTGCATGTATCGGATGAAAACGGATTGTCCACTCTACATTTAGCATTATATATATTTTCTATTTTACTTCATCGCGGATTAAAGCAAAATAATTTTATTTACTATTTGTGTGTAGAGTATTAAAGGAATGGTGATCAAGTACTTTATGACCGCTTTCCATCGACTTCTGACATTAATTTGACTAGCAATTTTCTTTATCTCAGGAGATACCAGAAAATGGTGCTGACGTCGCTCATCTCAACGCGGTCCATACAGTCTCCCTGCTCTCCGACGCCGGATTCAAATATCCATTCTTAAATCACATAATTGGTAAGCAACTGGTAGCTTTAGTCGCGTGCACCAAAATGAGATACACTAAAGTAATCATCATCTTCCTGCCCTTATCCCACTCTAAGTGAGGTCGGCACATGTAATAAAGATGTTGTCACATGATTTGGCTGCGTTTTTACGACCGGCCGCCTGCCTGACATCAACTTATTAAGATAAGTGCTTATCGTAAAATACTTACGACCCCTCGATAAGAAAGAGTGTGGTCTATTCTACTAAGTTGGATACCACACGGTGGGTCGAGTTACCTAGATCGCCTTTTACGACACGTCGGTTAGAAAAGAGAGTGGTACTATATAAGCTGTGATGGCCTAGCGGTGCGACTGTGTGAATCTCTAGAGACGATCATGGGTTCAAACCCGGGCAGACACCAATGAGTCTTTCTATTAAAACTTATGTGACTAATTGATAATTGCAATTTATCACACGCTTTTCGGCGAAGGAAAACATCGTGAGGAAACCTGCATATCTCTAGAGAATTCTAGGGATATGTGTAACCTACCAATCCGCATTGGAGCAGCGTGGTAGGTCTTAGCTCCAACCCTTCTCTCCAAAAATGGAGAGAGGAGGCCTATGCCCAGCAGTGGGATAGTAACAGGCCGTTACTTTTACCTTATTCTTTCTGAGCCGTACTGAGCTAATTGTTTTAAAGTTATATGGTAGGTAGGTTTGTATTATCTTTGTGAGATGGGAGTAATCGTATTAATTAGTCAATATTTATATGTTTAGTTATTTTTTTATGTTTAAGTAGTATTTCTTTTTATATCAGTAAATTAATTTGCTAAGATTTTACGAATTCAAAAGTAATAATAAAATTATTTTGCTATAATCCGCGAAGAAGTAAAATAGAAAATATATATAATGCTAAATGTAGAGTGGAAAATCGGTTATCATACCTGATACATGCAGGATTCGTAAAAACACATGCACAAACCTCCACCACCGCCACCACAATACACAAGCACTATATACGTTCACTATCACAAACTCAACAATCGTTTCGCCCCGCAACTGAAGCATCATCAGGAGATAGACTCCACGACCGAAATCGTTTTTGCTTTGCGATTTTGGTATGATAACCGATTGTCCACTTTACATTTAGCATTATATATATTTTCTATTTTACTTCATCGCGGATTGTAGCAAAATAATTTTATTATTACTTTTGTATAATGGATCTCCGCAAAGTAACGCCTAATTCTATAAATTATTTTATGAATTGTTAAATGGTGCATGCGTGTTAAGCAAATAAAATATTTTTATCTTAATTCTCAGTTAAGTGAACATTGTTCTTTTGAGAAAATAAATGTCTTTAGCCCGATTGGATGTGTGATGTTCCAGGACATCACACGTGGAGCGCGGAGTGGTCAAAAGGTGAAAAGGATCACATAGCTCATATAAACATGTCGCAAAACTATCTCATCATGAAGATGAACGTATTTCCTCTCAAAGTCAACGTTAATCAGGTAAAGTTCATTTAACTTTATAAATAACTAGTAATATCCCGCGGTTTCAGCCGCGAAATTTTTATTTTTTTACACCTTATTACATTTTTATAACTGATTTTTTTGAAAATGTAATATAGCCTATGTTGCTCAGTAAAGATGCAGATTTCCAATGGTGAAACAATTTTGAAATCAATCCAGTAATTTTTGTGTGAAAATATTACAAACTTACATACATGTATGTTTTCATACCTGATAAATGCAGGATTCGCAAAAACACATGCAAGAACCTCCACCACAGCCAATAAATAAGCACTACACGCGTATACTACGACATTCTCAACGATCACTTCACCCCGTAACCGAAACATCATCAGGAGATAGACTCCACGACAAAATCGTAAAGTATTTGTCGTGGAGTCTATCTCCTGATGATGCTTCGGTTGCGAAATGATTGTTGAGTTTGTGGTAGTCAACGTGTGTGTTGTGTATTGTGGTAGCGGTGGTGGTTTGTATCGCGGATTACGGCAAAATAATTTTATTATCACTTTTGTATGGATCTTCGCAAAGTAACGCCTAATTCTATAAACAATGAAGAATAGTAGATTATGATACTGTTGCATAACAAGGGTTCTTATAACACGAGTGTTATAAGACCAAGTTATGTACAGCGTCATACACTACATCTACTCTCATACTGTAATACGTAAAACAATACTAATAACAACCAAACTTTGTTTAAATATTGAAAAGATTTTTTAAATGTCAAATGTTAGCGCCAAGGCGCAAACATCGATTGCGCATGCGTGTTGCGTCGCCGCGGACTCGTTCATTGAAACTTTTTTTTAAAGTAGAGGTTCAACCTCCTCGGTTCAGCTGGAGGTTGTATAGGTGTATCGTTATGATTAAAAAGTTATATTATGATACAGGTGTCCATACAAGACCTGTATTGTAATAAAACTTTTACGGCCTGTACGTAATGTTTGTCATAAGAATTTTGGTTTCAGTTTTATAATCTTTGTTTTATAGTATCAGAGCAGATAAAACATATTACTTCCTTCCAGATCGGTCCAGCTCACGTCCGCTTGACCTTTAACTCTCCCCTTGGTCCCATGCTGGTGGTGCAATCAGTGACTCCAGTAGCACCACTGCTGCAGAAGGTGGTGCATCGGGTATACTCCCCGTGGTACAACGCGCCACTTGGAGCGGCTTTGGTCCTTATGGAAGGGTTCCAGGTAACGGCCTGCTACTAACTCAACTGTCAGCGAAGATCCATGTTATTTTGCCCAGAAGGAGCTTAGACCCAACGCACTCAAGATTGGAAGGTTACTTCATGTATTACAAGACAGCTCTAGCAACAGCAGTGCTTAGGATCTCTTCCTTTGTGGAGAGAAGGATTAGAGCTAAGACCTACCACGCTGCTCCAATGATTGGTAGGTTACCTCATGTATTACAAACCTCTACCAACAGCAGTGCATAAGATCTCTTCCTTTATGGAAAGAAGGGTTGGAGCTAAGACCTACCACGCTGCTCCACTGATTGGTAGGTTACACATATCAACAGAATTAAATAGAAATATGCAGGTTTCCTCACGATGTTTTGCTTTACCGAAAAGCGTGCGATAAATTGCTTAGGGCCTGTTTCACAAGGTACCAATAAACTGTCAGTTAGCTTATTCGGAACATATCTGACACATATCTCGGAATTTTGCGTTTCTCAGGTTTCTGATAGGCTTATTCAGCACTTAAAGTCCCTAATAAGTTAACAGGATCATGTGGCTGTTATTTTGTTTATCTACTGGATAGCAAATATCTATTTCAAAATGGCCGCGATTTTTTTTAATCTTTCACTTTTTAGTCTCTTTTTAGAGACATTTATCTGCTACTTAGTTTATTCATCGGTTAACTATCCGACATTTTATCAGTAACTTGTGAAACAAACCCTTAGTCACATAGAAAAACTCATTGGAGTTCTAACCCCAATACACCAGCTTGGGGTTAGAACTCATGAACCCCTCCGAAAGATTCACGCGATCTCAGAGTTAGGCAATTACAGCAGGATTTTAGCGTACAATTCTTTGCAAGTATATTCCGCAATCAATTTTAGCTTTGCCATTACAGCAGATTAAAAACACTGTTAAAGAGAGGCTGACATATAAAACCTACTATACTGTTGAGGATTACTTAGATGATAAGAATTATACGAGTATATCTCCCTGCCCTTATCCCACTCTAAGTGAGTTATAAACATGTTATAAACATGTTGTCACATGATTTGCCTACATATTTTATGTAGACCGGCCGCCTGCCTGGCATCATCTACCTTAGTAGCCTTTTACACCTCAGTAAGAAATGAGAGTTGTATTATATTCAGTTGGATGCCACACAGCGTGATAATAATCTACAAAAATATAATTTCTTTCAGTTTCAAAGAGATGTTGCAATATGGAACAGCAAGAGGTTCGCTAACACTCCAGCCTATTCCAAAGCTGATAAAACAATACGCGTCTTCAGAACTTGGTTCGCACAATTTTACAGCGAGAACAGTATATCTTTCAGGGACGCTAATCAAAATCCTCTGGATTGGTGATCGGTTTCTCGGTTTCGGTGATTGGTGATTGGTGATCGGTACTTCTATAGATATAAGAATTAACAGTAAATAATTAATTGTCAAGAAAATACTTAACATTAAACAAGTGAAAAAGGCTTTTAACAAAATTTCATTTGCCTTCTGTTATGGATCTTTTAAAAATTACGGAGCAAGGCTCGCTCACCCAGGTAATTAAGGTTTTAAGTTTTTTAATTAAGGTAAGGTCATTTAAATATTAAAGTAAAGTAATTTATAGAATTAGGCGTTACTTTGCGGAGGTCCATAATAATACAAAAGTAATGAGAATATTATAGCAAAATAATATTCTCATTACTTTTGTATTTTTTTATTATTTATTTACAGCAAAAATGTACAAGTTATATCTATCTTAAATTACTTACACGCTAGGACTATACAAATCATGCCCACGTGGAATGGTCCCAAGAATACTGGCAGCGTTTCCGCGGTGAATTGCTAAGCTCTATATGCGAAAAAGGAGCCAGCCCTCTTGTCACCTGAAGAGGCAATCAACCGAGGTGTTAAAACGTATAAAAAAATTTGTATTAAAGAAAAGATAAAATTTCATCTAAGCAGCCGTTAAGCCGTTAAAAGTAATAGAGGGACAGACTGATTCAGTTTTATAATTATGATATTAGTGTGTAGTAATGTTTAATAAACTAAGTTTGTACATTTGTATTATCTTTTACCGCCTTTCTGCCTATTTCTTTAAGCAAAATCTATCTTCTAAATATAAAAAAATTGAAAAAAATGAAAAGAGAAAATAGTTCGCTCGATCGTAGGTATTTTCACCTCTCTAGACCTCCCGTTCCCCAAATGAGCAACCATGACGTTTGACTGTCTTTTGAATGTCTTGTCTTTTAAATTCATTGTAAATTTTAGTATTCTCTCGAAAATACTGAGACATTTTTTTAAATAAAACCTAGCTGTATCGAATTTTTCCCCCCAAAAGTCCTACATGCCGAATTTTTTGAAAATCGTTGGAGCCGTTTCCGAGATTCGAAAAATATATACATACAAGATTAACTAATTTAAATCATCATCATCCTAATCCTCCTGCCCTTATCCCACTCTAAGTGGGGTCGGCACGACATGTTACAAACATGTTGTCATATGATTTGGCTACGTATTTTACGACCGGCCGCCTGCCTGACGTCAACATACCTTAGTCGTATTTTACGACTCCTCGGTAAGAAAGAGGGTGGTCTATTTTACTCAACCGGATACCACACGGTGGGTCAACTTACCTTAGTCGCCTTTTACGACACCTCGGTAAGAAATGAGGGTGGTCTATTCTACTCAGCCGGATACCACACGGTGGGTCAACTTACCTTAGTCGCCTTTTACGACACCTCGGTAAGAAATGAGGGTGGTACTATTCTATTCAGCCGGATACCACACGGCGTATTCGAAAAATATATACATACAAGATTAACTCATTTAAATATTAAAGATATAATAAAATGATTAAGTTGTCAAATTCCTGTTTTTACAAGGACATTTTAGACTACGCTTACAACGTAATCTAAAGTAATATAAAAGAAAGGGAATAAAATCAAACTAAAGGCCTGTTTCACAAGTTACCAATAAACTGTCAGTTAGCTTATTCGGAACATATCTGACACATATCTCGGAATTTTGCGTTTCTCAGGTTTCTGATAGGCTTATTCAACTTAAAGTCCCTAATAAGTTAACAGGTAGATCATGTGGCTGTTATTTTGTTTATCTGCTGGATAACAAATACCTATTTCAAAATGGCAGCGATTTTTTTTTTATATTTAACTTTTAGAGTATCTTTTTAGAGTAATTTTCTATTCGGAACATATCTGACACATATCTCTTAATTATGCGTTTCTCAGGTTTCTGATAGGCTTATTCAGCACTTAAAGTCCCTAATAAGTTAACAGGATCATGTGGCTGTTATTAATAAGTTATAGAATCAGGCGTTACTTTGCAGAGGTCCATAATACAAAAGTAATGAGAATATTATTTTACTATAATCCGCGATAAAAGAAAATATATGTAATGCTAAATGTAAAGTGTACTATTCGTTCTCATACCTGATACATGCAGAATTTGTAAGAACTCATGCACTACCCGACACCGATAACACAACAATACACAAGCACTGCACACATTCACTACCACAATCTCAACAATTGTTTCACCCCGTAACCGAAGCATCGTCAGGAGATAGACTCCACGACAAAATCCACGACACGAATAGTACACTCTACATTTAGCATTACATATATTTTATTTTAATCGCGGATTATAGCAAAATAATATTCTCATTACTTTTGGGTGTTATTACTTATTTCAAAATGGCCGCGATTTTTTTTTAAATTTAAGTAAGTAAAGTAAGTAACGGCCTGTTACTATCCCACTGCTGAGAATAGGCCTTTTCTCTCTGTTTTGGGAGAGAAGGATTGGAGCTAAGACCTACCACGCTGCTCCAATGCGGATTGGTAGGTTACACATACCTCCAGAATTCTCTAGAGATAAGCAGGTTTCCTCACGATGTTTTCCTTTACCGAAAAGCGTGTGATAAATTGCAATTATCAATTATACACATAAGTTTTAAGAGAAAAACTCATTGGTGTCTGCCCGGGTTCGAACCCGTGATCGTCTCTAGAGATTCACACGGTCGCACCGCTAGGCCATCACAGCTTCTTTTGTCTGTCTTTTTAAATACATTTATCTGCTATTAATGTTTATTTGTTGGTTACCTATCCGGAACTTTATCAGTAACTTGTGAAACAGGCCTACTCTTAAAAGAATGCAAAATGTTTATTTATATTTCATCCAATTGTGACCGATCTGAACTCCGGCCAATCTATAAAACCATCGTTGTTCTTATCCGCTTGTTTCAAAGATCCTTCAACTATTTCAGACAAATCTTCATCCCTATATTTAGCAGCAGTCTCCACTTTCTTTCCATCAGCATCTAAAATTAAAAGAGGACATTCAAATCAACTTCTTAATATTCAAATGAGTAAATCTTGTATGTAAGTAAGTAAGCCTGTTACTATCCCACTGTTAAGCATAGGACTCTTCTCTCCGTTTTTGGAGAGAAGGATTGGAGCTAAGACCTACCACGCTGCTCCAATGATTGGTAGGTTACACATATCAACAGAATTAAATAGAGATATGCAGGTTTCCTCACGTTGTTTTCCTTCACCGAAAAGCGTGTGATAAATTGCATTTATCAATTTGACACATAAGTTTTACTAGAAAACTCATTGGTGTCTGCCCGGGTTTGAACCCTAGACCTCCTAGAAATAGGCGCATAGTGTTACCGCTGGGCTACCACAGCTTTTGTATGTATATATAATAATTTAAATACATGCAGTATTGTTGGGAAATTCGTTTCTTTAAATCAATGTCCTAATATTGCTCAGTTTTTCGCTTGGTCAAAAGCCTACAAAAATTCCAATAACCTCCCTCGCTTCATCATCTTCCTGCCCTTATCTCACTCAAAGTGGGGTCGGCACATGTTATAAACATGTTGTCACATGATTTGGCTATGTATTTTACGACCGGCCGCCTGTCTGACGTCAACTTACCTTAGTCGTATTTTACGACACCTCGGTAAGAAAGAGTGTGGTATATTCTACTGAACCGGATACCACACGGTGGGTCAACTTATCTAAGTCGCATTTTACGAAACCTCGATAAGAAGGGTGGTCTATTCTACTTAACCGGATACCACAAGGTGAGTCAACTTACCTTAGTCGCCTCTTACGACACCTCGGTAAGAAATGAGGGTGGTCTATTCTACTTAACCGGATACCACACGGTGAGTCGACTTACCTTAGTCGCCTCTTACGACACCTCGGTAAGAAATGAGGTTGGTCTATTCTACTCAGCCGGACACCACACGGCGGGTCGACTTACCTTAGTCGCCTCTTACGACACCTCTGTAAGAAATGAGGGTGGTACTATTCTACTCAGCCGGATACCACACGGCGGGTCGACTTACCATAGTCGCCTCTTACGACACCTCGGTAAGAAAAGAGGGTGGTACTATTCTATTCAGCCGGATACCACACGGCGTAATAACCTCCCTCGTTTGACGAGAGAAAAAAAAGGCATACAAATAATATTAATAATAATAATTCATTTAATTCCATAAAGTACATATAATTCTGCTTAAATTTAATTAATCTTTCTTTAATATTTAAATGAGTTAATCTTGTATATATATGTGGGCGCGTGGAGTAATTATAAGTTGTGAACTAAGTTATTTGATTAATTATTACAAATAGTTATGAGATTGTTATTTTATCAATGATTATACTAGGAAAAACGTACTAAGGAGAAATTAACATTAAGAGCGGGTAACCCCGAATAGAGTAGTAGTTCGACGTTGGCATGGGAACGTGGGTTGTTATGTCAGGACGGGCGAAGTTCTAATCTATTGGCTCTTGATCTTATTAAATCTGGCGTTAAGTATTGTATTGCGAAGTATATTGTATTGAAACTAAATAACTAATTGTTGCATCGTACAAGCGTGGTTTTATTTCCGAGTTACTGCCACTATCGCGCCCACAATGGAGGACAATAGCCTAGACCGTCATAGAAGGCTTTCCGATGCTTCTATAGAGGCTTCCTGATACTTCTATATATATATATTTTCCGAATCTCGGAAACGCCACAGTCCGACAATAGTCCTCCACAGCGCGTCGCTTTAAGCCGAGGTTCGGCCTCACGGGAGGCACCCTTAAGGCGACGCTCCCAGGATGCCGCGGGCCTCTTTCGAGACCCGCTCTCCTAGCACTTCACCCCCGGCGATGCTTCTGCGCTCGCCCACTCTCCCGGTGACGCTGTCAAAGCCTCATGGCTAACAGCCTTAGTTAGTGTCCGAAAAAAAAAAAAAAAAATCTCGGAAACGGCTCCAACGATTTTCCTGAAATTCAGCATGTAGGAGGTTTTGGGGGAGAAAAATTGATCTAACTAGGTTTTATGTAAAAAAAATATTGTTTTATCCCTATTTTTGGGCATTAAAAAACACTAACATTTATATTGAATTGAATTTTCGCCATCAACTGTCAAGTCGACGTAGCTTATTCGGTTAGCGGGCAGCCTCGAGAAATGTGAGTGCCAAGGATCGATCCCAACTAAATTATTGATTTTTCTTTTTTTAAAGTTTTATTTTTGTACCCGGTCACCCAGATATTTAAACTAATACATAGTCGTATATTGTGGTCATATGTATATATATTTTCGGAATCTCGGAAACGGCTACCTCCTTTCCTGTAACTCAGCATGTATGGGGTTTTGGGGAAAAAATCGATCAATAGGTTTTATGTTAAAAGAAATCGTTTTATCACTGTTTTTGGGCATTAAATACTAAAAATTTATATTAGAATATAAAACACTATTTCTGCCATAAATTGTCAAGTCAGCGTAGCTTATTCGGGGAACGGACAGTCTCGAGAAATGTAAATACCTAGATAGAGGGACAGATAGATCTATCCCAAGTACCTAATTTTTTTTTCAAGTTTTTTTTTATTTTGTAAAAATACAATTTTGTAGGTGCTAATCTTTATTCAAATAAGCTCTTTCAAGCACTTTTGAATCGTCAATCAATATGATTAATGAAGCTACAACTGGTTCGGAATGTTGCTCTTACCGAGAAGAACCGGAAAGAAACTCGGCGGTCAATCTTCATTAAAATTATCATCTTCCTGCCCCTATCCTACTCTAAGTGGGGTCGGCACAACATGTTGTAAAAACATGACTTGGCTACATATTTTACGATCGCCTTACTGACTCCAACTTACTTTCGACAGTTTTACGACACCCAAGAAAGAGGGTGGTCTATTCTACTCAGCCAGATACCAAACGGCGGCTTGATTTACCTTAGACGCCTTTTGTGACACCTTCGTGAGAAATGAGGATGGTCTATTCTACTCAGCCGGATACCACACACGACGGGTGAACTTACTTTAGTCGCCTCTTACGACACCTCGGGAAGAAATGAGGGTAGTCTTTTCTACTCAGCTGTATACCACACGGCTTTTTTTGCTCCGAAAATGGCAATCGAAAAACTCTTAGTACTTTTAATGTTTATTAAAAAAATATATCACAAAAATATATAAAAATTGGCCTTAATTTACGGAATTCCATAATATTTATATTATAGAATTCCGTAATAACATTATTTTGCTAAAATCCGCGTTTGACCGGGTGAATTAGGTATATGATTGCCTGCTTCATACATTTAGCATACTTATATTCTCTTAATAAACGCGGATTACAGCAAAATAATTCTATTGTAAGTAGTACTTCTGTACTATGGAATTCCGCAAAAAAGTCTGCTTCTATAAATCAGTTTACAAAGATATCTACACTAATATAAAAAGCTGAAGAGTTTGTTTATTTGAACGCGCTAATCTCAGGAACTAAACTAAAAAAATATTTGAATATAAGATAGTCCATTTATCGAGGAAGGCTATAGGCTATATAACATCACACTGAGATGGATAGGAGAGGAGCAGCAATAAACAATATTACGAAAACGGCAAAATTTTAAGCTTTCCTTGCGTGCGCTGAGTAAACAGTGAAAGTTATTCAAAAATCATGTATTACAAAATTGTTCCGCCCTAAAAGTTCTAAATAAAAATCCGCGACAGCATGTCTGGCTTTAAGGTTCACCCACTTTAACCATTTTTATGATTATTAAAATACTATATTACGGTTTTAATATTTTCTTGCGGGCGGAGCCGCTGGCGATTACTAGCTATCTATATTTTGTAAGGATATAATGTAACATATAACGAATAAAGGACGATATACTTCAAAAGTAATAATAAAATTATTTTGCTATATTCCGCGATGAAGCGTTGCAAAATTAATTTTATTATTACTTTTGTAATATGGATCTCCGCAAAGTAACGCCTAATTTTATAAATTAGACGATATACTTAAAGATTACTCGTTGTATTAAGGTTAATTTTGGTTCTGTACATGCTGAATCTATATTCCGTGTAGTCTATGTAACCATCGTTGTTTATGTCTGTGTAGTTAAGGGCGAGATCCAACGTCGCTTCTATTTGTGCGTCAGTGTAAACCACATGTTCTACACCCTCTTGACCTGAAAGAAAAACATATTTAATAACATGTTTATAATTATTAATATTGTTCAAGTTAAATAGTCGAATTAACACTATTTTTACTTATCTTCATTTAAATAATTTCTACTCTATGAAACGTCAATGTGTCAAATGTCAATGTCATTAAAAACAGTCTGTGCAAATTGGTAGTCGCGCGTTTTTATTTTTTAAATAGCTTACTCATGTAATAAGAGACCTGTAGCTAAGTTTAATATATAAATATATAACAGCGATATTTTTCCGTGTTTCATTTATTTGTTCTATAAATAAGTCATTCATTCGATAAATAAGAAGCAATTTTCGCAAAAGTCAACCAATTTATTTCTTTTTCAACAACTTGTCACATTCTGAGCGACAATGTTTTTTTTATATTATTGACCAAACTTTGATTTGACGGAGGTTGTATTTGAATCATGTAATGACAAATAATTCACTTATGCTTTCACAAGCACTTTAAAAAAACGATTATGAATTATTATTTTTTTACAATTCGATTTATTTTAAAGGGAGAAAAGTTTATTATTTTTAATCGATTTTTTCCTAGGCTCGAGTCGACTACTGGATTACAAAGACATTACAGGCTCACGTGCGTTTCTATCAAACCTGTTAAAATCATCAAGCTCTTCATGAAATTATTTTTGGATTTTCCTTTTTTGACGATAAACTTATTAAAGCGGAATAGAAAAAATATTATAAATTCGTTCATTAAACCACCATATATGTAAAGGCGCCTGTAAATTATGTGCCGCAATCACACTTTAATCCTAAAAAGTAATAGCGTAAAATAGGCGCATTACCAACTAACTTTCTATCTGACTTTTTTATCTGATTTAATTATGTTGAGTATTCTCTTGTCACATTTACAAATTACTTAAACATGTCTCGCTTCTCTCCTAGATTTTTTTACTACACTAAAATAAACTATCCAAGCGTGAATTTGACATATTGGCTTAATGATTATTTCTGCTCTTTTTTGATTCATAAACCTCAACTAAGCCTAAGATTTTTGTATAGACGTCTATATGTATAGAAACATATAGCTTTGATGGTATTTAATTCTATTTACTAACTTAAAGACAATTTTTACTTAATATATAAGTATACATACCACTAAACATATAGATGGCAAACTAGTTGCATGTAATAGTTACATTGACAACCAATAGATGGCGCTGCTTTTATAATGATATAAGTGCTCGATATAGGTAAATATCAACATTTTCGTTCATTATTTTTCTTTATATAAATAAGTCCCAATAGGGACTTATTTTTTAAGTTCGATATCCTATAAAATTGAAGTTTTTAAAAACTATATTTTTTTTTAAATACATATAAAATTTCATAAGCACTCGACATTCAGCCAATAATACGTAAAATGGAGCGAACTTTTGAATGTAGAATTTTCTGATAATTATCGAAATAAGGCTATGGGAACAAGGCATAAACAATATATAAGATGCAAAATATATTTAAATGAACACAATATACCTAGTAAAATAGCCTACCAATCCGAAAGTATTACCGCGAACCTTTAAACCCAAAGAATGCCTTTGCACAGCATTATCATATTTACTTTTCTTTTTAAATTAATGACTTGAGTTAGTAATTGATATAAACTTGACGATTGTTTAAATAAATTACTTGTTAGGTAAAATGAAAAAAAAATCATATAACAATAAATATTTATACTTATAGTGTCGATCATAAATTTATAGACATTATAATTTATGGCATAAACAATAAAACAAAACTTACCCAGTTCTACACAGGAAGTTCTTCAGCGCCTACCACTTTCATGTATAGGTAGGTAACACAAGAGTATCCCATTTTTTATGGGTTTAACACCACAAAAATAAAATATTTTGATAAAATTATTCTGTTGTATTATTGTTATACAAGTTGGGTACACGCCGTTTTACAAAGACATCACAAAATTACGATAAAATTATTTTGTTTATTGTTGATTGATTAGAATAAAACAACCATAAAAAGTGGGTCCACCTTAAAAGCTAGACATATTCTGTCGCAGACTTTTATTTAGAACTTTTAGATGTGACCAATTTTGTACTACATGATTTTGGAATAACTATTACTGTTTACTCAGCACGCGCAAGGAAAGCTTAAAATTTTGCCGTTTTCGTATTATTTTTTTATTGCTGCTCCTCTCCTAATTTAGCGTGTTATATAGGCTATAGCTTTCATCGATAAATGGACTTTTGGATCTTACACTTAAAGAATTTTTCAAATCGGTCCAGTAGTTCCTGAGATTAGCGCGTTTAAACAATCAAACAAACAAACTCTTCAGTTTTATATATTAGTATAGAAGTACAGATTCAAATAAACTTGTAAACACTTGTTTAATTAACTTTAATTTGAATCGTCAACTCTACTGCTGGTTAGAAAAGCTTTTCCTACCGAGAAGAGCCAGCAAGAATCGGCTATTGCTCTTTTAAAAATAATTCTTCTAACTAGTTACATTTAGTCATTACTGTCTTGTACAGGGTCGGACAGTAGCTATATCCACACATTTTTATCATCTGAGTAATCAACAGTATAGTAGGCTTTCTGTATCAGCCTCCCTTTAACAATGTTTTTAATCTGCTGTAATGGCAAAGCTAAAATTGATTGCGGAATGTTATTATAGAATCTTATACCCAAACCCACAAACGACTTACGTCCTTTTTCACGGCGCAAAGCAGGAGCCGCAAGCTTATGTCGGTTTCTAATGTGACTATTATATACATCACCTATTGTTTTATAATTCTTTATATTCTTATGTAAGAAAATTGAAGTGCTTAAAATGTACTGTGAGGAAAATGTAAGAAAACCTATTTCCTTAAACTTCTCTCGCAGGAAATCACGCTTAATTTCTAAATAACACGTATGGCTCTTTTTTGTAATACAATTTTTTTTTCATTATCCGCGCATTTAAGCTTGTGATACCTGTGTCGACTCAGCAGAGTTAGCAACTCATTCGATGGTCTCGGTATTCGCGATACAATATTCCGCAATCCATACTAGACCAGTCTACAGAAAGGTTTAAGTTATTAGAGATGTACTTATACGTAAAGCATAAAATTTCAACGAAAGTTCCAAAGCACAAATACAAAACACATAATTCTGTACACTTTATTTAATAGACAACACAACCCAAATAACATACAAGACACATATACACAATGAGTGAAATAAAAATTAACGTCTTTTATACTAAAAATTCTATAAAAAAAAAAGCAATAAATTGTCAGTTTTCGGTTTTAGGCTGATATAGAACATAGTTAACATAACTGACCCAGTGTTGTGATACAATTCGTAGGCTTAGTATTAAAGTGACCTAATTCAAAAAAATGATTTGTGGTAAATTAAAAAAAAAAAACAATTTCGCTATTATTAAAGAAACTTGAAAGGGCCATAGAAAACTTGCTTTTTTAATAGTTCGTACCGTGACGTCATAGGGTGAAATAAGGATTACAATTTCATAATCTTCTTGCCCTTATCCAACTCTCAGTGGAGCACAACATGTTATAAACACGTTGTCACATGATTTGGTTACGTATTACGACCGACCGCCAGCCTGACGTCAATTTACCTTAGTCGCCTTTTACACCTTGGAAAGAAAGAGGGTGGTCTATTCTACTAAGCCGGATACTACACGGTGGGTCAACTTACCTTAGTCGCCTTTTACGACACCTCGGTAAGAAATGAGGGTGGTACTATTCAGCCGGATACCGTACGACATTAATAATTACAATGTATCTAACTTAATTAATGAGTTAAATAAGCTTAATTTTGAAAGTCAGTTTAATACTAAGCGCGCGAATTATTTCAATAAAAAACAATATTTTGAAAGTTATTGAATAAAAAAATAAAAAAAATATTTGATAATTCAATGTAATACATATTAAAAAATATATAAATCTCTCTCTAAAAGTCTTTTACATTTAATCTCTTGAACCCATTAAGAACTTAGAAGGTTATACATAATTTATTGTAGCATCACAATATATATATTGTAGACAGCGACATTTTTAATCAGTGTTTTAATTTATTGTTGCTAGCAACACTTCTTCATCTAGAGTATAAAAGTGGTCAGGTCAATAACAGAGGTCTCTTTTACGATCGGTACTTGCGTGTGAAAGCTCTGTTAGTTAATCTGCTCACGTCAGCCATTTTGTTTGTTATATGTACAAGACCAAATTCGATGTATATCATAGACATACGAGAGGTCACAAAAAGCTTGTGATACCTGTGTCGCGACTCAGCAGAGTTAGCAACGCATTCGATGGTCTCGGTATTCGCGATACAATATTCCACAATCCATACTAGACCAGTCTACAGAAAGGTTTAAGTTAAGTATAAGAGATGTACTTATACGTAAAGCGTATTACAACAATTGAAGATTATTTGGATGATAGAAAAGCCTGGATTTGAAAATCTTTTCAGCTTCATACAAGACTGCGGTTTAATAATGTAAAATTGAAAATGTTTAAAAGATTGACCGCCGACTTTCTGGTTGTTCTCGGTAAGAGCAACATTCCGAACCAGTTGTAGCTTCATTAATATTGATTGACGATTCAAAAGTGCTTGTAAGAGCTTATTTGAATAAAGATTATTTTAGATTAGATTACTTAATATAAATTATGTATAACCTTTTTATATTGTTGTATACAAAAAATATTCAGTCTAGAGTTAGCGCATGTGCTACCATATATAATGTTATAAAGTTTAAAACAAGTTACAAAAAGATTGGACAAAATTTCGTGTCTATACTGTTAACTGTTGAGTTCCCTCGTCTGGAGCCAATCCTGACATCAGGTCATGCTTATCATAAACACGCATTGTCATCGGGACTGGACCAGTATGTATTTCATCTCAATCGGACACCGGGAAGTGGGTCTTTAACTTGCAAGATTCCACATACATACATTGCAAGTTGAATAAAAGCTTTTAAAAATATGCAGATATTATTTTGTTATAATCCACGATTACGTAACTCTTTATTCTATAAATCAATTACTTTCTTTACATGTATGAAATTTACAAGTCTCATCGCTTCACAATAACCATACAAATGAAAACAAGATAAAAAAACAAACAGACAATTTAATAAAGAAAAAAGTATTTGTTTTTTAGATTGTTATAATATAATTTCTTTATTACAGATTACAAAAATTTTCTTAGCGCCTCTGTAATTCGATTTTTCTAGCACACACGAAAACATAATTATTTATTTACAATTTAAAATAGAATTAAAGATTTTGTGACCGAACGAAGTATTCCTAATTTAAAATATGGTTATATAATAACTAATTATTTTTAAATGCTTATAGAACGAAAATATAAGATTCTAGCATTAAAGTTTAAAAAAAAATTGAAAATAATAAGTGAGGCTATACTTAATTTTGATAAGTAGAAAAAAGACAAAAATATTCGAATAAGGACGGAAAAAAATTATTAAAATTAAATCAATTTTAGTTTGCGTTATACACAATTTTTTAAAATAGAAAATATTCAAGACATGCTTATAAATTGTATAAGTAAAATAAAAGAAAAATTATGGAACAAAATTAGAAAAAAATATTCGAAAGCGCAACTTGAGTGAAAATAACAGTCACAATCAAAATATACATCTTTACATAAATAAAAAAATTCATAACATTAGTGGAATGGTATAAATTTTTTTCTTCTACATGACAACACTGAAATGTCAACAAAATATATCACATAGATTAAAAAATATATTAACCCTTTAGCGTAAATTAACGTTTTAAATATGAAATATATTGTTTGATGTTTTTTTTTTAGAATACAAAGCTTGATTCAAATCATTATTCTAGAATTTGGCACGTTGGAAAAGATATATAAACCCTGATGTGCAACAATCATGCGCTTTTACAAGCACTTTTTTATATTTGAAAACTATATATTTTAAATTAAAGAAAAAATAAGGTTTTTTGTCTATCATCATCCTAATATGCGAAACACTAAAGAAATAAAAGATATTTATATTTACTAATTACCAATTCCATTTATAATTAATTAATTAGTATACTATTAATAATTGAATTATATGGCAGCCTTCAATCATGTTTGTGATCAACAAAATTATGTACCAACATTCTAGCATATAAAATTACTATTTTTTTTAATATTATTACTATTATTTTTTTTTAATCTCTATATTTCCTAGACATAACGTATATTTTATAAATGCTTATTAATGTTTGACATGCCAGTGTTGTCATATATAACAATCTTACTATTTCAGACAAATAAAACATAGATGGCGTGTAATAAAAAAATGATTAAAAAATATATGGCTACAGTTAAGAAATAAAAAAATTATATAAGGAAAATATATTTAAAATTTTATCTTTTTAAAATATATTTTTTTATATTTCTTTAATATATTTCCCGTGCGGTTAATCGCAAAAAAAAATATTGCATTCAGTCGTTTAATTTATATTAAGTTTTACTATAATTTTTTTTCTTATACTGAAGTTGTACAAAAAATATATTTAAATAGGTCTTGACAAATTTTTACACAGCATTATAACGGCACGCTAAATACCATTTTTTTAACTTTTAATTATTTTCAATTTGTTACACAAATAGCTTAGCATATATTTTAGTTGAGAGCTATTAACTATTAAAATTAATACAATACGAGTATTATACAATACTACACATTAAAAATATTATTTTGAATAGATTAATTAAATATCCATTTCAACTATTAATTAATTGAGTGCAGCTATTGATACAAAAACTATTAATAATATATTTTAATTGTTGACTTTTTCAAACTACTGATATCTTACTGTTTGTTAATTGATTACAGTTATTAATATATTTGTTTAAAATATTGGGTAATATAGTTGAACCTAATCACATATTCGGTTAAATTGTTTTACAGAATGTTCGATATATCGCTTTAAAGTTATTTATAAATAACATTTAACTATTCATTAATTGAGTGCAGCTATTGATACAAAAACTATTAATAATACATTTCAATTATCGAGTTCTTGAAACTACTGATATATAACTCTTTGATTGCAACTATTTATATATTCATTTACAATTATGGATAGCTTAATTGAACCTACATACATCCGATTAATCAACTGTATTACAGAAGATATGTGTTCATAGTTAAATTGTAACTTAGTTAAAAATTTCATTTAACTATTAAATAATTGAGTGCTGCTATTGATTAAAAAAATTAATTAACAGTTTACTGATTGCAACACTTTATAAATTCGTTTAAAAATTTTGAATAGCTTAATTAAACAATCACATATCCGATTAAACTATTTTACAGAATGTTCGCTATATCGATTTAATTACTTATAAATGTCACTTAATTATCGATTACTGATAACAATACGTTAATTGATTTCAACTATTTATACTTTTTTTTTACTTTTTAATAATTATACATTTAAATATTGGATATCATAATTGAACCTAATCACATCCGATTAAACTATTATAGAATGTTCAATGTATCGATTTAACTTATCGAGACGTTATAAATCGATTGTAATAATATATTCGATTAAACTATTTCACAGAATGTTCAATATATCGATATAAAGTAATTTATAAATGTCACTTAACTATTGATTACTAATACATAACCATATATTAATTGATTGTAACTATTTATACTTTTTTTTTACCAATAATTATACGTTTAAAATATTGGATATCATAATTGAACCTAATCATATCCGATTAAACTATTATAGAATGTTCAATGTATCGATTTAACTTATCGTTAGGTTATATATAGATTGGAACAACACTATAAAATAGTTAGTCCCGTAACGCCATCTATACCCGATTTGTCTGAACGCGGCAAAATCGTAAATTATCGGGTTTAACTTGTTATGTTATCCATCCCTATTTTGGTTTTTCTGCTGTGCCCTGATGAACTCGGGATAGTCTATGAAACCGTCTCGGTTGTGGTCATCCGTGTTCAATATAGGATCGATTAAGTTTGTAAGCTCCTCGTCTTTGAATATCTTATCGCCGATTTGTGGCGATCCCTCCTTAGATGGTTCTTTATGGCCTTGTTCTATTGTTTATGGTGGTTCCCATAAGACGCACATAGAAATGAGAGAAGCAAATGAGTGAAAGCGTTTATGAGCTTTATACTATGGTACCGACCATACGACATTTATTTTAATTCCAGATATCTACTTACATAAAGGTACCTACAACCTAGCCTACATATAAAAAATTATATTAATTTAGTAAAGCAATTTATCCACAGGAATTATTTTACGTTTTTAATAAAAGATACATGGTATAGAAGGGTGAATGACCGTACCCCATTACATTCCATTTCGCATGCAATGCATAGCCTTGACCGGGAAAAAAAAGTGAGACAATGAGGCCAAAGTTATTTTATACACTTAAATGATCAGTGGATTCATTTAATGCCGTATAGTACCACTCTGTATATGTTTGTAATTATACAAATATGATTCGTATCGCAATTGCAATTGAAGTATAATTGGAAATGAAAATATTAATTACATTAATTATAATCTGACTTTCAATTAAATCATATTTAAAAAATTTATTGATATTGCAAAAATAATTTTGAATAATTAAACTTGTTTATTTTATTATTAAATAAACTTATGAAATTGCAAGAAAAATATTGAAATCGAAATTGCGATTCGAAATGTACTTCTCACAAACGTATATCTGTAATTTGGACATCACATAAAACCATGCATTCATGGAGTTTAATGCAACAAATCCCATAAAAATATAGCCACCCTAATCACTGATATAAAATACTAAAGATACATAATTTTTGAAAATCATAAAGAAATAATTTCAATGTCGTTCCATAAACCATATATGACGCATTTCTTCAACATGTTAAAAACATGCTGTCACATGATTTGGCTGTGTTTTTACGACCGGCCGCCTGCCTGACGTCAACTTACCTTAGTCGTATTTTACGACACCTCGGTAAGAAATGAGGTTGATCTATTCTATTCAGCCAGATACCACACGGCGGATCGGCTTACCTTAGTCGCCTTTTACGACACCTCAGTAAGAAATGATGGTGGTCTATTCTACTCAGCCGGATACCACACGGCTATCATATATGAAGCATTTATAAAATTTGAAGGCTAAACAAAAGAGATATCCTAAGTTTATACTTAAGCGAAATATGAAATATCAAATAATTATATATCAGTGATTATATTTGCCCAAATTATTGTAAATATACACTATATAGACAGACTGACTGAGTCACCATTTCAATCAAATCACAAAAGCATAGCGTTTCTTTAATAATGTCACCACATACCAAAAGAGTCAGTCAGTTAGTTTTCGGTCAGAAAACATTTTATAACGCAGTAATTTCTTCACATTTACATTTAAATTTTTGTCTATTTATTCAGAGTATGAAACGATTTTTTTAAAAACATAACCGAATACTAACGAATTCAGTAATATATAGAATAGCACTATTAATTCGTTTTGAAATAAGAACTAAATATTTGATTGCTGAAATGTAACTATTAATTCGTATTGAAATATAAATGATATTGTCGATTGGTGAAATTGGAATTATTAATTCGTTTTGAAATAAGAACTAAATATTTGATTGCTGAAATGTAACTATTAATTCGTATTGAAATATAAATGATATTGTCGATTGGTGAAATTGGAATTATTAATTCGTTTTGAAATAAAAATTATGTCTGATTGGTGAAATTGGAACGATTATTTAATTTTGAAATAGAAACTATATCTAATTGGTGAAATTTGAACTATTAATTTGTTTCGAAATATAAATGATATGTCTGTTTGGTGAACTACATATAACATAATCATTGGAACGACATATTATTTCATTTTGAAATAGGAACTATGTCTAATTGGTAAAATTTGAACTACTAATTTGTTTCGAAATATAAATGATATGTCTGTTTGGTGAACTACATGTAACATCATCATTGGAACGACATATTATTTCATTTTGAAATAGGAACTATGTCTAATTGGTGTAATTGAAACTATTATTTCATCTTGAAATAGGAACTATATGTGTAATTGGTAAAATCGGAATTATTTAATTCGTTTTGCAATAGGAACTATATGTCTGATTTGTGAAGTTGGAATTACTAATGTCTGATTGGCAGTGGCGTAGCTAGACAGAGTGGCATACAACCCCCATAGTGGGGGGCTGGGGGGGGAGTATTTTACGTCATTTTGATTGGTGAATTTGAATTTTTGTCTTACCGTGCCAATGTATGAGGGACTTGATCAGTTCGCAGCCGTCTAGCTTGTTGTTGTTGTCTGAATCGTGCATCTTGAAATAATGGAACTGTAGCTCCTGCTCTGACATTTTGGACGTGTCTATCGGCACCTCCATATGCTCTTGGATGTGTCTATGGTTAAAAAAAAATATTTTTAATATATTACAAACATATTTACGATATATATTATTACCTCGTTGAACCAATTGACTAACTAACCAATTGACTCTCTTCGTAAGCTATATTTTTCATGAAATAATTGCCCTTCATTCGTAAACGCCACCCCTTTAGTAATCAAATACACTCTCAAATAAACAAATTTCTTTAACCATACACTACTATTATATAAATAAATAAAATAAATATATATGGGACACTTACATACACGGTCGTCCGTCCCCAAAGTAACTTAATACTTGTGTTATGGACAGACAACTGGTGAATATATACTTATATATTTTTAAATACATACTTAAATACAAATATACACCCAGCGTCAAAGACTAACAAATCCATTTATAGAAAATGTTGGCCCTCGGCGGGAATCGAACCCGCGACCCACGGATTTGAAGGCAGGGTCACTACCCACTGCGCGAACGGGCCAGTCACTACTATTATATGCCAACTGTTCGTTTCACAAACCAACTCCTTCTCACTTATCAATCACCTATTTCATTAACTAATATCCCCTTTTCACCATCCAACACCTTCCTTCTTTAAAAAACAACTCGCTTCACTTTCAAACTTCTCATACACTTACCGACTCTCCCCCGACTCAACACAATCCCCCCCCCCCTCCCTTTTGCTAATCTACTCACTCTCACTAACAAACCTCCCCCGTTTGCTAATCAACTCACTCTCACTAACAAACCTCTCCCTTTTGCTAACCAACTTAATATCTCTAACGAATCTCCCCACTGTGCTAACCAACTCACTCTCACTCACACACCTCCCCCTTTTGCTAACCAACTCAATCTCTCTTTAGAAACGTCAATGTGCGTATTATTTAATAAATACTTACTCTCTTTCCTGCGCGATATTAGCAGCATCTAATAAATGAGGATCTGAAAAGATAAAAACAGGACATGTAGCTCGTGTCATCAGACCTCAGCAGACCTTAGCAGTCTACATATAAAAATTCAGTTAATTTAGTAAAGTAATTTAGCCACAGATGTTATTTTACGTTTTGAATAAAAGATGCATGATATCGAAGGGTGAATGACCGTACCCAATTCCGTTCCATTTCGTATATAATGCATTGACCTTAACCGAGATACTACATACAAGTGTGAAGGAGACAGAACTATAACGTTATATTTATCATGTTTTTTGAACCAAACGCGCTGTGCCAGGTCAGTCGATGGGCGTCCAATGCTGATCATAGCTTAAGGGATCTCCACAACTCTCGATCTTGTACTGCTTGGAAGCAGCGGCTCCCCGAGACCTCTTAGAGGTCGTCAGTCAAGTCAGTCATCTTATAGGGGATCTACCGACGCTGTGTTTTATGGGGTCGCCATTCCAACACCTTAGGAACAGGGGACCTTCGGACGTTCCGAACGGGGTATATCGGACGTCTGGCTGACAGGTCCCCGAGGCGGTCGGTGCATCTGGTGCTCCCGATGCACCGGTTAGCTGAGAGGGGGGCTTCTCTTTCGAGGGGCCCCTACCCGGAGAAGATGTTTGTTCTCTGGGATCAGAGCTGTCGGCTTTGATTATCGTAACATCAGTACTACTCTGTATGCAAGAGTTGCTGGTTTAAAGGTTACTCACCGTGACCTTGGTTCTGCTGCACCGGTATCTGCTGCACGGGCACCTGCTGCTGATACTGCTGTTGCTGTTGCTGCTGAGGAGGAGGCGGCTGGTACTGCTGCTGGGGAGGCGGTTGCTGGTACTGCTGAGGCGGCTGTTGGTATTGCTGTTGCTGGTTACAAATTTAAACATTTTAATTTCTTGTTCTGGTACTATAAATTTTATCTAGCATAAAAAAAATTGGATAACCCATTTATGAAGCACGTCAAAAGCATTCCCAGTGCTTCATAAATGGTTGTTATGTTATGCTATAATTTAAATTTAATTCAAACATTAACATAGTCTATAATTTCCTATATTTTATTTTTATTTTGTTTACTAACACAATAGCTGTAATGTCTGATTTAAATAAATTATTATAATTATTATTATATTATTATTGTAAGAACGCCGTGTGGTATCCGGCTGAATAGAATAGTACCACCCTCTTTTCTTACCGAGGTGTCGTAAGAGGCGACTAAGGTAAGTCGACCCGCCGTGTGGTATCCGGCTGAGTAGAATAGACCAACCTCATTTCTTACTGAGGTGTCGTAAAAGGCGACTAAGGTAAGTTGACCCACCGTGTGGTATCCGGTTTAGTAGAATAGACCACCCTCTTGCTTGCCGAGGTGTCGTAAAATACGACTGAGGTAAGTTGACGTCAGGCAGGCGGCCGGTCGTTAAAACGCAGCCAAATCATGTGACAGCATGTTTATAACATGTTGTGCCGACCCCACTTAGAGTGGGATAAGGGCAGGAAGATATATTATTATTGTAAGAATTCTATAAGAATGTTCTATTCTAGGATTAGATCACGTTCTATGCAAAATACTTGACTTTGACTGGCCCGTTGGAACAGTGGGTAGTGACCCTACCTTCAGCTCCACCAGTCGCGGGTTCGATTCCCGCCGAGGGCAAACTTTTCTATAAATGAATTTGTTGGTCTTTGAGCCTGGGTGTATATTTGTATTTAAGTATGTATTTAAAAATATATAAGTATATATTCACCAGTTCAGTTGTCTGTCCATAACACAAGTATTAAGTTACTTACTTAGGGGACAAACGACCGTGTGTGTAAGTGTCCCATATATTTATTTATTTATTTATTTATATTTATAAATAAGTATAATAATTTAATTAATTAATTAATTTGTTAAATCGTTAAAGCTCTTCAAGCGCATACATCACACGCACTGGCATGCACGCTTGCACGCACGAACTCATACACCTTGCACGCAATCACTTAACACGCGCGTAATAAACACACATACACACACACACGCCAGTACCTACAGACACATGACCACACGCACGTACGCACACACACATACCCACGCATTCACTAACTTTCTAATTTATAATGTTGGTAAGATTACCTGTTGAGGTGGTGGTGCCTGTTGATAATTCTGTAACAGATAAAGCGTTAATCTTAGGATTTTCTGCTACCGTGATATGTTATCTGTGGTTAAGAAATAACACTGAAGCACTACATTTACTAGCTGCACCCTGCAATATTGCCAAATGTGCAAATGTAAATATATGTATCACCAAAATATGTATATTTTTAGTCACGATATCACGCTTGGTTTTTAAGTGACTCATCATCTTCCTGCCCTTATTCCACTCTCAAGCGGGGTCGGTACATGTTATAAACATGTTTTCACATGATTTAGCTACGTATTTCATGACTGGCCGGCTCCCTGACATTAACACACTTTAGTCGTATTTTACGAAACCTTGGTAAGAAAAAGGGTGGTCTATTCTACTTAACCGGATATCACACGGCGGGTCGACTTACTTTAGTAGCCTTTTACGACACCTCGGTAAGAAATGAGGTTGTTAATAAGCCAATAATAATAAATAATCTTTTCAGCCAGATACCACACTGTGTAAAAGTGACTGAATTCAAAAAAGTTCTTAAGTTTTAAATTGCAATAAAGCATGGAATACCACCAACATACCATAAAACTTGGAAGTGCTAAAGCGATCCATAACTTGAAACAGTAATAAAACACTTTATTTATATTTTGTAGTGTGATGTCATAGATGGAATAGCAATAAGGTATGTAATGTAACTCTGTTAAGCCTAATTTTGAATTGGGCCAGTTTTATACTGAGTGTGCGATGTTATTAATAGTGTTCATAATAGTATTAGTACCATACTCTTTAAATATAATACTAACTAATATTATAAATGCCAAAGTTTGTGAGTATACATGTATGTTTGTTACTCTTTTACGGTGAATCCTCTGAACCAATATCAAAATAAATTTAGCACAATTATTCCTTATATAATGGGCTAACATATAGTCTATAGAAATCCTGTTAATTCTAAAGGAATAGGATGACATTGAAAAGCGCCATCTATTATCAACCTATCACATGACAACAGTTCACACGAACAAAGTTGCTGGCAAAAGCTAGTAGAAATATGTTGTGAACGTAGCCTCAACAACATTTTTATATTTGTTATAAATTTTAAAATCATGGCTTTTTAAAGGACTATCATATTTGCTACACTGATGAATAAACCTGAGAGAAAGTTGCCACCTTTATATCATTTATCAACACACAGTATCTTCACAAGAACTAAGAAGAAACAAGTGGTCCTTCGAGCCATATAAAGAGTTTGATACTGCTATTTTAGGCTGTATTTATAACATTCCACGGACTATCACAACAGACATTCGGCTAAACAATGGATTAACAAAAAACAAAATGGCCGAAAACTGCATAATAACATATGTTTTGCAAACAGAATAAATTGTACCCAACTTTGGACATCAGTGATACAAATATTATAATCACTACATATTATAAAACAAAGTCCATATTTCCATATGTACGCATAAAACTTTAAAACTACGCAACCGATTTTAATGTGGTTTTTTTTAATAGACAGAGTGATTCCAGAGGAAGGTTTGTACGTATAATAACATTCAAAACAATCATTTTTTTTACACTGACTGACATGGGATATATTTTTTATACCCGTGCGAAGCAGGGGCAGGCCGCTAGTAAGTAATATAATAAATATATGAGACAATTACACACACAATTCTCCATACCCAAAGTAACTTAATACTTGTGTTACCGGTGACAGACAACTGGTGTATATATACAAATGTAATTTTAAATACATATATACACTGCGAGTCGAAGAACGAACAAATTATTCATATACAATGTTGGCAGGAATCAACCTTGAGGCGGCGCTGAAGGAATAGTCAATTGCTGCATCAGAGCAGCTGCATTAAGTATTGAATGGAATTTATTAGTTCACAATCACTATATGTTAAATATCATGCATGTTTATTTATAAGTGGTAACTGTAACTCCATTAAGGCTAACTTAATTGTTTAAGTACCATCGCTGATGTAATACATGTTTATTTCCTGATCCAGTAAGAAAAATGAGATTTTTTATTATAAATGTTACTTGCTTTAAGCGGATTAGCCGTAAAAGTGTGACAGATAGACAGACAAACTTCATAATATTAGTATATATCCAACTGCCCTTATCCCACTCAAAGTGGGGTCGGTACAACATTTTATAAACATGCTGTAACATGATTTGGCTGCGTTTTACGACCGGCCGCCTGCCTAACGTCAACTTACCTCAGTCGTATTTCACGACACTTCGGTAAGAAGGACGGTGGTCTATTCTACTAAACCGGATACCACACGGTGAGTCAACTTACCTTAGTCGCCTTTTACGACACCTCGGTAAGACATGAGGGTGGTACTATTCTACTTAGCCGGATACCACACGGCTAAAACTTCATAATATTAGTGTAGATACGAAATAGAAGCTTACCTGATAATTCTGTGGGGGAACCCCGGGCGCAACTTTCTGTTGATATTGCTGGCATATAGCGAATTGGAAAATCACCGCGAACAGTACTAGACGAATCATTTTTTATCTGAAAATAATTTTAATTAAACATTTAACCCCCAAACCATACATAAATTTAATTATTATTAACATTTTAAATATTGTCCGAACTTACTCTTATGTACAATATGTTGATCTTTTACAATCTACACAGTTGAGAAATGTGTGTATAATTGATTTGTTAATTCACTTACGTGGACGATTAGCTTATCGATATTGATAAAATTAATGTAAGCTATTAGATATATGCGGACGTTTTCAAAAAACAAGTTTTTTAAACACGTCACTTGCGAGATTACTTGTCAAGTTGTCACTTGTCAAGGTGAAAGATGATTTGTACGTTCCATTTCATGCATATACAAAAAATTTACTTTCAAAATGGCAATTTAGAAAAGTAAATTACATTAAATATTTTATCCGATAAATGAAAAAATCCATGCTGTGTGCATATATTTTCTCATTTATAATAAATGCTTTATTAAAATTTATTAATAAATGCTCTGGAATATAAATCAATCAATCATTCTTAGAATTGGGCTCTCGTTTGTTACATAGTACTGTGATCATCATCATCATCTTCCTGCCCTTATTCCACTCTAAGTGGGGTTGGCACAACATGTTATAATCATGATGTTACATAATTTGGCCGAAAATCACACGGCGTATGAACAAACGTTCCAAATGTGCAATTTAGAAAAATAAATTACATTAAAAAATATCATTACATATTTTTATTTTTATAAATACTCTGAAATAAAGTAAATAATCATTCTTACAATTGTGCTCTCGTTAGTTACATTGTACTACAATACAAAGGTACAAAGATTTCAAAAACCTAATAATATACATGAATATTGCTTGTGCATTTATAAATAAATATATATGGGACACTTACACACACGGTCGTCCTTGCCCAAAGTAAGTGAGTTAATACTTGTGTTGTGGGTGAGAGACAACTGGTGATTCTATACACATATAATTTTTAAATACATACTTAAATACCAATATACACCTAGGCTCAAAGAAGCAAAAATTTGTTTATAGAAAATGTTGGACCTCGGCGGGAAACCAGATCACAACCAGTCAGACAGGCCAGTTTTTAGTGGTTATGAAAATAATATGAACCTTTCATGTTTCTTTCAAACTTTTAATATATTTATAAAGTAAGTTCAATTATGTGTTTGTTACACATATTCTGATTATTTTAGTTAGTAGTCTATGCATCACACTATAGTCTTTTATACTCATAGTGTAGTTTTAGGTAGTAGTCTATGGTTTCAAATTATTGTTTTTATATATTTCATTTCATAGATTTTATTGTTAATACATTGTTTCTCTTTTATATTTATTCGAAAGGTGCTGTAAATAAAAAAAAATATTCAAATAACAAAATTTACTTATACTTTAAAATTCTGAGTCTAATAAAAAATAACTTTCTTTCTTAATACCCTATTAAAAATATATAAATCTGAAAAAATAGTTATCAATTTACTCTGTAACTATGCAAAAAATAAGCACTATTTTATGGCAACTTTTTTTTAAGAATTGAAATTTTTTTCCTCTTGCCTTCCCCTTCCTCTAAAACTGATAGTCCTTCGAAATTCGAACTCAAATCTTTTATACATTCAACTTCGTCACGCGTCAACCCATTCGGCAAATCAAACTTCGAATACTCGTTCCGTTCCGCCAAATTTTGACACATATCCAGCACGCCATTTTGGAAATCCTCGTCGACGTCATAGACAACTTTTTTCTTCTCAGGTAACGATTGAAACGCTGTCTGCCACAACTCTTTTTCCTGTTCCGCCGATTTTATATTATATTTATCTAATCTAGCCAAAGCGTTGCCAATTTCCTTGTTTTTGGGTTCTAGTTTTAACGCTTTTTTGTAATATTTAACAGCGTCTTCGTGCTTTCCTAACATTTCGTGAGCTCTTCCGTAATAAAAAAGTGCTTTACAATTTTTTTCTGTATCGATAATATAATCAAGGGCCTCGCACATGTTCAATATGTGTTTTGGTTTGTTCATTTTATAGAAGCATACAGCTAAGTTTATATATGAGTTAACTTTGAGCTGTTTTACATTGTTTTCTTCATCGTCGTTATTAGTCTGTGATATGTTTAGTATGTGTATAGATTGTTGGTAGTCTTTGATCGCTCGTTGATATTTTTTTTTAGCGAACAAATCTTTTGCGTGCGCGTGCAAAGATTTGACAGTCCTAATTGTTACTTCATATTTTCTCTGTTCAACTTTAGACAAATCATTAAATCTGAAAGAGGGCAAATGCATTTAATACTTTGAAAATGTACTTTAATGTATATTTGTAATATGAATTAGAAAAAATAATAGAAACTACAAATCACTATCACACTACGCACTGCACACATTCACTACTACAATCTCAAAAAAAATTTCACCGTAACCAAAGTATTATAAGATAAAGATAAGACATCTTAGATCAAGAATCTTATTCAACGTTGATTGGTCCGTTGGCGCAGTGGGTGGTGACCCTGCCTTCAACTCCGCGGGTCGCGGGTTCGATTCCCGCCGAGGGCCAACAATAAGTTAAGTTTGTATTTAAAAAATATATAAGTATATATTCACCAGTTGTCTGCCTACCATAACGCAAGTATTAAGTTACTTTGGGTTTTTTGGCATAAATCTTTCCCCACATCTCCACTCCACGCTATGTTGTAAAGTTTCAATTTGACTGTATCCAACAAATTTATATTACCAATCATTCAATTTATTTACATTACATATATACATGACACTCTGTCTCTCAAACACAGACACACACACACAAAACACACTTAAACGCCGCTTTTCCTTAACATCTCCAACTTACCTGGTCGCAGCATGCATATCCTCGACCTTGTACAGCACTATCACAAACAGCGCCGGTTCCGGTCTGATCCTGGGCAGAACCCCACCCTTCCCCCAGGCCATGTTGGGCTGGAGGAGGAGGTGGAAACGTGCCTCGGGGCCTTTGACCGCAGTAAGACCTATTTCCAGACCAGGGAGGAATCTACCAGCACCTAGGTTCATTCGCTAGGAAAAGTAAGAAAGAAAGAAGAAATAAAAATATTTATACAGTATTGTATAAAATATAGATGTACAATTATACAATTATAGTTAATTTTAACTCTGAGTATTTTATAGAATTAGGCGTTACTTTGCGGAGATCCATAATACAAAAATAACAAAATTATTTTACTATAATCCGCGATGAATTAAAATACAAAATATATATAATGCTAAATGTAGTGGGCAATCCGTTTTCATACCTGATACATGCAGGATTCGTAAAAACACATGACACAAAACACACATCACAATCTAAGTAACTTAATACTTGTGTTATGGACAGGCAACTGGTGAATATATACTTATATATTTTTTAAATACATATTGACCCTCGGCGGGAATAGAATCCGCGACCCGCGAAGCTGAAGGCAGGGTCACTACCCACTGCTCTAACGGGCCAGTCAAAGCCAGTAAGGGTCGCTACTGTATTTTTTATTCGACGCACTGCTGCGAAACGGTCCATTTGGCCAAACTCATCCAGGTCAAGTGGTGACTTTCGCGATTGGATACGTCCACCGCTACCCTGCTTGTTCTTGGCTATGTGTATTACTCTGTACTCTATGTTTGTTTATGAATCTGCGACACAGACAAATAACTTACTAGTGGAGCACCGTTGTTCATAGTAAGGGAAGAGTCGAATGGTATGGTGGCCTTCTCGAAGTAGGCCGCATAATGTATTGTAACCGTTGCATCGACCGGCACCAGAGGCCCGTCACCTAAGAATTATAAAACACTATCTGATACATGCAACCACCTACTATATATCTGTAGCTCTGTGCTTTCAATAATTTATAGAATTAGGCGTTACTTTGCGGAGATCCATAATACAAAAGTAATAATAAAATTATTTTGCTATAATCCGCGATGAAGTAAAAGAGAAAATATATATAATGCTAAATGTAGAGTGGACAATCGGTTATCGACAACCGTCTGACTGGCTTGTTGGAGCAGTGGGTAGTGACCCTGCCTTCAGCTCCGCGGGTCGCGGGTTCAATTCCCGCCGAGGGCTAACATTTTCTATAAATGAATTTGTTGGCCTTTGAGGCTGGGTGTATATTTGTATTTAAGTATTTATTTAAAAATATATAAGTATATATTCACCAGTTGTCTGTCCATAACACAAGTATTAAGTTACTTACTTTGGGGACGGACGACCGTGTGTGTAAGTGTCCCATATATATTTATTTATTATACCTGATACATGCAGGATTCGTAAAAAAAAACACATGCAGAAACCTACACCACCGCCACCACAATACACAAGCACTACATACGTTTATTATCACAAACTCAACTATCGTTTCGCCCCGCAACCGAAGCATCGTCAGGAGATAGACTCCACGACCAAAATCGCAAAATCGCCTTTGCGATTGTTGAGTTTGTGATAGTAACGTATTTTTTTACGAATCCTGCATGTATCAGGTATGATAACCGATTGTCCACTTACATTTAGCATTATATATATATTCTATTTTACTTCTTCGCGGATTATAGCAAAATAATTTTATTATTACTTTTGTCTCTGTCCTTTGATCAATCCGGTTGGCTGGAAGAAATCGCTATTCAGCTATAAGTCCGCCAGATTGTAGCACTACTTTTTTAATATGTATTTATTATTATTATTTTTAGTTTTTACTGTAATTAATGTGGTGTTCAATAAAAGTGTTCATTCATTCATTCATTCATTCACGCGACTTCTTTTGCACAGAATAATCCATATTAATCTGTACTTTATTATAAAACAAAGTCCCTTAAAACTGTCTGTCAAGTTGTCTTAAAACTGTCTGTGATTTCTATGAGTTTATCTATTAAAGCTTTATGTTTTTAATTGATAATTGGAATTTATCACACACCTTTTAGTAAAAGAAAACAATTTATAGAATTAGGCGTTACTTTGCGGAGGTACATAATACAAAACTAATGACAATATTATTTTGCTATAATCCGCGATAAAAGAAAATATATGTAATGCTAAATGTAGAGTATAGCATTCGTTTTCATACCTGATACATGCGGAATTTGTAAGAACTAATGCACAATCCGACACTGATGACACAACAATACACAAAGACTGCAGACATTCACCACTACAATCTCAACAATTGTTTCGCCCCGTAACCGAAACATCGTCAGGAGATAGACACCACGACACCATATCTCCTATCCACGATATCCAGTGACAGGCCATTTCTGTTTTTAAAGCTTAAAGGATAAAAAACTTGTTCTTTCTGGTACAGGGAAAAAACAACATTATTGAGAGAACTTTAACACTTAAGTACTAGTTACTTAATCTTTAGAACCTGGTTGACCGAGCTCAGTAATTGAAAAAAAATCTTTAAAAAATAGGATCGGTGGGGCTCGATCCTGGGTATTCATTTCTCGCGACCACCTGGTTCCTAGAATAAGCTCGGACTTGACATTTAACGGCAAAAATAGTGTATAATATCTAGTGTATAATAACTAGCGGCCTGCCCCTGCTTCGCGCGGGTATAAAATATATAGCCCATGTCACTCAGTGAAAAAAAATTATTAAAATCGATCCAGTAGTTTTGATTTATTCAATACTGCCCGTGGCCCGCACGCGTTAAATTTGGAGAAAAACAATTTCCTTTCCCTATACCAAGACGATTTCCTGCTATCTTTGGAATATCTAAATTAATATAGTACATATTTGCGTATTTATTTTAACATTTTTCCCTATGTATTTTATTTTTACAATTAATTACAGAATGTCTTTAAACAAACTCTTGAAAGAGCGACATCGCTGCTAAAGTCGAAGTGTTATAGGGCGAAGCGCGGCGTCCTCACGGCATATAACTAGCGGCCTGCCCCTGCTTCGTACAGGTATAAAATATCCCATGTCAGTCAGTGTAAAAAAAATGATTAAAATCGATCCACTGGTTTTGATTTATTCATTACTGTCCGTGGCCCGCAAGCGTTAAATTTGGAGAAAAACAATTTCCTTTCCCTATACCAAGACGATTTCCTGCTATCTTTGGAATATCTAAACTCATATAGTACATTTATACTTGTTTACTTTTACATTTTCCCTATGAATTTTATTTTTAAAATTAATTACAGTAAGTCTTTAAACAAACTCTTAAAAGATTTGAAGTGCTATAGGGTGAAGCGCGGCGTCCTCACGGCATTTTAAATCTGTACTATCTCTAAATGTGCACTTAAATTACATGCTGTAAACGGCCATATTGATCTATATTAAATTAACTATTTATTTAAGGTACTTAATTGGATAAGGATTAATGCTGTATTGTATAAAAATTGCTTCAAAAATAAGGCATTATTTTTCGTAAAAAGTAAATGACAAAAAATGCTATAGTGGGTTATCCATAAGAGATAGACATATACCATCGCGGACTTTTCTGTAGACCTTTTCAAGGTGTACAAATACTTAGTACATCATTTTGATAAATCTCGTAGGTTTTAGCCTGCGTTTGCAATGTAAGCGGAAAAAAATATAATTATTTACAGAAACCTCAAAAATTAGTATTTCTCTACTCCGTATTGAATGTTATTATACGTACAAACCTTCCTCTGGAATCACTCTTATCTATTAAAAAAAACAGCATCAAAATCAGTTGTGTAGTTTTAAAGTTTTATGTGTACATAGGGAAATACGGCTTTGATTTATAATATGTTGTAGTGATGTAAATTTTATTATTTTAGTAATGAAAAAAAATAAAAGACCGCATCCTTGCTAGCAAGACTTCGCTCAAGCTCCAGCAGTATCTTAAGTACATTAGTGTGTAAAATGGAGTCACCCATATATGAACGATTTATATTGTTGCTAGTGCATTTGTATATTTTATACATACAAACTATGTTAGTGTTTGTAAGTTTTTTATTGTTACTAACAATTGTGACCCTTTGTAGCTTGTAATAAAATTATTATTATTAATGCCCAAAAACCTAGAACCTTTAAATAAAACCTAGCTAGATCAATTTATCTCGCCTAAAACCTCCTGCATGCTGAATTTCAGGTGTTAAGTTAAGTTAAGTTTCATTTGTTATTACATACCCTCTTCAATTATAAGCATTTTCACATCACCGGATGGTATACAGTCGACCATCTTTGAGGCCAAATCACTGAAGGAATGGTACTCCGGACAGGATAGCATCATCTTCTGCGCAGAGAGCTCAATGGTCTTGAGAGGATCATCAGCATGACTAAAAAATATAACTTCACTTAATAGAAAGATATGCATATCAGTATTTATTTAAACTATGTGTATATATAATGCAATAGTTTAAAAACACTGTTAAAAAGAGGCTGATACAGAAAGCCTACTATACCCTTGAAGATTACTTAAAAGATAAGAATGTGTGGATATAGCTCTCTTTGAACCTGTACAAGACAGTATCGACTAAATGTAAATAATATTAAGAATTATATTTCGAAAAGAGCAAATGGAATACATAACCAAATGATGCAAATATACGAGTTGTGTTCCGATATTCAAATATTAGTTTATCTAACCTGCTTTGGTAATAAGACATAATGGTAAAATTAACATTCAATTTAATCAGACAATGTTTAGAGATTCCTCTTACAACTTAGTTAAAACTAGCAAAGTTTATAGAGTTGTAGTTAATAATAGTATCAACTAAATTATTCACCCATCTTCATCCATATCAGGGAACAGATCATCATCGCAACCCACCATCAAACCCATGGACTTTTTCTTAAAATCCATGTCTATATGAAATTCTGATTGACCGCCCAAGAGATCCTTGTAACCATAAGTTATCTTTTTAAAACAACGTAAAATTAGTTGAAAGATATTTTTCCTCCATTATAAATCAAGTTTCCAACAATTAATATTAAGGACATGTAATAAAACGATTCTCAATATACAATTTAATAAGAACTTACTTTAAATTTATCCCTTTCGATAACTGCACGGGATCTTTAAACAAATCCTCCATTCTAATTCTTTTTTTAAATTATTAATTAAGTTAGTGTTCAAAGGTTCGGATTCCTTTTTCTCCTATTTTCTATCACCTATCGCAAAGTGCGAATTTAAAATATGGTAGAAATAATAACAAAAGTTTGTCAAATAAAGTTTACGTTACAGACCACAGATTACTAACTATAAAACTTCCGACTATCACGTAGGGACCATAGATTACTAACTATAAAATAGATGGTTGAGATTCATACATTGGCGCGAGAATATTTTCGGTGGTATGGGGGGGTGCAAAGTAGCACCATAGCTACTAACATTCTCATTCATAAAAAACTATCTGCCTCTCACCCGTTTCATTCATAAAAACGGATTTAGTCTCAGCTCTGAGTCTTTCTCACATATGGAGTAGTAATATATATAACGTATGACGTAAAATCGTAGTAAAATTAGTGATGTCAAAAGATGATTATCGATTCGCACACCGCTCTTACCGATTTTTGGATAACCGTTTTTCCTATTGCATATTAATAATGATTTTTTAATATTAATAAAACAAAATATTTAAGGAACTTCTTTATTAAGACTTTTACTGCAATAAAAAAATATATATACAACAACCGTTTTGCATTTCTAAGTGCAGGCTTCTTAAAAAAACGTTTTTCTTAAACACGCTAAAAGTACAATTTCAAAAATTATTACTATTTTTAAATAGGAAACAGGAACAGCAAGCTGATTAAAAATTATCCAAACAGAGCTTTCACAGGCCTCAAACTATCTTGAAAATGTAGGAATTGTAATTTAAATTATTATATATTATTATTAAACAAAATTAATTTAAAATATTCACTCGAAAACAAATGTACAAGATTAGTATTTGGAACAATAGATGCTTTCGTTTTTACCGTTTAAGTATTTAGGAAAAAACATTATACTTAAAAGGAATGTACTTGATGGTAAATTATAAATATTTCTTTTATATTTAAGTCTTTTTTGGACATATTAGTAGTAGTTTTATAGAATATTAGTGGTTTTTATCTCTAAGTATAATATTTTCCATCATTACAGTTAAAACTTCGGATTTATACATATAAAGTAAGAATTAAATTGTGAAATTTTGCCATATTTAATGTGCCAATTGATATCAAGCTTTGCGATGAAAGAAAATATCATGAGGAACTATACTCCATGGGTTAAATATTTAACTAAATGTAAACATGTCAAAACAGGTACTTTATAGTAGGCATTGTCTGCCTAGTATAAAGTATCTTTTTATTACAACACATGATACTAATGTTAAATGTTATTTATATTTCTTTCAAAGAATTTAAAATTATTGATAGTATTCGCACCACTTAATAAGGTTAAATATGGTATGATTGCCATCAATAATTTTACAAACTTTGAAACAAATAAATAAGAATATTATGTAATATCCACTTTTAAGAACCCAAACATAAAGGTATTATAAAATTTTAAAGAAAACGATGGACAATATTAAAGACACTAAAATACTACACACTTAAGTATCACAGAGTGAAACTCATAGAATATTGATACTTCACTTGGCTAATTTGTATCTGCTGAAATTCATTAAATTATACATTGCTGTTTTGCTGTACTAAATATATAAATATTTAATTTCAGAAAATAACAATCAATTTAAGAAAATTACTTTTATAAATATTGGAGATATTCTTTGGACCACTGCAGTTGAATTCCAATTTCTTCGTTTGTTAATAATATTATTGTAATGACATATTTGTCACTCCTGAATCACATGGTTTTGTTTGTTTACATCTTGTTACGTTTTTAAACTTATGGAGTATGTATAATAAAATACTAATATTGTTAAATATGAAAACTGTATCACTTTTTAAATGTTAATAATAGTAATATTAGTTAGTTACTTTTGCCTCATGTATCATAGATCTATAACTTTACTTGCGATATAATTTTCCATTTCCATTATGTTACAGACTATAACTAACAAAAATAATAAGCAAAATATAGGGATGTCAAAAAATTTCGGTTTGTACATTAATCGATTATTTTATTAAAATAATATTTTTATATTAAACATACATCTCTTAAAAATCGAAAGTAATAATAAAATTATTTTGCTATAATCCGCGATGAAGTAAAATAGAAAATATATATAATGCTAAATGTAGAGTGGACAATCAGTTATCATACCTGATACATGCAGGAGTCGTAAAAAACACATGCACAAACCTCCACCACCGCCACCGTGATACACAAGCACTATATACGTTCACTATCACAAACTCAACAATCGTTTCGCCCCGCAACCGAAGCATCGTCAGGAGATAGACTCCACGACCAAAATCGCTTTGCGATTTTGGTCGTGGTATTTTACTTCATCGCGGATTATAGCAAAATAATTTTATTATTACTTTTGTATTATGGATCTCCGCAAAGTAACGCCTAATTCTATAAATTTCTTAAAAATCGATTATTAATTATCCTCTTTTTTTATTTGTTTTTACTCTTTTTTCTTGTTTTTGAGATAATACATACATTTAAACCAATTAAGTCAAACTATAATATATATTTTAATCGCATTTCACTAACAGCACATCTGTTATTATTTATTGGTAGTCGTGCAATTTAATTATTCTTTACACTAATTATATTTAAAAAAGCAATTCTTCAAATAGTCATAAAAGTCGATTATTAGTAATAGATTATTTTGATACGAATTAATAGATTAAAAAAAATCGCTTTATTAAAAAAAACGATTAATAAATAATCCATTTTTTTTTACTCTAAGTCACATCCTTATTAAAATAACATTAGCAAACCAAAGACTACATTGTTATATACTTATCTTTGTCTAATCACACATAAAAAAGAGAAATAGATAATTTACTCGGTAAGTTGTTTTTTATAACAAAATACAAATGTTTTCTTTTGTTAGAGCGTAGACAAAAATAAGTTATTAATCTATGCCGATAAAGTGCGAATTGCAAAAGCGATTTTATGGTGATTGGTGATTTTCATTTCATGTGCACTCTTTCATCCAAGTCGGTATAAAAGCTGAATTTATGTGTTGGAATATATAGATAGAGAGTATATGATCTTAGCTTTTAATCTCAATTCAATTTCAGTAGTACTTCAGTATAAGAAGGAATAGAACGATTGTATTTCATAGCACTTTAACAGCTGTAAAAGGTAAGCCTGAATGTTTTAACACGGTTCAATGAAGCTTTAAATGCCGTAAACTCTAAAGCCTACAAGCATTCGCGTGGTACACGTAGAATGTCTGCGACAAAGAACTACCCACCATAAATTAACCACTTCTCGAATTCATATTTCGACTCTAAGATCGTGTCCCCCTTAGATTGAATTAAAGGTTTCAACCAAGACACCTAAGAGACGCTAAAATAACAATTACATAAAGCAGTTATGTACTATTGTACTGTTCAGTATATTTTGAGAAATTCGATACAGACACAGCTTTTGGGAACTTTGTTTTATAATAAACTTGTTATGTCAGCGGCTTCGCTCGCCTGGAAGTCAGTAGGTGACCAAAATTATTCCCAAATTGAAATTTTGAATTCAAAAATATTTATTATGATTGTCATATTTATCTTATATACATGTTATGGTGAAATTTTCGTAACATTCATGTAGATCTATAATTCTCATGTACACTTTAGTTTATCCCTACTGATTTATGCGGGCCATGCAAAGTTAAAGTTAAATTTCCTACTATTATATTTTCTATTTTACTTCATCGCGATTATAGCAAAATAATTTTATTATTACTTAGACGCACATTTGTGATATCTGTATGTATTATTTCCAGCCATGGCCGATCCAGCACCGAACCAGATAATGACATGTCCGTACAACAAATCTCACCAAGTAGAACAGTACAGGATGCATATCCACCTACAAAAATGTAGAAAACAACATTTAAACTGCAACAAACAGACATGCCCGTTCGATTCCACTCATATAATTAATGGGCCTGAAATTGATGTAAGTATTAGAGTTGAACCTAGGTAAGTTAAAATCCAAGGGAAGCAAAAAAAAGTTTAAGTGTTAACTTATCTCTAACACAAGAAAGAATGGGGGGTTGATAAATAAATATATGGGACACATAGACACACAGTCGTCCGTCCCCAAAGTAAGTAACTTAATACTTGTGTTATGACAGATATCTGGTGAATATATACTTATATATTTTTTAAATACATACTTAAATACAAATATACACCCAGGCTCAAAGACCAACAAATTCATTTATAGAAAATGTTGGCCCTCGGTGGAAATCAAACCAGCGACCCGCGGAGCTGAAGGCAGGATCACTACCCACTGCTCCAACGGGCCATTCAAATGCCAGTCAGTGATGATGAGTTTATACCAGGCTTGCTCAACCCTATCTATCTATCTATCTATCTATATTGAGGGATGCCTGTTAGTGCAAAGCGGATGGTCATTTCCTATTCCAGACTATTCCACCCATTTACCCATGTTGGGACAAAGGTTTCACCGCTGTCCCGACAGCGTCACCTGCTCTAATCTACCCGTAGCTCTTACGACCCTGATAATATCCCTGAAAGGTATATTTGTCAGGTCTTCAACTTCAATTTCATTGTTATGTAGTATCTCCCATCTTGAAGAAACAAATCTGTAAAAAAAATGTTCCAATCGCCACCAAACTTTACAGGATTATCTGCTAGATCATCCTAAAGATTGTCTGAATATCTTAATATTTAAATGAGTTAATCTTGTATATATATATATTTTCCGAATCTCGGAAACGGCTCCAACAATTTTCCTGAAATTCAGCATGTAGGAGGTTTTGGGGGAGAAAAATTGATCTAGCTAGGTTTTATGTAAAAAAAATATTGTTTTATCCCTATTTTTGGGCATTAAAAAATACTAACATTTATATTGAATTGAATTTTCGCCATTAACTGTCAAGTCGATGTAGCTTATTTGGTTAGCGGGCAGCCTCGAGATATGTGAGTGCCAAGGATCGATCCCAACTAAATAATTGCTTTTTTTCTTTTTATAAGTTTTTTTTTGTAAAAAATTACCGAGCGAAGCTCGGTCACCCAGATATTTTAATTAAAATCTGTCCAGCTGGTTCTGTCTAAATGATATAAAAACAAACATAATATTGATCGGTAGTTTCTTTTATTACGCGAAGCTGAATTGGCGAAGGGAGCCTGAATAATGGCTCTCTTTTGAACCAATCTATTTATATGTTAAGTATTCGAAGTGTCAGTGATGACATACGGATCTGAAACGTGGTAGCTGACTATGGGACTAAGGCTCAAGAGTCACTGGATGGAGCAGTGCTCGGAGTATCTCTACTAAATGAGGAGATGCGTAGAAGTACCAGAGTCACCGACATGCTTAATATGTCGCATAGCTGAAGTGGTGATGGGGCACATAGTGAGAATCTATGAGCATCAGGGTCTCAAGGTGTTGGAATGACGACCCCGCACCGGAAAACGTAGCTTCGGTAGACGTCATAGATCTGAAAGTGGTAGCTGACTATGGGCCTCATAAGAAGGCTCAGTCACTGGATGGATCTTTTCTCGGGATATCTCTACTACATGAGGAGATCCGTAGATAAACCAGAGTCACCGATATAGCTCAGCGTGTCGCGAAGAAGAAGTGGCTATAGGGCACATAGTGCGGAGAACCTATGGGTTAAGGAGTTTGAATAGCGACCCAACAAAACGCACCATCGGTATACCCCATTACAACCCCCATGGACGGTTACATCATAGATCTGAAACATGGTAGCTGACTATGGACCCCATAAGGCTCAGAGTCACTGGATGGAGCTATGCTCGAAGTTTCTCTACTAAATGAGGAGATCCGTAGAAGAACCAGACATTGTAGCTTGTAGCGAAGCTGAAATATGGGGCACATAGTGCGTAAAACCCTCGGGCGTTTGAGGTCCTAAGGTGTTGGAATTGCGACCCAACAAAACTCAGCGGCGGTAGACCCCCTTATCATCCCCATAGTTATATCATAGATCTGAAACATGGTAGCTCACTATGGACCTCATAAGAAGGTTCAGTCACTCAACGGACGATGGAGCTGTGCTCGGAGTATCTCTACTACATGAGGAGGATAGTTTAACCAAGGTTACAAACATAGCTCATAGTGTCTAAGCTTAAGTGGCGAAGGGGCACATAGTGCGGAGAACCTATGAGCGTTGGGGTCTCAAGGTGTTTGAATGGCGACCCAACAAAATGCAGCGTCGGTAGACCCCCTACGAGGTGGACTGACGACCTTTAAGGCCGCGGGGAACCGTTGGATATGGAGACCTATGTCCAACAGTGGACGTCCATTGGTTGAAGATGATTATTATGATGATGATGATGACGATGATGAATTTCTTTCAGTACCATGTCAGCGTTTGTCCGAAACGTGTCATGCTGGACGAGCAGATATATGTGATTGACAACGACTTCCGGCCGGTGGTGGAGGTGGCTACGCCTACTTCCGGTGTGCAGTGTGACGAGGACTGGGAGACGGTGAGTTAAATCAGCTTTTAACAATTAGACACATAAGTTTTAACAGAAAAAGCTCATTAGTGCCTGGGGTTTGAACTCGATAGGTTGACCCTCTGTATGGTATCCGAGTAAAATAGACCACCCTCATTTCTTACCGAGGTGTAAAAGGCGACTACAGTAAGTTGATCCGCTGTATGGTAACCGGTCGAGAAGGAGACCACCCTCATTCCTTACCGAGGTGTCGTATAAGGCGACTAACGTAAGTTGACCCGCGGTGTACATTTACATACATACATACGCCGATACATTTTTGGCTGCCTTTCTATATTAGTTAACTATAATTATGTCTTATGGAATACTGCTATGGGGTAAATGCGCGGATAAAGAAAAACATTTTTTTTTGTCTTATAATAAAGAGCCATATGTGGCATCCACAATTTAAGTTCGCGTTATTCCCTGCGAGAGAAGTTTAAGGTAATAGGTATTCGTTTATTAACCTTCGCCGGGAATTGATGTCGCGATTCGCGAATCCAAAGGCAGTGTCAAGTGTGCCAGTCAATTTATAATATATTTGTTTCCAGGCAAATACTACATCATATATACCGGATCCCTCCAAAAAGGGAAACCATATTATAACCAAAATAAAAGGAGCGACCCCGTCTGAACGTAGGAAGGCGCGTATGCAAGGAATTGCGACCTACCGTCCGCAGGAGTAATTTATTTATCTATTTCTAAGTCATATTTGAAAGAAAATTGGTGAAAAAAAAATAGCTATTCATTATCATATACAATTTTCATTGTCATATTTCAGTGTTTTTTACTTTTTATATCCATATATATCATAGTATATATAAAGGTTGATGTTTAAAGGAGACGCGGTCTTTTTTGCCCAATTGTATGAACATCCTTTGTTAATAATGGTTCATTGACCTGATATAAAATTACTCCACTGTTCACTTGAAAGTATTGAATAATTTTCACATAATTCGGTGTATGCGAATATCATATTAAAAATAGGTAAATTTAAATAAACTTTGGTCTTAAAATTTGGTAAAATAAACGGAACATGCTTTGTAAATAATAGGTCATTGACCTGAAAATTACTCCACTATTCACTTGGATAATTTATATTGAATAATTTTCACATAATTCGATGTATGCAAATATCATATTAAAAATAGGTAAATTTAAACAAACTTTCGTCTTAAAATTGGGAAATTCAACGGAACACCCCTTGTCAAGAATGCTTAATTGACCGAATATTTAATTACTCCACTGTTCATTTGAAAGTATTGAAGAACTTTCACATAATTCTATGTATTCAAATATCATATTAAAAATAGGTATTTCTAAACAAACTTAATATCTTAAGGGCCTGTATCACAAGTTACCAATAAACTGTCAGTTAGCTTATTCGGAACATATCTGACTCATATCTCGGAATTTTGCGTTTCTCAGGTTTCTGATAGGCTTATTCAGCACTTAAAGTCCCTAATAAGTTTAAAGGTAGATCATCTGGCTGTTATTTTGTTAACCTGCTGGATAGCAAATATATATTTCAAAATGGACGCGATTTTTTTTTAATTTTACACTTTTCAGAGACTGCTATTTATTTATCTGCTACTTAGTTTATTTGTCGATAAGATAAATTCACTTTATCAGTAAAACACTAAAACTTGTAAAACAGGCCCTAAAACTAAGAAATTTAACAGAACAAGACTTTGTTAATAATGGTTCATTGACCTGATATAAAATTACTCCACTGTTCACTTGAAACTATTGAATAACTTTCACATAATTTGATGTATGTAAATATCATATTAAAAACGGTATTTTTAAACATATAATATAAAAATTGGGAAATTCAACAGAACAACCTTCATTAATGGATCTGATATAAAAATACTCCACTATTCACTTGAAAGTATTGAATAACTTTGGCATAATTCGATGTATTCGAATATCATTTTAAAAACCGTTTTTTTAAACAAGTAATATAAAATTGGGAATCAACGAAAAAGCTTCATTAATAATGGTTCATTGACCTGATATAAAAGTACTCCACTGTTCACTTGACACTATTGAATAACTTTCACGTAATTCGATGTATTCAAATATCATATTAAAAATAGGTATTTTTAAATAAACTTTGTCTTAAGATTGGTAAATTAAACAGAACATCCTTTGTAAATAATAGTTCATTGACCTGATATAAAATTACTCCACTATTCACTTGAAACTATTGAATAACTTTAACATAATTCGATATATGCAAATATCATATTAAAAAATAGTATTTTGAAATAAATTTAATATAATAAAACTAGGCAAGTTAATGTTAATATTTAAGCTCAAATATAAGTAAGTTAAATAAAAGCTTTTAAAAGCTAATACTTAAGTGAAAGTGAAAAATACATAACATTCTATAAAACCAACACTATATTCTTGATTAGAAAAGGTAAAATGTTTTCAAAATTCTAAAATTCAATATCTTGCTTACAATATCTAGTTAAAGTGTATATAATGTATAAAATGTATAATTGCTTTGTATAAGTAACATTCTTAAAGACATTGTTAACTTTGTTTCTTCTTAGTTTGAATTAACTGTTTTAAAATGTTGTATTTTTAATATTTGATTAAAAGCTTTTAATTAAAAGGTAAACTAATAAATCACGTTTTTTTGTTTCTTTATTAAATTTAAGCTTATATACTTTGTTTATATTGCTTAATTTGATTTCCTAATTGTGTAAGAAAGTCGAAAATAAGCTTAATAAATATTTTGCTCTATATTAGAAGAATATGTAAGAAATTAAAGTAGTATATCGACCAGAAATTGTATATTTTTGTTTAAACTTACATTAATAATTCTCGGTATAAATATATGACTTAATGATAATGTTGTTGTTTTATTTATTAAAATTTAATTTTAAGTTTTAAGTTAGTTTAAAATTGCCTTTTAGAGTTAAGGAACTCAGCCGGAATATATGTTGCCGCATGGTATCTGGCTAAGTAGAATAGACCACCTTCATTTTTCAAACAAACTGTCATTCATTCAGCGCCTACACTTGTTCAGAACAGTATCACACATCTAATGACTGTACTTGTATAGAATAGGCTCACATTTGTCTTATGTTTACACTAGTAACAAACTTGGTGTCATATTCAGTCGCTGCACTTGTTCAGACTTACATGTCATAGATATAGCGACTGCACTTTTATATAAATGGGTAACACTTATCTTATACTTGCATGAGTATCAAATGTAGTGTTATATGTTTAGTGGCAGCACTTGTTCAGAACTAAGTATCACATATCCAGTGACTGCACTTGTATATAAACGGGTAACATATTATTCTTGGACTAGTACCAAAGTTTGTGTTATATTTTCAGTGGCAGCACTTATTCAGAACTTAGTATTACATATCCAGTGACTGCCCTTGTATATAAACGATTAACACTTATCTTATTCTTGAACTAGTACCTAAGTAGTCATATATTCAGGGGCTGCACTTGTGCAGAACTCGGTATCACATATCCAGTAACTGCACTTATATAAAACCAGGTCACACTTATATTATCATTGCACTAGTACCAAACTAACTGGTTATATATTCAGTGCCTGCACTTGTTCAGAACTCGGTATCACATATCCAGTGACGGCGCTTGTATATAACCCGGACACACTTGCTTTATACTTGTACCAGCAACGAACATGCCATGTATGCATAGCTTTCACTTGTTCAGAACTCCACAACAGAAACTTAGAATATCAAGCGTTTACACTTTAACATCAAACAGACACTATATTAATTTCAACACAATGTTTGGGTTTATGGCTTTTAGGAGTTTCACAAGACATTACTTCACCAATGTCATGTGGAGTTGAAGAATCAAGATTATAGATGTGAACCAGTTAACCGGTTAAAATGATTAATCAGTTTATTTTGTTAACACTCCCATTTCACTCGTCTTGCAGCGTAGTCGTGTCCCGCCGGCGTCTCTCGTACCGCGTGACCCTAGTGCTTCGGTTTCTTTTGCTTCCTTTCTTGCAGTTTTTACTTTTTTTCAGAACTCGGTATCACATATAGCAAGTTCACTTTTATATAACCGGGTCACTTGATAGCACTGTCTGAGCTTAATTATCTTGGTTCACTCGTCATGGACCGTGGTAGTGTCCCTCTAGCGTCTCACGTGCCGCGTGACCTACGTGCCTCGGTTTCCTTAATCCAATGTTTACACTTTTTCAGAACTCTATATCACATACAGCAACTGCTCTTATATATGCTCTTATATAACCGGGTCACTTGATGCCACTAGCTTAATTATCGCGTTTCACTCGTCTTGCACCGAGGCCGTGTCCCTCTGGCGTCTCACGTGACGAGTGACTCGCGTGCCTCGGTTCCGTTTGGGCCACGGCTTCTTGAGGTGAACGTGGGCCACGTGCGAGGTCCTCTCGGCTGCTGTGGAGAAGTTCTTCTCGCAAATCTCGCATTTGAAAGGTTTAAGGCCGTTGTGCAGCTGAAACATAAAACGAGAAAGTGTTATTTCAAATCAAACCTTTGTACTAAGGGTTCTATGATTTTAAACAACTAGTTCTCGCCACGCGTAGCTGTGGCTATCTGCTTGTATTACACACACACTAATTTAAACCCCAAAAAGCACTCACGCACTTACAAAGTTAAGCCCCAGTTAGAGACACTTAAAAATTTGAGCCCCACCACTGGGTGCAGCTTAAATTTGTAAGTCTAAAGTTAAATTTGTAAGACTGCTTAAGCTCCAGTCAGTCACACTCATCAAATTTAAGGCCCAGTCACACACAAACTTAAACCTCAGTGAATTACAGCAAATTAAGAACGAGTCAGTCAAACAAATTTAAGCTCCGGTAAGTCGTCTGCATGACACTTGTATCGCCGTGTATCAGCAGGAGCGCTCTGAGCATGAATCCTTTGTTGCTCTACTCACCGACCGATGCCCCAGTCAGTCACACACGTCCCAGTCACACTCACTAAATTTAAGCCTCCATTCTGTCACACTCACTAAATTTAAGCCTACATTCTGTCACACTCACTAAATTTAAGCCTACATTCTGTCACACTCACTAAATTTAAGCCTACATTCTGTCATACTCACTAAATTTAAGCCTCCATTCTGTCACACTCACTAAATTTAAGCCTACATTCTGTCACACTCACTAAATTTAAGCCTACATTTGTCACACTCACTAAATTTAAGCCTACATTCTGTCACACTCACTAAATTTAAGCCTACATTCTGTCACACTCACTAAATTTAAGCCTACATTCTGTCACACTCACTAAATTTAAGCCTCCATTCTGTCACACTCACTAAATTTAAGCCCCCAGTCAGTCGCACTCACTAAACTTAAGCCCCCAGCAAGTCGCACTCACCACCATATGCCGCGCCCGGTTCGACTGGTACGCGAAGCTCTTCCCGCACACGGGGCACTCGAACGACTCTCGTGTATCGCTGTGTATCTTCTTGTGTATCAAAAGGTTCGCCCTGAGCATGAACCCCTTGTCGCAGACGTCGCACGTGAACATTGTCTGTCCGGAGTGCACCGGCATATGGTATCTGAGCAGTGCTTGACTCTGGAGAATAAATACATATTTTTCAAATATTTAAATGAGTCAATCTTGTATATATATGTAGTGCTTGGGTGACCGAGACTTGCTTGGTAATTTTTAAAATGTGTTAAAAAAAAATTGAAAAGAAAAATTAAAAAATAATAGTACAGGTGGGGCGCGATCCTAGGTTTTTTTATCTCTTTAGACCCCGTTTCCCAAATGAACCACCATGACTTTACATTTGACAGCGAAAAATTATGATTGTATTCGTTAAACTTTCATATAATGACACTGAAGAACTCTTACATAATTTATAAATTAATATTTACAGAAAACTTTCAGAATGCAGACTTTTTATTTTTATTCTTTATATTAAACTTATATGTTCAATACAATTAACTCACCCTCTCTCCATACATCCCTCCTACTCACACTAATATACATTACATGCATACTTCATAAACACAACTCATAACCACACAGAGAGGTTCTCCTTACAGACATGCTAATTATTATTATGTTCATTGTATTGTTATTTTTCTTATAGCAAATAGTAACTAAGTCACATGTCTTCGGTGTTTGTCACTGTATGCCGAGATACAGTTTTAACTAGTTCGGCTGCAGATGGTCATATATTAATCTAAGCCCTATTTGTCATATGTAAAAATAAATAAATAAATAAAAAATAAAAATAAATTCAACGTAAATTTCAAAAAAATTTTAGAGCCCGAAAACAGGGATAAACGACATTTTTTTTTTTAAATAAAACTTATCTAGATCGATTTTTCTCCTCCGAAACCCTCTACAAACTGAATTTCGGAAAAATCGTTGGAGCCGTTTCCGGGAAAATATTCTGAAAATATATATATACATACAAGATTAACTCATTTAAATGTTAAAGATATATATCTTAATATTTAAATGAGTTAATCTTGTATATATATATATTTTCCGAATCTCGGAAACGGCTCCAACGATTTTCTTAAAATTCAGCATGTAGGAGGTTTTGGGGGAGAAAAATTGATCAAGTTAGATTTTATGTAAAAAAAAATTTTTTTATCCCTATTTTCGGGCATTAAAAAACACTAACATTTATATTGAATTGAATTTTCGCCATTAGCTGTCAAGTCGACGTAGCTTATTCGGTTAGCGGGCAGCCTCGAGAAATGTGAGTGCCAAGGATCGATCCCAACCACCATACCACCAACCCAACCCAGATATTTTTCTTAATCTCGTAAACAGTTTCAACGATTTTCATGAAATTCAGCATGTAGGGAGTTTTTTTGGAGAAATCGATCTAGCTAGGTTCCATTTAAAAAAAAATGGCTTTCTATCCCTGTTTTCGGGCACTGAAAAAATGATAAAATGTAGAATAGAATGCAAATGATATTTTAATACCCCGGATGGACCCCACCTGCCCGCTTATTTTTTAATTTTTTTTTTCAAGTTTTTCTTTTTTATATCTTTAAAAAAACCCGAGCAAATCTCGATCACCTAGATACTAAGTAACAATTATACACGTATGTTACTTGATTGACGTTACTTGAGTTGCACGATTTTTTTGAGTAACACAGAACAAAAAGTTGGAGCAGTGATAGCCCAGCGGCGAGACCGTTCGACTCTTGCAAGAAGGGCCACTAGTTCAAGATTATTTTTTCACATCTCTATCTTCTTATTACTTAAACGTTTCAGTGGCATTATATATATTATAATATAATATCGTTTTATTGTTGAAAGTGTGTGCTAACAGTTCTCACCTGAAACACCTTCCCACACTGCTCGCACAGACAATGCCCACTGGTGGGCGCGTACTTGGTCCTGTTCTTGTCGGGGTGGGCCCGTTTGAAGTGGTGGGTGTATAGACGGTAGTCCCTGAGCTCGATGCCGCACTGGGGACAGGGTTAGTTAACGGGTCAATAATTATAATAATAAGAAGTTGTGATAGCCCATCGGTGTGACCGTGCGAATCTTTCAAGGTCACGGGTTCGAACTCGGGCGGGCACCAATGAGGGCGAAGGTTCAATGTGTGTGTGTGTGTGTGTGTGTGTGTGTGTGTGTGTGTGTGTGTGTGTGTGTGTATGTGTGTGTATGTGTGTGTATGTGTGTGTATGTGTGTGTATGTGTGTGTGCGTGCGCGTGCGTGCGTGCGCGTGCGTGCGTGCGCGTGCGTGCGCGTGCGTGCGTGCGCGTGCGTGCGTGCGCGTGCGTGCGTGCGTGCGTGCGTGCGTGCGTCAGAAAACAGCTCCAACTATTTTCCTGAAATTCATCATGTAGGGAGGGGTTCCTGAAATTCAGCATCTAGCTAGGTTTTATGTAAATAAAAATTAGTTTCCCTGTTTTTGGGAATTAACGAATATTAAAATTTATATTGATGTAACTAAACTACTTGTATTAATAAAAGAAGTATTCTAAATCAGTTTTATTCTTTTCATAAAAAAATGCTAAAATGAAATCAAGGCAAACTCTCATTCGCTATCCGCGGGCTAGGCGCTAATGACAGCGGCTGTCATATCTCCCACGTCAAAATGGCGCGAAAGGCTGTGGCGAGATGTGACGTCATGGCTTGCTTGCTTGCGTAACGACAAGGCGGCGTTGTTACATTGAATTGAATTTTTGTCATAAACTGTCAAGTCAGCGTAGCTTAATCGGGGAACGGGCAGTCTCGAGAAACAAAAATACTCGATTTAATTACTTTTTTAAGTTCCTTTTTTATATTTTGTAAAAAATTACCAAGCAAGGGTCGGTCAAGGCACTTAAAATGTATGTGTCTAATTGATAATTGCAATTTATCACACTCTTTTCAGTAAAGGAAAACATCGTGAGGAAACCTGCATATCTCTATTTAATTCTGGTGATATGTGTAACCTACCAATCATTGGAGCAGCGTGGTAGGTCTTAGCTCCAATTCTTCTCTCCAAAAAAAAAATAGAGAGAAGAGGCCTATGCCCAGCAGTGGGATAGTAACAGGCCGTTACTTAAATAACAATAAAAAAAATATTATCATTTTTACCTGTTCGCAAGTGACGGGGTCCGATTCTGCAGTTTGTTGGCGGATTCCCTTATATTGTCGTTTGCAATACACACTCGGGTCGTTACGTTTGCGGATACTGGAAAAGAATATGAATATTAGCACACTAATATACACAGACGTATGTACACATATTTCTTTGGATTTTATAATAAACTAGCGGTCCGCTCCGGCTTCGCACGGGTATAAAATATATAGCCTATGTAACTCAGTGAAAAAAATGATTAAAATCGATCCAGTAGTTTTGATTTATTCATTACTGCCCGTGGCCCGCACGCGTTAAATTTGGAGAAAAACAATTTCCTTTCCATATACCAAGAAGATTTCCTGCTACATTAGAAACCTCAAAAATTACAGTATTTCTCTTCTCCATATTGGATGATATTATACATATAAGCCTTCCTCTTGAATCACTTTATCTATTAAAAAAAAACCGCATCAAAATCTGTTGCGTAGTTTTAAAGTTTTATGCGTACATAGGGATATATATACGTTTTAAATAAAAGATACATGATATAGAAGGGTGAATGACCGTACCCCATTCCATTTCGTATGTAATGCATTGGCCTTGACCGAGAGACTGCAAGTGTGAAAGAGACAACTATGTTATTGTTTAATGTTAAAATCAAATTGATGAAAGACAGACATCTATAATATAAGTATAAACTCACCCATCGCTGCTATGTTTGGGCGATACTTTCATGTGTTGGTTATAGGCGTCGTCTGTTGCGAAGCGGATATTGCATGACTCGCAGATTGGACCGGAAGCATTCTAGAAGAAAACCAGTTGGGTCTGATTTGCCTAAGCTTTGAGCACCGTATGGTTCATCCGAAATAAAGTATCCGGGCTCGAAGGACCAAAATTTTTAGATATAATTGTCGATAAACTTTTACCAGCAAATCCAAAAGAGTTTTTAATATGAATAATGTAAATGGATATATGTCCATGTGAAGACCGAAATAGAGATGGATTATTGTGTGAAGTATGACATGAATGTAAAAGGAGTAGCGACAGAGTTGAATGATAGGGGAGAACGGGAGAGAAAACAAGTTGTAACACAACATAGATGAAGAACGACAACATTTAAAGAGGAATAAGTAGAATGTTGTATTTCCCAAAGCAGTAAGAGATGGATGAATTGTGTGAAGTATGACATACAAATAAAAAGAGTAGCGACAGAGTTGAATGATAGGAGAGAATGGGAGAGAAAACATGTTGTAACACGACGAAGACGATGTACGACTACATTTAGAAAGAGATGAGAATAATTTATTTCTCAAATCAATAAGAGATGAATGGATTGTGTGAAATACAGTAGCGTAGCTAGTATATTTGGGGCCCGGGGTCAATTGTCACCTGGTGCCCCCCCCCTTCTAAAGAGTCTAAATAATTTTAGATTTCAGAACGCAATGACTTTAATATATAAATTTAAATTGGCTCAAAATGATAATAACTATGTATAAAATAACATTAGATTATAATAAAATTTAAAAATTTAAACTCACTTTTTGAGTGGCAAAGTCCGTTGTTTCTTCATCAAGCTCTACAGCTACGAAACTTTTTTGTGTTTATTGTAGACAATATAATCATACAAAATCAATGTGCAAAAAGTTCAATAAGTCTTATTCAACTTTTTCTCCAATGATTCCATTATTCATCAAAAAAAAATTATTATCAAGTTTGGTGCCCCCCTTGCCTGTGGTGCCCTGGGGCTACCGCCCCTCTCGCCACCCCCTAGCTACGCCACTGGTGAAATATGACATGCATATAAAAGGAGTAGAAACAGAGTTGAATGATAGAAGTGAATGGAAAAGAGAAACATGTAAAAGTGGGGAAAGGGTGATCTCACCTGGACGTCCTCGAAACGGTGTTTCATGTTCATATGCTGGTCCAGTCCTTTTCTGCCGACGAAGGAATACCCGCATATCGTGCAAGAGAACTCCGATGGATGCTTTATACGGAGATGGGTCATGTAGGTCGAAACTCGGCTGCAATCGACATATGGAATACATATAGTTAAAAAAAAATTAAAAACACGCTTTATAGCATACTAGCAATCGCCAGCGGCTCCGTCCGCGTGGAAAGATTAAGACCGTTATATAGTCTTTTGATAACCATAAAAATAGTTAAATTACGTTAACATTAAAAGCTAGACATATGCTGTCGCGGACTTTTATTTAGAACTTTTAGAGGGGAACAAATTTGTAGTAGATGATTTTTTAATAACTCTCATCTCTTACCGAGCAGTCGTAAAAGGCGACTAAGGTAAGTCGACCCGCCGTCTGATATCCGGCTGAATAGAATAGACCACGCTCTTCCTTACCGAGGTGTTGTAAAATACGACAGAGGTAAGTTGACGTCAGGCAGGCGGCCGGTCGTAAAAACGCAGCCAAATCATGTGACAGCATGTTTATAACGTATTGTGCCGACCCCACTTAGAGTGGGATAAGGGCAGGAAGATGATGATGAATACGAATTAATCGATTTTATAAAAATTGATATATAACACAAAATTATCGATTTTTAAAAAATCTATTTATAACACAAAATAATCAATTTTTTAAAAATCGATTTTTAATATAAAATAATCGATTATTAAAAATCGTTTTCTTTCTTCGCATCCCAACTCACATGAACTGTTCGTCGCAATGGGAGCACTTGTATTTGGTGCCTTTGTGCCAACGCTCGTGGAGGTACGCCGATCTCCTGCATCACAAAAATGCAAATAAAATTAGAACCTTTTTTTGCAACTTGCTTAAAAAAAACTTGCTACTGGCTCAAATTCTGCGAACAATAGGTTCGAGTACCGCCGAGACCCTTAGTATTAATAATGAGTCAAAATCATTAGACATTTTCAAAAAATCCATTAAGCAATAACCGATTTATCTAAAAACAATTAAAATGACTATATAAGATAATTGTTGTGTATTTATATTATATTATTTATTAGTTTATAGATTAAATATTTATTATTTCTATATAATATTATAATGTGTTAATCTCTTGTCTGTGTATTGCTGTGTATTATTAGTATGTACAGTGTAAACTCCTTATAACGTCACTCGATTTAACGACAAACTCCCTAAAGCGTCGATATCGCTTGACTTTGGTTGGTTTAGCTTGTTTCCCATACAATTATACACTCCATATAGCATTACTACTACTACTATCAATAACGACTTTAATTTAATAATATACCCATAAAGTCCGTTTCTAGTTGCCAAAATTAGTAAAAGCTGCGCAGCTGTGCACGTTCTTTTATCGCTTTATTATCTAGCCCATAATAAACTCGACTGTCGGCATAACACATGCCGAACTTTCTAAGAAATCGGTGCTTTTGTTTACAAATTGGGATTGCATCTAAATGCAGCTTAATTATTGGAAAAGCACTTTTTTTGTCACCAAGTTGCTTCAATAGCGCAAGGTATGAATAAAATATAAAAAAATACAACTGAATTACTGGTGCAGCAAAAGATGTCACACAAAAATAATAGACTATACGCAATAGCGATCGAATAAGAATTGTTTTTTATGTAATTACTAACACTAGTCTGAAATAAACTTTTTTTTCTAATACAGATTTTTCTTCTTTTCATTTAGCGGCAACTCTCTATAACGTCAAAATATGCACAGTCCCTTGAGGGTCGTTATATAGAGTTTGCACTGTATTTAATTTTATAAAAGTGCACCACCCACATAATATTTTCAGTTCTCCTTAACCCTAAGGTCGTCTGGAAGAAATCGCTACTAAGCGATAAGACCGCCCTTTGTACGTTACATTTTGTTTTCTATTTTTATTGCTGTTTTTTTTCTCTGTGGTGTATAAAGTATATAAATAAATAAATAAATATTAAAGATGCTAAAAAATGCTACGAATTATTAAAAAAGTTAGTGTTTTCTTGTGCTTTCAAAAATGGGTGACGAGTTTCGTAGGCACTATAAAGCTATGTGGTAGCCCTGCGGTAACACCGTGAGACTCTTTCGAGTAGGTCACGGGTTCAAACCCGAGCTAACACCGATGAGTTTTTCTGTTAAAACTTACGTGTCTAATTGATAATTGCAATTTATCACACACTTTTCGGTGAAAACATCGTGAGGAAACCTGCATATCTCTGTTTAATTCTGGCGATATGTGTAACCTACCAATCATTGGAGCATCGTGGTAGGTCTTAGCTCCAATCCTTCTCTCCAAAAACGGATAGAAGAGGCCTATGCCCAGCTGTGGGATAGTAAAAGGCCGCTACTTACTTTACTAAAAAGCTACTGTACGACGTGGATTGACGGCCTTTAAGGTCGCAAAGTCGCTGGATTCAAGCAGCACAAGATCTTTTGGTGTGGAGAGCCTTTAAAGAGTCCGTCGTTGTGACGTCCACTGCTGGACGTCATCTTCCTGCCCTTACCCCACTCTAAGTGGGGTCGGCAGAACATGTTATAAACATGCTGTCACATGATTTGGCTGCGTTTTTACGACCGGCCGCCTGCCTGACGTCAACTAACCTCTGTCGTATTTTACGACACCTCGGTAAGAAAGAGGGTGGTACTATTCTACTCAGCCGGATACCACACAGCGGGTCAACTTACCTTAGTCGCCTTTTACGACTCCTCAGTAAGAAATGAGGGTGGTACTATTCTACTCAGCCGGATACCACACAGCGGGTCAACTTACCTTAGTCGCCTTTTACGACTCCTCAGTAAGAAATGAGGGTGGTACTATTCTACTCAGCCGGATACCACACAGCGGGTCAACTTACCTTAGTCGCCTTTTACGACTCCTCAGTAAGAAATGAGGGTGGTACTATTCTACTTAGCCGGATACCACACGTCAGGGCGTCAGCAGTGGACGTCCATCGATTGAAAAAGAGCTGCTATACTCACTTATGCTTGGTGACGAAAGGGCACGTCATACAGCTATACCTCCAGCTATGGTTCTGCCGTATATGATGACTCAAATGGTACCTCAATTTGAAATGCAGCCCGCATAGTGCGCACTCGAAATCGCCGAATTTCTAAAAGACAATAAATTCTATAAGAATTGATATGGAATATGGCTAAAATTTGATGAATAATCATAATCAAGACGGGATAAAATTTGAGGATTTATCACAATCAAGACTGGATAAAATATGATGACTATAAATAAATGCACGGATAATGAAAAAATCTTTGTATTACAAAAAAGAGCCGTACGTGGCATATACAATTTAAGTCCGCGGGATTCCCTGCGAGAGAAGTTTAAGGAAATAGGTATTCTTACATTTGCTTCACAGTATATTTTAAGCAATTTAATTTTTGTATATAATAATATAAAGAATTATAAAACAATAGGCGATGTATATAATAGACAAAGTAGGAACCGACATAAGCTTGCGGCCCCTGCTTTGCGCCTTGCAAAAGTACGTAAGTCGTTTGTGGGTTTGGGTATAAGGTTCTATAATAAAATTCCACAATCAATTTTAACTTTGCCATTACAGCAGTTTAAAAACACTATTAAGGAGAGGCTGATACAGAAAGCCTACTATACTGCTGAGGATTATTTAGACGATAAAAATGCGTGGATATAAATATTGTCCGACCCTGTACAAGATAGAAACATTAAATGTATCTAGCATTAAGAATTGTATTTTTTTAAAAGAGCAACCGCCGAGTTTCTTGCCGGCTCTTCTCGGTAGCAACAGCTTTCCGAACCAGCAGTAGAGTTGACGATTCAAAAGCACTTGTTTACAAGTTTATTTGAATAAAGAATATTTTGAATTTGAATTTGAATCACAAGACTGGATAAAATGTGTTGATTAATCACAATCAAGACTGGATAAAATATGATGATTAATCACAATCAAGACTGGATAAAATTTGATGATAGATCACAACCAAGACTGGATAAAATATTATGATTAATCACAATCAAGACTGGATAAAATTTGATGATAGATCACAACCAAGACTCGATAAAATATTATGATTAATCACAATCAAGACTGGATAAAATTTGATGTTTAATCACAATCAAGACTTGATAAAATTTGATGACTAATCACAATCAAGACTGGATAAAATATGATGACCAATCACAGTCAAGACTGGATAAAATATGATGACTAATCACAATCAAGACTGGATAAAATTAGGTGATTAATCACAATCAAGACTGGATAAAATATGATGACTAATCACAATCAAGACTGGATAAAATATGATGACTAATCACAATCAAGACTGGATAAAATATGATGACTAATCACAATCAAGACTGGATAAAATTAGATGATTAATCAAGATACAATCATGTGTTGTGTGAACGAACGAGTGTTGTGGATGGATATGTGACTAGAGCAGTTTTTCCCGACCTTTTTTGTTTCATGCCCCACGTTAATTATTAAAATGGTTGAAGGTTTAAAAAAAAAATTTAAAAGAAAAATGAAAAAAATCTCTAGACCGCCCGTTCCCCAAATGAACTACCATGACTTTACGTTTGACAGCGAAAAATTGTGATTGTATTCAACGTAAATTTAGAGCCTGAAAACAGGGATAAAACGACATTTTTTTTAAATAAAACTTATCTAGATCGATTTTTCTCCCCCAAAACCCCCTACATGCTGAATAGTTGAAGCCGTTTCCGAGATTCGGAAAAAATATATATGTATATATTTACATGAAGATTAACTCATTTAAATATTAAAGATAAACAATAGGTTTTAGGAAGAAAAATAGCTTTTTATGTAAAATTTGGCACCGAAATCTAGCATTGCACTTAAATGGCTCAGAAAGGCTTACACTCGTGTCGAGTTGTTCTCTCTTAACCATCAAATTGCCCTTCTGTGGACCATGGGCCTACGTTTGGAAACACTGGACTAGAGGGATGAAAAAGAGATGGTTGTATTATGTGAAGTACACGTATACAAAAGGAGTAGCGCCAGATTTGATAGAAGAGAATGGATGAGAGAAACATGTTATGCTACACTTAAAGTGGGATAAAGAGAATTTAGATAAATAGAATGTTTCGTAGAGGGAGCTCGACATTAAAATGGATGGAATGAAATATGACACGCATAAAAAAACAAAACGACAGAATTCACGAATGATCGGAGATAATGGAAGATGGAGAAGACATATTATGTCAACCGCAGATAGAGTAGGATAAGAAGAGTTTAGATACAAAGAACGTTGACTAAAACAAGCCCAAAAATAGACTATAAAATATATGTATATAAAAGAGGTAGTGCTAGAGTTGATGAATTATCTAAAGAGAATGGGAGACAAAAACCTTAACAAACCACTCTTAGAGTGAGATAAAGATATCAGAATTGAGATGAATTGTGTAAAGTAAAGTTGAATGATGGAAGAGAAAGACATTATAACGACCACAGAGAGTAATAAGAGCAGGTGAATTAGAAAGATGGAAAGAACACTGACCAGAGGGAGCCCGAAAATGAGAAAAATTGAGTGAAATATGACATACAAAAGGAGTAGCAATAGAAAAGTAATAATAAAATTATTTTGCTTTAATCCGCGATGAAGTAAAATAGAAAATATATATAATGCTAAATGTAGAGTGGACAATCGGTTATCATACCTGATACATGCAGGATTCGTAAAAACACATGCACAAACTTCCACCACCGCCACCACAATACACAAGCACTATATACGTTCACTATCACAAACTCAACAATCGTTTCGCCCCGCAACCGAAGCATCATCAGGAGATACACTCCAGAGAGTCTATCTCCTGATGTATGATGTATCAGGTATGATAACCGATTGTCCACTCTACATTTAGCATTATATATATTTTCTATTTTACTTCATCGCGGATTATAGCAAAATAATTTTATTATTACTTCTGTATTATGGATCTCCGCAAAGTAACGCCTAATTCTATAAATTATTTGAGTAGCAATACAGTTGAATGAAATGAGAGAATTCAAATTCAAATTCAAAATATTATTTATTCAAATAAACTTATAAACAAGTGCTTTTGAATCGTCAACTCTACTGCTAGTTCGGAAAGCTGTTCCTACCGAGAAGAGCCAGCAAGGAACTCGGCGGTTGCTCTTTTTAAAAAAATACAATTCTTAATACTAGTTACGTTTAATCGTTCCTATCTTGTACAGGGCCGAACAATATCTATATCCACGCATTCTTATCGTCCAAATAATCCTCAACAGTATTGGAATAGAAGATGAAAACATGTGCGAACCTGTTATTGTGATAAAGGTAAATACTCACATTCGTATGTCTCAAAAGGTGTGCATTATAAGCATTCTTATCATTAAATCCTTTAAAACAAATCGTACATTTGTAAAAGGAGTTTCGGTAATTGGGAGATTCCTTCCTCTTAACAACATCAGCTAACTGTTCTTCGTAATTCAACGATCTCACTTTAAACAGTTTGATAGCTTTAACTGGCTTTATTTTTTTAACCTTGCCTTTATCAGTAACCTTAACTTTTAGTTCAACTTCATCTGAATCACTATCATTTAACTCAGCTTCACTAACTTCATCAACAAATTCAATTTCATTATTGAATTTTGTATTATCAATATCTGGATTATTTTCATCGACTAAATTTTCAAATTTAATATCCATTTCATCTTTAGATTCATCTTTGATGTTTTCATTTATTATGTTACATTTATTTATTTCAATATAATTATTTTCATTATTACCAGTAAATGTAAAATGTTGATCGCAGTGATCAGGTTCAAAGATCTTTTTGGATATAGACGATGTTAAATTGTTTTTCTCTCTATTTATAGTTTTTATATTTTTTACTGTTATCTGAAAAAGACAAAAGGGTAAAAAACGACTCCCACTGTTGGGCATTGGCCAGGAAATGGTGATACTAACATCCGGTTTACCTTGGACTGGGATACAGTGATTTGAAACAATTCTTAATATACTATATAAGTAATGATAATGTGCTGTGTGGTGTCGGCCTGAGTAGAATAGACCAGGGGAGTAAGGGAATGGCGAAAACATCCCAAGCCAATCCAACTGTCAACCTCACCTGCACGTGATGCTTCCTGCTAAACTACGGACGAGGCTCTGGCGACCGACCAATGGCGGTATAACCATACTACTGTTGGGAAACCAACTAGTTGAGGCTATCAGTGGCCTTGGGAGCAAAATAACCCCTAAAAGACTGGTGCAGAAGGCAATGGGAAACCACTGCACTAATTTCCCAAGAAAATCACCAATACGGTGATCACGATCCTCAGAAATGAGGGACCGACTATAGAGAGAGAATGAAAATGTGCCGTGCGGTGTCGGCCTGAGTAGAATAGACCATCCCCAATTTTTACAGAGGCGTCGTAAAAAGCAAATAAGGTAAGTTAACCCGCCGTGTGGTATCCGGCTGAGTAGAATACACCACCCTTTTTCCTACCGAGGTGTGTAAAATACGACTAAGGTAAGTTGACGTCAGGTCGCAATACGTTGCCAAATCATGTTATAACATGTGCCGACCCCACTTAGAGCGGGATAAGGGCAAGAGAATGATAATGAAGGTATTCAAAATTTAGAAGAAAAAACCGCATCAAAATCTGTTGCGTAGTTTTAAAGACTTAAACATACATAGGGATATATGGACAAACAAAGAATGTGAAATTGTTTTATACTATGTAGTGATATAAATAAATATAAATATATGGGACAGTTACACACACGGTCGTCCGTCCCCAAAGTAAGTAACTTAATACTTGTGTTATGGACAGACAACTGGTGACTATATAAATATATGGGACACTTACACACACGGTCGTCCGTCCCCAAAGTAAGTAACTGAATACTTGTGTTATGGACAGACAACTGGTGACTATATAAATATATGGGACACTTACACACACGGTCGTCCGTCCCCAAAGTAAGTAACTGAATACTTGTGTTAAGGACAGACAACTGGTGACTATATAAATATATGGGACACTTACACACACGGTCGTCCGTCCCCAAAGTAAGTAACTGAATACTTGTGTTATGGACAGACAACTGGTGACTATATAAATATATGGGACACTTACACACACGGTCGTCCGTCCCCAAAGTAAGTAACTTAATACTTGTGTTATGGACAGACAACTGGTGACTATATAAATATATGGGACACTTACACACACGGTCGTCCGTCCCCAAAGTAAGTAACTGAATACTTGTGTTATGGACAGACAACTGGTGACTATATAAATATATGGGACACTTACACACACGGTCGTCCGTCCCCAAAGTAAGTAACTGAATACTTGTGTTATGGACAGACAACTGGTGACTATATAAATATATGGGACACTTACACACACGGTCGTCCGTCCCCAAAGTAAGTAACTGAATACTTGTGTTATGGACAGACAACTGGTGACTATATAAATATATGGGACACTTACACACACGGTCGTCCGTCCCCAAAGTAAGTAACTGAATACTTGTGTTATGGACAGACAACTGGTGACTATATAAATATATGGGACACTTACACACACGGTCGTCCGTCACCAAAGTAAGTAACTGAATACTTGTGTTATGGACAGACAACTGGTGACTATATAAATATATGGGACACTTACACACACGGTCGTCCGTCACCAAAGTAAGTAACTGAATACTTGTGTTATGGACAGACAACTGGTGACTATATAAATATATGGGACACTTACACACACGGTCGTCCGTCACCAAAGTAAGTAACTTAATACTTGTGTTATGGACAGACAACTGGTGACTATATAAATATATGGGACACTTACACACACGGTCGTCCGTCCCCAAAGTAAGTAACTGAATACTTGTGTTATGGACAGACAACTGGTGACTATATAAATATATGGGACACTTACACACACGGTCGTCCGTCCCCAAAGTAAGTAACTTAATACTTGTATTATGGACAGACAACTGGTGACTATATAAATATATGGGACACTTACACACACGGTCGTCCGTCCCCAAAGTAAATAACTTAATACTTGTGTTATGGACAGACAACTGGTGAATATATACTTATATATTTTTAAATACATACAATGGGCCAACAAATTCATTTATAGAAAATGCCCGAGCTGACCCGCGGAGCTGAAGGCAGGGTCACTACCCACTGCGCTAACAGGCCAGTCAAATAAAACTTATATACTTATACAATAATTAGCCGTGTGGTATTCGGCTGAGTAGAATAGTACCACCCTCTTTTCTTACCGAGGTGTCGTAAAAGGCGACTAAGGTAAGTCGACCCGCCGTGTGGTATCCGGCTGAGTAGAATAGACCAACCTCATTTCTTACCGAGGTGTCGTAAAAGGCGACTAAGGCAAGATGAACCACCGTGTGGTATCCGGTTTAGTAGAATAGACCACCCTATTTCTTACCGAGGTGTCGTGAAATACGACAGAGGTAAGTTGACGTCAGGCAGGCGGCCGGTCGTAAAAACGCAGCCAAATCATGTTACAGCATGTTTATAACATGTTGTGCCGACCCCACTTAGAGTGCGATAAGGGCAGGAAGATGATGATACTTATACAATAATTATTAAAACTTATATACTTATTTGACTGGCCCGTTGGAGCAGTGGGTAGTGACCCTGCCATCAGCTCCGCGGGTCGCGGGTTCGATTCCCGCCGAGGGCGAACATTTTCTATAAATTAATTTGTTGGTCTTTGAGCCTGGGTGTATATTTGTATTTAAGTATATATTTAAAAAATATATAAGTATATATTCACCAGTTGTCTGTCCATAACACAAGTATTAAGTTACTTACTTTGGGGACGGACGTCTGTGTGTGTAAGTGTCCCATATATTTATTTATTTATTTATTTATACAATGATAACTTACCAATTTATTCTTCTCAAACAACTCCATCAACAGTGTATGACCTCTTATACTCTTCTCTCTGAACTTAATAAAGTTTATCAACTTTTGAGCACATGTAATGCATATCATATTAAGGTTGACTCCATTGGAGAACTGGAAATTAAAAAAAAAAACTGCTTCAATTTTTTTTAAAAAACCATTCATTCTCCTGTATTTATCCCACACGACCGCACACGACGACCCTAGTTAGACTAACCACCTGCCTAACGACAACTTACCTTAGTCGTCTTTAACAACAGATCGGTAAGAAAGAGGGTGGTATATTCTGATCAAGCGGATACCACACGACAGGTCGACTTACCTTAGTCCCCTTTTACGACAACTCAGAAAGAAATGAGGGTGGTCTATTCTGTTTAGCCGGATACCACACGGCGGGTCGACTTACCGTAGTCGCCTTTTACGACACCTCAGTAAGAAATGAGAGTGGTCTATTCTACTCAAAGGATAGCACTCGGCGGGTCGACTTACTTTAGTCGCCTTTTACGACAACTCGGTAAGAAAGAGGATGGTCTATTCTACTCAAGCGGATACCACACGACAGGTCGACTTACCTTAGTCGCTTTTTACGACAACTCAGTAAGAAATGAGAGTCGTCTATTCTACTCAAAGGATAGCACTCGGCGGGTCGACTTACCTTAGTCGCCTTTTACGACACCTCAGTAAGAAATGAGAATCGTCTATTCTACTCAAAGGATAGCACGTGCATGGTCTTTTCTAATCACCCTGATACCACATGGCTGGTCTACTTACCTTAGTCGCCTTCTACGACACCTCTGTAAGAAATGAGGGTGGTCTATTCTACTCAACCAATGTTTCAAACCTTTTACGACCTTTTACGACACCTCAGTAAGAAATGAGGGTGGTCTATTCTACTCAGCCGGATACCACACGGCGGCGTTTAAATATTAAAGACATCAGTTACAAAATACTTTACTCACCTCGCATCCAGTCAAATTTCTATAACCCTCCTCCAAATTATATTTTCTCAGGTTATACAGTTTACTGTCTGTATCTAGACATATCAAGCATGCCTGGAATTAAATGTCTCCATCATTATAACATGTAATGTTTGCACATTTATCTTGCTGGCTCTTCTCGGTAGTAACAGCTTTCCGAACCAGCAGGAGAGTTGAAGATTCAAAAGCACTTGTTTATAAGTTTATTTGAATAAAGAATATTTTGAATTTGAATAAAATTTAAAATTTTTAACTGTTTTTTTTTACACAGCTGTGGTAGCCCAGCGGTAACACCGTGCGACTTTTTCGGGGAGGTCACGGGTTCAAACCTGGGCAGACACCAATGAGTTTTTCTGTTAAAACTTATGTTTCTAATTGATTGATAATTGCAATTTATCACACGCTTTTCAGTGAAGGAAAACATCGTGAGGAAACCTGCATATCTCCAGAGAATTCTGGAGATATGTGTAACCTACCAATTCACATTGGAGCAGCGTGGTAGGTCTTAGCTCCAAACCTTCTCTTCAAAAACGGAGAGAAGAGGCCTGTTCTCAGCAGTGGGATAAAAAATGGCCATACTTTTTTTTAACTGTTTCTACTTTTTGATCTTAAAGACTAAGACAATACAAATGTCCTCCTGCCCTTATCCCACTCTAAGTGGGGTAGGCACAACATGTTATAAACACGCTGTTACATGATTTGGCTGCGTTTTTACGACCGGCTGCCTGCCTGACGTCAACTTACCTCTGTCATATTTTACGACACCTCGGTAAGAATGAGGGTGGTCTATTCTACTAAACCGGATACCACATGGTGGGTCAACTTACCTTAGTCGCCTTTTATGACACCTCGGTAAGAAAGGAGGGTGGTACTATTCTACTTAGCCGGATACCACACGGCTAATACAAATGTATGCCCTACATATATATAACACAGTGTATTACAACAAACTATGTATTTTGTAATTTGCTATAATATTTTCTATATTTATGCATTATATGGAAATCATTGTGTTACAAAAATTTTTCCCGAATTGAAATTTTGAACATAACAGTTGTTATCGTGAGTTAATTATAACAGATTTTTTAATAACTTGTACCATTTACTTAGTGTAATTAAAGAGAGCTTTAAATTTTTCTATTTTGGCAATATTTTTTATTGCTGCTACTATCCTATTCAAATCATGTGACAGCATGTTTCTAACATGTTGTGCCAACCTCACTTAGAGTGGGATAAGGGCAGGAGGATGATGACTATCCTATTCATCTTATCGTGATGTTATATAGTCTATATCTTTCCTCAATAATTGGACTATCTTGCAGTCAAAGAATTTTTCTAATTGGTCCAGTAGTTCCTGAGATTTACATGTTCAAATAACCAAACAAACTCAGATTTATATATTAGTATAGATAAATAATATAATAAATATAAATAAATAAATAAATATATGCGACACTTACACACGATTGTCCATCCCTAAAGTAACTTAATACTTGTGTTATGAGTGACACAACTGGTGAATATACACTTATATATTTTTTAAATACATACTTAAATATAAATATAAACCAATATATACATAATAATATAATTATTACACATACCTGTATAATTGGTGGCTCAGCACTATGTCTCGGCTTCTTTGTACAACTTTTTGTCACATGAAAATCATCAGAAGTAAAATGTTGAGAGCGAACCATTCCATCTCTCACTTTGTTTGCCATCCTTCCGGTTTTATACCAGGAAACAAATTTTTCAGTAGGAAACCTGTAATGTAACTCTCATAATATAAAAGAATTATTACATACTATACTTATTGTGCTGCTTGCTTGTGTGTTTCTCTATTGTAGAGCGAAATCAAAGTAATGCAGATGGAGATATATATATTATGATCGTCTTACAAGTTTGCGTATTTAATAGCGACTGCCTATTGACTTACAAGTTGCTTCTAATACTGACATTTGAGATATGCTGATGTTGCTGTACACTTATATTATATGTATGTGAGTAAGAGTTTGTAATATTGGGCACATAATGAGAGTTAACTAACATATTTAAGTTAATAATAATTAATACTGTCATCATCCTCCTGTTCTTATCACACTCTAAGTGGTGTCGGCACATGTTATAAATATGTTGTCACATGATTGGGTTACATATTTTACGACGCCTAACATCTACTTACCTAAATTATTTTATGATACCTCGGTTAGAAAAGTGGTCTATTCTACTCAACTGGATACTACACGGACACCATTAAAACCACAGCCTCTTTAAATGCAGTGTCTGTCCTAATACGAGGTGAACTGACTGGGGTCATGGGGCTTCTCATAGATTTAAGTGGCACAAGATAGTGTGGAGTGGAGAGTCAATATCCATTGTTGGACGTACATTAGTTGATATAGAAGAACAACCACCACAACACTAAACTGTACTGCACACACTCACTAACACTATATAATCTTTACGCATAACCAAAACATCATAAAGAGCTACGCTTTGACTCTTTTGACGTACAAAAAATAACATTACAAGAAACTTACTTATTCCTGAAATGTAACTTTATGCGATTTCGAATTTGTGCGAGAAATTATTACAAAGAGACACACTACAATTCATTTTATACGCCAGTTTTATTATATAAACGTAAATTTTAGTACACAAATTTAACAAAATGTCAATTGAAAACTTGAATAATCTTTAGATATTTGGCTTTAATTTATAGAGAAACATAAGATATCTTTATATATTAACATTTCATAATCATATTTGGTACAAAATTTGATAAATTTATGTAAATTTACAGAAATTGGTAAATCAATTTTATTGACTTTAAATTTATTATTTATTAGTTTATTAACGGCCTGGAATCTAGTCCTTTACGGCCATTGACTTTAAACAACATTTACATCCACAGACTAATAATTCTTGTATAGCAGTCTGTGGTCGTAGAAAATATTTTATTTGTTATTTGGCTGGAATCTAGTCTTTTAAGCTCTTATTGGATTCTGTGTTTTAAGCAAAGACAAATAATTCTAACAAAAGTTTTTTTTACTTTATTAAATTTTTCTATAAATATGCTTTCGGAACAAAATTACAATAAAATATATCATTTTCTTCGAAGTTCAAATTTTTTTCGGTATAAATAAAGCGGATGATAAATTATAAATACATATGAAGTCCATAAGTTTAAGATATGTAAAAACTTACTCATTTTTTCTGTGCTTGAAAGTCAACTTGACGTGCTGCTTGTATGCGGCCTTGGACGAAAAGGTGATCCCGCAAGGGTGGCATGTCGGAACTGGGTCCTGAACAGGAAGCAAGGATATAAGAAACTAAGGCGGTTTCTTTGTTGCATTCTAGTTAACAGAAAAATTACGCAATTATAATATTAACTAGCGGCCTGCCCCTGCTTCGCACGGGTATAAAATATCCCATGTCAGTCAGTGTAAAAAAATGATAAAAATCGATCGAGTAGTTTTGATTTATTCATTACTGCCCGGGGCCCGCAAGCGTTCAATTTGGAGAAAAACATTTTCCTTTCCCTATACCAAGAAGATTTCCTGCTATCTTTGGAATATCTAAATTCGTATAGTACATTTTTACTTATTTACTTTTACATTTTACATACAATACTTTTACATGTATTTTACTTTTACAATTAATTACAGAATGTATTGAAACAAACTCTTGAAAGAGCGACATAGCTGCTAAAGTCGAAGTGTTATAGGGCGAAGCGCGGCGTCCTCACGGCATTCTAAATCTGTAATATCTCCGAAAATGTTCATTTAAATTACATGCTGTAAACGGCCATATTGATCTACATTAAATCAACTATTTATTTAAGGTACATAATTGGCTAAGGATTAATGCTGTATTGTATAAAAATTGCTTCAAAAATATAGCATAATTTTTCTTAAAAAGTAAATGACAAAAAATGCTATAGTGGGTTATCCATAAGAGATAGACATATACCATCGCGGACTTTTCTGTAGACCTTTTCAAGATGTACAAATACTTAGTACATTATTTTGATAAATCTCGTAGGGTTTAGCCTGCGTTTGCAATGTAAGCAAAAATTACAGTATTTCTCTACTCCGTATTGAATGTTATTATACGTACAAACCTTCCTCTGGAATCACTCTATCTATTAAAAAAACCGCATCAAAATCTGTTGCGTAGTTTTAAAGTTTTATGCGTACATAGGGATATAGGGACTTTGTTTTATAATATGTAGTGATATGAATGGATACCGTACCTTACTTTCGAGACGGTGCATTTGGAGCATGTGCTGGTGGAGGCCCTTTTCGCCAATGAACGATGACCCGCAGATTGTGCACACGATGTCCGAGGGGTGTTTCATTCGTAAGTGGCTGAAGTAGCTGGAGACCTTACTGTAATAAATTTTAATATATCACCCGAAGTGTATGAAGCTCTATTAGCTATGGGGAACGTCGTCCTAAGGGTACCGGAGTGTGTGTGCGCTAATGTGTGTCGACTACTCACGTGAATTTTATTTTGCAGTGCGGACATTTGTACGTGATCCCTTTATGCCATTTCTCATGAAGCAGTGCCAGACGTCTAAAACAAAAGTGCCTTGTAATGCAACAGTTATAATAGTGTTATTGTCTAGCTTTGCCTGCTTGAAAACCACATAGTTATTTCCAAGTAAATCTCGACACAGCAGGAATTTAATCGTAACGTAACTAACCTAAACCTTCCATAAGAATGGCATCTATCATTTAGTAAAAACCGTACAAAAATTAGTTTAGTAGATTTTGATAAAAACTAAACTCATATACAGACAAATAGCTTTAAACTTTGTTTTATAATATGTCATAATTAACTTGCTCTTATTTCACTTTACGACCGGCAGCCTACCTGACGTCAACTTACCTTAGTCGTATTTTACGACACCTCGATAAGAAAGAGCCACCCTCTTTCTTTCTATTCTACTCGACCGGATACCATACGGCGGGTCGACTTACCTTAGTCGAATTTTACGACACCTTAGAAAAAATGAGGGTGGTCTATTCTACTCAGCGTGATTCCACAAGGCTGATTGTGACAGATGCGCTGTTTGTGAAATTGGATTAATATGCATAGTTTGGCTAAATTGTTTTCATCCAGCAATGCATACCTAATCTTAAAAAAACAAGAAAAAGAGTGAAAAAGAAAAAGAGGATACCTAATAATCGATTTTTAAAAAATCAATTAAATTTTTTATTGAAAAAATAATCGATTATTAAAAGTCGATTATTTTAAAAATCGATTATTTTTTCACATCGCTAGATATTGGTATTATATGACTTACTTGTGCTTTGTGACGAATGTACAAGACTTGCAGTTGTATTTGTTGCTATGTACTTCGCGAACGTGTGCGTTGAGGAAATTGCGACGCCTGTAGCGCAATTTGCATATTGAACATTCGAAATTACCGAAATCCTGTAAATAATTAAAAAAACTGATGATAGAATTATTTTACAAACCATGTACACGCATGTATAAGGTATGAGAGGAATATGATAATTTCGAAAACGTCTACAACGATTTTCCTGAAATGCATCATGCAGGAAGTTTTCTCCCTGTTTTTGGGCATTAAAAAATTGCCTAAAATTGACTTTTAATTTATTGAATATATAAAACACTATTTTTGCCGTTAACTGTCACGTCAGCGTAGCTTATTCGAGGAACGGGTGGTCGCGAGATATGAATATACCTAGGCTCGAGCCATCTATCCTATAATTGTTTCCTTTTTTTTATTGAAAATGTATTTTTTTATTTTACGAAAAATTACCGGAAACTAATAGTTAAGGTGAAGACAGTCAGAGTCCAAATTTTACAAGACCAATATTTTTTTCCTTTTACACAGACAATAAACAGAAATTGCAAACTTCTTACCAAAACACGATCGACATCCAAATACTAAATAATTAAAAAAAAAACTCACCCTTGTGTGTTTCAAAATATGTCTCTCATAAGCTTTCTTAGTATTGCATCCTTTGTAGCAAGTAACACATTTATAATGGGACGACTTGTATCGCGGCGACTCTTTTCTATCCTCAAATTCCACCAACTGTTCGTCATAACTTAATTCTGTTATCTTAAATAACTTGAGACCATCTAAATAGGCAGGTTTTCTTTTACTTATTTTAGATTTCACAACTTGACTTTTTGGAACAATTTTCATGATTTTCTTAGCAAGTATTTTAGGGTTTTGTTTGCTTACTTCATTATTTTCCACTTTAGTATTAACCAGTTTACTTTTAATCATTTTAGATTTAATTAGCCCCTTTTTTGGACCAATTTTCATGTTTTTCTTAGCAAGTATTCCATTCTGTTTGTTTACTTCATTATTGTTTGCTTTAGTATAAACCGAATCTACATTACAACTAATATCACTTATAGTATTATAGCTATCATCGTCGTTTAAAAATTCAGCCTCCCAGTTATCACTTCCGTCATCTAATAATTCATCTGCTAACACTTCAGGACTAAACTTAGATATATTAAACTTAATACCATCTGTTAAAGGTTTTTTCTTCTTAGACTTAACAAAATCAACTTGCTTAGGCATCATTTTCCTTGATTTATTAATTGGAAACTCATCTTCGTCAGCTTGATTTCTTCCACTGCTTTGACGAGATTGCAAATTACTATTGTCACATCTAGTTCTATTGACTACTTCACATATCTCAACATCACTATCGTTATAACAATTTCTGTCGTTATCTAAAAATGCATCATTGTCATTGTCTAAAACACTATTGCAATTTCTAGTTCTGATATTGGTATCATCTTCGCATATGTACAGAACATCCCTATCTCTTTCATTATCTAACATTTCGTTATTCAAAAATTCATCATCCGTTTCCATATCGTTATTTATAAACTCTAGATCATATTCAACGTTCATTTCAAAGATACTATCTGCATCACTGTTTGAATCTACTTTGATTGGTTTCTCGTTACTTCCTATATTGTCTTCATTTTCAATAGTCATAGCTTCAACTAAACTGTTTTTATTAATAGTATCTACAGACTGTAGTATTTCTTTTCCCTGGTCAATATACTCTTTTTCATCTTTGAAATAAAGATCACAGTGGTTTGGTTCAAATATCTTTTTCACAATATTCAATGGTTTATTATGTATTTGATTCTTGTTATTTATATTTTCTAATGATACCTGAAAAATGATATTGAATTATAGTGCTAATCTACAAGTACGCTGTGTGGTATCTGGCTGAATATAATAGTACCAACCTCATTCTTACTGAGGTATTGTAAAAGGCGACTAAGGTAAGTCGACTCACAGTGTGGTCTCCAGCTGAATAGAATAGATCACCCTGTTCTTTCAGAGGTATCGTAAAAGGCGACTAACGTAAGTTGACCCACCGTGTGGTATCCGGTTAAGTAGAATAGACCACCCTCTTTTTTACCGAGGAGTCATAAAATACGACTAAGGTAAGTTGATGTCAGGCAGCCGGCCGGTCGTAAAATACGTAGTCAAATCATTTTACAGCATGTTTATAACATACAACAACAGGATATATATTATTAGAAAACATAGGTTAATTACACTGTCATTTGTCTTATAATAGCTCAGTTTGAAACAGGCATACTACAAAAGTGGAACTCTGAAGTCCAGATAACTTCTTTTTTAAATCACCTAAAAACAATATAGTATACCCAGTTACTAATAGTTACCTTAGCTGAATAAACATTGTTAGTAAGTGAAGTCCTAAATCCACTCTCATTTAAATCTCTCTCTGACATGTGACTAGATTTCAGACTTTCCATTATTAACTAAGATATTGGCACTATGATCCTGTAAAAAAAAAAATTATAATTTGGAAGAATAAATGAAAGAATGAATGAAAGATAAATATATGAATAAATATAAAAAATATTTATAGATAAATATATAATTCAATTAAAATTATAATTAAATTTTTCAAAGATTGTTTTTACTATTTTAAGACATAATTTAGACTTTCGGTTATGATAACTTTTCGAGGCATTGAGATTTACAAGAATTATCATTACCAAAATAATTATTAATTTTATGTTGTATGATGTATCCAATTATATTATACAATATTTTTTATTATTTTTAATAATTGTTGACACTTGACATCATTTTTTGCCACAGGCTATATCTGGTCGACAAAAATGTCACAAATATTACCAGCGACTAATAGTTTTTAAACTAGTCTGTTTACCTAATATTTTGAATTTGTATGCTACATTAATAGCTGTATTATAGTTTCTGACCCTAAAAGACGCTTTAAGGTCTTATAAAATTTTAATTTTAGACTGGAGGTCTAAACTTTCCGATTACATTGGAAAATTTTTAATACTGACATTATTATAAAACTAGCAGCCTGCCCCTGCTTCGCACGGGTATAAAATATATATCCCATGTCAGTCAGTGTAAAAAAAATGATCAAAATCTATCCAGTAGTTTTGATTAATTCATTACTGCCCGTGGCCCGCACGCGTTAAATTTGGAGAAAAACAATTTCCTTTCCCTATACCAAGAAGATTTCCTGCTATCTTTGGAATATCTAAATTCATATAGTACATTTTTACTTATTTACTTTTACATTTTCCCTATGTATTTTATGTTTACAATTAACTACAGAATGTCTTTAAACAAACTCTTGAAAGAGGGACATCGCTGCTAAAGTCGAAGTGTTATAGGGCAAAGCGCGACGTCCTCACGGCATTTTAAATCTGTAATATCTCCGAAAATGTTCACTTAAATTACATGCCGTAAACGGTCATATTGATCTATATTAAATCAACAATTAATTTAAGGTACTTAATTGGATAAGGATTAATGCTGTATTGTATAAAAATTGCTTTGAACATAAGGCATTATTTTTCGTTAAATGTAAATGACAAAAAATGCAATTGTGGGTTATCCATAAGAGATAGACATATACCATCGCGGACTTTTCTGTAGAACTTTTCAAGGTGTACAAATAGTACATCATTTTGATAAATCTCGTAGGGTTTAGCCTGCGTTTGCAATGTAAGCGGAAAAAATGTAATTATTTACAGAAACCTCAAAAATTACAGTATTTCTCTACTCCGTATTGAATGTTATTATACGTACAAACCTTCCTCTGGAATCACTCTATCTATTAAAAAAACCGCATCAAAATCTGTTGCGTAGTTTTAAAGTTTTATGCGTACATAGGATATATGCGACTTTGTTTTATAATATGTAGTGATAGTCTGTGGTTCACATTGTTCTTTAAAGTTGGAAAATGGTCTGAGGCTGGTTTTATTGCCAAAACATACCATTTATTCCATTCTAAGTTCTATTCTAAATTTGAATTTTGTACGTATTAACAAAACTTTGAAAATTTTAAATGCTCCAACAGATATATTCTAACTTTAAAGATCTTATACTTGTTTTTCGAAATATTTTATTAGTTTAGTACTAATTGCGCACAACGGATGCACTTGACGTGCAATTTTTAAGTAAAAAATAAGATTTTATCTAAATATATTACCTAAAAGGCAATTTTTTTCTATAATGACGATAGCAAAATGAAATTATCATATCTTTTTGGATTATGGATCTCCTATACACCTAATTCTATAAATTATCGAACTCATAGACTAAAATCTTTAAATATTACGTTCCAGCCTTTCCGCTGCTCAAATTCTTAAGCTTAGCTTACAATTTTGGAAATGGAAGAAAGCTACTTAAGTGAGACCGGAACGTTTCCTTTGCAACATTTAAAAAATGATTCTCATATAAGGAAAAGTGGTTTGAACAAGTTGCATGTAAAGTCCCGTCCTTTGCAGGTAACCAAAAATGTATTTTCGTTTAAGTACATTTTATTATAATTAATTTTATAAAATTAGTAATGATAATATTTTGCCATAATCCACAATCGAAGGAAATAAATGTAAATGCAGAGTGCTATATGTATATATTTTGTTATGGTTCAAAATTATGTACTGAAATATGTGAAAAAGAGTGTGTGTGCATGTGGTGTCTATGCAACCTACAATACAATATTAAATGAATCCACTGATAACTCAAAAATATAAGATAACTTTGGCATAACTCAATCTTCTTAAATATTGAAAAAAAATGTAATTTCAATCAAAATAAATATAATTGGATTGATTTCTGGCTAACATGTAATGATAGAATGACCTGGTGTGTCACACTTGTTCAAAAAAACAGGATAAGATAATATTATAGTTCTGTTTCCTTCGCACTTGTATGTAGTTTTTTGGTGAACGTCAATACACTACATACTATATGGTTGAATGGGGTACGGTCATTCACCCTCCTATATCATGTATCTATTATTCAAAACAATAATTTCTGTGGCTACATGACTTTGCTGAATTAACTGAATTTTTTTATGTAGGCTGCTAAGGCTTGTACAAATGGAAATTAATTTTGTATGGTCAGTACCATTTTGTATATTGACTGCAAAAACTCAACAAAATTGGTAAAGACAAAATTATAATATATAGATAAGTGTAACATCATAAGTTTTATCGATCATCAACTCATCTTCCTGCACTTATCCCACTCTAGGTGGAGTTGGCCCAATATGTTAATCAACATTTTAAATGATTTGGCTTCGTTTTTTACGACCGGCCGTCTGTCTGACATCAAGTTACCTTAGTTGTATTTTAAGATACCTCTGTAACAAAGAGGGTGGTCTATTCTTCTTAACCGGATACCACACTCAACTTACCTTCGTCGCCTTTTACGATATCTCGGTAACAAAAAGAGTGGTCTTTTCTACTTAACTGGATACCACAGTCACCTTACCTTAGTCGCTTTTTACGACACCTCAGTAAGAAATAAGGGTGGTCTATTGAACCCAGCCAGATACCACACAGCGGGTCGATTCACCTTAGTCGCCTTTTACGAGACTCCGGTAAGAAATGAGGGTGGTACTATTATTTTTAGCCGATACCACATAACGTATCGATGTTATTCTTAATATTTAAATGAGTTAATCTTGTATATATATATATATTTTCCGAATCTCGGAAACGGCTCCAACGATTTTCAAGAAACTCAGCATGTAGGAGGTTTTGGGGGAGAAAAATTGATCTAGCTAAGTTTTATGTAAAAAAAATATTTTTTTATCCCTATTTTTGGGCATTAAAAAACACTAACATTTATATTGAATTGAATTTTCGCCATTAACTGTCAAGTCGACATAGCTTATTCGGGTAGCGGGCAGCCTCGAGAAATGTGAGTACCAAGGATCGATCCCAACTAAATAATTGTTTCTCTTTTTTTAAAGTGTTTTTTTGTAAAAAATTACCGATGCGATTTGACTAACTTACTCACTACTTTATTCTAGGTGTGCATTGCTTGTCTAGACACCGGCACTAAACTGTACCTACTGAGTGAATATAATTTAGAACAGGCATATACAAATTTAACTGGATTTGAAGTAAGTTGTTGTAAGTTGAGGTTGTGGTAGTGTATGTGAGCAGTGCTAGTGTAGTGTTGGTGATGTTGATGGTATTCTTACGTTTGCTTCACAGTTATATTTTAAGCAATTTAATGTTCGTACATGAAAAAGCTGTGATGGCCTAGCGGTGCGACCATGTGAATCTCTAGAGACGATCATGGGTTCAAACCCGGGCAGAAACCAATGAGTTTTTCTATTAAAACTTGTGTCTAATTGATAATTGCAATTTATCACACGCTTTTCGGTGAAGGAAAACATCGTGAGGAAACCTGCATTTCTCCAGAGAATTTTGGAGATATGTGTAACCTACCAATCCGCATTGGAGCAGCGTGGTAGGTCTTAGCTCCAATCCTTCTCTCCAATAACGGAGAGAAGAGGCCTATGCCCAGCAGTGGGATAGTAACAGGCCGCTACTTACTTTTTTTTTTACTTACATGAAAATTATGAAACAATAGGTGATGTATATAATAGACAAAGTAGGAGTCGCAAGCAATACGTAAATCGTTTGTGGATTTGGGTATAAGATTCTATAATAACATTCCACAATCAATTTTAACTTTGCCATTACAGCAGTTTAAAAACACTATTAAGGAGAGGCTGATACAGAAAGCCTACTATACTGTTGAGGATTATTTACACGATAAAAATGCGTGGATATAAATATTGTTCGACCCTGTACAAGATAGAAACATTAAATGTAACTAGCATTAAGAATTGTATTTTTTAAAAAGAGCAACCGCCGAGTTTCTTGCTGGCTCTTCTCGGTAGGAACAGCTTTCCGAACCTGTAGTAGAGTTGACGATTCAAAAGCACGCGTTTACAAGTTGACACAATCAAATAAATAAACTGTTCAGCTTTATATATTTAGGTGTAGATAAATTTCTATTACCAATTTCTATTACCAATTCTCAAACATACTATTCTATTGATTTTAACGCCGTGTGATATCCGGCTGAATAGAATATTGGTACTATTGTACCACCTTCATTTCTTACCGAGGTGTCGTAAAAGGCAACTAAGGTAAGTTGACCCACCGTGTGGTATCCGTTTGAGTAGAATAGACCACCCTTTTTCTTACCGAGGTGTCGTAAAAGGCGACTAAGGTAAGTCGACCCGCCGTGTGGTATCCAGCTGAATACAATAGTACCACCCTCATTTCTTATCGAGGTGTCATAAAAGGCGACTAAGGTAAGTCGACCCGCCGTGTTATCCGGTTTAGTAGAATAGACCACCCTCTTTCTTACCGACGTGTCGTAAAATGCGACTGAGGTAAGTTGATGTCAGGCAGACGGCTGGTCGTAAAAACGCAGCCAAATCATGTGAGAGCATGTTTGTAACATGTTGTGCCGACCCCACTTAGAGTGGGATAAGGGCAGGAAGATAATGATGACTATTCTATTGATTTTAGTTCAATAGTGAGATGCAATTGGACTCGCTCTGTGCGGAATGTGTACAACATTTGATAAACTTTAATAAATTTAGAGACAAAAGTAGAAGAGCTCACATATTGCTATTGGATTTAATTGACAAACACAAATTTGTAAGTCGTATTAACTTATTGTTTTTTCTATATCTCTAATCTAGGGACGTTAATAATAATAATATTCTTTATTTAGCCGAAAAATGGCAATAAATACAAAATTTAAAAATCACTACATAGTATAAAACAAAGTCACATTCTTTGTTTCTCCATATATCCTTATGTATGCTTAAGTCTTTAAAACTACGCAACAGATTTTGATGCGGGTTTTTTTATAGATAGAGTGATTCGAGAGGAAGGTTTGTATGTATAATAACATTCAATACCGAGTGGAGAAATACTGTAATTTTAGAAGTTTCTAATGTGATGTCGTAAATAATTACATTTTTTCCGTTTGCATTGCAAACGCAGGCTAAACCCTACGAGATTTATCAAAATGATGTACTAAGTGTTTGTACACCTTGAAAAGGTCTACAGAAAAGTCCGCGATGGTATATGTCTATCTCTTATGGCTAACCTACAATAGCATTTTTTGTCATTTACTTTTTACGAAAAATAATACCCTATGTTCAAAGCAATTTTTATACAATCCAGCATTAATCCTTATCCAATTAAGTACCTTAAATAAATTTTTGATTTAATATAGATCAATATGGCCGTTTACAGCATGTAATTTAAGTGAACATTTTCGGAGATATTACAGATTTAAAATGCCGTGAGGAGGCCGCGCTTCGCCCTATAGCACTTCGAATTTAGCAGCTATATGTCGCTCTTTCAAGAGTTTGTTTAATGACAAGAAAGCTGTGAATGTTGTATATTTATGATTGCAGTATATATATTTGTATATGATTGGTAGGTTACACATACCCCCAGAATTCTCCAGAAATGTGAAGGTTTTTTTTCAAAATGTTTTCCTTTACCGATTATGGTGTGAAATAAATATTACTTAAGCACATTTAATAGAAATACTCATTGGTTCTTGCCTGAGATTTGAACCCGTGACTGGAGAAAGCACACAGTATCATCGTTCAGCTCTCGCAGTTGTTTTAAGTACTATATTTTAAAGGAAGGCAAATAAGGAGAGTGGAGAGCGGAGAGGTGGGGTATGGAGAGGACCGGAGTGGAAAGGAGAGTGGTAGCGCCATTTGACGTGTTGTTTAAAAAGAATAAATAGGTTGATTTTTGAGAAAATTGTTTTTTAATTTAAACTATAGGGAGTAGTATTCATAGTTAATGTATAGAACCGGCTATACTCACGTCTTATTTTATCAGGTTAGCGCGACTATTTTTGAACCCATCCCATAAGTTCCCGCCGCTATAACGTCGTGTAAAGAGCTCATGAATAAGTGCCCCGGATGGGTTCGAAACTAGTCGGGCTAACCCGATAGAATAACACGTGTGTATAGCCGGTTCTATACATTAACTGGGAAAATTATTTTTTGTTATTATTAAATAAGTATAAAAGGAAAAATATCGTTATAATATATTAAAAATTGGTTTTCAGATAACAGTTCAAAATATTAAAAGTATCAACAGAGTTAATAATAAACTAAAATCTAGTATGGTTAAGAAAATATACAAACCCAACCATTACGATCTGTATTTAATAGAACCTAATGAAGATGAGAATAAAGTTGATAAAGAAATGAAACATAAGGAACCAAATAAAGTTATAGCAATTGAACCTAACGAAGAAACTGTAAGCAAAGATAAACTGCACCAAGAGAAAAATTACGAAAGTGATAATAGCACAGAATTTGTTATTGATACAGACACTGAAGATAATTTGAGTGATAATATTAAGAATGATAGATTTCTGAATGATAAAGATTGTTCTGACGAACATAGAAGTGAAGATTACAAAGAATTTCTAAACGATGATAGAACAAATAAAGATAATAATAAAAATATACATAAAGTTAATGAAACAAACGATAGTAAAACAAATAACGATAATAATAAAAGTATTGATAAATTTAACGAAACAAATAAAAATACTTCAAACACAATTTCAGACAATGTTCATGAAACTTACAAAGTATTTCTAAACGATAGTAGAACAAATAACGATAATAATAAAAGTATTGATAAATTTAACGAAACAAATAAAAATACTTCAAATACAATTGAAAATAATGTTCATGAAACTTACAAGGTATTTCTTAACGATAATAAAACAAATAATGATAATAATAAAATTAATAAAGTTAAAACAAACAGAAATACTTCAAATATAATCGAAAAAAATCTTGAAAATAAAATATTGACCGCTCGAAATGAAATTGAAAAATGTATTTCAAATAAAAAAATATCATATAATAAAGTTAAAAATAATATCAATAAAGTCAAAATTGAAAATAAAGTTCAAAAGAAAGTAATTCGCAACAAATTAAAAAATAACCTTAATACAGTTAAAGAAATGTCCAAACATGTTCTTGACAAAGGTGTAAGCAAAAATGATGTCAAAAGTAAAAAACTTGTCAGCGATGACCTAAAAACGTTTACAGTAACTACATTAAGTTACGAAGAACAAGTGGCTGATGTTAGAAAGAGACAGGAAACGTCGAATTATAGGAATTCAGAATATAAATGTACTATTTGCTGTAAAGGATTTTCTAATAAACATACATACAATGGCCATATGGAGAAACATACAAATGTAAGTATTTATAGTTAACATATAGTGGGTGATCGAGCCTTGCTTGGTAATTTTTAAAATGTTAAAAAAAAATTGAAAAAATAATAAGGCAGGTGGGGCTCGATCCTAGGTATTTTCACCTCTCTAGATGTCTTTCTCTCTCTGAATCCCCAAATAAACTACCTTTGACTTTGATGACTTTACGTTTGACAGCGTATTGTATTTATTCAACGTAATTTAAAAAAAATTTTAGAGCCCGAAATCCGGGATAAAACGACATTTTTTTTTAAATAAATTTCTCCCCCCAAACCTACATGCTAAATTTCAGGAAAATTGTTGGAACAGTTTCCGAGATTCCGAAAAAATATATATACATACAAGATTAACTTATTTAAATATTAAAGATTTCTATTAATTAAATGATAATGACAACACAATCTCAATGTTCGGTATCAAACATGGTTATTTTTAATTAATTTTTTTTTAGAAATTTGGTGAACTAGAATGTGCGATATGCGGCTTGCACTTCAAATATCGCATGCGGCTACGTCACCACATAAACAACAATCACACCATGAGATATGCCTGTACGGTGTGTTCGTATGTCGCTAAACAAAAGTGAGTATTCATAGGAGAGGGGGTCATAACCCCTACCCTTTAACAACAATCACACGGCCTATATGATGTGTTCTTATGTTGCTAAACTGAAGTGAGTCGCTACTCAACAGTATTTGAGTGGAGGGGGTCGCGACCCCTTCACTTGAACATTGATCACAATACCTATATGGTGTGTTCTTATGTCGCTAAACTGAAGTTAGTCGCTAAACAAAAGTATCTGAGTGGAGGGGGTCGTAACCCCTTCACTTGAACAACGATCATACCACCTATATGGTGTGTTCTTATGTCGCTAAACTGTAGTTAGTCGCTAAACAAAAGTATTTGAGTGGAGGGGGTCGTAACCCCATCACTTGAACAACAATCACATTGCCTGTATGGTATGTGCGTATGCGTTAAACAAAAGTGTTCGAAGGAATGGGGTACTGTTAATCCCTCCCCCATACCCCGTAATTAACAACAATTACACCATCAAAAACAATAAGACAAAAGTATTTTAGTACTTTGATAGGTGGTGCTAACTAGAGATTGAAAAAAATCGATTTTTATAATAACCGTTTTTAAATTGATTATTTAAATCATCCTCTTTTTCTGTTTTCTTATTTTTAAGATAAAATATCCATTTTTGAATGAAACCAACAAACTACCTATTTTTATCAAATTTCACAAACAGGGCATCTGATATTATTTTCTGGTACCACTTTAATTAGCCTTTATTCTAATTAATTATTTATATTAAAAAGGCAACCTTTCAAGTAGTGAGAGAAAAATCGATAATGGTCGATTTTTTTTAAATGGATTAATTTTAGAGGGGAAAAAAAGATTATTTATTTTTAAAGATGTTTTTCTACTCCAAGTCGCATCCCTAGTGCTAACACAAGAAAATTACGCTTTCCACGTAGGGAAGTGACTTGGGGTACAAAAAATCGATCAATAAATAATCTATTTTTATCCTTGCTTGCTATCCTTTTTGCTACGAAATAATCGATTTTTTTCTGACTATTTCAAAAGTTGTCTTTTTTAATATTGATAATTAATTACAATTAAGGCTAATTAAAGTGGACCAAGAAATAATATCAGATGCGCTGTTTGTGAAAATGGATTAAAATGTGTAGTTTGGCTACATTGGTTTCATCCAACAAAGCATATCTAATGTTAAAAAACAAGAAGAAGAGTAAAAATGAAAAACGAAAACTTAAAAAAATCGATTAAAAAAACCATTTTTGATAAAAAATAATCGGTAATTAAAAATCGATTATTTTTTCATATCGCTATTTCCACATCAAAAACAGGAAAAAGTACATAGTATGTACATACTCTACGTACTTAACGGCCTGTTACTATCCCACTGCTGGGCATAGGCCTCTCTCTGTTTTGTAATTAAACATTGCAAGTACTCGTCTTTGCCGGTAGATTCTCCGCGTACCTGCACGAGCAGTGGCATAAGGGGACCAAGTATTTATGTCCTCATTGCGAAGAACAGTTCATGTAAGTTCAATTTATACTAATATATAAAGTTGAAGAGTTTGTTTGTTTGTTTGGTTAACATCGTTATCGATCGAGTTTTGATTCATGCATTACTGCCCGTGGCCTGTTATACTTGCTGCTTATTCGGGGAATGGGTTGTCTCTAGCTATTAAAATATGGGATAGAGCTAGGGTTGCCACCCGTACTATCTTATCTTAATATTTAAATGAGTTAATCTTGAATATATATATATATATATATATATATATATATATATATATATTTAAATCGCAGAAGTCTTCTTGCGTCATTTTAAACTCGAACCCTGTTGCGTCTACTATTTCTGAAGGGATTTTTAACTAAATTAAAGCGTATACTATACCTTTAAATCTGTATTATTTCAGTATACAACTTTAAATTCCATTAATAAGTTTTATACCGATATTCAATTTAAAAAATTTCTCAATCACTTAGCGGTTCCGTTCATCGTCAAAATAATGTGGCACATTGTATATTTTTGTATATACTTCGTACACTGTTTAGGCTTTCACGCTTCCTACTTAATTTATATCTAACTTGATTCTGTATATTATTCAATATATGTTATTGATATTACATTGACATTATTACATCCATTCTTTGTTTCAACTAAAATGCTTCCGAATATTGCTGCTGTATGAACCTATGCGTAACATTGACTTAACGGCTTCCATTGACTTCATCAGATTTCTAATACTTAAATATGGCACGTGAGTCATATTATTAAATAATTTTTTTTATAGTCGTTAACTTATTACTAAGTGACCTTTTATGAACAGGTAAGTAACTTATTATCCTCGTCATTTAGTTAACTAATAAAGAAAGCTTTTATAGGCAGGTAAGTGATGTTACTAACCCAGAAAAAACTTGAACTGCAGGGAAGTAGTTGAGATTATTAGGTGAATGTGCGTATTGTATGCGTGTGTGCGTGCGTGCATGCGTAGGCGCGTGGAGTCCATGTGCCATGTCCATAGGTGTTTCAGCTATAAATACCCTGCCTTTGTAACAACGTTTTAGAAACTACCAGTGTGTCTCCGTGGGTTGCGTATCTCGTGCTGAAAATATCTGCATGGCCTTAAGGTGGTATTAGCGTACGCGCTCACGGAGTCATAATCGGATTCGGAAGTGGAAACTCTATATGAGGATATAACTTAAGCCTTACGCCATACCTCTAGAGCCCACTTCAACGTTGTTATGGGGGACTTTAAGTCTAAAGTGGGAGTAAAATTGTGTTGTGTGTTGAATTAGTTGTAGGACCTTTTGGTTTGGGTCGAAAGAACGAGAGCGGAAAAATGCTTGTCGACTTTCTCGAGAAGGAGGAGTTGTTTTTGATGAATTCTTTTTTCAAGAAACAGCCCTAAAGTAGGTGGACTTGGCGAAGTCTCGGTGGGCGGACGAAAAATGAGATTGATTTTATTATTACGGACAAGAAGCGTATATTTAGGGATGTCTCGGTGCTTACCACCGACTATTAGCAACCATAGGTTGGTACAAGGCACTCTGAATATTTATCTAAAGCTGGAACGGGTCCGTTTGATGAAATCAACAGTCCGTCTGAATGTTCTCCAAACCGTAATTGGATCTGTAACATTCTAGAAACAACTTAAAACCAATTCACTACTCTGGAAACCACGGATAACGTAGGGCAAAAACTCGACCGAGTAGCAGAATTCCTTCGAAATGAGGGCACAAAAATTTGCGAAAGCCAACGTAAGGGCATGAAGTCAAAGCTTTCGGGAGATACTCTCCTATTAATGGCAGAGCGACGAACCCTATGCTAACTTCGTGAGAAGTAGAGGCTTTAAACAAAATAATTACCAAGATGGTTAACGACGCGACCTCCGATTAGCTAATACGCTCAAAAATCTATTGAGCAGAATCGGGGTCCAAAAGTGTTTATTAACCCTCTTGGAAAAAGTCACCTGACGAAGTTAACCACATTAAAGGGAAAGTCGTTACTCGTCCAAACCGGAAATCCTCTCGGAAGTGGAAAGCCACTACGCCGAATTTTACGCATCGCATGCTAAAAAGGAGATATAACACTCTTAAATAACTATAGGCCAATATCTCTTCTGAGCCATGTCTATGAGCTGTTTTCAAGGGTTATCACAAACCGCCTCGCATGATGATTCGACGAGTTCCATCCCCCGAACAAGCCGGGTTTCTATGCGGGTACAGCACGATAGATCATATCCACACCGTGCGGCAAATTGTACAAAAAACTAAAGAGTACAATCAACCACTATGCCTAGCGTTTGTGGATTATGAAAAAGCTTTTCACTCGGTCGAAACCTGGGCTGTTCTGGAGTCTTTACAGAGATGCCAAGTCGATTAGTGATATATTGAGATGCTGAGATGTCTGTATGAAAACGCAAGAAAGGCAGTCCGAGTCCAAAACCAGCAGACAAGGCATATCCATCTTCAGCGAGGCGTAAGACAAGGGAACGTCATTTCCTCGAAATTGTTTTCAAACGCACTAGAGGATATGTTTAAGACGCTGAATTGGACTGGACATGGCATAGACATCAATGGCGCTGATCTCAGATTCGCGTAAGATGATATGGTCTTAACGACTGAATCCATAGAGGATTTGCAATGGATGCTGCATGGACCGACTGTTTCTTCTCAAAAGATCGCTCTCCGGATGAACTTGAGTAAAACCAAAATCATGTGCAACGAGCACGTTGCTCCGGGACCGATTTCCTTAGATGGGGTCACTCTCGAAATTGTTGATAAGTACATTTACCTAGGACAGACGCACGAACTAGAAAACAACAATTTCGAGTGTGAGATTATGAGAAGGATACAGCTAGGCTGGGCAGCATTCCGCAATCTACGTTGAGTCTTCTCGTCACCCATCCCGCAGAGTCTAAAGTCTAAAGTATTTAACCAGTGTGTCCTACCTGTCTTGACTTACAGCGCCGACATGTGGACACTAACAGCTAAGGCGGTCCACAAGCTTAAAGACGCTCAGCAGACTATGGCAAGAGCTATGCTCGGGGTTTCTCTGAGGGATCGTATTCGCAACTAAGTAATCCGTCGGAGAACTAGGGTCACCGACATAGCTAAGCGCATAAGCAAGCTGAAGTGACAATGGGCCGACTATACCTGTCGCAGAACTGATGACCGTTGGGGTAGACGTGTTCTGGAGTGGAGACCACGAATCGGGAAACGTAGTGTAGGACACCCTGAGACCTCGATAGAGTGACGATATACGTAGGACAGCGGGCAGTGGATGGAAGCAGAAAGCCAAGGATCAGACTAAGTGCCTAAGGGCCTATGTCCAGCAGTTGAAGAAAATGGGCTGATAGTAATGATGCCACGTAATCCGGCAATCTATATGCCTTTTTATGCACGTCACCGGTATGGCCCATAAACGTAGCTAAATGTTTCATATCATTCTCAGTTATGCTAAATATTTGTAAAAAGGTTGCTTAATGTTTTCTGAGTCGCGTAGACGAAATTGATTTTGGGTTTTTGGGTCCAGATAATCTTGGGTATCCCTCGAGAACTTTGTAATAATAATAAAACTTTGCAATAAATGTTATCTAATAACTGAATATACGTTGCAACAGTAGTACCCTGATTTGATTTTGGCTGCAGCTTCATTGGCTAACGGGACTATAATGACATTATTCCACTTCTTTTTGTTTAAATCTGTTGCAGCTTGACTGGAGATGACATGTCGCAAAATTGCATCTATAAGATGCATTAATGTCTTAAGATCTGCTTCTGTTTCTGCGGTATTGATTTCATTGTAAGGATCTTGTTTTTTCAATGCAAACATAATGGCTATATTGCAGCATTGTTTAAAAGTAGTTGAAACATTCATAGCAAAAGAAGGTTTCGAATCTATCCTTTTTGGCATCACAGTTATCTACAACTTTAGTTGTCTCCGCCATAAGATCTTAACTGAATGGTTTTAAGGCACTCAATAAATTTATTATAGAATTGTTAATTTTTTAAATTTCGATTAATAATTTTGCTAACTCTCTTACTTTTCTTGAAACCACATTAATAAAATGTTTTTCCGAATGACTTTTTTAATATTGGGATCCTTAAGCACAAATAAGAAGATCTGATTTAGCAAATAGCGATGTCTTATACGCTCTCTTTATATTTACAGTTTTACAATATTAATAATATACGCAATTATGAGTACAATCACTTTGCAAATTAAAACGCGTCCTAACGGCTCAATGTTTGTTTATTAACAAAACGCAGGACTCGTGCGCGCACCCCTTGGGCCCCCGCATCACTTATAAAATCGATTAAATTGGGAAGAAATTTGGACGCAAGATAATCCTAAATAAAAATTGAAAAAAACTTTTTTAAATATACGTCGGAGGCAATAGAATGCTAGCATCAGAAATATAATATACGTGCCCAAATATACGCGAGCACGTAGCGACCTCCAAATTGTGCGTGGCAACTCGCTGAACTAATAAATACATCGGAATTCATTCCCGCGATAAAATAACGTCCCATCCAATTTTTTGCCCACGCATTATACATATAAAAACACGGCTCCTGACAAATTTTTAGGGTTGGTTTATCCTGCGTCCGTATACTGGATGCAACAAGTCGGTTGGACGCAACAAGATCGGTAAAAAGTGCCATGTAGGACGCAACATGATGTGCAAGATGTATATATATATATATATATATATATATATATATATATATATATATATATATTTTTTTTTTCCGAATCTCGAAAACGGCTCGAAAAACCGAAAGCGGTTTTGGTGGAGAAAAATTGATCTAGCTAGGTTTTATGTAAAAAAATATTGTTTTATCCCTATTTCTGGGCATTAAAAAACACTAACATTTATATTGAATTGAATTTTCGCCATTAACTGTCAAGTCGACGTAGCTTATTCGGTTAGCGGGCAGCTTCGAGAAATGTGAGTGCCGAGGATCGATCCCAACTAAATAATTGTTTTTTTAAAGTTTTTCTTCTTTTAAAGTTTTTTTTTGTAAAAAATTACCGAGCGAAGCTCGGTCACCCAGATATTATTATATAGTCGTACTATATTTTAGTCAATTGTACTATATATTATAGAGAAATAATATAGGCCGAAAAATACTATATTTTTATCGCTAATTCAATTGTCGCGCTTTTTGAATCAACTGTGAACGGAACGCACCCGCAGCACTGCATAGGGAATGTTTGAACGAAACTCATTCATGTAATTACGGGGCTTAGTTAGTTAGTAACTCTAACTCCTTTGTCATTGTCCAGCGGAAAGTAATAATAAATAATCATGGAAAAGAAATAATGATTCAAAATGGATGTGTACTATTTTTTTCCTGAATTTCCTAAAAGTCTCATCATCATCATCATCAAGCTGTGATGGCCTAGCGGTGCGACCGTGTGAATCTCTAGAGACGATCATAGGTTCAAACCCGGGCAGACACCAATGAGTTTTTCTAATAAAAAAACTTATGTGTCTAATTAATAATTGCAATTTATCACACGCTTTTCGGTGAAGGAAAACATCGTGAGGAAACCTGCATATCTCTAGAGAATCCTAGGGATATGTGTAACCTACCAATCCGCAATGGAGCAGCGTGGTAGGTCCACCTACCCTATTATTTATTTAATTTTTTTTTAAGTTCGACCTCGACTATACATAATGAGTGCTTACATAGATGAAAAATAAGTGTGCCCACTTACAGAAGGCTTACGACATATATGTCTCATCTGCGAATAAAACACCCCTCGGATTTTGTATGCACGCTTTGCGGATATTCCTTCGTCAGCCAAAAGGGCATGTCGCTACATATGAAGCTAAAACATCGTTTTGACAACGTACAGGTGAGTTGCAAATCAATTCATCATCATCCTGCCCTTATCTAACTGTAAGTGTCGGCAGAACATGTTATAAACATGCTGTCACGTGATTTGGCTGCGTTTTTACGACCGGCCGCATGCGTAACGTCAACTTTAGTCGTATTTTACGAAACTTCGGTAAGAAAGAGGGTGGTCTATTCTACTAAACCGGATACCACACGTTGGGTCAACTTACCTTAGTCGCCTTTTACGACACCACGGCACGAATTGAGGGTGGTACTATTCTACTCAGCCGGATACCACACGGCTACAAAACAAATCATTTTATTAATAACTGACCCGTTGGCGCAGTGGGTAGTGACCCTGCCTTCAGCTCCGCGGGTCGCGGGTTCGATTCCCGCCGAGGGCCAACATTTTTTAGTAGACGGCCGGTTGTAAAAACGCAGCTATATCATGTGACAGCATGTTTATAACATGTTGTGCTGACCCCCACTTAGAGTGGGATAAGGGCAGGAGGATACATATATATACAAGATTAACTCATTTAAATATTAAAGATATAATTTACTATTTCTAGGACCCATCAGGTCCTGTATGCGCGTCTTGCGATATCCGTTTCGCGTCCGACGCCGCCTACAACCAGCATCTGAAGGTGTCCCCCAAACATAGTTGTGATGGGTAAGTTTTACTGAAGGGGACGTTGAAGTATAACGTAAGCAGATTTATTATAATTATTAACCCCCCATCCCCCTTGTCAGCAAAAGTAAGCAAAGCTCTTACCCCCTCCCCATGCTTACGTAAACATTTGTCAATCAATGTATTGTTTTTTTATTAATATTAAAATTGTAACGTTATAATTATAATTTGAAAAATAAGAAAAAAGATTTAGGATAGAGATTATATTTTACTGATAAGGTATTCAACTTAGAGTAAGGTACAAAAATAATATATTTACTAAAGCAAAAATTAAAACCGTAATTTAGTCTTTTCATAAACATAAAAGTGGTTAAAATGGGTTAACCTTAAAAGCTAGACATATGCTGTCGCGGACTTTTATTTAGAACTTTTAGAGGGGACCAATTTTGTGATACATAAATTTTGAATAACTTTCACCATTCACTCAGCGCACCCAAAAAAAGCTTTTGAATTTTACTTAAACTTTCCAGAAGCATCGCACTACCTTTTAGTAAAAACCGCGTACAATGAAGACGTTGTTTTTTGTTTGTGCGTGTCCACATGTTTTAAGATTAGTTAGAAGATAAGTTTTAAGATGAGATATATAATGTTTAGTAAATCGATTATAACAGTAAAATAATCGATTAATATAAAACCGGATATTTTTTCACATCCCTAGCAATGTTTTTTATCTGTAAGCACATTATTTTTCGTATGTCCAGCGATCGTACGCGCAACGATAGCTATATATGGTCACACAATTTCCGATCAGGACATCGCAGGCGCAGTATTAAGTCCCATACAGACTATGGCCGGCGAAAAACGAACGTTCTAGAAGATACTAAAGAAGACACGCAAGTTGTTTGCGAACAGGTACGTTATAGATATAAGCTGTGGTAGCCCAGCGGTAACACCGTGCGCCTCTTTCGAGGAGGTCTAGGGTTCAAACCCCGGGCAGGCACCAATGAGTTTTCTAGTAAAACTTATGTGTCTAATTGATAATTGCAATTTATCACACGCTTTTCGGTGAAGGAAAACATCGTGAGGAAACCTGTATATCTCTAGAGAATTCTGGTGATATGTGTAACCTACCAATCCGCATTGGAGCAGCGTGGTAGGTCTCAGCTCCAATCCTTCTCTCCAAAAACGGAGAGAAGAGGCCTATGCCCAGCAGTGGGATAGTAACAGGCCGTTACTTACTTACTTACGTTATAGACCCTGTCTTTAGCTGTAGGGGTTGGATTACTGCCGAGAGCATGGCGAGTCCAGGTGGTAGGGGCTTGCCTAAGCCCATCGTCTGCCGGGACCTTCGGGCGTTCAGAACGGGACATATCGGACCTGGCTTACAGGTCCCCGAGGCGGTCGGTGCATTTGGTGCTCCCGATGCACCGGTTAGCGGAAAGGGGCTTCTCTTTCGAGGGGCCCCTACCCGGAGAAGGTGTTCTCTGGGATCAGAGCTGCTATTGGATAGGGGCAATGTATACAATGATACCCTGTCCTTGCCAGCAGCGTGGTGGAGCACACAGGTCGTCCTAGTCGGTGCGAGCCCAACATAACCTCCGCCTGTCCCCGTCGGGCGGCGGTACCCATAAGGGGATTTTTCCTGTATAAAAAAAACATTCTATTAAAAATATCATTATTCCTTTAAGTCTGAGTAACTAAATAAAGTAAAGTAACTAAATAAAGTAAAGTAACTAAATAAAGTAAAGTAACTAAATAAAGTAAAGTAACTAAATAAAGTAAAGTAACAGCCTGTTAGTAATCCACTTCCAAACTAACCTAGTATATCATAAAAAAGTTAGTTTTTCTTTTAATAATAGGGAAATGACAAATATTCCATTATTGGGGGGTTAAAAGAAAGGCCTGTTACTATCCCACTGCTGGGAATAGACATTTTCTCTTCCTTTGTGGAGAGAAGGGTTGGAGCTAAGACCACGCTGCTCCAATGATTGGTAGGTTACACATATCCCCAGAATTAAATAGAGATATGCAGGTTTCCTCACGATGATTTCCTTCACTAAAAAGCATGTGATAAATTGTCAATTAGACATTTATTTAACGTATTTTTTGGTATGCTATGATCATAAGACACGGATGGATCTTTTAAATAAATTCAAAACTAGAAGTAGACCTTAGTGTGTTGGATATAAGAAATCGAGAATATTTTTGGTCGTGGCGACAATAGATTTCTTATTTTTCAGTGTGGCGTCCATCAAAAGGATTTCCGGTCGTACGCTCACCATTTCCGGAAAGTCCACCCGGATAAGAACCGGACAAAGTACGCGCCAAAGAGACGGCATTGTTTATGCGAGCATTGTGGGAAATTTCTTCCGGTAAGATTTATTATATTTTTTTAGTCGTCTAACAAAATATATATCACATATATTTTGTCTATGACTTATATTTTGTCTATGACACGCAAAATCCTCAGAATCCAACTCTGCTCAAATATCACATGTCCATCCACGCCGGGGTAAGGGGGTTCCAGTGTGACGTGTGCGACAAGAAGTTCGTGCTGAAGACAGGACTTGCTATACATATGAAGACTCATAGCGTCACCCGGGTCAGATACGAGTGCCCGGTCTGCGGGAAGAGCTTTACCACGCTGGCTAACCGGGCCAGACATGTGGCGGTAAGTGAGACTGTGACAGTAGTGTGATACTGCGCAGATTGTGACTGCGACAGTGTTAAGTGTGATTTTGTAAGGACAGTGAGTGTGACTGCGACTTGTAAGTGTGACTGTGAATGTGAAACGGCAGTGAGTGTAGCTGTGACACTGTTAAGTGTGATTGTGTATGTGAAACTGCAGTGAACGTGATAGCGATATTAGTAAGTGTGACTGTGAAAGGTTAGAGTGTGACTAAGACACTGAGAAGTTGTAATTGTGACGGTTAAAGAGCGGTGAGTGTTATTGCGACAGTGTTAAGTGATTGTAATTGTGAAAGGGCAGTGAGTGTAGCTGCGACACTGGTAAGTGTGACTGTGAAATTTAAACGGATGTGAGTGTGATAGCGATACTAGTAAGTGTGACTGTGGAAGGGTAGAGTGTGACTGCGACACCGTGGTACGTGTAATTGTGACTGTGAAAGGTAAGTGTGATTGTAACTGTGAATGTGAAATGTTTCTTTGAAAATATTGACGAATTTTATTGAAGATTTTGGCGAATGTGTTTATATTATATATATATTTTATGAAAAATATATCTTAGTTATTGTGACTCCAGTTTAAATCTTTAAATAAGTGTAACTTTGTCCTACCTTTTCTTACAGCTCCACAGCGGCTTAAAGCCATACAAATGCGACTTTTGTGATAAAACTTTTGCCACTGCAGCTGAAAAGACACTGCATACATCGCACGTGCACTTGAAGAAGCCATGGCCCAAACGGGAGCGTGGCCCGAGGACTAAAGGGGTTAAAGGCGATACAAGACGTGTGAGACCATTATCGGCTTACAAGCAGTACGATACACACAAGACCACTGGCGATGGGAGTTTACAAGACGAATGAGAATTTTGCTATAATCCGCGATAAAAGAAAATATATGTAATGCTAAATGTAGTTTTCCTTACCTTAGTCGCCTTTTACGACACCTCGGTAAAAAATGAGGTTGGTCGATTCTACTCAGCCGGATACCACCGGCGGGTCGACTTACCTTAGTCTCCTTTTACGACACCTCGGTAAAAAATGAGGTTGGTCGATTCTACTCAGCCGGATACCACCGGCGGGTCGACTTACCTTAGTCGCCTTTTACGACACCTCGGTAAGAAATGAGGTTGGTCGATTCTACTCAGCCGGATACCACCGGCGGGTCGACTTACCTTAGTCTCCTTTTACGACACCTCGGTAAAAAATGAGGTTGGTCGATTCTACTCAGCCGGATACCACCGGCGGGTCGACTTACCTTAGTCTCCTTTTACGACACCTCGGTAAAAAATGAGGTTGGTCGATTCTACTCAGCCGGATACCACCGGCGGGTCGACTTACCTTAGTCTCCTTTTACGACACCTCGGTAAAAAATGAGGTTGGTCGATTCTACTCAGCCGGATACCACCGGCGGGTCGACTTACCTTAGTCTCCTTTTACGACACCTTGGTAAAAAATGAGGTTGGTCGATTCTACTCAGCCGGATACCACCGGCGGGTCGACTTACCTCAGTCGCCTTTTACGACACCTCGGTAAGAAATGAGGTTGGTCTCTTCTGCTCAGCCAGATACCACACGGCGAATTTTCTATTTTACTTCATCGCGGATTATAGCAAAATAATTTTATTATTACTTTTTTCTTTTGAATCTCCGTAAAGCAACGAAACTTATTCTATAAAGTTTAAAAAACTAAAAAAAAAAACCTTTCGGACTAAGGAATGAAAAATATTAGTGTAATTGTGACAAAAACGTGGGGTGCTATATATTTATATTATTTGACAATAATACTAATAATTTTTCGTTGTGTGTTTTTTTAAACTATTTATTTAAATATAACTTATTTTTTTAATATATTTATTTTTCCATGCTTTATATTAGTTTGAAATTTAATCTCATATGAACGTTAGCTTTATTATATTATTAAATAAGACTAATTTTATCTAAGAAATATACGGGTTATGTATTATTAAATGCAATGTTTTAATATTGATTTTTTTATTATAAATAACTTATGTTTTATTATAACCAGTCCAAATTTCCTGATCCTTTGGAAACTGTTATAAAGAATTATTACAACACTACTATAAATATAAACTTAAGTTTTCAATAAACTAAGTTACTTTTCAATTTTACGGAATTAATATAAGCAGCGACTAGAACTGTTACATACATAGACTACTGAACAAATCTAGTAGTAAGTAGTCTTTACATGTTTTTAGAATAATCATTTAAAAAAAAATATATAAAATCGATTATCTTGAATCGAATAAACCAATTATAAACAATCGATTTTTAATGACTATTTGAAAGGTTGATTTTTTATTAAAATTAATTAGAATTTAGACTAATTAAAGTTGACAAGTACGAATAAAAAATAACGGATGCACTGTTGGCAAAGTTAAACAAGAAATAGAGGAGCAAAAATGAAAGTAAAAAAAGATTTTTATAAAATCTATTATAATTTCAAATTAATCGGTTTATATATTCGGTTATTTTTTCACATCTCTACTATATAACCTTTACCATTGGTAACATAGTCTGTGTAGGGATGTAACAATACTCAGAAAAAATCGATTATTTATTAATCGATTTTTTGTACTGAGTATTTGTAAAGTTGCCCATTTTTTAATATTAACAATTTATTACAATAAAGCCTAATTGAAGTGGACAAACATCAATAAATAATAACAGATGCGCTGTTTGTGAAATACTATTAAAATGTGTATTTGGCTACATTGGTTTTATCCAACAATGCATATGTAATCTTAAAAAAATAAGAAAAAGACGACAATTAATATATTCCATTTTTTTTAAATCAATTTTGGTCATTACGATATTGTATGAAAATAATCGATTATTAAAAATTGATTACAAAAAAAATTCGATTATTTTAAAAATCAATTATTTCACAATCCCAAATTCGTGTAAATCTTTATGGCAAACTAACGTAGATGCGCTGGCTCTTCACTGTGCGACTTCATATGTTTATCTAAAATTTTCTTCCGGCAACATTTAAACTGGCATATATTACAAGCAAAAGGCTTCTCACCAGTGTGGATTCTCATGTGATTGACTAAATTACTATTTTGAGCACATTTGAATTGGCATTGACTGCAAGAGTAGGGTTTCTCACCAGTGTGCGTTCGCATATGAACTATTAATGTCTGCTTGAACCTGCCTTTATAATCGCAAAGGTTACATGAGAACCGTTTCTCTCCAGTGTGCATACCCATATGATTGACCAAACTACTCCTTTGGGCACACTTAAATTGACAAATATTACAAGTATAAGGTTTCTCGCCAGTGTGAGTTCTCATATGCAGTATTAACTTCCTCTTAAACATACATTTATAATCGCATATATTACAAGAAAAGGGTTTCTCTTCAGTATGCGTGCCCATGTGGTTAATTAAACTACTACTTTGAGCACATTTGAACTGGCAAATATTACATGAATAAGGTTTCTCGCCAGTGTGGATTCTCATATGAACACCGAGACATTGTTTGAAACTACATCTGTAATCGCAAAGATTACACGCAAAAGGTTTCTCTCCAGTATGCGTCCGCATATGGTGAACTAATCTCTTCTTAAAGTCACATTTATAATCGCAAACATTACACGAGTAAGCTTTCTCGCTAATATGTTGCTTCATATGCACAGTTAAATATCTTTTACATTTAGATGCGTATGAACATTGGGAACATGAATATATAACACTTTTAAGATTATTTAATGCATCATCAGTTACTGCATTGGATCTGGATCTGCTTTTTACTCTTTTATTTTTCACTTCTGTACCATTATCGCTCAATTTATTATTACCACGTTTTCTCTTTGATAATTTTTGTTGAAGCGTTTCTGATTTCTCACACGATACATAGTTATCATTTAAAACTGTCTTCGCCTTCAATTTGCTTTTTTTGCTTTTATGTGCATCAGATGTGCCTGGTGCTTCTAATCCTGCAGTTTTATGATCATCAATAATTGTTGACAGCTTAGTTAAAGGTGATTCTGAAAGGCAAATTTCAATAAAGTATGTACAATTCTTAAGATGGGAAGATGATATAAGGGTTGCAGGTCACATGACAGAAGGCTGGCAATAGGATAACTTGGAAATCTCTGGAAGAGGCCTATGTCAAGGGGCAAACTGAAGGCTACAAGTTTTTATAAAAGTTTAAAAATAGTATGTATATTTATTGCAAAGCTTCAGATAATGAAGGCTAATAAATAAATAAATGTACAATTCTTATAATTATAAGTTTAATTTTAAATTAAGGTATACCTAATGTTGAGCAGCCCATAAGTGTATTCGTATTTGCGTCAGAATGCTCTGGCTAAAACAAAATTATAGCAGTGTTATAACATCTTTAACACTATACATAATATACAAATAAACTTAATTTAGTCTATTATGAAATCATAGATCTCAATTACAGTCTGGTCAGTCTACAGTCTAATCATTAATCTAGCCCTAAATTATAAGAAACTTTATTATAAGTTAGTTAACTATATTAATAAATGAGAAGATAAGAATTTGCGCATATAGCTCTCTTTGAACCTTTACAAGACAGTAACGACTTAATGTAAAAAGTATTAATAATTATATTTTTAAAAAGAGCAACCGCCAAGTTTCTTGCAGGCTGTTCTCTGTAGGAACAGCATCCCGAACCAGCAGTAGAGTTGATGATTCAAAAGCACTTGTTTACAAGTTTATTTAAATAAAGAATATTTTGAATCTTAAATAATAAGTATTACAAATTGACATAAGTATTTGGAAAATGTAGAGCTAATACAATTATCACCATATAACATGAAGTATATATCCTCCTGCCCTTATGCCACTCTGTGGGGTCGGCACAACATGTTATAAAAATGCAGTAACATGATTTGGATGCGTTTTTACGACCGGCTGCCTGCCTGGCGTCAACTTAACTTAGTCGTATTTTACGACACCTCGGTAAGAAAGAGGTTGGTCTATTCTACTAAACCGGATACCACATGGTGGGTCAACTTACATTAGTCGCCTTTTACGACACCTCGGTAAGAAATGAGGATGGTCCATTCTACTCAGCCGGATACAACACGGTGGGTTAACTTACCTTAGTGGCCTTTTACAACACCTCGGTAAGAAAATAGGATGATCCATTCTACTCAGCCGGATACAACATGGTGGGTCAACTTACCTTAGTCGCCTTTTACGACACCTCGGTAAGACATGAGGATGGTCCATTCTACTCAGCCGGATACAACACAGCGGGTTAACTTACCTTAGTGGCCTTTTACGACACCTGGGTAAGAAATGAGAGTGGTACTATTCTACTTAGCTGGATACCACACAGCTACACCATATAACATGAAGATTCAATGAAAATATGTGTGTATAGTTAAGATTTATATAGTTTATAGAATTAGAGATATACAAAAGTAATAATAAAATTATTTTGCTATAATCCACGATGAAGTAAAATAGAAAATATATTTAATGCTAAATGTAGAGTGGACAATCAGTTATCATACCTGATACATGCAGGAGTCATAAAAAAACACATGCACAAACCTCCACCACCGCCACCATGATACACAAGCACTATATATGTTCACTATCACAAACTCAACAATTGTTTCGCTCCGCAACCGAAGCATCGACAGGAGATAGACTCCACGACCAAAATCGCAAAGCTTTGCGTCAGGAGATAGACTCAACTACCAAAATCGCAAAGCTTTGCGATTTTGGTCCAACCGATTGTCCACTCTACATTTAGCATTATATATATTTTCTATTTTACTTCATCGCGGATTATAGCGACATAATGTAAGTATTACTTTTGTATTTATATAGTTAATTAGACTCACACTCTCATTCCATGATTTTGAGATATCTGTGTCTCCGTCTATTTCTTCCATTTCCATTTTAACAAGTGGAACCTCTTTAAACACATTGGTAGCTACAAATTCAAAGGGTTTATGCCACAATTGTCCAGACGCTACAAAGTCTTTTTTGTAATTGTTAAAAGGCTTGGCCCAATTTGGCTCCGAAGAGTCCTGTGTCTCTACCTTCACTGTAGACTCAGGCACATCTGTATTTTCATTTTTCACCACATCTTCACATCCTTCCACTGTTATCTCTACTTTAATCATTTTGCAATTAATTGTTTCTTCACAATTCTGTAACATGGAATAAGTTAAGATACAAATTACAATAGCTTAGTATAAAATAACACACTAATCCAAAAAGCTACTAAGCCACTTGTAACAAGACTAGAACTGAAAACCAATTACAAAAAAAATTGTGCCAAAATAGTAAACTCAAAAGCAATAAAATGTCTATTTAATTGAACGTAATTATTGTGTTGAAGTATTCCTAAAAATAATTCAAAAGGTATTTTTAGAAATACATCAACAAAATGATAAGGAAAGGACTCATATTTTTTTATTGTAATTACGAAATTATCACAAACTAATAACAAATCATGAATTATATTTTTTTGAATAACAAATATTCTCTTAATATATTAATCTAAATATTCAAATTGTATTCTGTTAATATATCAACAATACACTCAAAGAAATACCACAACAATAGCCTAGATATAAGCATATAACTCCTACAAATTATCAAAAATATAAACAAAATAATAATGTAAATTGAATGTGAATAATAAATATTATAAATAAAAGTATACATGAACATGATAGAATAGTTAATTTATACACAATATAGTAAAATTAATTTTCTTTGAACAAGTTTTTGATTAATCTCTATGATATTATTTACGTATAATGGATCTCCGCAAAGTAACTTGTTCTATAAATTAAGTTTATAAATAGAAATAAAAATTAAGCAATTAGTTAACGAAGTTATTATTTACTTACATTCTTATTAATGTCCACGAAAAGAACTATAGAGCAAGAGCAAGGGAATAATAAAAACATTCATGGTTAACAGGCGTTCATTCTATCTGCTGAAAATGTTTAGATTATTTAACTTTCACTAGTTTTTAATATTTTTAAATATCGTACATACTAAATAAATAATTATTAATTTCAATATATTATGGTTGCATGTTTTGACAGATACTTTGCTACATAGACTATTAAACAAAGTATATAATATTCAGGTAAATTAATATACTATTTGAAAAAAAAACCAAAATAATGTCTCTATTAATTATCAAACGGCCAATTTATTATAAATCACCCTTAAATCTCATGTAGTATTCATGTTACTTAGTGATAATATATGCTGCTATTATGTACTACCAAAGACAATAATAATATGATAATTCTATGGCGGACTTCCCTGGCAGATGGCAGACTTGGCAGACAGAGATAATAAATACGTATTTAGATACATAATTAAATGTTTTGATTATTATTAGGTATAACAAATATCTTTTTATTTATAATTATGAACAATGACTTAAGAAATAAAATATATTTAAATATAATAGATCCCTTTGACCTACTTTGGGGAACACATTACCAATACTGATACACGTATACACGTTTTTTCTATAAATATATTTAATAAACATAATTAAGTATAAGATTTATTTCCTATATTGTTTGTTTTTGCAGTGTTTGATTTTAAATAATTAACACATTAAAAAAAATTAAGATAATTGAAAATCATTTAACGCACCTATATAGTTGTAAAACTTTGAACCAAAATTTTTTTTTTTTGTTTGTTTTCTTTAGTTTGGTACAACATAAAGCGTATTGGCGGGAAACTCTGTTCATGTAATGTTTTGTTTATTTTGGAGCGTTGTCAAGATTTATTTCGTAATCTGTTTGTTTTTAGCGATGTTTGATTTAAAATAACTAACACATTTAGAAAATAATGAAATAAATAAGAGAATTGAAAATTATTTAACGTGTATTTGTAGTCTATGATTTTGAAAATTCTTTCTGAATATTGGTATAACATAAAGCGTATTGGCGGGAAACTCTGTTCATGTAATGTATGTATTTAAACGCCTTTTCAAGATTTATTTACGTAATTTGAATTTTCTTGCAGTGTTTGATTTTAAATATCTAATACATTTTAAAAATAATGAAGTATATCAGAGAATTGAAAATTATTTAACGTGTATTGTTAGAAGAATTTGAACAAACAAAATTGTAGTCTATGATTTTTAAAATTATATCTGAACATTGGTATGACATAAAGCGTATTGGCGGGAAAAACTGTTCATGTAATGTATGAATTAAAACGCCTTTCCAAGATTTATTTACGTAATTTAATTATTTTTTGCGGTGTTTGATTTAAAATATCTTACACATTTAGAAAATAATGAAGTAAATAAGAGAATTGAAAATTATTTAACGTATATTGTTGTATGAATTAGAACAAACAAAATTGTAGTCTATGATTTTTTCTGAACATTGGTATAACGTAAAACGTATTGGCGGGAAACGTTGTTCATGTAATATATGTATTTTGCCGCGTTTTCATTGTTACTTCTTCACTCAGAGTCAGTGCTGCAATTGAATTTACAACAAATTAATCTAAAAGGTATGATTATTTAATTATTTTTACGCACAGAAACGTGTTTTATGTGCCATATTAAATTAATATCTATTTGTGTTAATCAATGTTGGAATTGTGAATAATAACGACGAAATTATTTGATTTGGAGAATGGGATTTATGATGTTCATATTTTCTACGTTCACGATAATTTAAAGTAAAAGTACCTTAAAATGATATAGGTATGTTGTAATTTCAAAAGCTAGCTATGTTGTAACATGTTGTGATTTACTACGTGTTTTATGACTAACTGCCTGCCTGACGTCAACTTACCTTACTCGCTTCTTACACCTCGCTAAGAAATGGGGGTGGTCTATTCTACTCAGCCGGATACCACTCGGCGGGTCAACTTACCTTAGTCGTATCTTACGACACCTCGGTAAGAAATGAGGGTGGTCTGTTCTACTCGGCCGGATACCACACGGCGGGTCAACTTACCTTAGTCGTATTTTACGACACCTCGGTAAGAAATGAGGGTGGTCTATTCTACTCGGCCGGATACCACAAGGCGGGTCAACTTACCTTAGTCGTATTTTACGACACCTCGGTAAGAAATGAGGGTGGTCTATTCTACTCAGCCGGATACCACACGGTGGGAATAATGTCATTTTATTGGTTCCAGTATCATCATAATGAATAAGCTGAACCTTCGCAAGAGGCCTCGAATAAGTTACTACGAACCGGATGAACCCAGCTTGGACGAATATGTGTGTAAGTGAAAAATAATGATAATAAATAAATATAAAATATCTGTGCGGCCGAGCCTTGCTCGGTATTTTTTTACAAAATAAAAAAAAAAAATAAAAAAAAAATAATAATATTAGGTGGGACTCGTTCCTAGGTATTTTCATTGCTCGCGACCGCCCGTTCCCCGAATAAGCTACGCTGACTTGACAGTTACAAAAATACAAATCAATATAATCAATCAATTTCAAATCAATTTTATTATTTTTGTTTATTTCCAAAAACAGGGAAAAAACGATTTTTTTTTAAATAAAACCTAGTCAGATCTATTTTACTCCCCCAAAACACCTGTAACACAAAACACCCAAAACTCCTGTATGCTGAAATTTCAGGAAAATCGTTGAAGCCGTTCCCGTCACACACACTGTCGTCCGTCCTCAAAGTAGGGATGTGACTTAGAGAAGAAAAGTTCGATTAATAAATCGATTTTTTCCCCTTCTAAAATAATCGATTTTTGTCTGACTATATGAAAAGTTTAATATTAATAATTAATTAAGATAAAAGCTTATTAAAGTAGAAAACTCTACCAATAAATAATAACAGATGAGCTGTTTATTAAATTCTATTGAAATGTATAGTTTGGCTAAATTGGTTTCATCCGACAGTGCATATGTAATCTTAAAAAACACTAGAAAAAAGTGTTAAACGAGAAAAAGGATGATTAAAATAATTTATTTTTTATTAAAAAAATAATTGATTAATAATAATCGATTATTTTGATAAAATAATCAATTGTTATAAAAATCGATTTTTTTACATCTCTACCCCAAAGTAATTAACTTAATACTTGTGTTATTGGACAGACAACTGGTGAATATATACTTACATAAATTTTTAATACAGACTCGAAGACCAACAAATTCATTTATAGAAAATGTTGGCCCTCGGCGGGAATTGAACCCGCGACCCACTGCGCCAACGGACAGTCAAAATCAGTCAGCCATCTATTATCAACCTATCACGCGACAACAGTTCACGCAAACGAAGTTGCGGGTAAAAATTAGTATATAAATATACTAATTTTTGCTTTTCAGTGTCATCCTTTTCCTGTAGAATAACCAGGATTTCTATAGCCTATATGTTACTCTGGTATAAGGAATAATTGTGCCTAGTTTCATCGATATTGGTTCAGCGGATTCGCCGTGAAAGAGTAACAAACATACATCCATACTTTTGCATTTTTAAATATTAGTAGGATAGGATTAAATGTATGACTGGCCCGTTGGCGCAGTGGTTAGTAACACTGCCTACAGCTCTGTGGGTCGCGGGTTCAAATTCATATTATTCTTTATTCAAATAAACTTGTAAACAAGTGCTTTTGAATCGTCAACTCTATTCGTCTATTATATTCTGTTCAATTCCAACAACATTTTTAACAATTTGTTGGCCTTTGAGCCTTGGTGTATATTTGTATTTAAGTATGTATTTAAAAAATATATAAGTAAAAATATATATTCACCAGTTGTCTGTCATAACACAAGTATTAAGTTACTTACTTTGGGGACGGACGACCGTGTGTGTAAGTGTCCCGTATATTTATTTAATTAACACCTTGTAAATGACGATATATTACTTGTTGCAGTTTGTTCGGACTGCAAAGACTATGTTTATGAATATTGTTCTATACACGGACCATTGCTTATTATTCCCGATGATAAGGTAGGTTTAGATTAGTTTTGTTACTTAAAGGTCGGCCTGTTGTTATCCCACTTCTGAAAATAGATCTCTCCGTTTTTGTAGAGAATTCAGTTTATCATCTTCCTGCCCTTATCCCACTCTAAGTGTAGTCGGCAAGACATGGTGTTGTCCTTACGACCGGCCGCCTACCTGACGTCATCTTACCTCAGTCGTATTTTATGACACTTCGGTAAGGAAGAGGGTGGTCTATTCTACTCAGTCGGATACCACAAGGCGCATCGCCCTACCTTAGTCGCTTTTTACGACTCCTCGGTAAGAAATGAGGGTGGTACTATTCTACTCAGCCGGATACCACACGGCGGATCGACTTACCCTAGTCGCCTTTTACGACTCCTCGGTAAGAAATGAAGGGTGGTACTATTCTACTCAGCAGGATACCACACGGCGTATTTAGTGAATACTTATCAGATGTATAATATCATTATGTAAAAATGACTTTTATTAATAATTATTTAATAAGATAGTTAAAGGTATTATTATATAAAATATATATCCCATGTCAGTCAGTGTAAAAAAAAATGATTAAAATCGATCCACTAGTATTGATTTATTCATTACTGCCCGTGGCCCGCAAGCGTTAAATTTGGAGAAAAACAATTTATTTTCCCTATACCAAGAAGATTTTCTGCTATGTTTGGAATATCTAAATTCATATGTACATTTTTACTTTTTTAGTTTTCCCTATGTATTTTATTTTTACAATTAATTACAGAACGTTTTTATAAACAACAGTCACAGCTTTAAACAAACTCTTGAAAAAACGACATATCACTACATAGTATAAAACAAAGTCGCATTCTTTGTTTGTCCATATATCCCTATGTATGCATAAAACTTTAAAAGTACGCAACAGATTTTGATGCGGTTTTTTTTAATAGTTACAGTGATTCAAGAGGAAGGTTTGTATGTATAATAACATTCAATACGGAGTAGGGAAATACTGTAATTTTTGAGGTTTCTGTAAATAATTAAAAAAAAAATTCCGCTTACATTGCAAACGCTGGCTAAACCCTACGAGATTTATCAAAATGATGTACAAAGTATTTGTACACCTTGAAAAGGTCTACAGAAAAGTCTGCGATGGTATATGTCTATCTCTTATGGATAACCCACTATAGCATTTTTTTTCATTTACTTTTTACGAAAAATAAAGCCATATTTTTGAAGCAATTCTTATACAATACAGCATTAATCCTTATCCAATTAAGTACCTTAAATAAATTGTTGATTTAATATAGATCAATATGGCCGTTTACAGCATGTAATTTAAGTGAACATTTTCGGAGATATAACAGATTTAAAATGCCGTGAGGACGCCGCGCTTCACCCTATAACACTTCGCATTTAGCAGCTACTAGCGGCCTGCCCCTGCTTCGCACGGGTAAAAAATATATATCCTATGTCACTCAGTATAAAAAAAATGATTAAAATCGATCCAGTAGTTTAACAAAATTACAGTATTCCTCCACTCCATATTGAATGTTATTATACATATAAACCTTCCTCTTCAATCACTTTATCTATTAAAAAAAAACCGTATCAAAATCTGTTGCGTAATTTTAAGCATGCATAGGGACTTATCAGCATTTGTATTTGTATTCAGTGAAAGCAAATATAGTTTATTTCTATTCTATTCTATAGTTAATATTGCCAGGTACCTACAAAGTCCCCCTTCCCTCCCATTGTCCCACGCGCTGCCCTCACAATACCGCACGTTTTCCTGCACATTGCCCCCTCCATTATACCAGGTAATGTAAATTTTAATTCTACTATTTATACATATACAGAGTGGCACCGACGGTACGACATTAATTTTAATCCTAGATAGCTACGCACCTTAGCAGCCTACATAAAAAAAATCAGTTAATTCAATGAAGTACTTTAGCCACAGGATATTATTTTTCATTTTGAAATTAAACTTCATGATGTATATGGATCAATGACCGATGGCAGCATGCCATACAAAAATAAACCCTATAAACAATATTATACTCCTCTGTATTTATAAATACAAGAATGTAAAAATGACCTTGCCCTTGGCCTGGCGGTCACCGCGCCGCGACCTTCATATTTCACCGCTCCGTTTGATCTTCGCGGCGATCGTCATATCTACACCGAGCGCCGCACGCGCGCACTACAAGGTGAGTGAACCCTAATGAATGAGCGTGTTTCGCAATTTGAACGTATTTAGTTTGTTAGAATATATATTTTTCTTAAGTTCGTTATTTAAATACATTGAATTATACCAAAGTAATGTAATACTTCCAAGTGAGCAGTGAAGTTATTTAATGTCGTATCGTCGGTACCACTCTGTATACTAACTAGCTTTTACCCGCAACTGCGTTCGCGTGGACTGTTGAAGTGTAATAGGTCGTTAATAGATGGCGCGATTCAATGTCATCCTATTCCTGTACAATTAACAGGATTTCTATAGCCTATATGTTGTTCCGGTGTATCAGGAATAATTGTGCTAAATTTCATCGGTATTGGTTCACTGGATTCGCCGTGAAAGAGTAACAAAGATACATCCATACTAACAAACTTTCCCATTTATAATATTAGTAGTAAGTAGTATATATAAAGCTGAAGAGTTTGTTTGTTTGAACGCGCTAATCTCAGGAACTACTGGACCGATTTCAAAAATTCTTTCAGTGTAAGATAGTCCATTAATCGAGGAAGGCTATAGGCTATATAACATCACGCTAAGATGAATAGGAGAGGAGCAGCAATAAAAAATTGTACGAAAACGGAAAAATTTTAAGCTTTCTTTAAGTGCGCTGAGTAAACGGTAATAGTTATTCAAAAATCGTGTAGTACAAAATTGTTCCTCTCTAAAAGTTCTTAATAAAAGTCCGCGATAGCATATATCTAGCCTTTAAGGTTAACCCAAATTAACCATTTTTATGGTTATCAAAATACTATATTACTGTTTTAATCTTTCCACGCGGGCGGAGCTCTGGCGATTGCTAGTTTCTTATATGGTACCTGAGTGAGCAAGACTTGTATATTTAAAAAAAAGTTATTGAAAAAATACAATGAAAAAGAAAAAAGCTCCGGTGTCATATGGGCCGTACCATGTTATGAAATTTTTTAGTCCGCCCGTTACTCGTTAGGATATCACAACAATAAAATTATTATATAATTTTAATGAAACCTAGCTAGATCGATGGTGAATTTGCAAATTTACATCTATCGCCTGATGATGCTTCGCGGCCGAAACGATTGGTGAGAATGTGGCAGTGAATGTGTGCAGTGGTAGTGTGGTAGAGGTTATGTAGTACATGAGTTTTACGAATACTGCATGTATTAGGTACAAAAAAGAATAGTAAAGTTTACATTTAGCATTACATACATTTCTTTAATAGCAGATTATAGTAAAATAATATTTTCATTGCTGTATTTCTATAAATTATGAAAGTTAAACTTGTGTGATATTTAATTACATCATTAATATGGTATACTTTTTAAATATTCCCATTAAACTTTAGGAGCCGGTTTAGGGGTGTTCAGTACATTGACCCTACCAAAGGGGGTACGATTTGGGCCCTACCGAGGGAAAAAAACCACGGAAATAACATCCACATACTGCTGGCAGGTAAGTATAATTATTATATTTGCCATTTATCTTTTAATTTTTAAATGTATAGTAATATATAAAGCTGAAGAGTTTGCTTGTTTGTTTGAACGCGCTAATCTCAGGAACTACTGGACTGATTTGAAAAAATATTTCAGTGTAAGACAGTCCATATATTGAGGAAGGCTATATAACATCACGCTAAGATGAATAGGAGAGAATGAGCAATAAATAATAGTAAGATAACGGCAAAATTTAAAGCTTTCCTTGCGTGCACTGAGTAAACGGTAATAGTTATTCAAAAATGCACTACAAAATTGTTTATCTAAAAGTTCACTCGAATCTCTAAAAAAATCTCGTCCTAGCGTACACGCTAGGGCTATACAATTACAAGAGCTCTTGCCACCATCGACATTCCTGCTCTTCTCGAGCCTTCCGGGATATGTCGGGATGATGGCAAGAGAAATGGCCGAATCCGGCAAACGGCGGAAGTATGCATCTCCCATCGAGAGTTATATATTTGTGCCGTTTGCAGTCGAGACCCTAGGGCCATGGAGTCAAAGTGCAAATTTTTTTTTATCCGTTTTAACACCTCGGTTGATTGCCTCTTCAGGTGACAAGAGGGCTGGCTCCTTTTTCGCACAAAGAATCAGCTTAGCGATTCAGCGCGGAAACGCTGCCAGCATTCTTGGGACCATTCCACGTGGGCATTATTTGTATAGTCCTAGCGTGGAAGTTTAAGATATATATAACTTGTACATTGTTGTTGTAAATAAAAAAGATTACCTCATTAAAATATTAAAGATGAAATAATGTAACGTTTCTATAGATATACGACCGTAACAACAGAAGGTCGCATGTTGTCGACGCGAAGGACGCGAACCGCTCGAACTGGATGCGCTATGTCAATTGTTCACGGCATTGGTTCGAACAGAACCTGGTAGCCTTTCAGTACAAGGGAGAGTTGTATTACAGGTTACTAACATAATATAATAATATCTGGGTGACCATATCATTCAATTTAACATTTTTTAATGCCCAAAAACAGGGATAAAATGATTTTTGACGTGACAACGCCTTCAATTAGGTTGCAGCTTGGAGTCACTCATGAAAAAGTGTAAAACCCGCTCACGTCTGTTACGATGAGTCACCGAACGAAAGAGAGGCCCGGACTGGCGAATGCCAAATTCTTATCAATAAATATTCTACTGAGAAAAAGACGTTGTCACGTAAAATCTTTGCCCGTAAAACCGACTTTACAGGCAACTGTTTTTTTTAAATAAAACCTAGCGAAATTTATTTTTCTCCCCCAAAACCCCCTACATGCTGAATTTCTTGAAAATCGGAGCCGTTTCCGAGATTCAGAATATAGTCTGGTTTAATTTTTTACAAAATAAAAAAAGATACTTAAAAAAAGAAAATATAATGGGTAGGGTTCGATCCTAAGTATTTTCATTCCTCACGACCGCCCGTACCCCGAATAAACTACGCTGGCTTGACAGTTAACGTCAAAATCAATTCAATATAAATTTTAGTATTATTAATGCTCACAAACAGAGATAAAATGTTTTTTTTTAAATAAAACCTATCTAAATCGATTTTTCTCCCCCAAAACCCTACATGCTGAATTTAAGGAAAATCGCAGAAGCCGTTTTCGAGATTCCAAAAATGTATATATATATACAAGATTAACTCATTTAAATATTAAAGATAGAAGAAATTATAATACTATTATATAATCTACAAAAAAGTCACAAATGTAACGGTTTTAATTTGTTTCTTAATTTATTAACAATGCTATCATATTTACATCATCTTCCTGCCCTTATCCCACTCTAAGTGGGGTCGGCACAACTTGTTATAAACATGTTGTCGCATTATTTGGATACGTATTCTACGACCGGCCGCCTGCCTGACGTCAACTAACCTTAGTCGTATTTTTCGGCACCTCGGTAAGGAATGAGGGTGGTCTATTCTACTCAGCGAGATACCACATGGTAGGTCATCTTACCTTAGTCACCTTTTACGACTGACACCTCGGTAAGAAATGAGGGTGGTCTATTCTACTCGGCGGGATACCACACGGCGGGTCGACTTACTTTATTCACCTTTTACGACACCTCGATAAGAAACGGGATGGTCTATTTTATTAAGCCGGATACTACACGGCGAGTCGACTTACCTTAGTCGCCTTTTACGACATCTTGATAAGAAATGAGGGTGGTCTATTCTACTCAGCTGGATAGCACACGGCGGGTTGACTTACCTTAGACGCCTTTTACGACAGCTCGGTAAGAAATTAGGGTGGTCTATTTATTCTACTTAGCCGGATAACACGGCGGGTCGACTTATCTTAGTCGCCTTTTACGACACCTCGGTAAGAAATGAGTGTGGTCTATTCTACTCAGACGGATACCTCATTGCAAGTCGCCTTACCTTAGTCGCCTTTTTTTCGACACCTCGGTAAGAAATGAGGTTGGTATTATTCTATTCAGCCGGATACCACACGCGCGGGTGTAAAATATTTTAATGCCGTAATTTATTTTAGAACAATAAAAATTATTCCACGTTTCACTGAGCTAATGGTTTTCTATGGCGGCGAGTTTGCAAACATGCTTCGGATCAACTTAAGGACATATAATTCGCCCGCGAACTACGCGCTAAAATTTGGTACGTCAAATATAATACTAATTTCGTTACAGACAAATTTTTCAATTGCTAATCTCTAAATTTACGAGAGAAAGAATAATTAATTCAGCTCAAATCAGTGGTATTTTCAGTCCTTAAACATGGATTTTGGATGGATATTTCCTTAAATGTATCTTATATTTAAGGCGCAGTGCTGAATAAATCTGTTAAAGACAAAAAAACGTCTAAACCTTTAGCTGCAAAAGAAAAAAAATTAAACACTTTCATACCACCGGTAATAAAGGAATCTAATATTAAAATCAATGAGGATAAGAAAATTGAACCAAAATGTAATGTAATGTCTTCTAATAATGATAAAGCAGTAGACGTTAATAAAAGTTCAAAGAAAATGATAGAAAATAAAAGAAATCGTAATGGCAATGTTTCAGACCCAAAACAATCATTGCCAAAAACAAAAGTTCAAAAATCTAATAAATCGATCGTTGATAAAGAGCTGAATAATAACGCAACGAATAAAAAAGAAAATATCAATGAAGAAAAAAATTCTAAATTCATTGTTACTACGAATCAAAATGTTTCGATTCCAAAAGCAACAGAAAGGGTGGGAAAAAAAGTCAAATATACACAAGCCGAGAACGTTATATCAATAGAAAAGAAAGCATTACAAATTGTGAACAGAGAAGATTTTGACAACTTACAAAATGATTTGTCTTGTGGCGTATGCGAATACAAAGCTAAAACGAAAAAAATATTGGAAACACATTTACTGTTACATTGCGATAGTGCGGATGGTAAAAATATTCATTCATGTCATATTTGTCAATATAAAAGTAAAGATAGTGGCAATTTACGCAGACATATGAGAACACATGCTGGTGAAAAACCTTATTCATGTAGTGTTTGTCAATATAAATGTACAGAAAGTGGCAATTTACGTACACATATGAAAATACATACTGGCGAGAAACCTTATTCCTGTAGCATTTGTCAATATAAATGTACACAAAGTGGTCATTTACGTAGCCATATGAAAAGACATACTGGTGAGAAACCTTATTCATGTAGCATTTGTCAATATAAATGTATAACAAGTGGCAATTTGCGTAACCATATAAAAACACATACTAAGAAACCGTAGAAAACTGTTGAATATAAATAAAGTTTGTCAATATAATTATAAATGAATTACATTTTCACTGTCAGGATTGGCTATAGATCAGGAAAATTTTGTTAAAAGCTTTTTTTAACTTGCCTTGTACGTTTAATAATTTTATAATCTACGCATTATTCACCATGTTGTTGTTTCTGGCAACACTACTTGTTGCAGCTGCAATTTAAATTTTTTTTACGTAATAAATTCATTCTATCTCTGACTAAATACACGTATGTCTCGACGCGTCGCTTGTTTATATTTTAACAATTGTTTAAAAGATTACAATTTTGTTTTTCTTTTCTGCGTAAAATTTATAAGTTGTTTTTATGTTTTAATTATTATTTTTTGTCCTTTTTTTAATTTAGTTTAATTGATATCTCTAGATTTTTTTTATTTATTCTTTCTTTCTTATAATTTCATGTGTTTGAAAATGCAATTATATCATATTTTTAGTGTTAATTAATGTTAGTTTTTAGTTTATAATCTTTGATGATTTATTTAATTTTTTATTCTTTCATTTGATATCCTAAAAGCTTTTGTGTTGAGCTAAGTTTATAATTTTGTAATTACATTAGAGTATGAAAATTAAATTACTTTCCTTCTACATTGTTTTAATTTTTTATAGTCTATACATATAACGGAGCTTCCGGAACGCCATCTATAATTTTATCTGAAAAAAGATTTAACCGTCGTGAACGGAAATAATGAAATGACTTTTCTGTATGGCTATTTAATACCGGGTATACTGGCGACGCGGATTATTAAAAAAATGATACTAAATATAAAAAAAAATAATTAGCCGTGTGGTATCCGGCTGAGTAGAATAGACCAACCTTATTTATTACCGAGGTGTCGTAAAAGGCGACTAAGGTAAGTTGACCCACCGTGTGGTATCCGGCTGAAGTAGAATAGACAACCTTTTCTTACCGAGGTGTCATAAAAGGCGACTAAGGTAAGTCGACCCACAGTGTGGTATCCGGCTGAGTAGAATAGACAACCTTTTCTTACCGAGGTGTCATAAAAGGCGACTAAGGTAAGTCGACCCATAGTGTTGTATCCGGCTGAGTAGAATAGACAACCTTTTCTTACCGAGGTGTCATAAAAGGCGACTAAGGTAAGTCGACCCACAGTGTGGTATCCGGCTGAGTAGAATAGACAACCTTTTCTTACCGAGGTGTCATAAAAGGCGACTAAGGTAAGTTGACCAACCGTGTAGTATCCGGTCCATTAGAATAGACCTCCCTCTTTCTTACCGAGGTGTCATAAAATACGACTAAGCTAAGTTGACTTCAGACAGGCGGCCGGTCGTAAAATACGTAGCCAAATCATGTATCATGTTTATAATTGTGTTTATGTTGGACCCACCCCACTTAGAGTAGGAAAAGGGCAGGATGATGATGAAAGTAAATAAAACTTCATACTCTTAATATTATTTATTCATTCACAACTTTTCCACATTGTTAACCAAAATAAATACATTCGCAATTACAAAAAAAACTTAACCTAATATTTCGACTTATACGTTCATTTCTTGAGAACACTTGAACGAATGTATTTGGGGTAATATATATAGCTTAGTATTAAAGTGACCTAATTCAAAATAAATCTTAATTGAGTTGGGTACATTGTAGTAATTATTTTACGCCGTGTGGTATCCGGCTGAATAGAATAATAACACCCTCATTTCTTACCGAGGTGTCGTAAAAGGCGACTAAGGTAAGTTGACCCACCGTGTGATATCCGGTTGAGTAGAATAGACCACCCTCTTTCTTACCGAGGTGCCGTAAAATACGATAAAGGTAAGTTGACGTCAGGCAGGCGGCCGGTCGTAAAATACCAAGTCATGTGACAACATGTTTGTAACATGTTGCGCCGACCCCACTTAGAGTGGGATAAGGGCAGGAAGATGATGACATTGTAGTCATTATTTCAATACGTTCCCAATACGTACAATTATACACACGGCCGTCCGTCATCAAAGTAACTCGATACTTCGCACGTTTAGTATTAAAGTGACCGAATTCTAAATTACTCTTAATTGATCTAGATACATTGCAATCCCTATTTCAATCCCATCTATGACATTACAATAAGAACAATTAAAAAAGCTAGAGCTTCCTTGCTATTCCGAGTTATCGGTCTCTTTAACACTGAAGATTTTTGAAGACGCTAGGCTATAGCAATTTGCGATAAAACAACTTTTTGAATTAGGTCACTTTAATATTAAAAGTGCGATATATAAATGTCTACATAGTATTATTATACTTAGCTTTTTAATTTGAGATAATAATATATATCGGAATAATTATCTTACAAAAATATGAGAATCACTGTTCTTACATTTATTAAGCAATTAAAATAAATAATTAATAAATAAAACCTTATAAACTAAAAGTCCTAAAAACTTTTTATGAGTTAATTGTATTTTTTCTATATTTAATTATTTTAAAATATATTAAATTGTTTAAAGAATGTTGGCAATTAATTTGCGACTTTCAGTTTCGTACTTCGATACGCCAATGGAATCTGTAAATGCATAAAATAATTTATTACTAACTAGCGGCCCGCCCCGGCTTCGCGCGTTATAAATAAATTACAGTATTTCTCTACTCCATATTGAATGTAATTATACATATAAACCTTCCTCTTCAAAGACTCAATCTATTAAAAAAACCGCATCAAAATCTGTTGCGTAGTTTTAAAAATTTAAGCATGCATAGGTTACCAGTTAACAGGCATAAAAAACTGTTCACTATTATTAGTTACTAGGGGTAACGTATATCAATTAAGAGATTAAGAATAACTATTAACGGGATAACAAATTATGGGGGTAATTGATAACAAATAAGGGTAACTGGTAACAAAGAATAATTAATCACAAACTCACGGTGTAAGAGATAATCAAATAAGAGGGTAACATAAATAAAATAATTTGGCAATGCATAGCAAGCAAGGTGGTAACGCATACGGGGTAGCGCATATCGAACAAGGGGTAACGGATAACAAGGAGGGATAACGTATAACAAACAAGGGTAAAAATGTAAGGTTACTCTATCCCTAAGCTAAGACCTACCACGCTGCTTCAATGCGGATTGGTAGGTTACGCATATCTCCAGAATTCTCTAGAGATATGCAGGTTTCCTCACGATGTTTTCCTTCACCGCAAAGCGTGTGATAAATTGCAATTATCAATTAGATACATAAGTATTAACAGAAAAACTCATTGGTGTAGAGTAAAAGTAAAATATAAAATATATATAATGCTAAATGTAGAGCGGACAATCGGTTATCATACCTGATACATGCAGGATCCGTAAAAACTTGTGATTGTTTTATAATCACAAGTTACAGCAAAATAATTCTATTATTACTTTTATATCAACCAAGGGTAACACATATCAAACAAGGGTAACGTATATCAAACAAGGATAACGTATATCAAACAAGGGTAACGTATATCAAACAAGGGTAACGTATATCAGACAAAGGGTAACGTATATCAAACAAGGGGGTAACGGATAACAAAAATGGGGGTAACAGATAACAATATCACCTTAATCCTCAACGTGCTGCAATGCGCACTTTTGCCACGAGTCATCCTCGCCATTGCGTGCGCGCGCTCTCTTCGGCCACGGCTTCTTGAGATGCACGTGTTCTATATGAGCCCGTTGTTCGCCCGCGGTCGTAAAGCACTTGCCACAAGTGTCACATTTGAACGGCTTTAGGCCAGTGTGGATCTGAATCGAAGATATATGATATCTATACTAATATATAAAGCTGAAGAGTTTGTTTGTTTGTACGCGCTAATCTCAAGAACTAATGGACCGATTTGATAAATTCTTTCAGTGTAAGATAGTGCATTTATCGAGGTAGGCTATAGGCTATATAACAACACGAGATGAATAGGAGAGGAGCAGCAATAAAAGATATGGCGAAAACGGCAAAATTTAAAGCTTTCCTTGCGTTCGCTGAGTAAACGGTGAAAGTTATTTAAAAACCTCTTATAATCAACTCAATAGAAAAGTACTTTTATGTTCAAAATTTTAATTCGCTTATTCGATATAGCTACTCTTCGACCCTGTACAATATAGTACTGACTGAATGTAACTCGTACTAGTTATATAAATAACGGCCTGTTACTATCCCACTGCTGAGAATAGGCCTCCTCTCTCTTGTTTTGGAGAGAAGGATTGGAGCTAAGACCTACCACGCTGCTCCAATGATTGGTAGGTTACACATATCACCAGAATTAAATAGAGATATGCAGGTTTCACGATGTTTTCCTTCACCGAAAAGCGTGTGATAAATAGCAATTATCAATTAGACACATAAGTTTTAATAGCAAACTCATTGGTGTCTGACCGGGTTCGAACCCGTGACCTCCTCGAAAGAGTCGCACGGTGTTAACGCTGGACTACCAAAACTTAAACTTAACTAGTTATATTTAGCTACAGACTTATATTTTGAAAAAATTAACCGGTAATTTTTAAAAAATCGATTATTTTAGATATTCCTTTTTCTTTTTTAGTCTTTTTCTTATTTTTTTAAGATAAGATATGCATTGTTGGATGAAACCAATGTAGCCAAATTACACATTTTAATCCATTTTCACAAACAGCGCATCTGATATTTTTTCTTGGTAGTTGTCCATTTTAATTAGTCTTTATTATAATTAGGTAATTATTAATATTAAAAAGACAACTTTTGAAATAAGGAGAAAGAAATCGATTTTTAAAAAATCGATTATTTTCAAAGGGAAAAAAATCGATTATTTATTAATCGATTTTTTCTACTCCAAGTCACATCCATACAATTCTAACCAGGTAGGAACAGCTTTCCTAACCAGCAGTAGAGTTGATTCAAAAGCACTTGATTACAAATTTACTTGAATAAAAATTTTGAATTTGAATTCGAATTTGACTCACAAACATGTGCCGCCTTCTGTTGTTGAAGAAGGCGAAGTGTTTCCCGCACAGCGGGCACTCGTAGCTCGGGCGGGAGGCGCTGTGAACTCGCATGTGGAACACCAGATTCGTTTTCTGGGTGAAGCTCTTGTCGCAGAGGCTGCACTTGAACCGCTTCTCGCCGGTGTGGACCCACATGTGGTCCTTCAGGAGGGCCATGCTCTGGAACGTGGTAATGAGATGGAAGTGAAATGATAACGGAATGATATTGAAATTACAGTGGAATGATATTGAAATCACGTTAACATGACTGTGGAATGATATTGAAATTACAGTGGAATAAGAGTAGAATGACACGACGTGGAATACGAGTGGAATGATATTGAAATTACAGTGGAATAAGAGTAGAATGACACGACGTGGAATACGAGTGGAATGATATTGAAATTACAGTGGAATAAGAGTAGAATGACACGACGTGGAATACGAGTGGAATAATATTGAAATTACAGTGGAATAAGAGTAGAATGACACGACGTGGAATACGAGTGGAATGATATTGAAATTACAGTGGAATAAGAGTAGAATGACACGACGTGGAATACGAGTGGAATGATATTGTAATTACAGTGTAATAAGAGTAGAATGACACGACGTGGAATACGAGTGGAATGATATTGAAATTACAGTGGAATAAGAGTAGAATGACACGACGTGGAATAAGAGTGGAATGATATTGAAGTTACAGTGGAATAAGAGTAGAATGACACGACGTGGAATACGAGTGGAATGATATTGTAATTACAGTGGAATAAAAGTAGAATGACACGACGTGGAATACGAGTGGAATGATATTGTAATTACAGTGGAATAAGAGTAGAATGACACGACGTGGAATACGAGTGGAATGATATTGAAATTACAGTGGAATAAGAGTAGAATGACACGACGTGGAATACGAGTGGAATGATATTGTAATTACAGTGGAATAAGAGTAGAATGACACGACGTGGAATACGAGTGGAATGATATTGTAATTACAGTGGAATAAGAGTAGAATGACACGACGTGGAATACGAGTGGAATGATATTGAAATTACAGTGGAATAAGAGTAGAATGAAACGACGTGGAATACGAGTGGAATGATATTGAAATTACAGTGGAGTGATATTGAAATTACAGTGGAATGAGAGTAGTGTGATATGATATAGAATACGAATGGAATGATATTGGAATTAGTGGATTGAGAGAAGAATGATATAAAAATTAAAATTGAATGAGAATGGAATTATTACAGCAAATTGAAAATGAATTTACATTTTATATTTTATTTACACATTAAAATTAGAATTTAATAAAAGTGTAATGTAAGTAATAGATTTAAATAAATATAAATGCAGAAAGAGACAGGAATAACCTTGAGAAGTGGAATTAATGTTAAATTAAAGTGAAACAAAGAAGATTAAGAGAAAATGAGATCAGTAAAATGAGAATCTATTCCCAGTGAATGATATATGGAACGAAAGGGAATGATGGTGAATTGAAATAATACAAAAAAAAAACGTAAAAAATAACAAGATGATTAACTAATTAGTTATTAAAATAATTAGTGAGCAAGCTTTGATAGCTCAGCGGTGATATTGTGCGACTCTTTCGAGGGGTTCACGGGTTCAAACCCCGCGCAGGTCTCCCTCTAGATAGCTTGAAATCGTGAAATTAAAAGGTATAAATTGGGAGAAAGGAAGAAGATGACATATTAAATTAACACTAGTAACCACAAATATTCGCAGACGGGTTGGTTATTGGACTTAATGGCAATAAGAAACCCATATCTAGTCTATCTTTAATATTTAAATGAGTTAATTTTGTATGTATATATATATATATATATATATATATTTTTTTTCGGAATCTCGGAAACTGCTCCAACGATTTTTATGAAATTCAGCATGTAGGAGGTTTTTGTGGGAAAAAATCGATCAAGCTAGGTTTCTTTATTAAAATATCGGTTTATACCTGTTTTCGGGCATTATTTAAAATGCTTTGATACTTGTAAATATCACGATATTTCAGCTGTCAAATGCAAAGCTGCGATAGCCTAATGGTAACGGGCTGGCCAAAAAAGTTCAAAACCAGGCATCGATTCCCGCATGTCATCACGGCACTTTCTTTTTTTATTTCATTTTATTATATATTTTTTTTTAAATTTCCGAACATGGTTCCGTCAACCAGATAATACTTACGATAAAACAAAGCAAAAAAATTTAAAAAAAAGGTTTTAGATTAATTCAAACACTACCCATCTCACCTGAAATATCCTGCCGCACTGCTCGCACATACACGGTGTTTTCATAGCTGGGTATTTGGTTCGATTCTTGTCCGGGTGAGCTCTTCTGAAATGCTGCGCGTACAGCCGCAGATCCCTTAGTTGCATGCCGCACTGAAACGCGAAAGGTCAAGCGTGAGTGTTAACGCACACTATATACAATAACACGATAATAGGAATACCACAATTCCCGTTCCGAGATGCACTTCTCTTGAATGACGAACGAAGACTGACTGCTACTGAAACGTTTCATCAATAGGGAGACTCCACCGGAAAGAACAACAGCACAGTGCTGCCACCATTTTAATCAAAAGGGGCGCAAACCTTTGTATCATGACTGTGTTGCTATAAAATACAAAGCGGAAGTCATGGGCAACATGAGTCGCACGCGAAAAACATCTAATATATTTAAGTATTTCTGTAACTGTAGTGATGGGGTAGATATGTGAGGTGTAAGAAAAAATCGATTTTTCTCCTTACAAAAGAAATCGATTTGTAAAAAAATCGATAACAATCGATCTAATAATTCGATTAAATTTGACTGGTACGATTAGAAAATATAACAGATGCGCTGTTTGCGAAATTCTATTAAAAAGTGTACTTTGACTACATTGGTCTTATCCAACAATGCATATATGATCCTAAAAGTCGAGAAAAAAGCGGGTATTTAATATAGCCAATATATAAAATGGAAAATCCTTCTTTTCATCTCATTTATTACCGAGGCGTCGTAAAAGGCGACTAAGGTAACTTGACTCGCCGTGTAGTATCCGGTTAAGTTGAAAAGACCACCATCATTTCTGAACGAGGTGTCGTAAAAGGCGGCTAAGTTGACGTTAGGCATACGACCGTTTGTAAAATACCTAGCCAAAACATTTAACAACATGTTTAAAACATGTTGTGCTACATTTAGATCGAGATAAAGGCAGGAGAGAGATGATGATAAATGTTTAGAAAATCGATTATGTAACTAAACTACTAGTATCAATAAAATAAATATTCTAAATCAGTTTTATTGTTTTCATAATAAATGCAAAAATAAAGTTAAAGCAAACTCTCATTCGCTATCCGCGGGCTAGCTGCTAATGACAGCGGCTGTCACATCTCCCACGTCAAAATGGCGCGAAAGGCTCTGGCGAGATGTGACGTCATGGCTTGCTTGCTGGCTTGCTTGCTTGCTTGCAGTAGCGACACGGCGGCGTTGTTACAATTATAAATACACCCAAACTCGAAGAATCAATAAATCACTACATAGTATAAAAAAGTAGCTTTCTCTGTCTGTCCCTATGTCCCTATATCTGCTTAAATCTTTAAAACTACGCAACAAGATTTTGATGCGATTTTTTTTAATAGGTAGAGTGATTCAAGAGAAAGGTTTATATGTATAATAACATTCAATAACGAGTAGAGAAATACTGTAACTTTTGAGGCTTCTAATGTGATGTCGTAAATAATTACATTTTTTTCCGCTTACATTGCAAACGCAGGCTGAACCCTACGAGATTTATCAAAATGATGTACTAAGTATTTGTACATCTTGAAAAGGTCTATAGAAAAGTCCGTGATGGTATATGTCTATCTCTTATGGATAACCAACTATAGCATTTTTTGTCATTTACTTTTTACGAAAAATAATGCATTATTTTCAAAGCAATTTTTATACAATACAGCATTAATCCTTATCCAATGAAGTACCTTAAATATTTGATTGATGATTTAATATAGATCAATATGGCCGTTTACAGCATGTATTTTAAGTGAAAATTTTCGGAGACATTACAGATTTAAAATGCCGTCAGGACGCCGCGCTTCGCCCTATAACACTTCGACTTTAGCAGCTATGTCCCTCTTTCAAGAGTTTGTTTAAAGACATTCTGTAATTAATTGTAAAAATAAAATACATAGGTAAAATGTAAAAGTAAATAAGTAAAAATGTACTATATGAATTTAGATATTCCAAAGATAGCAGGAAATCTTCTTGGTATAGGGAAAGGAAATTGGTTTTCTCCAAATTTAACGCGTGCGGGCCACGGGCAGTAATGAATAAATCAAAACTACTGGATCGATTTTAATAATTTTTTTACACTGACTGACATGGGATATAGATTATATACCCGTGCGAAGCAGGGGTAGGCCGCTAGTTGGTTTTATAAAATGCTGCTACAATGGGTATCTAACTCACGAACCGCGGCGCTGCATGCAGTATCGCTGTCACCTACATCAACGAGTTTAAAAAATCCATAATATTCTGTAAAACCATAAGACCTAACTCACCTGTTCGCAAGTGATCGGCAATCCTTCAGGGCCCGCCGTGCTAGCCCGCGGGTGGATGGTGGGTCGCCTCTCTATTTTCCTCATGACCCGTCCATTACGTTCCGTGTTCATGCTTTGTGAATCATTGCGTATGCGATTTCTAAAAAAAAAAACATCGGTTAAAGTTAGCTGTTTAATTCAATTTTTTTTTAATTTGCTTCAAATTCTATGTCGTGTTGATAATGAAGTTTGCCCATTATCCCACTGCTGGGCATAGGCCTCCTCTCTCCGTTTTTGGAGAGAAGAGTTGCTAAGACCTACCACGCTGCTCCAATGATTGGTAGGTTACACATATCACCAGAATTCTCTAGAGATATGCAGGTTTCCTCACGATGTTTTCCTTCACCGAAAAGCGTGTGATAAATTGCAATTATCAATTAGACACATAAGTTTTAACAGAAAAACTCATTGGCGCCCGGAGTTTGAACCCGTGACCCTTCGAAAGAGTCGCACTGTCTCACCGCTGAGCTATCACAGCTTAGAGTCTGTTGTATTGTCGTTACATGCCAATAAGTATTTCTGTGTGGCTTTCTGTCATATTTGACTGGTCCACGGTCAGCTACGCGGGACGCGGGTTCGATTCCCGCCGACGGCCAACATTGGCTATAAATGAATTTGTTGGTCTTCGAGTCTGTGTGTATATTTGTATTTAAGTATATATTTAGAAATATATAAGTATATATTCACCAGTTGTCTGTCCATAACACAAGTATTAACTCACTTACTTTGGGGACGGGCGACCGTGTGTGTAAGTGGCCCATATATTTATTTATTTGTAAATATATAATACTAATACATTTCTTTCAGTGGAATATCTCAAGTACTTTAGTAAATTTGACATATTATTTTCTTATTATCAGTTAGGCAAAATTTATCATGAGTTAGAGAGCTATTATTTTCTCATTACAGATTAAATAAGCAAAATATATTAAATTTTAAGTAAATTAACATGCTTTATATTATACTATTTGAGTGACCGAGCTTCGCCCGGGAATTTTTTACAAAAAAAATTAAAAACTTAAAAAAAAAAGACAAATAATTAGTTGGGGATCGATCCTTGGCATTCACATTTCTCGAGGCTGCCCGTTACCTGAAGCTACGTCGACTTGACAGTTAATGGCGAAAATTCAATTCAATATTAATGTTAGTGTTTTTTAATGCACAAAAACAGGGATAAAACAATATTTTTTTTACATAAAACCTAGCTAGATCAATTTTTCTCTCCCCAAAACCTCCTACATGCAGAATTTCAGGAAAATCGTTGGAGCCGTTTCCGAGATTCGGAATATATATATATATATATACAAGATTAACTCATTTAAATATAAAAAATATATACCTGTTACTGTATTGTTAATTTACTGTATTGGTCTCGTTTATATTGTGATATAAATTGTTGGTAAGTAAATAAAAAATAATAAATTAATTAAAAATATTTTTGAATTTAAACTATCGTGAGTGGAATTCATAATTAATGTATAGAAACCGGCTATACTCACGTGTTATTTTATCGGATGAGCCCGACTAGTTGAGTTCCCGCCGCGATAACGCCGAGTAAAGAGCTCATGAATAAGAGCCCCGTATGGGCTTGAAACTAGTCGGGCTCATCCGATAAAATAACACGTGAGTATAGCCGGTTTCTATACATTAATTACATTAATAAAAAATAATTAATATATATATATATATATATTTATTATATCGTGCCAATTTCAAATCAAATCGTACTAATGCTACATACATTACTACCGTGTCGTTGTCGTGTCGTGAACGTATCGTTTCCATGTCGTTGTCGTGTTCGGCGTAATGTTATCCTAGCTTTATTGTGTGGTAACCGTGTATTCGTCGTGTCGTAGCCATGTCGTAGTACTCACGGGTCGTTGTCGCTGCTGTGCTTGGAGGACAGCTTGAGGTGTCTCGCATGCGCCTCCTCCGATACGAACTTCACGTCGCACACGTCGCAGAAGGGCCCGTCTAGACTGATCTAGAGTAAAAGTAAGGTAAGTTAGATAATTAACATAAATTACTACTAAGTAGTAAGAAGGCTGAAGGTAATTTTAAGAATTTACATAAATAACTACTAAGTAGTTAGTAACCTGACTGTAAGTTAGGTAATTTACATAAATTACTACTAAATAGTTAGTAAGCTGAATGTAAGCTAGGTAATTTCTACTAAGTCATAAGTAGTCTGCAGGTAAGTCAGGTAATTTTTAAGTGGCCTAATAAGGTAAGTTAAGTAATTTACATGAATAACTAAGTAGTATCTATCTATCTAATTTCCGGGCCGCCTGTCGGTGCAGGGCGGGTGATCAGCCCCTATTCCAGACTATTCCACCCATTTCCCCAAACTAAGTAGTAAGTGGGCTGCAGGTAAGTTAAGTTATTTACATGAATAACTAAGTATTAAGTGGGCTCAAGGTAAATTAGGTAATTTACATAAATTATTAAGTAGTGAGTAGGCTGCAGATAAGTTAGGTAATTTACATAAATTACCTAACTTACCTGCGGTCAATCTACTCACGTTCTTCTCCACCAGTCGGTGCTTTTTCTTCTTGTGCACGTCGATGCCCTTCCTGCTGACAAATGTATACCCGCACAGCTCACAAACGAAATCCGACACGTGCTTTATTCGGATATGGCCCATGTACGTAGTCACCTTGCTGCGATAAATTTATAAGTAATTTTATAAAATAATTGTAGTAATTGTGGTGCAAGTACGACAGTCCCTTCTTGAACCACTGGAATGGTGTACAGTGCACACGCCATGGTGCATAGTTTTTGTAAATAGTTTAGTTAAGTTAAATTAGGTTTTAAAATTTTGTTATTACTAACATAGATTTAAGAAATATTGTTACTAACAACTAAGTAGGTATGGATATTGTATCCGATTTAAAAATTAAATAAAAATAAATAAAAGATATAAAAAAATATTAAAATAAAAAAATATAAGGCGCCGATAACATGTGGGATTCAAAACCGGGTTTTAAACATTTTTGGTGCGCGTTACCCATCGGCTGTCGCAACATTACATTTGACCGTATGAAAAAAAATCTTTGCAATTTCTACATTAAACCATATTTTTAATGCCAAAAAACATAATTCCGATTATATATACACTTATTATAAAACAAAGACCCTAAATACTGTCAGTTTGTATGTGATCGATATTCAAATTCTACCGAACGGATTTTTGATCAGTTTATACGGCGTGGTTGTAAAAACTCGCCTGCTGGCAGATTAGGTCGCGTGCCCCGCGTAATCCAACAAAGATACACTGAAGTAATGTACTAGAGAATTGTAGATCTACAAAAGTACTACAGAAAAGTCTGCGACACCATTTCTCTATCTCTTATGGATATCTCACAATAACTACTTTTGTGACAACTTGATTTTCAAGCAGGCGAGGCCGCAAGCATAACTTATATATAGTATCTGGTTGACCGAGTCTTGTTCGGTATTTTTTACAAAATAAAAAAAAATAATATGGTAGTTGGAGAACGGTCCTAGGTATTTACATTTCTCGAGACTGCCCGCTCCCCGAATAAGCTACGCTGACTTGACAGTTTATGGCAAAAATTTAATTCAATATAAATGTTAGTATTTTTTTAATGCCCAAAAACAGGGATATAACTTTTTTTTTCTAAATAAAACCTAGTTAGATCGATGTTTCTCCCCCAAAACCCCTACAAGCTGAATTTCAGGAAAATCGTTCGAGCTGTTTCCGAGATTCAGAAAATATATATATACACACTAGCGACCCCGCTCCGGCTTCGCACGGGTATAAAATATATAGCCCATGTGAATATAGACTCAGTGAAAAAAAATTATTAAAATCGATCCAGTAGTTTTGATTTATTCATTACTGCCCATGGCCCGCACGCGTTAAATTTAGAGAAAAACAATTCCCCTCTCCCTATACCAAGAAAATTTCCTGCTGTCCTTGGAATGTCTAAATTCATATACTACATATTTACTTATTTATTTTTACAATTAATTACAGAATGTCTTTATATACAACATTCACAGCTTCCGTGTCATTAAACAAACACTTGAAAGAGCGACATATAGCTGCTAAATTCGAATGATTTGTGTATAACTAAGCCACCGATTTATCTTTAATATTTAAATGAGTTAATGGAGTTTTAAATTTTTAAAAATTTATATTCAATTGAATTTTTGCCATTAAATGTAAAGTCAGCGTAGCTTATTCGGGGAACGGGTGGCCGCGAAAAATGAAAGTACCTAGGACCGAGCCCGACCTACCCTATTTTTTTTCCCCTATTTTAAGTTTTCTTTTTTATTTTGTAAAAAATTACCAAGCAAGGCTCTGTCACCCAGATATTGCATTTATAATATCAGATTTGGTTATGTCCACGAAGGTTAACAAGTTTTTCGAACTTTCTAGAGGTATACTGCGTCCATCATATTATCAGTCTTTTGACAGCTCACGCTCATTAAGTTTTGTATTGCTTACGTACAAATATCATACAAATAATATTTGTACTTTATGGATGGGTTCCGCCCACTTAGTGATGTCACACATAATGGTTACTACGATTATGCCACAGATTAAAAATAATCGGTAGAAATCGATGTTACGAGTATTAAAAGACATTTAATAACATTATATAAAGTTTTACTTTCTTCTTAGTTAATACATGAATACAAATAAAACAATCAGGATATTTTAATTTATTTTATTAGCACGAGTCGTCGGAATGATAATCAACACTAGACTCCTCCGATGAGGAGTCTTCAGTAGCAGTTATTATTAGCTCTTGTGTAGATAATATATTATCAAACGCAATATCACGTTCCCAATCAGAGAATATTACTCTTTTAGTTCTTTCCACCACACTTGCCCAGTTCTCGGCCGTTACGTGGGTGCAAGCATTTTTTAACAATTGCAACATTTTATTCGCTGTGAATGGGGGGCTTGTATTGCATCTCGCAGCATGCCCTTTTACTTGTGCCCATATAAGTTCTATTGCGTTGTACTGGCAGTGGTATGGAGGAATCCGAAGAACAGTATGGCCATATTCTGCTGCCATTTCATTGATTACATAGCGTTTTGCTCTCTTTTTGGTTTTTAATATTTTTACTAATCAACTTTTAACATTGAGTCGTCCACATTTTCTCCATTGTCCCGAAGCCAATTAATTATTTCATGCTTTTTATTAGCCTGTGTTGGCATTTTGTCAATTTGACGGGAGTGGTAGGGCGCATTATCAATAAAAATTATTGATGGTTCTTCCAATGAAATGAGCATTTTTTTGAACCACTCTTCATACACATTTGCATTCATCTCTTCGTGGTAGTCATTTGATTTCTTCGATTTAAATGCCAACAGTGCGTCTTGTACAAATCCTTTTGCTGTACCTGCATGGCAAATGATTAGGCGCTCACCTTTTCCCATTGGTACTGAGGAAGTGGAATCAGCAGTATCATCAGTCCAGAAACGAGATAGTGTGTGGTTAGCGTTGAGCCATGTTTCATCCGTGAAAACAATATTTGTCCAATCTTGTATTTTCTTTGCCTTTCTTAAAAAATCACAACGTGCTATAGCTATATCTGTGCGTTCCATTAATAATTTTCTTTCGGAAGGTCTGTTGATGTTGCCAGTTGATGTATAATATATTTTTTATGATTATAATAAATACACACGGATTAACATTTATTTTCAAAAAACTAAGGCAATATTAAATCAAAATGTTGATTTCTATATCTGTTATTAGTTTACGTAGGTTATCATTAATCGAATCACTTAGGTACGTAATTCGATTAATGATAGTAGGTACTATAATCGGAATGGTATCGCATACGAGAATCTTTAGGACATCACTAAATATGTAAATCGTCAATCTGTCAAAAGATGGTTAATATAATGGACAGTGTATAGTTATAGAACTAAAGTTAACTCACTCGAACTCGCTCGGACAGTGCGGACAGTGGTATTTGGTGCCGGCGTGCCATTTCTCGTGCTCCCGTGCCACGCCCCTGAAATTCCAATTCCAAATCTAAATTACTTGAATAAACTTGTATTGTTTAGTTTAAATTGTCTACCAGGAGCACCAGACGCACCGACCGCCTCGGGGACCTGTAAGGCAGACGTCCGATATACCCCGTTCGGAACGTCCGTCCCCTGACAGGGCGGCGGACGATGGGCTTAGGCAAGTCGCTACCACCTGGACTGAGCAGCAGCATATTGAACAATAATCCAGAACAATAGTTCTCGGAACCGCTCCACCGCCCCCCTCCGCAGAGTAGAAGGAGGCCCTCGCTGCCCGCGATCGCTCCCTGCCCACCGTGTCTGTTATATCACGGTCGACAGGGAGAGACCGCGCCCCAAGTAGGTACCCCTACGCCGTGGTGGGCGTGTCCGCCCCCACAAGGTAATTTTTTATAGAGGTTTTCTTCCTCGCAACTCGAAGGTCCCCGTTTCCATAGCTGGGCATCCGGGCTTGAACGACGGTGGCCGAAACCATGTTCAGCCAGATTTATAGTAAGCCCAACTGAACCCGCGACGAGTTCTTTAGGGACTCCACCCCAACCCCCCGGAGTCCCCGGCCTGTCCAGGTTGCCCTCTGCTAATCAGAGGGACAACTGGATTGGCCACCCCATAGTGGTCCGTTCGTCAAGACTAAGCTTGCCCAGGGTGCGCCACGAGACCGACCACTTTCAAATTCAAATTCAAAATATTCTTTATTCAAATAACCTTGTAAACAAGTGCTTTTGAATCGTCAACTCTACTGCTGGTTCGGAAAGCTGTTCCTACCGAGAAGACCAAGCAAGACACTCGGCGGTTGCTCTTTTTTAAAAAAATACAATTCTTAATGCTAGTTACATTTGATCGTTTCTATCTTGTACAGGGTCGAACAATATCTATATCCACGCATTTTTATCGTCTAAATAATCCTCAACAGTATAGTAGGTTTTCTGTATCAGCCTTTCCTTAATAGTGCTTTTAAACTGCTGTAATGGCAAAGTTAAAATTGATTGTGGAATTTTATTATAGAATCTTATACCCAAACAAGCCTCAAGCCTCAAGGCTGGCTTTCAGTGGCTACCGCTTAATAATACTAACATAACCTAAATCTTTGCTTCTCACCTGTTCCTGGTGGCGAAAGGACATCCCTTGCAGCTGAACTTTTCAGTGTGCTGAGCTGTCAAATGTTTACGCAGCGCTCTCCCAGTCTTCAGTCTGGTTTTGCAAATAAAGCACTCGAAAGCGCCGCTTTGCTGAAAGGAGTTTTGCAACATTTAAGGTAAGTGCACTAGTAATTGACCATGCACTAGAAGTTGTCCGTTTTGTATGAAATTTTAAATAATAATCGTTTTATTTGTAGCTAATAAAACAATATTAAACACAATGGGCTACAGTTCTAAGGTTTTGGGCAGTTGATAGATGGCAACAGATAATTACAAAATAATTTTTTTGACCCGAACCGACCGACGGACCCGTTTTGTTTGACCCGAAATGTCAACTGCCGAAACTATAGCCCATTGAATTTTTTTTCATTTCATTTTCATTGAATTTTCCTTTTCAATTTTTTTAACATCATTTTAAAGATTACCGAGCAAGGCTTGGTACTATTTTTTTATTAGCTACAACAAACAAATTGTATTAAAATACGGCTGAGGTAATTTGAGGTCAGGCAGACAGTTATTCGTAAAATATGTAGCCAAATAATGTGACCACATGTAATTTATAGAATTAGGCATTACTTTGCGGAGATCCATAATACAAAAGTAATAATAAAATTATTTTGCTATAATCCGCGAAGAAGTAAAATAGAAAATATATATAATGCTAAATGTAAGTGGACAATCGGTTATCATACCTGATACATCCAGGATTCGTAAAAACAATGCACAAACCTCCACCACCGCCACCGCAATACACAAGCACTATATACGTTCACTATCACAAACTCAACAATCGTTTCACCCGCAACCGAAGCATCATCAGGAGATAGACTCGACGACCAATTTTGCGATTTTGGTCGTGGAGTCTATCTCCTGACGATGCTTCGGTTGCGGAGCGAAACGATTGTTGAGTTTGTGATAGTGAACGTATATAGTGCTTGTGTATTGTGGTGGCGGTGGTGGAGGTTTGTGCATGTGTTTTTACGAATCCTGCATGTATCAGGTATGATAACCGATTGTCCACTTACATTTAGCATTATATATATTTTCTATTTTACTACTTCGCGGATTATAGCAAAATAATTTTATTATTACTTTTGTGACCACATGTTTATAAAATGTGCCCAGAGTGGGATAAGGGCATGATGACTTACCAAAGTTTAGATATCTTAGTCATTTTAAATACTCTAGATGTCATATTTATATAGTTTTTAAACATTAACATTCCTAGAGTGGGATAAAGGCAGAACGATGATGATTTGTAATGCATTTGGCATACATTTCCATACCTATAGTGTAGTACAGAAAGCCTACTATACTGTTGAGGATTATTTAGGCGATAAGAATGCGTGGATATAGATATTGTTCGACCCTGTACAAGATAGAAACATTAAATGTAACTAGCATTAAGAATTGTATTTTTAAAAGAGCAACCGCCGAGTTTCTTGCTGGCTCTTCTTGGTAGGAACAGCTTTCCGAACCAGCAGTAGAGTTGACGATTCAAAAGCGCTTGTTTACAAGTTTATTTGAATAAAGAATATTTTGAATTTGAATTTGAATCATACCTAGGTACCTACCTCACTATGTCTAACCACGTGCGCCTCATATCTGTCCCTCACATGGAAACCTCGATAACACACCGTACATTTAAAGGCGGAGTTCTTATACAAAGTTGTCTCCTGCCTCTTCTCGATTTCCGCTATTTGTTCCTCATAGGTCAAAGTGGTAATAGTAAAGAGCGACTCGTCCAAACCGTCGTTGGTTTTCCTCCGTTTGACATCGGACTTTTTATACCTGAGATTTACAAATTTTTAAACTCTTAAAGCCTTAGGGCGACGTGTAGTGGAGGGCTGGTGGTTTGACTGTGACTAGTCATCACGCTGTAGTATGAAGCTCTACTAGCTATGGGGAACGTCGTCCTAAGGGTGCCTCCTGTGAGACCGGACCGCGGCTTAGGGCGACGTGTAGTGGAGGGCTGGTGGTATGACTGTGACTAGTCATCACGCTGTCGTATGAAGCTCTACTAGCTATGGGGAGCGTCGTCCTAAGGGTGCCTCGTGTGAGGCCGGACCGCGGCAAAAAACTCGTTTCTAAATACAGATATATTGACTTCGATCTATAGCTCGCAAGTTTAAAGTACAACTAGATTTAAACAGAAGAAATATTTTGGAAATCCTAAAGAGAAAGAAAAAAGTTAAGAATTATCAACATTTAAAGCTTGCATAATAAAACCGCCGTGTGATATCCGGAGTAGAATACCCTCCTTTCTGACCGAGGTGTCGTAAAAGACGACTAAGGTAATACGACTCACCGTGTGGTATTCGGCCGAGTAGAATAGACCACCCTCTAGTCTACTTACCGAGGTGTCGTAAAACGCGACTAAGGTAATTTGTACCACCGTGTGGCATTCATTGAATAGAATAGATCAATCTCTTTCTTATCGGAGACCGTAAAATACAACTAAGGTAAGTCGACGTCAGGCAGCCGGTCGTCAAATACATAGCCAAATCATATGACAAAATGTTTAAAATATTTTTTGCCGACCTCACTTAGAATGGGATAAGGGCAAGAGAATGATTAAAGCTTGCATAATAAAACTTACTTGTCCATAGTGCTCGAAGGATTGCTATCCACTGCCGTCCTCTTCGTTTTAACTTCTTTCAACTCCTTCACTATCTTCATCTTCTTCTTTCTGACCTTCTTCTTCTTAAAAGACTCGCTTAAAGCCACGTTATCGCTATCATCAAAGACAGGACACTCGAAGTATATCTCGTTACTCGTTGTCTCATCTTTGATCTCAACTTCGCATTTCAAATCCGCTTCGTTATCTTCTACACCGTTATCTTGTATTTCGTTATCGTTAAAATCTTCATCTATACCGTTCACTTCGTTAACATTATCGTTAGTATCGTTAACTTCGTCGCATTCATTAATTTCCGTTTTAATTTCCTCATCTTTCAATTCGAGGTCGCATTCATTGGCTTCGTATATTTTCTGACAGAGACTAGATTTTAACTGATTTTTAGCTCTGTTAATGGATTTTATATCCCTTATTGTTATCTGGAGTTAAAAAAGATTAATTTTAAAACGCTGTGTTCGCGCTGTTCACTACTTTATAATAAATCAATAATTAAAGGCTACAGAATTTTGATTCTAGTCTACAAAAGAAACAGCAATGTAATATCTGTATCTAATCTGTGATAGTAATGTGTCTTTTTGTGATTCTTTTTGTCTATGGTACTTTTTTAATTTTGAATAAATTGTAGCCAAACAACACATTTTGGTTTTCTAATAGTGAGATCACCCTGAATAACGAGGCAGTGCGTTAGAGACAGAGTAAGTACTGCACAGGCTCGAACTAATGCACTAACACGTCCACTTTCGACCGCGGCTATCGTGTTACTGACGTGATGCGCTGGAGACAGTGTAAGATTTTTTCAGAGTAAGTAGGATTTCCGTTCTACATTTATTAATTTAATGTTTGTGTTTGAAATATACAGAATTATATAAAAATTGGTCATGTATATAATAGATAAAGTAGGAACTAACTAGCTTGCGGCATTTGCTTTGCGACTTTTGCAAAAGTACGTAACTCATTTGTGGGTTTGGGTATAAGATTGTATAAAAAAATCCGCAGTTTAAAAACACTGTTAAAGATAGACTGATACAGAATAAGAAAGAAAGAAGATGAGCTAGTAATAAGAATTATATTTTAAAAAGAGCAACCAACGAGTTTCTCTTAGGCTCTTTTCAGTAGGAACAGCTTTTCGAACCAGCAGTAGAGTTGACGATTCAAAAGCACTTGTTAACGAGTTTACTGGAATAAGGACCATTTTGAATTTTGATTTGTTTTAATTGTCAAAATTAACTTACCGTTCTGTCGCCGAACAACTTTTTCAGCAACAACCTTTGGCATGTCAACGCTTTGTTCCGGAAGCTGTTCGCGGACGAGAGTCGCGCGACGCACTCCCAGCAGAGAGTTAGGGGCATCTTATCATTTGTACTTATCTACGACAGTGGAAGATATATCCAGGGGGATGAAGGCAATCTATGACCCTATTTAAAGGGTCACCAGTTTTAGGGATGCATCTATGTAGTACGAGTAAATTTTCATTTCATATTATATTTTATTAGGCCAAATACATTAAATACGTGTTCAAAAGAAACATGATACATTAAAAATAGAAACTAAGTAGTAAGTAACGGCCTGTTACTATCCCACTGCTGGGCATAGGCCTCTTCTCTCCGTTTTTTTTTTTTTGGAGAGAAGGATTGGAGCTAAGACCGGTTTAGTAGAATAGACCACCCTCATTCTTACCGAGGTGTCGTAAAATACGACTTAGCTAAGTTGGTGACAGGCGGCCGGTCTTAAAAACGCAGCCAAATCATGTGACAGCATGTTTATAACATGTTGTGCCGACCCCACTTTAGAGTTGGATAAAGGCAGGAAGATGATGATATCATACTTACGGGTACGCCGGTGACCTGTTCGTACATTTTGCGCAGTTTTTTGTCAGTCAGATGGAACATTCTGACATTCATAATCAGGCATATCCTGCACACCTGATGAGGAAAGGCAGGATTAGAGATATCAAAAAAATAATCGATTTTTATAATAATCGATTTTTTTAATAATCGACTTTTTAATAATCGATTTTTATAATAATCGATTTGTTAATAATCGATTTTTTAATAATCGATTTTTTAATAATCGATTAATATAAAAAAGAAATACAACGATTATTATAAATCGCTTATTGTGACACGAATTAATCGATTTATTTTATAGAAAAAAAAGTTTTTTTTATTAATCGATATTAATCTATAAAATCGATAACCTAAAAGAATCAATTATATATTAACAGACAGGCCTGTAAAAGAGGTCACAATAAATAATGAGAGTAATTAAAATTATTTATTACTTCATCTTTGTCTAATCACACATAAAAAAGAAAGACAGATAGATTCACCCTATCTTTATTGTAATAAGGAACATTTTTGATTATCTTCCCGACTCTAAGTATAAAAATTTATGGCTCTCTACTCTAGTAAATAACTCTCTACTTATACAGATACTTGTGTACTTACAGATAAAAAAACAACGTAATAGCGATGTAAAAAAATAATCGATTATTTTGATTTTTAATAATCGATTATATTTCATCAAAATAGTTTTTTTAAAAATCGATTATATTAGGTATCCTATTTTCTTTTTTCTTGTTTTTTAAGATTTGATATGCATTGTTGGATGAAACCAATGTAACCAAACTACATATTTTAATCCAATTTCACAAACATCTGTTATTATTTCTTGGCAGTTGTCCACTTTAATTAGCCTTTATTGTAATTAATTATTAATATTAAAAAAGACAACTCTTGGAATAGTCAGAAAAAAAACGATTTCTAAAATAAAAATCAAAATCGATGGAAAAAAAATGGATTAAGTAATCGATTTTTTCTACTCCAAGTCACATCCCTACAACGTATGTTGTTACACAGACAAAAAACACCGTGCACGATTATACAAACAATTTTTTTTTTGTGTAATAACACTGTATACATAATGGTTAGCGCACACTATATAATAACACGAAATAATAGGAATACTACAATTCCCGTTTCGAGATGCACTTCTCTTGGATGACGAACAAAGACTTACTGTCACTGAAACGTTTTATCAATAGGAAGACTCTACCGGAAACAACAACGGCACAGTGTTGCCACTATTTTAATCAATAGGGCGCGATACTCTTGTTTCATGACTGTGTTGCTATAAAATACAAAGCGGAAGTCATTGGCGACAACATAATACACTATGACATATTTTAGGCTGGCTTATCTACCCTCGTATAATAAATCTATTTTGCTTTGCGATTTTGTCGTGGAGTCTATCTCCTGACAATGCTTCGGCTACAGGGCGAAACAATTATTGAGATTGTGACGGTGAATGTGTGCAGTGCGTATTGTTGTGTTATCGTTATCGGGTAGTGCATGAGTTCTTACAAATTCTGCATGCATCAGATATTAGGACGAATAGTACACACTATATTTAGCATTGCATATATTTTGTTTTATCGCGGATTATAGCAAAATAACATTTTCATTACTTTTATAATAAATCTATGTATAAAATACTTTAAATCTCACCCGATATGTGGCTGGAGCATCTAAGTCTTGTTCTGAATCCTAGAAACAAACAATAAAATTGAGCCCACCTTAGCTATTATTCATAGATGTAGTATGTTTATAATGTTGTGCCAACCCCACTTAGAATGGGATAAGGGCAGGAAGATGATGATATGTATTTAAAAATTATATATGTATATATTCACCAGTTGTCTCTCAGCCATTACACAAGTATTAACTTACTTACTTACTTACTTTGGTGACGGACACAGTGTGTGTAAGTGTTCCATATATTTATTTATTTTTACTCAAGTAAACTATAAAAGGTACTCACGTCATTCGCGACTGGAACAAATCCGTTCTTAACTTTCCTCAAGCCACATTTGGTCTCATAGAACGCATCCGGACTGAAGTGTTCAGAGCATACAGCGCTAAAACAAAATCATAGCCAAATTAATTTATCTAATTTACTTGTCTGTGGCTGCATATCATGAAACAACAATGTTGGTCTGCGTCCAAATACTAGGGATGTGAGTAGAAAAATCGATGAATAAATAATCGTTTTTTTTCCTTTATAACGATTATGGACTATTTTTTTTATTTACAACAAAAATGTACATGTTATATCTGTCTTAAATTACTTAATGATTCATCAACAATTCTTGAATAATTCTTTAATTGTTCCTTACAGTAGGTAGGTTTAGAAAATCTACCTATATAAACATTTTGTTCTTTCTTTTACTCATCAGGTTAGCGAAGAAGCTGACTACGAAATATAAAATCCTTGGACTTGACATTTTGAACGGCCCCTTACGCTTGGGACTATTTAAATGCAATGCTAAATGTCGCAAGTTTAACGAAAAAAAGGAAATTTTTCTTTTTCTTTCTTTCGTCATTTACAGTTTCTTAAGTGAACAATAGGTGGGCTAGAACAATTACAGAATGGGCACCATGGTACCATACTAAAAGGAAAAGAGGTCGACAGCTCAAAAGATGGGCTGACGACCTGCACGGAATTGCTGGCGCTCTGTGGATGAAAACGGCGAGAGATAGGGACGAGTGGAACAGGTTGGAGGAGGCCTATGTGTCAACAACACACTGATGTGCGACTTACCAAAAATCTTATCATATATTATACAGTAACTTTAAATCAGCAATAAAGGCTTATTATTATTATTAAGTGAACAATTCAAACACAGCAAACACAATGAAACAATACAATAAGAGCAGATGGAAGATGGTGGAGAATATTAATGTTCTGGTTAACAAAACAACAGAAAAGAAAGAGAGGCAAACCACTCAGAAGATGGGAAGATGAGATTTTTGCTGTGGCAGGGCCAAAATAGACTAGAGTATAGTTTCGGCCCGCAACCGAAGCATCAGCAGGATATAGACTTCATGACATAATTGCAAAGCTTTTTTTTACCTTCTGTTTCGTGACTCAAACGCTGTTATCCCCAAAGCATCTATCCAAGCATTACGTAGGTTTGTTTCTTTTGGGAATCTGTAACATTTAAAAAATTATGAATTATAACATAGCAATATCTACCTCCTGCCCTTATCCCATTCCAAGTGGGGTCTGCACAACATGTTATAAACATGTTGTCACTCTCAGATGACTGGAGTTGATCATTAATGACTACAGTATATCCAATTTAACACAATCAAACTCAAAGCAAACATGATTAATCTATATTTTAGACCTGCCTGACATCAACTTACCTTAGTCATATTTTATTCATCCGGATATCTCATGATGGGTCAACTTACCTTAGTCACCTTTGACGACATCTTGGTATGAAAGAGAGTGGAATATTCTACTCAACCGGATACCACATGGTGGGTCAACTTACCTTAGTAGCCTTATATGACACCTCGGTAAGAAATGAGGGTGGTAGTATTCTATTCAGCCGGATACCACATAGCGTTAGATCTATACAATATTTCATCATTTTAACATGTTTTTAAATTTTGACAACCCTATCGCTTATTGTTTGAATTGTGAGCAATATTTCATACCATACACCAGTGGTTATGTATTTGTAGGCTACATATTTCTCCCTCATTACTTAATAAATAAATAAATATACAGGACACTTACACACACGGTCGTCTGTCCCCAAAGTAAGTAACTTAATACTTGTGTTATGGACAGACAACTGGTGAATATATACTTATATATTTTTTAAATACAAATATACACCCAGACTGAAAGACCAACAAATTCATTTATAGAAAATGTTGGCCCTCGGCGGGAATCGAACCCGCGACCCGCGGTGCTGAAGGCTGGGTCACTACCCACTGCTCCAACAGGCCAGTCAGTAATAGAAAGCTCCTATCAAGTATTCTAGTCAAGTAGTAACAATATCTATCCAACCACTGGACAAAATTTCTTTAAGGACAAGAATTGGAGTTTAAATCCAATACACTGCTCCATTACAGATTGGCAAGTTCTACATATCATAAGAATTTTTTAGAAAAATTCTGGTTTCTTGTCATGTATGTTTGCCCAAAACATAAATCTTATAATATATTTGAATATCAATAAATCCAGTAAGTTTTTGAACTTTCTTAAAGATATTTTATTTCGGTATATTACCATAATTTTGAAATGTATAAATGAAAAAATGTAAAAAGTAAAAAAGTAAGTAACGGCCTGTTACTATCCCACTGCTGGGCATAGGCCTCCTCTCTCCATTTTTGGAGAGAAGTGTTGGAGCTAAGACCTACCACGCTGCTCCAATGCGGATTGGTAGGTTACACATATCTCCAGAATTCTCTAGAGATATGCAGGTTTCCTCACGATGTTTTCCTTCACCGAAAAGCGTGTGATAAATTGCAATTATCAATTAGACACATAAGTTTTAATAGAAAAACTCATTGGTGTCTGCCCGGGTTTGAACCCATGATCGTCTCTAGAGATTCACACTGTCGCACCGCTAGGCCATCACAGCTATGAAAAAATGTGTAATAATAAAAATAAATTTACATAAATTATATATATGGCTTTAATATTTGTATTTGAAAACTTGAGAAGAAACAACTGATTGGTTACACGATAAATAGTAACTGGCCTATTCCATCGTATATACTTAAGTAACAAAACCTATGCTCTCAATAAAAAAAAAAAAACATATTTATGACTTAAACTCACACATGGAATGTGATTCCATTGCTTTTTGTAGTTCTTTTTGTGTCACTCATACAATTCTGTACACAACACCTCATTTTCGCCGATCTTACGAACCGATAATCATTATTATAAATTGTAGCTATAAAACAAGTTTGTTCACTGAAAATGTAAATTAAAATGCCATATTTAAGCAAAACCTTTCATTTAAGATTTTTATAATACTACTATTAAGTGAAATTTGCAGATTTTTAAGCTTTTTGTTTACTTTCTTAAGTGAATTTACCACAATAAAACACTTCATACCACAGACTAAAAATAAAATTAAAGTACGCTTGACTTTGACATATGAATAATGCATGGACGTAGTATATACGTAGTGTATTCTTTATCCAAGGAATAATGTATTACCATAGAGTTATTATACTAAAACTCTATAATAACTCTATGTGTATAATTAAATGAAAGGGGTAAAGCATTGGGAAAAATCAAGGAATATAAACGAAAGTAAATTTATCAATTAAAATATTAGATGCAGCGATTTTACAAATTTAATTTTTCAAGAGCTATTATTTTATTAAATTATAGCTTTCAAAAATTGCGCTTATTATTTATATTGTTTCTTATATTTAAGGTAAAATGTTTGTAATGTCAAATTTTAAAATTGATTCGATGTAAAAGACCACATAATATTTTTGTTATTGCAACAGTATATTAGTTCTCTGTGAAATTATTCGTCTGTGGTCTCACATTAATTTCAGTAACATCTATGAAATCAGTTTACTCTTTGGTAACACGCTTATATTTCCAATGCCCTTTGTTAATGTCCATCTTTGGGTTTTCGTGCTTTTCTCTTGGAATTTTGTTCTTTGGTGATTCGTCCGTGAGTTGTTTACAATTGTCAAAACAAAAACAGTAGTGGTTTAATTTCGAGAATTTTCTGTATTAAAATAGAATATATTTAGTTTCCCGTAATGTCTACGTGTTCGTAATGAAGCCTTGCGGTGTTAAAAGCTGTAAAACAAATTGTTTTACAGATCCTCATATAGTATTTTATAGGTTAGTTTTTGCTATTAATTTGTATATGTACACAAATTTTCTTTATATTTTCAATTCAGTTACATCATATAAATGTTTGTGACATACTATATGTCATAAAAGGCTATGCAGTAGCCTTTTGGCGTCACTTGGGTATCTGGAGTGATTATGGCGCCATTTTTTATATTCATATACCCTGTGGTGTTTGGTCGCATTACGAACGGTTCGATTCTCGGTTTTAACGATTAAAAAACACTAATTTTTAATGTATAGAAAGCGGCTATACTCTTGTGTTATTATATCGGGTGAGTCCAACTAGTTTCCAGCCCATCTCTTATTGATGAGCACTTTATAAAAGCTCATGAATAAGCTTTTAATAATGAATGAACAATTTTGAGTGTATACATATTTTTTCCGTGTCACTGAAAGAAAATAGGGATATTTTTTAATACTATATTTTACCCTGGTGCATAATTATGCCAATTTCATCAATATTGGTCCAGTAGATTAGCCTTACAAGTGACAGAAGACAGACTTTTGAATTCATATAGTATTTGTTATAATTTATTTATTAAACTATTTGGTAGGCTGCCATGTGGTATCCGGCTGTATAGAATAGTACTACCCTCATTTCTTACCGAGATGTCATAAAAGGCGACTGAGGTAAGTTGACACACCATGTAGTATCCGGTTTAGCAGAATAGCCCACCCTCTTACTCAAGTGTCGTAAAATACGACTAAGGTAAGTTGACGTCAGGCAGGCGGCCGGTTGTAAAAACGCAGCCAAATCATGTGACAGCATGTTCTGCAGACCCCATTTAGAGTGGGATAAGGGCAGGGAGATGATGTATGGACTATGTGATAGGCACTGCCTTAATAAGCTTATTCGGTAAACAGTAATGCAAGTAACAATAATTAAATTATAAAATAACATTTTCAGTTTTCCAAAGAATAAGAAACTTAGAGATGAGTGGATAAAGAATATTGGGGAAGGAAATTTTCTACGTGGCTATACACAGGTGTGCTCCGCGCACTTTGAAGATAAATGGACAATTAAAACTAACAATAGAATAAGGCTAAAAGATAATGCAGTGCCCACTAAATTTCTGGTGAGTGAAACAAATGTATAAATAAATATATTGGACATTTACACACACAGTCGCCTGTCCCCAAAGTAAGTAACTTAATACTTGTGTTAAGGACAGACAACTGGTGAATATATACTTATATATTTTTTAAATACATACTTAAATACAAATATACACCCAGGCTCAAAAGTGTTGGCCCTCGGCGGGAATCGAACCTGTGCAGGCCTGAGGGCAGGGTCACTTACCCACTGTGTCAACGGGCCAGTCAATATCTCGATAATCTTTAATATTTAAGTGAGTTATTTTTGTATATATATACATATATATATATATACACACAAGAGAGATAGATATATATATATATATATATATATATATATATATATACACAAGAGAGAGAGAGAGAGATATATATATATATATATATATCTCTCTCTCTCTCACTCTCTCTCCGTTCCGTTGCATTAGAAACAAATTGGATTTCGAGGGAATTATTATTTATTTATTTCCTTACTTACTACTATTATTACATCATCATCATCCTCCTACCCTTATCCTCTCTAAGTGGGGTCGACACATGTTACAAACATTTTGTCATATGATTTGGCTATGTATTTTACGACTGGCCGCCTGCATGACATCTTCCTTAGTCTGCAACTTACCTTAGTCGTATTTTACGACTTCTCTGTAAGAAAGAGGGTAGTCCATTTTACTCAACCGGATATCACACGTTGGGTCAACTAACCTTAGACGCCTTTTACGACATCTCGGTAAGAACAGAGGTTGGTCTATTCTATTTAGCCAGGTACCACACGGCGGGTTGACTTACCTTAGTCGCCTTTTACGACACCTCGGTATGAAATGAGGGTGGTACTATTCTCTTCAGCTGGGTACCAATGTTTCTCGATGGTGTAAACAAATGTATTTCTATGATCTGTAATATTTAAATGCGTTAATCTTGTGTTGTCGCCATTAACTTCCGCTTTGTATTTTATAGCAACACAGTCATGAAACAAGAGTATCGCGCCCTTTTTGATTAAAATGGTACCAACACTGTGACGTGTTGTTACTGGTTTAGTCTTCTTATTGATAAAACGTTTCAGTGACAGTCAGTCTTAGTTGGTCATTCAAGAGAAGTGCATCTCGGAACGGGAATAGTGGTATTCCTAATATATCGTGTTATTGTATATAGTGTACGCTAACACTTGTATATATATTCTTTCTGGAACTTTCTGGAACAGCTCCAACGACTTTCCTGAAATTCAGCATGTAGGGGGTTTTGGGGGAGGAAAATTGATCTAGATAGGTTTTATTTAAAAAAATGTTGTTTATCCCTGTTTTCGGGAACTGAAAAAATTGTTAAAAACTAGAATTCAATCCAATTTTTGACTGTCAAACGTAGTGCTGTGATAGCCTAATGGTAACGGGTGTACCAATAAAGTTTAAAACTCGGGTTCGAGTCCCACATGTCACTGGGTATTTTTTTGATTTTCAGTTTTTTTATATCTTTAAAAAAATTACAGAGCAAGGCTCAGTCACCTAGGTACTTAATAATTAACAAACCTGATGGCACAAGTGACCCTGCCTTCAGCTTCTTGCGCTTTTCCGTGCTTCGGTTACAGTTATTTTGAATAAGGTCACTTTAATACTAGCGACATCTTTAATATTTAAATGAGTTAATTGTACTTGTATATACATATATTTATTGGATATTGGACTGGCCCGTTGGACTAGTGGGTAGTGACCCTGCCTTCAACTCCGCGGGTCGCGGGTTCGATTCCCGCCAAGGACCAACAATTTCTATAAATGAATTTGTTGGTCTTTGAGCCTGGGTGTATATTTGTATTTAAGTATGTATTTAAAAAATATATAAATATATATTTACCAGTTGTCTGTCCATAACACAAGTATTAAGTTACTTACTTTGGGAACGGACGACCGTGTGTGTAAATGTCCCATATTTTTTTTTTTTTGGAATCTCGGAAACGGCTTCAACGATTTTCCTGAAATTCAGTATGCATGCGGTTTTGGGGGAGAAAAATCGATCTACCTAGGTTTTATTTATTCAAAATTCTTTATCAATCAATTCATTATTATTTTAAAAAATAGTTTTATCCCTGTTTTTTAGCTTTTAAAAAAAAATACTAAATAAATATATTGGACACTTACACACACGGTCGTCCGTCCCCAAAGTAAGTAACTTAATACTTGTGTTATGGGTGACCGACAACTGGTGAATATATACTTATATATTTTTAAATACATACTTAAATACAAATATACACCCAGGCTCAAAGACCAACAAATTCATTTATAGAATATGATGGCCCTCGGCGGGAATCGAACCCGCGACCCACGGAGCTGAAGGCAGGGTCACTACCCACTGCGCCAACGGGCCAGTCAATACTAAAATTGACATTGAATATATAAAACACTATTTTTGCCGAAAATTGTCAAGTCAGTGTAGCTTATTCGGGGAACAGGTGGTCGCGAGAAATGAAAATACCCAGGATCGAGCCCCACCTATCCAATTATTTAACTTTCTATTTTTTATTTTGAAAAAAATTACCGAGACAGGTAACCTTGGTCAACCATGTACATATGAAACTGTTTGTTTTCTAGATGACCGAAACAAAGGGGATTGAACAGGGACCAACAATGAAATGCTGTGCTCCGCTGTGCAGGAATGATTCAGAGAGTGTCTCTAAAACAAGAGATGTAACATTCCACAAGTGAGTGTACTTTAAGTCTTAATATCTGGGTGACCGAGCTTAGCTCGGTAATTTTTTACAAAAAAAAACTTAAAAAAAAAGAAAAAACAATTATTTAGTTGGGGACCGATCCTTGGCACTCACATTTCGCGAGGCTGCCCGTTACCCGAATAAGCTACGTCGATATGACAGCTAATGGCGAAAATTCAATTCAATATAAATGTTAGTGTTTTTTAATGCCCAAAAACAGGGATAAAACAATATTTTTTTTACATAAAACCTAGCTAGATTAATTTTTCTCCCCCAAAACCCCCTACATGCTGAATTTCAGGAAAATAGTTGGAGCCGTTTCCGAGATTCAGAAAATATATATATATACAAGATTAACTCATTTAAATATAAAGATAAGACATTTGCAACTGCCAGTGACTCTGCCCGCGTGGAAAGATTAAAACTGTAATATAGTATTTTGATAACCATAAAAATAGTTAAAGTGGGTTAACCTTTAAAAGCTACACATATGCTGCCGCGGACTTTTATTTATAACTTTTAGAGGGAAACAATTTTGTAATACATGATTCTTGAATAACTTTCACCGTTTACATTACACACGCAAGGAAAGCTTTAAAGTTTTGCAATATTTTTTATTGCTGCTTGTCTCCTATTTATATTAGCGTGATGTTATATAGCCTATAGCTTTATAAATGGACTATATTACACTTAAAGAATTTTTCAAATCGGCCGAGTACTTTTTGAGTTTTACGCGTTCAAACAAACAAACTCTTCAGCTTTGTATATTAGTATAGATGATGCACTTTTAGATGGTATGAAGCTCTACTAGCTATGGGGAACGTCGTCCTAAGGGTGCCTCCTGTGAGGCCGGACCGCGGCTTAGGGCGACGTGTAGTGGAGGGCTGGTGGTATGACTGTGACTAGTCATCACGCTGTTGTATGAAGCTCTACTAGCTATGGGGAACGTCGTCCTAAGGGTGCCTCCTGTGAGGCCGGACCGCGGCTTAGGGCGACGTGTAGTGGAGGGCTGGTGGTATGACTGTGACTAGTCATCACGCTGTTGTATGAAGCTCTACTAGCTATGGGGAACGTCGTCCTAAGGGTGCCTCCTGTGAGGCCGGACCGCGGCTTAGGGCGACGTGTAGTGGAGGGCTGGTGGTATGACTGTGACTAGTCATCACGCTGTTGTATGAAGCTCTACTAGCTATGGGGAACGTCGTCCTAAGGGTGCCTCCTGTGAGGCCGGACCGCGGCTTAGGGCGACGTGTAGTGGAGGGCTGGTGGTATGACTGTGACTAGTCATCACGCTGTTGTATGAAGCTCTACTAGCTATGGGGAACGTCGTCCTAAGGGTGCCTCCTGTGAGGCCGGACCGCGGCTTAGGGCGACGTGTAGTGGAGGGCTGGTGGTATGACTGTGACTAGTCATCACGCTGTTGTATGAAGCTCTACTAGCTATGGGGAACGTCGTCCTAAGGGTGCCTCCTGTGAGCCCGGACCGCGGCTTAGGGCGACGTGTAGTGGAGGGCTGGTGGTATGACTGTGACTAGTCATCACGCTGTTGTATGAAGCTCTACTAGCTATGGGGAACGTCGTCCTAAGGGTGCCTCCTGTGAGGCCGGACCGCGGCTTAGGGCGACGTGTAGTGGAGGGCTGGTGGTATGACTGTGACTAGTCATCACGCTGTTGTATGAAGCTCTACTAGCTATGGGGAACGTCGTCCTAAGGGTGCCTCCTGTGAGGCCGGACCGCGGCTTAGGGCGACGTGTAGTGGAGGGCTGGTGGTATGACTGTGACTAGTCATCACGCTGTTGTATGAAGCTCTACTAGCTATGGGGAACGTCGTCCTAAGGGTGCCTCCTGTGAGCCCGGACCGCGGCTTAGGGCGACGTGTAGTGGAGGGCTGGTGGTATGACTGTGACTAGTCATCACGCTGTTGTATGAAGCTCTACTAGCTATGGGGAACGTCGTCCTAAGGGTGCCTCCTGTGAGGCCGGACCGCGGCTTAGGGCGACGTGTAGTGGAGGGCTGGTGGTATGACTGTGACTAGTCATCACGCTGTTGTATGAAGCTCTACTAGCTATGGGGAACGTCGTCCTAAGGGTGCCTCCTGTGAGCCCGGACCGCGGCTTAGGGCGACGTGTAGTGGAGGGCTGGTGGTATGACTGTGACTAGTCATCACGCTGTTGTATGAAGCTCTACTAGCTATGGGGAACGTCGTCCTAAGGGTGCCTCCTGTGAGGCCGGACCGCGGCTTAGGGCGACGTGTAGTGGAGGGCTGGTGGTATGACTGTGACTAGTCATCACGCTGTTGTATGAAGCTCTACTAGCTATGGGGAACGTCGTCCTAAGGGTGCCTCCTGTGAGCCCGGACCGCGGCTTAGGGCGACGTGTAGTGGAGGGCTGGTGGTATGACTGTGACTAGTCATCACGCTGTTGTATGAAGCTCTACTAGCTATGGGGAACGTCGTCCTAAGGGTGCCTCCTGTGAGGCCGGACCGCGGCTTAGGGCGACGTGTAGTGGAGGGCTGGTGGTATGACTGTGACTAGTCATCACGCTGTTGTATGAAGCTCTACTAGCTATGGGGAACGTCGTCCTAAGGGTGCCTCCTGTGAGGCCGGACCGCGGCTTAGGGCGACGTGTAGTGGAGGGCTGGTGGTATGACTGTGACTAGTCATCACGCTGTTGTATGAAGCTCTACTAGCTATGGGGAACGTCGTCCTAAGGGTGCCTCCTGTGACTTTAAATAATGTATTAAATTGTTCAAAATCAAAATATTCTTTATTCAAATAAACTTGTAAACAAGTGCTTTAAATCGTCAACTATTTTAAAAATATAATTCTTAATACTATTTACATTAAGTAGTTACTGTCTTGTACAGGTTCAAAGAGAGCTATATCCACACATTCTTATCTTTTAAGTAATCTTCAACAGTAAAGAAGGCTTTCTGTATCAGCCTCGTTTTAACAGTGTTTTTAAACTGCTGTAATGGCAAAGCTGAAATTGATTGCGGAATGTTATTATAGAATCTTATACCCAAACCCACAAACGACTTACGTACTTTTGCAAGGCGCAAAGCATGCGCAAGCTTATGTCGGTTCCTGTTTTGTCTATTGTATACATCACCTATTTGTGATTCCAGGTTTCCCAAACTGGTAGAATTACGCCAGTACTGGCTGAACGCACTCGGTCTGGAGGGCTGGTGTGAGAGTGACGATAGAGTGTCGGAGAGTGTGGTGTGTTCGGAGCACTTCTCTGCTGATGACCTCTACACTACCCAAAGTGGGTACCGGAAACTGTGGGTTGGGGCTGTTCCATTGCTCATGCAGGTGGGTATATAATCTTTTATATTTAAATTAGTTAATCTTGTATGTATATGTGTTGTTGTGATTAGTGATGTATTTAGTTCCTTCGATCTCAGGGGAGTAATTAAGCGAACACTTACCAGCATCCAGAACAGTCACGCGTTGCGGGGCCCCGTCTGCTGATGTCCACAGGTGCATTTACTATAATTTGGCTGGTTTCACTTAACTTCACTTCTCTTTCACGTAAAATGTCTATTAACAAGGGAGCTCGGAGTCGTGCGAGTAGAAAGAATTCGACCGTTACCGTTTAAGTGCAGTGACAGTAACCGAATGACGTTGAGTGCAACTGTCATTGGGATGAGGCTTGTGTTGCCGATTAATCCCCTGATCGAAATGGTAGAAATTTTAACGTTTGAAAGTACGAAACATGTGTATTCCAAGCAGAGGTGTATGCCATAATTGAATGTGCTGTAACTCTGCTTCGGAGCAACTACCTTAACCGTACAATATACATGCATTCAGACAGCCAGGCGGCTCTAACAGCTCTATCAACAGAGACTACAAAGTCGAGGCTGGTTGAAAATTGCAAAAATTTACTCAACATCCCTAGGCTCTGGTAACAGGGTGATACAACGTTGGGTTCCAGGACACGCAGGAATTCCCGGCAACGAAATAGCCGATGATCTTGCTAAAGCAGCTGCCAAAATTCCGCAGATGGGACCGGAACCAATCTGTGGAATTCCAAAAAGTTTGGCCATGCTCTGGAAACCTATTGCTTCTATCACACACTTAATCTCTGGAGAAATAGTAAAGGATTAAAACACTCGAAAGCGCTAATGAAAGCCTTTAACAAAAGAGCTACTCGTAAAATCTTAGCGCTTCTTCATCAATCGGTCCCTCATTACTGAGGATCGTGGTCATTTGAAGCCTTTCTTCGTATAATCTGTCTCCACATGTTCCGATCCATAGTAGCCCTCACCGTTTGATAGAATCTGGCCGAGGAGGTGGCTTCTTTCACTTGGTCAGACCATCGTGTTGGCGACCGGCCTCGTGGCCTTTTGCCTTCTGTGTTGCCAACAATGACCAGCTTTTCCAGATTGCCATCTCCTCTTCGCGCTTAGTAGAACCAATTTAAGTAAACTAGCAAAGGCGCTTACAGGGCACTGTGGACTAAATAAACACATGTTAAAACTTAAGCTGTCAGACACGGAGGCGGAGGAAACAGCCATGCATATCCTGTGCGACTGTCCTGTGCTGGTTTACTTTCGATACTCTCTCCTAGGGTCACGCCGTGTGGTATCTGGCTGAATAGAATAGTACCACCCTCATTTCTTACCGAGGTGTCGTAAAAGGCGACTAAGGTAAGTTGACCCACCGTGTGGTATCCGGTTTAGTAGAATAGACGACCCTCTTTCTTACCGAGGTGTCGTAAAGTACGACATTGGTAAGTTGACGTCAGGCAGGCGGCCGGTCGTAAAAACGCAGCCAAATCATATGACAACATGTTTATTACATGTTGTGCCGACTAGAGTGGGAAAAAGCCAGGAAGATGATGACTCTCTCCTAGGGTCGCATTGTCTACGCCCAAAAGAGGTGAAAGATCTCGCTGCCAAAAAGATCCTGGAATTCCTGGAGATCACCTGCATTGGCAGCGAACTGTAGTCAGTGGCGATCACAATAGATCAGTAATGGTCAAAGTGATACAGGGCCTTATGGCCCTGCAAAGCCACTACTCCCAGAAGAAGAAGAAGAAGATGTATATGTCGGAGGTTTAGATAGGTTTCTATTGTAAGCGTCTTCGGGGCTCTCTATATTTCACGTCGTAGAATAATTCTTTAAAAAAAAAATTGTTTATTTATAACACAGGGTGTAGGGATCCATCATATTTACACACACCTACATACATACAGTCACTCAACATACACTTACAACCACTCAACAATCACACTACATCGCACACAAGCACACCCGCGGTATAGCATATACTCACACACCTACCCGGGACTGCCGCGATATGCTCACCCTTCCCGCTGCACTTGAAACCGGTCGCGGGGCGCGGGGCGCGTGGCTTGCGCCCGCGGCCCGGTCGGCCGACCTAGCAGTGACCTACCATCAGCCGATGCTAAGGGAGCGTTTCTTTGTAGTTGCAATCATTTTCTCTAGTCTAGTTAAATATTTCCTTTTACTTGCTTGTATACTGTGTACCTCTTTCTCTGAACTTTGTGTGTGGCATATTACACGTATGGACATTGTGACTTGTGTATAATTTCTCCTCGTATACTTTCACCAACCATACGGGCACTCGCCCCCATACAGGGTCTTGAGATCTTCTTGTAAGTATGATAATACTTGCGTTAAAAGATCTCGCTCTTCCATAACACAACTAATAATATATATTTACAAAGTTTACACAAACAATTCAAATAAAATTCAAATTCAAATTTATTTATTGCTTAATGTGGTACACAGAGATGTTACGTAAATATAATCCAGAACAACACATTCTGCCTATTATAAGCATGCAAATAGTACATATAGTGGTATAATTTTATATAATCATCATCTTCCTGCCCTTATCCCACTCTAAGTGGGGTCGGCACGACATGTAATAAACATGCTGTCACATGATTTGGCTGCGTTTTTACGACCGGCCGCCTGCCTGACGTCAACTTACCTCAGTCGTATTTTACGACACCTCGGCAAGAAAGAGGGTGGTCTATTCTACTAAACCGGATACCACACGGTGGGTCAACTTACCTTAGTCGCCTTTTACGACACCTCGGTAAGAAATGAGGTTGGTCTATTCTACTCAGCCGGATACCACACGGCGGGTCGACTTACCTTAGTCGCCTTTTACGACACCTCGGTAAGAAATGAGGGTGGTACTATTCTACTCAGCCGGATACCACACGGCGGGTCGACTTACCTTAGTCGCCTTTTACGACACCTCGGTAAGAAATGAGGGTGGTACTATTCTATTCAGCCGGATACCACATGGCGTTTATTTTTAGCTATTAAATTATTATATTTATAAAAATTAACATATTATTATTCTTATCACTATTATATTTATATTATATTCATAAAGACGTTGTGAAACATTATTAATAATGTTTAAAAAAGTAATAGTAAAAATATTCAAACAAAAAATATAAAAATTAAAATTAGGAAAATAAGAAAAATGATAAAAAGTCTGAATGATTGTGTATTTTTACCATCTAAGTAATCCTTAACAGTATAGTTACCCTATGCGTTTTATATATAAAAACTAGCGGCCTGCCCCGGCCTCGCACGTGTATAATATATATAGCCTATCATTCGGTGAAAAATGACTAATAAATAAATAAATATATGGGACACTTACACACACGGTCGTCCGTCCCCAAAGTAAGTAACTTAATACTTGTGTTATGGACAGACAACCGGTAAATATATACTTACATAATTTTAAATACATACATATATACACCCAGGCTCGAAGAACCAACAAATTTAATCGATAAAATCGTTCCAGTAGTTTTGATTTATTCATTACTGCCCGTGGCCCGCAAGAGTTAAATTTGGAGAAAAACAAAAACCCCTGCACTTTAAATCTGTAATATCTCCGAAAATGTTCACTTAAATAACATGCTGTAAACGGCCATATTGATCTATATTAAATCAACTATTTATTTAAGGTACTTAATTGGATAAGGATTAATGCTGTATTGTATAAAAATTGCTTTGAACATAAGGCATTATTTTTCGTAAAAAGTAAATGTCAAAAAAATGCTATAGTGGGTTATCCATAAGAGATAGACATATACCATCGCGGACTTTTCTGTAGACCTTTTCAAGATGTACAAATACTTAGTACATTATTTTGATAAATCTCGTAGGGTTTAGCCTGCGTTTGCATTGTAAGCGGAAAAAAATATAATTATTTACAGAAACCTCAAAAATTACAGTATTTCTCTACTTCGTATTGAATATTATTATACGTACAAACCTTCCTCTGGAATCACTCTATCTATTAAAAAAAACCGCATCAAAATCTGTTGCTTAGTTTTAAAGATTTAAGCATACATAGGGATATAGGGGCATGAGGACAGACAGAGAAAGCGACTTTGTTTTATATTATGTAGTGATGGTTGGGAACAGACTACAATTAATTTTTACTATTATCTACCCCCATTTAAAAAAAACAAATGTGATAATATTGTTTTTTTACGTTTCAAGGACGAGTTAGAAAACGACGACAACGAATCCATGCAGGAAGAAGTTTTGGAGGTAGGTACAATAAAGTAAGCGCGTCTTGCTATCCCACTGCTGGGCATAGGCCTCTTCGATTGTGGAGAGAAGCATTGTAGCTAAGACCTACCACGCTGCTCCAATGATTGGTAGGTTACACATATCACCAGAATTAAAAAGAGATATGCAGGTTTCCTCACGATGTTTTCCTTCATTGTAAAGCGTGTGATAAATTATTAATTAGATATATAAGTTTTTTCTTTTATCTTAATTACTAAATTGATATTAAATATACGTTGTAGCACAAAAGTAATACATAAATTATTTTGCTATAATCCACGACGAAGTAAAATAGAAAATATATATAATGCTAAATGTAAGTGGGCAATCGGTTATCATACCTGATACATGCAGGATTCGTAAAAACACATGCACAAACCTCCACCACCGCCACCACAATACACAAGCACTACACACGTTCACTTTCACAAACTCAACAATCGTTTCGCCCCGCAACCGAAGCATCATCAGGAGATAGACTCCACGACCAAAATCGCATCGCAAAGTAATTTGATTTGAAACATGGCTTAATTTTTATAGTTAATCGATTTTTTACATATCGATTTAATTTAAATTTATTCATCATCCTCCTGCCCTTATCCCACTCTTAAGTGGGGTCGGTAGAACATGTTCTGTGACATGATTTAGCTGCGTTCTTACGTCCGTCGTATTTTACGATACCTCGGTAAGAAATGAGGGTGGTCTATTCTACTCAGCCGGATACCATACAGTGGGTCAACTTACCTTAGTCGCCTTTTACGACAACTCGGTAAGAAATGGGGCTGGCCTGTTCTACTCAGCCGGCTATTAATTAAATTTGATTATTTAGTAATAAATCTAGAGCTGTGGTAATCTAGAGGTGTGGTGAAGCTGTGGTAGCCCAGCGGTATCACCGTGCCGTCTCTTTCGAGGAGGTCTAGGGTTCAAACCCCGGGACACCAATGAGTTTTCTAGTAAAACTTATGTGTCAATTCAAATTCAAATTCAAATAATTCTTTATTCAAATGGGCCTTTACAGGCACTTTCGAATCGTCAAATTACAATGAAGCTACCACTGGTTCGGAAAGGTGCTCTTACCGAGAAGAACCAGCAAGAAACTCGGCGGTCACTCTTTTCAAAATTGAGTTCTACAATAATGGCTTAATTAAGAAAAAATTAAAAAATTTACAATATAATCTAGTGCGTAGCTGGACGCAATTTAAATCCAAGCTTTCTTATCATCAATATAGTCCTCAACAGTATAATAAGCTTTATCAATCAGTGTCTTTTTAATTGCTATTTTGAACTCGTGTAAAGGCAAGTCCAAAATAGACTGTGGAATTTTATTATAAAAATGTATACCGAGGCCCACAAACGATCTACGAACTTTCTGAAGCCGTATCCTGGGTATTATTAATTTATTTCGGTTCCTGGTTTGCCTATTACTAATATCACTTTTTTTATTAAAAAGATGTATATTTTGTCTCACAAACACTATATTATTATAAATGAAGCTACAGTGAGAATACCTATTTCTTTAAATTTATCACGGAGCGAGTCACGTGGTTTCATGTTATAAATCGCACGTACAGCTCGCTTTTGCAAAACGAATATTTTTTGGATATCAGCTGCCTTACCCCACAGCAAGATACCGTACGCCATAATGCTATGGAAATAAGAAAAATAGACAAGTCTTGCTGTTTCAATATCAGCTAATTGTCTAATCTTCCTAACGGCATAAGCAGCTGAACTAAGTTTGCTACAAAGATTAGTAATGTGGGGGTTAATTTTTACTGTATTTACCAATTTTTCAACATTAGGCAATGTGAATTCTAAGCACTTAGTCTTATTTGTATTTAAAAGCAGATTATTTACTGTAAACCAATGCGATACCTGTGACAAAGCACTGTTCACATCGTCAACTTTTGTTTTGGTTTTGTCAATCTTAAATAATAATGATGTATCATCTGCGAAAAGTACTACGTCACAAATATTGTTTACATAAAATGGCAAATCATTTATATATATTAAGAATAGGAACGGACCAAGAATAGAGCCTTGTCTAATTGATAATTGCAATTTATCACACTTTTCAGTGAAGGAAATCATCGTGAGGAAACCTGCATATCTCTATTTAGTTCTGGGGATATGTGTAACCTACCAATCATTGGAGCAGCGTGGTAGGTCTTAGCTCCAATCCTTCTCTCCACAAACGGAGAGAAGAGGCCTATGCCCAGCAGTGGGATAGTAACAGGCCGTTACTTACTTACTTATTTACTTTTAGTAATAAATCTTTGGTTATAAAATATCTTATATTTTCTTTTTCAGGAAACAACAGTTGAATATGAAAGTAACGCGAAAGCAGAAACTGTTCAGGTATGGTTTTTTTTTGGTATTTAATCCTATTCTACTAATATTATAAATGCGAAAGTTTGTGAGTATGTTTGTTACTCTTTCACGGCGAATCCGCTGAACCGATATCGATGAAATTTGTCACAATTATTCTTTATACTGTAGTAACATATAGGCTATAGATATTCTGTTAATTCTAAAGGAATGGGATGACATTGAAAAGCGCCATCTATTATTATTACACGACAACAGTTCACGCGAATGAAGTTGCGAGTAAAAGCTAGTATTATTTACTAGTTTTCACCTACTAAATTCTAGTTTTTAATACTACTACACTTACTAGTTTTTATTGTATACTTTTTTTTCATTTTTATAAATAAATAAATAAATATATGGGACACTTACACACACGGTCGTCCGTCCCCAAAGTAAGTAACTTAATACTTGTGTTATGGACAGACAACTGGTGAATATATACTTATATAATTTTTAAGTACATACTTAATACAAGATTGTTATTTTTTCAAATGATTTAAGTTATTAGTACATTAAAATTTTGTGTAAATTGCGTTTAAGAGGTCACGGTTTTTAAAAAAAGACTCGCCAGCTGGAAGCTTTAGTCGCGTGCGCCGCCTAAACTAAGAAATACAAAATTAATGAGAATATTATTTTGCTATAATCCGCGATAAAGGGAAATATACTGTAATGCTAGATGTAGAGTGTACTATTCGTTCTCATACCTGATACATGCAGAATTTGTAAGAACTCATGCACTACCCGACACCGATAGCACAACAATACACAGGCACTGCACACATTCACCACAAAATCGCAAAGCAAGCTTTGCGATTTTGTCGTTAAGTCTATCTCCTGACGATGCTTTGGTTACGGGGCGAAACAATTGTTGAGATTGTGGTGGTGAATGTGTGCAGTGCTTGTGTATTGTTGTGCCATCGGTGTCGGGTAGTGCATGAGTTCTTACAAATTCTGCATGTATCAGTTATGAGAACGAATAGTACTCTACATTTAGCGTTACATATATTTTCTTTTATCGCGGATTATAGCAAAATAATATTCTCATTACATTCGTATTATGGACCTCCGCAAAGTAACGCCTAATTCTATAAATTATCCAAGAGATACACTAAAGTTGTGTACTAGTGAATTGTAGATCTACAAAAAGTCCGCGACACCACGTGTCTATCTCTTATGGTTAACTCACAATAGCTGCTTTTATTAATGAAGAATGATGAATGCATTAGTATTGCTTACTCTATATTACATATATCCAGATATGCAGGATATGCCTGGAGACAGACTGCAGACTGTTCTCCATGAAGCAGTACAGACTGACGGAGCTCTACAAGAACTTGACTGGATTTGCGGTGAGACTACAACTTTATTATCCCTACATATATTTATTTTGCTATATTTTTTTTAACAAAATATTTTGCTATGAAAAAAAAAAGTAAGTAGCGGCCTGTTAGTATCCCACTGCTGGGCATAGGCCTCTTCTCTCCGCTTTTGGAGAGAAGGATTGGAGCTAAGACCTACCACGCTGCTCCAATGATTGGTAGGTTACACATATCACCAGAATTAAATAGAGATATGCAGGTTTCCTCACGATGTTTTCCTTCACCGAAAAGCGTGTGATAAATTGCAATTATCAATTAGACACAAGTTTTAACAGAAAAACTCATTAGTGTATGCCCGGGATTGAACCCGTGACCTCCTTTAAAAAGTCGCACGGTGATACCGCTGGGCTACCACAGCTTATTTTTTGCTGAATTTGCTGATTTTGCTATGATTGTAACAAAATTATTTTACTACTTTTAATATTACTACTTTTGTATTATGGATTTGGATGGAGTAACGCCTAACTAAAAATTACTAGCATATAAATAAAACCTTACACAGTCTCAAGCGCACCACGTCAGTGCGACTAGAATCATCGGACTTAACGCAAACGCAGACAAATAGTATAATATAATACTAGTATATAAAAAGTATTAGCATAATAAAATTATTTTGCTATATTTTTTTATCAACGCCGTGTGGTATACGGCTGAATAGAATAGTACCACCCTCTTTTCTTACCGAGGTGTCGTAAAAGGCGACTAAGGTAAGTCGACCCGCCGTGTGGTATCCGGTTTAGTAGAATAGACCACCCTCATTCTTACCGAGGTGTCGTAAAATACGATAGAGGTAAGTTGATGTCAGGCAGGCGGCCGGTCGTAAAAACGCAGCCAAATCATGTAACAGCGTGTTTATAACATGTTGTGCCGACCCCACTTAGAGTGGGATAAGGGCAGGAGGATGATGATATTTTTTTATCAATATATTTTGCTATGATTGTAACAAAATTATTTTACTACTTTTAATATTATTATTTTTGTATTATGGATCTCCGCGAAGTAACGCCTAATTTAAAAATTACTAATATATAAAACTTTACACAGTCTAAAGCGCACCACGTCAGTGCCACTAGTATTTCAGGACTTTAATAATTGAAGACTCAAAAGTGCTTCAAAACACTTATTTTAAAGATAATTTTGAAAATTCCAGTTAGTGGAAGATAAACGTCTCTCGCAGACTTTTTGCTCGGAGTGCGCCCAAAGACTGGTCAACTACGACCGCTTTAGAGAGAGGAGTCTTCGTGCTGACGTGCTCCTAACCGCCTTGCTGAAGAAAACTGGTGTAAGTGCTTTTGATACTATGGTAAAAGTGGGATGGGTTGATGTCCCACTGTTGGGCAAAGTCCTGTTAAATTTGGTGGAAAGGATTTAGGCATTGGTAGATGATTTGTGATATGGTATGATTCTTACGCTAATGGTGAATACGATACAAAGTTACTAGTCCCATAATCACTTTCCTGCCCTTATCCCACCCTAAGTGGGGTCGGTACAAGTTTAAACCATGTTGTCACATGATTTGGCTAGGTATTTTTACGACCGGCCGCCTGTCTGACCGTGAAATTACCTCAGTCGCCTTTCACAACACCTACGTAAGAAATGACGGTGGTCAATTCTATTCAGCCGGATATCACATGACTGGTCGACTTACTTACTCGCCTTTTACGAAACCTCGGTAAGAATGAGAGTGGTCTATTCTTCTCAGCCGAATACCACATTGCACTTAGCTAAGTCGCCTTCTACGACACGTCAATAAAAAATGAGGGTGGTCTATTCTATTCAGCCAGATACCACACAGCTTGAATTTTGAAACCAACAGTAGTAATTGATAAAGTAATAATAATAAGTTAAGTGATTACGCCGTGTGGTATCCGGCTGAATAGAATTGTACTTCCCTCTTTTCTTACCGAGGTGTAGTAAAAGGCGACTAAGGTAAGACAACCCGCCGTGTTGTATCCGGCTGAGTAGAATTGACCAACCTTATTTCTTACCGAGGTGTCGTAAAATACGACTAAGGTAAGTTGACGTCAGGCAGCCGGCCGGTCTTAAAAACGCAGCAAAATCATCTGACAGCATGTTTCATCTTGCGCCGACCCCACTTAGAGCGGGATAAGGGCAGGAGGATGATGATGAATAAGTTAAGTGATTAAATTTAAAAGTAATTAATCAACCACAGTTATTGTCCCACTAGACTTTAATATAAATGGATTTACTTATTCTTTTTCAGTCGTTAAAGAATCATATAAAAAAATTGGACAGAACTAATTATCAATTATCATCCAATCTAGTGAAGAAAGTGTTCAGATACGACCATTTCGATTTATACATTAGAGAAGAAGGCGAAATATATCAAGAGGAACAGGAGGATGTCAAAAATGATGCAACTGAAGAAGAAAAACAAATATACAATCAAGAAACAGAAATAATAGACACGGATAAAATAAAAATTGAAAACGAACCAATAGAAACAATAGAATCTTATACAGTGTATGAACCTGATGGGGACGATCCAAAAGATTTTGAAATTATACAAATAAAACAAGACAACGAACCGATAATACAAGCTCCAGTTATATACGATATGGTAATAGATGAGAAATTCAAAATTGTCAAACGTGAAGACCTAATAAATATAAATAAGCTTAAATCCGATTCAACAGACAGCGTCACACGTGATGACTATCTTGAAATATATTCCGACGATCAATCCGATTTCGACGTTACCAAAACTAACGATAACGATTCAATGAATTCTATATTCGAAGCGAACGTTAACGAAACGGAAGTAACGACAACGGATATGATAGACGATAACGAGAACGTTATATACGATAACGAAAGTAACGATGTAAATTGGAATAACGATTCGTGTGAAGCTTTTGCTAATAAGCATCAATTTGATATCGAATCGGATAATAACAAGAATAAAACTAGACAAATTAGTAGTATAAAGAAACCGTGTTTTGCTGATGATGTTAATGAAGTGATATTTACAATGACAAAGCTTAGTTATGAGGAGAAAGTTGCTGAGTTGGAAAAGAGGTTGCTGTTTTATAAAGACGCGTCGTTTTCTTGCAAATTGTGTTATAGAGGGTATTCGGATAATGGAGCGCATTCGAGACATATGGCGAAACATACTAGCGTGAGTTAATTTTTAACTAGTGGATAGATTAAAACCGTAATATAGTATTTTGATAACCATAAAAATGGGTTCAGTAGGTTAACTTTAAAAGTAGGATACATGCTGTTGCGGACTTTTATTTAGAACTTTTAAAGAACAATTTTGTAATACACTAGTAATATCCCGCGGTTTCACCCGCGTACATACAGATCTCGCGGCAGTGGAAAGTCTACCAAAATCGGACTATATATTTATATTTGTTAAATATATCATTAATAGTTTCCGCAGCGCATGAAATGACAGATTTTTATGACTATTTTTTACAGCTTTATTACATTAATTACGGATCCATATTATTTTAATGTAATATAGCCTATGTCGCTCAGTAAAAATGCAGCTTTCCAATAGTGATAGAATTATTGAAATCAGTCCAATAGTTTTTGTGTGAAGACATTACCAACATACATAAAAAAAAATTTCCTTATAATATTAGTATAGACGATTTTTGAATAACTTTCACCGTTTACTCAGCGCACGCAAGGAAAACATTAAATTTTGCATTTTTCGTAATATTTTCTATTGCTGCTCCGCTCCTATTCATCTCGTGATGTTATATAGCCTATAGCCTTCCTCGATAAATGGACTGTCTTACACTGAAAAAAATTTTCAAATCGGTCGAGTAGATCCTGAGATTAGCGCGTTCAAACAAACAAACAAACTCTTCAGCTTTATATATTAGTATAGTTGTAATCCTCAACAATATAGTAGGCTTTCTGTATCAGCTTCTTTTTGCTGTAATGGTAAAGTAAGTACCGGCCCGTTACTATCCCACTGCTGGGCATAGGCCTCTTCTCTCCGCTTTTGGAGAGAAGGATTGGAGCTAAGACCTACCACGCTGCTCCAATGATTGGTAGGTTACACATATCACCAGAACTAAATAGAGATATGCAGGTTTCCTCACGATGTTTTCCTTCACCGAAGAGCGTGTGATAAATTGCAATTATCAATTAGACACATAAATTTTAATAGAAAAAATCATTGGTGTCTGCCCGGGTTTGAACTTGTGATCGTCTCTAGAGATTCACACGGTCGCACTGTTTTTTTCCCGATTTTAAGTGGGTCGCTGTTGTATTTTATTCGGCCTACTGCTGAGAAACGCCCCATTTGGCCAAACTCATCCAGGTCAAGGGTGGTGGCTTCCGCGATTGGATACGTCCACCGCCACACTGCCTGTCGCTTAAATTGGTACACAGTATTTACAACTAACAACTAAAAATCTTAAACTAACTTAACAATTAACACTAAAAGTACAAACATAAGTGAGATACTAAACATTGAGTGGTACTAAACATTTAAAATAAACAGGTGACGTAAACATTTTTTTTTTATAAAAAAAGGAGGTGTATAACATAAATAACAAAAACATGCAAAATCAAACACTTAATTTACAATTTTTAAAATCTCAAAGGTCGCATCGTGTGGGCTATCACAACATGTTGGTGCTGTAATGATATAGATAAAATTGATTGCAGTATTGAATTTTTTCATTCTTCCTTCAGGAGCATGGAGAGTTTGAATGCGATATATGCAAGTACAGATTTCGCGATGCCAAATTGCTGGAGAAGCACCAAACTATGCGACACACTACAAGGTTCACCTGCAATATCTGCGAATTCACCACTACATACACGTGAGTTTACTTGACATTTCATCATCTTCCTGCCCTTATCCTACTCCAAGTGGGGTCGGCACAACATGTTATAAACATGCTGTCACATGATTTGGCTGCGTTTTTACGATCGACGTCAACTTACCTCAGTCGTATTGTTATTTTTTAAGTTTTATCTCTTTTATATCTTTAAAAAAAATTACCAAGCAAGTTTCGGCCACCCAGGTATTTAATATAAAAAATATAAGGTTGTCTGTTACAGTGAGCCTGCGAGGCAACACGGGCAGAAACATAGAGGCATTATGTACCAGTGTCCGTACTGTTCCGAGGAGTTCCTGTGAGTATCAGATAGTTCTTTGTTGCTCAAAAAGAGTTCAGTCAGACTGAATAATACTTTAAGTCTTCGGACTATGGGTTGCGGACTATGGGTCTCATAAGAAAGAGAGTCAATTAGTAGAGGCTAGGCAAGGCAAGAATCACGAATGAGGAGCTCCGTAAAAGGACCAGAGTAATGGACATAGTTCATTGCGTCGCTAAGTTGAAGTGGCGATGCGGCACATAGTGCAGAGAACATTTGGTCATTGGGGTCTTAAGGTGTTGGAATGGCGACCCAACAAAACACAGCGTTGGTACCACATTATTACCCCCATAGACCGTTATATCATAGATCAGAAAAGTTGTAGCTGACTATGGGCCTCATAAGAAGGAGAGTCACTCAGCGGGCGATAGAACTATGCTCGGAGTATCTCTACCACATGAGGAGATCCGTAGAAGAACCAGAGTCAACGACATAGCTCAATATGTGGCGATATGTGCCCCACATAGTGTGGAGAACCTATGAGCGTTGAGGTTCTAGGGTGTTGGAATGGCGACCCAACAAAACACAGCGTCGGTAAACACCCTAGATGAGACGTAGACGAGAGTGACCTATGCCCATCAGTGGGATAGTAACAGGCCGTTACTTTACTATTATACTTTACTTTACACGGGTTTTTTCACATTCCAGGAGGTACACGGTCTGCATGGACCATATAACCATAAACCACGCCCAGGAGAACATATGCTCCATCTGCGGCCTTAAGTTTGCGAACTCTACAGAGCTCGATGAGCACAAGGACGAGAAACACGTCGATCATGACGAGGTGAGGCTGTTTGTCCCATTTAAGCTAAAAGGAGTAGGGAAAATGTCCCGAAGCGAGTCAAAAATTTGTTAAAACTCGATGAAAATTCGTCAAAACTCGATGAAAATTCGTCAAAACTCGATGAAAATTCGTCAAAACTCGATGAAAATTTGTCAAAACTCGATGCAAATTCGTCAAAACTCGATGAAATTTGGCTAAATTATCTCTTATACACTGGAATATAGTCTATAGAACATATTGTTGGAACATATGGGCTATAGAATTCCTGTTAATTCTACAGGAATTAGATGACATTGAAAAGCGCCATCTATTATCGACCTATCACACGTCAACAGTCCACGCGAACGAAGTCGCGGGTAAAGGCTAGTGAATCATATAAGTAACTTATTGTAAAAATGACTGAAGATGCAAATTCAATATATTTATTCAAATAAACTTGTAAACAAGTGCTTTTGAATCGTTAACTCTCCTGCTGGTTCGGAAAGCTGTTCCTACTGAGAAGAGCCTAAGAGAAACTCAGTGCTTGCTCTTCACAACATAATACTTATAAATAGTTATATTAAGTCATTATTGTCTTGTACAGGGTCGGACAGTAGCTATATATCCACGTATTCTTATCATCTAAGTAACCCTCAACAGTATAGTAGGCTTTCTGTATCAGCCTCTCTTTAACAGTGTTTTCAAACTGCTGTAATGGCAAAGCTAAAATTGATTGTGGAATGTTATTATGTAATATACCCAAACCCACAAACGACTTACGTACTTTTTTAAGACAAAGCAGGAGCCGCAAGCTTATGTCGGTTCCTACTTTGTCTAGTCTTAGCCAGGTTTTATACTCCTCCGCGTTCTTCTACTCCTCCTTCACCCCCCCCTCCCCTCCCCCCTTTACCTTCCTCTTTTCCACCTCCTACCTTTCCTACTCCTTCTCTTCCTCTCCCCTCCTCGTTCTCACCTCCTTCTAACTAAGCAGACTTTCACATAGGAATCTATTTCATCTGCTCATGTCTTTGGCCATGTGATGTCAGGTTTCCATTTACCAGAATATAACAATCAATCATTGTTTATGCTAATCAACAATATAATATCTGGGTGACCGAGCTTCGCTTGGTAATTTTTTACAAAAAAAAACTAAAAAAAGAAAAAAACAATTATTTAGTTGTTCGATCCTTGGCACTCACATTTCTCGAGGCTGCCCGCTAACCGAATAAGCTACGTCGACTTGACAGTTAATGGCGAAAATTCAATTCAATATAAATGTTAGTGTTTTTTAATGCCCAAAAATAGGGATAAAACAATATTTCTTTTACATAAAACCTAGCTAGATCAATTTTTCTCCCCCAAAACTTCCTACATGCTGAATTTCAGGAAAATCGTTGGAGCCGTTTCCGAGATTCGGAATATATATATATATATATATATACAAGATTAACTCATTTAAATATTAAGATTTTCTTGTGACTTTTGTATAGAATAACACATACATTTTCTGTTATTAGAATTCGGACAGCGGCCCACGATGCCTGAAGTGTGAAATCCAGTTCGCATCGGAGCGGGCCTACGCGCAGCATCTCAATCTCTCCATCAAACATAACGAAGAATTGTGAGTACACCAAACTCTAACTCATAAACTCAAAATTTATTCGTGTAATTCGTAAACAAGTGCTTTTGAACTCAACTCTACCGCTGGTTCGGAAAATCGTGGAATATCTTTAACATAAGATTTTTCCAATCTATACTTCTATACTAATATATAAAGCTGAAGAGTTTGTTTGTTTGATTGATTGTTTGTTTGAACGCGCTAATCTCAGGAACTAATGGACCAATCTGAAAATTCTTTCTGTGTAAGATAGTCCATTTATCGAGGAAGGCTATAGGCATATAACATCACGCTAAGATGTAAAGGAGTGAGATTACGAAAACGGCATAATATAAAGCTTTCCTTGCGCTGAGTAAAAGGGAATTCATTCAAAAATCATGTATCACAAAATTGTTCCCTTCTAGAAGTTCTAAATAAAAATCCGGGACAAAACATGTCGCTGGCGATTGTTAGTTAATAATATGCTTTAAATACTTTAAACGTCTCTAGGCGAGTGCAGAAGCATTGTAAAAGTGCGAAATAGGAAAAAAATGTTCTTGAAATAGCAAGAAATCACTAGTATTTTTATAGTTCGTAGCATGATATCGTAGATGGCATTTCCAATAAGGATTGCAATGTCATCATCCTCCTGTCCTTATCCCACTCTAAGTGGGGTCGGCACAACATGTTATGCTGTGCCGACATGCTGTCACATGATTTGGCTACGTATTTTACGACCGGCCGCCTGTCTGACATCAACTTACCTTAGTCGCTTTTTACGACACTGGCTAGAAATGGAGGGAGGATGACAATAAATCTTTTTTTTTAAACAGGAAAATACCCCTTATGGGTACCGCCGCCCGACTGGGACATGCGACGGTTATGCCGGACTCGCACTGACTAAAATAACCTGTGTGCTTCACCACGCTGCTGGTGGCGGGCATAGTATACAATAAAACATTGCCCCTGTCCCTGCCAAAAGCAACTCTCTACCCCGGAGTGCGCCACCTCTGAGCCGGGGCCTCTTTAAAAGTGGCGCCTCCCTCCGCTGGACGATGCATCGGGAGCACCTCTGGTCTGATCAGCGACTAAAACAGCCTGTGTGCTCCACCACGCTGCTGGTGGTGGGGATAGGGTACCTATGAAGACATTACCCCCATCCCCAGCAGCATGTCTGTACCCCAGATTGCGCCACCTCTGGGTCGGGGCCTCTAAAAGTGGCCTCTCCCTCCGCTGGACGATGCATCGGAAGCACCAGATGCATCGACCGCCTCTGGTCTGGTCAGCGACTAAAACAGTCTGTGTGCTCCACCACGCTGCTGGTGGTGGGGATAGGGTACCTATGAAGACATTGCCCTCATTCCCAGCAGCAACTTCACCCCAGATTGCGCCACCTCTGGATCGGGGCCTCTAAAAGTGGCCCCTCCCTCCGCTGGACGATGCATCGGGAGCACCAGATGCCTAACGCCTCTGGTCTGGTCAGCGACTAAAACAACCTGTGTGCTCCACCACGCTGCTGGTGGCGGGGATAGTATACCTATAAAACATTGCCCCTATTCTTGACAAAAGCAACTCTGTACCCCAGAGTACGCCACCTCTGGATCGGGGCCTCTAAAAGTGGCCCCTCCCTCCGCTGGACGATGCATCGGGAGCACTAGATGTATTGACCGCCTCGGGGACCTTATAGGGTGGACGTCCGATTAGACCCCGTCCGGAACGCCCGGAAGGTCCCAGTTAGGGCGGCACGCGATGGTCCAAGGACTCGACGTCCCGGATCCTCGTCCACGCAGAAGAAGACCATCGCTGCCCACGATCACTCCCTGTCCACCAATACACGAACTACAGTGGGCAATTTTGACTTGCCTCCACCCACCTCTATGTCCACCGACGATATACAGGATGGTACAGATCATGCGACATTCATTTTAATTTCAGATACACACCTTAGCAGCCTACATAAAAAATTAACTTCAGTGAAGCAATTGAACACTTAAAGTGAATAAGGCACTGAGTACCTAGAAATTAAAATTCGAACTAATTATAAAATTTGGTTCTAAAAGGCTTTTAGAACTAAATTGCATACTTATTATGTGCCTTATTTACATCAAGTGTTCAATTTAGCCACAAGATTTAAATAATAAATAAATAAATATATGGGACACTTACACACACGGTCGTCCGTCCCCAAAGTAACTGAATACTTGTGTTATGGACAGACAACTGGTGAATATATACTGGTGAATATATACATACTTATATATTGTTTAAATACATACTTAAATACAAATATACACCCAGGCTCAAAGGCCAACAAATTCATTTATAGAAAATGTTGGCCCTCGGCGGGAATCGAACCCGTGACCCGCGGAGCTGAAGGCAGGGTCACTACCCACTGCGCCAACGAGTCAGTCAATTTAACGTTTTGAATAATAGATACATATCGTGTATCATAGAAAGATGAATGACCGTACTCTATTACATTTCGTATGCAATGCATTGACCTTGACCGAGAGACGACATACAAATGCGAAGGACACAGAACTATAGTGTTACTGTTTTAATCTCAACTTACAAATTCATATTTCTTCACAATGATGATGATGTCAATATATCTAACTTGATTCAGACTAATTTTGAATTCGGTCACTTTAAACCTAACGGTGTATATTTTACAGCATCCAGAAGCATCTGGTAGCGAAGAAAAACCAGCAGAACGTCATGATTAAGTCGGAGAACTGTCAAAAGTGGAAATCCAAGCAGACCATCAGCGGGCCAATTGAATGTGAACAGGTAGGTAATTTATCTTCGTCAACCGATGGACGTCCTCTGGACATAGGTCTCTTCATGGGATATCCTCACCATACCTTCATCATCCTCCTGCCCTTATCCCACTCTAAGTGGGGTCGGCACAACATGTTATAAACATGCTGTAACATGATTTGGCTGCGTTTTTACGACCGGCCGCCTGCCTGACGTCAACTTATCTTTGTCGTATTTTACGACACCTCGCTTAGAAAGAGGGTGGTCTGTTTTACTAAACCTGATACCACACGGTGGGTCGACTTACCTTAGTCGCCTTTTACGACAGCTCGGTAAGAAATGAGGTCGGTCAATTCTACTCAGCCGGATACCACACGGCGGGTCGACTTACCTTAGTCGCCTTTTACGACAGCTCGGTAAGAAATGAGGTTGGTCAATTCTACTCAGCCGGATACAACACGGCGGGTCGACTTACCTTAGTCTCCTTCTACGACACCTCGGTAAGAAATGAGGGTTGTACTATTCTATTCAGCCGGATACCACACGGCGTAGTTTACTTGACATTTATTTTATTTATGTCTATTATTATTATTTGGAAAACAAACTGTATACTTATGCTAATAACATTGATATAACTTAAACTAAAGCACAGACCAGTAAATTTATTAGCATCTTTTACGATACCTCGGTAAGAAATGAGGTTGATCTATTCTACTCAGCCCGATACCACTCGGCGGGTCGACTTACCTTAGTCGCCTTTTACGACACTACGGTAAGAAACTCCACACCATACCTTGTGACGCATAATATCTGGATGTATTTAAAAAAAAAGTTTAAAAAAAAGAAAAGACAGTTAAAAATTACTTTTAAAAAAAGAATACATCATTTTAGTTGAGCATTGATCCTAGGTTACGTTACGTTTCTCTAAAGCTGGCCGTTCCCCAAATAACAGTTAGTTAATTCAATATAAATGTTAGTGTTTTTTAATGCCCAAAACCAGGGATAAAAAATATTTTTTTTTAATAAAACTAAACCAAATCGATATTCCTCCCCAAAAACCCTCTACATGCTGAATTTCAGGAAAATCGTTGCAGCCGTTTCCGAGATTTCTAAAATATACATACAAGATTAACTTACTTAAATATTAAAGAAAATTGATATATGGGACACACACACTGTCGTCCGTCCTCAAAGTAAGTAACTTAACACTTGTGTTATGGACAGACAACTGGTGAATATATACATATATAATTTTTTAAATATATCTTCTGTTTCAACCGATGGACGTCCTTTGCTGAACATAGGTCTCTTCATGGGATCTCCACACCATGTTTTGTGCTGCTTGGATCCAGCGGCTTTGTGACCTTTTAGAGGTCGTCAGTTCTCGTAGGGGGTCTAAAGACGTTTCGTTTTGTGGAGTCGCCATTCCAACACCTTAGGACTCCAACGCCCATAAGTTCTTTACACTATGTGCCCCGTATTTCAGCTTCACTACACGCTAAGCTATGTCGGTGATTCTGGTTCTTCTACGGATCTCCTCATTTAGTAGAGATACTCCAAACACATCTCCATCGTCCGCTGAGTGACTGAGCCTTCTTATGAGGCCCATAGTCAGCTACCACGTTTCAGATCTATGACATAACCGTCTATGGGGGTAATAAGGGGGTCTACCGACGCTGCGTTTTGTGAGGTCGCCATTCCAACACCTTAAGAGCCCAACGCCCATAGGTTCTCCTCACTATATGCCCCATAGCCACTTCAGCTAAGGCACTTTGAGCTATGTTTGTAACCTTGGTTCAACTACGGACCTCCTCATGTAGTAGAGATACTCCGAGCAAAGGTCTATCACCCGCTGAGTGACTTTGACTCTTCTTATGGCCCATAGTCAGCTACCACGTTTCAGATCTATGATATAACCGTCTATGGGGGTAATAAGGGGGTCTACCGACGCTTCGTTGTGTTGGGTCGCCATTCCAACACCTTAAGACCCCAACGCCCATAGGTTCTCCTCACTATATACCCCATCGCCGCTTCAGCTTGGCGACGCAATAAGCTATGTCCATTACTCTGGTTCTTCTACAGACCTCCTCATTAAGTAGAGATACTCCGAGCATAGCTCCATCAACCCCTGAGTGACTGACCCTTCTTATGACGCCCATAGTCAGCTACCACGTTTCAGATCTATGATATAACCGTCTATGGGGGTAATAAGGGGGTAGACGTCCAGTGCTGGACATCGGTTTCTTCATGGGATCTCCTCGCCATAGCTTGTGCCGCTTGGATCCAGCGGTTTTGCAACCTTTTAGAGGTCTTCAGTCTTCGACGCTGCGTTTTGTGAGGTCGCCATTCCAACACCTTAAGACCCCAACGCCCAGATGTTCTTAGCACTATGTGCCCCACATTTCAGCTTCGGTACAAGCTGAGCTATGTCGGTGACTCTGGTTCTTCTACGGATCTCCTCATTTAATTGATATACTCCGAGCATACTCAACAGTTAACAGTAGTAGGGACGTGAGATTTTGTTGAAATGTTTTTTTAACTTAACTTGTTACGTTTCGCAAGAAAAGCTATTTTAATATATGTAAATATAATTTCCGAAAAACACGTTTTACCCAAAAAATGCCGAGCTATTCTTGGTTAATAAAAAACAATAAATTGTCACAAAATTCTATATATTTCAGTGCGGCGAGCAGCTGGAGACTCTCCGGCAATACCACGCCCACTTTCGTCGGGCCCACCCGGACAAGACTCGAACCTACTACCCCACCATGACGTCTAAGATCATGTGCGAGCTGTGCGGGAAGTTTTTCAAGGTAAAACGATCGTTGCAAGCCACCCGTTGTGGCTCAATCAGTATTACATGCACTAGTATGTATTGTACAAGTTTTATGCTTAAAATTTAGACTGAATACACAAATTTTCCCCTATTTCCCTAAATTTTAAGCTGTGATAACCTAGCGGTTAGTGACGGGTTTAAACCCCAGACAGGCATCAATGAGTTTTTCTATTAAAACTTGTGTCTAACCAACTGCGTGCCTGACGTTAACTTGTCGTATATTACACATCGGTAAGAAATGAGGGTGGTCTATTCTATTCAGCCGGATAGCACACGGCGGGTCAACTTACCTTAGTCGCCTTTTACTACACCTCGGTAAGAAATGAGGGCACACGGCAGGTCAACTTACCTATGCTATATAAATTTACACACAAACCGTAATGTACCATCAATCATAAGCCCTAACAACAATTCAGAAGTGGGATAATAACAGACCGATTCTTTCACTACACCCAGGCGCACTGCCACTACGCTGAAGGCAGGGTCACCACCCACTGCACCAACGGACCAGACTACACCTATCCTATATCAATTTACACCAAACCATAGTTAATCACAACCCCCTCACAACAATTCAGAAGTGGGATGGTAACAGGCCGTCACTTTAAATATTGTACTCACTACCCCCCCTCACAACAATTCAGAAGTGGGATGGTAACAGGCCTTCACTTTAAACATTGTACTCACTACCCCCAGGCGCACTGCCACTACGCGGAGCACCTGCGCACGCACAACAACGAGAAGCCGTACTCGTGCGAGCACTGCGGCAAGTCGTTCGGCAAGAAGCACCACCTCAAGAACCACCGGAACGTGCACAGCGCCGTGCGCAGGATATTCAAGTGCAAGCTGTGCGACAAGGAGTTCGCCAACCAGAGCAACCTGCACCGGCACAAGACCGTGAGTGAGACTGTATATCTTTAATATTAAAATGAATTAATCTTGTATGTGTAATCATTTATTAGAACTCATAGACAACGATATAAGTTAGACGCTTCTTTCGCGAAAAATGTAAGGGTGCCTCCTGTGAGGAAGGACCTCGGCTTAAAGCGACGCGCTATGGAGGACTTTATCGGACTTGCGGAAAAGTCCTAATGTCACCTGGACATGGGCCGGGCTGGACACCTTGGCCGCTAGACGTGAGGAAGCGGGGACCTCGTCTTCGCTGTGTGTTTGTTTGTAAAGTGTTTGGCGTTGGCGATCATAAAGTGAATCGTCAGGGTCATATAGAACGCTCTTAGGGCGCTTATGAATGTTTGCTTTGAACTTATTGTCAGAATCTACTGGACCATGGTCACGATGAGCGGATTCGGATGTGCCTCTGCCTTTTCAAAATATTTCGAGAAACATTTGAATAGGTTGGCTATGGAGGGAAGACCTAGATCTCTATGTAGGTCCACGTTCGCGTGTACCATGGACAGCCAGTGGCTAGTGGCATGAATTTATTTTGCAGTTGCAAAACATTTAGTCAGGAGGGTGGGGGGAGACTGAATGACGTCACCCGTTGTTATATAGGCTGTCATAAAGATCATCATCCTCCTGCCCTTATCCCACTCTAAGTGGGGTCGGCACAACATGTTACAAACATGTTGTCATATGATTTGGCTACGTATTTTACGACCGGCCGCCTGCCTGACGTCAACATACCTTAGTCGTATTTTACGACTCCTCGGTAAGAAAGAGGGTGGTCTATTCTACTCAGCTGGATACCACACGGCGGGTCGACTTACCTTAGTCGCCTTTTACGACACCTCGGTAAGAAATGAGGGTGGTACTATTCTATTCAGCCGGATACCACACGGCGTATAGGCTGTCATAAAGATCTGGATTCATAAATTTTTTTTATGAATCCAGATATAGATATCCAGATATCTGGCTTCTTCTGGGCTTTGACTGGCCCGTTGGAGCAGTGGGTAGTGACCCTGCCTTCAACTCCGCGGGTCGCGGGTTCGATTCCCGCCGAGGGCTAACATTTTCTATAAATGAATTTGTTGGTCTTTGAGCCTGGGTGTATATTTGTATTTAAGTATGTATTTAAAAAATATATAAGTATATATTCACCAGTTGTCTGTCCATAACACAAGTATTAAGTTACTTACTTTGGGGACGGACGACCGTGTGTAAATGTTCCATATATTTTTAATTTTTATATTTTTTTTGATATTTTTTAATTTTTTTCCAGTTCCACACAGGCGAGAAGCGGTACAAGTGCAGCCTATGCGGCCGCAGATACCGCTCCAAGGGGGAGAAGCAGTCGCACTACGACCACGTGCACCTGAGGAAGCCCTGGCCGAAGAGGAACCGACCGAAACGAGCCACGGCGCCCGTTAGTACATACGAATTCTAATTCCAATTCTTAATATCGTAAATCAGTGATACACTACAGTGTATCATTGATTCACTATAGTGAATGTATGCATTCACTATGGCAATCTAAACAGTCGTTTCTCTCAATAAAAACCGGCTGAAATACCGACGTTACTTGTTAGACGATACAAATTCCAATTCCAATTCTAAATGTCCAAAATCAATGTATGCATTCTTTACGACAATCTCAAAAGTCGTTACTCTCAATAAGTACCGATTGAACAACCCGCCTCTTTTTTAGTAGATACAAATTCCATTTCTAATTATTAAAATCAATGATAGACTGCACACATTCACGACGACAATCTCAACTGTCGTTTTGCAAAAAACGAACTCCTATTACTCGATACCAATTCTAATTCCAATATATATCCAAAATCAATTATAGAGTTAGGTAATTCTTAAAGTAGATTGAGCTATTAGTGTTCATTATCATCTTCCTGCCCTTATCCCACTCTAAGCGGGGTTGGCACAACATGTTATAAACATGTTGTTACATGATTTGGCTGCGTTTTTTCGACCGGCCGCCTGCATGACGTCAACTTACCTTAGTCAAATTTTACGACACCTCGGTAAGAAAGAGGGTGGTCTATTCTACTCAGCCCGATACCACACGGCGGGTCGACTTACCTTGGTCGCCTTTTACGACACCTCGGTAAGAATTGAGGGTGGTACTATTCTATTCAGCCGGATACCACACGGCGTTGTACTATAAAACGCGTGTGCCACTTACTAACTACAACAACAACATAAGACACATATAGCACTGCACACATTCACTACCACAATCTCAATAGTCGTTTCGCCGAAGACAGACCGGCAGACGAAACCCGGCGAAGGCCAACATTTTCTATAAATGAATTTGTTAGTCTTCGAGTCTGGATGTATATTTGTATTTAAAAATTATATAAGTATTCTTACATAAAAGACCAAATTTATATTAAAAATGAATTTATTTGGAAATTAATTATAAAAATTATCATTAAAAACAAGTTACTTACTTTGGGGACGAACGTCCGTTTGTGTAAGTGTCCCATATATTTATTTATTTATTTATATTACTTTATGTCACAGGTTACAAAACAAGGGAAAAGAAAATCGGAGTCATCATCCGAGAACGAGAGCGGGCGGGTGATCGAGGAAGGCGTGGAGGAAATGGAAACAGAATACTGATTATACAAATCTGTTTGAACATGTTCAAACAAGCCACTATGAAGAATTCTCTAGTAAAAAGGAAAGGAAAGAATTTCAAAAGGAATGATCGTATGATTTTGCTATAATCCGCGTTCAAAATTAATCTATGTAATACTAAAAGTAGAATACTAAAGAATAAGAATAATAATGACTCATCATCCTCCTGCCCTTATCCCACTCTAAGTGGGGTCGGCACAACATGTTATAAACATGCTATCACATAATTTTGCTGCGATTTTACGACCCTGCCTGACGTCAACTTAACTTAGTCGTATTTTACGACACCTCGGTAAGAAATGAGGATGATCTATTCTACTCAGCCGGATACCACACGGCGGGTCGACTTACCTTAGTCGCCGTCTACGACACCTCGGTAAGAAATGGGGTTGGTCAATTCTAATCAGCTGGATACCACACGGCGAGTCGACTTACCTTGGTCGCCTTTTACGACACCTCGGTAAGAAATGAGGTTGGTCAATTCTACTCAACCGGATACCACACGGCGGGTCAACTTACCTTAGTCCCCCTTTACGACACCTCGGTAAGAAATGAGGTTGGTCTATTCTACTCAGCCGGATACCACACGGCGGGTCGACTTACCATGGTCGCCTTTTACGACACCTCGGTAAAAAATGAGGGTGGTACTATTCTATTCAGCCGGATACCACACGGCGTAATAAGAATAATAATAACTATTTATACAAATTCAAAATATTCTTCAAGTAAAGCGAAACGATTGTTGAGATTGTCGTTATGAATGTATGTAGTGCTAGTGTAGTGTATCCGGTTAACGAATCTTGCCCGCATAACGTATAAGCACGGATCACATTCACTCTAATCGCGGATTATAGCAAAATAATATTATATTACTTATGTATTATCGACCTTATCAAAGCAACGCCTAATACTATAAATTAAAAAGTTTTATTGAAATATATTACAAAAAAATTCTTAAATCAAATCAAAATAATCTTTATTCAAATAAGCTCTTATAAGCATTTTTAAATCGTCAAGGATCGATAGGGATGTGACTTGGAGTAGAAAAAATCGATTAATAAATAATCGATTTTTATCCCTTTAAAATAATCACAACTACCAAGAAATAATATCAGATGCGCCGTTTGTGGAATTGGATTAATATGTGTAGTTTGGCTAAATTGGTTTCATCCAATAATCTAATCTTTAAAAAACAAGAAAAAAGTAAATATAAAAAAAGGATACATAAAATAATCGATTAAAAAAAACTATTTTTGATGAAAAAATAATCGATTATTAAAAATCGATAAAAAAAATTTTATTTATTATTAAAAATCGATTATTTTTTTCACATCGCTAATGAATATGATTAATGAAGCTACAACTAGTTCGGAATGTTGCTCTTACCGAGAAGAATCAGAAAGAAACTCGGCGGTCAATCTTTTAAACATTAATCTTCCTGCCCTTATCCCACTCTAAGTGGGGTCGGCACACCATATTACAAACATGTTGTCACATGATTTGGCTACGTATTTTACGACCGGCCGCCTGCCTGACGTCAACTTACCTTAGTCCCCTTTTACGACACCTCGGTTAAAAATTAAGTTGGTACTTTTCTACTCAGCCGGATACCACACGACGGGTCGACTTACCTTAGTCGCCTATGACAACACCTCCGTAAGAAATGAGGGTGGTCTATTCTAATCAGCCGGATATCACACGGCGTAAAAATATTTAGTGCTAAAGATTAGATATAATTTTTATGTCAGCTTAAATTAATTTGTGTTTAGTTTCTATCTAGGCTATCTTTAGTTTAAATAATGTATTTTATGTAATATAATTTTAATATTTGTCTAAAATTAATTATGATAATTTGGTTAAAGTTATATTAAAAGCTTATAAATATTTATTATTTTATTGATTACAAATTTAAAACCTCCTTTTCTAATTACAATAAGGTAAAAGTAAATCAAATTGACTCGTTCTGTCTCTCTTTTTTATGTGTTATTAGACAAAGATAAATATACGCAGTTCATCGCTCTCATTATTGACGCCGTGTGGTATCCGGCTGAATAGAATAGTACCACCCTCATTTCTTACCGAGGTGTCGTAAAAGGCGACTAAGGTAAGTTGACCCACCGTGTGGTATCCGGTTGAGTAAAATAGACCACCCTCTTTCTTACCGAGGAGTCGTAAAATACGACTAAGGTATGTTGACGTCAGGCAGGCGGCCGGTCGTAAAATACGTAGCCAAATCATATGACATGTTTGTAACATGTTGTGCCGACCCCACTCAAAGTGGGATAAGGGCAGGAGGATGATGATCTCTCTCATCATTGGTAACACTCATTTACAGACCTGTCTACGGCTCTCTTACTTAAGTACAACTCTATGGTTATAATACTAAAGTAGGGAATCCAGACTAAAATTGGTCCTATTATAATAAAGCAAAATCAAATGAGACTGTCTCTCTTCTTTATATGTGATTAGACAAGAATAATTATACGTTAATTTTCCTCCCTCTTTCCTTATATATTGTGTGTGACACATGATTGCTTTACTAATTCATTTTACAATTTATGAATATATAACAACTGTGAAGTGTAAACCACTTGAACAATTGTATCAAAAAAATTCTAATCACCTTTACAGGTGAGGTTGACATTATATTATTCAAAATCAAAAATGTTTATGGCTTTTTAAACCATAAGTTGATAGCGAGATATGATATACTACTAACGACATCTATCATTAGTTAAAAAAACATTATATTTAATAATCAATCTTCTAAATACCCTGTTTTGTTTATAGTATTAATTATTTGTTGAATAATATTTAAAATTATTAAATACATTATTTAGAATTTCGTAGACTAAATTGATTATTCCTGATTAATTAATTCAGTTTAAGAAATTCTCAATATCTCCCTCCAGCGTCGGTTCCCTTCATCTCTCTTACCCACAGTGTATGTAATAAAATTAACATACCTTAGTCGCCTTTTACGACACCTCGGTAAGAAATGAGGTTGGTCTATTCTACTCAGCCGGATACCACACGGCGGGTCGACTTACCTTAGTCACCTTTTACGACACCTCGGTAAGAAATGAGGGTGGTACTATTCTATTCAGCCGGATACCACACGGCGTATTTATCATCATCAATCATCAATATAATAATTTTATGAATTCTTTTTTAAATAACTTGTTTTTTTGCTCTTTCCATATTCGTCTTTTATGTTAAAAAAAAAAAAAAGTTCGCTGCTACAGCACGTTATTCCTTTTTTAGGATAGCTCGTTAAGAAAATGATTACATAGAAGTCAGTAATTAGACGGATACAGTAATAATCCATAGCAACTTGAATACATCACTTTTTCAAAAGTAATAATAAAATTATTTTGCTATAATCCGCGATGAAGTAAAATATAAAATATATATAATGCTTAATGTAGAGTGGATAATCGGTTATCATACCTCATACATGCAGGAGTCGTAAAAAACACATGCACAAACCACCACCGCCACCATGATACACAAGCACTATATACGTTCACTATCACAAACTCAACAATTGTTTCGCCCCGCAACCGAAGCATCATCAGGAGATAGACTCCACGACCAAAATCGCAAAGCGAAGCAATACCCAAATAAGTTTAGCTATATACTAATCGGTTCAACCCCACCATTTATTTTATTTTGCCTGCGAACAAGTGTAACAAGGATTATAGCAAAATAATTTTATTATTCCTTTTGTATTATGGATCTCCGCAAAGTAACGCCTAATTCTATAAATTACATCACTTTTTCTTTAAGCATTTTGTATATGAATATATAAGAAGTAATAGCAAAATGATAACGCACTAAAATAAAAATAAATGGCGGCTATCTGGGTATAATTTGTTTTAATACCCTTACGAAGATGGGGCGGATCAGCGTTAATTTGAGTATGCACTAATTTAATTTTTATTTTTTCATGTATTTTTTAATTGAAATACAATCTCTCTCTCTCCGGCTATGTGGTGGTGGGGTCAGCCTTCCTTATTGTTCTCCTCTACTTCGCTCGGTCATGGACATTGTCGTCGGTAACTTTGCATACACTCTTATCTTTTAGCACTACTTCTTTCCACCTTGTCTTGGGTCTTCTTTTAATTGAAATACAATAGAAACGTAAATTAATCGCTTATTTATTATAACTTAGCTAAATATTATACATAAAAAATATTTAATACATACTATAATGAAAGAAAATGGATTTTATTTATCTACCTCCATTATTCGTCTTACTTTGTCTGTTTTTATTATAGCAATACAGAGCAATAGTTCTTATTCAAGTCTATGGTGTTCTGTGTTATTTTGGTTTTATTTTTCGCTATGGTTATAAACAAGATGAAACAAGGAATAGACAAAAATGGATTAATAAATAATCGATTTTTCCTTTTTAAAATAAATCGATATTCAAATATCGATAATTTTGTTCTATTTTTAATTTTCTGACTATATGAAATGTTGTCTTTTTTAATATTAATAATTAATTACAATTAAGGCCTACTACTAAAGTGGACTACTACCAAGAAATGATAATAAATGTGCTGTTTGTGAAGTTCGAATAAAATGTGTAGTTTGGCTACATTGGTTTCATTCAACAATTCATACCTTATCTTAAAAACAAGGAAAAAAGTTATAAAGAAGAAGAGGATTATTAAAATAATCGATTTTAACAGACGATTTTTTATTAGAAAATAATCGATTATTTAAAAAAGTAATCGATTATTTTTAATATCCCTATAGGCTAGTGTTATTGTGGTTTAATTTTTCTCTATGGTTGCAAATCTAATGTGAAATGATGCTATGTTATAGTTCCTGTAATTTGATATTGTTTTTAAATTTTATTAATAAGTACTAGTTATTAAAAATTCAATTAAAAACTTGTTATGTCGCCACGCTATTGCAATGTAACTTCAAGTATTCCAATTTTAAACTCATACAAAAATAATCGATGAACATAATCAGCGAAAATTGTCGTCACAAAAAAAGGAAACAAGAATGCGCTGTTGTGTGCCTTTTTGTAATAATTCTTCGAGAAATGCATCTAAATCGCAAGGGATATCGTTTCACAAGTAAGCGTTATTGATTAATGATGATATTTCAAAGTTTATGTCATTGTATTATGCGACAATGTGAACAGTTATTATTTTTAGCAAAAGCTTAGAACTTCGGCTTTGAAGTGACCATTGAATTGTCGAAAGGACTTTTATATTTTTCTATACTAATAAATAAAGATAAAGAGTTTTTGTTTGTTTGTTTGTTTGTTTTTTTGTTTGAACGCGCTAAACTCAGGAACTACTGGACCAATTTGAAAAATTCTTTGAGTGTAAGATAGGCCATTTTACGGGAAAGGCTATAGGCTATATAACACGCTAAGATGAATAGAATAGGAGCGGCATTAAAAAAATTTAAGAAAACGGCATAATTTGAAGTCTTTATTGTGTGCGCTGAGTAAACGGTGATAGTTATTAAAAAAAAACCATGTATTACAAAAACTTTCCCCTCTAAAAGTTATATGTATAATTATAGTATAGATGTATAATTATGCTTCCTTTTAGTTTCCCAGCTGAACCAAGTCTACGTACAGCCTGGTTGAGAGCGCTCAGTAAAAAGGAAACCAACATATCAGATAGAACTTGTGTGTGCTCCCAACATTTTCTGTATGATGACTTTTATGAGGCAAAAGGTGTGAGGAGGGTGAAAGTTGGAGCAGTTCCTTTAGTAGTACAGGTATCTTTATTTTTAACTAGCGGCCTGCCCCTACTTTGCACGGGTATAAAATATATATCCCATGTCAGTCGGTGAAAAAAAATGATTACAATTGATCCAGTAGTTTTGATTTATTCATTACTGCCCGTGCCCCGCAAGCGTTAAATTTGGAGAAAACAATTCCCCTCTCCCTATACTAAGAAGATTTCCTGCTATATTTGGAATATCTAAATTCATATACTAAATATTTACTTTATTTACTTTATTTTTACATTTTCCTTATGAATTTTATTTTTAAAATTAATTACAGAATGTCTTTATATACAACATTCACAGGTTCCTTGTCATCAAACAAACTCTTGAAAGAGCGACATATAGCTGCTAAATTCGAAGTGCTATAGAGCGAAGCGCAGCCTCCTCACAGCATTTTAAATCTGTAATATCTCCGAAAATGTTCACTTAAATTACATGCTGTAAACGGCCATATTGATCTCTATTAAATCAATAATTTATTTGAGGTACTTAATTGAATAAGGATTAATGCTGTATTGTATAAAAATTGCTTTGAACATAAGGCTTTATTTTTCGTAAAAAGTAAATGACAAAAAATGCTATTGTGGGTTATCCATAAGAGATAGACATATACCATCGCGGACTTTTCTGTAGACCTTTTCAAGGTGTATAAATACTTAGTACATCATTTTGATATATCTCGTAGGGTTTAGCCTGCGTTTGCAATGTAAGCGGAAACAAATTTAATTAGTTACGACATCACATTAGCAACCTCAAAAGTTACAGTATTTCTCTACTCGGTATTGAATGTATATACATAGAAACCTTCCTCTTGACCTTCCTCTTTTTATTACAAAAAAACTGCATCAAAATCTGTTACTTTTTTTACTTGTTTACAGGTGTGTATAATATGTCTAGATACAGATAGTAAACTGTATTTAATAAGCAAGTATAAGTTAGAAGAAGCGTACGAAAACTTGACGGGACTTTCGGTGAGTAACTCTTTTAACCATTTGTCCTCACATCTTTAATATTTAAATGAGTTAATCTTGTATGTATATATATTTTTGGAATATTGGAAACGGCTCCAACGATTTTACTGAAATTCAGCATGTAGGAGTTTTGGGGAAGAAAAATTGATCTAGCTAGGTTTTATTGAAAAAAAAATCAATTTATCCCTGTTTTTGGGCATAACAAAATTATTAACGTTTAAATTGAATATAAAACACTGTTTTTGCTGTTAATTGTCAAGTCAGTGAAGCTCATTCGGGGAATGGGCGGTCGCGAGAAATGTAAATACGGTCAACCAGGTACTTTATATTAATGCAAGCAGTACGGTTTTTTTGAGGGGTTCACGGGTTCAAACCCGGGCAGACATCAATGAGTTTGTCTATTAAAACTTGTGTGTCTCATTGATAATTGCTATTTATCACACGCTCTTCGGTAAAGGAAAACATCGTGAGGAAACCTGCAAATTTCTAGAGAATTCTAGGGATATGTGTAACCTACCAATCATTGGAGCAGCGTGGTAGGTCTTATTTACAACCCTTCTCTCCAAAAACGGAGAGAGGAGGCCTATGCCCAGCAGTGGGAGAATAACAGACTGTTACTTAATTGTTTAAATTTATTAATGCAAATTCTATAGTACAGAAGTTATGATATTGTTAGAAACTTAGTCTAAATACAATATAAAATGAATGATAAAAATATACTTGCACCAACACTTTTCACTACAAAATCCAACGACAGAATGATTCTACCACCAGTTCGGAACACTTATCCACTTGAGAATAACTGGGATAATCAGTGGTCGCTAACATCACGAATGGCGATTATTTGAGGTTAGATTCTGATAACACAAAATACAAAAGAGGTCTCCCAAACACGTCTACCTCCTACGAATGTCGCACGCCAAAAGATAGCGGATGACGTCAGCCGTTGTCTTATATAGGCTGTCACAGATTAGAGATCTGGATTCCTAACAATATAATTATTTCGCTTTAACCCGGGTTTGTTAAAATCTATGTAATGCTATACATGCACCGGTCACGATACGTATCACAAAACGCTCTCACCAACACACCACACAAGCACTACACACATTCACTACGACAATACAAGTGTTTAAAGTCCAGGCATTTTAAGCCTGTGTAAGAGGTTCGCCTTCCTATAACCCAGTTCCCTTGGTTAACTGAAGATAATAAATTTTCTTTTATATTTCCAGTTATGTGATTTAGACAACATGCCCCAAACACTCTGTATACAGTGCTCGCAGAGGCTAATGAACTGCAGTAGATTTAGACAGAAGAGTCTCAGAGCGCACACTTTAATGTTGGAGCTGGTGAAGAAACATGAATTTGTAAGTTATGATTAAAACAATAACACTATAGTTCTGTGTTCTTCGCATTTGTACGTAGTCTCTCGGTCAAGGTCAATGTATTACATACGAAATGGTATTGAATAGAGTACGGTCATTCACCCTTCTATGATACATGATATGTATCTTTTATTCAAAACGTCAAATAATTGTTGTGGCTAAATTAATTTACTAAACTTATTTGGAAGAGATCATTTTTAGGGATAAGTCCGCCTTTATACATGTATTGTTTTTTTATATTTTTGTTTCTCTTTTTTAAATATATGTATAAAAAGAAAAAAATAAATAAAAAAAGGCGAGTTATTAAAGTTAAGTTGACGTCAGGCAGGTGGCCAGTTGTAAAAACTAGCTAGACTAAGTAACAACATGTTTAAAACATGTTATGTCGATCCCACTTAGAGTGAGATAAGGGCAGGAGAATGATCATATACCGCCATATTTAAAGAACAAAGTTACATCTTCAATTACAAATTGAAACGATATTATTAATATTTAAATGAGTTAATGTTGTATGTAATATATATATATATATATATATATATATATATATATATATATATATATATATATATATATATATATATATATACATCTTGCACATCATGTTGCGTCCTACATGGCACTTTTTACCGTTCTTGTTGCGTCCAACCGACTTGTTGCATCCAGTATACGGACGCAGGATAAACCAACCCTAAAAATTTGTCAGGAGCCGTGTTTTTATATGTATAATGCGTGGGCAAAAAATTGGATGGGACGTTATTTTATCGCGGGAATGAATTCCGATGTATTTATTAGTTCAGCGAGTTGCCGCGCACAATTTGGAGGTCGCTACGTGCTCGCGTATATTTGGGCACGTATATTATATTTCTGATGCTAGCATTCTATTGCTTCCGACGTATATTTAAAAAAGTTTTTTTCAATTTTTATTTAGGATTATCTTGCGTCCAAATTTTTTCCCAATTTAATCGATTTAATAAGTGATGCGGGGGCCCAAGGGGTGCGCGCGCGATTCCTGCGTTTTGTTAATAAACAAACATTGAGCCGTTAGGACGCGTTTTAATTTGCAAAGTGATTGTACTCATAATTGCGTATATTATTAATATTGTAAAACTGTTAATATGAAGAGAGTGGATAAGTCATCGCTAGTTGCTAAATTAGATCTTCTTATTTGTGCTTACGGATCCCAATATTAAAAAGTCGTTCTGAAAAACATTTTATTAATGTGGTTTCAAGAAAAGTAAGAGAGTTAGCAAAATTATTAATCGAAATTTAAAAAATTAACAATTCTATAATAAATTTATTGAGTGCCTTAAAACCATTCAATTAAGATCTTATGGCGGAGGCAACTAAAGTTGTAGATAACTATGATGCCAAAAAGGATAGATTCGAAACCTTCTTTTGCTATGAATGTTTCGACTACTTTTAAACAATGCTGCAATATAGCCATTATTTGTGCATTGAAAAAACAAGGTCCTTACAATGAAATCAATACCGCAGAAACAGAAGCAGATCTTAAGATATTAATGCATCTTATAGATGCAATTTAGCGACATGTCATCTCCAGTCAAGCTGCAACAGATTTAAACAAAAAGAAGTGGAATAAAGTCACTATAGTCCCGTTAGCCAATGAAGCTGCAGCCAAAATCAAATCAGGCTACTACTGTTGCAACGTATATTCAGTTATTAGTAACCGTTTATTGCAAAGTTTTATTATTAATACAAAGTTCTCGAGGGATACCCAAGACTATCTGGACCCAAAAACCCAAAATCAATTTGATCTACGCGACTCAGAAAACATTTAGCAACCTTTTTACAAATATTTAGCATAACTGAGAATGATATGAAACATTTAGCTACGTTTATGGGCCATACCGGTGACGTGCATAAAAAGGCATATAGATTGCCGGATTACGTGGCATCATCATTATCAGCCCATTTTCTTCAACTGCTGGACATAGGCCTCTCTAAATATACGCCACTTAGTCTGATCCTTGGCTTTCTGCTTCCATCCACTGCCCGCTGTCCTACGTATATCACTCTATCGAGTCTCAGGGTGTCCTACACTATTTTTCCCGATTCGCGATCTCCACTCCAGAACACGTCTACCCCAACGGTCATCGGTTCTGCGACAGGTATGGCCGGCCCATTGTCACTTACTTCAGCTTGCTTATGCGCTTAGCTATGTCGGTGACCCTAGTTCTCTGATGGATTACTTAGTTGCGAATACGATCCCTCAGAGAAACCCCGAGCATAGCTCTTGCCATAGCCTGTTGAGCGACTTTAAGCTTGTGGACCGCCTTAGCTGTTAGTGTCCACGTTTCGGCACTGTAAGTCAAGACAGGTAGGACACACTGGTTAAATACTTTAGTCTTTAGACTCTGCGGGATGGGTGACGAGAAGACTCAACGTAGATTGTGGAATGCTGCCCAGCCTAGCTGTATCCTTCTCATAATCTCACACTCGAAATTGTTTTTTTTTTAGTTCGAGCTTCTGTCCTTTTTTTTTTCCATGAGGAAACCCTTCATGGGTACTACTATTCGCTGGGGGGCGAAAGCAGTTATGCCGGACTCTTACCGGCTAAAACCTCATGGTGTTCCACCTTGCTGCTCGGTGGCGAGGGCACAGGAATACTGGACGCATCACGTCTACACCCTCGTCAGCAGCCTACCTTTGCTACTCTTGTAGAGCCTGGACACTCTTGCACCATAAACCGACGCGTTGGGAACACTTAATGCATCGGCCCTCTCGAAGAACCTCACTCAAGCCAGAGCGTCGAATCCCCCTATTCGACGCCCGGAGGTCCTCATCAGGGTGGTAGTCGACGGTCTTGGGCACGCCGTCTTTGTCTCGCTCGTCTACGACGGATTGGGTTGGAAGAAGTTGCCTCCCGAACTCTCTCTGCCACCTCCTTTTGCGATATTACATATTCGCAGAAGTATGACATCGCCGCCCAAGATCTACTATTTTCTACCATAGATTTAATTACAGATGGTAGGGAGAGATCAGGTCCTACGTGCTCTAGCAGTCGCGTCCGCTGCTCCATCCATGCAGGACATTGAGCAAGGGTATGCTGAGCAGTGTCATTAAGAGCACCGCACTCATGACACACACTGGAAGGTTCTCGCTGAGCTATCCGACACAGGAAGCTTCCAAAGCAGCCGTGCCCTGAAAGGACCTGTGTCAAGCGGAAAGTTAGAACTCCATGCCCTCTATTCGTCCAACTCTGCAGAATTGGGTGGATAGCTGAAATTGTCCAGTACCCTGCACTGGGCGATTCCAGCCTGCTCCCCCATTTACGCAGAACATCTGCTTGAGCTATGCTCCGCCAATCTGCATTCCCACATATCGTCGAGGAATATGCGTCCCCTAAATGTGCATTCACTCTGCGATGGTAGGCTTGAGCCAGGACTTCAGCCTCGAGATCCCAAGGTGGGGTGCCAGCCAATACGCAAGCCACCTCGCAAGAGATAGTGCGGTAGCCCCTAACAATTCTGATTGCCAGAACTCTCTGTGCTCTGCGTAAATGAGCTAGGGAACGAGAGTTCAGACGATCTGCCCAAACGGGTGCACCGTAAAGGGCCATGGCCCGCACTACTCCCGCGTATAAGCGACGGCATCCTGCATTAGGCCCCCCCACTCGAGGAAGGAGCCGACTTATTGCTCCAGCAGTTGCCACCAGTCTAGGTGTAAGCCATCGAAAGTGAGCCTCGAATCTCCATCGGCTATCTATCAGTAGCCCCAGGTACTTCATTGTGTTTGAGAAACCAATGGAGACACTCCCTACCCTCAGATATGAGTTAATGCGCTTAGCTATGTCGGTGACCCTAGTTCTCTGATGGATTACTTAGTTGCGAATACGATCCCTCAGAGAAACCCCGAGCATAGCTCTTGCCATAGCCTGCTGAGCGACTTTAAGCTTGTGGACCGCCTTAGCTGTTAGTGTCCACGTTTCGGCACTGTAAGTCAAGACAGGTAGGACACACTGGTTAAATACTTTAGTCTTTAGACTCTGCGGGATGGGTGACGAGAAGACTCAACGTAGATTGCGGAATGCTGCCCAGCCTAGCTGTATCCTTCTCATAATCTCACACTCGAAATTGTTTTTTTTTTAGTTCGAGCTTCTGTCCTAGGTAAATGTATTTGTCAACAATTTCGAGAGTGACCCCATCTAAGGAAATCGGTCCCGGAGCAACGTGCTCGTTGCACATGATTTTGGTTTTACTCAAGTTCATCCGGAGAGCGATCCTTTGAGAAGAAACAGCCGGTCCATGCAGCATCCATTGCAAATCCTCTATGGATTCAGTCGTTAAGACCATATCATCTTACGCGAATCTGATATGAGCGCCATCGATGTTTATGCTATGTCCAGTCCAATTCAGCGTCTTAAACATATCCTCTAGGGCGTTTGAATACAATTTCGAAGAAATGACGTCTCCTTGTCTTACGCCTCGCTGCAGATGGATATGCCTTGTCTGCTGGTTTTGGACTCGGACTGCCTTTCTTGCGTTTTCATACAGACATCTCAGCATCTCAATATGTCACCAATCGACTTGGTATCTCTGTAAAGACTCCAGAACAGCCCAGGTTTCGACCAAGTGAAAAGCTTTTTCATAATCCACAAACACGGCATAGTGGTTGATTGTACTCTTTAGTTTTTTGTACAATTTGCCGCACGGTGTGGATATGATCTATCGTTCTGTACCCGCTTAGAAACCCGGCTTGTTCGGAGGATGTAAATCTTCGAGTCATCATGCGAGGCGGTTTGTGATAACCCTTGAAAACAGCTCATAGACATGGCTCAGAAGAGATATTGGCCTATAGTTCTTTAAGAGTGTTATATCTCCTTTTTTGTATAACACTATACTTCTGTGCCATGCCTTTGGAGTTCTCCCGGCAAAAAGAACGGTATTAAACAGCTCTTGAAGCTCTGTTACCAATAGAATTCCACCAGCTTTTAACAGCTCTGTTGTAATACCATCCTCACCCGCGACTACTTCTATTTTTAAGCTGTCCAAGGGCTAAAACAATTTCATCTAGATGGATATCAGGCAGTTCTTCCGTATAGTGGCGGCTTAATTTGTCCTCTGTGTGCAGTGGTAGCATGCGATTCGTAAAATTCGGCGTAGTGGCTTTCCACTTCCGAGAGGATTTCCGGTTTGGAAATAACGACTTTCCCTTTAATGTGGTTAACTTCGTCAGGTGACTTTTTCCAAGAGGCTTAATAAACACTTTTGGACCCCGATTCTGCTCAATTGATTTTTGAGCGTATTAGCTAAGTCGCGTCGTTATCCATCTTGGTAATTATTTTGTTTAAAGCCTCTTCTTCTCACGAAGTTAGAATAGGGTTCGTCGCTCTGCCATTAATAGGAGAGTATCTCCCGAAAGCTTTGATTTAATGCCCTTACGTTGGCTTTCGCAAATTTTTGTGCCCTCATTTCGATGGACTTCTACTACTCGATCGAGTTTTTGGTCTACGTCATCCGTGGTTTCCAGAGTAGAAATTGGTTTTAAGTTGTTTCTAGAATGTTACAGATCCAATTACGGTTTGGAGAACATTCAGACGGACTGTTGATTTCATCAAACGGACACGTTCCAGCTTTAGATAAATGTTCAGAGTGCCTCGTACCAACCTATGGTTGCTAATAGTCGGTGGTAAGCACCGAGACATCCCTAAATATACGCTTCTTGTCCGTAATAATAAAATCAATCGCATTTTTCGTCTGCCCACCGGGGCTTCGCCAAGTCCACCTACTTTGGGATTGTTTCTTGAAAAAAGAATTTATCAAAAACAACCTCTCCTTCTCGAGAAAGTCGACAAGCATTTGTTCGCACTCGTTCCTTCGACCCAAACCAAAAGGTCCTACAACTAATTCAACACACAACACAATTTTACTCCCACTTTAGACTTAAAGTCCCCCATAACAACGTTGAAGTGGGCTCTAGAGGTATGGCGTAAGGCTTAAGTTATATCCTCATATAGAGTTTCCACTTCCGAATCCGATTATGACTCCGTGAGCGCGTACGCTAATACCACCTTAAGGGTATACCATACAGATATTTTCAGCACGAGATACGCAACCCACGGAGACACACTGGTAGTTTCTAAAACGTTGTTACAAAGGCAGGGTATTTATAGCTGAAACACACACACACACACACACACACACGCACGCACGCACGCACGCACGCACGCACGCACGCACGCATGCACGCACACACACACACACACATCACATGGACTCCACGCGCCTACGCATGCACGCACGCACACAAGCATACAATACGCACATTCACCTAATAATCTCAACTACTTCCCTGCAGTTCAAGTTTTTTCTGGGTTAGTAACATCACTTACCTGCCTATAAAAGCTTTCTTTATTAGTTAACTGAATGACGATGATAATAAGTTACTTACCTGTTCATAAAAGCTCACTTAGTAATAAGTAAACGACTATAAAAAAAAAATTAATAATATGACTCACGTGCCATATTTAAGTATTAGAAATCTGATGAAGTCAATGGAAGTCGTTAAGTCAATGTTACGCATAGGTTCATACAGCAGCAATATTCGGAAGCATTTTAGTTGAAACATAGAATGGATGTAATAATGTCAATGTAATATCAATAGCATATATTGAATAATATACAGAATCAAGTTAGATATAAATAAATTAGGAAGCGTGAAAGCCTAAACAGTATACGAAGTATATACAAAAATATACAATGTGCCACATTATTTCGACGATGAACGGAACCGCTAAGTGATTGAGAAATTTTTAAAATTGAATATCGGTATAAAACTTATTAATGGAATTTAAAGTTGTATACTGAAATAATACAGATTTAAAGGTATAGTATACGCTTTAATTAAGTTAAAAATCCGTTCAGAAATGGTAGACGCAACAGGGTTCGAGTTTAAAATGACGCAAGAAGACTTCTGCGATTTAAATATATATATATATATATATATATATATATATATATATATATATATATATATATATATATATATATATATATATATATATATATATATATATTTAAATCGCAGAAGTCTTCTTGCGTCATTTTAAACTCGAACCCTGTTGCGTCTACCATTTCTGAAGGGATTTTTAACTAAATTAAAGCGTATACTATACCTTTAAATCTGTATTATTTCAGTATACAACTTTAAATTCCATTAATAAGTTTTATACCGATATTCAATTTTAAAAATTTCTCAATCACTTAGCGGTTCCGTTCATCGTCGAAATAATGTGGCACATTGTATATTTTTGTATATACTTCGTACACTGTTTAGGCTTTCACGCTTCCTAATTAATTTATATCTAACTTGATTCTGTATATTATTCAATATATTTTATTGATATTACATTGACATTATTACATCCATTCTATGTTTCAACTAAAATGCTTCCGAATATTGCTGCTGTAAGAACCTATGCGTAACATTGACTTAACGGCTTCCATTGACTTCATCATATTTCTAATACTTAAATATGGCACGTGAGTCATATTATTAAATTTTTTTTTTATGGTCGTTTACTTATTACTAAGTAAGTAACTTTTATAAACAGGTAAGTAACTTAGTATCCTAGTCATTTAGTTAAATAATAAAGTGAGCTTTTATAGGCAGGTAAATGATGTTACTAACCCAGAAAAAAACTACAGGGAAGTAGTTGAGATTATTAGGTGAATGCGCGTAAAGTATGGATGTGTGCGTGCGTACATGCGTATGTGCGTAGAGTCCGCGTGATGTGGCTGTGTGTGTGTGTGTGTGCGTGCGTGCGTGCGTGCGTGCGTGCGTGCGTGCGTGCGTGCGTGTGTGTGTGTGTGTGTGTATTTTGGTTGTGTTTTGTTTGCTGCGTGTGAGTGTTTCGACTATAAATACCCTGCTATGTTAAATTTTAAGGCATTTCGAATTGAAAAATAAAAAACTTTTTAATCAAACTGCAATTTTATTTTTTACAATTTTGTCTTTTACAGCTTAGTCTTTATTTTCGTGTTTAACAATTTTTATACGTAAAATAAATATTGTTATAAGTATTTTAATAACATTATAAAAACGCTGTTAGATTAATCAGGGACCTAATAATATAATATATAAGGAGACTAACAAGTTTAATATTAATCATATCATGGCATAACGTATTATGCACGTAGTATGTAAATATTTAAGTATATTTCTGATCTTTTACCAATAGGCATTGCCAAAGACAACAATCAATTTCAATTCACAAATTACAATGAAACCACATACAAAGCACCTCTAATGATCTCTGATGTTACAAATAACACGTGAAAATGTTGACTTCAACTTGCATCATTATAACACATACAAAAAACAAGATATTGATTAATTTAATATTCAAAACCAAGAGAGCCAAAATTCGGTTACAGAGCAGCATTTTCACAAAATAAAATCACACATCAACTTTAAAAATTAACAAAAACAAAAGTTACTATAAAGTTATTTTGCTATAATCCGTGATTAAGTAAATAGAAAATATATACAATGCTAAATGTAGAAAAGGCTATCCGTTTTCGTACCTGATACATGGACCATTTCGTAACACTACGATACACAAGCACTACACACGTTTACTATCACAAACTCAGCAATCGTTTAGCAAAGCGATTTTTGCGATTTTATTTTCACGGACACTGCATGTATCATATATGAAAACGGATAGTTCATTTATTATTATATATTTTTTCTATTTACTTAATCGTGGATTATAGCACAATAATTTTTTTATGAGTTTTATATTATTGATCTCCGTAAAGCAACACCTAATTATATAAATTATTTAACTAAACAGTTAATTTATTTTTTTGAATATCTATTTTGCACAAACACTTTTATTTTGAGCCAGTCTTTATTACTCAACAAATCAGGGTGCATTTCTTTTAGTTTTTCGCATTCATGTTTTTTAGGTGGTTGATGGTTTTTGATATGCAATTTAAAGAAACTTATAACTGTGTTTTTTTGCTCAACTGTCCAAGGCACCAAAATCCTCTTTTTACCTCTTTTAATATTAATTTCAATATTTGACGGTGTTGTCATTGTAGGAAGCATTTGGGGTAAATTCTGTGAAGGATTATTTGAAGAAGCTGGCGAATCATGGTTAAAATTAGTTGTATCAGGCAGTTCACCAATGTATTCTAATATCTGATCATTTTCAAGTTCACCTTCATCAAGTTCCTCATTCAAATTTAAATCAATTTCGTCTAATGACATTCCTTTAAAAGCATCGGCTTTGCCATCTTCCATAAGAATCAGTAGTTTAGATATTTTAGCAGTTTGATACACGTCATCCGGCAATCTATATGCTTTTTTATGCACGTCACCGGTATGGCCCATAAACGTAGCTAACTGTTCCAAATCATTTTCAGTCATACTAAATATTTGTGATAATGTTGCCAAATGTTTTCTGAGTCGCGTAGATAAAATTGATTTTGGGTTTTTGGCTCCGGATAATCTTGCGTATCTTTCGAGAACTTTGTAGCCGTATATAGTGGTTTCAAAACCAGGATTTGCAAACAAAAATATATTTGATTCAGATACAAAAGAATGTCTAATCGAGATCAATAACTTAACATGCTCTTGGACCTCTTCATTAAATAACACAGGAACTCCACGCCCACGTTTGCCTCTAATAACAAGTCTTTTAAATTTTTTGACTAAAACACGCTCGGTTGCAGTTAACGCGCGATCGAATTCGTCATATTTATCAGATTCGTTACTGGCGATTTCTAAATATTCGTGTAATTTGATCCTTTGTAGTTCTCCCGGTCTACGTCTGTTTAATAATAAAACTTTGCAATAAACGGTTTCTAATAAATGAATATACGTTGCAACAGTATAGGACCCTGACTTAATTTTGTCTGCAGCAGTGGCCTTACTACTTAGATAGTTTTTTAATATTTTTAGGTCTTTAGCTAACGGGACTATAGTGACTTTATTCCACTTTTTTTTGTTTAAATCTGTTGCAGCTTGACTGGAGATGTCATATCGCCAATTTGCATCTATTAGATGTATTAATGTTTTAAGATCTGCTTCTGTTTCTGCGGTATTGATTTCATTGTAAGGACCCTGTTTTTTTAATGCAAACATAATGGCTATATTGCAGCATTGTTTAAGAGTAGTTGAAACATTCATAGCAAAAGAAGGTGTTTCGAATCTATCCTTTTTCGCATCATAGTTACCTACAACTTTAGTTGCCTCTACAATAAGATCGTAATTGATTGGTTTTAAGGCACTCAATAAATCTGTTATAGAATTGTTAATTTTTTTAATTTCGATTAATAATTTTGCTAATTCTCTTAGTTTTCTTGAAACCACATTAATAAAATGTTTTTCCCTGTGACTTTTTAAATATTGAGATCCGTAAGCACAAATAAGAAGATCTGATTTAGCAACTAGCGATATCTTATCTGCTCTCATTCGAGGAAATACAGTTTCTTTAAGTTTTTCATCAATTTTTAAATTCCTTATTAAGAGATTTTGGGCTTCGGATTGTACGTTAGAAGATTCAATACTTCCCCCGCACTTCTTTTTATGTTTCCATAAAAGTCTCTTTGAATAAAATCCTAGACAATTTGTGCATGGTAAGTACTCAGTAAATTTTTGTTTGCGCATGGGTTTCATTACATCAGTTTGATTTTGAATGAAGTTGCCTTTTTTACGTAGTGCTGTTAGAAGTTGTTTTCTGATAAGGCAATTTTTAGGTTTAGATAAAATTTTCTGCACATCGATTTCATTTGTGTGATTTCGAAATAAATGCCTAGCAAAATTTAACACTAAAGTCTCGCAATAAAAACAAAAGTCTTTACCGCGAACGTAAACTGTAGTTTTTTGTTGTTGTCTAGGATTTATTATAAAATTTTCATTTGACTTTGGTACATCGTTTTCCAAAATGGCATTATTTAGTTCATTTTCTAAAGAATTGTTAGGTTTAGATAACTTACTATCTATAACAACTAGACTCTGAGGAGTATTACTTATATGGCTAACGTCACTATAATTTAGCTCGGAAGGTGCAATAGAATCATTAGGTGACGATGCAAGCCTTTTCTTTTTAGAAATCAGATCTCCCTCGTAAAGCTGTGTCACAACTGTTAAATCATCTTTGTCTTGTGCTCCAATATATTCTATTTTCGAATCATCAGAAGTAGTCTGTAAAGAAAATAAATGAACGTGAGGAAGTAAAACTTGAAATAGTAATTAAGAGAGGGGTATTAGTAAGTAAGGGGTGTCTACCCCTTCGGTATTTACAGGCAAAACGCAAGTATAAAAAAATGTTTACACTAACATTGTGATCAGACGGCGTATAATTTGAACAAAATTCTGAAAAATCGGATTCTGTATCAGATGTCTCCTGTAAAAAAAAACACATAGTTACATAAGTGTCAAGCGACTTTATATAATGTTTTACTAATATATGATTAAGTTAGCCATCTTTTAAATTAAGTTGATCATAGTTTATCATAGTCAATGATCTGTGACAACGATATTAATGATAAATCAATCACTAGTTAATTAGATTACATTAGATTGAATGTAACAACAAATAACATTGATTAGTAAAAGAGTACTTCAAAAAAAATAATTCTCTTATTTCCAGACCATCTGAATTCAAGTAATTGTAAACTCGGACAAACCCAATTTAAAGGACTATTCATAATGTAATTTTAAGTACTTACCTTATATATATTTTCATTTTCTTTATTATCATCTCTTCCTGATAACAAAAAAACAATATTTTAATAAATACATAATAACAATCCCTTACAAAATTAATATTACGATTAATTTTAGTACAGGTAGGTATGTACCTTTCTTTAATTATATTAATCGTTGATTGAAAAAAAAAAGATTAATTAATTACAATAATAACATTCGTCTTCCGGGTAATGGTCAAAGATGGAATATTCACAAACAATACACCAGAAGAATTTAGATTGAGTGAGGTTCATCAAATCATCGAGTTTCATAGAAAGAACAAAATGATCTAAAGGTACATTCATATTACTGGTATCAGTTCCACAAAAAATACAACGTTTTGTCAATATAAAATGAGTTGAATGCCACGGCCATAGCATTTTTTTCTTAATAAAATTCATGTAATCACTCAATTTAAAAAAATCATCAACGTCAATAACGACCACCATTTTTAACTGGGATACGAACAAATGCACTACGCGACGGCTCTTACTCAACTGACTAAACGTGAAATGCCGTTTCAAATTCAAAATAATTGCACAGCAGGTATTAAGCACGTATTCATCCAATTTTCGGAAAATATATAAGTAATATAATAAAATTACTAACCTTTAATCATTTGAAGTATCCTTGCACTTCTCTTCATATTAACAGTTTTACAATATTAATAATATACGCAATTATGTGTACAATCACTTAGCAAATTAAAACGCGTCCGAACGGCTCAATGTTTGTTTATTAACAAAGCGCAGAATTCGCGCGCGCTTTCTGCTGATAATAAAGGAAGCACTTCGCCACCCTTTGGGCCCCCGCGTCACTTGCAATATTCTCTGCGACCTCAATCAATTAGATAATAATTTGGACGCCAGATAATCCTAAATAAAAATTGAAAAAAACTTTGTAAATATACGTCGGAAGCAATAGAATGCTAGCATCAAAAATATAATATACGTGCTCAAATATACGCGAGCACGAAGCGACCTCCAAATTGTGCGCGGCAACTTGCTGAACTAATAAATACAGCGGAATTCATTCCCGCAATAAAAAAACGTCCTATCCAATTTTTTGCCCACGTATTATATATATTAAAATAAGTCCCCTGACAATTTTTTAGGGTTGGTTTATCCTGCGTCCGTATACTGGATGCAACAAGTCGGTTGGACGCAACAAGATCGGTAAAAAGTGCCATGTAGGACGCAACATGATGTGCAAGATGTATATATATATATATATATATATATATATATATATATATATATATTTAAATCGCAGAAGTCTTCTTGCGTCATTTTAAACTCGAACCCTGTTGCGTCTACCATTTCTGAAGGGATTTTTAACTAAATTAAAGCGTATACTATACCTTTAAATCTGTATAATTTCAGTATACAACTTTAAATTCCATTAATAAGTTTTATACCGATATTCAATTTTAAAAATTTCTCAATTACTTAGCGGTTCCGTTCATCGTCGAAATAATGTGGCACATTGTATATTTTTGTATATACTTCGTACACTGTTTAGGCTTTCACGCTTCCTACTTAATTTATATCTAACTTGATTCTGTATATTATTCAATATATGTTATTGATATTACATTGACATTATTACATCCATTCTTTGTTTCAACTAAAATGCTTCCGAATATTGCTGCTGTATGAACCTATGCGTAACATTGACTTAACGGCTTCCATTGACTTCATCAGATTTCTAATACTTAAATATGGCACGTGAGTCATATTATTAAATATTTTTTTTTATAGTCGTTTACTTATTACTAAGTGAGCTTTTATGAACAGGTAAGTAACTTATTATAATCGTCATTCAGTTAACTAATAAAGAAAGCTTTTATAGGCAGGTAAGTGATGTTACTAACCCAGAAACACTTGAACTGCAGGGAAGTAGTTGAGATTATTAGGTGAATGTGTGTATTGTATGCGTGTGTGCGTACGTGCATGCGCAGGCGCGTGGAGTCCATGTGGTGTGTGTGTGTGTGTGTGTGTGTGTGTGCATTTTTGTTGATTTGCTTGCTGCGTGTGTGCGCGTGTATGTGTTTCAGCTATAAATACCCTGCCTTTGTAACAACGTTTTAGAAACTACCAGTGTGTCTCCGTGGGTTGCGTATCTCGTGCTGAAAATATCTGCATGGTATACCCTTAAGGTGGTATTAGCGTACGCGCTCACGGAGTCATAATCGGATTCGGAAGTGGAAACTCTATATGAGGATATAACTTAAGCCTTACGCCATACGCCAAAGTAGGTGGACTTGGCGAAGTCTCGGTGGGCGGACGAAAAATGAGATTGATTTTATTATTACGGACAAGAAGCATATATTTAGGGATGTCTCGGTGCTTACCACCGACTATTAACAACCATAGGTTGGTACGAGGCACTCTGAATATTTATCTAAAGCTGGAACGGGTCCGTTTGATGAAATCAACAGTCCGTCTGAATGTTCTCCAAACCGTAATTGGATCCGTAACATTCTAGAAACAACTTAAAACCAATTCACTACTCTGGAAACCACGGATAACGTAGGGCAAAAACTCGACCGAGTAGCAGAAGTCCTTCGAAATGAGGGCACAAAAATTTGCGAAAGCCAACGTAAGGGCATAAAGTCAAAGATTTCGGGAGATACTCTGCTATTAATGGCAGAGGGACGAACCCTATGCTAACTTCGTGAGAAGTAGAGGCTTTAAACAAAATAATTACCAAGATGGTTAACGACGCGACCTCCGATTAGCTAATACGCTCAAAAATCAATTGAGCAGAATCGGGGTCCAAAAGTGTTTATTAAGCCTCTTGGAAAAAGTCACCTGACGAAGTTAACCACATTAAAGGGAAAGTCGTTACTCGTCCAAACCGGAAATCCTCTCGGAAGTGAAAAGCCACTACGCCGAATTTTACGCATCGCATGCTACCACTGCACACAGAGGACAAATTAAGCCGCCACTATACGGAAAAACTGCCTGATATCCATCTAAATGAAATTGTTTTAGCCCTTGGACAGCTTAAAAATAGAAAAGTCACGGGTGAGGATGGTATTACAACAGGGCTGTTAAAAGCTGGTGGAATTCTATTGGTAACAGAGCTTCAAGAGCAGTTTAATGCCCTTCTCTTTGCCGGGAGAACTCCAAAGGCATGGCACAGAAGTATAGTGTTATACAAAAAAGGAGATATAACACTCTTAAATAACTATAGGCCAATATCTCTTCTGAGCCATGTCTATGAGCTGTTTTCAAGGGTTATCACAAACCGCCTCGCATGATGATTCGACGAGTTCCATCCCCCGAACAAGCCGGGTTTCTATGCGGGTACAGCACGATAGATCATATCCACACCGTGCGGCAAATTGTACAAAAAACTAAAGAGTACAATCAACCACTATGCCTAGCTTTTGTGGATTATGAAAAAGCTTTTCACTCGGTCGATACCTGGGCTGTTCTGGAGTCTTTACAGAGATGCCAAGTCGATTAGTGATATATTGAGATGCTGAGATGTCTGTATGAAAACGCAAGAAAGGCAGTCCGAGTCCAAAACCAGCAGATAAGGCATAGCCATCTTCAGCGAGGCGTAAGACAAGGGAACGTCATTTCCTCGAAATTGTTTTCAAACGCACTAGAGGATATGTTTAAGACGCTGAATTGGACTGGTCATGGCATAAACATCAATGGCGCTCATCTCAGTTTCGCGTAAGATGATATGGTTTTAACGACTGAATCCATAGAGGATTTGCAATGGATGTTGCATGGACCGGCTGTTTCTTCTCATAGGATCGCTCTCCGGATGAACTTGAGTAAAACCAAAATCATGTGCAACGAGCACGTTGCTCCGGGACCGATTTCCTTAGATGGGGTCACTCTCGAAATTGTTGATAAGTACATTTACCTAGGACAGACGCACGAACTAGAAAACAAAATTTCGAGTGTGAGATTATGAGAAGGATACAGTTGGGGGATGACTGTTGGGGTAGACGTGTTCTGGAGTGGAGACCACGAATCGGGAAACGTAGTGTAGGACACCCTGAGACTCGATAGAGGGACGATATACGTAGGACAGCGGGCAGTGGATGGAAGCAGAAAGCCAAGGACCAGACTAAGTGGCGAATAATTGGAGAGGCCTATGTCCAGCAATTGACGAAAATGGGCTGATAGTGATGATGCCACGTAATCCGGCAATCTATATGCCTTTTTATGCACGTCACCGGTATGGCCCATAAACGTAGTTAAATGTTTCATATCATTCTCAGTTATGCTAAATATTTGTAAAAAGGTTGCTAAATGTTTTCTGAGTCGCGTAGACGAAATTGATTTTGGGTTTTTGGGTCCAGATAATCTTGGGTATCCCTCGAGAACTTTGTAATAATAATAAAACTTTGCAATAAATGTTATCTAATAACTGAATATACGTTGCAACAGTAGTACCCTGATTTGATTTTGGCTGCAGCTTCATTGGCTAACGGGACTATAGTGACTTTATTCCACTTCTTTTTGTTTTAATCTGTTGCAGCTTGACTGGAGATGACATGTCGCAAAATTGCATCTATAAGATGCAATAATGTCTTAAGATCTGCTTCTGTTTCTGCGGTATTGATTTCATTGTAAGGACCTTGTTTTTTAATGCAAACATAATGGCTATATTGCAGCATTGTTTAAAAGTAGTTGAAACATTCATAGCAAAAGAAGGTTTCGAATCTATCCTTTTTGGCATCACAGTTATCTACAACTTTAGTTGCCTCCGCCATAAGATCTTAACTGAATGGTTTTAAGGCACTCAATAAATTTATTATAGAGTTGTTAATTTTTTAAATTTCGATTAATAATTTTGCTAACTCTCTTACTTTTTTTGAAACCACATTAATAAAATGTTTTTCCGAATGACTTTTTAATATTGGGATCCTTAAGCACAAATAAGAAGATCTGATTTAGCAACTAGCGATGTCTTATCCGCTCTCTTCATATTTACAGTTTTACAATAATAATAATATACGCAATTATGAGTACAATCACTTTGCAAATTAAAACGCGTCCTAATGGCTCAATGTTTGTTTATTAACAAAACGCAGGACTCGCGCGCGCACCCTTTGGGCCCCCGCATCACTTATAAAATCGATTAAATTGGGAAGAAATTTGGACGCAAGATAATGCTAAATAAAAATTGAAAAAAACTTTTTAAAATATACGTCGGAGGCAATAGAATGCTAGCATCAGAAATATAATATACGTGCCCAAATATACGCGAGCACGTAGCGACCTCCAAATTGTGCGCGGCAACTCGCTGAACTAATAAATACATCGGAATTCATTCCCGCGATAAAATAACGTCCCATCCAATTTTTTGCCCACGCATTATACATATAAAAACACAGCTCCTGACAAATTTTTAGGGTTGGTTTATCCTGCGTCCGTATACTGGATGCAACAAGTCGGTTGGACGCAACAAGATCGGTAAAAAGTGCCATGTAGGACGCAACATGATGTGCAAGATGTAAATATATATATATATATATATATATATATATATATATATATATATATATATATATATATATATATATATATATATTAAATCGCAGAAGTCTTCTTGCGTCATTTTAAACTCGAACCCTGTTGCGTCTACCATTTCTGAAGGGATTTTTAACTAAATCAAAGCGTATACTATACCTTTAAATCTGTATTATTTCATTATACAACTTTAAATTCCTTTAATAAGTTTTATACCGATATTCAATTTTAAAAATTTCTCAATCACTTAGCGGTTCCGTTCATCGTCGAAATAATGTGGCACATTGTATATTTTTGTATATACTTCGTACACTGTTTAGGCTTTCACGCTTCCTACTTAATTTATATCTAACTTGATACTGTATATTATTCAATATATGTTATTGATATTACATTGACATTATTACATCCATTCTTTGTTTCACTAAAATGCTTCCGAATATTGCTGCTGTATGAACCTATGCGTAACATAGACTTAACGGCTTCCATTGACTTCATCAGATTTCTAATCCTTAAATATGGCACGTGAGTCATATTATTAAATAATTTTTTTATAGTCGTTTACTTATTACTAAGTGAGCTTTTATGAACAGGTAAGTAACTTATTATCCTCGTCATTCAGTTAACTAATAAAGAAAGCTTTTATAGGCAGGTAAGTGATGTTACTAACCCAGAAAAAACTTGAACTGCAGGGAAGTAGTTGAGATTATCAGGTGAATGTGCGTATTGTATGCGTGTGTGCGTGCGTGCATGCGTAGGAGCGTGGAGTCCATGTGTGTGTGTGTGTGTGTGTGTGTGTGTGTGTGTGTGTGTGTGCATTTTTGTTGATTTGCTTGCTGCGTGTGTGCGCGTGTATGTGTTTCAGCTGTAAATACCCTGCCTTTGTAACAACGTTTTAGAAACTACCAGTGTGTCTCCTAGGGTTGCGTATCTCGTGCTGAAAATATCTGCATGGTATACTCTTAAGGTGGTATTAGCATACGCGCTCACGGAGTCATAATCGGATTCGGAAGTGGAAACTCTATATGAGGATATAACTTAAGCCTTACGCCATACCTCTAGAGCCCACTTCAACGTTGTTATGGGGGACTTTAAGTCTAAAGTGGGAGTAAAATTGTGTTGTGTGTTGAATTAGTTGTAGGACCTTTTGGTTTGGGTCGAAAGAACGAGTGCGGAAAAATGCTTGTCGACTTTCTCGAGAAGGAGGAGTTGTTTTTCATTAATTGTTTTTGAAGAAACAGCCCCAAAGTAGGTGGACTTGGCGAAGTCTCGGTGGGCGGACGAAAAATGAGATTGATTTTATTATTACGGACAAAAAGCGTACATTTAGGGATGTCTCGGTGCTTACCACCGACTATTAGCAACCATAGGTTGGTACAAGGCACTCTGAATATTTATCTAAAGCTGGAACGGGTCCGTTTGATGAAATCAACAGTCCGTCTGAATGTTCTCCAAACCGTAATTGGATCTGTAACATTCTAGAAACAACTTAAAACCAATTCACTACTCTGGAAACCACGGATAACGTAGGGCAAAAACTCGACCGAGTAGCAGAAGTCCTTCAAAATGAGGGCACAAAAATTTGCGAAAGCCAACGTAAGGGCATGAAGTCAAAGCTTTCGGGAGATACTCTCCTATTAATGGCAGAGCGACGAACCCTATGCTAACTTCGTGAGAAGTAGAGGCTTTAAACAAAATAATTACCAAGATGGTTAACGACGCGACCTCCGATTAGCTAATACGCTCAAAAATCAATTGAGCAGAATCGGGGTCCAAAAGTGTTTATTAAGCCTCTTGGAAAAAGTCACCTGACGAAGTTAACCACATTAAAGGGAAAGTCGTTACTCGTCCAAACCGGAAATCCTCTCGGAAGTGGAAAGCCACTACGCCGAATTTTACGCATCGTATGCTACCACTGCACACAGATGACAAATTAAGCCGCCACTATACGGAAAACTGCCTGATATCCATCTAAATGAAATTGTTTTAGCCCTTGGACAGCTTAAAAATAGAAAAGTCGCGGGTGAGGATGGTATTACAACAGGGCTGTAAAAAGCTGGTGGAATTCTATTGGTAACAGAGCTTCAAGAGCTGTTTAATACCCTTCTCTTTGCCGGGAGAACTCCAAAGGCATGGCACAGAAGTATAGTGTTATACAAAAATGGAGATATAACACTCTTAAATAACTATAGGCCAATATCTCTTCTGAGCCATGAGCTGTTTTCAAGGGTTATCACAAACCGCCTCGCATGATGATTCGACGAGTTCCATCCCCCGAACAAGCCAGGTTTCTATGCGGGTACAGCACGATAGATCATATCCACACCGTGCGGCAAATTGTACAAAAAACTAAAGAGTACAATCAACCACTATGCCTAGCGTTTGTGGATTATGAAAAAGCTTTTCACTCGGTCGAAACCTGGGCTGTTCTGGAGTCTTTACAGAGATGCCAAGTCGATTAGTGATATATTCAGATGCTGAGATGTCTGTATGAAAACGCAAGAAAGGCAGTCCAAGTCCAAAACCAGCAGACAAGGCATATCCATCTTCAGCGAGGCTTAAGACAAGGGGACGTCATTTCCTCGAAATTGTTTTCAAACGCACTAGAGGATATGTTTAAGACGCTGGATTGGACTGGTCATGGTATAAACATCAATGGCGCTCATCTCAGATTTGCGTAAGATGATATGGTTTTAACGACTGAATCCATAGAGGATTTGTAATGGATGTTGCATGGACCGGCTGTTTCTTCTCATAGGATCGCTCTCCGGATGAACTTGAGTAAAACCAAAATCATGTGCAACGAGCACGTTGCTCCGGGACCGATTTCCTTAGATGGGGTCACTCTCGAAATTGTTGATAAGTACATTTACCTAGGACAGACGCACGAACTAGAAAACAACAATTTCGAGTGTGAGATTATGAGAAGGATACAGCTAGGCTAGGCAGCATTCCGCAATCTACGTTGAGTCTTCTCGTCACCCATCCCGCAGAGTCTAAAGACTAAAGTATTTAACCAGTGTGTCCTACCTGTCTTGACTTACAGCGCCGAAATGTGGACACTAACAGCTAAGGCGGTCCACAAGCTTAAAGCTCAGCAGACCATGGCAAGAGCTATGCTCGGGGTTTCTCTGAGGGATCGTATTCGCAACTAAGTAATCCGTCGGAGAACTAGGGTCACCAGCATAGCTAAGCGCATAAGCAAACTGAAGTGACAATGGGCCGGCCATACCTGTCGCAGAACTGATGACCGTTGGGGTAGACGTGTTCTGGAGTGGAGACCACGAATCGGGAAACGTAGTGTAGGACACCCTGAGACTCGATAGAGTGACGATATACGTAGGACAGCGGGCAGTGGATGGAAGCAGAAAGCCAAGGACCAGACTAAGTGGCGAATAATTGGAGAGGCCTATGTCCAGCAGTTGACGAAAATGGGCTGATAGTGATGATGCCACGTAATCCGGCAATCTATATGCCTTTTCATGCACGTCACCGGTATGGCCCATAAACGTAGCTAAATGTTTCATATTATTCTCAGTTATGCTAAATATTTGTAAAAAGGTTGGTAAATGTTTTCTGAGTCGCGTAGACGAAATTGATTTTGGGTTTTTGGGTCCAGATAATCTTGGGTATCCCTCGAGAACTTTATAATAATAATAAAACTTTGCAATAAATGTTATCTAATAACTGAATATACGTTGCATCGGTAGTACCCTGATTTGATTTTGGCTGCAGCTTCATTGGCTAACGGGACTATAGTGACATTATTCCACTTCTTATTGTTTAAATCTGTTGTAGCTTGACTGGAGATGACATGTCGCAAAACTGCATCTATAAGATGCATTAATATCTTAAGATCTGCTTCTGTTTCTGCGGTATTGATTTCATTGTAAGGACCTTGTTTTTTCAATGCAAACATAATGGCTATATTGCAGCATTGTTTAAAAGTAGTTGAAACATTCATAGCAAAAGAAGGTTTCGAATCTATCCTTTTTGGCATCACAGTTATCTACAACTTTAGTTGCCTCCGCCATCTTAATTGAATGGTTTTAAGGCACTCCATAAATTTATTATAGAATTGTTAATTTTTTAAATTTCGATTAATAATTTTGCTAACTCTCTTACTTTTCTTGAAACCACATTAATAAAATGTTTTTCCGAATGACTTTTTTAATATTGGGATCCTTAAGCACAAATAAGAAGATCTGATTTAGCAAATAGCGATGTCTTATCCGCTCTCTTCATATTTACAGTTTTACAATATTAATAATATACGCAATTATGAGTACAATCACTTTGCAAATTAAAACGCGTCCTAACGGCTCAATGTTTGTTTATTAACAAAACGCAGGACTCGTGCGCGCACCCCTTGGGCCCCCGCATCACTTATAAAATCGATTAAATTGGGAAGAAATTTGGACGCAAGATAATCCTAAATAAAAATTGAAAAAAACTTTTTTAAATATACGTCGGAGGCAATAGAATGCTAGCATCAGAAATATAATATACGTGCCCAAATATACGCGAGCACGTAGCGACCTCCAAATTGTGCGCGGCAACTCGCTGAACTAATAAATACATCGGAATTCATTCCCGCGATAAAATAACGTCCCATCCAATTTTTTGCCCACGCATTATACATATAAAAACACGGCTCCTGACAAATTTTTAGGGTTGGTTTATCCTGCGTCCGTATACTGGATGCAACAAGTCGGTTGGACGCAACAAGATCGGTAAAAAGTGCCATGTAGGACGCAACATGATGTGCAAGATGTATATATATATATATATATATATATATATATATATATATATATATATATATATTTAATGTTTTCTGAATCATGTGGGAGGTTTTGGGGGAGAAAAATCGAATCTAGGTTTTATTTAAAAAAAAATGACGTTTATCACTGTTTTCGGCATTGAAAAAATGCTTAAATGTAGAATTGAATGCAAATGATATTTTTGGGTATCAAACGTAATGTTAAGATGGATAACGCGCGGACCAAAAATGATCACAATCCGCCCCACATATCGGCCCCTTCTAGCTTTTTTTATTATATTTAATTATTTAATTGCAATTTTTTTTATCACCCAGTACTTATTATTTATACATACAATTATATAAATGAATTTAACAATTTCAGCTAACATTACAAAATATAAAGACAATAAACCGCGAAGATAACAAGCTAACATCCAACATCGTTCCAAAAATATTTCAACCTGACCACAGTGATTTATATATGATACACGATGAATTAGAAAACCATAAAGAATTAGATAAACCTAACACAGAAATTAATATAGAAGTGAAAGATGAAAAATCTGATGACTTTACATTCATTGATGATGATTTTACTCCAGCCAAAGAGGAGAATAACGGAAATGTCAACGATGACGTATGTACTGATGACGATTTCGTTGTAACGAAAGACTATTCGACAGACGACAGTCTACCGTTAGAGAAACGGAGAAAAATAAAGAAGGTGAAAACAAGGAAGATAAAGAAGGTTATAAAAGAACCTAAAGTGGATCGTAGAAGGAAACCGTTCTTGAATGATGATTTAAATGAGACTCTGTTTAATATAACTGATCTCAGTTTTGAGGAGCAAATAGCTGAAATACAGAAGAGGCAAGAGACATCGAATTATAAGAACTCAACTTTTAAATGTACTGTATGTTTTAAAGGGTTTCTAGATCAGGACGCTTATAATGGACATATCACAAGACATACTACGGTGAGTCCTTTAATACTAGATTTTAGCCGCGTCTTTGCGTGGACTGTTGTAGTGCGATCGTCGATAATGGCGTTTTTCAATTGCATCCTATTCCTGTAGAACGGGATTTCTATAGCCTATACGTTATTCCGGTGTATAAGGAATAGTACTTGGTTAAAAAAAATTAAAAAGAAAAATGATAAAATAATAGGGCAGGTGGTGTTCGATCCTAGGTATTTTCACCTCTCTAGACCGCCCGTTCCCCAAATGAACTACCATGACTTTACGTTTGACAGCGGAAAATTGTGATTGTATTCAACGTAAATTTCAAAAACAATTTAGAGCCCGAAAACAGCGATAAAACGACATTTTTTTTTAATAAAACTTATCTAGATCGATTTTTCTCCCCCAGAACCCCCTACATGCTGAATTTCAAAAAAATCGTTGGAGCCGTCTCCGAGATTCCGAAAAAAAAAATATATATATATTTTATTAAATTAATTTTTAAATTTTTATTAAATATATATATTGTTATATATATATATATATATATATATATATATATATATATATATATATATATATATATATATATATTTAAATCGCAGAAGTCTTCTTGCGTCATTTTAAACTCGAACCCTGTTGCGTCTACCATTTCTGAAGGGATTTTTAACTAAATTAAAGCGTATACTATACCTTTAAATCTGTATTATTTCAGTATACAACTTTAAATTCCATTAATAAGTTTTATACCGATATTCAATTTTAAAAATTTCTCAATCACTTAGCGGTTCCGTTCATCGTCGAAATAATGTGGCACATTGTATATTTTTGTATATACTTCGTACACTGTTTAGGCTTTCACGCTTCCTAATTAATTTATATCTAACTTGATTCTGTATATTATTCAATATATGTTATTGATATTACATTGACATTATTACATCCATTCTTTGTTTCAACTAAAATGCTTCCGAATATTGCTGCTGTATGAATCTATGCGTAACATTGACTTAACGGCTTCCATTGACTTCATCAGATTTCTAATACTTAAATATGGCACGTGAGTCATATACTGGTGTATATGACTCACGTGAGTGAGTAGTATGAGTACTGGTGCTACCACCGACTATTAACAACCATAGGTTGGTACGAGGCACTCTGAACATTTATCTAAAGCTGGAACGTGTCCGTTTGATGAAATTAACAGTCCGTCTGAATGTTCTCCAAACCGTAATTGGATCTGTAACATTCTAGAAACAACTTAAAACCAATTTCTACTCTGGAAACCACGGATGACGTAGACCAAAAACTCGATCAAGTAGTAGAAGTCCATCGAAATGAGGGCACAAAAATTTGCGAAAGCCAACGTAAGGGCATGAAGTCAAAGCTTTCGGGAGATACTCTCCTATTAATGGCAGAGCGACGAACCCTATTCTAACTTCGTGAGAAGTAGAGGCTTTAAACAAAATAATTACCAAGATGGATAACGACGCGACTTAGCTAATACGCTCAAAAATCAATTGAGCGGGGTCCAAAAGTGTTTATTAAGCCTCTTGGAAAAAGTCACCTGACGAAGTTAACCACATTAAAGGGAAAGTCGTTATTTCCAAACCGGAAATCCTCTCGGAAGTGGAAAGCCACTACGCCGAATTTTACGAATCGCATGCTACCACTGCACACAGAGGACAAATTAAGCCGCCACTATACGGAAGAACTGCCTGATATCCATCTAGATGAAATTGTTTTAGCCCTTGGACAGCTTAAAAATAGAAGTAGTCGCGGGTGAAGATGGTATTACAACAGAGCTGTTAAAAGCTGGTGGAATTCCATTGGTAACAGAGCTTCAAGAGCTGTTTAATACCGTTCTCTTTGCCGGGAGAACTCCAAAGGCATGGCACAGAAGTATAGTGTTATATAAAAAAGGAGATATAACACTCTTAAAGAACTATAGGCCAATATCTCTTCTGAGCCATGTCTATGAGCTGTTTTCAAGGGTTATCACAAACCGCCTCGCATGATGACTCGAAGATTTACATCCCCCGAACAAGCCGGGTTTCTAAGCGGGTACAGAACGATAGATCATATCCACACCGTGCGGCAAATTGTACAAAAAACTAAAGAGTACAATCAACCACTATGCCTAGTGTTTGTGGATTATGAAAAAGCTTTTCACTTGGTCGAAACCTGGGCTGTTCTGGAGTCTTTACAGAGATACCAAGTCGATTGGTGACATATTGAGATGCTGAGATGTCTGTATGAAAACGCAAGAAAGGCAGTCCGAGTCCAAAACCAGCAGACAAGGCATATCCATCTGCAGCGAGGCGTAAGACAAGGAGACGTCATTTCTTCGAAATTGTTTTCAAACGCCCTAGAGGATATGTTTAAGACGGTGAATTGGACTGGACATAGCATAAACATCGATGGCGCTCATATCAGATTCGCCTAAGATGATATGGTCTTAACGACTGAATCCATAGAGGATTTGCAATGGATGCTGCATGGACCGGCTGTTTCTTCTCAAAGGATCGCTCTCCGGATGAACTTGAGTAAAACCAAAATCATGTGCAACGAGCACGTTGCTCCGGGACCGATTTCCTTAGATGGGGTCACTCTCGAAATTGTTGACAAATACATTTACCTAGGACAGAAGCTCGAACTAAAAAAAAAACAATTTCGAGTGTGAGATTATGAGAAGGATACAGCTAGGCTGGGCAGCATTCCGCAATCTACGTTGAGTCTTCTCATCACCCATCCCGCAGAGTCTAAAGACTAAAGTATTTAACCAGTGTGTCCTACCTGTCTTGACTTACAGTGCCGAAACGTGGACACTAACAACTAAGGCGGTCCACAAGCTTAAAGTCGCTCAGCAGGCTATGGCAAGAGCTATGCTCGGGGTTTCTCTGAGGGATCGTATTCGCAACTAAGTAATCCATCAGAGAACTAGGGTCACCGACATAGCTAAGCGCATTAACTCATATCTGAGGGTAGGGAGTGTCTCCATTGGTATCTCAAACACAATGAAGTACCTGGGGCTACTGATAGATAGCCGATGGAGATTCGAGGCTCACTTTCGATGGCTTACACCTAGACTGGTGGCAACTGCTGGAGCATTAAGTCGGCTCCTTCCTCGAGTGGGGGCGCCTAATGCAGGATGCCGTCGCTTATACGCGGGAGTAGTGCGGGCCATGGCCCTTTACGGTGCACCCGTTTGGGCAGGTCGTCTGAACTCTCGTTCCCTAGCTCATTTACGCAGAGCACAGAGAGTTCTGGCAATCAGAATTGTTAGGGGCTACCGCACTATCTCTTGCGAGGCGGCTTGCGTATTGGCTGGCACCCCACCTTGGGATCTCGAGGCTGAAGTCCTGGCTCAAGCCTACCATCGCAGAGTGAATGCACATTTAGGGGACGCATATTCCTCGACGATATGTGGGAATGCAGATTGGCGGAGCATAGCTCAAGCAGATGTTCTGCGTAAATGGGGGAGCAGGCTGGAATCGCCCAGTGCAGGGTACTGGACAATTTCAGCTATCCACCCAATTCTGCAGAGTTGGACGAAGAGAGGGCATGGAGTTCTAACTTTCCGCTTGACACAGGTCCTTTCAGGGCACGGCTGCTTTGGAAGCTTCCTGTGTCGGATAGCTCAGCGAGAACCTTCCAGTGTGTGTCATGAGTGCGGTGCTCTCAATGACACTGCTCAGCATACCCTTGCTCAATGTCCTGCATGGATGGAGCAGCGGACGCGACTGCTAGAGCACGTAGGACCTGATCTCTCCCTACCATCTGTAATTAAATCTATGGTAGAAAATAGTAGATCTTGGGCGGCGATGTCATACTTCTGCGAATATGTAATATCGCAGAAGGAGGTGGCAGAGAGAGTTCGGGAGGCAACTTCTTCCAACCCAATCCGTCGTAGACGAGCGAGACAAAGACGGCGTGCCCAAGACCGTCGACTACCACCCTGATGAGGACCTCCGGGCGTCGAATAGGGGAATTCGACGCTCTGGCTTGAGTGAGGTTCTTCGAGAGGGCCGATGCATTAAGTGTTCCCAATGCGTCGGTTTATGGTGCAAGAGTCTGTCCAGGCTCTACAAGAGTAGCAAAGGTAGGCTGCTGACGAGGGTGTAGACGTGATGCGTCCAGTATTCCTATGCCCTCGCCACCGAGCAGCAAGGTGGAACACCATGAGGTTTTAGCCGGTAAGAGTCCGGCATAACTGCTTTCGCCCCCCAGCGAATAGTAGTACCCATGAAGGGTTTCCTCATGGAAAAAAAAAGGACAGAAGCTCGAACTAAAAAAAAAAACAATTTCGAGTGTGAGATTATGAGAAGGATACAGCTAGGCTGGGCAGCATTCCGCAATCTACGTTGAGTCTTCTCGTCACTTATCCCGCAGAGTCTAAAGACTAAAGTATTTAACCAGTGTGTCCTACCTGTCTTGACTTACAGTGCCGAAACGTGGACACTAACAGCTAAGGCGGTCCACAAGCTTAAAGTCGCTCAGCAGGCTATGGCAAGAGCTATGCTCGGGGTTTCTCTGAGGGATCGTATTCGCAACTAAGTAATCCATCAGAGAACTAGGGCCACCGACATAGCTAAGCGCATAAGCAAGCTGAAGTAAGTGACAATGGGCCGGCCATACCTGTCGCAGAACCGATGACCGTTGGGGTAGACGTGTTCTGGAGTGGAGATCGCGAATCCGGAAAAATAGTGTAGGACACCCTGAGACTCGATAGAGTGATATACGTAGGACAGCGGGCAGTGGATGGAAGCAGAAAGCCAAGGATCAGACTAAGTGGCGAATAATTAGAGAGGCCTATGTCCAGCAGTTGAAGAAAATGGGCTGATAATGATGATGCCACGTAATCCGGCAATCTATATGCCTTTTTATGCACGTCACCGGTATGGCCCATAAACGTAGCTAAATGTTTCATATCATTCTCAGTTATGCTAAATATTTGTAAAAAGGTTGCTAAATGTTTTCTGAGTCGCGTAGATCAAATTGATTTTGGGTTTTTGGGTCCAGATAGTCTTGGGTATCCCTCGAGAACTTTGTATTAATAATAAAACTTTGCAATAAACGGTTACTAATAACTGAATATACGTTGCAACAGTAGTAGCCTGATTTGATTTTGGCTGCAGCTTCATTGGCTAACGGGACTATAGTGACTTTATTCCACTTCTTTTTGTTTAAATCTGTTGCAGCTTGACTGGAGATGACATGTCGTTAAATTGCATCTATAAGATGCATTAATATCTTAAGATCTGCTTCTGTTTCTGCGGTATTGATTTCATTGTAAGGACCTTGTTTTTTCAATGCACAAATAATGGCTATATTGCAGCATTGTTTAAAAGTAGTCGAAACATTCATAGCAAAAGAAGGTTTCGAATCTATCCTTTTTGGCATCACAGTTATCTACAACTTTAGTTGCCTCCGCCATAAGATCTTAATTGAATGGTTTTAAGGCACTCAATAAATTTATTATAGAATTGTTAATTTTTTAAATTTCGATTAATAATTTTGCTAACTCTCTTACTTTTCTTGAAACCACATTAATAAAATGTTTTTCAGAACGACTTTTTTAATATTGGGATCCGTAAGCACAAATAAGAAGATCTAATTTAGCAACTAGCGATGACTTATCCGCTCTCTTCATATTTACAGTTTTACAATATTAATAATATACGCAATTATGAGTACAATCACTTTGCAAATTAAAATGCGTCCTAACGGCTCAATGTTTGTTTATTAACAAAACGCAGGAATCGCGCGCGCACCCCTTGGGCCCCCGCATCACTTATTAAATCGATTAAATTGGGAAAAAATTTGGACGCAAGATAATCCTAAATATAAATTGAAAAAAACTTTTTGAAATATACGTCGGAGGCAATAGAATGCTAGCATCAGAAATATAATATACGTGCCCAAATATACGCGAGCACGTAGCGACCTCCAAATTGTGCGCGGCAACTCGCTGAACTAATAAATACATCGGAATTCATTCCCGCGATAAAATAACGTCCCATCCAATTTTTTGCCCACGCATTATACATATAAAAACACAGCTCCTGACAAATTTTTAGGGTTGGTTTATCCTGCGTCCGTATACTGGATGCAACAAGTCGGTTGGACGCAACAAGATCGGTAAAAAGTGCCATGTAGGACGCAACATGATGTGCAAGATGTAAATATATATATATATATATATATATATATATATATATATATATATATATATATATATATATATAAATAAATATATATAATAAACTTTAGTAATCATTTAGTAGAGATATCCCAAGCTAGGAACCATCCAGTGACTGAGCCTTCTTATGAGGCCCATAGTCAGCTACCACATTTCAAATCTATGACATAACCGTCTATGGGGGTAGTAAGGGTCTATGTACTATGTGCCCAATATTTCTTAAATTAGACCCTATGAGCTATGTTTGTAACGTTGAACGGACCTACTTCCTTCATTAGTAGATGATACTCCGAGCACAGCTCCATCCAGTGACTTTGAGCCTTATGAGGCCCATAGTCAGTTACCATGTTTCAGATATATGATATAACCGCGCTCCATGACATATTCGCGACATATTGAGCTATGGCGTTGACTCTGGTCCTTCAACGGACCTCCTCATGTAGTAGAGATACTCCGAGCACATCTCCATCGTCCGCTGAGTGACTGAGCCTTCTTATGAGGCCCATAGTCAGCTACCACGTTTCAGATCTACGACATAACCGTCTATGGGGGTAATAAGGGGGTCTACTAATACTGCGCTTTCTAGTACGGGGTCACCATTCCAACACCTAAAGTTTACAACGCTTATAGGTTCTCCGCATTATGTGTCCCATCATGTTATCAGCTAAGGCACTATGAGTTATGTTTGTAACTTTGGTTCAACTACGGTTCTCCTAATTTAGTAGAGATACTTCGAGCATTGCTCAATTCAGTAACTTTTAGCCTTCTTATGAGGCCCATAGTCAGCTACCACGGTTCAGATCTATGACATAACCGTCTATGGGGGTAATAAGGGGATCTACCGATGATGCATTTTCCGGTGCGGGGTCGCTATTCCAATACCTTAGGACCCCAACGCCTATAGGTTCTACGCACTATGTGTTCCGTCGCCACTTCAAATTGGCTACGGAATGAGCGTACCAGAAGTACCAGAATCACCGATATATGGTGACTTTGGTTCTTCTACGGTTCTCCTTATGTAGTAGAGATACTCCGAGCATAGCTCCATCGCCCGCTGAGTGACTCTCTTTCTTATGAAGCCCATAGTCAGCTACCATGTTTCAGATCTATGACATAACCATCTATGGGGATAATAAGGAGGTCTACCGACGCTGTGCTTTTTAGTAGTAGTCACCATTCCAACACCTAAAGTTTCTAACGCTTTATAGGTTCTCCGCATTAAGTGCCCCATCGCCACTTCCGCTAAGGCACTATGAGCTATGTTTGTAACCTTGGTTCAACTACGGACCTCCTCATGTAGTAGAGATATTCCGACCACAGCTCCATCCACTGACTCTGAGCCTTATGAGGCCCATAGTCAGCTACCACGTTTCAGATCTATGATATAACCGCGCTCCATGACATATTCGCGACATATTGAGCTATGGCGTTGTATCTGGTCCTTCAACGGACCTCCTCGTGTAGTAGAGATACTCCGAGCCATAGCTTCATCGCCCGCTGAGTGACTGAGACTTCTTATGAGGCCCATAGTCAGCTACCACGATTCAGATCTATGACATTACCGTCTATAGAAGTAATAACAACATCTTAAGACGCCAACGCCCATAGGTTCCCCGCACTATGTGCCCCAGCGCCACTTATGCTTAGACACTATGAGCTGAGAGTCTACTGACACTGCGTTTTCAGGTGCGGGGTCGCCATACCACCTAACACCTTAAAACCCAAACATCTACTACTTTACTCTGGTTCTTCTACGAATCTCTTTATTTAATAGAGATACTCTGAGCATAGCTCCATTGTCCGCTGAGTGATTAATGAGGCCTTCTTATGAGGCCCATAGTCAGCTACAACAATTGAAATCTGTATGCCATCACTGACCATCACGTTGCAAAGACTTTTGTCTTCAGTCACTAAGGTATCTTGGAAGAAAAAGATCTCACTTTTTTTTTATTCATATAGCACGAATACTGTAGACAAGTTTTCATTTAATCCTGTCTAATTTACAGCAATGCGGTGACTATGAATGCGATATATGCAAGACTCACTTCAAACACCAGCACGCGTTAAGGAAACATATAACAGCGCACCATACGCAGAGGTTTAGCTGTAATTCATGTCCGTACGTCACCACACATAGGTAAGGAGTTTGATAGAAATTGTTTAAAATTTCAAAGCAAACATCTATTGAACACATCCACACTGAGCCGATAGGAGAAATGAAACTACAATCTTAAAAACACAAATCTCGATTTTATTTACCCCTCACAGCCCTACCTATGTCTGAGACAAAGAATCTCCTTAGCGCGATTCCAATTTAGTATTGCACCGTGCAACGCCATCTATTGAGTAGTGAGCTATATTAAATAAAAGATTGTTTAGCATTTAACATCTATACTTATTTATAAAGCTGAAGATTTTGAACGCGCTAATCTCAGGAACTACTGAAACGTTGACATTGCGCGAATATAACATCACGCTAAGATAAATAGGAGAGGAGCAGTAACAAAAATTATTTCGAAAACGGCAAAAATTTAAACCTTTCCTTGCGCTGAGTAAACGGTGAAAGTTTTTCAAAAATAATGTATTACAAAATTGTTCCGCTCTAAAAGTTCTAATTAAGAGTCCGCGACAGCATATGTCTAGCTTTTAAGGTTAACCAACTGGACATGCGGGCGTGGGGCCCGGTGCAAAGTATTACTCCGAGCCTTAATAAAGTGGACTGTATTTTTTATTATTGCTGGTTCGCGGAAACCCCCAAAATACTTGCAAATAACAAGGTAGGATGTGGCAGCCGTCTGGTACTGGGCGGGAATAAAATAACTGCCAAGAGGGATGGAGGCACTTACTTGTGATATCGGATCCAACACTTTGTCTATTACACAACACTATTTACACTACACAAAAGTGCTAGCGGGGCGGTGCGAACTTATAACCAAATTATGCGCGTGCGGCGATAGATCACATACAGCGTTGATGTGCGACGTGCGACGATCGTCTTGCGACTGAAGTGCGTGCGGAAGGAAGCGCGAAGGATGCTATTACAAGTATGAAATCAAACACCAACTTTAACTATATTACTTATTATTTACTTATTATTATATTATTATTATTATTATTTAAATATATATTTATTTATTATTATAATACTATATTACGGTTTAATTTTTCTACGCGCCGCCGCTGGCGATTGCTAGTACTGAATAAGTAAACCAATTTGTGTCGATGTTAGGACATTAAATTAATTCACTGATAATTTTTACGTAATAAATAAAGTAAGTAATGGCCTGTTACACTTATCACACGCTTTTCTGTAAAGGAAAACATCGTGAGAAAACCTGCATATCTCTATTTAATTCTGGTGATATGTGTAACCTACCAATCATTGGAGCAGCGTGGTAGGTCTTAGCTACAATCCTTCTCTCCACAAACGGAGAGAGGAGGCCTATGCCATTACAGCAGTTTAAGAACACTGTTAAAAAGAGGCTGATACAGAAAGCCTACTATACTCTTGAAGATTATTTGGAAGATAAGAATGTGTGGATATAGTTCTCTTTGAAGCTGTAAAAGACAGTAACGACATAATGTAAATAGTATTAAGAATAATATTTTTAAAAGAGCAACCGCCGAGTTTCTCTTAGGCTCTTCTCAGTAGAAACAGGTTTCCGAACCAGCAGTAGAGTTGACGATTCAAAAGCACGCGTTTACATGTTTATTTGAATAAAGAATATTTTGAATTTGAATTTATGCCCAGCAGTGGGATAGTAACAGGCCGTTACTTTACATATATATGATAAATTTACAGACAAACAGCCAGACTCCACGAGCGATGGCACAAGGGGACCAAATATCAATGTCCGCACTGTTTGGACGAGTTTGTGTAAGTTGTTTCAACTGTTTATAATTTATAGAATTAGGCGTTACTTTGCGGAGATCCATAATACAAAAGTAATGATAAAATTATTTTGCTATAATCCGCGAAGAAGTAAATCATCATCATCCTCCTGCCCTTATCCCACTCTAAGTGGGGTCGGCACAACATGTTATAAACACGCTGTTACATGATTTGGCTGCGTTTTTACGACCGGCCGCCAGCCTGACGTCAACTTACCTCTATCGTATTTTACGACACCTCGAAAAGAATGAGGGTGGTCTATTCTACTAAACCGGATACCACACGGTGGGTCAACTTACCTTAGTCGCCGTTTACGACACCTCGGTAAGAAAAGAGGGTGGTACTATTCTATTCAGCCGGATACCACACGGCGTCCGCGATAAAGTAAATATAAAATATATATAATTCTAAATGTAGAGTGGACATTCCTTTTCCATACCTGATTCGTAAAAACATGCACAAACCTCCACCACTCCCTCACCACAATACACAAGCACTACACACGTTCACTATCACAAACTCAACAATCGTTTCGCCCCGCAACCGAAGCATCATCAGGAGATAGACTCCACGACCAAAATCGCAAAATCGTTTATGAAGTTATGATAACCGATTGTCCACTCTGCATTTAGCATTATATATATTTTCTATTTTACTTCATCACGGATTATAGCAAAATAATTTTATTATTACTTTTGAATAACATTACTATAATCCGCGATGAAGTAAATAGTATATATATAATGCTAAATGTAGAGGGGACTCGTTTTCATACCTGATACATACAGGATTCGTAATTAATAGAGGTTTGTGCACGTGTTTTTATGGATATGCGCAAAGTAACGCCTCATTACTTCCTGCCCTTAGTAGTAAGTAAGTAGCGGCTTGTTACTATCCCACTGCTGGGCATAGGCCTCTTCTCTCCGTTTTTGTAGAGGTTTGGAGCTAATACCTACCACGCTGCTCCAATGATTGGTAGGTTACACATATCGCTAGAATTCTCTAGAGATATGCAGGTTTCCTCGCGATGTTTTTCTTTCACAGAGTGTGATAAATTGCAACTATTAATTAGATACATAAGTTTTAACAGAAAACTCATTGGTGTATGCCCGGGATTGAACCCGTGACCTCCTCCTGCCCTTATCAAACTCTTAAGTGGGGTTGGCTGGATTCGACTACATATTTTACGATACCTCGGTAAGAAAGAGGATGGTCTATTTTACTCAGCCGGATACCACACAGCGGTTTCTCTTTTAAAAAAAAAGTAAGTAAGTAACGGCCTGTTACTATCCCACTGCTGAGAATAGGCCTCTTCTCTCCGTTTTGGGAGAGAAGGATTGGAGCTAAGACCTACCACGCTGCTCCAATGCGGGTTGGTAGGTTACACATATCCCCAGAATTCTCTAGAGATATGCAGGTTTCCTCGCGATGTTTTCCTTCACCGAAAAGCGTGTGATAAATTGCAATTATCAATTAGACACATAAGTTTTAACAGAAAAACTCATTGGTGTCTGCCCGGGTTCGAACCCGTGATCGTATCTAGAGATTCACACGGTCGCACCGCTGGGCCATCACAGCTTGGTTTCTCTGTATGCGATATAAATTGTTTTGAGATTTTTTTAATGAAAATTCCTTATCTTTTCCCAGTAAATTCACAACGTACATGGGCCATATACGTATAAAGCATCCGTCTGACTTTGTTTGCGTTCTCTGCGGATATTCCTTTGTGAGCGAGAAGGGAATAGATCTTCATAAGAAGTTGAAGCATCGCTTGGATGCTGGAGAGGTGAGTGGTATTTTAAACCAGAATATATCTATCTATCTATTTATCTAATTTCGGGGACGCCTGTCGGTGCAGGGCAACATGTTATAAACATGTTGTCATATGATTTGGCTGCGTTTTTATGACCGGCCGCCTGCCTGATATCAACTTACCTTAGTCGTATTTTACGACACCTCGGTAAGAGAGGGTGGTCTATTCTACTAAACCGGGTACCACACGGTGGGTCAACTTACCTTAGTCGCCTTTTACGACACCTCGGTAAGAAATGAGGTTGGTCTATTCTACTCAGCCGGATACCACACGGCGGGTCGTCTTACCTTAGTCGCCTTTTACGACACCTCGGTAAGAGAGAGTGGTCTATTCTACTAAACCAGATACCACACGGTGGGTCAACTTACCTTAGTCGCCTTTTACGACACCTCGGTAAGAGAGGGTGGTCTATTCTACTAAACCAGATACCACTAGGTGGGTCAACTTACCTTAGTCGCCTTTTACGACACCTCGGTAAGAAATGGGGTTGGTCAATTCTACTCAACCGGATACCACACGGCGGGTCGTCTTACCTTAGTCGCCTTTTACGACACCTCGGTAAGAAAAGAGGATGGTACTATTCTATTCAGCCGGATACCACACGGCGGGTCGTCTTACCTTAGTCGCCTTTTACGACACCTCGGTAAGAAAAGAGGATGGTACTATTCTATTCAGCCGGATACCACACGGCGTTCAGCTCCTATTCCGGACTATTCCACCCATTTCCCCATGTTGGGACAAGGGTCTCACTGCTGTCCCGACAGTGTCACCTGCTCTAATCTACCCGTGGCTTTTACGAACCTGATAATATCCCTGAAGGAGATATTTGTCAGATCCTCAACTTCCATTTCATCCTTACCTAGTATCTCCCATCTTACCAGCGAGTACATAGGGCACTCAGCCATAAGGTGAAGACACGACCAGAATATAACGAGATAGTATAAAGGGCACGGCGTTGAAATGTCGGTGGGTATTGTTTCCCGGCTCCGGCACGGTTCGGCCCCGACACGTTGCAACATAAACATATGCGCCCGGGCGCCCGCAGAGCAGTCAACGTCAAATCTTGGTGAGTTTAGCAGCTTAATAGCAAAATGGACAATGCAAATTGTTTAGAATGTGTGTGATTTGCTCTGTGATTTACGACATAAGCTAAGTATTTAGATAACAAATAAAATAATTTCCAATACTTCATCATCGATGGCAATTGCAATAGCTGCTAATGCAAATTGTGAAACTGCATATTTATTTAGGCGTCAAGTCTATCGATAGATGAAATCGCTTGCTGACAAAAGCTACTTAACATAGATATAAGTCGTGCAAATAATAAACCCAAACAGCCCGGTGTAACATGAATGACTGGCACGGCCGGCGCACGGTGGCCGTGCCCCGGCCGTGGCACGGCCCGGTCGCGACACGGTGTAGCGTGAATCATCCTTAAAGGGAGCGTTGGGTATTGTCAGTCCGAGCGAATATGCTGGGCCGTCGGTTTGCCAAGTGTACAGACGCCGTGAAGGTAACATTATTCAAAGCGTTCTGTACATCTCTTTACACGGCGAGCCTCTGGTTTTAGTATACGCAAAAGGCTTACAATAATAAATAAATAAATATCTGGGACACTTACACACCCGGTCGTCCGTCCCCAAAGTAAGTAACTTAACACTTGTGTTATGGACAGACAACTGGTGAATATATACATATATAATTTTTTAATACATCTTCTGTTTCAACCGATGGACGTCCTTTGCTGAACATAGGTCTCTTCATGGGATTTCCACACCATACCTTGCGCCGCTTGGATCCAGCGGCTTAGTGATCTTTTAGAGGTCGTCAGTTCTCGTAGGGGGTCTAAAGACGTTGCGTTTTGTGGAGTCGCCACTCCAACACCTTGGGACTCCAACGCCCATAGATTCTTTACACTATGTGTCCCATATTTCAGCTTCACTACACGCTAAGCTATGTCGGTGACTCTGGTTCTTCTACGGACCTCCTCATGTAGTAGAGAGACTCCGAGCATAGCTCCATCGTCAGCTGAGTGACTGAGCCTTCTTATGAGGCTCATAGTCAGCGACCACGTTTCAGAGCCATATGTCATCACTGGCAACACAGCACACTTATACAGTAACTTATACAAACATAATATATATATATATATATATATATATATATATATATATATATATATATATATATATATATATATGTATATATATATATATGTGTGTGTCTGCGTGTGTGTGTGTGTTATAACAGCTCAGTATGAATTGAGTGACAAAATTTTGGCACACAACACTGTTTTTCAGCTACCACATTTCAGATCTATGATATAACCGTCTATAATTGTTAAATACATACTTAAATACAAATATACACCCAGGCTCAAAGACCAACAAATTCATTTATATAAAATGTTGGCCCTCGGCGGGAATCGAACCCGCGAGCTGTGGAGCTGAAGGCAGGACTACCCACTGCTCCAACGGGCCAGTCATACCCTCCACATCTAATATAATAATGCGTTCAGAATACTGTTACGGCTGCCACGCTACTGTAGTGCTTCGGCAATGGGTTCGATGCTGTTTGGCGGAAAAAGACCGCCTCTCTGTTAAACAGGTTGCGTGGTAGCAGTGACCTTCATCATCTTCCTGCCCTTATCCCACTCTAAGGCTGGATTCATACTATGATGCCGTTCTCGGTACGATCTCGCTTCGTTCTCGGTCCGGTCAAATCTCACTGTGTCTACACTACTCGATGCCGTTCTCGGTTCGATCTCGATTCATGGTCGACATACGATGTTTAAAAAAAGAATCATACTAATTTTATTCGCCAGAAAATGGAATTCAATTTTTCTATTGAAGAATTAGCAACAATAGCATTTTGGATAAACAAGATATAAATTAAAAAAAAATTATAACAAAAAGAAAAGAAAAAAAGGGGACAAGAAAATATGGGTTTTAGTAAAAGTAAAAGTTTATTACCGAGAAAAGAGGAAGACGAATATTATACTTTATTTCGTCATTTGGTAAATAATGAAGAATAATGTTCATTATATTGATTTAGGATTGTATTCAGGAATATTTGAAATGATTTTTAAAATAATTGAGCGCAAATTTTAAAAAGAAACACCTCTTTTTGTCAGGTTACTAATGGTTTGGATAAGGTAAGTAATAAAATATCATATTTTATAAAATTTGTATATTTAAATTATAACAACCATTTACATGCATGAATATTACATAATATGTATATAGCGGTGATGGTGTTGGTTGATAATGCATTTTCCTGTTGAGGTCCTGTTTGTTTTCTGTTCATATTTTTTTGTTTATTCCAGAGGTACATTACTAGCGAAAGTATTGACGGAATAAATTTCTAATTAAGCTCCTTCATTGACATCAATTTATCTTATCATAGTCGTTGGTTCATGTGTCTCTTCAATATCCATATCAAGAATATTGTAATTGTTAACTTCATCATCGGCAATAATGGATATTCGTAGTCTATTACAGTTATGTACTCATTAATAAATTACATTTGGTCGTGATATCGCCATTTGCAAACTTTGTAAGCTGCTTGGCCACTTTTGGCCACTTTTTAATTTAGAGAGGTATTTTCGATATTGAGCTCTTAGTCGCTCTCATCGATTCCTTGCTCCTATAATAGAAATATAACGTTTATAAATAAGGATATGTAACAACATGCATTCTGCATAATATTATTAGAAATTCTGGAATTCGATGAATTTCGAGGGTAATTTGTATTACATTAATAATAATCACGTGCAAAATCTAAAAAGACAAAGAGGAAATGCATAGGCCTATAGGCATAAGGGAAATAAAAATCAACTCTCCTGAAGTATCAGTGCCATGGCAAGAAAAACTTGCGATATAATTACAATAAAGCAATTAAATGAATATCACTTTGTTACGTTTGTGTTTTATTCACCAGGTAATCCTATTGCGTCTTCAATCTCGTTCCATATTTTCCTTTTGTAAATAATTTCACTGTAGTAGTGTGACTGCAAATCATACAGGCTGCGTCTACTTTTCACAAATTCAATATGTCTTTCATCTGCAAATAATAAATATTCAATTTATTTTTTATTTTTTGTAAAACAGTCGACCATTTATTTATTAATTTAACTCTATGCACTTTTCTCAAAAAAAAGGCACATAGAAAGACTGGTAAAATAATTATAGCAGAATTATTCTTTATCTATAACAAATGTTATAAACCACATAAGAAATAGTTAACTTTTTCTGAACTCTACGATTTATTACCAGACATATCAGCATCTTCCTGCCCTTATCCCACTCTAAGTGGGGTTGGCACAACATGTTATAAACTTGTTGTCACATGATATGGCTACGTATTTTACGACCGGCCGCCTGCCTGACGTCAACTTATCTTAGTAGTATTTTACGACACCTCGATAAGAAAAAGGGTGGTCTATTCTACTCAGCCGGATACCACACGGCGGGTCGACTTACCTTAGTCGCCTTTTACGACACCTCGGTAAGAAATGAGGGTGGTCTATTCTACTCAGCCGGATACCACACGGTGTGTCAACTTACCTTAGTCGCCTTTTACGACACCTCGGTAAGAAATGAGGGTGGTCTATTCTACTCAGCCGGATACCACACGGCGGGTCGACTTACCTTAGTCGCCTTTTACGACACCTCGGTAAGAAATGAGGGTGGTCTATTCTACTCAGCCGGATACCACACGGTGTGTCAACTTACCTTAGTCGCCTTTTACGACACCTCGGTAAGAAATGAGGGTGGTCTATTCTACTCAGCCGGATACCACACGGCGGGTCGACTTACCTTAGTCGCCTTTTACGACACCTCGGTAAGAAATGAGGGTGGTCTATTCTACTCAGCCGGATACCACACGGCGGGTCGACTTACCTTAGTCGCCTTTTACGACACCTCGGTAAGAAATGAGGGTGGTCTATTCTACTCAGCCGGATACCACACGGCGGGTCGACTTACCTTAGTCGCCTTTTACGACACCTCGGTAAGAAATGAGGGTGGTCTATTCTACTCAGCCGGATACCACACGGCGGGTCGACTTACCTTAGTCGCCTTTTACGACACCTCGGTAAGAAATGAGGGTGGTCTATTCTACTCAGCCGGATACCACACGGTGTGTCAACTTACCTTAGTCGCCTTTTACGACACCTCGGTAAGAAATGAGGGTGGTCTATTCTACTCAGCCGGATACCACACGGCGGGTCGACTTACCTTAGTCGCCTTTTACGACACCTCGGTAAGAAATGAGGGTGGTCTATTCTACTCAGCCGGATACCACACGGCGGGTCGACTTACCTTAGTCGCCTTTTACGACACCTCGGTAAGAAATGAGGGTGGTCTATTCTACTCAGCCGGATACCACACGGCGGGTCGACTTACCTTAGTCGCCTTTTACGACACCTCGGTAAGAAATGAGGGTGGTCTATTCTACTCAGCCGGATACCACACGGCGGGTCGACTTACCTTAGTCGCCTTTTACGACACCTCGGTAAGAAATGAGGGTGGTCTATTCTACTCAGCCGGATACCACACGGCGGGTCGACTTACCTTAGTCGCCTTTTACGACACCTCGGTAAGAAATGAGGGTGGTCTATTCTACTTAGCCGGATACCACACGGCGGGTCGACTTACCTTAGTCGCCTTTTACGACACCTCGGTAAGAAATGAGGGTGGTCTATTCTACTCAGCCGGATACCACACGGCGGGTCGACTTACCTTAGTCGCCTTTTACGACACCTCGGTAAGAAATGAGGGTGGTCTATTCTACTCAGCCGGATACCACACGGCGGGTCGACTTACCTTAGTCGCCTTTTACGACACCTCGGTAAGAAATGAGGGTGGTCTATTCTACTTAGCCGGATACCACACGGCGGGTCGACTTACCTTAGTCGCCTTTTACGACACCTCGGTAAGAAATGAGGGTGGTCTATTCTACTCAGCCGGATACCACACGGCGGGTCGACTTACCTTAGTCGCCTTTTACGACACCTCGGTAAGAAATGAGGGTGGTCTATTCTACTTAGCCGGATACCACACGGCGGGTCGACTTACCTTAGTCGCCTTTTACGACACCTCGGTAAGAAATGAGGGTGGTCTATTCTACTCAGCCGGATACCACACGGCGGATTTATTACCAGACATAATTATTTAATTAATTTTATTTAACATAAATGCTAAACACATGCGGCGCGACTGATGAAAGACTGCAGTTGAAACAAAAGAAGCGAGTTCAGGTCGAGACAGGTCCGATCTCACTTCAGTCAAATTTTCTTGTCGACGAACCGACGCTCGACCGATATCGGATCGGTACTGGCCCGATACTATAGTGTGAATACTCTGATTCTTTTTTATTTAAGAATATTTTACCGGACCGAGAGCGGAGCGAGATCGAACCGAGAACGGCATCATAGTCTGAATCATGCCAAAAGTTCAATTCAGACTATGATGCCGTTCTCGGTTCGTTCTCGCTTTGTAGTTGACATAAGACGTTTTGGAAAATCACTACATATTATAAAACAAAGTCCATATTTCCGTATGTACGCATAAAACTTTAAAACTACGCAACATTTTGATGCGGTTTTTTTTAATAGATAGAGTGATTCCAGAGGAAGGTTTGTACGTATAATAACATTCAATACGAAGTAGAGAAATACTGTAATTTTTGAGGTTTCTGTAAATAATTACATTTTTTTCCGCTTACATTGCAAACGCAGGCTAAACCCTACGAGATTTATCAAAATGATGTACTAAGTATTTGCACACCTTAAAAAGGTCTACAGAAAAGTCCGCGATGGTATATATCTATCTCTTATGGATAACCCACAATAGCAGTTTTTTTTATTTACTTTTTACGAAAAATGATGCCTTATGTTCAAAGCAATTTTTATACAATACAGCATTAATCCTTATCCAATTGAGTACCTTAAATAAATTGTTTATTTAATATAGATCAATATTGCCCTTTACAGCATGTAATTTAAGTGAACATTTTCGGAGATATTACAGATTTAAAATCCCGCGAGGAGGCCGCGCTTAGACCTATAAGCACTTCGACTTTAGCAGCGATGTCGCTCTTTCAAGAGTTTGTTTAAAGACATTCTGTAATTAATTGTAAAAATAAAATAGATAGGGAAAATATAAAAGTAAATAAGTAATAATGTACTATATGAATTTAGATATTCCAAAGATAGCAGGAAATCTTCTTGGTATAGGGAAAGGAAATTGTTTTTCTCCAAATTTAACGCTACGGCCACGGGCAGTATTGAATAAATCAAAACAACTGGATCAATTTTAATCATTTTTTTTACACTGACTGACATGGGATATGTATTTTATACCCGTGCGAAGCAGGGGCAGGCCGCTAGTAACTATATAAATTTAATTCAACAGCATTTAGTATTTCAATATAAAAATCAGAAAAGAAAAGCAAGAAAAAATAAAAAGAAAAGAATAACCGAATAATAAAAAAGGCTAAAAGAAAATTAAAAGAAAAGTCAAGAAAAATCAAAAGAATAGCACAAAAAGAAAAAGAATGACAGAAAAGAAGATTCAAAAGAATAGAAGAAAAGGAATAAGAAAGAAAGAAAAGCTGATAAAAAATTATAATAATACAATCACTTATAACAAATTTTATAAAGTACATGATAAATACTTACCTAATTCAGATTCCCACTATTTATTACCTTTAACTTAATTTGATTTAATTAAAACACACTAGTGGCACGACTGATGAAAGTCTGGAGTTAAAACAGAAGCGTGTTCATATTGTCGATGTCGGTACAACGCCGAGACCGGTTCGATCTCGCTCCAGTCAAAATATTCTCTTTGACGAACCGGTGCTGGAGCGATATCGGACCGGGACCGGAGCGATACGATAGTGTGAACACTCTGACTGTTTGTTGTTTAACAATATTTTACCGGACCGAGAACGGAGCGAGATCGTACCGAGAACGGCATCATAGTCTGAATCCAGCCTAAGTGGGGTCGGCACAACATGTTAAAAACATGCTGTCATATGATTTGGCTGCGTTTTTACGACCGGCCGCCCGCCTGACGTCAACTTACCTCTGTCGTACTTTACGACACCTCGGTAAGAAAAAGGGTGGTCTATTCTACTAAACCGGATACCACACGGTGGGTCAACTTACCTTAGTCGCCTTTTACGACACCTCGGTACAAAACGAGGTTGGTCTATTCTACTCAGCCGGATACCACACGGCGGGTCGACTTACCTTAGTCGCCTTTTACGACACCTCGGTAAGAAATGAGGGTGGTACTATTCTATTCAGCCGAATACCACACGGCGATGGTAGCAGTGACCGTATTCTGAACAATATAGCTAATAAGTATGACAGTCCTCTGGTGTGGAAACTCATTCAGAGGACTAGGTCATTTTTAGTTATTAAGTACTAATCTAGTCATTAAGTAATATTACTAACATTATATATGGACTAAGATGTCTTTTTAAATTAAATTAAATAAATAAAAAAATAAATAAAACAAAGTCACATTCTTTGTTTGTCCATATATACCTATGTATGCTTAAATCTTTAAAACTACGCAACAGATTTTGATGCGTTTTTTTTAATAGATACAGTGATTCAAAAGGAAGGTTTATATGTATAATAACATTTAATACGGAGTAGAGAAATACTGTAATTTTTGAGGTTTCTAATGTGATGTCGTAAATAATTACATTTTTTTCCGCTTACATTGCAAACGCGGGCTGAACCTTACGAGATTTATCAAAATGATGTACTAACTCGGCGGCCAATCTTTGAATATCAATTTTACATTATTAAACCGTCTTGTATGAAGTTTAAAGGATTTTTTAATCTAAGCATTTTTATCATCCAAATAATCTTCAATTGTGTAATATACGATCTTACGCCGTGTGGTATCCGGCTGAATAGAATAGTACCACCCTCTTTTCTTACCGAGGTGTCGTAAAAGGCGACTAAGGTAAGTCGACCCACCGTGTGGTATCCGGTTTAGTAGAATAGACCACCCTCATTCTTACTGAGGTGTCGTAAAATACGACAGAGGTATGTTGACGTCAGGCAGGCGGCCGGTCGTAAAAACGCAGCCAAATCATGTAACAGCGTGTTTATGACATGTTGTGCCGACCCCACTTAGAGTGGGATAAGGGCAGGAGGATGATGATGTGTAATATACGATCTTGCGGTGCTTGAGGTCGTCAGTCCTCGAAGGGGGTCTACCATGCGAGGTCGCCATTGAAATATCTTAAGACCCCAAATATATAGGCCCATAGGTTCCCCTCACTATGGGCCCCATCGCCACTTCATCTAAGACACTATGAGCTATGTTTGCAAAGTTCCACTTAAAGATCCCACAAAACAAAGACTACAAAGTTCCAGAAGTGCCTTACTATCCAAAAATTGCGCAATAAAATCTATTGTTAAAATAAAATTCCAAAAATGATAACAGAGCTGACATTCAATTTGTTTAAATTGAAACTTAAAATGTGGCTTAAAAAAAGGTGCTTCTATACAATTGACGAGTACTTAAATATTAAATTTTAAAAGAATAGAATGTGATTAACATATTAGACATAAAAAAATTGTCACGTAAAATTTTATTGATTTCCGACACTAATGTACATTACTATATTGACATAATTTTTTAATCCTGTAATTTTTACATGCCTCTCGGCCTACGTCAAACATTTCTTCTATATAATAACACTAGCGGCCTGCCCCTGCTTCGCACAGGTATAAAATATCCCATGTCAGTCAGTTTAAAAAAAAATGATTAAAATCGATCGAGTAGTTTTGATTTATGCATTACTGCCCGTGGCCCGCACGCGTTAAATTTGGAGAAAAACAATTTCCTTTCCCTATACCAAGAAGATTTCCTGCTATCTTTGGAATATCTAAATTCGTATAGTACATTTTACTTATTTACTTTTACATTTTCCCTATGTATTTTATTTTTACAATTAATTACAGATTGTCTTTAAACAAACTCTTGAAAGAGCGACATCGCTGCTAAAGTCGAAGTGCTATAGGGCGAAGCGCGGCGTCCTCACGGCATTTTAAATCTGTAATATCTCCGAAAATGTTCACTTAAATTACATGCTGTAAACGGCCATATTGATCTATATTAAATCAACTATTTATTTAAGGTACTTAATTGGATAAGGATTAATGCTGTATTGTATAAAAATTGCTTTAAAAATATGGCATAATTTTTCTTAAAAAGTAAATGACAAAAAATGCTATTAGTGAGTTATCCATAAGAGATAGACATATACCATTGCAGACTTTTCTGTAGACCTTTTCAATGTATGAGATGTTCAAATACTTAGTACATTATTTTGATAAATCTCGTAGGGTTTAGCCAGCGTTTGCAATGTAAGCGGAAAAAAATGTAATTATTTACAGAAACCTCAAAAATTACAGTATTTCTCTACTCCGTATTGAATGTTATTACACGTACAAACCTTCCTCTGGAATCACTCTATTTATTAAAAAAACCGCATCAAAATCTGTTGCGTAGTTTTAAAGTTTTATGCGTACATTGGGATATAGGGACTTTGTTTTATAATATGTAGTGATATAACACCCTATTGTAAACCTTTGTATGTTTCAGCAAATAAAGAAATTTGAATTTGAATTTTTGTAACTTTGGTTCAACTACAGACCTCATTTAGTAGAGACACTCCGAGCATAGCTCCATCCAGTAACATTCACTATCACAATCTCAACAAAACAAAACAAGGCGAAACAATTGTTTCTTCCAAAGATAGACGTCCGCTGGACATAGGTCTCTTTAAGGAATCTCCACAACACGATCTTGTGCAGCTTGGGTTCAGTGTCTGTCCGCGACCTTAGAGGTCGTCAGTTCTCGTAGGGGCCTATCGACACTGCGTTTTCAAGTGCGGCGTCACCAGTCCAACACCTTAAGACCCCAACGCTCATAGGTTCTCCAATATGTGTGCGCACTATGTGTCCCATCGCCATATATTAAGCTATGTCGGTGGCTATGGTTCTTCTACGGATCTCCTCATTTAGTAGAGTTATTCCATGCATAACTCCATCCAGTGACTCTGAGCCTTCTTATGATACCCATAGTCAGCTACCATGTTTAAGATCTATGACATAACCGTTCTATGGGGGTAATAAGGGAGACCCCCTTATTACACCCATATGATGCTGCGTTTTGTAGGGTCGCCATTCCAACACCTTGGGACTCCAACGCCCATCGATTCTCTGCACCATGTGCCCATCGCCGCTTTAGCTTGGCGACGCAATGTCGGTGACTCTGGTCCTTCAACGGACCTCCTCATGTAGTAGAGATACTCCGAGCATAGCTCCATCGCCCGCTGAGTGACTGAGCCTCCTTATGACGCCCATAGTGAGCTAACACGTTTCAGATCCGTATGTCATCACTGACAATAACCGTTCGAAGACCTTGGTCTTCATAATATGTATAAACGTCTGAAGAGTTAACCCTTCGTTCTATCGGATAAGATTAGTGGAGCAGTAGGAATCGGAAAAATTCTTTAAATCGAGGTTCCGGCAGTTACGGACTATCGGAATATATGTTCAATAAAACGCTAAGTCCTCACCAGGTCCCTGAGGATGGACCGCTTTGCGAGCTGTGCAATATCCGGTTCCTCTCAGAAGCGGCGTACAGAAGACATCTGCAAGTCTCCGCCAAGCATAACGGGGATTCGTGAGTAATTATTTACAATTTTTTTAAAGTAAAACTTTACTCACCCTTGATTTTGATAGTAACTAAAGTAAGTAAGTAACAGCCTGTTACTATCCCACTGCTGGGCATAGGCCTCCTCTCTCCATTTTTGGAGAGAAGGGTTGGAGCTAAGACCTACCACACTACTCCAATGCGGATTGGTAGGTTAGACATATCCCTAGGATTCTCTAGAGATATGCAGGTTTCCTCACGATGTTCTCCTTCACCGAAAAGCGTGTGATAAATTGCAATTATCAATTAGACACATAAGTTTTAATAGAAAAACTCATTGGTGTCTGCCCGGGTTTGAACCCATGATCGTCTCTAGAGATTCACACGGTCGCACTGCTAGGCCATCACAGATTTTGATAGTGAGCTGGCAAATTTGACACGAAGGCGGAAAGTGTGATCGAACGAAGGGAATGAGATATAATTTAGTGAAGATAACTAAGTGTAATAAAAATACTTTATACATGCAGGATTAGTTAGCGCACTTTTCATAAAACACCACAAACTATCACCCTCAGGAATACAGAAAAATTTATAGCGTTCCTTACGTGCGCTAGGTAAACGGTGAAAGTTATTCAAAAATCATGTATTACAAAATTGTTCTCCTCTAAAAGTTCTAAATAAAAGTCCGCGACAGCATATGTCTAGCTTTTAAGGTTAACTCACTTTAACCATTTTTATGATTATCAAAATACTATATTACGGTTTGAATCTAATAAACGCGGGCGGAGCCGCTGGCAATCGTTAGTGTAATATAAAAAACGTAGAGTAACGTAAGTAAAAAGTAAAGTAAGGCCTATGCCCAGCAGTGGGTTAGTAACAGGTTACTGCCATCCCACTGCTGGGAATACGCCCCCTTCTCTCCGTTTGTGCAGAGAAGGGTTGGAAGCTAAGACCTACCACGCTGCTCCAATGATTGGTAGGTTTACACATATCGCCAGAATTAAATAGAGATATGCAGGTTTCCTCACGATGTTTTCCTTCACCGAAAAGCGTGTGATTAATTGTAATTATCAATTATACATATAAGTTTTAATAGAAAACTAATTGGTGCCCGGGTTTGAACCCTAGACCTCCTCGAAAGAGGCGTATGGCGTTACCGTTGGGGTATCACAGCTTAGTATAATATAAACTGTGTGAAAAGTAACTAAATGATTTGGTTAATGAGTGTTTCTAATACGTTACAGTGACGCGAAGGACTGCAGCAAGAGTAAAGGGAGAAGATCAAGAGATGTGAAAGAGAAAGATAAGAAGAGAGAGAGAAGTGTTGAGAATGACAGGAAAACTTACCCAAGTCAGATTAGGAAAGCTGAAGGACCTATACCTTGTGAACAGGTAGAGTATAAACAAAATAGCTGTGTAATAAGTGTATTTAATTGAAATTTTGAACATAAAAATAGTTATTGTGAGTTAACCATAAGAGATAGAGATATGCTGTCGCGGACTTCATTGTAGTATTTTTGTAAATCTACAATTCTCTAGTACATTACTTTATTGTATCTGCGCCGTGTCGTGTTACGTGTTACTCTTACTGACGTGTCGTAAAAGGTGACTAAGGTAAGTTGACCCACCGTGTGGTATCCGGCTGATTAGAATAGACCACCCTCATTTCTTACCGAGGTGTCGTAAAAGGCGACTAAGGTAAGTCGACCCACCGTGTGGTATCCGGCTGAGAAGAATAGACCACCCTCATTTCTTACCGAGGTGTCGTAAAAGGCGACTAAGGTAAGTCGACCCACCGTGTGGTATCCGGCTGAGAAGAATAGACCACCCTCATTTCTTACCGAGGTGTCGTAAAAGGCGACTAAGGTAAGTTGACCCACCGTGTGGTATCCGGTTGAGTAAAATAGACCACCCTCTTTCTTACCGAGGAGTCGTAAGATTCGACTAAGGTATGTTGACGTCAGGCAGGCGGCCGGTCATAAAATACGTAGCCAAATCATATGACAATATGTTTGTAACATGTTGTGCCGACCCCACTTAGAGTGGGATAAGGCCAGGAGGATGAAGATATGTAATGTTAAATGTAAAGTGTGCTATTCGTTCTCATACCTGATATATGCAGAATTGGATCATGTACTACCCGACACCGATAACGCAACAATACGCAAGCACTGCACACATTCACCACCACAATCCAAAAAGCGATTTTGTCGCGATTTTTGCTTAGCGATTTTGTCGTGGAGTCTATCTCCTGACGATGCTTACTTAGGTTACGGGCCGAAGCAATTGTTGAGATTGTGGTGGTGAATGTGTGCAGTGCTTGTGTATTGTTGTGGTATCGGTGTCGGTTAGTGCATGAGTTCTTACAAATTCTGCATGTATCAGGTATGAGAATGATTAGTACACTGTACATTTGGCATTACATATATTTTCTTTTATCGCGGATTATAGCAAAATAATATATTCATTACTTTTATATTATGGACCTACGCAAAGTAACATTTAATTCTATAAGTTATACAAAAGTAGTTATTGTGAGTTAACCATAAGAGATAGAGACATGCTCTCGCGGACTTTATTGTAGTATTTTTGTAGATCTACAATTCTCTAGTACATTACTTAAGTGTATCTCTGTTGATTTACGCGGCGCTCGTGAGTAACACTCCCAGTAGGAGAGTTTTTTTTAAACTGACCTCTATAACATTACAGCTGTTACAGCTGTGGTAGCCCAGCGGTAACACCGTGCGACTCTTTCGAAGAGGTCATGGGTTCAAACCCGGGCAGGCACCAATGAGTTTTTCCGTTAAAACTTATGTGTCTAATTGATAATTGCAATTTATCACACGCTTTTCGATGAAGGAAAACATCGTGTGGAAACCTGCATATCTCTAGAAAATTCTGGTGATATGTGTAACCTACCAATCATTGGAGCAGCGTGGTAGGTCTTACCTCCAATACTTCTCTCCAAAAAACGGAGAGAAGAGGCCTATTCTAAGCAGTGGGATACTAACAGGCCGCTAGTTCCTTTAACACAATTTAAATAGAACCGTAATGTACTTTTAACCTGAAACTTCCGGAAGCATTGCACTACCTTTCAGTAAAAGCCGTACAAAAATCCGTTCAGCAGATTTTGAGAAAGTCGATCACATGCGAAATATTGTTGACCATGTGAAAAACATAAACACGTCCGACTGCTGCTAAATTGAAAGTGCTATAGGACTAAGCGCGGCCTCCGACGCCGTATGTATGGGCCTGCGGCGCACTGCTGCAATCGCTATGCCCCTGCCTTTTAAATCTGTAATATCTCTGAAAATGTTCATTTAAGTTACATAACATAAACTACCATATTGATCTTTATTAAATTAACAATATACTTAAAGTACTTAATTGGTTAAGGATTAATGCTGTATTGTTTAAAATTCCTTAGAAAATAAGGCATTATTTAAGTAAATGACAAAAAATGCTATTATGGGTTATTCATAAGAGAAGGATATATACCATCGCGGAGTTTTCTGTAGATCTTTTCAAGGTGTACGGAAAACTTCTACCTCTAACTTAGTTAAAGTTTTTAGGTTTCGGCTGTGTCATTTATTATAATGTTCTATGTTTCAAGTGCGGCATGCAGTTAGAGGATTCCCGTGCGTACCACGGCCACTTCAGACGGCACCATCCGGACAAGAATCGAACCAACTACCCGTCTATGAAGTCGCCGTTCATGTGCGAAACGTGCGGGAGGATGTTTCAGGTGATAACATTTTTAAAAGCATCTCGTCTGGAGCCAATCCTGTCATCAGGTCATGCTTATCATAAACATGCATTGTCATCGGGACTGGACCAGTATGTGTTTCATCTCAATCGGACACCGGGAAGTGGGTCTTTGCTTGCAAGATTCCACCTTCACATACACGGCAGTTAAATAAAAGTTTTTAAAAATAGTTTGGCATAATTTGGTAAATATTCACTTGGATTGTTAGTTATAGTATAAATATCATAGAAGAATAATTCGTACACCATCAAACATGTCTTTTAACCAGACTCTCCCGTTCCCAGAGTTATGCCCTCCTCAAGGACCATAGCTGGGTCCATACCGGCGAGAGGCCGTTCGCCTGCGAGTCCTGCGGGAAGTCCTTCAGGATGAAGCAGCGGCTGGTCGCCCACCGGAGGGTCCACAACCAGATAAGGTCCATGTACGTGTGCAACCTCTGCGGGAAGAGCTTCTCCACTCACAGCAATAGGCAACGGCATATGGTTGTAAGTACATCATCAGATCATTCAGTTTATTGATGAGAACTTAAGGTTTTTGGGTAAGAACCTTAGGTTCTTGGGTGAGAACTTAAGGTTCTTGCATCAGAACCTAACGATCTTGGGTAAGAAATTGAGGGTCTTAGGTGAGAACTTTAGGTACTTGGTCAAGAACTTAAAAATCTTGGTTAGGAACTTAAGATTCTTGGGTTCTTGAATGAGAATCTAAGGTTTTTGAGTGCGAACTTAAGGTTTTTGGTTAAGAACTTCAGAATCTTGGTTGGGAACTCAAGATTTTTGGGTTCTTGAATGAGAAGCAAAGGTTCTTGGATGAGAACTTAAGTTTTTGAGTTAAGGTTCTTAGACGTCTTAAAGTTCTTTGATAAGAACTTGTGTTTGTAAACTCTAAAAGAGCTATTGCCCAGCAATAGACAGGCATATGGTATGATGAGAACTTAAATTTCTTGGGTAAGAACTTTGACTTCCTCAATGAGAGCGTAACGTTTTTGTTGAGTACTTAAGGTTCTTGGATGAAAACTTAAAATTCTCATGTGTGCAACCTCTTCGAGAAGTGCTTCTCTACGCACAGCAATAGACAGCGGCTTGAATGAGAACTTTAGGTCCTTGGCTGAGAACTTAATGTCCTTGGCTGAGAACTTAAGATTCTTGGATGAGAACTTGAGGTTCTTGGCTGAGAACCTAAGATTCTTGGATAAGAACTAAGGATACTTGGCTAAGAGCTTAAGATTCTTCGATGTGAACTTGAGATTCTTGGCTGAGAACGTAAGGTTCTTGGGTGGAGAACTTAAGGTCCTTGGCTGAGAACCTAAGATTCTTGGGTGAGAACTTGAATGATGACGTAAGATTTTTAGCTTAGGTAAGTTAATGTTCTTGAATCACAAATAGAGATTCTCTTCATTAAGGAGAACTTTTTTTTTTTTAATCTTTATTGCACTATTAAGATAATACAAAAAAAGGTGGACTTAACACTAACACTAAACTAAGCGTTCTCCAGTCAACCTTAAACTTAAGGTTCAGGAATAAAACTAAAGAATACTTGATGAAGCCTCAAGTTGAAAACGCGAACTGAGTAGTGGGTGTACCTTGTATATTAGAAACTGTTGTATTTCCAGATACATACAGGCCTGAAGCCGTTCAAGTGCGAAATGTGCGGCAAATGCTTCAAGCACTCGAGCGAGAAACGAGCTCACATAACTTACGTGCACCTCAAAAAACCGTGGCCGAAGCGGGCCCGGGGCAAGCGGAGGGCCGACCGACCGGTGAGTATTGACAGACGGAGAAGAATTGGAGAAGAGGGTGTAGAGATTCCGCCACATTCACACATACGTACATCTACACACTTACATATATACTTCATCACCATCATCCTCCTGACCTTATCCCACTCTAAGTGGAGTCGGCACAACATTTTATAAACATAATGTTGCATGATTCGGCTGCGTTTTTACGACCGGCTGCCTGCCTGACGTCAACTTAGTTGTATTTTACGACACCTCGGTAAGAAGGAGGGTGTTCTATTCTACTCAGCCGGATACCACACGGCGGGTCGACTTACCTTAGTTGCCTTTTACGACACCTCGATAAGAAATGAGGGATAAAGGGAACTTAGGGCTCCTTTTCACTGGTCGATAACTCGGTCGTTATACAGCATACGGGGAGTCCCCGAATACGGAATGACGAATAGTGAAAATGCTCCATCGATATCTCAGTCGATATACCGCATGCGGGTATTCCCCGCACACGGCCTAACGACCAATGAAATTCATTGCACGATGTAAAGCAAACAAAAAATTCATATGTAAATATATATATCCTCCTGCCCTTATCCCACTCTAAGTGGGGTCGGCACAACATGTTATAAACATGTTGTAACATGATTTGGCTGCGTTTTTACGACCGGCCGCCTGCCTGACGTCAACTCACCTCAGTCGTATTTTACGACACCTCGGTAAGAAGGAGGGTGGTCTATTCTACTAAACCGGATACCACACGGTGGGTCAACTTACCTTAGTCGCCTTTTACGACACCTCGGTAAGAAATGAGGGATAAAGGGAACTTAGGGCTCATTTTCACTGGTCGATAACTCGGTTGTTATACTGCATACGGGGAGTCCCCGAATACGGAATGACGAATAGTGAAAATGCTCCATCGATATCTCAGTCGATATACCGCATGCGGGTATTCCCCGCACACGGCCTAACGACCAATGAAATTCATTGCACGATGTAAAGCAAACAAAAAATTCATATGTAAATATATATATCCTCCTGCCCTTATCCCACTCTAAGTGGGGTCGGCACAACATGTTATAAACATGTTGTAACATGATTTGGCTGCGTTTTTACGACCGGCCGCCTGCCTGACGTCAACTTACCTCTGTCGTATTTCACGACACCTCGGTAAGAAAGAGGTTGGTCTATTCTACTAAACCGGATACCACACGGTGGGTCAACCTACCTTAGTCGCCTTTTACGACACCTCGGTAAGAAATGAGGGTGGTACTATTCTACTCAGCCGGATACCACACGGCGGAACGCATTGCATGTTGTGTTTACCTTAATATAGTTAAGTAATTAGCGTTAATTTAGTTTATATTATTATAAGTAAGATTATATTAACTGCTGGTAAGCCTAATAAAGAGAAAAAAAAATGTAATCTTAATTATTGGTTAAAACGGCATGTAATAAGGACGTTCATTATTTAAATTTATGACAAAATAAAATATTATATCAATATAATACGCCGTGTGGTATCCGGCTGAATAGAATAGTACCACCCTCATTTCTTATCGAGGTGTCGTAAGAGGCGACTAAGGTAAGTCGACCCGCCGTGTCGTATCCGGCTGAATAGAATAGTACCACCCTCATTTCTTACCGAGGTGTCGTAAAAGGCGACTAAAGTAAGTCGACCCGCCGTGTGGTATCCGGCTGAATAGAATAGTACCACCCTCATTTCTTACCGAGGTGTCGTAAGAGGCGACTAAGGTAAGTCGACCCGCCGTGTGGTATCCGGCTGAATAGAATAGTACCACCCTCATTTCTTACCGAGGTGTCGTAAAACGCGACTAAGGTAAGTCGACCCGCCGTGCGGTATCCGGCTGAGTAGAATAGACCACCCTCATTTCTTACCGAGGTGTCGTAAAAGGCGACTAAAGTAAGTCGACCCGCCGTGTGGTATCCGGCTGAATAGAATAGTACCACCCTCATTTCTTACCGAGGTGTCGTAAGAGGCGACTAAGGTAAGTCGACCCGCCGTGTGGTATCCGGCTGAATAGAATAGTACCACCCTCATTTCTTACCGAGGTGTCGTAAAAGGCGACTAAAGTAAGTCGACCCGCCGTGTGGTATCCGGCTGAATAGAATAGTACCACCCTCATTTCTTACCGAGGTGTCGTAAAAGGCGACTAAGGTACGTTGACCCACCGTGTGGTATCCGGTTTAGAAGAATAGACCACCCTCTTTCTTACCGAGGCGTCGTAAAATACGACTGAGGTAAGTTGATGTCAGGCAGGCGGCCGGTCGTAAAAACGCAGCCAAATCATATGACAGCATGTTTATAACATGTTGTGCCGACCCCACTTAGAGTGGGATAAAGGCAGGAGGATGTTGAGAATAAGAATGTATAATATCTGTGTATAAGAATAAATGAATATTTTATATTTATATCCGTGTGACAGGGACAAATGCAGACGCAGGGCTCTGTGTCGGCGGGTGTGAGCGAGATGGACATAGGGCCGTCGGTCTGGTCCAACTGCGACCCTAAAATGGCCACCATGAATATAATGGACGACAAGCCTATGTATTACAACCTAAAGATATAGATTTATATATTCAATAATATAGATTATTAGTTATTTTATTTATATGACTGAAACCAGTGGCTCCCAAAGTTTTTGAGAGCTATCCCAATTTTAATGTAGGAATTTTCGTGTTAAATAATTTATATTAATCACTGATAGTTAATTCACATTTTTAATAAAATATTCATATTGCACGCTTAATTTTAAAGTGACTGAATTCGAAATTATCCCTATTTCAATGCCATCTATGACATCATGCTATGAACTATTAAAAAAGCTAGCGTTTTCTTGATCTTACAAGTTATGAGTCTCTTTAACACGCACGCAACTTCAATCACATTAGTCGCAAAACTTTTTTGGGTTCGGTCATTTTAATACCAAGCGGGCGATATATATGTTTGTACCTTATAAGCATAAGAGATTAAGTTGATTTTTTTTGCATAAAAAAGGCTCTAGTTAGTTTAGACGAACGAATTAATATTGAATTATGAGTTCTGTATGAACGAGGAAAATGAGAAAAAACGAGAATAATTCCAAGTCCAAAACACGTGTTTTAGTTTTGTTTATTATTATAACAAAAAAAAAATTCTTTACACTTTCTACTAATTAAATGCGAAAGTTGGTGAGTATGTATGTTTATTACTCTTTCACGGCGAATCCGCTGAACTAATATCGATTTAATTTGGCACAATTATTCTTTACTAGCTATGCTGGCAGCTTGCCCGCATAAAAATCTCTTATAATTAACTAAATTATAAGAGATTTTTTAATAACTTTCACCATGTACTTAGCAAAGAAAAGTTTTGAATTTTGCCATTTTCGCAATATTGTTTATTGCTGCTCCTCCCCTATTCATCGTAGCGTGATTATATCCTATAGCCTTCCTCGATAAATGGACTATCTTACACTCAAAAAAAATTTTAAATCGGTCCAGTAGTTCCTGAGATTAACGCGTTCAAACAAACAAACTCTTCAGCTTTATATATTAGTATAGTATATATAAACCGGTCACATATAGAAATTCAAATTCTACAGGAATAGGATGACATTGAAAAGCGCCATCTATCACGCGTCAATAGTCCACGCAAACGAAGTTGCGGGTAAAAGATAGTATTCAATAAATAAGAAACAATTTTCTCCAAAGTCAATCAAATTTATTCATTTCCAACAACTTGACGCCGATTGACGGCGACAATGTTTTTTTATGTTATTGACCTAACTATTTGAAGGAGGGTGAATTTGTAATATGTTGTAACATTACTTTTCAGAAATATTGTCTTTAGCTATAAATTACAGCCTATGTTAAAACATTAATTTATATTAAATAAAATATACATCACTTTAATATTCTCAAAATCATATACATTGTCACATCTTTAAAATGGTAAAAAATTCCTAAAAATAAAAAAAATATTAATAAAAAAAGGTTTTTCGAAAAAATACCACTTCATTTCTTATGCTTTTGAATTTTCCTGTGCAGAGGTACAGGAATTATATGATTTATTGTATATATAATTAAATATATCGGTTCTCAAAGTTTTTTTAATATACCCCAATTTTTCAATGCAAAATTAATTTATTTATATTAAATGATTCTTATGATATGTGCGTTTTATTTATTGTTGAATTCATTTTCAGTGATGATTGTTTTTCACCTGTGATAGCCCAGCGGTCACAGTGCGACTCCTTCGAGGGGTCTTCTATCATCAATAGTTTCTGCAGCGCACGCGTTGATAGATTTTTATTACTAATTTTTTATTATGGATTCCTATTTAAAAAATAAAATGTAATATAGGGTATGTTGCTCAGTAAAGATGCAACTTTGCAATGGTGAAAGAATTTAGAATTTTTGAAATCGTTCCAGTAGTTTTTGTGTGAAAACATTATAAACATACATAAAATATTTTTTTTTAGTATAAATGAGAGCAGCCGCCGAGTTTCTTGCTGGCTCTTCTCGGTAGGAACAGCTTTCCGAACCAGAAGTAGAGTTGACTATTGAAAGCACTCACTTACGCATCCCAGTATGTATTAAAAAAACAATGTTTTCATATAACATGTTTATTAAAAATTCACTTGAAACTACTTACAATTAATAAATATACAATCATAAAAACAGGCAACCAAACAGATGCAATCCCATGATATTGTAATATTTTATTATCTGTACAAAAAAGTATTAAAAAAATTAAACATTTAATAATCAAAACGCAAATGGAATATGATTGTCTATAAAAATGGAGAAAATGTCTGTAATAAATAAATATTATTATAATAGAGCATTAGGTTAATAATAGAGCATTTAACGACGATTTTTTACTTTATTCTGATTCAATAAATAAAATTTTCCCAAAGTCAACCCATTTACTCTTTCTTAACAACTCCATGACAAATAATGACCGCCACAATGTTTTTTCATATTAATGACCAACTGTATGATGGAATTCTTTCTCCATCTCTCTATATCTCTAGGTTTTATTAGAAACAAGATCAATATTTAGACGTTATCGTAGGCTTAGAATCAAAGGGACCTAATTAAAATAGTTTGTGGCAAATTGCAATTTGTATCGTCTACAAAACTCTTGAATGTTAAAGAGACTTATAACTTGTAAGAACAAGAAAACATAAGCTTTTTTAATAGTACGTACCGTGGTGTCATATATTACGTTGAAATAACGATTACAATGTATCTAAGTTAATAAAACATTAATTTTGAATTAGGTCGCTTTAATACTAAGATAGAATACTAAGATGCGATATGAAGTTTTCATTTATAAACTTAAATTCATTACAAGTGATTATTATAAATTATTTAATAAAAAACATAGTATATTAAAAGTGGGATAGCTTTCAAAAACTTTGGGAGCAGCTGGTTTCCGTCATATAAATAAAATAACAAAATAGGTCATTTTTATACTAATTGTGAGATGTATACACAAGAATTCGTTTAAATTTATTGAAATAGCTTTTAATTACAGGTCTACTTAAAGAATTTTTTGAAAAGAATTTAGTTCCGCAATCAATTTTAGCTTTGCCATTACAGCAGTTTAAAAACACTGTTAAAGAGAGGCTGATACAGAAAGCCTACTTTACTGTTGAGGATTATTTAGATGATAAGAATGCGTGGATATAGCTACTGTCCGACCCTGTACAAGATAGTAATGACTTAATATAACTAGTTATAAGAATTATGTTGAAAAGAGCAACCGCCGAGTTTCTCGCTGGCTCTTCTCGGTAGGAACAGCTTTCCGAACCAGCAGTAGAGTTGACGATTCAAAAACACTTGTTTACAAGTTAATTTAAAGAATTTTTTGAATTGTATTTAGTTGTATTTCTCCATTTTTATCGCAATTTTTAAACATTATTATTAAAAAAAAATTATAGAGGAACATGGACCATCTCTTTGGTATCAGTGAAAACTTGTTCCGGTTCCTCTTCTTCTTCATCGAAGCCAACTTCTTCGTCCTCGACGTGTGCTTCCTGATAAAAACAACAATGACAGAATTGCAATAGCGTCTTAAGTTTTAGTCTGTAATCGAAAAAGGGGGTCCTTTTTCGATTACAGACTGTGAAGCATAAAGAGTAAATTTCGATAGCGTCCTAAAAGTTTATCTGAAATCGAAAAAGAGGGGTATTAGGTCGTTTATATTTCCTTATAATAAGGGGGGGAGGGAAGTGTTCAGAGTAAATTGCAATAGCGAGCTAAAAAATTATTCTGTATTCGAGAAGGGGGGGGGGGGGTAATTTGGACGGTAATATTTCGGTACAATAAGAGGAGAGCATTCAGAGTAAATTGTAATTGCTTCCAAAATGTTTTATTCTCTAATCGAAAAAGGGGGTTATTTGGACGTTAATATTTCGGTATAATAAAGGGGGGAGCATTCAGAGTAAATTCCATTAGTGTCGCTAAAAGTTTTATTCTGTAGTCGAGAAGGGGGGTTATTGCGGTATATTATGGGAAGGGAGAAGCGTTCAGAATAAATTTCAATTGCGTTTTCTTTTCTTTCTCTCTTTTCTCTCCATAAAACGGAGAGAGAAAACCTAAACCCAGCAGAGTCGTCAATATTTCATCAATATTGGCTTTGGTATAGCTTTTACTAACAACTTCGTTCGCATGGACTGTTGTCGTGTGATAGGTCGATAATAGATGGAACGCTTTACAATGTCATCCTATTCCTGTAGAATTAACAGTATTTCTACAGCCTATATGTTATTCCGGTGTATCAGGAATAATTGTGCAAAATTTCATCGATTTCAGTTCAGCGGATTCGCCGTGAAAGAGTAACAAACATACATCCATACACACAAACTTTCGCATTTATAATATTAGTAGGATTTGAATGCCGTGTGGTATCCGGCTGAATAGAATAGTACCACCTTCATTTCCTATCGAGGTGTCGTAAAAGACGACTAAGGTAAATTGACCCACCGTGTGGTATGCGGCTGACTAGAATAGACCACCATCATTTCTTACCGAGATGTCATAAAAAGCGACTAAGGTAAGTCGACCCGCCGTGTGGTATCCGTTTTAGTAGAATAGACCACCCTCCTTACCGAGGTGTCATAAAATACGACTAAGGTAAGTTGACGTCAGGCAGGTGGCCGGTCGTAAAAACGCAGTCAAATCATGTTACAGCATGTTTATAACATGTTGTCCGACCCCACTTAGAGTGGGATAAGGGCAGGAGGATATATAATATTAGTAGAATTTGTATGGATAAATATGCGAACGGTCAGTAGTACTTACCTGATACTGTTGGTATTCCGAGATGAGATCTGCCATGTTGCTGGCAGCCTCCGTAAATTCCATCTCGTCCATGCCCTCACCAGTGTACCAGTGGAGGAAAGCCTGAAATGAAACAATTCAAGTTTTGACGCCAAAATAAATAAAACAATTAAACTTTGGACGTCAACACATAAACTATGGACGTCAAAACACTTCATTTTAGGACGACAAAACAATTAAACTTTGAATGTCAAAACAATTAAACTTTAGACGTCAACACAATTAAACAATGGCCTTTAAAACAGTTAATCTTAGGACGACAAAACAATTAAACTTTGAATGTCAAAACAATTAAACTTTAGACTTCAACACAATTAAACAATGGCCTTTAAAACAGTTAATCTTAGGACGACAAAACAATTAAACTTTGAATGTCAAAACAATTAAACTTTAGACGTCAACACAATTAAACAATGGCCTTTAAAACAGTTAATCTTAGGACGACAAAACAATTAAACTTTGAATGTCAAAACAATTAAACTTTAGACGTCAACACAATTAAACAATGGCCTTTAAAACAGTTAATCTTAGGACGACAAAACAATTAAACTTTGAATGTCAAAACAATTAAACTTTAGACGTCAACACAATTAAACAATGGCCTTTAAAACAGTTAATCTTAGGACGACAAAACAATTAAACTTTGAATATCAAAACAATTAAACAATGGCAATTAAAAAAATTAATTTTTGAACGATAAAACAATTAAACTTTGAATATCAAAATAATAAAACTTTGGACGTCAAAACAATTAAACTATGTATATAGAAAACATAAAAGTCATCATCTTCCTGCCCTTATCCCACTCTAAGTGGGGTCGGCACAACATGTTATAAACATGCTGTCTCATGATTTGGCAGCGTTTTTACGACCGGCCGCCCGCCTGACGTCAACTTACCTAAGTCGTATTTTACGACTCCTCGGTAAGAAAGAAGTGGTCTATTTTACTCAACCGGATACCACACGGTGGGTCAACTTACCTTAGTCGCCTTTTACAACACCTCGGTAAGAAATGAGGTTGGTCTATTCTACTCAGCCGGATACCACACAGCGGGTCGTCTTGCCTTAGTCGCCTTTTACGACACCTCGGTAAGAAAAGAGGGTGGTACTATTCTATTCAGCCGGATACCACACGGCGTATAGAAAACATAAAAGTCTGGTCGTCAAAATCAAAAAATTTTGAACGTTAAATCATAATTAATGTATAGAAACCGGCTATACTCACGTGTTATTTTATCGGATGAGCCCGACTAGTTTCAAGCCCATATGGGGCTCTTATTCATGAGCTCTTTACGCGGCGCGAGCTCATGAATAAGAGCCCCGTATGGGCTTGAAACTAGTCGGGCTCATCCGATAAAATAACACGTGAGTATAGCCGGTTTCTATACATTAATTATGAATTCCACTCACGATAGTTTAAATTCAAAATGTTAAATCAATTAAGCATTGGACATTATAACTGTTAGACTTAAACGTCAACTAAACTTTGTACGTCATAAATTAATCAAAACTTAATCTTTGAAGTTAAAAAGAAATTTTTCACTAACTTTAGATGTTGGTAGAGGTAAAAAACGTTTGAAGTAAAAACTGTTAAATGTAATGTTGTATTATGGTGTAATTTGGATTGCAACCTCAAGCTTTTTTTTTAAATTTAAATTGCAAAATATTATGATTCAGTCAATGTTTAGCTTAAATAATGTAATCCTAAATAGACCGTGTGGTATCCGGCTGAGTAGAATAGTACCACCCTCATTTCTTACCGAGGTGTGGTAAAAGGCGACTAAGGTAAGTCGACCCGCCGTGTGGTATCCGGCTGAGTAGAATAGACCAACCTCATTTCTTACTGAGGTGTCGTAAAAGGCGACTAAGGTAAGTGGACCCACTGTGTGGTATCCGGTTTAGTAGAATAGACCACCCTCATTGTTACCGAGGTGTCGTAAAATACGACAGAGGTAAGTTGACGTCAGGCAGGCGGCCGGTCGTAAAAACGTAGCCAAATCATGTGACAGCATAACATGTTGTGCCGACCCCACTTAGAGTGGGATAAGGGCAGGAAGATGTCAATGTAATCCTAAATAGCTTATGATAAAAATTTTATATTAAGAGTAATTTAGTCATAATAATAGCTTTCGACTTTTACAAATAAATAAATAAATGAATAATTTTGTAACATGTTTTTTTTATTAGTTGCGCTAACTAATAAAAACAAAACTTAAACTTTAGACACATCAAACTGTGGGCGTCGTAAATTTTACTTTAGACGACAAAATAATTAAACTTTGAACGTCAAAACAATTCAACTTTGGACGACAAAACAATTCAACTTTGGACGTCAAAACAATTCAACTTTGGACGTCAAAACAATTCAACCTTTGACGCCACTAGTGCATGTGCTTTTACGAATTCATTACATTTAGCATCACATATATCTTTAATATTTAAATGAGTTAATCTTGTATGTATATATATAAATATATTTTCTGAATCTAGAAAACAGCTCCAACGATTTTCCTAAAATTCAGCATGGAGGGGGTTTTGGGGAAAATAAACCATCTAGTAAGGTTTTATGTAAAAAAATATCTACTTTTATCCCTGTTTTTAAGAATTAAAAACTAATAAAATAGGAAAAGAGAGCAATAGATATTTCATCTGTCAAATGCAATGTTGCGACAGCCTGTTGGTGTCTAAACGCGCGAACCAAATAAGTTCAAAACCTGGGATCGATTCCAATATGTCACCGGCTGCTTTTTTTAAATTAATTTTTTTTTATACCTTTTAAACAATCACCAAGCAAAGCTCAGTCAATCTGGTACTTTTATCGCGGATTATTTCATTATTACTTTTTGTAGTTTCATTTAGTCAACTCACCCGTCTCCTGAACATGGCTGTGAACTGCTCTGAAATGCGTTTGAATATCTCCTGGATGGCCGTGGAGTTTCCGAGGAAAGTGGCCGACATCTTCAGACCACGAGGCGGTACATCACATACCGACACCTTCAGGTTGTTAGGGATCCATTCCACGAAGTAGCTGGTGAGGTAGAACAATCACTATATAGTATAAAACAAAGTCGCATTCTTTGTTTGTCCATATATCCCTATGTATGCTTAAATCTTTAAAACTACTCAACAGATTTTGATGCGGTTTTTTTAAATACATAGAGTGATTTAAGAGACCTTCCTCTTTATGTATGTATGTACATATTTATGTATTTAACATTTAATACGGAGTAGAGAAATACTATAATTTTTGAGGTTTCTAATGTGATGTCGTAAATAATTAATTTTTTTTCCGCTTACATTGCAAACGCAGGCTAAACCTTACGAGATTTATCAAAATGATGTACTAAGTATTTGTACACCTTGAAAAGGTCTACAGAAAAGTCCGCGATGGCATATGTCTATCTCTTATGGATAACCCACAATAGCATTTTTTGTCATTTACTTTTTACGAAAAATAATGCCTTATGTCCAAAGCAATTTTTATACAATACAGCATTAATCCTTATTCAATTTAGTACCTTATAAAATTATTGATTTAATATAGATCAATATGGCCGTTTACAGCATGTAATTTAAGTGAACATTTTCGGAGATATTACAGATTTAAAATGCCGTGAGGACGCCGCGCTTCGCCCTAGCAGCGAATCTAGCAGCTATATGTCGCTCTTTCAAGAGTTTGTTTAATGACAAGGAACCTGTGAATGTTGTATATAAAGACGAAGTGACAGATATATAGTAGATATATAGTGGTGGTGTGTAAATACTAAAGAATATTAATTTAGATATACATACGAATACATATATTCAAATTCAAATTACTCTTCATTCAAGTGGACTGTTTACAGTACTTTTGAATCGTCAAATGTTTTAAAGAAGCTACCACTGATTCGGAAGTTTGCTCCTACCGAGAAGAACCAGCAAGAAACACGGCAACTGCTCTTTTAAAAATACAATTCTTATAACTAGTTACATTTAGTCATTACTGTCTTGTACAGGGTCTAAGCAGGCTATATCCACACATTTTTATCAAGTAATCCTCAACAGTATAGTAGGCTTTCTGTATCAGCCTCATTAACCTTTAGTGTTTTTAATCTGCTGTAATGGCAAAGCTAAAATTGATTGCGGAATGTTATTATAGAATCTTATACCCAAACCCACAAACGACTTACGTACTTTGCGCGGCGCAAAGCAGGAGCCGCAAGCTTATGTCGGTTCCTGCTTTGTCTATTGTACACATCACCTATCGTTTTATAATTCTTAATATTTTTATGTACGAAAACTAAATTTCTTAAAATATACTGTGAAGCAAATGTAAATGTAATGAATGAGTCGCTAACTCTGCTAAGTCGCGACAAAGTTTTATAGCATTTTTTTTATCTTTAAAAATAAAATACGGTACGGCTATTATGTTTGTCTGTGTGTTCTAAAACATTCTTATATGTATTAACGTAGACTTTATGGTGATTGATTGGTGAAGGTGAATATGCCTATAAGTAGCGGCCTGTTACTATCCCACTGCTGAGAATAGGCCTCTTCTCTCCGTTTTTGGAGAGAAGGGTTGGAGCTAAGACCTACCACGCTGCTCCAATGATTGGTAGGTTACACATATCTCCAGAATTCTCTAGAGATATGCAGGTTTCCTCACGATGTTTTCCTTCACCGAAAAGCGTGTGATAAATTGCAATTATCAATTAGACACAAGTTTTTACAGAAAATAAATTTTTCATTTGTGTCTGCCCGGGTTTGAACCCGTGACCTATAAAATAATATGCCTATAAAAATAGATAATTACCTGGAGTTTTTGTTCTGTATGGCCAGAATCTGGTCGTCCACCTCCCTCATGGACATATGGCCTCTGAACATGGTGGCCACGGTGAGGTACCGGCCATGGCGGGGGTCGCACGCCGTCATCATGTTGCCGGGGTTGAACATCTGTGGGAAGGGGGCACTAGTCAGTTAGGGGGGGTTCATAACCCTACCGTGGTTGGAGATTCGGTAAGGGGGGCATTAGTCAGTGGGAGGGGGCGTTATGACCTATGGGTTAATGTCTTATGGTAACATAAATCATCCTGCCGTGGTTAACGATTTGGAGGGGGGACACTAGTAAGGAGAGGGGGAGTAGTTTATGCCCTATGTGTAAATGTCTTGGTAACAAAAATCCACACGCTGCTAGTGGAGGTACTTGGTCAATAAGGGGGGGTTGTTGTCGTAAAGTAACAAAAACCCACTTTACCAGGGCTGTCCATCTGGGTTAGGTGCACTGGTTAGTGAGGGAGGTAATGCTATTAAAGACCTAATCTCCTAAGATAACAAAAACCCACCCTAACAGGGTTGAACGTCTGAAGGAGGAACACTGACTAGTGGGAGAAGTTATGACAATAATAGGTTAATGTAAAGTAACAAAAACCCACCCTTAACGGTGTTGAACATTTGGGGAATGTGCACTGAAGTTACTAAAGACTCTATTTCCCATATTTCTCTACGCTTGTGAGACGTGGACGCTACGGGAAAGTGAGGAAGCGGATAGACGCTCTCGAGATGTGGTGTTAGAGAAGGATGCTCGGAGTTTCATGGTGAATTTAGAACTAACGAGTCCATCCTTCAAGAACTCGGCATCTTTTCGGGCACCTTTCACATCAGGGACATGCCTCTGTAGAATGTCTTGTAGTGCAGGGGAAAATCCAACCCTGAACTAACGACCTCGACCGGTCTACCAAGAGTGTAGCGACCAAGAAGAAGAAAAGCACTGATGGGAATGGTTTTTACCAACGGGGGCTATAAAATTCAATTTAATTCAACATTCCCTGGATAGACCATCTGAGAAGTGTTGGTTGGCTCGTTGGCGCAGTGGGTAGCGACCTTGCCTTTGGCTCCGCGGGTTACGGGTTCGATTCCCGCCGAGGGCCAACATTTTCAATAAATTAATTTGTTGGCCTTTGAGCCTGGGTGTAAATTTGTATTTAAGTATGTATTTAATAAATATATAAGTATATATTCACCAGTTGTCTGTCCATAACACAATTATTAAGTTACTTACTTTGGGGACGGACGACCGTGTGTGTAAGTGTCCCATATATTTAAAAAAAAAAAAATATATATATATATATATATCATCTTCCTGTCCTAATCCCACTCTAAGTGGGGTCGGCACAACATGTTATAACATGCTGTCACATGATTTGGCTGCGTTTTTACAACCGGCCGCCTGCCTGACGTCAACTTGCCTCTGTCGTATTTTACGACACCTCGGCAAGAAAGAGGGTGGTCTATTCTACTAAACCGGATACCACACGGTGGGTCAACTTACCTTAGTCGCCTTTTGCGACACCTCGGTAAGAAATGAGGTTGGTCTATTCTACTCAGCCGGATACCACACGGCGGGTCGACTTACCTTAGTCGCCTTTTACGACACCTCAGTAAGAAATGAGGGTGGTACTATTCTATTCAGCCGGATACCACACGGCGTATTATATATATATAAATAAAATAAAATAAACTAAATACCTGACTCATCAATTCAGATACATTTTGCGCCCGGTAGTTGAAAGAGTTCCTTGCCGTTAGCGGGGCGAAGCCTGAAAATAACCACAAGTGTACATTATTCTATCAAATACATACTAATATTGTGTGTCTTTCTAACTTCATCGTTACTTTCGTGGCGAACTGATATATATCCTCCAGATATGTTTCAAAAACTGTCTAAACCAGTGTTTCCCAACGTGGGGCCCACGACCCACAGGGGGGCAATTTAATGGTTAAGGGGGGCAACCCGACACGAGTTTAAGCCTTTCGCTCTAGGCCAAATAAGTGCAAGGCAAATTTAACAAAAAAAAGCAAATTCTTCTTCCTAAAACCTAAATTATTTATGTTCTTTAAGTGGTCAATTCAATTTTTAATATTAATATTATTAATATAATATATATATTATAAAATTAATATTTATGTATGCATAGGGGGCAAAATAATTTTTAACGTGGGGCATGGACCAAAAAAGATTGGGAAACGCTCTAAACAAAAGTAATAATAAAAATAATTTTGCTATAATCCGCGGAGAAGTAAAATAGAAAATATATATAATGCTAAATGTAGAGTGAGACAATCGGTTATCATACCTGATACGTAAAAACACATGCGCAAACCGCCACCACAATACACAAGCACTACATACGTTCACTATCACAAGCTCAATAGATTCGCCCGCAACCGAAGCATCATCAGGAGATATGAAGCATCATCGCAAAGCTTAGCATTAAAGATGCAAAGATTAGCATAGGCTTTGCGATTTTGGTCGTGGAGTCTATCTCCTGATGATGCTTCGGTTGCGGGGCGAAACGATTGTTGAGTTTGTGATAGTGAACGTATGTAGTGCTTGTGTATCGTGGTGGCGGTGGTGGAGGTTTGTGCATGTGTTTTTTACGAATCCTGCATGTATCAGGTATGTGGTTTTGATCCTTCTCAAAAAAGCCAAAAAACCAGAAACAGACCCTACGGGATATAGGCCGGTGTGTTTGCTTGATAGTTACGGTAAATTGTTAGAGAAACTCCTTTTGGAAAAAATTGAGGACCTGCTGCCAGAACACGGCGGCCTTTCGGATAATCAATATGGTTTCAGACGAGGACGATCGACTTTGATGGCCATACAGAGAGTGGTTGATATCGCCAGTAAAGCACGGCAAGGCACTTATAGAAATAGGAAGTTGTGTGCTCTTATCTGCCTAGACGTGAGAAATGCTTTCAACTCCGCCTCCTGGAGAGAGATCTTACTGGAGTTAAGAAAAAGACAGTTTCCAGGGTACATTCAGAATCTTGTTAGTAGCTACTTAGAGGATAGATACATAAAGGTAACAGACAACAACGGCAAGGATGAAGTTATAAGAGTAAGTAGCGGAGTTCCTCAAGGGTCGATACTCGGCCCAACTCTCTGGAACATCGTATATGACGGCGTGTTTCAACTGAAATACGAGGGAAGCGTTCAGTTGATTGGCTTTGCTGATGACCTGGCACTCGTGGTGGTGGCAAGAAGTGAAGCTGTCCTTATGAACCGGGCAAACAGGGCCCTTGAACGGATAAGGGAATGGATGCAAGTAAACAGACTTGAGCTGGCTCCAGAAAAAACAGAAGCTATCATCTTTAGTGGAAGGCGAAAGTTAGATCCCATAAAATTTTTGATCCAGGATGTTGCAGTGGTCCCAAAAGAGCACGTTAAATATCTTGGTGTTTGGCTCGATAAAAGTTTAAATTTTAAGAAACATGTAGAAGAGTCAGCTAAGAAAGCACAAAGCGTAACCGAAGCTCTACATAGGTTGATGCCGACAAAGGGAGGCCCCAGAGCGAGCAGAAGGCGGGTACTAGCCTCAGTGGCACACTCCACTATTCTATACGGGGCTCCTATTTTTGAGGGAGCAATGAAGGTACAGCTTTATCGGAATAAACTGGAAGCGGTTCAAAGACGACTGGCAATAGGAATCTGCGGTGCATATCGGACTATATCCACCGATGCAGTGCTCGTGATAGCCGGACTGGTTCCCATTGCCAAGCTTGTCAGGGAACGAGCCAAGATGTTTACCAGCAAGGAGCTGAAACCGTCAGAAGTACGACAGGATACTCTCTCAGACTGGGCAAATGAATGGTCAGGGATGGGAAAAGGAACGTGGACAAGAGAATTGATCACGGACCTAAAAATGTGGCACAACAGAAAGCACGGAGAGATAGACCGCTGGTTGACTCAGGCCCTTAGCGGACACGGAGTTTTTAACACTTACCTGTTTGCTATAGGGAAAGCACCAATTGAGAGCTGCTATTTTTGTGCGGAGATGGACACTCCAAGGCATGCCCTTTTCGAGTGTGAGGCATTCGCAGAGCTAAGGAGTACAGTGCAGGGAACAAGGGTAGCCTTAAGTGCACAAAACTTGGTGCCACGTATGCTCGCAAGTGAAGAGGAGTGGCAGAAGCATTCTAAGATAATAAAAAAAATAATGCTTAAAAGAGAGCAGAAGGAAAGAGAGGAAAAAGGGGAAATTTAAAGAAACGGTCAGTACGAAGTAATGCGACAGCGGTTCCGTGCTGATTGGCAGTAAAAGAGGAGGTTATTTAGTCCGTGCGAGTCGGACACTCCCTACCAGTACGGGCTGGTAGGCGTCCGTCAGGGATTTTTCCTCCTCACGAGAAAAAAAAAAAAAAAAAAAAAAAAAAAAAAAAAAAAAAAAAAAAAAAAAAAAAAAAAAAAAAAAAAAAGGTATGTTAACCGATTATGCACTCTACATTTAGCATTATATATATTTTATATTTTACTTCATCGCGGATTATAGCAAAATAATTTTATTATTACTTTTGTATTATCTCCGCAAAGTAACGCCTAATTCTATAAATTAACTGTCTCAACAGTAACTCATAGATGGCGCTGTGCTGTTTTGGCCCGCGCTATAGACTATGCGAGCTGTTTACTATAAACATTCGCCAGAAAATCTATTTAATGCAGGTATTGACTGTTGAAATTATTTCAATGTTATAATTTTTGGATAGACACGATATATAATGTCCAATAATCGTAAATTATTGACGCAGGGAGTAAAGATCATAAAAATGTGACTTGTAGTAAAAAAATCGAATAATAGCTAATCGATTTTTTCCCTATAAAATAAATCAACTGGAATCGATTAATATATAATCGATTTTTATGTGTTTAAATATAATCGATTTAAAAAAAAAATCGCTTATTTTGTTACGAAATAATAGATTATTTAAATTCGATTTTTTCTATTTCAAAAGTTGTCTTTTTTAAAATCTTAATATTTATATGAGTTAATCTTGTATATATATATATTTTCCGAATCTCGGAAACGGTTCCAACGATTTTCCTGAAATTCAGCATGTAGTAGGTTTTGGGGGAGAAAAATTGATCTAGCTAGGTTTTATGTAAAAAAAATATTGTTTTATCCCTGTTTTTGGGCATTAAAAAACACTAACATTTATATTGAATTGAATTTTCGCCATTAACTGTCAAGTCGACGTAGCTTATTCGGTTAGCGGGCAGCCTCGAGAAATGTGAGTGCCGAGGATCGATCCCAACTAGATAATTGTTTTTTTCTTTTTTTTTAAGTTTTTTATTGTAAAAAATTAGAGCGAAGCTCGGTTACCCAGATATTTAATTATTAATTACAATAAACGCTTATTAAAATGGACAAATACCAAGAAATAATATTAGATGCGCTGTTTGTGAAATTGGATTAAAATGTGTTTTATGGCTAAATTGGTTTCATCCAACAATGCATACCTAATCCTAAAAACCAAGAAAAAGGGATAACTAAAATAATTGATTTTTAAAAAATCGATTTTTGATGAAAAATTAATCGATTAAATAAAAATCAGTGCAGTAAATAAAGTGCGTATTTATATTGGAAGCTTATTAAAGTTTTGGTGAGTTTATCTAGTAAATTCTGACCAGCACAGCATAGTCATTTCTGATAATTGACTGGCTCGTTGGAGCAGTGGGTAGTGACCCTTCAGCTCCGCGGGTCGCGGGTTCGATTCCCACCGAGGGCCAACATTTTCTATAAATGAATTTGTTTGTCTTTGAGCCTGGGTGTATATTTGTATTTAAGTATGTATTAAAAAATATATAAGTATATATTCACCAGTTGTCTGTCCATAAAACAAGTATTAAGTTACTTACTTTGGGGGACGGACGACCGTGTGTGTAATTGTTTATTTATATATTTATATTTATAATTTAGTATTTATTTATTTATATTATTTAATTGAGTAGGTAGTAAATCCTGACAATTTAGGTAAAAAGTAAATAAGTAAGTAACGGCCTGCTACTATCCCACTGCTGGGCATAGGCCTCTTCTCTCCGTTTTTGGAGAGAAGGATTGGAGCTAAGACCTACCACGCTGCTCCAATGATTGGTAGGTTACACATATCTCCAGAATTCTCTAGAGGTATGCAGGTTTCCTCACGATGTTTTCCTTCACCGAAAAGCGTGTGATACATTGCAATTATCAAATAGACACATAAGTTTTACTAGAAAACTCATTGGTGCCTGCCCGGGGTTTGAACCCTAGACCTCGAAAGAGGCGGACGGTATTACCGCTGGGCTACCACAGCTTTTACCACAGCTTTTGACAATTAGGTACAAATTGTGACAAATATAGCTATTAAATTAAGCTAGCATTATGATATGCAAAGGTGTTGAAACTCCTCCTCAACTCCTTTTTTCTTTTTTTTTTTTCCCGATTTTAAGTGGGTCGCTGTTGTATTTTTATTCGTCCCATTGCTGAGAAACGCCTCATTTGGCCAAACTCATCCAGGTCAAGGGTGGTGGCTTCCGCGATTGGATACGTCCACCACCTCCTCAAGTCAACTTACCTGGCATGAAGAAGTGCAACCTTGGGAATGGTACCATGTTGACGGCAAGCTTCCTGAGGTCCGCGTTCAGCTGGCCGGGGAAACGGAGGCAAGTGGTCACCCCGGACATTGTCAACTGGAAATATAAATAATAAATAAATATATACTAATATATAAAGCTGAAGAGATTGTTTTAATGCGATAATCTCAGGAAGTACTGGACCGATTTGAAAATTCTTTCAGTGTATGATAGTCCATTTATCAAGGAAGGCTATAGGCTATATAACATCACGCTAAGATGAATAGGAGAGGAGCAGCAATAAAAAATATTACGAAAACGGCAAAATTAAAAGCTTTCCTTGCGCTGAGTAAACGGGAGTAGTTATTAAAAAATCATGTATTACAAAATTGTTCCCCTCTAAAAGTTCTAATAGTCCGCGGCAGAATATGTCTAACTTTTAAGGTTAACCCACTTTAACCATTTTTATGGTTGTCAAAATATTATATTGCGATTTAAATCTTTCCAGGCGGGCGGAGCCGCTGGCGATTGCTAGTAAATAAATATATGGGACACTTACATAGACGGTCGTCCGTCCAAAGTAACTTAATACTTGTGTTATGGACAGACAACTGGTGAATATATACTTATTTAACTTAAATACAAACTTAAATACATACTTAAATACAAATATACACCCAGGCTCGAAGAACCAACAAATTGTTTATATAAAATGTTTGCGCTTGGCGGGAATCGAACCCGCGGAGGCAGGGTACTACCAACTGCGCCAACGTACCAATTAATGTTACAATATGTTACAAATTTCCGGAAGATTCCATAGTAATGACATAAATTCACATTCACATTGCGATAATCTCGAGTTACCTTAGTATAACATCATCTTCCTGCCCTTATCCCACTCTAAGTGGGGTCGGCACAACATGTTATAAACATACTGTCACATGATTTGGCTGTGTTTTTACGACCGGCCGCCTGCCTGACGTCAACTTACCTCTGTCGTATTTTACGACACCTCGCTATGAAAGAGGGTGGTCTATTCTACTGAACCGGATACCACACGGAGGGTCGACTTACCTTAGTCGCCTTTTACGACACCTCGTTAAGAAATGAGTGTGATACTATTCTATTCAGCCGGATACCACACGGCGTCACCTTAGTATAACGTAAAAAGTAAAGTATAGTATAAGGAAAAAAAAACTATATATATATATATATATATATATATATATATATATATATATACTAGCGGCCTGCCCTTGCTTCGCACGGGTATAAAATATATATCCCATGTCAGTCAGTGTAAAAAAAAATGATTAAAATCGATCCAGTAGTTTTGATTTATTCATTACTGCCCGTGGCCCGCACGCGTTAAATTTGGAGAAAAACAATTTCCTCTCCCTATACCAAGAAGATTTCCTGCTATCTTTGGAATATCTTAACTCATATAGTACATTTTTACTTATTTACTTTTACATTTTACCTATGTATTTTATTTTTACAATTAATTACAGAATGTCTTTAAACAAACTCTAAAAGATTCGAAGTGCTATAGGGTGAAGCGCGGCGTCCTCACGGCATTTTAAATCTGTAATATCTCCGAAAATGTTCACTTAAATTACATGCTGTAAACGGCCATATTGATCTATATTAAATCAACAATTTATTTAAGGTACTCAATTGGATAAGGATTAATGCTGTATTGTATAAAAATTGCTTTGAACATAAGACATCATTTTTCGTAAAAAGTAAATGAAAAATACTGCTATTGTGGGTTATCCATAAGAGATAGATACATACCATCGCGGACTTTTCTGTAGACCTTTTTAAGGTGTACAAATACTTAGTACATCATTTTGATAAATCTCGTAGGGTTTAGCCTGCGTTTGCAATGTAAGCGGAAAAAAATGTAATTATTTACAGAAACCTCAAAAATTACAGTATTTCTCTACTTCGTATTGAATGTTATTATACGTACAAACCTTCCTCTGGAATCACTCTATCTATTAAAAAAAACCGCATCAAAATCGGTTGCGTAGTTTTAAAGTTTTATGCGTACATACGGAAATATGGACTTTGTTTTATATGTAGTGATATATATATATATATATATATATATATATATATATATATATATATATATATATATATATATATATTTATATATGTGTGTGTATGTATGTATATATATTTAATATTTATTTTAAAAGATACAATATATATTTTTAAAAGAGCAACCGCCGAGTTTCTTGCTGGCTCTTCTCAGTAGGAACAGCTTTCCGAAGCAGCAGTAGAGCTGACGATTCAAAAGCACTTGTTTACAAGTTTATTTGAATAAAGAATATTTTGAATTTGAATTTGAATTTGAATAAAAGTAACAATAACAGTGACAATTTCTAACTTAATTTAAATTTAAACACACACATATATATATTCAATTCATATAATTCTTAATACTATTTACATTATGTCGTTACTGTCTTGTACAGGTTCAAAGAGAGCTATATCCACACATTCTTATCTTCTAAAAAATCTTCAAGAGTATAGTAGGCTTTCTGTATCAGCCTCTTTTTAACAGTGTTTTTAAACTGTTGTAATGGCAAAGCTGAAATTGATTGCGGAATGTTATTATAGAATCTTATACCAAAACCCACAAACGAGTTACGCACTTTTGCAAGGCGCAAAGCAGGAGCCGCAAGCTTATGTCGGTTCCTGTTTTGTGTATTGTATACATCACCTATCGTTTTATAATTCTTTATATTTTTATGTACATAAATTAAATTGCTTAAAATATACTGTGAAGCAAATGTAAGAATACCTGTTTCCTTAAACTTCTCTCGCAGGGAATCACGCGGTCTTAAATTATAAATGCCACGTATGGCTCTCTTTTGTAAAACAAAATTTTTTTCACTATCCGCGCATTTATCCCATAGCAATATTCCATAGGACATAATGCTATGGAAGTAGGCAAAATAAACAAGTTTTGCTGTTTCGACATCTGTGAATTGTCTTATCTTTCGAACAGCGTAGGCCGCTGAACTCAGTTTCCCTGCAAGAGTTGTTATGTGTGTGCTCCATTGGAGTTTTGTATCCAGGGATACTCCCAAAAATACAGTTGAATTATCTGTTTTTAGTGGCACATTATATAAAGAGAGCCTATTTGCTGTTTTTGCAGCATTAGGCAATACAAATTCTATACATTTAGTTTTATTTGAGTTCAGTACCAAATTATTTAGCCTGAACCAATGAGCTACTTGCGATAAACCCCTGTTTACTTCGTCAAAATTATCGTCATTTCTATTAACTTTAAAAATTAATGATGTATCATCTGCAAACAGTACAATATCGCAAATATTATGAATAAAATATGGCAAATCATTTATATAAACTAAAAACAGAAACGGACCAAGGATTGATCCTTGAGGCACACCCATAACTATGGCCGTTCCGGATGACTGCACATCATTAATGCACACTCTTTGAATCCGGCTGTGAAGATACGATGCAACGAGACGAAGTGCATTGTCTTTAATGCCATAATAGCCAAGCTTTAGCAACAAAATTTCGTGTTGACCGCAATCAAATGCTTTAGACAAGTCACAAAATACCCCTATGGCATTTTGTGAGTTCTCCCACGCATCGTAGACATGCTTTAACAACTTCACACCCGCATCCGTTGTAGACCGACCCTTAGTAAACCCATACTGCTCAGGATGAAGTAAATTATTTAAATTAAAATGCTGGAGCAGCTGCTTTAAAATGATTTTCTCAAAAATCTTGCTTAGAGTTGGCAAGACCGAAATGGGTCTATAGTTCTGAGGGTCGCTCTTATCACCGGACTTAAAAAGGGGGATCAATTTACTATGTTTCATTAAATTGGGAAATATCCCTGTGTCTACAGATTTGTTAAAGATCTTGGCCATAATCGGGGCGATAATATCAATAATATTATTAATTAATTTTACGGACATTCCCCACAGATCAGTTGTTTTTTTAATATTTAATGTTTTAAAAGTTTTGACGATATCGTATGGGGAAATGTGTTCAAATTTAAATTAACACTGCACTTCGTGACGCTGTCCTTCAAAACATTAAAAGCTTCCATTGGGGATGAGTTTATTGAGCTAGTGATAGAAATGGGTATGTTCTGAAAGAAATGCTCAAATGCACTAGCTACTGCTGTATCAGAATTAATAAGTTCATTCCCAATTTTAAGCTCTATGGAAGAATTATACATTTTACGTCTACCTGTTTCATCTCCAATAACATTCCAGGTTGTTTTTATTTTATTTTTGGAATTATTTATTTTACTTTTAATATGAAGAGATTTGGCCTGTGTGCAGACACTTCTAAACGTTTTTGAATATTTTTTTACATATTCAAGAAAAGTGGGGGACTGATTATATTGTTTTTCTGCATACAGATCAAATAACTTATTCCTACTCTTATAGATGCCATTAGTGGCCCATTCGCTAAACCTAAGATTTTTGAACACTTTTTTTTCTCTAATATTAAAAGTCTTATTAAATTCACAACCGATCATTCCAAAGAGGGCATTAAAAAGTTCATCTGAGCTACCGCGACTTCTGTCATATTTATGCCTGTAATAGACTTAGATACGATCCTTAGTTTTTAATGATTGTTGGACAAACTTGTATGTAAGTTGTTGGCGTAATAAATAAATAAGGTTCGACGACGACAAAATCTTGAAATCCAGAAATTTTTATAATTCAAATAATCTTCAATTGTTGTTATATGCTTTACGTATAAGTACATTTCTTATACTTAATTTAAACCTTTCTGTAGACTGGTCTAGTATGGATTGCGGAATATTGTATCGCGAATACCGAGACCATCGAATGAGTTGCTAACTCTTCTGAGTCGACACAGGTATCACAAGCTTCGCTATCATGACCGCTCGTATGTCTATGATATATATCAAATTGCGTCAGTACTTACCGATATCAAATGGTTGAGATCTCCGTAACTAGGGCTACTCAAACGCAGGGTCCTGAAGCAGATGTTGTAAAGGGCTTCGTTGTCGATGCAGAAGGACATATCCGTGTTCTCAACAAGCTGATGGACGGATAGAGTTGCGTTGTATGGCTCAAGGACCACCTCGCTGACCTGGGCCAGACAAATTTAATTTTACAATGAAATACTACAAACAATGAAACACTGAACAATGAACAATGAAATACTGAAATACACAAGGTATATGGAACACTTACACACACGGTCGTCTGTCCCCAAAGTAACTTAATACTTGTGTTATGGACAGACTGGTGAATATATACTTATATATTTTTAAAAATACATACTTAAATACAAAAAAGTAGTACTATAAATATGATATTAATTTCAATTTTACATATACACCTTCCCAAACTACATTAAAAAAACCAGTTAATTTTATGAAGTACTTTAGTCAAAGAACGTGATTTTCCGTTTTAAGAATTTACTACATGCTGTATAATAGGTCAATGATCGTACGCTGTTGGCTAAACGCCATTCCAAAATGAACCTTATTGCTAAATAATTCAAATTCAAATTTCATTTTTTTTTATTCAAATAAAAACTACTGCTGGTTCGGAAAGCTGTTCCTACCGAGAAGAGCCAGCAAGAAACTAGGCGGTTGCTCTTTTCAACATAATACTTATAACTAGTTATATTAGGTCATTACTATCTTGTACAGGGTCGGACAGTAGCTATATACACGCATTCTTATCATCTTAATAATCCTAAGCAGTACAGCTTTCTGTATCAGCCTCTCTTTAATAATGTTTTTAAGCTGCTGTAATGTCAAAGCTAAAATTGATTTTTGATTGATACTTTGGGGATGCGGAAATCCATTTAACTCTAAAGGGTTTTTGGGATATAATTCTTACCTTAGGTGACGGTACAACGCTGAAAGTATTCATAATCCTGTCAGGGAATTCTTCCCTGATCTTGCTGAGGAGAAGCGTTCCTAGGCCAGAGCCTGTTCCTCCTCCCAGGGAGTGGGTCAATTGAAAACCTGGAATTTCGTAACATAGCTGGGTTTTTGAAAAATGATAGATTCAGACACGTCTACAAGTCAGCTTATGCCGTTGCCTGGCCTCACAGGCACCCTTAGGATGACGTTCCCCGACGCTAGTAGAGCTTCATACGACAGCGTGATGACTAATCACAGTCATACCACCAGCCCTCCACTACACGTCGCCCTAAGCCGCGGTCCGACCTCACAGGAGGCACCATTAGGACGACGTTCCCCATAGCTAGTAGAGCTTCATACAACAGCGTGATGACTAGTCACAGTCATACCACCAGCCCTCCACTACACGTCGCCCTAAGCCGCGGTCCGACCTCACAGGAGGCACCATTAGGACGACGTTCCCCATAGCTAGTAGAGCTTCATACAACAGCGTGATGACTAGTCACAGTCATACCACCAGCCCTCCACTACACGTCGCCCTAAGCCGCGGTCCGGCCTCACAGGAGGCACCCTTAGGACGACGTTCCCCATAGCTAGTAGAGCTTCATACGACAGCGTGATGACTAGTCACAGTCATACCACCAGCCCTCCACTATACTTCGCGTCCTGCTGGCTATCTGACCATCAAAACATTAAGGCAAGGAGTTATATTTATATATACAAATACCTTGTAAGCAGTCACATCCTTCGGACTCCTTCCTGATGACATCAAGTACAGAGTAAACAAGCTCAGCACCCTCAGTGTAATGTCCTTTTGCCCAGTTGTTACCTAAAACATCCAACATCTATCCAGAAAAATCCAGAATGTTTGTTTGGGATCAATTTCTGGACTAATAGCCAAATCCACCAATAGACCAAATCACTGGTAAATCTAAGGGCTTCTACGATATAATTTTTGTTATTGTTTTCTGATTCAAATCCTCTGGACCGACATTGATGAAATTTGGTACAATTAAAGCTTATACACCAAGCTAACATATCTATTTTCTCTTATCGATTTTTTCAAAATGTACCAGGCGACTTTTACTAATGTTTATACTAAAATATTGTATCGATCAGAATGTTGGCAATGAAAGAGATGGATGTAGAAGAGTACATGCAAAAGTAAATGTAAAGTAACGGCCTGTTACTAGCCTACTGCCTGCCTACTCAGAATAGGCCTCTTTTCTTCGTTTTTGGATAGGAGGTTTGGAGCAAAGACCTACCACGCTCCAATGATTTGTAGGTTACACATAGAATTAAATAGAGACATGCAGGTTTCCTCACGATGTTTTCCTTCACCGAAAAGCGTGTGATAAATTGCAATTATCAATTAGACAGATAAGTTTTAACAGAAAAACTCATTGGTGCCTGCCCGGGTTTGAACCCGCGACCTTCTAGAAAGAGTCGCATGGTGTTACCGCTGGGCTACCACAGCTTGAAGTGTGAATGATAAGTAATGTTCTAGAGAATTATAGATCTACAAAAATACTACAAAAAATTGCGCAAATATAGAAATCCTGCTAATTCAACAGAAATGGATGGCGGGCAGGATGAGTAAGCGCCATCTATTATTTTTTATTATCAACCTATCATGCGACAAGTCGGTAAAAGTCCAATTCCAAACCATTCCCAGACCTCCCCACCGAACCAGACAACCATTAGGTCACCTAGGTGACCTGGGCACACGGGCTAAAATACCAACACTCTTATGTCACCTAGGTGACCTCGGACTATGGCCGTAACACATACCGGGCTTAAGTGCCCGCCAGGAAATGCCCGTGCAAAGAGGTACGCCTCGAGGCCCGTACCCCGTACACCCCACCCGGGGAGTAAGCGAGATGACCCTGCTGCGGTAAAAGTCGGTTGCAGGTCATCATTCTCTTACCCTTATCCCACTCTTAGTGGGGTCGGCACAATATGTCTTCTTCTTCCATTCTACTCTATCATTCAACTCTGGTGCCACTCCTTTGCATGCATATCATAACTTAGCCATACATCCATCCACATTCATATTTAAAACTCTTTTGGTCACATGATTTTCATCCCTCCTCATTACATGACCATACCAACTTAGTCACGCACTTCTCATCTTCTCTGTAATGGGCGCAACTTTCAGCCTTCCCTGATATACTCATTGCGTATTCTATCAGGTTTTGTCACACCACACATCCACCTTAACATTCTCATCTCATTTACATGCACATTTCTTTCATCCTTCATTTCATCAGTTGCAGGTAAAATCTAGTAATATAATATGACTATAAATCGTACTAAAAGGACTTGGGACTAAGATCTTGAGTCGTAACACAACTTACCAGCTCCGCTCTGGCCAAAAACAAAGTTGTCCGGTCTGAACAGTTGTCCGTACGGTCCGGACCTAACAGAGTCCATGGTGCCAGGCTCCAGATCCACCAGGACCGCTCTTGGCACGTATTTACCTACAAAGAGATTAAACTATGATTACTTTCTGGATACGTTAACTGGAGAACAGTGAAAATTAGCAGTGAGACTAAGGTTGAAGTCTGAGTGACCATCCTTTATGACCTTTCACAGAACTGTACTTGGCGTTTGTTACTTTAATTATATAGTTTTATTTAAAAAAATACTTTAACAATAAGTACCTAGGGGAAAAAAATGCAATAAAAAAAAATAAGAAAAGAAAAAAGCGCTGGGTGTCATGTGGGATCAAACTTTTTGATCCGCGCGTTACCATTAGGCTGCCACAGCATTTGACAGTTAAAAATTTCGTTTACTTTCTATCAAATCAAAATAATCTTTAGTCAAATAAGCTCTTTCAAGCACTTTTGAATAGTCAAGGATCAATATGATTAATGAAGCTACAACTAGCTCGGAATGTTACTCTTACCGAGAACAACCGGAAAGAAAATCGGCGGTCAATCTTTTAAACATTTTCAATTTTACCTTATTAAACCGCAGTCTTGTTCATACAAGTTCAAGTAAAATTTAATCATATATATTTTTTGTTGTTAAAAAAACAGACGTTTCGAGAAAACATATTCTTAAACGGAACAAGTCTTTAGTTAGTGGTATGTGGCAACAAGTATGAAATAAATGACTAATAATTGATGTATTTGGAAGTTTTATTTAATTTAATCCCATAGAAATTAGGCCATACGGCTAATGAAAAAAAGATTTTATTCCGCAGCCTTGTTCATACAAGACTGCGGTTCAAGCTGAAAGGATTTTCAAATCTAGACATTTTTTTCATTCTAACAATCTTCAATTTTGTAATATTCTTTACGTATAAGCATATCTTCTTATACTTAATTTAAACCTTTTTTGTACACTGGTCTAGTATGGATTGCGGAATATTGTAGAAGCGAATACCAAGGCCATCCAATGAGTTGCTAACTCTACGAACTATTTTTTTTTGTATTAAGTGAGCATAATTTTATTTAGCTTTTTATTTAATTACTAGCTGCCTGCCCCTGCTTCGCACGGGTATAAAATATATATCCCATGTCAGTCAGTGTAAAAAAAAATGATTAAAGTCGAAGTGTTATAGGGTGAAGCGCGGCGTCCTCACGGCATTTTAAATCTGTAATATCTCCGAAAATGTTCACTTAAATTACATGCTGTAAACGGTCATATTGATCTATATTAAAACAACTATTTATTTAAGGTACTTAATTGGATAAGGATTAATGCCGTATTGTATAAAAATTGCTTCAAAAATATGGCATTATTTTTCTTAAAAAGTAAATGACAAAAAAAGCTATTGTGGGTTATCCATAAGAGATAGACATATACCATCGCGGACTTATGTGTAGACCTTTTCAAGATGTACAAATACTTAGTACATTATTTTGATAAATCTGGTAGGCTTTAGCCTGCGTTTACAATGTAAGCGGAAAAAAATAATTATTTACAGAAACCTCAAAAATTACAGTATTTCTCTACTCCGTATTGAATGTTATTTTACGTACAAACCTTTCTCTGGAATCACTCTATCTATTAAAAAAAACCGCATCAAAATCTGTAGCGTAGTTTTAAAGTTTTATGCGTACATAGGGATATAGGGACTTTGTTTTATAATATGTAGTGATACATGCTGAGCCTTTGAGTGAGATGTATAATAGAAAAACTATAATTTAGAAATTTATATAAGTTTTAAATAAACCATATATCATGTTGGCTTCCTAATAAATAAATAAATAAATTTTTCTATAATACATATATTGTGATGCTAAAGTAAGTATGCCTATTTCTTTGAACCAATATAGAAAGCCAATTTAACTCTAATAATTTTTATTTAATCTTTTCTATATTGGTCGCTTTTCTTGTATATTTTAGTTTTATTAAAGGACTTACCTCCAGAAGCTTCATTGTAGTATACGTTCAGCCTTTCTCCTTGCAAATCGCTCTCCCCTTTGAAAACTCCCGTGGGATCTATACCATGTTCATCAGATATAATCTCCCAGAACTGTAATGAAAAAATATTATAAATGTCCTTGCTCGCAAAGGAAACGGGAATTTATAGGTGACATCCGGCGTAGAATAGACCACCATCTTTCTTACCTAAGTGTAAAAGGCGACTAAGGTAAGTTGACCTACCGTCTGGTATTCGTTTGAGTAGAATATACCACCCTCATATCTTAACGAGGTGTCGTCAAAGGCGACTAAGGTAAATCGACCCGCCATGTGGTATCCGGTTGAGTAGAATAGACCACCCTCATTTCTTACCGAGGTGTCGTAAAAGGTCACTAAGTTAAGTCGATCTGCCGTGTGGTATACGGTTGAGTAGAATAGACCACCCTCATTTCTTAACAAAGTGTCGTAAAAGACGAATAAGGTAAGTTGAGCCACTGTGTGGTATCCGGTTGAGTAGAATAAACCACCCTCTTTCTTACCGAGGTGTCATAAAAGGTTACTAAGTTAAGTCGATCTGCCGTGTGGAATACGGTTGAGTAGAACAGAACACCCTCATTTCTTAACAAAGTGTCGTAAAAGATGAATAAGGTAAGTTGAGCCACTGTGTGGTATCCAGTTGAGTAGAATAAACCACCCTCATTACTTACCGAGGTGTCGTAAAATACGACTAAGGTAAGTTGACGTCAGGTAAGCGGCCTATGGTAAAATACGTAGCCTAATCATGAGACCCCACTTAAAGTGGGATAAGGGCAGGAGGATGATGATTTAGACGATCTTTCCAAATCCCACCGCCTTTTGCGACACCTCGGTAAGAAATGAGGGTGATCTATTCTACTAAACCGGATACCACACGGTGGGTCATCTTACCTTAGTCCCATTTTATGACACCTCGGTAAGAAAGAGGGTGGTCTATTCTAATAAACCGGATATCACACGGTGGTTCATCTTACCTTAGTCGCCTTTTACGACACCTCGGTAAAAAAAGAGGTTGATCAATTGTACTCAGCCGGACACCACACGATATAATAACCACACAATATAAAAAACAAACTATATTTATCAATATTTTTTCCAGGTTCGCGTACACAAACATACGGAAGTTAAAAGATAAGGATATCCGCTATAGCGATTAAAAGCGACCTTGCAAACGAATAAGACCTCGTATTTAATTACAGATTATAAAACTAACTCCAGAAACGCTGTCTGTATGTATGTGATCGATTTTCTCAAAATTTACTGAACGGATTTTGTTGCGGCTTTTACTAAAAGTTACTTCAATTCTTGAGGAAGGTTTACATTACTTAAACATTATGTAACTTACGTATATATTATGTATAGTATATAGTAGCGACCTGTTACTATCCCACTGCTGAGAATAGGCCTCTTCTCTCCGTTTTTGAAGAGAAGGTTTGGAGCTATGACCTACCACGCTGCTCCGGTGCGGATTGGTAGGTTACACATATCTCTAGAATTCTCTAGAGATATGCAGGTTTCCTCACGATGTTATATCTTGTGTGATAAATTGCAATTATCAATTAGACACATAAGTTTTTAACAGAAAAACTCATTGGTGTCTGCCCGGGTTTGAACCCGTGACCTCCTCGAAAGAGTCGCACGGTGTTACCGCTGGGCTACCACAGCTTATATATTATGTAAAAATACCGAAATATATAATTCCACGCGGACGAATCCGCGGGCACATCTAGTACTCTTATAAGTTATTATTATATAATTTTATACAAATCATCATCCTCCTGCCCTTATCCCAATATAAGTGGGGTCGGCACAACATGTTACAAATTCAAATTCAAATTCAAATTCCTTTATTTGTGACCATGACATAAAACTTAAAAAAAAAAACAAAATACAAAGAATTTAAAGTAAGGAACAAGATACGAAGACATAAATAAATATAATAGGTCACAAAATGGTAGACCACTCAGCTTTTAGCTAGGGCGAGAACCCTAGCACTGATTTTCAGTGGCTGCCATTGTGCGAGAACGAAAAGAAAGTGACAGCATGGGACAATACAGAAAGAAAAATAAATATAAAATAAATTATGTATACATAGATTTAATATAACAATACTAAGTTAATAAACAGAAGATATTAAAATAAGAACTTAAACGTAATATAAGGACAGTGTATAGGTCTACATCATATGGGTCTACAGAGTACATCATCATCAGGCACCGCATTTCAAGGCAAACTAAAAATGCATTTTAAATTAAATAACAATTTAATTAATGTCACGAAGACTGTTTTTGTGATTGAAATAATAAATCTTTATATTTGCTTTTAAATAATTGTTTAGACTGTAGATTACGCAAAGGTGGTGGAATATTATTCCAACATTTTGTTGCTGTGTATTTAAAGCTGCCCTGAAATGCGGCACTTTTGTGCGTCGGATAAAGCAGCCTATACGATGTAGATCTCAATTGATGACCAGTAGTGTGATCACTTGCCCATTTTAACTTATTGTAGAGATATGTAGGAATCTTGTATTTAACAATATCGAACAAAAGAGTAGCGAAGTGCAGTTGCCGCCGATAGTCCATTTTTAACCAACAAGCTTTATTAATGTAAGACGTTACGTGCGTTCTTGGAGGAATATTAAAGCAATACCGAGCGCAGGCATTCTGTACTCGCTGTATAATATTTTTTGTTCGTACAAGTAGTCTTGGTCCAGTTACGATATTAGCGTAATTTAATTTAGACAATACCAGTGCTTCACACAACATGCTTCGTATCTTGGGTGCAATGTTATTCCTAATACGATACAATACTTTAAGACGGTAGAAGCAGTTGCGGGCAGTGTGCAGAATATGTTTCTCGAATCGCAAATTCTCATCGAGAATTAATCCGAGGTTACGAGCATCCGAAACACGATCAATGTAGTCATTATTAATTTTAACTGAAGGTGCAAAGTTACAAATTTTCCTAGTTTGTCTCTTAGTGCCTAATATCATATATTTAGTCTTATTAGAATTCAAAACTAAACAATTTGCTTGCGCCCAAGATGCTATATTTTTTAGATCATCATTAAGCTTTTTTATCGCTAGGTTTGATTCACTTGGCTTAAATGATATGTACACCTGAATATCATCTGCGTATAAATGATATTTACAATAAGTTATGCATTTTGTAATGTCAGCACAATATAGAAGAAACAATAGGGGACCCAAAATGGATCCCTGGGGTACCCCTCTAGTTACGCTTGCACATTGTGAGACGGCTTTGGATCCGTCTTCAAGTGTGACTTCCACGACTTGGGATCTGTTTTTGAGATAGCTTGTAAACCAGTTGACAGTATCAGTGCTAAAACCGTAAAAATGCAATTTAGCCAATAGTAAAGGTACACTGATAGTGTCAAAAGCCCGAGAAAAGTCTAACATAACAAGCATTGTTCCCTCACCATTATCCTGAGCAGTTAGAATGTCATCTACTACATCAGCCAGCGCAGTAGTAGTGCTCCTGCGTTTTAGGAAACCCGACTGTCTATTCGGCAAAATGTTATTTAGTTCTAAGTAGTCCACTACCTGGCTAAATACAATTTTTTCCAGAATTTTGGAAGATCAAGGCAATATGCTTATTGGTCTAAGGTCTTTAAAATCAGTGGGGGTCTCTATCTTTGGAACAGGTTTCACAATAGCTTTTTGCCACAATGTTGGGAAGGTATTACTTTTAATTGACATATTTATTATAGTTGTTATTGAATCAGATGAATACGGTAGGGAACAAATAAGCATTTGCAAAGATATTCCATCAGATCCCACGGCGTTTGATTTCAAGCTACTCAAAAATTTCAGAATTTCCTCCGTGGTTACAGTCTTTAAAGAAACAAACATGTTGTCATATGATTTGGCTATGTATTTTACGACCGGCCGCCTGCCTGACGTCAACTTACCTTAGTCATATTTGACGACTCCTCGGTAAGAAAGAGGGTGGTCTATTTTACTCAACCGGATACCACACGGTGGGTCAACTTACCTTAGTCGCCTTTTACGACACCTCTGTAAGAAATGAGGTTGGTCTATTTTACTCAGCCGGATACCACACGGCGGGTCGACTTACCTTAGTCGCCTTTTACGACACCTCGGTAAGAAATGAGGGTGGTACTATTCTATTCAGCCGATACCACACGGCGTTATTAATTTTATACAAATATATTTTTTAAATTTGGAACGTAAACATAACATCGTTACGCAGAAATACACGAATAACTTCATTTTATTATTATCTTTAATATTTAAATGAGTAAATCTTGTGTGTGTGTGTGTGTGTGTGTGCGTGTGTGTGTGTGTGTGTGTGCGTGCGTGCGTGTGTGTGTGTGTGTGTGTGTGTGTTTTCGAAATCATGGAAACGAATCCAACGATTTTCCTGAAATTCAGCATGCATTTGTTTTGTGGGAGATAATCGATCTTGCTGGGTTTTATTTTAAAAAATCCAGCTATCCCAGTTTTTGGGAATAAAAAATACTAAAATTTACTTTTAATTTATTTGAATGTATAAAACATTATTTTTTCCGTTAAATGTCAAGTCACCATACTTTATTCGGGGAACGGTTGGTCGCGAGAAATGAAAATACCTAGAATCGAGTCCCACCTACCCTATATTTTTTTTAAGTTCCTTTTTTTATTTTTTAAAAAATTACTATTTATTATATTTCATATAAATTCAAATTAATTCACGTAGCCGGCGTAAGTCGACATTTTTTTACTGACTCTGAGGAAAGAGAATTTTTTTTTATTGGATCAGTGCAGCTAAGCTATAAATAAATCAATACTCTATAGTTTCACGAATCTTCTAATGTCCAATATTAAAATCAATTAATAAAAAAATAAGTTTTAATTGTGGTGGGGCGTATGCCTAAACTACTGTTTTAATAGTTTCTCAGAAGTATAGGTATATATTTTATTTCGTGAAAAAAGTTGGCAACCCTACATCGGCGCGTTCTCCGAAACCCGGTTCCGAGGTATAGGAAAAATCTAATTTATTATGTACGTATACCAAATCACAAATTATGTAAACGATTCCACTAACGCTGGCTTCATTAGAACGTCAGTGAAAATTGAGTAACAAATTCAATCAATATTGATGACGTTACCAAAAAAAAATTTTTTTGAAAAAAAATAATTTAATATTCATTTATTACTTTCCTATTAATTACATATACACATATCATAAGTATTGTAATAATATTAGCTAATAATAAATTACTTCTGAATTATCATTACATTGTATTATTCAATATTCATCTTATAAAATAAACAATTCCTCGTAAAATATACGTGTAGGAGTTGAATACGTGATATGTAAGAACTCAATATTTTTTTGAACTCAGCCGTATTACAATCAATATAATTATGTAACCTTACCTTAGTTCCAATTTGGTTACCACATTGGCCAGCTTGAACGTGCACTATCTCACGCATTATGAAATTAAAAAAAAAAACTTTATAACCACTATTTTAATTCAATTTTAGAACTCAAACGCACATATCACTGGATAATTCACAAAAAAAAAGGATCTAACGTTACATTTTATCAAAACTTTATCATATCTAAAAATTCAACGATAAGAGATAAATACACCGCTACCAAAGAGTACTTGTTAACATACAAAATATTCTACCAAGTAGGTCATTTTAAATTGGATCGTGAAGAATTCTGTCCACTTTAGTAAGATACTTTGCCACGTATAACGGAGCTCTTACATATGTTTCTTAAAAACTGGTGCATATTTATTGTCAATATGCATCGTAATCAATTTTAGGTGTGGTTTTTCACATTTAGACAATTTTGAGTTCTATTCGTTTGTAATACGCATATTATAAGAGTCGTGTTAATTGAATGATTCAGCCATGACATCATTTTATTCCAATTATTTGTTTCAATCATTAGGAGTATTCATTTTATCTGTGGTTTGATTAATAACATGATTACTAGAAGTAAAACGTGTTCACAAAATTAAAAAAATATTTTAATTAAAATGAAGAATCGAATTTAATTTAAGTCAATAATAAAGTATCCATAATATACATTAAATAGGTACGTGATATATATTCATTGTTATTGTCTGTATAAAAAACAAAAATGTAATCTATGATAAAATATTGCAACATAGACTAAAAATTAAGTACCTTTTTTTTTTTTGTTATGGATGATAAAGCTCTGTATATGAAAATCTTAATGGCTGTAATAATTATTAATTAAAACCATTGTTGAAACTTGCAGTAATGAAAACTATTACGGAATATGAATGTCTTAATATTATAATAGAATGTGTTTATGACTATTTCTACATTAAAAACTTGTCTGTGATCCAAAGTATTAAGTAGGTATGTAAATTGGAATAAAAAAAACGATTAATAAATTTTTAACTATTTGAAAATTTGCCCTTTTTAATGTTACTGATTAATTGGAATAAAGGGAATTTAAAGTGGACAGTTACCAATAAAAAGTAACAGATGCGCTGTTTAAGAAACTCGATGTATATCTAAGTTAAAAAAAAACAAGAAAAAAGAGTAAAAAAGAAAATCAAAATATTAAAAAAATCGATTATTATAATACTCGATTATTTTTCCTATCGCTAGTCGTCACTAATTTGTCAAGTCAATTTTTTTAAATATTTATGTGTACATATTTACGTAACAGAAGAATTTATTATTTAACTATGTTACATTTAATTTGAGTAGATATAAAAACATATTACCGCAGAGATTATTAGATTAAGAGAAACAAGTATTATTGTATATATTCATATATTTTCAATAAACAAAATATAGATAAAAACAAATAACATGATTATGAGCGATTACAAGGAGCGAAGAGAAAATGAGATACCTAAACCTTATTTATACAGTTTTAATATACGCTACAGCTGTTCTAGGCGACCATGTAGTGTTTAATTCAATATATTCATCATCACAAATATTTCGAGCGCTCGCCGATACATCTGTGCATGGTATAATTGGATGTTTTTCGTCGCTGCTATTCTTCAGTTATGTCGCCAATATTACGACTCAAACGTGGTTGTTTAATGTATTAATTTGTGTATTGATCTCGTCTTGCATTGATATAGATCATTGTATAGTTGCGAAATCATTTTATTTTAAGGTAAATATTGTGTAGTGCACATAAGTAAAATAATTACGCCGTGTGGTATCCGGCTGAGTAGAATTGACCAACCTCATTTGTTACCGAGGTGTCGTAAAAGGGGACTAAGATAAGTTGCCCCACCGTGTGGTATGCGGTTTAGTAAAATAGACCACCCTCTCTCTTACCGAAGTGTCGTTAGATACAACTGAGGTAAGTTGACCCACCGTGTTGTAATCCGTTTAGTAGAATAGACCACCCTCTTTCTTACCGATGTGTCGTAGAGAAGGAGACTAAGGTAAGTCGACCCGCCGTGTGGTATCCGGCTGAGTGAAATAGATCACCTTCATTTCTTTAAAATAAAGATAAAGAATATGTGATAAAGAGTATGAAAAAAAAATTGGGAAAGGTTATACACTGAAATCTCTTATTCTAGTAAGCCCACATATCTATACTAATATATAAAGCTGAAGAGTTTGTTTGTTTGGTTTTTTGATTGTTTGAATGCGCTACTCTCAAGAACTACTGGGCCGATTTGAAACATTCTTTTAGTGTAAGATAGCCTAAGGAAGCCTATATACTCTATCTGATATAACATCGTGCGAAGATGAATAGGGAGAGGAGCAGCAATAACACAATATTACGAAAATAGAAAAATTTAGAGATTTCTGTACGCTAAGTAAAGGGTGAAAGTTATTAAAAAATCATGTATTACAAAATTGTTCCCCTCTAAACGTTCTAAATAAAAGTCTGCGACAGCATATCTCAAGCTTTTAAGTTTAACCCACTTTAACCAATTTTATGGTTATCAAAAAACTATATTACATAGCTGTGTGGTATCTGGCTGAGTAGAACAGAGCAACCTTATTTCTTACCGAGGTGTCGTAAAAGGCGACTAAGGTAAGTTGATCTACCATGTGGTATCCGGTTTAGTAGAATAGACCGCCCTCTTTCTTACCGAGCTGCCGTGACTGCATGTTTATAACATGTGCTGACCCCACTTAGAGTGGGATAAGGGCAGGAAGATGTTTACGGTTTTAATCTATCAACATAGGCAGACCTGCTGGAGATTGCAGTTTACTATAAATATATATATTTCTTGTTACAGGATTTAACCAACACCAATAGAAGGGGTATATTCCACAACACTTCCTTCTGGATAATATTGACTACTACCCTCCTAATATATAGTTGTATAACACGTAAAAACAATATATACCTGGTAACATATATGATAATATTAGCTTATACGAGTCATCATATAAGAGACGGTAACAGGAGAGGTTTGTGGTTTTATCCATACGGCCATACTCGACCTCTTCCTAGACATGTATATCTATCATTAATTTCAATTCTACCCTCAGTTTTGGCATATGTATTTAACTGTACCAAACATATTAAACACAATGTTGTACAATATACTACTGTGTAATATGTTTTTTTTATTTACTACTGTTTGACATTGACTTCCGCTTTGTAAAATAAGAATATAGCACCCTTTTTTATTGAAATGTTGGCAACACTGTGTCGTTGTTGTTTCCGGTGTCTTCTTATTGATAAAACGTTTTTGTGACAGTCAGTCTTTGTTCGTCATTCAAGAGAAGTGCATCTCGGAACGGGAACTGTGGTATTATATTGTGTTATTGTCTATAGCAGTGTTTCTTAAACTTTTTTATATAGCGACCCCCTTCAAGTTTAGGAAATTTAAACGACCCCCTCCTCCATACAATGAAATATATATTAACCGTAGATGTAGATGTAACATCGCACTATTTTACAATGTAAATAACAGTTCTGCATTGCCACTTTTTCAAAAAATAGTTATAGTAAAACTACAATAGTATTTTGTATGATTTTTATTTGTATTTATATTTGTACGTAGTGTGTATACTAATTTTAAAATTTTATTTATAATTGTAAACTAACCGATCATAAATTTAATAAAATCTATTTAATTAAATTTAATGAAAAGGGGTAATGAAGGAACTTAGGAGGAGAAATATCAATAAATCTTTGTTAGAAAAGTTCTTTAAAGGACAGCTGCAGCCATGTAGTTGTATCAATAATGATTGAAAAGTATCAGATCTTTGCGACGCATTTTGCTTTCAGTGGTCTCGCGACCCCCAGACACACAGTTTAAGAAGCCCTGGTCTATAGTGTTCGTTAACACTACTAGCAGTGCAAGCTGCTTTGACCGCATGGAAATTAGTATGTCACAAATTTTTTAACCTAAAACATAAAAGTAGTTATCTTAAGTTAATGATCAGAGATTTTTGCATACCTTTTACCGTTTTCTAAGCGCACGGAAAGCTTTACATATTGCAGTTTTCACAGTATTTATTTTTGCTGCTCCTCTTATTCATCTCAGCTCTCCACTATGACTAGTCACAGTCATACCACCAGCCCTCCACTACACGTTGCGCTAAGCCGCGGTCCGGCCTCACAGGAGGCACCCTTAGGACGACGTTCCCCATAGCTAGTAGAGCTTCATACAACAGCGTGATGACTAGTCACAGTCATACCACAAGCCCTCCACTACACGTCGCGCTAAGCCGCGGTCCGGCCTCACAGGAGGCACCCTTAGGACGACGTTCCCCATAGCTAGTAGAGCTTCATACAACAGCGTGATGACTAGTCACAGTCATACCACCAGCCCTCCACTACACGTCGCGCTAAGCCGCGGTCCGGCCTCACAGGAGGCACCCTTAGGACGACGTTCCCCATAGCTAGTAGAGCTTCATACAACAGCGTGATGACTAGTCACAGTCATACCACCAGCCCTCCACTACACGTCACCCTAAGCCGCGGCCCAGCCTCACAGAAGAATGGTGATTGCTTGTTAATAAAACAGTATGTATGTAGTATAAAGGTTTATTTAATGTATATATTACTCTCCTGGCCACACCACAGACTCTATCCAGTCAAGATAGCTGGACACCCTCGTGTACACCGCAGGTTGACCAGCGCTGGCGCAAGTTTTGCCAAATGATGTCACGCCGATCACGTGGAAGATGCATTTGTTGGTGAACGAAGACACTTGGAGAGGAGATCCCGAGTCGCCCTGGAAACATACTAACTGTTACCCAAGACTTTGTTCACGTAGACTGTGGAGTGGAATAAACAGTTTCTGTCACCAACCCTGCGTTTCCAACATCCCTTTTTTTATACAGGAAAAACCCCTTATGGGTACGGCCGCCCGACGGGGACAGGCGGCGGTTATGTCGGATTCGCACCGACTAAAACGACCTGTGTGCTCCACCACGCTGCTGATGGCAAGGACAGGGTATCGTTGTACACATTGCCCCCATCCCCGCCGACAGCTCTGAACCCAGAGAACACCTCCTCCGGGTAGGGACCCCTCGAAAGAGAAGCCCCCCCTCCGGTAACCGGTGCATCGGGAGCACCAGATGCACCGACCGCCTCGGGGACCTGTAAGCCAGACGTCCGATATACTGAGTTTCCAACATTCGGCCCTTATCCAAAATTAAGACGAAATTGTATGTAGGATTAAATAAAAGTATGTTTAAAGACGAATGAATGCAGTGTGTTGTCGCCAATGACTTCCGCTTTGTATTTTATAGCAACCCAGTCCTGAAACAACAGTATCCCGCCCTTTTTGATTAATGGTGGCAACACTGTGCCGTTGTTGTTTTCGGTGAAGTCTTCCTATTGATGAAACGTTTCAGTCACATCCAGTCTTTGTTCGTTATTCAAGAGAAGTGTATCTCGGAGTGGTATTATATTATATCGTGTTATTGTTGAAAGTGTGCGCTAACATATGTATGATGATTATGTTTTTGAACGAAAGCGTGTGCGAAAGAGAAGCGGTGTGAAAGCGAGATATGAAGATGTATGCAAGATGGCGCTCTCTTGGCGCACCTAACGAAGTAAGACGCAAAATAAAGTATTTCATTACAAAGTTTGAAGACTTTTAATTCGCAAAACACCACTCCCACGTGTATGTCATAGACATACGAGAGGTCACATAAAGCTTGTGATACCTGTGTCGCGACTCAGCAGAGTTGCAACTCATATTGTCTCTGTATTCGCTTATGTAATATTCCGCAATCCATACTATACCAGTCTACAGAAATTAAATTAAGTGTAAGAGATATGCTTATACGTAAAGCATATTACATAATTGAAGATTATTTGGATGATAAAAGTACCTTTTGAAAATCCTTTCAGCTTCATACATAGCGCACGTAAGGAAAGTTTTAAATTTTGCCGTTTTCGTAATATTGTTTTATTGCTGCTCCTCTCCTATTCACGCGTGATGTTATAGTCGATATCCTTCCTCGATAAACGGACTATCTTACACAAAGAATTTATCGTTTTTCGTATCGGTCCAGTAGTTCCTGAGATTAGCGCGTTCAAATAATCAAACTCTTCAGCTTTATATATTAGTATAGATAAATAACAAATAATTAGGGTTGCCACCAGTACTATTAACTAATAGTTAAGTAGTAAGGGTTGCCACCCGTACTATATTATATAGTATCGTATTATATTTTAGTCAATTGTACTATATATTATAGGAAAACAATATAGGACGAAAAATACTATATTTTTATCGCTAATTCAATTGTCGCGCTTTTTTTGAATCAACTGTGAATGGAACGCACCCAAGCGCTGCACAGGGAATGTATCAACAAAACTCATTCATGTATTTACGGGGCTTTGTTAGTTAGTAACTCTAACTCCTTTGTCATTGTCCAGCGAAAAGTAATAATAAATAATCATGGAAAAATAAATAATGATTGAAAATCGATGTGTACTATTTTTTTTCCTGAATTTCCTAAAAGTACTATATTTTTTGATTTAAAAAGAAAAATACTATTTTTCTTCAAAAAGGTGGCAAACCTATAAGTAGTGGACTACGTCTTACAAATTAGACAAGCTCTGCCTGGCTACATCTGATCAGGGCTTTATCATCTCACCTGACAAGTGTCCTTTCCATCTCGCAATTCTCCAGCGCACATCTGCTCCTCGCTGGATCCATTCCAATGCCTGATTTTGAGGGTCCGTGTGCAGAGGTTGTTATCGAATAACGTCAAGGTCACCTTTTGGAGTATGTCCGAAGTCTTCGAACTAGCTGGAAAAAGACGCGTTAATTTAAAATATAGCGTAAAAGAGAAGAAAACGGGAGGTCCAATACTAAACACTAGCTCGGTTTAACCTCAGGAACAGAACTCCCTTAGACATGTTGTAACATGACTTGGACACGTGGGTGTTTATCTCGATCCTAGGTATTCTCTCTCGACCGTCCGTTCCCCAAATGAACTATCATGACTTTACGTTTGACAGCGAAAAATTGTAATTGTATTAAACGTAAATTTCAAAAAGTTTTAGAGCCCGAAATCAGGGATAAAACGACATTTTTTAAAAATAAAACTTATCTAGATCGATTCTTCTCCCCCAAAACCAGTGATTCAAGAGGAAGGTTTATATGTATAATAACATTCAACCGCGTAGAGAAATACTGTAGTTTTTGAGGATTCTAATGTGCTGTCGCAAATAAGTAAGTATTTGTACACCTTGAAAAGGTCTACAGAAAAGTCGGTGAAAGTTGTGAATGTTGTATATAAAGACATTCTGTAATTAATTGTAAAAATAAAATTCATAGGGAAAAATGTAAAAATAAATAAGTAAATATGTAGTATATGAATTTAGATATTCCAAAGATAGCAGGAAATCTTCTTAGTATAGGGAGAAGGGAATTGTTTTTCTCCAAATTTAACGCTTGCGGGCCACGGGCAGTAATGAATGAAATCAAAACTACTGGATGGATTCCAATAGATTTAATGCTATAATCTAACACTAGTAAATTAGTCAAATTCAAATTCACCACTTCTGAAGTTAATGATGAATTCAAATTCAAATCTTTAATATTTAAATGAGTTAATCTGGTATGTATATATATAAATATATTTTCTGAATTTGGGAAACTGCTCCAACGATTTTCATGATATTCAGAAAATATATAGCTCGGGTTTGAACCCGTGATCGTCTCTAGAGGTTCACACGGCCGCACCGCTGATCTATCACAGTCTACTGTTGAATTACCAATCAGCTTAATCAACAGCTGTGGTAAAAAAGCTGTGGTAGCCCAGTGGTAGCACCGTGCGACTCTTTCGAGGAGGTCACGGGTTCAAATCCGGGCAGACACCAATGAGTTTTCTGTTAAAAACTTACGTGTCTAATTGATAATTGCAATTTATCACACGCTTTTCGGTGAAGGAAAACATCGTGAGGAAACCTGCATATCTCTAGTTTCTGGCGATATGTGTAACCTACCAATACGCATTGGAGCAGCGTGGTAGGTCTTAGCTCCAATCCTTCTCTCTTATAACGGAGAGAAGAGGCCTATTCCCAGCAGTGGGATAATAACAGGCCGGTACTTTACTACTTTACTACTTAATCAACAGTAATTGATTAAAATGATTGCAAGAGTACACTTTAATTTTTTTAATAAGAAAATTGAATGTAAATTGGCTTACATGGAATGACAACGCCCCAACCAGTTGCGACGGCTTGGGTGTAACTAGAGAAAGTGGGTTTTGACCACAGGCAAGCTGGTCTGATGTCAACCCTAAAGACCACGTCAGTTTCCAGCTCGAACAAAGCAATATCATGGTATTTAATAGGGGAATGGTACAATGGATGTTTTCTGATGCTCTTAATTGATATCTGAAATGAACAAAATATAAGCTAAACATGCAAGTATCAAAGAAACGCCGTGTGGTATCCGGCTGAATAGAATAGTACCACCCTATTTTCTTACCGAGGTGTCGTAAAAGGCGACTATGGTAGGTTGACTCACCGTGTGGTATCCGGTTTAGTAGAATAGACCACCCTCTTTCTTACCGAGGTGTCGTTAAATACGACTAAGATAAGTTGACCAGGCAGGCGGCTGCTCGTAAATTACGAACCCAAATCATGTGACAACATGTTGTGCCGACCCCACTTAGAGTGGGATAAGGGCAGGAGGATGATGATGCAAGTATCAAAGAAATTGGAATCTTGCAAGTTAAATTTGTCCAATTGAGATGAAATACATACTGGTCCAGTCCCGATGACAATGCGTGTTTATGATAAGCATGACCTGATGACAGGATTGGCTCCAGACGAGGGAACTCAACGGTTAACAGTCATCATCCTCCTGCCCTTATCCCACTCTAAGTGGGGTTGACACAACATGTAATAAACATGCTGTCACATGATTTGGCTACGTTTTTACGACCGGCCGCGTGCCTGACGTCAACTTACCTCAGTTATATTTTACGACACCTCGGTAAGAAAGAGGATGGTCTATTCTACGAAACCGGATACCACACGGTGGGTCGACTTACCTTAGTCGCCTTTTACGACACCTCGGTAAGAAATGAGGTTGGTCTATTCTACTCAGCCGGATACCGCACGCCTTTTAACATTATAGACCAAGATTAGTATTATATACTTGAAAGGTTGCATGTAAATTGTATTTCATTATTGTTATTATAAAATAAACTTATAAAAAACGGTTGCCTGTAAAGTCGGTTTTACGGGCAAAGATTTTACGTGACAACGTCTTTTTAAATGTGATAGATTGGAGTGGGAGAGAGACGCAAGGAATTCGCCAGTCCGGCGGGCCTCTCTTTCGTTCGGTGACTCGTCGTAACAGACGTGAGCGGGCGTTACACTTTTTCATGAGTGACTTTAAGCCGCAACCTAATTTAAGACGTTGTCATGTCAAAATTCACGGCCAAGGTTCGATTACCTCTCTCTCTGGCTATGCATCCCACATGGTTGTGTCAGCCTTCCTTATTATTCACCTCCACTTCGCTCAGTTATGAACATCGTCGTCGATAACTTTGCATACACTCTTATCTTTTAGCACTACTTCTTTCCACCTTGCCTGGCTCTCCCAACTGACTTTTGACCCGGGATGGGATGTAGTGCCAAATTTCCGACGTACTCAGGCTTTCTCTTGACGTGTCCATACCAGCAGCCTACTCTCCTGCTTCTTGTCGGCGATATGCACACACCGAGGCTTTTTTTTCCTAGAGGTGGGGAAATCCATTATGGACTTCCTGCGGACTGTCTCACAGGGGAGTGTCCGACTCTCACGGACTAAAACCCCTCCTCGTTTCCTCTCCCTTCTACGGCAGGACCTTTCGGCATTGCTTCACCGTAATCGGTGTCTATTGCTTGGCCTTTCTAGCCCGTTCCTCCGTTTCTTTTTCTCCCATTATGTCCGTGACAAAGTTAAGCATCAAGTCCCAGCTATCTCTGTCGCGGAGCATAAAAGGTATAAAAGTTTCGGGTGAAAATGTCGCCTCTGTTTTATTGACTACCATTTGACGTTTTTTATCCCACCTTGGGCATTCAAAGATAGTGTGTCTAGGTGTATCTTTTGCTTCACAATAGATACATCTATCGGTGCTGACTTTTTTGATTCTGCACAGGTATTCCTGAAAACACGCATGCCCTGTCATCACCTGTGTCAAATGGTAGCTTTTTTCATCAAAATTACGTAGTACCTATACTCTAATATCACACACCGAGGCTACCTCGCACGTATTGATAACCCAGTTACTATATATATTATACTTACATCTATAGGCTTGGCTTGGTCATTGACAGCAGAGTTGAGGTTATGATCTCCCAATCTGACTATCTCCGGAATGGGATTCTTCAATTTCCTGTTCGTTGACTTTATACAGTGGCCGGCGGTGAGAACGTATCTCTTAGTTATCAGACTTCCTCCGCAGTGGAACAAGTAGTTATCCGACACATCCAACCATCCTATAGCAGCCTGTGAATATAAATAAAATCCAATACTAAACACAAGCACTGCACACTCAAATAATCGTAATGCGTCGCACTGGCCACGCAAACATTATATTAGTAGCATGGAATCGGCTATAAGTAAGTAAAAGTAATTTTAATTTGTTCTTAATTAAAGTAAGTAAGTAGCGGCCTGTTTCTATCCCACTGCTGAGAATAGGCCTCTTCTCTCCGTTTTCGGATAGAAGGTTTGGAGCTAAGACCTACCACGCTGCTCCAGTGCGGATTGGTAGGTTACACATATCTCCACCCTCTTTCTTAATGAGGTGTCGTAAAAGGCGAGTAAGGTAAGTTGACCCGCTGTGTGGTATCCGGCTGAGTAGAATAGACCACCCTCTTTCTTACCGAGGTGTTGTTAAAGGCGAGTTAGGTAAGTTGACCCGCTGTGTGGTATCCGGCTGAGTAGAATAGACCATCTTCTTTCTTACCGAGGTGTTGTTAAAGCTGAATTAGTTAAGTTGACCCGCCGTGTGGTATCTGGCTGAGTAGAATAGACCATTCTCTTTTCTTACCGAGGTGTAAAATATGACTAAGGTAAGTTAACGTAAGGCAGGCGGCTGGTCGTAAAATAATAAATAAATAAATATATGGGACACTTACACACACGGTCGTCAGTCCCCAAAGTAAGTTACTTCATACTTGTGTTATGGAAAGACAACTGGTGAATATATACTTATATATTTTTTAAATACGTACTTAAATACAAATATACACCCAGGCTCAAAGACCAACAAATTCATTTATAGAAAATGTTGGCCCTCAGCGGGAATCGAACCCGCGACCCGCGGAGTGAAGGCAGTGTCACTACCCACTGCTCCAACGGGCAAGCCAAATACGTAGCCAAATCATGTGATTTTGTGTCTACCCCTCTTAGAGTAGGGCAGGATAATAGTACTATCATTTGCCGCTAATCCAAAATTTAACTAAACTCTCCCATAATGGCACCTTCTATCTCTACTCATTCTTCTTCTTCTTCTTCTTCAACCGATGGACGTCCACTGCTGGACATAGGTCTCTTCATGGGATCTCCAGAACATACGATTTTATGCCGCTTGTATCCAGCGGCTCCCGCGACCCTTTTGAGGTCGTCTGTCCATCTAGTAGGGGGTCTTCCGACACTGCGCTTTCCGGTGCGGGGTCGCCATTCCAACACTTTGAGACCCCAACGTCCATCGGTTCTCCGCACTATGTGCCCCGCCCATCGCCACTTCAGCTTCGCGACCCTCTGAGCTATGTTGGTGACTCGGGTTCTTCTACGGATCTCCTCATTTCTGATTTGATCGCGCAGAGATACTCCGCTCCATCGCTCGCTGAGCGACTCTGAGCCTTCTTATGAGGACCATAGTCAGCGACCAAGTTTCGGATCCGTATGTCCATTACTGGCAACACGCACTGTTCGAAGACTTTTGTCTTCAGGCACTGAGGTATCTCGGACGAAAAGATCTCGCGTAGCTTCCCAAAACTACTCATTCAACCGATTGTAAAAAAAGAAAATAAAATGCTAAATTCAAATTTAATAATCGAGAGGTCACAATTAGCTTGTGATACCTGTGTCGCGACTCAGCAGAGTTAGCAACTCATTCGATGGTCTCGGTATTCGCGATACAATATTCCGCAATCCATACTAGACCAGTCTACAGAAAGGTTTAGATTAAGTATAAGAGATGTACTTACACGTAAAGCTTATAACAACAATTGAAGTTTATTTGGATGATAAGAATTGCTTGGATTTGAAAATCCTTTCACCTTTATATAAGACTGCGGTTTAATAATGTAAAATTGAAAACGTTTAAAATATTGACCGACGAGTTTCTTTCTGGTTCTTTTCGCTAAGAGCAACATTCCGAACCAGTTGTAGCTTCATAAACCATTGTTCCGTAGAAATAGCACAAACTACTTTTTTCTTTTGTTTTCTTATCATTTTCAATATACAAAGTGTAGCTCCCTACGCTAGACAAGCGCCATCTAGCGCGCGATCTTAGTTGCCTCTGATCTCTCAAGTGAAGTGCTTCTTGGCGGAGGCGTACGCATTTACATCAAACAATATTCAATAATTCAACACAGCACAAAGCTTAAAATCAACAAAAGCCTATGGATATAAACATATAATAAAGGGGATCCCCAAGAAAGATAATTCTGGAATAAAGGTGGGTTACACTTTATCTTCCTTTAATAGATTCAATTTCCCATACAACCATATTGATCCTTGACGATTCAAAATTGCTTGAAATAGATATAAAGATTCGATATTGAGGACTTACCATGTGCGGAAACTCGCCTTGTTCAGCGTCCTCCCCACCAACGATCAACTTGACTTTTTCATATTCACATTTAGGCGCGGAATATTCCCTTTTCTCAGGGCTAGATTCAAGCGGGATGTATTCAACTACCTCGGTGACTTGGCGACTGTATTCAGCACATTCTGGTGGCAAGATTAACTGCTTACAAGTTTGCATACTGATTTATAGAAGCAGACGTTACATTGCGGAACTCCATAGTACAGAAGATACAATTAATTTGCTGCATTGTGTTCACATTATTCCAGTCCAGCGCTGGAATACTACTGGAATAATGTGGACCTGCAATGTACCAATGTACCAATCCAGCGATCAATCCAGTCCATTCGACTGGATTGGCGTTCTATTTTTCATTCCAGCTGGCCCATTCTAGTGCCACTGGAATAGTGTGAACGGCCAATCCAGTTGAATCCAGTGCTTAACTACCTACGCTAAACAGTGAACACGTATTGTTTTATTTGTGGAATTCTATTGGTACAGATGCGACAGCTTTTAATGACAGGAATTGTGTAAACGATATAATCCAGTTCAGCACTGGACTGGATTGACTTGCTGGATTATTGGACTGGAATAATGTGAACCGGGCATAATCCACGTTGTTAAGAGAATACATGCAATGCTAAGTGTATGAAGCAGGCAACAATCACATACAAACATGCAGGACAAACCGCCACACGTATCACAAGACGCCGCCAACACCAATACTCCATACATAGCACTACACTCACTACCACAACCTCTACGATCGTTTCGGGGGATAAGTTCCTTCAGGAGGACAGGCTCCTTCAGCAGGACTGGCTCCTTTAGGAGGACAGGCTCCTTCAGGAGGACTGGCTCCTTCAGGAGGACAGGCTCCTTCAGGAGGACTGGCTCCTTCAGGAGGACAGGCTCCTGCAGGAGGACTGGCTCCTTCAGGAGGATAATTATCTATACTAATATATAAAGCTGAAGAGTTTGTTTGTTTGAACGCTCTAATCTCAGGAACTACTGGATCGATTTGAAAAATTCTTTCAGTGGAAGATAGTTCATCTATCGAGGAAGGCTATATGATAACATCACGCTAAAATAAATAGCAGCAATAAAAAATATTATTTAGACGGCAAAATTTAAAGCTTTCCTTGCGTGCGCTAAGCAAATGGTGATAGTTAATCAAAAATCATATATTACAAAATTGTTCCCCTCTAAAAGATCTAAATAAAAGTCCGCGACAGCATATGTCTATTTTAAAGTTAACCCACTTCAACCATTTCTTATGATTATCAAAAAACTATATACGGTTTTCATCTTTCCACGCGGGCGGTGCCACTGGCGATTGGATAGTCTTTAATATATCAATGAGTTAATCTTGTAGCACATGGTTGACCGAACCTTACCCGGTAATTTTTAAAAAGATACTTTTCTCTTCACACAGAAATACATAGGTACTTTGTCAATATGAATCACTTACTTCTATCACTCAATCGTTGGTTTTCATTAGAGACGGCGGCGGACGTGCCCCAGACTTGAGGGCGGCTGAAAAATAAATTAATATGTATTTTATTTTTCTATTGTGAAGTGTGACATATCACAAGCATATAAATGGATTCGCAATAGAGTTGACGATGATAGGAGAAAATGGAATAGAAAAATGTCTTGACAAAATAAATTTTCATTGTCTGAACTTACTCGTAGGTACGCGTTTTGATTAAATTCCTGCCATTGTTGCAGCATATGAGTATTACTTTGAAACTCTGGTCGCAGTAAGTGGGTTCGATTCCGCTGTTGCTGGAAAATATTAATCAATGTTAGTCAACGTGTGGTGATATCGTGACCGCATCAAATCAAATCAAATCAAAATAATCTTTATTCAAATAAGCTCTTTCAAGCAATTTAGAATCGTCAATCAATACATATATATCCTCCTGCCCTTATCCGACTCTAAGTGGGGTCGGCACAACATGTTATAAACATGTTGTAACATGATACGTATTTTACGACCGGCCGCCTGCCTGACGTCAACTTATCTTAGTCGTATTTTACGACACCTCGATAAGAGAGAGGGTGGTCTATTCTACTTAACCGGATACCACACGGTGGGTCAACTTACCTTAGTCGCCTTTTACGACACCTCGGTAAGAAATGAGGGTGGTACTATTCTACTCAGCCGGATACCACACGGCGGGTCGACTTACCTTAGTCGCCTTTTACGCCACCTCGGTAAGAAATGAGGGTGGTACTATTCTATTCAGCCGGATACCACACGGCGGGTCGACTTACCTTAGTCGCCTTTTACGACAGCTCGGTAAGAAATGAGGGTGGTACTATTCTACTCAGCCGGATACCACACGGCGGGTCGACTTACCTTAGTCGCCTTTTACGACAGCTCGGTAAGAAATGAGGGTGGTACTATTCTATTCAGCCGGATACCACACGGCGTAGAATCGTCAATCAATATGATTATGAAAAGTAATTTTTATTAAAAAAAAAATTAAATATATGTGCAACATAAACTGCAAATTTTTATCCCTTTTAACACCACGGTTAATTGCTTCTTTAGGTGAAAAGAGGGCTGGCTCCTTTTTCGCACAAAGAATCAGCTTAGCGATTCAGCGCGGGAACGCTGCCAGCATTCTTGGGACCATTCCACGTGAGCATGATTTGCATAGTCCTAGCGTGTAAGTAATTTAAAATAGGTATAATTTGTACATTTTTCTGTAAATAATACATTAACTAAAAATATATTATACACATACATATATATCACTTGTTTTTTATAGAGAATTTAGCCGGTTATACCTTACCCCTAATACAATAAATTTATAAGGAAATAATATTTCATTTTAATAAAAATAATCTTTATTCAAATAAGCTCTTTCAAGCACTTTTGAATCGTCAATCAATATGATTAATGAAGCTACAAATGCTTTGGAATGTCGCTTTTACCGAGAAGAACCAGAATGAAACTTGGCGGTCAATCTTTTAAAATTTTTCAATTTTACATTATTAAACAGTCTTGTATGATGATGAAAGGATTTTCGAATCCAGGCATTTTATCATTCAAATAATCTTCCATTTTGTAATATGCTGTAAGCATAACCATATCTCCTATTATTCTTTAACTTAAACCTTTCTGTAAACTGGTCTAGTATTGATTGCGAAATTTTATAGTAGAAGCGAATACCGAGACCATCGAATGAGTTGCTAACTCTGCTGAGTCGCGACACAGGTATCACAAGCTTATTGTGACCTCTCGATTATTAAATTTGCATTTAGCATTTTAATTTCTTTTTTACCTAGTATGATAAGCATTACCCGCAATTCAGTTTACACTTACAAATATTCGCTTCTTACAGATGGACAATCCGATACTTTAGTACAAACGCCTTCGGTGTTTGTGCGTTCGACGACACATTTTTCGCCTTCTGTAACACAATATAATATTAATATATAACTTATTTGTCACAAAGTATTTTTTTTTAAAGTTACTAGCAATTAAGGTAATAAATTACTAGTAAACTTGTTAACCCTAAGGAAAACTAAATGCTTGTCTAAGCAGTGGGTTTATGTCGATAGTTTAATGGCCGGGATTCGAACCCACGACCTCTCGATTGCAAGTCCGTTACCCTAACCATTGCGATACCGCCGCGTATCTATACTAATCTATACAAATATATAAAGCTGAAGAGTTTTTTTGTTTGTTTGAGTTTAAGAGTCAATTTATTGAGGAAGGCTATAAACTATATAACATCACGCTCAGATGACTATGAGAGGAGCAACAATAAAAAATGATACGAAAACAGCAAAATTTAAAGCTTTCCTTGCGTGCGCTGAGTAAACGGTGAAAGTTATTCAAATCAAATCAAATCAAAATTAATTTAAGATTTAAAGTAATTTAAGATTGATATAACTTGTACATCTTTTTCTGTAAATAAAAAATCTTGTGAAAGAAAAAAACAAAATAATCTTTATTCAAATAAGCTCTTTCAAGCACTTTGAATCGTCAATCAATATGATTAATGAAACTACAACAGGTTCGGAATGTTGCTCTTACCGAGAACAACCAGAAAGAAACTCGGCGGTCAATCTTTTATCATTTTTCAATTTTACATTATTGAACCGCAGTCTTGAATGAAGCTGAAAGGATTTTCAAATCAAGACATTTTAATCCAAATAATCTCCAATTTTGTAATATTTACGTATAATTATATTTCTTACAATTAATTTAAACCTTTCTGTAGACTGTTCTAGTATGGATCGCGGAAAATTGTATCGCGAATACCGAGACCATCGAATGAGTTGCTAACTCTGCTGAGTCGCGACACAGGTATCACAAGCTTTTTGTGACCTCTCGTATGTCTGATATACGTCGAATTTCGTCTTATACATAGGGATATTTTGGCGTACGAATAGAATATTACTAAATATATATTGTGACGCTACAGTGAGTGTGCCTATATGACTGGGTAGTACTTGGTATTGTGATATTATTGTTTTTCGTTAACGCATTTTGTTTTCTATGTGTAAGCAGAAGTGATAAGAAAACCACAGCTCCCGTATACTGACTAACATAACAACTATTTTATATGTGTATATATTCAAGATTAACTCTTAAATCTTTAATATTTAAATGAGTTAATCTTGTGTGTATATATATAAATATATTGTCTCGTAAAAAGCTTCAACGATTTTCCTGAAATCAGCATGTAGGGGATTTTGGGGAGAAAAATCGATCTAGCTAGGTTTTATGTAAAAAATCAATATATCCCTATTTTTGGGCATTAAAAAGAAAATTAAATTTTCTTTTAATTTATTGAATATATAAAACACTATTTTTGCCAAAGTAATAATTAAATATTATTACTTTTGTATTATGGATCTCTAATTGGATAAATTATAAACTCTTTTTGCCATTAACTGTCAAGTCAGCGTAGCTTATTCGGGGAACGGGTGCGAGAAATACCTAGAATCGAGCTCCACCTACCCTATTATTTTTTTCAGTCAACCAGGTATGTATTTTTAATTAAGAACAAATTATTATAGATGTATGATACTGTTGCATAATAAGGGTTCTTATAGCACGAGTGTGTTTTATAGTATCACACGAGTGTGTTTTATAGTATCACACGAGTGTGTTTTATAGTATCACACGAGTGTGTTTTATAGTATCACACGAGTGTGTTTTATAGTATCACACGAGTGTGTTTTATAGTATCACACGAGTGTTATAAGACCAAGTTATGTACAGTGTCATACACTACTTTATCTACTCTCATACTGTAATACGTAAAACAATATTAATAAATACCAAACTTTGTTTAAATATTGAAAAGATTTTTTAAATGTCAAATGTTAGCGCCAAGGCGCGAACATCGATTGCGCATGCGTATTGCGTCGCCGCGGACTCGTTCATTGAAACCTTTTTTTTTAATGTAGAGGTTCAACCCCTTCGGTCCAGCTGGAGGTTGTGTAGGTGTACCGTTATGATTAAAAAGTTACACTATGATACAGGTTTACATACAAGACCTGTATCGTAATAAAACTTTTTAATTTTTAATTTTTGGCCTGTACGTAATGTTTGTCATAAGAATTTTGGTTTCACTTTTATAATCTTTGTATTATAGTATCGGAGTAGATAAAAAAAATTACAATATAATCTAGTTCGTAGCTGGTCGCAATTAAATCCCAATTATAATTCTGTGAAGGAATATTCTCAGTTTAAGTTTGACGCTAATTTTGAGATAATATACTTACTTTTCTGTGCTTGAACAGTGATGCTGAAGAGAAAAAACAAGCCGGCAAATAACATATTTGTTTATGATGATTTAACCTGAAACAATATAATTTCGAAAATTGTTTAAAACTATTTTTTTCATTTTTGAATTAATAAGCAGAATGTCTGTTATTTCGGCGTGTGGTATCCGGCTGAGTAGAATAGACCACCCTCTTTCTTACCGAGGTTTCGTAAAAAGCAACTTAGGTAGGTAAGATGTCGGTAAGAACCTTAGTTAGAAAGAGGATGGTCTATTTTACTCAGCCAGATACCACACGGTGGGTCAACTTATCTTAGTCGCGTTTTGCGACACCACGGTACGAAATGAGATTGGTCTATTCTACTCAACCGGATACCACACGGTGGGTCAACTTAACTTAGTTGCCTTTTACGACACCTCGGTAAAAAAGGGGATAATATATTCAACCAGATACCACACGGCGGTCAATTTACCTTAGTCGACTTTTACGACACCTCGGTAAGAAAAAGGGTGGTCTATTCTACTCAGCCCGATACCACACGGCGGGTTGATTAATCTTAGTCGCCTTTTACGACACCTCGGTAAGACAAAGGGTGGTCTATTCTACTTAGCTGGATACCACACATCGGGTCAATTTATCTTAGTTGCCTTTTACGACACCTCGGTAAGAAAAAGGGTTTATTCTACTCAGACGGATACCACATGGCTAGAATGTAAAAGAGCATATTAAAAAAAAATTTAAAAAAAAATAAAAACGCGCTTTACATTATTAATAATCGTTTTGAATCGAACCGAACCGAGTAGAGTTGACGATTCAAAAGCACTTGTTTACATGTTTATTTGAATAATATTTTAAGTTTGAAAATTTGAATTAATCATTTTTTTTCACTACGTCACATACCTAGTTTAGATCTCTAATTAAATATCCATCCACCATAATTAACACTCGATTGGTCACATGATTTTCATCCCTCCTTAATACATGTCCATACCATCTAAATCTTGCCCTTATGTTTATTTATATACCAACAAGTTAAAGTTAAAAAAGCTTTTATTTTAATTTAATGTTGACCGTTGAGTTTCCTCGTTTGGAGGCAATCCTGTCATCAGGTCAGGCTTATCATAAACATGCATTGTCATCGGGACTGGACCAGTATGTATTTCATCTCAATCGGACACCGGGAAGTGGGGCTTTAACTTGCAAGATCCACCTTCACATACACGGCAAGTTAAATAAAAGCTTTTAAAACATGACACAAAGCATTATTATAAATATTATCGCAATATATTGTAGCACAAGTCACTTTAAAAAAAACTTACATGTAACATCTGTTGACGATTTCTTAATATCCAATGTAAATAAGAAGAAATCACTCGCACAGTTAAATTGTTTGTTTGTTAATATTTATAACCCACTCGTCGTTCATCTGAGAGCGTCGTTAATAATATGATATCCAGTTTGAAGTTTGCAAAAATACATTTGATTTTCCTTAAGCGACGTCATGTTAAGGACATTACACACAGTCGCGTTTACTTAACGTCAAGTATGCTTGAGTGAATAGAGCTAATTTTGATATTTAAAGTAAATTTATTTAACATTACGCTAAATTCAAATTTAAAATATTCAAATAAACTTGTAAGCAAGTGCTTTTCAATCGTCAACTCTACTGCTAGTTCGGAAAGCTGTTCCTACCGAGAAGAGCCAGCAAGAAACTCGGCGGTTGCTCTTTTAAAAATATAATTCTTACTTTTAGTTACATTTAGGCATTATTGTCTTTTACAAATTCTAAGAAAGCTATATCCACACTTTCTTATCATCTAATTAATTCTCAACAGTGTAGTAGGTTTTATGTATCAGCCTCTCTTTAACAGTGTTTTTAAACTGCTTTAATGGCAAAGCTAAAATTGATTACGGAATTTTATTATAGAATCTTTTAACCAGACTTACGTACTTTTGCAAGGTGCAAAAGAGGAGCCGCAAGCTTATGTCGGTTCCTGCTTTGTCTATTATATACATCAGATATCGTTTTATAATTCTTTATATTTTTATGTACGAAAATTAAATTGCTTAAAGTATACTGTGAAGCAAGTGTAAGAATACCTATTTCCTTAAACTTCTCTCGCGGACTTAAATTATAGTTAAAGACACATTCATTGTCTATTGTATTCCACAGAAGTCACGAAATTTATGAGATACCAGTATGCATTCTTAACACCTTTCATATACCTGTATATATACAGTACCTGGGTGACCGGATAATTTTTTTTAAGACAAAAAAATAAAAAAAGAAAGATGTTATGTGGGATTCGAACCCGGGCTATGAACGTTATCAGTTCACGCGTTACCCATCAGCTAACGCAGCATTATGCAATTTTTTTAGCTGTCAAAGAGCTAAAAAATCCTTTGCTTTCAATTCCACATTTAAAATTTTTTTTTAATGCCCAAATACAGGTATAAAGCGATTTTTTTTTGTAAATAAAACTATATATTTTTAAATACATACTTAAATACAAATATACACCCAGGCTCAAAGGCCACCAAATTCATTTATAAAAATGAATGTTGGCACTGGGCGGGAATCGAACCCGCGACCCGCGGAGCTAAAGGGTCACTACCCACTGTTCCAACGGGCCAGTCAATAAAGTATAAATTTTAGTATTTTATAATGCCCAAAAACAGCGATAAAATAAGACCTAAAATATTTGATCGTTGATACAAAGACTATGACTATGATCAAACTGAAAATATTATTTTAACCCTTATTTAAAACCCAAATACACACACACAACACTTACTCATTACTAACCTACATACTTACCTCAACTATTTGCAAATCACACACACTTTTTAATACACACTTCTTCTTTTCCGTCGATACGATTGTCAGAGCGGTCGTGGCCGTCACGTAGTTGAATTGCTTGTCGCTCGCCTAACGATGTTTTGCCATTTTTCTCTTTTTGCCATCTTTCTGGCGCATTCACGAACAGGACCACCAACAACAGATTTTATTTGGTCGCCCCTCTGCATAGGCGATCGACCGCGAGGTCCTGGTACCCTCGACTCGTCCTTGGACTACTAGGCGTTCTATGGACTCTTCGTTTCCGCATACGTTTACATGCTCGGACTGTAATCGATAGACGCTGCCTGATGCCGAGCTTTTCGAGTATCGATATATTAGTCCTAAATTCAGTCCAAGATACTCGAAGCATCCTTCGCCAGCACCACATCTCTACAGCGTCAATCCTCTCCTTTTCTGTTTCACGTAATGTCGACTCTTACTCAATAATTTTAAAAAACATAGTATAATTAGAATAGATTTTGCAATGCCATTAATAAATAAAATATGCAGAACGGTTCGCACGAGTTTTAGCTTTCACTGACATTATGTTAAGGGCGATTCACACTGATGCGTTGGGCATTTGTTATGCGATTTATGTATTGCGGAAAACACAAAGTACACGCGACGGGGTGACTAGTCAGTCATACCACCAGCCTTTCACTACACATCGCTCTAAGCCGCGGTCCGGCCTCACAGAAGGCACTCTTAGGACGACGTTCCCCATAGCTAGTAGAGCTTCATACAACAGCGTGATGACTATTCACAGTCATACCACCAGCCCTCCACTACACGTCGCCCTAAGCCGCGGTCCGGCCTCACAGGAGGCACCCTTAGGACGACGTTCCCCATAGCTAGTAGAGCTTCATACAACAGCGTGATGACTAGTCACAGTCATACCACCAGCCCTCCACTACACGTCGCCCTAAGCCGCGGTGTGATTATTCGCAAAGCTGACGAATAATAGAAGGGAGAAACACAACGTGCCGATCTCTATGGGAGTGGTATAAGGTAAGAATAATGGTGATTGCTCGTAAATAAAACAGTATGTACAAAGTAAAAAGGTTTATTTAATTTATATATTATTCTCCTGGCCACACCACGGACTCTATCCAGTCCAGATAGCTAGACACCCTCGTGTACACCGCAGGTCTTCCCGCGCTGGCGCAAGACTTGCCGAATGACGTCACGCCGATCACGTGGAAGATGCACTTGTTGTTGAACGAGGACACTTGGAGGGGGGATCCCGAATCACCCTGGAATATTTAAGTTTTGAATACAAGCTATGTTGTACGCTTTATCCACTGTGTGGTATCGGGCTGAGTAAAATAGACTACCCTCTTCCTTACTGAGGTGTCTTTGGTTATGAGCGAGCTATCCCCTCGTTTATATTGGATTGCTGGTAGTCGTGGTCTCACATACCCTCTCCGTCCTACATCTCACCGAAAGTCTTGTTTCATACAATAAGCGAGCGCTACTTCATATAGAGAGCGTCGCCAGATTTATCTCACGACCAGTCAACCACGATGTTCGCAAACAGATCGTAAATTAGCGAACCTACACATTTTAATCAAATTACACAAACAGCGCATCTAATATTTGTTCTTGGTAGTTGTCCACTTTAATAAGCCTTTATTATAATTAATTATCAATATCAAATCAATATCAATAGTCAGAAAAAAATCGATTAACTCTTAACAATATAATCGATTTTTTAAAAATCGTTTATATTATTTTTTAAGGGACAAAAATCGATTATTTATTAATCAATTTTTTCTACCCCAAGTCACATCCCTCTACAAGGGCTCTTTCTTACCTGGCAAGTATCTTTTCCTCCCCGTTCTTCACCAGCACACAGCTGCTCATCGCTGGAGCCATTCCAGAGCCTGTTATATGTGATCCTGAGGGTTCGATTGCAAACCTCATTGTCGACTAACGTCAACGACACTTTCTGGAGTTCGTCCGAAGTTTTGGCTGGACGGGCTGGAAGGAAAACATTGGAATTACAAATACTTCTTCCTAATTTATAAGAAAGTACCTGATTCATCGAGCCGAGATTGATTCATCGGTAATTTTATACAAAATGAAAAAAGAAACTTAAAAAAAAGGAATCTTTTACGGAATCTCGGAGACGGCTCCAACGATTTTCCTGAAATTCAGTAGGGGGTGTTGGAGGAATGAAATAGATTTAGCTAGGTTTTATGTAAAAAATAAATCCTTTTATACCTGTTTTCGGCATTAAAATGTCCTTAAATATATGTATTAATACACTATTTTTGTCATAAACTGTCAAGTCAGCGTATTTCATTCAGGGAGCCTCGAGAAATGTAATTCTGTAAAAATTACCAAGCAATGCTCTGTACTTTTTATTAAACGTTTTTTTAACTTGACTTGTTTCCAATGATTATACAATTTAATATAACACGTTAATCGTTGCAGTCTGCTGCGAGTCTAACTGCAGTTAAAGTCTATTCTATTATTATTACTCAAAAGATCTCAACGACACCGCTCAGCATACTTTTGCCCAGTGTCTAACATAGATGCAACTGACGAGTCTTCTCAAAATTGTGCTAACTCTCTTCTTCATATCTCGCCATAAATCCATGTTGGACATCAGTAGATCTTGAGCTACAATATCCTCCGTCTGTGAAGATGTCATTTTGCGGGAGGAGGTGGTGGAGAAGATTCAGAAGATAACTTCTTTTAAATCAACGCATCGGCTCGTCCAAGAACGTCAGCCTAATGAGGGCCTATGTAAGTCGAATATGGGACTCGAAGTTCCAGCTGGAGAAAAGTTCCTTAAGGCAACCGCTGCATAAAGCGTTTCCAATGCATCTGTTTTATGCATGTCCATTCCAGATTAGCTAGAGTTAGCTGCTAACGAGGATGTAGACGTGATTTCTGTGCCCTTATCACGAAGCAGCAAGGTGAAAAACTGTGAGGTTTTGGCTGGTGAAAGTCGAGCATAATTGTTTCCGCTCACCACGGATAGCAGGGCCGATGAAGGAAGGACTAGTTTGTATGTGTCGAAAGTCCCTTAATAAAACCTATCTAACAGTAGATGTTCATTTATTGACGTCTTCTTTTTCAACCGATGGATGTCCACTGTTGGACATAAGTCTCTTTAAGGGATCCAGCGAATCTCCGCGACCTTTTTAGAGTCCACTTCGTAGGGGTCTACCGACGCTGCGTTTTCCGGTGCAGGGTCGCCATCTAACACCTTAAGACCCCAACGCCAATCGGTTCTATGTACTATGTGCCTCCTTTACCACTTTAGCTTTGCGACACTGATGAGCTGTCAGTTATTTTGGTTCGTCTACGGATCTCCTCATTTCTGATTTGATCGCGTAGAGATACAACAAGCATAGCTCACTTAGCACCCGTACACACAAAAACTATTCATCTCACACATACACAACATAACTCAATCACAACTTACAATTAACAACACTAACCCCTCTCGCCCCAGCACTCCACAATACAAAGAGCATCGCTCTTGCCTCCCCCCCCCCCTACCTATAAAATACAAGAAATTTAAAAAAAAAAAAAAAATCTTTTTAATTAAGTGTTTGATTTTGCATGTTATTGTTATTTATGTTATACACCTTCTTTTATACAAAAAAAAAAAAAAAAATTAATGTTTACGTCACCTGTTTGTTTTAAATGTTTAGTATGAGTCTCACTTATGTTTGTTCTTTTAGTGTTAACTGGTAAGTTAGTTTAAGATTTTTAGTTGTAAGTTGTAAATACTGTGTACCAATTTAAGCGAACAGGCAGGGTGGCGGTGGACGTATCCAATCGCGGAAGCCACCACCCTTGACCTGGATGAGTTTGGCCAAATGAGGCGTTTCTCAGCAGTGGGCCGAATAAAAATACAACAGCGACCCACTTAAAATCGGAAAAAAAAAAAAAAAAAAAAAAACCAAGCATAGCTCGCTCCATCACCCACTGAGTGACTCTCAGCTTTCTTATGAGGCCCATAGTCAGCGACAAATTTCAGATCCGTAAGTCATCACTTCATGTTCACAGCATGTGGTAACATGTTTTGGCTTTTTGGGCTATGAGGCCTATTTGATGTGTAGAAAACTTTCCTCCTGCTCTTATATTCTTGCTCTTATCCCACTCTAAGTGAGGTTAGCCGAACATATTACAAACATGTCACATGATTTGGCTTAAAGTGGGTGGTTTATTGTCATTTTCGAGATTCCGAATATATATATATATATATACATACCAGATTAACTCATTTAAATATTAAAGATAGACGGAAAATGTACTTACATGGGTCGACAACGCCCCAACCAGTTGCCACGGCTTGTGTGTACCCAGAAAAGGTGGGCTGGGACCACAAGCAGGCCGGTCTGATGTCAGTCCTGAAGTCAACGTCGGTGTTCAGCTCGACGAGAGCAATATCGTGGTATTTGATTGGCGAATGGTATAAGGGATGCTTAGTGATGGTCTTGATTGGTATCTGTAATGAACAGAATATAAGATATCATCCTTCTGCCCTTACCTTTAATATTTAAATGAGTTAATCTTGTATCACTACATATTATAAAACAAAGTCGCATTCTTTGTCCATATTTCCCTATGTATGCATAAAACTTTAAAAATACGCAACAGATTTTGATGCGGTTTTTTTTAATAGATAGAGTGATTCCAGAGGAAGGTTTGTACGTATAATAACATTCAATACGGAGTAGAAAAATACTGTAATTTTTGAGGTTTCTGTAAATACTTACATTTTTTTCCGCTTACATTGCAAACGCAGGCTTAACCCTACGAGATTTATCAAAATGATTTACTAAGTATTTGTACACCTTGAAAAGGTCTACACAAAAGTCCGCGATGGTATATGTCTATCTTTTATGGATAAACAACAATAGCATTTTTTGTCATTTACTTTTTACGAGAAATAAGCCTTATGCTCAAAGCAATTTTTATACAATACATCATTAATCCTTATCTAATTAAGTACCTTAAATACGATGTTGATATAATATAGATCAATATAGCCGTTTACAGCATGTAATTTAAGTATACATTTTCGAAGATATTACATATTTAAAATGCTGCTAGGAGGCCGCGCTTCGCCCTATAGCACTTCAAATTTAGCAACTATATGTCGCTCTTTCAAGAGTAACCTCTAAAGAAAACATGTTTGTTTTGTCTAATGACAATAAAGCTGTGAACATAGATAAAGACATTCTGTAGTAATTGTAAAATAAAGAACATATGGAAATAAGTAAAGATGTAGTATAAGAATTTAGATATTCCAATGATAGCAGAAAATCTTCATGTTATAGGGATAGGGGAATTGTTTTACTCCAAATTTAACGCGTGCGGGCCACGGGCAGTAATGAAAAAATCAAAACTGGATCGATTTTAATCATTTTTTTTACTGAGTGATATGGGCTATATATTTTATACCCGTGCGAAGCAGGAGGCGGCCCTCTAGCGTATGTTTCATACTTACCTGTACGGGATCGGCTTGGTCATTGACAGCAGGGTTGAGGTTCTGGTCTCCTAGTCTGACGATCTGCGGAATGGGATTCTTGAACTGTCTGTTCGTTGATTTGGTACAGTGGCCGGCGGTGAGAACGTATCTGGTACTGATTAGACTTCCTCCACAGTGGAATACGTAGTTGTCTGTCACATCCAACCATCCTATGGCAGCCTGGAATGAAAATACAATATATTTCTTAAAATGTCATCATCCTCCTGCCCTTACCCTTTTTTTTATACAGGCATATACCCCTTATGGGTGCCGCCCGACGGGGACAGGCAACGGTTATGTCAGACTCGCACCGACTAAAACGACCTGTGTGCTCCACCACGCAGCCGATGGCAAGGACAGGGTATCGTTGTTTACATTGCCCCCATCCCCGCCGACAGCTCTGATCCCAGGAACACCTCCTCCGGGTAGGTTAGGTTAGGACCCTTCGAAAGAGAAGCTTCCCTCCACTAACCGGTGCATCGGTAGCACCAGATGCGCCGACCGCCTCGGGGACCTGTAAGCCAGGCGTCCGATATACCCCGTCCGAAGGTCCCCTGACAGGGCTGCACACGATGGGCTCAGGCAAGTCGCTACCACCTGGACTCGCCAGCAGCAGATTGGATCCAGAACAAAAGTTCCCGGAACCGCTTCATTGATCATTGACAATTCAAAAGTGCTTGAAGTAGATATGAATAAAGATTATTTTGATTTGATATTAGGGGCTTACCATGTGCGGAAACTCGCCTTGTTCAGCGTCCTGCCCGCCCACGATCAATTTAACTTTTTCATATTCACATTTTGGCGCGGAATACGTCATTTTCTCTGGATCAGTGACGAGCGGGATATACTCCACTACCTCGATGACTCGGCGACTGTACTCCTCGCATTCTGATTACAGAATTAATACACATACTTGTTCTTCCTTATCCCACTCTAAGTGGGGTCGGCACAACATGTTATAAACATGCTGTCACATGATTTGGCTGCGTTTTTACGACCGGCCGCCTGCTTGAAGTCAACTTACCTCAGTCGTATTTTACGACACCTCGGTAAGAAAGAGGGTAGTACTATTCTACTCAGCCGGATACCACTCGGCGGGTCGACTTACCTTAGTCGCCCTCGACACCTCGGTAAGAAATGAGGGCTAGAAGACAGAATTAATACACTAGTCATTTATAGAATTAGGCGTTACTTTGCGGAGGTCCATTAAAAAAAAAAAAAAACCGCTGGGTATGTCACCCGGAGACGGACGACCGTGTTTGTAAGTGTGCCATATATATGTTTTCCTTTTTTTAAGATATAAAAAAATATATTTAAAACAATTAAAAAAGCAGTGGGATATGTGGGAATCGATTCCAGGTTTGGAAATTTTTAGTCCGCGCGTCCAGGCTTCACATCAACCATCAGGCTATCACAGCTTTGCATTTGACTGCTCAAAAATCATTTACTTTCTATTCAACATTTCAACATTTTTTCATTGCCCAAAAACAGGGATATTACGACAATTTTTAAAATGTACCCTTAGTAGATCGATTTACATCGATCAATTTATATGACACTTACTTCTGTCACTCACGCGCTGTTTTTGATTACTGACGGCAGTGGCTGAGCCCCAGACTGGTTGCCGACTGAAAAAGAAAAAAATATGTATTATATTTTTCAAAATATTGCAGAGAAAGATGAATTTATGAAGTATGAAATGAGTATAAAAGCAATAGTGACAGCTAGTGCGTCTCTTAAAGCAAGAGTAAAATATTATGGACATATAATGAGGAGGAAAGGATTTAAACAAACGAGTGTTAAATATGAATGTGGATGGGTTGAAGAGATGGTAGTATTGTGTGAATTATGTAATGAATATAAAAGGAGTAGCGACAGCTAGTGTGTCTATTACAGAAAAGACAAGTGCAATAATAGGATGGTACAGACATTTAATGAGGAGGGAAGAATGTAACCAAACGGGTGTTAAATATGAATGCGGATGGATATGTTACTAGGGGGAGGCCAGAAAGAGAGAATGAGAAGTGTTGTGTGAAGTATGAAATACATATAAAAGGATTAGCGACAGCTAGTGCGTCTATTACAGAAAATACAAGTGCAAGATTAAAATAGTATGGACATATAATGAGGAGGGAAGAATGTAACTAAACGAGCGTTAAATATGAATGTGGATTCATTCATATGTGACTAGAGAAAGGCCGAAAAGAAGATGTATTGTGTAAAGAATGACATGCATATAAAAGGACTAGCATAAGAGTTGAATGATAGGAGAGAATAGAAGTGAAAAACATGTGATACACCTAGAGTGGTATAAGGGCAGAAGAATGACGTATTTCTCAAAGAAATGCAAAAAGAGATGGTTTGATTGTATAAATTATGACATGCATATATAAGAAATAGCAATAGAGTTGAATGATAGGAGAAAATGGAAGAGAAAACATGTTATGCTTCAGATAGAGTAGGTTAAGGGCAGAATAATGACTTATTACTCAATTCAAAAAGGAGATAAAACGAACAGAAAGCCTACTATACTATTGAGGATTACTAAGATGATAAGAATGCGTGGACGCAGCTACTCTTCGACCCTGTACAAGACAGTAATAATTAAATGTAACTAGTGAGAAGAATATACTTTAAAAAGAGCAACCGTCGAGTTTCTTGCTGGCTCTTCTCGGTAGGAACAGCTTTTCCAACCAGCAGTAGTTGACAATTCAAAAGCACTTGTTTACAAGTTTATTTGAATAAAGAATATTTCAAATTTGATGATTGAGTAAAGTATATTACAAAATTGAAAATTATTTGGATAATAAAAAGGATTTGAAAATCCTTTTACTTTCATACAAGACTGCGGTTTAAAAATGTAAATTAAAAAATGTTTAAAAGATTGCGCCTTGCAAACGTTTGTGGGTTTTGGTATAAGATTATATAATAAAATTCCGCAATCAATTTTAACTTTGACATTACAGCAGTTAAAAAACACTATTAAAAAGAGGCTGATACAGAAAGCCTACTATACTGTTGAAGGTTATTTAGAAGATAAGAATGTGTGGATAAAGCTCTCTTTGAACCTGTACAAGACAGTAATGACTTAATGTAAATAATATTATGAATTATAATAATAATTTTTAAAATAGGAAGGAGTTCTCGGTAGGAACAGCTTACCGAACCAGCAGTAGAGTTGACGATTCATAGCACTTGTTTAAAATTTTATTTGAATAAAGTATATTTTCAATTTGATGATTGAGTAAAGTATATTATACGTAAAGCATATTACAAAATTGAAGATTATTTGGATGATAATAAAAGCCTGGATTTAAAAATCCTTTCAGCTTCATAGTTTGCTATATAATAATGTAACATTGGAAATGTTTAAAAGATTGACCGCCGAGTTACTTCCTAGTTCTTTTCGGTAAGAGCAACATTCCCAACCAGTTGTAGCTTCATTAATCATATTGATCCTTGACGATTCAAAAGTGCTTGAAAGTGCTTATTTGAATAAAGAATATTTTGAATTTCAATTTGAATTTGACGAGGACTAAAGTTTGACAGTTTAACAATTTTGTACGTTACAATTTATGTTTTTCGTTATCATTGCCGTTTTTTTCCCATTTTATTTTTTGTGTTGTAGAATAAAAAGTATAAAAAATAAATAATCAATTATTCGTACTTACTCATAAGAAGACGGCGTATTGAATATTTTGCTGTTATCGCTGCAGCATATCAGTATTAAATTGCGTGTATAGTCGCAGAAAGTGGGTTGTAGTCCGCTTGTGCTGGGGAGAAAACATTCGTCAATTAGGGGTCATTGTTTAGTGCCTTTGTGCTGTGTGGTATCCGGCTGAATAGAATAGTACCACCCTCACCGCCTTGCTCGGTAATTTTTAAAATGATGTAAAAAAGTAAAATTAAAAAAAAAAAAGAAAAGAAAAATGTAAAAATAATAGGGCAGGGCTATTTTCACCTCTCTAGACCGCTCGTTTCCCAAATGAACTGACTTTACGTTTGACAGCGAAAAATTGTGATTGTATTCAACGTAAATTTCAAAAAAATTTAGAGCCCGAAAACAGGGATAAAACGACATTTTTTTTTAAATAAAACTTATCTAGATCGATTTTTCTCCCCCAAAACCCCCTACATGCTGAATTTTAGGAAAATCGTTGGAGCCGTTCTGAGATTCCGAATATATGTACGTATATGCTATGTCCTACTAATATTATATACTAGCGGCCTGCCCCTGCTTCGCACGGGTGTAAAATATATATCCCATGTCAGTCAGTAAAAAAAATGATTAAAATCGATCCAGTAGTTTTGATTTATTCATTACTGCCCGTGGCCCGCACGCGTTAAATTTGGAGAAAAACAATTTCCTTTTCCTATACCAAGAAGATTTCCTTTGGGATATCTAAATTCATATAGTACATTTTCACTTATTTACTTTTACATTTTACCTATGTATTTTATTTTTACAATTAATTACAGAATGTCTTTAAACAAACTCTTGAAAGAAGGACATAGCTGCTAAAGTCGAAGTGTTATAGGGCGAAGCGCGGCCTCCTCACGGCATTTTAAATCTGTAATATCTCCGAAAATGTTCGCTTAATTACATGCTTATATATTAAATCAACTATTTATTTAAGGTACTTAATTGGATAAGGATTAATGCTGTATTGTATAAAAATTGCTTCAAAAATATGGCATTATTTTTATTAAAAAGTAAATGACAAAAAATGCTATAGTGGGTTATCCATAAGAGATAGACATATACCATCGCGGACTTTTCTGTAGACCTTTTCAAGATGTACAAATACTTAGTACATTATTTTGATAAATCTCGTAGGGTTTCGCCTGCCTTTGCAATGTAAGCGGAAGAAAATGTAATTATTTACAGAAACCTCAAAAAATACAGTACTTCTCTACTCCGTATTGAATGTTATTATACGTGCAAACCTTCCTCTGGAATCACTCTATCTATTAAAAAAAACCGCATCAAAATCTGTTGCGTAATTTTAAAGTTTTATGCGTACATAGGGATATAGAGACTGTTTTATAATATGTAGTGATGATGCGAAAGTTTGTGAGTATGGATGTATGTTTGTTACTCTTTCAAGGCGAATCCACTGAACCAATATTGATGAAATTCGGCACGATTCTTCCCTATCCACCGGTTAACAAATAGTCTAATTCTTTTAATATAACAGGAATAGAATGACATTGAAAAGCTCCATCTTCAACAACAGTCCACGTGAACCAAGTTGCGGGTCAAAGCTAGTAAATTATATATACTCACTAATATTCGCGACTTTCAGTCTGACAGTCCGTCACTTTGGTGCATACGCCCATGATGTTGGTGCGTTCGACGATACATGATTCGCCTTCTGTAAAAAGGTAAAGTAAACCTGTTACTATCCTAATGGACTCCCCCTCTTTCTTGGAGGGAAGGGTTAAGAGGGAGCAATGGCTCCCAATTTGAGGCCATGCCTCACAGGAAACAATTTTAGGGGAAGGAGAAGGGTAGGAATGAGACTTGGAGAAGAAAAATCGATTAATAACTAATTGATTTTTATCCTTTTAAAAGTAATCGAATTTTAGAAAATCGATTATTTTCTTACGAAATAATCGTTTTTTTTTAAATTAATTTTTTTCTGAGTATTTCAAAAGTTGTCTCTTTTAATATTAATAATTAATTACAATAAAGGCTAATTAAAGTGGACCACTACCAAGAAATAATATCAGATGAGCTGTTTGTGAAATTGGATTCAAATGTGTAGTATGGCTAAATTGGTTTCATCCACCATTGTATATCTAATCTTAAAAATTAGGAAAAAGAGTAAAAAAGAAAAAGGTATAACTAAAATAATCGATTTTTGATGAAAAAATAATCGATATTTAAAAATCGATTATTTTGAAAAAATAATACATTATATAACCGCAGTCTTGTATGAAGCTGAAAGGATTTTCAAATCCAGGCGTTTTTAACCAAATAATCTTCAATTTTGTAATATGCTTTACGTATAAGTTAATCACTACATAGTAAAAAACTAAGTCACATTCTTTGTTTGTCTCTATATCCCTATGTATGCTTAAATCTTTAAAACTACGCAACAGATTTTGATACAGTTTTTTTTAATAGATAGAATAATTTAAGAGGAAGGTTTATATGTGTAAGAACATTCAATACCGGGTAGAAAAATACTGTAATTTTTGAGGTTTCTAATGTGATGTCGTAAATAATTACATTTTTTCTTGTTACATAGCAAACGCAGGCTAAACCATACAAGATTTATCAAAATGTTGTACTAAGTATTTGTACACCTTGAAAAGGTCTACAGAAAAGACCGCGATGGTATATGTCTATGTCTTATGGATAACCTACAATAGCATTTTTTGTCATATACTTTTTACGACAAATAATGCCTTATGTTCAAAGAAATTTTTATACAATACAGCATTAATCCTCATCCAATTAAGTACCTTAAATACATTTTTGATTTAATATATAATATCTGGGTGACCGAGCTTTGCTCGGTAATTTTTTACAAAAAAAAAGAAAAAACAATTATTGGGTTGGGGATCGATCCTCGGCATTCAAATTTCTCGAGGCTGCCCCTCACCCGAATAAGCTAGGTCGACTTGACAGTTAATGGCGAAAATTCAATTCAATATAAATGTTAGTGTTTTTAATGCCCAAAAACAGGGATAAAACAATATTTTTTTTACATAAAACCTAGCTAGATCAATTTTTCTTCCCCAAAACCTCCTACATACTGAATTTTATGAAAATCGTTGGAGCCGTTTCCAAGATTCGGAATATATATATATATACAAGATTAACTCATTTAAATATTAAAGATCAATATGGCCGTTTACAGCATGTAATTTAAGTGAACGTTTTCGGAGATATTACAGATTTAAAATGCCGCGAGGAGGCCGCGCTTCGCCCTATAGCACTTCGAATTTAGCAGCCATATGTCGCTCTTTCAAGAGTTTGTTTAATAACAAGGAAGCTGTGAATATTGTATATAAAGACATTCTGTAATTAATTGTAAATACAATTAATAGGGAAAATGTAAAAAATAAATAAATAAATATGTAATATATGAATTTAGATATTCCAAAGATAGCAGGAAATCTTCTTGGTATACGAGAGGGGAATTGTTTTTCTCCAAATTTAACGCGTGCGGGTCACGGGCAGTAATGAATAAATCAAAACTACTCGATCGATTTTAATCATTTTTTTCACTGAGTGACATGGGATATATATTTTATACCTATGCGAAGCAGGGGCAGGCCACTAGTTAATAATAAATGACTCGCCTTGTGGTATCCGGCTGAGTAGAATAGACCACCCTCATTTCTTACCGAGGTGTCGTAAAAGGCGACTAAGATTAGTCGACTCGCTGTGTGGTATCCGGCTGAGTAGAATAGACCACCCTCATTTCTTACCGAGGTGTCGTAAAAGGGGACTAAGGTAAGTTGACGTCAGGCTGCCGGTCGTAAAATACGTAGCCAAGTCATGTGCAAGCATGTTCATAACATGTTGTGCTGAGTATTATGAATCATAACGTATGTGTTTTATTTATTATTGCGTTCAAATGCTAAGGTAAAATATATAAGGAAATAATAATTATACCTAAGTAGGTTACTTTGTATTTTACTAATTGTTTATGATATATGTTTGTTTACGCACTTTGTTTTCGGATTTATAAGCAGGAGTGATAGGAAAACCACAATTATGTGATAACAAATTGTTTATAATTAGGCGTTACATTGCGGAGATCCATAATACAAAAGTAATAAAATTACTTTGCTATAATCAGATATTATATAAACCTAGCAATCGCCAGTGGCTCCGCCAGCGTGGAAAGATTAAAACTGTAATTTTGATAACCATATGAATGGTTATAGTAGGGTAACCTTTAAAGCTAGACATATGCTGTCGCGGACTTTTATTTAGAACTTTTAGAGAGGAACAATTTTGTAATACTTGATTTTTGAATAACTATTACCTTTTACTCAGCGCACGCAAGGAAAGCTTTTAATTTTGTCGTTTTCGTAATATTTTTTATTACTGCTCCTCTCCAATTCATCTTAGCGTGTTATATAGGCTATAGCCTTCCTCGATAAATGGACTATCTTACACTGAAATAATTTTTTAAATCGGTCTAGTAGTTCCTGAGATTAGCGCGTTCAAACAAACAAATTTTTCTATTTTCACACGGCTGATGCCTTGTAAGAGATATCTTTACTATTTTTTGAGATAAATACTTACTTTTCTGTGCATCTACACTGATGATGAAAAGAACAGCCAAGCCGGCGAATAACATATTTGTTTATGATGATTTAACCTGGAACAATACAATTTTATTTATAAATCGCCAGAAGCTCCGCCCGCGTGGAAAGATTAAAAGTAGTTACAGTGGGTTAACCTTAAAAGCTAGACATATGCTGTCGCGGACTTTTATTTAGAACTTTTAGAGGGGAACAACTTTGTAATACACGATTTTTTAATAACTTTCACCGCTTACTCAGCGCACGCGCGAAAAGCATTAAATAATGCCGTTTTCGGATGGACTGTATAAAATTCAAATAATTTTTCAAAATGGTCCTGAGATTATAGCGTCTAAATAATAAAACAAACAAACAAACTCTTCAGCTTTATATATTAGTATAGATTAGCTGTGCCTGTAGCTTCGACCGGAAAAGTGTATTTATTTGAAATATTCCACGTCAAAATAGTTATTGTGAGTTAACCATAAGAGATAGAGACATGCTTTACCAGACTTTTTTGGAGTATTTTTGTAGATCTACATATCTCTAGTACATTACTTTAGTATATCTCTGTTGGTTGACGAAGCGCACGCGACTTAAGCCAACAGGCGAGTTTTTTTTAATACCGCACGACCTCTTCATAAAAATTTACATAAAACCGTAAGAAACCCAAAACTTCTAGAAAAATTGCACTACCTTTTAGTGAAAACTATAAAAAAATCCGTTTAGCAGATTTTGAGAAAATCGTTCACCCACAGACAGACAACTTTTAGGGACTTTGTTTTATAATAAGTATTAGCTGTGCTTAGCGTGGACATTAGTGTCACAAAAGACACAAAAGTAGTTATTTTGAGTTATCCATAAGAGATAGAGACATGCTCTTCCAGACTTTTTTTGTAGTATGTTAGTAGATCTACAATTACGCCGTGGTATCCGGCTGAATAGAATAGTACCACCGTCATTTCTTACCGAGGTGTCGTAAAAGACGACTAAGGTAAGTCGACCCGCCGTGTGGTATCCGGCTGAGTAGAATAGACCAACCTCCTTTCTTACCGAGGTGTCGTAAAAGGCGACTAAGGTAAGTTGACCCACTGTGTGGTATCCGGTTTAGTAAAATAGACCACCCTCTTTCTTACCGAGGTGTCGTAAAATACGACTGAGGTAAGTTGACGTCAGGCAGGCGGCCGGTCGTAAAAGAGCAGCCAAATCATGTGACAGCATGTTTAGAATATGTTGTGCCGACCTCACTTAGAGTGGCATAAGGGCAGGAAGATGATGTTAGTAGATCTACAATTCTCTAGTAGTTTAGCTTAGTTAACTTTAGTGTATCTCTGTTGGTTTATACGAACGTGACTAAAGCTCACGGCAGACGAGTTTTTTTACAACCGGGTGACCTCTTCAAAATTATTACCATAAAATGATATTATCATTGTACTGTTAACCTGAATCTTCAGAAAGAATTGCACTTTTGTAAAAATCGTATAAAATCCGTTAAGTAGATTTTGAAAAAATCGATCATATACTCGTAAGGACTCTCAGCTTTTGATGACTTTGTTTTATAATACCAAGCCTTGCCCGGTATTTAAAAAAATAATAATAATTTGCTAGGTGGGGCTCGATCCTAGGTATTTTCACCTCTCTAGACCGCCCGTTCCCCAAATGAACCACCATGACTTTACGTTTGACAGCGAAAAATTGTGATTGTATTCAATATAAATTTAAAAAAAAAGAGCCCGAAAACAGAGATAAAACGACATTTTAAAATAACACTTATTTAGATCGATTTTTCTCCCCCAAAACACCGCACATGCTGAATTTCAGGAAAATAAATATATACATACAAGATTAACTCATTTAAATATTAAAGATTAAATAATAAGTAAATGTAGATTATTTATTATAAATTATTTATTAAATTTTTATTTTTGTGCATAATCATATACAGGATTATTATATAAAGGCGATATCACTACATATTATAAAACAAAGTCGCATTCTTTGTTTGTCCATATATCACTATGTATGCATAAAACTTTAAAACTACGCAACAGATTTTGATGCGGTTTTTTTTAACAGATAGAGTGATTCCAGAGGAAGGTTTGTATGTATAATAACATTCAATACGGGGTAGAAAAATACTGTAATTTTTGAGATTTCTGTAAATAATTACATTTTTTCCGCTTACATTGCAAACGCAGGCTAAACCCTACGAGATTTATCAAAATGATGTACTAAGTATTTGTACACCTTGAAAAGATCTACAGAAAAGTCCGCGATGGTATATGTCTATCTCTTATGGATAACCCACTATAGCATTTTTTGTCATTTACTTTTTACGAAAAATAAATTATTTTTGAAGCAATTTTTATACAATACAGCATTAATCCTTATCCAAAACCTTCAATAAATTGTTGATTTAATATAGATCAATATGGCCGCTTACAGCATGTAATTTAAGCGAACATTTTCGGAGATATTACAGATTTAAAATGCCGTGACGACGTCGCGCTTCGCCCTTCGACTTTAGCAGCTATGTCGCTCTTTCAAGAGTTTGTTTAAAGACATTCTGCAATTAATTGTAAAAATAAAATACATAGAGAAAATGTAAAAGTAAATAAGTAAAAATGTACTATATGAATTTAGATATTCCAAAGATAGCAGGAAATCTTCTTGGTATAGGGAAAGGAAATTGTTTTTCTCCAAATTTAACGCTTGCGGGCCACGGGCAGTAATGAATAAATCAAAACTACTGGATCGATTTTAATAAATTTTTTTACACTGACTGACATGGGATATATATTTTATACCCGTGCGAAGCAGGGGAAGGCCGCAGTATATAATAAACGAAATATGAACCAACTTAAGCTTGCGGCTCCTGCTTTGCGACTTCCAAAATTACGTAATTTTGAGCGCCATCACTTAAACACTCGTAATAAAAAGAAAATTGAGACGAGAAGGACCAGAAAAGGTCCTTAGTTCCTCCTCCTGAGGAAATTGAAATACGTTTTTATAATAGGATTCCCGCGAAAATACTCGAATTGCCAGAAGGGAAATTTAAATCTACATATATAAAAGAAAGTTACACTATTTATAACTCAAGAAGGGACGAATCGATTTGGCTGAAAATTGGTGGAGAGGTTGCTTAGAACAAGGAGACAGACATAGGATTTTGACCTGTCCGACCGCATTTATTTTATCCCGTCAAGTCACTATAAAACGTGGTATAACAAAAACGACTATTATATAGAATAACAAAACGCAAATGTTGTGTATAAAGACATTCTGTAATTAATTGTAAAAAATAAAATTCATAGGGAAATATGTAAAAATAAATAAGTAAATGTATAGTATATGAACTTAGATATTCCAAAGATAACAGGAAATCTTCTTAGTATAGAGAGAGGGGAATTGTTTTTCTCCCAATTTAACGCTTGCGGGCGACGGGCAGTAACGTATAAAACAAAATTACTGTATAGATTTTATTCATTTTTTTCACTGAGTGACATGGGTTATATATTTTATACCCGTGCGAAGCCGGAGCGGGCCAATAGTCATACATAAAAAAAATCAATATGCAGTAAGAGTTATTATAACATTGACGATTACATGTGAGATAAACACGTCTGGACTATCTTCTAATAATATTTAAATTAATTATAATAATATTTTTTATTATTACTGTTTGTAATTACTATTAATAAAATTTTCACGTTCAAATAATGTATGTAAGTACCAATTTTGAATAAAATGTTTGATTTGATTTGATTTATAAGTCTTTTGTGGGTTTTGTTACATTTTTTTATTTCACAAATTAATTATTCGAGTGATAGAGCAGTTAATGGAAACAGGCATTCTTACAATTGCTTCACAGTACAGCAATTATTTTTTGCAATTTAATTATAGTACATAAAAATGTTTACATTATAGAAAAATAGCGATGTATATAATAGACGAAGTAGGAACCGGCATAAGCTTACGGCTCTTGCTTTGCGTCTTTCAAAAGTACGTAAGTCGTTTGTGGGTTTTTGTATAAGATTCTATAATAACATTCCGCAATTATTTTAGCTTTGCTATGACAGCAGTTTCATATAATTACTATCAAAAGAAGTCTGATAGAGAAAGCCTACTATACTGTTGAGGATTATTTATATGATAAGAAGCATGGACATAGCTACTCTTCGACCCTGAACTGAAGAATTATACGCTTAAAAGAGCTGAGTTTCTTGCTGACTCTCGATAGGAACAGCTTTCCGAACTAGCAGTAGAGTTGATTCAAAAGCACTTATTTACAAGTAGAATACTTGAATAAATAATATTTTTAGTTTTAATAATTGTTTGTTTGGCTGGCTTTAAAATGATTAATGATTGACCATTAATATAAATGATAATTGCTCAAAATGGAATCTCTCAATAGATAATAGAATATTATTAAACTAACTTCAAAGATCATTTAAACTTACATGCAACATTTGTTGACGCAGTTTCTCGATTATTAATATAAAAAGAACTTTAATCACTGTAACACAAAATAATTGTTTGTTGGTTTATATGTAAATCACACGTCGTCCATCTGTGAACGTTCTTAATGATATATAATCCGGTTTGAAGTTTGTATGATACTTTTGTTTTTCCTTAAACTACGTCATGTTAAGGACATTACACACATTCGCGGTTAATTTACTTCGTTTATGCGGTTGGCTGGAGGAAATAAAGTTGGTTTTTACCTTAAAGTTTCATATCACTTATACCACTCTAAGTGGGGCACAACATGTTATAGGCATGTTGTTATATGTTTATGTTACGTATTTTACGACCTTACCTTAATTTAACTTAACCTTAAGTTACCTTAACTAACGCATTTTGCAATACCTAGGTAAAAAATGTGGGTGGTCTTTTCTACTCCAACTACCAAACATATTATACAAATGTAGCTTCATTAAGAAGGGCAACTGTCAATATTCAATAGACAACTCTCTTTTCTTACCGAGATGTCGCAAAAGGGATTAGTTGCCTTTTAAGTCAAGGTATTTAAAACGACAAAATCTGAAAATAGGCCAAAGATATCTAAAATTAGTTATCCAAGTTGATTGACAATTGTACAAAAGCAATAATGGAATTATTTGGTTATTATCCGCGATTAAGTAAATAGAAAATATATATATAACTAGCAATCGCCAGCGCTACGTCCGCGTGGACAGATTAAAACCGTAATATAATATTTTGATAACCATAAAAACGGTTAAAGTGGGTTACTCTAAAAAGCTAGACATATGCTGTCGCGGACTTTTATTGAGAACATAAGTTCTACGATACGATACGATAGATAAGAGGGAACAATTTTGTAGTAGGTACATTATTTTTAACATTAGGTAGTAGGTATTTTTAACATTAGCTAGTAACAGTAGGTACATTAAGAAGGCCTACTATACTGTTGAGGATTATTTAGACGATAAAAATGCGTGGATATAAATATTGTTCGACCCTGTACAAGATAGAAACATTAAATGTAACTAGCATTAAGAATTGTATTTTTAAAAAGAGCAACCGCCGAGTTTCTCGCTGGCTCTTCTCGGTAGGAACAGCTTTCCGAACCAGCAGTAGAGTTGACGATTCAAAAGCACTTGTTTACAAGTTTATTGGAATAAAGAATATTTTGAATTTGAATTTGAATAACTATTACCGTTTACTCAGCGCACGCAAGGAAAGCTTTAAATTTTGCCGTTTTCGTAATATTGTTTTATTGCTGCTCCTCTCCTATTCATCTCGTGATGTTATATAGCCTATAGCCTTCCTCAATAAATGGACTATCTTACGATGAATGAATTTTTCAAATCGGAGCAGTAGTTTCTGAGTGAACATTTATCTGATAGTTAATGAGGGTGCCATTGTTATTTTTAATGATCTCAGGTTGCAAAAGTAATGAGAATATTATTTTGCTATAATCCGCGATAAAGGATGCTAAATGTAGAGTGTACTATTCGTTCTCATACAGAATTTGTAAGAACTCATGCACTACCCGACACCGATGGCACAACAATACACAAGCACTGCACACATTCACCACCACAATCTCAACAATTGTTTCGCCCCGTAACCGAAGCATCGTCAGGAGATAGACTCCACGACAAAATCGTAACGGCTTCACGATTTTGTCGTGGTTGGATTGTATTATGGACCTCCGCAAAGTAACGCCTAATTCTATAAATGATCTCAGGTTGCTCTAAATTGTTAAGTCGGATTGTATCTTGATATATTTGTTATCATCATCATCATCTTCCTGTCCTTATCCCACTCTAAGTGGGGTCGGCACAACATGTTATAAACATGCTGTCGCATGATTTGGCTGCGTTTTTACGACCGGCCGCCTGCCTGACGTCAACTTACCTCTGTCGTATTTTACGACACCTCGGTAAGAAAGAGGGTGGTCTATTCTACTAAACCGGATACCACACGGTGGGTCAACTTACCTTAGTCGCCTTCTATGACACCTCGGTAAGAAATGAGGTTGGTCTATTCTACTCAGCCGGATACCACACGGCGGGTCGTCTTACCTTAGTCGCCTTTTACGACACCTCGGTAAGAAATGAGGGTGGTACTATTCTATTCAGCTGGATACCACACGGCGTATCTTGATATATTTCTTATGAAGACTAAAAAAATGTCGATCTAAATTATCAGGCGTAGTGTGTGACTGGCTTATTGAATGGATTGTTTGTTTTGAAAGAAATCAAAGAACATTCAATCAATTATGTATAGTTTAATTTAATTATAGTTGACTGGTAATAGGTCATTTCAATTCAATTCAATTTGGTTGGTTGACTTGGTAATTTTTTTACAAAAAAAAATGAAAATAAAAATAAAAATAAAATTTGGTAGGCAGGACACGATCCTAAGTATTTTCTTTTCTAAAGACAACCCGTTCCCCGAATAAACAACGCTAACTTGACAGTTTTCGGCAATAATAGTGTTTTATGTATTGAATTTGATATTTTTTTATGCCCAAAAATAGGGATAAAACGAACTTTATTAAAAATAAAACCCAGCTAGATTGATTTCTCCCCTCTAAAATCTCCTGCATACTGAATTTTAGGAAAATCGTTGAAACCGTATCCGAGATTCCTTTAAATATTAAAGATTATAAAACAAAGTGCCCAAAAGCAGTCTATATGTGAAAAATTTTCTCTAATTCTACTAAAACATTTTTGTACAATTTTTACTAAAAGTTTAGTTAATTCCTTAAGGTTAAAGTTAATAGTTGTAAGAAAACTCACCTGCTGGGAGCTCTATTCACGTGCGCCGCGTAAACCAACAGAGATACACTAAAGTAATGTACTAGCGAATTGTAGATCTATAAAAATACTACAAAAAAGTCTATGATAGCATGTCTCTACCTCTTATGGTTAACTCACAATAACTACTTTTGTGCTTTTTGTGACGCGGGTTAAGCTGCTGCTGTGATATTTATTGTAAAACAAAGTCCCTAAAAGCTATCTGTCCGTAGGTGAACGATTTTTTCAAAATCTACTAAAACATATTTTTGTACATTTTTACTAAAAGTTAGTGTAATTCTTCCTTAAGGTTAAAGTTAGTAGTAGTTAATAGTTGTATTAAAACTCACCTGCTAGGAGCTCTATTCACGTGCGCCGCGTAAACCAACAGAGATACACTAAAGAAATGTACTAGCGAATTGTAGATCTATAAAAATACTACAAAAAAGTCTATGATAGCATGTCTCTATCTCTTATGGTTAACTCACAATAACTACTTTTATATTTTTATTTTGTATTAAATATACTGATTTCTGCGCAGTCAAAGCGAGAGATATACTAAGTTGTTTAATGAGATAAACATGACCCTTGGCTGTGCAATAAATATAAAATTAGGCCAAAGGTCATGATAGTGTTTAACGTGGATATTCCCACAAAACAAAATGATAAAGGTGCCCGGAAATAAAAACAAAATACTGTGAATGTAAATTGCAGCGATACGAAACGCTGCGACGCGATTTTGGCACTTTGTATGTGAAGGTGGAATCTTGCAAGTTAAATTTGACCCACTTCACAGTGTACGATTAAGCTTAAATTTAAAAACTGGACCGGTTTCCTTGACAAAGTACGTTTATGATAAAGATGACCTAAAGCTGCCAGAATTGGCTCCAGATGAGGGAACTTCTTAACGGTTAACAGTAGAAACATTTTTTTTGTGTCAGGAATACCCATTTTGGGTCATCACCGCCCGACGGAGACGAGCGGCGGATATGTCGGACTCGTTGCGACTAAAAACCTGACTACGCTGCTGGTGGCGGGGACAGGGTACCGTTGTACACATTGCACCCATCCCCGCCAGCAGCCACTCTGTACCTCAGAGTGCTGCCACCTCTGGGTCGAGGCCTCTCTAACAATGTCCCCTCCCTCCGCTAGACGATGCATCGGCAGCACCAGATGCATCGACCGCCTCGGGGACTTTTTCGATGGACATCCGATAAACCCCGTTAGGTTAGGGCGGCATACGACGGGCTTCGGCGAGTTGTCTGCGCCCAGCTCGCCTGCGGTGGATCGGATCCAAGGACTCGACTTCCCGGACCCAACCCGCTTCCTCTAACAGTAGGAACATTGTATTAAAAGCTGTAATTATTTTTAACTTATTTCTCTTTATTTTAATACTAGCTGTACCTGCAGTTTCGTTCGCATGGACAGTGTCACAATTTTGTTCACAAAATGAAATTTGAAACAGTAATTACCGTGAGTTAATTATAAGAGATTTTTGAATAACTTTGACCGTTTAAATAGCGCACGCAAGGAAAGCTTTAGATTGAAGCCGTTTTCGTAATACATTTTAAATCCTTCCTCGATAAATGAACTATCTTGACCTTGACTGGCCTTCAGCGTTGCGAGAGCCAACATTTTCTATAAAAGAATTTGTTGGCTCTTCGAGCCTGGGTGTATATTTGTTTAAATACAAATTATTATGTATTGTAATTAGTATGTATTAAAAATATAAATATATATTCACCAGTTGTCTGTTCATAACACAAGTATTAAGTTACTTACTTTGGGGACGGACGACCGTGTGTGTAAGTGTCCCATATATTTATATAGTCACCAGTTGTCTGTCCATAACACAAGTATTAAGTTACTTACTTTGGGGAACGACGACCGTGTGTGTAAGTGTCCCATATATTTATATAGTCACCAGTTGTCTGTCCATAACACAAGTATTAAGTTACTTACTTTGGGGACGGACGACCGTGTGTGTAAGTGTCCCATCATTAAAATATAAAAAAAACTCTTACACGAAAGAAAATTTTTACTTGAAGTAATTCCTGAGATTGGCGTGTTCAAACAAACAAACTCTTCAGCTTTATATATTAGTATAGATTAATTCTTTGAAATATTAATTAAATAATAATTAATTTAATGTTATAATCTACTAAAAAGCACCTTTTTTTGACATGTTTACCTTTAGATACCTACGGAAGTCATCGTCATCTTCCTGCCCTTATCCTACTCTAAGTGGGGTCGGCACAACATGTTATAAACATGCTGTCACATGATTTGGCTGCGTCTTTACGACCGGCCACCTGCCTGACGTCAACTTACCTCAGTCGTATTTTACGACACCTCGGTAAGAGAGAGGGTGGTCTACTCTACTAAACCGGATACCACACGGTGGGTCAACTTACCTTAGTCGCCTTTTACGACACCTCGGTAAGAAATGAGGTTGGTCTATTCTATTCAGCCGGATACCACACGGCGGGTCGACTTACCTTAGTCGCCTTTTACGACACCTCGGTAAGAAATGAGGTTGGTCTATTCTACTAGGCCGGATACCACACGGCGGGTCGACTTACCTTAGTCGCCTTTTACGACACCTCGGTAAGAAATGAGGGTGGCACTATTCTATTCAGCCGGATACCACACGGCGGGTCGACTTACCTTAGTCGCCTTTTACGACACCTCGGTAAGAAATGAGGTTGGTCTATTCTATTCAGCCGGATACCACACGGCGGGTCGTCTTACCTTAGTCGCCTTTTACGACACCTCGGTAAGAAATGAGGTTGATCTATTCTACTCAGCCGGATACCACACGGCGGGTCGACTTACCTTAGTCGCCTTTTACGACACCTCGGTAAGAAATGAGGTTGATCTATTCTACTCAGCCGGATACCACACGGCGGGTCGACTTACCTTAGTCGCCTTTTACGACACCTCGGTAAGAAATGAGGGTGGCACTATTCTATTCAGCCGGATACCTACGGAAGTATACTAGTATTAAATTAACTGTATGATATTTTGACATAACAAAAACAGCAAAAAACGTTTTTAATAAACGTCATACACTCGCCATTATTAAAAAAAACGCTTGTTCTAAAAATATAGTATTATTTAGAAAAGATTTTGCTATAACGCCAGCAATTAAAATATATTAACCGGTTCGCGGGAGTTTTTTCTTTCAATATGTTAAAGGTGACTCACACAGAAGCGTTGCGCGATTGTGACGCTATTAACTATTAACGAGTAACACTTAGTACTATAGAGTTAGCATATATTTCCTACTGCCCTTATCCCACTCTAAGTGGGGTCGGCAAAACATGTTATAAATATGCTGTAACCTTACTTACCTTACCTTAGACTTACCTTTCTTTTACGACACCTCGGTAAGAAAAGAGGGTTGTACTATTCTATTCAGCCGGATACCACACGGTGTTGATAACTAGTCACAGTCATACAAATAAAATAATATCAAAGTAAAGTAAATATATAAGAAACTAGCAATTGCCAGCGGCTCCGCCCGCGTGGAAAGATTAAAACCGTAATATAGTATTTTGATAAACAAAACGGTTAAAGTGGGTTAACCTTAAAAGCTACACATATGCTGTCGCGGACTTTTATTTAGAACTTTTAGTGGGGAACAATTTTGTAATACATGTTTTTTGATTAACTATTACCGTTTACTCAGCGCACGCGAGGAAAGCTTTAAATTTTGCCATTTTCGTACTATTTTTACTGCTCCTCTCCTATTCATCTTAGCGTGATGTTATATAGCCTTCCATAATAAATGGACAATCTTACATTGAAAGAATATTTCAAATCGGTTCAGTAGTTTCTGAGATTAGTGCGTTCAAACAATTAAACAAACAAACTCTTCAGCTTTATATATTAGTATAGATAATTGTTCCAAATTTCATTAATATTGCTCTGTGAAAGAGAAACAAAAATACATACATATTCATAAAATTTCCATTAATACTATTAGTGGGATAAGATAGGAAGAACGATAGGATGTTAAAAGATTTAGAATAATATATAATAATGAAAAATAATAAAATAATAAATTAAAAAAATGATTCCGGCCAGGATCGAACTGGCGGCCTTCTGCGTGTAAAGCAGATGTGATAACCACTACACCACGGAACCGATATTTTAGTTAGCGAAAATAAAATATAATATCTTATTTATACACGCTTACGCATAACTTAAATTATGACTTAAAAACAAAATTTAATGTCCCTATTGTTAACCGTTGAGTTCCCTCGTCTGGGGACAATCCTGTCATCAGGTCATGCTTATCATAAACATGCATTGTCATCGGGACTGGACCAGTATGTATTTCATCTCAATCGGACGTCGGGAAGTTGGTCAAAATTAACTTGCAAGATTCCACCTTCACGGCATGGCAAGTTGAATAAATGCTTTTAATTATTAGTAGAGTTCAAACAAGAAACTGTGCCATACATGTGTTAATTTGTTTCTTTTTTTTGTCTTAAATAAACAATCAATCACACTATTAAATAGAAATTAAATATACTTCCAAATACAAAAAACACGTTTTTATTTTTACATGATATAAATTGAATGATGTTTCATACATACGTAATACATACATTTTAGTAAATATGTTTAAAGATAATTAAAGATGCAGACTTAAGCGAAGTCTTTATTTTTATGTTTTTAATATTACAAACAAAGCTTTTTATTTCGAACTTTTATAATTTATCGTAAGATGGCGTACTTAGTATTTGCATAAAGTTTTGACGTCGTATCAATAGATGGCGCTGTGTAAGGAATTTTGTTATAAATTATTCAACAGATCATTTAATCGCAATTTTATTTTTTAATGGATTTACGTGTTATGTGTATCAATTTCTTTTTAATTTAATACTAATAGCTTAAAGCTGTCACAAATTAATTACTAAGTTCATTTGTATGTAATTAGCGACAGATTTTTTTTTTGTATAAGTACTATAGAGATACAGTTATTCTTTATTAAAATTTAACTTTCCATAGTAGTTAACTCAGATATATCGCTCTAATAGTGTTGGAAGGACCAATAAATATTCTTTGTAATTGCCACATTAAATCAAATAAAAAATATAAAAATACACAAATATAAAAATTTGAGCCTGCATGTATGAGAACGGTTTTGCTTCTTACAATTAGCGTAACATAGATCTTCCTAACCAAAGGCAAATATCAAAACAATTCTATCTTAACATTTTTCGAAAAGTTTACATTAAGTTTAAGAAATATGCTAATACTCAAGAAATATTACAAAATTGAAGATGATTTGGATGATAAAAATTGCCTGGATTTGAAAATCCATTCAGCTTCATACAAGACTGCGGTTTAATAATGTAAAATTGAAAATATATCTCGGTATGAGCAACATTCCGAACCTTCATTAATCATATTGATTGACGATTCAAAAGTGCTTGTAAAAACTTACAAAAGAATTAAATAAATGAACAAAGAATATTAAAATATGACCTAAATTTGACCTAGCTCCAGATTTCCAGAACCTTCCACGCCATTTTCTCGAGCCCCTCCCCTCCTTCAGGGATGTGGGGGATAAAATGCATCCTGTCGTCGCGCATGATCCATTTATGTATTACCCATCTCTGTTTATTACCTGTTACCTTATCATGCGCGATAGGGCTGTCAGAAATCAGAATTAATTTATTGTTTTATTTATTTAATTAAAAGGGTGACTTTCACTGCGTATCCGCTCAACTAATATCGATTAAATTTGATTAAAATTTTTAAATTTGAATTTAAATTTGAAAATCGATTAAATATCGATTAAATTTGTATAGTCTATAGAAATCCTGTAAATTCTAGAGGACATAGCAAAGGGCCATCTATTATCAATAGCTAAATCAAAAGGTAATATGTATATATTAACTAGTCGTCTGTCACACATAACACAACTATTAAATTACTTTAGGGACGGACGACCGTGTGTGTGTTTGTTTTATATATTAAAAAGTTCCTGAGATGGGATAGATCCCGTTGTTTACTTACCTTTCCCAAAAACCCTGTCGTTCCGGTGATGAAAACACTTTTCCCGGAGTAATAATCCGCGATGCGACCTTCCTTGTTACTACGGAAAAGCGGTTCATTATATCTAGAACAAAAATAGAGTTAAAAAAGCTTAAAAACAAGCTTTCTTAGTTAAATGTGAAGAATAAGTAAATATATTTAGTATTATTGTAAAGTGTAGTGGAGGGCTGGTGGTATGACTGTGACTAGTCATCACGTTGTTGTATGAAGCTCTACTAGCTATGGGGAACGTCGTCCTAAGGGTGCCTCCTGTGAAGCCGGACCGCGGCTTAGGGCGACGTGTAGTGGAGGGCTGGTGGTATGACTGTGACTAGTCATCACGCTGTTGTATGAAGCTCTACTAGCTATGGGGAACGTCGTCCTAAGGGTGCCTCATGTGAGGCCGGACCGCGGCTTAGGGCGACGTGTAGTGGAGGGCTGGTGGTATGACTGTGACTAGTCATCACGCTTGTGTATGAAGCTCTACTAGCTATGGGGAACGTCGTCCTAAGGGTGCCTCCTGTGAGGCCGGACCGCGGCTTAGGGCGACGTGTAGTGGAGGGCTGGTGGTATGACTGTGACTAGTCATCACGCTGTTGTAAGAAGCTCTACTAGCTATGGGGAACGTCGTCCTAAGGGTGCCTCCTGTGAGGCCGGACCGCGGCTTAGGGCGACGTGTAGTGGAGGGCTGGTGGTATGACTGTGACTAGTCATCACGCAGTTGTATGAAACTCTACTAGCTATGGGGAACGTCGTCCTAAGGGTGCCTCCTGTGAGGCCGGACCGCGGCTTAGGGCGACGTGTAGTGGAGGGCTGGTGGTATGACTGTGACTAGTCATCACGCTGTTGTATGAAGCTCTACTAGCTATGGGGAACGTCGTCCTAAGGGTGCCTCCTGTGAGGCCGGACCGCGGCTTAGGGCGACGTGTAGTGGAGGGCTGGTGGTATGACTGTGACTAGTAGCTTACCTAGCTAACCTAGAGCTACGTCTGTCTTTTAATATTAAATCAATTTAGTTTTGATTATTCATGAAATGAGATTTGACAACCCTTAGCGGACAACGGTCCTTATGCGCAGTTTCCATTTATCGATTAACAAAACATAACTTTATAAACTATGTGTTAATACCGCGTCTCTGTGTAGTATTAGAATCGATATTGCATCCCGGGACAGTCTGGTTTTGGATTTGCAAAGTGATAGAGCGAGTCTAGAAATTTTAAAAAATGACAGCGGGCGGCGATAAAATCGCTCGCCGAAGTGTAATCCGAGGCGATGGAAGGCCGATCGATTTGGGAAATATTTGTGTGCGCGCGTATGTATATAATATAATAATATTGCGAATGTCTGTCACGTTTTTATTGCTTATCCGCTGTAGCGATTTTGATGTAATTTCTTACAATTAAGGCTATATATATAGTATTCAATTAAAAATTTTGGTACGCTGTAGGATTACTGTAGAAATAAATAAATACAAATAGTATGAAAAATAATAAAATAAATGTCCCACATTCTCAAATTAAATCTATTATACAATAATACAATAAATCACTACATAGTATAAAACAAAGTCGCATTCTGTGTCTGTCCCCATGTTCCTATGTCTCAATATCCCTATGTATGCTTTAATCTTTAAAACTACGCAACAGATTTTGATGCGGTTTTTTTAATAGACAGACTGATTCAAGAGGAAGGTTTGTATGTATAATAACATTCAATACGGAGTAGAGAAATACTATAATTTTTGAGGTTTCTAATGTGATGTCGTAGTGAATTACATTTTTTTCCGCTTACATTGCAAACGCAGGCTGAACCCTACGAGATTTATCAAAATAATGTACTATTTAATACAGTATTTGTACACCTTGAAATAGTCTACAGAAAACTCCGCGATAGTATATGTTTATCTCTTATGAATAACCCATAATAGCATTTTTTTTTATTTACATTTACGAAAAATAATTCCGTATCTTCGAAGCTTTTTTAAACAATACAGCATTAATCACTATTTAATTAAGTACCTTAAATACATTATTTATTTAATATAGACCAATATGGCCGTTTACAGCATATAATTCAAATGAACATATTCGAAGATATTACAGATTTAAAGTGCAGGGGCATAGCGGTTTTTGTTTTTCTCCAAATTTAACGCTTGCGGGCCACGGGCAGTAATGAATAAATCAAAACTGCTGGATCGATTTTAATAATTTTTTTTCACTGAGTGACATGGGCTATATATTTAATACCCGTGAGAAGCCCAAGCGGGTCGCTAGTTATTAATAAAATGATAAGTTAAAAAATAGTTAAAAATATATTTTTTGTTTATTTTCTATGCAATTAAAACTATTTTTAGCAGTAAAGCTATAAATATTAGGTCTGTCAAATTTCCTCTTTCCATATCCTTATCTATGTTCGCTCTTTCTTATATTTTTTAAATTTTTTATCTGTGAATATATCATAGAGTTATAATAGAGTAGGGGAGTAATAGTCAGTTTTATGTCACAATAAATAATGATAAGATGATAGTCGTATAATTCTTCTTTGTTTAATTACACATAAAAAAGAAAAGCAGCTAGACACACCCTAATTTGTTTTTATTAATTTCTCTTTATTGTAATATGACACATTTTACGCTCTTCCCTACTCTTGTATTACTCTATGGTTACTCTATGGTATTAGCCAATTTTAATAATAATAATAAGAGAATGGCAGCATTTATATTTAAGTTGGTCCATTTTTACGTCTTGTTTATTTATTTATTTATTTATTTATTTATTAGTATACCAAAAAACAACATTCATTACATAAATACCAACAACAGAAAAATATTATTATCTATACAAATTTCTTTCCTTAATTTAGACCTCTGTAACCGAACTAGGTTTCCCTGTATCTCGGTATACAGCGCCCTTCCCGTGAATTGTGATATTTTATTTTTGTAAAAATGAATATTATTTGTTGTTTAATGTAAACAAAACTTAAAAAAGAAAAAAAAGGGTAGTTAGATATGTTCCTCTCGGTGAGTAATATGTAAAGTGCATGAGTGTGTGTGAGAGGTTATGTAACAAGACCAAGTGCAATGAATAAAAAGCTACCTTTGTGTATAAAAATACATATACATACATATATGTTATGATATACATTTCAATATATCTTCCGTTTCATTATATGACAAGCTAAGCATTAGGTTACTAACTTCCTTTTTACATTTATTTCTGTTCTGTGGATAGATAAATATTAACTTATTAATCATCACTACATATTATAAAACAAAGTCCATATTTCCGTATGTACGCATAAAACTTTAAAACTACGCAACGGATTTTGATGCGGTTTTTTTTAATAGATAGAGTGATTCCAGAGGAAGGTTTGTACGTATAATAACATTCAATACGAAGTAGAGAAATAATGTAATTTTGAGGTTTCTGTAAATAATTACATTTTTTTCCGCTTACATTGCGAACGCAGGCTAAACCCTACGAGATTTATCAAACTGATGTACTAAGTATTTGTACACCTTAAAAAGGTCTACAGAAAAGTCCGCGATGGTATATATCTATCTCTTATGGATAACCCACAATAGCAGTTTTTTTCATTTACTTTTTACGAAAAATGATGCCTTATGTTCAAAGCAATTTTTATACTATACAGCATTAATCCTTATCCAATTAAGAACCTTAAATATATTGTTTATTTAATATTGATCAACATGACCCTTTACAGCATGTAATTTAAATAAACAGTTTCGAAGATATTACAGATTTAAAATGCAGGGTCCGCGCCGCGAGCCTATAAATAGCGCGTCGGAGGTCGCGGTTTGCCTCTCGGCGCTGCTTCCGCGCTCGCCCGTCTTATCGGTGACGCTCACGGTGACGTCAAAGCCATTAGGGCTAACAGCATCATCATCTCATCATCTTCCTGCCCTTATCCCACTCTAAGTGGGGTCGGCACAACATGTTATAAACATGCTTTCACATGATTTGGCTGCGTTTTTACGACCGGCCGCCTGCCTGACGTCAACTTACCTCTGTCGTATTTTACGACACCTCGGTAAGAAAGATGGTGGTCTATTCTACTAAACCGGATACCACACGGTGGGTCAATTTACCTTAGTCGCTTTTACGACACCTCGGTAAGAAATGAGGTTGGTCTATTCTACTCAGCCGGATACCACACGGCGGGTCGACTTACCTTAGTCGCCTTTTACGACACCTCGGTAAGAAAAGAGGGTGGTACTATTCTATCAAGTCGGATACCACACGGTGTCACTATCACTACATATTATAAAACAAAGTCCATATTTCCCTATGTATGCATAAAACTTTAAAACTACGCAACAGATTTTGATGCGGTTTTTTTTAATAGATAGAGTGATTCCAGAGGAAGGTTTGTACGTATAATAACATTCAATACGAAGTAGAAAAATATTGTAATTTTTGAGGTTTCTGTAAATAATTTCATTTTTTCCGCTTACATTGCAAACGCAGGCTAAACCCTACGAGATTTATCAAAATAATGTACTAAGTATTTGTACACATTGAAAAGGTCTACAGAAAAGTCCGTGATGGTATATGTCTATCTCTTATGGATAACCCACTAAAGCATTTTTTGTCGTTTACTTTTTACGAAAAATAATGCCTTATTTTTGAAGCAATTCTTATACAATACAGCATTAATCCTTATCCAATTAAGTACCTTAAATAAATAGTTGATTTAATGTAGATCAATATGGCCGTTTACAGCATGTAATTTAAGTGAACATTTTTGGAGATATTACAGATTTAAAATGCCGTGAGAAGGCCGCGCTTCGCCCTATAACAACACTTCGACTTTAGCAACGATGTCGCTCTTTCAAGAGTTTGTTTAAAGACATTCTGTAATTAATTGTAAAAATAAAATACATAGGGAAAATATAAAAGTAAATAAGTAATAATGTACTATATGAATTTAGATATTCCAAAGATAGCAGGAAATCTTCTTGGTATAGGGAAAGGAAATTGTTTTTCTCCAAATTTAAAGCTACGGCGACGGGCAGTAATGAATAAATCAAAACAACTGGATCAATTTTAATCATTTTTTTTACACTGACTAACATGGGATATATATATTTTATACCCGTGCGAAGCAGGGACAGGCCGCTAGTTTTATTATAAATGTGTACACCCAAAAAAATGGGAAATCTTTTAACAAAGGAGGTTCGATATCTAAGGTTATGAGTGTAAATCGTGTGATTTCGTCGTTTATTTAAAACTTTAGGATCGTAGGATATGGTACTGTGCTGTCGCATAACAATAGACAATATAAACAACTGATGAACTGTAAGAACCTTGCTAGATCTGTAAAGAAGTGAGGTTGGGTAGTAGAAAGGGTGGTGGAAACCCAATACTTTTAAAATTGAACGTTGAGCTATTTCTAGGGGTTTAAGTGTCGTTTTCGAGATCCTCCCCAAGATGTTATACAATAAAGAATAATCGATTGGCATAATGCAAAATAAACCTGGTATAAAATTTTTGAGTCAGCAACGTGTCGAAGATTTTTAAAAATATATATTAATTTACGTACATTGTTTGTGAGTCATTGAATGTGTTGTTTGAAAGAAAGGTTCTCGTCTATCATAACTCCTAGATAAAATAAAGCCAAAATTATGTTGTTAGCAAAGCAGGTAGTAAAAATGTGTACATTATTCCTTATTTTAATTTTTTCTTTGGACGTAGAAGGCGTATCGAGTGGTGCGTTCGACAAAACGGGACCTTTTTAAAACTTAATCGAAGTAATTTAAAGGTATGAACATAACTATTAACGCATCAAGAATTTTAGCATATACGAAATCATGTTTTATAGTATTTTTTTATTGTTATTAATTTCCCCATCTTTAAATAGGAAAAAAAGCTTTACAGTGTTTGTTCTGCCATCTATCCATAGACTAACTAAAGATATCACACATTATTTATCTGTAGCTAAAGAGACAATAATTGGTCATATACAATAAAAAGTTTATGTTGCCAACAACGAAAATTGCAATTTACTACCAAAAAAATTTTAAAATTTTAAAAATAATCAACTTAATTTTGTTATTTTTCAACAATGCTCAAAAAAGACATTGTTTTGTCACTACGTAACTGTGCTAGACATGGAAAAGAAAACCTCTTAATATATGTTTCCTAATATTTAAATTATGAAATTAAATATTTTATACTTTTTTTATTTATCCCATATATTTTATTTAAATATTAATTGTATTTATTTGTAAAAAAAAAAAATCTATTTAGCATAAAAAAGACAATGTAAAGTTTTGTTACTAATTTTGGATAAGGAAAAAAAATGATAGAGTCTAAATATACTGTTTTAGCATCCAATAATTAGTTTGGTGGGTAGACATTGACAGTGTTGCATGTAATTGTCATATATATATATCCAATATATATTTTGTATGCTGGCAATATAGACCGCAATATTCACCGCGCATGCGTTTTTAGAATACAACATGCGCGCTATTTTCAAATGAAGCTGTCAAATGTTTATTTGAAATAGAAATTATGCTTTTCCATTTTTTTTTAACTGTCACTTTTTTACACTGTAAGTGGAAAAAATCGATTGATAAATAATCGAATCCCTTCAAAATAGATCGGTTATTAATTTATTAACCCGGATGAAAAAAATCGATGATTAATTAATTTTTCTTTTTTTACATTAATAATTAATTAGAATGAAGACTTATTAAAGTCGTCTATTACGATTAGAAAATAAAGTAGATAAGCTGTTGTAAAATTTTAAGCAAACAAAGGTTATTTTATCTAAAAAAAATACTAAAAAATAAATTATCGTTTAATATGAAAGTAAAGGCTAAATTTCTTTTGGCAAACAACGGGTATTATTTTTTTTTAAAAAGCAGTAAAAAAGTAAAAAGAAATTCAGAATTGGTTTACAATGATTAGCAAATTGATTGATTGACGAATAGACGACCTTACGGTATATGAAAACTGGAATATTACTATAGTTAGTAGTAGCGGCCTGTTACTATCCCACTGCTGAGAATAGGCCTCTTCTCTCCGTTTTTGGAGAGAAGGATTGGAGCTAAGACCTACCACGCTGCTCCAATGATTGGTTACACATATCTCCAGAATTCTCTAGAGATATGCAGGTTTCCTCACGATGTTTTCCTTCACCGAAAAGCGTGTGATAAATTGCAATTATCAATTAGACACATAAGTTTTTAACAGTACTCATTGGTGTCGGCCCGGGTTTGAACCCGTGACATCGAAAGAGTCGCACGGTGTTATAGCTATTCCCCATAAAGCAGTCTAGTACGATATTGTTATTTTGTTTAAACACAGTTGTTTAAACAAAATAATTTTAATGAGAATATTATTTTGCTATAATTATTTTGCTATAATTATTTTGCTATAATTATTTTGCTATAATTATCTTGCTATAATAATAATGATTATAGCAAAATAATATTCTCATTACTTTTGTATTATAGAATTCCGCAAAGTAACGCTTAATTCTATAAATTATTCAAAATTATTTTGTTTTTTTTTTCAAAACAATTTCCTTTCCTATTTACAGTCTAAAACAAGAGCTAATAGCCAAGTATGGCGAACGCAGCTGGTTTCCTGAGGGTCACAAGTTCACTCTCTCCCGGTGAGTTAGGTGTATAACTTTATACTAAGTACTCATACAAGAATCGTATTTAAGTCGAAATAACCATTTATACTAATATATAAAGCTGAAGAGTTTGTTTGTTTGAATTCGATAATCTCAGGAACTACTGGACCGATTTGAGATATTCTTTCAGAATACACATTTCGTACCTTCCTCAATCAATGGACTATCTTACACTCAAATAAATTTTCAAATCGGTCCAGTAGTTCCTGAGATTACCGCGTTCAAACAAACAAACAAACTCTTCAGCTTTATATATTAGTATAGATATACTAGCTTTCACCGCAACAAGTAGATTTTGTCAATCTTCAACCTTGTAAATACCTCCATCAATAAAATCAGATCGATCTGGACAGACTTAGATATTTTATCGTTTTCTGGAGGGCATAGTTTAATTATTTTAGTAAATATTAATTTCATAAACGTACTTGTTAAATATATCCAATAAACAGAAACCAAAATATATACAAAAAAACTTTCTTAAAATAAATATTTTACCAAAATTCTTATGACAAACGTTACGTACAGACAAAAAAAAAATTAAAAACTTTTATTACGATACAGGTCTTGTATGGACACCTGTATCATAGTGTAACTTTTTAATCATAACGATACACCTATACAACCTCCACGCCGTGTGGTATCCGGCTTGATAGAATAGTACCACCCTCTTTTCTTACCGAGGTGTCGTAAAAGGCGACTAAGGTAAGTCGACCCGCCGTGTGGTATCCGGCTGAGTAGAATAGACCAACCTCATTTCTTACCGAGGTGTCGTAAAAGGCGACTTAGGTAAATTGACCCACCGTGTGGTATCCGGTTTAGTAAAATAGACCACCCTCTTTCTTACCGAGGTGTCGTAAAATACGACAGAGGTAAGTTGACGTCAGGCAGGCGGCCGGTCGTAGAAACGCAGCCAAATCATGTGACAGCATGTTTATAACATGTTGTGCCGACCCCACTTAGAGAGGGATAAGGGCAGGAAGATGATGATGACACCTATACAACCTCCAGCTGGACCGAGGAGGTTGAACCTCTAACTTAAAAAAAAAGGTTTCAATGAACGAGTCCGCGGCGACGCAACACGCATGCGCCTTAGCGCTAACATTTGACATTTAAAAAATCTATTCAATAGTTAAACAAAGTTTAGTTTTTATTAATATTGTTTTACGTATTATAGTATGAGAGTAGATAAAGTAGTGTATGACACTGTACATAACTCGGTCTTATAACACTCGTGTACTATAAAACACACTCGTGTTATAAGAACCCTTATTATGCAACAGTATCATAATCTACTATAATGTTAAGCCTAAAAACGTGATATAGAACCTTCTTTAACTAGCAAATCCTTTAACCTTTTCAGTTACAAGAATGGAATGAACAGGCGTCTGACCCAGGCTGGATGGCATAAGGTGTTCAAGGAAACTGGACCCAAGAGGTTGGTTTGCTTATTTCATTAGTAAGTAGCCTAAATCTATCTTTAATATTTAAATGAGTTAATCTTGTCAGTCTTTTCAGAATCTCGGAAATGGCTCCAACGATTTTCCTGAAGTTAAGCTCGGGCTCTAAAATTTTTTTAAAATTTACATTGAATACAATCACAATTTTTCGCTGTCAAACGTAAAGTCATGGTAGTTCATTTGGGGTGCCAAAGTGGTCGGCCTCCTCGTGGCGCACCCTGGGCAAGCTTAGTCTTGGCGAACGGACCACTGAGGGGTGGCCAATCCAGTTGTCCCTCTGATTAGCAGAGGGCAATCTAGACGGGCCGGGGACTTCGGGGGGGTTGGGGTGAAGTCCCTAATCAAGGACGGGTCCAGTTGGGCTTACTCTAAGTCTGGCTGGACATGGTTACGGCCACCGTCGGCGAAACCCGGAAGCCCAGTAATGGGAACGGGGACCTTCGGGTTGCAACGAAGAAAACTCTATAAAAAATTACCCGGTGAGGGTGGAAACGCCCACCAAGGCGTTGGGGCCCCTACTTGGGGCGCGATCTCTCACTGTCGACCGTGACATAGCAAACACGGTGGGCAGGGAGCGATCGTGGGCAGCGATGGCCTCCCGTTGCTCTGCGGAGGGGGCGGAGGGAGGCAGCGGAGCGGTTCCACGAACTGCTGTTCTGGATCCAATCTGCTGCTGGTGAGTCCAGGTGTTAGTGACTCACCCAAGCCCATCGTCTGCCGCCCTAACTGGAGACCTTCAGGTGTTCCGAACGGGGTACATCGGACGCCTGGCTTACAGGTCCCCGAGGCGTTCGGTGCATCTGGTGCTCCCGATGCACCAGTTAGCGGAGGGGGGCTTCTCTTTCGAGGGGCCCCTACCTGGAGGTGTTTATTCTCTGGGATCAGAGCTGTCGGCGGGATGGGGGCAATATGTACAATGATACCCTGTCCTTGCCATCAGCAGCGTGGTGGAGCACACAGGTCGTTTTAGTAGGTGCGAGTCCGACATAACCGCCGCCTGTCCCCGTCGGGCGGCGGTACCCATAAGGGGTTTTTTCCTGTATAAAAAAAAAATGGTAGTTCATTTGGGGAGCGGGCGGTCTAGAGAGGTGAAAATACTTAGGATCGAGCGCCAACTGTCCTATTATTTTTTCATTTTTCTTTTAAATTTTTTTTACATCATTTTATAAATTACCGAGCAAGTCACCCAGGTACTACTTATTATAAAACAAAGTCCCTGAAAGCTATCTGTCTGTATGTCCTAAATTTTCTCAAAACCTACTGAACGATTTTTATTAAAAGACTAGCAATTACCATCTCCGCTCGCGTAGAAAGATTAAAACCGTAATATAGTATTTTGATAACCATAAAAACGGTTAAAGTGGGTTAACCTTAAAAGCTAGATATATACTGTCGCGGACTTTAATTTAGTTCTTTTAGAGGGGAACAATTTTGTTATATGATTTTCTAATAACTTTCATCATTTACTTAGCGCAAGGAATGCTTTAAATTTTGCCGTTTTCGCAATATTTCGCTAATAGACCGATTTAAAAAATTCTTTCAGTGTAAGATAGTCGATTTGTCTTTCTGAAGTTTTAAGAAGCTTTCCTTGCGTGCGCTGAGTAAATGGTAACAGTTATTCAAAAATCATGTATTACAAAATTGTTCCCTTTTAAAAGTTCTAAATAAAAGTCCGCGACAGCATATGTCTTTTTTTATGTTTGTTTGTTTTGTTTGCCATTACAGCAGTTTAAAAACACTGTTAAAAAGAGGCTGACACAGAAAGCCTACTATACTCTTGAAGATTATTTAGAAGATAAGAATGTGTGGATATAGCTCTCTTTGAACCTGTACAAGACAGTAACGACATAATGTAAATAGTATTAAGAATTATATTTTTAAAAGAGCAACCGCCGAGTTTCTTGCTGGCTCTTCTCGGTAGGAACAGCTTTCCGAACCAGCAGTAGACGATTCAAAAGCACTTGTTTACAAGTTTATTTGAATAAAGAATATTTTGAATTTGAATTTGAATTTATGTCAGGGAAACCTATTATGGGTCATCACCGCCCGACGGGGACGGAAAGAATGATTTTTCAATTTGAATATATCATATACTTGTTACTCTTGCATTCTCCGAAATAATAATTCCTTTCATCATCAGATTCCTGGAGCTGCTGGGGCTGAAGCTGAACTCCATATCCTGGCCTCAGGAGATCAAGAGGGCATACAGGGAGCACAAAAACGTCATCAAAACCCGTTCCTACTCCATCAACATGATGGTAGAATGGACGATGCCCTCGATTGACTTCCTGGACCCGAAGAACATGGAGATCTTACCATCGGGTCCGCCCGATGTGGACACCTCTGATGTGGGCAGCTCTCGCCAGTGCTAAACCCCAATATCCCCCTACCCCTAATATTTGCCCCAATACCCCTAGTGTTCTAATTTAGTGGAGTAGATTTAGATGGAATAAATGTTGGAAAAGAAGGTTTTTTTTCAATACTTCCGCTTTCGGGAACATCGTGTGGTATCCGGCTGAATAGAATAAACCACCCTCGTTTCTTACCGAGGTGTCGTAAAAGGCGATTTTACAAAACTAAGACCCGGCGTGTGGTATCCGGCCGTGTAAAATAGAGCAACCTCATTTGTTATCTCGAGGTTCTCAGTAAGAAATGAGGGTGGTCTATACTACTCAGCTGGATATTACACGGCGAGTCGACTTACTTTAGTCGCCTTTTATGACATCTCGATAAGAAATGAGGGTGGTCTAAACTACTCAGCTGGATATTACACGGCGAGTCGACTTACCTTAGTCGCTTTTACGACACCTCGGTAAGAAATGAGGGTGGTCTATTCTACTCAGTTGGATACCACACAGCGGGTGGACTTACCTTAGTCGCCTTTTACGATATTTCGATAAGAAACGAGAGTGGTCTATTCTACTAAGCCGGTTACCACACGGCGGGTGGACTTACCTTAGTCGCCTTTTACGATACTTCGATAAGAAACGAGAGTGGTCTATTCTACTAAGCCGGTTACCACACGGCGGGTGGACTTACCTTAGTCGCCTTTTACGACACTTCGATAAGAAACGAGAGTGGTCTATTCTACTAAGCCGGATACCACACGGCGGGTGGACTTACCTTAGTCGCCTTTTACGACACTTCGATAAGAAACGAGAGTGGTCTATTCTACTAAGCCGGATACCACACGGCGGGTGGACTTACCTTAGTCGCCTTTTACGACACCTCGGTAAGAAATGAGAGTGGTCTATTCAACTTTGGCTCCATGGCCCTAGGGTCTCAACTGCAAACGGCACAAATAACTCTAGAGAGATGCATACATCCGCCGTTTGCCGGATTCGGCCATGTTATATAATTGATATAAGTAAGTAACGGCCTGTTACTATCCCACTGCTGGGCATAGGCCTCCTCTCTCCATTTTTGGAGAGAAGGGTTGGAGCTAAGACCTACCACGCTGCTCCAATGCGGGTTGGTAGGTTACACAAATCCCTAGGATTCTCTAGAGATATGCAGGTTTCCTCACGATGTTTTCCTTCACCGAAAAGCGTGTGATAAATTGCAATTATCAATTAGACACATAAGTTTTAATAGGAAAACTCATTGGTGTCTGCCCGGGTTTGAACCCGTGATCGTCTCTAGAGATTCACACGGTCGCACCGCTAGGCCATCACAGCTTCCATAATTGATGAATATAATTGATATGATATTATTTAATTGTTTATCGAATATATGCAAAAATAATTTGCATGTAATGTAATTTTAGCAGCATAAAATTTATAGTTCTAAATGTAAAATGTCGAAGTGAGATAAATTTCTTTTAGCATGTCAATTGATTTTAGTATGTCCATACTTAAGTGACTCCTTCGAGGAGGTCACGAGTTCAAACTCCGGGCACCAATGAGTTTCTATTAAAACTTGTGTGTCTAATTGATAATTGCAATTTATCACACGCTTTTCGGTACAGGAAAACATCGCGAGGAAACTTGCATATGTCTAGAGAATTTTGGAATATATAAGTAAAAAGTAAGTAGCGGCCTGTTACTATCCCACTGCTGAGAATAGGCCTCCTCTCTCCGTTTTTGGAGAGGATTGTAGCTAAGCTACCACGCTCCAATGATTGGTAGGTTACATATATCTACAGAATTATCTAAAGATATGCAGGTTTCCTCACGATGTTTTCCTGTACCGAAAAGCGTGTGATATATGGCAATTATCAATTAGACACATAAGTTTTAACGGAAAAAGTCATTGGTGCCTGCCCCGGTTTGAACCCGCGACCTCCTCGCACGGTGTTACCGTATTTGGATATTTATTTCTGATTCTCGGAAACGGATCCAATGTTTTTCATGAAATACACTATGTAGGGGGTTTTTTGGGTTTGGGAATCGATATAGCTAGGTTTCATTAAAAAAATGTCGTTTTATCCCCGTTATTGTAAATAAAATGTACAATTGATATTTTAGCTATGAAACGTAATGATACAAATGATATTTTTGCTATAAAACGTAATGTTGTGATAGCCCATTGTATAAAGGGCGGACCCATAAAGATCGCCCGGGATTGTCATTTTTTTTTAAATTGCATACACCTTAAAGAAAGATTATGGTTCATTCACCCAGCTACTTAAATACTTAAAGATCATATTAGTATCAGGAATTGAAGCCAGACAGTAATTTAATAAATTACATCTAACTGTAAGTACAGCTCTTTAGCTCTTTGCAAATCTTCAAAATAATCTAGGTTTTTTTCTGAAATATGTAATGTTTTATAATAAATTTGGCACTAAGTAAATTGCTAAATATGCTAATTTTCATGCCAGATTACATGTAGTATTAAAGTCACCTGGTTTTACCCGATTAACTGATTAATTTTCCAATACAACAATTTAAAAAAAAATGAATAATTAAAAAAAAAATCGGGCAGGTTGGGCTCGATCCTAGTTAGTTTCTAGACAGCCCATTCCCCCAACGAGCATAACTTTACATTTGACAGCAAAAATTGTGTTTTCTATTCAACGTAAGTTTTATAAACGACATTTAAAAAAAAATGTAGATTAATTTTCCTCTCAAATTCTCTGCATGCTGAATTTCATGCCGCCATGACCCCACTTAGAGTGGGAGAAGGGCAGGAAGATGATGTCTATGATATATGTATATGAAATTTGGGAGAGCAAAATTGAGAGAAGGTCTAGGCCCAACAGTGGGACAGTAACAGACCGTTACTATACTTTTACCAAAGTCGCTTGTCATCTGACCTTGCCCGCTTAATATCCTTAGTTTATAGGATTTAAAAAAACCAAAATAATTCACAAGTGCTTATTTGAATAAAGATTAGTACCTGTTTTAAGGTCCTTGCTCGGTAATTTTTTACAAAATAAAAAAAAGAAATAAAAAGAAATAAAAAAAATAAAAGGGGAGTTTGGGATCGATTCTAGGTATTTACATTTCTCGAGACTGCCCGTTCCCCGAATAAGCTACGCTGACTTGACAGTTTATGGCAAATCATCATCCTCCTGCCCTTATCCCACTCTAAGTGGGGTCGGCACAACATGTTATAAACATGCTGTCACAAGATTTGGCTGTATTTTTGCGACCGGCCGCCTGCCTAACGTCATGTTACCTTAGTCATATTTTCGACACCTCGGTAAGAAAGAGGGTGGTCTATTCTACTAAACCGAATACCACACGGTGGGTCAACTTACCTTAGTCGCCTTTTACGACACCTCGGTAAGAAATGAGATTGGTCTATTCTACTCTGCCGGATACCACACGGCGGGTCGACTTACTTTAGTCACCTTTTACGACACCTAGGTAAGAAATGAGTTTGATCTATTCTACTCAGCCGGTTACCAGACGGCGGGTTGACTTACCTTAGTCGCCTTTTACGACACCTCGATAAGAAATGAGGGTGGTACTATTCCATTCAGCCGGATACCACACGGCATAGGTACTACCTTATTAAACAACAAATTATTTTCCCTTCATTTATTTTTCCTACACCATGACACCATTACAAGATTTCTAGCACGCCATAGTATTTTTTTAATTATGCTTTCTAAAGTCACGCAATCAAAATTAAGTGAAATTAACTTTGTATTCTAATAATATTATAGCAAATCAAATCAAACTCTTCAATATTTAAATAAGTTAATCTTGTATTTATATATATCGTTTTATTATTTTATTATTATATTATCGTTTGTAATGTCAGTTTCTTACTAATATCTATTTACAAATCCATTTTAATCAGTTTTTATTTATATAGTTTTCTCATCATGTCATTTTCATATAATGTCATCGTACATGTTTAAGTTGCATGCTGTGTCTGCCTATAATTGGCATTAGGTGTAAACTTATAAACCCTAAGCTGTGTCTACTTTAATATTTAAATTACACTTAATTCTGTTAGCGGACCTAGTAAAAATAAATAAAATAAATAAATAAAAAATAAATATCGAATCGGAAACGGCTCCAACGATTTTCCTGAAATTCAGCATGTAGGGGGTTTTGGGGGAGAAAAATTGAGCTAGGTTTTATATAAAAAAAAAAAGGTTTTATCCCTGTTTAGGCATTAAAAATACTAAAATGTATATCAAATTGATTTTGCAATAAACTACGCCGTGTGGTATCCGGCTGAGTAGAATAGACCAACCTCATTTCTTACCGAGGTGTCGTAAAAGGCGACTAAGGTAAGATGACCTACCGTGTGATATCCGGTTGAGTAATATAGACCACCCTCTTTCTTACGGAGGAGTCGTTAAATACAACTATGGTAAGTTTACGACAGTCAGGCGGCCGGTCGTAAAAACGCAACCAAATCATGTAACAACATGTTTATAACATGTTGTGCCGATTCCACTTAGAGTGGGATAAGGGCAGGAGGACGATGATGATGTAAAAAAAAAAAATTGAAAAAATAATACAGCAGGTGGGGCTCGATCCTAGGTATTTTCACCTCTCTAGACAACCCGTTCCCCAAATGAACCACCATGACTTTACTTTACTTTTTACGAATAATTGTGATTGTATTCAACGTAAATTTCAAAAAAATTTAGAGCCCGAAAACAGGGATTAAACGACATTTTTTATAAATAAAACTTATCTCGATCGATTACTTCCCCCAAAACCCCCTACATGCTGAATTTCAGGAAAATCCTTGGAGCTGTTTCCGAGATTCGGAAAATATATATATACAAGATTAACTCATTTAAATATTAAAGATACAAGTATGGTTATAATTTAAATGAAATTTGAGGTCATTTAGTATGTTTGCCAACACAATTCTTGATAAGAGCAAAGAAATTTAAAAAGAACCAAAAATTTGTAAATTAAAAAATCCCTTTAAAATAACAATTACAGAATTAGGCGTTATTTTGCAATAATACAAAAGTAATAATAAAATAATTTTGCTATAATCCGCGATGAAGTAATAGAGAATATATATAATGCTAAATGTAAGTGGACAATCGGTTATCATACCTGATACATGCAGGATTCGTAAAAACACATGCACAAACCTCCACCACCGCCACCACAATACACAAGCACTATATACGTTCACTATCACAATCGGCGGGTCGACTTACTCTAGTCGCCTTTTACGAGACCTCGATAAAAAATGAGGGTGTTTTATTCTACACAGCGGGACACTACACGGCAGGTCAATTTACCTTAGTCACTTTTTAGGATACCTCGATAAAAAATGAGGATGGTCTATTCTTCTCAGCCGGATACCACACGGCGGGTCGACTTACCTCAGTCGTATTTTACGACACGTGGTCTATTCTACTCAGCCGGATACCACACGATATTTGCAATTTATAAGCATTTCGGTGAAGGAAAACATCTTGAGGAAACCTGCATCTCTGTACAGAATTGCAATTGACACAAAACAACTTTTCTGAATTAGGTCATTTTAATACTAAGCGTGCGATATAAGTACGAGTTAAGCGATGTGATGTTAGTTAAACTTGGATCGTTACTGCAAACAGTCAGGTACTACACGTTGGGTCGAATTACCTTATTCGCTTTTTACGACATCTCGATAAACAATGAGGGTGGTCTCTTCTTTTCAGCCGGATACCACACGACAGGTCGACTTACTTTAGTCGCCTTTTACGACACCTCGATAAAAAATGGGGGTGGTCTATTCTACTCAACCGGATACCACACGGTGGGTCGACTTAACTTAGTCGCCTTCTGCGACACCTCGGTATAAAATGAGGGTGGTCTATTCTTCTCAGCCGGATACAATATTGCATTGTTATAAGCATTGCGGTGAAGGAAAACATCTTGAGGAAACCTGCATATCTCTAGAGAATTGCAACTGACACAAAACAACTTTTCCGAATTAGGTCACTTTAATACTAACTCTGCGATATAAGTACGCGTTAAGCGATGCGATGTCAGTTGTACTTGCATCGTTACTGCAAACAGTCCGGTAAAGATGTACAAAATTATAAAACATGTGCAGTGCGAACGAAATTTTAAATATGGCGGATTAGTTGCAAATATATTTGCAATATCTACTAAAAACATTAATGGGTGAGTATTTATTAGAATTCCAACGTGATAAATATAAATTAATTAATATTTAAATGAGTTAAACTATATTAATATAAAGCTGAAGAGTTTGTTTGTTTGAACGCGCTAATCTCAGGAACTACTGGACCGATTTGAAAAATACATTCAGTGTAAGACAGTCCATTTAATATAACATCACGCTAAGATGAATAGGAGAGCAGCAATAAAAAATATTGCATAAACGGCAAAATTAAAAGCTTGCGTGAGTTAAGTAAACGGTGAAAGTTATTCAAAAATCATGTATTACAAAATTGTTCCCCACTAAAAGTTCTAAATAAAAGCCCGCGACAGGATATGTATAGCTTTTAAGGTTAACCCACTTTAACCATTGTTATGGTTATTAAAATACTATATTGCGGTTTTAATTTAAAATTTATTGTTATTATTTATTTTCCCTCCCAAAAACCAGAAAAATATATACGTACGTAAGTAACGGCCTGTTACTATCCCACTGCTGGGCATAGGCCTCCTCTCCCCATTTTTGGAGAGAAGGGTTGGAGCTAAGACCTACCACGCTGCTCCAATGCGGATTGGTAGGTTACACAAATCCCTAGGATTCTCTAGAGATATGCAGGTTTCCTCACGATGTTTTCCTTCACTGAAAAGCGTGTGATAAATTGCAATTATCAATTAGACACATAAGTTTTAATAGAAAAACTCATTGGTGTCTGCCCGGGTTTGAACCCATGATCGTCTCTAGAGATTCACACGGTCGCACCGCTAGGCCATCACAGCCGTTATATATACATACAAGATTAACTAATTTCAATCTTGAAGATTTTCTGAATTTCGGAAACGGTTCGGAACAATTTTCATAAAATTCAGCATGTAGGTGGTTTTTGAAGAGAAAAATCCAGCTAGATGTCATTAAAAAATATCGGTTTATCCAAAATATAGCAAGAAATTATTAGTATATCTTCCAGTGAAAAACTGCTTAATGTTGAATAGAAACCAAATTATATTTTATCTGTTATAAATAATTTATAGAGTTAGGCGTTACTTCGGAGATCCATAATCCAAAAGTAATAATAAAAATATTTTGCTATAATCCGCGATGAAGTAAAATAGAAAATATATATAATGCTAAATGTAAGTGGACAATCGGTTTTCATACCTGATACATGCAGGATTCGTAAAAACACATGCACAAACCTCCACCACCGCCACCACAATACACAAGCACTACACAATCACTATCACAAACTCAACAATCGTTTCGCCGCGCAACCGAAGCATTATCAAGAGATAGACTCCACGACCAAAATCGCAAAGCTTTATTATTACTTTTGTATTATGGATCTCCGCAAAGTAACGCCTAATTCTATAGATTATTTAAACATAAAGTAATTAAGCTGTGATGGCCTAGCGGTGCGACCGTGTGAATCTCTAGAGACGATCACGGGTCCGAACCCGGGCAGACACCAATGAGTTTTTCTATTAAAACTTATGTGTCTGATTGATAATTGCAATTTATCACATGCTTTTCGGTGAAGAAAAACATCGTGAGGAAACCTGAATATCTCTAGAGAATCCTAGGGATATGTGTAACCTACCAATCATTGGAGCAGCGTGGTTAGGTCTTAGCTCCAACCCTTCTCTCCAAAAACGGAGAGAGGAGGCCTTATGCCCAGCAGTGGGATAGTAACAGGCCGGTACTACTAAAGTAATTAACCGTGCATGACGTCCGCATCAATTTGTTTCGCAAAAGTATAATGAAATAAATACTCATATCATCATCCCCCTGCCCTTATCCCACTCAAAGTGGGGTCGGCACAACATGTTATAAACATGCTGTCACATGATTTGGTTGCGTTTTTATGACCGGCCGCCTGACGTCAACTAACCTTAGTCATATTTCACGACACCTCGGTAAGAAAGAGGTTGGTCTATTCTACTAAACCGGATACCACACGGCGGGTCGACTTACTTTAATCGCTTTTTACGACACCTTGGTAAGAAAGAAGTTGGTCTATTCTACTCAGCCGGATACCACACGGCGGGTCAACTTATTTTAGTAGCCTTTTACGACACCTCGGTAAGAAAGAGATTGGTCTATTCTACTAAACCGGATACCACACGGCGGGTCGACTTACCTAAGGTTTAAATCATTTATTCTCAAAAAAAGCCAACTTACATTAAGTACAACTTACTTTAGTCGCCTTTAACGACACCGCGGTAAGAAAGAGGGTGGTCTATTCTACTCAGCCGGATACCACACGGCGGGAAATAAATACTCGTATATAAATATGAAATTCTCTAGGTTATTTATCTAAATTGATAACAGTTCGTATTATATCAAGCTGTGATTACTGAACTTTTCGACCGTGACTTTACAGATATCAAATTGTGGAAAAAACAAATAATATCTTTAATATTTAAATTACTTCATCTAAATAATTTTTATTTACAGCAAAAATGTACAATTTATATCTATCTTAAATTACTTACACGCTAGGACTATACAAATCATGCCCACGTGGAATGGTCCCAAGGATGCTGGCAGCGTTTCCGCGCCGAATCGCTAAGCTGATTCTTTGTGCGAAAAAGGAGCCAGCCCTCTTGTCACCTGAAGAGGCAACCGAGGTGTTAAAACGTTTTATCCCTGTTTTTGGGATTATAATAAATTATTTAAATGAGATAATCTTGTATGTATATATATATATATATTTTCTGATTTTCGGAAACGGCTGCAACGTTTTTTTAAATTCAGCATGTAAGGGGGTTTTGGAGGAGAGAAACCTATCTAACTAGGTTTTATTTTTATTAAATTTCGTTTTTGGGCATTTTGATTTTGGTTATTTTTTTTGTTTAGCAAACAGCGAGAGCTATATTTAGCGTTTTTGCATTATTCAGTATTGAGTCATCCTTCCGTTTAACATTTATAGATATGTAAATTTCGCAATAGTATATTTGCTTTATTATTTCTCACTATACTTAAATGCAAAAAAAGTGTTAAAAACCGCAGCGATTTTGAGGAGTGATTACGCATTCCTGTCTTTATATAATTAGAAGTATTCGGGTGACCGAGACTTAATCGGTAATTTATAGAATTAGGCGTTACTTTGCGGAGATCCATAATACAAAAGTAATAATAAAATTATTATGCTATAATCCGCGATGAAGTAAAATAGAAAATATATATAATGCTAAATGTAGAGTGGACAATCGGTTATCATACCTGATACATGCAGGATTCGTAATAACACATGCACAAACCTCCACCACCACCACCACGATACACAAGCACTATATACGTTCACTATCACAAACTCAACAATCGTTTCGCTCCGCAACCGAAGCATCATCAGGAGATAGACTCCACGACCAAAATCGCAAAGCAAGGGCTTTGTTGAGTTTGTGATAGTGAACGTATGTTGTGCTTGTGTATTGTGGTGGCGGTGGTGGAGGTTTGTGCATGTGTTTCTTACTACTCCTGCATGTATCAGGTATGATAACCGATTGTCCACTCTACATTTAGCATTATATATATTTTCTATTTTACTTCATCGCGGATTATAGCAAAATAATTTTTTATTACTTTTGCCTTAATCGGTATTTTTTTAATATATATAAAACTAGCGGCCTGCCCTTGCTTCGCACGGGTATAAAATATCCATCCATCCCATGTCAGTCAGTGTAAAAAAAATGATTAAAATCGATCCAGTACTTTTGATTTATTCATTACTGCCCGTGGCCCGCACGCGTTAAATTTGGAGAAAAACAATTTCCTCTCCCTATACCAAGACGATTTCCTGCTATCTTTGGAATATCTAAACTCATATAGTACATTTTTACTTATTTACTTTTACATTTTACGTATGTATTTTATTTTCACAATTAATTACAGAATGTCTTAAAACAAACTCAAAGATTCGAAGTGCTATAGGGTGAAGCGCGGCGTCCTCACGGCATTTTAAATCTGTAATATCTCCGAAAATGTTCATTTAAATTGCATGCTGTAAACGGCCATATTGATCTATATTAAATCAACAATTTATTTAAGGTACTCAATTGGATAAGGATTAATGCTGTATTGTATAAAAATTGCTTTGAACATAAGGCATCATTTTTCGTAAAAAGTTAATGAAAAAAACTGCTATTGTGGGTTATCCATAAGAGATAGATATATACCATCGCGGACTTTTCTGTAGGCCTTTTTAAGGTGTACAAATACTTAGTACATCATTTTGATAAATCTCGTAGGGTTTAGCCTGCGTTTGCAATGTAAGCGGAAAAAAATGTAATTATTTACAGAAACCTCAAAAATTACAGTATTTCTCTACTCCATATTTAACGTTATTATACGTACAAACCTTCCTCTGGAATCAATCTATTAAAAAAAACCGCATCAAAATCGGTTGCGTAATTTTAAAGTTTTATGCGTACATACGGAAATATGGACTTTGTTTTATAATATGTAGTGATGCAATTTAAAAAAATAGGTGACCGAGCCTTTTTAATATATAAAAAATGCAATAAAAGAAATTGAAGAAATGCGCCTATGACATGTGGAATTCGAACCCGGGTTTTGAACTTTTGCTCCGCCTATTAACCATCAGCTATCGCAGCATTGACAATTAAAACGTTTGACAATTAAAAATTCCTTTGCATTCAATTCTACATTTTATGATTTACTCCCGAAAAACAGTTATAAACGACGATTTGGTTTCATTTAAAAGCAATGCCGTTTAAAACCTGTATTCGAGCACTGAAAACTAAAATGTTGAATAGAATGCCATACTATATTTTAGTTGTCAAATTCAAATTCAAAATATTCTTTATTCAAATAAACTTGTAAACAAGTGCTTTTGAATCGTCAATTCTACTGCTGGTTCGGAAAGCTGTTCCTACCGAGAAGAGCCAGCAAGAAACTCGGCGGTTGCTCTTTTAAAAAAAATAATTCTTAATATTATTTACATTAAGTCGTTACTGTCTTGTACAGGTTCAAAGAGAGCTATATCCACACATTCTTATCTTCTAAATAATCTGCAAGAGTATAGTAGGCTTTCTGTATCAGCCTCTTTTTAACAGTGTTTTTAAACTGCTGTAATGGCAGTGCTGAAATTGATTGCGGAATTTTATTATAGAATCTTATACCAAAACCCACAAACGAGTTACGCACTTTAGCAAGGCGCAAAGCAAGAACCGCAAGCTTATGTCGGTTTCTGCTTTGTCTATTGTACACATCACCTATCGTTTTATAATTCTTTATATTTTTATGTACATAAATTAAATTGCTCAAAATAACATCATTGTCATTTGTAAAGTTGAGATAGCTCAGTGGGTAACGGACGGACTAAACAAAAACAACAAGGAAAAACCTTTTTTGCTTCTGAAAATACTCGTATATTTTCATTTTTTGGTAATTTAATGTTTAAATTACCGAACATGACGGTAACTCAAGTAGTAAAACATAAATTCACACAGAATTAACAAAGAAATCCAAAAACAAGTGTCAAAAAACAATACAAAACACTGTATTCAATTCTTATGTTAATTCTATGCATTGTTTATTGAAGTTTTGACAAAAACCCTCAAAAATCTGTACAATTTAATTCGGTTAAAGACCCAAAAATAAAGGCGTCCAAAAAGTGTGCTATACGACCCCGAGGAAAAAATAACGACGGCAAACAAATATCAAGCAAAAACGAGGTCACAATTTTTCAATGTCAATCGGCCAACGGCATAATGACTAGTCACAGTCATACCACCAGCCCTCCACTACACGTCGCCCTAAGCCGCGGTCCGGCCTCACAGGAGGCACCCTTAGGACGACGTTCCCCATAGCTAGTAGAGCTTCATACAACAGCGTGATGACTAGTCACAGTCATACCACCAGCCCTCCACTACACGTCGCCCTAAGCCGCGGTCCGGCCTCACAGGAGGCACCCTTAGGACGACGTTCCCCATAGCTAGTAGAGCTTCATACAACAGCGTGATGACTAGTCACAGTCATACCACCAGCCCTCCACTACACGTCGCCCTAAGCCGCGGTCCGGCCTCACAGGAGGCACCCTTAGGACGACGTTCCCCATAGCTAGTAGAGCTTCATACAACAGCGTGATGACTAGTCACAGTCATACCACCAGCCCTCCACTACACGTCGCCCTAAACCGCGGTCCGGCCTCACAGGAGGCACCCTTAGGACGACGTTCCCCATAGCTAGTAGAGCTTCATACAACAGCGTGATGACTAGTCACAGTCATACCACCAGCCCTCCACTACACGTCGCCCTAAGCCGCGGTCCGGCCTCACAGGAGGCACCCTTAGGACGACGTTCCCCATAGCTAGTAGAGCTTCATACAACAGCGTGATGACTAGTCACAGTCATACCACCAGCCCTCCACTACACGTCGCCCTAAGCCGCGGTCCGGCCTCACAGGAGGCACCCTTAGGACGACGTTCCCTATAGCTAGTAGAGCTTCATACAACAGCGTGATGACTAGTCACAGTCGTACCACCAGCCCTCCACTACACGTCGCCCTAAGCCGCGGTCCGGCCTCACAGGAGGCACCCTTAGGACGGCGTCCCCCATAGCTAGTAGAGCTTCATACAACAGCGTGATGACTAATCACAGTCATACCACCAGCCCTCCACTACACGTCGCCCTAAGCCGCGGTCCAGCCTCACAGGAGGCACCCTTAGGACGACGTTCCCCATAGCTAGTAGAGCTTCATACAACAGCGTGATGACTAGTCACAGTCATACCACCAGCCCTCCTCTACACGTCGCCCTAAGCCGCGGTCCGGCCTCACAGGAGGCACCCTTAGGACGACGTTCCCTATAGCTAGTAGAGCTTCATACAACAGCGTGATGACTAGTCACAGTCATACTACCAGCCCTCCACTACACGTCGCCCTAAGCCGCGGTCCGGCCTCACAGGAGGCACCCTTAGGACGACGTTCCCCATAGCTAGTAGAGCTTCATACAACAGCGTGATGACTAGTCACAGTCATACCACCAGCCCTCCACTACACGTCGCCCTAAGCCGCGGTCCGGCCTCACAGGAGGCACCCTTAGGACGACGTTCCCTATAGCTAGTAGAGCTTCATACAACAGCGTGATGACTAGTCACAGTGATACCACCAGCTCTCCACTACACGTCGCCCTAAGCCGCGGTCCGGCCTCACAGGAGGCACCCTTAGGACGACGTTCCCCATAGCTAGTAGAGCTTCATACAACAGCGTGATGACTAGTCACAGTCATACCACCAGCCCTCCACTATACGTCGCCCTAAGCCGCGGTCCGGCCTCACAGGAGGCACCCTTAGGACGACGTTCCCCATAGCTAGTAGAGCTTCATACAACAGCGTGATGACTAGTCACAGTCATACCACCAGCCCTCCACTACACTGTACAATAATACTAATATTTTTCACTTTTTAGCTCGAAAGTGTGTTTATTTGATAACTCTATTTTTGTTCTAGATATAATGAACCGTTTTTCCGTAGTAACAAGGACGGTCGCATCGCGGATTATTACTCCGGGAAAAGTGTTTTCATCACCGGAGCGACAGGGTTTTTGGGAAAGGTAAGTAAACAACGGGATCTATCCTATCTCAAGAACTTTTTAATATATAAAAAAACACACACACGGTCGTCCGTCCCCAAAGTTTCGTTACAAACTTCGCATTTATAATACTAGTAGGATTATAAAACAGAATCCCAAAAAGCTATCTGTATGTATGTGATCAATTTTCTCAATATCTACTGAGCCGATTGTTATACAGTTTTCATTAAAAGATAGTACAATTATTGCGGTAGGTTTTAACTTTTAATTAATAGCACATTACGATTTTATGTGAATTCACTGAAATATAAAACCTTTCCGATACCTTGATTTCCACTCGGGCACAGCTGTATTGTGATACCTGTGCCGCGACTCAGAAGAGTTAGCAACTCATTCGATGGTCTCGGTATTCGCGATACAATACTCCGCAATCCATACTAGACCAGTCTACAGAAAGGTTTAAGTTTAGTATAAGAGATGTATACGTTAAGCATATTACAAAAATTAACGATTCTTCTTCTTCTTCAACCGATGGACGTCCACTGCTGGACATAGGCCTCTTCATGGGATCTCCAGAACACACGATTTTGTGCCGCTTGTATCCAGCGGCTCCCCGCGACCCTTTTGAGGTCGTCTGCCCATCTGGTAGGGGGTCTTCCAACACTGCGCTTTCCGGTGCGGGGTCGCCATTCCAACACTTTGAGACCCCAACGTCCATCGGTTCTCCGCACTATGTGCCCCGCCCATCGCCACTTCAGCTTCGCGACCCGCTGAGCTATGTCGGTGACTCTGGTTCTTCTACGGATCTCCTCATTTCTGATTTGATCACGTAGAGAAACTCCGAGCATAGCTCGCTCCATCGCCCGCTGAGCGACTCTGAGCTTTCTTATGAGGCCCATAGTCAGCGACCAAGATTCAGAGCCATAGGTCATCACTGGCAACACGCACGGGGCAGGGGGTGTCAAGAATTAACGATTATTTGAATGAAAATATCTGGTTTTGAAAATCCTTTCAGCTTCATACAAGACGGTTTAATAATGTAAAATTGAAAATATTTAAAAGATTGACCGCCAAATTTCTGGTTCTTCTCGGCAAGAGCAACATTCCGAACCAGTTGTACCTTCATTAATCATATTGATTGACGATTCAAATGTGCTTGAAAGAGCTTATTTGAATAAAGATTATTTTGATTTGATTTGAATCCATTCTAGGTGCTGATAGAAAAATTACTCTTCACCTGCTCGGATATTAAAGGTCTATATGTTTTGATAAGGCAGAAGAATGGCCAAAGCACTCAGGAGCGGCTGAACCAACTTCTAGATGTTCCTGTAAGTATCCGAACTGTTTAAATAACTATATGAGTGACCAAGCTTTGCTCAACTTAAGGAGACTAGTATGTCCGCTTTATCGTGCCTAATTTAAAAATGAAGGTAAGGGCACTATTAATAAGGTAATAGTATTAGTAAGGTAGGTATTAATTAAGGTAAGGCACTAGTAATTGACAAACATGGTGGGCAGGGAGCGATCGTAGACAGCGGTGGCCTCCTTGTGCTCTGCGGAGGGGGGCGGTGAAGCGTTTTCGGGAACTATTGTTCTGGATCCAATCTGCTGCTGGCGAGTCCAGGTGGTAGTGTAACCTAAGCCCTTCGTCCGCCGCCCTGTCAGGGGACCTTCGGATGTTCTGAACGGGGTATATCGGACGTCTGGTGAAGTACGATTCGCTTTATGGTATTGTAAGCGGCCTATTTCTATTCCACTGTTGGTCATAGGCCTCCTCTCTCCGTTTTTTGGAGAGAAGGATTGGAGCTAAGACCTACCACGCTGCTCCAATGATTGGTAGGTTATACATATCACCAGAATTAAATAGAGATATGCCTTCCTCACGATGTTTTCCTTTACTTTTCGTTTTAACAGTAAAACTCATTGGTGTCCCGGTTTGAACCCGTGACCCCGTAATTCGCACTGGTGTTACCGCTGGTCTACCACAGCTTATGGTATTGGTGCTGACGATAATATTAGAAATCTGCCTTACAGCTTTTCGACAAGTTGAAAAGAGAGAAACCTGAAAGCTTAAACAAAATCATACCCATAGAAGGCGACATCGCTAAAGCTGAGCTAGCTTTACAGCAAGAGGACCGGCAAATTTTAATAGATAACGTAAGTAAATATAAGTTTCGATGCAAAAACAGTTCATAAAATTTATAGCATTGAGTTCAAATTCGTTTGGCGTTAATTTGCTCATCCATGTTATATATTAACTAACAAATGCCAGCGTGGAAAGATTAATATAGTATTTTGCAACCATAAAAATGGTTAAAGGTGGTTAACCTTAAAAGCTAGATATATGCTGTCGCGGACTTGTATTTAGAACTTTTAGACGGGAACAATTTTGTAATACAATATTTTTGAATAACTTTCACCGTTTACTCAGCGCACGCAAGGAAAGCTTTAAATTTTGTCGTTTTCGTAATATTTTTTATTGCTGCTCCTCTCCTATTCATCTTAGCGTGATGTTATATTGTCTATAGCCTTCCTCGATAAATGGATATCTTACATTAAAAGAATTTTTCAAACCCTGAGTTTTTTGAAGTTCTTGAGTTTCAAAAACAGGGATATAACTATTTTTTTTTAAATAAAACCTAGCTAGATCGACTTTTCTCGCCCAAAACCCCTACATGCAGAATTTTAGTAAAATCATTGGAGCCGTTTCCGTGATTCCGAAAATATATATGTATACATACAAGATTAACTCACTTAAATATTAACGATAATAAATATCTTTATATTTAAATGAGTTAATCTTGTATATATATATATATTTTCCGAATCTCGGAAACGGCTCCAACGATTTTCCTGAAATTCAACATATAGAAGGTTTTGGGGGAGAAAAATTGATCTAGCTAAGTTTTATGTAAAAAAAATATTGTTTTATCCCTGTTTTTGGGCATTAAAAAACATTAACATTTATATTGAATTGAATTTTCGCCGTTAGCTGTCAAGTCGGCGTAGCTTATTCGGGTAACGGCAGCGTCGAAAAATGTGAATGCCAAGGGTCGATCCCAACTTAATAATTGTTTTTTCTTTTTTTTAAGTTTTTTATTTTTTTTAGTAAAAAATTACCGAGCGAAGCTCGGTCACCCAGATATTAATATATTTATTAAAGTAAATATAATAATATCTTTAATATTTAAATGAATAAATCTCGGCTCCCACAATTTTACTGAAATTCAGCATGAGGGGTTTTAGGGGAGAAAAATCGATCAAGATAAGTTGTCGTTTCTTCCCTGTTTTCGGACTGTAAAATTTTTTTTAAATTTACGTTGAATACAATCACAATTTTTCACTATTAAATGTAAGGTCGTGATGGTCCATTTGGGGTTCGGGCGAATTAGAGAGGTGGAAATACCTAAGATCGAGCCCCACCTGCTCTTATTATGTTTTCATTTTTCTTTTAAATATTTTTTTTAATTTTATTATTTTTTAATCATTTTAAAAAATACCGAGCAAATATTTAAATATTGTGTTTAAATGAAGATATTGTTTTAGATTTATGTAGGGAAACGGGCAGTTTATTTTTTTGCACGGTTTTTTTATTGTACGAGTATAAATTTAACTGAACTTTTGTAAACTACGTAAACTGCACAGGTTAAAAATTTCCATTTAAATATGGAATGAGTTCTGATAACATTTTAACTTAAACGTGTTTTTGTATTCTCTAATCTTTTGGAAGATTACATTTATTTATTCGCACGACGTGGTTAAATCCGCATAGAAAAGATTATGTTATAAAAATAATTATAATATCTATACTAATATTATAAAGAGGATAATTTGTATGTATGTTTGTAATGTTTTAAAAGTTAAAAGAGTTAAAAGAGCAACCGCCGAGTTTCTTGCTGGCTCTTCTCGGTAAGAACAGCTTTCCGAACCAGCAGTAGAGTTGACGATTTAAAAGCACTTGTTTACAAGTTTATTTGAATAAAGAATATTTTGAATTTGAATTTGAATTTCACACAAAAACTACTGGCCCGATTTTAAAACTCTTTCACCATTGGAAAGCTGCATCTTTACTGAGCAATATAGGCTATATTGCTCAGTAAAAATTAATTCGTTTAAAAATGTAATAATGTGTAAATAAAAATCTGTAATCGCATGGACTGCGGAAACTATTGATGATGTAAATTTTCCTTGCTCTTATCCCACTCTAAGTGGGGTCGGCACAACATGTTATAAACATGCTGTCACATGATTTGGCTGCGTTAAACTATTGATGATGTATTGACTAAAAATAAATCTATAGTCTGACTTAGTAGACTTTCCATTGCCATGAAATCGGTGTGTACGCGGGTGAAACTGCGAGCTATAAGTAGTATTTAATCTCATCTCTTCTCTTCCTGCCCTTATCCCACTCTAAGTGGGGTCGACACAACATGTTATAAACATGCTGTCACATGATTTGGCTGCGTTTTTACGACCGGCCGCCTGCCTGACGTCAACTTACCTCAGTCTTATTTTACGACACCTCGGTAAGAAAGAGGGTGGTCTATTCTACTAAACCGGATACCACACGGTGGGTCAACTTACCTTAGTCGCCTTTTACGACACCTCGGTAAGAAATGAGGGTGGTCTATTCTGCTCAGCCGGATACCACATGGCGGGTCGACTTACCTTAGTCGCCTTTTACGACACCTCGGTAAGAAATGAGGAGGGTGGTACTATTCTATTCAGCCGGATACCACACGGCGTATAAGTAGTATTTAATGTATCTAAATCTATAATTTATACGAATATATAAAGCTGAAGAGTTTGTTTGTTTGTTCGAAGCGTCATCTCAGAAACTTCTGGACCGATTTGAAATATTCTTTGAAAAATTTCTGTATAACATCACGCTAAGATGAATGGGAGAAGAGCAGCAATAATAAATAGTACGAAAATGGCAAAATTTTAAGCTTTATTGCGTGCGCTGAGTAAACGGTGAAAGTTATTCAAAAATCATGTATTACAAAATTGTTCACCTCTAAAAGTTCTAAATAAAAGTCCGCGACAGCATCATATAAGGTTAACCCAATTTAACAATTTTTATGGTTATCAAAAGACTATAATAAATAAAAATAAAAAGCCTTTTATTTCTCACCAATATTTACAATATAAAATATGTCAAGGCTAAAAAAAAATACATAGTCATCATAGCAAAAAATACAAGTTAATTAATTTATAGAATTAGGCGTTACTTTGCGGAGATCCATAATACAAAAGTAATAATAAAATTATTTTGCTATAATCCGCGATGAAGTAAAATAGAAAATATATATAATGCTAAATGTAGAGTGGACAATCGGTTATCATACCTGATACATGCAGGAGTCGTAAAAAACACATGCACAAACCTCCACCACCGCCACCATGATACACAAGCACTATATACGTTCACTATTTTTCACGTTTTCTATAAAAAGAATTTGTTGGCTCTTCGAGCCTGGGTGTATATTTGTATTTAAGTATGTATTTAAAAATTATATATGTATATATTCACCAGTTGTCTGTCCATAACACAAGTATTAAGTTACTTACTTTGGGGACGGACAACCGTGTGTGTAAGTGTCCCATATATTTATTTATTATTATTATTACTATCACAAACTCAACAATCGGTTATCAGGTATGATAACCGATTGTCCACTCTATATTTAGCATTATATATATTTTCTATTTTACTTCATCGCGGATTATAGCAAACTAATTTTATTATTACTTTTGTACAAGTTAATTAATTGAAAAAAATGATAAAAAAGTATAATAATAATTAGTCAAATTGATTTTCTAGTTGGTGGGAACCCCACTTAGGGTAAAGGCCTCCTCCAAGTTCTTCCAAGTGTCCCGATCCATTGCTGTTCTCATCCATCAGTCACCTGCCACCTTTTTAATGTCATCTGGCCATCGCAGCGCCGGTCTACCCCGAGCGCGTTCCCCCGGGTCCTGCCCATGCAGTAGTCACACGTGTCCATCTTTCCTCTTCAAAGTGTCCTGCCCAACGCCATTTTAATTCACGTGCATGTTGTAAGAAATCTTTTGTCACGCCGTGTGGTATCCGGCTGAATAGAATAGTACCACCCTCTTTTCTTACCGAGGTGTCGTAAAAGGCGACTAAGGTAAGTTGACTCACCGTGTGGTATCCGGTTAAGTAGAATAGACCACCCTCTTTCTTATCGAGGTGTCGTAAAATACGACTAAGGTAAGTTGACGTCAGGCAGGCGGCCGGTCGTAAAATACGTAGCCAAATCATGAGACAACATGTTTATAACATGTTGTGCCGACCCCACTTAAAGTGGGATAAGGGCAGGAAGATGATGTTGTAAGAAATCTTTTGCCCTTGTTTTATTTCTTATATAGGAAAAAAGACTCATCATCCTCATCCTCCTGCCCTTATCCCACTCTAAGTGGGGTCGGCACAACATGTTATAAACATGTTGTCATATGACTGCGTTTTTACGACCGGCCGCCTGCCTGACATCAACTTACCTTAGTCGTATTTTACGACACCTCGGTAAGAGAGGGTGGTCTATTCTACTAAACCGGATACCACACGGTGGGTCAACTTACCTTAGTCGCCTTTTACGACACCTCGGTAAGAAAAGAGGGTGGTACTATTCTACTAAACCGGATACCACACGGTGGGTCAACTTACCTTAGTCGCCTTTTACGACACCTCGGTAAGAAATGAGGTTGGTCTATTCTACTCTGCCGGATACCACACGGTGGGTCAACTTACCTTAGTCGCCTTTTACGACACCTCGGTAAGAAATGAGGGTGGTACTATTCTACTCAGCCGGATACCACACGGTGGGTCAACTTACCTTAGTCGCCTTTTACGACACCTCGGTAAGAAATGAGGTTGGTCTATTCTACTCTGCCGGATACCACACGGCGTATAGGAAAACAGACTATATTACGGTTTTAATCTTTCCACGCGAGCGGAAACGCAGGCGATTACTAGTTTTCTATAAAAAGAGAGATCCAGTGACATCGATTCTAATATATCGTTACATTTTCATATATTTCACAGGCGCTGTTTGTTTCGTAAATAAAATTAAAATAAAGATGTCTTGAAGTGGCATGTTAAGCGCGTTTCACGTTGAATAAATATACGAAGGCGATTAATAGGGTTGCCAGCTGTTAAAAACATTTATAATAGAAAGTCCTCTCTTGATAATAAGTAGATATAGTAAAATGCGTCCAGCTTTGTATGATTCATTTATTATCTTAATATTTAAATGAGTTAATCTTGTATATATATATATTTTCCGAATCTCGGATACGGCTCCAACGATTTTCCTGAAATTCAGCATGTAGGAGGTTTTGGGGGAGAAAAATTGATCTTGCTAGGTTTTATGTAAAAAAAATATTGTTTTATCCCTGTTTTTGGGCATTAAAAAACACTAACATTTATATTGAATTGAATTTTCGCCGTTAACTGTCAAGTTGGCGTAGCCTTTTCGGGTAATGGGCAGACTCGAGAAATGTGAATGCCAAGGATCGATCCCCAACTAAATAATTGTTTTTTCTGTTATATTAAGCTTTTTAAATTTTTTTGTAAAAAATTCCCGAGTGAAGCTCGGTCACCCAGATATTACTTTATAATACATACAATTTAATTGAATCATCTCTATTCTTTTCTTGCTTTTATGTATATTCCTTTTTTTTGACAGCTCGCGCAAGCATCCCCGCCTCTCGGCTTTTCCATCTTCTTCTTCTTCTTCTTCTTCAACCGATGGACGTCCACTGCTGGACATAGGTCTCCTCATGGGATCTCCAGAACACACGATTTTGTGCCGCTTTTATCCAGCGGCTACCCACGACCCTTTTGAGGTCGTCTGTCCATCTAGCAGGGGGTCTTCCGACACTGCGCTTTCCGGTGCGGGGTCGCCATTCCAACACTTTGAGACCCCAACGTCCATCGGTTCTCCGCACTATGTGCCCCGCCCATCGCCACCTCAGCTTCGCGACCCGCTGAGCTATGTCGGTGACTCTGGTTCTTCTAAGGATCTCCTCATTTCTGATTTAGTAGAGAAACTCCGAGCATAGCTCGCTCCATCGCCCGCTGAGCGACTCTGAGCTTATGAGGCCCATAGTGGCTATAAACATGCTGTACGCCTCGGCTTTTCCATAGTCTCCTCTTTCATTTTGGGTGTAATTATAGACAAATATACAAAGATGGGAATAGACAAATATTGGAATAGCTAACAGTTATAACAGCGATTTCCCTTTTTACTTCTATACTTAATATTTAAAAAAGCCAACTCCGCCGTGTGGTATAAGGCTGTGTAGAAGAGACCACCTTCATTTCTTACCGAGGTGTCGTAAAAGGCGACTAAGCTAAGTTGACCCACCGTGAGGTATCCGGCTGAGTAGAATAGTACCACCCTCATTTCTTACCGAGGTGTCGTAAAAGGCAACTAACGTAAGTTGGCCCATCGTGTGGTGTCCGGTTTTGTAGAATAGACCACCCTCCTTACCGAGATGTCGTAAAATACGACTAAGTTAGGTTGACGTCAGACAGGCGGCCGTTCGTAAAAACGCAGCCAAATCATGTTACAGCATGTTTATAACATGTTGCGCCGACCCCACTTAGAGTGGGATAAGGGCAGGAAGAAGATGATGATTAAAAAAAGCCAACTATACTGTTAAGGATTATTTAGACGATAAGAATGCATGGATATAGCTACTGTCCGACCCTGTACAAGATAGTAATGACTTAATTTAAATAGTTATAAATATTAGAAAAGAGCAACCGCCGAGTATCTTGCTGGTTCTTCTCGGTAGGAACAGCTTTCCGAACCAGCAGTAGAGATGACGATTCAAAAGCACTTGTTTACAAGTTTATTTGAATAAAAAATTACGAATTTGAATTAATCATCGGCATGTACGGGGTTATGGGGGAGAAAAATTGGTCAAGCTAGGTTTTATATAAAAAAATCATTTTATCCCTGTTTCTTGGCATTAAAAAATGATAAAATTTATATTGAATTAAATTGTTGCCATTAATCGTCAAGTCAGCCTAGCTTAATCGGGGAACGGGTGGTCGCGAGAAATGAAAATACCTAGGATCGAGCACCACCTACCCTTTTTTTTTTCTTTTTTTTTAAAGTTTCTTTGACTGGCTCGTTGGACCAGGAACGAGCCCCACTTAAACTATTGTTTTTTTCTTTTTATTAAATTTCTTTTTTTAATTTTGACTGGCCCGTTGGCGCAGTGGGTAGTAACCCTGTCTTCAGCTCCGCGGGTCACGGGTTCAATTCCCGCCGAGCGCCAACATTTTCTATAAATGAATTTGTTAGTCTTTGAGCCTGGGTGTATATTTGTATTTAAGTATGTATTTAACAATTATATATGTATATATTCACCAGTTGTCTGTCCATAACACAAGTATTAAGTTACTTTGGGGACGGGCGACCGTGTGGGTAAGTGTCCCATATATTTATTTTATTTATTTATTTATTTTGTTAAAAATTACCGAACAAGGCTTGGTCACCCAGATATTATAATTTATTTCTTGTAACATAAAGCTGGCAACCCTAGAGCATCAAGGGGATTTATGTATTGATTGTGAAATATGTTAATATCGATTATCGAACACAAACACGTAAAAATTACCTTAAATAAAGTTAACACTGATATATTGGATGTTACCAAAGACGACATTGCTATTTTATTACTAATATATAAAGCTGAAGAGTTTGTTTGTTTGATTGTTTGAACGCGATAATCTCAGGAAGCGTTCGAGTGTAAGATAGTCCATTTACCGAAGAAGGCTATAGGCTATATAACGCTAAGATGAATAGGAGAGGAGCAGCAATAAAATATATTGCGTAACGGCAAAATTTAAAGCTTTCCATGCGTGCGCTGAGTAATAAAGGTGATAGTTATTAAAAAATCATGTATTACAAAATTGTAACACTCTAAAAGTTCTAAATAAAAGTCCACGACAGCATATGTCTATCTTTTAAGGTTAACCCACTTTAACCATTATTATGGTTATCAAAATACTATATTTTAATCTTTCCATGCGAGCGGAGCTTCTGGCAATTGCTAGTATAAAATAAAAACTCCTTTTTTCTTGGTGAATGGGATAAAAGATATAATTGTTGGACTTTAACTTCTTATTTATTTGATTCCCTGTTATTTAAAAGATTTTATTCAACTTGCCGTGTATGTATGTGAAGGTGGAATCTTGCAAGTTAAAGCCCCACTTCCCGGTGTCCGATTGAGATGAAATACATACTGGTCCAGTCCTGATGACAATGTTTATGATAAACATGACCTGATGTCAGGATTGGCTCCAGACGAGGGAACTCAACGGTTACCAGTATGGACATTGTGTTAAAAGCTTTTATTTAACTTGCATTGTATGTGAAGGTGGAATCTTGCAAGTTAAAGACCCACTTCCCGGTGTCCGATTGAGATGAAATACATACTGGTCCAGTCCCGATGACGATGCATGTTTATGATAAGCATGACCTGATGTCAGGATTGGCTCCAGACGAGGGAACTCAACGGTTAACAGTAGAGACATTATATTTTGTTAAAAGCATTTTTAACTTTACTTTTTCCTAATTGACTTGAATATTTATGCCTACACTAACGAGTTTAGGTTTAAGGTTAAGGTTTTGAGATAATCTTGTAATGTATGCTGCATGACCTTATCACTTGCGATCTTATCACATTACTTGCTGTTTAAAAATAAGATGTACTTGTAACCTTCGTGTCAATGGTATTTATAATATGAAACCTCCTGATTCTCTTAGGGAAAAGTTCAAAGAAATTGGCGTTATGACTGTAGCTTCACAATACATCTACAGTAATATACTATTTGTACGTAAAAATATTCACTTGTATAGTAAAAATAGTGATAGGTATGACAGACATACAAGAAACAGACATAAACTAATGACGCCTAGATTACGCCTCCAAAAGATCCGAAAATCATTTGTCGGTCTCGGTACACGTTTTTATAACAAAATTCCTCAACATTATCTAGACTTGCCTTTACGCAAGTTTAGAAATTATCTCAAAACGATGTTGCTACATAAAGCTTACTATACTATTGAGGATTATTTGAGTGATAGCATATCTTAACTGCAGTCAGCTACGCATCCAGCTGCAACGATTATCTTGTAACCATCAAATTGTAAAATTTTTTTAAAAGATTAACCGCCGAGTTTCTTGCTGATTCTTCTCGGTAGGAGCAAACTTCCGAATCAGTGGTAGCTTCTTTAAAACATTTGACGATTCAAAAGTACTGTAAACAGTCCACTTGAATAAAGAATATTTTGAATTTGAATTTGAATTTGAATTTGAATTTGAATTTGAATTTGAATTTGAATTTGAATTTGAATGTAAATGAATTAAAATCCGCCGTGCGGCATCCGGCTGAATAGAATAGTGCCACCCTCAGTTCTTACTGAGGTGTCGTAAAAGGCGACTAAGGTAAGTCGACCCGCTGTGTGGTATACGGCTTAGTAGAGTAGACCATCCTCATTTCTTACCAAGGTGTCGTAAAATTCGACTAAGGTAAGTCGACCCACCTTGTGGTATCCGGTTTAGTAGAATAGACCACCCTCTTTCTTACCGAGGTGTCGTAAAATACGACTGAGGTAAGTTGACGTCAGGCAGGCGGCTGGACGTCAAAATGCAGCCAAATCATATGACAGCATGTTCGTAACATATTGTGCCGACCCCACTTAGAGTGGAATAATAATAATAGCAGAATGCCAAAGGCAGAAGGCCTTCGCGTAAGACCTACTTGACCTACACGCGCTTAAATTAAGTGTAAGGAATATGATTATTAAAAAAGAAGTAAGTAAGTAACGGCCTGTTACTATCCCACTGCTGGGCATAGGCCTCTTCTCTCTGATTTTGGAGAGAAGGATTGGAGCTAAGACCTACCACGCTGCTCCAATGATTGGTCACACATATCACCAGAATTAAATAGAGATATGCAGGATTCACGATGTTTTCCTTCACCGAAAAGCGTGTGATAAATTGCAATTATCAATTAGACACATAAGTTTTAACGGAAAAACTCATTGGTGTCTTCCCTTGTTTGAAGCCGTGACCTCCTCGAAAGAGTCGCACGGTGTTACCGCTTGGCTACCACAGCTTGTATATGTGATTATTTGTAAAGAATATTACTTGAAGATTACATCTATACTAATATATAATGCTAAAGAGTTTGTTTGTTTCAATGCGCTAATCTCAGGAACTAAAGAAAACCGATTAGAAAAATTCTTTCAATGTAATATAGTCCACTTGTACCGTGTGGTATCCGGCTGAATAGAATAGTACCACCCTCTTTTCTTACTGAGGTGTCGTAAAAGGTGACTAAGGTAAGTCGACCCGCCGTGTGGTATCCGGCTGAGTAGAATATACCACCCTCATGTCTTACCGAGGTGTCGTAAAAGGCGACTAAGGTAAGTTGACTCACCGTGTGGTATCCGGTTAAGTAGAATAGACCACCCTCTCTCTTATCTCGGTGTCGTAAAATACGACTAAGATAAGTTGACGTCAGGCAGGCGGCCGGTCGTAAAATACGTAGCCAAATCATGTTACACCATGTTTATAACATGTTGTGCCGGCCCCACTTAGAGTGGGATAAGGGCAGGAAGATGATGTAATATAGTCCACTTATCGAAGCTATAGGTTAAAGGCGATGAAAAGGAGAGGAGCAGCAATAAAAAATAGTACGGAAACGGCAAAATTGAAAGCTTTCCGTGCACTAAGTAATCATTGATATTTATTAAAAAATTACAACATTGTTCCCCTCTAAAATTTCCAAACAAAGGTCGCGACAGCACATGTCTATCTTTTAAGATTAACCAACTTTAACTATTTTTACGGTTATCAAAATACTATATTACGGTTTTAATATTTCCACGCGGGCGGCGAATGCTAGTGAATTATAAAATGCTTGGACTTGAAAATCCTTGCCACTCCATACAGAGTGAGTAACGGCCTGTTACTATCCCACTGCTGGGCATAGGCCTCTTCTCTCCGTTTTTTTTTTTTTTGGAGAGAAGGATTGGAGCTAAGACCTACCACGCTGCTCCAATGCGGATTGGTAGGTTACACATATCACCAGAATTCTCTAGAGATATGCAGGTTTCCTCACGATGTTTTCCTTCACCGGAAAGCGTGTGATAAATTGCAATTACCAATTAGACACATAAGTTTTATTAGAAAACTCATTGGTGCCTGCCCGGGGTTTGAACCCTAGACCTCCTCGAAAGAGACGCACGGTGTTACCGCTGGGCTACCACAGCTTTTAGCACTCCATACAGGAATGCAGTTAAATAATAATTTAATTTGAAAATGTTTAAAAGGTTTACCGCCGAGTTTCTTTCTGGTTCTTCTCGGTAAGAGCAACATTCCGAAACAGTTGTAGCTTCATTGATCATATTGATTGACGATTCAAAAGTGTTTAAAAAGTTAATTTTTATCCGTTTTAACACCTCGGTTGATTGCCTCTTCAGGTAACAAGAGGGCTGGCTCCTTTTTCGCACAAAGAATCAGCTTAGCGATTCAGCGCGGAAACGCTGCCAGCATTCTTGTGACCATTCCACGTGGGCATGATTTGTATAGTCCTAGCGTGTAAGTGATTTAAGATAGATTTAACTTGTACATTTTTGCTGTAAATAAATGGTTATTTGAATCAAGATACTTTTGATTTTGTTGCCGTTTGTATGTGAAGGTGGAAGGTGTCCGATTGAGATGAAACACATACTGGTCCAGTCCCGACAATGCATGTTTATGATAAGCATGACCTGATGACAGGATTGGCTCCAGACGAGGGACTCCTTAACGGTTAAGTAGGGACATGGAATTGTGTTAAAAGCTTTTTTAACTTGACTAAATGTTTGTACTTTCCAGGTGTCTGTTGTAATCCACTCAGCAGCTATCGTTAAGTTCACTGAATCCATCAAAACAATGATAAGCCACAACCTGGAAGGAACTAGGAAGGTTATGGAATTGAGCAAACAGATTAAAAATTTAGAGGTAACAATTTTTATGTTAAGATAATTTATACAATTAGGCGTTACTTTACGGAGGTCCATAATACAAAAGTAATGAAAATATTATTTTGTTATAATCCGCGATAAAAGAAAATATTTGTAATGCTAAATTTAGAGAGTACTATTCGTTCTCATATTTGACATATGCATTTTATGAACATGTTGTCACATGATTTGATTACGTATTTTATGACCGGCCGCCTGCGTGACTTCTAGTTACCTTAGTCGCCTTTTACGACACCTCGGTAAGAAATGAGGTTGGTCTATTCTACTCAGCCGTATACCACACGGCATCCAAAATTTTAGAATAATAAAATATAAAAATATTTTGTAATTATGTAAACAATTTAATATTGAAATGAACATGTACTACTTTTACCCATATTTATTGTCTATGATACAAAAGTAATAATAAAATTATTTACTTTTGATTATGGATCTCCGCAAAGTAACGCCTAATTCTATAAATTATTGTCTATGAATTAAAAGGTATGTGGTAGTACAAACATTGATTATGCAATAAAAATAGACGAATACATTTTTAATATTTAAATGAGTTAATCTTATATTTATATATTTATCTGATTTTTTTAAACGGTTTCAACAATTTTCATGAAATTCACCATTTATGGGGTTTTGAAGGGAAAAAAACTAGCTAGATTTTATAAAAAATGTTGTTTATCCCCGTTTTCGGGCATTGAAAAAACTGCTAAAATATTATGAGAAAACAACAAAGGATAATTTGAATTTCTTGGGTTGCATAGTAGCAAGGGTTCCAGAGCTGCTAAAAACCTTAGACTTAAAATGCCTAACACAAAGTTTTATGCCAGGTCATTCACAGTAACGGCGGCGAACCTATGGAATGCGTTGCCGGTAAATATTCGGAAGACTAAATCATTACATAAGTTCAAACTTGAAGTTAAGGATTTTTATCTTTCGCTTTGCTATGGATGATGTTGATCATTTTATTCACTTTATTATTTACTAGCGGCCTGCCCCTGCTTCGCACGGGTATAAAATATATATCCCATGTCAGTCAGTGTAAAAAAATGATTAAAATCGATCCAGTAGTTTTGATTTATTCATTACTGCCCGTGACCCGCACGCATTAAATTTGGAGAAAAACAATTTCCTTTCCCTATACCAAGAAGATTTCCTGCTATCTTTGGAATATCTAAATTCATATAGTACATTATTACTTATTTACTTTTACATTTTCCCTATGTATTTTATTTTTACAATTAATTACAGAATGTCTTTAAACAAACTCTTGAAAGAGGGACATAGCTGCTAAAGTCGAAGTTTTATAGGGTGAAGCGCGGCGTCCTCACGGCATTTTAAATCTGTAATATCTCCGAAAATGTTCACTTAAATTACACACTGTAAACGACCATATTGATCTATATTAAATCAACTATTTATTTAAGGTACTTAATTGGATAAGGATTAATGCTGTATTGTATAAAAATTGCTTCAAAAATATGGCATTATTTTTCGTAAAAAGTAAATGACAAAAAATGCTATAGTGGGTTATCCATAAGAGATAGACATATACCATAGCGGACTTTTCTGTAGACCTTTTCAAGATGTACAAATACTAAGTACATTATTTTGATAAATCTCGTAAGGTTTAGCCAGCGTTTGCAATGTAAGCGGAAAAAAATGTAATTATTTACAGAAACCTCAAAAATTACAGTATTTCTCTACTCCGTATTGAATGTTATTGTACGTACAAACCTTCCTCTGGAATCACTCTATCTATTAAAAAAACCGCATCAAAATCTGTTACGTAGTTTTAAAGTTTTATGCGTACATAGGGATATAGGGACTTTGTTTTATAATATGTAGTGATGTATGTTTAGTATGTTTATGTAAGTTTATTTATTATTATTATTTTTATCTACCTACTATTTATTTGTCTATATGTGTATATTGAATTTTGTATAGTAAGTAACTATTTATGTATTTAATTTAAATATTAGTATGTAAGTTTATGCACCTCCTACCCGACTCTTTATAATATAATTTCTTTCTCCGAGGTTGTCTGGTAGAAATCGCTGCTAAGCAATAAGACCGCCTCTTTGTACATGTCTTCTAGGTTTAAGTTTATTTTATACTCTGAAGTTTTGTTGTGCAATAAAGTATATTAAAATACATAAAAAAATAAAGGTTAATTTCACTGTCAATAATAATAAATAATAAATATAATAAATATATGGGACACTTACACACACGGTCATCCGTCCCCAAAGTAAGTAACTTAATACTTGTGTTATGGTAGACGGATAACTGGTGAATATATACTTATATATTTTTTAAATACATACTTAAATACAAATATACACCCGGGCTCAAAGACCAACAAATTCATTTTATAGAAAATGTAGGCCCTCGGCGGGAATCGAACTCGCGACCTGTGGAAATGAAGGCAGGATCACTACCCACTGCGCCAACGGGCCAGTCAAATAATAAACTCGCGATAGCTTTTAAGGTAACGGGCGGTCTCAATTTCATAATACAATGATCGATTCCAGATAACACTGTCTTTTTTCTTTTTTTTTTATTGCATTTTTTTTATATATCTAAAAGAAATTATTAGGTACTGTATACAGGGTGTTTGGAAGGTCGATGCAAAGCTGCAAACAGGAGCTAGTATAGACTATTTAGAACCATTTAAACTGAACTTATGTTAGGCGAAGTGCGACTATTTTTTTTTTATAAAATTTTAAAGATTTTTGAAGAAAAATCCGAAGTTATGTCATTATTTGCTAATAATCGGCCATTTTGAAGCCAAAGTCAATTAATTTTTATTTTATTTTATTAAACTAATGTGTAAACAGTGTAATAAAACATGATTAAGGTATCTGTGTTAAGAGATATTTTTTTTACAGATATTTGAAGTCAATCATTTCTTTTAAGATCAGAGAAAGCTGATTTTTGATGGCATTTAAAAAAAAAATAGATTGTGCTTTTTTAGTTCAAACATTTTATTAAATATGCCTGGTCATTGTTCTTTATTTTGAGGTATCAACTATGCGGATAGCCCGCAAATTATTGAAATTAAGATCTACAAACTAAATTGCGAGAGAAAATTAAAATTTATAGGCGAAGTAATTAAAACAAAATTTTAATGAAAGTCATTTATTTTTCGTGTTCAAAATGTCCGCCGCGGTGTCTGTACTGCGTCCATCATATTATCAGTCTTTTGACAGCTCACGCTCATTAAGTTTTGTATTGCTTACGTACAAATATCATACAAATAATATTTGTACTTTATGGATGGGTACCGCCCACTTAGTGATGTCACACATAATGGTTACTACGATTATGCCACAGATTAAAAATAATCGGTAGAAATCGATGTTACGAGTATTAAAAGACATTTAATAACATTTTATAAAGTTTTACTTTCTTCTTAGTTAATACATGAATACAAATAAAACAATCAGGATATTTTAATTTATTTTATTAGCACGAGTCGTCGGAATGATAATCAACACTAGACTCCTCCGATGAGGAGTCTTCAGTAGCAGTTATTATTAGCTCTTGTGTAGATAATATATTATCAAACGCAATATCACGTTCCCAATCAGAGAATATTACTCTTTTAGTTCTTTCCACCACACTTGCCCAGTTCTCGGCCGTTACGTGGGTGCAAGCATTTTTTAGCAATTGCAACATTTTATTCGCTGTGAATGGGGGGCTTGTATTGCATCTCGCAGCATGCCCTTTTACTTGTGCCCATATAAGTTCTATTGCGTTGTACTGGCAGTGGTATGGAGGAATCCGAAGAACAGTATGGCCATATTCTGCTGCCATTTCATTGATTACATAGCGTTTTGCTCTCTTTTTGGTTTTTAATATTTTTATTAATTCAACTTTTAACATTGAGTCGTCCACATTTTCTCCATTGTCCCGAAGCCAATTAATTTTTTCATGATTTTTATTAGCCTGTGTTGGCATTTTGTCAATTTGACGGGAGTGGTAGGGCGCATTATCAATAAAAATTATTGATGGTTCTTCCAATGAAATGAGCATTTTTTTGAACCACTCTTCATACACATTTGCATTCATCTCTTCGTGGTAGTCATTTGATTTCTTCGATTTAAATGCCAACAGTGCGTCTTGTACAAATCCTTTTGCTGTACCTGCATGGCAAATGATTAGGCGCTCACCTTTTCCCATTGGTACTGAGGAAGTGGAATCAGCAGTATCATCAGTCCAGAAACGAGATAGTGTGTGGTTAGCGTTGAGCCATGTTTCATCCGTGAAAACAATATTTGCCCAATCTTGTATTTTCTTTGCCTCTCTTAAAAAATCACAACGTGTTATAGCTATATCTGTGCGTTCCATTAATAATTTTCTTTTATTTAACTTTTTATATGAAAAGCCAATTGTGTTCAAAACTTTGTTGGTCAAAGTTTTGAAGATTTTTCACCATGAAATAGACCACTTCTTTTCAAAGAAACAATAACTTTTCTCAAAGTTGGAATTTCTTTTCTCAAGTAGTAATCATATACATGACGACGAATAGCGTCAGCGTCAAAGTCATCAACAGCTGTCACCTTATGAGCCCGGCGCTTTCTTTTTGGTGTAGATGGTTTGTTTTGCTCCAAGCCGCTCCTGCCGTAGGCATCAGTAGTGATTTTAGTCACAGTTGATAGACTGATCCCCAACGCGGCTGCAACACGGTTTCGGACTTGCGTGATAGGTATAAGAGGTCCGCCATTTTGATTTTCTTGCTCAAAATACTCATGAAGTTTTAACACTAACTGTCTCGATTGTGCTTTCAACACACGTCCTTTCGGCATTTTCACGATCAATTAATATAAGTTTCACAAAAGTTTTTCCGAGGAATAAAGCTACTTAACTCAAGGTGTAACAGATGCGAGAGAAAACTCAGCGAACGTAAATGCGTGTGACTATCACGGGCGTTTCGTTGAGAGTGACAGATCACGTCAAAATGGCGGCCGAGCGGAAGGTCTGTTGATGTGGCCAGTTGATGTATAATATATTTTTTATGATTATAATAAATACACACGGATTAACATTTATTTTCAAAAAACTAAGGCAATATTAAATCAAAATGTTGATTTCTATATCTGTTATTAGTTTACGTAGGTTATCATTAATCGAATTACTTAGGTACGTAATTCGATTAATGATAGTAGGTACTATAATCGGAATGGTATCGCATACGAGAATCTTTAGGACATCACTAAATATGTAAATCGTCAATCTGTCAAAAGATGGTTAATATAATGGACAGTGTATAACACAGGTCCGGCCCGTCTTATTATTTCTGTTGTTGTTATTTTCAACTTCATGTCCATTTACATTGGTCGGGTTACAAGCTCGTGCGAAAGATTGAAGGGACTCTTCTAACAAAGGCTGACGCGTGACGTGTGAAATGAGATGGCAATAAACTTTTTCTGTTGAGGTAGCGTGGTACATTTCATAGCAAAAAAGACTTTATTAGTAAAACAATAGCGTAGTGTTCGTAAGTCAGCGTAAGTAACTACCTGTATTTTAAAGGGTCGCTAACTAGTCGGTTATCAACTACGCTTGTGACTAGACGTTATCTCCTAATTCGTGACAATTCATTGTGCTCAGTTGTAGTCTCTGTTGTAATTACTTGCACGTGTACATTTCGGACACTTAATTGTTTTTTTACGTTACGTTTAGTGCGCGTCAAAGCCATTTTTGTTTTTGAGAAGTGACTATGGCTACTTTTTCAAACGAAGAATATGCTGACATCGTTTTTATGTATGGCAAAGCAGACGGCAATGGTTCTTTAGCACGAAGGATGTACCAAGAACGCTATCCTAATCGCAGAGTACCGAATGTGAGAGTATTTTACAACACATTTCGTCGGCTTGCTGAAGATGGGATACACCGTGTGGAACCTGGAGTCAATGCAGGTAGACATAGTACTGATATTGAGGATGATATTTTGGCGGCGTTTCAAGCTGATCCACATACTAGCACGAGAAAAGTAGCACGAAATTTAAACATTTGTCATTGGAAGGTGTGGAATACAATGCACAAAAACAACAAGTACCCGTTTCATGGTACGGGTGTTCAAGGCCTTGAAGAGCGAGATCCTCAGAGTAGGATTCAGTTTTGTCGTTTTCTTCTCAACTCAGACATTGAAGATGCATGGTTCCTGAAGTCAATCTTGTGGACAGATGAAAGTAAATTTTCAAGGGAAGGCATTATTAATTTCCATAACCGTCATCTATGGGCTGAAAAACATAATAATCCACATTGGAAAACGCAAAAATCATTCCAAAAGAAATTCTCGATCAATGTGTAAGATAATTTAAATGGAAATAATTATTTAGAATTCCTGCAAAATGATCTTCCAGAGCTTGTAGAGGAGTCTGGGGCCTTGATATTTGAGATTCGTTAGCGACCGAGAGCTCATTTTTCAACAAGATGGTTGTCCAGCGCATTGGACATTAAATGTACAGGAGCACTTAAACAATTGTTTCCCCAATAGCTGGATCGGCAGAGATGGGCCCATCCCTTGGCCCGCCCGTTCACCTGACCTGACTCCGCTTGACTTTTACGTGTGGGGTCGGGCTAAGGAGCTAGTATACACAAATGTGGAAATAAACACAAAAGAAGAATTAATTGACAGAATTAATTCAGCGTTCGCGACGATGAAAGTGGAAATGAAGTTAAAGATAACGACAACAGAAGTGAGAAGTCGGGCCCGTGCTTGTGTTAGAAACCGCGGCGGACATTTTGAACACGAAAAATAAATGACTTTCATTAAAATTTTGTTTTAATTACTTCGCCTATAAATTTTAATTTTCTCTCGCAATTTAGTTTGTAGATCTTAATTTCAATAATTTGCGGGCTATCCGCATAGTTGATACCTCAAAATAAAGAACAATGACCAGGCATATTTAATAAAATGTTTGAACTAAAAAAGCACAATCTATTTTTATTTTAAATGCCATCAAAAATCAGCTTTCTCTGATCTTAAAAGAAATGATTGACTTCAAATATCTGTAAAAAAAATATCTCTTAACACAGATACCTTAATCATGTTTTATTACACTGTTTACACATTAGTTTAATAAAATAAAATAAAAAATAATTGACTTTGGCTTCAAAATGGCCGATTATTAGCAAATAATGACATAACTTCGGATTTTTCTTCAAAAATCTTTAAAATTTTATAAAAAAAAAATAGTCGCACTTCGCCTAACATAAGTTCAGTTTAAATGGTTCTAAATAGTCTATACTAGCTCCTGTTTGCAGCTTTGCATCGACCTTCCAAACACCCTGTATTTGAAGACGGAATTTTATTGTCTGTTTCCAGACGTTCGTCTACTTGTCTACTGCGTTCGCGAACAGCAATAGACTAGATATAGAAGAACAGATCTACCCACCGCCGAAAGATTTGAACGAAGTTTACAGATTCTTAAACAAACATGCCGAAAATAAGGAGGAAATTGACAAATTTGTAGGTAATATTAAAAATAGCAACTTATACGTTGGTCTCGGTATTCGCTTCTACAATTCAAATTCAAATTCAAAATTCAAAATATTCTTTATTCAAATAAACTTGTAAACAAGTGCTTTTGAATCGTCAACTCTACTGCTGGTTCGGAAAGCTGTTCCTACCGAGAAGAGCCAGCAAGAAACTCGGTGGTTGCTCTTTTAAAAATATAATTCTTAATATTATTTACATTAAGTCGTTACTGTCTTGTACAGGTTCAAAGGGAGCTATATCCACACATTCTTATCTTCTAAATAATCTTCAAGAGTATAGTAGGCTTTCTGTATCAGCCTCTTTTTAACAGTGTTTTTAAACTGCTGTAATGGCAGTGCTGAAATTGATTGCGGAATTTTATTATAGAATCTTATACCAAAACCCACAAACGAGTTACGCACTTTTGCAAGGCGCAAAGCAGGAACCGCAAGCTTATGTCGGTTCCTGCTTTGTCTATTGTACACATCACCTATCGTTTTATAATTCTTTATTATATTTTTATGTACATAAATTAAATTGCTTAAAATATACTGTGAAGCAAATGTAAGAATACCTGTTTCAAAAGTTACCTGTTTGAAAAGGATTTTCAAATCCAGGCATTTTTATCATCCAAATAATCTTCAATTGTTGTAATATGCTTTAGGTATAAGTACATCTCTTATACTTAACTTAAACCTTTCTGTAGACTGGTCTAGTATGGATTGCGGAATATTGACAAAATAGATTTACAGAAGAGTGCTATACGTGGTATTTATAATTTAAGACCGCGTGATTCCCTGCGAGAGAAGTTCAAGGAAATAGGTATTCTTACATTTGCTTCACAGTACATTTTAAGTAATTTAATTGTTATACATAAAAAATATTAAGAATTATTAAACTATAGGTGATTTATATAATAGACAAAGTAGGAACCGACATAAGCTTTCGCATGCTTTGCGCCTTGCAAAAGTACGTAAGTCGTTTGTGGGTTTGGGTATAAGATTGTATTATAACATTCCGCAATCAATTTTAGCTTTGCCATTACAGCAGTTTAAAAACACTGTTAAAGAGAGGCTGATACAGAAAGCCTACTATACTGTTGAGGATTACTTACATCTTACTTAGCTTACATGTAACTAGTAATAAAATTATATTCACAAAAGAACAACCGCCGAGTTTCTTGCAGGCTCTTCTCGATCACAGCTTTCCGAACCAGCAGTAGAGTTGATTCAAAAGCACTTATTTAAAGTTAACTTGAATTAACCATATTTTGAATGACTTTTATGTCATCTCAAAGTAACGCTTGATCCTAATATTTATATTAACTGTTTATTTCAGAGGGCTTACCAAATACCTATACTTTTTCTAAGGGGTTGTGCGAGACTGTTGTCAATGAAGAACATGGTAGCTTGCCGACAGTTATGGTCAGACCCTCTATTGGTGAGTTTTTAACTAAATGGGTCATTGGCAGAGTTGGCATTGACCTTTAAACTTCTCACGCGGGTTCGTTTCCCACTGAGAGCCAACAATTGGTTGAACAATTTCAGCTTTGCCATTACAGCAGTTTAAAAACACTGTTAAAAAGAGGCTGACACAGAAAGCCTACTATACTGTTGAAGATTATTTAGAAGATAAGAATGTGTGGATATAGCTCTCTTTGAACCTGTACAAGACAGTAACGACTTAATGTAAATAGTACTACTTCAATAGACTAATTGTAAAGAAAATAATAAAGTAGTAGTACTTCATTTAAGGTCAAAGTCTCTTTTTATGTCAGTGACGCCGGCGTTAGGGGGTTCATTGCCCGGTTGGTGTGATAGCTGGGTTGCAGCGACTGCCATCTACAGCGACGTCGCCAGAGGTCTGACTAAGGTGATGTACGGACGGAAGGACGTCGTTTGCGACATGATACCTGTAGACTATGTCTGTAATTTGACTATTGTCGCCGCTGCTAGAGGAAATCCGTTAGTATTTTAAATCCTATTTATATATTTAATATTTAAATATGCCATGTGGTATCCGGCTGAATAGAATAGTACCACCCTTATTTCTTACCGAGGTGTCGTAAAAGGCGACTAAGGTAAGATGACCCACCGTGTGGTATCCGGTTTAGTAGAATAAACTACCCTCATTTCTTACCGAGGTGTCGTAAAATTTCACTATGGTAAGTTGACCCACCGTGTGGTATCCGGCTGAGTAGAATAGTACCACCCTCATTTCTTACCGAGGTGTCGTAAAATACGACTTAGGTAAGTTGATTAGGCAGGCGGCCGGTCATAAAAACGCAGCCAAATCATGTTACAACATGTTTATAACATGTTGTGCCGACCCCACTTAGAGTGGGATAAGGGCAGGAGGATGATGAATATTAAAAAAATATACATTGAATATATAAAACTATTATTGCCGAGAACTATCAAGTCAGAGTAGCTTATTCGGGGAACGGGTCACTAGAAATGAAAATACTTAAGTTCGACTTACCCAATTATTTTCTCTTTTTTTGAAGTTTTTTTTATTTTGTAAAAAATTATTCAGGTGTTATTTTTTAATTCTTATTCCAGTTCCAAGGATATGTTGATATACAACAGCTGTAGCAGTACAACAAATCCCATCACCTGGAAGCAAATGTCGGACCTCTATTTGGAAGAAAGTCTCAAACATGGCAAAAGTATGGTTAATTTTAAACTGTTTTACTAACTTTTACTGTCTAGTATTTACGCCGTGTGGTATCCGACTGAGTGGAATAGTATCACCCTCATTTCTTTACGAGGTGTCGTAAAAGGCGACTAAGGTAAGTCGACCCGCCGTGTGGTATGCGGCTGAGTAGAATAAACTCACCTCAATTCTTACCGAGGAGTCGTAGAAGGCAACTGAGGTACGTCGACCCGCCGGTGGTATCCGGCTGAATATAATAGACCAATCTCATTTCTTACTGAGGTGTCGTAAAAGGCAACTGAGGTAAGTCGACCCGCCGTGTGGTATCCGGCTGAATAGAATAGTACCACCCTCTTTTCTTACCGAGGTGTCGTAAAAGGCGACTAAGGTAAGTCGACCCGCCGGTGGTATCCGGCTGAATAGAATAGTACCACTCTCTTTTCTTACCGAGGTGTCGTAAAAGGCGACTAAGGTAAGTCGACTCGCCGTGTGGTATCCGGCTGAGTAGAATAAACTCACCTCAATTCTTAACGAGGTGTCGTAAAAGGCGACTGAGGTAAGTCGACTCGCCGTGTGGTATCCGGCTGAGTAGAATAAACTCACCTCAATTCTTAACGAGGTGTCGTAAAAGGCGACTGAGGTAAGTCGACCAGCCGTGTGGTATCCGGCTGAGTAGAATATCTCCTTTCTTACAGAGATGTGACATGTTTATATGTTGTGCCGACCCCACTTAGAGTGGGATAAAGGCAAAAGGCTGATGATGAAAGAAATTAAGTTTTGTACATACTAAACTGTCATCATCTTCCTGCCCTTATCCCACTCTAAGAGGGATCGGCACAACATGTTATAAACATGCTGTCATGGTTTGGCTGCGTTTTTACGACCGGCCGCGTGTTTGTGTGTTTACGTGTGTGTGTGTGTATGAGAGTAAATGGCTAGAGTGCAATTGTCAATATTTTTTCGGTCTCATCATAAGATAGTGACTGTAACCATGCTTGGGGTTTAGATTTGCATTCTGATGTAGCCAAAGAATAGATATTTATAATTTTATTTACGAAAAAGAAATATATGAATAAATAAAAAAAATAAATAATCTAGTTCCAGGTGCTCTGAAGCCAAGGAAAGTCGCAGTATCATCATCGCCTACATTGATATATCTGCTCACGTTCACGCGCCAGACAGTGCCGGCGTTTTTGGCTGATATTTGGCTTCGTATGAAGGGAGAGGAACCTAGGTATGGTCATTTCAATCAGAACTAAGGATGTGACTTGTAGAAAAAACGATGATTAAATCGATAATTTAAAAAAATTACTTAAGTAAATTTTGAATTAAACTATCGTGAGTGGTATTCATAATGTATAGAAACCGGCTATACTCATATCCGATAAAATAACACGTGAGTATAGCCGGCTTCTGTACATAAATTATTACTTAGGTTATTTATAGAATAAGGCGTTACTTAGCGGATATCCATAATACAAAAGTAATAATAAAATTATTTTGCTATAATCCGCAATGAAGTAAAATAGATAACATATATAATGCTAAATGTAGAGTGGATAATCCGTTTTCTTACCTGATACATGCAGGATTCGTAAAAACATGCACAAACCTCCACCACCGCCACCAGAATACACAAGCACTACACACGTTCACTATCACAAACTCAACAATCGTTTCGCCCCGCAACCGAAGCATTATCAGAAAATATACTCCACGACCAAAATGCAAAGCGAAGCAATACCCAAATAAGTTTAGCTATATACTAATCGGTTCAACCCCATCATTCATTTTATTTTGCCTGCGAACAAGTGTAACAAGCTTGAACTAGAAACATTTATCTGATCGTTAATGAGGGTGTAATTGTTGTTTGAAAATCTCAAGCTGCTCCCAGATGTTCCGTTTAAGGCCTTTGTTACAGGTGCGCAAGACTTCTAAATTACATTAGGAACTTTTTAACTGCTTTCTAACAATTGTTTGGTGAATTGTGAATTTTGTGGTTTATTATTCCTGAAAGCGCGAAACTGAAGGGGCGAAACGATTGTTGAGTTTGTGATAGTGAACGTATGTAGTGCTTGTGTATCGTGGTGGCGGTGGTGGAGGTTTGTGCATGTGTTTTTACGAATCCTGCATATATCAGTCCACTCTACATTTAGCATTATATATATTTTCTATTTTACTTCATCGCGGATTATAGCATAATAATTTTATTATTACTTTTGTATTATGGATCTCCGCAAAGTAACGCCTAATTCTATAAATTGCCTAAATAATAATTAATGTATAGTAACCGGCTATACGTGTTATTTTAAAGGATATGAGTAAAAATTAAACAAATTTAATATATTAATACAGGCATATGCTAATGCAAAATCGAGCGGTGCTCCTGCGTGAACTCTTGCGAGACTTCTGTTCTACATCATGGAGAATAAAATCAACCAAATCGCAGCGGCTGATAGCGACTATGAGCGAAGAGGACAAGGTTCTATTCCCGTGCGATCCAAAAACAATCAACTGGAAGACTTACGCGGCCACATTCTACGAGGGCGTTAATAAATATTTATTGAAATAAAATAAAAATTATTCTAAAGTTATAATATCTTCCTTCCTACTATATCATTATCCTCCTGCCCTTATCCCACTCTAAGTGGGGTCGGCACAACATGTTATAAACACGTTGTTACATGATTTGGCTGCGTTTTTACGACCGGCCGCCTGCCTGACGTCAACTTACCTCTGTCGTATTTTACGACACCTCGGTAAGAATGAGGGTGGTCTATTCTACTAAACCGGATACCACACGGTGGGTCAACTTACCTTAGTCGCCTTTTACGACACCTCGGTAAGAAATGAGGTTGGTCTATTCTACTCAGCCGGATACCAAACGGCGGGTCGACTTACCTTAGTCGCCTTTTACGACACCTCGGTAAGAAAAGAGGGTGGTACTATTCTATTCAGCCGGATACCACACGATCTTCCTTCCTACTATAATCCTACTACAGGGTGAACGATATGAAGTGTTACCAACTTCACACAAGTCATATCTTTCAAACTTTTGATCGCAGCAACGTCACACTTGCTTTTTTTAATAATTCATTGTCTTGTTCACAAGCTGCCGAAAGCATTTGCATCCCTTGTCAGTCGAACGACAAATATCTGACATGGAATTCAAACGTAAAAGTGTGATTGCGTTATATTTGTTTGGAAAATCACAACCTGCTATTGTACGTGAGCTTAGTCACCTAAAAGTGAATAGAATGTTTTTATATCGAACCATAAAACGTTATAATGATACTGGCAGCATTGCCAAACACTATGGTAGTGGATCAAAAAAGACAGCAACGTCACGTGCAATGGTTCGGAAAGTGAAGATGCGGCTCCGGCGGAATCCGCGTCGGAGTGGACGGCAAATGGCTAAAGAATTGAAAATATTCTAAGATAGCATTCGCCGTATACTAAAAAATGAGCTAAAAGCCAAGTCTTACAAGTTCCAGAAAGCACAACATCTTACGCAGAAGCAAAAAAAAGTTTGCCTAGAAGAAGCAAAACAGTTGTTGGGCTTGCACGAGGAGTGTCAATTTTCAAACATCGTGTTTTCTGATGAGAACTTTTTTACAATTGAGCGATTTATCAACACTCAAAACGATCGTGTTTATTTGAGCAAACGTACAAACGTGAATTTACGCCATCGAATGGCCACCTGAAGTAATTTCCCATCACAAGTAATGGTGTGGGCTGCAATGACCGCTGATGTACGCTTTTCGGTCGTTTTCATTCAGCCTGGTGTCAAATTAAATGCTGCTTATTGTCGAGAAAATGTTTGAGAAGCTGTATTGGACCTGTGGGCACGCAAACACTTCGGTATTAGACCGTGGACATTTCAACAAGACTCGGCCCCGGCTCACAAAGCTCGCGTGAAGCAAGAATGGCTTGAAAATCTTGTTCCACATTTCATTTCGTCCATACAATGGCTTTCGAATTCCCCAGACCCGAATCCGATGAACTTTTCCATATGCTCCATTTTAGAGAGCAAAGTGAGAACTAAAAAATATGCCACTATGGATGCGCTAAAGAAAGCAATCGAACGTGAATGGCATAAGATATCTCAGGATCACGTTCGTGCAGCGTGTAACTCATTTTTTGACCGACTTAAGGCTATAGTCAAGGCAAAAGGTAGTCATATCGAATTAAAGTCAATTGATTTGAAAATTTTGCTTATTTTCTCGCATATTTTCCCTTGGAGTAATAAAAGATTTGTCATAACTAAAAAATTGTAGTCTTTTGAAAAGGTAACACTTCATATCGTTCACCCTGTAATATTATTAATGCGAAAGTTTGTGAGTATGGATGTATGTTTCTTACTCTTTCACGGCGAATCTACTGAACCAATATCAAACACCTCCAAAAGGTCCGAAAATCATTTGTCGGCCTCGGTTAGGGTTGCCACCCCTACTATATTATATAGTATCGTACTATATAATAATATCTGGGTGACCAAGCTTCGCTCGGTAATTATTTACAGAAAAAAACTTAAAAAAAAGAAAAAACAATTATTTCGTTGCGATCGATCCTTGGCACTCACATTTCTCGAGGCTGCCCGCTAACCGAATAAGCTACGTCGACTTGACAGTTAATGGCGAAAATTCAATTCAATATAAATGTTAGTGTTTTTTAATGCCCAAAAAAAGGGATAAAACAATATTTTTTTTTCATAATATCTAGCTAGATCAATTTTTCTCCCCCAAAACCTCCTACATGCTGAATTTCAGGAAAATCGTTGGAGCCGTTTCCGAGATTCGGAAAATATATATATATATACAAGATTAACTCATTTAAATATTCAGATAGGACAAGAAATACTATATTTTTATCGCTTATTCAATTGTCGCGCTTTTTGAATCAACTGTGAATGGAACGCACCCGCAGCACTGCATAGTGAATGTTTGTACGAAACTCATTCATGTATTTACGGGGCTTAGTTAGTTAACTCTAACTCCTTCGTCATTGTCCAACGGAAAGTAATAATAAATAATGGAAAAATAAATAATGATTGAAAATAGATGTGTACAATTTTTTTTCCTGAATTTCCTATATGTACTATATTTTTTTGATTTAAAAAGAAAAATACTATTTTTCTTCAAAAAAAAAAGGTGTCAACCCTAATCTCGGTACACGTTTTTAGCAAAATTCCTCAACATCATCTAGACGTGCCTTTACACAAGTTTATAAATTATCTCAAAACGATGTTGCAACATAAAGCTTACTATACTATTGAGGAGTTAAAATAACATAAGTTAAGTTAAGTATAAGAGATGTACTTGTGCGTAAAGCATATTACAACAATTGAAGATTATTTGGATGATAAAAAAGCCTGGATTTGAAAATCTTTTCAGCTTCATACAGGACTACGGTTTTATTATGTGTAGTATTAAAGGTGTGTTACAACATGTTTTTAATACAACCTCCTTCATTGAGTTATTGCGAAAGAGTAAATGGGTTGACTCTGGGAAAACTGCTTTTTATTTATTGACTAAGAATAAAGGAGAAATATCGTCGTTTGTTATATTCAGAAGTGGGATGTAACCTAAACTCACAAATAGAGTGGACATAAGGAATATCTGGAAATTTAAAGAGTTTAAAGAAAAGACAAATGACGATCAATATTGAGACAAAACGGAGAGTGCGTATTACGTATAATTTGAGAGATAGTTGGGATATGCGATGCTATGGAATAAAAAATGGAGTTTTTATTGGAGAGATTATTGATGGTAATTGGTATTCGGTTAATTAATTCTGTGAGATCAACGTGACGATGTGCTATGTGAGGCCTTAGACGCGCCCGTGACTTTTGTTCGATGAAACTGTCAGCTAGAATGACGATTGTTCTCTGGATCTTTCCAGTTGTAACGATTGTTTTCTAGACTGTGGACATCTGCAACGACTGTCAGCTAGGCTTTGCCTGGAAGTGGTGATTGTTCTTTGAGCGTTATCATTTGCGAGTCTGTTTACGTGTGTATCTGCTGAGTTGGTTGCCACTAATTGAGCTGTGTTATGCCATGACAGTGATTGAGGGTGAGCTTGAGGTGCGAAATGCTTATGGTGCGAAAAGCTTAAGGAGTTGAGGAGTTGAGCTTAAAGAGTTGAGCATAAAGCGTGAGCTTAGAGTTGAGCATAAAGCGTGAGCGTAGTCCTGTCATGTCATGGCATGTGCGGTTTTCTTTTACAGATTAAAAGAGCAAGTACTGAGTTTCTTGCCGATTCTTCTCAGTACAATCAGCATTCCGAATCGGTGGTAGATTCATTCCCAGAAGTCAGCTTATGAGATTTGCGGGGTCGCAAATGTTGTCAGGATGGTCGACTGTTACAACATGTTTTTAATACAACCTCCTTCATTGAGTTATTGCGAAAGAGTAAATGGGTTGACTCTGGGAAAACTGCTTTTTATTTATTGACTAAGAATAAAGGAGAAATATCGTCGTTTGTTATAGGTGTTAATTAAACAACGTCTAGATGACAACTGGTTTATTGTATTAATCTGCTAACCTACCCGCACTCCTATATTATAAACATATATCTACCTACTACATCTTCCCCCTTATAATAAATAGAAGTGACAGTAAGTACTACCAAGCATGGCCCTATCATAGACTTTGTTAACAGTTTGCGATTCATGATAAATATTATAATTTTAAACTTTCACTAATAATTACATACATTTTACCCTTTTTCCTTATACTCGACAACAGACAATTTTATATTAATATTAAATTCAATTTACTATAATTTTACAATAACTTCAACCAACAAATTTTTACATTATAAGCACGTTGTATACATTTTTAATATTCTTAAACATGTACCAGTTACAATTACATAATTAATTACATAAGCATTCATCTCAACTCACTTATTTAAGAATAAGCAAGCCAGAACATATAAAATATATATAGGTATATATAAACATCGAGAAAAAATTATTTATTGTTATCAATATTAATAGTTGTATTCCTCTGCAAATCGAACTGGCGGACGCACAACCCGACCGCTGCTTGTTACTTTATATGTTTGCTGCGGTCGCGCTGGCTCCGGGCCTACTGTACTGCCCGTTGGTACGCTTTGAGGGGCACTGAAGGTGTCCCAATCTAACCCCGTGGGATACTTCATACGATGAGACTCGCTGTCTCTTTTGTCATCCCCGTGGTTTGGCAACTTCATTATATGTTGACGATTCCGTCTATAAATAGCACCGTCGTCTGTTTGTACCCAGTAAGAACGATTTCCCCGAGCCGGACGCAAAACCCGAGACTTCTCCCATAAATTATTACGCCTTACTCTAACTGGTTCGTTTGCCGAAAGTGGAATAAGAGTTTTAGTACCCCGGTCATAATATTTTTTGTTTTGTTTTATTTTATTCGAACGATCACCTAACATTGCCTGCGGACTCACCACTTTAGGTTTCAATTGCGAACTTTTTGAAGGTAATCTAGTGTTCAGTCGGCGGCTCATTAGTAACTGAGCCGGTGGCCATGATTCTCCTGTAAGAGGTGTATTGCGAAAATTCAATAATGCAAGTTTCCATTCTTCGCCGCTTTCATAAGACTTGTACATCATGGCTTTCATCGTTCTCACGTTCCTTTCCGCCAGTCCATTGGAACGGGGGTACAGTGGAGAACTGGTTACATGAGTGAATCCCCAAGTGCTAGCAAAACACTTAAATTGTGCCGACGTAAATTGCGTTCCATTATCTGTCACCAACCTTATCGGAATTCCAAATCTACTAAAAATGTCCTTTAGAGCCTCGATAACTGTTACACTTGTTAAATTAGAAAGATCGAATACTTCGACAAATTTGGAATAGTAATCTACAACCAGCAAATAATATTTATTTCGAAGTTCAAATATATCGGCCGCTAACACCTCCCACGGCAAAGTCGGCACGGGATGGGGCGCGAGAGGTTCGCGGGGATTGGCCGCGCGGTGCCGCTGGCACGTGGCACACGCCTGCACGACGTGCTCGATCTGTGTGCTCATACCGGGCCACCACATGACGTCACGGGCACGTCGTTGACATTTCTCGACCCCCATGTGGCCCTCGTGAATACGTTTGAGCATGTCCTGTCGGAGTGCTGTTGGTATAACCACACGGTTGTTTCGAAACAAAATTCCATTTACAACATGGAGTTCACTATGTACGACCCAGTATTGGCGCACAATACTATTAGTATCCCTTTTATTATTCGGCCAGCCGTTATAATAATAATGGCAGACCGCGTTTAGAACTGCATCTTTTTCTGTTTCTTCCTTTAATTTCTCCAGGATCTCCGCTGTCGCCGGTACATTCTCATATAAAGTATTAACGTGCACCATGACATCTTTACAAACGTCCTGATCGCAACCCCCTTCTGTCGCCGCACGGGATAAAGTATCGGCTATAAATAACATTTTGCCAGGTTTATATTGTAACTTTATTGAATAATGCTGCAATTTCAACAACATTCGCTGAAGGCGTGCTGGCGTTTCATTTAACGCTTTTTTCAATATAGCCTCTAGTGGTTTATGATCACTTTCCACTATAACTTTATAATGGCCATAAATATATTGATGGAATCGCGTGCACCCAAATACAACTGCTAGCAGTTCTTTTTCAATCTGCGCCCAGCGCTGCTCGGTGGGAGTGAGCGTGCGGGCCGCGTACGCGACCGGCCGCCCGCTCTGCAGCAAGCAGGCGCCGAGCCCGTGCGCGCTCGCGTCCACGGACACTGTCACCGCTTCTTTCGGATCATAATACTTTAGTACTGGGGCACTACTAATTTTAGCCTTCAACAAATTAAACGTTTTGTCGTGATTGTCTGACCACTCAAAAACAATATTTTTACCTAGTAACTCCCGCAAGGGTGCCGACAATTCCGAATATCGAGGTATAAATCGGGACAAGTAGTTTGTGACTCCCAAAAATCGCTCTAATGATTTTTTATCTGTGGGCTTTTGCATGTTTAATATGGCAGTTATTCTACTTGTGTCCAGTGATATACCACTGGAATTGAAAATGTGACCTAAAAAGGTTACTTGACTCACCCCAAATACACATTTATTTTTACTAAATTTAACTCCATTATCTTTTGCCTTTTCCATTACCTTCTGTAGACGGCCATCGTGCTCTTCCTTGGTCCTCCCCCAAATTAAAATGTCATCAATGAACACCTCAACTCCTTCCATTTTAAAAATTTTATACATTTCACTATGGAATATTTCCGATGCACAATTTATACCAAATGGCAATCGCAAAAATCTATACCTACCAAACGGAGTTGAAAATGTGCACAGAATTGAAAATGTTTAAAATATTGACCGCCGAGTTTCTTTCTGGTTGTTCTCGGTAAGAGCAACATTCAGAACCAGTTGTAGCTTCATTAATCGTATTGATTGACGATTCAAAAGTAATGTAAACAGTCCACTTGAATAAAGAATATTAAGAATTTGAATTTGAATGAAATTGAGTTCAACTATTCCTTATGCACCGGGGTAAAAAATAGGCTAGAAATCCTGTTAATTATACAGGAATAGGATGACATTGAAAAGCGCCATCTATTATCGACCTATCACGTGACAACAGTCTACGCAAACGAAGTTGCGGATAAAAGCTAGTCTTATCCTACTAATATTATAAATGCGAATGTTTGTGAGTATGGATGTATGTTTGTTACTCTTTCACGGCAAATCCGCTGGACCAATATCGATGAAAATTGGCACAATTATTCCTTATGTGCCGGGGTAACATATATGCTATAAGAGAACCTGTTAGTTCTATAAGAATAGTGGGACGTTGGAAGCGCCATCTATTATCAACCTAACCAACAACAGTCCACGCGAACGAAGTTGCGGGTAAAAGCTAGTTATGCGTTTATTATAACGCGGATAACAGCATTTATTTCGACAAATATATGCTGTAATCCGCGTCACGACAAAATTTAATAGACAGGAAAAAATACACGCTTCGCCATTTTGTCTATGGAGTATATCTCTTGATAATGCTTCGGTTGTGGGCCGAAACGATTGTTGAGTTTGTGATAGTGAACGTGTGTAGTGCTTGTGTATTGTTGTGGCGGTGGTGGAGTTTTGTGCATGTTTTTACGAATCCTGCACGTATCAGGTATGATAACCGATTGTCCACTCTACATTTAGCATTATATATATTTTCTATTTTACTTCATCGCGAATTATAGCAAAATAATTTTATTATTACTTTTGTCCTTGATGTATGTATTTTTCTTGTACAATAAAGATGATTTTCATTTTTGTCACTCAAAGATTAGACCGAGTTTTATCGCCATCTGTGCGAACACCTGCAATTTGTATAAATTGGTGCATAGAGCTACGAATTAATTAGACAGGTCGATTCAAATTCAAATTCAAAATAGTCTTATTCAAGTAAATTTATAAACAAGAGCTCTTTAATCGTCAATTCTACTGCTGGTTCGGAAAGCTGTTCCTACAGAGAAGAGCCCTAGAGAAACTCGACGGTTGCTCTTTTCCATATACTCGTAATTCTTATTACTAGTTACATTAAGTCATTACTGTCTTGTACAGTGTCGAAGAGTAGGTATATCCACGCATTCTTATCTTAGTCATCCTCAACAGTATAGTAGGCTTTCTGTATCAGCCTCTTGTTAACAGTGTTTTTGACTTGGTTGGTTTTAATTCTTCTTAAATTTTTGTCAATTTCAAGCCCGTACTTACCCTTACCCAGTTCCCTCATCTGGAGTCACCCCTTGGCAACATCAGGTAATGTTTATAATAAACATGCATTGTCATCGGGACTAGATCAGTTTGTAAAATGTAAATCAGACAGGGAAATGGGTCAAATTTAACTTGCAAGATTCCACCTTCATACACATACTAGGAGAGTTATATAAAAGCTTTAAAAAATGATTGTTATAAAGATAGCAGGAAATCTTCATTGTATAGGAAAAGGGGAAATGTTTTACTCCAAATTTAACGCGTGCGGGCCACGGGCAGTAATGAATGAATTTAAGCTACTGGATCGATTTTAATCATTTTTTTCACTGAGTGACAAACTATATATTTTATATAGCCCGTGCAAAGCAGGGGCAGGCCGCTAGTAGATAATATAATAGGTTTCACTGGAAGATAGAGGAATGTTGTGGAGCAGCATTTTTGTCCTAAAACTCCCACATTGTCGGGATTTACGCTAGAAAAACTATGTGACGCACTGATTACTCAGCTAGTTTTTTTTCCGATTTTAAGTGGGTCGCTACTTATTTTTTATTCGACGCACTAATGAGAAACGCCCCATTTGGCCAAACTCATGTCAAGGGTGGTGGCTTCTGGGATTGGATACGTCCACCGCCACCCTGCTATTACTCAAATAGTATCTAATAAAAGAATACCTCATCCTATAAATAAATATTTAACACAATGTTGTTTTGTATCTAATTCTTATCAGGTCTATGGCACAACCAAAATTATCGATAAATGTTTAATCACCTGATAAGACTTATACAGTTAATGTCTTTTTCTAACAATGTTGCTGGGCTCATTTTGTTTTATAATTAGGTTATAAAACAGTGCAATGGCGAATATAGTATTTATATTGTTTGGTAAGTATTATATATTAGGTCCTTACATATGAAATTGGCGTTTTGTCGTACTGGCCACTTTGATCTCAAATATTACCTTTATGGTTAGGAATTCCAAATTCAAATTCATTCAGCTATTTACTCGTACATTTGTGTTTCAAACCCTCTAATTAATTTGTTTTTTCTTCTTTTGTTTTTTTCTTTGTGTCACTCTGTTTACAAAATGGAAAACATGAAATATCGCGTTATTTACTAGTATGAGTTCCACCGTAGCACCAGTGCTGCAGAAACGGCTCGAAGGATTAATGATGTGTATGGTGACGGTGTCGCAAAAGAAAACACAGTGCGTTTTTGGTTCCAACGTTTTCGTTCTGGAAATTTCGACCTGCAGAACAAGCCTCGTGGACGGCCGGAGACCAAAGTTGATAATGAAGAATTGAAGGCTATTGTGGAAGCGGATCCATCGCAAACCACGTCCGAGCTACCAACCGAGGCTGGTCAATTGCTCTAGGCTACTGCTGCTTCAGGACAACGCTAGACCACACACTGCACAACAGACGGCTACCAAATAAGAGGAGCTTCAATTAGAATGTCCTTATGTTCCTCCCATAGAAAACGCCTATTTCATTTGTAAGGACCTAATATTACTAGCTTTTATCCGCAACTTCGTTTGCGTGGACTGTTGTCGTTGATATGTTGAGAAAAGATGGCGCTTTTCAATTTTTTAATTTCTGTGGAATTAACAGGATATAGCCATGGAATTAAAAAAATACTTAAATTTACATTAAATATATAAAACTATTTTTGCCGTTAATCGTGAAGTCAGCGTAGCTTGTTCGGGGAACGGGTGGTCTCGAAATGAAAATACCTAAGATCGAGCGCCACCTACCCATTATTTTTTTCTTTTTTTAAAGTTTCTTTTTTTTATTTTGTAAAATATTACCGGACAAGGCTCGGTCAACAAGGTACTTCATAAGGTAATGAGTACCTTCAGGTAATAAGTCAGTTAAATTATGACAAATACTTTTCAGGTTTACTTCTCTATACTGAGTTCGCAGTTGGTGTTTGGAGATGTAGTCAGGACGACGACTGCGTCAGTCTATCAGGCAGTATATGCGATCCCACTAGTGGGCAGTGCGTTTGCAGAGTGGGCCAACAGTCTGTACTGGGTGGCACAGCTTGTGTTGACGGTAATAAAAACAAATTTTCTTTATTAAAAGCTTTTATCCAACTTGCAATGTATGTATGTGAAGGTGGAATCTTGCAAGTTAAAGCCCCACTTCCCGGTGTCCGATTGAGATGAAACACATACTGGTCCAGTCCCGATGACAATGCATGTTTATGATAAGCATGACCTGATGTCAGGATTGGCTCCAGATGAGGGAACTCAACGGTTAACAGTCGGGATATGGTTAAAAGCTTTTTTAACTTGACTTGTTTATTATTGACTTAGTTATTTAAATCAGGTTGAATTTGTAACATGTAACAAATGATTGCAAGTCATTTCTTTATTACCAATGGCCCGCCGTGTGGTATCCGGCTGAGTAGAATAGGCCACCCTCATTACTTATCGAGGTGTCGCAAAAGGCGACTTAGGTAAGTCGATCCGTCGTGTGGAATCCGGCTGAGTGGAATAGACCACCCTCATTTCTTACCGAGGTGTCGTAAAAGGCGTCAACGGTAAGTTGGCCCGCCGTGTGGTATCCGTCTGAGTAGAATAGACCACCCTCATTTCTTACTGAGGTGTCGTAAAAGGCGTCTAAGGTAAGTTGACCCACCGTGTGCTATCCTGCTTAGTAGAATAGACCACCCTAATTTTTTACTGAGGTGTCGAAAAAAGGCGACTAAGTTAAGCTGACCCTCCGTGTTGTATCTGGCTGAGTAGAATAGAACACTGTCTCTCTTGCCGGGGTGTCGTAAAAGGCGACTAAGGTAAGTTGATGTCAAACATGTGGGTAGTCGTAAAATATGTAGCCAAATCATGTAACAGCATGTTTATACTCTACTAAGAGTGGGATAAGGGCAGGAAAATGATGGTGTTTTTATTCCCAGTGGCCCCATATCTGACGTCGCCTTGTGTTGAACACCATCAATGCTCGAGACTATTCACTGGCTTCGAATGTCGGCTATCTAATCAGACAGTAAATGGTAAGATTTTCATATTAATCATAGCTATCGCTAGCGGCTTCGCTCTCAAGGAACGTTTAAAACCGTAATATAGTTTTTTGATAACCATGAGAAAAGGTTAAAGTGGGTTAACTTTAAAAGCTAAACATTTGCTGTCGCGGACTTTTATTTAGAACTTTTAGAGGGGAACAATTTTATATTTTTTGGTTGATTAAAATAGACCACCCTCTTTCTTACCGAGGAGTCGTAAAATACGACTAAGGTAAGTTGATGTCAGGCAGGCGGCCGGTCGTAAAATACGTAGCCAAATCATATGACAACATGTTGGTAACATGTCGTGCCGACAATACTAAGAGTAGGATAAGGGCAGAAGGATGAGAGGGGAACTATATTGTAATACATGATTTTTGAATAACTATCACCGTTTACTCAGCGCACGCAAGGAAAGCTTTAAATTTGTCGTTTTCGTAATATTATTTATTGCTGTTCCTCGCCTATTCATCTTATTGTAATGTTATATAGCTTTTAATGAATAATCAGACAGTAAATGGTAAGCTTTTCATATCTGGAGTGGAAATCTGTGTGTTACAATGTTTTACCCGCGTAAACCCCGAACCTATAAGAAATGTAATGTAATGCAATTAATCTAAATTTTCCTCTAGATTTAAACTGTCTTCAAGTAAAAACCGTTCAAAAAGCCGTTCAATAGAGTCAGAGGAATTTCATCACATACAGACAAACAGCTTAGGGGTTTTTGTATTATATTTATAAATGGCCTTACGAAGTTCGCTTGATCAGCGAGTTTTGAATAAATACCTAAATAACTGCATAAAAACTTTAAGACAAAACAAATAACACTAAAAAAACTTAGTCAACTCAACAACGAAACTCAGTCGGATCGAACCTGTGACCCCTAGAGCTGATGATAGGATTACTGTTACGAAACGGCCATTTCAAACTCTTTCAGAAGGCAACTGCTTCTGCCAATCCGGCTTCCACTACCTTCGAGGCCGTTGCTGGAGGTCCATAGACTTCGGTTCCACCTGCACCATGGACGAGGAGTGCATGGGCACCATACGTCTGCCGTTCAGCATGAGCTGCAGAGGAACCTGCCAATGTGCTGAAGGCTTCTACGAGAGGCAAAGGGGCCATTGCAGAGAAGCTAGCTTTGGTAAGCAAATAATAATTTTACATGTCAAGTTAAAAAGCTTTTAATGAAATTTCATGTCCCTTTTAACCGTTGAGCAGTTCCCTCGTCTGGAGCCAATCCTGGCATCAGGTCATGCTTATCATAAACATGCATTGTCATCGGGACTGGACCAGTATGTGTTTCATCTCAATCGGACACCGGGAAGTGGGCCTTTAACTTGCAAGAATCCACCTTCACATATATATACGATAAGTTAAATAATACTTTATTTAACTTATCGTATATATATATTGATAATATTGCGGAAGGAAATATCTGTTAGGTCCTCAACTTCATATTCATCCTTACCTAGTATCTCCCATCTTACCAGCGAGTACATAGGGCACTCAGCCATAAGGTGAAGACTCATTTCTGCCTCTCCACACTCTGGGTACGCTGCGTCTTCTTTTATTCTCATTATGGACAGGTGTCTGTTTAACAGACAGTGCCCAGTAGTAATGCCTGTTACAATTGCCACATTCTCCTTGCTGAAAACGAAACAGCTAATGTCTCAACATTAGCTGTTTCGTTTTCTTCGTGTTGAAAGATTTGAGAAACAGTTTTGATTGTCTAATCGTTAAGTTCCTCCATTCTGTTTCTATTCTTTTATTTATAACGCGCTTTATTATCGTGTTTTCAATTGGAAGAAAAGGTTCTGAGCCTATAAATGTTGGACTTCCCCTTTTCTTGCCAATTCATCATCGATTCATCGATGACGGTTAGTAAGGTCCACTATGGAATTGCTGCCACCTAAAGGGTTGGCTCCAAACCACAGAACTCCTTAACAGTCACCAGTAAACTGCAAAATTTTGTATTATTTAACTCCGCAAAGTAACGTCTATTTCTAAGGACTATATATTTATTACAGAGATCGGCGATGGTTGTGTTCTGAACGAAGACTGTCAGTTCCCAGGCGGAACCTGTGACCTGTCAACACTCAGATGCATTGACAGCAACAGTGAGTATAATAACTGACTAACTCAAACTCGTAACAAGAATAGCGAATAGTAACTAATTATAAGAATTATATTTTGAAAAGAGCAACCGCCGAGTTTTAACAATTTACATGAAACCGTAATTAAATTCAAATTAAAATTAAAATTTCTCTTTATTCAAATAAACTTGTAATCAAGTGCTTTTGAATCGTCAACTCTACTGCTGGTTCGGAAAGCTGTTCCTACCGAGAGGACCCTAAGAGAAACTCGGCGGTTGCTATTTTCGAAATAAAATGTTTATAACAATTAGTCATTACTATCTCGTGCAGGGTCAAAGAGTACCAATATTTAATCATTTTTATGTCTATGTGACGATCCTTTTCTTTTTTAATTTTTTTTTAAACGCATTTTATTGAACTATTATTAACTTGTTCAACTGTACTGAACGCGGTAATGGAACTACTGGACTGATCTGAAAAGTTTTTTCAGTGTAAGTTAGTCCATTTATCGAGGAAGGCTATAGGCTATATAACATCACGCTAAGATGAATAGGAGAGGAGCAGCAATAAAAAATATTACGAAAACGGCAAAATTTCAAGCTTTCCTTGCGTGCGTTGAGTAAACGGTGATAGTTATTCAAAAATCATGTATAACAAAATTGTTGCCGTCTAAAAGTTCTAAATAAAAGTCCTAAACAGCATATGTCTAGCATTTAAAGTTTACCGCTTGCAATTGGTAGTAAATGATAAGAATAGATTTGATTTCGACCATAAGGTCAAAATTGCAAACGCCAAGTTTCTCGCCAGCTCTTCTCGGTGGGAACAGCTTTCCGAACCAGCAGTAGAGTTGACGATTCAAAAGCACGCGTTTACAAGTTTATTTGAATGGAGAATATTTGAATATCATTTTTTTAATATTTCAGCTACCCAGTCACCATCATTTGAAGGACCTGTTACATTAACCGGAGTATTGCCATTCAGTACACCAGTATCACGTGTCGAATGCAACGCAACCAGTCCTTGTGAAAGTCCTTTCGAATGTTCAGTTTTTGGGGTCTGCATATGTCCTATAGGATATTACTCAAGTCAAGATGGCCAGAGATGTTTAGCAGGTATCTTTATCTTAATATTTAAATGAGTTAATCTTGTATATATATATATATATATATATTCCGAATCTCGGAAACGGCTCCAACGATTTTCCTGAAATTCAGCATGTAGGAGGTTTTGGGGGAGAAAAATTGATCTAGCTAGGTTTTATGTAAAAAAAATATTGTTTTATCCCTGTTTTTGAGCATTAAAAAACACTAACATTTATATTGAATTGAATTTTCGCCATTAACTGTCAAGTCGACGTAGCTTATTCGGTTAGCGGGCAGCCTCGAGAAATGTGAGTGCCAAGGATCGATCCCAACTAAACAATTGTTTTTTTCTTTTTTTAAAGTTTTTTTTTTGTAAAAAATTACCGAGCGAAGCTCGGTCACCCAGATATTTTAATATTTAAATGAGTTAATCTTGTATGTGTATATATATATATATTCGGAATCTCGGAAACGGCTCCAACTATTTTCTATTTTTCTGAAATTCAGCATGTAGGGGGTTTTGGGGGAGAAAAATCGATCTAGATAAGTTTTATTTTAAAAAAATGTCGTTTTATCCCTGTTTTCGGGCTCTAATTTTTTTTTTAATTTACGTTGAATACAATCAATTTTGTTAAACGTAAAGTCATGATAGTTCATTTGGGGAACGGGTGGTCTAAAGAGGTGAAAATACCTAGGATCGATCCCCACCTGCCCTATTATTTCATTCATTTTTCTTTCCAATTTTTTTTTTAAATGAGTTAATCTTGTATATATATAAGCTCCAACGATCTTCGTGAAATTGAGCATGTAGGTGGTTTTGGGGGAGAAAAATCGATCTAGCTAGGTTTCATTTAAAAAAAATCTCTTTTTATCTCTGTTTTTGGGCACTGAAAAAAATGCTAAAAAGTAGTTGTTGGATGCAAATGATATTTTTAGCTGTCAAACGTATTGTTGTGATAGGTAGGTAACGGGCGGACCATAAAACTAAAAACCAAAAAAAAAAGGGGGAAGGGATATAAGGGGAAGTTTGAAAGTTGCGCCCATTATAGAAAAGTCGAGAAGTGCAAGATTGAGATGGTATTGACATGTAATGAGGAGGGATGAAAATCATGTCACCAAAAGAGTTTTAAATATGAATGTGGATGGATATTTGCCTAGAGGGAGACCTAAAAAGAGATGGTTGGATTGTGTGAAGTATGATATGCATATAAAAGGAGTGGCGCCAGAGTTGACGAAAGATAGGACAGAATGGAAGAGAAAAACATGTTGTGCCGACCCCACTTAGAGTGGGATAAGGACAGGATGATATATAATACCGAGCAAGGCTCAGTCACCTAGGTATTTTATTTTATTATAGCTATAATCTATTATTTTCAGAACTGGGATCGCCTTCTGACCCCTCCCAGTGCGTTGGATTCCAGGCCTTAGTAAGGAACGGAACCTGCGCTTGTCAGCCGAACTTCTTCTACGAAGAAAACATGAGGGATTGCATACGAGGTAAAATATAACTATATACTACTACTATTAGCAATTCTAATTTAAAATTCAAATTCAAATTATTCTTTATTCAAATAAACTTGTAAACAAGTGCTTTTGTATCAACTCTACTGCTGTTTCGGAAAGCTGTTCCTACCGAGAAGAGCCAGCAAAGAAACTCGGCGGTTGCTCTTTTAAAAATATAATTCTTATGACTAGTTACATTTAGTTATAACAATCACCAGCGGCTTCGCCTGCGAGAATAATTAAAACCGTAATACAGTATTTTGATAACCATAAGAAATGGTTAAAGTGGGTTAACCTTAAAAGCTATACATATGCTGTCGCGGACTTTTATTTAGAACTTTTAGAGGAGAACAATTTTGTTAAATATATAAATATATGTTTTTTTATAACTATCACCGTTTAGGCAGCGCACGAAAGGAAATTTTTATATTTAGCCGTTTTCGTTCAATTTTTTATTGCTGCTCCTCTCCTATTCATCTTAGCGTGATGTTATATAGACTATAGCCTCCCTCGATAAATGAACTATCTTACACTGATAGAATTTTTCAAATCGGCCCAGTATTTCCTGAGATTACCGCGTTCAAACAAACAAACTCTTCAGCTTTATATATTAGTATAGATTATAAAACAAAGTCCCCAAAAGCTGTCTCTCCGTATGTGATCAATTTTCCCAAAATCTACTGATTTTTGGACTAAAGATATTTTTAAGATTTGTATTGAAATGCAATTCTTCGGGAAGGTTCAGTTTAACAGTACATTACGGTTATATGTAAAATGTTTTGAAGAGGTCACCCAGTAAAAAACATGCCAAAAGTGAACAAGTGAACCAAAGATAAGTAATGAAGTAATGTACAAAAGATTTGTAATACAATTAAAATCCGCGACAGAATGTCTCGTATCTCTTATGGTTAAAATCTTTGATATTTAAATGACTTAATCTTGTATATATATTTATGTATATAATCGGATCTCGGAAACGGCTCCAACGACCCAACGATTATCCTGAAATTGAGCATGCAGGAGGATTTGGGGGAGAAAAATCGATCTAGCAAAGTTTTATTTAAAAAAAATTGTTTTATCCGTGTTTATGGACATAAAAAATTATTAACAATATATTAAAATGTCACTACTTTTGCTGTAAATTGTCAAGTCAGCGTAGTTTATTCAGGGAACGGGTGGTCGCGAGAAATGAAAATACCTAGAATCGAGCCCCATCTACCTTAGTATAGTATTTTTTCTTTTTTTTATGAAGTTTCTTTTTTTTTCTTGTAAAAAATTACTGAAAAAGTCTCGGTTAACCAGGTGCTATAAAATTAGAAAGAAAGAAATAAAAAGAAAACTTTATTTACAACATACACTATTAACAAATAAGGAGTATATAATTTAAAAAAAAGTGTTACACTTATATTAAAAGTAAAAACTAAAAAAGAACACAAAAACATATAAACATTAACTAAAAATATCTAAAAATAAACTAAAAATAAAGTATTAATGCCATCATTATTTGCCAATAGTGTACTGTAAATGGATAACTGCTCAGTTTAAAGCTAAGACAGTTGTGAAATTAACGATAATATTCTTCTTTTGGGTTATTTTAATAAGGTTATTATAGACACTGGTTTTGACATGTTCCAGCAACCCGTCGCATATCAGACTCCTGTATCAGCGATGCGAACTGTCACACTTTCGGACCGGCGTCTCGTTGTGGACCCCCACAGGACCCTTGGGGCTTTCGATCCTGTGAATGCGAACCAGAGCTATCTGTATGGGATAATCAGCAGAACATGTGCAGATTCTTCTCCGGTAACTTCTTTTAATACTACTGTAAGGCAAATGTCTCTTATCGCCTTATTAAGGCAATGATAGAATTACTATAAACCGCATTAAAAAGATAAATCGTCCATATTAATATTATAAATGCGAAATTCTGTCTCTATCTACAATAAAATTCCGCAATCCATACTATACCAGTCTACAAAAAGGTTTAAATTAAGTGTAAGAGATATGCTTATACCGTAAAGCAATTGAACATTATTTGGATGATAAAAATGCCTGGAATTGAAACCTTTCAAACAACATCCGAACCAGTTGTAGCTTCGTAATCCATATTGTTCCTTAACGATTCAAAAGTGCTTGAAAGAGCTTATTTGAATAAAGATTTTTTGTATTAGATTAATAAACCTAACCTAACCATTTATCAATTCCGTCGTCTAAAGCCAATCCTGTCATCAGGTCATGCTTATCATAAACATGCATTGTCATCGGTACTGGACCAGTACGTATTTCATCTCAATCGGACACCGGGAAGTGGGTCTTTAACTTGCAAGATTCCACCTTCACATACATACATTGCAAAATGAATAAAAGCTTTTAATAAACAAAAAAAATATTTACAACAAAAATGTACAAGTTATATCTATCTTAAATTACGTACACGCTAGGACTATACAAATCATGCCCACGTGGAATGGTCCCAAGAATGCTGACAGCGTTTCCGCGATGAATCGCCAAGCTGATTCTTTGTGAGAATAAGCCAGCCCTCTTGTCACATGAAGATGCAAATTTAAAATAAAATCTTTTCAGGAGTTGGAGGTCCTTGTGTAGTGGACAGTGACTGCCAGGCTGGTCAGTTGGAGATCCAGTGCATCATTAACGAGCTAGGTCAAGGTGTTTGCTCCTGTCCATCACACTTGATAGAGTATGAGGGACTCTGTCTTACTTCAGGCTTGGGTAAGGGTAGACTTCTCTCTCTTTTCTAATAAACACCAGATCCAGCACATAGGACTCTTCTATATAGTTCTCAACACAATCTAGCATCGCTTGGGTCGCATGGCCTTTAAAAGTAACGACACGTTAATATCCCACTTCTGGGCATAGACCTCCTTCCCGTTCCTGGAGAGAAAGGTTGGTGCTAAGACCTACGCGACTCCAATGATTGGTAGGTTACACATATGCCCAGATTTCTCTAGAGATATGCAGGTTTACGATGTTTCTTTCACCAAAAAGCGTGTGATAAATTGCAATTATCAATTAGACACATAAGTTTTAATAGAAAAACTCATTGCTGCCTGCCCGGGTTTGAACTTGTGACCCTCTCAAAAGAGTCACACGGTCACACCGCTGGACTATCACAACTTACCAGTCGCCTGTTCACTGGAGAGGTTCTACAAACACTGGATTTTGGAGTTTAATTTTCAAGTCCAATACCCTGGACTCCCAGTACAGGACTCTTCTAGATTGTTGGCTAGTTGCCAACAAGATCTTGTGTCACTTAGGTTAAATGGCCTCTATTACAACTATTTAAAGTCACCCGTTCACTGGACAAGTACTACAAACACTGGATTTTGGAGTTTAGTTTTCCAGTCCAATGAAATCAGACCAGAAATCAATGAATAAGACGCCAGCGCCCTTCAGGCGAAAGCATAGCTCATCTCCCACTGGACAAAGATGAATTTTCTATTGAGGCACTTAACTATCGAACAAGTTTCATATCCTTATGTCCTGGCAACATTTACTGTTCAAAGTATTTGGTCTTAAAGCGCTGAAAATTTTTGATGATAACTTTCCAGAAGTCGACATAAATCGGATAGAATTTATTACACTTAAAGATTCGCGGTTTTAATCTGTAAGTATTAAAAAAAAACTTGTGTGCTTAATAGATATTTACAATTCATCACACTTGGGTGAAGAGAAACATGAAGAAGCCCTTATATCTCTGTATTAGAGATGAGATATTTGTACCCTATTTGTATATTGTATATATGTAACCTTGTGTATTAGAGTAATGTCAAAAACTACCTCCAATGCTATTGGAGAACTCCCCACTTTCCTCAACTTTAAATATCTCTAGACCTTATAATTTAAGATAATTTGTGTTATGTTCTTCATCATCAGAAATCGGTGAGAAGTGCCAGCACAACCTGGAGTGCAACGGAACAGCTAACGCGGTGTGCAGCACTACAAGCCAGCTGTGCGCCTGTGCTGATGGTTACCAAGCTGTTGACGATATCTGTGCACCAAGTGAGATATTTACGAATACTAATGTATCCCAGTACCAGTAAAAAAATTGTCCCTACTGTTACCTTTAAGTGGATCCCTCGTCTGAAGCCAATCTTAGCAGCACGAACTTATGCTTATCATAAACATGCATGGTCACCAAGACACGACCAGTATGTACAATTTCAGCTCAATCAGACACCGGGGAGTGGGTTAATCTGTAAGATTCCACCTTCACATACACACATAGCAAGTTAAATAAAAACTTTGATAAAGATATTTGATGAATTCTGTTTGGTACAAACTGATATATTTCGTAAGATGAAAACCATGTGACCACAACAATGGTAAATATGAATGTGGATGGATATGTGACTAAAGGGACGCCAAAAAAGAGATGGCGTAAAGTATGACATGCATATAAAAGGAGTAGTGACAGAGTTGAATGATTGGAGAGAATGGAAGAGAAAAACATGTGCTAGACTTAGAGTGTGATAAGGATGGGAGAATAATGATGATGGCATTAGGCATATGCCTATTTTTTTCGACTTTCATCAAGGTACGCATTTTGGTAACTTCCAGTAATTGGAGGCACCTGCACTCAAGATTCAGACTGCGTGATAGAGAACACGGTGTGCAGAAATAGTCCAACTGGGAGGACTTGTCAATGCAGTGAAACTTTTTTGGCGTACAACGATGTTTGCTGGCCGGGTAAGTGCCTGTTTAGCGTTTTTTCTAACAGTTATAAGTGTTTCCAGGTGTGTCCAAGAAATGAACGCAGAAACTCTACTAGTGCCATAAAATGTTGGCCTAAGGCTAACGTCCTGTGAGGACGGACCGCGGCTTAGGGCGTTGAGAAGTGGAGGGCTGGTGGTATGACTGTGACTAGTCATCACGCTGTTGTATGAAGCTCTACTAGCTATGGGGAATGTCGTCCTAAGGGTGCCTCCTGTGAGGCCGGACCGCGGCTTAGGGCAACGTGTAGTGGAGGGCTGGTGGTATGACTGTGACTAGTCATCACGCTGTTGAATGAAGCTCTACTAGCTATGGGGAACGTCGTCCTAAGGGTGCCTCCTGTGAGGCCGGACCGCGGCTTAGGGCGACGTGTAGTGGAGGGCTGGTGGTATGACTGTGACTAGTCATCATGCTGTTGTATAAAGCTCTACTAGCTATGGGGAACGTCGTCCTAAGGGTGCCTCCTGTGAGGCCGGACCGCGGATTAGGGCAACGTGTAGTGGAGGGCTGGTGATATGACTGTGGCTATTCATCATTAAATTTTCAACTTCACAGAGGTGGATGGTTTCAACACTACCTGTTCGGTCACGGCACAATGCGTGGCGGCTCTGGGTGACTCCAGCAGCTGCGTTAACAACTTGTGTGTCTGCGCAAATAACTTCCATTACAGAGATGGCAATTGCTGGCCAGTGACACGTAAGTACTTGCCTCTAGAAGGTGCAAAAGTCATTTGTCGGTTTAGGGTTTTATAACAAAATTCCCCAAGAATATTTAGACTTGCCTTTACACTTGTTGAGAATCTATCAAGTTAAAAAAACTTTTAACAGAATTTCTTGTATCTACTGTTAGCCGTTGTTAAATAGTACGAAAACGGCAAAATTTTAAGCTTTCCTTGTGTGCGCTGAGTAAACGGTAATAGTTATTGAAAAATCATGTATTACAAAACTGTTCTCCTCTGAAAGTTCTAAATAAAAGTCTGCGGCATCATATGTCTAGCTTTTAAGGTTGACCCACTTTAAACATTTTTATGGTTATCATTATAATTTTAACTATTTTTCCAGGTTTAATGGAACCTTGCGCGAGAATTAGCCAATGCTATTTGGCAGGCATCTCCGATAGGGTGGTATGTCGGAATGGACTGTGCCAATGTGACTTCCAATACCCGCAGTCCGAAGATCTGCAAACTTGCTGTGAGTTAACTAAGATGTGAAAAATAATCGATTTTTGAAATAAACGATTTATTAAATAATCGATTTTTGAAATAATCGATTTTTAATAATCGATTTTTTTAAATAACCGATGATTTTCCATCAAAAATCTATTAAAAAAAATCGATTATTTTTATTATCTTCTTTTTTTTATTAACTATTTTTTCTTGCTTTTTAAGATAAGTTACGCATTGTCGGATGAAACCAATGTAGCCAAACTACAGATTTTAATCGAATTTCACAAACAGCGCATCTGTTATTATTTATGTTTTCCACTTTAATTAGCGTTTATTGTAATTAATTATTAATAGAAAAGGCAATTTTTTAAAGTCAGAAAAAAATCGATTAAAAAAACGATTATTTCGGAAAATTGATTTATTGTAAAGGAAAGAAATCGATTATTTATTAATCTATTTTTTTACTCCATGTTACATCCCTAGTCATAACTATACTACCTCACATGGCCACATGTCAATCTCAATTACAGATATTGGAGTAGAAAAAATCGGTAAATAAATAACCGATTTTTCTCCGACTATTTGAATAAACGGCAATTTGTAGTATAGATTTTTTCCCTCCAAAGCCCCCTACATGCTAAATTTCATGAATTTACCTGCGTTACTTTTAAATTTCGAATAAATTCTAAAGTATTCATTTCTTACTAATAAAGAAATAAATAAAAAAATTAAATTATATACTAGCAGACGGCAAAATGTGGCTGTGGTATTATTTCTTGCTTAGTATTATTTCGATACTTACTCTTCTTTAATTTTGGCGCTCGCTTATTTCTTATTATTAAACTTACTTAATATTTACAAAATCTTTTAAGTTGAAGTAAAAATAACTTTTTTTTTTCAGTGTCCTCGGCGACGACTGTAATGAGCACAAGCATAATCCTGCTCTTAATGTTGGCAACATCAATATTATGATTAATGCACAGATAATAAAATATAGTTATTGTAATGTTGGCTAAGTTTATTACTATATTAAGATTGCTGTTTTAGTAATCAATGAAGGAACCAAATTACTTATAAAATCATGTTCATAGGATAATAATAAATTATTGTATATTATTTTTTTAAGACCAAAGTTTTATTTATATTTAATACTAGCAATCGCCAACAGCTTCACCCGCGTGGAAAGATTAAAACCGTAATATAGTATTTTGATAACCATAAAAATGGTTAAAGTGGGTCAACCTTAAAAGCTAGACATATGCTGTCGAGATCTTTTATTAAAAACTGTTGAAATAAATGCAAGTAATATATTTCAAAGGGTTTTGTTTTTATATGCTTGACACGTTTTTATTAACACAATCAGGATGGAAAAAAAAGGAAGAGGAAGTCTAACCACAGACAAAACTAATTTTATTACAACACTATTAGAGGGGAACAATTTTATAATACATGATTTTTGAATAACTGCTCTCCTATTTATCTAAGCATGATGTTATATGTCCTATACACTTCCTCGATAAATGGACTATCTTACACTGAAAGAAGTTTTCAAATCGGTCCAGTAGTTCTGGCACTCTATTCCTGACATAAAAAAAGAGAATGATGACGTCAATCTTTTTGTTTAATCTTTAATATTTAAATGAGTTAATCTTGTATATATATATATTTTCCGAATCACGGAAACGGCTCCAACGATTTTCCTGAAATTCAACATGTAGGAGGTTTTGGGGGAGAAAAATTGATCTAGCTAGGTTTTATGTAAAAAAAAATTTGTTTACTCCCTGTTTTTGGGCATTAAAAAACACTAACATTTATATTGAATTGAATTTTCGCCATTAACTGTCAAGTCGACCTAGCTTATTCGGGTAACGGGCAGACTCGAGAAATATGAATGCCAAGGATCGATTGATTTTTTTGTTTTTTTGTAAAAAATTACCGAGCGACGCTCGGTCACCCAGATATTCAATATAATAAGAAATTGTTTAATAAATAAATAATAATAAATATATGGGACACTTACACACACGGTCGTCCGTCCCCAAAGTAAGTAACTTAATACTTGTGTTATGGACAGACAACTGGTGAATATATACTTATATAATTTTAAATACATACTTAAATACAAATATACGCCGTTTGGTATCCGGCTGAATAGAATAGTACCACCCTCATTTCTTACCGAGGTGTCGTAAAATACGACTAAGGTAAGTTGACCCACCGTGTCGTATCCGGTTGAGTAGAATAGAACACCCTCTTTCTTACCGAGGTGTCGTAAAATACAACTAAGGTAAGTTGATGTCAGGCAGGAGGCAAATTGTAAAATACATAGCCAAATCATGTGACAACATATTTTATCATGTTGTGCCGACCCCACTTAGAGTGGGATAAGGGCAGGAAGAAGAAGACTTAAATACAAATATACAGCCAGACTCAAACACCAACAAATTAATTTATAGAAAATGTTGGCTCTCGGTGGGAATCGAACCCGCGACCCGCGGAGTTGAAGGCAGGGTCACTACTCACTGCGCCAACAGGCCAGTCATTTTTAATTTCACATTTAAAATTCCGCTAAGTTTAGGGCAATTCTAGTTATAAAGAAACGGCAAACATGTTATCCAACAATTATAAACCTTAATTGAATTTGAATGGCCCAACAAAAAACTCTAAAGTTGAAAACTACATTTTGACGTGACAACGTCTTAAATTAGGTTGCGGCTTGGAGTCACTCATGACAAAGTGTAACGCCGCTCACGTCTGTTACGCTGAGTCACCGAACGAAAGAGAGGCCCGCTGGACTGGCGAATGCCTTGCGTCTCTCTCCCACTCCAATACATCACATTTAAAAAGACGTTGTCACGTAAAATCTATGCCCGTAAAACCGACTTCACAGGCAACCGTTTATTTTGTTACTAAAATCGCCTTAATGTGTCATTTACATTAATGATTTTCCGTACCTTTATATCTTTAATATTTAAATGAGTTAATCTTGTATGTATATATATAAATATATTTTTTGAATCTCGGAAACGGCACCAACAATTTTCCTGAAATTCAGCGTGTAGAAGGTTTTGGGGAAGAAAAATCGATCTAGCTAGGTTTTATTTAAAACTAGCGGCCTGCCCCTGCTTCGCAAGGGTATAAAATATATATCCCATGTCAGTCAGTGTAAAAAAAATGATTAAAATTGATCCAGTTGTTTTGATTTATTCATTACTGCCCGTGGCCGTAGCGTTAAATTTGGAGAAAAACAATTTCCTTTCCCTATACCAAGAAGATTTCCTGCTATCTTTGGAATATCTAAATTCATATAGTACATTATTACTTATTTACTTTTATATTTTCCCTATGTATTTTATTTTTACAATTAATTACAGAATGTCTTTAAACAAACTCTGAAAGAGAGACATCGCTGCTAAAGTCGAAGTGTTATAGGGCGAAGCGCGGCGTCCTCACAGCATTTTAAATCTGTAATATCTCCGAAACTGTTCACTTAAATTACATGCTGTAAATGGCCATATTGATCTATATTAAATCTCCAATTTATTTAAGGTACTTAATTGGATAAGGATTAATGCTGTATTGTATAAGAATTGCTTCAAAAATAAGGCATTATTTTTCGTAAAAAGTAAACGACAGAAAATGCTTTAGTGGGTTATCCATAAGCGATAGACATATACCATCGCGGACTTTTCTGTAGACCTTTTCAATGTGTACAAATACTTAGTACATTATTTTGATAAATCTCGTAGGGTTTAGCCTGCGTTTGCAATGTAAGCGGAGAAAAATGTAATTATTTACAGAAACCTCAAAAATTACAGTATTTCTCTACTCCGTATTGAATGTTATTATACGTACAAACCATCCTCTGGAATCACTCTATCTATTAAAAAAAACCGCATCAAAATCTGTTGAGTAGTTTTAAAGTTTTATGCATACATAGGGAAATATGGACTTTGTTTTATAATATGTAGTGATGATGATTGTTATTTTCCTCGCTAGAGAGCTCCGATCATAAATGCGTCCGATCGCTGCTAAATTCAAATGGTTAAAGGGCGAACCGCGTTTTTTTTTTCGAATTTGACTGATGCTGTTAGCCCTAATGGCTTTGACAGCGTCACTGATAAGACGGGCGAGCGCGGAAGCATCGCCGAGAGCCGTACCGCGATCTCCGACGCGCTATTTATAGGCTCGCGGCGCGGCCCCTGCATTTTAAATCTGTAATATCTTCGAAACTGTTTATTTAAATTACATGCTGTAGGGTCATAGTGATTAATATTAAATAAACAATATATTTAAGGTTCTTAATTGGATAAAGATTAATGCTGTATTGTATAAAAATTGCTTTGAATATAAGGCATCATATTTCGTAAAAAGTAAATGACAAAAACTGCTATTGTGGGTTATCCATAAGAGATAGACATATACTATCGTGGACTTTTCTGTAGACCTTTTCATGGTGTACAAATACTTAGTACATCATTTTGATAAATCTCGTGAGGTTTAGCCTGCGTTTGCAATGTAAGCGGAAAAAAATGTAATTATTTACGACATCACATTAGAAACCTCAAAAATTACAGTATTTCTCTACTCCATATTCAATGTTATTAGACATGTAAACCTTCCTCTAAAATCACTCTATCTATTAAAAAAAACCGCATCAAAATCTGTTGCATAGTTTTAAAGATTGAAGCATACATAGGGATATACGGACATAGGAACAGACAGAGAATGCGACTTTGTTTTATACTATGTAGTGATATTATTTATTTTTACAATTGATTAGACAATGTCTTTACATACAACATTCATAGCTTTCTTATCATTAGACAATATAAACTTGAAAGAAGAACATTTAGTTGCGCCTCCGGTCGCTGCTAAATTCGAAGTGCTTATAGGTCTAAGCGCGGCCTCCTCGCGGGATTTTAAACCTGTAATATCTCCGAAAATGTTCACTTAAATTATATGCTGTAAACGGCAATATTGATCTATATTAAATCAAAAATTAATTAAAGGTACTCAATTGGATAAGGATTAATGCTGTATTGTATAAAAATTGCTTTGAACATAAGGCATCATTTTTCGTAAAAAGTAAATGAAAAAAACTGCTATTGTGTGTTATCCATAAGAGATAGATATATACCATCGCGGACTTTTCTGTAGACCTTTTTAAGGTGTACAAATACTTAGTACATCATTTTGATAAATCTCGTAGGGTTTAGCCTGCATTTGCAATGTAAGCGGAAAAAAATTTAATTATTTACAGAAACCTCAAAAATTACATTATTTTTCTACTTCGTATTGAATGTTATTATACGAACAAACCTTCCTCTGGAATCACTCTATCTATTAAAAAAAACCGCATCAAAATCGGTTGCGTAGTTTTAAAGTTTTATGCGTACATACGGAAATATGGACTTTGTTTTATAATATGTAGTGGTATTTTCTGAATCTCAAAAACGGCTCCAACGAACTTTTAAACCCGGGTTCAAATCCCACATGCCATTGGTGCCTTCTTTCTTTTTTTTTTATATCTGTAAAAAACGCCCGGTCACCCGAATACAAAATTTTTATATGACCCACATTATATTAACTAACTTCAAGCGTTATATTTCTTTAAAACATTTATTTCTATACAATATTAAAATAATAATTAAAAAACTTGTATAAAATATGTATAATGTAAAAGCTGTCAACTAGAAATCAAAAATTAATCTAACGAAATAAGTTTTGTTAATTATAAAGTCAGCCGTGCACAAGATATTTTTATAAATCAACTGATTTAACGATTAAATTGGAATAAAATATATAATATTGTAGACAGCGACATTTTTAATCAGTGTTGTAATTTATTGTTGCTAGCAACACTTCATAATTACCTCTCATCTAGAGTATAAAAATAGTCAGGTCAAGAACAGAGGTCTCTTTTACGATCGGTACTTGCGTGCGAAAGCTCTGTTAGTTAATCTATTCACGCGAGCCATTTTGTTTGTTTGGTTACAAATGTATTAATTTAGTTCTCTTTTATAAATCCTACTTTGGATCCTAACATCCGAAGCGGGATAAAGAACTCACAGCTCACTGTATAAATTAAATGAAAAGTGTGGTAGAATTTGGTAGATTTCATTTTGTTTATTTATGAAATACCCACTTTTTGTTTTCGATTGAATTGCACGTATTTGTGACAAAGTATTTATGTATTTTGTTGCAATTGCTCGTATTTTACGTGATTTTGTGAAATAGTGCGTTCTAAGTTAAATAGTCGTGATTGGCTTCTCGTTTGGAATACGTAACGAGATCGAAAATTGTGTTTTGTGTTTTTCGCGAGATAAACTTAATAAAGCGGGTTGGTTAAATATGCGTAATACCGTCTTGCAACGTGTTGCGAGCGGCCGGAAGCGGCAGAATTTAGTAAATGACTCAAGTGACCAGTCTGATCAGTCTAATTCGGCTGACTGAAAACGACGACGTTCGGTTCGTAATACTAAACGCGTCTCTGATAATTTCGGAAAAAGTCTTACGGAGTGACAGCTGGTGTAATAGGTTACAATCGCCCTCTCTTTATACTCCTACGATCATGCTCACGTAATAGTTTGTGTTCCCGCTCGTGTGAAAGGAGGATCCCACTTGTATTATAGTTCACGGTCTGATATATAAAGAAGAAACCGTTCCACTTTACATCAATAATTTCGTTATCGCTCGTATGATAAGTACCATCCCGACGTCGCGAGACTTGCGTTTGCTTTCATTTTAAGCGATCTAATTCTCCTAGCTGCGTCGGTACTTCTGACTTGAGTGGACCGCATGTACCTACATCACTTCTTAGAATCAACTTGTTTAGAGGCATCTAATCTTGCGCATGCTTTTCATCAATCCGTTAATAACATTTGGGATGGTGTGAATAAGTTGACCGTGCCAGACCGGTAAATGGGTAAACTGACGAGGATTGTAATCTCGTGTAGTTGCATGTCAAACGGGCGATGCAAAAATGTGGTTTGTCGTGGTCAGGTAAGGCCGAGCCTAGTAAAATAGCAGCTCCGTGAGGCACGGGAGACAGTTTCTCGGTCTTGGAGGTTATTTCAAGGTGTTTTTAAATCTGTCTAAAGATCGATGCTCGTGTAACATTAACATCGACATCCACAACGCTAATTTAATATTTATGACTATGAGGTTGTAATAAAGTTTTCTCAGTCTGCAGGAAACTTGATGCCGGCATTCGTGGTGGTAATCCCGGCATGTGTGGTGGTAAAGGTGTTACCCCATGACCGCTGTACACTTCGCTTGCTGAGCGGAGGCTGCGGCAAGACTACGCAGACTGCGTACGTGGCGCCGTGGAGAGACGAGTGGCGTGCCATGTGTAAGGCATGCGCCGCCTTCATTGAGAGTGATTCTACTCTGGTGGCTTGCACCACTGTCATGTAGGGTGAGGGGAAGCTAGTCACCCCGAGCATTTTGCTACACCCTGGCGCTTGGTGGGTCCCAAGTTGCTGAATAGGCTGATCGAACGATCGGTCTATGGCCTGTTTATCAGGTGGCCTGTGACGTGTTACGTCGGGCGAAGCGCGCGTGTCGCGTGACCGAGTCATGTTTATCCATGGCGATGGTTGTGTAAAAGTCCTAGGCATATGGTTTGAAATTTTAAAGAGACGTCTCGATTATTATTTAGAGAAGAATGTTAGATGAGATCGATTGCTCAGTAAAAAAGCTGAAGTATGAATTAATTGAATGACGAGGTAGTGGAAAAGAGGATGTTAATTTTATTTGGTTTAATTGAAAATTTTCTGATTCCTTTTTTAAGTACAGATGAGGACTATGACACTGCCTTTGCGTCATCAGTCAGTGCATCTGACTCATCCACGCTTCCATCAGTCACTCATGAAGCTATACCTGTCGCTGCCAACAATGCTGGTCCGGTGGTACGGAGACAGTTTTGGTCGAGGACGACATGCGGTCAGGAGAGGCCGTGTAGACAGCGACATTTTTAATCAGTGTTGTAATTTATTGTTGCTAGCAACACTTCATAATTACCTCTCATCTAGAGTATAAAAATAGTCAGGTCAAGAACAGAGGTCTCTTTTACGATCGGTACTTGCGTGCGGAAGCTCTGTTAGTTAATCTATTCACGCGAGCCATTTTGTTTGTTTGGTTACAAATGTATTAATTTAGTTCTCTTTTATAAATCCTACTTTGGATCCTAACAATATAATAACTCATCACCTTCCTGCCCTTATCCCACTCTAAGTGGGGTCGGTACAACATGTTACAAACATGCTGTCACATGATTTGGCTGCGTCTTTACGACCGGCCGCCTGCCTGCCTCGGTAAGGAAGAGGGTGGTCTATTCTACTAAACCGGATACCACAAGGTGTGTCAACTTACCTTAGTCGTCGTTTACGACACCTCGGTAAGGAATGAGGTAGGTCTATTCTACTCAGCCGGATTCCACACGGCGGGTCGACTTACCTTAGTCGCCTTTTACGACATCTCGGTAAGAAACGAGGTTGGTCTATTCTACTCAGCCGGATACCACATGTCTGGGAAAACGGCGTAACCCTTCCGTAAAAAGATCGCGGGTTCAAAAGCCTTGTAGACAGCAAAATTATTTTTTATCAACTTGCTATGTATGTGAAGGTGGAATCTTGCAAGTTAAAGACCCACTTCCCGGTGTCCGATTGAGATGAAATACATACTGGTCCAGTCCCGATGACAATGCGTGTTTATGATAAGCATGACCTTATGACAGGGTTGGCTCCAGACGAGGGGACTCAACAGTTAATAGTAGGGACATAAAATTTTGTTAAAAGCTTTAAAAACATTTTTAAGTAACTTATTTTTAATAACAATGACAGATTTATCTAGTCTACAATTAAAAGCGTATATTAAAGTTTTTTATTTTTAGTTAATTGTTTCTCGCTCGCTCGCTATATCATAAAATTCCCCAAATAAAACGCCCATTTCTGCAAAATAATTGAATAACGCAAGTCATCAGTAAGCGCTAGGTCTAAGAACTTTGACATTACCGAATTTCTTTTTTTAAATTAACATCGAAAGGGCGCACGCACAGTACGCCATGAGTCCAGCATTTAAAACGAACGTTTAAAAAAACAGTACCAACTTGAAGAAAATGTAACATCTTCAGAATCACCACTAATGCAAATTATACTCTATAACTGTTTAATAGAGTTGATTTTAGAATGGAGGTGTGTGCTGAAGTATTTTTTTCTAAATTAAACGCCATAAAGACGTTCGTGTTAGGCCATAGGTCACGAAATTTGCCCTTAAAAAGCGGATTTATACCGCGGTAGTATATCGGTACCACCTTACCAGTAATTATTTATACAGATACTAACAAATTCCCGCGACTACGTTGGCAGAACTGTATATATTAATGAAGCTTTATTCCATTATTTAACGCTACCTAGTGGTCTATAATTAGATGTTTTTTTTTAGTACAAAAATAGATTGCAGCAGTATGAATTGCGATTAGGCGAGGGCATAGACATGGTAGAATTTATTAATCTAATAAAATTATTACTTTGCTATATCCGCAATAACAGAAAATATATGTAATGCTAAATGTAGAGTGTACTATTCGTTCTCATACCTGATACATGCAGAATTTGAAGAAATATATGTAATGCTAAATGTAGAGTGTACTATTCCTTCTCGTACCTGATACATGCAGAATTTGAAGGAATATATGTAATGCTAAATGTAGAGTGTACTATTCGTTCTCGTACCTGATACATGCAGAATTTGAAGAAATATATGTAATGCTAAATGTAGAGTGTACTATTCGTTCTCATACCTGATACATGCAGAATTTGAAGAAATATATGTAATGCTAAATGTAGAGTGTACTATTCGTTCTCATACCTGATACATGCAGAATTTTTTACTACCCGTACACGAGTTTTACACCACCACACAACCAATAGTGAATGTGTATAGTGCTTGTGTATTGTTGTGTCACCAATAACACAAAAATACACAAGCACTATACACATTCACCATCACAATATCATCAGTTGTTTCGCCCCGTAACCGAAGTATCGCCAGGAGATAGACTCCACGACAAAATTGCATAGCCTTGCGGTTTTGTCGGCTTTGTGTTGTTGTATTTTTCATTCATTGCGGATTATAGCGATATAATATTCTCATTAGTTTTGTATTATGGACCTCCGCAAAGTAACGCCTAATTTTATAACTTGCCCAACTATTTTTTAATTTTTTTTTATATCTTTAAATAAATACCGAGGAAACTTTTGTCACCCATGTACTATTCTTCAAGTAAACTTGTAAACGCATGCTTTTGAATCGTCAACTCTACTGCTGGTTCGGAAAGCTCCTACCGAGAAGAGCCTAAGAGAAACTCGTTTTATTAGTTTTTAAGACATTATCATTTATTTTTAATCGCTGCTGTTGATTTAAAAAATCTTAAGTTTAAGTTCTTCCACTGCTTATTTTTAATAGCTTAGTATATGTACTGTTTAGGGTTACCTTAATAATACTTAATGTTAATGAGAAAACTTAGATTTAAATTGCGATCAGCTACACCACTAGATTATATTGTAATTTTTGATTTGTTTACAAATACACGCCGTGTGGTATCCGGCTGAATAGAATAGTACCACCCTCATTTCTTACCGAGGTGTCGTAAAAGGCGACTAAGGTAAGTCGACCCGCCGTGTGGTATCCGGCTGAGTAGAATGGACCACCCTCATTCCTTACCGAGGTGTCGTAAAACGCGACTAAGGTAAGTTGACCCACCAGGTGGTATCCGGTTTAGTAGAATACCTCCTTCTTACCGTACTTACGACTGAGATAAGTTGACAGGCGGCCTATCGTAAAAATGCAGCCAAATCATGTGACAGCATGTTTATAACATGTTGTGCCGACCCCACTTAGAGTGGGATAAGGGCAGGAGGATGATGATTTGTTTCCAAATACATTATTAAAATATTTATTTTTGAAAGAGTAACCGAATCTCTTCTTGGTTCTTCTAGGTAAGAGCACCTTTCCGAACCAGTCGGAGCTTCATTGTAATTAAATGATTCAAAAGTGTTTGTTGCTACAAACAATTCTTTCTTTATATAGGCTTTTGCCTATATGAATAAAGAATTAGTACCTACGTAACCGAGTCTCGGATATGTTTTAAAAGATACAAAACAATGCAATAAAAAAAGCTCCGGGTGACATTCTACAGCTCAAATTATGATTTGGTATCTATTCCTATTTTCGTAGTTTTTTTAATGCCCAAAAACAAGGATAAAACGGGATTCTTCACTATCACTACATATTATAAAACAAAGTCGCATATATCCTATGTACGCATAAAACTTTAAAACTACGCAACAGATTTTGATGCGGTTTTTTTTAATAGATAGAGTGGTATATGTCTATCTCTTATGGATAACCCACAATAGCATTTTTTGTCATTTACTTTTTACGAAAAATAATACCTTATTTTTGAAGCAATTTACAATACAGCATTAATCCTTATCCAATTAAGTACCTTAAATAAATAGTTGATTTAATATAGATCAATATGGCCGTTTACAGCATGTAATTTAAGTGAACATTTTCGGAGATATTACAGATTTAAAATGCCGTGAGGACGCCGCGCTTCACCCTATAGCACTTCGAATCTTTTAAGAGTTTGTTTAAAGACATTCTGTAATTAATTGTAAAAATAAAATACATAGGTAAAATGTAAAAGTTAATAAGTAAAAATGTACTATATGAATTTAGATATTCCAAAGCAGGTAGGAGCAGCTTTCCGAACCAACAGTAGAGTTGACGATTCAAAAGCACTTGTTTACAAGTTAATTTGAATAAACATATTTTCAATTTGAATTTGAATTTGAGAGGCCCCGACCCGGAGGTGGCGCCCTTCGGGATACAGAGCCGCTGCTGGCGGGGATGGGGGCAATGTGTACAACTGTACCCTGTCCCCGCCACCAGCAGCGCGGTGGAGCACTGTCAGGTTTTTAGTCGGTGAGAATCCGACATACCCGCCGCTCGTCCCCTGGGTTTTCCTGACATAAAAAAAGGGAAATGAATTTGTATATAATATTTAGAACCATTTTCAAGAAACACCGATTTTACTAAAAGTGTTTAACCTTTAGGCACGCTTACAATCCACTAACACTCAACACGCGATTTCTCTGTTAGTTTTAACATAATTAATGTCTATAATTATTGATAAAGTTAAACATTTTAAATATATATTTAGCTGTCGACCTTATTATTATAGGATTGTGTGAACGAGGTTTTTAACCTACGTTGGAATAAAGCCGAAAATCAGAATTTAGTTTCAACATTAATTTGATTCAGTCTCAAATTAATTCAATTTCAAAAAATAAACATATTAATAATGTAAAAGTATGATAAGATATGCAGGTTTCCTCACGATGTTTTCCTTCACCGAAAAGCGGGTGATAAATTGTATTTATCAATTAGACACATAAGTTATTAACATCTGGGACCGAGCCTTGCTTGGTAATTTTTTACAAAAAAAAAAGAAGGGAAGAAAAAAAGGAAAAAACAATTATTTAGTTGGAATCGATTCTAGGTATTTACATTTCTCGAGACTTGCTTAATCTCAAGACGAGCTTAATCGGGGGAACGGACTTCCCCGATTAAGCTACGCTGACTTGACAGTTTATGGCAAAAATGCAATTCAAAATAAATTTTAGTATTTTTTAATGCCGAAAAACAGGGATAAAACGATTTTTTTTTTAATTAAAATCTAGCTCCTGCAGAACATGCCAAGAGGCGCAAATATGAAGACATAAATAGAAGCTTCATTTTTGTGCCTTTTGGTGTAGAGACCTCGGGTCCATGGGGCCCGGACGCTCATACGTTCTTCAACGAGCTCGCTAGAAGGCTCGTGGAGCGTACCGGGGACCCGAGAGCTGGCAGCTGCCTTGGCCAACGAATAAGTTTGGCCATACAAAGGGGCAACGCTGCCAGTATTTTAGGAACTCTACCCCATTGCAATGGAATGGATGGTTTTGATTTAGTGAGTTTGATTTAGATATTTATAAATTTTTATTTTTATTCTTTAGTTATTATTTAATTAGATTTAATTTGGTTTTTTTTAATACTTGTTATTGTAAAATAGTTTAGTTTAGTAAATAGTATACTTAGTATGTATTAAAATACTTAGAAATCTAGCTAGTTCGATTTTTCTCCCAAAAAGCCCCACGCATGCTAAATTTCAGGAAAATCATTGGAGCTGTTTCTGAGATTCCGAAAATATACATATACAAATTTAAAATATTCTTTATTCAAATAAACTTGTAACTTTGTTGTGTGCTTTTGAATCGTCAACTCTACTGCTGGTTCGGAAAGCCGTTCCTACCGAGGAGAGCCAGCAAGAAACTCGGCGGTTGCTCTTTTAAAAATATAATTCTTAATACGGTTTACATTAACTTATTACTACTGTCTAGTACAGGTTCAAAGAGAGCTATATCCACACATTCTTATCTTCCAAATAATCTTCAAGAGTATAATAGGCTTTCTGTATCAGCCTCGTTTTAACAGTGTTTTTAAACTGCTGCAATGGCAAAGCTGAAATTGATTGCGGAATTTTATTATAGAATCTTATAAATATATCTATATTCACATACAAGATTAACACATTTATATAAATACTTACATTTCTTTGTTTCTATCTTGTACAAGGTCGAACAGTTGAAACAGGTCAATAAAATAAAAGCTGTAGTAATTTATTCTACTCCAGTTAATTTAACCTCATATTTAAACAGGGGTTGTGAACTTGTTAAATGTGGATTAACTATGTCTTGTGTAATGAATTTTTGTGTTTAATTTCACAAAATCTACACGAAAATTGACTAACGATCGTCGTCGATAACGAAGTGCAAGTATATTATCAATTTTGTACCATTTAATTCCACAAATTCTACTTCTATTAATTACAAAATACAATTTTATATGCAAAAGTAATAATAAAATTATTTTGCTATAATCCGCGATGATGTAAAATAGAAAAAATATATAGTGGTCGCGGTGGTGGAGGTTTTTGCGTGTGTTTTTACGAATCCTGCATGTATCAGGTATGAAAACGGATTGTCCACTCTACATTCAGCATTATATATATTTTCTATTTTACTTCATCGCGGATGATAGCAAAATAATTTTATTATTACTGCTGTATTATGGATCTCCGCAAAGTAACGCCTAATTCTATAAATTTTATATATCAAAAGATACCCCACGGCTATCTCTTTTAGGGGTAGAGTAGAGATGTAACTTGAAGTAGAAAAAATCGATTAATACATAATCGATTTTTTCCTTTATAATAAATCGATATTAAAGAAATTAATTAGTTCGTATCAAAATAATCGATCTTTTCGTGACTATTTGTAAAGTTGCATTTTTTAATATTAACAATTAATTACAATAAAGGCTAATTAAATTGGACAACTTCCAATAAATAATAACGGATACACTGTTTGTAAAAATTAGATTAAAATTTGTAGTTTGGCTACATTGATTTCATCCAACAATGAATGTCTAATCTCAAAAAACAAGAAAAAAGAATAAGACAACAATTAAAATAATCGATTTAAAAAAATATGACATAGGGCTATGATATATTTAAAAAGCTAGTGTTTTCTTGCTGCTCCAAATTATGGGTGTTTTGGAATTTGTCACAAAACATGTGAATTAGGTCAGTTTAATACTAAGCGATATACACTCCCAATTATTTTCTAAGTGTGGATATAATTAAAACAAAGTTTTGTTTATAGTAATCTACTATTAATATTTGCCCTGTATGTTTAACATTTCGCGTTAATTACATAAAACAAATTGTATTTCCAACGCGGCCTTGCCGGCCATGTTGTTTGAGCAAACAAAATGGCGGCCTGTCAGCTGTCAGCCTTCCCGCGCTTTTTGCCCGATTAAAAACATCGCTGTGAATTTGTTAATTTGTTTACTTTTCAATATTTACACTTACTTTGAAGTATTAACTAACGGAAAATTTTCCTGTACCATTTAAAAAGTTTAATGCTACTAAATTTTTTAGGAAAAAAATTCAAGTTAAAAATGTTCAAATTATATTAACAAAAAATATTTTTTAATCGCCTTCTGGTTATTTGGTGAAATAAATATTTTTATATCATAACTAGCGGCCTGCCCATGCTTCGCACTGGTATAAAATATATATCCCATGTCAGTCAGTGTAAAAAAAATGAGTAAAATCGATCCAGTAGTTTTGATTTTTTCATTACTGCCCGTGGCCGTTTAATGTATATTTCTGTAGAATTTACAGGATTTCTATAATCCATACGTTACCCCGGTATATATGGAATAATTGTGCCAAATTTCATCAATATTAGTAGGCTGTGGTAGCCCAGCGGTAACACTGTGCGACTCTTTCAAGGAGGTCCCGGTTTTAACCCGGGCAGACACCAATGAGTTTTTCCGTTAAAACTTATGTGTCTAATTAAAAATTTATCACACACTTTTTCGGTGAAGGAAAACATCGTGAGGAAACCTGCATATCTCTAGAGAATTCTGGAGATATGTGTAACCTGCCAATCATTGGAGCAGCGTAGCTGGTCTTAGCTACAATCTTTCTCTCCAAAAACGCAGTGAAGAGGCCTATTCCCAGCAGTGGGAGAGTAACAGGCAGCTACTTAGTAAACATTTCATTACCTAAATGTGCCTGCGGATTTGCCAAGATGGAAATTAGTGTATTTAATTGAAATTTTGACCATAAAAGTAATGAATCCGGCAAACGGCGGAAGTATGCATCTCTCATCGAGAGTTATGTATTTGCGCTGTTTGCAGTCGAGACCCTAGGGCCATGGAGTCAAAGTGCAAAAACTTTTTATCTGTTTTAACACCTCGGTTAGTTGCCTCTTCTTGCAGACAAGAGGGCTGGCTCCTTTTCGCACAAAGAATCAGCTTAGCGATTCAGCGCGGAAACGCTGCCAGCATTCTTGGGACTTGGACATATACTAGCTATAAGTATTATTTGAAAAAGAGCAATCGCCAAGTTTCTTTCTGGCTTTTCTCGGTAGGAACAGCTTTCCGAACCGCTAGTAGAGTTGACGATTCAAAAGCACTTACAAGTTTGGTTGAATAAAAAACATTTTGAATTTTGTATTTGAACTACTAACTTAAACTTTTAGTTATAGTTAAAGTTAAACTGTATAAATAGTAACTGTATAAAGAGTAAAATGTTGAATGAAGGTAGTCTCTTCTACTCAGCCGGATACCACACGGCATTTAAATATTTTTTATAATATACAATAATTTTTAATTATAACATTTATTTAACTGCTTAATGAAAAAATAAAGAGCCGCTTTAATACTTTAGTAAAAACTGTATAAAAAAAAGTTCTTCGTAAAAACTATTTCAAAAGTTGTCTTTTTTAATATTAATAATAAATTACAATAAATGCTAATTAAAGTGGACAACTACCAAAAAATAATATCAGATGCGCTGTTTGTGAAATTGGATTCAAATGTGTAGTTTGGCTAAATTGGTTTTATCCAACAATGCATATCTTGATAATCAAGAAAAAGAGTAAAAAAGAAAAAGGGATACCTAAAACAACCGATTTCCAAAAAATCGATTTTTTATATAAACATAATCGATTATTAAAAATCGATTTTTGATGAAAAAAAATCGATTATTAAAAATCGATTTTGATGAAAAAATAATCGATTTATTTTTTACATCTCTAGTGTGAACAACACTAATAGTAACTAAATCGCGTCTGACCGGGATTTGAACTGTTTGCCGGAGTCGCTGGGCTATCAGCTTGATCTAAAATAATGTACCTTAAGGTTTTATGTTATAATTCTTATATCGACCTTATATAGCGTGTAGATTTGAGAACATCGAAGCGTGCGCTAAATTATATGAAACACGCGAGCTTTACAGGAATAGTACCAATTACAGACCAATGAAGGTAGTATGTAATATTAAAACACCTTCCGATGAACAATCACCTTGCCTTTTGGCGCAAGTGGCATTGAAACTGCCTTTAGATCAAGGAGTCACATATTTTGTCGAAACAATATTTTTGTTCTTCGAGTCTAGCGGCCTGCCCCTGCTTCGCACGTGTATAAAATATATAGCCCATGTCACTCAGTGAAATAAAATGATTAAAATTGATCCAGTAGTTTTGATTTATTCATCACTGCCCGTGGCCCGCACGCGTTAAATTTGGAGAAAAACAATTCCCCTCTCCTTATACCAAGAAGATTTCCTGCTATATCTAATATCGAAATTCATATACTACATATTTACTTATTTATTTTTTTTCATATTTCCCTATGTATTTTATTTTTACATTTAACTAGCGGCCTGCCCCTGCTTCGCACGGGTATAAAATATATATCCCATGTCAGTCAGTGTACAAAAAGATAATTAAAATTGATCCAGATGTTTTGATTTATTCATTACTGCCCGTGGCCGTAGCGTTAAATTTGGAGAAAAACAATTTCCTTTCCCTATACCAAGAAGATTTCCTGCTATCTTTGGAATATCTAAATTCATATAGTACATTATTACTTATTTACTTTTCTATTTTCCCTATGTATTTTATTTTTACAATTAATTACAGAATGTCTTTAAACAAACTCTTGAAAGAGCGACATCGCTGCTAAAGTCGAAGTGTTATAGGGCGAAGCGCGGCCTCCTCACGCCATTTTAAATCTGTAATATCTCCGAAAATGTTCACTTAAATTACACGCTGTAAGCGGCCATATTGATCTATATTAAATCAACAATTTATTTAAGGTACTTAATTGGATAAGGATTAATGCTGTATTGTATAAGAATTGCTTCAAAAATAAGGCATTATTTTTCGTAAAAAGTAAACGACAAAAAATGCTTTAGTGGGTTATCCATAAGCGATAGACATATACCATCGCGGACTTTGTGCGAAAAAATGTAATTATTTACGACATCACATTAGAAACCTCAAAAAATACAGTATTTCTCTACTCCATATTGAATGTTATTAGACATGTAAACCTTCCTCTAAAATCACTCTATCTATTAAAAAAAAACCGCATCAAAATCTGTTGCATAGTTTTAAAGATTGAAGCATACATAGGGATATACGGACATAGGGACAGACAGAGAATGCGACTTTGTTTTATACTATGTAGTGATATTATTTATTTTTACAATTGATTAGACAATGTCTTTACATACAACATTCATAGCTTTCTTATCATTAGACAATATAAACTTGAAAGAAGGACATTTAGTTGCGCCTCCGGTCGCTGCTAAATTCGAAGTGCTTATAGGTCTAAGCGCGGCCTCCTCGCGGGATTTTAAATCTGTAATATCTCCGAAAATGTTCACTTAAATTGCATGCTGTAAACGGCAATATTGATCTACTATACTAAATCAACAATTTATTTAAGGTACTCAATTGGATAAGGATTAATGCTGTATTGTATAAAAATTGCTTTGAACATAAGGCGTCATTTTTCGTAAAAAGTAAATGAAAAAAACTGCTATTGTGGTTTATCCATAAGAGATAGATATATACCATCGCGGACTTTTCTGTAGACCTTTTTAAGGTGTACAAATACTTAGTACATCATTTTGATAAATCTCGTAGGGTTTATTTAGCCTGCGCTTGCAATGTAAGCGGAAAAAAATGTAATTATTTACAGAAACCTCAAAAATTACATTATTTCTCTACTTCGTATTAAATGTATTATACGTACAAACCTTCCTCTGGAATCACTCTATCTGTTAAAAAAAACCGCATCAAAATCGGTTGCGTGGTTTTAAAGTTTTATGCGTACATACGGAAATATGGACTTTGTTTTATAATATGTAGTGATATATTACCTACAAAATGATGCTGACAAAAGAATGCTTTTGTGGGTTATCCATAAGAGATAGACTTATACCATCGCGGAGTTTTCTGTAGACCTTTCCAATGTGTACAAATACTTAATACATTATTTTGATAAATAAACTATTGACTGGCCCGTTGGAGCAGTGGGTAGTGACCCTACATTCAGCTCCGCGGGTCGCGGGTTCGATTCTCGCCGAGGGCCAACATTTTCTATAAAAGAATTTGTTGGTCTTTGAGCCTGGGTGTATATTTGTATTTAAGTATGTATTTAAAATTATATAAGTATATATTCACCAGTTGTCTGTCACCCATATCACAAGTATTAAGTTACTTACTTTGGGGACGGACGGCCGTGTGTGTAAGTGTCCCATATATTTATTTATTTATTTATTTTATAAATCTCGTAGGGTTCAGCCTGCGTTTGCAATATAATCGGAAAATAATGTAATTATTTACGACATCACATTAGAAACCTCAAATTTACAGTAGTTCTCTACTCTATATTGAATGTTAATATCTGTAATTGTTATTCGTAATTTTTTTGTGTAATTCTGTGTAATTTTTTTTTACAAAATAAAAATAATAGGTTAGTTAGGGCTCTATCCTAGGCATTTTCATTTCTCGCGACCACCCGTTCCTCGAATAAGCTACGCTGACTTGACAGTTAATGGCAAAAATTCTATTCAATTTAAATTTTAGTATTTTTAATGCTCAAAAACAGGGATAAATGTTTCTTTTTAAATAACACCTATCTTCTAGGCCGCGTTCGATCTTAGACACTATCATTGCTTACCATCAGGCATAATTACTTTATTAACTCACTTTTATGTTCAAAATTTAAATCTGTACATATAAAACAAAGTTTCCAAAATTTTATCCTACAAAAATGAGATTCATTTTCTCCAAAGCCATGTCATTGTTGTAATGGCAGTTTATGTAAACTGCCATTACAGCAGTTTAAAAACACTGTCAAAAAGAGGCTGATACAGAAAGCCTACTATACTCTTGAAGATTATTTAGAAGATAAGAATATGTTAATATAGCTACTTTTACAACAGGTATAATATAAAAGAATTGGCGATGTATATAATAGACAAAGAAGGAACCGACATAAGCTTGCGGCTCCTGCTTTGCGCCTTGCAAAAGTTCGTAAGTCGTTTGTGGGTTTGGGTATAAGATTCTATAATAACATTCCGCAATCAATTTTAGCTTTGCCATTACAGCAGTTTAAAAACACTGTTAAAACGTGGCTGATACAGAAAGCCTACTAAACTGTTGAAGATTACTTAGAAGATAAGAATATGTAGATGTAACGACTCTTCGACCCTGTACAAGACAGTAATGACTAACTGATAACTAGTAATAAAAATTATATATTTAAAAGAGCAACCGCCGAGTTTCTTGCTGGCTCTTCTCGGTAGGAACAGCTTTCCAAACCAGCAGTAGAATTGACGATTCAAAAGCACTTGTTTACAAGTTTATTTGAATAAAGTATATTTTGAATTTGAATACATTTTCCACGCAAGCGAAGCCAGCTACAATATATATGCCAGTCTCTTTGTCCTTTAAGCATTTACTACTTAAATCTTTACTTAAATTCAATACTGTGGTAAACTGTAGGTATTTTAGCGCCAGAAATATGGTGTAAATACCTCGAAAGTGGCCATTGGTTTTTTTACCGCAGGATCTGCTCACATTACTTCGTATAATGTCGCGTTAATTTAATTGAACTATACAGGGTGTTTCATTTATTTATTTAATAGACAGAGTAGAAACTGACATTTTAAACTTCACTACATTGTATAAAACAAAGTCACATTCTTTGTTTGTCCATATATCCCTGTGTATGCTTAAATCTTTAACACTAACCTTCTTGGTATAGGGAGAGCGGAATTGTGTTCTCCAAATTTAACACGTGTGGGGCCACGGGCGCAATGGCAGTAATTAATAAAAAAAGTATAATATAAAAAAGTATAAGTGTAAAATGCTATAATCCGCGATAAAGATTTATCGCGGATTATAGCAAAATAATATTCTCATTACTTTTGTATTATGGACCTCCGCAAAGTAACGCCTAATTCTATTAATTAGTGATGAATAAATTAAAACTACTGGATCGATTTTAATCATTTTTTTCATTGAGTGACATAGGATATATATTTTATGCCCGTGCGAAGCAGGGGCAGGCCGCTAGTAATATTATAAATGCGAAAGTTCGTGAGTATGTATGTATGTATATATATATATATATATATATATATATATATATATATATATATATATATATATATATATATATATATATATATATATATATATATATATATATATATACATCAATCTAGATAAGTTTTATTTAAAAAAAGAACGTTTTATCCCTGTGTTCCGGCTATAAAATTTACGTTGAATACAATCACAATTTGTCACTGTCCTAGGACCTAGGATCAAGCCCCACCTATTATGGTTTAATTTTTCTTTTCTTTTTTTTTACATCATTTTAAAAATTACCGACCAAAGCTCGGTCACCTAGGTACTTAATATTTAATTAATTCAAATATAAATTCAAATATAAATATATAAATATATTTTTAAAACTTGTGAATAGTGAATCAAATCAATTCAAAATAATATCAGCGTTCAAACTTATAAACATTTTCAATTTTACATTATTAAACCGCAGTCTAGTATAAAGCCGAAAAGATTTTCAAATACAAAAAAGATTATTAAAAGATCATAAATTAAGTTAGTGTAGAATTTTCAAGTATATAAAGCAAAAAGTAAGTAAAAGTAGCGGCCTGTTACTATCCCACTGCAGAGAATGAGCCTCTTCTCTCCGTTTTTTTTAGAAGCTAAGATCTACCACGCTGCTCTAATGCGGATTGGATTGGTAGCTTATACATATACCTAGAATTTTCTAGAGATATGCAAGTTTCCTCGCGATGTTTACCTTCACCGAAAAGCGTGTGATAAATTGCAATTATCAATTAGATACATAAGTTTTAACAGAAAAACCCATTGGTGTCTGCACGGATTTGAACCCGTGATCTCCTCGAAAGAGCCGCACGGCGATACCGTTGGGCTACCACAGCTTATAAATAAAGCGAAAGCTCAACGTTAAATATTTCTCTAGTTTTTGACCTTTAAATATTTTATTGTAACGTCCTGTATATCAAGAAACTTCGTGCAACCTTGCACGAAAGCCCAAGGCTTCAGTACCGCGTCAAACACCGAAGAGTCACCACGGAGACCACGAATAGTAACTAGCTAGTCTTTACCCCACCGTGTATAAAATTGTACTAAAAACATTCTAAAAAAAACAACTTGTCTCTGGTTAAAGCAAAATAATTAATTAAATATTTTAAAAATTAAAACACGCTGTAGCACGCTTTATTTTATATTATTTTCGTGTTTATATTTTCATGAGATAAAACACGCTGTGTTTTTGTGTGAAAAAAAGTTTGTTTTATCTCTATGGTAAGTATTTTTTTTAATATTGAAAGTTTGAGTAGTGGATTTTAAAATTACATTTTTAATGGTTTTTGTAAATATCGTAAAATATTATTGCAATAATTTTAATAAAATGAAGCTTTCAATTGTTATTAAAAAATATACTTTTGAAATATTATTCTTAAGTCATTAGTATATTAAATCACTAATTTACTTTGGCGCTAAAATGCACTTCATTTTTCAATTTTCTTTTTCATTAGTAACTGTAAAAGCATGTAAATTTTTTGAAAATCGAACGACGAATTATAAACAAATTCAAATTATTCTTTTTGCATGAGTATATTAACTTTAAAAATAATTAATACTTAATCAGGATTATCCTAACATTTCGAACGATTCTCAGTTAAAAATTACATAAAATAGTAATCTTATTTTAAGCTCAAAATTATTATTTCTTTACAAATAATATTGTTAGTTTAAAATATACATAATATAATAATAAATTAAAGATTATTGTTTTTTTTTGTAAAAAAAAATATAATTATTATGACACTATTAAAATCATTTAAAAGATGCGCTTTCAAAGAAGTAAAACTGGGCAAAATAGTTTTATATATATTGATGTAACTTTATTGTCACTAATACTATGTAAAATTGTTGATTTTTACATAGACAATTTAAAAAAATACCGATACAAAACATCTTTTGAATTGGCTTACTGTACTTTTATTTCATATCAAAGAAAACAGATAATTAAGAACAAATATTTACAAGTGCAGACAAAATTAATTTTATACAAAAAAGAACCACGTTTTATTTTTGTATCTTATTTCTTATATTATCTATAAAGATAAATATGTAAGATGGCGTGACAAGCTATTATTTTATTTACTATGTAATTGGTCTATAATATTTTGACAGTTTATTTTAATTTAGGGGCGGCAAAGAATAAAAATCATGCTACCTAATAAATTTTAAGAAAGACCCATTTTTGATATCATTTTTATCTTTAGTTAATCTAGGAATTTTTAATTATATTTCATATCCATTCTTCACGTGATTGCTTTAATTGCACATTCATTAAATCCTCTTAATATTATCACAAGACCGACAATAGAATATTTCTATTCAATAATTTATAACGTGTTCTTATTGTATTAAATTTAAAACAGATATATTTTTATCTAAACTAGTGATGTGCTATTATTGAATGAGGAAAATAAAATGTCACGTATTATATCCAATAATAGAACTGTTTGTCTACTTAAAAGTATTAATGAATAATATTCAGTTGAGAAGAGCTTTTAGAAATCCCCTTACAAAAATCGGAATTGAAACAATTTTTGGCATCTGATTGAATCTGATCTTTGAATTTTTTGATTTTTACAAACGTTAATACAAATTTACTAGCGACTTCGTTTTTTAATTATTAGTTTATTAACGGCCTGGAATCTAGTATTCTAAGGCCAAAAATATTTTCAAAACGATTCCGTTCGTAATATTTATTTATGGACAAATAAGATAATATTTAATATAATACAATCTCATAGATTATAGTAATAAATATATATAAATTTTTATAAAAATAATTATAGACTATTTACTGAGACAGATTATTATTTATACTAGATTACAATGCTTTTGAGTATAGAATTCCATAAAATATCATACTTATTTTCTATAAAAAAATTAAAACGTTTATAAATAAGTCATAAATTCTGAGCTTTCTTTATTCTTTTTCTAATGAATAAATAAAAAAAAATACCCAAACTTTGAATGAATTATTGAATGGAAGCGTTCATCTTTATCATAAGTATTAAATATGAATAATAAAGCTGTGTCCTTGTGATAAGACAAAATTGATAGACACTAATATTTGTAACTGTATTTACATAAAGACTCTATTACGATAGTTTTGCTACTAAACCTGCCTGACGTCAATTTACTTCAGTCTTATTTTACGACACCTCGGTAAGAAACAGGGTGGTCTATTCTACTAAACTGGATACCACACGGCGGGTTGACTTACCTTAGTCGTCTTTTACGGTTATGTTATCAGCTATATTTATATATTTCTTAATTATAGTTTCTACAGTCTTAACTTTTACCAAATGCTAAAATTATTTTATAAATAATCTTAGGGGTATATTGGTTAGTTCTAAAATAGAAAATATCAAAGAACATCTATGCCGTTTAAAATCACAAATCTTTAGTTACAAAGAAAATTCAAGTTCTGACATATAAAAAAATTAAACAAAATAGCACAAAACAATTCTTAAATTAACTCAAATTTGTCAAAATTCCTAACAATTTTCTATAATCTACAGTTAATAGTATTCTTTTGAATCTGTTTTCTTCTTTACCTATTTAACTTTATTACTCTGTACATTTTTTTCCAAATTTAAACTAAGAATAGAAGTTTTAAAAAAAACTAAATCACTCCTTACCCTCAATTCAGGCATGCGATTTCCGTGCAGTAGAAATAAATCGATTACTAATACATCACACGTTCAAATAATTACATAGTAACATGACCCAATAAAAGTTTTTCACACAAAGAATACAAATTCAAAATATTCTTTATTCAAGTGGGCTGTTTTCAGTACTTTTGAATCGTCAATAGTTTCTAAAACTACCACTGATTCGGTACCGAAAAAAACAGCAAGAAATTCGGATAACATTTTATTTTAAAATACGACGAAAATAGACGAAAATAATCGAACTTGAGATCTTTGGACTAGATCTGAAACTATAAGATCTTTGTTCGAACCAACATCTAATAGTTTCGAAACCACCCGATTTCCCACTGAGCTATTAAAATCTTGAAGACAGTTAAATTTACCTTCGTATTCTAATATAGATGCCGCTTGGTATCCGACTGGATAGAATATACCACCCTCATTTCTTACTGAGGTATCGTAAAATATGACTAAGGCCAGTGGACGTCAGGCAGGCGGCCGGTCGTAAAAAAGTATCCATGTGAAAACATGTTTGTAACATGTTTTGCCGACCCCACTTAGAGTGGGATAAGGGCAGGTTGACGAAGTATTCTAATATTGTACCAGTTTTTCATTGCCCTAAAAAAGGGATAAAATGAAATTTTCAAAAAATAAGATCTAACTAAATAGCTTTATCGCCTTCGAAACGGGGTTTCAAATGCTATGCTAATATAATCGCTGGATCCGTTCCCGAAATTCAGGTTATACCAGGTGATATAATAATGTAAATTTGAAAATGTTTAAAAAATTCACCGCCAAGTGTCTTCTCGGTAAGAGCAACATTCCGAACCACTTGTAGCTTCATTAATCATATTGATTGACGATTCAAAAGTGCTTGAAAGATCTTATTTAGATAAAGATTATTTTGATTTGAGATTTGATTTCATACCGACTATGCATTATTAAATAAATCCACTGATCACTTAAACGTATAACTTTGGTATAATTCAATCTTCTTAAATATTGTTTAAAAGAACATGTATTTTCATACAAAATAATTATTTAATTGACATCTGGCTTTGTTTAGTAATGGTGAACTGACCTGGCGCGGTGGTTAAAAAAACAGGAGAAAACAATGACATAGTTTTGTCTCCCGCACACCTGTTTATTTGTACCGTATTTAGGCCAAGTTCTTAGGCCAAGTTCTCATTCGTGTACGGTCATTGATCTTCATAAGTGTTTTTAAACGTTATATAAATTCTGTGGCTTAAATACTTCAGAAAATCAAAATAATTTGATATAGACGACTGAGCTGTGTAGGTATCTAAAATAAAAGATAATATCAGTACCACCCTGTATATTCAAGAATTATTTAAGGTAGATTACATATAAAAAAAATAATTGTAACAAATCAAGTTAAAAAATCTTTTAACTAAATTTCATGTTACTTCTGTTAACCGTTGAGTTCCCTCGTCTGGAGCCAATCCTGTCATCAGGTCATGCTTATCATAAACACGCATTGTCATCGGGACTGGACCAGTATGTATTTCATCTCAATCGGACACCGGGAAGTGGGTCTTTAACTTGCAAGATTCCACCTTCACATACATAGTTGTATAAAAGCTTTACACAGTTGTATAAAAGCTTTAATTAACAAGAAAGCTTAGGTATAGTTAGTTTTTACTTCGTAATGTCTTAAATCTGGACTTCTTCTTGATCGGTCCCTCATTACTGAGGATCGTGGTCACGTGAACCTTTCTTATGTATGACCCGCCTCCGTTTATCCCGGTCTGGAGTAGCCTTAACCGTCGTATAGAATTTTGAAGAGGAGGTGGCTTCTTTCACTTGGTCAGACCATCGTGTTGGCGACCGGCCTCGTGTCTGGACACAGCTTTATTATCTCGACTGAATTTCAAATACCTTATCATTAAATATTATTTAGTTAATACAAGAAATACACATTATACAATACAATAAAGCCTGTTTCACAAGTTACCAATAAACTGTCAGTTAGCTTATTCGGTACATATCTGACACATCGGAATTTTGCATTTCTCAGGTTTCTGATAGGTTTATTCAGCACTTAAAGTCCCTAATAAGTTAACAGGTAGATCATGTGGCTGTTATTTTGTTTATCTGCTGGATAGCAAATACCTATTTACAAATAGCCACAATTATTTTTTCAATTTTTCACTTTTTAGAGTCTCTTTTTAGAGAAATTTATCTGCTACTTAGTTTATTCGTCGGTTAACTATCCGACACTTTATCAGTAACTTGTGAAACAGGCCCTAAGTGTTTTATAATGTTTAAATCATTTTAGCTTATAGATTTCATAGTTATTAATACTAGAATAGGGGAGCTATAGGCAACCTTTTGAGTATTCAAATAAATAATAAGAGGGAGAAAATAAGAGAGTTATCTTTGTTTTATCATATAAAAAAGAGAGAAAGGGTAGCGTCATTTACTTTCTCTTTTTAATGGACGCATTTGGCTCGCCTTTTCTAGTATAATAATTCTATGGTAGATATATATCATAGTGGAGAGCATTAAGTAAAAACTGCGCATTATATAAGACTGTAAATATATATATATATATATATATATATTTGTATTGATATTTGGTAACAAAAAGAAATTTTATTATACACAATTGTATAATATTAAAAAAAAGTTTTTTATGATGCGCAGATTAATTTAGTGGACAATGGATTGCGCTATCGATTAATTTTAAAACTGAAGAATTACTTTGCAAATGACAATGAAATTAAACTTTGTATTCTAATAATATTGTAGCATTACCAAACTGTGATAGCACAGCGTTAACCTTTTGAGGGGTTCAAACCCGGGCAGACACCAATGAGTTTCCTATTAACTTATGTGTCTTATTTATAATTGCAATTTATCACACGCTTTTCGGTGAAGGAAAACATTATGAGAAAACCTGCATATCTCTAGAGAAATAAACCTACCAATCAGCATTGGAGCAGCGTGGTAGGTCTTAGCTCCAATCCTTCTCTCCAAAAACGAAGAGAAGAGGCCTATTCCTAGCAGTGGCAGAGTAACACTACTTTCTTTCATTCTTATCATTGCCTGAAAACACGGATGAAATGAAGTTTTCTTAATAAAACCTAGCTAGATTTATTAATCGACCCCGAATCCATATGCATATTAAATTTCATGAAAACCGTTACAGCCGTTTCCAAAATATATAAACAAAAGAAATGCTCATTTATCATAATTTTCAGATAGCGCAATCCGTTAATTTAAAAATCGAATCGCCGTTCCAAATCAAAACCATAGACAAAGAGATAGAACGTAAACTTTTACGACTCGGTGTTTAAAAAAACAAGATGTGGTTCCTCTTTATCGTACTTTTTATCGGAGATATCGAAGCCCTTAGTACGTTTGGCGTTTCAAACACTCGGCCGCCGGTTTTCAGTACAACTACGACGGCTCCTGGTAATTTTTTATATAATAGGACATTAGTGCATGCTTGAATAAAGTAGTTAATGTAGTTAAAAGTGTAGATTAGATTTATATTTAACATATTACTCAACGGAGAACATTTTATACACTTTTATATACCTACATTTTGATTAAATATTGAAAACATATTTATACATAAATATATCTGTTCATATTCATGACATGAAAACTTACAAATTGTCCTATTATGTAGAAAAATATTTACCAATACACATAACATATACATGAAGCGAATATAACTTACTCATAGTAATTACAGTGGTATAGTACGATAGCTCACACCCCCCCCCCCTCTACAGCGTAGTGAATTTTTTTTAATAATAATATATTTTTATTAGGAAAGAAAAAATGTATACATGATACAATTTCGGCCATAACAACCGTAGTTAAATAGTAGCGTAGTGAAATGTACCCTTTCTGCTCCAGTAGCCACCCTTACACCTCATCCACACTTCTCGTATCTCTCTATATATCATTTTATGTATCACAGATAACACTGAAATAAATCTTCCAAATTAAAAAAAATAAGAATATTTCAAAATCAATTCATATTTCCCTATTTTAAAAGGAAATAAACTTTTGTATATAACTTTTTTTTTATTTCTGAATATATTAATTTCACTATAAATAATGAAAAAAGAATATATCGCTCGTGAGCGACAATAGTGGCACAACTTAAAAAATAATGTTTTCAAATGAGTTTAAAATTTTGATTTCTAAGGAAAATAAATAAATAATGCTTTTAGTATGCTTAAACGATATTTAATATTGAATTATGAGTAAGGTATTTCTGCTGAAAATAATAAGTATTTTAATGTTTACATCTATTAACCAAAACACGTATTTTTTGGGTGCCACTATTGCAGAATATGAGCGATATGATTGGCTTATTGTATATATTGCAAAATACTGTATATACTACCAAAAAAATTAGTTCTAAACTAAGGTACGTATTTATTATATTAACTACGCAATGCGGAATAATTAAGGGAAATGAAGGAAAGACGATTTGGTTTCACACAAAACTCGTACATTAACACGTCAAAGAACCCATTACATTATCGAATGTCAATACAACATAATAAAATAACATTCATAGAATACAAAAGGCATTCAAAATGGCGCATTGACCGCCATCACGCACCACACAGCAAAATAATAAGTACAAAGCTTTTACCGACGCCATTACCATATTAAAATAAATCAAGCAAAACTGAATAACAAACGGTCGTAAGTAACTCACACAGCGAAACATTTAAATCAAATTGCGCATTCTATTCCAAATATAAATTCAGCTCATAGACAAAAAAGAAACTTTTCCAAAGGTTAACAACAGCAAAGGCTGTTAAGAATGTGGTGCCGTAAAATTTTCGTAATAGCAACAATCATATTCTTGTTTCACGTAACAAGAATTAATGCTTTCGGAATTTCATCGTTCGGGAAAGCCAACACAGAACCAACAAGGCTCCCCACGACTACACCGTCACCGGGTAAGATCTTGACAATACAAGTTTTATATTCATAAGGCTTTTACAAAAATAACCTAACACGCAACACATGCCACGCATTAGAAATACATCATCTACAATCCATAAACATAAGTAAGGACGACGTTTTTATGTGCGTCTTATTATAATAGTATTTTTAACTGCGAAGAAATAAAATAACAATTATGAATAACTAGCTTTTACCCGCGACTTCGCGTGAACCGTTTTCGTGTGATAGGTTGATAATAGATGGCGCTTTTTAATGTCATCCTATTCCTGTAGAATAAACAGGATTTCTATAGCCTATATGTTACTCCGTTGTATAAGGAATAATTGTGTTGAATTTCATCGACATTGGTTCACCAGATTCGCCGTGAAAGAGTAACAAAAATACTCACAATCTTTCGCATTTTATATTAGTAAGATAGGATGTTTCATATAAGGTAAGAATTCCACATATTTTGTCGATTTTAAACAATCGAAAGTCAAAAGTAATAGCCTCATAAAAGTCATATGCTTTAAATGTGCTTATGTTCAAGCTTTTAGAATAAGCAAATAAGCAATATAAGCAAAAGACACAAACTTAGCAATATAAGCAAAAGATATAAACATAGCAATATAAGCAAAAGACACAAACATAGCAATATAAGCAAAAGACAAAACCACAATAGACATACAAAACATTTCTAAAAGAATCATGTTTTACAATACACCACATCTTGATTTGTGATATTTACAGTTATTATTTCTTGTTTATGATTTTTTTGGGACTGGTGACTAGATATAATCTGAATTTGAAATGTACACTAAAAATTGGCACCTCACTTTTACGAAATCTAAAATAACAATATATACACATTTTACAATAATTAACATTTGATTGAATTTGGCATCACATTTATCTGCAATGTACGTAAACAAAATTCAAAAACAAATCAGTTAGGTGTTATTTGAGTGAGCTGTCAAATAAATAAAACAGACGCGTATAAAGCGTTCTACACTATGCATGTCTTTTGGCGGATCGAGATGTGGTGCAGGCGGCAAGCGGCGGCGGCCATCTTGCCGTTATTACTCGCCGGTTGGCTAACCGGTGAATCTTCTGAAGCGTTGACAACATTCGGAAAGAGTAATACGGAAGCACCTAGTAAACCTACCCCGCCTCCTGGTAAGACCATAGACAACATTTTATTTTTATTATATTCGCATTTTGTATTAGGCACATGATAACACTTTTACTATATTCACTACAGAGCACATAAAGATATGCTACTTTTTAAAATTGGAATTTTATTACTGTCGCTTAATTATTGATTCCCAAACAATTAATCGTAATAATTATTTACATATCTGAAACTATTTTATATATCTATAAAAAGCATAGAGCAAATTACCATAATTAACGTATTAATAATGTAATTTTCTTTTATAAATAAAAAACAATCCAATTTTAAAGTAGTATATCGGTTGTAAACTTTATTGTGACTATTAAATTTTAATGTGTTTTTAATCTGTATTTAGTTGTATTTTTGGAAGGTGAGTAATTTTTTTTACTAATCTATACGAGTGTGGAATCCTGGATAAACATTAACTTATAATATTTATAATATTGTTAGAATCATACAAATACAAGTATAAGTAAGTAAGTAGCGGCCTGTTACTATCCCACTGCTTAGAATAAGCATAGAATAAACCATCTCTCCGTTTTTATAGGTAAGGTTTGGAGCTAAGACCTACCACGCTGATCTAATGCGGATTGGTAGGTTACACATATCACCAGGATTAAATAGAGATATGCAGGTTTCCTCACGATGTTTTCTTTCACTGAAAAGCGTGTGATAAATTTCAATAAGACACATGAGTTTTAACAGAAAATTTCATTGGTGTCTCTCCGGGTTTGAACGTGTGACCTCCTCGAAAGAGTCGCACGGTGTTACCGCTGGGCTATCACAGCTTAATACAAGTATATTATAATATTATGAAATCACAACAAAATCTATTTGTATTACCTTTGTTTACGATTTATACTTTAAAATAAGTTATCTTATTACTAGAAAAGATGAAAATTGCAAAGTTAACATATACTATACATATAATAGAGATGAAAATCATGACCAAACGAGTTTTAAATATGGTGTAAAGATATGTAACTGGAGGACTGAGGAGTAGTTGGTGAATGATAGGACAGAATGGAAGAGAAAATCATGTGCTACTTTAAAAGTGGGATAAGGGCAGGAGAATTTAGATAGATTTCTTACTAGAGGCCTAAAAAGAGATGGTTGGATTGTGTGAAGTATGACACGCACATAAAAGGATAAGCGACAGAGTTGATAGGAGATAATGGAAGAGAAAAGAATGTGAGACACTTAGAGTGGGATAAGGACAGGAGTATTAATTATACAATTGGTCGGTGGCGTTCAGAGATGTAAAAAATAATAATGATTTTTAAAATAATTAATGATTTATAATAAATGAATATTATTTATTCATTAAAAATCGATTTAATTATTATCTTTTCCTTTTTTACTCTTTTTCTTGTTTTTTAAGATTAGATATGCATTCTTGGATGAAACCTTGTGGCCATAAATTCAAATTCAAATTCAAAATATCCCTTATTCCAAAGAACTTGTAAACAAGTGCTTTTGAATCGTCAACTCTACTGCTGGTTCGGAAAGCTGTTCCTACCGAGAAGAGCCAACAAGAAACGCGGCGGTTGCTCTTTTTAAAAAATACAATTCTTAATGCTAGTTACATTTAATCGTTTATATGTTGTACAGGGTCGAACAATATTTACATCCACGCATTTTTATCGTCTAAATAATCCTCAACAGTATAGTAGTAGGCTTTCTGTATCAGCCTCTCCTTAATAGTGCACAAACTACACATTTTAATAGAATTTCAAAAACAGCGCGTCTGTTATTATTTCTTGGTAGTAGTCTACTTTAATTGGCCTTTATTGTAATTAATTATTGATATAAAAAAGCAACTTTACAAATAGTCAGAAAAAAAGATTTTCAAAAAATCGATTATTTGTATCAAAATAATCGATTTTTAAAAACCGATTATTTCAAAAGGAAAAATCGATTATTTATAAATCGATATTTTCTACTCCATGTCACATCCCTAGTGGTGGTATAACTAGTTATTATTTATTGATATACAACATCGCGTGTCAAGTTCCATTAGTTATACTGATGGTACAAAACTTTGTATCATTAATCAATTTGACACATTCATACATTGTGTAATTAAATAATAATTTATATTATTTGAAACTATATAATAATAGCTACTACTTAATAATAATAGATATACGAGTGGTCACAAAAAGCTTGTGATGCCTGTGTCACGACTCAGCAGAGTTAGCAACTCATTCGATGGTCTCGGTATTCGCGATACAATGTTCCGCGATCCATACTAGACCAGTCTACAGAAAGGTTTAAATTAAGTATAAGAGATGTACTTATACGTAAAGCATATTACAACAATTGAAGATTATTTGGATGATAAAATGCCTGGATTTGAAAATCCTTTCAGCTTCATACAGGACTGCGGTTTCATTAACAGCCCACTTTAGTCCACTGCTGGACATAGGCCTCTCCAATTTTTCGCCACTGAGCCCGATCCTGGGCTTTTCGCTTCCATCCACTGCCCGCTGTCCTACGTATGTCATCACTCCATCGAGTCTCAGGGTGTCCTACACTACGTTTACCGATTCGCGGTCTCCACTCCAGAACACGTCTACCCCAACGGTCATCGGTTCTGCGACAGATATGGCCGGCCCATTGCCACTTCAGCTTGCTTATGCGCTAAGCTATGTCGGTGACCCTAGTTCTCTGACGGATTACTTCGTTGCGAATATGATCCCTCAGAGAAACCCCGAGCATAGCTCTTTCCATAGCCCGCTGAGCAACTTTAAGCTTGTGGACCGCCTTAACTGTGAGTGTCCACGTTTCGGCACCGTAAGTCATGACAGGTAGGACACACTGGTTGAATACTTTAGTCTTTAGACTCTGTGGGATGGGTGATGAGAAGACTCGACGTAGTTTTCCGAATGCTGCCCAGCCTAGCTGTATTCTTCTCATAATCTCACACTCGAAATTGTTTTTACCTAGTTCGAGCATCTGCCCTAGGTAAATGTATTTGTCAACAATTTCAAGAGTGACCCCATCTACCGAAATCGGACCCGGAGCAATGTGCTCGTTGCACATGATTTTTGTTTTATTTAAGTTCATCCGGAGACCGATCTGTTGAAAAGAATCAGCCAGTCCATGCAGCATCAATTGTAAATCCTCCATAGATTCAGCCATTAAGACGATATCATCCGTGAATCTGAGATGAGAGATGTACTCGCCATTGATGTTTATGCCAAGTCCAGTCCAATTCAGCGTCTTAAACATATCCTCTAGTGCGTTTGAAAACAATTTCGGGGAAATGACGTCCCCTTGTCTCACGCCTCGCTGCAGATGGATATGACTTGTCTGCTGGTTTTGAACTCGGACTGCCATCGTTGCGTTCTCATACAGACATCTCAGCACCTCAATATATCGCCAATCGACTTGGCATCTCTGTAAGGACTCCAGAACAGCCCAGGTTTCGACCGAGTCAAACGCTTTTTCATAATCCACAAACGCTAGGCATAGTGGTCGATTGTACTCTTTAGTTTTTTGTACAATTTGCCGCACGGTGTGGATATGATCTATTGTGCTGTACCCGCTTCGAAACCCGGCCTGTTCGGGGGGCTGAAACTCGTCGAGTCTTCGCGCGAGACGGTTCGTGATAACCCTTGAAAACAGCTTATAGACATGGCTTAGAAGAGATATTGGTCTATAGTTCTTTAACAGTGTTTCATCACCTTTTTTGTGAAACAGTATGACTATACTTCTATGCCACGCCTTTGGAGTTCTCCCGGCAAAGAGAACGGTATTAAACAGCTCTTGAAGCTCTGTTACCAGTGGAATTCCACCAGCTTTTAACAGTTCTGTTGTAATACCATCCTCACCCGCGGCTTTTCCATTCTTAAGCTGTCCAAGGGCTAAAACGATTTCGTCCAGACTAATATCAGGCAGGTCTTCCGTATAGTGGCGGGTCAGAGTAGCCCTATTGTCCTCAGATGGCAGTGGTAAATGAGGAGCATGCGATGCGTACAATTCGGCGTAGTAGTTTTCCACTTCCGAGAGGATTTCTGGTTTGGAAGTAACGACTTTTCCCTTTAATGTGGTTAACTTCGTCAGGTGACTTTTTCCAACAGGCTTGATAAACACTTTTGGACCCCGATTTTGCTCGATTGATTTTTGAATCAAGAGCGTATTAGCTGATCGGAGGTCGCGTCGTACCATCTTAGTAATTCTTTTGTTTAAAGCCTCTACCTCTGACGAAGTTAGCATAGGGTTGCGTCGCTCTTCCATTAATAGGAGAGTATCTCTCGAAAGTTTCGACTTCATACCCTTACGCTGTCTTTCGCAAATTTTTGTGCCCTCATTTCGAAGGACTTCCACTACTCGATCGAGTTTTTGGTCTACGTCTTCCGTGGTTTCCAGAGCAGTGAATTGGTTTTTAAGATGTGTCTGGAATGTTTCAGATCCAATTACGGTTTGGAGAACATTCGGACGGACTGTTGATTTCATTAAACGGACACGTTCTAGCTTTAGATAGATATTCAGAGTGCCTCGTACCAACCTATGGTCGCTACCGGTTGCAAATCTACTGAGCACCGAGACATCCCTGAATATACGCTTCTTGTCCGTAATAATAAAATCAATCTCATTTTTCGTCCGCCCGCCGGGGCTTCGCCATGTCCACCCTCTTTGGGGTTGTTTCTTGAAAAAAGAATTCATCAAAAACAACCCTTCTTTCTCGAGAAAGTCGACGAGCATTTGCCCCCTCTCATTTCTTCGACCCAAACCATAAGGTCCTACAACCAATTCACTACCATTTTGTACTCCCACTTTAGCGTTAAAGTCCCCCATAACAACGTTGAAGTGGGCTCTAGAGGAATGGCGTAAGGCTTTCGTTATATCCTCATATAGAGTTTCCACTTCCGAATCCGGGTATGACTCCGTGGGCGCGTATGCTAATACCACCTTTAGGGTATACCGTGCAGATATTCTCAGCACAAGATACGCAACCCTCGGAGACAAACTGGTGATTTCTAAAACGTTGTTACAAAGGCTTTTATGGACCAAAAACCCGATCCCACCTTGCGACAGCTGGTGACCTTCACGATAATATAAAAGATGGCCCGATTCCAAGGTTATGGTGTCCTCCCCCTCTCTTCGGACTTCACATAATCCTAGAATGTGCCATTTTATTCGCGTGAGTTCTTCCTCTAGCTGAGCGAGCCTATCGTCATTGCGAATCGTGCGTCCGTTATATGTAGCCAGGGTCAGTTGGGTTTGGCGGCCTGCCGTCGCCCGGGGATTCTTCGCACCCCCTGCCCTGCCGTTACCATAGCCGCCGCCTTGGCTAGGAATAGCAGGGCGACCGGGAACTGGGGGCCTTTGGCTTTTATTGTGGCTCATGTGTTGGAGGTTAATGCCCATAGTCGCCACGCTGGGCATGCGGGTTGGCGACCGCAGTTGCGTAACTTCTTGAATCGGTGGCGCTGCTGCCCATCACCGGCCTTGATTTAAGTTACGCCATTTTAGGATGGTTATACCGCCACCAGTCGGTTTTCCCCATTAGTGGACTTTTACCACAGGCAGGGGAAAAGGGCCGATGCCGTATTCTCTAGGCCCCGGCACCAGTGCAGGACTGCGGTTTAATAATGTAAAATTGAAAATGTTTAATTGACCGCCGATTTTCTTTCTGGTTCTCGGTAAGAGCAACATTCCGAACCAGTTGTAGTTTCATTAATCATATTGATTGACGATTCAAAAGTGCTTGTAAGAGCTTATTTGAATAAAGATCATTTTGATTTTATTTGATTTAGTTTTTAGCTGCGACTTCGTTCGCGTGGACTGTTGTCGTGTGATAGGTCGATAATAGATGGCGCTTTTCAATGTCATTGTATTCCTGTAGAATTACCAGGATTTCTATAGCCTATATGTCACACCGGTGTATAAGGAATTATAGTGTCAAGTTTCGTCGATATTGTTTAATCGGATTCGCCGTGAAAGAGTAACAAACATACATCCATACTTAAAAACTTTCGCATTTATAATATTACTAGTAAGACTAGTAAGATTTAAGTCATTATTTTTGAAGAATTTCCTCCAAATTTCTTGCCATTTCTTTTACGTAAGAGCACTTTTCCGAATCAGTGGCAGCGTAATTTGTATTTTGTCATTGTAATTTGACGATAAATGAAACACGTCCATTCAAATTCATATTCAAAATATTCTTTATTCAAATAAACTTGTATGTGTTATAGGGCGAAGCGCGGCGTCCTCACGGCATTTTAAATCTGTAATATCTCCGAAAATGATCACTTAAATTACATGCTGTAAACGGCCATATTGATCTATATTAAATCAACAATTTATTTAAGGTACTTAATTGGATAAGGATTAATGCTGTATTGTATAAAAATTGCTTCAAAAATAAGGCATTATTTTTCGTAAAAAATTAAATGACAAAAAGTGCTATTGTGGGTTATCCATAAGAGATAGACATATACCATCGCGGACTTTTCTGTAGACCTTTTCAAGGTGTACAAATACTTAGTACATCATTTTGATAAATCTCGTAGGGTTTAGCCTGCGTTTGCAATGTAGTATGTTTTTTATTTTATTTTTTAAAGAAAATATATTATCGTTAAATATATCAATGTTAAATAAATCATTATACGCTTTACTAGAACGATGTATAAACGTATTTCCAGCATAATTTGTATTTTGTCATTGTAATTTGACGATAAATTAAACATGTCCATTCAAATTCATATTCAAAATATTCTTTATTCAAATAAACTTGTAAACAAGTGCTTTTGAATCAACTCTACTGCTGGTTCGGAAAGCTGTTCCTACCGAGAAGAGCCTAAGAGAAACTCGGCGGCAGCTCTTTTAAAAATATAATTCTTATGACTAGTTACATTTAGTCATTACTGTCTTGTACAGGGTCTTAGCTAGCTATATCCACACATTCTTATCTTCCAAGTAATCCTCAACAGTATAGTATGCTTTCTGAATCAGCCTCTTTTTAACAGTGTTTTTAAACTGCTGTAATGGTAATGCTAAAATTGATTGCGGAATTTTATTATAGAATCTTATACCAAAACCCACAAACGACTAACGTACTTTTGCAAGCCGCAAAGCAGGAGCAAGCTTATGTCGGTTCCTACTTTGCCACTTATACACATCACCTATCGTTTTATAATTCTTTATATTTTTATGTACGAAAACAAAATTACTTAAAATATACTGTGAGGCAAATGTAAGAATACCTATTACCTTAAACTTCTCTCGCAGGGAATCACGCGGGTTTAATTTAAATACCATGAATGGCTCTTTTTTATATTACAAAAAATTTTTCATCATCCGCGCATTTACCCCATGGCAATATTCCATACGTCATAATGCTATGAAAGTAAGCATTTATTTTCCCTTACATAATAATTTCGAATTCAATCTGGTACCGCTTAAGTTAATAAAAAAAATACATTGTCTATGGCTCACAATATGATATCGAAAGCTATAAAAGAAATATAATATTAAGTTTATATCATCCGAACCCCTTACAGCCTGGTACAAAGGTCACGGCCTATAAAAAATATTACAAGAACGAAAAAGGTTATATCAGAATACCCTTATATAACGTAGTTATTTTTACTAAGTAAAGAATACACTGCTTCATTCGGTTGGTTATTTATTTATAGAATTAGGCGTTACTTTGCGGAGACCCATAATACAAAAGTAATGATAATATTATTTATATAATCCGCGATAAAAGAAAATATATGTAATGCTCAATGTAGTTTACTATTCGTTCTCATATCTAAGCATGCAGAATTTGTAAAAACTCATGCACTACCCGATAACACAACAAATTCACCTCAATCAATCTCTATAGATTGTGGTGGTGAATGTATGCAGTGCTTGTGTATTGTTATGCTCTACATTTAGCATTACATATATAATAATAAATATAATAAATATATGGGACACTTAAGCACATAGTCGTCCGTCTCCAAAGTAAGTAACTTAATGCTTGTGTTATGGACAGACAACTGGTGAATATATACTTATATATTTTTAAAGTAGCTTTTACCCGCGCAACTTCGTTGCGTGGACTGTAGTCTTGAAATTAGGAGTGGCTTCTGTCACCATCCAAACCTTCAAATATCTTCCATCACAAAAATTAGATCGATCAGGGATGAATCAGAGGGATTTATCGCTTGATCAAGAGCTTATGATAATTTTAGTAAATAACCCGTACTTACATGAAATACTATATATTAAAATAGCGCAGTAAAAGGAGTGCAAAAACTTTATATACATGAAAAATTACTTATGTTTTCTGGAATGAAATATCTCTATAAATATTATAAGCTTTGGAAACGTGTTAGAAAACTTATTTAATAACAACATTTATACGTAACGAATCAACTGTCAATTGGCCGTGAAAACAGAACCGACAGACAGGCAGACTTTCCCATTTATAATATTAGTAAGGATAAGTACTTAAATACAATACATATATTTTATTTTATCGGGGATTATAGCTAAATAATATTTTCATTAGTTTTGTAGTATTTATGTATGTTTGTTATTCTTTCACGGCGAATCCGCTGAAATAATATCAATTAAATTTGACATAATTATTCTTTATACACTGGAATAACATATAAATATAGGCTATAGAAATCTTGTTAATTCTACAGGAATAGGATGACATTGAAAAGCGCCATCTATTATCAACCTATCACGCAACAGTCCAAGCTAAAGTTGCGGGTAAAAGCTAGTTTATGTTCGTAATTTCAATTCAATTTTGTGACACAGTGATATCCACGCAAACCCGGTGGCTCAGCTTGTTTAATTTATATGAATATCTTAGAATTTATCGCAAAAATAATATACGCTGTAGCAACCCAAGTATATCGGGGAAGTCCGCACGTTTAGATTAGTACAGAGTTGTTTAATCGTTCCCGCCTCACGGATACATCTTTGAATTCGAGTCAGACCACGCGGAGGCGTTGATACAAGTCTTTAGTCTCATCTTGTATTACGTTTCGGTTAACTTTCGGTATTGTTGTTTAAAGTTAGTTATAGTCACTGTTTTATGTTTGTAGTGTAATAGTTTTGTTTTAGTCAACGCATAGTATACGAAGTTCTGCCCAAACTATTTCTTTTATTTCGAGAAACCGAACCCTTTATTTTGTCACCCACCTTAACTTGTGATAAATACCCCAACGTGATAAATAAACGTGATGCTAGTAAAACTTAATTAAATAATTTACCCCAGACAATAGTCTTGACATTCCTAATCAAGATGGCCGCCACGCGGTTTCGTGACTCAAGAACGTGCAATTACAGTTTTCTCCTTGAATTATTTAAATTTTATTACAGATTTAAATATAAGGGGCATATTTATGCCACATTCGCTTGTTGACATGAAATCATGAGTTAAATCAAAGTCAAGTCAAGTTAAAAAGGCTTTTAACAATTTATAGAATTTGGCGTTACTTTGCGGAGATCCATAATACAAAAGTAATAATAAACTTTGCTATAATCGGAGATGAAGTAAAATAGAAAATATATATAATGCTTAATGTAGAGTGGACAATTAAATGTCTTACCTGATACATGCAGGATTCGTAAAAAAACATGCACAAACCTCTTCCACCGTCATCAATACACAAGCACTACATACATTCACTATCACAAACTCAACTGTTTCGCCCCGCAACCAAAGCATCACCAAAAGATAGACTCAACGACAAAATCGCAAAGCAAGGCTTTGCGATTGTTGAGTTTGTGATAGTGAACGTGTGCAGCGCTAGTGTATTGTGGTGGCGGTGGTGCAGGTTTGTGCATGTGTTTTTACGAATCCTGCATGTATCAGGTGTGAAAACGGATTGTCCACTATAATTTAGCATTATATATATTTTCTGTTTTACTTCATCGCGGATTATAAGAAAATAATTTTTTTATTACTTTTATTTTAAAAAAGCCTTTAACATTTACAAATAAGCTTTTAACAAAAATTTCATATCCCTACTGTTAACCGTTGAGTTCCCTCGTCTGGGGCCAATCCTGTCATCAGGTCATGCTTATCATAAACACGCATTGTCATCGGGACTGGACCAGTATGTATTTCATCTCAATCGGACACCGGGAAGTGGGACTTTAATAGAGTTAGCAACTCATTCGATGGTCTCGGTATTCGCTTCTACAATATTCCGCAATCCATACTAGACCAGTCTACAGAAAGGTTTAAGTTAAGTATAAGAGATGTACTTATACGTAAAGCATATTACAACAATTGAAGATTATTTGGATGATAAAAATGCCTGGATTTGAAAATCCTTTCAGCTTTAAGACTGCGGTTTAATAATGTAAATGTAAAATGTTTAATTGACCGCCGAGTTTCTTTCTGGTTGTTCTCGGTAAGAGCAACATTCCGAACCAGTTGTAGCTTCATTTAAATATTGATAGTTGACAATTCAAAAGTGCGTGTAAGAGCTTATTTGAATAAAGATTATTTTCATTTGATTTGATTTGATAACTTGCAAGATTCCACCTTCACATTGCAAGTTGAATAAATGTATTTATTTCACCTGAATTAAACAAATCTTGAATTAGGCATTACATTGCGGTATTTCTTAGTACAAAAGTTATGATTATATAAAATTGGTAGTAAAATGATACCTTGTGGTGTCCGATTGAGTAGAATAGACCATCCTCTTTCTTACCGAGATGTCGTAAAATATGACTAGGATAAGTTGACGCCAGGCAGGGGGCATGTTGTAAAATACGTAGCATAGCATGTGACATGTATATAACACGTTGTGCCGACCCCACTTAGAGTGGGATAAGAGCAGGAGGATGATAGTGCAATTTCATTCGTGCGAACTTAAATGTCTAAATACCTCCAGTAATGTATTATAGGTTATTTTCTTCTTCTAGAAAAAAGCGGTTATTATAATATGCAGATTAGCCGTGAAATCGTTACAGACACATTCAAATTTATAATATAGAAACCCCTAAATATGAAACCGGGAACCGAACTTGAGATGTCTGGTACTATATATACATAAACCACTGCGCCTTACTTCACTACATATTATAAAACAAAGTCCCTATATCCCTATGTACGCATAAAACTTTAAAACTACGCAACAGATTTTGATGCGGTTTTTTTAATAGATAGAGTGATTCAAGAGGAAGGTTTGTACGTATAATAACATTCAATACGGAGTACAGAAATACTGTAATTTTTGAGGTTTCTGTAAATAATTACATTTTTTTCCGCTTACATTGTAAACGCAGGCTAAACCCTACGAGATTTATCAAAATAATGTACTAAATATTTGTACACCTTGAAAAGGTCTACAGAAAAGTCCGCTATGGTATATGTCTATCTCTTATGGATAACCCACTATAGCATTTTTTGTCATTTACTTTTTACGAAAAATAATGCCTTATTTTTGAAGCAATTTTTATACAATACAGCATTAATCCTTATCCAATTAAGTGCCTTAAATAAATAGTTGATTTAATATAGATCAATATGGCCGTTTACAGCATGTAATTTAAGTGAACATTTTCGAAGATATTAGATTTAAAATGCCGTGAGGTAGCCGCGCTTCGCCCTATAACACTTCGACTTTAGCAGCTATGTCCCTCTTTCAAGAGTTTGTTTAAAGACATTCTGTAATTAATTGTAAAAATAAAATACATAGGGAAAATGTAAAAGTAAATAAGTAAAAATGTACTATATGAATTTAGATATTCCAAAGATACCAGAAAAAACTTCTTGGTATAGGGAATGGAAATTGTTTTTCTCCAAATTTAACGCTTGCGAGCCACGGGCAGTAATGAATAAATCAAAACTACTGGATCGATTTTAATCATTTTTTTTACACTGACTGACATGGGATATATATTTACTACCCGTGCGAAGCCGGGACAGGCCGCTAGTAATATTATAAATGCGAAAGTTTGTTAATATAGATATATGTTTGTTACTCTTCTCGGCGAATCCGCTGGACAAATATTGATGAGTAAGTAAGTAAGTAGCGACCTGTTACTATCCCACTGCTGAGAATAGGCCTCTTCTCTCCGTTTTTGGAGAGAAGGTTTGGAGCTAAGACCTACCATGCTGCTCCTATGCGGATTGGTAGGTTACACATATCTCCAGAATTAAATAAAGATATGCAGGTTTCCTCACGATGTTTTCCTTCACCGAAAAAGTGTGTGATAAATTTTTAATTAGACACATAAGTTTTAACGGAAAAACTCATTGGTGTCTGCCCGGGTTAAAACCGGGACCTCCTCGAAAGAGTCGCACAGTGTTACCGCTGGGCTACCACAGCGTACTAATATTGATGAAATTTGGCACAATTATTCCATATATACCGGGGTAACGTATGGATTATAGATATCCTGTTAATTCTACAAAAATAGGAAGACATTAAAGAGCGCCATCTATTATCAAGCTATCACGCAAACGAAGTTAGGTTAAAGCTAGTAATATATACTAGTATATAGCAGGGATTTATTTTAAAGCTAAAAATATGCCGGCCATTTCGTGAACGGAAGTACTACGTAAATGTCAGATAAGGATAGGGTTGTCAACTGTCACAAAAACATGCGACAATTTTTTTTAATTTATTTCATTTACAACCTGGAATCTAATCCTTTTAAGCTCAAATCTTCCATAGATTCTTAGTAACTGAGTAAAGTAGCGGCCTGTTAATATCCCACTGCTGGGCATAGGCCTCCTCTCTCAGTTTTTTGGAGAGAAGGATTGGAGCTAAGACCTACCAACCTGCTCCAATGATTGGTAGGTTACACATATCACCAGAATTAAATAGAGATATTTAGGTTTCCTCACGATGTTTTCCGTTCACCGAAAAGCGTGTGATAAATTGCAATCATCAATTAGACACATAAGTTGTAACAGAAAAATTCATTGGTAAGCCCCGGATTTGAACCCGTGACCCTCTCGAAAAAGTCGCTCTTACCGCTGGGCTTACCTGACACACACTTACCTGATATTAAATAATAACTTAAATCATCATTGTCCTGCCCATATTCCGCTTGAAGTGAAAAAATGAGATCATCCTCCTACCCTCATCCCACTCTAAGTGGAGTCTGCACATGTTACAAACATGTTTTCACATGATTTGGCTACTTTTATTACGACCGGCCGCCTGCCTGACGTCGACTTACCTTAGTCGCCATTTACGACACCTCGGTAAGAAATGAAGGTGGTACCTTTCAGCCGGATACCACACGGCGTCACGGTAAAAAATGAGAGTGGGATAAAAACACAAAACACACATGGCGTGGTGATACTCTCGGAAAAGTCGCTCTTACCGCTAGGCTATCACAGCTTATAATTAAGGTTACTAATTAAAAAAAAAGTTTTAACATGAAGTGACAACCCTACTTATTATGGAAATAACGCCGGATGTGAAGAAATATTGCTCAGCGACGGCAAAACAGAATTTGCCTTTAAACTATTTTTTATGCTAATACAAGCTGTAACCGCGAATTTGTTCGTCTCAACTTAAATCAAATCAAATCTATCATCTTCCTGCCCTTATCCCACTCTAAGCGGGGTCGGCACAACATGTTATAAACATGCTGTCACATGATTTAGCTGCGTTTTTACGACAGGCCGCCTGCCTGACGTCAACTTACCTTAGTCGTACCTTACGACACCTCAGTAAGAAATAAGGGGGGGTACTATTCAATTCAGCCGGATACCACACGGCGTAAATCAAATCAAATCTATATATTATGTCTAATATTTAACTAATATATAAAGCTGAAGAGTTTGTTTGTTTAATTGTTTGAACGCGCTAATCTCAGGAACTACTGGATCGATTTGAAAAATTCTTTGAATGTTAAATAGTCCATTTATCGAGGAAGGCTATATAACATCACGCTAAGATGAATAGGAGAGGAGCAGCAATAAAAAATAATGCTAAAGCGGCAAAATTTAAAGCTTTCCTTGCGTGCGCTAAGTAAACTGTGAACATCATTCAAGAATCATGTATTATAAAATTGTTTCCCTCTAGGAGTTCCAAATAAAAATCCGCGACAACATATTTCTAGCTTTTAAAGTAAACCCACTTTAACCATTTTTAGAATTATCAAAATACTATATTACGGTTTTAATCTTTCCACGCGGGCGGAGCCGCTGGCGATTGCAAAGTCATGATAGCTCAATTGGGTAATGGGCGGTCACGAATCCAGAAAACTAGGATAAAATCCTTTTTCTAAATATTTATAATTTGCATTATTTTTATTTATACATACAATAGACAAAGCAGGGACCGACATAAGCTTGCGGTTCCCGCTTTGCGCCTTGCAAAAGTACGTAAGTCATTTGTGGGTTTTGGTATAAGATTCTATAATAACATTCCGCAATCAATTTCAGCTTTGCCATTACAGCAGTTTAAAAACACTGTTAAAAAGAGGCTGATACAGAAAGCCTACTATACTCGTGAAGATTATTTAGAAGATAAGAATGTGTGGATATAGCTCCCTTTGAACCTGTACAAGACAATAACAATTTTAATGTAAATAGTATTAAGAATTATATTTTTTTAAAAGCAACCGCCGAGTTTCTTGCTGGCTCTTCTCGGTAGGAACAGCTTTCCGAACCAGCAGTAGAGTTGACGATTCAAAAGCACTTGTTTACAAGTTTATTTGAATAAAGAATATTTTGAATTTGAAATTTGAATTTATTAAAAAAAAATACCGAACAAGCCTCGGACAAGTCACCCAGTTACTAATTTTTCGAGTACTTTTGACAATCGTTAAAGAAGAAACAGTAAGAAACTCGGCGGTCCATCATTTTCAATTTACATTATTAAACCGCAGTCTCGTTTGTGTGTTTGTTTGTCGCAATTATTTGTTTTATTTGTATGTCATGTTGTGTGTAATAAAGAATTCTTATCTTATCTTATTTTATCTCGCTTGAAGCTTAGAGGATTTTTAAATCCTAGCATTTTTATAATTCAAATAATCTTAACAGTACCTCTTTGACCGAGCCTTGCTCAGTAATTTTTTACAAAATAAAAAATATTTTTACAAAATAAAAAATATTTTTACAAGATAAAAAATATTTTTACAAAATAAATATTTTTATAAATTAAAAAAAAAAAACAAAATATTATGTAATTGGGATCGATCCTAGGTATTACATTTCTCAAGACTGCCCGTTCCCCGAATAAGCTACGCTGACTTGACAGTTTGTGGCAATTTTCGAGTTTCTTGCTGATTCTTCTCGGTAGGAGCAAACTTCCGAATCAGTGGTAGCTTCTTTAAAACATTTGACGATTCAAAAGTACTGTAAACAGTCCACTTGAATAAAGAATATTTTCAATTTAAATTTGAATTTGAATTTCAACCAAAAACAGGGATAAAACGATTTTTTTTTAAATAAAACCTACCTAGATCGATTTTTCTCACGAATTTCAGATAAATCGTTGGAGCCGTTTTCCAGATTCCGAAAATATATATATATACATACAAGATTAACTCATTTAAATATAAAAGATAAAAGATATAGCTGCTCTTGAACCTGATTCAAATGACCTGTTAAAAGATATAGTTGCTCTTGAACCTTGTACCACATATTAATGTATAGATTCAAATGAACTGTTAAAAGTGTTATAAATTTTGGCTTTTGAGCTTTGAATTTACGTCTAAGATAGATATATCACTAACCGCGACATGTCCTTTCGCAGCCAACTTTACAAAGCGTGCTAGAATCGATAAAATTAACATAGATATCACGGCCTACCTTACGGAATATAGCAACCAGTATATTTAATTTAAGGTGAAGTTTCGTTAACTAAGCATTTAACTTTACTGTAAAAAGTTATATTATGATACAGGTGTCCATACAAGACCTGTATCGTAATAAAACTTTTTAATTTTTTGTTTTGGCCTGTACGTAATGTTTGTCATAAGAATTTTGGTTTCAGTTTTATAATCTTCGTATTATAGTTTCAGAGTAGATAAATATTTGAATATTTAATGTTTGATAAATATTTAAATGAGTTAATCTTGTATGTATATACGAGGTGTGTTCAAAAAGTATCGCGAATTTTGAATTTTCGCGAGTTACATATATTCCAATTTCGATTTTTTTGTGGCGTTATGTTGGTACATATGTCTCTCACTTATGCTGACAAGTTGGGCCATTTTGAATGTTCGGTTAATTGTTGACAGCTGCTTTGCTTGCACGTGTTTTGGTTCGTCTTCGATTTTTACCTATTCAAAAAATGGAACAAGGAACCTGTATCGATTTTTGTGTGAAAAACGAAATTAAGTGCGCGGATGCATTCCGAGTGTGGACTGTGGCATATGGAGAAGCTACTTTGGACAAAAGCAACGTTTATCGGTGGTACAAAATGTTTTTAAAAGGCCGAGAAGATGTGAATGACGAAGAGCGTGCCGGACGCCCGAGCACTTCAACAACAGACGAAAAAATTGATGAATTGAAGAAAATAGTAGTGGCCAATCTTCGAATCATCGATAGAGAAATTGCCGAGGACCTAGGCATATTGATTGGCTCGTGCCATTCGGTTTTAATCGATAATTTGTGGAAAAACAAAAATTGGCGTTTGCACCTCGATAACGCCCCTGTTCACACATCGCTGCTTGTACGCGACTTCTTGGCCAAAAACAACAGACCAATGATACCGCAGCCACCGTATTCCCCAGATCTGGCCCCCTGTGACTTTTTCTTGTTCCCGAAACTGAATAGGCCCATGAAAGGACGACACTACGCCACGATTGACGAGATAAAGACGGCATCGAAGGAGGAGCTGAACAAGATACAAAAAAATGATTTTTTGAAGTGCTTCGAAGATTTGTAAAAACGTTGGCACAAGTGTATAATATCCCAGAGGGATTACTTTGAAGGGGACAAAATAGATATTTACGAATAAATAAATAATTTTTGAAAATTCACGAAATTCGCGATACTTTTTGAACACACCTCGTATATTTTCGGAGTCTCGGAAACGGCTCCAACGATTTTCCTGATTCAGCATGTAGGGGGTTTTGGGGAGAAAAATCGATCTATCAAAGTTTTATTTTAAAAAAAAATCGTTTAATCCCTGTTTTTGGGCTGTGAAAAAATACTAAAATTTACATTGAATATATAAAACCACTATTTTTGTCGTAATTTGTCAAGTCAGCGTAGCTTATTCTCTCTAATCTCGTGAAATGAAAATATATAGGCTCGAGCCCCACGTACCCAATAATTTTATGCTTTGTTTTTAAAGTTTGTGTTTTTTTATTTTGTAAAAGATTACCTAGGTCGCTGTCAGCTGTACTGTATGATTAAAAGCTTTCATTCATCTTGCCGTGTATATATGTGAAGGTGGAATCTTGCAAGTTAAAGCCCCACTTCCCGGTGTCCGATTGAGATGAAATACATTCAAATCCAGGCATTTTTATCATCCAAATAATCTTCAATTGTTGTAATATGCTTTACGTATAAGTACATCTCTTGTACTTAACTTAAACCTTTCTGTAGACTGGTCTAGTATGGATTGCGGAATATTGTAGAAGCGAATACCGAGACCATCGAATGAGTTGCTAACTCTGTTAAAGACCCACTTCCCGGTGTCCGATTGAGATGAAATACATACTGGTCCAGTCCCGATGACAATGCATGTTTATGATAAGCATGACCTGATGACAGGATTGGCTCCAAACGAGGAAACTCAACGGTTAACAGTAGGGAAATGATGTTTTGTTAAAAGCTGTTTTTAAGTTGACTTGTATTTCTTTTTGAACACAATACTCTTCAAGTTATAAGAAAAAATAGTTCTTAATTAAATTCTATACACAGATGAGAAATGCGAGACTAAGTTGGTATGGTCATGTAATGAGGAGGGATGAAAATCATGTGACCAAAAGAGTTTTAAATATGAATGTGGATGTATGGCTAGGGGGAGGCCGAAAAGAAGATGGATTGTGTAAAAAATTATATGCATATTAAATGAGTGGCACCAGAGTTGAATGATAGAGGGAATGGAAGAAGAAGACATATTGTGCCGACCCCACTTAGAGTGGGATAAGGGTAGGAGAATGATGATGACTATATAACACTATACTAAGGATACAATCGTCTCAATTAAAGATTTTTTTTACAACAATAATGTACGAGTTAATTTATCTTAAATTACTTTCACGCTAGGACTATACAAATCATGCCCACGTGGAATGGTCCCAAGAATGCTGGCAGCGTTTCCGCGCTGAATCGCTAAGCTGATTCTTTGCGAAAAAGGAGCCAACCCTCTTGTCACCTGAAGAGGCAATTACCCGATGTGTTAAAACGGATAGATTTTTGTTTAATTTGAATTAGAATATAAGCCGATAAAAGCTTGCGGCTCCTGCTTTTCGCCTTACGAAATTCGTTTGTGGGTTTGGGTATAAGATTCTATAATAAAATTCCGCAATCAATTTTAACTTTGACATTATAGCAGTTTAAAAACACAATTAAAGAGAGGCTGATACAAAAAACCTACTTTACTGTTGAGGATTATTTGGACGATAAAAAAGGTACTATCCGACCCGGTACAAGATAGTAATGACTTAATGTAACTAGTTATAAGTATTATGTTGAAAAGAGCAACCGCCGAGTTTCTTGCTGGCTCTTCTCGGTAGGAACAGCTTTCCGAACCAGCAGTGGAGTATACAAGTTTATTTGAGTCATCATCGTCATCTTCCTGCCCTTATCCCACTCTAAGTGGGGTCGGCACAACATGTTATAAATATGTTGTCACATGATTTGGCTACGCTGACGAGCCGCCTGCCTGATGTCAACTTACCTTAGTCGTATTTTACGACACCTCGGTAAGAAAGAGGGCGGTGTATTCTACTTAACCGGATACCACACGGTGAGTCAACTTACCTTATTCGCCTTTTACGACACCTCGGTAAGACATGAGGGTGGTCTATTCTACTCAGCCGTATACCACACGGCGGGTCAACTTAACTTAGTCGCCTTTTACGACACCTCGGTAAAAAAATTAGGGTGGTCTATTCTAAACAGCCAGATACCACACGGTGAGTCAACTTACCTTAGTCGCCTTTTACGACACCTCGGTAAAAAATGAGGGTGGTACTATTCTATTCAGCCGGATACCACACGGCGTTTATCTAACATGATATAATCGTCTCTATTAAATAATACTTTTGAATTTGAATTTGAAATAATGTATTTTTGTCGCGTTCCCAAAACGTCACCTTAACAACGGAAGTCCATGGTAAGCAGGCTGGCCGGGGGGTGTAAATCTACGGCCGCTTCCGTATAGTATCGCGATCACCTTTAAACTGGGTTAGGGAGGTCACTTACACTTATAAAGAACACAGTAACGAATAGAATGTATTAACGGCGTGTTACTATCGCTGTTGTCCAAGGCAGAGTGGAAGGTACAAGGCCGCGTGGACGGTCTCCGATCAAGTTAAGGCATTGGTAGGCGGCACTGTACACAAGTGCACCAGAATGAGCAGGAACAGGGAGAAATGGCGAGACATCGTGTGGCGAGCAACATCTGCCACCCATAAAAATACTTAGTGTTAACCACGACCACTCTGTCAAGAGTTTTGCGACTGAGAAGAAGACTATCGCTAGGCATAGGCCTCCTCTCTCCGTTTTTGGAGAGGGTTGGAGCTAAGACCTACCACGCTGCTCCAATGATTGGCAGTTAACACATATCACCAGAAATAAATAGAGATAGGCAGGTTTCCTCACGATGTTTTAATGAGTACAGGCCTGTTTCACAAGTTACTGATAAAATGTCGGATAGTTAACCGACAAATAAACTAAGTGGCAGATGTCTCTAAAAAGAGACTCTAAGGAGAAAAAAATCGCGGCCATTTTGAAATAGACATTTTCTTATCCAGAGGATAAACAAAATATCAGCCACATGATCTACCTGTTAACTTATTAGGGACTTTAAGTGCTGAATAAACCTATCAGGAACTTGAGAAACGCAAAATTCCGAGATATGTGTCAGATATATATTTTTTTTATTTTAAACACACACGGTCGTCTGTCCCCAAAGTAACCTAATACTTGTGTTATGGACAGACAACTGCTGAATATATACTTATATATTTTTAAATACATACTTAAATAGAAATATTCACCCAGACTCAAAGACCAACAAATTCATTTATAGAAAATGTTGGCCCTCGGCGGGAATCGAACCCGCGACCCGCGGAGCCTAGGGTCACTACCCACTGCGCCAACGAGTCAGTCATATGTTCCGAATAAGCTCACAGTTTATGGGTAACTTGTGAAACAGTCCCTAAATCTTGTAACCTACGAGTCCTTCTAATATTTTAAATGCAAAAGTTTTATATACAAGATTAAATTTTAAAGATAAAATAGAAATAATTTATAGAATTAGGCGTTATTCTGCGGAGGTCAATAATACAAAAGTAATGAGAATGTTATTCGCAAAGCTGCTTTGCGATTTTGTCGTGGAGTCTATCTCCTGACGATGCTTCGGTTACGGGGCGAAACAATTGTTGAAATTGTGGTGGTGAATGTGTGCAGTGCTTGTGTATTGTTGTGCCATCGGTGTCGGGTAGTACATGAGTTCTTACAAATTCTGCATGTATCAGGTATGAAAACGGATTGTTAAATGTACAGTACATTTAGCATTACATAAGTAATCTATTTTATTTCATCGCGGATTATAGCAAAATAATTTTATTATTACTTTTGTATTATGGATCTCCGCAAAGTAACGCCTAATTCTATAAATAATCTAAGTAATAATTAATGTATAGAAACCGGCTATACTCACGTGTTATTTTATCGGATATGAGTATAGCCGGTTTCTATACATTAATTATGAATACCACTCACGATAGTTTAATTCAAAAATTACTTATGTATGAGAACGAATAGTACACTCTACATTTAGCATTACATATATTCCCTTTTATCGCGGATTATAGCAAAATAATATTCTCATTACTTTTGATAAAATAGAAAATAATAAATAAATATAATAAAAATAGTAAGGTATAGCCTGTTAATATTTACTACTGTGCAAGGGAAGAGAACATCTTCGGGAAGGGTTGGAGTTCTCTAAGCACTCTCTAAGCACTGTCTAAGCTATGTAATATTTTTAATATGGATTCACTAGAATTAGGCGAAAAACGAGATAGAGTTGTGTTTGTGAAATTCGACATGCATATAAAAGGTAGCCCCACAGTTGAACCGTAGGAGAGAATGGAAGAGAGAAACTTGTCCCCTTTAAAGTAGTAGTAATATATACATAGTATAAAACAAAGTCGCTTTCTATGTCCGTCCCTTTGTTCCTATATCCCAGGGCTTCTTAAACTATGGGTCGCGACCCCAAATGGGGTCAAAAAAACCCCAAATGGGATAAAAAAAAAACCCGCAAAAGGGGCGAGCAAAACTCTGCAGGCGCGAGAGTGAATTTTTTACTTATATTTTACTTTTATACCACGCAACTACTTGAAAATATTAGAGTGAATAAAGACGGTCAGAATCCGCTTTTATTTTTGAAACTATAATACAATACAATTTTATAATTTTAGATTTCTGCGTTTGAAAACGAATTCTAAAACTATATATTTTCATATTTATATTTTTATCTAATAAATAAATAATTAAAAAATATCAAATTAATTTTTTTTTATATTTGTATGGGGTCGTCAAGACACTCGCAATCATAAATGGGGTCGTGAATGCCAAAGGTTAAGAAGTCCTGCTATATCCCAATATATGCTTAAATCTTTAAAACTACGCAAGAGATTTTGATGCGTTTTTTAATAGATAGAGTGATTGAAGAGGAAGGGTTATATGTATAATAACATTCAATATGAAGTAGAGAAATACTGTAATTTTTGAGGTTTCTAATGTGATGTCGTAAATAATTACATTGCAAACGCAGGCTGAACTATACGAGACTATCAAAATAATGTACTAAGTATTTATTATACCTATGTATAATAAATAGAAAAAATAGAAATTGTCTATAGAAAAAATTTAGAAAGTAAATAAGTAAAAATGTAGTATATGAATTTAGGTACACCAAAGATAGCAGGAAATATTTATGGTATAGGGAGAGGGGAATTGTTTTACCCCAAATTAACGCGTATGGAATGAGACTTGGAGTAGAAAAAATAGATTAGTAAATAATCGATTATTTTGTTACGAAATAATCGATTTTTTTAAATCAATTTTTTTCTGGCTATTTCAAAAGTTGTCTTTTTTAATATCAATAATTAATTATAATAAAGGCTAATTAAAATGGACAACTATCAAGAAATAATATCAGATGCGCTGTTTGTGAAATTGGATTCAAATGTGTAGTTTGCCTAAATTGGTTTCATCCAACAATCTTAAAAAACAAGAAAAAGAGTAATGAAAGAAAAAGGGGTACTTAAAATAATAGAAAAAGGGATACTAATCGATTTTAAAAAAAACGATTTTTGATGAAAAAATAATCGATTAATAAAAATCGATTATTTTTCACATCGCTAGTACGGGCAGTAATGAATAAAACAAAATAACTGGATAGATTTAATCATTTTGTCACTAAGTGATATAGGCTATATATTTTTTAAGACCGCGTGATTCCCTGCGAGAGAAGTTTAAGGAAACAGGTATTCTTACATTTGCTTCACAGTATATTTTAAGCAATTTAATTTATGTACATAAAAATATAAAGAATTATAAAACGATAGGTGATGTGTACAATAGACAAAGCAGGAACCGACATAAGCTTGCGGCTCCTGCTTTGCTGTACAATAAATAGACAAAGCAGGAACCGACATAAGCTTGCGGCTCCTGCTTTGCGCCTTGCAAAAGTGCGTAACTCGTTTGTGGGTTTTGGTATAAGATTCTAATATAATAAAATTCCGCAATCAATTTCAGCACTGCCATTACAGCAGTTTAAAAACACTGTTAAAAAGAGGCTGATACAGAAAGCCTACTATACTCTTGAAGATTATTTAGAAGATAAGAATGTGTGGATATAGCTCTCTTTGAACCTGTACAAGACAGTAACGACTTAATGTAAATAGTATTAAGAATTATATTTTTAAAAGAGCAACCGCCGAGATTCTTTAAGGCTCTTCTCGGTAGGAACAGCTTTCCGAACCAGCAGTAGAGTTGACGATTCAAAAGCACTTGTTTACAAGTTTATTTGAATAAAGAATATTTTGAATTTGAATTTGAATATACCCGTGCGAAGCCGGAGCGGGCCGCTAGATATAATATATTAAATATTTGTCTGTATATCAGCTAGTTATATAAACATGTCCGTTTCCAGCTCGCCAGTGCAATCGTCAAGCTGAATGCGCCGGTATAACCAGTGCGTCTTGCGTCAGGACTCACTACGACCCAGTGACTCGCTGCCTTTGTGGTGACAACTCGCCGCCACTGAACGGTCAATGCGAGAGTGTTACCAAATGTAAGTTGTATCACTATATATATAAAGCTAAATATTATACGTAAATATACGTAAATTGAGGTTGTCAACGCCCGATAAAAGAAAGAAAGAAAAATAATTTTATTTGCAACAACACACTACACAAGTATAATAACACACGTAATGGTTAACGCACACTATATACAAGAGCACGATATAATAGGAATACCACAATTCCTGTTCCGAGATGCACTTCTCTTGAATGACGAACTAAGACTGAATGTCACTCAAACATTTTATCAATAGGAAGACTCAACCGGAAACAACACGTCACAGTGTTGGAACCATTTTAATCAAAAAGGGCGCGATACTCTTGTTTCATGACTGTGTTGCTATAAAATACAAAGCGGAAGTCAATGGCGACAACATAATATATTAAAACTAAAAAAATAAGAACGCAATACAAAATCTAACTTGCATAGTGTGATGCCCCAAATTGGTGTTACCTCTCAGCTTTTGTCGCTCGTGATCAATCACTACCGACGGTGATTTTCAGTCACCAGCTGCTATCCTCGTACGTCAGCGACTAAATGCGTGCCCCCGTTCCGTCTTCGTCCCCGTCACACATCCTCTTAATTACACAAACACACACACAGCGTCTTCGCTGGCTAAGACAAGGTCCCCGCTTCCTCACGTCTAGCGGGGCGTCAGCGAATGTTACTATTCTATTCAGCCGGATACCACACAGCGAATAGAATATTATTTCATAAGTAAGTAAAAAGTAAGTAGCGGCCTGTTACTATCCAACTGCTGGGCATAGGCCTCTTCTCTCCGTTATTGGAGAGAAGGATTGGAGCTAAGACCTACCACGCTGCTCCAATGCGGATTGGTAGGTTACACATATCTCCAGAATTCTCTGGAGAAATGCAGGTTTCCTCACGATGTTTTCCTTCACCGAAAAGCGTGTCATAAATTGCAATTATCAGTTAGACACATAAGTTTTAATAGAAAAACTCATTGGTGTCTGCCCGGGTTTGAACCCATGATCGTCTCTAGAGATTCACACGGTCGCACCGCTAGGCCATCACAGCACATTATTATTTCATATCATAACAAAATACGGGGCGCCGTGTGGTATCCGGCTGAATAGAATAGTACCACCCTCATTTCTTACCGAGGTGTCGTAAAAGGCGACTAAGGTAAGTCGACCCGCCGTGTGGTATCCGGCTGAGTAGAATAGTACCACCCTCATTTCTTACCGAGGTGTCAAGGTATGTTGACGTCAGGCAGGCGGCCGGTCGTAAAATACGTAGCCAAATCATATGACAACATGTTGTGCCGACCCCACTTAGAGTGGGATAAGGGCAGGAGGATGTATCATAACAAAATACGGGGGAAATATATTTTTGCTATTATAAAGAACAACCAAAAGGGAGTACTTTATTGATGTTGCAATCTAGCCAAGAGGCTAATAAGCAACTTAAAGATTACCTAAACTTATAAATTAACTTATATATCTAAGTCCAGTGACTTATCCTAGCCTTTCTTGCTATGTGAGACACTTTGTTCTTGTGTTCTTTCAAGTAGCACTAGCACTACACAACACTATCACTATATTAAACTAACTCAAAAGGTTTTGTCCTTTTAAGTCCTGTTACGGGTCCAGTGTTATCAAGAAGCTGGATGGCCTCGATGTTCATGTGATGATGGAGCCTTTTCTCGTGGGCTTCTGGGGAAATATATGTGGGATTATTAAAATTCTTCTTTTTCCGAATTATTTCTTTATTCAAAGATTTTTTACAGAGCACGGAATTTACATTAGCGTCGTTGCGTCGTTACGTCGTTCGGCTTATGACTATCTCCGATTACTTCAGACTCGTAACCATAAACTAAAACCATCCATACGTCACCTAATCCTTTCACTCTGTCATTCATACATCCTTCTCACTTGCTCTCCGCTGCGTTCAAACTTACAATCCCACATTCGGCCAAACCTGACATAATGTCTGCCCTCAGACATACAGACACATGCTATAAATCCCATTTATGTTAACATCTTTACTTATTATATAGTAACTAAACAATAAACTTTTACATAAAATTCTAAGTTAAGTCTCAAGAAAAATAGATTAAATAAATACCCAAAGTTACAAATACAACAAAAAAATATCTTATCCTTAAACATTATTACACTATTACATACTAGAACTTATGTAGCATAGCTAACTTAAACTAACTCTTGTACACATCTCATACAAACAGCAGTAGAAATTACAAAAATAGACAAAACCGTTGGAAAAATGAACACACTCTACCTGGTGTTAGATGCAAGTACTGCATCTGGCCATGGCTTCATATAATCTGCTGAAGTTGAGGTAAAACCTGGGCCTTCAATATTCGGATATAACTTCTTAACTTCATAGCGGTCATGACCTTTGACATTTGTTATTTTATAAGGACCTAAATATTTGGGTTTCAATTTCATGCCACTGCCAAATTGTGTGCGTTTGATAGCTACACTATTTCCTTTCTTATATTTATTACTTTCTTTCCTTTTCTTATTGTAACTTCTTATGTTTTCTTCCTGAACTTTCAAAATTTGTTGCTTAGCCTTTTGCCTCAGTGTATCTCTTTCCTCTATATAGCTGTCTCTTTCTTCTTGCATAAGCATATTGTATAACTCTATATCTTCTTTATTTCTCATAGGCGTTCCGATCATTAACTCAAAAGGTGTAGAACCTATACTCCTCTGAAAGGTGCTGTTCAGAGATCTTTGTACTCTGCTCACATGCTTGTACCAAAGACCTGGACTCTCTGTGCATAATTTAGTGAGTACTGAAATTATTGTTCGGTGAATCCTCTCTACCTGACCGTTCCCTCTAGGTATCCCCGTAGTTATCATAACATGCTGTATGTTTTCTTCTTTACAAAATTCCTTAAATTCTGAACTGGTAAAGGCTGTACCTCTATCTGTTATTAATCTTGTGGAGTTACCAAAATGTTGTTGTTGAATTTTAAGCTTCTCGATAGTTTCTTTACTGGTAACACTCTTAGTGGGAAATATCCAAGTGAATTTGGTAAACGCGTCTATAATCGTTAATATGTGGTTATACTGTTTTTTAGTCTCCGTCATCGGACCAAGGTGGTCTAAATGAAGAGTATGCAATGGTGTTTCCTCTTTGTCAATAGGGCTTAAAAATCCTTCCTGTTTTCCTTCCTTCCGAGTTGCCAACAAACAAGGAATACAAGTAGAAATTACCTCGTCTATCTTTTTATCCAAATTCTTTATAAAATAATCTTTGCCTATTAATTCGACCATTTTCCTTTTTGAAAAATGTCCATTTGAATGAACTCTTTTAATTATTTCATTTTCTAGGGTTTTCGGAATAACTAAATGCTTCTCAGCTCCTTTATACAATAGTCCATTATTTACAAAATAATCTTCATATGAGTTTTCTTCTATAAGAAGCATAATTGCCTTCAGCCCGTCATCTAACATCTGTGCTTGTCTTATCTCATCATGTAAGGTTATTGTAGCAACATATGGGTTCCTGCTGAGTGCATCTGTGTGCCTCATTTTTATTCCTGGTCTGTGTTCAACAACAAAATCAAACTCTTGAAGAAGTAATGCCCATCTGGCCACTCTAGTACACAGGTCTCTTTTTTTCAAAGTCATTTGGAATGCCTGGCAATCTGTAACAATTTTGAATTTGATTCCATACAGATAAGGTCTAAACTTTTTTACTCCTTCGATGATAGCCAAACTTTCCAATTCATAACTTGTATATTTTTTCTCAGCATCACTCGTTTTGCGACTCATATAATAAACTGGATGCATTCCTCCATCAACCTCCGAATGCTGCATTAGAATTGCTGAATAAGCCACACATGAAGCATCAGTATGCATTTCGGTTTCTCGTCTCGGATCATATATCTGTAGCACAGGTCTAGTTGTAAGACACTCCTTCAATATTTGAAATGCACTTCGTTGTTCATGGCTGAATATAAAATTTTCATGTTTCTTTAACAATTCTGTTAGTGGTCTTGCTATGAGAGCAAAATCCTTGATGTATTTTCTAAAGTATGATGCAAGGCCTATGAAACTTTGTAGTTGCTTGATCGACTTTGGTTCGGAAAATTTCATAACTGCTTCAATTTTATCACTTGCTGGCCTTACTTGACCATTTTCAATTGTATGCCCCAAATATGTTATGCTTCGACAAATTAAATGAGCCTTTTTCCAATTTATTTGTAATCCATATTCAGATGCCACCGTTAATACTTCTTGAAGTCTTGCCAATGCTTCAGATTCATCCTTCGCTGGAATTAATAAATCGTCAAAGAATATCATAACAATACCTTTAGTGATTAACTCCCTAAATATTGCTGTTACGAACCTCATAAAATAATTAGGACAGATAGATAGACCAAACGGTGCTCTTAAGAATTCAAATTGTCCATTGTGTGTCACAAATGCTGTATACTTAATAGATTCACTACTGACTCTTAAGTGAAAAAATCCATTTTTCAAATCTAAAACACTAAAAACCTTTGCTTTAGCCAATTTATCAATATAGTCTTCAATTATAGGCAATGGGAACTCATCTTTAATAATTTTAATATTTAATCGTCTATAATCAACACACACTCTCGTTGTGCCATCCTTCTTTTTCACAAGAACTAAGGGACTGGAATATTCCGAAAAACTTACGCGAATGATTCCATCAGCCAACCATTCTTCAACTTGCTTCTCAACCAAAGCTTGTTCAGACAATGATAATCTTCGTGGCCTCTGCGATACAGGGATGTCATCTTTCAATATAATCTTCAACTGGATGGGAGACTCCTTGACTTGATTTGGTTTGTACCCCTGAACCAACTGCATGACTTTATCTTCAAGGCTTTTATCACCTAGGTGATCTACTTCAATGCTGGAAGAAAAACAATTAAAATTGCTTAGCCATTGACTAGGCTTAAGCCAGACTGCACTTCCATCCATCACAACAATCAGATTTTTCAAAAATTCTTGTCCTATAATTACATCAAACGGAATACAATTATTTGGTACTACATAAAATCGCACGTTATAATACTTTTCACTATCTATTTCAATATTCGTTACAAAATAACCAATAGGTCTAATCTTAGAATATCCGAGTCCTGTTAGGGTTATGTTATCGTCAAGAATTAACTTTTCGGCACAACTGAATTCAGAAGATGCTAGGTTTAAATCACTACCCGAATCTATAAGCGCTTTTGTCGTTTTCCCGCACATTTTCACTAACTTTAAAGGCTTTTCACAACTAAAGTTTTGTTTGTTGACATCGTATGTGTCAAATTGACAGCAACATTGACGCACACTGTCACTATGGCCGCTATCGGTGTTCGCCATCTTGTTGATCACCGGCGCTGACGTCGAAGTCGCTCCGTCTCCCTCGCACGTAGCCATTGAACACGTAGCATCGCCCGCTCTCGTATTTCGCCATCTTGCATTTGATGAACTATGAAAATTACTTTTTTCAGATGTTTTATGCGGGCATCGGGGTGAAATATGCCCATATTCATTGCAATTAAAGCATTTTGGGCCCTCCACCTTCTGTGGGCAATCTCTCGATAAATGTTCAGCGGCTCCGCAATTATAACATTTTGTTATATTATTTTTTAAATTTCCCTTACTGCGTTGATGTTTACTTTTTGACACGCCATTATTATATTGTTCCGAATGCTTTTTAATTTTTTCTCTTAATGTTTCATATATTTTTAATTTTTCTTTTAATTCGCCGTATGTATTTACTCCGTATAACATAATTTTATTCGTCTCTCTATCTACTATCCCGTCAACTATATATTTTATAGCGACGTAGTCCGCCATTTTGCCACGCCGACCAAGCTCCTTCATTACGAGCATATAATCGAGACAACTTTCATCACGCCGTTTTTTCCGTTGAGTCATGAGCTCGTGAATAGCCTTGGCATCCACGGTGTCTGGAAACTCCTTACATATCGCCGTTTTCAACTCTTCCCAGAATTTAAATGTGCGTTCCGCGCGCAACCAAAGTTCGGCGGTACCTGTCAGCGAGCGTCGGGCCATTAAGAGCTGTTGTAATGGCGTCCAGCCACATATTTCACTGTATTCTTCCACATCGTGCACCCATTTTGCAGCGGGATATGTTTTGTCTTGCCCATTAAATTTAGGTATAAGATTTGAGGTGAGATGTAACGTGCTCTGCGTATGGGCGGCGTCATCTTTCGACATGTTTTTTCGTAATCCCTTTTTTCCTCTTCGATCCCGGACGAGCCCCCAAAATTGTGGGATTATTAAAATTCTTCTTTTTCCAAATTATTTCTTTATTCAAAGATTTTTTACAGAGCACGGAATTTACATTAGCGTCGTTACGTCGTTACATCGTTCGGCTTATGACTATCTCCGATTACTTCAGACTCGTAACCATAAACTAAAACCATCCATACGTCACCTAATCCTTTCACTCTGTCATTCATACATCCTTCTCACTTGCTCTCCGCTGCGTTCAAACTTACAATCCCACATATATGACGATAGAAATACCTACTTCCATAGCATTATGTCTTATGGAATATTGCTATGGGGTAAATGCGCGGATAGTGAAAAAATTTTTGTTTTACAAAAAAGAGCTATACGTGGCATTTATAATTTAAGACCGCGTGATTCCCTGCGAGAGAAGTTTAAGGAAACAGGTATTCTTACATTTGCTTCACAGTATATTTTAAGCAATTTAATTTATGTACGTAAAAATATAAAGAATTATAAAACGATAGGTGATGTATACAATAGACAAAGCAGGAACCGACATAAGCTTGCGGCTCCTGCTTTGCGCCTTGCAAAAGTACGTAATTCGTTTATGGGTTTTGGTATAAGATTCTATAATAAAATTCCGCAATCAATTTCAGCTTTGCCATTACAGCAGTTTAAAAACACTGTTAAAAAGAGGCTGATACAGAAAGCCTACTATACTCTTGAAGATTATTTGGAAGATAAGAATGTGTGGATATAGCTCTCTTTGAACCTGTACAAGACAGTAACGACATAATGTAAATAGTATTAACAATTATATTTTTAAAAGAGCAACCGCCGAGTTTCTTGCTGGCTCTTCTCGGTAGGAACAGCTTTCCGAACCAGCAGTAGAGTTGACGATTCAAAAGCACTTGTTTACAAGTTTATTTGAATAAAGAATATTTTGAATTTGAATTTGAATTTGAAAATATGACGATAGAAATATTACTAAATCATTTCTTAGTTGTAAACCTAGTTGGCAGACCTTTAATCACAGTGGTGGGTGTACGATAAGTTTGTGGTCACGCAATTTTAACACACTACCACCCAACGGCAAGGGTGGTTCAATAATTAAGCCTTTCGTAGCGTAGATGTATAATACAAAAACTAATTATAATACCATAAACTATACTAATATATACGCCGTGTGGTATCCGGCTGAATAGAATAGTACCACCCTCATTTCTTACTGAGGTGTCGTAAAAGGCGACTAAGGTAAGTCGACCCGCCGTGTGGTATCCGGCTGAATAGAATAGTACCACCCTCATTTCTTACCGAGGTGTCGTAAAAGGCGACTCAGGTAAGTCGACCCGCCGTGTGGTATACGGCTGAGTAGAATAGACCAACCTCATTTCTTACCGAGGTGTCGTAAAAGGCGACTAAGGTAAGTAAACCCGCCGTGTGGTATCCGGTTTAGTAGAATAGACCAACCTCATTTCTTACCGAGGTGTCGTAAAAGGCGACTAAGGTAAGACGACCCGCCGTGTGGTATCCGGCTGAATAGAATAGTACCACCCTCATTTCTTACCGAGGTGTCGTAAAAGGCGACTAAGGTAAGACGACCCGCCGTGTGGTATCCGGCTGAATAGAATAGTACCACCCTCATTTCTTACCGAGGTGTCGTAAAAGGCGACTAAGGTAAGTAAACCCGCCGTGTGGTATCCGGTTTAGTAGAATAGACCACCCTCATTCTTACCGAGGTGTCGTAAAATACGACAGAGGTAAGTTGACGTCAGGCAGGCGGCCGGTAGTAAAAACGCAGCCAAATCATGTAACAGCGTGTTTATAACATGTTGTGCCGACCCCACTTAGAGTGGAATAAGGGCAGGAGGATGATGAAACTATACTTATATATAAAGCTGAAGAGTTTGTTTGTTTGTTTGAACGCGCTAATCTCAGGAACTACTGGACTGATTTGAAATTTTTTTCAGTGTTAGATAGTCCATCGAGGAAGGTTATAGATTCTATAACATCTTCCTGCCCTTATCCCACTCTAAGTGGGGTCGGCACAACATGTTATAAACATGCTATCACATGGCTGCGTTTTTACAACCGGCCGCCTGCCTGACGTCAACTTACCTATGTCGTATTTTACGACACCTCGGTAAGAAAGAGGGTGGTCTATTCTACTAAACCGCATACCACACGGTAGGTCAACTTACCTTAGTCGCCTTTTACGACACCTCGGTAAGAAATGAGGGTGGTCTATTCTATTAAACCGGATACCACACGGTGGGTCAACTTACCTTAGTCGCCTTTTACGACACCTCGGTAAGAAATGAGGTTGGTCTATTCTACTCAGCCGGATACCACACGGCGGGTCGACTTACCTTAGTCGCCTTTTACGACACCTCGGTAAGAAATTAGGGTGGTACTATTCTATTCAGCCGGATACCACACGGCGGGTCGACTTACCTTAGTCGCCTTTTACGACACCTCGGTAAGAAATTAGGGTGGTACTATTCTATTCAGCCGGATACCACACGGCGTAATACAAAAAACTAATTATAATAGCATAAACTATGCTAATATATAAAGCTGAAGAGTTTGTTTGTTTGAACGCGCTTATCTCAGGAACTACTGGACCGATTTGAAATTTTTTTCAGTGTTAGATAGTCTATCGAGGAAGGTTATAGATTTTATAACATCACGCTGAAATGAATAGGATAATTTAAATAATCGATTATTTTAAAATAAGAAACTATCACGGTGGGTGTCAATGTCACGGTGGGCTCCAGTAACACGTTGGGGTATTTATCACAAGTTAAGGTGGGTGACAAAATAATGGGTTCGGTTTCCCGAAATAAAAGAAATAGTTTGGGCAGAACTTCGTATACTATGCGTTGACTAAAACAAAACTATTACACTACAAACATAAAACAGTGACTATAACTAACTTTAAACAACAATACCGAAACTTAACCGAAACGTTATACAAAATGAGACTAAAGACTTGTATCAACGCCTCCGCGTAGTCTAACTCGAATTCAAAGATGTCTCCGTGAGGCGGGAACGATTAAACAACTCTGTACTAATCTAAGCGTGCGGACTTCCCCGAAATACTTGGGTTGCTACAAAACGTTTATTTTTATTGAAACCAGAAAAAAGAGTAAAAATTAAAAAGAGGATAATTAAAATAATCGATTGTTTTAAAATAAGAGCCGATTCACGTCCCTACTATGGGCAAAGGAAATTTATCATACATAAGTTTTAAAATACAATAATAATCAGTACACAAACATTACCTTCATTCTAGAGAAAAACCCTTAAAGGTTATAATATATTTTATTTTACCTAACAGAGCTTACAATTACCGCATATCGTTTATGGCATCTTACACGTAAACTCAAGGCTTTAATAACTAATTACTTTAGAAGGGCACGAAAAACTTGACATGAAATTCGGTATAAGATTCTTTAAGTCTTATATACCTTAAGTTAATTAAAACGGAATATTAAGTAGCGGCCTGTTACTATCCAACTGTTGGGAATAGGCCTCGTCTCGTTTTTTATTTTTTGGAGGGAAGGATTTGAGCTAAGACCTACCACGCTGCTCCAATGCGGATTGGTAGGTTACACGTAGGGCCAGTTTATATAAATTTAATTATTTAATCTATTAATTAATTTTGGTATAATAAATAGATGAAAAGATGCTACTAATATATAATTACTTAAGATAAATATTTCAATACCAGCTCTGTACCACGCGTGCGCCAACAGCGATGAATGTAACGATGGCCTGGTCTGCCTCACTCCCAACATCACCATCACCTCGCCAGCTCACCTCCGCGTCTTCACCACCCAGGACAAGATCTGCCTTTGCGACACCGAGAACGGCTACCGAGAGAAGGAACACGCCTGTAGTGGTAAGTGACAACCGGCCCTACACGTCGCCCTACGCCGCGGTCCGGCCTCACAGGAGGCACCCTTAGGACGACGCTCCCCATAGCTAGTAGAGCTTCATACAACAGCGTGATGACTAGTCACAGTCATACCACCAGCCCTCCACTACACGTCGCCCTAAGCCGCGGTCCGGCCTCACAGGAGGCACCCTTAGGACGACGCTCCCCATAGCTAGTAGAGCTTCATACAACAGCGTGATGACTAGTCACAGTCATACCACCAGCCCTCCACTACACGTCGCCCTAAGCCGCGGTCCGGCCTCACAGGAGGCACCCTTAGGACGACGTTCCCCATAGCTAGTAGAGCTTCATACAACAGCGTGATGACTAGTCACAGTCATACCACCAGCCCTCCACTACACGTCGCCCTAAGCCGCGGTCCGGCCTCACAGGAGGCACCCTTAAGACGACGTTCCAAATAGCTAGTAGAGCTTCATACAACAGCGTGAAGACTAGTCACAGTCATACCACCAGCCCTCCACTACACGTCGCCCTAAGCCGCGGTCCGGCCTCACAGGAGGCACCCTTAGGACGACGTTCCCCATAGCTAGTAGAGCTTCATACGACAGCGTGATGACTAGTCACAGTCATACCACCAGCCCTCCACTACACGTCGCCCTAAGCCTGAAACCGCCATACTTTGCTGATATACTTTTTAATTAATTCAGTTTTTTTAATATTTTCAGATGGACAAATTATAAAAATCTCCCTTATCGCCGTGGCTATAGTGACAGGGTTGAGGAAGATTTTGATTAACTGAACGGATATGGAAAAAAACCTACTGCACTTTTTTATTTTTTTAGTAAATTAGAAAATAATTCTATTCATTAAATGATTCATGTTCATCGTATAACTAAAACTCTAATCTAATTTTGGATTATAGCAAAATTATATAATCATTTTCGTATTATGGAACTCTGAAAAGTTACGTCTTATTTTATAAATTATCAATGAATTAATTATGATAATCGAAAATATCTATGGTCTTTGAAAGTCGAAGTTGGTTTAAAGGAATCAAGATGATATAATATATACAAAATACATACAAATTAATATGCTATTAAATAAATACTAATTAAAAAAAGCTTTATACTACATCGTGAGCTTTTGTTTCACATAAAATCACATAACATAAAGCTGTGAAGTTGAGAATTTCCAATAGATGACGCTATCGTGTGCACGCCTTGTAGTTCTGTATTATTTTACAGATTGCGTTGGTACAGAAGTGCTAGTAACAAAAATGATAATTTTCGGCTTATTTACTTTAATTTAATTAAAATTTTAGTATAACCTTTTTTCATATTAAACGATAAAGATCGGTTTCATTCATCTATTATCTTTAATACACAATTTATGTAAATAAAATATAAGTCAGAATAAACAAATACAAGTTTATTTTTTCATATTTACATAAAAGCATTATTTTATGTTCATACCTGCTGCGATATTTACAAAAAAATCTAAGTCTATTAAAAAATCTAAGTTTAATTTTTATTTGTTTCTAACCAAAGGAACACGAATCATAAATACCAAAGACCATAGACTTTTTCGGATTAATATATTTTCTGATCCATGTTCGTTGTAAATTTACGGTAAATTAATCACGTACTCCATAATTATAGCACGCCTTCATAATTACAGTATTTGAATGTTAGTTATTATCAAAGATTTAATATTAATAAAGTTAATTGATATAAGATTTAAGAAATTGATGTTTAGTACTTAACTTACTATCTATATAGTATCACAGAAATTTATATAGAGTTGATGTTATATTAATAACAATTATGATTACATATAGAATTTATCTAGCGTTACATATTAGAATAAAATCACATAAAACACACACATTTATTATTAACGATTTTATACTTTTGGGTAAAATCATGGGAATATCATTAAATTGTCTCTGGTTAAACAATAATTTTTAGTCAAGTATAAGTTTATTAAACTGCACCCAAAAAAAAATTCAAAATTGCTTTCTTTTAAAACTGTTTGTACTTTTTATTTTTTAATATCGTAATAGATCAGTATTAAAATAGAATTTGTCCAAAAAAAAGAATGTAATGATTGTGTTTATTAATAACGATTTTTTTATTGAATAATTTACAAATTTAAAATTCAATTTGCAAAGTAAATTTAAGATATCCTAAAGACAAGATTGTTTATCCTTTATTTAATCCGGATTTAGGGTAACATATAGAGTTTTGGCCAGTAAAATATTTGTACATATTCTTCCTTCTCTAAAATTATATTCCTATAAAGTAGAATAACGTTATGCCGCATTTTATAAAATCAAAAAAATATATTTTTAAATGTAAATAATTTAATGATGCACCTTAAATAAGTCAATAATACGTTTTATAGATTAAAAATTACCGTTTTGTAAAATTGTTCAAACAAAAGACAGTTCCAAAATAGCGGGAAACTAAACAGTCGTAGTATCCCGTCAAATCTGTATTTTGTTTGTACATTGATTTTATTGTTAAGCTTATTGATGTAACTGAAGAGAGTAGATGTGTTTTAGAACACAGGCGTGTTTTATTTCTGAATTTAAATAAAGATATTATCACTGCATCTGAATTTTATATTGTTTACTTTCAGCTAAAACCTTGCAAATATCCTTCCAGGGTAATGACTAATGTCATAGAGACTCGAGTTAATAGTTATAATACATAGAGTAGAGCAGCTATAGGGATTAGGTCTTTGAATTAACGACCTATACGAGGATCGCATTCACGTACTTCTTTTACGTTTCAGAGAACCACAGAACTGATTCATATGAATGATATTTGGTGATCAATTTTTTACGTAGAATATATCTATAACTTGACCTCACGGCCCAAATTCATCTCTGTAATGGCCTGCTGAAATAATTATTTGAGAAAAATGAGATGCATCCATGATTTATAATATTTATTTACTGTAATATGCTGAAGCATATATAACCAGAAAATATAGTAAGATTAATAATTTTATTGGAGAGTAATTACTTAATTATTTATTACCCTTAGTAATGTTATAATAGAACTGTTAAGGTTTTACGTGAAAGATTTTCATTTAAATTGAATAGAATATTTAAATTTGATATTGAAAAACCTAATATTTTGACATATCCTATTTTTCAATTTTTCAGTGAGTTTTTAGCCTTTCAAAATGGCTAGAACCAAAAAGTGTAGAAATATATTTAAAAAAATGGTTTAGACATATTCATTATTCACCATAGACAAATAACACAAGTAAAAGATATTAAGATAAATATTTATTTCACATGCCCTTTAATATTGTTTACGCCAATTTACGATGGCTAAGGATCCACTTGATGAAATGATACAATTTCTGAAACCAGAATCTCGGATCGACCTAAAACATATATCTTTGGACCATCTCCTTGGTTTATCTGGCACTCAAGATGGAATACAGACACTTTTGAAAAACGAACAAATTGTACAAAGCATTATAGAATTAACCGATGATAATATTGAAGAAGTGAGTAAAAATGCGCTTTTAATTCTAGTTAATATAACAGCTGACGCGAAAGGCGCGTCAGAATTGTTGAAATATAAACCAAATTCGAAAAAAAACATCATAGAATTGCTTATAGGTTATGTTATGGATCCAAATAGAAAGTACGCAGATGCAGCTTGCATGATACTATCTAATATAACAAGAGTTGAAAACTCTATAGAAGTATGTCTGGATACATTTTTGCCGCATCTAAATGATCTTTTAAACGTTTTTATCAATATAAACTATAATAAAAAGGGATCAAATTTACATTATCTATCACCTATAATAAGTAACTTAAGTTGTTCGCCGCGTATAAGAAAATGGTTGACAGAAGAGAAACCTCATGTACCATTAATAAAGTTATTACCATTTTGCAATTATGAAGAATCATCTATTCGCAGAGGTGGTGCAATTGGAACTATAAGAAATATATCATTTGATACAAATTACCATGAATTTTTATTGAGTACTGATTTAGATATACTAACCTACCTTTTATCATCATTAATTGGCAATGAGGATTATGATGATGATGAAATGGAGAAATTACCTATAGCATTACAATATTTACCGAAGGAGAAACAAAGAGAAGTCGATGTTGATATTAGAAAAATGGTTCTTGAGACTCTTAATAAATTATGTGCTAAACAACACGGTAGAGAGGTTTTAAGGGACAATGGGGTTTATTATGTTCTAAGAGAGTACCATAAATGGGAAAAAGATCCAGCATTACTTCTAGCATGTGAAAATGTTGTTGATATATTAATACAGAAGGAGGAAGAAGTAGGCGCTGATGATTTATCCTCTGTCGAAGTACCTGAAGATTTAAAGGAGAAGTTCGCCAAAATGGATACAGATTATGTTAATACACAATAAATAACCTTTATAATATATTTGTTTATTAAATATAATGATATTACACCTTAACAATATTTTAATTAATTGAATATATACATTCATAGCTTCTTATAAGATAGAATAATAGATATGCTTTAATTCTGCTTCTCTTAAGAACTTATAAATAAAAAATAAGTTTTAATGTTACTTTAACCACAGATTATAGCAAAATAATATTGTCATTACTTAAGTGGGTCAAATAAATTTATTCATTCAACTCTTGCCCGCCCTCTATATTTTTATAATCTTTATTAAAAAGAATTCTTATTATAACTATGTCTTGGAGCCCTTTTAAAAAAAACTAAATAATTTCAGAAGTTGAAAGATGAATAATTTCGTTCGAAATTGAATAATAAGTATTCACATATTCCAAAAGTTTTTCACTCATGCTTCTTCATGCCCCTATCCCACTCTAAGTGGGGTCGGCACATGTTATAAACATGTTGTCACATGATTTGGTACGCATTTTACGACCGGCCTGCCTGACGTCAACTTAGTCATATTTTACGACTCCTCGTTAAGAAAGAAGGTGGTCTATTCTACTTAACCGGATACCACACGGTGGGTCAACTTCCCTTGGTCGCCTTTTACGACACCTCGGTAAGAAATGAGGGTGGTACTATTCTATATTTGCTTTATTTTCATTCATTCATTGTATATTCTAAATCAATTCTCTCAACGTGTTTCCTCTTAGATGTATCAGTGATACCGTGACTACGTTGATGTCTGACCAAGTAGTTTCTAATAGAAAATGTCTTTGGACAGATCTTGCAGGAGAAAGGCCTTCTATTCGTATGAATCTGAACATGTTGGGCCAAACGACGTTTCTCTATAAACTGTTTCTCACAAATATCACAAGTAAACGGCTTTTCCCCAGTATGTAACCTGATATGTACATCCAATTTACTCTGCTGAGGGAATTTACTCTGGCATATACCACATTCATAAGGTTTAGGCGGTCTCACACCTATATGTAGATTCATATGGCATTGCAAGCTTCGTTTTGTCTTATAATTACTTCCACATATGGTACAATGGAATAGTTTAACATCACCATGAGCTCGTACATGCTCGACCAAGCCTTCTTTGTAAGCGAAATCTTTCTCACAAATCTCACATTTGTAAGGTTTTTCTCCGGTATGAGTTCTGGTGTGTTTGAGCAACATGCCTCTTTGAGCGAATGCTCTTTGACATATATGACATTTAAACGGTTTTTCACCAGTATGCACCCTCAAATGGGTTATCAAGTAACGCTTTTGTATACATTTATAGTCGCAATACTTGCATGCAAAGGGTTTCTCCCCAGTATGAGTTCTCAAATGAACGCGTAGGATACTTTTATAGGCAAATTTAAGATTGCATACACCACAAGAGTACATTTTCTCACAATTATCACTTTTATCACTTGTTTCACTGGAATGTGTCCATTTGTGATTTGTTAGGACACTTTTAGTTGCAAAAGACCGGTTGCATATATTGCATATATAAGGTTTCTCTCCAGTATGGGATCTCATATGTACTGTTAGCATGCTTTTGAATGGGAATATGCGATGGCATATATCGCAGTTATTTGATTTGATATCTGATTTGTCTTTAATTATATGAGTTTTCATGTGAGTGAGTAAAACGCCTTTTGTCCCAAAGGATCGCTGGCAAATGGTGCAATTGAACAATCTTTCTCCGGTATGGGTTCTGATATGATTCACTAATATCCCTTTAGTGGTAAAGGAGCAGTCACATTCAGTACATTTAAAAGGTTTCTCGCCAGTATGGGATCTCATGTGTGTGACTAAAGCACTTTTGTGCACAAAACTATGCTGGCAGATATCACAGTTCAGCTTCTTATGTTCCATATGGGATTTCATATGATTGCCTAAATGGCATTTCTTCGCAAATGTACCTTTACATATTTTACAAATGAATGGCTGATCTGATTTATTCACTTTTTTAACACCTTTATTCGCTTTCTTTTTTAATTGTTTCACATATTCCTGACACTCACTCTCATTTGTGAATCCTTTGACATGCGCTGTTGGTTGCTTGGAATTTAAATCTTCTTTATGTTCAGTTTTTAGCTCTTTCACATCTAATGCATGTTGCATCGAATTTGTATAGCCTATTTCTTGCTTAAGTTCATCAGTTTTTACTTCAACATTTATATATGCTTCTCTATTGAACACAGCATCTTTATCATCAGTAACTTCACTGTCTGATAAAATCTCCTCTTTTATCTGATTATTTTTGTTTAACGTTCCATTTAGGTCCTTGATTTCTACTTGGATGTACACAGCTTCGGTTGAGTTCAACTCAACTTCTTCTTTCTTAATGTTTAACTGAAAATTATGACTCATTCATTAGTCTGCTATATTATTACAAATGATATACACAAAATGTGTACACTGCATGGTATCTGGCTGAATAGAATAGTACCACCCTCATTTCTTACTGAGAGAGCTAGTGATAGAAAAGTGAAAATCTTTGATAGAGACAATGGATGGAATAGTCCAGAATAGGACTTGACCCATTCTGTACTAACAGACAACCCCGAAATTAAATGGAAGGGCTGGTCAGGGGATGACCATCTCTACATAGGAGGCCAGTCTGTGTCTGGCTCGGTCTAATCATTTAGCGTGTATTTACATATATATTTGTAAACCATTCAGATGTTTTCAATAAAAAATATTTGTATGCCATTTTCTTGTGGAGTCTAACTCTTGATGATGTGTAAGGGCGAAATGATTATTGAGAGTGTGTGCAGTGCTACACTCTCAACACAGTGTACTGTAGTGGTGGTAATTTAGTAATGCTCCTTACGGTGAACTATACTGAACTGTTTGAAGAAAACATGTATAAGTAAGTAAGTAACGGCCTGTTACTATCCCACTGCTGAGAATAGGGCTCTCCTCTCGGGTTTTTGGAGAAAAGGTTTGGAGCTAAAACCTACCATGCTGCTCCAATCATTGGTAGTTTACACATATCTCCAGAATTCTCTGGAGATATGCAACACTGATAAGCATGTGATAAATTGCAATTATCAATTAGACGTAAGTTTTAACAGAAAAACTCATTAGTGTCTGCCGGGGTTTGAACCCGTGACCTCCTCAAGACTCAAACTGTGTTACTGCTGGGCTGCCACAACTTCAATCATGTATAGTCTATAGCTAATTGTATGTAAAAAAAATCTCTTACCAACTTTACTTCTTTAATTTCTTCCATTATTATTTCAGGATTTCAGTTGAAGGAGGTAAAGCTACATGTTATCGAAGGCTTAGTGTACTCGTTTAACAAATTACTATCAGATCTTAACTGAAATGAAACACATTTATTATTACCCTAAGTGATATAGAACACATTTACATTCATGGGCATTTGCAAAACTATTTTTACAGGCACATCGTTTCACACAATTTATAATGGATAAATGCTCTGCTTAAATGTTGAATCTGATATAAATGTAACTAAATTGTATTATGAATTGACCCAAATGTTTATATCAGATTAGCAAAAGTTTAAAATTTAATCAGTAACTTGTTGATAATAGAAGACTATGACAAAAGATTTCCAATTTAAAATTGTCTAATAGTAAGAATGTCAAAAACTAAATAAAAATAAATAAATAAGTCAGTAATTGTATGTCTCTGAGAGATTTCAATTAACAAATTTGAGATATTTTTACTTTTACTTGTTTACGTACTAAATACATACTTGCGTGTACTAAACATTTTTCGAAATTCAAAAATTCTTTATATGCTAGTTATATTTCAATTCAAACAAGACCCTTTTTTCGTATCAAATAAATAAAGGAGTTTAGATTAAAACAAATTTATAGGAAAGATTAAAACATAACTTCACGCCATGACAACTATGAAAATTAATTATAATGACACGTACATATAGTAATAGTAATTCTGCTATTTAGTATTCAATTATTAAAGTTTTAAACATTAAATATTTTCTTTATATGATTTCGCTTTATTATTAATCACTTTTTTTTATTTATATAATACGATAACAGCTGGGACTTAGAGATGTCAAAAATAGATTATTTTATTAGTATAATCGATTTTTAAAAATCGATTTTATTGATTACCCTGTTTCTTCTTTTTTCTTGATTTTTAAGATAATATATGTATTGTTGGATGAAACTAGTGTAGCCAGACTGCAAATTTTAATCGAATTTTGCAAACAGCGTGTCTATGTAGTTTTTTAATCGTACTTGTCTACTTTGATTAGTCTTTATTCTTATTAATTATTAATATAAAAAAAGGCAACTTTTCAAATAAACGGATGAAAAACGATTATTAACAATCATTTTTTCTATGCGAGTGTTTTGAAGAGAGAAAAATCGATTTTTGCACTCCATGTCACATCCTTACTATCTTCATAGGACTAATTTTTTTAGTAAATTATTTGTAGCCTGGAATCTAGCTTTGCAAGGCGTCTAAAGACATTTTTATTCAATTACAAGAAATATAATAACAAAAATATATATATAAGAAAAAACGTATAGAGCACAGTAGAGTACTGCAGTCACCTGGTGGTGGTGTATTAACCGTTAGTCTGAACGACACATTCATCATTCTCTTACCCTCATCCCACTCTAAGTGGTGTCGGCACAATATGTACTCTTCATCCATTCTCCTCTATCATTCGTCAACTCTGGTGCCACTCCTTTAACTTGCACATCATTTTTCACACAATTCATCCATCTTTTTATGTGTATTAACGGCACATTGACAAACCGAAAAATTAAAAAGCATAAGTTGAATGACCAAACTGTATTCCTTTATTATGCATCTTTATGAAACACAAAGCGTGGAATGAAGAATACCTCGTGAATTTCTTAGTCTATGATCATCTTACCTATGTTTCTTTGTCTGTGGTCTATCATTTTACCTGATTCTGCCACCAGCTGGCGCTCCTCTTACCTCCAGAGTCGGCGCTTGTCTGTGACATTTCATAGCTTTGTGAATTTCGCCGCGAAAAGACGAAACTTTCTTGTCTAACGAAATTTAAGTTAAAAAGAGAGTTATTATTTATTGTATCAGTGTTCCAAAGCGTGACATTTTAACTTGTGGTAGCTGTTATACCCAGTTTTAAGTTATTATTACTAAATTTGGCGTAGTTAGAGATGAATTCTCAGAGTGGTGATGAATGTGTTAAGGGTAAGTCCGGGGTGGTTTCTGTCGCTTCGGATGGAGGACAGAAATCCCAACGATCAAATAGCCAGAGTGATAGTTCCTCTTCATCTTCGGAAGATGAGGAGGGCATTGTATCACCGCCGCCGAACAAGCGATCAAGACACGCCCGATACAAACGTGCTCAGACTTGTTCGGACCCACGTGTAGACACGTTGATGAATCAGGTAAGTTACATTTCTGATTATATTGTACAGTTACCGCAATATCTTTTAAATCAAAGGTCAATTACTGAGGGTACTGAGGATGCCTCGGTTAGACATTGTATTCAACAGGATACCTTTTTGGAAAGGCCTGCGTCTCCTGTGCCTGGCCCTAGCCTAATTTTGGGCCAGTTAAGTACTGAAGTTAATGAAAACATAGTTGTCCCTGTAGCCAATAGAGATAGGCTTGAGGAGTTAAATAAACTTCAGCAATTTGATATGGCATCTTGGAAGGGTATAAGATATAAGAAAGCTTTGCAGTCTTACCTTGCAACACCAGGTTTTATAGGATTAAAGATTAATGAAGAACTTTGTCATTTTAATAAGACTAAGGATTATTTGGCATCAACAGAAAGCTTATTAGCAAGTTTGTCAAATGCTGTCCTCGAGCAGCGGCATTCTTTAAAGAATGAATTACAAAATTTGATTAACTGGATGACTGTTAATCCGTCTAGTGTCACTCCTAGTATGCTCTATGAAAAACTAACAACAGTTTTTGGACCGGGTTCTCAGAATTATAAAAGTTCTGAAAATATAATGCAAATAATTTGTGGGAAACGGTCTGAGTGTATAGAGATAAGGAGAGATAGAATTCTTAAAGAAATTAAAAATGTTAATATTAAACAGATCTTGCAGGGTGTTCCACCCAGTTCTGAATATTTGTTTAGTCGAGATAAGTTGAGTCCAATTATACTTTCTCTGGGGGGTGCTAATAGGTGGTTAGAGACACCAGAATATCTGAGAGAACGAAGAGTGATTACATCTCGTGAACCACATCAGAATAGGAAGTATCATAGATCTTTTCCTAAAACACCCCATTATGATAGGAAGGTGAAAGAGATGAATAAAAAGAAGCAGCCCTTTCGTAAGAGTGGCACCTTCAACTCTGCAACCAATTCTAAGCAGAAATGACTGTCATTTGGGGGAGTTTCGAGGGGGGTGCCTAAAGAATCATGTGCAGACTTGGAAGGATCTAGGGGCCAATCAATGCTTACTGAAACTCATAACAAGGGGTCTCATTCCATTAAAGATGAAACCTCCTTTAGTTTACCCAGGGGAAAGTATAAAACAAAAATATGCGACAAGGGTTACTCTCAATATGACAACAATGATCAGGGATTTGAGAGAAAAAGAAATATTAGTGAAACCTCAGATACTAAATCCAGGTTACTATTCAAAGATTTTTCTGATAAAAAAGTCAGATGGCAGCTATCGCCCTATTTTCAATTTGAAAGGGCTAAATTGTTACGTTGCAACAAAACATTTTCAGCTAATATCTCATATAGACGTAATGAATTTTCTGCAGAGCCAGGATTGGTTGGTAAAGATAGACCTTCACCAGGCATACTGCCATTTACCAATTTCAGAAACTCACAGACGGTTTCTGCGAGTAATATACAAAGGAGAAATATTGGAACTAGCGGTGCTCCCTTTTGGCCTCTCTTCAGCCCCCCGAACTTTTGCAATGGTCTCAAATTGGGTTGCGGAAATCCTAAGAGCCAGAGGCATGCGGGTAATAGTTTATTTAGACGACTTCCTATTAGTGAATCAGGACCCTTCAAAACTCCTATCTCAGGTTGCGGAAATGCTGAGAATTTTGAAAGGGTTAGGCTGGCATGTGAACTTTCAAAAATCTGTTACCAACCCAACTCAAAGGATAGAATATCTGGGTGTTGTTTGGAATACACAGGACAATATAATAATTTTGCCCCAGGAAAAGATTACAAAGATAAAAAACAGACTGAAAAAATTACTAAAACACAGAAGTTGTACCATGAAGGAGGTGCAATGCCTTTTGGGAATGTTGAATTTTGCAAATATAACCATTCCAAGGGGTCGTTTATACTGCAGAAGGATGCAGATTTTCCTAAGACAATTTCAGAGACAGAAGCAAAGAAAGTTCCTTATGCCCCAGGTACGGCAAGATCTCAATTGGTGGTTGAAAGCCATAGACAAGAGTGCAATACCCTTGCACAGAAAAGAAGTTACCCATTTTCTAACAACAGATGCAGCCAATACCGGATGGGGAGCCCATTTAAACAATTTTTACACATCAGGTCATTGGACAAAAGTCCAGAGGCAATGGCATTCAAATCTCAAAGAGATGTATGCAGTTTATGCAGTCGTATACAGCCAGTGTACAAAACTAAACAATGCCCACATTTTAGTCCAGTCGGACAACAGAACATTGGTTGCTTATATCAGAAACCAGGGGGGCACTCGCTCCTTAAATTTACTCAAAATAGCCATGAGGCTCTATATATTAACCGAGCAGCACAACATAACGCTGTCGGCGTCGTACCTTCCGGGAAGGTTCAATGGCATAGCAGACAGGCTCTCGAGGGGCCGTCCCATACCAGAATGGCATTTAAGGGCCGAAGCCGCGGAGGCTATATTCAGGGTATGGGGAAAGCCAGAAATAGATCTTTTTGCAACAAAAGAAACTGCAGTTGTACCACAATATGTTTCTCTAGATGTAAGAGATGGATGCGCAGTTTTCTGCGACGCTTTCAGTCGCAAATGGAATTTTCAACTCGGATGGGTATTTCCCCCTCCCAGTCTAATTCCCAGAGTGTTGGCCCATCTCAACAATGCAACAGGGATTTATATTCTAATAGCACCAGACTGGAGGGAATGCTTTTGGATCCCAGATCTGCAGGCCAGAGCACTGGAAGATCCGATTCAGATAAAGGATCTAGACAGGGTCCTTGTCGACCAGTCAACAGGATTGTGTCCCCAGGAAGTGAACAGATTAGCCCTGAGGGCATGGAGAGTTGGGGGTGGGCTTCAAAGGTGTCAGACTGGAACTTAAAAGAGAAAGAATTACTGAAGAGTAGTTGGCGGAGCTCCACATTAAACACATACAAAGCTCCAATTAAAAGATGGTTATCTTGGTGTAAGGAATTTAATATCAATGATAAAGCCCCGACACCTGGTGATTTAGCTAGATTTTTAGCCAAATTGTTTTTAGAGGATAATCTGGCTTATAGTACAATTCTTGTTCATAAATCAGCAATTTCCACTTATTGTGCAACATCAGTTGATAATTTTTCAAAAGATTTTTTTGTACATCAGATTTTACGGGCAATATCTCTGGCAAAGCCTCCAGTTAGGAAAACTGCTATATGGGATACTAAGCTTGTGTATGATTGGTTGTTAAGCACACCAGGCTCGGGTACTTTATTTGATATCTCAAGAAGAACAGCTTTAATTTTGTTATTAGCATCAGGCCGTAGAGTTCATGACCTGACATTATTAGAATTAGGTAGTGACAATATAGTTTTAGAGGAAAATAAGATAATTTTATGGCCAAAGTTTGGCTCAAAAACTGATAACCGTCTAAATAGACAGTCTGGTTGGCTACTCCTTCAGCATCCGGACAGTTCAGTTTGTCCAGTAAGGCATGTGCTCCAACTTATTAAAGTTTCTGAGGAGAGAAGGCAGCAAACTGAGGTTATTAGCTTATTTATTACTCTTTCGGGTACAGTAGAGCCTGCATCAAGGACAAGGATTGCAGGGTGGTTGAGAACCATCTTTAAAGAGGCTAAAATTGATGCTTCTCCAGGTAGTATTAGATCAGCAGTAGCATCTAAAAGCTGGATAGAAAATAGACCAGTAGAGGAAATTTTGAATAGGGGTAATTGGAAAAGTATACATAATTTCACAAAACACTATTGTCGTGAAATTAAATCAATAGACAGATCTAATACTGACTTGTTATGTTCAAATTTTATAGGTTTATAAATTAAAACATCTTAATATTTTCTAATCTGATTGGAAGTCATATTTTTTTCTTTTAATATAATTTTAGATAAAAATAATTGTTGATCATTTTGAATAAGAAGAGGATATTAGTGTATTAAATTAAATTTTAATAGAATGTTAGAAGATTATTTTTAATTTTGTTTTTTGTTATACTTATTAATTGATAAGATATGTTTCAATTACTTTAAAATTACTAATATGTTATTTGAAGGATGATGATTGATCACTTATATTGATTACTTATTTTGATGATAATAAAGTAGAAGTCTTCCTACTTTATGTTTTATTTACATCACATAGCTTTGTGTTTTTTGTTTTTCCACCAGCAGATAGCAAACAGGTCTTCATTCCACGCTTTGTGTTTCATAAAGATGCATAATATGTCTGTTTTGCATTACAACAAAACAGTTATTATGTATCAGATGAAACACAAAGCGTGGCAACAAGTGTCTTGCTGGTTGAAGACGCTATGAAATGTCACAGACAAGCGCCGACTCTGGAGGTAAGAGGAGCGCCAGCTGGTGGCAGAATCAGGTAAAATGATAGACCACAGACAAAGAAACATAGGTAAGATGATCATAGACTAAGAAATTCACGAGGTATTCTTCATTCCACGCTTTGTGTTTCATCTGATACATAATAACTGTTTTGTTGTAATGCAAAACAGACATATTATCATATTAGAACTTACGCCATCGCCTTAACGTACTACCAACTATTCTATTTTTTTTAATATTAAATGTTATTCTCAATGATAACATTAACATGTTTGCAAGCAGTTTTAGTAGTATATGGCAACACTAATATTCCCTACCTATATATTTTATAGGTTTTATAAAAAACGAACAAATTAAGGATTATATTGTCATAATTAAAATAAATTGTTTCATCTATATAGTGGATACTTTACCATAATTATTTGTTGAGTAATAAAGTAAAAATATTGCAGTAGGTTTTTTGCAGTTAAAAATGGGTACAATAAATGAAAAAATATTGAGCTATGTGACTTTATTAGCATTCAAAGATAAAATAAAATTATAAAATAATTTCACTGTAGTCATAGACAATTATTTATGATTCACAATTAAATTTATACTTATATTATCTAAATCTATTTTCAGTCTTCAATATGCAATTATATTGTGTCAATTTTTGCTTGTAGAAACTTTTTTGATATTCGCTCGTGAGTAGAATTTATTATAAAACTCTGGTAGAATTAAAGCGACGTTTTTTATCGGTTTAAAATATGGCAAACTTTTTTATAATACTGTCTAATATTTTCTTACTTGACGGTCATAATTTGAGCGATTACAAAAAAAATATCTGGGAAAGCAACAAATCAACCTCTAGTCCTTTGAGTCTTTAAAATAAACTTTGTGATTGATATAAAAAAAGTCGAAACGTCTTAATGCGTCGACCATTCATCATTCTCCTGCATTTATCCCACTCTAAGTGGGGTCGGCACAACATGATATAAATATGCTGTCACATAATTTGCCTACGTATTTTACGATCAGCCACCTGCCTGATGTCAACTTACCTTACTCACTTTTTGCAACACCTCGGTAAGAAATGAGGGTTTATTCTACTCAGCGGGATACCACACGCCGGGTCGACTTACCTTAGTCGCCTTTTACGACACCTCGGTAAGAAATGAGGGTGGTCTATTCTACTCCGCTGCATACCACACGAGTCAACAATTATGGCTTCTATAAAACTACCGTCAGAAGTTAAGAATCTCAAGATGGCCACCCACATTTCTTACCGAGGTGTCGTAAAAGGCGACAAAGGTAAGTTGTTAAATTGTAGTAAAAATTGCCAAATTTTGTAACATGTTTAAAACATGTACTGACTTAAGTAGGTACTTAAGAGTGGAATAACAGCAGGAGAATGATATAGCCGAAACGTCTAGAAGCGTCGACAATTGCTTCTCTAAGGTTACCCTCAAAAAGTTCAAGAATCTCAAGATGGCGACATTGGCTCCAATTTTATTTGATAATTAATATCAATATCTGATGGCTCGATTTTTATATCCCCATCATTCTCCATAGACTCATTAACTGAGTCATATTTAGACTCATCGCTCATTTGCGTTGTACATAACTCGCTCAAATACAACTTGCTTTGAGACACGTCGAAATTCAACTTGTATCTCTGTATGGAATATTCCAAACAATTATACGAACTGCCACATGATTCGCACTTGAATATAATAGAATCTCTTAAATGCTTCAATATCATGTATATCCCATAATAATAGTCATCATTAAAGTTTCTAATACACTCAGCGCAATCGACGTTAAAATCTCGCCTTCTGGACCCATAAGTGGCCAATTCGTCAACATTAAACTCATTATGGAATTTCTTTATGTGACGTTTTAGAGTTTTGCGCGTACTAAAGTCCTTTATACAGATTATGCATCTAGGCAACATCTGCTTCATAGCTGGCAAACTCCCATGGAAGGTCGCAGTATGGCGTTCGAACCTTTCATGGCCTTTAAACACCAAATTGCACTCTTGGCACTTGTATATCTCATCTTCAGCCAAATGCTTTGTCGATAAATGGACATTTAAAGCTTCTATGGAATCGAAAGATACGGAACACAAATCGCATGGATGAGTGTTCATATTGAACGAGTGTATTAACTTCAGATGTATCTTACAAGATTTGGCAGATTCGAAACGTTTATGGCATATATGGCATTGGGGGAATGCTGATGAATTTGGATGCTTGATTCGCACATGTTTCCTCAAACTCCTCTTCTCTTTGAATAACGTCTCACATTCGATACACTTATATCTCTGCATTCCCATATGCGTGTATTCTATGTGTCTGCGTATATTCCTTTTAGATTTGAATTGCTTGTCGCAATAATCGCATTTAGACCAGGAATCGTTTGTGTGGACTATCTTTATATGCGACGCCAGATAGTATTTGTTGCTGCAAATCTTTCCGCAGTACTGGCAATCTACTCTCTTTTCAGTAGTGTGTTTCAATTTGGTATGGTGTTTTAGGGATCTTTCACTGAAATATATCCTGTCGCAATGGATACATTTGTAAGAACAGGGATCGGTTGAGTCGTCCAAATTAGCCGATATGTTCGAGTTTGATTGGGCTTCTGAATGGAAGATTCTCGTATGGAAATCGAGACTAGAGACATCCGTGAATAGCTTTTCGCAGTGTCTACACTTGTTCACGTCTTTGGGTGGCAGACAGACCTTTTTGTGTCTCTGTATGCTCTCATCGCTGAAGAACTTTTTGAAACACACGTTGCAAGTGGACAAGCAATAGTTCTTTTCGTGTGCGGACCTCATATGGTCCTTCAATTCGTAGACAGTCACAAAAGCTTCAACGCAATACTCGCAATTGTACGTTTTTTCTCTACTCTTAGATTTCTTTGGGTCAGAGTTTGTTTGCACATTAGTTTTGATTAGGGACTGTCTGCAATATTCGTAGAACTCTTGGAAGGTGTGCGTTGTTTTCACGTGTTGCCTCAACAGATATTCCTTTTTGTATCTCATGTGGCACACTGTACAGAGAAATTCGTATTTGCTGGAATCGAAAGTTTCCGTTCCATAACAACTGAACTCTTTTCTGTGGTAGAAAGAGACGTGACTGTCCAAATTCTCCTTCCCAATGATAACTTTTAAGCAATACTCGCAAGTGTATTGGTCGTTATTATCACTGATGTGTTGCGACTTGGCGTGCCGTCTTAAACTCTGGTTAGACGTGTACACTTTTGGGCACATATCGCATTTGAACTCTTCCTTTTCCCCGTGCTGCATCTCGACATGCCTTTTAAGATTCCTATTATTCGTGTAAACCTTTTCACACATATCGCATTTAATGAAACCTTTGACAGGACAATGTCTGGATTGCATGTGCACGATCAAGGAATGCTTTCCTTTGAAAACTTTGTTGCAATCATCACAAGATGGGTACTCTATATCTGGATTATGGACCTGTTTGACATGCCTCTTCAAATTGCGTTCTGTTGTGAAGGTTTTTGGGCACAAATTGCAGAAGACGACTGCTTTCCCGCTTTGCAAATGGACGGTTATCATATGGGAGGTGATGTTTTGTTTTCGGGTGAACACACGTCCACATAGGTCGCATTCGGGGTATCCTTGGCCGAATCTGTTGTGACCCCTGCTAAGGTGGAGATGCAAACCGGCGGGGCTCCCGAATTTTTGGCCGCAAATATTGCAATAGCATGACGAGTTCAAGTGACAGTTTTCTATGTGAGTTTGCAAGTTGTACTTTCGCGTAAACGAGCGATAACAATAGTCGCACTGATAGTCCGGATTCGACATTTTGGCTGAAAGCAAAAATAGCAACATCTAATGAAACAGTCTCCAAAAGCTTCGATTTCTACTGAACAAATTTTTAGAACGATTTTTACTAAAAGGTACTTATACCTGTTAGGTTTTTTTAGTAAAAAGTGCATTTCTTCAGAAAGTTTTAAGTTAATAGTACTTCAGAAAGTTTTAAGAACACTTCAGAAAGTTTTAAGTTTTAAGGAAATAGTAGTAGTAGTTTTAAGTTAATACTGTTTCATGTTAACTGTGTTAAAGAAGTTCTTAATGTTCTTATTATCCATAGTGTTTCGTTTCCTTCTTTGAAATGAGAAGAGACATATAAATGATGTTTTAGTTAAGAATCACTTAAAGTAATTAAATTTTCAACATTCAATAGATAAAAAGTGAGCAGTAGCTAGTAAACATTAATAATGAATAATTAATTGAAATTACCAAATGGTAGGGGTTGAACCAATTACTTTATAACTATGAATGAGTGATGCGTCGCTTTGCAATTTTGTTATAGAGTCTGTCTCCTGATAATGCTTTGGTTACAGGGCGAGACGATTGTTGAGTTTGTGTTAGTGATCATGTGTAGTGCTTGTGTATTGTGGTGGCGGTTGAGGTTTGTGCATGTTTTTACGAATCCTGCATATATCAGACATGAAAATGGATAGTCCACTCTATATTGAGCATTATATATATTTTCTATTAACATACTTAATAGCAGATTATTGCTTAATAATATCATTATTATGTTTGTATTGACGCCCTTGTGGTATCCGGCTGAATAGAAGTACCACCCTCATTTCTTACAGAGGTGTCGTAAAAGGCGACTAAGGTAAGTCGACCCGTCATGTGGTATCCGGCTGAGAAGAATGGACCAACCTCATTTCTTACACAGGTGTCGTAAAAGGCGACTAAGGTAAGTTGACGTTAGGCAGGCGGCCGGTCGTAAAATACGTAGCCAAATCATATGACAACATGTTTGTAACATGTTGTGCCGACCCCACTTAGAGTGGGATAAGGGCAGGAGGATGATGATTACGTTTGTATTGGATCTCCACAAAGTAACAGATAATGCTATAAATTTATTAAACTTACATAAATCGAGGCTCGTTCTCCACCAATAAAACTAACATTTCTATATACAATATGTACTTGAAGCTTTGTTATAACTATAGTAGTACCAAATTGTAACTAACTTCATTGTTATATCTTGATATATTGACCTGTAACAAACAAAATATGATTAAAACTTAACTAAATACAAATTATAAACGATTTAAGATAGATTATGAATCTGAAGCCTACTATACTGTTGAGGATTATTTAGATGATAAAAATGCGTGGATATAAATATTGTTTAACCCGGTACAAGATAGAAACAATTAATTGTAACTAGCATTAAGAATTGTATTTTTTAAAAAGAGCAACCGCCGAGTTTCTTGCTGGCTCTTCTCGGTAGGAACACCTTTCCGAACCAGCAGTAAAGTTGACGATTAAAAAGCACTTGTTTACAAGTTTATTTGAATATAGAATATTTTGAATTTGAATCTAGCTGCTGGACTCTTTGGAATGGGGAACTGTAGCTCTGATCCATTAATTAACCAGACTGCAGGCCAAAGGTTCAATTCCCACAGAGGAACCAACATTTTCTGTATAATATAATTGGTTGTTTCTATGCAGCACCTTGGGTATATTTAAGAATAAATGTATTTAAAATTATTATATGTGGATGACCAAAATAAATGAGAGATGATAAAAAAAAGAAACTTAAAAAAAAGAAAAAATTGGGTGGAATGGGCTCCATTCTAGGTATTTTCATTTCTCGCAACCACCCATTACCCGAGTAAGCTACACTGACTTAAGAATTTATGGCAAAAATAGTGTTTTATATATTCAATGTAAATTTTACTATTCTGTTAATAATATAATAATAAAAATGGAGATGAAACAATATTTTTAAAAATAATACCTAGATCGATTTTTCTCCCCCATAACCTCCTGAAAATCATTGGAGCTGTTTCCGAGATTCCGAATATATATATATATATTAATATACACACACACACATATATACATATAAGATTAACTCATTTAAATATTAAAGATTATGAGCACTGCACTTTTTGGAATGAATAATAGTACACAAGTCTTTTTGTGGGCCAACATTCTCTACATAACAATTACTTAGTTCTACGAGCCTGGAAGTATATTTGTATTAATGTATTTAAAATTATATATGTATATATTAACCAGTTGTCTGTCACCCATAACACAAGTATTTACTTACGTATATATATTTATTTGCTCCATAACATTATTTTTTAATAATTATCTAAAGTTCCACCATGTCTACCACATACCTTGTCACCAGCACACCCTGTCTAACATCAACGCTTATTTCTTTCCTTATTCATAACTCAAAACTTGTCATAATTATACTAATCTTTTTATAACATACTGTAGAATGTTCAAGATGACAGAACAATGTACATTGTAAAGAATGTAATAAAAATAAGAAGCATGAGGATACTTCTACAAGTAATACAAGGGGTATTAGATTGGAACATATATGCAATAATAACAGATAATATAACACACTATATCTATAAAAAAATGTGATTTTCGCAAAAAAAAATTTACTGAATGGATTTTAATCGTTTCTACTATAAAAAAAGCGCAATTGTTGAGGTTTAGGTTAATATTATATTAATTTTATGTTATTTTAAATAGGAAAAGCTTTGAGACACATTGACTTACAAGAGGGCAAAGCCGCGGTAAGCACTAGTGATATAATCATATACTACAAGAAAATATTATTGACCGATAGAAATTAATATTTCTTTACAAAAGGTTCTTTACACAAGAATTATGTTAGAATCGAAGTTAATATTAAATAACTATAGAATTTCTTCGATACCTCAGTAATAAAAATACAAAACTTAAACAATTTATTTTATATACTCTTTAAAAACCTTCACTACAAGTGCTGAGTGAATGACTTACCTTAAATGAAAACATTATTATATTGTGATGAATATTACCAACAATCGTGATGCTATTTTAATATAACTAAAATATTAACAAAATCGTATAAATAAAACTTGTTACTAGCGATGTGAAAAAATAATCGATTTTTAAAATAATTGATTATTCTTTCAAAATAATCGTTTTTAATATCGATTATTTTTTTCATCAAAAATTGATTATTTTAGGTATCCCTTTCACTTTATTAAACTTTTTCTTGTTTTTTAAGATTAGATATGCATTGTTGGAAGAAACCAATTTAGCCAAACTACACATTTGAATCAAATTTCACAAACAGCGCATCTGATATTATTTCTTGGTAATTGTCCACTTTAATTAGCCTTTATTATAATTAATTATTAGTATTACAAAAGACAACTTTTGAAATAGTCAGAAAAAAATCGATTATTTATTAATCGTTTTTTTCTCCCTACTTGTTACACTATTTTTTTTAAGTATTTCTTAATTGACAGTGGAATCTAGCTTTTTCGTAACAATCTTTTTTTAAATAGAGTACATATCAATTTAGAATCCTGCTTTTAGAACCACAAAATATTAGCAAAACAATTTTTAAATTTTATTATTTCCTTAAGGTACATCCGGCTGTGTAGAATAGACCACCCTCATTTCTTACCAAGCTGTTGTAAAAGTCGACTAAGCTACTCGTAAGTTGACGTCAGGCAGGTGGCCGGTAAAATACGTAGCCAAATCATGTGACAACATTTTTATGACATGTTGTGCCGACCTCATTTAGAGTGGGATAAGGACAGGAAGATAAGGATTTTTTTTTGGTGTAAAATAACGTGAATCGTCTCAAATCTGAAAGGAGCAGAATCCAGTATGTGAATTTATTAAAGACATGTTTATTTTATAATTTTAGTTTCGAGCTGAAAAAACTGTGTTGGAAGATAATTGTATTTATAATAATTAGATATCTTATAGCATTGTACTTAAAGTAAAAAAATAAGAGTTAAAGTTTTAACATGTGTTGTGAATTTACATTATATTGATGGCAGTGCAGTGCAAAGTTGAAATTATCCTCATTTACGATGTAATAATATAAACAATATCTTGTATAAGGAATTATATTAATTAAGAAAAAGGTATATCATATATTACGGAAAAATTAAATATAGAATCAGGCCTTGTGTTCATATATAAATATACGGTTTACCGTTTTTTGTAGTAGGTATAACTTGACGAGTGTTATTGACCTGAATTTAGAACGTTGCCGAAAAATATGCAGGACTAGTGTAGTACCTAACAATTTGTATTTTTTTAAAGTGTACGTATGAAGCTGACAATATTCACGCACCAAAACTTATTAATATCTCAGTGAGCAAGAAATTAGGTCAAATAAAGGCTGAGAACAATTGAACACTTGAAGTAAATAAGGCACTATGTAAAATTATTTTGCAATAATCTGCGATGAAGTAAAATAGAAAATATATATAAAATGTGGAGTGAGCTAAATGTAGAGTGGACAATCGGTTATCATACCTGATACATGCAGGAGTTGTAAAAAACACATGCACAAACCTCCACCACCGCCACCACGATACACAAGCACTATATACGTTCACTATCAACTCAACAATTGTTTCGGCCCGCAACCGAAGCATCTTCAGGAGATAGACTCTTCACGACTAAAATCGCAAAGCATCGCTTTGGTTGCGGAGTCTATCTCCTTTCACATATAAGATTAACTTCCTTTTCAACATATAAGATGAACTCATTTAAATATTAAATATATAAAGGATTTAAATCAACTTATCAACATCACGGCTGGTACACATATGTTATATACTACTTTTAATTCTGACATTTTGTTTTCAGTTATAATATTATGGAAGACCAGCAAGCTAATAGAAATAAAGTTGACGGTACTGCTCTAGAAGTGAAATATGAGAAAATAGATATTGTAATCGACATAGCACCTAAAACAGAAACTTTAGAAGAAAATGAAGTCTTCAACTGCAATGAAAAATATAATATATTAACGTCGAAAGATTCATCTGATGTAATACCTTTGAGATGTGATAGAGATACTCTTGACAAGAATGTTATAGGATTCAGGGGTCAAAATGATCGAAACGAACGTGATATTTCAACAATCAAGTGGCCTGTATATGATAACTCATTTCCATATGAAGTATGTACTACAAATATGCCCAGGAATATCAATGTAAGTTATTTAAAAGAATTATAATATATACTGACCCATTGACGTAGTGGGTAGTGACCCTGCGTTCAGCTCCACGGGTCAAGGTTCGATTCCCGCCGAGGGCCAACATTTTCTATAAATGAATTTGTTGGTCTTCGAGTCTGGGTGTATATTTGTATTTAAGTATGTATTTAAAAAATAAATTAGTATATATTCACCAGTTGTCTGTCCATAACACAAGTATTAAGTTATTTTAGGGACAGACGACTGTGTGTATAAGTGTCCCATATATTTAATACTATTATTATTATAGATTAATTAGCCACAGTAAATTACCTGTATGACTTACATGAAATATATATTAAAATAGCTTTATTAAATTTATCCAATAAGAAAAAATCTAAATATAAAAACTTTTTTTTAAATACTATTATTATTATTTATTATCACTAGCTGACCAGGCTATAGTTGTTTTGCTTAATAAATTATTTCTAGGGAATTTCTAGTATACAATGTGGCGTACAGCCACAAATAATTCACAAGCAAAACCATAGCTCACATGTTGTATAGTTTTAAACAACTAGTACGTGAGCTATGGATAAATAAAAATGTTATGCGAAATAGGCATATAAGAAATATAACGTACGTGACAATGTATTTCCTGTATTTCGCTCCCCCCGTTAAAATTAGTATTATATAAGCTAAGGTATTTTTCTTTGTATTCACTCTCACTTACTTTAAGCTGTTATTATCATGTAGTCAATTAAATATACATTTGTTAATTCATCACGTCATATCATTGAACACCTTCGGTTCCATTGCGTACCGTACCTCCCACAAACGCAATAGTGGTGACCCCGACGTGATCCTGCTCAAGAAGTCAGTCGACAGATACTGCCACAAGCGGCAACTGACGTGATGAAGTAAATACAAGCGACCTGGCTAAACTATAAAAGACAACCCACGACCTGCCGCCGCTACTACACACCTCAAGAATTCATCTCTGAACATGGCTTACTCCATACCGCCATTACCGGCGAAGGGGCACGGCGCAGCCAACGACGTACTCATAGACGCAGTAAGCTCCATGACAGTCGCTGACGGGTGTCCACAATTTTGGAAAACAGCCCCTACACTGTGGTTTAGTACTTTCGAAAGTATTATTGCACCGCAAAAACGAGGAGATGATTACAAGTATGGCCTGGTGATATCCAAGCTATCGAAGGAGGAAGTGCAGCAAGTCAGCGATATTTTGCTCCATCCACCTGCAGAAAACAAATATCAATGCCTTAAGGAGAGATTAATCAGCTGCTTTGAAATAAACAAGCAGCAACGCTTTAACGAATTGCTAGCGGAGAATAAACTGGGAGATCAAAAACCGTCGCAACTGCTGCGAAAATTAAAAGAAGCTGGTCGTGAAATCCTTAATTCTGAAACACTACGATTGCTGTGGCTAAAACAATTACCTCCATCCATAACGTCCATCTTAGCGGTAACGGAAGATGCTACCTTAGAGAAGTTGAGCGAGTTGGCCGATCGCATTCATGAAAACGCTCGTAATAATGAAAGTGCTGCGTCGACAATAGGCGGTGACATACACAGTATGACTGACCTAGCAACGCAATTAGCTGAAATACAATTGGAAATTGCTGCGTTGCGAAATGGCCGAACGCGGCAAAATGCGCGTGTCAGCTATTATTTCAAGCCTCAGTATAGAGGAAATAGGGGCAGGTCAAGTTCACGCCCGCGATCGTCGTCAAATAAACCTACAGAAGTATGTTACTTTCACAAAAGGTTTGGAAGTAGGGCATACAAATGCTCACGGCCATGTGCATGGAAAAAAAGGACCCGGCAATCGGAAAACTAAGATCAGCACGAGTTAGGGCGGAACTCGGTGCTTTATATCCGTCAAATCGCCTCACTATTACCGACTTAAACAGTGGTTATATGTTCTTGGTAGACTCGGGAGCCAGCGTCAGTGTTCTAAGTAAATCCCCCAAGTTCAAGGGAAGGGCGACCGATTTTAAGTTATATTCAGCTAATGGAACGGCAATAAATACTTATGAAGAGAAAACATTAACGCTGGATTTGGGTTTACGCCGACCTTTTGTTTGGACTTTCATCATCGCCGACGTCAAGATGCCAATATTGGGTGCGGATTTTTTAGAACACTACCGTCTTTTGGTTGATCTGCATGGAAAAACATTAATCGATAAAACTACTAAGTTAAAAACGCATGCAGGTATGAAAAGAACGAATATTCCGTCAGTTCGCTCTATTGACACCAAGGTTTCGGGTACATTAAGGGCGTTGTTAGAGAAATACGAAGATATTACGAAGCCGACGTCCAGGAAAGTTCCAGCTAAGCACAAAGTACAGCGTCATATCATCACGGAAGGTTTCCCAGTACATGCAAAAGCCCGTCCCCTCCCTCCCGACAAGTACAAAATGGCGAAAAAAGAATTCCAAGAAATGATACAGATGGGTATTTGCCAACCTTCCAGTAGTCCATGGGCCAGTCCATTACATATGGTAAAAAAGAAGAATGGGGAATGGAGACCTTGTGGTGATTATCGAGCATTAAATAAAATCACGGTTCCGGATAAATACCCTTTACCGAGATTATTGGATTTCACCTATATAGCAAGTGGAAAAAAGATATTTAGTAAAATCGACATTCGTAAAGCTTACCGAACCATACAAGTGGCAGAGCCTGAAAAGACAGCAATAATTACGCCTTTCGGCCTGTTTGAGTTCAATAGAATGCCTTTCGGTTTAAAAAATGCAGGACAAACATTCCAGAGGTTTATGGATACATTATTCCGAGATTTAGAATACGTTTTCGTTTTCGTCGATGATATATTAGTGGCCAGCCACTCCGATAAACAACATTACAAACATTTGGAAACTGTTTTCACTCGATTGCAAGAAAACGGCATAACGATTAATATGAATAAATGCGAGTTCATTAAGGACGAATTGGATTTTCTTGGTTATCATATAACGAGCCAAGGAATGAGACCGACACAGGAAAAAACTCAAGCAATCATCGAGTTTCCCAAACCTCAGACGGTGAAACAGTTACGTCGTTTTTTGGGAATGGTAATGGAATTTTTATAGACATGCTATAGCCCATGCCGCAAAACATCAAGCTCCACTCAACCTATTCCTTAGGAATTCAAAGAAAAACGATAACTCACCCATAGCTTGGAACGAACAGGCTGATAAAGCATTCGAAGAATGTAAGCAAGATTTACGCGACATCACAATGGTCGCATATCCAAGTTCAGACGCAGAAGTCGCCATCATGTGTGACGCGTCACTTAACTCGGTCGGGGCAGTGTTAAATCAGAAATACAAGAAAAAATGGAAACCGATTGCGTTTTTCTCTAAATCTTTATCCGAAACGCAAAAGAAGTACTCAACCTACGACCGCGAATTATTGGGAATATATATGGCTGTAAAGCATTTTCGTCGCCTGATTGAGGGTCGCGTCTTCACAATATATACCGACCACAAACCTTTAGTCCACGCCTTCGACAAAAAGCCATCAGCAGATGATACTCCGAGAAGGATAAGGCACCTCGATTACATATCGCAATTTAGTACCGATATACGGCACGTAAGTGGAGAGGAAAATGTGGTTGCCGATGCTCTATCAAGAGTTATTGAGACTATCAGTTTACCTACGGTCATTAATTTAGAGGAACTGGAGAAACGTCAAGAGAGCGACACCGAGTTACAAAAGATGAAGCTAAATAAGTCACTACGGATGAGACGCATAAGGCTGCCGAATTCAAATGCTTCAGTATATTGCGATGTTTCCACCGGAGTTTCTCGACCATACATTCCACAAGAGATGAGAAGAACAATTTTTGACAGTTATCATAGGTTGAGTCATCCTGGGAAAAATACAACTAAGAAATTGATCAAAAAGAATTATATTTGGACGAATATGAACTCTGATATTAACCAATGGTGCGACGCATGTTTACAATGTCAGCGATCCAAAATACACAGGCACACTATCTCTCCTCTGGGGAAATACATGCCCGCTGCACGATTCGCTCATCTTCATTTAGACATAGTGGGTCCCTTCCCTGTGTCCCAGGACAAAAGATATATGGTCACTATAATCGATCGTTGTACCTCATGGCCTGAAGCAATTCCAGTCGCCGATATAACCGCTGAAACCATCGCCAAAGTACTCTACGAGAGATGGATTACAATCTTTGGAATTCCTGACGTCATTACCGCGGACATGGGGAGACAGTGGGAGAGTGAATTATTCCAGAGCCTCATGAGACTCATGGGAATTGAGAAGATCAGGACTACACCTTATCACCCGCAGTCGAATTCGAAAGTTGAAAGACTGCACAGGACAATTAAAACAGCATTGACGGCACGGGCAAATACAACAAATTGGACCCAAGAGCTGCCATCGGTTCTTTTTGGGATACGCTCCTGTTATCGCCAGGACACCGGTTGCAGTGCAGCTGAATTAGTATTTGGCAAGAATATTAAGTTACCTGGTGATTTTTTCCAAGGAAGACCAAACACAACATACACCGAATTTGTGCAGGAAATTAAGGAAAATATTCGTCGAGTCACGGGGATTCCTCAGAGAGAAAGCTCGGTTCGGAATATTTTTGTACATCCCCGACTGACAGATTGCACGTATGTTTTTTTGAGGATCGACAGGCAACGACCAGGGTTGACACCTCCGTATGAAGGGCCGTTTAGGGTTGTTAGACGCACCGGAAAGGTATTTACGATCGAACGTGATAATAAAGAATATAACGTATCAATCGACCGTCTAAAACCTGCCTTTTTACTAAACGACGATAATAGCGAATGCGGGAATGACAACGATGATAGCGAATTCAACGAGGATGACAGAAGTCTATCACCAAGTCGTCAGCAAACCAATATGCCAAGGATAACACGTTCCGGGCGTGTATCACGTCCGACAGAACGGTTCGTGCCTACATAAAAATAAGGCACAGAGTATACAGTACTTTTAATCGCGTATAAGCAAACAAACATTGCTTTTAATTTTCCTGAATCAGCTAGGTCGCGACCGTCAATTATGGTAAGATTCAGCAAATCATGTTGCGCGTAGAAAAATGCAACTAGCGTTTATTAATTTAAGTCCGGACTAATTATATTGTTACTGTATGTTAAGGTAATTTTAAACAAAGAGTTATAAGATCTATGGCCATATGATCAGTAGGATAATTATTATTTTTATTAATTTTGTATATGATATTTTTCTTTTTCAAAGGGGGAAGTAATGTGGCGTACAGCCACAAATAATTCACAAGCAAAACCATAGCTCACATGTTGTATAGTTTTAAACAACTAGTACGTGAGCTATGGATAAATAAAAATGTTATGCGAAATAGGCATATAAGAAATATAACGTACGTGACAATGTATTTCCTGTATTTCGCTCCCCCCGTTAAAATTCGTATTATATAAGCTAAGGTATTTTTCTTTGTATTCACTCTCACTTACTTTAAGCTGTTATTATCATGTAGTCAATTAAATATACATTTGTTAATTCATCACGTCATATCATTGAACACCTTCGGTTCCATTGCGTACCGTACCTCCCACAAACGCAATATACAACAATACACATATATTAGTATACAACAATACACATACAGTAGTATACAACAATACACATACAGTAGTATACAACAATACACATACAGTAGAATACAACAATACACATACAGTAGAATACAACAATACACATACAGTAGTATACAACAATACACATACAGTAGTATACAACAATACACATACAGTAGTATACAACAATACACATACAGTAGTATACAACAATACACATACAGTAGTATACAACAATACACATACAGTAGAATACAACAATACACATACAGTAGTATACAACAATACACATACAGTTGTATATAACAATACACATACAGTAGTATACAACAATACACATACAACAGTATACAACAATACTCATACAGTTGTATATAACAATACACATACAGTAGTATACAACAATACACATACATTTGTATACAACAATACACATACAATAGTATACAACAATACACATACAGTTGTATACAACAATGCACATACAGTTGTATACAACAATACACATATATTAGTATAAAACAATACACATACAGTAGTATACAACAATACACATACAATAGTATACAACAATACACATAAAGTAGTATACAACAATACACATACAGTTGTATACAACAATACACATACAGTAGCATACAACAATACACAAACAGTTGTATACAACAATACACATACAGTTGTATACAACAATACACATAAAGTTGTATACAACAATACACATATATTATTATACAACAATACACATACAATATAAAGATATAAAAAAAATTGATTTTATATACCTTAATTTTTAATTGTATAATGTTTTCAGCCAGTCTTTACTTCCATTGAAGAAAATCCTATTGATTATACTCGGAAAGATGGTAAGTGTATATATATATAAAAGCTTTAAAAAAAAATGAAATGCAATGAAGCATGTTCTGCAAGTTTTTGTCTGTATGTACTTGTATTTTATGTGTACATAGCCGTGTGGTATCCGGCTAAGTAGAATAGACTACCCTCATTTCTTACCGAGGTGTCGTAAGAGGCGACTAAGATAAGTTGACCCACCGTGTGGTATGCAGCTGAGTAGAATAGACCAACCTCATTTCTTACCGAGGTGTCGTAAGAGGCGACTAAGTTAAGTCGACCCGCCGTGTGGTATCCGGTTTAGTAGAATAGACCAATTGCTTAGCGAGGTGTCGTAAAGTACGACTGGGGTAATTTGACGTCAGGCAGGCGGCCGGTCGTAAGAACGCAGCCAAATCATGTGACAGCATGTTTGTAACATGTTGTGCTAACCCACTTAGAGTGGAATAAGGACTAGAAGATGATGATTATATATTAATTTCAAGCAAAAATTTTCTTCCAGGTATATCATCATATAAATCAAGTTTGATTGATGGAAAACATGAAATTGCATACAGCCATTTGAATGTAAATGTACAGAACGTTCAAGGCAATTATCCAATAATAGAGAACAGTGTTTTAGGAGATATATATAAAACAATTGATAAAACAGCAAGAATTGATCCAGTTAATAAATCAAAACATGCAAAAGTTAAGATGAAAAAGGATAAAGATCCAAAAAAAATAAATGAATACATAGTTGATAATAATGACTATAAAGAAGTCACTATTCCTATTATAACTACAGTTAAAGTTGAACCGACAGTTGAAACAATTACGAATAAAGTTTTTACTGATAATTGTGTTACAACTGAAAATGAATTAAATTTAAATTCAAACAATGATATACTTTCAAATAAAACAAATGATAATCAACTGAATTGTACTAAAGTTACAGAAAACCATGAAAATAAAACAGATTTTGAATTTATATACATTGATAGTAATACAAATGTAAAATATGAAATATGTAGTATATGCAACTATACAGTAAATAGTGAAAATTGTATTAAAAATCATTTAACTTTAGACAATGTGGAAGAATTTAAATGTATATGCGATTATTGCGGATATGTTTCTGTAAATAAAAATGATTTGATACAGCATATGGACGAACATGGAGTGCTTAAATGTTATGCTTGCGACCAATGTGATTACAGATCTACCATAGAAAGATTGTTTATGGAACATAAAATAAATCACGCAAACAATAAACCATATTTTTGCAAATTTTGCAATTATCAAAGCTCGCATAAATCTGATATGTACAAACATGTTAACACACACTCCGAACAAGATGTAGAAACTAAGGATAAAACAAAATCCTTCACATGTGAAACGTGCAATCTAGAATTCTCTAGAAAGAACTATTTGAAAAAGCATTTAATAACCCATACAAGCGATAAACCTTTCAAATGTAAATTATGCCCATATACATGCGCAAGGAAAGCTTATTTAATATCACATATGTGCGTACACACAGATAACAAACCTTATTCGTGTAAATTATGCAATTATAAATGTGCACGTAGAAGTCAGATTGCATCGCATATAAAACTCCACGCTGAAGACAAACAGTATTCCTGCGATATATGTGGATATAAAAGTAAACAAAAGTCTTATATAGCGAGGCATATGCGAGTTCATACTGGTTTAAAACCTTATAAATGCACAATATGCAACCATAAATGTGCTTGGAGAGGAGATTTGGCTAAACACATCCGAACCCATTCAAATATAAAACCTTATGCATGCGAGTTCTGTGAATATAAAACAGCTGATAGAAGTTCCTTGAAGAAACATAGACGGGTTCATACTGGAGAGAAACCTTATTCCTGTGAATATTGCAGTTATAAGTGTTCGCTTTTAACCAGTTTGCAGTTCCATTTGAACCAGCATAACGATAAGAGACCTTATACGTGTAGTGTCTGCAATTATTCATGTAGACAACGGAGTGGTTTGCAATCACATATGCGAACGCATACTGGTGAGAGGCCTTATTCGTGCCGTTACTGTGAATATAGAGCAGCACAGCGTACACATTTAGTGAGGCATGAAATGACTCATACAGGAGAAAAGCCTTTCAAATGCAATCTTTGTTCGTACAAATGTTCTCGTAGAGGTGCTTTGAACAAGCATATAATGGGACATACTGGACAGAAACCTTTTAGCTGCAGATTCTGCTTATACAAATGTTCTCAGAGACGTCTCTTAGAGAATCACATAAGGACGCATACGGGAGAGAAACCGTTTTCATGTGAATTATGTCCGTATAAATCAGCCCAAAGAGGCAACTTGTACACTCATATGAAGATCCATACGGGAGAGAAACCTTATTCGTGTAATGTATGCGAGTATAGGACGACACAAAAGAGAGTTTTAAATGTTCATATGTCAATTCATACAGTTTAATTGGCCCGTTGGTGTAGTGGGTAGTGACCCTGCATTTAGCTCCACTTGGGTTTGATTCGAGGGCCATCATTTTATATAAATGAATTTGTTGGTCTTCGAGCCTGGGTGTATATTTGTATTTAAGTATGTATTTAAAAATATATAAGTATATATTCACCAGTTGTCTGTCCATAACACAAGTATTAAGTTACTGTGGGGAAGGACGACCGTGTGTGTAAGTGTCCCATATATATATTTATTGACAATTTAATTGTGAACTTGATTAGATCTTAATAAGAAAATAAGCACTTTAAATTTAATTAGTGTGATAATTTGCAAAACTAATGAGAATATTATTTTGCTATAATCCGCGATAAAAGAAAATATATGTAATGCTAAATTTAGAGTTCTTTGTCGTGGAGTCTATCTCCTGACGATGCTTCGGTTACGGAGCGAAACAATTGTTTAGATTGTGGAGGTGAATGTGTGCATTGCTTGTGTAATATGTTATCTGTGTCGGGTAGTGCATGAGTTCTTAAAAATTCTGCATGTATCAGATATAAAAACGGATTGCATTTACTCTACATTTAGCATTATATATATTTTCTATTTTACTTCATTGCAGATTATAGCTAAATAATTTTATTATTACTTTTGTATCATGTTAACATGTTACTTCATGTTCATTAAAAATTTTATAAATACATGTTTTATATAATAAGACTTTTAATATAGATGTTTACATACTTATATCTCATTTTCTAATTGATAATTGCAATTTATCACACGCTTATCGATGAAGGAACATCGTGAGGAAACCTGCATATCTCTATTTAATTCTGGTGATATGTGTAACCTTCCAATCATTGGAGCAGCGTGGTGGGTTTGAGCTCCAATCCTCCAGAGCTCCAAAAGGGGGCAGATTTTTTATTATATAAATTATTAATAAATAAAAACTCGTTTATGTAAATTATGTAAATTAGGATTTGAAATAAATAAAATTTTAAATAACTTGTTTCATTAAATCTTTATTTTCATACAATTTTATTTATATTAATTTTTATTTATAGCCGCCAGAATAATGGCAACATTAGTCTAACTTATTATAACAAACGACGATATTTCTCCTTTATACTAGGGATGTGTCTGACAACTAATTATGGCAACACAAACCTGACAAATCAGGGTTATGTTGCCATTAGTCGGCAATTTTATTAATGGCAATATTCCATACCAGATAAGAGTAACCAGAGTTTTGATAGAATTGTAACGATATGTTTCCTAATATTCAATAAATAAGATGTGATTTTCTCAAAATCATTTATTTTCTCAACAACTTTACACATGATGACATAGACAATGTTTTTTTTTATACCATTGACCAATTTTAAGGTTGTATTTCGTATAAAAATACTTGTTTTATGTCTGGTAGATTAGGATGTAAAATAAATAAAATTTTAAATGATTTGTTTGATTAATCTTTAATATTTATTATTAAATATTATACAAGCGTCTCGATAATACAAAATTATTAATTATTATTTAATTTTTTATGGCTGTCCGCCAGAATAATGGCAACATTACTCACTCACATTGCCATTAGTTGACATCCTTGTCTGTTATTGGTCAGTGTAACATTACACTGACCAATAACAGACATTAGGTTGGCAACATTGCCATTATTTTTCTGTGATCCGCGTTTGTTAGATAAATCTATACAACGCTAAGTGTAAGAAGCAAAATTGTTCATATTACTTATACATGCAGGATTAGTCACCACAGGTATCACAAAACACCATTAAAACACCACACAAGCACTACACACTTTCACTACGACAATCTCAACGATCGTTTGGCCCCGTAACTGATAGGCTCCAAAACTTTGATATTTATTAACAAACGCGGATAATAGCACAATAATTCTATCATAACTTTTGTACTATAAATTTCCGCAAAGTATCGCCTGGTTTCATAAATTAATCAGATCAGAATAATATTAATAATAACATTTATTCAGCCAAAAATACATACAGTTAAGTTACGGCCTGTTACTATCCCACTGCTGGGCATAGGCCTCCTCTCTCCATTTTTGGTGAGAAGGGTTGGAGCTTAGACCTACCACGCTGCTCCAATGCGGATTGGTAGGTTACACATATCCCTAGAATTCTCTAGAGATATGCAGGTTTCCTCACGATGTTTTCCTTCACCGAAAAGCGTGTGATAAATTGCAATTATCAATTAGACACATAAGTTTTAATAGAAAACTCATTGGTGTCTGCCCGGGTTTGAACCCATGATCGTCTCTAGAGATTCACACGGTTACACCGCTAGGCCATCACAGCTGTTACATACAGTACTAAATATATATTCCAGTAACATATTCATTTTTTATATTATAAATACAAATTTATTATACTAGCTTCTATCCACGACTTCGTTCACGTGACTGTTGTGTGATAGATCGATAATAGATGGCGCTTTTCAATGTCATCCTATTCCTGTAGAATTAACAGGATATCTATAGCCTATATCAAGGCTTATTAAACTTTTTTTATATAGCGACCCCCTTTAAGCTTAGGAAATTTTAAACGACCCCCTCCTCCATATAATGAAATATATATTAACCGTAGATGTAGATGTAACATCGCACTATTTTACAATGTAAATAACAGTTTTGCATTGACACTTTTTCAAAAAATAGTTATAATAAAACTACAATAGTATTTTGTATGATTTTTATTTGTATTTATATTTGTACGTAGTGTGTATACTAATTTTAAAATTTTATTTATAATTGTTGTAAACTAACCAATCGTAAATTTAATAAAATCTATTTAATTAAATTTAATGAAAAGGGGTAATGAAGGAACTTAGGAGGAGAAATATCAATAAATCTTTGTTAGAAAAGTTGTTTAAAGGACAGCTGCGGCCATGTAGTTGTATCAATAATGATTGACAAGTATCAGATCTTTGCGACGCCCCTTTCAGTTGTCTCGCAAACACCCCCCCCCCCCCTCCCCCCAACTGGGGTCGCGACCCACAGTTTAAGAAGCCCTGGGCTATATGTTACTTAAATAACAATTCGAGTTACATTAACTGCTTTTCTTTTTAAATAAAAATATATTATACTAGCTTTTACCCGCGACTTCGTTCGCGTGATGTGTGATAGGTAATAGATGGCGCTTTTCAATGTCATCCTATTCCTGTAAAATTAACAGGATTTCTATAGCCTATATGTTATTCCGGTGTATAAGGAATAATTGTGACAAATTTCATCGATATTGGTTCATCAGATTCAAATCAAATTTGCAAATTTTCAAATCCTACTATGTATGGTAATAATTAGACAATTAATGGCAACATTATTTAGATCTGACCAGAATTATTCTATCAATATATATATCCTCCTGCCCTTATCCCACTGTAAGTGGGGACTTTTACGACCGGCCGCCTGCTTGACGTAAACTTACCTTAATCGTATTTTACGACACCTCGGTAGGAAGGAGGGTGGTCTATTCTACTACAACGGATACCACACGGCGGTTCGACTTACCTTAGTCGCCTTTTACGACACCTCGGTAAGAGATGAGGTTGGTCTATACTACTCAGCCGGACACCACACGGCGGATCGACTTACCTTAGTCGCCTTTTACGACACCTCGGTAAGAGATGAGGTTGGTCTATACTACTCAGCCGGATACCACACGGCGGATCGACTTACCTTAGTCGCCTTTTACGACACCTCGGTAAGAGATGAGGTTGGTCTATACTACTCAGCCGGACACCACACGGCGGATCGACTTACCTTAGTCGCCTTTTACGACACCTCGGTAAGAGATGAGGTTGGTCTATACTACTCAGCCGGACACCACACGGCGGATCGACTTACCTTAGTCGCCTTTTACGACACCTCGGTAAGAGATGAGGTTGGTCTATACTACTCAGCCGGATACCACACGGCGGATCGACTTACCTTAGTCGCCTTTTACGACACCTCGGTAAGAGATGAGGTTGGTCTATACTACTAGCCGGATACGTCACGGCGCGTCAACTTACCTTAGTCGCCTTTTACGACACCTCGGTAAGAGATGAGGTTGGTCTATACTACTCAGCCGGATACGTCACGGCGCGTCGACTTACCTTAGTCGCCTTTTACGACACCTCGGTAAGAAATGAAGGTGGTACTATTCTAGTTAGCCGGATACCACACGGCTAAGAATTATTCTATCAATATTTACATAAAATGTACAAAATATTGGAATCTATCCAAAAACGTTCAGTTTTGTTTTAAAATTACTGTTTTTTTAGAAATTTTTTTCAGTTTTAATTCTAAAATTTCAGTCTAGTTCTAATCCCGCTTTGTTGCAGCACGAACTTTCTCATTTTCTCCGTACAATATACGCAGTTTACATAGATCCACCTGTAGACAAAAAATTTAAATCTTTAATATTTAAATGAGTTAATCTTGTATGTATATATGTATTTTCGGATTCTCGGAAACGGCTTGTAGGGGAGATCTTTGGGGGGAGAAAAATCGATGTAGCTAGGTTATATTTAAAAAAAATCCTATTATCCCTGATATTAAAAGATACTAAAATTTATGTTAGAATAACAATGAAGATAATGTTGTCTGTGGTAGTTCATAAGATTTTCTTGTCCATGTATAACTTCCTTCTTCCTGTTCCTGCCTTGTAATGGTCATGTATACCATACGGTGCTTTTAATTAATTACATAAACAGTGACAAAAGCATACAGAAGTTTTATTTATCTTTATAATTTACATACAATATAAAATACTATTTTTGCTTTTAATTGTCAAGTCAGCGTAGCTTATTCGGGGAACGGGCAGTCTCTAGAAATGTAAATACCTCTAAATCGACCCCCATCAACCGTATTATTTTTTTTTTTTAAGTTTCTTTTTTAAAATTGTAAATACCGAGCAAGGTTAATATCAACCAGGTACTTCTTACCAGGTACCAGGTAATTCTTTATTCAAGTAAACTTGTGAATGGGTGCTTTTGAATCGTCAACTCTACTGCTGGTTCGGAAAGCTGTTCCTACCGACAAGAGCCAGCAAGAACTCAGCGGTTGCTCTTTTTAAAAAAATACAATTCTTAATGCTAGTTACATTTAATCATTTCTATCTTGTAGAGGGTCGAACAATATTTATATCCACGCATTCTTATCGTCTAAATAATCCTCAACAGTATAGTAGGCTTTCTGTACCAGCCTCTTTTTAACAGTGTTTTTAAACTGCTGTAATGGCAAAGCTGAAATTGATTGCGGAATTTTATTATAGAATCTTATACCAAAACCCACAAACGACTTACGCACTTTTGCGCGGCGCAAAGCAGAAGCAAACTTATGTCGGATCCTACTTTGTCTATTATATAAATCACCTATTTTTTTATAATTCTTCAATTTTATCGTTTCATAATTATTTAATTTTATAATTATATATACTTATATATATCTGAATTTCGGAAACGGCTTCAACTATTTTCATTAAATTCATGTCATACACAACCCAACCAATTATTGCAAAGCAGGAGCCGCAAGCTTATGTCGGTTCCTACTTTGTCTAGTAACGGCCTGTTACTATCCCACTGCTGGGCATAGGCCTCTTCTCTCCGTTTTTGGAGAGAAGGATTGGAGCTAAGACCTACCACGCTGCTCCAATGAGTAGGTTACACATATCACCAGAATTCTAGAGATATTCAGGTTTCCTCACGATGTTTTCACCGAAAAGCGTGTGATTAATTGCAATTTTCAATTAGACACATAAGTTTTACTAGAAAAACTCATTGGTGCCTGCCCGGGTTCGAACCCTAGACCTCCTCGAAAGAGGCGCACGGTGTTACCGCTGGGCTACCACAGCTACCCCACTTTGTCTATTATATACGAAATATATATACCAAATACCTTGCTATTGTTGTCATTGGACGAGACATTTTTGGGTTGTTTAATAGGTTGCACCGAATCCAGCAGCTGCAGTATATCAAAGTGCAACTCCTGAGGTATTCTGGCTAATATACGTCCAAGGAAAGGGAAAAGCGACGCGTCATCTTTCACAGCCACTATAACGTCTCTCACTTCACAGGTACTTGGGAAGCCTAGCTCCCACTGTAAGAGAATTATTAAATAAAATTACAAAGCATTAAATTTAAAACAGGCCCTAAATAATTGTTAAATAAATCTATACTAATATAAAGCGGAAAAATTTGTGTGTATGTTTGTTATGTTTACACAAAAACTACTGGACCGGTTTCAAAAATTCCTCTATAACGTTCCCCACTTCACCGGTACTTGGGAAGCCTAGCTCCCACTGTAAGAGAATTATAACATACTAGCGGCCTGCCCCTGCTTCGTACGGGTATAAAATATATATCCCATGTCAGTCAGTGTAAAAAAATGATTAAAATCGATCCAGTAGTTTTGATTTATTCATTACTGCCCGTGGCCCGCACGCGTTAAATTTGGAGAAAAACAATTTCCCTCTCCCTATACCAAGAAGATTTCCTGCTATCTTTGAATATCTAAATTCATATAGAACATATTTTCGTATTTATTTTTACATTTCTCCCTATGTATTTTATTTTTACAATTAATTACAGAATGTCTTTAAACAAACTCTTGAACTCTCAAAAGTGCTATAGGGTGAAGCGCGGCGTCCTCACGGCATTTTAAATCTGTAATATCTCCGAAAATGTTCACTTAAATTACATGCTGTAAACGGCCATATTGATCTATATTAAGTCAACAATGTATTTAAGGTACTTAATTGGATAAGCATTAATGCTGTATTGTATAAAAATTGCTTTGAACATAAGGCATTATTGTTCGTAAAAAAAAATGACAAAAAATGCTATTGTGGGTTATTCATAAGAGATAGACATATACCATTTCATTTGTCGCGACCACCCGTTCCCCGAAGCCGACTTGACAGTTATTAGCAAAAATTCAATTCAATTTCAAAATAAATTTTAGTATTTTTTTATACCCAAACACAGGGATAAAATGTTTTTTTTTAAATAAAACTTAGCTAGTTCGATTTTTCTCCCCTACAACCCCTACTTGGTGAATTTCAGGAAAATCTTTGGACACGTTTCCGAGATTCCAAATATATACATACAAGATTAACTCATTTAAATATTAAAGATTTACTGCGTAGCCTAGGGTTGCCACCCGTACTATATTATATAGTATCGTACTATATTTTAGTCAATTGTACTATATATTATAGAAAAACAATATAGGACGAAAAATACTATATTTTTATCGCTAATTCAATTGTCGCACTTTTTTTGAATCAACTGTGAATGGAACGCACCCGCAGCACTGCATAGGGAATGTTTGAACGAAACTCATTCATGTAAACAGGGCTTAGTTAGTTAGTAACTCTAACTCCTTTGTCATTTTCATTTTGTATTGAAAATGACTGCTGATCCTTTGTCATTTTGTATTGAAAATGACTGCTGATCCTTTGTCATTTTGTATTGAAAATGACTGCTGATCCTTTGTCATTTTGTATTGAAAATGACTGCTGATCCTTTGTCATTTTGTATTGAATATGACTGCTGATCCTTTGTCATTTTGTATTGAAAATGACTGCTGATCCTTTGTCATTTTGTATTGAAAATGACTGCTGATCCTTTGTCATTTTGTATTGAAAATGACTGCTGATCCTTTGTCATTTTGTATTGAAAATGACTGCTGATTCTTTGTCATTTTGTATTGAAAATGACTGCTGATCCTTTGTCATTTTGTATTGAAAATGACTGCTGATCCTTTGTCATTTTGTATTGAAAATGACTGCTGATCCTTTGTCATTTTGTATTGAAAATGACTGCTGAAAAATGGCAAATGCCTTTCAAAAGTTCAGATGAATATTTAACAAAAATATTTTTAAAATCATTTCCTTTCTTCTCTCCATTCCTGCAACTTCCGTTTTAACGGAAATATTTTTTTCCGTCATGAATGTGTAATAGAAAAAAGAATAGAGCATCTATTAATTTAATCAAAAATAGGTTGTTAATTTACTTTAATATAGACCTAAATTGCTCAGTTGGCTATAATTATTTAAAAAACAATAGAACCTTAATGGCCCAAGCGAAAAAGTAATAATAAATAATCATGGAAAAATAAATAACGATTGAAAATAGATGAGTGCTATTTTTTTTCCTAAATTTCCTAAAAGTACTATATTTTTTTTATTTAAAAAGAAAAATACTATTTTTTCTCCAAAAAAAAAGGTGGCAACCCTAGTGTAGACTCACCTCAGGCGTGGATCCTTTAGGATGTAAAGCGTGTAATGCGCCGCGTAGGAACATGTCGCTCAATGATATACCGGGCCAGTGCCATGGCATACGCACCATATCTGACAGACTGACCAGTACTGCTGCTGGAGCGAACCTCAAACATGTCTCAGCCATTACAATCCTCTGTAGAATTATATTTCAAATTCAAAATATTCTTTATTCAAGTAAACTTGTAAACGCGTGCTTTTCAATCGTCAACTCTACTGCTGGTTCGGAAAGCTGTTCCTACCGAGAAGAGCCAGCAAGAAACTCGGCGGTTGCTTTTAAAAAAATATAATTCTTAATACTATTTACATTAAAATTGTTACTGTCTTGTACAGGTTCAAAGGGAGCTATATCCACACATTCTTATCTTCTAAATAATCTTCAAGAGTATAGTAGGCTTTCTGTATCAGCCTCTCTTTAACAGTGTTTTTAAACTGCTGTAATGGCAGTGCTGAAATTGATTGCGGAATGTTATTATAGAATCTTATACCAAAACCCACATACGAATTACGCACTTTTGCAAGGCGCAAAGCAGGAGCCGCAAGCTTTTGTCGGTTCCTGCTTTGTCTATTGTATACAAATACTGTCTTATACAGGTTCAAAGCTATACACATAATAATAAACTAGCTTTTACCCGCAACTTCATTCACGTGTAATATCTCCATCACAAAAATCAGATCGATCCGAGAAGACTGAGAAACATTTATCATACACTAGCGGCCTGCCCCGGCTTCGCACGGGTATAAAATATATAGTCTATGTCACTTAGTGAAAAAAATGATTAATATCAATCCAGTAGTTTTGATTTATTCATTACTGCCCGTGGCCCACACGCGTTACATTTGGAGAAAAACAATTCCCCTCTCCCTATACCAAGAAGATTTCCAGCTATATCTAATATCTAAATTCATATACTACATATTTACATTTTTCCCTATGTATTTTACTTTTAAAATTAATTACAGAATGTCTTTATACACAACATTCATAGCTTTCTTATCATTAGACAATACAAACATGTTTTCTTTAGAGGTTACTCTCGAAAGAGCGACATTTAGTTGCGCGTCCGATCGCTGCTAAATTCGAAGTGCTATAGGGAGAAGCACGTATTTATTTAAGTATACATAAAACACTATCACCTCTTTCTCAGTAGTAATTGTAAGAAGTTGCAGTAGAGCTTGTCGAGCTTGTGGTACCGCTGGGGAGCTCCATAACATTGCTGCACAAAGAAATGCACCTAAGACCACCCGGTCATCATCCACTGGCGCCCCAGAAATGCTTTGACGCAGAGATATTTCCACATTCATCATTATCTACAACCAAATTTATCAATATATTATATTGTCTTGCCCTTATCCCACTCTAAGTGGGTTCGGCATAACATGTTATAAACATGCTGTTGCATGATTTGGCTGCGTTTTAATCACCGGCCGCCTGCCTTACGTGGACTTACCTCTGTCGTATTTCACGACACCTCGGTAAGAAATGAGGGTGATACTATTCCATTCAGCCGGATACCACACGGTGGATCGACTTATCTTAGTCGCCTTTTACGACACCTCGGTAAGAAATGAGGGTGGTCTATTCTACTCAGCCGGATACCACACGGCTATGTTACAAGTTATTCTATATATTTAGAAAATGATGGCCATTAGTGCAATCGAACCTATTACCAATGAAGATGAAAACAGGTTCTCTTCAAAACTTCACCAACGGGCCAGTCAACCATCATCATCCTCCTGCCCTTATCCCACTCTAAGTGGGGTCGTCACAACATGTTATAAACGTGTTATCATATGATTTGGATTCATATTTTACGACCGATCGCCTAACGTCAACTTACCTTAGTCATATTTTACGACACCTCGGTAAGAAAGAGGGTGGTATATTCTACTCAGGCGGACACCATCCAGCTATGTAACAAGTTAATCTATATATCTAGAAAATGATGGTCATCGGAGAGTCGAACCTGCGACCAACTGAGCTGAAAGTAAGTTCAATGAAAACTAGACCAACAATTGGTCAAACATGTATGAGAATATTATTATGCTATAATCCGCGATAAAAGGAAATATGTGTAATGCTAAATGTAAAGTGTACTATTCGTTCTCATACCTGATACATGCACAATACAAATAGTAAAGATCGCTTTACGATTTTGTCGTGGAGTCTATCTCCTGACAATGCTTCGGTTACGGGGCGAAACAATTGTTGAGATTGTAGTGGTGAATGTGTGCAGTGCTTGTGTATTGTTGTGCCATCGGTGTCGGGTAGTGCATGAGTTCTTACAAATTCTGCATGTATCAAGTATGAGAATGAATAGTACACTCTACATTTAGCATTACATATACATCCTTTTATCGCGGATTATAGCAAAATAATATTCTCAAGACTTTTCTATTATGTACCTCCACAAAGTAACGCCTAATTCAATAAATTATTCAAACATGTATATTAAAAACAAACTTTACCTTATTAGTGACATGTCTAATGACATCAGCACTTTGAGTCTGCAGTACATGCAAATAGTCTTTAAGAAATGTAGTATCATAATTATTTGAAAGGCCAGCTATTAATTCAGAGACCAATTTAGTAGCACTATATGCAAAAATATCTAAATTAGTACATTCCACTTCAATCGATTTAGTAATAGAATGAACATCATTTACTCCAGTCAGATGATTTTCCTCTTTAAAATTACCATCTTCAATATTAGTATATTTTGATAACAACTGATCAAATTCTTTATCATATTTTTTTAATAATGTTACACCTAAGGAATCAGCATTTTCATCCTAAAAAAAAAGTTTGAAAATAGAAGGATATGTAACATATGAGTTAATGAGGATAATTATAGATAAAAAGACCATAGAGCATAGTCACCTAGGTGACTGTGCCTTGCTAGGTAATTTTTTAAATGATGTAAAAAAAATTAAAATAAAATAAAAAAACGAAAAAAAAAGAAAAAATAATAGGGCAGTTGGGGCTCGATCCTAGGTATTTTCACCTCTCTAGACCGCCCGTTCCCCAAATAAACCTCGAAACCAGCGAAAAATTGTGATTTTATTCAACGTAAATTTCAAAAAAAATATTAGAGCCCGAAAAATTAATACGTATTTTCCAACAGAATTTCTAGTGTTAAAAATTGTGGTTGCAAAAAAATGCTACAAATAACTATTTGAATTAATTTTGAAAAAAATTCAGAATGATGTGAAATTGTATTAAAATATTATTGCAGGTTATATTATAAGATCTTGATATAAAAAACAGCATTAATTTTAAGTTTTACCTATTTGAATAATGTAGGCTGAACCAATTATATGTAATTAAACATTAATACTTACTGGCATTTTATGTTTTATATAAATATAGTTTATTTATAATTTTTTATTATTATTATTTTGCTTTATGGCCTGTACAGCGCAAATTGGGCGCAAATCACTCTGCCAGTTTCACGTAAAATTGCAAACACACGAGTAATGGAATTTAGAATTTGCCTCGAAGATAATGCTCCAAATGAACTAATATACCTATAATATTATATTTGTTTATTATTATTATCTTGCTTTATGGCCTGTACAGCGCAAGTTGGGCGCAATTGTTTATATTTATATTTTCTATAGTAACGTCAGGTCACCAGGTGTCAACTGTCAACAGTCATAATATCTAGAAGTTTTCTTATTTCTCTTTCTTTATGGCAGTGTTGCCAGCAGCTTCCCACTAGATTCAACTTCCATAACCACCAGAAAACCACTAACAAACAGAAATTTTACACTCTAAATGACCGCTAACCGCTAAATTTTCCACTAAAACAATTTTTGTTTTATGAAAGAAAATAAATATAAAAATAATTAGATTCCTTTATTATTACTTATTAAAAAATTAACAAATTAATATGACAAAACATTTCGCTACTCGACCCATAGTATTTCAGATACCTACGAGCCAAGAATCCCGTTGCGTATATTCTGATTTTTGCATAGTTACGCGTTAATAAATTCGCACAGTTAATACAAACCAAAATTAATAATTATGTGCCAATGAGCGTTACTGAACGATGAACCCTTCTAACTTCTAAGTATAAGTATTCAGAAAAAAATATGAAGTGAGAAATCCCCGCGTATAAAGTATAAGTTTAGAAAAATATTAGGTGGAAAATCCTCGCGTGCAGAGAAACGTAGACAGACGACTAATTCTTGCCGATCAGTTATGCCTACTCAAGCAAAGTTAATATCTACCAGGTATACAAGCTAAAATCCACTTAAAAAACAAATACCACTTTTTCATAAGTAGGAAAAAAGATATCTTCATTCAAAATATACATTTTTGTCATCTCTCAGATAATATATGGATAACATACCAAAAAAATTGTTCGTTTTTCGAGGCAAACCACTTTTCGAGCCAATTTTGGACGTCTCGTGTAAGAATCGAAATGCTGCTCAGCGAGCTAATGGCAAACCGACGAAAACAGATGATAGTCGGATGGGGCCAGTTCTAGTGAATAAGCGGTATGGAGTAGCATCTAACAGTTGAGCGTCTCTAAGTAATTTTGAACCTTTTTTGATGTATGTGACGGAGCATTGTCATGGAGGAAAATTAGCTTATATTCTGGCCTTTTTTCCTTCATAGCACCTCACAATTTTATTATCTATCAGTGGTAACGGTGCACTTCGATAGTTTCAACAGATTTCAGCACTTTATAATAGATAATTATGCCCCGCTGATGGCACCATACGCGCAGCATCGTCCTCCGCCCGAAGTGATTCCGTCTTGGAGTGGATGTTGAAGGTCGGCCGGGATGAAACTACTGTTTTTTTGTTAAGAATTCTCATGAATTAGGATTTTGTATGAAATAACAAATAATGTTGACTCAATATTGTTGACATGGTCATATCCGATTCATATGTTCATTAACATTTAACACCAACCATGAGCAAACAGCGGATTTAAACTTGTACACCAATGTATATATGCATATTCAAAAAGAAAAAAGGAACAGATATATAAAAATCATCGTAAAATGGAATTAAATCTAACTTTTCAATTGCTAATATATTTTACCAAGACCACCAAAAAAAACCACTAGCCACTCAAAGCAATATTTGGCCACCAAGTGAGTAGTTAAAACCACCAGTTTTAGTGGAAAATCCACTAAGATGGAAACACTGCTTTATGGCCTTCACAGCGCTTCAATATTCTTTGTCTTCGCTGATATCATAGACTAGCTAATGTCACAATATAATCATAAACTAGCGATGTAAAAAACGATTTTTTAAAAATCGATTATTTTTGGTATCTCTTTTTCTTTTTTACTCTTTATCTTGATTTTTAAGTTTGGATATGCATTGTTGGATTAAACCAATATAGCCAAACTACTCATGTTAATGCAATTTCACAAACGGCGCATCTGATATTATTTCTTAGTAGTTGTCTATTTTAATTAGCCTTTATTGTAATTTATTATCAATATTTAAAAAGACAACTTTTTAAATAGTCTGAATAAATCGATTACTTCGTAACAAAATAATCGTTTTTTTAAAATCGATTATTTTTAAAGGGATAAAAATCGATTATTTATTAATCTATTTTTTCTACTCCAAGTCACATCCCTATCATAGACTAGCTAATAACACGAAATCATCAAACTACTACTAATTAGGCATGGACAGAATCGCCAAACGCTTAGGGTTCATGAAAAACTTTTTATATAGGTACCATCATCTGATATTGAGTCTTATAGCTACTGCTATACAAAGTTATGGATATTCTATGAAACATTAAATAATAAACTAATAAGAAGAAATGTAATCCTTATTCGAATCGATTTAAAAAAAAACAATAAATAAATAAATAGTAGCTATGCTGGGTCATTGCGGTGTTAAATTAAACAAACAATACATAAAGATTTGTTTATTAAATACAATATAGAGATTCATAAAATAAAATGACTGTCGAACAGTTAATATAAAGTATAAAAAATATATTCTCAATATCATAATAGCGACCAGAGTGCTCTCAGTGCGAGATACTGCTTCCCCCCTCGACCCTGTAAGGGAAGGGGGGAGGCGTGGTGGGAGGTCAACTAACATCTTCAGTCTTATAAAGCTGAGGTAAGGATTCGTTACCATTTAGGAATTTCGGATAGTTATCCCCTCACATCCAAAAACATCAACATGAAACCTTCCTCGGAATCGAACCCGCGTCTCTTGTGCTCCAGCCGGATGAGAAGCTCTTGGGCCAGTGTAATTTCGTCGTAATTACAATTAAATGCGAGGGGATATTGAGGGGGCTTTGTGAAAGTGTAGGGGGGGGCTATGTGGATGTGTTGGGGGCTAAGTGGAAGTTTAGGGGGGGGGCTATGTGGAAGTGTGGGGGGCTATGTGGAAGTATAGGGGGAGGGCTATGTGGAAGTGTGGGGGGCTATGTGGAAGTGTAGGGGGGCTATGTGGAAGTGTAGGGGGGGACTATATGGTAGTGTGGGGGTGGCTATGTGGAAGTGTGGGGGCTATGTGGAAGTGTAGGGGGGCTATGTGGAAGTGTAGGGGGGGACTATATGGTAGTGTGGGGGTGGCTATGTGGAAGTGTGGGGGCTATGTGGAAGTGTAGGGGGGGCTATGTGGAAGTGTGAGGGGCGGCTATGTGGAAGTGTGGGGGGGGGCTATGTGGAAGTAGGTGGGGGGGTTGTGGAGAATTGAGTTGGGTTTGATATAATCAGTAGCTACCTCGAAAATCAAGGAGGTGCGTTGTTAACATAGACCCCCTTCAATTTAGAACCAAGATATTTAATAACAAACAATATATTATATAACATTAATAATTATTTTGCTATAATTGCGTTTAACAAATTTAAATGCGGATTATAGCAAAATAATCGTAAAGAGATTCTATTATAACTTTTGTTACATATACAATATGTTGTTAATAAAAAATGGCGGATAACGTGTTGTAACGGAGATACCCTGCGCTCTGACCACTGCGCTATCGCGGACTATGGCGTAACGTTACAATTATTAACATTAAACGAGATAAAACTGATATAGCTATACCTCCATCAACAATAACATACACGTAGAGATTCATTTAAAATATTAAATGTAAAATATGAATAACATTCAGTAGATACAATATTACATTTATAGTGCTTACGTGCACTAACATTAGCTTAAAACTAAAAATGTTAAGAATATCATGTCGGCGCGGGAATCGAACCTCTGTCCATAATACGGTGTATGGAGGAAAGAATGGATTACCATGGAGGACTTTTTAGAGTAGTTATCAGACGCTTAAAAAATCAAACCCAAAAAAATATCCATGCGATGTCCAAATTATAAAAAAAACATCTATGCGATGTCCACATTATGAAAAGAACATTTATGCTATGTCCAAATTATGAAAAAACATCCAGGCGACGACCAAATTATAAAAAAAACATCCAGACGACGAACAAATGATGAAAAAACATCCATTCGACGTCCAAATTAGGAAAAAAACATCTATGCGATGTCCACATTATGAAAAGAACATTTATGCTATGTCCAAATTATGAAAAAACATCCTTGCGACGACCAAATTATAAAAAAAACATCCAGACGACGAACAAATGATGAAAAAACATCCATTCGACGTCCAAATTAGGAAAAAAACATCCATGCGACGTCGAAATTAAGAAAAAACATTTATGCTATGTCCAAATTATAAAAAAACATCCAAGCGACGTCCAAATTATGAAAAAAACATATTTTCATGGCTAATCCTCTAGTGATTTTATTTAAATTTTCGAACGATTCAAACTTTTATACCGAGTTAACTTAAGGATTTAAAAACCTGATTTTCGTTTTCAATTAAGAACAAACTGTTGTACTTTACTTTAAAATTTGAAGGGTTCGATTCCTACTTCATCTTACATTACACTGAAACTTAGGGATGTGACATCTCTACACATTTACACAACTTACATTAAAATAGAAGAAGCACCTTTACATTACAACTAAGCATATAACTTGGAGTAAAAAATCGATCATAAATAAACGAATTTTTCCTTTAAAACAAATCTATTTAAAAAAAATCGATTAATTCGTATCAAAATAATCGATTAATAATAATCGGTTTTTTTCTATTTGAAAAATTGCCTTTTTAATATAAATAATTAGAATAAAGGAAAAAATGTATAACTACCAATAAATAACAGATGCGCTGTTTGTGAAATTCTATTGAAATGTGTAGTTTAGCTAAATTGGTTTCATCCAAAAATGCATATTTAATCTTATAAAACAAGAAAAAGAGTAAAAAAGAAACAGGGGATACCTAAAATAATCGATTTTTGATGAAATAATAATCGATTATTAAAAATCGATTATTTTTTACAGATTAAACAAGAAAAAAGGATGTTTAAAATAATCGGTTTTTAGAAAATCGATTTTTCATGTAAAAAAAAAATTGATTATTAAAAATTATTTAATTAATATATAAATCTATAAAAAAAAATAGATTAACACTAGCACTTAGCACTAAGCACTAAGTATATCGCATAATGACACCGTGTCGCTGCACTTCACACTTTGCCTTGGGTTAGTGGCTTAAAATATTGGCTGCACAGACTAGAGTCACCGTTCAATGACTGTTTAATGGAGATGAACAGAAAAGCAATTTTTTTGGTGAATATTAACGTTGTGCATTTTGGTGTTTTGGAATTATTCGGGAATAATTTTTTAGTGAGGTAATCTTGTATGTATATATATAAATATATTTTCTGAAGGTTTTGGAGAAAAATCGATATTGCTAGGTTTTATTTAAAAAAAACTTGTTTTATCCCTGTATTTAAGCATTACAAAAAACTACGAAAATAGGAATCATAATTTGAGATGTCAAATGCAAAGGTAAGACAGCCTAATCTATCAGGAGTTTCTTTAACGAGTTTTTTAATTTGCCACACTACGAATGTCTTTGAATTAGGTCACTTTAATATTAAGCGTGCGATATTATTGAGTACGATCGGAGATTCGAAGTCAAATCGGAAGGTCGGGGGGAATCGGAACCGTCTCCTGCGGAGAGGGGGATTCAGGGGGGCGCGAGAAACATGCTGTTGATCAGCTTACCGTCGGCAGTGAGCCGCGCCTGCAGCTCGGCAGACTTAGGGGAATTGGGCTCAAGTGGGAGGTCTTAATATTAATATCGGAGATTCGAGGCCAGATCCAGTCCTTCTTCGGCGGAAAGGGGGAATCAAGGGGGCGCGGGCAGCGCGGCATTGACCAGCTTGCCATCAGCCGTCAACCGCGCCTGTAGCGTCAGGGGTCAAGTGAGGGATCTTAATATTAACAATCGGAGATTCGACGCCACATCCAGTCCTTCTCCAGCGGAAAGGGGGTATCAAGGGGGCGCGGGCAGCGCGGCATTAATCAGCTTGCCATCAGCCGTGAGTCGAGCTTGCAGTCCAGCCGGCTTGGGGGGCTCAGATTCAAGGGGGTCGAGTAAATCGCGACGGCGATCCTTAGCCAGCACTGCATCCCTTAGACGCTCCCAAACAAGGGGGTCGTCGGCACGCACGTACGTGTTCAACGCTAAGTACGCACGCAACTCGGGATCAAGCGTTCGGTCTGCAGTTAACGAGTCGTCCAACAACAGCACCACTAACCTTCGACGAGCGTGAGCAGCTCGTAATTCTAGCCTAGCCCATAGAGAGTGCAGGAACGGCCGCGAAAGCACGACCACCGTTCGCCGCGAACCTTCCACTGAATGCGCTATTTGCGCTGGTATAAGTTCCCCCACTCGCCAGTCTCGGTAGTGGACGCACAGTCGTAAAGGCCGTTTCCCCCCCTCCAGCGCTGGTACGAGCTGTTCGGACACGAACTGTACGTCCTCGTGAGCGAATGATACGAACGCGTCATATTGCTTCGGCTCCCCATCTTCCACCTCGTCGTCCCAACAGCCCAGCTTGCGAAGCAATATGCGAAGCTCCACACGGTACCTGTCGAGACAAACCTCGTCCGTTAGGCTGCGAATGGTGAGCGATGGAAACAATTACACCGTAGAGTATTTGTTTCCCTAAATTACATATATATATATATATCATCGACGTACGAGAGGTCACGAAAAGCTTGTGATACCTGTACCGCGAGGGTGGTCTATTCTACTCAGCCGGATACCACACGGCGGGTCGTCTTGCCTTAGTCGCCTTTTACGACACCTCGGTAAGAATGAGGGTGGTCTATTCTACTTAGCCGGATACCACACGGCGGTCGACTTACCTTAGTAACCTCAACCGGATACAACAGGGCTAAGTAGAATAGACCACCCTCATTCTTATCGAGTTATCATGAAAGACGACTAAGATAAGATGAAGTCAGCCAAATCATGTGATAACATGTTTGTAACATGTGCCGACTCCACTTGTCGGATAAGGGCAGGAGGATATATATTGGACAGCGATTCGAAGTAGCGAGTGCCACACTTTGGCGTAACATGGGAGACGGTACCTGTGAGCGGCGGCGGTCAGCACTGCGGCGGCAAGTCCTAGCGCAGCCAGCGCACCGCCTAATGCTGCCCAGCGCCGGGCAGCGCACAGCGCGGCCGCGTCACCGGGCAGCGCGCCGCCCGCAGCGCAGCGTAACGCCGCGTAGTCGCCAACTAAGTGGCGGCGTGCGGCCAACTCCGTCAGCCCCTCCCACGCCTCGCAGCTGCAATCCAACGGGTTGCCGGCGAGCAGCAGCGAGCAGTTCCGCCGCAGCAACTCAACGGGCGCTTCGCGCAGCAAATTGTCGCGCAAATCGAGCAGCACGCCGTTAGCCCCCCACGGCGCCTCAGTCAAATTCAGCCCGGACACGTCAACAGAGCGCACGGCAACCGGCAGTCGCGCCAGATCCTCCGCGCGGTGCAGTCGCAACCGAGTGGCGAGCGCTTCGTAAGCGGGCAGCGGTTGTAAAGGCAGCTCCGAGCAGTCTAACTCGAGCGAACGCGCAGCAGGCAGCACGCGGCACGAGCAGCTCGCTGGGCAGCCTTCCGCTGCGCACGACAACCGCACAGGCGTCAGCTTTTTAAGCGCCAGGCCTTGAAGCTCTTTGGGCCCCGCGCAACGGGCTTGCTTCAACTCGAGCCGCGCGACCGTTTTACGCCGGTGCAGCGCTTCGACCAGCTGGTATAAGTCGCAGTCGCAGTTGAACGGGTTGTGGCTTAAGTCGAACCCGGGCAGCCTGGCGGGCGGCTCGTCGTAGGTGATGATGGCGAAGCGCGTTATCCGGTTGTGGCTGAGGTCGACGTCGGCGTTCGACAGGAAGTACGTGTCGATCGCCTGGAACGAGAGGTGTAGGTGTTAGCGCGTCAGGACGTCTATTGGATGATTGCATAGTCAATATTACCGTCAGCGCGTGCGGTAAGTGAATGTTTTTATTATGCGTTACACAGTCTTTCCGAAAGGACGCACTCTCGCGCCGTCAAAATGAATAAGTTAAACATTGACAGTTGATACGGGACGGTTGATTGTTGTACGGTGTAAAGGTGCGTTAGTCGTTTGTGGGTTTGGGTATAAGATTCTATAATAACATTCAGCAAACAATTTTTGCTTTGCCATTACAGCAGTTTAAAAACTGTAAAAGAGTGGCTGATACAGAAAGATTACTTGGAAGATATGAATGTGTGGATATAGCTCTTAGACCCTATACAAGACAGTAATGACTAAATGAATGAGAAGTATATTTTTAAAAGAGCAACATCCGAGTTTCTTGCTGGCTCTTCTCGGTAGGAACAGATTTCCGAACCAGCAGTAGAGTTGACGATTCAAAAGCACGCGTTTACAAGTTTATTTGAATAAAGAATATTTTGAATTAGAATTTGACATTCCTACTTGTGGACCGCGCTGACGGTAAATTTGACTATTATTTAATAAAAACTTATTTAACTATTTATTTAATAAAAATAAAGTATGTATATATTTTATCTAGTCTACTATTAGTATATGTAGTATAGCTTTTTGTTAAAAAAAATCCCAATTTATTTCCTACATTAAATGAAATATATCCGAACAGGAGGTGCAGACCATATCCACCAGGTAAACTCTGGGCGCCATCACAACGATTGGCTGTCTTTTCTAACAATTCATATTGTATGTCCATTACATTGTACATTAAACTCCCAAATTGTAAAAAAGAATTGCCTCTACTAAAGTTTAAGGGAGCAATTTTGGAAATATTAAACCAAAAAAATTATTATTCAGCTAACGATTACTTCAATGACAACAATATAGGTACTTAATGTTTCATTGTAATTGTAAGGATTTTTAAATAATTGACATATGTTTACAATAATGCAATAATTCTTCTTTTGTTAAATTTTATCTATTTTCAACTTATTAATAACATGACAAAATTGTAATATTAATTTTAATTACATTTTTAATTAATTGTAATTTTAATATATAAATAAATATAATTATTATACTTTACTAGAAATTTTAGTTTTAAATATTTTATTTGCACGCTGTTTGTGACAGTAGATTGTGTTAGGGAATTAAGTAATATGTTAAATCTATATGTACCCACAATTTTAGCAAATAAATATTATTATTATTATATTATTATTATGTGTGCTTACCATATTTATGTATTTTAGGATGTAAAATATAGTGTTAATTTATGTTACTTTATTTATTACCTATTTATATAAGTTTACTTATTCTGTCTTCCTTTTAACTTTACCCAACCACCAACAATGTACATTTCATTATAAAGATGTCCGCCCTAAGAAGACATAAGAAGGCGGCCCTTACACATTTCATTTTTAATTATTTTTTTCAAATTCAAATTCAAAATATCCTTTATTCAAATAAACTTGTAAACAAGTGCTTTTGAATCGTCAACTCTACTGCTGGTTCGGAAAGCTGTTCCTACCGAGAAGAGCCAGCAAGAAACTCGGCGGTTGCTCTTTTTAAAAAATACAATTCTTAATGCTAGTTACATTTGATGTTTCTATCTTGTACAGGGTCGAACAATATTTATATCCACGCATTTTTATCGTCTAAATAATCCTCAACAGTATAGTAGGCTTTCTGTATCAGTTTGTTTTATTTGTATGTTGTGTGTAATGAAGTATCTTATCTTATAAAACCACCATTAATACGATAGTAACAGCGACGCTCACCGCAACTTCCTCCAGCTCGTTGTAGGAGAGGTCCAGTCGCTGCAAGTGCAGCATCACGAGCCGCCAGTCGTCACACAGCAGCGTCACGCGGTTGTGCGACAGATTCAAGCTCTCGAGGGCCGTCAGCGAGTTCAGCGGCGACACGTACTCGCCGTCGTCGTGCGCGTCGCGGCCGTCGCGGGTGTCGCGGCCGTCGCGGGTGTCGCGCACGTACGCGCCGCCGAGCGCGGGCGCCGACTGTCGCAGCGTGTTGCGGTCGCGCGATATGCGCAGCGCGTTGTGCGACAGCGACAGCGTCTGTACGGACGGGACGGTATCATTCGAACGCGAGCGTCGTGATGTCACCGGGTTGGACGGTGCGGCGTTATGGATGTGACTTGCGAGTAGAAAAAATCGATTAATAAATATTCGATTTTTTCCCTTTAAAAAATAATCGATATTATTCCGACCATATGAAAAGTTGCTTCATCACTACATATTATAAAACAAAGTCGCATATATCCTATGTACGCATAAAACTTTAAAACTACGCAACAGATTTTGATGCGGTTTTTTTTAATAGATAGAGTGATTCCAGAGGAAGGTTTGTACGTATAATAACATTCAATACGGAGTAGAGAAAGACTGTAATTTTTGAGGTTTCTGTAAATAATTACATTTTTTTCCGCTTACATTGCAAACGCAGGCTAAACCGTACGAGATTGATCAAAATGATGTACTAAGTATTTGTACACATTGAAAAGGTCTACAGAAAAGTCCGCGATGGTATATGTCTATCTCGTATGGATAACTCACTATAGCATTTTTTTGTCATTTACTTTTTACGAAAAATAATGCCTTATTTTTGAAGCATTTTTTATACAATACAGCATTAATCCTTATCCAATTAAGTACCTTAAATAAATAGTTGATTTAATATAGATCAATATGGCCGTTTACAGCATGTAATTTAAGGGAACATTTTCGGAGATATTACAGATTTAAAATGCCGTGAGGACGCCGCGCTTAGACCTATAAGCACTTCGAATCTTTCAAGAGTTTGTTTAAAGACATTCTGTAATTAATTGTAAAAATAAAATACATAGGTAAAATGTAAAAGTAAATAAGTAAAAATGTACGATATGAGTTTAGATATTCCAAAGATAGCAGGAAATCGTCTTGGTATAGGGAGAGGAAATTGTTTTTCTCCAAATTTAACGCGTGCGGGCCACGGGCAGTAATGAATAAATCAAAACTTCTGGATCGATCTTAATCATTTTTTTACACTGACTGACATCGGATATACATTTTATACCCGTGCGAAGCAGGGGCAGGCCGCTAGTTTTTAATATAAATAATTAATAAGAATAAAATATTAAAGTGGACAATTACCAATAAATAATAACAGATGACCTGTTTGTGAAATTCTATTAAAATGTGTGTTTTAAATTGGTTTCACCTGACAGTGCATATGTAATCTTAAAATACTAGAAAAAAGAGTGAAAAAAGAAAGAGGTTGATTAAAATAATCGATTAAAAAACGTTTTTTGATGAAAATTAATCGATTATTAAAATCGATTATTATGAAAAAATAACCGATTATTATAAAAATCGATTATTTTTCACATATCTATGGAACGTTAGTGTAACTAGAGTGTGGACATTAACTCCACACTTAGCGCCCCCAGCGTGGTGATTGGTGGCGGATTGTGCAACGTTAGTGTTACTACGGACACTACTCCACACTTAGCGACCCCCCCCCACCACTTCACTAGGGTATGGACACTAAGTCTTCACCTAGCGGCCGATCCCCCCCCCGCACCACTACACTACCTATCCTACTCGTCCTTCTACAATAACAGCTGCAGCAAGTACGCAGTCTCAAGGATGGTAAGGACGTCCAGGACGTTCTAAGTGTAGAGGGTGGTAAGGGTGCCAGATTCCCGCCCTTACCGTGAGCCGCGTCAGTCCCCGGAAGGTGTCGTCGTTCAGGTCCTGCAGCCGGTTGTGGTCCAGGTACAGCTCCCGCAGCGAGCCCGCGCCCACGAACAGAGTCCTGGAACGAGAGCGGGGAAAAGCTTATATGACAATGCCGATTATGTCTTCTAACTAAAGAAGCAGAACGAAAAATTAGCAGAAACGGTTAAAATAAGAGCCCTTTACTCTCCCACTTCTGGACTTCGAACAAACGTCCATATGAGAATCGCCACAGCACCATCTAGTGTAGTGAAGTCATCGGATTTCCACAGATATGATACACCACCGCTCAAAACCCCATTACTTACTACAGAATACCATTACTCCCCGGATCATACCCAGGCTTTCAATGACCCGAACGGGTCTCCTTCATTAAACAGATATCTCCTAGGCTCGGGAGCTCAGGCCACGAGGCCTGAATAAAATCCATAAAGCCTCGAGGCCTTACTCCAATCACCTTCAGGCATTGAAAAGAACCCTTCGTAGCCGAGCTGAGGTGAACTGCGACAACTCAGTAACGCCTTGGCTACATTAGCGGGCTACAGCAGTATATGTGGCCGGGTACATCGTTACAACGCGAAGTATTCGGGCGCAGACGATGTAGCATCGGGCCACTGTCGGTAAACTGGCGCGCATCAAAGGGATTTGTCGCGACAACATTCACTTCATTGTCGTCCGGACTTTGAAGTGGGACGATAGACGCACAAAACTCAACGACGAATATTCGCCGTAGGCCGCTTTCCGAATGTTCGCCCGCTAATGTAGACAAGAACATCGTGTGTCGCCGATACACGTTGTTTTGCGCGCCAACGCGACACGAATCTTCGCGAGCTAATGTAGACAAGAACATCGTGTGTCGCCGATACACGATGTTTTGCGCGCTAACGCGACACGAATCTTCGCGAGCTAATGTAGACAAGAACATCGTGTGTCGCCGATACACGATGTTTTGCGCGCCAACGCGACACGAATCTTCGCGAGCTAATGTAGACAAGAACATCGTGTGTCGCCGATACACGATGTTTTGCGCGCCAACGCGACACGAATCTTCGCGAGCTAATGTAGACAAGAACATCGTGTGTCGCCGATACACGATGTTTTGCGCGCCAACGCGACAGGAATCTTCGCGAGCTAATGTAGACAAGAACATCGTGTGTTGCCGATACACGATGTTTTGCGCGCTAACGCGACACGAATCTTCGCGAGCTAATGTAGACAAGAACATCGTGTGTCGCCGATACACGATGTTTTGCGCGCTAACGCGACACGAATCTTCGCGAGCTAATGTAGACAAGAACATCGTGTGTCGCCGATACACGATGTTTTGCGCGCCAACGCGACACGAATCTTCGCGAGCTAATGTAGACAAGAACATCGTGTGTCGCCGATACACGATGTTTTGCGCGCCAACGCGACAGGAATCTTCGCGAGCTAATGTAGACAAGAACATCGTGTGTCGCCGATACACGATGTTTTGCGCGCCAACGCGACACGAATCTTCGCGAGCTAATGTAGACAAGAACATCGTGTGTCGCCGATACACGATGTTTTGCGCGCCAACGCGACACGAATCTTCGCGAGCTAATGTAGACAAGAACATCGTGTGTCGCCGATACACGATGTTTTGCGCGCTAACGCGACACGAATCTTCGCGAGCTAATGTAGACAAGAACATCGTGTGTCGCCGATACACGATGTTTTGCGCGCCAACGCGACACGAATCTTCGCGAGCTAATGTAGACAAGAACATCGTGTGTCGCCGATACACGATGTTTTGCGCGCTAACGCGACACGAATCTTCGCGAGCTAATGTAGACAAGAACATCGTGTGTCGCCGATACACGATGTTTTGCGCGCCAACGCGACACGAATCTTCGCGAGCTAATGTAGACAAGAACATCGTGTGTCGCCGATACACGATGTTTTGCGCGCCAACGCGACACGAATCTTCGCGAGCTAATGTAGACAAGAACATCGTGTGTCGAAAATACACGATGTTTTACGCACTAACGCGACACGAATCTTCGCGAGCTAATGTAGACAAGAACATCGTGTGTCGCCAATACACGATGTTTTGCGCGCCAACGCGACACGAATCTTCGCGAGCTAATGTAGACAAGAACATCGTGTGTCGCCGATACACGATGTTTTGCGCGCCAACGCGACAGGAATCTTCGCGAGCTAATGTAGACAAGAACATCGTGTGTCGCCGATACACGATGTTTTGCGCGCCAACGCGACACGAATCTTCGCGAGCTAATGTAGACAAGAACATCGTGTGTCGCCGATACACGATGTTTTGCGCGCTAACGCGACACGAATCTTCGCGAGCTAATGTAGACAAGAACATCGTGTGTCGCCGATACACGATGTTTTGCGCGCCAACGCGACACGAATCTTCGCGAGCTAATGTAGACAAGAACATCGTGTGTCGCCGATACACGATGTTTTGCGCGCTAACGCGACACGAATCTTCGCGAGCTAATGTAGACAAGAACATCGTGTGTCGCCGATACACGATGTTTTGCGCGCCAACGCGACACGAATCTTCGCGAGCTAATGTAGACAAGAACATCGTGTGTCGCCGATACACGATGTTTTGCGCGCCAACGCGACACGAATCTTCGCGAGCTAATGTAGACAAGAACATCGTGTGTCGCCGATACACGATGTTTTGCGCGCCAACGCGACACGAATCTTCGCGAGCTAATGTAGACAAGAACATCGTGTGTCGCCGATACACGATGTTTTGCGCGCTAACGCGACACGAATCTTCGCGAGCTAATGTAGACAAGAACATCGTGTGTCGCCGATACACGATGTTTTGCGCGCCAACGCGACACGAATCTTCGCGAGCTAATGTAGACAAGAACGTCGTGTGTCGCCGATACACGATGTTTTGCGCGCCAACGCGACACGAATCTTCGCGAGCTAATGTAGACAAGAACGTCGTGTGTCGCCGATACACGATGTTTTGCGCGCCAACGCGACACGAATCTTCGCGACCTAATGTAGACAAGAACATCGTGTGTCGCCGATACATGATGTTTTGCGCGCCAACGCGACACGAATCTTCGCGAGCTAATGTAGACAAGAACGTCGTGTGTCGCCGATACACGATGTTTTGCGCGCCAACGCGACACGAATCTTCGCGAGCTAATGTAGACAAGAACATCGTGTGTCGCCGATACACGATGTTTTGCGCGCCAACGCGAAACGAATCTTCGCGACCTAATGTAGACAAGAACATCGTGTGTCGCCGATACACGATGTTTTGCGCGCCAACGCGACACGAATCTTCGCGACCTCATGTAGACAAGAACATCGTGTGTCGCCGATACACGATGTTTTGGGCGCCAACGCGACACGAATCTTCACGCGCTAATGTAGCCCCGGTGTAAGGAATATTTGGATCGAAATAAATTCAACTAACTCGCCAAGCGCAGTCAGGAGGTTCAATCCCAATTTCAGCACTCGCAGCGATCCCGCATGCCGGAACAAGTTCTCTGGCAGCTCCTCTAGTGATGCGTTGGTCAGGTCCAGCGTTTCCAATGCACGCTGCTCCAACAGCAGTTCAGCTGGCAGTCGCTTCAACGAGTTGTGGCCCAGCGTCAGCTTCTTCAACGGCAAGCCGAGCAGCAAACGCGCGGGCAGCGTTGTGAGCTGCGCGTGGTCCAGGAGCAGCACACGTAACGAGCTGCAGCCGCTGAACAGCTGCCCGGGCAGCGTCAGTGGGGCTCGGTTCTCGAACAGCTCCACCTGGAGGGTGACCGGTCAGAGAGGTCAAGTTACGAAGACCAATACGAAAAATAATATAAAACATTTAAACATCCCTTAAACGCCACACATTCGGCCTCCTCGCGGCATTTTAAATCTGTGATATCTTAGAAAATATTCACTTAAATTACATGCTGTAAACGGCCATATTGATTTATATTAAATGCATATACTACATATTTACCTTTTACATTTTTCCCAAAGTATTTTATTTTTACAATTAATTACAGAATGTCTATATATAAAACACTAGCGGCCTGCCCCTGCTTCGCACGGGTATAAAATATATATCCCATGTGATTCAGTGTCAACTGTCATTTTTCGAAAGGAACGTCTTACGAAAAATCTTCGGACCAGAGCGAGAAGACAACGGCACGTTTCATAGAAGAATGAATCACGAATTGGATCAGCTGATTCATAAAGAAACGGATGTCAGGTTTTGCAAGGCACAAAGGCTCGAATGGGCGGGCCACCTGGAACGCATGGACGATATTAGAGCTGCCAAAACCATTTCCAAGTGGATCCCGCAGCAAAAAAGACCTAGAGGCAGACCGAGGAAACGATGGAGGGATTGTGTCGATGAGGACCTCAGATCTATGGGCAAAGTCACATCTTGGATACGGGAGGCTAGGGACAGAGCGAAGTGGAAACGGCTCGTTGAGGAGGCCAGGAACCACAAAGGGTTGTAGTGCCGCAGGAAGAAGAAGAAGTCATTCAGTGTAAAAAAAATGATTAAAATCGATCCAGTTGTTTTGATTTATTCATTACTGCCCGTGGCCCGCACGCGTTAAATTTGGAGAAAAACAATTTCCTTTCCCTATACCAAGAAGATTTCCTGCTATCTTTGGAATATCTAAATTCATATAGTATATTTTTGCTTATTTACTTTTACATTTTCCCTATGTATTCATTCATTAATTTTTACAATTAATTACAGAATATCTTTATATACAACATTCACAACTTCCTTGTCTTTAAAAAAACTCTTGAAAGAACGATATAGCTGCTGGATTCGAAGTGTTATAGGACGAAGCGCGGCGTCCTCACGGCATTTTAAATATGTAATATCTCCGAAAATGTTCACTTAAATTACATGCTGTAAACGGCCATATTGATCTATAATAAAACAACAATGTATTTAAGGTACTTACTTGGATAACGATTAATGCTCTAAAAATTGCTTGTTTACAATTGCTTCGAAAATAAGGCATTATTTTTTACGTACGAAGTAAATGACAATTTACTTTATACTATGTAGTGATGTTTTTCCAACATTTTTTATGGTATATACTGAATGGTACCGACGATACGACATTAATTTTAATCCTCTCGACCAAAGTGGAGTCTATCTCCTGATGATGCTTCGGTTGTGGGGCGAAACGATTGTTGAATTTATGATAGTGAACGTATGTAGTGCTTGTGTATCGTGATGGCGGTGGTGGAGGTTTGTGCATGTGTTTTTACGAATCCTGCATGTATCAGGTATGATAACCGATTGTCCACTTACATTTAGCATTATATATATTTTCTATTTTACTTCTTCGCGTATTATAGCAAAATAATTTTATTATTACTTTTGTTTCATGATGTATATGGATCAATGACCGATGGCAGCATGCCATACAGAAATAAACCCTATAAACAATATTATAATCCTCTGTATCAAAAATGTAAAAATGGCCTTGGCCTTGGCCTTGCGGTCACCGCGCCGCGACCTTTGTATTTCACCGCTCCGTTTGATCTTCGCGGCGATCGTCATATCTACACCGAGCGCCGCACGCGCGCACTACAAGGTGAGTGAACCCTAATGAATGAGCGTGTTTCGCAATTTAAACGTATTTAGTTTGTTATAATATATAGTTTTCTTAAATTCTATATTTAAATACATTGAATTATACCACAGTAATGTAATACTTCCAAGTGAGCAGTGAAGTTATTTAATGTCGTATCGTCGGTACCACTCTGTGTATAAATAAAGTTTGGTCACTAGCGGTGTCTGTACCTACCTCTGTGAGCTTCTCCAGTCCCCGGAACAGGTCCGCGGGGAGCTCACTGAGCTGGTTGTTGTACAGCTGCAGCCGCGACAGTCGCGTCGCGTCGCGGAACAGCGCGACCGGCAGCGACACCAGCTGGTTAGAGTTGAGGCTCACGTTGACCAGCTGCGATAGACCTGTAACCCCAGGGCTAAATTAGCTCGCGAAGATTCGTGTCACGTTGGCGGGCAAAACATCGTGTATCGGCGACACACGATGTCCTTGTCTACTTTAGCGGGCGAAGATTCGTGTCGCGTTGGCGCGCAAAACATCGTGTATCGGCGACACACGATGTTCTTGTCTACATTAGCTCGCGAAGATTCCTGTCGCGTTGGCGCGCAAAACATCGTGTATCGGCGACACACGATGTTCTTGTCTACATTAGCTCGCGAAGATTCGTGTCGCGTTGGCGCGCAAAACATCGTGTATCGGCGACACACGATGTTCTTGTCTACATTAGCTCGCGAAGATTCGTGTCGCGTTGGCGCGCAAAACATCGTGTATCGGCGACACACGACGTTCTTGTCTACATTAGCTCGCGAAGATTTGTGTCGAGTTGGCGCGCAAAACATCGTGTATCGGCGTCACACGATGTTCTTGTCTACATTAGCGGGCGAAGATTCGGAAAGCGGCCTACGGCGAATATTCGTCGTTGAGTTTTGTGCGTCTGTCGTCCCACTTCAATGTCCGGACGACAATGAAGTGAATGTTGTCGCGACAAATCCCTTTGGTCTGCGCCCGAATACTTCGCGTTGTAACGATGTACCCGGCCACATATATTGCCGTAGCCCGAATATTCGCCGTAGCCCGCTAATGTAGCCAAACTGTAAGGGACAGCCGGGGGTTAAGACAAAGCAGGAACCGACGTAAGCTTGCGGCTCCTGCTTTGCGCCTTGCAAAAGTGCGTAAATCCTTTAGGGGTTTTGGTATAAGATTCTATAATATCATGTAATGAGGAGGGATGAAAATCATGTGACCAAAAGAGTTTTAAGTTTGAATGTGGATGGATGCATGGCTAGGGGAAGGCCGAAAAAAAGATGGACGGATTGTGTGAAAAATGATGTTAGAGGAGTGGCACCAGAGTTAACGAATGATAGAGGAGAATGGAAGAAGACATATTGTGCCGATCCCACTTAGAGTGGGATAAGGGTAAGAGAATGATGATTCTATAATAACATTCCGCAATCAATTTCAGCTTTGCCATTACAGCAGTTTAAAAACACTGTTAAAACGAGGCTGATACAGAAAGCCGACTATACTGTAGAAGATTACTTAGAAGATAAGAATGTGTGGATATAGCTCTCTTTGAACCTGTACAAGACAGTAATGACTTAATGTAAATAGCATTAAGAATTATATTTTAAAAAGGGCAACCGCCGAGTTTCTTGCTGGCTTTTCATAGTAGGAACAGCTTTCTGAACCAGCAGTAGAGTTGACGATTCAAAAGCTCTTGTTTACAAGTTTATTTGAATAAAAAATATTTTGAATTTGAATTTGGTCGCTGCTGGGGTCAACCAGCTGGACGAGACCACTCCTCATGCTGTGTGGTTTAGCACGGACCACCTTTACTCCCCGTTAATGTCCCAAGACGTGTCCTTTTGTAAACCAGTTGGGGTGACGGGTGTTTAGTATTGCGTTTCTAGTGTACAAGCAATTAAACCGAAGGTGTTCAATCATATGACGTGATGAATAACAAATCTTTAATATTTAAATGAGTTAATCTTGTATGTATATATTTTTGGAATCTCGGATGCATGTAGAGGGTTTTGGTGGAGAAAATATATCTAGGTAAAGTTTATTTACAAAAATTCTCGTTTTGTCCCTGTTTTTGGGTTTAATACTATTATGCCGTAAATTGTCAAGCCAGCATAGCTTATTCGTTGAACGGGTGGTCTCCAGAAATGGAAATAACTAGGATCGCGCCCCAACAAAACCAATTATTTTTTTCTTTTTTGTTTGAAGTTTTATTAAGTGTAGAAGATAAGTAAGTAAAAATAATGGTTCCTCCATGTGACTTCTCGAGCTGTGTGGTTTAGCACCTTCAGTCCCCGTTAATTTCCCAAGACGTGTCCTTTTGTAAGGTACTAGTTTGGGTCACAGGTGTGTAGGATTAGTATAGAGGGTCTGCAATCAGTGACATATAGTTTTGGGTCTGGACTGCTGCAACGGTATCTGGCTGAATGTCACAGAGATGTCGTAAAACGCGACTAAGGTAAGTTGAACCACAGTGTGGTATCCGGTTGAATAAAATAGACCACCTTCATTTCTTACCGAGGTAACGTAAAAGGCGACTAAGGTAAGTTGACCCAACATGTAGTAGCCAGTACCATATACAACCGGATACAAGGGGCAATAAAATGGTGGGTTTTGGAGATCCCTTAAGGAGATCTATGTCCAGCAGTGGACGTCCATCGGTTGAGAAAGGATAAGAACAAAAGGGAAAGTTGTTTAAATTTCCATTAAGTGATGAAAAAAAGAAGGATTTAGCAGAGTTGGCAACTTATTCGATGGTCTCGGTATTCGCTTTTTATAATAAAATTCCGCCATCAATACTACATCAGTCTACAGAAAGGTTAAAATTAAGTATAAGAGATGTACTTATACGTAAAGCATATTACAACAATTGACGATTATTTGGATGATAAAAGTACCTGAATTTGAAAATCCTTTCAGCTTCATACAAGCGGTTTAATGATGTACAATTAACAATGTTTAATTGACCGCCGAGTTTCTTTCTGGTTCTCGGTAAGAGCAACATTCCACCACCACTTGTAGCTTCATTAATATTGATTGACGATTCAAAAGTGCTTGAAAGAGCTTACTTGAATAAAGATTATTTTAATTTGATTAGGGAAAGGTCAGGATGGTAGAGAGGTTAAGATCGTGAGATGTGTGTTACTGAGACGATGCTGCGTTCACTTACCGACGAAGGCGTCTTCGTGGACGGTCTCCATGCGGTTAGACCACAGCAGCAAGCTGGTCAGGTTGGGCGTGCTTCGGAAGCTGTGCTGCGGTAGCGCGGTCAGCGTGCCCGCCGCCAGCTCCAGCGACTGCAGCGGCAGCGCCGGGCCCTCAGCGGGCAGCAAGCGCAGCGTAGCGCCGAGCAGCGAGAAGGAGCGCAGTTTGGGCAGCGCACGCAGCACAACCCAAGGCACATCGGTGATAGCGACGCCCTCTACATCCACCAACCGACATTAATAATAATAAATAAATATATGGGACACTTACACACGCCGTGTAGTATCCGGCTGAGTAGAATAGACCAACCTCATTTCTTACCGAGGTGTCGTAAAAGGCGACTAAGGTAAGTCGACCCACCGTGTGGTATCCGGTTTAGTAGAATAGACCACCCTCTTTCTTAACGAGGTGTCGTAAAACACGACAGAGGTAAGTTGACGTCAGGCAGGCGGCCGGTCGTAAAAACGCAGCTAAACTGTGTGACAGCAAGTTTATAACATATTGTGCCGACCCCACTTATAGTGGGGTAAGGAGTGGAAGATAATGATGAAATATATGGGACACTAACACACACGGTCGTCCCGTCCCCAAAGTAACTTAATACTTGTGTTATGGACAGACAACTGGCGAATATATACTTATATACTTTTAAATACATACTTAAATACAAATATACACCCAGACTCGAAGACTAACAGATTCATTTATAGAAAATGTTGGCCCTCAGTGGGAATCGAACCCGCGACCCGCGGAGCTGAAGGCAGGGTCACTACCCACTGCGCCAACGGGCCAGTGGAAATAAAGCTATCATACTGCTAGTGCGAGGCTCATCACACGCTTTCGAATGAAGGATAATATTGCGAGAACACTTGCAAATCTCTAGAGAATCTTTAATATTTAAATGAGTTAATCTTGTATGTACATATTCGGAATCTCGGAAACGGCTCCAAAGATTTTCCTGATATTCACCATGTAGGGGTTGTGGACGAGAAAACTCGATCTAGCTAGGTTTTATTTAAAAAAAATCGTTTTATCTCTGTTTTTGGGCATTAAAAAATACTAACATACTGCGAGTGCGAGGCCCATTACACGGTTTCGAATAAAGTTATTATCCTTTATTCGCGAGAACACCAGCAAATCTTTAGAGAATTCTTGGAAAACGTGTTGTTTACCAATCAGTGAAGCGGTAGCGTGGGTCTGGACTCTAACCTTTTGGAGATAGAAGACCAGTGTCCAAAAGGACTACAATTCTGGGCGACAGGCGCCAGCGAGGAGTGCGTGGGGGAGAGGGGGAGGGGGTTCGCGCTCACCTGCCCTGTCGTACTCCAGCCTCAGTCTTTCCACGGCCTCCAGCCCGACAACATGTTCCGGCAGCAGCGGGCCGCGCGCCTCCTGAAGCCACAGCCGGCGCACGTCCCCGCCGCCGAGCAGCGCCAGCAGGCAGCGTAGCGGCGCGGCGGGCAGCGCGCACCGCGCCAGCCGCAGCTGCAGCAGCACGCGACCCCCCTCCGCGTCCACCAGGTAGTCCTCCACCGGCGACCGCGCCTCCTCCAGCTCGGCGCACACCACCGTGCTGTTCTGCAACGGGCCCCCTCAATACTAGGCTTACGCTTTGGCTACATTAGCGGGAATATTCAGGCTACGGCAGCATATTCAAATTCAAAATATCCTTCATTCAAATAAACTTGTAAACAAGTGCTTTTGAATCGTCAACTCTACTGCTGGTTCGGAAAGCCGTTCCTACCTTGAAGAGACAACAGGAAACTCGGCGGTTGCTCTTTTGAAAATATAATTCTTAATACTATTTACATTAAGTCGTTACTGTCTTGTACAGGTTCAAAGGGAGCTATATCCACACATTCTTATCTTCTAAATAATCTTCAAGAGTATAGTAGGCCTTCTGTATCAGCCTTTTTTAACAGTGTTTTTAAACTGCTGTAATGGCAAAGTTGAAATTGATTGCGGAATGTTATTATAGAATCTTATACCAAAACCCAAAGCAAAGCGGGAGCCGCAAGCTTATGTCGGTTCCTGCTTTGTCTATTGTATACATCACCTATCGTTTTATAATTCTTTATATTTTTATGTACATAAATTAAATTGCTTAAAATATACTGTATTTGTGGACGCGTACATCGTTACAACGCCATTTATTCGGGGGCAGACGATTTAGCCGAGCCACTGTCGGTAAACTGGCGCGTTTCAAAGAGATTTGTCGCGACACCATTCGCTTGAATGGCCACACTTACGACATTTCATTGTCGTCCAGATTTTGAAGTGGGACAGACGTGCTTTTGTTTTCGCACACTATGAAGTGGGGCAACGAAAAAATGTTACGAGTTTATATTCATAATATTATTTCATTTATTCCCCTCTATCATTTATTTACAAACAGAAAAAAAATATTTAAAAAATTATCATCAACGGAGTGCGGAGAAAGGACCCAAGCTCGCGGCGGTTAGAAATACTGAGTGAGGAACCTCCTTACAATACGTGCACTGACAAAAAATGCAAAGATACTGATGGTTTCGGACGCACAAAACTCAACAACGTATATTCGCCGTAGGCCGCTTTGCGTATCTTCGCCCGCCAATGTAGACAAGAACATCGTGTATCGCCGATACACGATGTTTTGCGCGCCAACGCGACACGAATCTTCAGGCGCTAATGTATCTCCGGCGTCACAGAGGGAGGAGCGCCCTCCCGCTGTTCCAAAGCACCCGAGACGGTCGATGCATAGACGTAGGAAAGGGGCTCAAAGAGCTGCTGTGTCGGGAACGGGGACAACACGCTGCTATGGGGGTTCCAGTTAATGGTAATAGGAAAAGCTTTAAGGATATCGCTCACTACCATACGTCGGTTCCCATGAAGGTTTTTCTGAAGGCTTCTTCGTCAACAGACTCATCGGTCATCATCTACGTCGAGCTACGTGGTTTCAGATACCATCAATGGCTTAAACCCAAGAGACTACTGATAACTGCTCTGACATAGCTTAGATAACAGTTTAGGGCAGCAGGCGTGGAATGATAGATGTTTCGCAAGGAAGTCTGGTTTATTTTAAAACTTGAGCCTTTTATATATACAGAGCTGTGAATTATAAGATTTATAATGTATCGTCCGGCACGAGCTATCGAGGAATGGCTGGCCGGCACACCTCACGTGGTCCGGCATATATATATATTGCGACGCCGACTATCAGTGCCAGTGGTCAGCGTTCGCCATGGGACGCCTCTATCCGATACTGTGCAAGACAAGTAAACTGTCACTTCGCAACAAAGTGACACTTTACAAAACTTGCATCAGACCCATCATGACATATGCGAGCGTCACGTTCGCGCACGTTCCGAAATCACGACTGTGTCCGTTGCAGACACTTCAAAATCGATTCATGCGTACAGCCACTGGCTGTCCGTGGTTCGTGCGCAACGTGAACCTCCATAGAGATCTCGACATACCCACGATAGCCGATCTTTTCAGACGATTCTCGACGACTTACTTCGAGAAAGCGTCCATCCACCCAAACCCCCTTATAGTGGCCGCGTCCAACTATAAGGCGTTCAGGCACCCCAACAAGATTCACAGGCGCCCGAAGAGCGTCCTTAACGACCCCGATGATGCTATCACAGCATCCAACAAGATACACACATTACATTTACACAAACAGCGTCTTCGCCGGCGAAGACGAGGTCCCCGCTTGCTTGTGTCAAGCGGCCGCAGCCCTCTGCCGCGGCCGCCGTGACGCAGACTTCTTCCAAGTCATTTATTAGATGCAGCCCTCCAAAAACGCGCCGCCTTAAGCCGAGGTTCGGTCTCGCAGGAGACACCCTTAAGGCGACGCCCCCTGTAGCGCGGGTGCTTGTAATGCACCCGCATGTATCATCCATTTCTTCTCGGCGATGCTTCAGCGCTCGCCCGTCTTATCGGTGACGCTGTCAAAGCCATTAGGGCTAACAGCATTAGTCATATTCGAAAAAAAAAAAAAATCAGTGCCAGTTGGATAATGCGTCCGAGGAGAAAGGTCGTCTCGCTGCTCCGAGTCTTAGGAAGCCGGGAGGCCACTCAGTTGGAGCTGAGCACGGAGCGAATGCAGACATCTTAAGTATGAGTATGCTACAACAGAATCCCACCAGCTAGCGAAGGCTGGTCCTGTTGATTCGGGGTTAGGTCCTCACCTGCTGGCAGGACAGCTGAAGCCAGGAGCCGGCGCGGTCCAGCTGCAGCGTGAGGTTGGCGCTGGGCAGCGTGCAGTCCACCTTCAGCGTGGAGTCCAGAGCGCCGCGGCAGCCGCGCGCCGGACCTTGCCAGTAGCTGCGAGCGAGTACTTTGTAAGTGAGTATTTTGTGAGTGAGTGAGTAATTTGTGAGTGAGTGTGTGAGCACCTTATGAGTTAGTGAGTACTTTGTGAGTGAGCGAGTACTTTGTGCGTGAGTGAGTGAGTAAGTGAGCGAGTACTTTGTGCGTGAGTGTGAGTGAGTACTTTATGAGTGAGTGAGTACTTTGTGAGTGAGTGAGTACTTTGTGAGTGAGTGAGTACTTTGTGAATAAGTGAGCGAGTACTTTGTGAGTAAGTGAGCGAGTACTTTGTGAGTAAGTGAGCGAGTACTTTGTGCATGAGTGAGTACTTTGTGAGTGATTACTTTTTGGGTGAGTGAGTACTTTGTAAGTAAGTGAGCGAGTACTTTGTGCGTGAGTGAGTACTTTGTGAATGAGTGAGTGAGTACTTTGTCAGTAAGTAAGCGAGTACTTAGTACACGAGAAGACTCGACACTAGTGATAGGTGTCATCTGGGTTCGTTTATGTATAAAAACCCACTGTACGTGTTATTTTATCAGGTTAGCCCGACTAGTTTCTCACGGTAGATTAAAGTTTCTTACTGTCACACACTAGTATCTTACCCCCTCCCCCCACTCGCACCATTAATGTGAACTACGACTAATAATAGTGGTGGATTGCAACTACCTACAGCCTCGTAGTAGATCACAGACCCCCCCCCACTCACTAGTCCTAGCTCGCAGCCTCCTCCTCTGTATCCCCACTCTCAAGTTGTAACTCGCGGCCCCCCCTGTCCCCACTCTCTAGTGGTAACTCGCAGCCCCCCCTTCCCCCATTCTCTAGTGGTAACTCGCATCCCCCCTTCTCCCACTCTCTAGTGGTAAGTCACCTACCCTTCCCCCACTCCCTAGTTGTAACTCACACCCTCTTTCCCCCACTCTCTAGTGGGAACTCGCAGTCCCCCCCTTTACTCACTAGTCATCCCGGCCATCCGCCGCCGCTAGCAGCGCCACCATCACCACCGCCAGCAGGCTCGCCGCCATCACCTCAGTATGGCCTCATCACTGGAAGCACAACGACACTCTTTAAACACTTCACTCTACAACGATGCTAAATACGTAAAAAGAGTCACATATATTAGAATAAGAGACAGCCCAAAATTGGGTCTAACAGATTCAGAAACCACTCTTAATGGTACATAAAAAAAAAATTAACTTTTTTCTGAATAATATCACTATTCATATTATAAACTTTCAAAGGTAATGTCAATCTTAAATAATAATAAGTAACTTTTTCGGTATTTTTTTAAAGAGATATTAAAAAAATCAATATTAAAAAAAATTACAAAAATGGTTGGGTAGGTGACGCTCGAACCTATGTATTTTCACCTCTCTAGTCCGCCCGTTCCCCAAATGAGCTATGATGATTTACGTTTCATCATCCTCCTGCCCTTATCCCACTCTAAGTGGGGTCGGCACAACATGTTATAAACTTGCTGTCACACAGTTTAGCTGAGTTTTTACGACCGGCCGCCTGCCTGACGTCAACTTACCTTAGTCGTATTTTACGAAACCTCAGTAAGAAAGAGGGTGGTCTATTCTACTAAACCGAATACCACACGGTGGGTCAACCTACCTTAGTCGCCTTTTATGACCGTCCTGCCTGACGTCAACTTACCTTAGTTGCTTTTTACGACACCTCGGCAAGAAATGTGTGAAGAACTTTACGTTTGAAAGCGAAAATTGTCTCTTGAATTCAACGTAAATTAAAGTATTTGCCCAGTTATTAAACAGGTATAAAAAAACATCATCATCTTCCTGCCCTTATCCCACTCTAAGTGGGGTCGGCACAACATGTTATAAACATGCTGTCACATGATTTGGCTGCGTTTTTACGACCGGCCGCCTGCCTGACGTCAACTTACCTCTGTCGTATTTTACGACACCTCGGTAAGAAAGAGGGTGGTCTATTTTACTAAACCGGATTCCACACGGTTGGTCAGTTTACCTTAGTCGCCTTTTACGACACCTCGGTAAGAAAAGAGGGTGGTACTATTCTATCAAGCCGGATACCACACGGCGAAAAAAAAAATTTTTTTTTAAATGAGACCTAGCTAGATCGATTCCCCAAAACTTGCTGAATTTCATGAAAATCGTTGGAGCCGTTTCCGAGATTAGGAAAAAAAATTACACACACACACACACAAACACATATACGTCGTGTGGTATCCGGCCGAATAGAATAGTAGCACCCTCATTTCTTAGCGAGGTGTTGTAAGAGGCGACTAAGGTAAGTCGACCCGCCGTTTGGTATCCGGCTGAGTAGAATAGACCAACCTCATTTCTTACCTAGGTGTCGTAAAAGGCGACTAAGGTAAGTTGACCCACCGTGTTGTATACGGTTTAGTAAAATAGACCACCCTCTTTCTTGCAGAGGTGTCGTAAAATACGACTAAGGTAAATTGACGTCAGGCAGGCGGCCGGTCGTAAAAACGTAACTAAATCATGTCACGGAATGATTATAACATGTGCCGACCCCACTTAGAGTGGGATAAGGGCAGGAGGATGATGATATCGAATGTTATTATACATATAAACCTTCCTCTTGAATCACTCTATCTATTAAAAAAACTAATCAAAATCTGTTGCGTAGTTTTAAAGATTAAAGCATACATAGGGATATATGGACAGACAGAGAAGCGACTTTGTTTTATACTATGTAGTGATTCATAACATGGCGAAGCAAGATGTAGAAGGAATGAGCTTGTGAAAAAAATAGCTTGTATAAACACTGAGATGATAAGATAATCTCAAAGGATGCTACAGAAAGATATTACGGAAGCATACTGCTTGTTTTAAGATGACGTAAATGGATAAATTGAGTTTACATTTGGATATTACATATATTCTGAGAAAGATTTTATTTTAGAATCTTATACCCAAAGAAACAAACGACTTACGTACTTTAGCAGGAGCCGCAAGCTTATGTCGGTTCCTACTTTGTCTACCATACACATCACCTATCCTTTTGTTAACGCACACTATATACAATAACACGATTTAATAGGAATACCACAATTCCCGTTCTGAGATGCTCTTCTTTTGAATGACGAACAAAGACTGACTGTCACTGAATCGTTTTATCAATAAGAAGACTAAACAGATAACAACAACGGCACAGTGCTGCCACTGTTTTAATCAAAAAGGGCGCAATACTCTTGTTTCATGACCGTGTTGCTATAAAATACAAAGCGGAAGTCAATGGCGACAACACTTTCATAGTTCTTAATACTTTTATGTACAAAAATTAAATTGCTTACTTTTACTTTTGTATTTTACTAGTAATATCCCGCGGTTTCACACGCGTAAATTTTATTTTTTTACACCAAATAACATTTTTATGACGGCTCCCTTTGAAATGAAATGAAATTTTTATTCCACAAAAGTGCTAACACGACATTAACAAATTTAAGAAATTAAACTAAAGCTAAATAAATATTAATAAATAAATCCTCCGGAAAGTCCCCGGACTTTTTGAAAATTTAATATAGCCTATGTTGCTCTGTAAAGATGCAGCTTTCAGCAAAGAATTTTTGAAATCGGTCCAGTAGTTTTATGTGAAAACATTACAAACATACATACAAATATTTCCTCTTTATAATATTAGTATAGATAATATCTAAAATCCTAAACTAACTAAAAGAGGTATGTTATACCGGCGTATAAGGAATAATTGTGCCAAATTCCATCAATATTGGTTCAGCAGATTCGCCGTGAAAGAGTAACAAACATACGTCCGTACTCACAAACTTTCCGATTTATAATATTAGATATGATTCTATATTTGTTACCATACAATAATACAAAGTAAATTCATTGTTTCAATAAAAATAGCGATATTAGTAAACCACGAAAACCACAAACCAAAATGAACTAATAAAACCGAGGTCATTGCTTTACACCACTTGTGGTATTCGGACTCCATACGCGTTAATTTCAGCTTTTAAGTACCTTAGTTAATGTATTATTGGTTACAAGCAATCGCCAGAGCTCCGCCCGCGTGGAAAGATTAAAACCGTAATATAGTATTTTGATAACCATAAAGATGGTTAAAGTGTTAGCAGTGAGCAAAGTGCAAATATTGCAATACGCAAATAATATTCATGAGTCAGAGGGCGGGTCGATATATGACATCGCCACACCGACCTTACAGCTTTAATAAATAATCTATACTAATATATAAAGCTGAAGGGTTGTTGGTTTGTTTGATTGATTAAATTTTAGAATCGCAGGAAGTAATGGACCAATTTGAAAAATTCTTTCAGTGATAGTCCATTTATCGAGGAAAGCTATAGGCTATATAACATCACGCTAAGATGAATAGGAGAGGAGCAGCAATAAAAATTAGTAGGAAAACGGTAAAATTTAAAGCTTTCCTTGCGTGCGCTGAGTAAACTATAATAGTTGTTTGAAAATTATGTATTACAAAATTGTTCCTTCTAAAAGTTCTAAATAAAAGCCCGCGACAGTGCAGGTCTAGCTTTTAAGGTTAACGAAATCTAACAATTTTTATGGTTATCAAAATACTATAGTTCGGTTTTAATCTTTGGCAATTGCTAGTAACAAATACACGTTAATATATTACTCTGTACATATTGGAAAGATAATAACTTAAACATAAGTACCTGTACCGAGCCTTGATTGGTAACATATTTAAAAGATGCAAATAAAAAAATAAAGAAAGAAAGCGCCGGGTGACATATAGGAATTCCCAGGTTATGAACTTTTTTGTTCCGTCCGTTACCATTAGGCTATCACAGCTTTGCATTTGACAGCGCAAATTTCATTAGCTTTCCATTAAAATTTTATTATTTTAGCATTTTTTCAGTGGCCGAATACAGGGCTAGACAGCTAGATCGATATATCCCCGCTATAACCCCCCCACAAGCTGAATTTCACGAAAATCGTCGGAGCCGTATTCAAAATTCAGATATATATATATATATATATATATATATATATATATATATATATATATATATATATATATATATATATAACCATGTCAGTCAGTGTAAAAAAAATGATTAAAATCAATCCAGTAGTTTTGATTTATTCATTGCTGCCCGTGGCCCGCAAGCGTTAAATTTGGAGAAAAACAATTCCCCTCTCCCTATACCAAGAAGATTTCCTGCTATCTTTGGAATATCTAAATTCATATACTACAAATTTATTTATTTATTTTTACATTTTTCCCTATGAATTTTATTTTTACAATTAATTACAGAATGTCTTTATATTAGCTTCCTTGTCATTAAACAAACTCTTGAAAGAGCGACATATAGCTGCTTTATTCGAAGTGTTATAGGGCGAAGCGCGGCGTCCTCACGGCATTTTAAATCTGTAATATCTCCGAAAATGTTCAATTTAATTACATGCTGTAAACGGCCATATTGATCTATATTAAATCAACAATGTATTTAAGGTACTTAATGGTACTAAATGCTACTACTTAATGGTAATAAATCGATGCTGCGAGCTGCTGAGAGGCGATCTCTAGGGTCGCGCTGATAACGCTATCTTTATGGCCACGCTTTACGCTAAATAACGTAAAAACCCGACCGTGATATCTGAACAATCATAACAGATAATTCATCCTCCCCCCGAGCCCACGAGTGGGCGTGGGCGTGGACATACAAACACTAGACCATTAGGTATTATAGAAAACTTCGTTCGCGTGGACTGTTGTCGCGTGATAGGTTGATAATAGATGGCGCTTTTCAATATCATCCTATTCCTGTAGAATTAACAGGATTTCTATAGCCTATATGTTCTTCCGGTGTGTAAGGATTAACTGTAATAAAAACATACATTACTGAGAAGAACCAGAAAGAAACATGGCGGTCAATCTTATAAACATTTTCAATTTTACATTTTTAAACCGCAGTCTTGTATGAAGCTGAAAGGATTTTCAAGTCCAGGCTTATTTTTCATCCAAATTATCTTCAATTGTGTAATATGCTTTACGTATAAGTACATCTCTTATACTTAATTTTAACCTTTCTGTAGACTGGTCTAGTATGGATTGCGGAATATTGTATCGCGAATACAGAGACCATATATGTATATGTAATTCAGTATATATGTAATTTAACTGTACCTGTTTTTCGGAATTAAGGCTATCATGAAGCAATCTATACTAATATATAAAGCTGAAGAGTTTGTTTGTTTCATTGTTTGAACACGCTCAGGAACTACTGAACTGATTTGAAAAATTGCTCCAGTGTTAGATAGTCCATTTATCAAGAAAGGCTATTGGCTATATAACATCACGATAAGATGAATAGGAGAGGAGCACCAATAAAAAATTTAAAAGGGCAAAATTTAAAGCTATCCTCGTGTGCGCTGAGTAAACAGTGAAAGTTATGTAAAAATAATGTATTACAAAATTGTTCCCCTCTAAAAGTTCTAAATAAAAGTCAGTAACAGCTTATATCTAGCTTTTACGGTTAACCCACTTAAACCATTTTTAACGTTATCAAAATACTATATTACAGTTTAAATCATTCCACACGGGTGGATCTGCTAGCGATTGCTAATCTGTAAATAAACCTAAATAAATCCTTTCCTATTTGTTATAATTAAATCATTGATATGAAATTTTAGTACAATTAAAACAGTATTAATGCTCTAGTATAGTACTCATCATCTTCCCGCCCTTATTCCACTCTAAGTGGGGTCGGCACAACATGTTATAAACATGCTGTCACATGATTCGGCTACGTTTTTACGACGACTTACCGTAGTCGTCGTAGTCGTAGTAGTAGTGACCCAAATCACCACTGACCTAAACTTTTACTTACTTAGTCCTTTACCTTTTACGACACCTCGGTAAGAAATGTGGATGGTCTATTCTACTCTGCCGGATACCACGGCAATATATAATGAATCAATGTGTCCGCAATATTGGTGCGTGTATTGATATTAATAGATTAAAAAAGAGCGGATATCTACCATCTCCGGATACATAATATGACATTGGTCGTAACATCTCAACGTAATATAGACATTCCTAGAATAGTAAATCGGTTCATTACCTTTAAATTATTATGTACTATTCGCGCACTTTTGAAATAACAGACACGATTGAAAAACAACAAATATATAAACACGCAAAAAATGTTTAATAAACACAAAACACTATTTAATATCACGAGCGTACATGATCGTCGTGGATAAAAACAAAACTGGTTTAATTTGTTATTTGACTTTTAAATTAAATTGCCAACTATGGATTGGGTTTTCCCGCGTCAAAGGATGTTGACTTGCACAAGATAAAGCTGTTAGATATTTTACTATCGTACAAAGATTTTAATTGGATATAGAAAGAACATTGTTTGATTAATTGAAATTTAAAGAGTCTAGTTAGCATTAATAATTAATACGACATATTGATAAAACCAATATGACGTCACCTTAAAACATTAATTTTCTAAAGTAATACATAAGTATTACTTTGTATTTAAAAATCCGCAATAAAATAGCATTTTGCTATAATCCGCAATAAATAAATAACAAAATAATATTCTCATTACTTTTGTATTATGCACCTCCGCAAAGTAACGCCTAATTCTATAAATTACATTAATTTTCATTATAATATTACCACCATGACCTGTTGAGGGATTTAAAACTCAAATTAAGATGTTCATTTATGGAATAAGGCGTTACTTTGCTGAGATCCATAATACAAAAGTAATAATAAAATTATTTTGCTATAATCCGCGATGAAGTGATAATTAAGGTGGTAACTTACAAACTCTATTTGACTATATGTGAGGTGAGAAGTACAGTGGATAAAATAGAATTAATATTTAAGTACTACCACAATGTTAATTACGAATTTCAGTATATATTTCAAAGTGTTAACAACAGTAGATTTATATTAATTTTCGAGTCTTCAAAAAATTTCCCACTAAACAGTGAAAGTTTTTGAACTGGCAATCTTAATTTCGCAAGTGTGACATGGTCTATTATTCACACGGATATGCGAAATCGGAGCTAGCGCTGTCCCTCTCTAACCATAGCGAGCGGGCGCGACAGCTGCATTCCACCATCTTGAAATCATTTACATAAAATAGACAGAGATAGCCGATACTGTCCATATTAGTTATTACGACATAGGTCAATCTGGAATTTCTTAATTAGTTTACTCGTTTTTATGAAAATACCATTGTAACGAAAGCAATTATAGGAATTATTAAAAACCCACAATTAAAAAAAAAACAATAAAAGATTAAATATTTTGAATTTGATGATTGCTTTTATCAATCATATTTCTAGTTCATATGTTTTTACTCTAATTTTTGACATAATTTGAGAAAATTATTAATTAGTCCAAGTAGCTGATGTAATATCATGAACCATTATTATTTATTATTCCCATATTCCAATATTGTTATGTTAGCTTTTCCAAAATATTTGCTACACATAAAACGTCAACTCACCTTTGTCGTATTTTACGACACCTAGATAACGAAGAGGGTGGTCTACTTCTATTCAATGGGTAATTAGTGGTCAATCGGATACAACACGGTGGGCCAACTTACCTTAGTTGCATTTTACAACACCTGGGTAAGAAATGATGGTGGTCTATTCTACTCAGCCGAATACCACACGGCGCGTCGACTTACCTTAGTTGCCTTTTACGACACCTCGGTAAGAAATGAGAAATTCTATTGACAATCTTTTTCTAACAGCCATTATCCTTTCGCTATATTTACTTATTTATTTAAAGCGGGTTAACCTTAAAAGCTAGACATTTGCTGTCGCTGACTTTTATTTGACACTTTTACAGGGGAACAATTTTGTAATATATGATTTTTGGATAACTTTCACTATTGCACACGCAAGGAAAGCTTTAAATTTTGCCGTTTTCGTAATATTTTTTATTGTTGCCCAAAGAATTCTTCAATTCAATTCAATTCAATTTTCCATTAATGGCTTTTAGTAGTGCCTTGTTGGCACAAATTACTTTGCCAATGTCACGTAAGGTGAAGTACACACAAAGGAGATTGTACGGTGAAACAAAGAAAAAAAAAACTAAAATTTTGATTATTTACAAATAGTTGGAACCTTTTATAACCCTTCACCTGAAACAAAAGGACGACACAATATGAATATATATATTACTTACAAATAGTTATACTTAAAAATAAATTATATTACAATTTTATTTTGTTACATTTAATATATTTACATAAATATTTACAATAGGGACTAAATACAGACGTTAACAAACATTCAACATTTAATGGACGAGGGATTTTGGATGGGAGAATGTCATATAGAGGGTGAAGGAGCTTAGGACAATTCAAAAGGATATGGGATACAGTGCCTTCGTCTAAACCACACTCGCAGATCGAGTTGTCCCTGATCCGCAGTTTTGCCAAGTGTACAGGTGTGCATGAGTGACCAAGACGTAAACGAGAGATAGTAGATGAGATCCATCTGTCTGCATATCTATAGAGAAAAAACCATGGTCGTCTTGGAATGTCTGGCTGAAGAGCAGCATAGTACTTCCCTTTAGTAGTTTTTGAGGTCTCGTAGAACGAATTCCAGGATTTGTCCAGGAAAGTCTTAGCTAATGAGCAAAGATCATTAGCAGTATTCTCAAAGTGTTCGAGCGTTCCATCTTGAACTGCAGCCTTAGCACATGAATCAGCACTCTCATTTCCAGGAATACCGGAATGGCTGGGGATCCAGACTAAAGAGATGGATAATCCTTTTTTGTAACAAGAGAACAGAATCTCCCTAATCTTCAAAACAATAGGAAATCTTGACTTACTACGAAATGGATTTTCTTTAATAGACAATAAACAACTAAGAGAGTCTGTCAAAATAACGGTCTGTGTAACGTTATGGGAGTGTGCAAACAGGATTGCTTCTAACAAAGCAATGGCCTCTCCTGTAAACACAGAAGACTCGGGAGGACATTTAAATTTTAACACGATTTTATATTTGGGGATCCAGCAGGCTGCACCAACACAACTATTCAGAGATAGTTTAGATGCATCTGTATATATCAGGAGAGAATTCTGGCAATTCTGATGAATATAATTCTGAAAATTGTGTGGTGTATCAGGAGAATTTTTGATAAAACCAAGATCTGTGATAATTGAAGGATTGAATATAAGTGCTTCAAAAGAAGTACAAAAGAGAGGATTAGATAGATAGCGTAAAATAGGATTAGGAAGAGAGGAATATTTTAAGAAACTATCTAATATGTTTGATTTTGAATTTCGAGATATAGGAAAATGGGAGAGGAGAGTTAATTTAGGCCAGAGTGGATGGGAGGACAGCTGTAACGATTTACTAATATATCTGTCACATAAATATTGTCGACGTAGGGATAAAGGAGGGTCAACACATTCAACCTGCAAGGCGTTTGTTGGGGAAGATTTCATTGCACCCAGAATGATTCTGAGGCATTTATACTGGATTTTATTTAATTTATCTGAGGCTACTTTATTAATGGGTTCTAAGACAAACAGACAATAATCCATATGGCTTCGAACTAAGGCATTATACAGTAGTTTAAGGGAGTAGGGGTGGGCACCCCACCAAACCCCTGCTATAGCTCGAAGGACATTGATCCCTTTTTCACATTTTTTAATAATGTGATTCGTATGGGAAATTCCGTTCAGTCTGTTATCGAGATAAACACCTAGAAATTTAGCATTCTCTACAAGGTTGATGTATTGGTCTTCATAAGAAAACTGGAAATTAGGGATAGATCTTTTTTTAGTGAACACCACTGCCTGACACTTAGGAACGGACAAGGATAAGCCATGGTCAGACAGCCACTGGCCTAGGTAGTACAAAGCAGAGTTTATTCGATGTGATATATCCTCTACACAGTTAGACCTATAGTATAAAACGATATCATCAGCATATTGCAAGATGTCACAGAAGCTATTAACAGACAATTCGAGATCATGGGTATATATGCTGTATAGCAGAGGGCTTAGAACAGAGCCTTGAGGGAGACCTTTCCAGACAAGTCTGGGGGGAAGCGATGATGATTGGTGCTTCACCACTATGGATCTACAAAACAGCAGATTACATATGAAATGCACAATCCTCACAGGTATACTCAGCTTTAGCATTTTCTGCCTGAGCAACGGAAGAAGGACATTATCGTATGCAGAAGCGATATCCAGGAAAACGCCCACAAGGTACTCTCCTTTTGTAAAGGCCAATCGAATGTCTGTTGTAAATATGCTGAGGCTATCAGTTGTACTGAAACCCTTCCGAAACCCAAATTGGGAGGAGGGAAGAATATTTCTACTTTCTACTATCCATTCCAAGCGGTTTTTAAGTAGGTGTTCAGTAATTTTAGCCAAAGTAGACGACAGTGCTATGGGTCTATAGGAGTTGGGATCTGATGGATTTTTACCAGGTTTCAGGATGGGGATGACTATTTGGGATTTCCAAGAATCTGGAACTATCCCTGTCTCAAATAAATTATTAATCATGTTTAAAAAACAAAGTTTTGCTTTGTCTCTTAAATTAAGTACAAATGAATATGGAATACCATCTTTACCTGGAGTTGAATCTTTAAGTCCATTGAGGGCTACATGTAACTCAGACAGAGAAAAGGGGGCATCCATTTCGTTTGAACTTGCAGTTCCAGGAGGATCAAGGAACATGTCTTTATAGGGAGCACAAGGAGGAGCTAATTTATCAGCAAAAACGTTAAGCCAGTCAGAAGGATTATTGGAACAAAGATTAACATGATCAAGAGATCTACGGAATCTCTTAACTTTATTCCAAACAACCGTGGAGGAGGATCGAGGTAGTAAGGATTCACAGAACTTAGTCCAACTCATTTTTTTCTTCATTTTAACCAATTTTTTAACTTTCGCGTCTATTCTTTGGTAATTAATAAAATTTTGATGACTCATATTTCTAGAGTATCTCTCTTCCGCGAAAGTTCTCAGTTTAAATATATCACTGCATTCCTCATCCCACCAGGGAGGGGAAGGCATATGATTTCTGGGAGGATGTTTCTTAGGAATATTGAGATCGGCCGAAGATAAAAGACAATTTATAAAAAGATCATAGTAAACCAAAATATTACCATTAGTTTCAAGACGCGGTAGAACGTTCGTCATGTTGTCGACAGATTGGGAATAGCCTGACCAATTAGCCTTTTGGATTCTATATTTTAACAAGGGATCAAAATTGGGAGGGGGTAGGATTCTACAATTTAAGGAAATGATGATAGGGAAGTGGTCACTACCATATGTAGATGAGAGGACTTTCCAAGATAATTGGGAGGCAAGATTAGGGGAGCATACCGAAAGGTCTACAGCAGATTTAGGGTTTTGATTTGGGTAAACTCTGCGGGTGGGAGATCCATCATTGATGATGCAAAGGTTTGCATCATCAAAGATGTCCACCAACAAAGGAGCTAACCCATCACAAAAGTAACACCCCCACATAGTATGGTGAATGTTAAAATCCCCTATAACTATGACAGGAGTGGGTAAGGACGAGAGGATGGTTTGTATTTCAGGCATGATGGAGGAAGAGGGATGAGGTATGTATAGAGAAAGGAAAGAGATGTTTAAGGAACGAATGGCAACAGCATTAATCTGTTGGCTAAGAGGAGGAAGGGGGATAGGAGAATAAGGGATGGAGTGCCGGATAAAAAGGGCACAACCTGCACGCCCATCACTCCTGTCATCCCTTAAACAGGAAAAACCAGGGAGCCGAAATCGGACCCCAGGAGTCAACCATGTTTCCGAGATGGCAACAATGGTAGGCTTATGCAGGTTCACAAGGGACAGCAATTCATGTTTTTTGGAACTTACACTCTTACTGTTCCATTGCAGAAATGTTGTTGGGGCCATTTTTAAGGATTTTGAAAAGTTGGGAAAGGTTAAAGGCAACGTTGGACGGTAGAGGGATTTCACTACATGGAGCAACAATGCTCAGTAAAAATTCAGAGAGAACTTCTAAGATTTTACCCTGAGTAGCAGGAGATTGAATGGAGTCATTATTAAGCGCACAACCATTAGGTAGGGATGAGGAGCAATCACCAATAATATCCTGGTGGGCTCTCTTGTCAAAACCTTTTCCCAATGGTGCACGAGGACGGGGACTGTGGAAAACTGTTTGTCTATAGGACTTAGTGTTAGGTTGAGATCTTACTGAGGTTTGAGGAGGATAAGCCGGAGGTGAAAACATCTCTTTCGCAATCTCAGCATAGGACCGCCGGACAGGAGGAAATTGAGTAGATGCTTCCATGTATGAAATGTTATCCTGCGACATTACCATCTTGATAGACTGTTGCCTGGAGAACTCTAGACAATCCTTGTCAGTTGCAAAATGTTTTCCAGAGCAATATAAACATGTAGAAAACTCTTTGGGGACTTCACAGGAATCTCCTGTATGGGGTTGAGCACACCTGTAACACCTGGGTTTCGACCTACAAGTAAGTTTAATATGCCCAAAACGACAGCAGTTCTGGCACTGAATAGTGGGAAGTTTGTATGATTCGACAGGTAAGGAAGTGTGGTATGAGTATACCCTAGCAGGGAGCATTTGGCCTCTAAATGTAAGAGCAACCGACTGAGTCGGTACCCAAGTAGCAATGCCATCACTGGTTACTTTCCTGTTTAATCTCCTAGCTTTCAGTACCTCACCACAACCAGAAGGAAGTTCAAGGGACTCAACAAATTCCTCCATTGACCAGTCAACGGGGACTCCTTTTACCAGACCCATTCTTGTAATGTTATATGTAGGGATAATTGCCTTATATTTGGTTAAATTTAATAAAGGGTTAACGAGAAAATCATTTGCAGACTGAAAGGTTTTAAACTCGACCGTAACTTTGTTTCGGCCGACGTTCTTGACACCATCGTTAATTATAGAGGTTATTTTATTTTTATGTAAAAATTGGCCAAAAGAAATAGCCCGTAGAGTAGTTCCTGAAGCTGGGTCTGGGACGTCCCGCGAAATCTGTACAATGAAGGGGCCTTTGTCGTCCTTCATGTAACTTAAGGGCTTTTCGGAAAAGGATGGATGTACGAACGTAGTTTGAATCGACGGGTTGGCTAAAGCAGGGTCAACTATGGTTTTCTTAGTTGCATTTGAATCATCAACATCTACTTGCCTTTTACGTGTCGTTGTCGGTAATGTACCACCTTTATCGGGCGGTTCGGATGGAGGATCGACCTCCATATTGGAGGCGCTTTGTTAAAAAAAAACTATTTATATGAAACAATAAAAACTTACCTATTTACAAATAATGTTAGTATACTAGATAAAAAAATAATGTTAGTACACAAAATACCAACTATTTACTGAGTTAAAAACAACCAAATGGGCCGAAAAACACCGAAATCTCACTAACACGTGTGAACACCAACACATACGTTAGCAAAAGTCCGATTACTGCTTAAAACCAAGAATTCTTCAAATCGGTTCAATAGTTCCTGACATTGGCGCGTTCAAACAAACATACAAACCCTTCAGCTTTATATATTAGTATAAATAACTAAATGCCATTGATAGCTAAAGTGCCAAATTTCATTGATATTGGTTTAGCAGGTTTGTCGTGAAAGAGTAACAAACATACATCCATACTCACAAACTTTCGCATTTATAATATTGCTAGCTTTTACCCGCGACTTCGTTTGCGTGGTCTGTTGTCGTGTGATACGTCGATAGTAGATGGCGCTTTTCAATGTTATCCTATTCCTGTATAATTAATAGGATTTCTATAGCCTATATATGTGCGGTGTATAAGGTAATTAATTGGTCCAAATTTCATCAATATTGGTTCAGCGGATTCGCCGTGAAGTAATAACAAACATACATCTATACTCACAAGCTTTCGCATTTATGATAGTAGTAGAATTATAATTATTGAGATTACTAAAATTTTGAAAATTGACAGCAATACTTAATAAAAAGTAGAAAAACATTAATTTTATATAGGTATTTTAATTAATATATATAGAATAATATGTATACATGGAAATTATATAATGGTTAATTGTCTATGGTACATACTTTGAACTAGTCTATGTCTGCAGTAGGGATGTAACTTGGAGTAGAAAAATCGATTAATAAACAATCGATTTTTTTCACTTTCAAAATAATCAATTTTTGAAAAATCGATTATTACGTATCAAAATAATCGTTTAATAATAACCGATTTTTTCTTACTATTTCAAAAGGTACTTTTTAATATTAATAATTAGTTGCAATAAAGACTTATCAAAGTGGACAATAAATAAGAAATAATTACAGGTGCGCTGTTTGTAAAATTTGATTTAAATGAAATATAATTTGGCTAAATTGGTTACATCCAACTATGCAATCTTAAAAAACAAGAAAAAGAGTAAAAAAGAAATAGAGGATATTTAAAATAATCGATTTATAAAAAAAACGATTTTTGATGAAAAAATAATCGATTATTTTAAAAATCGATTTTTTCGACACCCCTTGTGTCTACGGTAAACAAACAAAGATTATGGTTATTAATTTTTGTTTATATAGAAGAAACAATAAGTATACTAATTTTTCTATTTATAAAAATCATATTAATCCCTTATATACAGTTCCATATCAAGCTTTGACGTATTTTCTATCCGTTATTACTAATTTTGGTATTTGTAAGAATGATCCAGGGGCTGACAAAAAATTTAATGAATTGCTGGTGAAAAATTGGGGCGGTTACTTATGTATATTTACAGACGCTTCAAAATTTTGTGATGATTCATGTGTCGGTATAGCATGTTGGATCCCCGAATTCAAAATTATTTTAAATTTTAGATGTCCTCCTCAGTCATCTGTTTTTACGGGTGAGTCTATAGCTTTGCTTGAAGCTATTCGTTTTGCCGAATCTCATGCTATTAAGAAGGTAATCATTTTTTCTGACTGCTTAAGTTCTTTACAAGCTATTATGCAAAATCCTTTTCGTAGCAAGTCAAGAGTTCCCATCATTCTCAAAATTAGAAAGGGTATAGTATAAGTCTTGCATGGATTCCTGGTCACTCTGGTATTCAAGGCAATGAGTTTTCTGATAGCTGCGCTAAATCTGCTTCAGAAGTTGGTTCTCTTACACATTTTTATAATTTTTCTCAAGACCTATCTGCTTTAGCGAAGACAAATTTGTTTACTTCATGGAGTATATTGTGGGCGGCTTCTAAAACTGTAAAAGGAAAATATTATGGTGCAATTCAACCAGTTATCCCTAACGTCCCTTGGTTTTTTCGTTACCGCCGAGCAGACCGTAGAACTACCTCAATTATTTGCCGCCTTCGCCTTGGCCATGCTTGTACTCCCGTGCATCTGGCTAAGCTAAAGGTTAAAGATAATTCCCTTTGTGAATGTGGTTTGGATGAAGGTGCAACTGATCATATTGTTTTCAACTGTCCTAAGCTCAGATATTCTTTGCACGAAATTCTCCCATTCGAAATTCATCGTCCTACCAACATAAAGTGCCTGTTGATGTTAGTTACTAAACCGTTTGTAAAAAAGTTGTGTAAATTTATTGTAGATAATAAGTTAAAGTTGTAACTATTTTTATTATATCGCTAATTTTATTTCATTCCATAATCATATATATTTTGTAATATTTTAGGTAGTTAGTTCATTTGGTGCATTCTCTTCGAGGCAAATTCTAAATTCCATTACTCGTGTGTTTGCCATTTTACGTGACACTGGCAGAGTGATTTGCGTTCAATTTGCGCTGTACAGGCCATAAACAAGATAATAATAATAGAAGAAACAAACTAAATTGTCGAAATGCGATGTTGTGTACCTTATTGTAACAATGTCTTAAATAATGACTCAAAATTACGAGGAATTTCCTTTCACACGTACGTATATATTCAATTTACTACACGTATATATCAGTAACTTATTCAAAAACGATCTTTGACTCTTCATTTCTTCTAAGTAATATATATTTTAGATGTCCTAGGATAAATACGCGTAACAAAGCTTTGTTTCAACTGCATGTTAGTAAAACTAATTACACGAGGAATACTTTCTTATTTCGAGCTTGTCGTAGTTACAATAAGAATTTTATTGATTATATATTTATATTCATGACTGGCCCGTTGGAGCAGTGAGTAGTGACCCTGCCTTCAGCTCTGCGGGTCGCAGGTCGATTCCCGCCGAAGGCTAAAATTTTCTATAAATGTATTTGTTGGTCTTTGAGCCTGGGTGTATATTATTTAAGTATGTATAATGTGTAAAAAATAATATAATGTGTAAAAAATAATATAATGTGTAAAAAATATATAAGTATATAAAAGTAATAATAAAATTATTTGCTATAATCCGCGAAGAATTCTTCGCGGATTATAGCAAATATAAAAATAATTTTATTATTACTTTTGTATTATGGATCTCCGCAAAGTAACGCCTAATTCTATAAATTATATAAGTATATATTCACCAGTTGTCTGTCCATAACACAAGTATTAAGTTACTTTGGGGACGGACGACGGTGTGTGTAAGTGTCCCATATATTTATTGATAATGAATTTACTGCTTGTTCTCTTAAGATATTTAAAAAATTAATTGGGGAATAATTTTAAAACTTTAATAGGGATATGTTACCTAATACACCATATGTTATTCGAATGCTTTTTTTTGTAATTTCTTTTTTAAGTTTTGTATTATATTTAAATGATTAACTAACACACTAGTCTACTCTCAATAGTGTTAATTAATTTGTGGAAACTTTGCTGATTTTTGCATTATTTTTTTGTAACTTTATTTTTAAAATTTTCTTTTTTTATATATTTTTTTTTCATTTTTAATATATGGGACACTTACACAAACGCTCGTCTGTCCCCAAAGAAAGTAACTTAATACTTGTGTTATGGGTGAGAGACAACTGGTAAATATATACTTATAAAATATATAAGTATATATTTACCAGTTGTCTCTATATTTGTATTTAAGTATGTATTTAAAAAATATTTAAATATATACTTAAATACAAATATACACCCAGGCTCGAAGAACCAACAAATTTTTGTTAGAAATTGCTGGCCCTCGGCGGGAATCGAACCCGCGACCCATAGAGCTGAAGGCAGGGTCACTACCCACTGTGCCAACGAGCCAGTCAAAAAAAATTTATTATACTGTTTGTTTCCCTTATATAAATAAAATAAAAAAATATCGCAAAATTAAGTGCAGTAACTATTTTTATGTAGTGTCCTGGGGTGTGTACACTCCATAGGTTTAGATTGTTAACTAAATGTATACAAACAAACAAGCAAAACTGTGCAAAACAATCAAAAAAAATGTATACAAACAAGAAAACAAAAGCTATGTTGCGACTTAGCAGAGTTAGAAACTCATTTGATGGTCTCGCAGCAAAGCATATTACACAATTGAAGATATAGAAGAGATAATAAGAATAATATACTTGATATTTAATGTATGTATAAGTGTGTATTTAAAAATATATAAGTATATATTCACCAGTTGTCTGTCCATAACACAAGTATTGAGTTACTCACTTTGGGGACGGACGACCGTGTGTGTAAGTGTCCCATATATATATTTATTCACCAGTTGTCTGTCCATAACACAAGTATTAAGTTACTTACTTTGGGGACGGACGACCGTGTGTGTAAGTGTCCCATATATTTATATATTCACCAGTTGTCTGTCCATAACACAAGTATTAAGTTACTTACTTTGGGGACGGATGACCGTGTGTGTAAGTGTCCTTTATATATTTATATACTGCTTTAATTACAGGCTACCCTCTAAAATAAGTCGCCGCAAGGCATGGATTAGAGCGCTATGTATAACAAAGTCCAATCTACCTTTATATGCGAATGTGTGCTCAGATCATTTTGCTAAGGAACTTATAAATGTGGGAGCGAATGGTAAAAGGAGGTTGTGCAAGAACGCAGTTCCATTGACTGTGCAGGTATTTTAATAACTTTTCTAAGCTGATACAGAAAGCCTACTATACTATTGAATATTATTTAGAAGATAAGAATGTGTGGATATAGCTCTCTTTAAATCTGTACAAGACAATAACGACTTAATGTAAATAGTATTAAGAATTATATTTTTAAAAGAGCAACACCCGAGTTTCTTGCTGGCTCTTCTCGGTAGGAACAGCTTTCCGAACCAGCAGTAGAGTTGACGATTCAAAAGCACTTGTTTACAAGTTTATTTGAATAAAGAATATTTTGAATTTGAATATGTTCGATAAAAGTAATAATAAAATTCATCATCTTCCTGCCCTTATCCCACTCTAAGTGGAATCGGCACAACATGTTATAAACATGTTGTCACATGATTTGGCTACGTATTTTACGACCGGCCGCCTGCCTTAGTCAACTTATCTTAGTCGAATTTAACGACACCTCGGAAAGAAAGAGGGTGGTCTATTCTACTCAGCCAGATACCACACGGCTTTGATTTAGCATTACATACATTGTTTCTTATTGCAGATTGTTTTATTAGTTTTGCTTTTTATGTAATTTGTAAAGTATTTAATACAACCTTGTATTCCAGGTTTGCTTGATATGCCTTGATACTGACAGCGTTTTGTGTACATTAAATAGATCTAAACTAGACATGGTCTATGAAACTTTGACAGGACTCTCTGTAAGTATATTTGACCCCATTCATAACAGTAAAGTAATAGCCTGTTACTAAACAGACAGACAGCTTTCGGGGACTTTGTTTTAATAAATAACTAGCGGCCTGCCCATTGCCCATGTCACTCAGTGAAAAAAATGATTAAAATCGATCCAGTAGTTTTGATTTATTCATTACTGCCCGTGGCCCGCAAGCGTTAGATTTGGAGTAAAACAATTCCCCTCTCCCTATACCAAGAAGATTTCCTGCTATATCTAATACCTACATCATATACTACATATTTACATTTAACATTTTTCCCTATGTATTTTATGTTTAAAATTAATTACAGAATGTCTTTATATACAACATTCACAGTTTTCCTATCATTAGACAATATAAACATGTTTTCTTTAGAGCTTACTCTTGAAAGAGCGACATTTAGTTACGCGTCCAATCGCTGCTATATTCGAAGTGCTATAGGACGAAGCGCGGCCTCCTCAAGGGATTTTAAATGTGTGATGTCTTCGAAAATGTTCACTTAAATTACATGCTGTAAACGGCCATATTGATCTATATTAAATCTGATTAATGCTGCATTGTATAAAAATTGCTTCAAAAATAAGGCATTATTTTTCGTAAAAAATAAATGCCAAAAAATGCTATAGTGGGTTATCCATAAGAGATAGACATATACCATCGCGGACTTTTCTGTAGATCTTTTCAAGGTGTACAAATGCTTAGTACATCATTTTGATAAATATCGTAGGGTTTGCAATGTAAGCGGAAAAAAATGTAATTATTTACGGAAACCTCAAAAATTACAGTATTTCTCTACTCCGTATTGTTATTATACGTACAAACCTTCCTCTAGAATCACTCTATGTATAAAAAAAACCGCATCAAAATCTGTTGCGTAGTTTTAAAGATTTAAGCATACATAGGGATATATGGACAAACAAAGAATGTGACTTTGTTTTATACTATGTAGTGATAGAGAAAAATACAAAATTAAATAAACAAATATGCACTATATGAGTTTAGATATTCCAAAGATAGCAGGAAATCTTTTTGGTATAGGGAAAGGAAATTGTTTTTCTCCAAATTTAACGCTACGGCCACGGGCAGTAATGAATAAATCAAAACTACTGGATCGATTTTAATCATTTTTTTACACTGACTGACATGGGATATATATTTTATACCCGTGCGAAGCAGGGGCATGCCGCTAGTAATTTGACAAAAAGCACCCTTATTAAATATTTGTAGAATTTTTCGGAAATTCATACCATTATCATCAGATGGAGACATTTTATATACCAACACTAACCAAACCTAAGTATTTACTTGGTATTTTATACCAGTAAATACTTACAAAAGTAATAATAAAATTATTTTGCTATAATCCGCGATGAAGTAAAATAGAAAATATATATAATGCTAAATGTAGAGTGGCCAATCGGTTATCATACCTGATACATGCAGGAGTCGTAAAAACACATGCACAAACCTCCACCACCGCCACCACAATACACAAGCACTATATACGTTCACTATCACAAACTCAACAATCGTTTCGCCCCGCAACCGAAGCATCGTCAGGAGATAGACCGTCCCAGTAAATACTTATTTTTTCCAGTTTTAACCTGAGAAGTAGTTAACTAAACAAAATAATAATAATAGATTTGTTATTATTATTTTTCAGTTATCAAACATTTCAGTGGAGACTGTATGCGCCGGATGTGCCCAAAGACTAAGGGACTATAACCTTTTCAGAGAGGAGTGTCTTAAATCTAATCAACTGATGATAGGATTGGTGGAGAGACAAGCTGTGAGTTATGATTCCTTTATTTATTTATTACTTTATACTGATATATAAAGTAATTTATCTAATTTATGTACATAAAAATATAAAGAATTATAAAACGATAGGTGATGTATACAATAGACAAAGCAGGAACCGACATAAGCTTGCGGCTCCTGCTTTGCGCCGCGCAAAAGTACGTAATTCGTTTGTGGGTTTTGGTATAAGATTCTATAATAAAATTCCGCAATCAATTTTAGCTTTGCCATTACAGCAGTTTAAAAACACTGTTAAAAAGAGGCTGATACAGAAAGCCTACTATACTCTTGAAGATTTTTTTTTTTTTTTTCGAATTGACCATATGCTGTTAGCCCTAACGGCTTTTACGGCGTCACCGGGCGGGACGGGCGAGCGCAGAAGCATCGCCGAAGTTGCGAAATGCGGAAAGTAGAGCACAGAAGCTCTATTAGCGTTGGGGAACGTCGTCCTAAGGGTGCCTCCTGTGAGGCCGGACCACGGCTTAGGGCGACGTGTAGTGGAGGGCTGATGACTTATGTATGACTTTGATTAGTCAATACGACGACGGAAGGGTGGCAAGAAGCCACGACCAACCGATATCAGAAATCTGGGACCTCGTCTTCGCCGGCGAAGACGCTGTGTGTGTGTATTACGTGTTTTTGTGTTTGCGATCGTTATTTGATCGTCAGGGTCATATAGGACGCTTTTTGGACGCCTATATTTTCGGTGGTCAGACCTAACTGGGATGTAGGTAGAAGCAACTGAAATTAGAGGGTTCGGGTGTACCTCGGATTTCTCGAAGTAAGACTTCGAAAAACGTTTAAAGAGGTGGGTAAAGGTAGGGAGGTCGAGGTCTCTATGGAGGTCAGCGTTCCGCATGAACCACGGACAACCAGTGGCTGTACGCATAAATCGGTTCTGCATTCTTTGGAGCGTGAGCAATCTGACCTTTGAAACGTGCGCGAACGCAACGCTCGCATAGGACATTATTGGTCTTATGCAAGTTTTGTAGAGTGTCACTTTGTTGCGGAGTGACATTTTACTTTTCTTGCATAACATCGGATAAAGTCGTCCCATGACATACGCAGCCTTATTGCAGACTATGCGTATGTGCTCGTGGAAGGTCATGGAAGGTTGGAAGGTGACACCTAGGTACTTGACTTTCTGTTGCCAGTGAATTGGTGTATCGTAAAGGGAAATTTCGGTAGGTGTGTCTATGTGAGATCGGAAACGATTACCGATAAAGTGCATAGCTGCACTTTTATCAGGGTTTATTTCGATTCTCCATCGGCGGAACCAGCGTCCGAGGCTGTTTACCGCTTTCTGGAGACGTCTAGTGATAACTTGAGGTTGGCGAGATGTGGTAAATACAGCGGTGTCATCCGCGAAAAGGGCAAGATGAGTGCGCTCTTTAATAGGCGCCCGTGGAATGTCACTCGTGTAGAGCGAGTACAATAAGGGTGCTAGCACAGATCCTTGAGGGACACCGGCACGGATAGGGCGGCGAGACGACAGAGTGCCGTCTACGCGGTACCGAAATGTACGATTAGTGAGGTAGTTTCGTATGATAAGTACGAGTCTGTCAGGTATATTTAATAGGAGCAACTTGTGGATTAAGCCTGCATGCCAGACCTTATCGAAGGCTTTGGCGACATCGAAGAATATGACACCTGTAAACTGCTTGGTTTGCAAACCTTGCAATATGTGCTCCGTGAGGCGGTGCACTTGTTGAACACAGGTGTGTTTTGGACGAAATCCGAACTGTTCGTTAGGAAGGAGATTATAAGTATCGACTACGGATTTTAATCGGGCAAGGATAATTCGCTCGTATATTTTTCCTAAGCTATTTAACAAACTAATGGGACGATAGCTAATCGGGAGATTTCGAGGCTTTCCTGGTTTGGGGATACCTATCACTGTAGCTTCTTTCCACTCGTCAGGAAAGGCGCATCCGGCAAGGAGGGCATTAAAAATCAGTACCAGTAGGTGGATGATTTGGTCAGGAAGGCACTTCAGTGCCCTGTTGGAGATGGAATCAGGACCGGGAGCTTTTTTGGAGCGGAGGTTTTTAATTATGGTTCGGACTTCTTCTCCGGTAGTGGGAAGTAACGGCTCGCTTTCGGGAGTCGTTGCGGAAAGATTGTCTGCCACCTTTTCCACTCTGGAGTGGAATTCGGTGAATTCGGGTACACTGGGGTTGGGAGAGCATTGGTTTTCCAGACTGTCTGCCAAGCATTCGGCCTTTTCAGCGTCGTCAAACGCAGGTGGGAGATTCGGGCGAAGTAATGGTGGGGTGGCTGCGTACCCATCGGCTTTTAGAGATTTCGCCAAGCACCAGTAGGCCTGATGTCCTGGCTTGATCTCCGAGAGCTTTCTATTCCAGGAATCGTTGTGGAAACAGGTTAATTTTTCTTTAACCTCTTTCTGTAATCTATTGAGCGCACTCCGGTTTTCTCGGGTCGGATATCTGTCGCGTGCCCTAGTGGCAGCACGTTTTTTAGCAATTAATTCTCGCAGATCAGCTGGTAGTTCTCGACAACGAAAGTTATCGGGAATTTCCCTAGAGCAATCCTTGAGAGTATCAGATAAGTGAGCTGTGAGATGAGTGGTCGCTGTTTTTGCAGTTTCCACTGAATCTATACGGTCAGGAATCTTTTTGAGGTGGTCTGAATCAAGAAATTGGAGACGCTCGCTAAGTTTTTTCCATTCGATAATGGTTTTGTTTCGAGAAACCGCGGTTGGAGGGGGTCCTAGCTGAAGTAAGACTGGGCGGTGGTCCGAGTCTAGGTCATGAATAACTTGTATGCTATGTAGCTGAAGGGTAATATTTTGGATTAGTGCCATGTCGATGGTACTGGCAGTCGGAATGGGATGGGTAGGCCGAGAGTATCGCGTGGGCTCGTCTGGAGCCAGAATATCAAAGTTCAGAAACGGAGAGTTGCTGAGCCTATGTAAAAGATTGCCATTGGCATTTGGAGACGATCGATTCCATTGACTATGTTTTGAATTGAAGTCCCCGCCTAGTAAGACGGCGTCTCCAAGTCCTAACAGAGTCCTAATGTCGCTTTCTAAGAGAGTTTTAGACGGACTGAGATAGATTGATGCTAATATAACCGGCTGATGGCCGGTCATCCCTAACTGACATACTGAGGCCTCGATATTAGTAAGTCGAGGGGGATCTAGAGGAGTACAGTGAAGAGACCTCCTGTAGTAAATTGCTGTGCCTCCAAGAGGGCCTGTGAGTCGGTCATTTCTGATTAAGACAAAGTTTGCTATCTTAGGATCGCGATGGAAAGGCTTCAGGAATGTCTCTTGCACTAAGAGGATGTCGATCGGGTACGCAGCCATAAATTCGCGCACTTCGTATATTTTATCCCAAAGACCGTCTGCGTTGAACAGACCTATAGAGAGTCGGTTCGGTTTAATTCTGCCTTTTGGTGTACTATCCATATTAGGCATTTATTTTTTGAATTACTTCAATGAGCCGGTGGTGCTCGAGAAGTGCCGACAGACGATCTTGAGGATTATTCCTCAGTTTGTTTGCTAGTATCGACAGTTCGTTTACGTCGATAAGCGCAACAATAGAGCTAATAAGCTTCATGTCTTCCACGAAACTATTAGCAGTATTGTTTACTGAATTGGCAGCCACCTGTATTGGCTTTGTTTTAATCGCCGGAGGGGGCTGGGGGACGGGGAGGGAGACAGCAGCTGCTTGCTGCTTTTTATGCCAGGGATTAGTAGCGGGCAATGGAGCCGGTATGTACCTGTCCGCCACAGGTGTTTTATGACCTCCACGTGCATTATTTTTACGGACTGATATTTTTTGGGTGCGTTTCACCTTTCGCGGAGCTTTTGGGCAACCGCGATAATTTGCAGGATGCCCTTTGGTCCTACAAAGTACGCAGCTCGGTGGTTCCTCAGTCGGAACCGTACGAGAGCAATCTGACGTACCATGGTCGCCTAAACATTTTACGCATCGGGGTCGTGCGTGACAATTACGTGCTGAGTGCCCGTAAAGCTGGCAGCGATGGCATTGGCCGATCGCGCCTCGGTTACGTGGGACTTCGATACGAAGCCCAGACAATCTACATATAGATGTCACGTTAAAGACATTTTTGCCCTGAGGTGACAAATCAAGCACAACAAGGCAAAGTTCGTAGGGGACTTTGGTCCGCGAATGGTACATACGATGTACCTCTCTGACGGGAAGATCTTGGGACTTAAGGTCCTCTTTAATGAATTCCGTGTCTATCTCTACAGGCAGACCGCGGATGACAACGCGAAGTTCGCGTTCATCTTCTAGCGCGTATGAGTGATACTCAATATTATCATCTCTCAGTAGCGCTGTAAGTCGGCGGTGGTCATTCGAGGTGGGTGGGGAAACCCTAATGCCAACATTTGTAGAGCGTGCGCTCCCAAATGAGATCGACTGGGCTTCGATCTTAGGTAATAAGCGCTGCCATGCAGCTTTTTCCCTGATATAAAGCGGTGGGACTTTTTCTCGCCGCTCGGTCATCGGGGAGTCTTGTGGCTCCTCGCTGGCCTCACTTCGAGCATGTCGGTCAGAAGGCTTAGCCGTGGCAGTGACGGGCCTTTTAGAAGGGATAGTCTTAGGAGCCTTTAGCTTTCGCTTTTGACTCTTGCTGACGACGGTCTCAAAGCCGTCGTTGTCGGTTTCTACGTCTAAAGACGAGATAGAGGTCTCAGAAGGAATTTCTTTGACCTGGTAATGCTCAGACTCCATGCCTGACGACAGAGCAAGCAGCAATAGTGACTTTAGGGCTATCTTTGACGGCAGGATGCGGTCGAAGATATCCCTTCAATACGTCGCGATGGACAGCTGGGTGGCGCGTCTGGAGGTACTCTAAGAGTCCCTCCATTCGCGGGTCGCCCAAGTAATTACGTTGGGGGTCCATAATAGACCCAGAGGAATATGTCCTCCCTGCCGGCAAGGGCAGGGAGGTGTGTACCTGCGGTGTGCCCCTAATGAGTCTTTGCCCTTCGGGGGACAGAGATGTGTACCTAATTTACAAACTAGTGTACTTACGGACCGGATACAACAGGCACTGTACACAAAAGCACTGCACCAATCTAATCGAGCAACGATGACAACGCTAGCGGCACTGCACTGCGAGCGACACGCTACGAAAACACAACACAACACAAGGGCGGCACTTAGGCGCGAAACTTTAAAAGAAGAAAGATTATTTATACAAATAAAAGATGAGATCGGAAACGATCGTAACTAAACAGAGCGCAACCACTAAATAGGTGGTCAAATCGAAATTCGCTTGTCGAGACATCCGTACGCGACGGAGGTCGAAAGCGAAGTGTGAGAAGATTATTTAGAAGATAAGAATGTGTGGATATAGCTCTCTTTGAACCTGTACAAGACAGTAACGACTTAATGTAAATAGTATTAAGAATTATATTTTGAAAAGAGCAACCGCCGAGTTTCTTGCTGGCTCTTCTCGGTAGGAACAGCTTTCCGAACCAGCAGTAGAGTTGACGATTCAAAAGCACTTGTTTACAAGTTTATTTGAATAAAGAATATTTTGAATTTTGAATTTAGGCGTTACTTTGCGGAGATCCATAATACAAAAGTAATTATAAAACTATTTTGCTATAATCGCAAAGATTTGCGATTTTGGTCGTGGAGTCTATCTCCTGATGATGCTTCGGTTGAAGCGAAACGATTGTTGAGTTTGTGATAGTGAACGTGTGTAGTGCTTGTGTATTGTGGTGGCGGTGGTGGAGGTTTGTGCATGTGTTTTTACGAATGTATGAATTAGGTATGAAAACGGATTGTCCACTCTACATTTAGCATTATATATTTTCTACTTTACTTTTTCGCGGATTATAGCAAAATAATTTTATTATTACTTTTTTTTTTTTTATTAGAGTTCGTTTGATTGATTGTTTGCGCGTTCAAACAATCAATCAATATAAGGAACTACTGGACCGATTTGAAAACTTCTTTGAGTGAAAGATTTAATATATAATAATAAAGTTTATTCAGAGAAATAAAATTGAGTTACAAAACATTTCGGTGTTATAAATATGATTGTAAAATATGATTGTAAATATGATGTATGAGTCGCAAAATACGACTAAGATGAACTGACTTCAGGCAGGCGGTCGGTCGTAAAATACGCTTCCAAATCGTGTGGCATGTTTGTAACATGTTGTGGCGACCTCACTTAGAGTGGGATAAGTGCAGAAGTATGATTAATTAATATATAGATAGATTAATATTAACAAACTTTACATAAAATATAAAAAAAAGTCCTTTAAATTTTGAGGGAAATAAAGAGTGGAAAACATATAATACTTATATTATATATAATATAAAACAAGTTAAGTTACAAAAAAATATCTTCCTGTCCTTATCCCACTCTAAGTGGGGTCGGCACAACATGTTTTTCTCTTCCATTCTGTTCTATCTTTCGTCAACTCTGGCGCCACTCCTTTTATATGCATATCATACTTCACACAATCCAACCATCTCTTTTTAGGCCTCCCTCTAGGCACATATTCATCAACATTCAAATTTAACACACGTTTGGTCACATGATTTTCATCCCTCCTCATTACATGTCCATACCATCTCGATCTTGCACTTCTCGACTTTTCTATAATGGGCGCAACTTTCAGACTTCCCCTTATATACTCGTTTCGTATTTTATCCAGTTTTGTCACACCACACATCCACCTTAACATTCTCATCTCATTTGCATGTACTCTTCTTTCATCCCTCCTTTTCATTGCCCAACATTCTGATCCATACAATACGACAGGTCTTATGACTGCTTTATAAATTTTTCCCTTATTTAAGTTTATTATTTCCCTTATTTAATTTTTCCCTTAGTTAAGTTACAAAAACTTGTTGCTAAATAAACAATTTATATTTGGTTTTTAACTTATTCTAAAAAATCGTTTTACAGTTAACAGTGCAAAACATAAGAGATATAAAACGACAAAACCAAACAAACTCTACTGAAACGGAGCAAGAAAATAAAGAGAACGCAACACAAACAGAAATAAATGCATTACATGAGACAGTTGATTTGAAATATGAAATATCAGAAGAGATATATGATATATACACAGACGACGATGATTCCGTACATAGAAATTATGAAACAGGTGAAATAAATCACGAACATGATGCAGATTTGTGTAAAGAATATCAAGAAACAGTAAATATAATGCACGTTAACCAAAATGACACTGAAAGCTATGCTCCATACGTTGAAGTTGAAAGAGTTGAAGATATTAACACATTGACAAATCGGAATATGATAGAAAACATTATGGGAAAGAATTGCGATAATATTAATATATACCTAAAACGTAATGATGGAGACACTGTAGAAATATATGTGATACAGAATGAAGGAAATGATGAACTCGATGAAACTTCAAATGAAGATGAAATTACAGATATACAAGCTTCAGAGAAAGAGAAAACTGTAGAACAAGAATTTGGAAGTAACGATGAAGCTAAAACGTTATGTGTTGATAAATCTAAAGAAATGTCTGCAATGAATTTAGAAGTAGAAAGAAGTATAAAAGTTGAACACGATGAAATTGAATTACCAACCTATAATGAAGTAGACGATACTGAAACTTCACAATTACAAGATGAAATAACAGAAACAGTGGAAACGAATTTAGTTGAAACTGTTATGAATGATAAACAAATAGAAACGCAAGAAATAGGTGGTATACAAACTGAGAAAGAAGTTTTGATTAAAGAAAATATGGAATCTGAATATTTGGAATTACAAATGAAAGATAGAAGCTTAATTGAAGAAAATATGGAATATCATAATAATTTGGAATTAAACATGAGAAACCTAGAGAAGGAAATCATGGATGAAGTTAGAGATGAGTTAAGTGAAAGGGGAGATGAAAATGAGAGTGAGTTGGATAGAGTCGAGAGTATATTGAAGTGTGCCAAATGCTCTGAAATATTTTTATATGAAGATATTTACAACGATCACATTAAAAGATGTGTATACGTAAGTCTATCTAAAAGTTTTTAATAATAAATTTATTTTATTTTATTTATAAACTAGCGGCCTGCCCCTGCTTCGCACGGGTATAAAATATATATCCCATGTCAGTCAGTGTAAAAAAAATGATTAAAATCGATCCAGTACTTTTGATTTATTCATTACTGCCCGTGGCCCGCACGCGTTAAATTTGGAGAAAAACAATTTCCTTTCCCTATACCAAGAAGATTTCCTGCTATCTTTGGAATATCTAAATTCATATAGTACATTTTTACTTATTTACTTTTACATTTTCCCTATGTATTTTATTTTTACAATTAATTACAGAATGTCTTTAAACAAACTCTTGGAAGAGGGACATAGCTGCTAAGGTCGAAGTGTTATACGGCGAAGCGCGGCGTCCTCACGGCATTTTCAATCTGTAATATCTCCGAAAATGTTCACTTAAATTACATGCTGTAAACGGCCATATTGATCTATATTAAATCAACTATTTATTTAAGGTACTTAATTGGATAAGGATTAATGCTGTATTGTATAAAAATTGCTTTAAAAATATGGCATTATTTTTCGTAAAAAGTAAATGACAAAAAATGCTATAGTGGGTTATCCATAAGAGATAGACATATACCATCGCGGACTTTTCTGTAGACCTTTTTAAGGTGTACAAATACTTAGTACATTATATTGATAAATCTCGTAGGGTTTAGCCTGCGTTTGCAATGTAAGCGGGAAAAATGTAATTATTTACAGAAACCTCAAAAATTACAGTATTTCTCTACTCCGTATTGAATGTTATTATACGTACAAACCTTCCTCTGGAATCACTCTATCTATTAAAAAAACCGCATCAAAATCTGTTGCGTAGTTTTAAAGTTTTATGCGTACATAGGGATATAGGGACTTTGTTTTATAATATGTAGTGATATATGGGACACTCACACACACGGTCGTCCGTCCCCAAAGTAACTTAATACTTGTGTTATGGACAGACAACTGGTGAATATATACTTATATATTTTTAAATACATACTTAAATACAAATATACACCCAGACTCAAAGACCAACAAATTCATTTATAGAAAATGTTGGCCCTAGGCGGGAATCGAAACCGCGACCCGCGGCGTTGAAGGTAGGGTCACAACCCACTACGCTAACGGGCCAGTCGTATTATGTAATATTTAGATTTTCATTTACAAAATTTTTGTAATTATCTAAAAATGTTTATACCTATAGCTTAGTATAAAATTGGAGATTATTCGAATGATAAAATTATATTTCAACTGTAGTCAGCTACGCACTAGGGATGTGTTAATGGTTAATGGTAAAATATAAGTAACGGCCTGTTACTATCCCACTGCTGGGCATAGGCCTCTTCTCTCTGTTTTTGGAGAGAAGGATTGGAGCTAAGACCTACCACGCTCCAATGATTGGTAGGTTACACATATCACCAGAATTAAATAGAGATATGCAGGTTTCCTCACGATGTTTTCCTTCACCGAAAAGCGTGTGATAAATTGCAATTAATTAGACACATAAGTTTTAATAGAAAACTCATTGGTGCCTGCTCATTGAACCCTAGACCTCCTCGAAAGAGGCGCACGTTGTTACCGCTGGGCTACCAAAGCTTATAAAAAATATGGTATGGTTCAATCTTTTCACGCGAGCGGAGCCGCTGGCGAATGCTAGTATAATATAAGAATATTAAAATCAAAATATTGTTAACGCACACTATATACAATAACACGATATAATAGTAATGCCACAATTCCCGTTCTGAGATGCACTTCTCTTGAATGACGAACAAAGACTGACTGTCACTGACACGTTTTATCAATAAGAAGACTAAACCGGTAATAACAACGGCACAGTGCTGCCACTGTTTTAATCAAAAAGGGCGCGATACTCTTGTTTCATGACCGTGTTGCTATAAAATACAAAGCGGAAGTCAATGGCGACAACAATATCAAAATTCTGATGTCCCTAAGCTTAATTTCTATTGCAGGTAGATAACTCTCAGTGCATAATGACAAAATCCGGACACTTCATCTTAAAATTTGGTATGTAATTAATAATTTTAAAAATGATTATAAAAAAAAATTTAATAGGGCAGGTGGGGCTCGATCCAAGCTATTTTCACCTCTCTAGACCGCCCGTTCCCCAAATGAACCACCATTTTACTTTACCATTTGACCATTTTACCATTTGACTTTACGTTTGACAGCGAAATATTGTAATTGCATTCAACGTAAATTTCAAAAAAATTTTAGAACTCGAAAACAGGGATAAATTGACATTTTTTTTTAAAAATAAAATATATCTAAATCGATTTTTCTCGAATTTCTTGAAATTCAGCATGCAAGACGTTTTGGGGGAGAAAAACAACCTAGCTAGGTTTAATTTAAAAAAAAAGTTTTATCCCTATTTTGGACATTAAAAAATACTAAAATTTATATTGAATTGAATTTTTGCTAATAACTGTCATGTCAGCGTAGCTTATTCGGGGAACGGGCAGTAGCGAGAAATGAAAATACCTAGGATCGAGCTCCACCTACTCTATTATTGTTTCTTTATATTATATAACATGTTTGACAGCTAAAACATTCTTTGCTTTCAATGCAATATTCTCCCCAAATCATACAAGATTAACTCATTTAAATAATCAAGATAAAGAGAATGATGCTGATATGAGAAGCTGTGATGGCCTAGCGGTGCGACCGTGTGAATCTCTAGGGACGATCATAGGTTCAAACCCGGGCAGACACCAATGAGTTTTTCTATTAAAACTTATGTGTCTAATTGATAATTGCAATTTATCACACGCTTTTCGTTGAAGGAAAACATCGTGAGGAAACCTGCATATCTCTAGAGAATTCTGGAGATATGTGTAACCTACCAATCCGCATTGGAGCAGCGTGGTAGGTCTTAGCTCCAATCCTTCTCTCCAATGGAGAGGGGAGGCCTATTCTCAGCAGTGGGATAGTAACAGGCCGTTACTTACTATAGAGAATGAACGACTTTAATATTGTTTCAGATGAGGCTATATTAAAACAAATTAAAACAGACAAAACTAAAGATATATCACCTCAAAACAACTCAAAAAGACACATAGATTCAGATGATAAAAGTGATACAAAAAGAATTAAACGCGATGTTAGATTGAAATTGAATTTCACATCGGACTCATCTGAGTCTGTAGTACGTGCGTATAATGCGAGATTTAAAAGCAAAGCGAAATTATTTGTATGTAACAATTGCGACTATAGGTGTAACACTAGAAAACTTTTAAAACAGCACATATTAATACATACAGGCGAGAAACCTTATTCTTGTCATGTTTGCGAATATAAATGCACCCAAAAGAGTCATTTGGACCAACATTTGCGTATACACAGCGGTGTAAAGCCGTATTATTGCGAATTTTGCGAATACAGGTGTGCCCAAAAAAGTCAGTTAAACCAGCATTTGAGACGGCATACTGGTGTCAGACCTTATTCTTGTCCGTATTGCGAATATAATTGCTCGCAAATGTGCCATTTGGACCAGCATTTAAGGGTGCATACTGGGGAGAGGCCTTACGGTTGCAAATTTTGCAAATATAAGTTCGTGCAGAAGAGCGCGTTACTTAAACACATGAGCCTTCACGATGAGGAGTCCTCGTGAAATGCAATGGAGATCAATCTATACCTATTATAAAACTTCCTGCCCTTATCCCACTCTAAGTGGGGTCTGCACAAAATGTTATAATGTTGTGACATGATTTGGCCACGTATTTTACAACCGGCCGCCTGCCAAACGTCAAATTACCTTATTGGCTTTTTACGACACCTCTGTAAGAAAAAGCGTGGTCTATTCTACTCAACCAGATACCACATGTTGGGTCAACTTACCTTAGTCGCCTTTTACGACACGTCGGTAAGAAATGAGGGTGGTATATTCTAGTCAAAACGGATACCTCACGATGGATCAACTTAACTTAGTGATTTTAACGACACCATGCTAAGGAATGAGGATGATCTATTCTACTCAGCCATAAACCACACGATTGGTCAACCTACCTTAGTCGCTTCTTGCGACACCTAGATAAGAAATGAGGTTGGTCTAATCTACTTTATCGGATATCACACGATGAATCCTTACCTTAGTAATCTTTCACGATACCTCTGTAAGGAATGAATCTACTCAGCCGGATATCACACGGCTAAATGTAAATACAGGTGTGCCCAAAAAAGTCAGTTAAACCAGCATTTGAGGCGGCATACTGGTGTCAGACCTTATTCTTGTCCGTATTGCGAATATAATTGCTCGCAAATGTGCCATTTGGACCAGCATTTAAGGGTGCATACTGGGGAGAGGCCTTACGGTTGCAAATTTTGCAAATATAAGTTCGTGCAGAAAAGCGCGTTACTTAAACACATGAGTCTACATGATGAGGAGTCCTCGTAAGATGCAATGGAGATTATCCTTCCTGCCCTTATCCCACTCTAAGTGGGGTCGGCACATCATGTTATAATGTTGTTGCATGATTTGGTTATGTATTTTACGACCGGCCGCCTGCCAAACGCCAAATTACCTTGTTCGCTTTTTACCATACTTCTGTAAGAAAGAGGCTGGTCTATACTACTCAGCCAGATAGCACACTATGGATTAACTTACTTCAGTCGCCTTTTACGACACCTCGGTAACAAATGAGGGTGGTATATTCTACTCAGCCGGATACCACACAAATCAAATTACCTTAGACGTATATTACACCTCTGTAATAAAGAGGCTGGTCTATTTTACTTTATCGGATACCACACGATGGGTCAATTTACCTTAGCAGCCTCTTAGAAGGTAATTGAATATATAATATCCAATACCCAATCAATAATGTCCTCAACAATTTGCGCAATTTCTAAAAGTTTTTATTTAACTTTATTGACTTTGTTTAAAGAAAGACATATTTTTTGGCGACTTGTAAAATGTAGTCATAGCCGTGTGGTATCCGGCTGAGTGCCATATATACCAATAGTACCACCCTCATTTCTTACCGAGGTGTCGTAAAAGGCGACTAAGGTAAGTCGACCCGCCGTGAGGTATCCGGCTGAGTAGAATAGACCACCCTCATTTATTACCGAGGTGTCGTAAAAGGTGACTAAGGTAATTTGACCCACCGTGTGGTATCTGGTTTAGTAGAATAGACCACCCTCCTTCTTACCGAGGTGTCGTAAAAGGTGACTAATGTAAGTTGACGTCAGGCAGGCGGCCGGTCGTAAAAACGCAGCTATATCATGTTACAGCATGTTTATAATGTGTCGACCCCACTTAGAGTGGGATAAGGGCAGGAGTGTAAAATGTAGTTAGTAAGCGTCTATCAAATTTGACCAAATAACGTTGCTCCGCCCAAAGTTTTAATATATATTTCGGTTAATAAGTGTAAAACTGATTTTTAATTTGATCCCTTTTAAAATTTAAATACTGGTTTAATATAGTTTAATAATTTTATAAAGTCACTCCTTTTGCATATAACACTCGGCTTTTAAATTTTGCTAGTCAAATACTGGATTGTTGATTTGTCGATGGACGAAGCAAGACAGGACATGTGTTAAAATGATTTGATTAAAATCAGCAACATGTTTTAAAATGATTTTTAATCAAGTCAACGAATTTAACTAGATTGCTTTCAAGGTCCATGTTTTCATGACATTTGTATTGTTTTACTATTTTCAATTGTATTTCACTTTGCACAGTTTTAGATCTGATATTTGGTATTACACTGTGTATTTATGGATATTATCAATTATTCAAATTTATTTAAAAACAATTTGTATAGTTAATATATTACTCATTGACGTCAATAATAGTAAAACTCAAAAAATCATGTTTTGAGATAAGTTTAAAGTTTCATTGTTACGAAAACTGAATAAAAAAGGCTTCAATGAAAGCGCTAATATTGAATTATGAGTTCTGTCGGTATTGCTACGGAAAAGAATGGGTTTTGTATCATTTACACGTATTTCTAGTCCAAAACACGTGTATTGTTGAATACCATGTTTTCTTATACTTATTTTAAATATTTTTATCTACTCTGATACTATAATACAAACATTATAAAACTGAAACCAAAATTCTTATGACAAACATTACGTACAGGCCAAAAATTAAAAATTAAAATGTTTTATTACAATACACGTCTTGTAAGGACACCTGTATCATAATATAACTTTTTAATGATAACGATACACCTATACAACCTCCAGCTGGACCGAGGAGGTTGAACCTTAAAACAAAAGGTTTCAATGAACGAGTTCGCGGCGACGCAACACGCATGCGCAATTGATGTTTGCGCCTTGGCGCTAACATTTGACATTTAAATCTTTTCAATATTAAACAAAGTTTGGTTTTTATTAATATTGTTTTACGTATTATAGTATGAGAGTAGATGTAGTGTATGACACTGTACATAACTTGGTCTTATAACACTCGTGTACTATAAAACACTTGTGTTATAAGAACCCTTATTATGCAACAGCATCATAATCTACTATTAATGTATAGCAATTGAATAATTATGAGATATATTTTAAATTTACATCATGTTTTTATCTGTGGTCATGATCTTTTTATATTGTATTTTCCTTTTTATTTATTGTTACTTTAAATAAATTAACCACGAAGCTCAAAAGCTAAAATACTTGTGAGCTTACATTTCAAAATTAAATCAAGTTATTAATTTTTATGTAATCTTTTACAGTACAAATGTATTATGCACATTTATGTATATATAGTTTTAAATATTACATAATTAAGTTATTGAAATAAAATTTTTGAATAACCTTTGTTTTTTTTTTAATAAGCCATCATAATGTTAATTAACTATTCTTACAAATTTTAAGTGGTTTTTGCTACCCTTTTTATATCGGTAAAGGAAAACATTGTGAGGAGACCTGCATATCTCTATTTAATTCTGGTGATATGTGTAACCTACCAATCATTGGAGCAGCGTGGTAACTAATTCTCAAACACGCAGAGAGGAGGCCTATGCCCAGCAGTGGGATCATAGGTTACTTTACTGTTTTACAAGTCCATTGGGGTAAAATCGGCCACTAAAGTGGTATATCCCCATAAAAATACCATCAGATATCTTGTTCAAAAAGATCGAATTTCTTTGCGTCGTGTTACAATGTTACACTATAAGGAAGGGTTAGAAAATAACATTGTTTCGTTATTAATAGCCTTTATTATAAACTAGCGGCCTGCCCCTGCTTCGCACGGGTATAAAATATATATCCCATGTCAGTCAGTGTAAAAAAAATGATTAAAATCGATCCAGTAGTTTTGATTTATTCATTATTGCCCGTGGCCCGCACGCGTTAAATTTGGAGAAAAACAATTTCCTCTCCCTATACCAAGAGGATTTCCTGCTATCTTTGGAATATCTAAACTCACATAGTACATTTTTACTTATTTACTTTTACATTTTACCTATGTATTTTATTTTTACAATTAATCACAGAATGTCTTTAAACAAACTCTAAAAGATTCGAAGTGCTATAGGGTGAAGCGCGGCGTCCTCACGGCATTTTAAATCTGTAATATCTCCGAAAATGTTCACTTAAATTACATGCTGTAAACGGCCATATTGATCTATATTAAATCAACAATTTATTTAAGGTACTCAATTAGATAAGGATTAATGCTGTATTGTATGAAAATTGCTTTGAACATAAGGAATCATTTTTCGTAAAAAGTAAATGAAAAAAACTGTTATTGTGGGTTATCCATAAGAGATAGATATATACCATCGCGGACTTTTCTGTAGACCTTTTTTAGGTGTACAAATACTTAATACATCATTTTGATAAATCTCGTAGGGTTTAGCCTGCGTTTGCAATGTAAGCTGAAAAAAATGTAATTATTTACAGAAACCTCAAAAATTACAGTATTTCTCTACTCCGTATTGAATGTTATTATACGTACAAACCTTCCTCTGGAATCACTCTATCTATTAAAAAAAACCGCATCAAAATCGGTTGCGTAGTTTTAAAGTTTTATGCGTACATACGAAAATATGGACTTTGTTTTATAATATGTAGTGATGATATGTACATAATATATATTAATAATAATAATTAATAATAAATTTAATTCCTCAGGCACTAATTTTGGAGGTTTGTGGGAAGCCGCTGGCAACGTTGATTTTCGGCACAACATGTTATAAACATGTTGTTACATATGGCTGTGTTTTTACGAGCGGCCGCCTCCCTGACGTCAACTTACCTTAGTCGTATTTTACGATACCTCGGTAAGAACGAGGGTGGTCTATTCTACTTAATCGGATACCACACGCTGGGTCAACTTACTTTAGTCGCCTTTTACGACACCTCGGTAAGAAATGAGGTTGGTCTATTCTTTTGTAGTATTTTTATATATTTTTTCAAAGTATTGTTGTATTCAACAATTTCTGAGAAGATTTAAACGAAACATCATCCTACGTTAGAGTATAAGTCTTTGATTAGAGATTCCTTTTGTTAAATAATATTCGTAATTTTGCACTTATATGAATTCATATTGTTAGATTTTTTCGTCATAATAAAATATAATATTTTATTCTAGGCTATACGCCGTGTAGTATCCGGCTGAGTAGAATAGACCACCCTCATTTCTTACCGAGGTGTCGTAAAAGGCGACTGAGGTAAGTTGACCCACTGTGTGGTATCCGGTTGAGTAAAATAGACCACCCTCTTTCTTACCGAGGAGTTGTAAAATACGACTAAGGTATGTTGACGTCAGGCAGGCGGCCGGTCGTAAAATACGTAGCCAAATCGTATGACAATATGTTTGTAACATGTTGTGCCGACCCCACTTAGAGTGGGATAAGGGCAGGAGGATGATGATTTTAATCTAGGCTATATTTGTTTCTATATAGTTTCAAAACGAATAAACTTAAAAATAATTATGTAGAGAAATAAAACTACGTCAAAATTAACAAAAATTATATGAAAAATATATTGCTATTCACACCAATACATTATCAGGAAAAATATCCATTACACTATAATTATAATTGATTACGAAAATTACCTTTATTTATATTTTGGTTTTACTCTAAATTTATACTTTTTCTAGACATCACATTCAAATTTACTTAATCAATCTTATCTTGAACAAGTTGATCTTTTTTTTTTCATTTTGGAGTCATGTATTATAAAACAACCAAAATTCTAAATATATTCGTATTCAGCTATAAATGTTCTAATTTGTTTAGCCTTTATCTTTATCTTGAGACCATCATCGGCAAGTGTTTTATCATTGCGCTCTTTAAAACCATCATTACGCCAAAACCATTTCTCAGTACCATCCAACCACCGATTAGCAGCTAAAGTTGTCTCCCTAACCGATTTGATCTTCAAATCTTTGAAAATCCCAGCTAAATCTAAGTCAACAATAGAATTTTCTGATTGAACGTTGAAATTCTCGATTCTGATTAACAGATCCTTATTCCAAGGTTCTAAAGTCAGGAGATGTAGTCCATTTGGTAACGGCTTGATTCCTTTATAACAGTTGTCCAATTTTATCCAATTCTCATAAGCGATATGCTCTGCATTTGAAACGAAGACGATGGGTCGTAGATGCATTCCTATAACGTTTTTTCTTTCAAGGAACAATTCATTTTCATTATTAGGGTTGATATTTAGGAGTCTGTGACTCCCTCTAACAACCAAACCTTGGCCATTAGCAGTTTCGTTCAAAGCTTCACCAACCCCAAACGCGTCATCATGCAAAAGCCGCCTATGTACCATAAGTTCTATATCTCCTTCATTCAACGACGTCCCACCTTCAGATCTATCTGTTAGAACTGCTATTTTAGTGTTGCCATCTTGTATGGAAATTTCATTTGTGACTGGATAGTAATTTCCAGGTACTGGCTCTTCTAAAGTTAGATTCCATTGCGGTCTTTCGTTTAGAGTTCGCTTCAGCATTTGCCTACCGTTGGAATCTGTGTGGAATATTCCATTATTGGCCACGTTTGTCTCGTATCTGACTATGTACTCTTTTCCAATGTTGTCATTTATATTTATTGGTCCAACTACAAAGTCGTGTTCAAAGAAATTCAAGCCTTTGTAAAGTTTGACTGTGATTGCTACATTTTCTTTAGCTGATGCTCTGACTTCTGTAACGACGGGCCCGGTTATGTGGCCATCGTTTTTGTATGAAAGGGTTGTGGGTTTATTACTCGTCGGTCTGAAGATGTAGGCACCTGATGCTCTTTTAGAGGTGTTAGAGTTATCACCGTACCAACCAGTCCAGTAGTAAAACTTAATGTTTATATTTGTGGTACGGTCTGGTAGGATCATATGCGTTATTTGACCGGTAGTATTGTCTACACGCAGTTTCATGTACTGTAGACAAAAATTTTACATGTATATTGCATCATACTGGCTCGTTGGTGCAGTGGATAGTGAACCTGCCTTCAGCTCCGCGGGTCGCGGGCTCGATTCCAGCCGAGGGCCAACATTTACTTTTTTGGATTTGTTGGCCTTCGAGTCTGGGTGTATATTTTTATTTGAGTAAGTATATATTCACCAGTTGTCTGTCATAACACAAGTATTAAGTTACCTTCTTTGGGGACGGACAACCGTGTGTATAAGTGTCCCATATATTTATTTATTATATATTTCGCAGACTTTTAGTTTTTATATATAGAATAGGGGAGCAATAAGTCTGTAAGTGCCAGTGTACAATAAATAATAAGAAAGAAAATATAAGATACATTAACTTATTTTTGTCTAATCATATGTGAAAAAAAGAGACAGATAAGTAGCTTCATTTGATTTTTTTTTCGACGGCTTTAGACCCTCTACTAATATAAATAATATAATAACTTTATAGTCGCTAAATCCACAACAAAGCTATCAAAACTATCAATCTTTTTAAATGTAACTTTGATTTAAGTTAACATTTAATGAATTAAATTTTAATTTTGAAAATCGTCAGTTAATATTGGAACTGCATAGACCTAACAATAATCTATTCTATCATCATCTTCATTCCCCTGCCCTTATCCCACTCTAACTGGGGTAGACATAACATGTTATAAACATACTGTCACGTGATTTGGTTGCGTTCTTACGACACCTCGGTAAGAAATGAAGTTTGTCTATTCTAGTCATCCGGAATCTAATCTAATAAATAAATAATAATCTATTTAAATACACGTGACTAAAAATAGTCAAACAAAAAATCAAGTTTTACTCTATTAGAATTTTTGCTATCTATTTAAATAAACAATATTTACCTCATTCTCCATATAAAATTCTTCCTCGCGCTCCACGACTTGCGGTTCATCTGACAGCATCCTCATCTCATCATCATTAAGCCCTGGATAACCCCATCTTCTGTCCACACTCCCCCCTTCCCCCATTCTCCCCCCACCCCCCATTCTCCCCACCCTAACTTCCTTAACAATCCTCTCCAACTCCTCAACTCCGTAATCCGTGTCCTTATCTTTCAATAAATCCAAATCTATTCTCTTTAAACCTTTATCAATATTATCATTGTAATTTGATATTGGTATTGTAATATCCCCAATATCGGGTATAGGGAAATAGCTGTCGATTTGTTCAGGGGATTTCTTAATATTGTTAATATTATTCCAGTAATTAATACCATTGTAATAATCATCAATATTACTGCGGTAATTCTTTACCTCTTTCTCAATATCCCTTTTGACTTTAGCATTAATATTGTAGTTGTAATCATGTATGTTTTTGCTATCAATATTATTTTTGTAATTGTTATTTTTTAGCTGTCTTTTAACTTTTGGGTTGATTTTCTTTATGAAAAACTGTTTAACGCCGATCGCGTGTAGTTTCGCTATGAAAACGATTTCATGGGTCGCTTTTGATTTTCTAATTGGTATATTTCTGACGGCTTTAGGTATGTCTACTAGTTGTGATGTGATTTTATCACCTGTAAATAGTGTTATTTTATTTATTTATTTCTTTTTATACATATATTTAGAAAAGAGAAAGAAAAATTTATAAAGCTCATGTATAAAGGTGGACTTATTCCTACAAGGGATCTCTTCCAGTCAACCTTAAGTTTGACTGACTTAAGTTTGACTGACCTTTGAGTAACAGAAGGAAATGGACAAGAATTGAAGAAGAAAGAGAGTACGGGTCATATAGAGAAAAAGTTTATATAAATTTAAAATTCAATGTATTAATTACTTTAATAAAATTAATTAACCAATTTATATACTCTTAACGTTATATAAAGAGTACCATACAATTTTAAGCGATATCCATTTCTTGTCATCCATGTTGTGTACTATGACTTAAAAATGACTAAAAAATTAAAAAAAAACGTTATGGGTGGACAGCCCTTTACTTAGGAGTATGAAAAAAAGATTACCAGACCTAATAAAAGGAATGCATGTAAAATTTCATAAAAATCGGTCAAGGCGCTTCGGAGGAATATGGAAAAGCGAGAATTTTATATCACTACATATTATAAAACAAAGTCCCTATACTGCGTCCATCATATTATCAGTCTTTTGACAGCTCACGCTCATTAAGTTTTGTATTGCTTACGTACAAATATCATACAAATAATATTTGTACTTTATGGATGGGTACCGCCCACTTAGTGATGTCACACATAATGGTTACTACGATTATGCCACAGATTAAAAATAATCGGTAGAAATCGATGTTACGAGTATTAAAAGACATTTAATAACATTATATAAAGTTTTACTTTCTTCTTAGTTAATACATGAATACAAATAAAACAATCAGGATATTTTAATTTATTTTATTAGCACGAGTCGTCGGAATGATAATCAACACTAGACTCCTCCGATGAGGAGTCTTCAGTAGCAGTTATTATTAGCTCTTGTGTAGATAATATATTATCAAACGCAATATCACGTTCCCAATCAGAGAATATTACTCTTTTAGTTCTTTCCACCACACTTGCCCAGTTCTCGGCCGTTACGTGGGTGCAAGCATTTTTTAGCAATTGCAACATTTTATTCGCTGTGAATGGGGGGCTTGTATTGCATCTCGCAGCATGCCCTTTTACTTGTGCCCATATAAGTTCTATTGCGTTGTACTGGCAGTGGTATGGAGGAATCCGAAGAACAGTATGGCCATATTCTGCTGCCATTTCATTGATTACATAGCGTTTTGCTCTCTTTTTGGTTTTTAATATTTTTATTAATTCAACTTTTAACATTGAGTCGTCCACATTTTTTCCATTGTCCCGAAGCCAATTAATTATTTCATGCTTTTTATTAGCCTGTGTTGGCATTTTGTCAATTTGACGGGAGTGGTAGGGCGCATTATCAATAAAAATTATTGATGGTTCTTCCAATGAAATGAGCATTTTTTTGAACCACTCTTCATACACATTTGCATTCATCTCTTCGTGGTAGTCATTTGATTTCTTCGATTTAAATGCCAACAGTGCGTCTTGTACAAATCCTTTTGCTGTACCTGCATGGCAAATGATTAGGCGCTCACCTTTTCCCATTGGTACTGAGGAAGTGGAATCAGCAGTATCATCAGTCCAGAAACGAGATAGTGTGTGGTTAGCGTTGAGCCATGTTTCATCCGTGAAAACAATATTTGCCCAATCTTGTATTTTCTTTGCCTCTCTTAAAAAATCACAACGTGCTATAGCTATATCTGTGCGTTCCATTAATAATTTTCTTTTATTTAACTTTTTATATGAAAAGCCAATTGTGTTCAAAACTTTGACCAAAGAAGATTTTTCACCATGAAATAGACCACTTCTTTTCAAAGAAACAATAAGTTTTCTCAAAGTTGGAATTTCTTTTCTCAAGTAGTAATCATATACATGACGACGAATAGCGTCAGCGTCAAAGTCATCAACAGCTGTCACCTTATGAGCCCGGCGCTTTCTTTTTGGTGTAGATGGTTTGTTTTGCTCCAAGCCGCTCCTGCCGTAGGCATCAGTAGTGATTTTAGTCACAGTTGATAGACTGATCCCCAACGCGGCTGCAACACGGTTTCGGACTTGCGTGATAGGTATAAGAGGTCCGCCATTTTGATTTTCTTGCTCAAAATACTCATGAAGTTTTAACACTAACTGTCTCGATTGTGCTTTCAACACACGTCCTTTCGGCATTATCACGATCAATTAATATAAGTTTCACAAAAGTTTTTCCGAGGAATAAAGCTACTTAACTCAAGGTGTAACAGATGCGAGAGAACACTCAGCGAACGTAAATGCGTGTGACTATCACGGGCGTTTCGTTGAGAGTGACAGATCACGTCAAAATGGCGGCCGAGCGGAAGGTCTGTTGATGTTGCCAGTTGATGTATAATATATTTTTTATGATTATAATAAATACACACGGATTAACATTTATTTTCAAAAAACTAAGGCAATATTAAATCAAAATGTTGATTTCTATATCTGTTATTAGTTTACGTAGGTTATCATTAATCGAATTACTTAGGTACGTAATTCTATTAATGATAGTAGGTACTATAATCGGAATGGTATCGCATACGAGAATCTTTAGGACATCACTAAATATGTAAATCGTCAATCTGTCAAAAGATGGTTAATATAATGGACAGTGTATATATCCCTATGTACGCATAAAACTTTAAAACTACGCAACAGATATTGATGCGGTTTTTTTTAATAGATAGAGTGATTCAAGAGGAAGGTTTGTACGTATAATAACATTCAATACGGAGTAGAGAAATACTGTAATTTTTGAGGTTTCTGTAAATAATAACATTTTTTTTCGCTTACATTGCAAACGCAGGCTAAACCCTACGAGATTTATTAAAATAATGTACTAAGTATTTGTACATCTTGAAAAGGTCTACAGAAAAGTCCGGGATGATATATGTCTATCTCTTATGGATAACCCACAATAGCATTTTTTGTCATTTACTTTTTACGAAAAATAATGCCATATTTTCGAAGCAATTTTTATACAAAACAGCATTAATCCTTATCCAATTAAGGACCTTAAATAAATTGTTGATTTAATATAGATCGATATGGCCGTTTACAGCATGTAATTTAAGTGAACATTTTCGGAGATATTACATATTTAAAATGCCGTGAGGACGCCGCGCTTCGCCCTATGACACTTCGAATCTAACAGCTATATGCATGTCGCTCTTTTAAGAATTTGTTTAACGACAGGGAAACTGTGAATGTTGTATATAAAGACATTCTGTAATTAATTGTAAAAATAAAATACATAGGGAAAATGAAAAAGTAAATAAGTAAAAATGTACTATATGAATTTAGATATTCCAAAGATAGCAGGAAATCTTCTTGGTATAGGGAAAGGAAATTGTTTTTCTCCAAATTTAACGCGTGCGGGCCACGGGCAGTAATGAATAAATCAAAACTACTCGATCGATTTTAATCATTTTTTACACTGACTGACATGGGATATATATTTTATACCCGTGCGAAGCAGGGGCAGGCCGCTAGTATAACATATATCTTTACCATTAGGTGCGTACACCTCATAGATTCCATCCAAAACGGGAATTCTTATGGGCTCCATAGTGTCCCAAGCCAAAGGGTTGTAGATGGTTACCTGGAAATTTAAATCAGATAAAAAAAACTGCTATTCCACAGCTGGGCAAAGGGTCTAGGCTTAAAAAATCGTACTACAAACTGCTTGCTTTTTTCTAGGCTTAAAAAGGCAAAAAACGTCCCACAAACTGCTTGCTTTTTTCTAGACTTATAAAGGCAAAAAACGTACCACAAACTGCTTGCTTTTTTCTAGGCTTAAAAAGGCAAAAAATGCACTACAAACTGCTTGCTTTTTTCTAGGCTTAAAAAGGCAAAAAACGTACCACAAACTGCTTGCTTTTTTCTAGGCTTAAAAAGGCAAAAAACGTACCACAAACTGCTTGCTTTTTTCTAGGCTTAAAAAGGCAAAAAATGCACTACATACTGCTTGCTTTTTTCTAGGCTTAAAAAGGCAAAAAACATACCACAAACTGCTTGCTCTTTTCCGCGACAGGACAACTCGATTCGTTCAACTTGCATCGCTCATAAGCGAACAGCGGTGGCTTGAGAGCGTCGCGTTGAGCTATTTTACTGTTGGCAAATCGAGATTACGATACAATATTTATTTATTTATTATTTATTAATAATCTTGTTGTTTTTCCTGCCCTTATCCCACTCTAAGTGGGATCGGCCAACATGTTATAAACACGCTGTCACGTCATTTGGCTGCGTTTTTACGACCGGCCGCCTGCCTGACATCAATTTACCTCTGTCGTATTTTACGACACCTCGGTAAGAAACGAGCATGGCTCGGTCACCCAGGTACTTAGAATTATTTAATATCTTTGAGAAATCATTTTGCTGTTGGCAAACTGAATCAAATCAAATTGTTATTATTTTGTTGAAAAGATTTCGCCGAGTTTCTTGCTGGATCTTCTCGGTTCTTGACGATTCAAAAGCACTGTAACCAGTTTATTTGAATAAAGAATATAATGAATTTGAATTTGAAAGTTAAGTTATAACTTAAGGTAAGTAAGATTGTTCTTTACTTGAAAGCTTGTCTCGCGACCAACGTCGCGTCTTCAATAGCCGCGTCCAATATTCGCTCGTAGTCGTGAGTGACGTGTTCTTTCTCAGTGCCTGTGATAGCGTCGTGATGCTGCATCACACCTGTATCACATATTTATGATGGGATTCATATTTAAGCTGTGATAGCCCAGCGGAATTTATTTATAGTACAGACTAGTGTACAATGGAAACATTACTTAAGCGCACAACGTCAGTAACACGAGAGCCCTTGGTGAGAGTGGACGTGTGGACATATTTTGTTACTTATTAGTGCCTCTTTCAGCCTACGTTATATTCATGTAACAGATGTCTATGTTACTACCTGGGTGACGTAAATTAAAAAAAAAATTTAGAGCCCGAAAACGGGGATAATACATTTTTTTAAAAATAAGACATATCTAGATCGATGGCTAATGGCGAAAATTCAATTCAATATAAATGTTAGTGTTTTTTAATGCCCAAAAACAGGGATAAAACAATTTTTTTTTACATAAAACCTAGCTAGATCAGTTTTTCTCCCCCAAAACCTACTACATGCTGAATTTCAGGAAAATCGTTGGAGCCGTTTCTGAGATTCGGAAAAAAAATATATATACAAGATTAACTCATTTAAATATTAAATATATTGTATTCAGGAGTTTATTTTTAGTCTAACATACTAAAAATATCATATCACTCACCCATAGCACTTTTCAATTCGTCTACAACGAACTTATTGTGTTCCTCAAGACCTGCCAGCACTTGCAGCTGTTTGACCATCTGCAAAGATTATCCACAGTCTATAGACTTCCTACGACCCCTACCCCCTTTTTCTTAAAAAATGGGGGAAAGATTATATTCAAATAAAGGTTAAGTAGGGTAATATTAGGATATACACAAGGAAGAATTGGCCCACAAAATTAAAATTAATTTATAAATTACTAGCTGCCTGCCCCTGCTTCGCACGGGTATCACTACATAGTATAAAACAAAGTCGCATTCTTTGTTTATCCATATATCCCTCTTATCTTAATCACTCTATCTATTAAAAACCGCATCAAAATCTGTTGCGTAGTTTTAAAGATTTAACCATACATAGGGATATAGGGACATGGGGACAGACACGACTTTTTTATACTATGTAGTGATTTATAAAATTTATTAGAGGAGGAATGGTTGAAATTTATAAGAGGAGGAAATTAATTAGATTGTTGAATTTGTGATAGTGAACGTATGTGATGCTTGTGTATTGTGGTGGTGGTGGTGGGGGTTCCTGAATGTATTACGAATGGAAAACGTATTGTCCATGACATTTAGCATTGTATATATTGTCTATTCAACTTCAGCGCGGATTAGAGCAAAATAATTTTATTAAAAGAGCTGTGGTAGCCCAGCGGTAACATCGTGCGACTCTTTCGAGGAGGTCACGGGTTCAAACCCGGGCAGACACCAATGAGTTTTTCTATTAAAACTTATGTGTCTAAATGATAATTTCAATTTATCACACGCTTTTCGGTGAAGGAAAACATCATGAGGAAACCTGCATATTTCTATTTAATTTTTGTGATATGTGAAACCTACCAATCATTGGAGCAGCGTGGTAGGTCTTAGCTCCAATCCTTCTCTCCAAAAACGTAGAGAAGAGGCCTTTGCCCAGCAGTGGGATATTAACAGGCCGCTACTTATTTACTTTAATTTTATTATTACTTTTTTGTTAGAGTGGTTATAAGACCAGGGGGTATTAACAAAAGCGGAAAGGGGGAAAATAAAAAATTTATAGTAGATAAATGGGGTGTATTTTAGGAATAAGGGGTAAAATATACAGGAAGAGGGGGTGTTATCACCTGAAGGAGGCTTAAGGATAGAAAGACCCCTCCTGGAGGAAAGCAAAAGTTTGAAATTTGTAGAAATTAATTAGGAGGAGATTGGTTATAAGACTGGGGGCATTTACAAAAGCGGAAAGGGGGAAGATAGTACAGGTTTAGCTGATATATGGGGTGTATTTTAGGAATAAGGGTTAAAATATACAGGAAGGGGGTGTCATTACCTGAAGGAGGCTTAAGGATAGAAATACCCCTCTCCTGGAGGAACGCAAAAGTTTTAAATTTGTAGAAATTAGTTAGGAGGAGATTGGCAACAAGACTGGGGGCATTTACAAAAGCGGAGAGGGAAAAGATAGAATAAGTTTAGTGGATATATGGGTTGTATATTAGGAATAAGAGGTAAAATATACAGAAGGGGAAGGGGGTGATTACCTGTAAGTAAGCGTTCCCTTGTCTTTCGAAAAACTTGGTGGTAGGCCGCGAGGTAAAGTATCCAGTCCAGAAGGCAGTCGGGTCGCTCGCGTATGGGAAGAAGTCGTCTTGCTTTGTGGGCAGCTGCGGGCTGGAAAACCAGAAGTGGGATTTAGAGTTGGAGAAGCCTAGAAGTTACTGTGAAAAATTTAATTTTTAAATTAAATAAATAATAATAATACAATAAATATATGGGACACTTACACATACGGGCCGTCCCCAAAGTAAGTAATTTTAATAATTGTGTTATGGACAGACAACTGGTGAATATATACTTATATAGTTTTTAAATACATACTTAAATACAAATATACAACCAGGCCAATAAATTCTTTTATAGAAGGGCGACTAGCGACCCGAGGAGCTTGTTGGTCTTCGAGTCTGGGTGTATATTTGTATTTAAGTATGTATTTAAAAATATATAAGTCTATATTCACCAGTTGTCTGTCCATAACACAAGTATTAAGTTACTTACTTTGGGGACGGACGACCGTATATAAGTGTCCCGTATATTTATATTTATTTATTTATTATTTACTTACTCAGCATCCCTCACAGCTTTGAGATAACAATCTGGCGTCGAATAGAACAATTTAATATTCAATCCATCTTTAGCGGCTTTCATATTTGTATATCTGCAAAAGTACAACAATAACATTATGATATTTATAAAATTACGCATTACTTTGGTACATAATAAAAAAAAGAGTAATCGTGAACCGCATGCATTATAAATTACCACCACATTACACTAAGCACTGCACACATGCACTACCACAAACTCAAAAATAGTTTCGCCCCGCAACCGAAGCATCATCAGAAGATAGGCTCCAAGACATAATCCCAAAGCGCTCTATCACCAAAGCAATTAGATAACAAAATGTTAATGTATAGAAACCGGCTATACTCACGTCTTATTTTATCGGATGAGCGCGACTAGTTAAAGAGTTCATGAATAAGAGCCCCGCATGGGCTTGAAACTAGCCGGGATCATCTGATAAAATAAGACGTGAGTATAGCCGGTTTCTATACATTAATTATGAATAACACTCACGATAGTCTTTAAATAATTTATAGAATTAGGCGTTACTTTGCGGAGATCCATAATACAAGAGTAATAATAAAATTATTTTGTTATAATCCGCGATGAAGTAAAATAGAAAATATATATAGTGCTAAATGCAGAGTGGACAATCGGTTATCATACCTGATACATACAGGATTCGTATAAACACATGCACAAACCTGCACCGCCGCCACCACAATACACAAGCACTACATACGTTCACTATCACAAACTCAATCGTTTCGCCCCGCAACCGAAGCATCATCAGGAGATAGACTCCACGACCAAAATAATTTTATTATTACTTTTGACTCACGATAGTTTAAATTCAAAAAACATAAAATGTGTTAAAGTATGCGTTTCTATGTTATAGCCAATATGGATAAAATTTAAAACCTTCCCAATTTTCTTTTAGAAAAATCAGAAGTGGGATAACATTTTTCAACTTTGGACAGTTTTTGATGTTATATTTGTATGGAACTGTGTATATATAGATATTATACTATTATAATATCAATAATGGTATAATCGTAAAACGCAAACAAAGCCGCATGTACAATCTATTCATCGGGTCGCGGGTTCGATTCCCGCCGAGGGCCAACATTTTCTATAAATGAATTTGTTTGTCTATGAGTCTGTGTGTATATTTGTATTTAAGTATGTATTTAGAAATATATAAGTATATATTCACCAGTTGTCTGTCCATAACACAAGTATTAAGTTACTTTGGGGACGGACGACCGTGTGTGTAAGAGTCCCATATATTATATATTCACCAGTTGTGTGTCCATAACACAAGTATTAAGTTACTTACTTTGGGAACGGACGACCGTGTGTGTAAGAGTCCCATATATTATATATTCACCAGTTGTGTGTCCATAACACAAGTATTAAGTTACTTACTTTGGGGACGGACGACCGTGTGTGTAAGTGTCCCATATATTTATATAGTCACCAGTTGTCTGTCCATAACACAAGTATTAAGTTACTTACTTTGGGGACGGACGACCGTGTGTGTAAGTGTCCCTTATATTTATATATTCACCAGTTGTCTGTCCATAACACAAGTATTAAGTTACTTTGGGGACGGACAACCGTGTGTAAGTGTCCCATATATTTATATAGTCACCAGTTGTCTATCCATGACACAAGTATTAAGTTACTTACTTTGGGGACGGACGACCGTGTGTGTAAGTGTCCCATATATTTATATATTCACCAGTTGTCTGTCCATAACACAAGTATTAAGTTACTTAGTTTGGGGACGGACGACCGTGTGTGTAAGTGTCCCATATATTTATTTATTTATTTATTATCAAAATTCCACTCACTCAATTAATTTATCGAGATTGTGGTACCACATCGCTGCGTCCTGGTAAGTGAAATCACCGCCCATTGTCAAAATGGTATTATTCGTTCTATAATATGAAGCCTGTTTAATCACGTATTCGAGCAACGTCGCTACCTGTTTAGGAATGAAAAGAAAGAAAGATTGGATATTTCATAATTGATACTTATATTGTATAGCAATCGCCAGCGGCTCAAGATAAGAACCGTAATATAGTATTTTGATAACCATAAAAACGGTTAAAGTGTGTTACCCTTTAAAGCTAGACATATGCTGTCGCGGACTTTTATTTAGAACTTATAGAGGGGAACTATTTTGTAATATTGATGATTTTTTAATAACTATCACCGTTTACTCAGCGCACGCAAGGAAAGCTTTAAATTTTGCCGTATTCGTATTTTTTTTTGCTGCTCCTCTCCTATTCATCTCGTGATGTTATATAGCCTATAGCCTTCCTCGATAAATGGACTATCTCAAATAATTTTTCAAATCAGTCCAGTAGTTCCTGAGATTAGCTCATTCAAACAATCAAATTCTTCAGCTTTATATATAAGTATAGATTTCCATAACATTGTGTCTTATGGAATACTGTTGTGAGGTAAATTCGCGGGTATTAGAAAAGAGCCCCTCTGAGTCGTACTGAGCTAAATGAGTTAAAGATATAAAAGAGTAATATATATTCGAGGATCGAAAAGATATAAATCACTCTTTTCTTGTCAGGGATACTTTTTGCCCATCTCTAATAAGAAAGCGGATACCCCCCCCCCTCCTTTTTTACCGTAAAAAATTTAAATCAATTTAAGGTCTAGCCGAGTTTCAAGTACCAGGATAGCAGCATGATCTAGATGTTATTCTATACGTAAGGAAAAATATCCATATGTATTAGACGAAATTCGATGTTTATCATAGACATACGAGAGGTCACAAAAAGCTTGTGATACCTGTGTCGCGACTCAGCAGAGTTAGCAACTCATTCGATGGTCTCGGTATTCGCGATACAATATTCCGCAATCCATACTAGACCAGTCTACAGAAAGGTTTAAATTAAATATTATCCAAATATATATCCAAATAAACTTCAATTGTTGTAATATGCTTTACGTATAAGTACATGTTTTATACTTAACTTAAACCTTTCTGTAGACTGGTCTAGTATGTATTGTGGTAGTGCATCTGTGCAGTGCTTGTGTATTGTGTTATCGGTGGCGGGTAGTGCATGAGTTTTTACAAATTCTTCATGCATCAGGTATGAGAACGAATAGTGCACTCTACATTTAGCATTACATTTATTTTCTTTTATCGCGGATTATAGCAAAATGATATTTTTATTAGTTTTGTATTATGGACCTCCGCAAAGTAACGGTAATTCTATAAATCATATTCACTTCTTAGTTATACGTAGAGATGTGGAATATAATCGATTTTTATAATAAACGATTTTTTTTAAATAATCGATTTTAAATTATCGATTATTTTTTCTTCAATAATCGATTTTTAAAAATCAATTATTTTAATTACCCTCTTTTTCTTGTTTTTAAACCAATTTAGCCAAACTACACATTTTAATCCAATTTCACAAACAGCGCATCTGATATTATTTCTTGGTCCACTTTAATTAGCCTTTATTGTAATTAATTATTAATATTAAAAAGGCACCTCTTCACGCCGTGTGATATCCGTCTGAGTAGAATAGACCGCCCTTATTTCTTACCGAGGTGTCGTAAAAGGCGACTAAAGTAAGTCGACCCGCCGTGTGTTATCCGGTTAAGTAGACTAGACCACCCTCTTTCTTATCGAGGTGTCGTAAAATACGACAGATAAGTTGACGTCAGAGAGGCGGCCGGTCATAAAATACATAGCCAAATCATGTGACAACATGTTGTGCCGATCCCACTTAGAGTGGGATAAGGGCAGGAAGATAATGAATAAAAAGGCACCTTCTCAAAGTCCGAAATATCGATTATTTTTAATCGATTATTCTGATACGATATAATCGATTTTTTTTAAATCGGTTTTTCTACGCCAAGTCACATCCCTAACGCATCTATCTCCCTTTTCCTTGGGTATTTTTATTTCAGTTCGTTACGTCTAGCAAATGTTAAACAAACTCACAGTATCAACTTGTCGAGGTTAGAAAACCACATGGCGGCATTCTGGTAGTGGAAATCGTCGCCCATAGTCACCAGGACGTTATCTGTTCTATACGCGGCTGACATTTCGACCGCTTTCACTATAAACGCTCTCACCTACCACAAAGGAAAAGGAAAGGTTACTTTCCTATAATCACAGGAATCCTAATTCCGCGTTAATGCTTTGCAGTTATATGTATATAGTACCTGGGTGATTTTTCGCTGTCAAACGAAAAGTCATTATGGTCCATTTGGGGAACGGGCGGTCTAGAGAGGTGAAAATACCTAGGATCGAGCCCCACCTGCCCATTATTTTTGTATTTTTCTTCTAAATTTTTTTTAATTTATTTTGTTTTACATTATTTTAAGAATTACCGAGTAAAGCTCGGTCAGTTACTAGTTTATTACACGACCTAAAACTAATTCTAAGACCGCAAAGAACGACCTAACAAACCCTATAAAACTCTCGGACTTTCTTACCCCATTAAGAATACAGAATTATTTGAATTTGTAAGCGCTTCAATTCCAAAAAAAATGCAAGCATACCAAAAGCCCATTTAATCTTTATCCTACTCCAAGCCCCAAGAGAAGGACATATCCCAGTCATGCACATGTGAACACATGTCAACTCACTGTATCAATTTATCGAGATTAATAAACCCGATCGCAGCATCCTGGTAGAAGAAATCTTCCCCCATCGTGATCAAAATATTATCCGTTCTATAATCCTTTGATATGTTTCGGCATATACCCAGAAATTCGTTTACCTTGTAAAGAATTAGGATATATGAGATCATAAGCTTTGATATGGGTTCTAAAAGTTACAATTTATTACACGCTTTTTCGGTGAAGGAAAATATCGTGAGGAAAGCATATCTCTAGAGAATTCTGAGATTATGTCTAACCTACCAATCATTGGAGCAGCGTGGTAGGTCTTAGCTCCAAACTTTCTCTCAGAAAACTGAGAAAGGAGGTCTTTGTTCAGAAGTTGTATATATTAATTATGTTAAAAATCTTATAATTTCTATTTCGTTCTGTTAAAAATAACCCAATGTCTATCTCCTACGCTTTCTTTAAAAAAAGGTGTTTTATTTTAAATATTTTTCATTTAAACTTTTAATTGATAATTGCAATTTATCACATGCTTTTCGGTGAAGGGAAACATCGTGAGGAAACCTGCATATATCCAGAGAACTCTGTGGATATGTGTAACCTACCAATCATTGGAGCAGCGTGGTAGGTCTTAGCTCCAACCCTTCTCTCAAAAAACCTAGAGTGGAGGCCTTTTTTCAGAAGTGGGATAGTAAAAGGCCGTTCCTCAGGTACTGTATATATTAATTATGTTAAAAATCTTATAATTTCTATTTCGTTCCGTTAAAAATAACCCAATGTCTATCTCCTACGCTTTCTTTAAAAAAAAGGTGTTTTATTTTAAATATTTTTCATTTAAACTTTAAATTGATAATTGCAATTTATCACACGCTTTTCGGTGAAGGAAAACATTGTGAGTAAAGCATATCTCTATTTAATTCTGGTGATATGTGTAACCTACCAATCATTGGAGCAGCGTGGTGGGTCTTAGCTCCAACCCTACTCTACAAAAATCTAGAGAGGAGGTCTTTGTTTTAGAAGCTTGATAGTAAAAGGCCTTTCTTCAGGTACTGTATATATAAAGTCATTATTCTGTCTCTTTCGTTCAGTTGAAAATAAGCCAATGTTAACATTCTACGCTTTTTTTTTTAAAAAGGAGTGTTTTACTTAAAATATATTTCATTAAAACCCGCGAAAAAATATATAATTATTGTTAATTATTAATTTGTAATTGCAATTTAACACATGCTTTTCGGTAAAGGAAAACATCGTGAGGAAACCTGCATATCTCTCTTTAATTCTGGGGATATGTGTAACCTACCAATCATTGAAGCAGCGTGGTAGGTCTTAGCTCCAATCTTTCTCTTTAAAAACGGAGAGAGGAGACCTTTGTTCAGAAGTGGGATAATAAGGCTACTAAATTTGAGATTCAGTATCCTACTTTTACGGCAATCATTTTTAAATCAAGCACTACATATAGTATATTATTCCATCTCTCTTTTGCACCTACAAATTAAAATATCTATCTCTTTCACTGGTCTTTTACTCTTTTCCTTAATAAAAAACGTTTGATTTGTTTGAATGATAACATTAAGAGCAGTTAAATTCGATATTTAGTTTAAAACTCCGACTTCTTGCTAACTTCTGATATCCTGGTACTTGGCAAAAATAAAATAAGTTATGTTATATCCCATAGTCGCTGATAAGCATTAAAGAGACCTAAGTCCAAACAGTGGACGTCTATCGGATAAAGAAAATGGTTATAAAACTTTAATGCCACTTACCCTGGAGTCCACATTGAACATGGGCGAATCCGGGTCGTCTATAATAGGCTCGTCGTCGCAGAGCACGTCGAAACAGAACCCGGGCGGCGGGGAGTAAGTGTTGAATAGTATCCCCGTGAATAAGTCCGATGAATTACCTGAAACAAACGCGGATTATAACAAATTATTATTATAACGTTATAATTATATTTAATAAAAAACAATACATTGACAAATGTTTACGTAAGCATGGGGGAGGGCATAAGAGCTTACTTTTGCTGAGAAGGGGGAAACTCCATCCCCCTTACGCCCCTTATACCCCCCCCCCCCGGTAAATAATTAAGCATGGGGGTGAGGGTAACAGCTTTGCTTACTTTTGTTGAGAAGGGGGATGCCCCATCCCCCTTACGCCCCTTATAGCCCCCCGGTAAATAATTAAGCATGTGGTGATAGGGTAAGACTTTGTTTACTTTTGCTGACAAGGGGGATGGGGGGGTAAATAATTATAGTATATCTCTTTACGTAATATTTGAACGGCCCCATAGATATTCTAATACTCACCCAAATCATCATCCCCTCTCCATACCATCTCCATCCTCTTCCGTAAGAGCCTGCTCCTCTTATCCTGGTAGTCTATCCTGCCCAGGAATAGCCCGTCGTATCCCATGGCGGCCAGCAGTGAGGCAAACTCCCGGGAGTGGCCAAACGGGTCTATCTGCCAGCCCACGCGTGGCATCCCACACGGCCCGAACGTCTCGTTCAGCTTGCTGGAAGAAAATAAGATACTCTGTTACATACAGAAAAAAGAGAAATCCATTGTGCAAGGCGGCTTTGTGGTGACTATAAGTTATCATGAAGAGATTGGAAACGAGGCATTCCGACAGAAAGGGGGACAAAATGAAATAGGACTAGTAAGTTAAGTACAGCTAGAGATAGGAAGAAAGTGAGAGAAAGATAAAAAAAGATTGATTGAAGAAAGGGAGAGAGACAGAAAAAGGAAAGAAGCAACAGAAAGAGAATTAAGGCAAGGAGAAAGAGAGGGAAGGAAACCAGAGAAAATTAATCAAGGCCGAGAGAAATAGAGGGTTCATACAAGAGACAGGGGAAACGAGGCAGAGAGAAATAGAGGTTGATACAAGAGACAGAAAAGTAAGGCAGATAGAAATAGAGGGTTGATACAAGAGACAGGTAAGGAAGGCAGATAGAAATAAAGGGTTTATGCAAGAACACGGAAGCAAGGCAAATAGAAACAGGGTTAAACCAAGAGACAGGAAAGTAAGGATTGAATAATATAGAGATGGGGGAAATGAGAGAAATGCAAACACAACAGAGAAAGACATTGGGGAAGTGAAAGAAAGCTAACTAAGGGAAAGAAGAGAAATGGGATCTAGACAGAGAAGAAGGTGGGATGTTCAGAGAGGAAGTGTCACTTGGTTGGTGTTTCTCACCTAAGTCCCCAAGTGAACTGGTCGATGGTGCTCTGGTAGTGGGTGGCGGCCTCATCGTTCATGCTCCACGCGCCGCCCACGAACTGCAACCGGCCCTGCCTCACCAGGGTGTGGACCTTGTGCCGGGTGTCGTCCGTCTGCCGCACCCACCACTTCCAGAAGAACGCCGTCTCCACGTAGATGAATCTTTAATTTAAGGTATGCGCACTAGTAATTGAATGATCAATTACTAGTGCACAACGTCTCGATTCTGAACAGGCCACGTATCAAAATCCGGCTAACCACTATCTGTCTACGACGGACTCTTGAGTACTTTGGTCACATAGCTCGAAAAAACTCTGACTGTATCGAAAAGCTTGTGATCACAGTAAGTGTCGATGGAAGGAGACCACTTGGACGTAGCCCAAGACGTTGGACGGACCAAATTCAAATTCAAATCCAAAATATTCTTTATTCAAATAAACTTGTAAACGCGTGCTTTTGAATCGTCAACTCTACTGCTGGTTCGGAAAGCTGTTCCTACCGAGAAGAGCCAGCAAGAAACTCGGCGGTTGCTCTTTTAAAAATATAATTCTTAATATTATTTACATTAAGTCGTTACTGTCTTGTTTAGGTTCAAAGAGAGCTATATCCACACATTCTTATCTTCTAAATAATCTTCAAGAGTAAACCAGGTCAAGGAGGCTCTCAACTCCCCCCTTTATTGTGCCCTTCATGCCGCGGAGAATAGGGCTGGCTGGTTCAACACCATTAAAAAAGTCCTATCGTCACAGAGCCACGATTCTCATCAATGAGATAACGATGCAAGAAGAAGTAGTTGAACATGCACTAGTAGTTGACCGTTTTGTATTTTTAATATTTAAATGACTTAATCTTCACTACATAAGTCACAAAGTCGCTTTCTATGTCTATATCCATGTCCCTATGTCCCAATATCCCTCATCATCCTCCTGCCCTTATCCCATTCTAAGTGGGGTCGGCACAACAAGTTATAAACATGTTGTCACATGATTTGACTATGTATTTTAAGACCGGCCGCCTGCCTGATATCAACTTACCTTTGTCGTGTTTAACGACACCTCGGTAAGAAAGAGGGTGGTACTATTCTACTCAGCCGGATACCACACAGCGGGTCGACTTACCTTAGTCGCCTTTTACGACACCTCGATAAGAAATGAGGGTGGTTCTATTCTATTCCGCCGGATACCACACGGCGTGTCCCAATATCCCTATATATGCTTAAATATTTAAAACTACGCAACAGATTTTGATGCGGTTTTTTTAAATAGATAGGGTGATTTAAGGGGAAGTTTTATATGTATAATAACAAAAGTAATGAGAATATTATTTTGCTATAATTTACAATAAAAGGAAATATATGTAATGCTAAATGTAGATGTATTATTCGTTCTCATATCTGATACGTGCAGATTTGTCAGAACTCATGCACTACCCGACACCGATAACACAACAATACACAAGCACTGCACACATTTACTACCACAATCTCAATCCACGACAAAATCGCAAGTTTTTACAAATTCTGCATGTATCAGGTATGAAAACGGATTGTCATATATTTTCTATTTTACTTCATAGCGGATTATAGCAAAATAATTTTACAATTACTTTTAAATTATCGTTTTGTTTATTGTAGCAAATAAAGTATAATTATATTTTTAAAAGAGCAACACCCGAGTTTCTTGCTGGCTCTTCTCGGTAGGCACAGCTTTCCGAACCAGCAGTAGAGTTGACGTCAACTTACCTTAGTTGCCTTTTCTCTCGGTAAGAAAAAGGCTGGTCTATTCTACTCAGCCGGATACCACACGGCGGTCAACTTACCTTAGTCGCCTTTTACGATACCTCGGTAAGAATTAAAGGTGGTCTATTCTACAAAGCCGGATACCACCCGCTTGTCCTTTGGGAAAACAAAATCCGCTTGTCCTTTGGGAAAAGACAATATAGTACATTTTTGAGAGTATTTTAACATTTAAATTGATGCAAGAGCGCTTGTTTTAAGTATTTACACGTACCTCCTTTTATGATCCTGCCATAGCTCCTTTATAACGGAATCTAAAATATATTGAACACCAGCTTTTTGGATGTTATTTCGGCCTGAAATATAAATAAATATTATATTAGTTTCTTAATCTCGGAAACGGCTGCAACGATTTTCATGAAATTCAGCAAATGGGCTTTGGAGGAAATATCGATATAGCTAGGTTTAATTTAAAAAAAAATGTTTTATCCCTGTTTTTGGACATTAAAAAAATGGTATAATGTATAATTGAATGCAAATTATATTTACGCTGTCAAATGCACTGTGCTAGCTAAATGGATAACGGGCGGACCAGAAAGTTCATAACCCGGGTTTGAGTCCCACATTTTACCGGCGCTATTTTTCTTTTTTTAATTGCAATTTTTTTATATGTTATTTATTTTTATTTTATCTGACCGCCGTGTGGTATCCGACTGAATAGAATAGTACGACCCTCATTTCTTACCGAGTTGTCGTAAAAGGCGACTAAGGTAAGTTGACCCGCCGCGTGGTATTCAGCTTAGTAGAATAGACCACTCTCATTTCTTACCGAGGTATCGTAAAAGGCGACTAAGGTAAGTCGACCCGCCGTGTGGTATCCGGCTGAGTAGAATAGACCACTCTCATTTCTTACCGAGGTGTCGTAAAAGGCGACTAAGGTAAGTCGACCCGCCGTGTGGTATCCGGCTGAGTAGAATAGACCACTCTCATTTCTTATCGAGGTGTCGTAAAAGGCGACTAAGGTAAGTCGACCCGCCGTGTGGTATCCGGCTGAGTAGAATAGACCACTCTCATTTCTTATCGAGGTGTCGTAAAAGGCGACTAAGGTAAGTCGACCCGCCGTGTGGTATCCGGCTGAGTAGAATAGACCACTCTCATTTCTTACCGAGGTGTCGTAAAAGGCGACTAAGGTGAGTTGACTCACCGTGTGTTATCCAGCTGAGTAAAATAGACCACCCTCTTTCTTATCGAGGCGTCGTAAAATACGACTAAGATAAGTTGACGTCAGGCAGGCGGCCGGTCGTAAAATACGTAGCCAAATCATGTGACAACATGTTTGTAACATGTTGTGCCGACCCCACTTAGAGTGGGAGTGTAACTTACTTCCGTAGTAGTACTGGTCCACTGTTTTAAGCCAACCGACATCATCATGGGTGTGAGGAACTATATGGACATTTAGCAAACCTGCTTCAGCTTGTGTACAACTCTGGAAAGAAAAATATTTCATCAATACATACGTATATAAATAGGTAATTTATATACCTTAATTCAAATTTAAATTCAAAACATCCTTTATCTATCACTACATAGTATAAAACAAAGTCGCTTTGTCTGTCCCTATGTCCCTATGTATAAATAAATAAATAAATAAATATATGGGACACTTACACACACGGTCGTCCGTCCCCAAAGTAAGTAACTTAATACTTGTGTTATGGATAGACAACTGGTGAATATATACTTATATATTTTTTAAATACAAATATACACCCAGGCTCAAAGGCCAACAAATTCATTTATAGAAAATGTTGGCCCTCGGCGGGAATCGAACCCGCGACCCGCGGAGCTGAAGGCAGGGTCACTACCCACTGCGCCAACGGGCCAGTCAAAACGCCGTGCCGTCATGTATGCTTGGTAAATCTTTAAAACTACGCAACTGATTTTGACGCGGTTTTTTAACAGATAGAGTTATTAAAGAGGAAGATTTATATCTTTAATATTTAAATGAGTTAATCTTGTATGTATCACTACATAGTATAAGACAAAGTCACATTCTTTGTTTGTCCATATATCCCTATGTATGCTTAAATCTTTAAAAATACGCAACTGATTTTGATGCGGTTTTTTTTAATAGATAGAGTGATTCCAGAGGAAGGTTTGTATGTATAATAACATTCAATGCGGAGTGGAAAAATACTGTAATTTTTGAGTTTTCTAATGTGATGTCGTAAATAATTACATTTTTTCCGCTTACATTGCAAACGCAGGCTGAAATCTACGAGATTTATCAAAACAATGTACTAAGTATTTGTACACCTTGTGGTCTACAGAAAAGTCCGCGATGGTATATGTCTATCTCTAATGGATAACCCACAATAGCGTTTTTTGTCATTTACTTTTTACGAAAAATAATTCTTTATTTTCGAAGCAATTTCATATAATACAGCATTAATCCTAATATAATTAATTACCTAAAATACATTGTTGATTTAATATAGATCAATATGGCCGTTTACAGTATATAATTTAAATGAACATTTTCGAAGATATTACAGATTTAAAATGCAGGCTCACAGCGCGTCGGAGGCCGCACTTCGCCCTATTGCACTTCGAATTTAACAGCGATCGGACGCGTTTATATTTTTCACATGGGCAACTATATGTCGCTCTTTCAAGAGTAACCTCTTAAGAAATCATGGTGGTTTTGTCTAATGACAAGAAAACTGTGAACGTTGTATATAAAGACATTCTGTAATATATTAATTGTAAAAATAAAGAACATATGAAAAATGTACAAAGTAAATATGTAGTATATGAATTTAGATATTCCAAAGATAGCAACAAATCTTCTTGGTATAGGGAGAGGGGAATTGTTTTACTCCAAATTTAACGCTTGCGGGCCACGGGCAGTAATGAATAAATCAAAACTACTGGATCGATTTTAATCATTTTTTTTACACTGACTGACATGGGATATATATTTTATACCCATGCGAAGCAGGGGCAGGCCGCTAGTTCTATATATTATTTAATTACTCACTGACAGTAATTATTAGAAGTTAATAATATTATCGCTGAGTATGTCTATTGTATTTACTTTAAGTGTTGGTTTGTTGGTCATTAGTCATGGCATTTACAATGGTTGAAGGTCACCCTTATCTATAATAATATTTTGATAACATTGTTTGCTGAACTCTAATAATATTTAGTTACTGTAATAATATTCTAATTCAAAATATTATTTACTAGCAATCGCCAGCGGCTCCGCCCGCATGGAAAGATTAAAATAACAATAAAGTACTATGATAACCATAAAAATGCTTAAAGTGGGTTAACCTTAAATGCTGTTGCGGAGTTTTATTTAGAACTTTTAGAGGGGAATTTTGTAATACATGATTTTTTAATAACTTTCACCGTTTACTCAGCGCACGCAAGGAAAGCTTTGAATTTGTCTTTTTCCTAATATTTTAAAATCTCCTATACATCTTAGCGTGATGTTATATAGCCTATAGCCTTTCTCGATAAATGGACTATCTTACACTGAAAGAATTTTTCAAATCGGTCCAGTAGTTCCTGAGATTGAGAAACAAACAAACTCTTCAGCTTTATATTTTTTTGAGCCTGGGTGTATATTTGTATTTAAGTATGTATTTAAAATTATATAAGTATATAGTCACCAGTTGTCTGTCCATAACACAAGTATTAAGTTACTTACTTTGGGGACGGACGACCGTGTGTGTAAGTGTCCCATATATTTATATATTCACCAGTTGTCTGTCCATAACACAAGTATTAAGTTACTTTGGGGACAGACAACTGTGTGTAAGTGTCCCATATATTTATATATTCACCAGTTGTCTGTCCATAACACAAGTATTAAGTTACTTTGGGGACAGACAACTGTGTGTAAGTGTCCCATATATTTATATATTCACCAGTTGTCTGTCCATAACACAAGTATTAAGTTACTTTGGGAACGGGACGACCGTGTGTGTAAGTGTCCCATATATTTATTTATTTATATATTAGTATAGATTAATTAAAAACTCACCTCGTATCCACATTTCTCTCCATCTTTCGGATATATCTCATCTCCGAGAGGCACGGATGCTGTCAATCCAATCCCGAAGATAAATATCACAGGTAGCAACATGTCTACTGAAAAATAAACAATGATGTTTAAAAGCTTTTATTCAACTTGCCGTGGATACGTACGTATGTGAAAGTAACATTTTGCTTGCTTGGAAAAAAATTAAGTGGAATTTTGGCAGCTGTAACCCATTTAACCCATTTAATTAATTGCATTTCAATAAATTTCAATGGGGAAAATTGCTTTAAAATACGAGCAAGGTTACGGAACGAATACTATATAAGCTTGTTTTTTTTTAAAGCTTTTATTTGAGTTGTCATATGTATGTGAAGGTGGAATCTTACAAGTTAAAGACCCACTTCCCGCCGATTGAGATGAAATACATACTGGTCCGGTCCCGATGACAATGCATGTTTATGATAAGTATGACCTGATGTCAGGATTGGCTGTTAAAAACTTCTTTTAAAGCATTTTAACTTGACTTTAATATTTAATCAATGTCCCCTCTTCGGGGACCTTCGGGCGTTCGAAAATATATCGGACGTCTGGCTTACAGGTAGGGTTGCCACCCGAACTATATTATATAGTATCGTACTATATTTTAGTCAATTGTACTATATATTATAGAAGAATAATATAGGACGAAAAATACTATATTTTTATCGCTAGTTCAATTGTCGCGCTTTTTTGAATCAGCTGTGAATGGAACGCACCCGCAGCACTGCATAGGGAATGTTTGAACTAAACTCATTCATGTATTTACGGGGCTTAGTTAGTTAGTAACTCTAACTCCTTTGTCATTGTCCAGCGAAAGGTAATAATAAATAAGAATGGATAAATAAATAATGATTAAAAATAGATGTGTACTATTTTTTTTCCTGAATTTCCTAAAAGTACTATATTTTTTTGATTTAAAAAGAAAAATACTATTTTTCTTCAAAGAAAAGGTGGCAACCCTACTTACAGGTCCCCGAGGCGGTCGATGCATCTAGTGCTCCCGTTGCATCGATTAGCAGAAGGGAACGTCTTGCCTTTGGGGTGCCAAAGTGGTCGGCCTCCACGTGGCGCACCCTGAGCAGGCCTTTGGCCTCTTATTCCTTATTCTTGGCGAACGGAGCACCGTGGGGTGGCCAATCCAGTTGTCCCTCTGATTAGCAGAGGGCGATCTGGATGGGGCGGGGACTCCGAGGGGTTGGGGTGGAGTCCCTAACGAGCGACGGCTTCAGTTGGGCTTGCTTTGAGTCTGGCTGGTCATGGTTTTTGGCTGACGTTGTCGAGGCCCGGAAGCCTCGCAATCGGAACGGGGACCTTCGGGTTGCGAGGAAGAAAACCTCTATAAAAAATTACCCGGTGGAAGCGCCCACCAAAGCGATGAGGCCCCTACTTGGGGCGCGGTCGCCCCTTGTCAACAAACAATTTTTCACTTTTTAGAGAGATTTATCTGCTACTTAGTTTATTTAGCGGTTAACTATCTGACACTTTATCAGAAACAGGCCTTTAGCTTATGACTTAGCCTTCTTATAACAGCTATATAAATATGCATTTGATATTGAACTAACAGATAAATGATGGCTTAGAGATAACCTTTAAGTAAGAGGAAAATGAGTTAAGTACTGCAAACATATATATAAGGAGAACGAAAGTCTGTCTGTCTGTAACGTTTTCACAGCTTATATACCGGGGTAACATTATATAATTCATTATTCTGCCGCCCTTATCCCTCTCTAAGTGGGGTAAACACAACATGTTATAAACATGTCACATGATTTGGCTACGTATTTGGCAACCCGCCGCCTGCCTGACGGCAAACCTTATAGTCGTATTTTAAAAGATCTCGGTAAAAAAAGGGTGGTCTATTCTTCTCACCCGGATACCAAGCGGCTAAACGGTTTAAAAACAATTATTGTTGGTAATGCAAATAAATAGTGTTTCAGATAGCTGTGACGGTTTACGCATCGCATTTTTTTTATACAGGAAAAAACCCCTTATGGGTACCGTCGCCCGACGGGGACAGGCGGCGGTTATGTCGGACTCGCAGCGACTAACGACCTGTGTGCTCCACCACGCTGCCGATGGCAAGAACAGGGTATCATTGTACATATTGCCCCCATCCCCGCCGACAGCTCTGATCCCAGAGAACAAACACCTTCTCCGGGTAGGGGCCCCTCGAAAGAGAAGCCCCCCTCCGCTAACCAGTGCATCGGGAGCATCAGATGCACCGACCGCCTCGGGGACCTGTAAGCCAGGCGTCCGATATACCCCGTTCGGAACACCCGAAGGTCCCCAGTTAGGGTGGCAGACGGTGGGCTTGGGCGAGTCACTAACACCTGGACTCACCAGCAGCAGATTGGATCCTTCCTATACCTAAACCTAATATGATAATAACCTGAACCTTTCATAAGAATTGCATCTTTGAGCAAAAAGCAGTGGATTTTGAGAAAATCGATCGATCAGACATAGCTTTTCGGGACTTCTAAAATAAGTACAGAAAATCGGCGGTTAATTTTTGATGCAGCGCCTTCTACCTTGATTCACGTACTAACGTATTTGCGTTATAAAGTAAAAAAAATAAATTAAATCTCATTCGTCACAGATCCAGGCACGCCGTGTAGTATCCGGCTGAATAGAATACAACACTCATTTCTTACCGAGGTGTCGTAAAAAGCGACTAAGGTAAGTTGACCCGCCGTGTGGTATCCGGCTAAGTAGAATAGACCACCCTCTTTCTTACCGAGGTGTCATAAAATACGACTAAGGTAAGTCGACCCGCCGTGTTGTAGCCGGCTGAGTAGAATAGAACCACCCTCATTTCTTACCGAGGTGTCATAAAAGGCGACTAAGGTGAGTCGATCCGCCGTGTGGTATCCGGCTGAGTAGAATAGACCAACCTCATTTCTTACCGAGGTGTCGTAAAAGGCGACTAAGGTAAGTCGAGCCCCGTGTGGTATCCGGCTAAGAAGAATAGACCACCCTCTTTCTTACCGAGGTCGTAAAATACTAAGGTAAGTTGATGTCAGGCCGGCGGCCGGTTGTAAAATACATAGCCAAATCATCTAATAACATGTTTATAACATGTTTTGCAGAACCCATTTAGAGCGGGATAAGGGCAGCAGAATGATGATTGTTATTTTTATTATTATTTTTTGTGTAAACTTTGAAAATTGTTTATTCATTATCAACCTATCACGCGACAACAGTCCACGCAAACGAAGTCGCGCGTAAAAGCTAGTACAGTTATAACAAATCTCATTCGTCTATATCAGGGCTTCTTAAACTCTTTTATATAGCGACCCCCTTCAAGCTTAGGAAATTTTAAACGACCCCCTCCTCCACATAATGAAATATATATTAACCGTAGATGTAGATGTAATATCGCATAACAGTTTTGCATTGACACTTTTTTTCAAAATATAGTTATAATAAAACTACAATAGTATTTTGTATGATTTTTATTTGTATTTATATTTGTACGTAGTGTGTATACTAATTTTAAAATTTTATTTATAATTGTTGTAAACTAACCAATCGTAAATTTAATAAAATCTATTTAATTAAATTTAATGAAAAGGGGTAATGAAGGAACTTAGGAGGAGAAAAATCAATAAATCTTTGTTAGAAAAGTTCTTTAAAGGTCAGCTGCAGCCATGTAGTTGTATCAATAATGATTGAAAAGTATCAGATCTTTGCGACGCCTTTTGCTTTCAGTAGTCTCGCTACCCCTCTGGGGGTCGCGACCCACAGTTTAAGAAGTCCTGGTCTATATCCAGGCCATTCTACACAGTAGTTAAACTAAACGTTAAAACAAAGGATTGATAAATTATTTGTCAAACCCATTTGTAACGATTACTAAGTAAATAAACAGTAGATAACTGTGTTGGTGAACTCTGCGAGTTAAGATTAAGTTGATGACGGGTCGACGACCTCACGTGGTCACTGAGTTACATTCTGGTAACTCAGTGACGACGTGAGTTCAAAAAAAAGTGATAAGTAGTTAGTAAAGCTGTGATAGCCCAACGGTGAAATCGTGCGACTCTCTAGAGCGGTCATGTGTTCAAATCAAATCAAATCAAATTAATCTTTATTCAAATAAGCTCTTTCAAGCACTTTTGAATCGTCAATCAATGATGAAGCTACAACTGGTTCGGAATGTTGCTCTTACCGAGAACAACCAGAAAGAAACTCGGCGGTCAATTAAACATTTTTAATTGTACATTATTAAACCGCTTGTATGAAGCTGAAAGGATTTTCAAATCCAGGGTTTTTTCAAACTCCGGGCAGGCAGCAATGGCTTTTTAATACTTCATCATTCTCCTGCCCTTGTCCCACTCTAATTGTGATCGGCACTTGTTATAAACATGTCAAATGATTTGTCTAGGTATTTTACGACCGGTCGCCTGCCTGATGTTAACTTACCTTAGTAGCCTTTTGCAACACCTCGATAAGATCTTGGTCTATTCTATTCAGCCGGATACCACATGGCGGCACTCTATATTCAGCATTATATATTTTTTCTTCGTACTTTATCGCGGATTATAGCAAAATAATTTAATTATTATTTACTCTGCGGGCCTTTTCATAGTTTGCAGCGTGATATCATAGATGGCATTGAAATAAGGACTAATTTTGAATTAAGACAATTTAATATTAATCGTGCGATATATCTATATTCTATACTAATATATAAAGCTGAAGAGTTTGTTTGATTGTTTGAACGCGATATTCAAATTCAAATTCAAATATTCTTTATTCAAATAAACTTGTAAACAAGTGCTTTTGAATCGTCAACTCTACTGCTGGTTCGGAAAGCTGTTCCTACCGAGAAGAGCCAGCAAGAAACTCGGCGGTTACTCTTTTAAAAATATAATTCTTAATACTATTTACATTAAGTCGTTACTGTCTTGTACAGGTTCAAAGAGCTATATCCACACATCTTGTAAATAATCTTCAAGAGTATAGTAGGCTTTCTGTATCAGCCTCTTTTTAACAGTGTTTTTAAACTGCTGTAATGGCAATGATAATCTCAGCAACCACTGGACCTATTTGAAAAATTCTTTGAGTATAAGATAGTCCATTTATCGAGGAAGGCTATAGGCTACATAACATCACGCTAAGATGAATAGGAGAGGAACACCAATAATGTAAGCAAAAATATTTAGAAAACTGTAATTTAAAACTTTCCTCGCGTGCAATGAGTAAACGGTAATAGTTATTAAAAAATAATTTGACAAAATTGTTCTCATCTAAAAGTTCTAAATAAAAGTCCGCGACAGCACATGTCTAGCTTTTTAATGTTTACCCACTTTGACGATTTTTATGGTTATCAAAATACTATATTACGGTTTTAATCCTTCCACGCGGGCGAAGCCGCTGGCGATTGCTAGTTTTAAATACATAAATACACCTAGACTTGAATAACAAAACAAATTGTTTGTGAAAATATTGGGGCAGTAATCGAACCCGCGACCCGCGGAGCTGTGTCAGGATCACTACTAACTGCGTTAACGGGCTAGATATTGACTAGGTAATTTAACACTAAAGTTATTAAACGAAGTCGCCATTACGAATTATAGCTTAATAATAAGTTCAAGACAAGTCAAGTACCAGGATATCATAGAACCAGAAGAGATCGGCCTACATTTTTTACTAAGTCAAACGGTTCTCTAGGAATTTATATCCAGTACAAGTGATTGCGATACCTTTTTTTCCATTCCATGTATAAAGATTTATTGTAGCGTCCCGTTATCCAGTTCACACGAATATGCATTTCTTAGTCGTATTTTACATCTCGGTATGAAAGAGGGTGGTCTATTCTACTTAGCCGGATAAAATACAGCGAGTCAACTTACCTTAGTCACTTTTTACGACACCTCGGTAACGAGTGAGCTCTGTTGTATTCAGCCGGATATCACAAGGCGGGTTGACTTAGCTTATTCGCTTTTTACGACACCTCGATAAGAAATGAGTGGTCTATTCTACTCAGCCGGATACCACACGACGGGTCGACTTACGTTAGTCCCGTTTTACGAAACCTCGGTAAGAAAGAGGGTACTCTATTGCGGATACCACACGGCGGGTTCGTTTTACTTGAGCCATCTTTTACGACGCCTTGGTAAGAAAGAGGGTGATCTATTCTACTCAGCCGGATACCACACGGCGAGTAGACTTACCTTAGGTAGTCGCCTGTTACGACAGAGCGGTAAGAAATAACCGTGGTCTATTCTATTCAGCGGGATACCACACGGCGGGTCGACGGTCGCTTTTTACGACACCTCGATAAGAAATGAGTGGTGTATTCTACTCAGCCGGATACCATACAGCGGGTCGATTTACTTTAGTCGCATGTTACGACAGCTCGGTAAGAAATGAGGGTTGTCTATTCTATTCAGCCGGATACCACACGGCATTTTAAGAAACGCGGATTATAGGCAAAATAATTTTATCATAACTTTTATATAAGAACTCTCTGAAGCTTTGTTATTATAAACATTATAGCATACTCGTTATCCCGTTCTTGCATATGTAATTTGGAAAGGGTTAGATAGAGACAACTATATTTTTTTATATCCAAGGCAATAACAGTAAGGGCGTACATTTCCTAGAAAAATTACTAGTTCGTACAAATGTCGGCCGCCCGTTAGACCTCTATTCATTCTATGATATCCTGGTACTTGGTAGGAATTTTCTTCGCATACTAAGACAAAAAAACTATTTTATCAGAAAATGTTGCGGGAATCCCCCTATTCCCGCAACTTCGGTCGTTTCTATTTTAGTATTAAAATACCCCCAATTACATAGTATATTGTTTTTTGTCTATTCCCGAAGGATAAACGGGAATTTTGCATACGTTTAACCTGGTGTTTGTTTAATGGTGCTAAATTTTATTTATAGATATAAATCGTAAGAGACAGACAGTAAAACAGACTTTAACATTTATAATAATAGTGATATCCGAAAATTCGTTCGGGCCAACTTAAATGTTTAATGACTTTCAATTACACTTTGTTTTCCTTATTCCCGAAAGAAAAATGGTACTTTACTATCGTCTATGGATAACCTGGTGTATAAAGAAAAAAGATAAAACGATAAAAAAAAATTTTCGCCGTTACAGCAAAATAATTTACCATTACTTTCGTATTCTCTCCACAAATTAACGCCTAATTCCGGTGTATAAAGGTTAATTGTGCAAATTTCATCAATAATAGTCAAGCAGATGAGCCCTGAAAGTAATATAACTAGCTATACATGCAACTTCGTTCACGTTTTCCCCCAAATAGACCCTTTTTCTAACAATGTGATCATGAAAACCTTGCACCCTAACTACCTATCTGAATTTTATTGTATCCATACATACTAATATTATAAATGCGAATGTTTATATATTTGTCTGTTACGATTTAATGGCAAATCCGCTGAACCAATGAAATTCGGCTATATTCAAGCTGACCGACATTTTACTTTCGGTAACGGCGACAAACATATTGCATAATTGAGGGTATTTAAACGCTTTATATGTCGTGGGTACTACAAATAATAAAAAAATAAATTTTGTAAGTTGTGCATAAATTAAAATATAATACATTTACAACGCCTTAATAAATAAGGCACTGACTAAATAAGTAAATACCTACTTCCTACGGCCTAGTTGCTAATGTGTACAGAGTCTACATAATTGCCGGTAAATTATATCGATATAATTTTAAAAAAATTACGTACAAGTAATTAAGTATATGTAACAATTCCTTTGTATATTCTAAAACTATTCCCTTATTTATCAGTATAACTGTAGAATCAATAGCCAAGTCAACTTACCCTGTATTTACAGACGCTATCTTTTAACAAAAACTTGAAGCTATTTTATTTACATTTAAATGTAGTTTGACGTCAACTCTATTGTACCAAAGAAAATCGAATGACCACAGACTAGCAGTTACCTATAACTAAACTTCGAAAATGAATGTTAGCCAAAGACAAATAATTTGACAAAAACCATTTTAAGACCAACATTGTTTATGAATAAGCTTCTTGCGTTTTAATGGTCATTAAAGAAGCATATCTTATACTTATACCATGTTGGTAATTTGTTTCAATTTTTGATCAGTAATTACTAATTACTGAACAAAAATTGTATCGTATTGATAAATCTGCTAATGTGGCAAGCAAAGTTACACGGCTTCCTTTAGAGTAATAGAATTTTTTATTAAAACTTTTATATAATTTACTAGCGGCCTGCTCCTGCTTCGCACGGGTATAAAATATATATCCCATGTCATTCAGTGTAAAATGCTATTGTGGGTTATCCATAAGAGATAGACATATACCATCGCGGACTTATCTGTAGACCTTTTCAAGGTGTACAAATACTTAGTACATCATTTTGATAAATCTCGTACGCCTGCGTTTGCAATGTAAACGGAAAAAAATGTAATTATTTACAGAAACCTCAAAAAATACAGTATTTTTCTATTGAGTATTAAATTTTATTATACATACAAACCTTTCTCCTGAATCTCTCTAGGTTTAAAAAAAAAATTAAAATTAAAAAAAAATTATAAAACTTTAAAACTACGCAACAGATTTTGATGCAGTTTTATGCATACATAGGGATATATGGACAAACAAAGAATGCGACTTTGTTTTATAATATGTAGTGACAAGATTAAATCAGTGAAATATTAAGCCTTAAAGAGCTAGAAGCCAGAGCCACAGAAAACAATAAAAAAACAACAATTTTGATATAAGCTCACCTGGGATTTGTTTGGGAAAGTATTCAAAATTGAATTTAATAGAAGTTTTCTATTCCGAAACTACTAATGTACTTCCGTCAATTATTAAATTTTATTGTTTTTAATCAATTTTGCTTATCATGCCATCGTGGCAATTCTCTGAATCTTCCCAAGTTCTTCTAAAACAATGTATAGAAGCATCGAGTATAGACAACAATAACAAATGGATTCAGAAGTTTGGAAACAAGATTTATTTAAATAAAAATAATGAAGCTGTTGACACAAATAACGTAATACAGAATATCACCAATAACGATGATATCGCCATTGCAAACAATGTCATAGAAATCGTGGATAGCAATGAAAATACCGTCGACTATGAGTTGGAGGGAAACAAAGATTCATGCAGTGAAATTTTAGAACTAGATCCTGTAATACATTTTGACTACATTACAACAAAATGTTTAAAAAACCCAAAAATATTACCCACTTTAGCTGAGCAATTACCTGTAGGTGCAGTTGAGAAAATTTGTGAACATGTTTACAATAACGAAAATTTGAATTCAGAATTTAACGAACATTTTTATACTGTATTTCTCCCAACATTCGTTAAAAGAAACCCAACTAGATTGTCTTTGGATTTAATAGTAAAGGCTAGATGCTATGGTGAATTTTTTAAACAACTAATTGCAATTTTATTACAAGATGTTACATTACCAAATAATATAATATATGAATATGTTTCTATGTTAAATAGCAACGAACACATGGACTTTTTGAACGTTCTCAACCAGTTAGATGTGACAAATGATGTGTTTGTTCATCACTTGTCCGCTATCCATACAGCATATAAAAACTCAGTTAATCAATACCCAAATGATAAATTACAGATGTACATATTAACTAAACTTATAGAAATATCGCAACATTGCAACACCTCTAAGCAGTATGGCCGGTTTCTGTTGACATTCTTGCAGTCGATGCGATTGTCTCTGACAAATTTTACAGAAATACAAAATATAGTTGATAACCATGGATCTGCCTTTAAAAAACCCTGTTTAAATGTTTTAAATGCAATGAAAGAGGAAAGAAGTCATACAGAGGAAACTTTTAGTAAATAAAAAAAGAAAATAACTGTCTTTATTAATTTCTATTAACTTTTCTTATTTACAAGCAATCCATTTTCAACACATTCTTGGCCATGATTTAAATATTCTTCTGATTTATACTTGTACCTATTCATATAACCTTAATGTATCTAAAAAATATGCATTTTATCAAGATAAAACTTAATGGTTTGTTTGTTACAAAGTAATAAGTTAATAAAGTAATAAAGTAAAGTTTTGCTATACCACCTGTGGTGCTGAGTAGAATAGTACCACCCTCATTTCTTAACGAGGTGTCGTAAAAAGCGACTAAGGTAAGATGACTCACCTTGTGGTATCCGGTTAAGTAGAATAGACCACCCTCTTTACTAAAGAGCATGCTTCCCTACTATATGCCCTGTTACCTGTATTATTTGATTTGAATTATACGGTTCTTTAGATTCTTGAACTCTACTGGTAGTCTATCAATAACAATATTCTGTTAAAAATATGTGGCAAATAAACACCTTTGCTATTTGATTGCTCAAGATAAATAAAATTAAGACAATTTTTTTGATGTCTTTCTTTTTTCATGTCCTATAAAACGATTAACCGAAATAACGAAGATAAATCTGTGAATATGTGTTATCAGTCAGAATTGGAGCTATATTAAATAAGCGATATAATTAACAATATCCCTATATCTAAAAAAAATAGTTCTCGAATTGCAATTGTCCATTTGCAGCTAGCTTTGCATTTATTTTATTATATCTACTTTATAAAACTTAGTACTTACACTTTTCTATAACAGTTATTTTTTTTTATAACATAACGATATAATTCATAAGTAACTGTTATTTAGCACGTCTGTATTATAACTATATGACGTCTGTGGTCATTGCTCTAGATATAATACTACTAAATATAGAAGATTGCTTATCCTTTTGAATATGTTCTTGTGTTGTATTGATTTTATGTTATAGATGTTCCGCCATTCTAAGAATTGGAACTTCATGTTAATTTGTTCGAATAACTTTACATATGATATGTGTTTTTTTATGGACTATGTCAAAGTACTGTTGTACAATTTTGTTGTTTTATAAAATAAAATTGAAGGTATTTAGCGACAAATATCTGATAGATCTTTGAAATCTGATTAGATATGATGTGATAGGAACTGTAGTTTTCATTTCAACCTCACCAATAAAGGTAAATCTTAAAAAGTGTTACGTTCTCAGAGATTCTTTGTTCGTATTGTGCTTTTGCATTTTGTTCTGAAGAGTTATTTTATGGGTGTTTTCGTTTATTCGAAATCAATAGGTATTGGGTTTTGCTAATAATGGCGTTTTCACTACGAAGAATGTTGTCAAATATTACATACTTCAAAAAATCTGGGGACAGTCCTGATGAACCGATCGAAGAAGAATTCCAGAAGCGGCGACATACATATGTAGTAGATGAGCCTATAATTATAAATTTTGATACCACTGCACCAGATAGTATGAGAAATTGTGAGAGTCTAAACCTGCCTGAAACAAAAAAGAATTTTACACCAAAAAAGGGTTCACTATCAGACACAGATTTGAAAAAGTTAAATGTTGATTCTGTCCATGAGAAGCGAAAGAAGAGAAAAAAATTAAAGCTGGATATTAAGAAAGCTAGTCAATCTTTAAACCAATGGAGCGATGAAGACATCAGTAATCTTGAAAATACACCCAAACATGTCCTATTAGAATGCAAGAGCTCTGATGGGTTCAGCGAGCGACTTAAAGCATTCGATTTCAATAAAACCCTCAATTTAAGTGATGCTATCATTGATGATCAGCCACCTTCTCCTCCGTTTGAGGAAGATATAGATATTGATTCATTATCAGAACACTCAGATTCAGATGTGTCAATTTTTTCAAAAAAATCCTCAATAAAAATGTGTCGTAAAATTACTAAAAGCCAATCGAGTGATGAGAAGCAACTAGCTCCCTCTACTAGTATGGAATCCTTTACAGATATTGAATTAGACAAGAACGAGGAAGAGAGAATGAGTATACTATTGGATTATGAAATGAAATTGGAAAAAGTTGAATCTCTCTTAAAGAAATTACTCAATGAATTTCAGTTTCACATTGAGGTATCTAAAATATTTCAATCGCGATCTTTATTGACATCTTTATCTGCTAATGATATATTCCATGACATGAAGGTTAATAATGTTCGCATGGATCTGAAATCCGATCTGTCAGATTCTTGGAACATTATCATGGAGAAGGAGGACAACAACACTAAACTGAAAGTCAAGAAACATTTATTAGAAATGAAAGAGTTTATAGAGAAGTTTATACAGGTGCATTTACATAATGCAGGCAATGTAGACACAGGAAGCATTGCCTTGGGTGTCAAGAAATGTCAACGGTATATCCCGAAACATACAAATGTGAGTCGTAAGAAGAAAATAAAGCATTTTGATTTCCCCGACTTAAGAGAGGCGATGATAAATCTGTTTTCAGTCGATAAGGACATGCAAGACAATGCTGATGTTAGCTCCTCTGATGAGTCAGATAGTTCTAAATGTACATGTAAATGCCATCATAATTCCTCGTCTGAAATAGACTCTGGGACATCATCAAAAACAGATGAAAGATCTATGTCGATTACATCATCTATCGGTAACTTTAGTCTAGATTCATCAACACTTACTGCTTATTCTGAATCGTTAGACCAGATTATCAGTTACAACAGTTTCCAAGATTCAAGTCTCTACAATGTATTGCTTCAGAAGGCTGCTATAGAGAGAATAACCTTCTACGTACAAGTCCACAGTATCCAGTTAAAATGTCAGTTAAACGAGAATTCAAATAATATATTGACATTCTATTGTCCATCATGCAAGGATACGCTCACTGAAGAAAATGAATTACTCAGGCATGTTCTAAGTGCTTCGCATTGTGAGAAAATACACTTTCTATACAAAACTGCTTATATCAAGAAATGTGTGGCTGCTGGTAAAGAAATACAACCAAGCACAGTACTGAATCCTATGAAAATGTATAGAGATGAGAATAAAATAGTCTGTTTCGGCGATGCATTGTATGCCTGCTCTCTATGCTTTGAGAATTTGATTGTCGGTGAATCAGTGCTGATGACTCATTGCAGCGAACAGCAACATATTGATAGAAGAGAAAAACTGGCCGATATTATAGGTTAGATATGCATGTAATAATATTAATTGTTAATGTATCTACCATTTCCTTTTCTCGTTTTTAAACATTTTTGTTATTTGACATATAGAAAATTTATTCACACTATTGAACTCTGATCACTTGTGATATTTCTTATATTATTTGATTGCATGTGATTAGGTTAATGTTTTACATGAGTTACTTGTTTATGCAAACATTTAATTGAATCGACAGATAATACATAGTTGGGTTAATTTGTAAATCTCTATTATTGCAGCCTAAAATACAGGCATACAGATAAATCATGTGATATTGTATGTAAAAAATAACATTTAAGCATTATATTAGCTCACAAATTCAAATTATTCTTTATTCAAAGAAACTTGTAATCAAGTGCTTTTGAATTGTCAACTCTACTGCTGGTTCGGAAAGCTGTTCCTACCGGAAGAGCCAGCAAAAAACTCGGCGGTTGTTCTTTTGAAAATATAATTCTTAATACTATTTACATTATCTATCTATCTAATCTCGGGGACGCCTGTCAGTGCAGGGCGGGTGATCAGCTCCTATTCTGGACTATTCCACCCATTTCCCCATGTTGGGACAAGGGTTTCACTGCTGTCCCGAACTATTTACATTAAGTCATTACTGTCTCATATAGGTTCAAAGACAGCTATATCCACACATTCTTATCTTCTAAATAATCTTCAAGAGTATAGTAGGTTTTCTGTATCAGCGTCTTTCTAACAGTGTCACATAAGTTCAACTAGATGTTCAAATACACTACTGCTATATGCTGATAAATTAAAACATATAGACGGACCAATTTTGATGTCATTAGCATCAAACATGTTTCAAATTAAATGTTTGTATGTAACAATTTTTAAATTAATTTATAAAGTCTTATACTAATTTTCATATAACATCAACAAGACTATTTCTTCCTGTTTCCTATTCTTTTGAAAATTAATTTTCTTTGACGATGAATTTTTTTTTCCAAACTACATAAATTATATATATGTTATTGTCACTTTTTGCTTTTTGAAAAGCGACAAGATTATTGATCCAAGGTGCTCGAAATCCATTTTGGATGTTTCAGTTGTTTTTTTAATGTTTTTATTGGATTGTACTAATTGAAAACCCTAAATAATGATAATTGAATCTCCTCATATGTGATATCAGAAAAATTATTTTTTTTTTAAGGCTTTTATTTATATAAAAATTGGTTTTTCAAAATTTAATGTTGCAACAGCTCCAGTGTCAAATTATATATATTTAATCTGTGCTTAAATTATCAAACCATGATACTTTTGCTACTTAACATGCGGTTAAGCTGAGCTAAGCTCAATAAAATATTTCGTAGGTGTTGCAATGTAAAATAATCTGACATCTTATTCTGTTCAACTAAGTTGGCAACATTCTGTACAGATGCAACCTATTAGTGTCATTTGACACTCCTGGAAGCCATAAATTGAAGAAATGAATTAAATTGAATTAAGTGCCTAAAACATAAATTATTAAAAATCAATGCCAAAAATAGATTTTAGGATCATAAAAAGAGATGTTTTCCTAAAGCATGAATTCTGGGTCCTCGTCTAGAATAGAATTGATATGTGTTAAAGATTTAAAAGAATGCACCTACAAAAATGTTCCCTACATCGTTTTTTTTTAATATTTAGATGAATCATAGAATAAATGCAACCAAATAACAGATTGTATAATTTTAAGGTAATTTGACAATAGTGAATTATAATAGGTTGGAGAGGCTAAAATTATTATATCAATAGTGAAATATACAATACAGAAGAAAAAAATTAATAGTTCCTAACTGATTCGACATAGGTGTTCAAATTCATTGAAATAGTGAGAATATGTATGAATTTACAAAAACAGGGTGATTTTTAGATAAAAAAATCTGTTTTTTTCGGCGTATTTATTGATTTACTGAACTTTTTTTGTATGATTAGTCGTAAAATGTATTCCCTAGCATTAGTGTTATATATGCAATTAAAAAGTTAAAAAAGTTGCTAGCATTAATATATTAATGTAAACTTTTTTTTTTAATTTTTAACTTTCTATTAAAGTATACAATCTTCTTTTTTCGATGTAAGCTTTACAAATTTAGTATAAGGTATAAGTAATAAGACTGTTAGACAGAAAGTGTTTTTGCAGGATATTATTTTATAACTAATTCCATGTCCTGTTAAAATTACAGATCTCATCAACCCACAGATGAAAATATGGCGATAGCAAATCGTACCATTGCTTTAAACTGTTCTTTTTTTTAATAATTCTATTCTCTGCATTCTAGTCTTTTAAAAATATATTATTTTTATAAAATTTGACTAAATAATTTTTTTTCATTACTTAAAAAAATCTATGATCTGAAATGTGATATAAATAAGTTTTTATCGCTATATTCTTTCATATTGTGGGTGTTACATAGATAATAATGAAACCTCCCAAATTAAAAGACTGATATTTTGAATTGTAATTTCGATTATACATAAAAATGTGTTCATAAAAAGTGATTAGTTTGTGGTTAAAAAGAACTGCAACCATCAAGCAACCGCCTAGTACAATAGGGAATAATTAAAAATTAATATAAGAAATTAATCAAATAACCTTTACATATAAGATATTCGTTTACTTACACTATAATAACATTTTAAGAAATGCATTAGTAATGTAAACTAAAGAGCAATAAATATCAATCATTTTTTATGATTAAAATTCTTCTGTTATTATCGCCGAAAGCAATAAAAATTATTATGATTATAAACTTAACTTTAAGTAAAAATGGCGTCGTGTCACGTTTATATTGCGTCAGAAATTTAAAAAAATATATTTGTCCCACTAGATTTGAGTGGATTTCGTGTAATGAGTTGATAATCTTTCGAAATATCATAATTTTGTTATAAAATTTGGTATATGATAAATTGTAACATTTTATTGCTTAATATAATAAGTAGTGTTTACTTAACTTCGTAGATTAAAATAGTAAAAAAAAGTAAAGTGGCACACTTAAATGTAAATTGATGGTTGTCAAATTAATATAAATGGCTGAATGCATATTTCCTAAAAGGTTATTTGAAATGAAACAATTCTGTGATTTTGCTGTTGTTAACCGAAATTGTTGTAAAAAAAATAGTGTTTAAAAACGTGTGCGATAATTGTATTTATAATTTTATGGCGCGAAACTAATATTGTCTTCCTCGCGAATAAAACAGAACAGACTATATATAGTTTTCTATTGTCTATTCTATAATCTGATGTGTTTATGGTTTATACTTTGTGGTCTACATTTTTTATTCTATAGTTGTCGCACACACTATCTGTGATCCAAAAAAAGTGTTCATAACATATAATAACTGTGTAAAGTCCAATTTTGCGGCATTTAATAAAAAGCATTTTTGAATTTTTTTTCGAAGAAATTGCTCGGGACTAAAATAAGTCCCGAGCAATTGCTCGGGACTTATTTTAGTCCCGAGCAATTTCTTATTTTAATTATTACTTACGGGACTTATTTTAATATTATGATATAGTCACGCAAAATTGGTCTTTAATTCTTGCGCATTTTACAGACTCGATTTCTTATTAGTATATAAAAAGTTTTTTGTCTTGATTTTGGATATGTTACTTATAATTTTTTCATTGCTCTATCCATTTTCAGACATTTTTTATTAATGAAATCGTTAGTCTGTAAATTTTCGCGCCATCTGTTGGTTTTGACTGTTAAATTTAAACTTTTTATTTTTGTAATGAAATTTCACCAATTTTTCGACTGAATAAATGTGTGCAGTTTGGATTTTATTATTTTAATACCGCAATATATATTGAATATGGCAAAAACAATTTTAAATTCATATTGAGGGAAAAGGTTTCGAATAACAGTTTATAAGATAAACTGATTCCAAGAGCAATGGCGTTTTCTTTGACCTATTTTTTAAATAATTATAATAAACAACGATTATAGAATTAGGCGTTACTTTGCGGAGGTTCATAATAAAAAAGTAATGAAACTATTATTTACCTATAATTCGCCGAGTTACCACGCCGTGGTATCCGGCTGAATAGAATAGACCACCCTCACGGCACCTAGGTAAGAAATGTCTTATCGAGGTGTCGTAAAAGGCGACTAAGGTTGGTCGATCTGCCGTTTGGTATCCGGCTGAGTAGAATAGTACCACCCTCATTTCTTATAAAGGTGTCGTAAAAGGCGACTAAGATTGGTCGATCTGCCGTTTGGTATCCAGCTGTGTAAAATAGACCACCCTTATTTCTTACCGAGGTGTAATAGGCGCCTAAGGTAAGTTGACCCATCGTGTAGCATCCGGCTGAGTAGAATAAACCAAGCTTATTTCTTACCGAGGTTTTGTAAAAGGCGACTAAGGTAAGTTGATACCAGCGTAAAATACGTAGCTAACTCATGTGACATGTTTATTGCATGTGCCGACCCCACTTTGAGTGGGGTAAGGGCAGGAAGATGTTAAATCCGCTATACGTTACCGCGGATTACAGCAAAATAATATTTTTATTACTTATTGATTTTTTTTATAAACGGGGTTTTAGTATAAATAAAACACAGAACACAAGTCAAACACGTATCATGTATACAAGTTGGGGTGTTTCTCTAGTACGGCGCGCACTTCCGCCGGAAGTGCTGTCCGCTTGCTCGCCACGAAGAACTTGAGCGTGTCCCGGAGGGGGGCGGGGAAGTAGGGGGCGTCGATCTCTGCGGCGAGCGCAGAATAACACGGCGGCACTCGCCACCGCACCCTGTACTCCTTGTCTTCGCTCTAGACAACATATATTAGTTATTTCAATAACATTGTGTCTTATTGAATAGTGTTGTGGGGTAAATTCGCGGCTATTAAAAAGTTGATATAAAACGTTAGAGATAACGTAAAACAGAACCATACACACATTTATAATAATAAATAAATATATGGGACACTTACACACACGGTCGTCCGTCCCCAAAGTAAGTAACTAAATACTTGTGTTATGGACAGACAATTGGTGAATATATACACAATTAGTGGTACACATTTATAGTATATATATAGTATATAATAGTATTTATTTAAACATACACACCAGTATACGTTTAAATAGATACTTAAATACCATCAGAATTAGAAAATGTTGCCGGGAATCGAAGTCTAGTCATATAAAATACGGCGGCACCCGCCACCGTAACCTGTATTCCTTGTCTTCGCTCTAGACAGTAGTAACATATATCAGTTATTTCAATAACATTGTGTCTTATGGAATATTGTTGTGGGGTAAATTCAACGCCGTGTAGTATTCAGCTGAACAGAACAGTACCACCCTCATTTCTTACCGTGGTGTCGTAGATGGCGACTAATGTAAGTCGACCCATCGTGTGGTATCCGGTTTAGTGGAATAGACCAACCTCTTTCTTACCGATTTCGTAATTTACGACTGAGGTAAGTTGACGCCAGGCAGGCGGCCGGTTGTATAAACGCAGCCAAATCACGTGACAACATGTTTATAATATTGTGCCGACCACACTTAGAGTGGGATAAGGGCAGGAGGATAATGTTGTGGGGTCAATTCGAGGCTATTAAAAACGTAAAACAGAGCAATACATTTATAGTAATAAATATATGGGACACTTACACATACGGTCGTTGCCCCCAAAGTAAGTAACTTACTACTTGTGTTATGGACAGACAACTGGTGAATATATACACAATTAGTGTTATACATATATAATTTAAATACACTCAGAATTAATATCATATTAATTCAAAATGTTTGCGGGAATCGATGGCTAGTCATATAATAAGACGGCGGAACTCACTACCGCACCTTGTCCTCGCTCTAGACCAGGGCTTCTTAAACTTTTTTATATAGCGACCCCTTCAAGCTAAGGAAATTTTAAACGACCCCCTCCTCCATATAATGAAATATATATTAACCGTAGATGTAATAGCGCACTATTTTACAATGTAAATAACAGTTTTGCATTGACACAAATATAGTTATAATAAAACTACAATAGTATTTTGTATGATTTTTATTTGTATTTATATTTGTACGTAGTGTGTATACTAATTTTAAAATTTTATTTATAATTGTTGTAAACTAACCAATCATAAATTTAATAAAATCTATTTAATTAAATTTAATGAAAAGGGGTAATGAAGGAACTTAGGAGGGGAAATATCAATAAATCTTTGTTAGAAAAGTTCTTTAAAGGGCAGCTGCAGCCATGTAGTTGTATCAATAATGATTGAAAAGTATTAGATCTTTGCGACACCCCTTTCAGTAGTCTCTAGACCCCTGGGGGTCGCGACCCACAGTTTAAGAAGCCCTGCTCTAGACGATATATATTAGTATTTCAATAACATTGTGCCTTAAGGAATATTGTTGTAAGGTAAATTCGCAGGTATTAGAAAATAGTGTCATACATATTATAATAACACGAAGTGTAGCCTCTGGTGTCACGTAAGTATTTAGTGGTGTCTTATTAGTGGTACCACATAATACCAGGTGGTATTAGTGGTAGTCAGTGGTGCTCACCTTAATCAGCTGCAACGCCCTCAGCAGCGTGTTGGCCAGCAGCCACTGCTGTCGAGCCTTCCCCACCAGCGCCCGGTACAGCCGGCGAGAGCTCTCCGCCGCGCTCGCACTCTCCGCGGAGAGTCCGCCCACGCAGCACAGCGCGTCCACGTACGCGGCTATCAAACTCTCCTGGTCGCGGATTGACTGGAATAGAACCAAATAATTTATAGAATTAGGCGTTACTTTGTGGAGATTCATAATACAAAAGTAATAGTAAAATTATTTTGCTATAATATATATAGCTTTGAGATTTTTGTCGTGGAGTCTAACTCCTGACGATGCTTTGGTTGAAGCGAAACGATTGTTGAGTTTGTGATAGTGAACGTGTGTAGTGCTTGTGTATTGTGGTGGCGGTGGTGGAGGTTTGTGCATGTGTTTTTACGAATCCTGCACGTATCGGGTATGATAACCGATTGTGCAAAATAATTTTACTATTACTTTTGAAATTGAACCACCACCACCACAAAGTAACGGCGTGTTGCTATCCCACTGCTGTCCATATAAGATATATTGCACGCTTAGTATTAAAGTGACCTAATTAGAAATTTGTCTTAATCGAGTTGGATACATTGTAATCCATATTCCAACGCCATCTATGATATGACGCTACGAAATAAATAAAAAAAGTTAGTGTTTTATTGCTCTTACAAATTCATCATTATCAGCCCACTTTAGTCCACTGCTGGACATAAGTACCCACCTGTTACTATCCCACTGCTGAGAATAGATCTCCTCTCTCCGTTTTTGGAGAGAAGGGTTGGAGCTAAGACCTACCACGCTGCTCCAATGAGTAGGTAACACATATCACCAGAATTAAATAGAGATATGCAGGTTTCCTCACGATGTTTTCCTTCACCGAAAAGCGTGTGATAAATTGCAATTATCAATTAGACACATAAGTTTTAATAGAAAAACTCATTGGTGTCTGCCCGGATTTGAATTCGTGACCCCTTGAAAAGGTCGCACGGTTATCATTGGGCTATCACAGCTATATAACATTCAATATAGCCATTCGTTAATAATAAGATCGCAGCTTTTGAGGTTGAGTCAACCACAGACAGTTATTTGTTATTCATCATACAACAGTTTAAATAATACATACCATCATCACACTGCTCTTATCCCACTCCAAGTGGGATCGGCACAACATGTTATAAACATGTTGTCACACGATTTGGCTTGTTATTTTACGACCGGCCGGGCGGTAGTCAACTTACCTTAGTCGCCTTTTATCATACCTCGGTAAGAAATGAGGGTAGTCTATTCCACTCAGCCAGATACCACACGGCGAGTCCACTTATCTTAGTCGTATTTTACGACAACTCGGTAAGAAATGAGGGTGGTCTATTCTACTCAGCTGGATACCACACGGAGGATCGACTTACCTTAGCCACCTTTTACAACACTTCGGTGAGAAAGTGAGTGGTCCATTCTACTCAGCCGGATACCACACGACGGGTCCACTACTTACCTTAGTCGCCTTTTATAATACTTGGGTAAGAAATGAGGGTGGTCTATTCTACTCAGCCGGATACCACACGGAGGATCGACTTACCTTAGCCACCTTTTACAACACTTCGGTGAGAAAGTGAGTGGTCCATTCTACTCAGCCGGATACCACACGACGGGTCCACTACTTACCTTAGTCGCCTTTTATAATACTTGGGTAAGAAATGAGGGTGGTCTATTCTACTCAGCCGGATACCACACGGAGGATCGACTTACCTTAGCCACCTTTTACAACACTTCGGTGAGAAAGTGAGTGGTCCATTCTACTCAGCCGGATACCACACGACGGGTCCACTACTTACCTTAGTCGCCTTTTATAATACTTGGGTAAGAAATGAGGGTGGTCTATTCTACTCAGCCGGATACCACACGGAGGATCGACTTACCTTAGCCACCTTTTACAACACTTCGGTGAGAAAGTGAGTGGTCCATTCTACTCAGCCGGATACCACACGACGGGTCCACTACTTACCTTAGTCGCCTTTTATAATACTTCGGTAAGAAATGAGGGCGGTTTACTCCAGTCAGCCTGATACCACACGACGGGTCCACTTACCTTAGTCGCCTTTTATAATACTCCAGTAAGAAATGAGGGCGGTCTAATCCACTCAGCCGGATACCACACGGCGGTTATTTAAACTAGTGTTATATTACCTGTAAATGTGCATCAATAACATCAGCCGCATTCGAGCCGAGGTTGACCAAATTCTCCACAGTTGGATCCCGTAGGAATCTGCCAACGTCCGTCTCGATTTCTTCTATACCTGGAATTCAAGCCATTTGTAACATCGTTAAGTCGTTACAGGATATACAAACACACATAAAGAGAGAGTAGGAGTAGGGAGAAAGCGTGAGAGAAACTAGTGCGTGTGAGATGTGTGTGCGATAGAGATATATAGATGAGTGGGAGACAGAGCTATAAAATGAGAAAGAGAAGAGATCACGAGAGGAGAGAGCAAGGGAGTGTGAGAGATGAGATTGAGAGACACGAGCCGCAATGCCAGAGAGGAGATTAAGAGACAGAGCCGTAATGCGAGAGAGGAGATTGATTGACAGAGCCGTAATGAGAGAGAGGAGATTGATAGACAGAGCCGTAATGCGAGAGAGGAGATTGAGAGACAGAGCCGTAATGCGAGAGAGGAGATTGAGAGACAGAGCCGTAATGCGAGAGAGGAGATTGATTGACAGAGCCGTAATGAGAGAGAGGAGATTGATAGACAGAGCCGTAATGCGAGAGAGGAGATTGAGAGACAGAGCCGTAATGAGAGAGAGGAGATTGAGAGACAGAGCCGTAATGCGAGAGAGGAGATTGAGAGACAGAGCCGTAATGCGAGAGAGGAGATTGATTGACAGAGCCGTAATGAGAGAGAGGAGATTGATAGACAGAGCCGTAATGCGAGAGAGGAGATTGAGAGACAGAGCCGTAATGCGAGAGAGGAGATTGAGAGACAGAGCCGTAATGCGAGAGAGGAGATTGATTGACAGAGCCGTAATGAGAGAGAGGAGATTGATAGACAGAGCCGTAATGCGAGAGAGGAGATTGAGGGACAGAGCCGTAATGAGAGAGAGGAGATTGAGAGACAGAGCCGTAATGCGAGAGAGGAGATTGATTGACAGAGCCGTAATGAGAGAGAGGAGATTGATAGACAGAGCCGTAATGCGAGAGAGGAGATTGAGAGACAGAGCCGTAATGCGAGAGAGGAGATTGAGAGACAGAGCCGTAATGCGAGAGAGGAGATTGATTGACAGAGCCGTAATGCGAGAGAGGAGATTGAGAGACAGAGCCGTAATGCGAGAGAGGAGATTGAGAGACAGAGCCGTAATGAGAGAGAGGAGATTGATAGACAGAGCCGTAATGCGAGAGAGGAGATTGAGAGACAGAGCCGTAATGCGAGAGAGGAGATTGAGAGACAGAGCCGTAATGCGAGAGAGGAGATTGATTGACAGAGCCGTAATGAGAGAGAGGAGATTGATAGACAGAGCCGTAATGCGAGAGAGGAGATTGATAGACAGAGCCGTAATGCGAGAGAGGAGATTGAGAGACAGAGCCGTAATGCGAGAGAGGATATTGAGAGACAGAGCCGTAATGCCAGAGAGGAGATTAAGAGACAGAGCCGTAATGCGAGAGAGGAGATTGAGAGACAGAGCCGTAATGCGAGAGAGGAGTTTGATTGACAGAGCCGTAATGCGAGAGAGGAGATTGATAGACAGAGCCGTTATGCGAGAGAGGAGATTGAGAGACAGAGCCGTAATGCGAGAGAGGAGACTGAGGGACAGAGCCGTAATGCGAGAGAGGAGATTGAGAGACAGAGCCGTAATGCGAGAGAGGAGATTGAGAGACAGAGCCGTAATGCGAGAGAGGAGATTAAAAGACAGAGCCGTAATGCGAGAGAGGAGATTGAGAGACAGAGCCGTAATGCGAGAGAGGAGATTGAGAGACAGAGCCGTAATGCGAGAGAGGAGATTGAGAGACAGAGCCGTAATGCGAGAGAGGAGATTGAGAGACAGAGCCGTAATGCGAGAGAGGAGATTGAGAGACAGAGCCGTAATGCGAGAGAGGAGAATGAGAGACAGAGCCGTAATGCGAGAGAGGAGATTGAGAGACAGAGCCGTAATGCGAGAGAGGAGATTGAGAGACAGAGCCTTAATGCGAGAGAGAAGATTGAGAGACAGAGCCGCAATGCGAGAGAGGAGAATGAGAGACAGAGCCGTAATGCGAGAGAGGAGATTGAGAGACAGAGCCGTAATGCGAGAGAGGAGATTGAGAGACAGAGCCGTAATGCGAGAGAGGGGAGAGGCCCCGATGGTGCGAGATAGAAGAGATCGCGGGAGAGATAGGAGAACGATATAGTGCGTGAAATAAGATCGCAGATGAGAGGACAGCAGACAGCAAGGGAGTGAGAGAAGAGTGCGAGAGAGAGACGGTTCTCCCCGAAGAGAAACATAACAGACAGAATAATGAAGAGCGCGCGCACATAAACAAGGAGTGAAATTTCGTAATACATCGCACGCTTAGTATTGGCCTATTGGCGCAGTAGATAGTAACCCTGCTTTCAGCACCGCGGGTCGCATCTTCTTTATTCTGTCTGTTATGTTTCTCTTCGGGGCGAACCCTTCTCTCTCTCGCACTCTTCTCTCACTCCCTTGCTGTCCTCTCATCTGCATCATCCGTGTGCCGGTGTGCCGTTCACAGGTTTGAGTTTCGCGTCTGACAGTTTGACAGCTGATTGCCAATCAGCCTAACATGGATGGCCAATCATATCCGCTGTCCGATGGCGTTCCGTTTTGGCGACAGTTAATCATCATCCTCCTGTCCTTATCCCACTCTAAGTGGGGTCGGCACAACATGTTATGAACATGTTGTCACATGATTTGGCTACGTATTTTACGACCGGCCGCCTGCCTGACATCAACTTACCTTAGTCGTATTTTACGACTCCTCGGTAAGAAAGTAGGTGGTCTATTCTACTAAACCGGATACCACACGGTGGGTCAACTTACCTTAGTCGCCTTTTACGACACCTCGGTAAGAAATGAGGTTGCTCTATTCTACTCAGCCGGATAGCACACGGTGGTTCGACTTACCTTAGTCGCCTTTTACGACACCTCGGTAAGAAATGAGGTTGCTCTATTCTACTCACCCGGATACACACGGTGGGTCAACTTACCTTAGTCGCCTTTTACGACACCTCGGTAAGAAATGAGGTTGCTCTATTCTACTCAGCCGGATAGCACACGGTGGGTCGACTTACCTTAGTCGCCTTTTACGACACCTCGGTAAGAAATGAGGGTGGTACTATTCTACTCAGCCGGATGTCACACGGCTATAATAAATGCTCATTTGGCGACAGTTAATCTTGTATGTATATATATATATATTTCAGAATCTTATATATTCAGCATGTAGGGGGTTTTGGGGGAGAAAAATCTAAGTTTTATTTAAAAAAAATGTCGTTTCATCTCTGTTTTCGGCCTGTAATTTTTTTTTGAAATATACGTTGAACACAATCATACTTTTCCGCTGTCAAACGTAAGGTCATGGTGGTTCATTTGGGGAACGGGCGGTCTAACGAGGTGAAAATACCTGGGATCGAGCCATACCTACCGTATTATTTTTTAATATTTTTTTTATCATTTTTTTTTACATCATTTTAAAAATTACCCAGCAAGGCTCGGTCACTCAGATACTCTAACTCGATTGAGACTAATTTTGAATTAGGTCACTTTAATACTAAGATAAATTACTTACCGCTCTGGTCCAAAGTGACGTCACGGGTTATATTCACCACAGCTGTGTCGAGATGCTGCGCGTCTTCAGTAGCACTGTCCTCTGACTTCTCGTCCGATTCACCGTGCTCCTCATCATCAGACCCTGACACGTCTGTAATTCAACAGTCTTTTTAACCTGAACATGTTTTGAACTGATATGTTTAATAAATAAATACATGGGACACTTACACACACGGTTGTCTGTCCCCAAAGTAACTTAATACTTGTGTAATGGACAGACAACTGGTGAATAGACCACCCTCATTTCTTACCGAGGTGTTGAAAAATACGACTAGGGTAAATTGAGGTCAGGGAGGCGGCCGGTCGTAAAATACTTAGCCAAATCATCTGATTACATGTTTAATGTGACAACATGTTTGTAACATGTTGTGCCGACCCCACTTAAGAGTGGGATAAGGGCAGGAGGATGATGATTTAGGTCAAAGACAATTTGAAATTACTTACACTCTTCCTCGCTGCCTTCACCGTCGCTGAGCTCGGCAGAGGCGCCCAATTTGCTCAGCATGTATGTCTTATTCTCCGCACCCCCCAAACTATTGCCTGGAACAAGTATAGCGTAGCAAAGTGAGAACACTCGCAGATGAGATTGTAAAAGGCAGACGGAAAAAGGGGGATGGCTGGGGGTAAAATGGGCGAACGAAAGGCGAAAATTAAGTAGGTGGTTCGCGGGCAAAAGGGGAAAAAGGGGAACGGGGAAAAGTATCATAGTTGACGGTAAAAAGAGGCACGGCTAGCATGGGAAGGGAGAGGTAAAAAAGGGGACCAACTGACATAGAAAACACGGGCGGCTGGTATAAAAAAGGGGGATACAGCTGGTATGAAAGAGGAGGACGGCGGTCGCGAACAAGAGGCATGGAAAATGGGGGAGGGCTGGTATGAAAAAGGGGGAATTAGTTGGCATACAAAAGGGGAATACAGATGGCATGAAAAATGGGACTGCCTGGCATAGAAGGGGGACAGCTGGCACGACAAATAGTGACTGGTTAGTATTGTAAATGGGGAGGGCTGGTAGAGAAAAGGGGAATGACTGGAATGGGAAACAGAGATGGCTGGCATCAATAAACGAAATGATTGGTGTTGCAAAGAGAGTCTGACATTGATAGGGGGGATGGCTGGCATGAAAAAGGGGGACATAGCTCGCATGAAAAAGGGGCATTTAGTTGGCATGGCCTGGCATAGAAGGGGGACAATTGGAAAAGGGGGTAACTTGCGTGAAAAACGAGGACAACTGGCATAGAAAATATTTATACATCTATCTCACCAGCCAGAACCACTCGTGTCAGTCTGTCCGTGCAGTCAGGCAGCGAGGCTAGTGCTTCCACCAGCTCCATGCACGCGTCCCGGCCTATTTCGTTGTGACTGAGGTCCACAGACTGGAAATAGTACAGACTGTACATAGTATTTTTTACCTTTATCGAAATAGCTTAGAAACACTGTTAAATGAAGGTAGTCAAATTCAAAATATTCTTTACTAGCAATTGCCAGCGGCTCCGCCCGCGTGGGAATATTAAAACCGTAATATAGTATTTTGATAACCGTAAAAATGGTTAGAATGGGTTCTTTCTGGTTGTTCTCGGTAAGAGCAATATTCCGAACCAGTTGTAGCTTCATTAATCATATTGATTAACGATTCAAAAGTTTAAAGATATTATTTGAATAAAGATTATTTTTGATATGAACCTTAAAAGCTAGACATATGCTGTCGCGGACATTTATTTAGAACTTTTAGAGGGGAACAATTTTGTAATACATGATTTTTGAATAACTTTAACCTGTGGCATAGCTAGTATATTTGGGGCCCGGGGCCAATTGTCACCTGGTGCCCCCCCCCCCCTTCTAAAGAGTCTAAATAATTTTGGATTTCAGAACGCAATGACTTTAATATATAAATTTAAATTGGTTCAAAATGATAATAACTATATATAAAATAAAATTTATTTAGAAAATTTAAAAACGAACTTTCCTCGGTTTTGAGTGGCAAAGTGTTGTTTCTTCATCGAGCTCTGCAGCTAAGAAACTTTTTTGTGTTTATTGTAGACAATATAATCATACAAAATCAATGTGCAAAAAGTTGAATAAGAGTGTTATTCAACTTTCTCTGAAATGATTTCATTATTCATCTAAAAAAGATTATTATCAAGTTTGGTGCCCCCCTTGCCTGTGGTGCCCTGGGGCGACCGCCCCTCTTGCCACCCCCTAGCTACGCCACTGACTTTAACGGTTTACTTAGGGAGAGTTTACGCAAGTATAGCTTTAAATTTTGCCGTTTTTGTTCTATTTTTTATTGCTGCTCCTCTCCTATTCATCTTAACGTCTACCTACCTCTAATAACAAGGAATTCTCCTTTAGGCTTTTCGCTAACGCCTTGGCACCTGAACTCTTCAGGAGGCAATCGCCAAAATTTATTGACTTGAGGTTCTTTAACCTGGAAAATAAAATAGTATGCCATGTAACCTAATATGGTCACAGTTTACATCATAATCCTCATGCCCTTATCCCACTCTAAGTGGGGTCAGCGCAACACGGCATAAACATGTCACATGATTTGGCTACGTATTTTACGAACGGCTACCTGCCTGGCGTCGACTTACCTTAGTCGTCTGTTAAGCCAGGTCGGTAAGAAATGAGGGTGGTCTATTATACTCAGCCGGATACCACACGGCGGGTCAACTTACCTTAGAAGCCTTTTACAAAACGTCGGTAAGAAATGAGGGTAGTCTATTCTACTCAGCCGGATACCACACGGCTATAATGAATGACGTAGATTGAGAAAGTTAAAATTATTATTGATTACAATATAATATTCACTGTAGAATGCAATTTAATCACTACATAGTATAAAACAAAGTCACATTCTTTGTTTGTCCATATTGATTGATTTTTTTAATAGATAGAGTGATTGAAGAGGAAGGTTTTTATGTATAATAACATTCAATACGGAGTAGAGAAATACTGTAATTTTTGAGGTTTCTAATGTGATGTCGTTAATAATTACATTTTTTTCCGCTTACATTTCAAACGCTGGCTAAACCCTACGAGATTTATCAAAATTATGTACTAAGTATTTGTACACCTTGAAAAGGTCTACGGAAAAATCCGCGATGATATATGTCTGTCTCTTATGGATAACCCACAATAGCATTTTTTGTCATTTACTTTTTACGAATAATAATGCCTTATGTTCAACGCAATTTTTATACAATACAGCATTAATCCTTATCCAATTAAGTACCTTAAATAAATTGTTGATTTAATATAGATCAATATGGCCGTTTACAGCATGTAATATAAGTGAACATTTTCGGAGATATTACAGATTTAAAATGCCGTGAGGACGCCGCGCTTCGCCCTATAACACTTCGACTTTAGCAGCTATATTTCGCTCTTTCCAGAGTTTGTTTAATAACAAGGAAGCTGTGAATGTTGTATATAAAGACATTCTGTAATTAATTGTAAAAATAAAATTCATATGGAAAAATGTAAAAATAAATATGTAAATATGTACTATATGAATTTAGATATTCCAAAGATAGCAGGAAATCTTCTTGGTATAGGGAAAGGAAATTGTTTTTCGCCAAATTTAACGCTTGCGGGCCACGGGCAGTAATGAATAAATCAAAACTACTCGATCGATTTTAATCATTTTTTTTTCACCGAGTGACATGGACTATATATTTGTCAGTGTATAAAAAAATGATTAAAATCGATCCAGTAGTTTTGATTTATTCATTACTGCCCGTGGCCCGCACGCGTTAAATTTGTATTTAAACAAACTCTTGAAAGAGCGACATCGCTGCTAAAGTCCAAGTGTTATAGGTCGAAGTGCGGCGTCCTCACGGCATTTTAAATCTGTAATATCTATGAAAATATTCACTTAAATTACATGCTGTAAACGGCCATATTGATCTATATTAAATCAACAATTTATTTAAGGTACTCAATTGGATAAGGATTAATGCTGTATTGTATAAAAATTGCTTCAAAAATAAAGCATTATTTTTCGTAAAAAGTAAATGACAAAAAATGCTATAGTGGGTTACCCATAAGAGATAGACATATGCCATCGCGGACTTTTCTGTAGACCTTTTCAAGGTGTACAAATACTTAGTACATTATTTTGATAAATCTCGTAGGGTTTAGCCTGCGTTTGCAATGTAAGCGGAAAAAAATATAATTATTTACAAAAACCTCAAAAATTACAGTATTTCTCTACTCGGTATTGAATGTTATTATACGTACAAACCTTCCTCTGGAATCACTCTATCTATTAAAAAAAACCGCATCGAAATCTGTTGCGTAGTTTTAAGCATACATAGGGATATATGGACAAACAAAGAATGTGACTTTGTTTTATACTATGTAGTGATTAAATTGCATTCTACAGTAAATATTATATTGTAATCAATAATAATTTTAACTTTCTCAATCTACGTCGATATTAAATTAGTCTCAAATAAATATTATATTACAATCAAAAATAATATTAAATGTCACAGTCTACAGTAATATTAAATTAATAAAACAAAATCTAGAATACTTGAGGATTGCAGTTTGCAATATTACACTGCTAAGAAAGATTTTGTCACCTAGGTAACGCAGTAGCGATGGCGGCCGCCCCCCTAGGTCCCATGGTGTTGTCGTTCAAGTTGAGGCAGGACAGTCGTGGGTTCTCCTTGAAGGCCTCAGATAGAGCGGTGATGCCCACGTGGTATATACCATTCTGGGGCATCGACACCTCTTCTAATGTCCCCATTGTCTGTAGATAAATAAATAAATAAATATATGGGACACTTACACACACACTCCGTCCCCAAAGTAACTTAATACTTGTGTTATGGACAGACAACTGGTGAATATATACTTATATATTTTATAAATACAAATATACACCCAGGCTCAAAGACCAACAATTTATGTACATAAAAATATAAAGAATTATAAAACGATAGGCGATGTGTACAATAGACAAAGCAGGAACCGACATAAGCTTGCAGCTCCTGCTTTGCGCCTTGCAGAGTCTATAATAAAATTCCGCAATCAATTTCAGCACTGCCATTACAGCAGTTTAAAAACACTGTTAAAAAGAGGCTGATACAGAAAGCCTACTATAATCTTGAAGATTATTTAGAAGATAAGAATGTGTGGATATAGCTCTCTTTGAACCTGTACAAGACAGTAACGACTTAATGTAAATAGTATTAAGAATTATATTTTTAGAAGAGCAACTACGCCGAGTGGTGTCCGGCTGAGTAGAATAGTACCACCCTCTTTTCTTACCGAGGTGTCGTAAAAGGCGACTAAGGTAAGATGACCCACCGTGTGGTATCCGGTTTAGTAGAATAGACCACCCTCTTTTCTTACCGAGGTGTCGTAAAAGGCGACTAAGGTAAGATGACCCACCGTGTGGTATCCGGTTTAGTAGAATAGACCACCCTTTTTTCTTACCGAGGTGTCGTAAAAGGCGACTAAGGTAAGATGACCCACCGTGTGGTATCCGGTTTAATAGAATAGACCACTCTCCTTCTTACCGAGGTGTCGTGAAATACGACGACAGGCAGGCGGCCGGTCGTAAAAACGCAGCCAAATCATGTTACAGCATGTTTATAACATGTTGTGCCGACCCCACTTAGAGTGGGATAAGGGCAGGAAGATGATGATGATGATTTTTAGAAGAGCTACCGCCGAGTTTCTTGCTGGCTCTTCTCGGTAGGAACAGCTTTCCGAACCAGCAGTAGAGTTGACGATTCAAAAGCACGCGTTCACAAGTTTATTTGAATAAAGAATATTTTGAATTTTTGAATTTGAACAAATTCATTTTTAGAAAATGTTAGCCCTCGGCGGGAATCGAACCCGCGACCCGCGGAGCTAAAGGCAGGGTCACTACCCACTACACCAGCGGGCCAGTCTATATATAAATAAGGTGAATATAACTAATATTATAAATAGGAACAATTTGTGTGTATGTTTGTAATGTTTTCACACAAAAACTACTGGACCGATTTCAAAAATTCTTTCACCATTGGAAAGCTGCATCTTTACTGACCAACATAGGCTATATAACATTACCAAAAAAAGAAGTATACTATATAAAAATGTAATAAGGTGTAAAAAATAGTCTAAAAAATCTGTCATCGCATGCGCTGCGGAAACTATTGATGATATATTTAACAAAAATAAATCTAGAGAGAGTAGAGTTTCCACTGCCACGAGATAGGTATGTACACGGGTGAATTGGATATTACTAGTAATAAATAAATATATGGGACACTTACACACAGTCGTCCATCCCCAAAGTAACTTGTGTTATGGACAGACAACTGGTGAATATATACATATATAATTTTAAATAAATACTTAAATACAAATATATAATAAATTCATTAAATAAATACTTGGTAACCGGCACCCTACATTTTAAATAAATGTAGGGTGCCTTGGGGGAGAAAAATCTAGAAATCTGGGTCTAGCTAGGTTTTATTTAAAAACAAATTAAAAAAATTATCCCTGTTTTCAGGCATTAAAATTACTAAAATTAAAAGTCAGCGTAGCTTATTCAGGTAACGGGTGGTCGCGAGAAATGAAAATACCTAGAATCGAGCCACACCTACCCAAATATTTTTTCTTTTTTTTTATTATTCTCTAAATATTATTCCGATATTAATCTCTAAACAAATGCGGATAACATCAAAATAATTCTATTGTATTCTGTAATATGGAATTAACATCTGCTTCTATAAATCAATTCTCATCAGTATAGTCTTTTTATGTCAGCCTCCCTTTAAGTTTTTTTAAAATACAAAAGTAATAATAAAATTATTTTGCTACCAAAATCGTAAAGCCTTTGCGATTTTGGTCGTGGAGTCTATCTCCTGATGATGCTTCGGTTGCGGGGCGAAACGATTGTTGAGTTTGTGATAGTGAACGTATGCAGTGCTTGTGTATTGTGGTAGCGGTTGTGGAGGTTTGTGCATGTGTTTTTACGAATCCTGCATGTATCAGGTATGATAACCGATTGTCCACTCTACATTTAGCATTATATATATATTCTATTTTACTTCATCGCGGATTATAGCAAAATAATTTTATTATTACTTTTGTATTATGGATCTCCGAAAAGTAACGCCTAATTCTATAAATTATTTTTTTTAATGCTATATAGGACACAAGAAGTGTCGCCAGAACCACTGTACCTGAAACACACCAGCGAGAGCCTTCGCCCCCTCGTTTTCAAGCCGGTTCCTCCCCGCCACGAACACCCTCAGCCTCCTGGGGCTAGCTGAGAGAGCCTTGGCCAACAGCCTTCCCCCAGTAACCCCTAAGCCATTGTTGTTCAGGTGAAGCTCCTGGAATGACAATACATAATAATAAATGGTAAAGTCTGACTGTATGTCACTCTTTCATGGCTAATCTTCTAGAGCAACATAAGTCCTAAGCCGCGGTCTGGCCTCACAGGAGGCACCCTTAGGACGACGTTCCCCATAGCTAGCAGAGCTTCCTACAACAGCGTGATGACTAGACACAGTCACACCACCAGCCCTCCACTACACGTCGCCCTAAACTGTGGTACAACCTCACAGTACCCTTAGGACAACATTCCCCAATCTAGAGGTGGTATAAAGTACTAATGACTCACCTGTAATTGAGAACAGACTTCGCTCTGTAGCAATTTCGCTAGCCCCTCTACCCCTATGGGTCCAAAAGCGTTGTCACTGAGGTCCAACACATTAAGCCGAGCCCCTGCCTCTATCATTCCATCACCAAGAGCACTCTGAAAAATAAATCAATATACCTACTAATACTATAAATGTAAGTTTGTCTGTCGTCTTTTAATAACCATAACAACAGTTAAAGTGGGTCAACCTTAAAAGCTAGACATATGCTGTATCGGACTTTTATTTAGAACTTTTAGAGGGGAACAATTTTGTAGTACATGATTTTTGAATAACTTACTATTAATGCTAAATGTATAGTGGACAATCGGTTATCATACCTAATACATGCAGGATTCGTAAAAACACATGCACAAACCTCCACCACCGCCACCACAATACACAAGCACTATAAACGTTCACTATCACAAACTCAACAATCGTTTCGCCCCGCAACCGAATCATCATCAGGAGATAGACTCCACGACCAAAATCGCAAAGTCGCTTTGTGATTGTTTTTTACGAATCCTGCATGTGTCAGGTACGATAACCACTATACATTAAGCATTATATATATTTTCTATTTTACTTTATCGCGGATAATATAATATAATAAGCCTTTTATTCCGAACTACATAAGCTTTCTTTTTTTTTTTTTATATGAAATCTCTTAGTTCGGTGTGCCTTTTGGCATAGGCCTCCTCCAACGCTTTCCATTGACCCCTATTTTGGGCTACTCTCGTCCAGCAGGGCCTAGCAGTTAGTATGAGGTCGTCCTCCCATCTTCTCACTGGCCGCCCTCTAGCTCTTTTTCCATCCCTGGGGTACCAGAGAGTAACCCTTTGACTCCATTTATTCAGTGAGCAGCATATTGTGTGTCCTGCCCATCACCATTTTTGTACTTCAATGCGAGAAATGATGTCTATGACTCCTGTTTTGGCTCGAAGTTCGTTACAACTGATTTTGTCCAGAACCCGAACCCCCAGCATGCTTTATCGCGGATTATAGCTCTATAATTTTATTTTTACTTTTGTATTATGGATCTCCACAAAGTAACGCCCAATTCTATAAATTAAATTTAAAATGCTCACCAATGCTGGTGGTATTTCCGTCTTCATTCTCCCGGTGAACATGTCTGAGAAACTTGCTGTCTTCAGCTCTGGATGCTGCGCTAACGCCTTCGCTATAGCTTTGGCCGCATCCACTCCCAATGTGTTTCCAGTTAAAGTCAAATATTGGAGGTCGGGGCAAGCATTTATAGCGTCTATAATTGGTTGAGCTGAAATGGGAAAGGCACCTTTGTGTATCTTACAATATTTTTTGTTGGAGAGTAAATTGAATGTAACGGTTAAGGTCAAGCATGTTGCATATTTTAAATATTTAAATGAGTTAATCTTGTATGTATGTATATATATATATATATATATATATATATATATAAGAATCTCGGAACCGCGCCAACGATTTTCCTGAAATTCAGCATGAAGGGGGTTTTGGGGGAGAAAAATCTAGATAAGTTTTATTTAAAAAAATGTTGTTTTATACCTGTTTTTGCACTCAAAAAATTTTTTTTAAATTTACATTGAATACAATTACAATTTTTCACTGTCAAACAAAAAGCCATAGGATTCAATTCGGGAAGGGGTGGATTAGAGAGGTGAAATACCTAGGATTGAGCCCCACATGCCTTATATTTTTAATTTTTTTTTTCAATTTATAATATAATTTTTTTTATATCATTTTAAAAATTACCAAGCAAAGCTCGGTCACCCTAGTACTTGATATTTAACTTAGTAAAAAGTAGTTGTAATAAGTAAATCCTACTTATAAGATAAATACAAAAGTTTGTGAGTATGTATATTTGTTACTCTTGCACAGCAAATCCGCTAAACCAATATCAATGAAATTTGGCACAATTACTTCTTATAGCATATAGGCTATAGAAATCCTGTTAATTCTACAGGAATAGGATTTTTATTCAAAAGCGCCATTTCCAGCATCCACGAACGTAGTTATGGGTACAAGCTAGTAGAACTATATATCTAGAAAAATTTGCTGGTAAATGGTCATGAACGATTATTACAGCCAATAAATATTCCGAAAACTAATTCTGCAAGATCGTACAGAAGAACTATGAACTAAGCTAAACTATGTAGACGATCAGTTCATAGCTTAACAAGAGGGAAATTTGGCGGCAATTCTTTTCAAAATGAATTATGGGGAAAATTTTATTGATGGTGCCGGTTTTTAACCCCTTTATACTAATATATAAGTGCTTAATCCTCTATAGGAACACTATTAGTTTGAATAACAGTACAAAAAAAAAAAAAAAAAAGCCGAAAAAGATGTGAATAGGTTATAATAATTGAAATGGTTTTTTTAATCTTATCTTATTGACAGTATTATTAACTACGATATACATGAAACTATATATGGTTTTTTAAATATTTATATGTGTTTTTTTTTATTTAATAAGCAACAATAGCACACCAAAAAGTCGTAAAACTTACCATCCTTTTCCGTGTTCAATTTTAAGGAGCGTCCAGAAAAATCAACACCACTGACCGTCCTATTGGGTTCACTTAAAGCTGTACTTATAGAATTTAAGTCAAAAGACATGTTTGTTTTTAATTAATAAATATAAATTCACAAAACAACACAAATAACCAAGCAAAACAATGTAACGTATTTTTTTGACTTTTTGAAAGCATCCTTATCAATTTTTTTTCATTTTACTGTTTTTCATATCTAGACACTAGTCTTTTTGAACTCGTAGTAAGTTTTATATAATCATTGACAAAATGGTAGTTGAATGGTAGATAAAACCCATCATGCTTCCATGAACATGTTTTGCAGAAAATATTTTTATTGTATAATCTAATTTTTTTCTTATACCTTTTAATATAGATTTTACTTTGTCAGCGAGCATCTGAATGACCGAGAACAAAAGCATCGTCAAATGAAGACAAAATGCTAAACAAAATTAAATAGATCATTACCAATTAGTGATTAAAAAGTATTCATATATTTAGATTATTATTAAAAAGTACCTATAAATAATATTTGCGGTATATTACTTATATTTATATAAACATCAAACTGTCCAGCATTAAAGTTTTTGTTTTATTTCTATTTGTATTTTATTTTTAGAATTGGTATTCATTAGCCAATATACAATAGGAACCTACTATAATTTTTGGTGAAACTTATACTACTGAGTACTTATGGAAGTATTAAAAGTAGGCTATTATATAAATATATTTTAAGCATTCTTGTGATATAGCTAAAAAATCTAAATAATTATCCTGGCTATTTTCAATTATAAATGGCCTTCACAGAACTTCACCATTTATGAGCAAACTATAAAAATTATCGTAGAAATATGCATTAAAAAGTATAATTCATATCACATTCATAACACTGAGTTAAAATTCAATAAATTCATTTACGGTTATCTATTGCAGTTAACGTTTATCAATTTATGTTTGTTAAGCTAATTTACATCTTATCGTAAGGTATTTTGATGTATATTGCAAGGTCATCTAACATTTCAATTTTCTATTTCTAAACAGCCACTCCAGTTGTCAATTGGTAGTTTGGAGTGACAGTGAATGTTCGCGTATTTGTATTTACACAATTAAAGATAACTATTCTGCATAGAAACTTTATATTTAACTTTTCGATAAGAATTTAACTCTGGACAGTTGTGTCGGTGGCTGTCTGTCTACATCACTAGCTTCTACGTGACTTTAGAGCCGGACACCATGGCGGGTGCGTAATTTAATTCAATTTCAAATTTCGAACACGCATTAAGGTTTTTTATGATAGACTTTAAAATTTTAATTTAATGAGTTCTCACTAAAGTTATGGAATTCAGATAATTTTATCATTTCATTTCATCATTTAATATCAGATAAGGTGATATCATGGCACTGTTAAATAAACATTCTCTCATGAAGTCATAACCTTTGATCTTATTTACCCGTATTTGAATAATATTATGAACGTTAAGTAATGTACGTGAAAAAGAACTTTCAAGGTTATTGCCTGAAATTTAATAGATTCGTTTGAATAAAGTTGCGTAGTCATTAGATATTTTCCTTATATTATCCATAAATCATTTTGTTTTTTTTTTCATATTGGTTTTTTGTATATGTATTGTCTTTGATGTTAATTATAATATATCTTATAGTGTCTTATTGTTGATGCAATATATATGTGGATAACTTAGGCTCATATTCATTATCCTGCCCTTATTTTACTCTATGTGGGGCCGGCACAACATGTTATAAACAAGTTGTAACATGACTTGGCTAGGTTTTTTAGAATAGGCCGTCTGCTTGACTTAAATTTAACTTAGTAGCCTTTTATGACACCTCCATAAGTAATGAGGGTGGTCTATTCTATTCAGCCAGATAGCACTATAACAACTATACTGACTTATTTGAAAACAGAGATTATATATTTGAGGAAATCATAATTTTGTAAGATTTTTTGCCCTAAATATTTTAAATACAGTAAAACTCCAATTATCCGAACTCCGACTATCCGGATCGCCGATTATCCGAATCACAAAAAACAGTATTTGCGCGTCAAGTCTTGACTTGACTTGTCTTAACTTGCCGTTGTGCCGTTGACCTGGCTGCCCGAAAACGGTTGAAGACCGCAAAACAGCTTGCATTGACGGAGATGTTTAAAAAACAATGATTTTTATGTATTTCTAAACTTGTACATAAGTACAATATTTTATTTATATTTAAAACATGTGAAAATTTCATTTAATTCAATAAAAAAATAGTGCAATATCAAAACGTAGCTTTTATTCTCTCCAATGGCAATTTTTTTTTAAAAATCCGATTATCCGAATATTTGATTATCCGAATGGATCCCGGTCCCCATTAATTCGGATAATTGGAGTTCTACTGTAGGTTAATTTAGTAGTAATTTCTTTACATTATGTGTATATTTTATAAAGATTTTTTGGGCAATAAAATATCTTAGTTTATGATTTTGATTTGAGATGTCCAATAAATATTACTTATATTTATTAACTTAGTAGATAGGGAATAATTTATTTATAAAATCCGCAGTTAACATAAAAAATAAAGACTAGAAATATGATCATAAAGTTATTATACCCATAGAGTATAGGAGCTAGCATAAAATTTGTCTAAAAAAAAGAGAAAAGAAATCAGGCTACCCATCTGTTTTTTTTTGGACATTATCTTAATATTGGATTTAGTTAATTGTTGTTAATTTTAAATCAAGTTAGATGTTGAATTATTGCACATTAATTACTAAAAAAATATGAATAAATATTTTGAAATAAGAATTAATATCTTATTTTCTCTTTCTTTTTAATTTGTTAGGTACTTGTTAGCACAGGAAAGTTATGCCTTATCTACTCTATGTAAAATAACTTTATTCATAAGTAGTCTATGTCAATCTTAATATAAAAAGAAAATGCAAAGATAACAAAATTAACATAGTGATAAGGTTAAATAAATAGTAATATGACATTGGTTATATAATTAAGCTGTTATTATATATGCATATTGTATCATTCTCCTGGCCTTATCCTACTCTAAGTGGAGTCGGCGCAACATGTTATAAACATGTCGTAACATTATTTGGCTACGTTTTTTACGAATGGCTGCCTGCCTGACGTCAACTTACTTTAATCGCCTTTTGCGACACCTCGGTAAGAAATGAGGGTGGTCTATTCTACTTAGCTGTATACTACACAGCAGGTCAACTTACCTTAGTCACCTTTTTTGATAGCTTGGTAAGAAATGAGGGTGGTCTATTCTACACAGCCGGTTACCATGCGGCGAGTCATATAGGCATATTGTATGTAAAAGTTTATTAGTTTATGTGTGTGACTCTGCATTCAGCATTGAAAAAAAAAGAAAAAAGAGCCGGGTGACATGTGGGACTCGAACCCTGGTTTCAAACCTTTTTTGAAGTTCATTAGGCTATCACACCTTTGGATTTAACATTTTAGCATTTTGTTCAATGACCAAAAACAGCGATTAAAGATATAGGATGTTTGTTAGTGTATATACTTCTTTTAAGTAAAATTACCTGATTTACCGATCCCTTGCTCGGTAATTTTTTTCCAAAATTAAAAAGAAACTTCAAAAAGAAAGAAAAAAATAATAGGGTAGGTGGGGCTCGATCCTAGGTATTTTCATTTCTCGCGACCACTCGTTCTCCGGATAAGCTACGCTGACTTGACATTTAAAAGCAATAATAGTGTTTAAATATTCAATACTAGCGGCCTGCCCATGCTTCGCACGGGTGAAATATATATCCCATGTCAGTCAGTGTAAAAAAAATGATTAAAATTGATCCAGTGGTTTTGATTTATTCATTACTGCTCGCAAGCGTTAAATTTGGAGAATTAATCACAGAATGTCTTTAAACAAACTCTTGAAAGAGGGACATAGCTGCTAAAGTCGAATTGCTTATAGGTCTAAGCGCGGCCTCCTCGCGGGATTTTAAATCTGTAATATCTCCGAAAATGTTCACTTAAATTACATGCTGTAAACGGCAATATTGGTATATATTAAATCAACAATTTATTTAAGGTACTCAATTGGATAAGGATTAATGCTGTATTGTATAAAAATTGCTTTGAACATAAGGTATCATTTTTCGTAAAACGTAAATGAAAAAAACTGCTATTGGGGGTTGTCCATAAGAGATAGATATATACCATCGCGGACTTTTCTGTAGACCTTTTTAAGGTGTACAAATACTTAGTACATCATTTTGATAAATCTCGTAGGGTTTAGCCTGCGTTTGCAATGTAAGCGGAAAAAAAAGTAATTATTTACAGAAACCTCAAAAATTACATTATTTCTCTACTTTGTATTGAATGTTATTATACGTACAAACCTTCCTCTGGAAACACTCTATCTATTACAAAAAACCGCATCAAAATCGGTTGCGTAATTTTAAAGTTTTATGCGTACATACGGAAATATGGACTTTGTTTTATAATATGTAGTGATATTAAAAGTAAATTTTAGTATTTTTTTATTTCTCAAAAACATGGATGAAACGATATATTTTTTAAAAAAACGTAGCTAGATCGATTTTTCTCCCCCAAAACCCCCTACATGCTGAATTTCAGGAAAATCGTTGGAGCCGTTTCCGAGATTCCGAAAATATGTATATAAAAATACAAGATTAACTCATTTAAATATTAAAGTGTATTGATTATATACTTCTAATAAATAAAATATAATCAATATTTGTAGAGGTTTTTCAAAAAATATATTCATTTCAGCCACCAATAATCCGTTTGACGAATTGAAGAAAACTTTGGAAATAAACGGAAAGACGTTCAAATATTATGACGTCACGTTATTGGGAGAGAAGTATGGTAAGAGAATTTACTATTATTATTAGCTAGCCACTTTCTTTATCCCACTTTAAGTGGGGCCGGAACGAAATTAAAAAAAGTTTTTACATGTTTTGGCTAGTTATTTTACGAACGGCCGCCTGTCTGACGTCAATTTATTTTAGTCGTCTTATACGACACCTTTGTAAGACATGAGGGTGGTTTATTCTACTCAGCCGGATACCACACAGATGGTCAACTTAATTAAGTCGCTTTTTACGAGACCTCGGTAAGAAATTAGGGCCGTCTATTCTTATCAGTCGGATACCACACGGCGGTTCAACTTAGTCTAGTCGCTTTTTACGACACCTCGGTAAGAAATGAGGGTGGTATATTCTATCTACTCAGCCGGATACCACATGGAGGGTCGACTTATCTTAGTCGCCTTATACACACCTTGGTAAGAAATGAGGGTTGTCTATTCAAATCAGCTGTAAGTTAGTAAAAGCAACTAATAATCTTCAACTCTCCATCTCAATTTTGATTTTGAAAGGTCAGAACTTCTTGAATTCAACTATACTAATATATAAAGCTGCAGTTTGTTTGTTTGAACGCGCTAATCTCAGGAACTACTGGACTGTTTTAAAAAATTATTTCAGTGTAATATATATAGTCCATGTACCGAGGAAGGCTATAGGCTATATAACATCACGCTGAGATGAATAGGAGAGGAGCGGCAATAAAAAATATTAAAGCTTTCCTTGCGTGCGCTGAGTAAACGGTGATAGTTATTCAAAAATCATGTATTACAAATTTTTTTTCTAAAAGTTCTCAATAATAATACGCGACAGCATGTGTCTAGCTTTTAAGATTAAGTCTAACCATTTTTATGGTTATCTAAATACTATATTACGGTTTTAATCTTTCCACGCGGACAGATCCGCTGGTGACAGCTAGTTTTTTTTATAATTCAAATTTTTCTTTATTCGAATAAACTTGTAAATGCGTGCTTTTGAATCGTCAACTCTACTGCTGGTTCGGAAAGCTGTTCCTACCGAGAAGAGCCTAAGGGAAACTCGGCGGTTGCTCTTTTCAACATAATACTTATAACTAGTTACATTAAGTCATTACTATCTTGTACTGGGTCGGACAGTAGCTATATCGAAGCCTGTATTTGAAAATCCTTTCAGCTTCATACAAGACTGCGGTTTAATAATGTAAATGTCAAATGTTTAATTGACCGCCGAGTTTCTTTCTGGTTCTCGGTAAGAGCAACATTCCGAACCAGTTGTAGCTTCATTAATATTGATTGACGATTCAAAAGTGCTTGTAAGAGCTTATTCGAATAAAGATATTTTGATTTGATTCGACGCATTCTTATCGTCCAAATTCCAAAAAGTCCAAATTGAAAAAGCGCTTGATGTTTCTGTGTTTGAGTGTATTCTAGTCTATTATTCGATTGTGATTTGTTTCGGACTCAGCGACGCTTACGCACCCGCCTTCCTTTTATGTTGTTGTTTTTAGATCATCTAGCCGTGTGGTATCCGACTGATTACAATAGACCATCCTCATTTCTTACCGAGGTGTCGTAAAAGGCGACTAAGTAAGTTGTCTCACCGTGTCATATACGGCTGAGTAGAATAGGCAACCCTCATTTCTTACCGAGGTGTCCTAGAAGGCGACTAAGTAAGTTGACTCACCGTGTCATATCCGGGTGAGTAGAATAGACCACCCTCATCTCTTACCGAGGTGTCGTAAAAGGCGACTAAGTAAGTTGTCTCACCGTGTCATATCCGGCTGAGTAGAATAGGCCACCCTCATTTTTTACTGAGGTTTCCGAGGTCGTAAAATACGTAGCCAAATCATGTGACAGCATATTTATAACATGTTGTGCCGACCCCACTTAGAGTGGGATAAGGGCAGCAGAATGATGTTTTTTTCAGATCGTCTCCCTTTCAGCATGAGAGTCCTATTGGAATCCTGCGTAAGGAACTGCGACAACTTCCAGGTGCTAGAGAAGGATGTGAGGAATGTCCTTGACTGGGAATCGAACCAGCACGTCGAAGGTGGTGTAGAGATAGCCTTTAAGCCGGCGAGAGTCATTTTACAAGTAAGTTGGATCGTCGGTTATTCACGAGACTAAGGGCCTGTTTGTTGTAAACTGTCAGTTGGCTTATTCGGAACATATCTGACACATATCCGCCGTGTGGTATCCGCTGAACAGAAAAGTCACCCTCATTTCTCACCGAGGTGTCGTAAAAGGCGACTAAGGTAAGTTGACCCACAGTGTGGTATTCCGCTGAACAGAATAGTACCACCCCCCTTCACACCGAGGTGTCATAAAATACGACTAAGGTAAATTGACGTCAGGTAGGCGGCCAGTTGTAAAAACGCAGCCAAATCATGTTACAGCATGTTGTGCCGACCCCACTCAGAGTGGGATAAGGGCAGGAGGATATATACGTGATTGCTAATAGATTTAAACGAAAAATCGCTACAAAAAGGTCGAAGCTTCATACCAGGGCAAATAAGTGGTACATTTTTATAAAAACACTAGCGGCCTGCCCCTGCTTCGCACGGGTATAAAATATATAGCCCATGTCACTCTGTGAAAAAATGATTAAAATCGAACCAGTAGTTTTGATTTATTCATTCTGGATATTCAAAACTACTGGGCCCGTGGCCCGCACGCGTTAAATTTGGAGTAAAACAATTCCCCTCTCCCTATACCATGAAGGTTTCCTGCTATCTTTGCAATATCTAAATTTATATACTACATATTTACTTATTTATTTTTTACATTTTTCCCTATGAATTGTATTTTTACAATTAATTACAGAATGTCTTTATATACAACATTCACAGCTTCCTTGTTGTTAAACAAACTCTTGAAGGAGCGACATATAGATGCTAAATTCGAAGTGCTATAGGGTAAAGCGCGGCGTCCTCACGGGATTTTAAATCTGTAAGATCTTCGAAAATGTTCACTTAAATTGCATGCTGTAAACGGCCATATTGATCTATATTAAATCAACAATATATTTAAGGTACTTAATTGGATAAGGATTAATGCTGTATTGTTTAAAATTGCTTCGAAAATAAGGAATTATTTTTCGTAAAAAGAAAATGACAAAAAAAATTGCGAAATGGTTTCCAGGACCTCACAGGAGTCCCAGCTGTGGTGGACTTCGCGGCCATGCGTGATGCTGTCCAGACCCTGGGTGGAAGTCTGGACAGGATCAACCCCATATGTCCAGCTGACCTGGTCATAGACCACTCTGTGCAAGTTGACTTCGCTAGAATGTGAGTTATATATTTGTATTCAAATTCAAATTATTCATATTCTTTATCCAGGTTCATTGTAGGGATGTGACTTGGAGTAGAAAAAATCGATTAATTAATAATCGATTTTTATCCCTTTCAAAATAATCGATTTATAAAAAATCTATTATTTTATTACAAAATAATAGATTTTATTAAAATCGCTTTTTTCTGACTATTTTTAAAGTTGTCTTTTTTAATATTAATAATTAATTATAATAACGATTAATTAAAGTGGACAACTACCAAGAAATAATATCAGATGTGCTGTATGTGAAATTGGATTAAAATGTGTAGTTTGGCTACATTGGTTCCATCCAATGCATAGCTAATCTTAAAAAACAAGAAAAACAGTAAAAAAGAAAAAGGTATACCAAAATAATCGTTTTTTAAAAAATCGGTTATTTTAGGTATACCTTTTTTATTTTAGGTATACTTTTTTATATAAAACCCAGTTAGATCGACTTTTCTCCCCCAAAACCCCTACACGCTGAATTTCAGGAAAATCGTTGGAGCCTTTTGTTAGTTAGTAAGTATATATTCACCAGTTGTCTGTCCATAACACATGTATTAAGTTACTTACTTTGGGGACGGACGACCGTGTGTGTAAGTGTCCCATATATTTATTTTGGGTCAGACAATTTATGTTTTATGCGCCGTTTGCAGTCGAGACCTTAGGGTCATGGAGTCAAAGTGCAAATTTTTTTTTATCCGGTTCAACACCTCGGTTGATTGCCTCTTCAGGTGACAAAAGGGCTGGCTCCTTTTTCGCACAAAGAATCAGCTTAGCGATTCAGCGCGGAAACGCTGCCAGCATCCTTGGGACCATTCCACGTGGGCATGATTTGTATAGTCCTAGCGTGTAAGTCATTTAAGATAGATATAACTTGTACATTTTTGCTGTAAATAAATAAAAAAAAATTTAATAATTAAAAAAAAAATATGTTTGGTTTTTTATTTCCAGACCTGATGCTTTGGCCAAGAACCAGGAATTAGAATTTGAAAGGAACAAAGAGAGGTTTCAATTTTTAAAGGTATATTTTAATTTATGTAGCCCTATTTATCTTCTTTAACGGTTTACACACTTTAGACGGTTAACCGATTCATTGTTAAAGAATTTTTAAAAGATTTAACCATTGAATTTAACCATGTGAAGGTGGAATCTTGCAATTTTTTGACCCACTTAAAATTGAACCAGGATTGGCAGACGAGGTAACACCTCAACAATTAACAGTAGAGACATACAATTTTATCATACCTGATACATGCAGGATTCGTAAAAAACACATGCACAAACCTCCACCACCGCCACCACAATACACAAGCACTACATACGTTCACTATCACAAACTCAACAATCGTTTTTGCGATTTTCCTTTTGTGATTTTGGTCGTGGAGTCTAGCTCCTGATGATGCTTCGGTTGTGGGGCGAAATATGTATGGCGAAAAACATATGTTTTTTACGAATCCTGCATGTATCAGGTATGATAACCGATTGTCCACTTACATTTAGCATTATATATATTATCTATTTTACTTCTTCGCAGATTATAGCAAAATAATTTTATTATTACTTTTCAACTATGGATCTTCGCAAAGTAACGCCTAATTCTATAAATTACATAAAATATTGATCAAAGCTATTTTAAAAGCATTTTTAACTTTACTTGTTAACTGTTTAGTTCCGTTTCGCGGAGAATCCGATACCAGACTGAGCCACTTTTTTAAAAATAAAGAATATTATTTTTAGTGGTAACACTTTTAAAATATATTTATAGTAATAAAATTTAATGAAATACGTCGTTTTGTCTGTACTATCCATTACAATATTTTTTTTTTTGTAATAATATTTTTTATTCGCAGTGGGGTGCCCAAGCGTTTGACAACATGCTGATAGTCCCACCAGGTTCGGGGATTGTACATCAGGTAAGTGAAATTTACTGTAATATTTGATTGTCCGGCTCGAAGGACCATAATCACGCTTTGTTTTATTTAGACACTAGCAATCGCCAATTTTCAAAAATCAAAAATCAAAAATTTACTGTCACAGTTCGTTCTGTCCGGCTCGTAGGACCATAATGGCGCTTTGTTTTATTTAGACACTAGCAATCAGCAATTTTCAAAAATAAAAAATCTAAAACTTACTGTCACGGTTGGTTCAGTCCGGCTCGAAGGACCATAATGAAGATTTGTTTTATTTAGACACTAGCAATCGCCAGCGCCAGCGCGGAATGATTAAAATAACCATAAAAATGGTTAAAGTGGGTTAACATCAAAAGCTAGACATATGCTGTCGCGGAATTTTATGTAGAATTTTTAGAGGGGAACAATTTTGTAATACTTAACTTTTGCATAACTTTCAACGTTTACTCAGCGCACGCAAGGAAAGCTTTCAATTTTACCGTTTTCTTACTATTTTTTATTACCATTAGTCCATTTATGAAGGAAGGCTACAGACTATATAACATCACGCTAAGATGAATAGGAAAGGAGCAGCAATTAAAAATAGTACGGAAACGGCAAAATTTTAATGTAATGTATTACAAAATTGTTCCCCTCTAAAAGTTCTAAATAAAAGTTAACCCAATTTAACCACTTTTATGGTTATCAAAATTCTATTCCGCTGGCGAAAGATAGTGTTAAATAAACATTAAGTCGCATATTTCATACTAGTCCAAATGAAAGAATGAAATGAAAGAGAAACATACCAAATATATCAACCATTTCTTATATATACTTCTTCGATCCGGCTCAAAGGACCAAAATATTATATAACTGTTAGCGTTTATCAGAGAGTACCAGTTAACTATAAATGTAGTTATATGAATCTTTTATATGTGCAGATAAACTTTTGAAAGACAAATTACGAAATCTTTCAAAGTTTCTAGCGGTACATACGTTTTTATGTTGGGTCCGGCTTCAAGGACCAAAAATTAATAAGGTTTTGTTTTCTGGGTTTGCAGGTGAACTTGGAATATTTGGCTCGTGTGGTGTTCACTGGTGACATCCTCCATCCGGACTCCGTGGTGGGGACAGACAGTCACACCACCATGATCAATGGCCTGGGAGTGGTAGGGTGGGGGGTTGGAGGTAATAACACTATTTTAAATATATTCATATTAAAATTAAGTAAACTTGTAAACAAGTGCTTTTGAATTAACTCTACTGCTGGTTTGGAAAACTGTTCCTACCGAGAGCCGGCGAGATACTAGAGACAACTAATTACATTTTGTCATTACTATCTTGTACAAGGTCGGACAGTAGCTAAATCAAATAATTCTAATCATCTAAGTAATTCTCAACAGTATAGTAGGCTTTCTATATCAGCCTCCTTTTAACAGTGTTTTTAAATACTCTATTGGCAATGCTAAAAATTCCGTGCGAGTAGAATAGACCACCCTCATTTCTTACCGAGGTGTCGTAAAATACGACTAAGGTAAGTTGACCCACCGTGTGGGTATCCGGCTGAGTAGAATAGACCACCCTCTTTCTTACCGACTAAGTTAAGTCGACGTCAGGCAGGCGGCCGGTCGTAAAATACCTGAATTATGTGATAACATGTTTATGACACGTTGTGTTAATCCCACTTAGAGTGGGATAAGGGGAGGAGAATGATGTTAGTACGAAACTGTTCTTAAGTTTTTTTTAAAATTATATTTATTAGATTATACATTATTCAGGTATAGAAGCAGAAGCTGTGATGTTGGGCCAAGCTATAAGCATGCTGTTGCCCAAAGTGGTGGGGTACAAATTGGTGGGGGAGCTACCACCACTTACCACATCTACAGACCTGGTGCTTACAATCACAAAGGTGAGTTTTTTGGATTGGTTTATGTTAACGCCATCTATCGAATGCCAAATGAAACCAGGTTTTTAGCATAGAAAAAATACTATTCAAATGCTAATTCGAGGTCTGGGAGCTACCATTCCTAGAGCTCCCCACCGAACCAGACATCCCTTAGGTCACCTAGGTGACCGGGGCTCACGGCCCAAATCCCGACACTCTTAGGTCACCTAGGTGACCAGGGCTCACGGCCTAAATACCGACACCCTTAGGTCACCTAGGTGACTGGGGCTCATGGCCCAAATACCGACACCCTTAGATCACCTAGGTGACCAGGGCTCACGGCTCAAATCCTGACATCCTTAGGTCACCTAGGTGACCAGGGCTCATTGCCCAAATACCGATACCCTTAGGTCACCTAGGTGACCAGGGCTCATTGCCCAAATACTGATACCCTTAGGTTACCTAAGTGACCGGGCTCACAGCCCTATTACCGACACCCTTAGGTCACCTAGGTGACCAGAGCTCATGGCCCAAATACCGACACCCTTAGGTCACGTAGGTAACCGGGCTCACGGCCCAAACACCGACACCCTTAGGTCACCTAGGTGACCAGGGCTGTAGGCCCAAATACTGATACCCTTAGGTCACCTAGGTGACCTCGGCCGAAACACACCCGGGGATAAACAAGATGACCCTGCTGCTGATAAATGCTAAAATGTTGAATAGAAAGTAAATGATATTAGAGATGTCAAATGTAAAGCTGTGATAGCCTAATGGTAACGGACGGACAAAAAATGGTTCGAAACCTGGGATCGATTCCCACATGTCACCGGGCGCTTATTTTTTTTTGTATTTTTTATATCTTTTAAAAAAACGGCCCGATTAAAGTCTAGTCCGCCTTGCATCCGGCTGAGTAGAATAGACCACCCTCATTTCTTACCGAGTTGTAAGAAGTTAAGTTAACGTAAGGCAAACCGCGATCGTAAAATGCTTAGCACAATCACATGATATGTTTGTAACATGTTGTGCTGACCCTACTTAGAGTGGGTTATCCCACTCTAAGTAGGGCAGTAATGAATGAATCAAAACTACTGGATCGATTTAAATAATGTTTTTCACTGACTGACATGGGCTATATATTTTATACCCGTGCGAAGCAGGGGCAGGCCGCTAGTAAAGAATAATTTGAATTTGAATTATTGCATATTTTATATCTTAAAAAAATTACCGAGCACGGCCCGATCAAAGTAAATGTACTCGCCTTGTATCCGGCTGAGTAGAATAGACCACACTCATTTCTTACCGAGTTGGAAGCAGTTAAGTTAACGTAAGGCAAGCCGCGGTCGTAAAATACTAAGCCAAATCACATGACATCAAATCAAATTAAATCAAAATATCTTTATTCAAATAAGCTCTTTCAAGCACTTTTGAATCGTCAATCAATATGATTCATGAAGCTACAACTGGTTCGGAATGTTGCTCTTACCGAGAACAACCAGAAAGAAACTTGGCGGTCAATCAAACATTTTCAATTTTACATCATCTTGTATGAAGATGAAATGATTTTCAAAACCATTTTTATCATCCAAATAATCTTCAATTTTGTAATAAGTAAACATATATACAATAATAATTAAACATTTTCAATTTTACATTATTAAACCGCAGTCTTGTATGAAGCTCAAAGGATTTTCAAATACAGGCTTTTTTACATATATTTTTTTACATATTTGTAACATGTGCTGACCCCATTAAGAGTGGGATAAGGGGAGGATGATGAATATTTAATTTTCCAGCATCTCCGGTCTTTGGGCGTTGTGGGCAAATTCGTGGAGTTCTTCGGCCCAGGCGTGGGCGCGCTCAGCATAGCGGACAGGGCGACTGTCGCGAACATGTGCCCCGAGTTCGGGGCGACTGTCGCCCACTTTCCCGTCGACGAGAGGTCGCTGCAGTACTTGAGTCAGACTAGTAAGTCGCGATAGCTTAGTGGTTACAGCACCTTAGGTCGTGGGTTTGTTTATAATTTTTTTTATTTGAGTATTTGGAATATTACTCAAATAATATAAAAGTACCTGGGTGACAAAAAAATTGAAAAGAAAAATGAAAACATAATAGGGCAGGTGGGGCTCGAACCTAGGTATTTTCACCTCTCTAGACCGCCCGTTCCCCAAATGAACCACCATGACTTTACGTTTGACAACGGAAAAAAAAGCGAAAGCGAAAAAATGTAAAAATGGCTGCGGGTTCGATTCCCACCGAGGGCAAACATTTTGTATAAAATTAATTTGTTGGTCTTTGAGCCTGGGTGTATATTTGTATTTAAAAATATATAAGTATATATTCACCAGTTGTCTGTCCATAACACAAGTATTAAGTTACTTACTTTGGGGACGGACCGTGTGTGTAAGTGGCCCATATATATTTATATACATTATATATTTAAAAAAAAATGCTATACTTAATATCGAAATTAATATATAAGTAAATATATATTAATTTAGATATTACATATAGCAGGAAATCTTCTTGGTGTAGGGAAAGGAAATTGTTTTTCTCCAAATTTAACGCGTGCGGGCCACGGGCAGTAATGAATAAATCAAAACTACTGGATCGATTTTAATCATTTTTTTACACTGACTGATAAATTATATATTTTATATAGACCGTGCGAAGTAAATAATAAACTCCAACAAAACAAAAAAAAAATAGTACGGCTAGGTAGGGTTTGAACCTAGGTATTTTAATTTTTGCGGCCGTTCCCCCGAATAAACTACGCTGACTTGACAGTTTATGGCAAAAATTCAATTCAATATAAATTTTAGTATTTATTAATGCCCATACACAAGCCGTGTGGTGTCCGGCTGAATAGAATAGTACCACCCTCATTTCTTACCGAGGTGTCGTAAAAGGCGACTAAGGTAAGTCGACCCGCCGTGTGGTATCCGGCTGAATAGAATAGTACCACCCTCATTTCTTACCGAGGTGTCGTAAAAGGCGACTAAGGTAAGTCGACCCGCCGTGTGGTATCCGGCTGAATAGAATAGTACCACCCTCATTTCTTACCGAGGTGTCGTAAAAGGCGACTAAGGTAAGTCGACCCGCCGTGTGGTATCCGGCTGAATAGAATAGTACCACCCTCATTTCTTACCGAGGTGTCGTAAAAGGCGACTAAGGTAAGTCGACCCGCCGTGTGGTATCCGGCTGAATAGAATAGTACCACCCTCATTTCTTACCGAGGTGTCGTAAAAGGCGACTAAGGTAAGTCGACCCGCCGTGTGGTATCCGGCTGAATAGAATAGTACCACCCTCATTTCTTACCGAGGTGTCGTAAAAGGCGACTAAGGTAAGTTGACCCACCGTGTGGTATCCGGCTGAATAGAATAGTACCACCCTCATTTCTTACCGAGGTGTCGTAAAAGGCGACTAAGGTAAGTTGACCCACCGTGTGGTATCCGGCTGAATAGAATAGTACCACCCTCATTTCTTACCGAGGTGTCGTAAAAGGCGACTAAGGTAAGTTGACCCACCGTGTGGTATCCGGCTGAATAGAATAGTACCACCCTCATTTCTTACCGAGGTGTCGTAAAAGGCGACTAAGGTAAGTTGACTCACCGTGTGGTATCCGGTTGAGTAAAATAGACCACCCTCTTTCTTACCGAGGAGTCGTAAAATACGACTAAGGTATGTTGACGTCAGGCAGGCGGCCGGTCGTAAAATACGTAGCCAAATCATGTAACAGCATGTTTATAACATGTTGTGCCGACCCCACTTAGAGTGGGATAAGGGCAGGAGGATGATAATGCCCATAAACAGAGATAAAACGAATTTTATTTACATAAAACCTATCTATATCGATTTTTCTCCCCCAAAACCTGAAACTAAATTTTTGGAAAATCGTTGAAGCCGTTTCCGAGATTCCTAAAAAATATACAGATACATAGAAGATTAAGTCATTTAAATATTAAAGATATTACGAAAATGGGAAATTTTAAAGCTTTCCTTGCGTGCGTTAAGTAAACGAGTAAAATAGTTATTAAAAAATCATGTATTACAAAATTGTTCCCCTCTAAAAGTACTAAATACAACTCCGCGACAGCATATCTCTAGCTTTTAAGGTTAACCCACTTTAACCATTTTTATGGTTATCAAAATATAACGGTTTTAAACTTTACACGCGAGCGGTGCCTCTGGCAGCTAGTGCTTTATTATTACCTTCGAAATGTAACACTTTTTTTTTAATTATATACTCCTTATTTGCTTATAGTGTATGTTGTTAGTAAGTAAGTAAGTTTTTCTTTCTTTCTTTCTTTCAGACAGATCAGTGGATAAAATAAGAATCATCAAGGAATATCTTCAAGCGACAAAACAATTCAGAAACTATAGCGATCCAACCCAAGATCCTGTATTCTCTGAGGTGAGTTACTTGAGATCGATATACATAGTTTAAGACACATCCCACTTCTGAACAAGTTCACTTCTCTTGCTTCGTTCCATTCGAAGGAAAGACATTGTACCCGGGTGCTGAGGTGAGTTGTTTGAGAGATGAGAGAGAGATAGAAATACGTGAGAGAGACACATCCCACTTCTGAACAAGTTCACGTCTCTTGCTTCGTTCCATTCGAAGGGAAAACATCGTAAACGGGTACTGAGGTGAGTTACTTGAGAGATGAGAGAAAGAGATAGACATACGTGAGAGACACATCCCACTTCTGGACAAGTTCGCGTCTCTTGCTTCGTTCCATTCGAAGGGAACACATCGTAAATGGGTACTGAGGTGAGTTACTTGAGAGATGAGAGAAAGAGATAGACATACGTAAGAGACACGTCCCACTTCTGGACAAGTTCACGTCTCTTGCTTCGTTTCATTCGAAGGAAAGACATTGTACCCGGGTACTGAGGTGAGTTGCTTGAGAGATGAGAGAGAGATAGAAATACGTGAGAGAGACACATCCCACTTCTGAACAAGTTCACTTCTCTTGCTTCGTTCCATTCGAAGGAAAGACATTGTACCCGGGTACTGAGGTGAGTTGCTTGAGAGATGAGAGAGAGATAGAAATACGTGAGAGAGACACATCCCACTTCTGAACAAGTTCACTTCTCTTGCTTCGTTCCATTCGAAGGAAAGACATTGTACCCGGGTACTGAGGTGAGTTGCTTGAAAGATGAGAGAGAGAGATAGACGTACGTGGGTGAGACACATCCCACTTCTGGACAAGTTCGCGTCTCTTGCTTCGCTCCATTCGAAGGAGGAATATTGTACCCAAGTAATATATCATTCTCCTGCCCTTATCCCACTCTAAGTGGGGTTCGCGCAACTATGTTATAAACATGTCACAAATTTCGGCTAGGTATTTTACGACTGGCCACCTGTATTAATTCGAATTACCTTAGTCACCTTTTACGACAACACGGTAAATGAGGGTGGTTTATTCTACTCAGCCGTATAGCACACGGCAACTCTCGCTATAGACCACTTAAGAACACCGCTTCCAATATTAACAAGAAATAGGAGGTCCATAATACAAAAGTAATGAGAATATTATTTTGCTATAATCCGCGATAAAAGAAAATATACGTAATGCTAAATGTATGTACTATTGTACTATGTAATGTACTATTCGTTCTCATACCTGATACATGCAGAATTTGTAAGAACTCAAGCACTACCCGACACCGATAACACAACAATACACAAGCATTGCACGCAATCGCAAAGCTTTGCGATTTTGTCTTGGAGTCTATCTTCTGACAATGCTTCGATTACAGGGCGAAACAATTGTTGAGATTGTGGTGGTGAATATGTGCAGTGCTTCTGTAATGTGTTATCGGTGTCGAGTAGTGCATGAGTTCTTACAAATTCTGCATGTATCAGTTATGAGAACGTAAAGTACACTCTACATTTAGCTTTACATATATTTTCTTTTATCTTGGATTATAGCAAAATAATATTTTCATTCGTTTTGTATTAACAACAACACAGACTGTCATACGAATATTTCTTCTTTCAACTTTTTTTTTGTGTACCATTGTTCTCATCTCTTCCAGGTGGTAGAGCTGGACCTGTCCACAGTGGTGACGTCAGTCAGCGGTCCCAAGCGGCCCCAAGACCGGGTCTCAGTGGCTGTCATGAAGAAGGACTTCCAGGAATGCCTCACTAACAAGGTACGTGATTAAATATATATATCTGTGTAAGATAGTCCATTTATCGAGGCTATAGACTATATTATATCACGCTAAGATGAATAGGAGAGGAGCAGCAATAAAAAAATAGTACGAACACGGCAAAATTTAAAGCTTTTAAACGGCGCTGAGTAAACAGTGAATGTTATTAAAAAATCATGTATTACAAAATTGTTCTCCTCTAAAAGTTTTAAAGAAAAGTCTGCGATAGATTATATCTAGCTTTTAAGGTTGACCTCCTTTAACCATTTTTATTGTTATCTGCAATATATTACGGTTTTAAACTTTCCACGCGGGCGGAGCCGCTGGCGATTGCTAGTATATATAAGGATAATAAAAAAATTGTATTAAAAAGGCCATAACTTGGCATTTACAATTGAAGTCCGTGTGATTCCCTGCGAGAGAAATTTATATAAATAGGCATTCTTACATTTACTTCACAGTATATTTTAAGCGTTAATTTACGTAAGTTATTCACATTGCTAAAAAGTCTGCTTACCGAGTGACAGTCAATTAATATAATTAACTATAGCAATCACACACCCAGTGACTAAATGATGACAAGTCTACTGAGTGAGTGACAACTGTCATTAACAACACAGTCTTCTTTTGACATTTCTTCGTATTTTTATCGTCGTTTGATCATTAACAGCAGTTACCATAGACCCAGTGACTGAATGATGACAAGTCTACTGAGTGAATGACAACTGTCATTAACAACACAGTCTTCTTTTGACATTTCTTCGTATTATTATCGTAGTTTGATCATTAACAGCAGTTACCATAGACCCAGTGACTGAATGATGACTAGTCTACTAAGTGAGTCACAACTGTCATTAACAACACGTTCCTCTTTTGACATTTCTTCGTATTATTATCGTAGTTTGATCATTAACAGCAGTTACCGTAGACCCAGTGACTGAATGATGACAAGTCTATTGAGTGACTGACAACTGTCATTAACAACACGTTCCTCTTTTGACATTTCTTTGTACTTTTATCGTTAACTACAGCAATCACACACCCAGTGACTGAATGGTGACAAGTCTACTGAGTGAGTGACAACTGTCATTAACAACACGGTCTTCTTTTGACATTTCTTCGTTTCTTCATGTTGATTGTATCGTTAGTTATAGCAATCATACACCCAGTGACTGAATGATGACAAGTCTACTGAGTGAGTGACAACTGTCATTAACAACACGGTCTTCCTTTATCATTTGTTCGTATCTTCATGGCGGTTGTATCGTTAGTTATAGCAATCACACACCCAGTGACTGAATGGTGACAAGTCTACTGAGTGAGTGACAACTGTCATTAACAACACGGTCTTCTTTTGACATTTCTTCGTTTCTTCATGTTGATTGTATCGTTAGTTATAGCAATCACACACCCAGTGACTGAATGATGACAAGTCTACTGAGTGAGTGACAACCGTCATTAACAACCCGTTCCTCGTTTGACATTTCTTCGTATTAAAATCGTAGTTTGATCTTTAACAGCAGTTACCATAGACCCAGTGACTGAATAATGACAAGTCTACTGAGTGACAATTTTATCATTAACAGCAGTTACCAGTGATTGAATGATGACAAGTCTACTGAGTGACAAAAATATAATTAATGACAACTGTCATTAATTATATTTTTTTGCTTGATTCCATACACCGTCTGTGAACAAAGTGTTGTAGATAAAATTTAGTCTAAAAAAGAACTTAGGTATAAGTACCATAAAGAGTATCATATTTAGTTTTAGAAATTAAATCTTTATATAAATAAAGTTTCTTTCAATATTGTAAAATATAATACAGTATTGATGTGGTGGGAATATCTCTCAGTAACAACTGTCAGACACCCAGTGACAGAAAGTTGACACTGCCTACTGAGTGAGAGACTGCTATAACTAACAGACCAAATATATATTTCTTGCTGTCTTGAAGTAATCTTGAAGTGATGATAGTATCTCTCAGCAATAACTGTCAAACACCCAGTGACAGAAAGTTGACACTGCCTACTGAGTGAGAGACTGCTATAACTAACAGACCAAATGTATATTTCTTGCTGTCTTGAAGTAATCTTGAAGTGATGATAGTATCTCTCAGCAATAACTGTCAAACACCCAGTGACAGAAAGTTGACACTGCCTACTGAGTGAGAGACTGCTATAACTAATAGATAAATATATTTTTCTTGCTGTATCTGAAGTGGACTTGAAGCCGTTATAGTATCTCTTTGTAATAACTGTCAAACGCCCAGTGACAGAAATATGACACTACCTACTGAGTGAGAGACTGCTATAACAAGCAGGTCAAATGTATTTTTCTTTCTGCGAATAAAGGAAACTTGACGTGATAGAAGGTACTGTTAGCAATAACTGTCAAACACCCAGTGACAGAAACATGACACTGTCTACTGAGTGAGAGACTGCTATAACTAATAGATCAAATATATTTTTCTTGCTGTCTTGAAGAACACTTGAAATTGTGATAGTCTCTATCAGCAATAACTGTCAAACACCCAGTGACAGAAACATGATACTGTCTACTGAGTGAGAGACTGCTATAACCAACAGATCAAATATATTTTTCTTGCTGCGAATGGAGTAAACTAGACGCGGTGGTATTTACTGTTAGCAATAACTGTCAAACACCCAGTGACAGAAATAAGGCACTGCCTATTGAGTCAGAGACTGCTATAACAGATAAAATATATTTTTCTTGCTGTCTTGAAGTAAACTTGAAGTGGTGATAATCTCAATCAGCAATAACTGTCAAACACCCAGTGACAGATCTTTGACACTGCATACTGAGTGAGAGACTGATATAACTAACAGATGAAATATATTTGTCGCGCTGTCTTGAAGTAAACTTGAAGTGGTGATTGTCTGTATCAGCAATAACTTTCAAACACCCAGTGACAGAAATTTGACACTGCCTACTGAGTGGGAGACTGCTATTACTAACAGATTAAATTTTATTTTTCTTGCTGTCTTGAAGTAAACTTGAAGTGGTGATAATCTCAATCAGCAATAACTGTCAAACACCCAGTGACAGATCTTTGACACTGCCTACTGAGTGAGAGACTGATATAACTAACAGATGAAATATATTTGTCACGCTGTCTTGAAGTAAACTTGAAGTGGTGATTGTCTCTATCAGCAATAACTGTCAAACACCCAGTGACAGAAATTTGACACTGCCTACTGAGTGAGAGACTGCTATAGCTAACAGATAAATATATATTTCTTGCTGTCTTGAAGTAAACTTGAAGTGGTGATAGTATCTCTCAGCAATAACTGTCAAACACCCAGTGACAGAAATTTGACACTGCCTACTGAGTGAGACACTGCTATAAGTAACAGATAAATATATATTTCTTGCTGTATTGAAGGTAACTTGAAGTGGTGTTAATCTCAATCAGCAATAACTGTCAAACACCCAGTGACAGAAATTTGACACTGCCTACTGAGTGAGAGACTGCTATAACTAACAGATAAATGTATATTTCTTGCTGTCTTGAAATAAACTTGAAGTGGTAATAATCTCAATCAGCAATAACTGTCAAACACCCAGTGACAGAAATTTGACACTGCCTACTGAGTGGGAGACTGCTATCACTAACAGATAAATATATATTTCTTGCTGTCTTGAAGTAAACTTGAAGTGGTGTTAATCTCAATCAGCAATAACTGTCAAACACCCAGTGACAGAAATTTGACACTGCCTACTGAGTGGGAGACTGCTATAACTAACAGATAAATATATATTTCTTGCTGTCTTGAGTAAACTTGAAGTGGTGATAATCTCAATCAGCAATAACTGTCAAACACCCAGTGACAGATCTTTGACAGTGCCTACTGAGCGGGAGACTGCTATAACTAACAGATAAATATATATTTCTTGCTGTCTTGAATTAAACTTGAAGTGTTGATAATCTCAATCAGCAATAACTGTCAAACACCCAGTGACATAAACATGATACTGTCTACTGAGTGAGAGACTGCTATAACTAACAGATAATTGTATATTTCTTTTTGACTGGCCCGTTGGAGCAGTGGGTAGTGACCCTGCCTTCAGCTCCGCGGGTCGCGGGTTCGATTCCCGCCGAGGGCCAACATTTTCTATAAATGAATTTGTTGGCCTTTGGGCCTGGGTGTATATTTGTATTTGTATTTAAGTATGTATTTAAAAAATATATAAGTATATATTCACCAGTTGTCTTTTACCCATAACACAAGTATTAGGTTACTTACTTTGGGGACGGACGACCGTGTGTGTAAGTGTCCCATATATTTATTATTTATTATAATTATGTGTTTGAAGTGAACTTGAAGCGGCTGTAGTGTCTGTCTGCAATAACTGTCAGACACCCAGTGACAGAAATATGACACTGCCTACTGAGTGAGAGACTGCTATCACTAATAGATCGAAGATATTTTTCTTGCTGTCTTGAAGTAAACTTGAAGTGGTGATAATATCCCTCAGCAATAACTGTCAGACACCCAGTGACAGAAATATGACACTGCCTACTGAGTGAGAGACTGCTATCACTAATAGATCGAAGATATTTTTCTTGCTGTCTTGAAGTAAACTTGAAGTGGTGATAATCTCAATCAGCAATAACTGTCAAACACCCAGTGACAGAAATTCTACACTGTCTACTGAGTGGGAGACTGCTATAACTAACAGATAAATGTATATTTTTTGCTGTCTTGAATTAAACTTGAAGTGGTGATAATCTCATTCATCAATAACTGTCAAACACCCAGTGACAGAAATTTGACACTGTCTACTGAGTGGGAGACTGCTATCACTAATAGATCGAATATATTTTTCTTGCTGTCTTGAAGTAAACTTGAAGTGGCGATAATATCCCTCAGCAATAACTGTCAAACACCCAGTGACAGAAATATGACACTGTCTACTGAGTGAGAGACTGCTGTAGCTGATAGATTTAATAAATTTTTACCTATATCGAAACAATTACATTATTCTTTTGTAAGAAAGTATTACATTGTCTGAAATTGTTACATGCTTTATTAAATCAAATTAATCTTTATTTAAGCAAGTTTTTGTAAACACTTTTGAATCGTCAAGTAATTATATATATTAGTTATATTTATTATATTTTTATATTTATTTATATATTTATATATATTTATTTATAAATAAGTTCGCGACAGCATGTCTCTATCTCTTATGGTTAACTCAAGTTTTACGTTTAACTTTTCAATTAAATACACCGATTTTCACGCGGGCGAAGCTGAAGGCACAGCTGTATATGTACTAAAATATTCTATTTCAAGAATAATTTTCAATTATTTAGCACGACGTGATATAAAAGTGTTCAATAGCATTTAAAAAAATATCTGAGACAAAAGTAATAATAAAATTATTTTGCTATAATCCTCGATGATGTAAAATAGAAAATATATACAATGTTAAATATAGATAAACCGTTTTCATACCTGATACGTGCAGGATTCGTAAAACACATGCACAAACCTCCACCACCGCCACCACAATACACAAGCACTACACAATCACTATCACAAACTCAAAAATCGTTTCGCCCTACAACCGAAGCATCATCAGGAGATAGACTCCACGACAAAATCGCAAAGCGGATTATAGCAAAATAATATTATTATTACTTTTGTATTATGAATCTCCGCAAAGTAACGCCTAATTCTATAAATTATCTCGACTATTGACACAGGTTCAAATCCCGGAAAGCACTAATAAGTTTTTCTGTTAAAACTTATCTTTATATATTTATCACACGCTTTTGAAGGAAAATATCGTGAGGAAACCTGCATATCTCTATTTAATTCTGGTGATATGTGTAACCTACCAATCACGCCGTGTGGTATCCGGCTGAATAGAATAGTACCACCCTCAATTCTTACAGAGGTGTCGTAAAAGGCGTCTAAGTTAAGTTGACCCGCCGTGTGGTATCTGGCTGTGTAGAATAGTACCAACCTCATTTCTTACCGAGGTGTCGTGGCGACTAAGGTAAGTTGACCCACCGTGTGGTATCCGGTTTAATAAAATAGACAACCCTCTTTCTCACAAAGGTGTCGTAAAATACGACTAAGATTAGTTAAATACGCAGCCAAATTGGAGCCATTTGAGCAGCGTGGTAGGTCTAAGCTCCAACCCTTCTCACCAAAAACGAAGAGAAGAGGCCTATGCCCAGCAGTGGGATAGTAACAAACAGTTACATTACATGTTTAGTGTAAATATAAAATCAAAACACTTACGTTCATATCAAATCACTTATTTCACTGTATCACTTATTTACACTTTAATTTTACTGTTTATTCACCGGTTTCAGTTAAGCTAATGATATATTTTTGATTGCGTATTGGGTATTTATTTAAAGTTTTTTTAGGTGGGGATGGATTTGTAAGCTGAAAGGAATAGATTATTTAATAAGTACCCTCATTTGTTAATAATATATTTGTTAATTATTAATCTGTTAATCACTTTTGTTAAGCTGGTGTTTATGATGATTTTGTAATTATATTTTTTTTAATTACAACCTATTTACAATCATTGGAATTTTATTGCGTAAACAAGATGTTGATGTCGAATAGATTATTTTTTTACGCGCACGATCGAATGTATGTATGTATGTTCGCGATAAACTCAAAAACTACTGAACAGATTTTTATATAGTTTTGTTTAATTGAAGGATTCATTAATGGGGAAGGTTTATGCGTATAATTTATTTCGGTTTTGGTGTTAATTAGTTGAAATTTGACGACATTTTTAAATGCTGTCTGTTATCAAATTCAAATTTAAAATATTCTTTATTCAAATAAACTTGTAAACAAGTGCTTTTGAATCGTCAACTCTACTGCTGGTTCGGAAAGCTGCTCCTACCGAGAAGAGCTTAAGAGAAACTCGGCGGTTGCTCTTTTACTTAGTTACATTTAGTTATTAATATCTTGTACAGGGTCATAGAGAAGCGATATTCACGCATTCTTATCAAATATGTAATCCTCAACAGTATAGTAGGCTTTCTGTATCAGCCTCTCTTTAACAGTGTTTTTAAACTGCTGTAATGGCAAAGCTAAAATTGATTGCGGAATGTTATTATAGAATCTTATACCAAACCCACAGACAACTTTTGCAAAACGCAAAGCTGTCACCGAATCCCCAATCCTTCTAGAATCTGGAGACCCTGGAGTCTCTCAATCGATAATGAATATTTGCCTTGAAAAAATAAATTTGTAATAACATGATGCCATCTATTAACAACTTCCCAATACCTCAGAACTGTAACCCATTTTTTAACACTAGCAATATTCTGCGGTTTCACTCGCGTACATACCGACCAAATATTTTATAAAAATACTGTAGAACATTTTACGGATCCCTATTTTTTTGAAAATGTAATATAGCCTATCATCATCTTCCTGCCGTTATCCCACTCTAAGTGGGGTGGGCACAACATTATAAACATGCTGTCACATGATTTGGCTACTACGACCGGCCGCCTGCCTGACGTCAACTTACCCTAGTCGTATTTTACGACACCTCGGTAAGAAAGAGGGTGGTCTATTCTACTAAACCGGATACCACACGGCGGGTCGACTTACCTTAGTCGTCTTTTACGACACCTCGGTAAAAAATGAGGGTGGTACTAAGAATAGTACCACCCTCATTGAGGGTGAGTTCCGGCTGTGTAGAAACTCAGCCGGATACCACACGGCGGGTCGACTTACCTAAGTCGCCTTTTTCGACACCTCGGTAAGAAATGAGGGTGGTACTATTGTACAAAAGTAATAATACAAAATACAAAAGTACTTTTGTATTATGGATCTTCGCAAAGTAACGCCTAACTCTATAAATTATGATACTATTCTACTCAGCCGGATACCACACGGCGGGTCGACTTACCTAAGTCGCCTTTTATGACACCTCGGTAAGAAAGATGGTGGTCTATTCTACTAAACCGGATACCACACGGCGGGTCGACTTACCTTAGTCGCCTTTTACGACACCTCGGTAAGAAATGAGGTTGATACTATTCTATTCAGCCGGAAATTAGCTACAACGAACACAATGCTTATTATTTAAAAAATTAGAACTATTGCCCTTACCTTCATTGATAATGACAATTTATCACACGCTTTTCAATGAAGGAAAACATCGTGAGGAAACCTGCATATCTCTAGAGAATTCTGGTGATATGTAACCTACCAATCCGCATTGGAGCAGCATGGTAGGTCTTAGCTCCAACCCTTCTCTCCAAAATGGAGAGAGGAGGCCTATGCCCAGCAGTGGGATAGTAACAGGCCGCTACTTACCTTTTTTTTTTATATAACTTCATCTCAATTCAGTCGTAGGTAGGTAGGTAGGTACTCAGCGATTCAGTAATACAGCTTTATGATATATCAATTCACTCATAAGCCGGGTTACCAAATTGATGAATTGCTACATTGGATGGTGCTGAAAAAAAAGCTTGTAATCTTTAAAAATCTTTATATTTAAATGAGTTAATCTTGTATATATATATATTTTCCGAATCTCGGAAACGGCTGCAACGATTTTCCTGAAATTCAGCATGTAGGAGGTTATGGGGGAGAAAAATTGATCTAGCTAGGTTTTATGTAAAAAAAATATTGTTTTATCCCTGTTTTTGGGCATTAAAAAACACTAACATTTATATTGGATTGAATTTTCGCCATTAACTGTCAAGTCGACGTAGCTTATTCGGGTAAAGGGCAGACTTGAGAAAAGTGAATGCCAAGGATCGATCCCCAACTAAATAATTGTTTTTCCTTTTTTTTAAGTTTTTTTTTTTGTAAAAAATTACCGAGCGAAGCTCGGTCACCCAAATATTTTTAATAAGTTAATCTTGTATGTATATATATATTTTCAGAATCTCGGAAACGGCTCAAACGATTATCCTGAAATTCAGCATGTAGGGGGTTTTGGGGAAAAATCGATGTAGCTAGGTTTTATGTAAAAAAAATATAGTTTTATCCCTGTTTTTGGGCATTAAAAATACAAATATAAAATTAGTATTGAATATAAAAAACACTATTTTTGCCACAAACTGTCAAGTTAGCGTAGCTTATTCGGGGAACGGGCAGTCTCGAGAAATGTAAATACCTAGGATCGATCCCCAACTAAATAATTGTTTTTTCTTTATTTTAAGTTTTTTTTTTCATTTGTAAAAAATTACCGAGCAAGGCTCGGCCGGCCAGGTACTATACACTTAAAGTACGGTAAAATCATCATCCTGCTGCCCTTATCCCACTCTAAGTGGGGTCGGCACAGCATGTTATAAACAAGTCGTATGTACGTATGATTTGGCTAGGTATTTTACGACCTGCCTGACGTCCACTTTCCTTAGTCGTCTTTTATGACACCTCGGTAAGAAAGAGGGTGGTCTATTCTACTTAGCCGGATATCACACGGCGGGTCGACTCACCTTAGTCGCCTTTTATGCCACCTCGCTAAGAATAAGGTTGGTCTATTCTATTCAGCTGGATGCCACAGCGTAAATATATATAAAAAATATATTACAAAAACTATATTACCATTAAATAATTTAAAAATTCCTTCCTTCTCACACTTGAACTAAAAATTAATATTTTAGCTATAACTAACTAATGAATTGAACTCTACTTCTTATGTACTTATCGGAAATATAATAATTATCAAAACTTTGTGGTTAAATACATTAGATTCTCATGTTGTGGTTATATTTAAATTATGACAATTGTTAAAAGAGTCAAAATATTATTTTTTTGTCTTAATTAACCGAATTTTTATATCCCGCGGTTTCACCCGCGTACATACCGATCACTTGGCAGTGGAAAGTCTACTAAGTCGGACTATAGACTCATTTTTGTTAACTTAAACCTTTTATCTACTCTGATACTATATTACAAAGATAATAAAACTGAAACCAAAATTCATTAACATTACGTACAGGCCAAAAAAAAATTTAATAAGTTTTATTACGATACAGGTCTTGTATGAACACCTGTATCACAATATAACTTTTTAATCATAACGATACACCTATACAACCTCCAGCTGGACCGAGGAGGTTGAACCTCTACCTTTAAAAAACGTTTCAATGAACGAGTCCGCGGTGACGCAACACGCATGCGCAATCGATGTTTGCGCCTTGGCGCTAACATCTGACATTTAAAATCTTTTCAATATTGAAACAAAGTTTGGTTTTTATTAATATTGTTTTACATATGAGAGTAGATAAAGTAGTGTATGACACTGTACATAACTTGGTCTTATAACACGAGTGTGTTTTATAGCACACGAGTGTTGCACGATAACCCTTATTATGCAACAGTATCATAATCTACTATTATTTCACTAAGGTTTCTTAGTTTTTACACTAACATTGATATTGGCATAACTAAAGTTGTGGGATGTATGGTATCGCAGACTTTTTTCTAGATATTGATACGTTCTATAATACTGTAGAACATTTTTTTGGTCTATCATCAATAGTTTCCGCAGCGCACGTGATGAAAGACTTTTATAATAATTTTTTTTACACCTTATTAAATTTTTATTACAGATCCCTTTTTTAATGTAATATAGCCTATGTCGCTCAGTATAGATGCAGCTTTCCAATAGTGAAAGAATTTTTGAAATCGCTACAGTAGTTTTTGTGTGAAAACATTACAAACATACATACAAATTTTTCCTCTTTATAATATTAGTGTAGATGACCATTGCTGGATGTTGGTCTGAAGGAATTCCACGTCACATAATCGTGTTCTGCTTGGATCCAGGCATTCCCTGCGATATTTTGAAACCATCATAACTAAGGGATTTGAAAACTAGAGGGGGGGGGGGGTAAATATATCTTTTATAACCTACGATAATAATAGTAAATTCAGACATTTTTCAATGTGTCATATTTCAAAATTTGCTGGTAACATATATACATTTATATTATACTAGCAATTTCCAAGGGCTCCGCCCGCGTGGAAAAATAAAAACTGTAATATATTATTTTGATAACCATAAAAATGGTTAAAATGGGTCAACCTTAAATGTTAGACATATGTTGTCGCGGACTTTTATTTAGAATTTTTAAAGGTGAACAATTTTGTAATACATGATTTTTGAATAACTTTTACCTTTTACTCAGCGCACGCAAGGAAAGCTTTAAATATTGACGTTTCCATACTATTTTTTATTGCAGCTCCTCTCCTATTCATCTTAGCGTGATGTTATATAGCCTATAGCCTTCCTCGATAAATGGACTATCTTACACTGAAAGAATTTTTCAAATCGATTCAATCAAACAAACTTCAGATTTATATATTAGTATAGATAAATAATATAATTTTAGTTATCATTGCGGTTCATATAATATAATAAAAATTGATTGTTAATTGCCATTAATGAATGTAGTACAGGTTAGACCTGTATTTTACTTGATGGTAAGTAAATAAAATAAATAAATATATAGGGCACTTACACACACGGTATGTTCTCAAAGTAAGTAACTTAATACTTGTGTTATGGACAGACAACTGGAATTCCCGTTCCGAACAACTTGAGTTCCCCGAATAAGCTACGCTGTCTTGACAGTTTCTGGCAAAAATTCAAACCAATATAAATTTTGGTATTTTTTAATGCCCAAAAACAGGGATAATACGATTTTTCTTTACATTAAACCTAGCTAGATCGCTTTTTCTCCCCCGTAACCTCCTACACGCTGAATTTCAGGAAAATCGTCGAAGCCGTTTCCGAGATTCCGAAAATATATATACATAATGAAATGAATGAAATGAAATGAAATGAAATGAATGAATGAATGAATGAAATGAAATACTCTTTATTGCACAATACACAAAAGAAAAATAACAATTTTTTTTAGCCTATGTAAAACTAGAGAAGTTAAATTAAAGAAAAAAAAATAAAATAAAATAAGAACTTAATTAATTGCACAAACGGCGGCCTTATCGCTAAGCCAGCGATCTCTTCCAGGCAACCTTAATAATACAATCAAGAATACAATGGCAAATTATAGGCAAGGTTAAATTAAATAATTATTATGATATGTATAAATCATATACAATACTGTACAATATATAATACACTATACTATAAGGTATTAAATATATATGAAATATTTATAATAATATATAATAATAATATTTTAAAAGACAAACAAGGGAACAAGGGACAAGCAAAATAAGTCACACAACCTTTTTCAAAAAATGATATTTTATTTGTTTTTTAAATATTGTGAGTGACTTAGACTTTTTTATGACAAGGGGAAGAGAATTCCATAAAATAATAGCTTGGACAGTAAAAGATTTGGAAAAAAAGGAAGAGGAGTGAGAAGGAATTTTTAGACGCAAATTCACGTCCGAGCGACGGGAACGACTGTGAGTGTCACCAATGAAAGTAAAACGCTCTTTCAGGTAGGGAGGGGTATTAGGGTTGAACAGTACACAGTAAAGAAGATGAAGGATATGAGTATTCCGGCGAAGGCGAATTGGGAGCCACTTGAGCTTATTGCGAAAAACGGAAACATGGTCATATTTACGAAGCCCGAATATGAACCTAATACAAAGATTTTGGAGGCGCTCAAGCTTATTCAATTGCTCCTCTGTGATATCAAGATAACAAGAGTCAGCGTAATCAAGAATCGGTAAAAGAAGTGACTGAGCCAGCGCAACTTTGGTTGGTATGGGTAGAAAATTACGCAATCTACGAAGAGATCCCACTGCTCTAAAGATTTTCTTACTGATTTCGTTCAACTGCGGCGCCCATGATAAAAACCGATCAAATGTAATACCCAGATTTTTCACAGTATCATTAAATGGTAAGTGAACGCCGTTAAAAATTACTGGAGGCAGGACAGACAAATCTACACGCGACATCAATTTTTGGCTGCCCATAATTATAACTTTGGTTTTTGTAGGATTTACTTGTAGTCCAAAATTCTTACTCCACAGTGCAATACGTTGAAGGTTTTCATTAATAATACCGATTGTGTAAGGTAAATCTGATAAATTAGACAGAGAGTATATTTGTAAGTCATCTGCATAGAGATGGTAGAGAGAAGTGATGGAATTACAAATAGAGTTGATAAAAATTGAAAACAGGAGAGGAGACAACACGCCACCTTGTGGAACGCCAGCAGTGACCATTGACCATTCCGAGTATGAGTCTTGAACACGAATACGCTGCCGACGTCCATACAAGTAAGAATGAAACCAATCAATAACTTTTGGAGATATGTTAAGAGAGCATAAAATGGCGAGAAGGATATCGAAATCCACAGTGCTGAAAGCATTACTGAAATCCAATAGTGTCAACACTGTCACCTTCCGATTATCCATACCAGATCTAATATCGTCGGTTATTTTTACCAAAGCAGTAGTCGTACTATGACCAGGCCGAAACCCGGATTGCATCGGACTCAAAAGATTATACTGGGAAAGGAAAAGGCTGAGTTGGTGATGTACTAATCTTTCAAACACCTTAGAGAGGAAAGGAAGTATGGATATTGGTCGGTAGTCGGCAAAAGCTGAAGGATTTGTTTTTTTAGGGAGAGGGATGACCTGAGCGTCTTTCCAGGTCGATGGAAATGAATTTGTACGAATGGAATAATTGAAAATAGCGGTGATGACGGGAGTTAGGATATCAAGAATGGGAATGATCATATCACGACTAATGCTATCAGAACCGACAGCTTTAGAATTAACAGATAAAATGTTCTTCTTAACATCACAACAAGTAAATTGATTAATGAAAAAATTAGGAGTATCAGGAGAAGGTAAGACTGAAAGTTGATTTATTGTATTTAACTTAATGTTACTATCCATAGTAACGGATGACGAGAAATGTTCATTAAGCTGGCTCAAATTTAAATTGTTTGATGTAACGTTTTCACGCGCCTTTCCCACTCCTATTGATTTGAGGAATTTCCAGACCTTAGAAGAATCGTTTTCCTCGACAACAGATTTATGAATGTGGCGTCGTTGTTTATCTCTACATTCTCTGTTACAGCGATTACGGGCTTTCAAATATAACTCTCTATTAACATCACTAGGGTTTCGTTGATATTTAACTCTAGCAGCATTTTTCCGCTCTTGTAATTTACGAATATCCGCAGTAAGCCAAGGTGCTGGGAGGTGTTTAATACGGACCGGTCGAACTGGAGCATGAATATCGTAAAGCTGTATTAGCATGGTGTTAAAAATTTCCACCTGTTCGTCAACAGTAGCTGCATTCACAACAGCAGACCAATCAATTTTAGTGGCATCTTCTTGAAGTCGAATTAAATCCATGGCACCAAAGTTACGCTGGAGAAGGATCCTTGATTTAGCTTTGGGTGGCTTAAGCTTGTATGATAGATACAAAAGATCGTGATAAGAGAAAGCTGCAGCAACGCATTGACCATGCTTCTCAACATGGTCAATTGAAGAAACAAGAATTAAATCAAGAAGAGATGGCAAAGAATTTGGAAAAGTGTGAGTTGCAACAAGAGGAAGTATATGCATGTTTGATCCATCAACTATTGATTTTAGACGAGTAGAACGATAATCGTCCTTGAGAAGGCAAGTATTGAAGTCACCCATTATTAATGTGTGTTCATAGGTCGGAATGAGTTGTTCTAATAGAATTTCGAAAGACGTAAAGTAATCAACAGTACGATTAGGACTGTAAAATACTCCTAATAGAACCTTCGTTTGCCCAATCATGATTTCAATAAATAGATACTCTGGGCCATTACTTGCGTTGTGCTCAGACAAACTTACTATTGAGAACGGGATATGAGAGCGAAGGTAAATCGCCACACCCCCACCAGTACGGTTGTTACGATCGTTTCGGATCAAACTAAAACCTGGGAGCGAGTATGATGATGAAGGCAAACATGGCTTTAGCCAAGATTCCGACACTAGAATCGCGTGGATGTTATTGTTATCAAAACTTGATAGCATGTCAAGATAATGTGCTGGAATACTCTGGGCATTTATATGAATGATATTGAAATTTTTCAGTACATCTGAGAAGTGTGATTTGAGATTTTCACTAAGAGGGGGAAGTCTGAGAGAACTGTCGAAACTGCTCGATCCATTAGGGGAGGAGGTTGGGGAAACTGAGTCACCAAGATTGTCTTTGTTAGAATACATAGCTTGAAAAACAATATTAAAAATATAATGTAATAAATAAATACGAATAAAAATATATGTATATATATATTAATAAATAAATATATGAGCTAATTCTTAATTACCAAAGGTAACTATTTTACAACTTTTGTACATATGCCAGCCATAAAAATAATTGCTACATAAAAATAAAGTAATAAGTGTATTTAAAAGTAGGTACAGATTTCAAGTAGAATTTTTTTAAAGCATGTCTAAACTTATCTAATACAATAACCGAAATTTACATTAAATAAAGACAAACAAGCTTTAAAACTTAGGGAAAGGCCAAGACACGGATAACTTACATTCTTGCTATTTGTCTCTGGCAACTGTCAAATTGATATGTTTGTTTACATATCGGCACAGATATTTTGTAAAGATAAAAACAAAGGAAGGTTTTGTTCAATACTAGCAAATTGATAATGTATACAAACTTTTAAAGTACCTTCCATTAGTTATAATTAATTATAGCTACACAATTATAGAAAATAGTATCAAAATTTGAAAGAGAAGAGGAATAAAAGAAAAAAAAAAAAAATTTTGCAACACCAAAATATCATAAATAAATTAAGAATTATCGTTTAACAATCCTTCTGGAACGATAAGGTTGCGAAGGTTTCACCACTTTTGGAGCAACAGTGTTTGAACTGGAAGCAGTTGTAGAAGCAGGCACCTGGGGTACATTAGCTAACTCTAAAGAATTTACCTCCGCTGTAGTAAATATACGGTGACGCTTACCATCGGGGCCTACCACAACTACGGATCCATCCCTCGTCCAGCATTTGCCAATTCCGAATTTTTGTCTGGCAGCCATGAAGGCTTCATGTCTATTTCTGGTCAAGAATTCAGATAACGTTACACCAGTAGCTTTGAGAGAGGATTTAGAAAACCAGACTGTGTTCCTTAGTGCTAGGTCATGAAACTTTAACAATATAGCCCGTGGCTTATCTCCTTTTGGATGACCGAGCCGATGGCTTCGGCTGATGCAATCCACTTTTAAATCTGGAAGCTTAAGATTTTTAGAGAGCCAAGTACATGCAATATTAGCAGGATTCTCATTCTTTTCTTCTGGGATTCCATGAACCAGTAAAATTTTCTTCCTACGATGCATCTCCAAACCGTCTACTTGCCTTGTGAGGAGTTCTACTTGCTGCTGCAGGCCTTCAAGTGCAGACAAGACAAAGACTCTAAAAGAACTAAACTGTGCTGCTATGTTTGATGTGGGGCTAGTTGCCGGAATATTATTTTGTAAACTTTTCTGGAATTCAGCCATTTGGGAGTTGAAGTGCTCTGTTAAAGCTTGTATTGAATTTTGTATGGAGTCCATATTGTGATCACTAAATTCTGTTCAGTGATTTAAGTTCTATATAGCAAATTATGGATAGTGAGATAGGAAATCCAGCTGGTATGTACAAAAACACTTAACACATTTGTAATTAGGTAACAAAATTAATAAAATTTAAATAAAAATAATAAGAGCTCTTAAAAACACGTGTTTCTTTTTTAATCACCTACCCACGAATCCTACAAGAATAACTCATTTAAATATTAAAGATTTATTTATTAACCTTATAAAGCATTTTTCAATTTTCATTGACTAAACTATTTTACAAAAACAAGCATTAAAAAAAAACAAATTAAAACTAATTAAAGAATAAAAATTAAAATTAATAAATATATATATATTTACACTAAATCAAAACGATCCATTCCATTGCAATGGGGTGGAGTTCCTAAAATACTGGCAGCGTTGCCCCTTTGTATGGCCAAACTTATTCGTTGGCCAAGGCAGCTGCCAGCTCTCGGGTCCCCGGTACGCTCCACGAGCCTTCTAGCGAGCTCGTTGAAGAACGTATGAGCGTCCGGGCCCCATGGACCCGAGGTCTCTACACCAAAAGGCACAAAATGAAGCTTCTATTTATGTCTTCATATTTGCGCCTCTTGGCAAGTTCTGCATTGGTAGCCGCTGCTCCCGCCATTAATATTAAAGATTTAAAAAAAAAAACAAATTTATTCTATTGATTGGCTATGGTTTAAGTCAAACGACGAATAGATAAAAAAATAATACACTTAATGGATACATCAATTAATTAATTACCTATAAGTATTTTAAGTTACGTGTTAATTAATTCGGTCATTTGCTGACATTAAGTACAAAGGAAAATTAAATTAAATAACTACTAAGTTCTAAACGCAACTTCGTTCACGTTTATATGTTATTTTTTTAATTTTTTTCAACTTGCAATGTGTGTATGTGGAGGTGGAATCTTGCAAGTTAAAGACCCACTTCCCAGTGTCCGATTGAGATGAAATACATACTGGTCCAGTCTAGATACCACACGGCGGGTCGACTTGTCTTAGTCGCCTTTTACGACACCTCGGTAAGAAAGAGGTTGGACTATTCTACTCAGCCGGATACCACACGGCGGGTCGACTTACTTAGTCGCCTTTTACGACACCTCGGTAAGAAAGAGGTTGGTCTATTCTACTTAGCCGAATACCACACGGCGCTTCAATTATCTAATTCGCCTTTTACGACACCTCGGTAAGAAAGAGGTTGGTCTATTCTACTCAGCCGGATACCACACGGCGGGTCGACTTACCTAATTCGCCTTTTACGACACTCCAGTAATAAATGAGGTTGATCTATTCTACTGAGCCGGATACCACACGGCGGATCGACTTACCTTAGTCACCTTTTACGACATTCCGTTAAGAAAGAAGGTATTCTATTCTACTCAGCCGGATACCACACGGCGGGTCGACTTACCTAAGTCGCCTTTTACGACACCTCGGTAAGATAGAGAGTAGTCTATTCTACTCAACCGGATACCATACTGCGGGTCGATTTCCCTTAGTCGCCTTTTACGACACTCCAGTAAGAAACGAGGGTGTCCTATTCTACTCAGCCGGATATCACACGGCGGTTGTAAGTAATATGAGATAGTGTAAAAAAAAAACTTACCATAGAAATACACGCACAAAAAAAAACAATATAATTAGACACTGTATAAGTCACTGAATGTTATTTAATATTTTCCTTTATAATATATACATTTCAGCATATTTCACTTCCTTATTAGTTGCAGTATTAATAAAATAATTCGTTTTGTTTGTTTGTTTATAATCTGTTTGACTACTTGAAAACACATCATCATCCTCCTGCCCTTATCCCACTTTAAGTGGGGTCGGCACAACATATTACAAATATGTTGTTAATTTATGTATATAAAAATATAAAGAATTATAAAACGATAGGTGATGTATACAATAGACAAAGCAGGAACCGACATAAGCATGCGGCTCCTGCTGTGTGTAACATGAGTTAGCGTAGGTATTTTACGACCGGCTACTTGCTTGACGTCAACTAACCTTAGTCGCCTTTTGCGACACCTCGGTAAGAAATAAGGGTGGTCTATTCTACTCAGCCTGATACTCAGCTGACATAAGCTTGCGGCTCCTGCTTTGCGCCTTGCAAAAGTACGTAATTCGTTTGTGGGTTTTGGTATAAGATTCTATAATAAAATTCCGCAATCAATTTCAGCTTTGCCATTACAGCAGTTTAAAAACACTGTTAAAAAGAGGCTGATACAGAAAGATACTATACTCTTGAAGATTATTTGGAAGATAAGAATGTGTGGATATAGCTCTCTTTGAACCTGTACAAGACAGTAACGACTTAATGTATATAGTATTAAGAATTATATTTTCAAAAGTGCAACCGCCGAGTTTCTTGCCGGCTCTTCTCGGTAGGAACAGCTTTCCGAACCAGCAGTAGAGTTGACGATTCAAAAGCACTTGTTTACAAGTTTATTTGAATATTGAATTGAATTGATACCACACGGCGATTCAACTTACTTTAGTCGCCTTTTACGACATCTCGGTAAGAATTGATTGTGGTCTACAAATAACCGGAAACCACATTGCAAAGAATAATTAAAAATTATATTAAAGTTGGATGCATTCAAAAGTACAAAGTTGAACAAACTTGTAATACATATGATGGAAAAAAAAAATACTATAAAGAAATTAAATACCACAGAAAAGACCGCAGACGTTTATATGTATTATAAATCTGACAATGCAAGGTCTACGAAAACGAAATTCAGCAGAATTAATATATAATATCAAAGCAATACATCGCTTATACTACAAATATTTTGAATCAAAATATTTCCGTATTATACAACTAAGTATGTCACGAAATGTGATATTTAACTACGTGACAAATAAACTTTATGGGCATATATTTTTCGTAAATATTTTATGCATTTAGGCGACGCCGTGTGGTATCCGGCTGAGTAGAATAGTACCACCCTTATTTCTTACCGAGGTATCGTAAAAGGCGACTGAGGTATGTTGACCCACCGTGTGGTATCCGGTTTAGTAGAAGACCACCCTCCTTCTTACCGAGGTGTCATAAAATACGACTAAGGTAACTTGACGTCAGGCAGGCGGCCGGTCGTAAAAACGCAGCCAAATCATGTGACAGCATGTTTATAACATGTGCCGATCCCCCTTAGAGTGGGATTAGGGCAGGAAGATGATGATTTTATGCATTTAGGCGGTACTTTGCGGAGTGTATAATTGATAATTGCAAATTATCACACGCTTTTCGGTTAAGGAAAACATCATGAAATCTGCATAACTCTAGAGAATCCTGGTGATATGTGTAACCTACCAATCATTGGAGCAGCGTGGTAGGTCTTAGCTTCAACCTGTCTCTCCAATAACTCGAGAGCCTATAGCCAGAGGCATAGTACCAGGCCGTTTCTTAATGAATTCTTATCAGATGTATAAAATCACTATGTATGACTTTTATTAATAATTATTTAATAAGATAGTTAAAGGTTTTATTGCATTGAAGCTTATTTAATATAATAATTATTAATAACAACTTTAATAGAAAATAATAAATAAGTATAATTAGTAAGTTGCATATCTTTATTAGGCAGATTGATGATACTGTATATATCTAATATCTAAATGTTTACACAATCTAGGCAAGAAATAAATAAATAAATAAATATATAAATAAATAAATAAATTTCATTTTTATATATGAGGTGATATGATAATATTATTTTGGTATAAAATAGTAAAGTAATGGCCTGTAACTATCCCATTGCTGGGTATAAGCTCTCACGTTTTTGGAGAGAAGGATTGGAGCTAACACTTACCACGCTGCTCTAATGATTGGTACGTTACACATCTCCATAGAATTATCTAGAAATTACCACTTAATACCATAGTACACAAGCTCTGCCCATATTTACTATAACAATCTCAACATCTCTGTAGTCTGTAGCCAATCCTGTCATCAGGTCATGCTTATCATAAACATGCATTGTCATCGGGACTGGACCAGTATGTATTTCATCTCAATCGGACACCGGGAAGTGGGGCTTTAACTTGCAAGATTCCACCTTCACATACATTGCAAGTTGAATTAAAGCTTTTAACAATGACAAAAAGTTTTTACTGTGTCCTTGATAGTAGGTATAAGAAATAAATTTTGTTACTCAAATAACGTATATATTTAATGGATAAAGGGGTAGAATGCCAATGTGAAAGTTGACGCAATAAATTCCATTTCAGGTTGGCTTCAAGGGATACGGCTTAAGCCAGGACCAGCTTAAAGCATCAGGAAGCTTCTCTTACAGCGATGGGAAGACCTACACCATTACCCATGGCTCCGTGATCATAGCTGCCATCACATCGTGCACTAATACCTCTAATCCCAGCGTAATGCTTGGAGCTGGTAAGTGGAGTTCATACAACAGCGTGTTGACTAGTCACAGTCATACCACCAGCCCTCCACTACACGTCGCCCTAAGCCGCGGTCCGGCCTCACAGGAGGCACCCTTAGGACGACGTTCCCCATAGCTAGTAGAGCTTCATACAACAGCGTGATGACTAGTCACAGTCATACCACCAGCCCTCCACTACACGTCGCCCTAAGCCGCGGTCCGGCCTCACAGGAGGCACCCTTAGGACGACGTTCCCCATAGCTAGTAGAGCTTCATACAACAGCGTGATGACTAGTCACAGTCATACCACCAGCCCTCCACTACACGTCGCCCTAAGCCGCGGTCCGGCCTCACAGGAGGCACCCTTAGGACGACGTTCCCCATAGCTAGTAGAGCTTCATACAACAGCGTGATGACTAGTCACAGTCATACCACCAGCCCTCCACTACACGTCGCCCTAAGCCGCGGTCCGGCCTCACAGGAGGCACCCTTAGGACGACGTTCCCCATAGCTAGTAGAGCTTCATACAACAGCGTGATGACTAGTCACAGTCATACCACCAGCCCTCCACTACACGTCGCCCTAAGCCGCGGTCCGGCCTCACAGGAGGCACCCTTAGGACGACGTTCCCCATAGCTAGTAGAGCTTCATACAACAGCGTGATGACTAGTCACAGTCATACCACCAGCCCTCCACAACACGTCGCCCTAAGCCGCGGTCCGGCCTCACAGGAGGCACCCTTAGGACGACGTTCCCCATAGCTAGTAGAGCTTCATACAACAGCGTGATGACTAGTCACAGTCATACCACCAGCCCTCCACTACACGTCGCCCTAAGCCGCGGTCCGGCCTCACAGGAGGCACCCTTAGGACGACGTTCCCCATAGCTAGTAGAGCTTCATACAACAGCGTGATGACTAGTCACAGTCATACCACCAGCCCTCCACTACACGTCGCCCTAAGCCGCGGTCCGGCCTCACAGGAGGCACCCTTAGGACGACGTTCCCCATAGCTAGTAGAGCTTCATACAACAGCGTGATGACTAGTCACAGTCATACCACCAGCCCTCCACTACACGTCGCCCTAAGCCGCGGTCCGGCCTCACAGGAGGCACCCTTAGGACGACGTTCCCCATAGCTAGTAGAGCTTCATACAACAGCGTGATGACTAGTCACAGTCATACCACCAGCCCTCCACTACACGTCGCCCTAAGCCGCGGTCCGGCCTCACAGGAGGCACCCTTAGGACGACGTTCCCCATAGCTAGTAGAGCTTCATACAACAGCGTGATGACTAGTCACAGTCATACCACCAGCCCTCCACTACACGTCGCCCTAAGCCGCGGTCCGGCCTCACAGGAGGCACCCTTAGGACGACGTTCCCCATAGCTAGTAGAGCTTCTGAACTCTACTCTTCATAACTCTTTTCAGTGTCTCTTAGTTCTCTTACTTAAACCATAGACTCTTGTGACTTCAATAGACGATGACAGACTTAAAAAAAACATTTATTTTCAGGCCTACTCGCTAAAAAAGCAGTAGAGAATGGCCTTTCCGTTCTGCCATATATTAAGACATCTCTGTCGCCTGGATCAGGAGTGGTTACATATTATTTGAAGGTGAGTAATATTCTAGAAGGATAGAAGAACCATAAATTTCAAATATTTCAGCTTTGCCATTACAGCAGTTTGAAAACACTGTAAAAGGGAGGCTGATACAGAAAGCCTACTATACTGTTGAGGATTATATCATTACATAGTAAAAAAAAGTCGCTCTCTTTGTCTGTCCCTATCTCCTTATATCCCTATGTATGCTTAAATCTTTAAAACCACGCAACAGCTTTTGATGCGGTGTTTTAATAGATAGAGTGATTTAAGAGGAAGGTTTATATGTATAATAACATTCAATACGGAGTAGAGAAATACTGTAATTTTTGAGGTTTCTTATGTGATGTCGTAAATGATTACATTTTTTTCGCTTACATTGCAAACGCAGGCTGAAGCCTACGAGATTTATTAAAATAATGTAGTATTTGTACACCTTGAAAAGGTCTACAGAAAACTCCGAGATGGTATATGTCTATCTCTTATGGATAACCCAGAATAGCTTTTTTTGTCATTTACGTTTTACGAAAAATAATCCTTATTATCGAAGCAATTTTAAACAATATAGCATTAATCATTATTTAATTAAGTACCTAAAATATATTGTTAATTTAATATAGATCAATATGGCCGTTTACAGCATGTAATTTAAGTGAACATTTTCGGAGATATTACAGATTTCAAATGCCGTGAGGACGCCTCGCTTCGCCCTATAACACTTCGAATTTAGCAGCTATGTCGCTTTTTCAAGAGTTTGTTCAATGACAAGGAAGCTGTGAATGTTGTATATAAAGACATTCTGTAATTAATTGTAAAAATAAAATACATAGGTAAAATGTAAAAGTAAATAAGTAAAAATGTACTATATGAGTTTAGATATTCCAAAGATAGCAGGTAATCTTCTTGGTATTGGAAAAGGAAATTGTTTTACTCCAAATTTAACGCGTGTGGGCCACGGGCAGTAATGAATAAAACAAAACTACTGAATAGATTTTAATAATTTTTTTCACTGAGTGACATAGGCTGTACATCTTATACTCGTGCGAAGCCAGATCAGGTGGCTAGTATTTAAATTAAGGTTATTTTGATTTGATTTGTTTATTGTTATTTTCAGGAATCAGGCGTCGTCCCATACCTGGAGAAGCTCGGCTTTGATATAGTGGGCTATGGTTGTATGACGTGTATTGGAAATTCTGGACCCATAGATGATAATATCGCCAACACCATAGAAAAGGTGAGTATTGATAGGTTTTTCTCCGTCAACCGATGGATGTCCACCGCTGGATATAGGTCTCTTCATGGGATCTTGAAACCAGCTCCCGTGACATCTGTGAGGTCGGCAGTCGGCCTCGTATGGCTCGCCGATTTCCCATTGATAATGAAAATGGTTTTGTATTACAAAAAAGAGCCATACGTGGTCGCATGATTCCCTCCGAGAGAAGTTTAAGGAAATAGGTAAATAAATTAATAAATAAATAATAGGTAAATAAATTAATATAGAACCCCAACGTATTAAGTAACTTAATACTTGTGTTATGGACAGACAACTGGTAAATATATACTTACATAATTTTTAAATTAACATACTTAAATACAAAAGTACCCGGTTGACCGAGCCTAGCTCGGAAATTTTTTACAAAATAAAAAAAGAAAACAATCAAACAAACAAATTGTTTTATTGTTTGAATGCGCTAATCTCAGGAACTACTGGACCGATTTGAAAAAATTCAGTGTAAATCCATTTACCGAGGAAGGCTATAGGCTATATAACATCACGCTAAGATGAATAGGAGAGGAGCAGCGATAAAAAATAATACGAAAACGGCAAAATTTATATCTTTCCTTGCATGCGCTGAGTAAACGGTGAAAGTTATACAAAAATCATGTATTACAAAATTGTTCCCATCTAAAAGTTCTAAATAAAAGTCCGCGACAGCATATGTCTAACATTTAAGGTAGACCAATTTTAACCATTTTTATGGTTATCAAAATACTATACTACGGTGAAAAGATTAACTTTCCCCGCGGGCGGAGTCGCTGGCGATTAGTACAGATTTTGAATTGGAATTGGAATTCCACAGAATGAGCTGGTCTGCTGCGGTGTGCTATCCGGTAACAGGAACTTCGAGGGTCGCATCCACCCCAACACCAGGGCAAACTACCTCGCCTCCCCACTACTGGTCATAGCTTACGCGTTGGCCGGCACCGTGGATATTGACTTTGAGACCCAACCACTAGGTGAGTTGGCGTTTTTCAATGTCATCCTATTCCCGTAGAATTAACAGGATTCAATAAATCGATAAATGAACTATTTTACACTGAAAGAATTTTTCAAATCGGTCCAGTAGTTTCAGGGATGGGCGCTTTCAAACAATCAAACAAACTCTTCCGCTTTAGATAGATAGATAGAAATTCTTTATTGCAATTTTTATAGCCTTTTTTACTCCGGTGTATCACTAAATATTATAAAACAAAGTCGCATTCTTTGTTTGTCCATATATCCCTATGTATGCTTAAATCTTTAAAACTACGCAACAGTTTTTGATGCGATTTTTAATAGATAGAGTGATTCAGGAGGAAGGTTTATATGTATAATAACATTCAATACCGAGTAGAGTAATACTGTAGTTTTTGAGGTTTCTAATGTGATGTCGTAAATAATTACATTTTGTTAGCTTACATTGCAAACGCTGACTAAATCCTCAAGATTTATCAAAATGATGTACTAAGTATTTGTACACCTTGAAAAGGTCTACAGAAAAATCCGCGATAGCATATGTCTTTTAAGTTTAACCCACTTTAACCATTTTTATGGTTATCAAGACATTTTATTACGGTTTGAAACATTCCACGCGGACGTAGCCACTGGTGATTGCTAGTCCACCTTTTTTTATTGCTCCTCTCCTATTCATCTTAGCGTGATGTTAATTTAATTTAATTTTATGTATTATATAGCATATAGCCTTCCTCCATAAATGGAATATCTAACACCGTGGAAATTTTCAAATCGGTCCAATCATTTTCAATTTTCAAATTCAGTTCCTGAGATTAGCGCGTTCAAACAATTAAATAAACAAACAAACTCTTTAGCTATATATATATATATCATCATCATCTTCATGCCCTTATCCCACTCTAAGTGGGGTCGGCACAACATGTTATTAACATGCCGTTACATGATTTGGCTGCGTTTTTACGACCGGCCGCCTGCCTGACGTCAACTTACCTCTGTCGTATTTTACGACACCTCGGTAAGAAAGAGGGTGGTCTATTTTACTAAACCGGATACCACACGCTGGGTCAATTTACCTTAGTCGCCTTTTACGACACCTCGGTAAGAAATGAGGTTGGTCTATTCTACTCAGCCGGATACCACACGGCGGGTCGACTTATCTTAGTCGCCTTTTACGACACCTGGGTAAGAAAAGAGGGTGGTACTATTCTATCAAGCCGGATACCACACGGCGTATATATATATATATATATATATATATATATATATATATATATATATATATATATATATATATATATATATATATATATATATAGCTGAAGAGGTCCTTTTACACACGTTTGCTTAAAATAATAATAATAATAATATTGAATTTGATTTTGTATTGCAGGCAAGCGGTCGGACGGCTCCCCCGTGTTCCTGAGGGACATCTGGCCTACCAGGGCCGAGATCCAGACAGTGGAGAACAAACACGTCATACCTGGAATGTTCAAAGAGGTATTACAATCATATCAACATCCTCCTGCCTTTATCCCACTATCCCACTAAATAGCATAGATAAACGTTACGAGTTCCATAATTTATAGAATTAGGCGTTACTTTGCGGGGGTCCATAATACAAAAGTAATGAGAGTATTATTTTGCTATAATTCGCGATAAAAGGAAATATATGTAATGCTAAATGTAGAGTGTACTATTGGTTCTCATACCGAGGTGTCGTAAAAGGCGACTATAAGTTGAAATAAATAAAGACTATAAGTTGACCCGTCATGTATCCGTCTGAATAGAATAGACCACCCTCTTTCTTACCAAGGTGTCGTAAAATACGACTAAGATAAGTTGATGTCAAGCAAGTAAAACTCGTAGCCAAATCATGTGACAACATGTTTGTAACATATTGTGCCCCCACTTAGAGTGGGATAAGGGCAAGATGATAATGGATTATAATATTCTGCCTCAATGGATCTGATTGGATGTAATGGAAACTAATGAGAATATTTTGCTATAATCCGCGATAAAAGAAAAAATATATTTAATGCTAAATGTAGAGTGTACTATTCGTTCTCATACCTGATACATGCAGAATTTGTAAGAACTCATGCACTACCCGACACCGATGGCACAACAAAACACAAGCACTGCACACACGTTTCGCCTCGTAACCGAAGCATCGTCAGGAGATAGACTCCACGACAAAATCGCAAAGTTACGAGTTCCACTTTGCTCTACGTGTTCGATGGTAAAATAAATGGTGGGGGTTAAACTTATTACTATACGACTTTATTTTCTTTGGTGATGCATTATTTGGGAATTTTTCGTTCTCTATCTCCTGATAAAGCTTCGGTTGAGGCGAAACGATTGTTGAGTTTGTGATAGTGATAGTTTGTGATAGTGAAAAGTCCGCGATGGTATATGTCTATCTCTTATGGATAACCCACAATAGCATTTTTTGTCATTTACTTTTTACGAACAATAATGCCTTACTCTCGCAGCAATTTGTATACAATACAGCATTAATCCTTATCCAATTAGGTACCTTAAATACATGTTGATTTAATATAGATCAATATGGCCGTTTACAGCATGTAATTTAAGTGAACATTTTCGAAGATATTACAGATTTAAAATCCCGTGAGGGGGCCGCGCTTCGTCTTATAGCACTTCGAATTGAGCAGCTATATGTCGCTCTTTCAAGAGTAACCTCTAAAGAAAACATGTTTGTATTGTTTAATGACAAGAAAGCTGTGAATGTTATATATAAAGACATTCTGTAATTAATTGTAAAAATAAAATTCATAGCGGAAAATGTAAAACGTAAAACGTAACCTAGGTACTCTTTTAGACCATACCACCTTAACACTGGCGGTTGGTCTACGACTTGGCGCCACGATCAATTAAAGTCATCGATGCCATTGCGGTGAGGTTGTTGATACATTTGGACACCATGGTCTCTCCTGTTTAAAAAGTGCTGAACTCTCTTGCTACCGCTAATGTGCCTGCTGTTTTAGAACCAAATGGATTGGCTCGTAGCGATGGCAAGAGACCTGATGGTATGACTCTCATACCTTGGAAACTGGGGAGGTCACTTGTTTGGGATGCTACATGTGTTGACACGTAAGCTGCATCACATATACAAGGGACCTCTACTATGGCGGGAGCAGCGGCTACCAATGCAGAACATGCCAAGAGGCGCAAATATGAAGACATAAATAGAAGCTTCATTTTTGTGCCTTTTGGTGTAGAGACCTTGGGTCCATGGGGCCCGGACGCTCATACGTTCTTCAACGAGCTCGCTAGAAGGCTCGTGGAGCGTACCGGGGACCCGAGAGCTGGCAGCTGCCTTGGCCAACGAATAAGTTTGGCCATACAAAGGGGCAACGCTGCCAGTATTTTAGGAACTCTACCCCATTGCAATGGAATGGATGGTTTTGATTTAGTGTAAATATATATATATATTTATTAATTTTAATTTTTATTCTTTAGTTATTATTTAATAAGTTTTAATCTGTTTTTTTTAATGCTTGTTTTTGTAAAATAGTTTAGTCAATGAAAATTGAGAAATGCTTTATAAGGTTAATAAATAAACGTAAATATGTAGTATATGAATTTATATATTAGATATAGCTGGAAATCTTCTTGGTATAGGGAGAGGGGAATTGTTTTTCTCCAAATTTAACGCGTGCGGGCCACATGCAGTAATGAATAAATCAAAACTACTGGATAGATTTTAATCATTTTTTTCACTGAGTGACATGGGCTATATATTTTATACCCGTGCGAAGCATTAGATAAATATAGCCGCTAGTATTAGAAAAATAGCGGGGTTGTTTACAATTATTTAAAGCTAGAACCCACCATCCTAACATAACCTTGTTCCCAGGTGTACGAGAGGATAGAAGAAGGCTCCAAATCCTGGCAGGAGCTGGAGGTTCCCCGGGGAAAGGTCTACGGCTGGGACCCCAACTCCACCTACATCAAGAGACCACCATTCTTCGATGGCATGACTAAGGTGATGTTTCCTGTTTTCTATTCTTCTGCCATCTAGAGTGTAGAGACGTGACATAGAGTAGAAAAAAACATTAATAATCGATTTTTTCATCGATTAATAAAAATCGATTTTTCAAAATAAATATAAAAATCGTTTTTTCTATTTGAACGGTTGTTTTAAGTATTATTAATTAATTACAATAAAGGCCAATTAAAGTGAACATCTACCAAGAAATAATATCAGATGCGCTGTTTGTGAAATTGGATTAAAATGTGTTGTTTGGCTACATTGGTTTCATCCAACAACTTATCTTAAAAAACAAGAAAAACAGTAAAAAAGAAATAGAGGATAATAGATTTTTAATTAATCGATTTTTAATGAAAAAATAATCGATTATTGTATAAAAATAATCGATTATTTTTTCACATCGCTACTAGGGTGTCATAGAATAGGTGAAAGAGTGCAAATTTTTTAAAAGGTTACAAGTTTAAGCCCCCGACAGCCACTGATGAGTTTTTCAATTAAATCATATGTGTCTATTTGATAATTGCAATTTATCACACACTTTCCGGTGAAGGAAAACATCGTGAGGAAACCTGCATATCTCTATTTAATTCCGGTGATATGTGTAACCTACCAATCATTGGAGCAGCGTGGTAGGTCTTAGCTCCAATCCTTCTCTACAAAGACGGAGAGATCTATTCCTAGCAGTGGGATAGTAACAGGCCGTTACTTGCTTATTAAAAAAAGGCAACCTTTCAAATAGTCAGAAAAAAAGATTTTTTTAAATCGATTATTTCGTAACAAAATAATCGATTTTTTTAATTTTTTAATTACTTCTGTCTCCGTTTTTGGAGAGAAGTGTTGGAACTAAGACCTACCACGCTGCTCCAATGATTGGTAGGTTACACATATCGCCAGAATTAAATAGAGATATGCAGGTTTCCTCACGATGTTTTCCTTCACCGAAAAGCGTGTGATAAATTGCAATTATCAATTAGACACATAAGTTTTAACAGAAAAGCTCTTTGGTGTCTGCCCGGGTTTGACCCCGTGATCGTCTCTAGAGGTTCACGCGGTCGCTGGGCTGTCACAGCTTCACACAATCTAAGGCAAACGAACTTACCCCGCATTTCCCTTCCAGGATTTGCCGCCTATCCGTAACATAGACAACGCCCGTTGCCTCCTCCTTTTGGGGGATTCTGTGACCACTGACCACATTTCACCAGCTGGGTCTATTGCAAGGAATTCACCGGCAGCAAGATATCTTGCTGATAGAGGGTGAGTTATACAGAGTACCCACAATTGACCGTTGGTGCAGTGGGTAGTGACCCTGCCTTCAATCCTCGTGTCGCGGGCTTGATTCCCGCAGAGGCCCAACATTTTCTATAAATGAATTTGTTGGTCTTTGAGCCTGGGTGTATATTTGTATTTAAGTATGTATTAAAAATATATAAGTATATATTCACCAGTTGTCTGTCCATAACACAAGTATTAAGTTAATTACTTTGGGGACGGACGACCGTGTGTGGAAGTGTCCCATATATTTATTTATTTATTGTAACTAGTTATAAGTATTATGTTTAAAAGAGCAACCGCCGAGTTTCTTGCTGACTCTTCTCGGTAGGAACAGCTTTCCGAACCAGCAGTAGAGTTGACGATTCAAAAGCACTTGTTTACAACGTTAATGTATAGAAACCGGCTATACTCACATGTTATTCTATCGGGTTAGCCCGATTAGTTTCGAACCCATCCGGGGCACTTATTCATGACCTCGAACTCGGAATCGGGAACTCGGGCTAACCTGATAGAATAAGACGTGAATATATACAATTTCTATACATTAACTATGAATACTACTCACAATTGTTTAAATCTAAAAAAATCTTGTTCTCAAGTTTATTTGAATAAAGAAAATTTTGAATTTGAATTTGGTATATGTACTTTGTCAGTCTGACGCCGCGCGAGTTTAACTCGTACGGGTCGCGGCGCGGAAACGACGCGGTAATGTCACGTGGCACTTTCGCCAACATCCGGCTGGTGAACAAGATGGCGCCCACATCCGGCCCGCGCACCGTCCACCACCCCTCGCAACAGCTGATGGATATATTCGACGCGGCCGACCGGTGAGCAACCCTATCACCATAAATCTCATCACCATTTAGCAAGTTTGTGTGTGTGCATTATTTTAGACTACTAATTGTATTTAAAACTTTTCCCGCGTAAATCCCATCATTTGATGAATGCATCATATATCATCATCATTTCCATATATCAAATCAACTTGTCATCATAACTTTCATCACCATTTCGAAAGTCTATAGCCTGTCTAAACTTATCATCATAACTTTCATCACCATTTCGAAAGTCTATAGCCTGTCTAAACTTATCATCATAACTTTCATCACCATTTCGAAAGTCTATAGCCTGTCTAAACTTATCATCATAACTTTCATCACCATTTTGAAAGTCTATAGCCTGTCTAAACTTATCATCATAACTTTCATCACCATTTTGAAAGTCTGTAGCCTGTCTAAACTTATCATCATAACTTTCATCACCATTTCGAAAGTCTGTAGCCTGTCTAAACTTATCATCATAACTTTCATCACCATTTCGAAAGTCTATAGCCTGTCTAAACTTATCATCATAACTTTCATCACCATTTCGAAAGTCTATAGCCTGTCTAAACTTATCATCATAACTTTCATCACCATTTCGAAAGTCTGTAGCCTGTCTTAACTTATCATCATAACTTTCATCACCATTTCGAAAGTCTGTAGCCTGTCTAAACTTATCATCATAACTTTCATCACCATTTCGAAAGTCTGTAGCCTGTCTAAACTTATCATCATAACTTTCATCACCATTTCGAAAGTCTGTAGCCTGTCTAAACTTATCATAACTTTCATCACCATTTCGAAAGTCTGTAGCCTGTCTTAACTTATCATCATAACTTTCATCACCATTTCGAAAGTCTGTAGCCTGTCTAAACTTGTCATCATAACTTTCATCACCATTTCGAAAGTCTGTAGCCTGTCTAAACTTATCATAACTTTCATCACCATTTCGAAAGTCTGTAGCCTGTCTAAACTTATCATAACTTTCATCACCAATTCGAAAGTCTGTAGCCTGTCTAAACTTATCATAACTTTCATCACCATTTCGAAAGTCTGTAGCCTGTCTAAACTTATCATAACTTTCATCACCAATTCGAAAGTCTGTAGCCTGTCTAAACTTATCATAACTTTCATCACCAATTCGAAAGTCTGTAGCCTGTCTAAACTTATCATAACTTTCATCACCAATTCGAAAGTCTGTAGCCTGTCTAAACTTATCATAACTTTCATCACCAATTCGAAAGTCTGTAGCCTGTCTAAACTTATCATAACTTTCATCACCAATTCGAAAGTCTGTAGCCTGTCTAAACTTATCATAACTTTCATCACCAATTCGAAAGTCTGTAGCCTGTCTAAACTTATCATAACTTTCATCACCATTTCGAAAGTCTGTAGCCTGTCTAAACTTATCATAACTTTCATCACCAATTCGAAAGTCTGTAGCCTGTCTAAACTTATCATAACTTTCATCACCATTTCGAAAGTCTGTAGCCTGTCTAAACTTATCATAACTTTCATCACCAATTCGAAAGTCTGTAGCCTGTCTAAACTTATCATAACTTTCATCACCAATTCGAAAGTCTGTAGCCTGTCTAAACTTATCATAACTTTCATCACCATTTCGAAAGTCTGTAGCCTGTCTAAACTTATCATAACTTTCATCACCATTTCGAAAGTCTGTAGCCTGTCTAAACTTATCATAACTTTCATCACCATTTCGAAAGTCTGTAGCCTGTCTAAACTTATCATAACTTTCATCACCATTTCGAAAGTCTGTAGCCTGTCTAAACTTATCATAACTTTCATCACCATTTCGAAAGTCTGTAGCCTGTCTAAACTTATCATAACTTTCATCACCATTTCGAAAGTCTGTAGCCTGTCTAAACTTATCATAACTTTCATCACCATTTCGAAAGTCTGTAGCCTGTCTAAACTTATCATAACTTTCATCACCATTTCGAAAGTCTGTAGCCTGTCTAAACTTATCATAACTTTCATCACCATTTCGAAAGTCTGTAGCCTGTCTAAACTTATCATAACTTTCATCACCATTTCGAAAGTCTGTAGCCTGTCTAAACTTATCATAACTTTCATCACCATTTCGAAAGTCTGTAGCCTGTCTTATTTTTAAATAACTCAGGTAAATCAGTTTCACAAAGGTTTTTCCGTGTAAATTAAATACCTTCATTTTCTACTGAGTTCATCATATATCATCATTCTTATATATCAAATCTTATCATCATTCTCCTGCCCTTATCCCACTTTAAGTGGGATCGACATATTTTTGCTAATTATTTTACAACCATCTGCCTGACGTCAACTTACCTTAGTAGCTTAATAGAATAGACCACTTATAGAAGTGGTTTATTCTACTTAGCCGGATACCACACGGTGGGTCGATTTACCTTAGTCGCCTTTTACGAACCTCTGTAAAAATGAGGGTTGTGTATTCTACTCAGTCGGATACCATACAGCGGGTCAATTTACTTTAGTCGCCTTTTACGATATCTCGGCAAGAAATGAGGGTGGTACTATTCTACTCAGCCGGATACCATACATCGGGTCGACTTATTTTAGTCGCCTTTCGCTTTTCGGCGAAGGAAAACGTGAGGAAACCTGCATATCTCTATATAATTCTGGTGATATGTGTAACCTACCAATCATGAGAGCAGCGTGGTAGGTCTTAGCTCCAACCCTAACGGAAACAGGCCTATTCTGAAGTGGGATAGTAACATACATTATACAAATGTATCGTTAATTAAACTGTGTCGCTCTTGGTTGCTGAAAAATAGTTTTGTGCAATACAATTTTGTGCACCAATCCTTCTCTTCAAAAACGGAGATAGAAAGCCTATGCCCAGCAGTGGGATAGTAATGTAGCTGCCTGACGGAGCTACAAATACATATACCATGCACCTGAAATACCATTACCAGGAAATAGGAAAAGGGAGTAATGAAACGACATACCAACGCTTATTATTTGTAATCAGAGAAGTTTTGGTATAACGACAGATATATATTCTACGGGAGAATAAAACATCACACCAAGGCTATAGTTTATTATGATGGATCAATGTGACGAGTTGATGATATAATGCGACGTTTAATAGTTGATGGTTATAATTTGTTATTGTACTCACTGTGCGAAAAGCCGTCCTTCTATCTTCAGGTTTGGTTTCGCACTGTGAGTACAATAACAAATTATAACCATCAACTATTAAACGTCGCATTAATTCATCAGCCCGTCACATTGATCCATCATAATAAACTATAGCCTTGGTGTGATGTTTTATTCTCCCGTAGAATATATATCTGTCGTTATACCAAAACTTCTCTGATTACAAATAATAAGCATTGGTATGTCGTTTCATTACTCCCTTTTCTATTTCCTGGTTATGGTATTTCAGGTGCAAGGTATATGTATTTGTAGCTCCGTCAGGCAGCTACAGTAACATGTTACTATAATGAATCAATCTTTCCAGGTATGGTAAAGAGAACGTGACTCTAATAGCCATAGTGGGGAAAGATTATGGTTCGGGATCAAGTCGCGATTGGGCAGCGAAGGGTCCATTCTTGCTGGTGAGTAGATATTAAATATAGCTAGCTCAGTAATTTATAGAATTAGGCGATACTTTGCGGAGATCCATAATACAAAAGTAATAATACAATTATTTTGCTATAATCCGCGATGAAGTAAAATAGAAAATATATATAATGCTAAATGTAGAGTGGACAATCGGTTATCATACCTGATACATGCAGGATTCGTAAAAACACATGTAAAAACCTCCACCGCCGCCACAATACACAAGCACTACATACGTTCACTATCACAAATTCAACAATCGTTTTTGCGATTTTGCTTTTGCGATTTTGGTCGTGGAGTATATCTCCTGATGATGCTTCGGTTGCGGGGCGAAACGATTGTTGAGTTTGTGATAGTGAATGTGTAGTGCTTGTGTATTGTGGTGGCGGTGGTGGAGGTTATTGCATATGCATTTACGAATCCTACATATATCAGGTATGAAAACGGATTGTCCACTCTACATTTATACATTATATATATTTTCTACTGGTGGACCGCTCCGGCTTCGCACGGGTATAAAATATATATCCCATGTCAGTCAGTGTAAAAAAATGATTAAAATCCACCCAGTAGTTTTGTTTCATTCATTACTGCCCGTGGCCCGCACGCGTTAAATTTGGAGAAAAACAATTTCCTTTCCCTATTCCAAGAAGATTTCCTGCTAGCTTTGGAATATCTAAACTCAAAAAATATACTTAAACAAAGATAAAATTACGTATAGCTGTCATTTATGTTTTGTTATTCCATGTCATAGTCGTTTTTGTTATACCACGTTTTATAGTAACTTGACGGGATAAAATAAATGCGGTCGAACGCGACAAAAAGTATCCTATGTCCGTCTCCTGGTTCTAAGCAACCTCTCCACCAATTTTCAGCCGAATCGGTTCATCCGTTCTTGAGTTATTTATAGTGTAACTAACACCACTTTGTTTTATAAATTTAGATTTTACTTAATCGCGGAATTTACTTACTTTTTTAACACTCCCAGGGTATCCGGGCGGTGATAGCTGAGTCGTTCGAGCGCATCCACCGCTCCAACCTGGTGGGGATGGGGATAATGCCGCTGGAGTTCCTCCCCGGGGAAAACGCTGATACCCTGGGACTAACTGGAGCTGAGATGTACTCCATATATGTACCAGAAGACTTGGCGCCGCAACACTTGCTCACTGTTAAGGTAAGAACTGATAAAACAATTTTAGAACAGCGTTTTAATGCAGCAGGTAAATGCTGGAATAACCTTCCTCCACCAATCTATAATTTACAATCAATTTTAAATATGCAGTAAGTATATGCTGGAATAACCTTCCTCCGCCAATCCATAATTTACACTCAATTTTAAATATGCAGTAAGGAAGTGTTGGAATAACCTTCCTCCGCCAATCCATAATTTACACTCAATTTTAAATATGCAGTAAGGAAGTGCTGGAATAACCTTCCGCCTTTATTTACCCTCTATTTATATATAATTTCGCTGGCTCTTCTCGGTAGGAACAGCTTTCCGAACCAGCAGTAGAGTTGACGATTCAAAAGCATGCGTTTACAAGTTTATTTGAATGAAAAATATTTGGATTTTGAATTTTGTTACCGATGTTAGGACATACTAATATTAGTTTTATTCGCTGCTACTATAAATCGTTAGTGTTTTAATTTTTGGAAACGTTATATAGTAATACTGTGGAAATTTTGGATATTATTTTATTATATCCTCCTCTCCTATTCATGTTATCGTGATATTATATAACCCAGGGCTTCTTAAACTTTTTTATATAGTGACCCCCTTCAAGCTTAGGAAATTTTAAACGACCCCCTCCATACAATGAAATATATATTAACCGTAGATGTAGATGTAATATAGCACTATTTTACAATGTAAATAACAGTTTTGCATTGACACTTTTTTCAAAAAATAGGTACAATAAAACTACAATAGTATTTTGTATGATTTTTATTTGTATTTATATTTGTACGTAGTGTGTATACTAATTTTAAAATTTCATTTATAATTGTTGTAAACTAACCAATCGTGAATTTAATAAAATCTATTTAATTAAATTTAATGAAAAGGGGTAATGAAGGAACTTAGTAGGAAAATATCAATAAATCTTTGTTAGAAAAGTTCTTTAAAGGACAGCTGCAGCCATGTAGTTGTATCAATAATGATTGACAAGTATCAGATCTTTGCGACGACCTTTTCAGTAGTCTCGCGAACCCCCTGGGGGTCGCGACCCACAGTTTAAGAAGCCCTGATATAACCTATATCCTTACTCGATAAATGGACTATCTATATATAGCTTAGCTCGTTCAAACAAACGAACTCTTCAGCTTTATATATTAGTATAGATTGCATAGGTAGGGTAAAGTGCCCAATTATTGACACTTTTAGAACGAGCGTATAAAAAGAAATAAATGTAAGCGTTCCACAGTGTTTCCAAATAACGATAAATTTTGGTAAATATATTTTAAGATGTTGCCAGTAAAATAAATCTTTAACTAGGATATCATTTGTTATTGAAATTATGATTATTTATCGAATTGCAATGGTTTACCCAAATATTGATACAGAATTCCCTATTATCGGCAATTCAAATTCCAGTTTATTGACACCCTTCAGTTTTCACCAATGTTGAAAAATACTGATGAAAACTAAGTAAAACACGCAGATGAGTACCTTATTTATGTTTTTTATGTAAAAGAAACGATTACATATCTAAAACAATTTAATTTTTAAGAAAACGATAAATTATTACTTAATTAATTATGTGCACATTTTCATTCAGCTGTTTAGTCGCCATATTATTTTCATTGCAACTTAATGATGCCAAACTAAGAAATTATGATATTATCTAATAAAATTGGTACAAATGGAACTATTTAGTGTTGTTATTTTCTTATTTTTTGAAGAAAATTGCTAGGGTGTCAATTAATTGGATAGGTGTCAAGAATAGGTTAACTTACCCTATATGAAAAAAATAAACTCTTCCTTTCTCAGGTGGACAACGGCAAATCATTCCAAGTGAAAGTGCGTTTTGACACCGAAGTGGATTTAACTTATTTCAGAAACGGCGGTATATTGAACTATATGATAAGAAAAATGTTGTAGATGTATGTGCGTTATTACCATAGAGTTATTAATACTAGAGTAGAGAGTTTGGGCCATTAAGTAAGACAATAAATATATTAGGGAAGACGAAAGTTGTATATTTCATCTTTGACACACATATAAAAATGTCGCTATAATCCGCGATAAAGTAAATCCTATCCTATTAATTATATTTATAAATGTGATAGCCTAATGGTAACGATGAACCAACAAATTTTTTTATCGATATTGGTTCCGCGGTTTGCCGTTAATAATAAATATTAATATATATATGGGACACTTACACACACGGTCGTCCCTTAATTAAGTTACTTAGTACTTGTGTTATGGACAGACAACTGGTGAATATATACTTATATATTGTTTAAATACATACTTAAATACAAATATACATCCAGGCTCAAAGACCAACAAATTCACTTATAGAGAATGTTGGCTCTCGGCGGGAACTGAACCCGCGACCCGCGGAGCTGAAGGCAAAAGTGAAACAGATACATCCATACTCACAAACTTTCGCTTTTATATTAGTAGTATTTTAGGCTTACTTACTCTAAGTATAATAACTCCATGGTTATGAATCGGGGGTTGAGTTATGGTTAAGGGGTTCTGTGTTATTCATGGGTTGCGTGATATGATTTAGGGGTTACTGAATAAATTATATATCTAAACTATATATACTATTATTATTATTAATTAACAAATTGCTGTTCCTGTGAAGTTTAGAAATGTTGGTTAACTTAATTTAATATTAAAGTAATGTTGGATAAATATTTACTAATATTTTCTAAAACAAATTGTTGGTTATTCGAGTCTAGGTGTATTTATATATATATCATCATTCTCCTACCCTTATCCCACTCTAAGTGGGGTCGGCACAATATGTCTTCTTCCATTCTCCTCTATCATTCAACTCTGGTGCCACTCCTCTAACATGCATACATTTTTCACACAAGCCATCCATCTTTTTTTCGGCCTCCCCCTAGCCATGCATCCATCCACATTCATATTTAAAACTCTTTTGGTCATATCTATATTTAAAATTATATATCGCTTAGTATTAAAGTGACCTTATTCAAAATTAATGTATTTAAAGTGTAAAATTAATTGTAATTTCACTGGCATCTATGACATCACAATTCGAACTATTAAAAAAGCTAGTGTTTTTTTGTTATTCCATATTTATGGGTCACTTTAACTCACGAGTTTTGTGGGCGCTACGGTACACTCTATTGCAATTTGTCACAAATCTTTTTTGAATAAGGTCACTTTAATATTAAGTTCAAATTCAAAATATTCTTTATTCAAGTGGACTGTTTACAGTACTTTTGAATCGTCAAATGATTTAAAGAAGCTACCACTGATTCGAAAGTTTGCTCCTACCGAGAAGAACCAGCAAGAAACTCGGCGGATAATCTTTTCAACAAAATTATTACAATTTGATTGATGGTTACAAGTTAATGCAGCTTGGTTATAGCTGACTGCAGTTAAGATATGCTATCACTCAGATAATCCTCAATTGTATAGTATCCTTTATGTAACAAAATTGTTTTAAGATGATTTTTAAACTTGTCATAAGTGCCTGACATGAATATATATATATATATATATATATATATATATATATATATATATATATATATATATATATATAATACCCATAATAATGTTATGTGTCTGTCACCCATAACACAAGTATTGAGTTACAGACCATTAATTAACACAACCCCTTCAAACCCCTAAATCAGATCATGCTATATCTTACACTTTATATATGATATATTTGCTTTTTTGGCAAATGTGGCAAACAGGAATTTATTATACTGTGAATGTTTTAAATAAAATATTTTGTTACGGTTGTATTTTGTTTTATTTTATATAACCTACCCTCTAAAAGACCGATTTGTATCCAAATTATTAACATTTTGAGGGGCGCATATGACTTTCTAAATGTTTGTTGTACCACATAACATTTTATTAAATACTAGCAATCGCCATTAATTTCGCCGTTAACTCGCACGCAAGGAAAGCTTTAAATTTTGCCGTTTTCGTAACATTGTTTATTCTTACCCCTCTCTTATTCATCTTAGCGTGTTATAAAGCCTATAGCCTTCCTTGATAAATGGACTATCTTACACTGAAATAATTTTTCAAATCGGTCCAGTAGTTGCTGAGATTAGCATGTTCAAACAAATAGACAAACAAACTCTAATTAATACATATACAAAGACTACCACGTTTTGATATGGATCGGGAGTCACGTTATGGTTCGGGGGTTCTGTGTTATGATTCATGGGTTGCGTTGTGTTATGATTAAGGGGCTTAAAACGATTATAATATGTATATATTTATAGATCTGTCGATCAAAATAGAGGTATTTAGTTACTTACCATTAATTAACGTAACCCCTTCAAACCCCTAAATCAGATCATAGTATATTTTACACTTTATATAATATATTTGCTTTTTTGGCAAATGTGGCAAACAGGAATTTATTATACTGTGAATGTTTTAAATAAAATATTTTGTTACGGTTGTATTTGGTTTTATTTTTATAAACTACCCTCTAAAATACTGATCTTGTATCCAAATAATTAATACCTGGACTTTGTTGTACATACATTTTCTCATACATACAAAACCTATGACGTTTTGTGTGTGTTATGGATCGGGGGTTAAGTTATGGGTCGGGGGTTCTGTATTATGATTCATGGGTTGGGTGTTATGGTTAAGGGGTTTTAATCTATTATATTTTCCTCCAGACCTTATTCCTAATCTAAGTGGGCTTGGCACATGTTATAAACATGTTATCACATGATTTGACTACGTATTGTACGATCGCCCACTGGCGTTAAGTTACCTTAGTCGTAGGGTGGTCTATTCTACTCAAGCGTATACCACACGATTGTCAACTTGCCCTTGTCGCCCTTTATGATCCCTCGGTAAGAAAAGGATGGTCAATTCTACTCAGCCAGATACCATACGGCGGGTCGCCTTACCTAAGTCGCCTTTTAAGACACTTCGGTAAGTAATGAGGGTGGTCTATTCTACTCAACCGTACACCACACGGGTCAGCCTACCTTATTGCCTTTTACGACACCTCGGTAAGAAATGAGAGTGGATTAAAGATAACACAACATCCTCTTTAAATGGCGATATAAACATAACGTAACTCAAACAAATAACAAAAAAACAATTTATAATAATATTACAGATACATATGTTTGTTTGTTTGTTGTTTTTTTTACACAAAACAAGCAATAAGTCATAGTTTTTTTTATTATTGGAAGATAATAACTATAGTGTTTAATTAAAGAGAGTTGCGGGCTAAAGCAAGTTGCATATACTTTTGAATAAAAGTGATCAAGTAATCAATTCAGTAAACCTAATTTAAGTGTTTAAGTTTAAGTATAGTTTAAGTACTTCCAATATAAACATATTGGAAGTATAAAGTAAATTATATTACGTTAAAATAGAGATTCTATTTTTATAATAGTAAGCAGTAATCGCGTAAGTAAATTCTGTACATTTTATAATAAGTACCTGGGTGACCGAACCTTCCTCCTTCCTTCTTCCTTAAAAAATGATAGGGCAGGGGGGCTCGATTCTAGGTATTTTCACCTCTAGACCGCCCGTTCCCCAAATGAACCACCATGACTTTACGTTTGACAGCGAAAAATTGTAATTGTATTGAATGTAACTTTCAAAAAAATTTTAGAGCCCGAAAACAGGGATAAAACGACATTTTTTTAAAAATAAAACTTATCCAAATCGATTTTTCTCCCCCAAAACTCCCTACATGCTGAATTTCAGAAAAATCATTGGAGCCGTTTCCGACATTCTGAAAAAAAAAAAAATATATATATATATATATATATATATATATATATATATATATATATATACATACATACAAGCTTTACTCATTTAGATATTAATGATATACATTATTTAATATTGCTTTCGTTTCGGTTAGCATGTGTTTTATAATTGAAACTGAATTGAAAGGTAAACTATTAGCACTTTAAATTAAAAAAATATAATATTTTATAATTAAATAAATACCTAAAATTTATAGACACACGTCATACAATAGTGTCCATACAGAAATGCTGTCAATTTTAGTTTTAATCTTTATTTGGACTGATTTGTCTTCAACAATGGATCCATTGATTAAAGACCTGCTGACACCTGTACCGGAACTTGGCGAGAGATGCGGATATGACGTAAGTATAATTAATAGTAATATCTATCTTAAACTACTTACACGCTAGGACTATATAAATCAGGCCCACGTGGAATGGTCCCAAGAATGCTGGCGGCGTTTCCGCGCTGAATCGCTAATCTGATTTAAGGAGCCAGCCCTCTTGGCACCTGAAGAGGCAAGTAACCGAGGTGTTAAATGGATAAAAAAAAATTTGCACTTTGACTCCATGGCCCTAGGGTCTCGACTGCAAACGGCACAAATATATAACTCTCGTTGAGAGATGCATACTTCCGTTTGCCGGATTCGGCCATTTCCATTCAACAGGTCTTGACGCTGTTTCCCTGATATGGGACGAGGCTAACGTATCAACGCATGTTGTGTCCCACATTAGGGCCCGTCCCCGTTCCCAAGTATGTTATCATAAAACAAGTCAAGTTAAAATATATTTTTAAAAAGTTTAACTAAATTTCATGTCCCTACTGTTAACCCTTGAGAAGTTCCCTGGTCTGGAGCCAATCCTGACATCAGGTCATGCTTATCATAAACACGCATTGTCATCGGGACTGGACCAGTATGTATTTCATCTCAATCGGACACCGGGAAGTGGGTCTTTAACTTGCAAGATTCCACCTTTATGTACATACACGGGAAGTTAAATAAAAGCTTTTAAAAACAAAGCAAATACCACTCGTTTGTTATTTTTCTTTCATTTTTTCGATTTATTTTTAGCTTTGCTCTACAGAATCATGATTTTGCGATGTGTATTGGTAGGTTACACATATCCCAACAATTCTCTAAAGGTATGCTTTCCTCACGATATTTTCCTTCACCGAAAACCATGTTTCTTATTGTAAATATAAATTCGGTACATAAGTGTTGGCCTTAACTAGAAAATTCATTGATACCTGTTTTGAATCTAGGGCCTCTTATAGAGAGGTACACGGTACGCACTAGATTACTTGAAAATTTTGATTTGTCAGTTGTTTATTATTGTTATTATTTTAAAAAGAATGACCGCCGAGTTTCTTGCTGGTTCTTCTCGGTAAGAGCTTTTCCGAACCAGTCGTAGCTTCATTGTAATTTGACGATTCGAAAGTGCTTGTGTTGTTCGAAAAGCCTATTTGAATAAAATAATATTTAAATATGAATGTGTCTGATTTTACTATTACTTGAGTAATAAATTTTTATTTTTTATAGCAAAAATGTACAATAATTATTAATTATTAGTTTCGGGTACATACCACGGTAATTTGTTTTTGATTCGCTGATATTTCGTGGTCACGACGGAACAGTTCCGTCCGCTCAGTTCCGTCGTGACCACGATCCATGCAACTGGGTCGAAATATTGGCGAAACAAAAACAAATTACCGTGGTATGTACCCGAAACTAATAATTTATAATTATGTCTTCAAACCACGAATATTCAAGTATAAAATCAATAAAAATTTACAAGTTATATCTATCTTGAATTACTTAAACGCTATGACTATACAAATCATGCCCACGTGGAATGGTCCCAAGAATGCTGGCAATTCTACATGTACTGTTTATTTCAGAGTTGTTTTCCTGTAAGAGACGGATGGATTAACGTGCATATAGTACCACATACACATGCTGAACTGGGATATATGAAGACGTTCGATGATTATTATACGGGACGTAAGTAAACGACGTGTAGTGGCTGGTGGTATGACTGTGACTAGTCATCACGCTGTTGTATGAAGCTCTACTAGCTATGGGGAACGTCGTCCTAAGGGTGCCTCCTGTGAGGCCGGACCGCGGCTTAGGGCGACGTGTAGTGGAGGGCTGATGGTATGACTGTGACTAGTCATCACGCTGTTGTATGAAGCTCTACTAGCTATGGGGAACGTCGTCCTAAGGGTGCCTCCTGTGAGGCCGGACCGCGGCTTAGGGCGACGTGTAGTGGAGGGCTGGTGGTATGACTGTGACTAGTCATCACGCTGTTGTATGAAGCTCTACTAGCTATGGGGAACGTCGTCCTAAGGGTGCCTCCTGTGAGGCCGGACCGCGGCTTAGGGCGACGTGTAGTGGAGGGCTGGTGGTATGACTGTGACTAGTCATCACGCTGTTGTATGAAGCTCTACTAGCTATGGGGAACGTCGTCCTAAGGGTGCCTCCTGTGAGGCCGGACCGCGGCTTAGGGCGACGTGTAGTGGAGGGCTGGTGGTATGACTGTGACTAGTCATCACGCTGTTGTATGAAGCTCTACTAGCTATGGGGAACGTCGTCCTAAGGGTGCCTCCTGTGAGGCCGGACCGCGGCTTAGGGCGACGTGTAGTGGAGGGCTGGTGGTATGACTGTGACTAGTCATCACGCTGTTGTATGAAGCTCTACTAGCTATGGGGAACGTCGTCCTAAGGGTGCCTCCTGTGAGGCCGGACCGCGGCTTAGGGCGACGTGTAGTGGAGGGCTGGTGGTATGACTGTGACTAGTCATCACGCTGTTGTATGAAGCTCTACTAGCTATGGGGAACGTCGTCCTAAGGGTGCCTCCTGTGAGGCCGGACCGCGGCTTAGGGCGACGTGTAGTGGAGGGCTGGTGGTATGACTGTGACTAGTCATCACGCTGTTGTATGAAGCTCTACTAGCTATGGGGAACGTCGTCCTAAGGGTGCCTCCTGTGAGGCCGGACCGCGGCTTAGGGCGACGTGTAGTGGAGGGCTGGTGGTATGACTGTGACTAGTCATCACGCTGTTGTATGAAGCTCTACTAGCTATGGGGAACGTCGTCCTAAGGGTGCCTCCTGTGAGGCCGGACCGCGGCTTAGGGCGACGTGTAGTGGAGGGCTGGTGGTATGACTGTGACTAGTCATCACGCTGTTGTATGAAGCTCTACTAGCTATGGGGAACGTCGTCCTAAGGGTGCCTCCTGTGAGGCCGGACCGCGGCTTAGGGCGACGTGTAGTGGAGGGCTGGTGGTATGACTGTGACTAGTCATCACGCTGTTGTATGAAGCTCTACTAGCTATGGGGAACGTCGTCCTAAGGGTGCATGAATATAATATAGGTAATATAAAAAAAATCTTTTATCACCAGATGATGATTTATACGCTGCGACTGTGATCAATATGAAGAGAGTGTTTGATGCGACCATTAGTGAATTATGGGCAGATAAATTTAGGAAGTAAGTACTTGCAAAATATTTTTTAATACAATTTCACTTGGGACAGTTTTAGATCTGATAGCACTAAAGAACAATGTATCTTGTGTATTATAGAATACTAGCTGTGCCAGCAGCTATGCCCGCATGGAAATTATTTTTTTTTTCGAATTGAAATTTTGAACACAAAAGTAGTCACAAATATAGTCTATAGCCTTCCTTGATAAATGGAGTATCTTACACTCAAAGAATTTTACAAACCTATCTAGTGGTTCCTGAGATTAGGACGTTGAAACAAACTCTTCACTTTTATATATAAGTATACATAGATTACAGGTGACAGTAAACCACCTTGCACTACACCACATTCCTTCACTTACCGTTTACATTCCGCTAACCTACAGTCGATTTCTAAGCCAGTATATGAAGATATTTATCAATATTATAAATACGTTTATTTCAATAATTTCTTTTATAGAAGATTAACTAGATCGAATGCCTTCGATAGATCTATAGAAGATTATATATATGTAATCTTTGATTAATCTTGTTATTTCAAATCATGTGACAACATGTTTTCTGAGATGTTGAGCCGACCCCACTTAGAGTGGGACAGGGGCATGAGGATAATGAATTAATTAAATTAAATAATTTCAGATTCACTATATCGGACAGCGAGCTTCCATATTTTTTTCATTGGTGGGGACAAAGAGATGGCACTGGTAATTTGTAATTTAGGAAATAGGTGTTACATTAAGCTTCACAGTATATATTTAGAAATATACTTTTTCTGCAAAAAAAATACCATTATAAAGCAATTGGCGATATATATAATAGACAAAGTAAGAACCCACATAAGCTTGCGTCTTCTGCTTTGCGCCTTGCAAAAGAACGTAAGTCGTTTGTGTATAAGATTCTATAATAACATTCCGCAATCAATTTCAGCTTTGCCATTACAGCTCTTTAAAAAATATTGAAAAGAGACTTATATAGCAAAACTATACTGAAGAAGATTAGATAGATGATAGGAACGCGAAGATATAGCTACTCTTCGACTCTGCACAAGATATTATTAATAACTAAATGTAACTAGTTATAAGAATTATATTTAGAAAAGAGCAACCGAAGAGTTTCTCTTAGGCTCTTGTCGCTAGGAACAGCTTTCCGAACCAGCAGTAGAGTTGACGATTCAAAAGCACTTGTTTATAAGTTTATTTGAATAAAGCATGAATTTCAATTTCAAAATTTTGAATTCCAAGGAATAACAGATCGCTCAAAGACAAATTCAAATTCAAATTATTCTTTATTCAAATAAACTTGTAAACGCGTGCTTTTGAATCGTCAACTCTACTGCTGGATCGGAAAGCTGTTCCTACTGAGAAGAGCCAGCAGGACACTCGGCGGTTGTCTTTTAAAAATATAATTCTTAATACTATTTACATTAAGTCGTTACTGTTTTGTATAGGTTCAAAGAGAGCTATATCACACATTCTTCTTCAATCTTCAAGAGTAGTAGGCTTTCTATATCAGCCTCTTTTCAACAGTGTTTTTAAACTGCTTTAATGGCTAAGCTGAAATTGATTGCGGAATTTTATTATAGAGCGGAAATAGAAATATGGGAATCTGTTTAGGTTAAGATTTTATTTCCAGTCCGTCGGATGGTATACGAGCTAATCCGGCAGGGGAGGCTGGTTATCGTGGGTGGAGGATGGGGAATGAGCGACGAAGCATCCACCAGCTATCAATCCATCATTGACAGCTACACTTACTCTTTAAGGTAAATATTTGATTACTAGTTTACAGAAATAAAGCGGCCTTGTCACATGTCATATTGTTTATATCTTCCTGTCCTTATCCCACTCTAAGTGGGGTCGGCACAACATTTTCTCTTCCATTCTGTCCTATCTTTCGTCAACCCTTGCGCCACTCCTTTTATATGCATATCATACTTCACACAATCCAACCATCTCTTTTTAGGCCTCCCTCTAGGCACATATCCATCCACATTCATAGACCTGTCATATTGTATAGGTCAAAATTTTGGACATTGAAAGAGATGGATGAAAGAAGAGTGAGTAAATGATATGCGAATAATTTATAGAATTAGGCGTTACTTTGCGGAGATCCATTATACAAAAGTAATAGAAAAATTATGTCGCTATAATCCAAGATGAAGAAAAAATAGAAAATATATATAAATCTTAATGTAGAGTGGACAGTCAGTTATCATACCTGATACATGCAGGATTCGTGAAAACACATGCACAAACCTCCATCAACGCCACCACAATACACGACGACTCCTGGCTTTGCAATTTGTCGTGGAGTCTATCTCCTGATGATGCTTCGGTTGCGGGGCGAAACGATTGTTGACTTTGTTATAGTGAACGTGTGTAGTATTTGTGTAATTTAATGACGTATAGTCGTACTAACCTGTATACACTCACTTGAAAAACCAACAAAATGTTTTATAGAAAATTTTGGTCCTTGACGAGAATCGATCCCGCGACCCGTAGTATTGAAGGCAGGGTAACTGTGTTTTTTTAACTTTCTTTTTTTTTGTGGTAGATGAGAGAAAGAGGCGCACGATGTTACCGTGCGCCTCTTTCGAGGAGGTCTAGGGTTCAAACCCCGGGCAGGCACCAATGAGTTTTCTAATAAAAATTATGTGTATAATTGATAATTGCACTACACGCTTTCGGCGAAGGAAAACATCGTGAGGAAACCTGCATATCTCTAGAAAATTCTGGGGATATGTATAACCTACCAATCATTGGAGCAGCGTGGAAGGTCTTAGCTCCAATCCTTCTATCCAAAAAAAAAAAAACGGAGAGAAGAGGCCTATCCCCAGCAGTGGGATAGTAGCAGGCCGTTACTTACTTTATTTATTTTCTTAGGAAAATAAACGCAACATTTCTATCCTGCGGGAGGCCGAGGGTCGCGTGGCAGGCGGATACATTCGGCCATTCGCGGGAATACGCGTCTTTGATGGCGCAAATGGGTTTCGACGCACTTTTCATCAACCCTATCAGCATCGATGATGAACTGATAAGAATGGAACGGAAAGCTTTGGAGTTTATTTGGAGAGGGAGTGATGATTTAGGTGACAATTTTGCAATAATTTCTTCATTTAAGAATGTTCAAGTATCAAGCGCACCGCGTCAGTAACAGCAGGGCCGCGGTCGAGTTCGGTCGTGTGATGTGCTATTAGTGCGTGTCTCCTTTGGGATACTCATATAATACAAAAACCTTACACTGTATTTAGCGTAACGCGTCAATAGCACCAGAGCCACGGTCGAGAGTGGTTGTGTCACATGTTATTAGTGAGTGTTTTAACCTGTGCGATACTCATATAATACAAAAACCTTACACTGTCTTTAGCGCACCGCGTCAATAACAGCAGAGCCGCGGTCGAAGGTGGGCGTGTCACATGTTAATAGTGCGATACTCATATATCTCAGTGCTGACCATTTCAAACCGACAGCGCTGTGTCCCACTGTCGGTCTATAGCATTTGAGTCTGTAAGAGAATTGTTACCGGTCGCAAGAGCTTTGTCGGTTCAAATACAGGTTGCATCCAGGGGAAGAATTTTGTAATACATGATTTTTGAGTAACTTTCACCGTTAACTTAGCGCAAGCAAGAAAAGCTTTACATTTTGCTGTATTCGTAATATTTTTTATTGCTCCTCTCCTATTCATATCGTGATGTTATATAGCCTTAATAAATGGACTATCTTACACTGAAAGAATTTTTCAAATCGGTCCAGTAGTTCCTGATATTGGTGCAAACAAACAAACTCTTCAGCTTTATATATTAGTATATATATTTCCAGGTCCACAGACAGACATATACACCCACAAGCTCTTCGACGGCTACTGGTCACCTCCAGGGTTCTGTTTTGGAAGTATGTGCGGAGATGCCCTCATAATATCCTCGGATAGTTTGTTCAAAAACATCGATGAGAGGGTAAAGTTTATTTACAGTGATTGAATGATTCACTCTTTTACAGACATCTTTTTTCTTCACTACTAATTACTTCTGAAAACATTTAAACACAACAGGACATGAAGTAGGCAAATACTTAATTTTTTTATACAGGAAAAACACCCTATGGGTACTGCCGGCTGACTGGGACAGGCGACGGTCCTCATACTCATACCCGCGACTTCGTGCAGCAGGGTCTTCTCGCTTACTCCCCGGGTGGGGGTAAACGGGGTGCGGGCCTCGAGGAATTCCTCTCTACCCGGGCATCCCCTCGCGGGCACTTAAGCCCGGTATGTGTTCCGGCCGTGGGCTGAGGTCACCTAGGTGACCTAACGGTGTCGGTATTTGGGCCGTAAGCCCAGGTCACCTAGGTGACCTAATGGATTTCTTGTTCATTGGGGAGGTCTGGCAATGGTAGCTCCCAGACCTCAAAGTCGTCTTCTGGTAGTCCTCGTTCGGGTGGTGTCGTGTCTGGTGTTTTCGCCCTCTCGCCCGTCGCGTCGTCTTCGTCGTCGCCGTTGTCATTCGCGACTTCGTTCGCGTGGACTATTGTCGTGTGATAGGTCTATAATAGATGGCGCTGTTCAATGTCATCCTATTCCTGTAGAATTAGCAATATTTCTATAGCCTATATGTTATTCCGGTGTATAAGGAATAAAAAGTAAGTAAGTAGCTGCCTGTTACTATTCCACTGCTGGGCATAGGCCTCTTCTCCCCGTTTTTGAATTTGCGCTAAGACCTACTACACTGCTCCAATGCGGATTGGTAGGTTTCACATAACCCTAGGATTCTCTAGAGATATGCAGATTTCCTCACGATGTTTTCCTTCACCGAAAAGCGTGTGATAAATTGTAATTATCAATTAGACACATAAGTTTTAATAGAAAAACTCATTGGTGTCTGCCGGAGTTTGAACCCATGATCGTCTCTTGAGATTCACATGGGCGCACCGCTAGGCTATCACAAGTGTATAAGGAATAATTGTGCCAAATATCATCGATATTGGTTCAGCGGATTCGCCGTGAAAGAGTAACAAACATAAATCCATATTCAAAAACTATAATATTAGAAGGATTATTGGACTCGCACCGACCAAAACAACCTGATTGCTCCACCACGCTGCTAGAGGCGGGGACAGGGTACCGTTGTACACATTGCCCCTTATCCCCGCCAGCAGCAACTCTGAACCCCAGAGTGCTCCTGAGCCCTCCCTTGACTCGGCGACCTTCTCAGATGGGCGTCTGATAAAACCCGTTCGGAACGCCCAAAGATCCCCTTGAGGTCGTAAAATATGATACCGGTAAATTATAGAATTAGGCGTTACTTTGCGGAGATCCATAATACAAAAGTAATAAAATTATTTTGCTATAATCCGCGATGAAGTAAAATAGAAAATATATATAATGCTAAATGATGCTAATTGATGCAGTGCTTGTGTATTGTGGTGGCGATGGTGGAGGTTTGTGCATGTGTTTTTACGAATCCTGGATGTATCAGGTATGATAACCGATTGTCCACTTACATTTAGCATTATATATATTTTGTATTTTACTTCATCGCGGATTATAGCAAAATAATTTTATTATTACTTTTGTTGTATGATACTGGTACTTGCGTTTTTGCGTTCTTCGCTATTTCTATAAGAGGATTGTGTCTAAGCAAGTTATAATATTGTTAGCAAGGTAACGGCCTGTTACTATCCCACTGGGCATAGACCTCCTGTCTCCATTTTTTGAGCAAAGGGTTGGAGCTGCATCCACTACGATGCTCCAATGCGGATTGGTAGGTTACACATATCCCCCGAATTCTCTAGACATGCAGGATGTAAAAAAATAATCGATTATTTTTTCATCAAAAATATTTTTATTAAAAATCGATTATTTTAGGTATCCCCTTTTTCTTTTTTCTTTTTTAAGATCAGATATGCATTGTTGGATGAAAATAATGTAGGCAAACTACACATTTCAATCCAATTTCACTTTCTTGATAGTTATCCACTTTTTGTAAATTATTAGATTAAGAGATATGGATTTTGTAAAAGTAAATAAATAATTAATTAGCCTTTATTGTTATTAATTATCAATATTAAAAAAGACAACTTTTGATATAGTCAGAAACAATCGATTATTTCGAAATTTTTAATGGGGAAGAAATCGATTATTTATTTGTCGATTTTTACTACCCCATGTCACGCCACCATGCCATGGTTTTACTAGTTTAGTTTTACTAGTTACTAGTTTTCTTATGATATTTTTTTTCACCGAAAATCGTGACAAATTGCAAATATGAATTAGACAATGAAGATATTTGCATAGTTAACAGAAAGTATTCCATGGACCCTTTCCATCATTTCATCCTCCTGCCCTTATCCCACTATAAGTGGGGTCGGCACAACATGTTACAAACATGTTGTCATATAATTTGGCTATGTATTTTACGACCGGCCGCCTGCCTGACGTCAACTTACCTTAGTCATATTTTACGACTCCTCGGTAAGAAAGAGGGTGGTCTATTTTACTCAACCGGACACCACACGGCGGGTCGACTTACCTTAGTCGCCTTTTACGACACCTCGGTAAGAAATGAGGGTGGTACTATTCTATTCAGCCGATACCACATCCATGGACCCCTTCCACGTGCACGAAATCGCGAGCTGAAGTTAGTAGCAAAAAAATTTAACTATAACTTTTCTATTATGGATCTCCACAAAGTAACGCCTAATTCAATAATTTACCATATATATTACAGATTGGACTGTTTGTCGAGATGATACGCCATCGTCAGTCACCATACTATAACACCAAGCATGTTATGGTCATGATGGGACAAAGAATGGGTTATTTCGACGCTAAACTCTGGTTCGCGAATATCGACAAGTTGATCGCGTAAGGAATTACTACTTGCTAATTGTATTTATTAGTACCCCACTTAGAGTGGGATAAGGGCAGGATAATGATGGGGTTTAGCGGTTGTTTATAAATTTGACGGATATATTATATATTGTGACGGTCTCGACCTATTACCACTATAACACTTTGTGTAGCCCATTCACATTATTATTTTAAATCTGCATTGTTGCCTATGAGAGCTCCGAGAAAGAAAAAGCGTGAATAAGGGGGAGGGGAGAGTGTAAAGAGAGGTGGCTGGGAAAGAGAGGGTGTGTAGGAAGATGTAGAGAAAAAGGCGTGAATAAGAAAGTGTGGGAGACTCCAGTAATAAAATATCCATTACTCCTATCAAATAATTTTATTTTAAGTTTTTGTTTAATATTATTTGGTTTTTTCAAATGTCGTATCCCGCTGCGTAGAATAGACCACTCGCATTTCTTACCGAGGTGTCGTAAGACAACTAAGGTAAGTTGACGTCAGGCAGGCGGCCGGTCGTAAAATACGTAGCAAAATCATGTTTATAACATGTTTTGCCGACCCCATTTAGAGTGGGATAACGGTTATTTGGTTTTTCAAAATCAAATACGGCGGACGCTTAAAAGAATAAAGTTTCTTTTTAATGTGGTTCGTCAGTATCATCATTCAAGACTTATATTGATATATTTTGTTTCAGAAACTTTAACATAAGAACTTATAAGAGTGGTGAAAAAATGCACGCGATTTATTCAAACCCTGCGTGCTACTTAAGAGCAGTTTACGAAGATAAGTATGTCAAATTCAAATAATTCTTTATTCAAATAGGCTTTTACAAGCACTTTCGATTCGTCAAATTACAATGAAGCTACGACTGGTTCGGAAAGCTCTTACCGAGAAGAACCAGCAAGAAACTCGGCGGTCACTTTTTTCAAAATTAAGTATTACAATAATGGCTTAATTAATTAAGAACAAATTATAGTACATTATGATACTGTTGTAGCTGTGGTAGCCCAGCGGTATCACCGTGCGCCTCTTCCGAGAAGGTCAAGGGTTCAAACCCCGGGCAGGCACCAATGAGTTTTCTAGTAAAACTTATGTGTCTAATTGATAATTGCAATTTATCACACGCTTTTCGGTGAAGGAAAACATCGTGAAGAAACCTGCATATCTCTAGAGAATTCTGGGGATATGTGTAACCTACCAATCCGCACTGGAGCAGCGTGGTAGGTCTTAGCTCCAATCCTTCTCTCCAAAAAAAAAAAAACGGAGAGAAGAGGCCTATGCCCAGCAGTGGGATATAGTAACAGGCCGTTACTTATGATACTGTTGCATAATAAGGGTTCTTATAACACGAGTGTGTTTTATAGCACACGAGTGTTATAAGACCGAGTTATGTACAGTGTTATACACTACTTTATCTACTCTCATACTATAATACGTAAAACAATATGGAGCCGTTTCCGAGAGAAAAAATACTGACATACTAATATTTGTGTGTAAAACGCTATTTTTGCCATAAACTATCAAGTCAGCGTAGCTTATTTGGGGAACGGGCAGTTCCTAGAAATGTGAAAACCTAGGATCGATCCCAATTACCTAATAGGTTTTTTCTTTTGGAGTTTCTTTTTGCCGTGACAACGTCTTAAATTAGGTTGCGGCTGTGAGTCACTCATGACAAAGTGTAACGCCGCTCACGTCTGTTACGATGAGTCACCGAACGAAAGAGAGGCCCGCCGGACTGGCGAATGCCTTGCGTCTCTCTCCCACTCCAATCCGTCACATTTAAAAAGACGTTGTCACGTAAAATCTTTGCCCGTAAAACAGACTTTACAGGCAACCGTTTTATTATTTTGTAAAATTGTAATATATACATACAAGATTCATCATCATCTTCCTGCCCTTATCCCACTCTAAGTGGGGTCGGCACAACATGTTATAAACATGTTGTCACATGATTTGGCTGCGTTTTTACGACCGGCCGCCTGCCTGACGTCAACTTATCTTAGTCGTATTTTACGACACCTCGGTAAGAAAAAGGGTGGTCTATTCTACGAAACCGGATACCACACGGTGAGTCAACTTACCTTAGTCGCCTTTTACGACACCTCGGTAAGAAATGAGGTTGGTCTATTCTACTCAGCCGAATACCACACGGCGGGTCGACTTACCTTAGTCGCCTTTTACGACACCTCGGTAAGAAAAGAGGGTGGTACTATTCTATTCAGCCGGATACCAAACGGCATTATATATACATACAAGATTAACTCATTTAAATATTAAAGGTACTTGGCGTTGTCTATTTCTAAAAATCAGAAAGCTAATCAATCCTTAATTGGACTATAGAATATGTTGGATAACTATACTAATATATAAAGCTGAGATAGAAACTAAAAGTTTGATTGTTAGAACGCGCTAATCTCAGGAACTACTGGACCGATTTGATAAATTCTTTCAGTGTGAGATAGTCCATTTATCGAGAAAGGCATAGGCTATATAACATCACGCACGAATAAGACAGGAGCGGCAATAAAAAATATTACGAAAACGGCAAAATTTAAAGCTTTACGTGCTAAGTAAACGGCGAAACTTATTCAAAAATCATGTATTACAAAATTGTTTCCCTCTAAAAGTACTAAATTAAAGTCCGCGACAGCATATGTGTTAAGGTTAACACACTTTAACCATTTTTATGTTTATCAAAATACTATATTGCGGTTTTAATCTTTCCACGCAGGTGGAGCCGCTGCCGATTGCTAGTAAAGTTATAATAATCCCATTGACCTATATCCAGGCCATTCTACACCGTAGTTAAACTAAACGTTAAAACAAAGGATTGATAAATTATTTGTCAAACCCATTTGTAACGATTACTAAGTAAATAAACAGTAGATAACTGTGTTGGTGAACTCTGCGAGTTAAGATTAAGTTGATGACGGGTCAATGACCTCATCATCCTTCAGCCCTTATCCCACTCTAGGTGGGGTCGGCACAACATGTTACATGCTGTCAAATGATTTGGCTGCGTTTTTACGACCGGCCGCCTGCCTGACGTCAACTTACCTTAGTCGCCTTTTACGACACCTCGGTTTTAATCTTTCCACGCGGGTAAAGCCGCTGGCGATTGCTACTATAGGTTATGTTGATTCCAGCCCAATATTGGAGACCAAGCAAGATGACTTTTTCCCTTTTGCATACAACAAACATTCTTACACCACCGGTGCTTTCACATCAAGACCAACCTTCAAGTATCTGGTCAGGGAATCTAATATATACCTGCAGGTGAATATAACAAAAATCATCATCCTCCTGCCCTTATTCCACTCTAAGTGGGGTCGGCACAACATGTTATAAACATGCTGTCACATGATTTGGCTGGGTTTTTACGACCGATATTGCCTGAAGTTAACTTACCTTAGTCGTATTTTACGACACCTCGGTAAGAAGTAAGGGTTGTCTATTCTACTCCGGATACCACACGGCGGGTCGATGTACCTTAGTCGTCTTTTACGACAGCTCGATAAGAAATGAGGGTTGTCTATTATATTCAGCCGGATACCACACAGCGGGTCAACTTACCTTAAGCGTCTTTTACGACACCTCGGTAAGAAATGAGGATGGATTTTAAATTTGAATGATATGAAGTATTTTAAACATAAATTTTAATTTCAGATGGTTAAACAGTTACAAGTATTGCTTAATTTAGATAATAACGACAAACTATTTGAAGAGTTTAACTGGATTATGGGTGAGACAAGATCATAACATCCTTACTACTATTATAAATACGAAAGTCTGTCTGTCTGTTACGTTTTCACGGTCAATCCGCTGAACTAATATCGTCGACATTTGGCACAATTATCTCTACATAGTATAAAGCAAAGTCGCTTTCTCTGTCTGTCCCTATGTCCCTATATCCCTATGTATGCTTAAATCTTTAAAACTGCGCAACAGATTTTGATGCGGTTTTTTTAATAGATTAAAGAGGAAGGTTTATATGTATAATAACAATCAATATGGAGTAGAGAAATACAGTAATATTTGAGGTTTCTAATGTGATGTCGTAAATAATTACATTTTTTTTCCGCTTACATTGCAAACGCAGGCTGAACCCTACGAGATTTATCAAAATAATGTACTAAGTATTTGAACACCTTGAAAAGGTCTACAGAAAAGTCCGCGATGGTATATGTCTATCTCTTATAGATAACCCAGAATAGCTTTTTTGTCATTTACGTTTTACGAAAAATAATCCTTATTATCGAAGCAATTTTACACAATATAGCATTAATAATTATTTAATTAAGTACCTTAAATACATGTTGATTTAATATAGATCAATATGGCGCTTTACAGTATGTAATTTAATTTAACATTTTCGAAGATATTACAGATTTCAAATGCAGGCGCATAGTGGTTGCGCGTTGCAGCCCGCGCTTCGCCCTATAGCACTCATTTTTTTATCAAGTGACATTGGCTATTTATTTTATACCTATGCGAAGCAGGGACACCCCGCTAGTTCCTTATACACCGGTGACTAGATGGAGGTTGAGAGGTTGGATTGTGTGATATGACATGCATATAAACAGCAAAATTTGTTTATTTTGCCTACTTCCATAGCATTATGTCTTATGGAATATTGCTATGGGGTAAATGCGCGGTAAAAGTGAAAAAAATTTATGTTTTACAAAAAAGAGCTATACGTGGCATTTATAATTTAAGACTGCGTGATTCCCTGCGAGAGAAGTTTAAGGAAACAGGTATTCTTACTTTTGCTTCACAGAATATTTTAATTAATATAATTAATTTAATTTATGTACATAAAAATATAATGAATTATAAAACGATAGGTGATGTATACAATAGACAAAGCAGGAACCGACATAAGCTTGCGGCTCCTGCTTTGCGCCGCGCAAAAGTACGTAACTCGTTTGTGGGTTTTGGTATAAGATTCTATAGTAAAATTTCGCAATCAATTTCAGCACTGCCATTACATCAGTTTAAAAACACTGTTAAAAAGAGGCTGATACAGAAAGCCTACTATACTCTTGAAGATTATTTAGAAGATAAGAATGTGTGGATATAGCTCTCTTTGAACCTGTACAAGACAGTAACGACTGAATGTAAATAGTATTAAGAATTATAATTTTAAAATAGCAACCGCCGAGTTTCTTGCTGGCTCTTCTCGGTAGGAACAGCTTTCCGAACCAGCAGTAGAGTTGACGATTCAAAAGCACTTGTTTACAAGTTTATTTGAATAAAGAATATTTTGAATTTGAATTTGAATTTGAATATAGAAGGAGTAGCGACAAAGTTGAATTATAGGTGAATGGAAGAGAAAAACATGTGAAACACTTGCCCCACTGCCCTTATCCCACTCCCACTTGTGAGTGGGATATGGGCATAGGATGATGATATTTATCTTTTCCCAGGTGTAGCCCAAGATCATAACATAATTTCTGGCGCCATGCGACCGTATGCATGGAGTTATTATACAGAGAGAATCCATAAAGCGGTAAATCGGGCCAATTTATTACTGGAAAACGCTTTTAAGTACGTTAAACTAATTATGCTAATATTCTAATATTCAATGAACAATACAAAACTAATACAAAAGTAAAAAATAAAATCATAAAGGCTTTGCGATTTTGTCGTGGAGTCTATCTCCTGATGATGCTTTGGTTGGGCGAAACGATTGTTGAGTTTGTGATAGTGATTGTGTAGTGCTTGTGTATTGTGGTGGCGGTGGTGGAGGTTTGTGCATGTGTTTTAGCGAATTCCGCATGTATAAGGTATGAAAACGGATAGTCCACTCTACATTTGGCATCATCCTCCTGCCCTTATCCCACTATAACTGGGGTCGGCACAAAATGTTATAAACATGCTGTCACATAATTTGGCTGTGTTTTTACGACCGGCCGCCTGCCTGACGTCAACTTATCTCTGTCGTATTTTACGACACCTCGGTAAGAAAGAGAGTGGTCTATTTTACTAAACCGGAGACCACACGGCGGGTCAACTTACCTTAGTCACCTTTTACCGACACCTCGGTAAGAAATGAGCGTGGTACTATTCTATTCAGCCGGATACCACACGGCGTCCACTCTACATTTAGCATTATATATAAGTTCTATTTTACTTCATCGCGTATTATAGCAAAATAATTTTACTATTATTGTTGTATTCTTGAGATTGATTGACCATTCGAAAATATCAAAATACACAATGCTAATATTCAAGTTTTTACTTCTGCTGACACTCCCAAGGGCAAACTGTTTTCTTTAAACAAGTAGATAAAAAATTGTAAACTAAATTATACCAAAAGATAACTTCTATTGTCTCTGTCGAGTCTCTTATTTTATCTATTCTTTAATATTTAAATGATAAATATATATTCGGAATCTCGGAAACGGCGCCAACTATTTTCCTGGAATTCAGCATGTAGGGGTTTTGGGTGAGAAAAATCGACCTAGCTAGGTTTATTTAAAAACTCGTTTTATCCCTGTTTTTGGGCATTAAAAATATGGTATAATTTAGAGTTGAAAGCAAACGATTTTTTTGCTGTCAAACGTAATGTTGCGATAGCCGATTGGTAACGGGCGAACCGGAAATGTTTAAAAACCGGGTTCGAATCCCAGGTTTCATCGGCACTTACTTTCTTTTTTATTTTTATGAAATATACTTTTTATCTTTTACTCTACCGACTTAGCCTTTTAGCGACTTAGCGTTCACTATTTTTTAGTAAAATCCGCGGCAGTTCATCAACCACTGAATACAGGATGTGCAAATTTAATACATCAAGTTGTCCAAACACTTATACGGACAAGTTCTATGTAAGTATGCAAAAAAGAAATAATGAAAAAAAACATATATGGACAATATTTTTTTTAATATATATATATATCTATATATATATGGGACACTTAAACACACGGTCGTCCGTCCCCAAAGTAAGTAAGTAAGTAACTTAATACTTGTGTTATGGACAGACAACTGGTGAATAAATACTTATATATTTTCTAAATGCAAACTTAAATACAAATATACACCCAGAATAGAAGACCAACAAATTCATTTATAGAAAATGTTCGCCCTCGGCGGGCATCGAACCCGCTAGAACACGCTAGAACTATACAAATCATGCCCACGTGGAATGGTCCCAAGAATGCTGGCAGCGTTTCCGCGCTGAATCTCTAAGCTGTATTCTTTGCGAAACAGGAGCCAAACCACTTGTCACCTGAAGAGGCGATTAACCGGGATGTCAAAACGGACAAAAAGACGTACTTTGACTCCATGACCCTAGGGTCTCAACTGCAAACGGCACAAATATATAACTCTCGATGAGAGATGCATACTTCCGTTTGCCGGATTCGGCCATTTCCATTCAGCAGGTCTTGACGCTGTTTCCCTGATATGGGACGAGGCTAACGTATCAACGCATGTTGCGTCCCACATTAGTCCCCCCTGTTTCCAAGGAACCAGCGTCAAGCCGTGTGGTCTCTTGCCATCATCCCGACATATCCCTTATAGCTCGAGAAGAGCAGAAATGTCGACGGTGGCAACACATAATTAGGTAGATTTGTTGGTTATTTCCATAAATATATTCCAAATTGTATTTAATTTTTATATGTGTTTATATTTTTAGATCACTTTGTATAATCCATTAGCATGGCCGGTCACTATGGCCGTTCGATTGCCGATTCGGAGAATCAAATACGAGGTTTTTGACCCTGCAGGTTGGTTCCATCAAATTCAAAATACACTTTATTCAAGTAAACTTGTAAACAAGTGCTTTTAATCAACTCTACTGCTGGTTGGGAAAGCTGTTCCTACCGAGAATAGCCTAAGAGAAACTCGGCCGTTGCTTTTTACAAAATATAATACTATCTTGACGACCTCCTACTAGATGGACAGACGACCTCAAAAGGGTCGCGGGGAGCCACTGGGTACAAACGGCACAAAATCGTGTGTTCTGGAGATCCCATGAAGAGACCTATGTCCAGCAGTGGACGTCCATCGGTTGAAGAAGAAGAAGAATACTATCTTGAACAGGGTCGAAGAGTAGCTATATCCACACATTCTTATCATCTAAGTAATCCTCAACAGTATAGTATGCTTTCTGTATCAGCCTCTCTTTTTAACAGTGTTTTAAACTGCTGTAATGGCAAAGCTAAAATTGATTGCGGAATGTTACTATAAAATCTTATACCCAAACCCACAAATGATTTACGTACTTTTTCAAGGCGCAAAGCAGAAGCAACCTTATGTCGGTTCCTGCTTTGTCTATTGTATACATCACCTATTGTTTTATAATTCTTTATATTTTATGTACGAAAATTAAATTACTTAACCTGTGAATCAAAAGTAAGACGATATATATATATATCCACGATAATCCGACTCGACTGTTGCTGATTGATATAAATTTCATGGTATAGTAATAATTGAAGAGGTCTTTAAATTAAATAAAGATACTATGTACATTACAGGAACAAAAGTGAAAGCGATTATTGCAAAAATACCAGACCATATCTATAAAATACCAAATAGAGAGCCAGCTGTTACAAACGAATTAGTTTTCATAGCAAACAACATCCCAGCATTGGGATTGCGTTCGTACTATATAGAGAAACGAAGCAAGCGGATAAAGAAATCACTGATAAAAAAGATAACCAAGAAACAGAAGTACTTTATACGACAAACGCCTAAAGAAAACAACTCTTATATTGAAGCAAATCAAGAATATGACGATTTTGATGAAAGCAAACAAAATACTAAAATAGAATTCGGGAATGTAGATAAGAATGAAGATATATATTACGATATTGTAACGCCGAAGTATAAAGATGAAAATGTAACAGTTAAAACATCAAATGATACAGAGATGCAAAACGTAACTGCTGTGTATGAATTAGATGATATTGCATCTAAAACTACTACTATATCAATTAGTAGTACAGAAACAACAACAAAATCAAAGCCAATAAATTTAGACGTATCAAATGCTACTGAAAGTTCTACTCAATTTAGGTCGTGGATTGACGAGAATGTAGCTGAAGTAGACAAAAAATATGTAAATTTTACAAATGTGGACGAAATTTACTACTCTAAAGAATCTAAAGATAATTTCATAAGGAATAAGGTATTCATTCATCATCATCATCATTCTCTTAGCCTTATCTTACTCTAAGTGGGGTCGGCACAATATGTCTTCTTCTTCCATTCTCCTCTATCATTCTTCAACTCTGGTGCCACTCCTCTAACATGCATATCATTTTTCACACAATCAATCTTCTTTTCGGCCTCCCCCTAGCCGTACATCTATCCACATTCATATTTAAAACTCTTTTGGTTACATGATTTGATTGGTCATTGGACCATTTGATCATTGATTTGAGGAAGATGATGATTTAATTATAGCATTATAGCTAATCATCATCTTCCTGCCCCTATTCCACTCTAAGTGGGGTCGGCACAACATGTTATAAACATGCCGTCACATAATTTAGCTGCGTTTTTACGACCGACCGCCTGCCTGACGTCATCTTACCTCTGTCGTATTTTACGACACCTCGGTAAGAAAGAGGGTGGTCTATTCTACTAAACCGGATACCATCGGTGGGTCAACTTACCTTAGTCTCCTTTTACGACACCTCGGTAAGAAAATACGAATACCGCTCGACGGGTTAACTTACCTTAGTAGTATGTTACGACACCTCGGTAAGAAATGAGGTTGGTCTATTCTACTCAGCCCGATATCACACGGCGGTCTGTAAGAATACTGTTATAGTAATGCAATTATGTGAATAAAGACCGCATTGCATTATTGATTTGTACAAAGTATCGCCTAATTTTAAATAAATTTCTCATTCTTTCAGTACATCCAAATAAACTTAGATGAACACAGAAAAATAACAAGCATGAATCTATCCAACGGAGTCAATACTTCATTAGATATACAATACTATTTTTATGTCTCAGACGAACCGGAAATGAATTTAACGAAAAGAAACCCAGGCGCTTATATTTTCCGTCCAGTAGATATCAACCCTGAAGCTATAATAGAAATTATTGATACAAAAGTATATAAAAGTGATATAGTCGAAGAAGTGCATACAAAATATTCTGATTACGCGTCTTTTGTTGTTAAATTGTACGTTGATAAACCTATAGCTGAAGTCGATTGGGTGGTAGGCCCGGTACCTATGAATGATGGGTTTGGGAAGGAAGTATTTGTAAGGTATACCACTGATTTGGTTAACGATGGAGTGTTTTATACTGATGCTAATATGAGACAAATGGTTAAGAGGATTAGAAATGTGAGAGCGACATATGAGCCTTATAATCTTGATCCGATTGCTGGTAAGTTAAAGCTCTTTAATAATAAATATATGGGACACTTACACACACTGTCCGTCCCCAAAGTAAGTAACTTAATACTTGTGTTATGGACAGACAACTGGTGAATATATACTTATATATTTTTTAAATACATACTTAAATACAAAGTACCTCGGTAATTTTTTACAAAATAAAAAAGGTACTTCAAAAAATAAATAAAAAATAATAGGGCAGGTGGGGCTCGATCCTAGATATTTTCATTTCGCGCGACCACCCGTTCCCCGAATAAGCTACGCTGAGGTGTCGTAAAAGGCGATTAAGGTAGGTTGACCCGCTGTGTGATATCCGGAGCAGTATAGACCATCCTTTTTCTTACCAAGGTGTCGTAAAAAGGCGACTAAGGTAAGTTGACACGCTGTGTTGTATCCAGCTGAGCAGAATAGACCACCCTCATTTCTTACCGAGGTGTCGTAAAAGGCGACTAAGGTAAGTGAGTTGACCCGCCGTGTGGTATCCGGTTGAGTAGAATAGACCAGCCTTTTTCTTACCGAAGTGACGTAAATTACGACAGAGGTAAGTTGACGTCAGGCAGACCACCGGTTGTAAAAACGCAGCTAAATCATGTGACAGCATGTTTATAACATGTTGTGACGACCCCACTTAGAGTGGGATAAGGGCAGGACGATGATTCTAGGCTCATTAACTTGACATTCTATTCCTGCATTAGGAAATTAGTAATTATTTCAGGCAACTTCTATCCAGTAACATCGAGAATATACATAGAGGACCTTAAGAAGAATTTGCGCTTTTCAATATTCAATGACAGATCACAAGGTGGCACGTCTCTTCTAGAAGGTTCCATCGATCTAATGGTGCATAGAAGAATATTTACTGACGATAGTGGCGTCCAAACATTTCTAAACGAAACAGAAAACGGTTTAGGAACAATTGTTAGAGGAACACACTATATATATCTGACAAAGGCTAATTCAAAACAGAACAGAGTGTTCGAGAAGAAATTTGCAAAAGAAATAGAACTGAAACCTCAGATATTCGTTAATAAAATAGCGCAAACCGTAACTAAGGAAGCTTGGTTCGATTTAGACAACGACTTCTCAGCTATAAAGACCAAATTGCCTATAGGCGTCCATATTTTAACTATTCAAGAATGGAATGATCAAACAATACTTTTAAGATTAGAAAATTATTTAGAGAAAGTTGATATTGTTAAAAGTGGTAACAAAAGAGTGTTTTTGAAAGATATATTCGTTAATATTAAGGTAATAAGTGTGGTAGAAACGACGTTATCCGGTAATATACTTTTGAAAGATTATGTACCTTTACAATGGCGTATAAATGGTAGTTTCGTTAGGAATTTCAATGAATTTTATGGACCTAATGGTAATATGGAATCTGCTGTTGATGATATAAGAGTTTTTGAAGATACAGATCTTGATAAAGGAATAATTTTGGTTCCACAACAGATAAGAACTTTAGTTGTTCAATATGAATATGTTGAGAACACAGATGATTAATAATCTCAAGCCGAATACCATATATTTATACTATAGTATAGAGCAGGGCTTCTTAAACTGTGGGTCGCGACACCCAGGGGGGCCAATTACATGGCTGCAGCTGTCCTTTAAAGAACTTTTCTAACAAAGATTTATTGATATTTCTCCTCCTAAGTTCATTACCCCTTTTCATTAAATTTAATTAAATAGATTTTATTAAAGTTATGTTTATACTAGCGGCCTGCCCTTGCTTCGCACGGGTATAAAATATATATCCCATGTCAGTCAGTGTAAAAAAATGATTAAAATCGATCCAGTAGTTTGATTTATTCATTACTGCCCGTAGCCCGCAAGCGTTAAATTTGGAGAAAAACAATTTCCTCTCCCTATACCAAGACGATTTCCTGCTATCTTTGGAATATCTAAACTCATATAGTACATTTTTACTTATTTACTTTTACATTTTACCTATGTATTTTATTTTTACAATTAATTACAGAATGTCTTTAATCAAACTCTAAAAGATTCGAAGTGCCATAGGGTGAAGCGCGGCGTCCTCACGGCATTTTAAATCTGTAATATCTCCGAAAATGTTCACTTAAATTGCATGCTGTAAACGGCCATATTGATTTATATTAAATCAACAATTTATTTAAGGTACTCAATTGGATAAGGATTAATGCTGTATTGTATAAAAATTGCTTTGAACATAAGGCATCATTTTTCGTAAAAAGTAAATGACAAAAACTGCTATTGTGGGTTATCCATAAGAGATAGATATATACCATCGCGGACTTTTCTGTAGACCTTTTCAAGGTGTACAAATACTTAGTACATCATTTTGATAAATCTCGTAGGGTTTAGCCTGCGTTTGCAATGTAAGCGGAAAAAAATGTAATTATTTACAGAAACCTCAAAAATTACAGCATTTTTCTACTTCGTATTGAATGTTATTATACCTACAAACCTTCCTTTGGAATCACTCTATCTATTAAAAAAAACCGCATCAAAATCGGTTGCGTAGTTTTAAAGTTTTATGCGTACATACGGAAATATGGACTTAGTTTTATAATATGTAGTGATAGTGATATTACATTATATGGAGGAGGGGGTCGTTTAAAATTTCCTAAGCTTGAAGGGGGTCGCTATATAAAAAAGTTTAAGAAGCCCTGGTGTAGAGGACTCAACCAGGGATGTAAAAAAATAAAACATTTAAAATTACCGATTATTTTTTCACATAGCTACCATCTACTAAAATAGTTGTCTTCCATTCAAAATTATTTACAATCCGGTCTTTTGGGAACCTTAGCTCATTAAAATCGACATTAGGTACATATATAATTTTTTCTGGTTTCCAATGCTATTTTTATATGAAAAATGTTTTATATTTTTTTAGTTTTAATGTGTTTTAGGTTTTTGTTCAATTAGTATTATTAGGAAATTAAGGAATTAGTAAATAAAGGAATTAGTAATAAATATTAGGAATTTAAATTAGGAAAATGATTTTTAGGAATACAAAAATCCATACTTAAATTATAGATTGCAAATAACTTAAAAAAAATAAAATAAAATTAGTTCTTTGAGTTACATTCAATTATTAATTCATTGAATAAAATAAGTTATAAGTCCATTGTAGAAACTGTATTTAATTAATTAAATATAATATACATTTAATAAGACATTTTTTATTTGAAAGTCCGCTTCGCTTTCTGTTCTGCTGCATCGCTTGCCCCAATGAAAGTCCTCTTTAACTTATTCCTACGACTTTCCCTGTATTTTGCAGACACTTTTTCAGCTAACTTCGCTATCCTCTTCATTGTTTGCGCAGGATATCTGAAATTATATAAGCATTAATAAGGTTATATAATTAAATATTCAAAAACAAAAATTAGGGTGCAAGAGGAGAAATATGAAAGCAAGAAGGATGTTTTTTTAATATGGTGACTGGATATTAAAAGGCGATTAAGGTAAGTTGACCCATCGTGTGGTATCCGGCTGAGTAGAATAGACCACCCTCTTTCTTACTGAGGTGACGTAAAAGGTGACTAACGTAAGTTGACCCACCGTGTGGTATCCGGTTGAGTAAAATAGACCACCCTCTTTCTTGTTGCTTCTAACATTGTACTATAAGGTGGAGGAATCATTCCAATTTTTTTTGTATACAGGGTGATTCAGTTCGACCTGGGATTCTGGTGTTGGTTAATGACTCAGATTGGGAGCTCTGCGGGGAGTTAACATACGAGCTACAAGAAAATGACACTATTATGTTCATATAATGTATGTAAAATACGACTAAGGTAAGTTGACGTAAAGCAGGCGGTCAGCCGTAAAATACGTAGCTAAATCATCAGACAAGATGTTTAAAACATGTTGTGTGGTCCCCACTTAGAGTGGGATAAATCCAGTTGTTTGGAGTCTTTAAGAACATACATACTTTAATATTTTATATAGATTTTTACTTGTTAAATAAGCAATTTTTTTTCTTTTATTTCTCAATGATTATTAAAACAGCAGACTAAGGTATTCCTGACTAGGCTATCACAGATTCTAAACATCCAATAACTGTGATAAATACACTTGACAAAACTATGTGTTAAGCTGTGGAATGATTTACCAGTATCAATAGACAATACAATAGACAAAGCAGGAACCCACATAAGCTTAAGGCTCCCTGCTTTGCGCCTTGCAAAAGTACGTAATTCGTTTGTGGGTTTTGGTATAAGATTTTATAATAAAATTCCGCAATCAATTTCAGCTTTGCCATTACATCAGTTTAAAAACACTGTTAAAAAGAGGCTGATACAGAAAGCCTACTATACTCTTGAAGATTATTTGGAAGATAAGAATGTGTGGATATAGCTCTCTTTGAACCTGTACAAGACAGTAACGACTTAATGTAAATAGTATTAAGAATTATATTTTTAAAAGAGCAACCGCCGAGTTTCTTGCTGGCTCTTCTCGGTAGGAACAGCTTTCCGAACCAGCAGTAGAGTTGACGATTCAAAAGCACTTGTTTACAAGTTTATTTAAATAAAAAATATTTTTAATTTGAATTTGAATTGGAATCAATCCGCAAATCTCTTTCCCTTTCAGTATTTAAGTTACTGGAAAATATTTGTCTTAATTATATATTAGAAGCATCTTTTCATCTATTTATTTTACCAAAATTAATAAGTAGAATAAATAGTTAAATTTATATAAACTTTTTCTTTTTCTCTATATTACCCGTATTCTCTTTCTTCTTCAATTCTTGTCCTTTTCCTTCAAAGGTTGACTGGAAGAAATCCCTTTTAGGGACAAGTTCGCTTTTATACATGTGCTTTTTTACTTTGTCTTACTTTTTTCTAACATTTAGATGCTCTAAACCAGTGTTTCCCAACCTTTTTTTGATCCATGCCCCACATTAAAAATTATTTTAAGTAACATACATAAATTTTAATATTAAAAATTGAATTGTTCACTTAAAGAACATAAATAATGGGTTTAAAGAACAATTGCTTTTTTTATGGCCCAGAGCAAAAGGCTTAAGCTCGTGTCAAGTTGTCCCCTCCCCAATGGGGCTATTAACCATCAAATAGCCACCTTAACCATCAAATTGCCCCCCTTAACCATTAAATTGCCCCCCTTAACCATCAAATTGCCCCCCTTAACCATCAAATTGCCCCCCTAAACCGTTGGGAAACACTGCTCTAAAGTAAATGCAAACTAAGAGATATTGTCACCTGCATCCCAAGAACTCTATATTGGTGAAAATCTGCGCTAAAGTAATCAGTTCCTCTTCATCGAAGTCATCTCTATGTTCCATCATAAAGCTGCGGCGAACATCCCACTGTTCTTCTGATTCATGCTCTGTTCGGAGCGAGTCAATATCTACAGATGGCTTCATGGCTCAAGCAAGCTGTAAAAATATGACTTTTCTCAGGCAAGCTGGTGAAATGTCTAGGTAATAGGTATTATTTTTCCACATAAGATCGTCTAGTTCGACTAAATTAACAAATTAAATGGAAACGCAATTAATACTTTGAAAAGTGCGTGAAAAATGTAATACGAAACTTTCACAAATCAACATATTTAATGCAACATTTTTTAAATTAAGTTTTGAATTTACCTCACAAAAGATGTATTATTTTTACAATAATTATATTTATTTCAAGTTTTTAATACAAATACTTAAAATTGACATTACAAAGACATTTATTGTTTTTTTTAATTTGCAGTGGTACTTGCAATTTAGCGGAAATAATATAATATTGACAATGTTTTGTTTTCTTGAATTCTGTATTTTGTTAGTAGTCTATGTTCTGTAATGACAATTTTTCATAGACAAATATCAAAGTCCATATAGCCTCGTAAGACCATGTTTTAAAATTTTAATATAATATTATCAACTGGTTTTAGGGTGTTCGGTTCTCATCTGTGTATCTTCTAAGTATTAGAATTATGCAATATCTAATTTTGAAGAAATACTGAATATAAAAAATATAGTAATTCGAATTATAAACAAATCATTTAAATATATTTAAAAAAAATAGAGTTGTAGAGAAAGAATAAATTGATTTCATATCTTAGAAGATTATTGTAAGGCTTTAATTTTTTATTGTATTGATTTTTAGAAAACACTACCTATCTAACTTTAACGATTGCAATAGATGAATGAGATAAATTGGTAAAGCGATTTTGGTTTTTAATTTTATTTTTAAAATAGTTTTACATCAAGAAATGTATATTATATTATTTTATTATTCACTTATGTGTTATAATTATAAACTATACTTATATATGCTTTTTGTTTCTTTGATCAAAGCCAAAATAGCTAGATCCTACAACGGAATCAATATTTTAAAAATTCAATTGACAGAAAACATAACCTATTTCCTTGTTTACTTATTGTAATTTTATTACAACTTTAATTATTGTTAAATTAAAAAAAGCTGTTAAAGTTAATAAAGTAAGTTATTATTTGCTTAAAAAAGTTTTTTTTTACACTTTCTCATCATTGATAAATTATTTCCATACTTCAGTTTTTATTTAATTTATTTTGGAATTATTCATTATTCGATTATTTATTATTTATTTATTGTTTATTTTTGAAATAAGTGCTTTTAAACTGAATATTATCAAATTGTTTTGTATTGTGCTATTATAAATATAGTTTACTTTGGGTATATTTGGCTATAAGTAGTAAAAAAAAGTAAAGTGCTAAATTTATCATAATATTTCAAATAGCAATTCAATGCCCTCCCTCATTCCTACCGAGGTATATTTTGTAGTTATTTAATGCTAGAAATAGATAATTTATTAATTGTTAACATGAAATTAACAAGCAATTAACATTCCAGATATGTTAAAAATACACATCCAGTTTGGGGGAGGTGCGGAACTACTCTTTGACAAAGTAAAAAAAAGGGATGTGGAGTTGCCAGCATTGACCAAGTACTTTCCGGATTGCCAGAGCGAAAATTGGACAATAAGAGAACTTCTTGTATGGATCAAAGAAAATTTACTGAGAGAGCGACCTGAATTGTTTTTACAGGTTTATATTTTGTGGTATATTAGATGGAAATGAACATGTTAGTACTCAGCTGAAGTCATTTCAAATAGTTAGTGTTATAAATAAATATATGGGACACTTACACAAACGGTTGTCCGTCCCCAAAGTAACTTAATACTTGTGTTATGGACAGACAACTGATGAATATATACTTATAGATACATACTTAAATACAAATATAAGGTAAGATTAAGGTAAGCAGACCCGCCATGTGGTATCCGGCTGAGTAGAATAGACCAACCTCATTTCTTACCGAGGTGTCGTAAAAGGTGACTAACGTAAGTTGACCCACCGTGGTGGTATACGGTTGAGTAAAATAGACCACCCTCTTTCTTGTTGCTTCTAACATTGTACTATAAGGTGGAGGAATCATTCCAATTTTTTTTGTATACAGGGTGATTCAGTTCGACCTGGGATTCTGGTGTTGGTGAATGACTCAGATTGGGAGCTCTGCGGGGAGTTAACATATGAGCTACAAGAAAATGACACTATTATGTTCATATCTACGTTACATGGTGGTTGAATAAAGATATGTGAAAAAACAATCGCTTATTTCTTTAAAATAATCAATTTTTAAAAATCGATTATTTTTAGAGGCAATCAATTATAAACCTATGTATTGATAAAGAAATTCTACAATATTAATTATATAAAATAATCGATTTTTATAATAGTCTATTATTTCTTTATAATAATCGATTTTTAATAATCGATTATTTTTGTTAGGGTTAATCAATTATAAACCTAAGTAATAATAAAACTGCAAGAAATTCTACAATATTAATTATATAAAATAATCGATTTTTATAATAGTCGTATTATTTCTTAGAAATAATCGATTTTTAAAAATCGATTATTTTTGTTAGGGTTAATCAATTATAAACCTAAGTATTGATAAAACTGCAAGAAATTCTACAATATTAATTATATTAAATAATCGATTTTTATAATAGTCTATTATTTCTTTAAAATAATTTATTTTTAATAATCGATTATTTTTGTTAGGGTTAATCAATTATAAACCTAAGTACCTATTGATAAAACTGCAAGAAATTCTACAATATTAATTATATAAAATAATCGATTTTTATAATAATCTATTATTTCTTTAATATAATCGTCTTTTAAAAATCGATTATATTTGTTAGGGTTAATCAATTATAAACCTAAGTACCTATTGATAAAACTGCAAGAAATTCTACAATATTAATTATATAAAATAATCGATTTTTATAATAATCTATTATTTCTTTAAAATAATCGATTTTCAAAAATCGAATATTTTTGTTAGGGTTAATCAATTATAACCCTAAGTACCTATTGATAAAACTGCAAGAAATTCTACAATATTAATTATATAAAATAATCGATTTTTATAATAATCTATTATTTCTTTAAAATAATCGATTTTAAAAAATCGATTATATTTGTTAGGGTTGCTCAATTATAAACTTAAGTATTAATAAAACTGTAAAATATTGGTAATTCGAATAACAAAAAATATTGAAATATTACAACAAAACAATTTTTTTTTCTTAATTTCGTATATTTATATGTGGTAAAATTAATACTCCAATAATTTTTTTATTCTGTTTTTGGTTTTTTAAAATAACATATTTATTGTTGGATGAAACCGATGTAGCTAAACTACACATTTTAATAAAATATCACAAACATCGCATCTGTTATTATTTATTGGTAGTTATCCACATTAATTAGCCTTTATTGTAATTGATTAATAGTATTAAAACGTCAACTTTTCAAATAGACGTAAAATAATCGCTTTAAAAAAATATATTACTAAAGTGAAAAATCGATTATTTATCAACCTTTTTTTGTACTCCATAGCACATCCCTATTTACTCAATTATTTTATTACTCGGCAATTTAAAAAAAAAACTGAAAAAGAGATATATCTCTCTTCTCTCTCTATCTTGATATATATATGTATATATATATATATATATATATATATATATATATATATATATATATATATATATTTAAATCGCAGAAGTCTTCTTGCGTCATTTTAAACTCGAACCCTGTTGCGTCTACCATTTCTAAAGGGATTTTTAACTAAATTAAAGCGTATACTATACCTTTAAATCTGTATTATTTCATTATAAAACTTTAAATTCCATTAATAAGTTTTATACCGATATTCAATTTTAAAAATTTCTCAATCACTTAGCGGTTCCGTTCATCGTCGAAATAATGTGGCACATTGTATTTTTTTGTATATACTTCGTACACTGTTTAGGCTTTCACGCTTCCTAATTAATTTATATCTAACTTGATTCTGTATATTATTCAATATATGTTATTGATATTACATTGACATTATTACATCCATTCTTTGTTTCAACTAAAATGCTTCCGAATATTGCTGCTGTATGAACCTATGCGTAACATTGACTTAACGGCTTCCATTGACTTCATCAGATTTCTAATACTTAAATATGGCACGTGAGTCATATTATTAAATAATTTTTTTTATAGTCGTTTACTTATTACTAAGTGAGCTTTTATGAACAGGTTAGTAACTTATTATCATCGTCATTCAGTTAACTAATAAAGAAAGCTTTTATAGGCAGGTAAGTGATCTTACTAACCCAGAAAAAACTTGAACTGCAGGGAAGTAGTTGAGATTATTAGGTGAATGTGTGTATTGTATGCGCGTGTGCGTACGTGCATGCGCAGGCGCGTGGAGTCCATGTGGTGTGTGTGTGTGTGTGCATTTTTGTTGATTTGCTTGCTGCGTGTGTGCGCGTGTATGTGTTTCAGCTATAAATACCCTGCCTTTGTAACAACGTTTTAGAAACTACCAGTGTGTCTCCGTGGGTTGCGTATCTCGTGCTGAAAATATCTGCATGGTATACCCTTAAGGTGGTATTAGCGTACGCGCTCACGGAGTCATAATCGGATTCGGAAGTGGAAACTCTATATGAGGATATAACTTAAGCCTTACGCCATACCTCTAGAGCCCACTTCAACGTTGTTATGGGGGACTTTAAGTCTAAAGTGGGAGTAAAATTGTGTTGTGTGTTGAATTAGTTGTAGGACCTTTTGGTTTGGGTCGAAAAAACGAGTGCGGAAAAATGCTTGTCGACTTTCTCGAGAAGCAGGAGTTGTTTTTGATGAATTATTTTTTCAAGAAACAGCCCCAAAGTAGGTGGACTTGGCGAAGTCTCGGTGGGCGGACGAAAAATGAGATTGATTTTATTATTACGGACAAGAAGCATATATTTAGGGATGTCTCGGTGCTTACCACCGACTATTAACAACCATAGGTTGGTACGAGGCACTCTGAATATTTATCTAAAGCTAGAACGGGTCCGTTTGATGAAATCAACAGTCCGTCTGAATGTTCTCCAAACCGTAATTGGATCTGTAACATTCTAGAAACAACTTAAAACCAATTCACTACTCTGGAAACCACGGATAACGTAGGGCAAAAACTCGACCGAGTAGCAGAAGTCCTTCGAAATGAGGGCACAAAAATTTGCGAAAGCCAACGTAAGGGCATGAAGTCAAAGATTTCGGGAGATACTCTGCTATTAATGGCAGAGGGACGAACCCTATGCTAACTTCGTGAGAAGTAGAGGCTTTAAACAAAATAATTACCAAGATGGTTAACGACGCGACCTCCGATTAGCTAATACGCTCAAAAATCAATTGAGCAGAATCGGGGTCCAAAAGTGTTAACACATTAAAGCGAAAGTCGTTACTCGTCCAAACCGGAAATCCTCTCGGAAGTGAAAAGCCACTACGCCGAATTTTACGCATCGCATGCTACCACTGCACACAGAGGACAAATTAAGCCGCCACTATACGGAAAAACTGCCTGATATCCATCTAAATGAAATTGTTTTAGCCCTTGGACAGCTTAAAAATAGAAAAGTCACGGGTGAGGATGGTATTACAACAGGGCTGTTAAAAGCTGGTGGAATTCTATTGGTAACAGAGCTTCAAGAGCTGTTTAATGCCCTTCTCTTTGCCGGGAGAACTCCAAAGGCATGGCACAGAAGTATAGTGTTATACAAAAAAGGAGATATAACACTCTTAAATAACTATAGGCCAATATCTCTTCTGAGCCATGTCTATGAGCTGTTTTCAAGGGTTATCACAAACCGCCTCGCATGATGATTCGACGAGTTCCATCCCCCGAACAAGCCGGGTTTCTATGCGGGTACAGCACGATAGATCATATCCACACCGTGCGGCAAATTGTACAAAAAACTAAAGAGTACAATCAACCACTATGCCTAGCTTTTGTGGATTATGAAAAAGCTTTTCACTCGGTCGATACCTGGGCTGTTCTTGAGTCTTTACAGAGATGCCAAGTCGATTAGTGATATATTGAGATGCTGAGATGTCTGTATGAAAACGCAAGAAAGGCAGTCCGAGTCCAAAACCAGCAGATAAGGCATAGCCATCTTCAGCGAGGCGTAAGACAAGGGGACGTCATTTCCTCGAAATTGTTTTCAAACGCACTAGAGGATATGTTTAAGACGCTGAATTGGACTGGTCATGGCATAAACATCAATGGCGCTCATCTCAGTTTCGCGTAAGATGATATGGTTTTAACGACTGAATCCATAGAGGATTTGCAATGGATGTTGCATGGACCGGCTGTTTCTTCTCATAGTATCGCTCTCCGGATGAACTTGAGTAAAACCAAAATCATGTGCAACGAGCACGTTGCTCCGGGACCGATTTCCTTAGATGGGGTCACTCTCGAAATTGTTGATAAGTACATTTACCTAGGACAGACGCACGAACGAATAGAAAACAACAATTTCGAGTGTGAGATTATGAGAAGGATACAGTTGGGGGATGACTGTTGGGGTAGACGTGTTCTGGAGTGGAGACCACGAATCGGGAAACGTAGTGTAGAACACCCTGAGACTCGATAGAGTGACGATATACGTAGGACAGCGGGCAGTGGATGGAAGCAGAAAGCCAAGGATCAGACTAAGTGGCGAATAATTGGAGAGGGTTATGTCCAGCAATTGACGAAAATGGGCTGATAGTGATGATGCCACGTAATCCGGCAATCTATATGCCTTTTTATGCACGTCACCGGTATGGCCCATAAACGTAGTTAAATGTTTCATATCATTCTCAGTTATGCTAAATATTTGTAAAAAGGTTGCTAAATGTTTTCTGAGTCGCGTAGACGAAATTGATTTTGGGTTTTTGGGTCCAGATAATCTTGGGTATCCCTCGAGAACTTGGTAATAATAATAAAACTTTGCAATAAATGTTAACTAATAACTGAATATACGTTGCAACAGTAGTACCCTGATTTGATTTTGGCTGCAGCTTCATTGGCTAACGGGACTATAGTGACTTTATTCCACTTCTTCACACTTTGTTTAAATCTGTTGCAGCTTGACTGGAGATGACATGTCGCAAAATTGCATCTATAAGATGCAATAATGTCTTAAGATCTGCTTCTGTTTCTGCGGTATTGATTTCATTGTAAGGACCTTGTTTTTTCAATGCAAACATAATGGCTATATTGCAGCATTGTTTAAAAGTAGTTGAAACATTCATAGCAAAAGAAGGTTTCGAATCTATCCTTTTTGGCATCACAGTTATCTACAACTTTAGTTGCCTCCGCCATAAGATCTTAACTGAATGGTTTTAAGGCACTCAATAAATTTATTATAGAGTTGTTAATTTTTTAAATTTCGATTAATAATTTTGCTAACTCTCTTACTTTTTTTGAAACCACATTAATAAAATGTTTTTCCGAATGACTTTTTAATATTGGGATCCTTAAGCACAAATAAGAAGATCTGATTTAGCAACTAGCGATGTCTTATCCGCTCTCTTCATATTTACAGTTTTACAATAATAATAATATACGCAATTATGAGTACAATCACTTTGCAAATTAAAACGCGTCCTAACGGCTCAATGTTTGTTTATTAACAAAACGTAGGACTCGCGCGCGCACCCTTTGGGCCCCCGCATCACTTATAAAATCGATTAAATTGGGAAGAAATTTGGACGCAAGATAATGCTAAATAAAAATTGAAAAAAACTTTTTAAAATATACGTCGGAGGCAATAGAATGCTAGCATCAGAAATATAATATACGTGCCCAAATATACGCGAGCACGTAGCGACCTCCAAATTGTGCGCGGCAACTCGCTGAACTAATAAATACATCGGAATTCATTCCCGCGATAAAATAACGTCCCATCCAATTTTTTGCCCACGCATTATACATATAAAAACACGGCTCCTGACAAATTTTTAGGGTTGGTTTATCCTGCGTCCGTATACTGGATGCAACAAGTCGGTTGGACGCAACAAGATCGGTAAAAAGTGCCATGTAGGACGCAACATGATGTGCAAGATGTATATATATATATATATATATATATATATATATATATATATATATATATATATATATATATATATATATATATATATATATATATATATATATATATATATATATATATAATACAGTAAATAAACAAACATACAATCGAATTTATAATATTAGATAGGCGGAATATGTTACGCAAACTAAAACAAACGAATACATAATATCGTTATTGCAAACTGCATTAAAATCAACAAATTGGATTAATATTGTTCGAACCACCCCTATATTGGTAGAATAGGGGTTGGGATATGTCGGATGCTGAGGGTTGGTTTTGGAACAAATCAAAAATTATTAGTGAAAAGTCATGATGTTAATCTAAAGTTAACTAAAACCTAAAAAAGCTTTAATATATCGGTTTAAAGATAAGTATTATTATATAGTATATTATATAGCAGAATTAGCCGTGTGGTATCCGGCTGAGTTGAATAGACCACCCTCATTTCTTACCGAGGTGTACCGAGTTTTTACCCGCAACTTCGCGTTAACTGTAGTCTTGGAATTAAAAATTAGCTTCAGTCACTCTTCAACGTTGTAAATATCTCCATCATAAAAATCAGATGGATCCGGGAAGACTCAGAGAGATTTATCGTTTTATTTAGACAATAGTTTGATAAGATAATTTTACCGCCGTGTGGTATCCGCCTGAATAGAATAGACCACCCTCATTTCTTACCGAGGTGTCGTAAAAGGCGCCTAAGGTAAGTCGACCCGCCCGTGGTATCCGGTTTAGTAAAATAGACCAACCTCTCTCTTACCGAGGTGTCGTAAAATACGACTAAGGTAAGTTGACGTCAGGTAGGCGGCCGGTAGTAAAAACGCAGCCAAATCATGTGACAGCATGTTTATAACATATTATGCCGACCCCACTTCGAGTGGGATAAGGGTAGTATGATGATGATATATAGCAGAATAGATTATATAGTAATACCTGGTTGACTGAGGCTTTCTCGGTAATTTTTTACAAAATAAAAAAAAGAAACATCAAAAAAAAAAGAAAAAAATAATTAGGCAAGTAGGGAAAGTAATAATAAAATTATTTTGCTATAATCCGCGATGAAGTAAAATAGAAAATATATATAATGCTAAATGTAGAGTGGACAATCGGTTATCATACCTGATACATGCAGGAGTCGTAAAAACACATGCACAAACCTCCACCGCCACCACGATACACAAGCACTATATACGTTCACTATCACAAACTCAACAATCGTTTCGCCCCGCAACCGAAGCATCGTCAGGAGATAGACTCCACGACCAAAATCGCAAAGCAAGTAGGGATCGACCCAGGTATTTTCATTTCACGAGACCACCCGATCCCCGAATAAGCTATGCTGCCTTGACAGTTAATGGCAAAAATTCAATTCAATATAAGTTGTAGTATTTTTGAATGCGCAAAAACCTAGCTAGATCGATTTTTCTCCCCCAAACCTCCTGCATGCTGAATTTCAGGGAAATCGTTGGAGCCGTTTCAGAGATTCAAAAAATAAATAAAAGCGAAAGTCTGTGGTCAAAGTCTCCGAAACCTTTTTCTCTTTTATATTGACAATTTTTAATAATGGCAGGTGAAGCCGCAGTGCCGAGCTAGTTTTTATATATACAACTAAATATCATTGACTTTCCCTAAATACAAAGCAAAAAAATACAAGGTATATTATAGTTTACTATAGTGAGATTGAATAGATTAGATACTTTAGATAATTTATAGAATTAGGGGTTACTTTGCGGAGATCCATAATACAAAAGTAATAATAAATAAAATAAATAAATAAATAAATATATGGGACACCTACACACACGGTCGTCCGTCCCCAAAGTAAGTAACTTAATACTTGTGTTATGGTAGACAGACAACTGGTGAATATATACTTATATATTTTTAAATACATACTTAAATACAAATACAATTATTTTGCTATAATCCGCGATGAAGTAAAATAGAAAATATATATAATGCTAAATGTAAAGTAATGCTTTGCGATTTTGGTCGTGGAGTCTATCTCCTGACGATGCTTCGGTTGCGGGGCGAAACGATTGTTGAGTTTGTGATAGTGAACGTATATAATGCTTGTGTATCATGGTGGCGGTGGTGGAGGTTTGTGCATGTGTTTTTTACGACTCCTGCATGTATCAGGTATGATAACCGATTGTCCACTCTACATTTAGCATTATATATATTTTCTATTTTACTTCATCGCGGATTATAGCAAAATAATTTTATTATTACTTTTGTAGATACTTTAGCTTTCTTATAGAATTTTACAAAAAGTTTCCTTTTTAAAAGCTTTTATTTAACTTGTTATTTTATTTATCTGCTGGATAGGAAATACCTATGTATTTCAAAATGGCCGCAATTCTGTTTTTTTTAATGTTTCACTGTGGAAAGGAATTTTGCGTTTTCACAGGTTTCTGATAGTCTTATTCAGCACTTAAAGTCCCTAATAAGTTAACAGGTAGATCATGAGGCTGTTATTGTGTTTATCGACTGGATAGCAAATACCTATTTCAAAATGGCCGCGATTTTATTTCTTTAAAAATTTTCACTTTTTAGTCTCTGTTTAGAGACATTTATCTGCTACTTAGTTTATTTGTTAATTAATTATCTGACACTTTATTAGTTCCTTGTGAAACAGGCCAAAAGGAAATTTAACATTTCAACGTTTTTATTATGTGTAGATGAGAGAATGTATTATAGTTTTGACGTGACAACGTGTTAAATTAGGTTGCGGCTTGGAGTCACTCATGAAAAAGTGTAGCGCTCACGTCTGTTACGATGAGTCACCGAACGAAAGAGAGACCCGCCGGACTGGCGAATGCCTTGCGTCTCTCTCCCACTCCAATCCATCGCATTTAAAAAGACGTTGTCACGTAAAATCTTTGCCCGTAAAACCGACTTTACAGGCAACCGTTTTTTTAAAGAAACATTTGGTAACCCATATGGTCAGTGTTTAAGTTCTTTTCTCGCCAAACCATCAAAACTTTCATTCGCAGTACAATGGATAAAGTAACTTTATTTCTGGGTTTTCCTAAACAAACGTTTGGACGTTTTGTTTGTGATTTCCGTTATAATATTCCTGTAATGGGTTACTATCTCTAATAATTAGAACCAGTGTTGCCAACACTACTGTTTTAACAGTAGATTTGCTGTTTCCATATTGATGCGACTATTTTCTGTTTTATTTCTAACTGGCTTTTACCCGCATCTTCGTTCGCGTGGTAGGTTGATAATATTAAAAATTAAGTAATAATAATTAATATTAAATTATAGAAAATATTTCATCCTCCTCCTGCCCTTATCCCACTCTAAGTGGTGTCGGCACAACATGTTATAAACATGCTGCCACATGATTTGGCTGCGTTTTTACGACCGGCCCCCTGCCTGACGTCAACTTACCTTAGTCGTATTTTACGACACCTCGATAAGAAAGAGGGTGGTCTATTTTACTAAACCGGGTACGCGGTGGGTTCACTTACCTTAGTTGCCTTTTACGACACCTTGCTAAGAAATGAGGGCTGTCTATTCTACTCAGCCGGATACCACAAGGCGGGTCGATTTACCTTAATCGCCTTTTACGACACCTCGGTAACAAATGAGGTTGGTCTATTCTACTCAGCCGGATACCACACGGCGGGTCGACTTACCTTAGTCGCCTTTTACGACACCTCGGTAACAAATGAAGTTGGTCTATTCTACTTAACCAGATACCATACGGTGGGTCGACTTACCTCAGTCGCCTTTTACGACACCTCGGTAAGAAATGAAGTTGGTCTATTCTACTTAACCAGATACCATACGGTGGGTCGACTTACCTCAGTCGCCTTTTACGACACCTCGGTAAGAAATGAGGTTGGTACTATTCTATTCAGCCGGATACCACACGGTGGGTCGACTTACCTTAGTCGCCTTTTACGACACCTCGGTAAGAAATGAGGTTGGTACTATTCTATTCAGCCGGATACCACACGGTGGGTCGACTTACGTTAGTCACCTTTTACGACACCTCGGTAAGAAATGAAGTTGGTCTATTCTACTTAACGGTATACCACACGGTGGGTCAACTTACCTTAGTCGCCTTTTACCTCAGTAAGAAATGAAGTTGGTCTATTCTACTCAGCCGGATACCACACGGGGTAGCTACAACAAACAAAACGCTTATTATTTGAAATTACATACAAAACGGTCAATTACTGTGCACTTACCTTAAATACATGCGCGGATTTAACCTTTGTTACACCTCTATTGAACTATAAATATTTTAATACAGATTAAAAGAAAACTAATGAAAATAAACAAATAATTACATATTTTTTCCTCACAAAGGTTGCTTCGTTTCTCCATCTCTTTCGCTCGCTATGTGAAAATTGTTTGGGTTATTTTTCGTCCCTCTCGCCGCTTTCCCGAGCATGTCGGAATATTGAACGATCGTACTACCGGGATGGTGTAGGGATGTGACACGGTGCTATCGATATTAGTATTTTTATTGTTAAAATGTGTCGAGAAATATGATAAATTCAAATTCAAATTTTTTCAAATTCAAAATATTCTTTATTCAAATAAACTTGTAAACAAGTGCTTTTGAATCGTCAACTCTACTGCTGGTTCGGAAAGCTGTTCCTACCGAGAAGAGCCAGCAAGAAACTCGGCGGTTGCTCTTTTTAAAAAATACAATTCTTAATGCTAGTTACATTTAATGTTTCTATCTTGTACAGGGTAGAACAATATTTATATCCACGCATTTTTATCGTCTAAATAATCCTCAACAGTATAGTAGGCTTTCTGTATCAGCCTCTCCTTAATAGTGTTTTTAAACTGCTGTAATGGCAAAGAGAGACTTGGGTCTCACCCACACCCTAGGAGCTGATTTGACCTTCTTTGAGAGGTCTGTAGCTACTAAGTAAGCCGGTATAATTCCCAATGGTTTCGATAATCGAAATTTATGAACAACTTAATGACGAATAGAGGTGTACAAAAGTTATTATAGCGTTGTACAAATAATTAATTAAGAGATTTAGGTTTAGATGTTCTGTTAAGTAAGTAAGATCTTGATTAAAATCTTCCCTTCCAAAGTATTCCCAAATCCCCTACAGCATAAAGGCATTCCCATTCTCAAAACACAGGTGAGGCTGGGGACTTATCCAATAGCGGAAGCGGTCACCCCTGACCTATAGCGAGTTTGACCACAAGTTCGGCGTTTAGCCAGTGTACAAAAATACCACGACAGAGATCCATTTAAAAGAAGCGAAAAATAATAATTCCATTGTCACCTAATTTGAACGGCTGCAAAGCAATATTCAACAAATGGTATAACTTAATTAGTATTATTGAGAATAAAAACTCCTTATTAATAGCTTTTATTTAACTTGCCTTGTATGTATGTGAAGGTGGAATCTTGCAAGTTAAAGACCCACTTCCCGGTGTCCGATTGAGATGAAATACATACTGGTCCAGTCCCGATGACAATGCGTGTTTATGATAAGCATGACCTGATGTCAGGATTGGCTCCAGACGAGGGAACTGCTCAACGATTATAAGTACGGACATAAAATGTTTGTTACAAGCTTACTTAACTCGACTTCTTTGCCATTATATCTTTTATTTGTTGATATTACATTTGCGTTACGAAGATAATATTCAAATTGAAAATATACTTAATTCAAGCAGCAGCTACCAATGCAGAACATGTTAAGAGGCGCAAATATGAAGACATAAATAGAAGCTTCATTTTTGTGCCTTTTGGTATAGAGACCTCGGGTCCATGGGGCCCGGACGCTCATACGTTCTTCAACGAGCTCGCTAGAGGGCTCGTGGAGCGTACCGGGGACCCGAGAGCTGGCAGCTGCCTTGGCCAACGAATAAGTTTGGCCATACAAAGGGGCAACGCTGCCAGTATTTTAGGAACTCTACCCCATTGCAATGGAATGGATGGTTTTGATTTAGTGTAAATATATATATATTTATTAATTTTAATTTTTATTCTTTAGTTATTATTTAATTAGTTTTAATTTGTTTTTTTTAATGCTTGTTTTTGTAAAATAGTTTAGTTTAGTAAATAGTATATTAAGTATATTAAGATTTAATAAATTAAAAAACACATGTGAAGAGTTCTATTTCCTTTATTCAAGTTAACTTATTAACAAGTGCTTTTAAATCGTTAACGCTACTGCTGGTTCAGAAAGCTGTTCCTACCGAGAAGAGCCAGCAAGAAACTCGGCGGTTGCTGTTTTAAAAATATAATTCTTATTACATTTGTCCTTACTGTCTTGTAGGTTCACAGAGTAGCTATATTCACATATTCCAATCATCTAAATAATCCTATATTCCGTTTTTAATATATATTGGCTCTGACGAATTTCATGAAACTCAGTATTAAGGGGTTTTCGGGGACGATATTTCCATTTAGCTAGGTTTCATTTGAAGCTCTGATAGGCCAGCGGTAACACCGTACGACTCTTTCGTGGAGGTCAAGGGTTCAATCCCTGGTAGACACTGGGTTTAGATGTTACAACTTATGTCTGATCGATAATTGCAATTTATCACATGCTTTCCGGTGAAGGTGTTTTCCTTTCGTGAGGAAACCTGCATACCCCTAGAGAATTCTGGAGATATGTGTAACCTACCAATGCATTGGAGCAGCGTGGTAGGTCTTAACTCCAATCCTTTTCCCCTAAAACGGACAGAAGATGCCTATTCTCAGCAGTGGGAGAGTAACAGGCCGCTACTTACTAGGTTTAATTTCACCAAACTTTTTTTTTATTTTTTTCTTCTTTATAATTAACATTTATCGATAACAGTATCCTAAACTCACATCACTAATCTAGACTGATGTTCCTAACAGGGCAGTAACACTACGCGTGCGTAAGAGGAAGGTCTAACGGAACCAAATACTCGCCATTTCCAAAATAAATGGAAATTTAATAAAAAAAAACACTAGTATAGTATTCGAGGACTGTGTGTGTGTTATGACAGTGTGTGTAAAGGATTTTATCTAATACACGTAAGTTATATAATAAAATGAATTTTAGCTTTCATCAGCAGTTTAAAATATTTATTGTTACAGACATCTACTATTTAAGCCGTTAGTATCCGGCTGAATAGAATATTACCACCCTCATTTCTTACCGAGGTGTCGTAAAAGGCGACTAAGGTGAGTCGACCCGCCGTGTGGTATTCGGCTGAGTAGAATATACCAAACTCATTTCTTACCGAAGTGTTGTAAATGGCGGCTAAGGTAAGTCGACCCGCCGTGTGGTATCCGGCTGAGTAGAATAGACCACCCTCTTTCTTACCGAGGTGTCGTAAAATACGACTAAGGTAAGTTGACGTCAGGCAGGCGGCCGGTCGTAAAAACGCAGCCAAATCATGTGACAGCAGGTTTATAACATGTTGTGCCGACCCCACTTAGAGTGGGATAAGGGCAGGAGGATAATGTGTACGTAATACTATAGAATATGTGAGATTCTACCTGTAACTTCGTTTGCGACTGTTTTTGCATGATAGGTTGATAATAGATGACACTTTTCAATATCATCCTATTCCTGTAGAATTAACAGGATTTCTATAGCCTATATGTTACCGCGGTGTATAAGGAATAACTGTACCAAATATCATTAATATTGGTTCAGCGGATTCGCCGTGAAAGAGCAACATACATCCGTACTCACAAACTTTAGCATTTATAATATTAGTAGGATGTGACGTGTGTCAAATTGACACGACAAGTTTGTATTTAGTTTTAACGCTGTCCTTGCAAATCTGAATCTGCGACCGGAAATTGCTGAATCTGTAAATGGCGGAAATATCTATACATATATTATATTATAGACTAGCAATCGCCAGCGGCTCCACCCGCTTGGTAAGATTCAAATTCAAATTCAAAATATTCTTTATTCAAATAAACTTGCAAACAAGTGCTTTTGAATCGTCAACTCTACTGCTGGTTCGGAAAGCTGTTCCTACCGAGAAGAGCCAGCAAGAAACTCGGCGGTTGCTCTTTTAAAAATATAATTCTTAATACTATTTACATTATGTCGTTACTGTCTTGTACAGGTTCAAAGAGAGCTATATCCACACATTCTTATCTTCTAAATAATCTTCAAGAGTATAGTAGGCTTTCTGTATCAGCCTCTTTTTAACAGTGTTTTTTAACTGCTGTAATGGCAAAGATTAGATTAGATGGCAAAGATTAGAACCGTAATACAGTATTTTGATAACCATAAAAATGGTTAAAGTTGGTAAACCTTAAAAGTCAGACATATGCTGTAACAGACTTTTATTTAGAACTTTTAGAGGGGAACAATTTTGTAGTAAATGATTTTTGAATATCTTTCACCGTTTACTCAGCGCACGCAAGGAAGCTTTAAATTTTTCCAAAAATTTATAGCTACTCCTCTCCTATTCATGTTAGCGTGATGATTTATATTTTATTTACAAAAATTAAATAACTTAAAATGTACTGTGAAGCAAGTATAAGAATACCTATTTCCTTAAACAGACCCACACTAGTACTTATAAAAAAGCATCACAGACTGACAAGTCGACTTCAGCACTTTATAATATTAGTATACATCACGTAAATAGCCCGTAAAGCTAAGTTTAAACACCCTTGGAGCTATCGGCAACTTTTAACTTCCCCCCCAAATCATAAATTTCTTCTAATTGTCGCCGTTCGCGTGAAAATATTTCATTTGTAACACGATGCGAGTGGAGTTAGCACTAAAAACTGTCCACTAAATTCTTTTAATAGAAACAAAAAGACGTGAATGATGAATGAAATAAGTAAGGCACTACAGAAGGATGCTATAGATAGAATAATGGAATGCTACGTACGAAAATATGCTGTTATAATGCGCTACGGAAGGATACAATATATGCATATAAGCCACGAAATAATGGCTTTGGTGATATGCTACGAAATAAGTATGGCACTATCATAAGTTGCTACGGACGGAACTGTGCTATGTAATAATGCGCTATAGAAGAATGCAATGTATGCAAATGCACAACGAAATAAGTAAGAGTCTATTTTAGCGTGCTACGAAATAAGTATGGCACTATCGAAACTTGCAACAAACGTAACTGTGCTTTGTAATAATGCGCTACAGAGGGATTTAATGTATGCATATGCGCTACGAAATAAGTAAGAGTCTATAGTAGCGTGCTACGAAATAAGTATGGCACTATCGAAACTTGCAACAGACGTAACTGTGCTTTGTAATAATGCGCTACAGAGGGATTTAATGTATGCATGTGCGCTACGCAATAATTCAGAGTCTATGGTATTGTGTCACGAAATAAGTCAGGTACTATCGAAACTTGCTACGGATGGGACTGTAATATGTAACAATAAGCTACGGAATGATGCAATGTATGTAAATGCACTAAGAAATAAGTAAGGGCTATGGTATTGTAAATAAGTATGGCACTATCGAAACATGCTTTGGTTATAACTGTGCTACGAAATAATGAGCTACAGAAGGATACAATGTATGCATATGCACCACGAAATAAGTAAGTGGCTATGGGTAGCGTGCTACGAAATAAGTATGGCACTATCGAAACTTGCAACAGATGGAACTGTGCTATGTAATAATGCGCCACGGAAGAATATAATGTATGCATATGTACTACGAAATAAGTAAGTGGCTATGGGTAGCGTGCTACGAAATAAGTATGGCACTATCGAAACTTGCAACAGATGGAACTGTGCTATGTAATAATGCGCCACGGAAGAATATAATGTATGCATATGTACTACGAAATAAGTAAGTGGCTATGGGTAGCGTGCTACGAAATAAGTATGGCACTATCGAAACTTGCAACAGATGGAACTGTGCTATGTAATAATGCGCCACGGAAGAATATAATGTATGCATATGTACTACGAAATAAGTAAGTGGCTATGGGTAGCGTGCTACGAAATAAATATGGCACTATCAAAACTTGCTACAGATGGAACTGTGCTATGTTATAATGCGCTACGTAGGGACGCAATTTATGTTAATACACTACGAAACCGAGTAGAGTTGAACAATGATAACACTGTTGTATCAATATTATTAAGCATGTTGTGTTCTCCTGTAATTATGGGTACACTTAAGACAGTTTGTTTTGATAGTTATTACAGAACTTTTGTGTGTACCTTTGTTGGAGTCCCTTTAATAAATAAATAATAAATGACACTGTAAATTGTTCACTATATATTCTTTTAATAGAAACAAAAAGAGGAGAATGATTCTATGTATGTTACTTTCATAGTTACGGAAGTTGCTGCGAAATTAGCAAGGCGTTACGGAAGGATCCTATAGACGCTCTATGGAATTGTGCTAGGTACACATATATGCTATTTAATAAGTTGAGCGCCATAGAAGGATGCAATGTATGCATATGCGCTACGAAATAAGTAATGAGCTATGGTATATGCTATGAAACAACTATGGCACAATCGAAACTTGCTAAGGATGGAACTGTAATATGCAATAATGCGCTACAGAAGGATGTAATGTATGCAAATACACTACGAAATAAATAAGAGTCTATGGTATTGTGCGACGAAATAAGTATGGCACTATCGAAACTTGCTACGGACGTAACTGTGCTATGTAATAATGCGCTACGGAAGGATGTTATGTATGCATATGCGCTACGAAATAAGCGCTTTTTTATTGTGCTAAGAAATAAGTAAGAAATATAGGATTGAAAGTGTTTTTTTAATAATTTCTACACCCATCTACTAAAAATCAAATACATGTTCGTATCTTAAACGGATTCCGTATCAAAACCCCCTAATTTTAAAGCTTGTCGCTCGCAATACGGAGGTTAAGAATCACATGCAAGAGAGAACGTAATACGATAATGTAAGAGCGGTCTTACATGTTACCGAAATGAATCACTACATAGTATAAATCAAAGTCGCTTTCCCTGTCTGTCCTATGTCCCTATAACCCTATGTATGCTTAAATCTTTAAAACTACGCAACAGATTTTGTTGCGTTTTAAATAAATAGAATGATTGAAGAGGAAGGTTTATATGCATAATAACATGCAATATGGAGTAGAGAAATATTGAAATTTTTGATGTCTCTAATGTGATGTTGTAACTAGTTAAATTTGTTCCGCTTACATAGCAAACGCAGGCTGAACCCTACGAGATTTATCAAAATAATGTACTAAGTATTTGTACACCTTCAGTGTATTTAATTGCAATTTTAAACATTAAAGTAGTTATTGTGGGTTCACCATAGATATAGAGAGATAAGATAGAGACATGCTGTTGCGGACTTTTTTGTAGTATTTTTGTATATCTACAATTCTTTATTACGTTATTTTATCTTATCTCTGTCGGCGTAGGCCACTGATGGGCAATAACTAATAATAAGAATTATATTTTTAAAACAGCAACTGTAGAGTTCCTTGCCGGCTCTTCTCGGTAGGAACAGCTTTCAGAATCAGCAGTAGAGTTGACGATTCAAAAGCACTTGTTCACAAGTTTATTTGAATAAATAATATTTAAATAAATAAATATTTTGCATTTGAATTTTTGTTTGTGAATACATATATTCCAAGGTGAATAAACGCTTTTAATAAAAAAGAATCTTTAATATTTAGATGATTTTCCTCAAATTCAGCATGTAGGGGGTTTTGGGGGAGAAAAATCGATCTAGATAAGTTTTATTAAAAAAAATGTCGTTTTATCCCTGTTTTCGGGCTCTAAAATTTTTTTTGAAATTTACGTTGAATACAATCAACGTCTGTCAATCGTAAAGTCATGGGTGGTTCATTTGGGGAACGGGCGGTCTAGAGGTGAAAATACCAAGGATCGAGCCCCACCTGCCCTTTTATTTTTACTTTTCAATTTTTTTAATTTTTATTTTACATCTTTAAAAAATTACCGAGCAAGGCTAGGTTACAAAGGTACTCTTATTGATTTGTGCTATTAAGAAACAATATTAAAAGCAAATAACCTAATTACAGCAACATGTAAACGCACCGTTAGTTTATAAGGGTTGCACAATTTCGTTTCGTGTGGAGTGCTCTGATTCTATGGGGTTTGAGCTGAAATAATCAAGTTAAGGGTCGCGATTTCGTTATCAAAAGGGAAAAGCTTTTAAGATAAAATAAACCTTTGAATTTTAGTTAAAATACCGCCCTCGCTGCGTCACAATAGAAAGGTTAAATGACCTTTATTATAATAGCACCTGGTTGTTTTATTTTACAAAATATAAAAAAAGAAAAAAAAGATGGATAGTTTGGGCTCGATCCTAGATATTTCCATTTCTCGCGTCCACCCGTTCCCCAAATAAGCTACGCTGACTTGACAGTTTATGGTAAATAGTGTTATATATTCAATGTAAGTTTAGTATTTTTTTAATGCCCAAAAACAGAGATAAAACTTTTTACTTAATTAAACCTAGCTAGTTATTGTATAGAACCGGCTATACTCACCTCTTATTCTATCGGGTTAGTCCGACTATGTTCGAACCCATCCGGGGCACTTATTCGTTACTGATTAACATAAAAAAATCAGTTTATTTCAAATTGTTCTTTATTCAAGTAAACTTGTAAACAAGTACTTTTGAATCGTCAACTCTCCTGCTGGTTAGGATAGCTGTTCCTACCGAGAAGAAACTCGGCGGTTGCTCTTTTAAAAATATAATTCTTTTTACTAGTTACATTTAGTAATTACTTGTACAGGCTCGCAGAGAGCTATATCCACATATTCTTATCTTTTAAGTAATCCGCGGAATGTTATTATAGAATCTTATACCCAAACCCACAAACGACTTACGTACTTTTGCAAGGCGCAAAGCAGAAGCAAGCTTATATAATTCCTACTTGGTCTATTGTACACATCACCTATCTTTTTATAATTCTTTATATTTTTATGTACAAAAATTAAATTGCTTAAAATATACTGTGAAGCAAATGTAAGAAAACCTTTTTTCCTTATACTTCTCTCGCAGAGAATTAGGTATGTTAAAAAAATATCGATTTTAAAATAATCGATTTTTCATAATCGATTATTATAAAATCGATTGTTAAAATTTATAACTTTTTTCTTGGTTTTTAAGATTAGCTATGCATTGTTGGATGAAACCAATTTAGTCAAACTATACATTTTATTCGAATTTCACAAATAGCACATCTGTTATTGTTTCTTGGTAGTTGTCCACTTAAATTAGCCTTTATTGTAATTAATTATTGATATAAAAAAAGGTAACATTACAAATAGTCAGAAAAAAATTTATTTCGTGTCAAAATAATCGATTCGATTTATTTTAAAATGATAAAAAAATCGATTATTTATTAATCGATTTCTACTCCGTGTACAGCCCTACGGGGAATCACGTTGGCTTAATTTGTAAATACCACGTATGGCTCTTTTTTAATAATACAAAAATCTTTTCATTATCCGCGCATTTACCCCATTCTTTAAACACAAAATCCAGAATCTAGCTGGAGGTAGCCACTGTTACCTGAGGTAAAAATAAAGAGGTAGAGGTAATCAAAAGAGGCTCGATCAAGAATGGTCAAAGATAAGTGAAACTTGGCCTATAAATCAGACAATCTCGCGAGCAGTAAATCTCAAATTCTTGTACCAGTTTACATTTAAAAACAGCTGTTCCTTTGTAATCAGTTTTTCCATTTAAAAAAATGAACGGGTTGCTCCTGGGGAATTCCATTCCATAGAAAAATAATCGATATTTTTTTCAAAATAACCGATATAATCGATGCAAACCGATAATTTAAAAATCGCTTTGCGATTTTGTCGTGAAGTCTATCTTCTGACGGTGCTTCTGTTACGGGGCGAAAGAATTGTTGAGATTGTGGTGGTGAACGCAGTGCTTTTGTATTGTTGTGTTATTGGCGTCGGGTAGTGCACGAGTTCATACAAATTCTGCATGTATCAGGTATGAGAACGAATAGTACACTCTACATTTAGCATTACATATATTTTCTTTTATCGTGGATTATAATTAAATAATATTCTCATTAATTTTGTATCCCCTTTTTCCTTTTTTTACTCCTTTTCTTGTTTTTAAAGATTAGATAGACATTGTTGGATGAAACCAATGTAGCCAAACCACACATATTAATCCAATTACACAAAAAGCGCATCTGATATTTTTTCTTGGTAGTTGTCCACTTTAATTAGCCTTTATTGTAATTATTAATATTTAAAAAGACAACTTTTGAAATAGAAAAAAATCGATTTGTGCAGACCCCACTTAGAGTGGGATAAGGGCAGGAGTATCATGACAGACAGACAGCTTTTGGGGACTGTTTTCTAATAAGTACGAGCCAGCGTCTTCGCCCGCGTGGAAATCTCAATAAAAGTTATTATTGTCAGTTAACCATAAGAGATAGAGACATGCTGTTAGCGACTTTTTTGTAATATTTTTGTAGATCTACAATTCTCTAGTACATTACTTTAGTGTATCTCTGGTGGGTAACGCGGCGCATGCGACTAAAACTCGCAGCAGGCGAGTTTGGTATAAAACCGTAATACACTATCAACTTAAACATTCCAAACAAAATTGCATCTTTAGTAAAAACCGTCAAAAAAATCCGTGTTGTAGTTTTTGAAAAAAAAAGACCCGCCGTGTGGTATCCGGCTGAATAGAATAGACCACCGTCATTTCTTACCGAGGTGTCGTAAAAGGCGACTAAGGTGGGTCGACCCGCCGTGTGGTATCCGGCTGAGTAGAATAGACCACCCTCATTTCTTACCGAGGTGTCGTAAAAGGCGACTAAGGTAAGTTGACCCACCGTGTGGTATCCGGTTGAGTAAAATAGACCACCCTCTTTCTTACCGAGGAGTCGTAAAATATGACTAAGGTATGTTGAAGTCAGGCAGGCGGCTGGTCGTAAAATACGTGGCCGAATCATATGACAACATGTTTGTAACATGTTGTGCCGACCCCACTAAGAGTGGGATAAGGGCAGGAGGATCATGATACAGACAGACAACTTTTGGGGAGTTTGTTATATAATAAATATAGACATAGACAAAATAAATATCCTAGTTTTTTTTCAGGAACACTATATAACCATATGTTATTAATTTATAGAAGTAGTTATTTTGCGGAGATCCATAATACAAAAGTGATAATAAAATTATTTTGCTATAATCCGCGATGAAGTAAAATAGAAAATATATATAATGCTAAATGTAGAGTGGACAATCGGTTATCATACCTGATACATGCAGGATTCGTAAAAACGTACGCTTCACAGTGGATTATAGCAAAATAATTTTATTATATACTTTTGTCATATATAATTGCATAAAACGTTCAAGTATCCTCTATTTTAACGCTTAAGTTGATGCAAATGAAGTAGCAAGTACCATTTTTTTTTTAAACATGAGGAAACCCTTCATGGGTCGCTGTCTAATCGCTGGGGGGCGAAAGCAGTTATGCCGGACTCTTACCGGCTAAAACCTCATGGTGCTCCACCTTGCTGCTTGGTGGCGAGGGCACAGGACTACTGGACGCATCACGTCTGCACCCTCGTCAGCAGCCTACCCTTTCTACTCTCGTAGAGCCTAGACTGACTCTTTCACTATAAACCGACGCATTGGGAACACATAATGCATCGGCCATCTCGAAGAACCTCCCAAGTAGCAAGTACCTATTTATGCATTTTAAAGTGAAAATTTATTTAAATTGGCTCTAGGAAATTAAAAAAAGCAAACGAGCCCCAACATTATAGCAAGTGCGAGCCGACAATTTCATTGGAAATTGTTTTAAATTATACCCTCAAATGTGAAATTATGTTTCACTGAACTTTGTCGTGATGGAAATGAAACTGCAATGGTTATTTATTAAAAACTAGCAATCGCCAGCGGCTCCGCCCGCGTGGTGAGATTAAAACCGTAATATAGTATTTTGATAACCGTAAAGTGAGTTGGACCGCAGCCTGCGCATGGTCCCCATGGTCAATCGTGCCGTGGGCCAAGCTGCTGCTGCCAGGTCCCAGCTCCACACGCTGTTCACATCCCATTTACCTGTCAACACCAAACTGCGAGTCTACGGTGCCTACGTCCGCTCGCGCTTGACGTATGCGGCACCCGCCTGGTACGCGCTATGTTCGGCGTACCAGAGGCGAAGACTGCAAGTCCAGCAGAACCGCTGCCTGCGACTGATCGTAGGAGCCCCGAGGTATGTGCGGATCGACGTCGTGCATCGGGATACCAGAACGCCGACCGTGGAGGAGTATGTCCATCGCCTTGCGCGCCGGATGTTTGCGCGTGCGGACAACAGCGCGCACGTACACCTCCATGGCATCGCGCCACTCCATGCGCGACCACCCGATGGGTGTTTCCTGCCTCGCGAGCTCCTGCGATCACCGTCTCCGCGGCCCGATGCGGATGACGACGGCGACGACGAGGACGACGCGACGGGCGAAAGGGCGAAAACACCGGACACGACACCACCCGAACTAGGACTACCAGAAGTCGACTTTGAGGTCTGGGAGCTATCGACACCGTTAGGTCACCTAGGTGACCTCGGCCGGAATACATACCGAGCTTAAGTGCCCGCGAGGAGATGCCCGGGTAGAGAGGATTTCCTCGAGGCCCGCACCCCGTTTACCTCCACCCGGGGAGTAAGCGAGAAGACCCTGCTGATAACCGTAAATTGCAGTCTCGTGTGTACGCGCGCAGTGAACGGACGCGTATTGCGCAGTGTATGTATTGTGAACGTTATCGCTGCGCGTATCGTGTGAGACGCAAAGTTCGTCAGTTTCGGTTAACGCCACTGCACCCCTGCCACCGGCGCCAGTTGTACTCGCCGTGACCCGTCTTACGGCTCGAGGAAGTGGTCGGCAGCGCATCACGTGCACCTGCTCCGCCGAAGCTGCCCGGACGCAGCGATCTGCACCGCCTTTCGTTGCAAAGACGTATGCAGACGTGCCCTCAGTGAAACCACCGTTCATTATTGTTGTGCTTAATATTTGGAAGTCCGCTTTTGTGACTCCCTATTCATAAAAAAAGGTGCGAAAGATGTGGTTGAGAACCATCGCCCAATCTCAAAATTATGCGTATTGGCTAAATTACTAGAACGTATCGTACAACCAGTTATACTCTAGTCTTAAATCGAGCATAAGTACGTCCCAGCATGGTTTTATCAAGGTCAGATCTACGGTGTCCAATCTTGTAGTTTTTACTGATTTTGTTTCTGAGAGAATGGAATCTGGTGACCAAATTGACACTGTCTACACTGACTTTAGAAAGGCCTTTGATCGAATCGACCATGATCTTCTGTTGGCTAAATTGGCTTTAGCTGGTATACGAGGAGATCTGTTTCGTTGGTTCTCCACGTATGTGAGCAATAGGACACAAGCTGTAGTAGTGAATGGCTTTACCTCATTCTGGCTGAAAGTTCCGTCGGAAGTTCCTCAAGGTTCCTTACTAGGACCCTTGTTATTTATTTATTTTATTCGAGACATCGACATTTGTTTTAAATATTCTAAATTTCTACTTTTCGTGGAAGACCTTAAAATTTATCGAGTAGTTAAAATTCCTCCGATCAAATGCTTCTTCAAGATGATTTAGATAGGTTGGCCCAATATTGTACTTTAAATAGATTAGACCTCAACATTTCTAAATGCTACGCAATATCTTTCACGCGGAAATATAAAGATTTTAAATCGCTATATCTTATAAATAATATTAAACTTCACCGGGTAACGGAAATCCGGGACCTTGGTGTAATAATCGATACAAAACTAACGTTTAATAAACATTTCGATGCAATTGCAAACAAGGCCTCTAAATTGTTAGGATTTTTAATTCGCTCATCAAAACATTTCGCAAGTGTTAAGACGCTAAAAGTAATTTACAAAAGCACTTTTGTCAGAAGCAATCTCAAATTTGGAATCCTAAATATGCATTGAAAATATTCAAAAGAAATTTGTTCGCTTCCTAAAGTTCAAATTCAAGTTTGACCGTCGCTATAATTATGAAGGGTTATGTGCGCGGTTGCACCTACTACCGCTTAATACGCGAAGGAATATAAGTGATATTTGTTATTTAATTAATATTGCTACCAATGCCGTAGATTGCCCTGAACTCCTCCAAAATTTAAACATTAAAGTTCCTAACAGGAACTATCGATTTCATTCCACCTTGCGGACCCCAATTTCGCATACTAATTACAGACGAAACAGCTTCTTGCTACGATCATCCGTTGCATTCAACAATATTTCCAACAATCACGGAATATATCTTTTTTGTTCCACTGTTGCATCTGTACGTGGACTTCTGAGTGCTGACTTTTTCTTATCACACCAGAAATAAATGTAATATTTACTTATAGGTTTTATTTCTAAGCGAGTTGTTTTTGTTTTAGTCAAAATCTATTTGTGTAAACTTGTTATTAGATTATAGTATTTCCTATTGTTTTTTATGTATTTACTAGCGGCCTGCCCCTGCTTCGCACGGGTATAAAATATATATCCCATGTCAGTCAGTGTAAAAAAAATGATTAAAATCGATCCAGTAGTTTTGATTTATTCATTACTGCCCGTGGCCCGCAAGCGTTAAATTTGGAGAAAAACAATTTCCTTTCCCTATACCAAGAATATTTCCTGCTATCTTTGGAATATCTAAATTCATATAGTATATTTTTACTTATTTACTTTTACATTTTCCCTATATATTTTATTTTTACAATTAATTACAGAATGTCTTTAAACAAACTCTTGAAAGAGCGACATCGCTACTAAAGTCGAAGTGTTATAGGGCGAAGCGCGGCGTCCTCACGGCATTTTAAATCTGTAATATCTCCGAAAATGTTCACTTAAATTACATGCTGTAAACGGCCATATTGATCTATATTAAATCAACTATTTATTTAAGGTACTTAATTGGATAAGGATTAATGCTGTATTGTATAAAAATTGCTTAAAAAATAAGGCATAATTTTTCGTAAAAAGTAAATGACAAAAAATGCTATAGTGGGTTATCCATAAGAGATAGACATATACCATTGCGGACTTTTCTGTAGACCTTTTCAAGGTGTACAAATACTTAGAACATTATTTTGATAAATCTCTTAGGGTTTAGCCTGCGTTTGCAATGTAAGCGGAAAAAAATGTAAATATTTACAGAAACCTCAAAAATTATAGTATTTCTCTACTCCGTGTTGAATGTTATTATAAGTACAAACCTTCCTCTGGAATCTCTCTATCTATTAAAAAAAACCGCATCAAAATCTGTTGCGTAGTTTTAAAGTTTTATGTATACATAGGGTATATGGACAAACAAAGAATGCGACTTTGTTTTATAATATGTAGTGATTATCGCTGAAGTTTTCCTGTCAAAATAAAATAAAATAAAATAAAATTACCCCATTGTGTTTGTAGTCTCCGCCCCCGCTCGCGGGTGGGTGCCTTTATGCCGATCGCACCCGCAGCAGCGCCACCATCACCGCCAGCGCCTGCACCACTACCACGCTTCCGGATTTCATCTGGCTAGCGAAAGTCGCCAGACTCCGCGCCATTGTTCTCCGCCGATGTAGCTGAGCTTACATCGGGCGGCGAAGCACCGAAACGTCCGCGGGCTGCCGACTCTTCACCCGAATCCCTCGAGGGAGACGACAAGCATCCGAAGACGGACCAGTCACCGACCACCTCGCTGACAACGTCGTCATCGTTCGACGTTCAGCTAACAGCCGAGCAAAGGACTCGGCCCACTCCACCGCCGGCCTCCTCGCCTCGGGACGACGGTGGCATGCGACCGCTTGCAGAGAGCGCGTCGCAGGGATCCGCCTCGTGGCCTCGGGACTCGACGAGCTACGCCGGATTCGCCTCGTTGCCGTCTCCAATGGCAACGTCCCGCCCCGCTACCCCTCAGGCCGGGCCATCCGGCTACGCTGCCGCCGCGCCACCGTCACCCCGCGCGCTCCAGCAGCGCCAGGAAGAGCTGCAGCGCCAGCAAAAACCACAGGCCACTACCGGAGCGAAGACAGCGCGCTCCGAATACCCTCCCATCACCGTGGAGTGCCTCCCCAACTGGACGAGGCACTTCACCGCAGTCCGAGAAAAACTCGGACACGCTCCTAACGCCCGCCCGATGGGGAAGGGTGTCAGATTCCTCCCAAAGTCGGCGGAGGAATTTCGGGTGCTACAGAAGTACCTCCTCGACGCCGCTAAACAGGACCCCAACATCGCGTCGTTCTGTTATAGCCCAGCGTCGAGCCTGCCCAGCAAGGTAGCCATCAGAGGGCTACCACAGGACACTCCACCAGAGGAGGTCATCGCGGCGCTGCGATCCCTTGGGTATCCGGCAACCCAGGTGAGGGCCATACCACCGGTCAGAGGGCGGCACGGTTGCACATACTACGTGCAGCTGGAGCACCTGACCTTCGGAGAGCTCGGTTACCTGTACAGAGAGACCGAGCTACTGTCGATAATGACTGTAATACGTAATGCTATGATAGCCTAATGGTAACTAACGAGCGAAGGTTCGAAACCCGGCTTCGAGTCCTACATGTTACCTGGCGCTTTTATTTTTTTAAATTGCATTTTTTTATATGTTTAAAAAAAATTCAATTCCATACCCAGTTACATACTATTGAATTGAATAATAGTTATATCAAGAAAACCCAATATATCTCCACAGAATTCCGATTCCAAATCAGGACTTTTTGAATTTAAAGACTATTGTCCTGCGGTCTGGATGTAACTTTGAAATAGAGATTTACTTGGATGCGGTAGAAGAATAGTTTTGATTAAAAAGTTTCTCGAATAAGTTATTTAAACTCGGTCAAGTTACTGTTTGATGCTAAACGGATGGCCGCGAATTGTTCTATAAATGTTCCTTTAAATTAAATCTTCAATATTTAAACGAGTTAATCCTACCTTACTATCCTATCCTACTTCCTACTAATATTATAAATGCAAAAGTTTGTGAGTTTGGATGTATATTTGTTAGTCTTTCACGGCAATTCCGGTGAACCAATATCGATGGAATTGGACACAATTATTCTTTATATATCGGGATAACATATAGGCTATAGAAATCCTGTTAATTCTACAGGAATAGGATGATATTTCAATTCAATTTCAAGCGCCATTTCGCCGTTCAACATGCAGGAGATTTTGGGGGAGAAAAATCGATACAGTTAGGTTTTAATAAAAAAAATCGGTTATTTTTGGAAAAAATACAAAAATTTATATTGAATATATAAAACACTCTGTATATAAAACAGTGCTGAGGGTCGTGACCTTTTCCACGGCTCACTTTTTCATGGATAATTGATCTCCAAGTTTTACGCCGTGTGGTATCCGGCTGAGTAGAATAGTACCACCCTAAATTCTTACTAAGGTATCGTAAAAGGCGACTAAGGTAAGTCGACCTGCCGTGTGGTATCCGGCTGAGTAGAATAGTACCACCCTCGATTCTTACCGAGCTGTCGTAAAAGGCGACTAAGGTAAGTCGACCTGCCGTGTGGTATCCGGCTGAGTAGAATAGTACCACCCTCGATTCTTACCGAGGTGTCGTAAAAGGCGACTAAGGTAAGTCGACCTGCCGTGTGGTATCCGGCTGGGTAGAATAGTACCACCCTCGATTCTTACCGAGCTGTCGTAAAAGGCGACTAAGGTAAGTCGACCTGCCGTGTGGTATCCGGCTGAGTAGAATAGTACCACCCTCATTTCTTACCGAGGTGTCGTAAAAAGGCGACTAAGGTAAGTCGACCTGCCGTGTGGTATCCGGCTGAGTAGAATAGTACCACCCTCAATTCTTACTGAGGTGTCGTAAAAGGCGATTAAGGTAAGTCGACCTGCCGTGTGGTATCCGGCTGAGTAGAATAGTACCACCCTCAATTCTTACTGAGGTGTCGTAAAAGGCGACTAAGGTAAGTCGACCTGCCGTGTGGTATCCGGCTGAGTAGAATAGTACCACCCTCAATTCTTACTGAGGTGTCGTAAAAGGCGATTAAGGTAAGTTGACTCTCCGTGTGGTATCCGGCTGAGTAGAATAGACCACCCTCATTTCTTACCGAGGTGTCGTAAAATACGACTAAGGTGAGTTGACGTCATGTAGGCGGCCGGTCGTAAAAATGCAGCCCAATCATGTGACAACATGTTTATAACATGTGCCACCCCACTTAGAGTGGGATAAGGGCTATTCTACTAAATCGGATACCACACGGTGGGTCAACTTACCTTAGTCGCTTTTTACGACACCTCGGTAAGAAATGAGGTTGGTACTACTATTCAGCTGGATACCACACGGTGTTAACTAGGTACTTTATATTTATTTAATAAAACCACTCCGTTCTAGTTAACGTAGTAAATTATCGTCTTAAGTTAAACATTCTCAAATTACAATTCGTGACCAGCTTATACTAGAATGCAATTAACGTGCTACTTTTTAATATGTAACCGTGTTATTTTATTAATTTTCCCACCATATATCACCCACGAACCCACAGTCATTTAGTAGGCGGAATATTTAACATTGATATGTATGGAACAATGTAAATTATTGTACGTAATCGGATTACAGCAGTTTAAAAACACTGTTAAAAAGAGGCTGATACAGAAAGCCTACTATAAGATTAACTCTTGAAGATTATTTAGAAGATAAGAATGTGTGGATATAGCTCTCTTTGAACCTGTACAAGACAGTAACGACTTAATGTAAATAATATTTGAATTATATTTTTTAAAGAGCAACCGCCGAGTTTCTTGCTGGCTCTTCTCGGTAGGAACAGCTTTCCGAACCAGCAGTAGAGTTGACGATTCAAAAGCACTTGTTTACAAGTTTATTTGAATAAAGGATATTTTGAATTTATTTTTGAATTTGAATTTGATAAGTTATTTGGAGAAAAGTAATAAAAGTTGGATTATCACTACATAGTATAAAACAAAGTCGCTTTCTGTGTCGTTTTGTGGGTCCCTATGTTAGGGAAATAGGGACAGACACAGAAACAGATCGAAAATTAGATTTTATACAGTTTTCTACTAAATAAAAGTAAAAAAAATATATTGCTAAAACCGCGATTAAAGAAAATATATGTAATGCTAAATCTAGAGTGTATTTATACGTTCTCATACCTGATTCATGCAGAATCACTACATAGTATAAAATAAAGTCGCTTTCTTTGTCTGTCCCTATATCCCTCCTCCTCCTCCTTTAGTCGCGTGCTCACTGCTGAGCGTCGTGATGGTCCCGATTACTTTTATTGTGCATAAGCTGGCGCCACTTTTCCCGGTCAGCAGCACTATGTAGCCACGCTCAGTCTGATGTCTAGGTGTTCAGACACCTGATCCGGCTCCGCCCCCTGGATCTTTTGCCGTCTACTCTCCCAGTGACCATAAGTTTCTCAAGATTATGGCTGGGTTTTCTAGCAATATGTCCAAAGTATTGGAGAATTCTTTGGAGACATAGGCTTGAGAGTCTCTGTTTCACCTTAAGCTCACTGAGAATGGAGACATTTGTTCTGAAGGCTGTCCAGGGGATGCGCAGCATACGCCGCCAGCAACACATTTCGGATCCCTATATCCCTATGTATGCTTAAATCTTTAAAACTACGCAACAGATTTTAATGCGGTTTTTTAATAGATAGAGTGATTGAAGAGGAAGGTTTATATGTATAATAACATTCAATATTGAGTAGAGAAATACTGTAATTTTTGAGGTTTCTAATGTGATGTTTAAAGAATTACTTTTTTCCACTCACATTGCAAACCCAGGCTAAACCCTACGAGATTTATCAAAATAATTTACTAAGTATTTGTACACCTTGAAAAGGTCTACAGAAAACTCCGCGATGGTATATGTCTATCTCTTATGGATAACCCATAATAGTATTTTTTGTCATTAAGTTTTTACGAAAAATTATGTCTTATGTTCGAAGCAATTTTGAACAATACAGCATTAATCCTTATCCAATTAATCCTTATCCTTAAATACATTGGTGATTTAATATAGATCAATATGGCCGTTTACAGCATGTAATTTAAGTGAACATTTTCGAAGATATTTCAGATTAAAATGCAGGCGCATAGTGGTTGCGCGTCGGAAGCCTTATTAAAAAAAATAATCGATTATTTCAAAAATCGAATATTTTTTGACATCCCTGCTACGTATGTCAGCCAGAGAAATGTTTACACAGCTCAAAACAAAGCACACAGGATAGCAGAAGCAAATGTGTTTCAAGTGATATCACATTTTGAAAATCTTTTTAATTAAAACTACATATACATCCTATCTTATTTTATTCACATTTACAAATCGTTGGCCATACAACGTAAACTTTGTTATTTAGTACGTAATCCTCATTAAAATCAACCACAAAAGCGTTTGGTTCATTATAATTGTTAACAGCCTTTATAACAACTGGTTTGCCATAAATTTTTGTTACAAAATCTTGAACTATTGTTTGAACGCGATCATATGTATACTCTGGTTTCTTAACTATTGGTATAAAGTTTAGTGTACTCATTTCATTACCTTCAAGTACTAATTTAGCTTTTAAAATCCTCATAGCACTTGGCCAAACTTTCAAATCTATATCAGGATTATCTGTTTTCACAAAATCAGCATTTTCAAATTGCAAAGGTTCATATTTTGCTATACCTATATTCTGTAATGGTACACTTATAGCTTTTTTGTTTAATATATTATTTAAAACATGTGGTTCTCTTATTAATTTATTTAAATGATAGTTTATTTGATTTATGCTTGGATTTGTTTGTTCTGTAATTTCGAAAATAGATGGCGTTTCGATATTTGGTTGGTAAGCTACATGTTTTTTAGTTGCTTCGTTAATCAGTTGTTTATATTGACTCGCACTTGGTTTAATGTATAAAAGGAATTGAGGTTTGCTAAGATTTGGATCTTTATATAAATTAGAGCCAATATTATCGGTTGAGGTATATATATCTTTTGGGCTATCTAAAGATAACCTTGCTGTAGTTGGTGTTTGATTTACCTGAGATAAAAAAGGTATCTTTTTATTAAATTTCGTAAACAGGTTTTGGAGATTTGAAGACAACTTTTCTGTAGAACTAGAATCTGATATAGGTGATACAGAAATTGGTTCTGAAAAAGGTGTGACATTCGCTGTATTTGGAAAATTAGCTGTTGATGTTGAAGGTAAATATGTAACTGGTACCTCTTTTGTTGCAGGTATAGACAATGGATATATAACAGAGGATTTTACAGGTATGTTAACATTATTGAAAATTTTATTAGTATAAGATGATTTATAACTATGATTGCTTGTTGAATTTGTCCATAACCCAGATTTGCTTGTGATAGGAGATAAAATATCCATTTGATTCGATAGTAATGGTGATATAGGCGCATTATTGTTTATGAAACCAATTTGAGGATTATTTAAATTAATATTGTTTGTTGACACAAGCGATTTTGGTTTATGTAAAGATGTGAAATATGGTTCTAAGTTAATTTCTTGTCTGGGTGGCGTTGCTTTAAACATTGTGTTTGAAGTTGATACGTAAGGACAGTAACTGAAATCAGATAAGTGTGTTAATAAAGGTTTTTGTACCATTGAAGAAGAAACTGCACCAGAAATAGTTGGCACTGTATTTAATTGATTAGAAGAATATCCTGGAGCTGTTAAATATTGTAATTCTGGTGAGATGAAATTTTGATGAGTACCTAAATTTAGTACGGGTGTGGTATCAGCAGATGGAAATGTGGCGGTAGTAAGAGGTTTTGAAATAATATATAAATTTTTATTTGTATTTATATTTTTTGTTACTGATAAATCTGATAAATGAGTTAGTGGTGGTGATGACATTTCATTCCCTAAGTCAGATAAATGTTTTTGTTTTATGGATAAAGTTGGTCGCGTAGCTCGTGCGTCTTTCAACAACTTTGATAAGGAATCAGAGGGTTGTGTTGATTCTAAACCAAATGACAAAGGTAACCATGAATTAGATCTAGTATTTGGTAAAGGTTTGAGATTGCGAGGCAATGGTGATTGTATATTATGGGCTCCCAATGTAGGAAATACATAAGGTAAAAAGGAATAAGGTGATCTGTCACGTACGGGAAGTGAGTAAACATCTGAATTGAATGGGTATGATAAAATATCTTGTTTTGCTGCATTTGTTAACTCATTAAAAAATTGCATAGGAAGTGGCTTTAAATAACTCGCAGGTACTTGAGTAGCCTGTTTAAGTTTTTTTGATGGATATATACTACTAGATAAGGGGTACCATATATTATCTGATAAAGGAAGTTTCTGAACATCTCTAGAACCTAAAAGAGTCGGTGAGATATTACGTATTTTATCATCTGGTGGAATTAATTTACTACTAAGTTGCATAGTCAAAGGTTTTACGTAACTCGAAGATTCAGTAGCATAAACATGTTTTGGGGAGTAATATATATTTGTTAAAAACGAATCTGATATTTTATGTTGCACAGGAACTGAATAAACATCTCCAGAACTCAAAAGAGTTGGTGAGATATATTTTTTTAATTTGTTACTAAGTTGCATAGCTAAGGGTTTTAAATAATTCTTAGGTTCTTCAGTTGCATGAATTTCCTTTTGTGAGGAATATGTATTTGGCAAAAATGAGAAAGGCGATATATCTGATGCAGGAAGTGAATTAGCGTCTTCAGAAAGTAAAAGAGTAGGTGAGATATTTTGTATTTTTTCATCCACTGCAATATGTTTATAATTTGGTTGTGTAGTAACCACAGGTTTTGAATAACTCATAGGTTCAATTGCATGAATAGATTTTGGGGAAGGATATATATTTGGTGAAAAAGAGTAAGATGTTGTATCTAGACGAGGAAATGAATAAGCGTCTCCAGAAACTAAAAAATTTGATGAGATATTCTGCATTATTTCATCCGGTGAAATATGTTTATAAGAGGGTTGTATAACCACAGGTTTTGAATAACTCATATGTTCAATTGCATGAATAGATTTTGAGGAAGGATATATATTTGGTGAAAAAGAGTCAGATGTTTTATCTAGACGAGGAATTGAATAAGCGTCTCCAGAAACTAAAAGATTTGATGAGATATTCTGCATTATTTCATCCGGTGAAATATGTGTATAAGATGGTTGTGTAACCACAGGTTTTGAATAACTTAAAGGTTCTTCAACAGTATTGATAAATTTTGAAGACGGATGTATATTTGGTAAAAAGGAGAAAGATGTTTTACATGGTATAGAGAGTGCGTTAGCACCTGCAAAATCTAAATGAGTTGGCCAATTATTTTTTAATTTTTTACCTAGTGGTATATTTTTCATAGGTGGTTGCAAAGCTAGGGGTTTCGTAGAACTCATAGGTATAGTAGTATGTACATGACTGGGGGTGAAATAGTTATTTTTTAATATGGAAGATGTTGTTTTATCTGGTACGTAAATTGAGTAAGCATCTTCCGAACTTAACAGAGTAGGAAAATATTTATTAGATGGTTCCATAGCCAATGGTATTGAATAACTCATAGGTGATTTAATTGTATGTATAGGTTTTGGCCTAGGATATACTCGTATATTTGATGAAAAGGGATTAGATGTTTTACCCTCTAGGTGAATTGGAGAAACTCCTGAACTAAATATAGTTGGTGAAATGTTTTGCAACGAGCCATTAAATGGCATGTTTTTGTAAAATGATTGCGAAGGAAAAGCATTTAAATAGTTAGTAGGTACTTGTGTAGTATAAATAACTTTTTGAGGGAAAGATATTTTGGGTGTAAGGGGGTAAGATGTTTTATCTAGTACAGGGAGTGTATAAGCATCTGCAATAATTGAAGTTGGTAAAATATTTTGTATTTTTTTATCTGGTAGCGCGTATTCGGAAAATGGTTCTGTAAGAAGCGGTGTTGAATAGCTTGTTAGTAATTGAGTAGTGTGAGTGGAACATATGTTTGGTGATTTGGAATCTAGCAGAAACGGTGAAACATTTTGTAATCTATCTAATGGTTCATGGGAATATTTTAAATCTTGTTCTGAGGGTGGTAAATTTTTTTGTGTATTCGAAGTTTTTAATGGTTTAGTAAAAAGATTATTAGTTATGACACTAAACTCTGATGGATGATTGATACTTTCTTGTAATAATGATTTCAAAGGATTAATAGATAAATTTGGGTCGGATATATCTTTTATTGAACGATTAGGTAGCGAATTTGGACAAATGTCAGAACTAGAACAAATTTTATTCACAGTAGGACTTTTTTCTTTTGAAGAAATAGAATATATATGTTTAAACTTTTCTTCCGGTGCATATATATTTTGTTTATTAAAACTAAGAGGCATATTATTTTGATAAGGTGGCAAAGGTTTTATTGATTCGGCATGAATCGAAACATGTTGATTATTAGGTATAACCGAAATGGGTGATAAACTATCAGCAGAATTTGATGGCCAAGGACTTTGTGCAAAGTTTTCTTGATATGGACTAAATATTGATGGTGATAATATTTGTTGTTTCATTTTTACTTGCTCTACTGGAGTATATTCCATTGTATCAAAAGAAGGGGTCACATCTTGTGTCATTTGTTCTAATTTAGGCTGCTTAAACTTTTGATATGACGATGGAACGTTAAGAATATAATGGGGATGAAGGTAACTTCTTTGTGGCAACTTCGATTCCAATTGGAATACGGATATATCAGGTTTTATATGTCCACCGCTTTTTGGCAAAATGTTCGTCGAATGATTTGGTAAATAGTATACACCTGAATTTTCTGGATCAGTGATTGGATAAGCAACATGGGATTTATCAAGAGCAGTTGGAGACATAAAAGATTTATTTTTAGGAAAAATAACCGAACTAATTTTAGGTGTTAAGAAATGCTTTTTAGTAAAATAATTAAAGGGATTCTGCTTAAATTTTTCATTATATAGATTTGGAGTATAATTAATTTCATTCAGATTTGGTATGTCATATTCATTTGATAATAAATTTCTATTTTTATCAAGTTTTTGGGTTTTTAAGACTTGATATGGCCAATATTTTGTAACTACATTACTGTTATGTGTTTGATCATATTTTAGAGGTCTCAGTTGTTGAAGTTTGTTTGGAATAAAATTTCCAAAATACTTTATATTTTGAAAATTAGGAATCTGAATTTTGTAATTTATGTTACTCTGAGGTTTTGCATGAGTGTCATAATTTTGAGCGTAACTTTGAGGAACTTCTTGCAACTCTGTATTTGGAAAACTAAAATAATTCGAGCTGTTATTGCTTTCGTTAATTGGTAATTGTGATTTAACATATTTCACCGAGTCAGGAAATAAGTTCGAAATTTTATTTATCCCTTCAACACCTTTCGCGTGGTTTATAAAGTCAGGTTGCATAAAATCTAAGTATTTTATGGGGTTTTCTTCATTATTATAAATTATATATGCATTTCCAGCTGCTGTCGGTGTTGATTGTAGTATATCGACATTGTTGGACTTCTCACGTCCTTCTTCATTTACTTCAATTGATATGTTTGTATTGTTTTGAAGACGATTTTCAATCTTGCTTGGGCAAGTTTTTATAATTACATTTTGCTTGCCTAAATCGTTATTATTAGATAATTGCATACCATTTATATCTAAGAAGGTATTTTCAGGCATATTTGTATTTCGTGTACCACTACCACAAATGCCATCCAAAATGAATGGTACACCGATTTTATCATTTTCTAAATTTATGTGTTGATTATTGAAATTGGTAGTCAAATAAGAATCATTTTTAGAATCAATAATTTTAGTTTCCGTTTTATTTTTGCCTTCTTGAAATTCTATCACAATTTCGGACTCTTGAGGATTAGGTAAAACTTTTGAATATGTTTTTTGGTATAAAATTTTCGTGTCATTAATTCCTGGTTCTATTTGTATATTATTGATTTCATTTTTCATAGAAAATATTTTCGGCTTTTCTGTGTAGAAATAAATATTGTCGTCATCTGGTGCAGGATATTTTTTGCTACCATTAGCATTCAAGCCATACATTGTATCATTATTAATATAAAAAATATCTTCTCTATACGGAGTTGTTAATTGTGACACTAAATAGTTTTCTCCTTTACTAGAATCTTTTGAATTTATTACAAAATTGTCTGGGTAACTTTTTAAGAACAATGGATCTTGTTGGTTAAACTTAGGATCAAATGAATTTATGTTTTGTGCGAGAGTAACATGGCCATTAGGAATTTCAACCTTCTGTTTTGTGTCACGTTCTAAATTGTTAACGTCTATCATTTGATTTTTAAATGATGGGCTTAATTCTTTTGCCTTAGATTTAAGAATATCAATATAAATATCTTTGAAACCTATATCGTTTTCTTTCGGTATTATGAATTCATACAAACCATTTGTATGCTTTTCTGTATGCAGTTCAGGTAATCTTAATTCGACTACATCATTAGCTAGAACATCATCAGATGGTTTATAATCATTTAATGCAGGCTTAGTGCTCACTTCTTGAATAATTTGTATTTGTGCTTTTGAGTCTGCAGCATTATTTAAACCAAGATTATCTAAACACCAAGTACTTTTAGTGCTATTATCATCTACACAGAAATAATGAGTGTATTTGACTATACTTTCTTTTAAAGTCCTTTTGTCTGTATAAAAATAACCTAGATTAAGATAGCTTAGATTTGAATATAAATAAAAATAAACCAATAACTCGTGCCCTTGGCCGTGTTTTTGGATATCATTAATCAGTTGATATATTTGGTCGTCGTAACCGGCTAGATAAATTGTAGTGACATTGATTTCATCTCGTTTATCTTTGACTTGTCTTTCTTCACTCTCTTCGATTTGTTTATGTAGATTATGATCATTGTCATTGTTTTCAAAATTTGGATAGATATTAGTACTGGATTCTGTCTCCAGTTTATGAATAGTCATTTGTACTTTGTTGCCTTCATTGCTTATTTCTTCATTATATTCTGTTGTTGGATGGTGATGCTCTTGCTGAAATATTTTAATTTTGTTTAATATTTTATAAAACATATTTTATTTAAACTTATACGCCGTGTGGTATCCGGTTTAGTAGAATAGACCACCCTCATTCTTACCGAGATATCGTAAAATACGACTGAGGTATGTTGGCGTCAGGCAGGCGGCCGGTCGTAAAAACGCAGCCAAATCATTTGACAGCATGTTTGTAACATGTTGTTAGAATGGGATAAGGGCAGGAAGATGATGATTTTATTTAAACTTATAAATTGATCCCAAAAGTAAAACAGGATTTATTTATTTTAAGATAGAATATAGCAAAATTCAAATTAAATGCTAGAAATGACGATATTTTAACGATACTAAATACTTGGATTTGAATATCCTTTCAGCTTCTAAGAAGATTGCTGTTTAATAATTTAAATTGCCAATGTTTAAATGATTGATCGCCGAGTTTCTTTCCGGTTGTTCTCGGTAAGAGCAACATTCCGAACTAGTTGTAGCTTCATTAATCAATCCTTGACGATTCAAAGTTGTAAATGGCATACTTGAGTGAAGATTATTTTGATTTAATTAATAAGCCTCGATTGCGCTAAAATTTCATTTATTTTTTCTATGAATACGCAACAGATAGACACCCAGTTTGATAGAGACTTTCTATTCAAGCATAGAGACTTTCTTTCACTCTTCATTAACCAATGGATGTAGGTCTTTTCACGGGATTTCTATAACACACGATTTTGTGCCGATCGTAGGGGTCTACCGACGCTGCGTTTTCTGGTTCAAGGTCACCATCCCAACAGCTTTCCGAACCAGCAGTAGAGTTGACGATTCAAAAGCACGCGTTTACAAGTTTATTTGAATAAAGAATATTTTGAATTTGAATTTGTGCCCCACTCAATAACGGCTAGCGCGTATGTGATAAAGAATATATCATATATTTTTGTCTAAACTCTATACAAACCTGATTAATGGCGCTGTAAACAGCTTTGGGGTCAGATATTACCTCCTGGGCGACAACATATTGTAATAAACCTGAAAACATAGTGATTTATATACATATTGAAGATTCCAAAGTAGTGAATATACTTGAATACAGAATAGTTTGAATTTGAATATATCTGGTCTGGTTGGTTGTGGTTGTTCGAGTCTGGGTGATATAAGTATTTATTTTATTTATTTATTTATTTAATTTTTAAATCGGATACAATATCCATACCTACTTAGTTGTTAGTAACAATATTTCTTAAATCTATGTTAGTAATAACAAAAAACCTAATTTAACTTAACTAAACTATTTACAAAGACTATGCACCATTGCGTGTGCACTGTACACCATTCCAGTGGTTCAGGAAGGGACTGTCGTACTTGCACCACAATGTTTTGAGAAGGGTGTTAGAAGTTCTCGTGAGCCTGTACATAAATGAAGCAGCACGCTTGCGCAAGATCGCGTAAAAATCATCCACGCGAACTTCCGCAAACATAGCCGATGCACTACAATGACGGGGCCTCTTCAACACCGCCCTCAAAACATTGTTGTATTGAACGCGCAAGGCGCTGTATGCTCGCTGCGTATAGTCGATCCACAGACCGCACGTGTAAAATGAATGGCAATATGCTCTACACAAAGTTAGTTTCACTCCAACTGTACAACGTGCGAATCTGCGGGCCAGCATGTTGCCGCGAACTGACAGCGCCCTTCGCTCTCGTTTGTGGTATCCGGCTGAGTTGAATAGATCAATTTTTTTCTTACCGAGGTATCGTAAAAGGCGACTTATTCTACTCAGCCGGATAATCAGACAAAATTATCCGGCTGAGTAGAATAGACCACTCTCATTTTTTCCCGATTCGTAAGGAGAGTGTCGTAAACGGCCACTAAGATTAGCTGACCCATCGTGTGGTATCCGGTTGAGTAGAATAAACCATCCTCTATCTTACCGAGGCGTCGTAAAATATGACAGGCAAGTAGGCGGTCGTAAAATACGTAGCCAAATCATGTGAAAACATGTTTATACTTCTTATTTCGTTCTTTTTAATTAATAATATATAAAAAGCAACTTATCGAATAGTCGGAAAAAAACGATTAATATTAATCGATTTTTTCGATGAATTAATCGATTTTTACAAATCGATTTCATTTTGGAGGATGAAAAATCGATTTCAACACCATGTCACATCTCTAGCCGTGAACTGTCTCACATATTTATATTTATTTTATTTATATAGACATCTGTCTGCAAACTCCGGCGAGTTTCTTTGAAAGGGCTTTTAAAAACCGTTTAAAACCCCATAAACATGACTAATCCTCCCCCAAGTCAGACACAGATGTCCGGGATTATATTTACGGTGTTCCAGCATTCGTTTTTATAGGATAAAGCTGGATAGAATCGGGAATAAGTAACGGAAAAAAATGTTTGTTTTTGATCGTACAAATACTTAATAATAATTAAGAATATTCTTAATAATTAAGTAATTCTTAATAATTAAGTAATTCCTAATAATTAAGAATTACTTAATAAGTAAGAATGAGTGGATGTAGCTGACTGTTTGACCCTGTACAAGATAGTAACGACTAACTGTCAATAGTATTAAGAAATATATTTTTAAAAGAGCAACCGCCGAGTTTCTTGCTGGCTCTTCTCGGTAGGAACAGCTTTCCGAACCAGCAGTAGAGTTGACGATTCAAAAGCACGCGTTTACAAGTTTCATTGAATAAAGAATTATTTGCAATATAAAATAAAAAACGGTTAAAATTATAATTAAGTTATACGGTTTAACTTGATTACGCGTATTAAATTCGATATCCGTTTCAGTTTTTTAACGGATATAAATTGAATTATTGCATGATGGAAAACAAGTTTATGTTTCACTATTGACTGGCTGGTTAACACGGTTATATGCTAAAAGTTAAACAACATAAAATGGATTGCGTATGTTTGTTAGCGATAAACTCAAAAACTACTGGTTTGATTTTTATAAAGTTTTAACTAATATATAGAATAATTAACTAGAAAGGTTCAAATGTATAATTTGATGTGGTTTTGTGTAAATTAGTTGAAATATCGCAATAATGTTGACAATGGCCAACTGCAACGCATTCGTTTAATTAGAATAGACCACTTTCTTACCGAGGTGTCGTAAAATAGGATTAAGGTAAGTTGACGACAGGCAGGCGGCCGGTCATAAAATACGCGAAATCATGTGATAACATGTGCCTACCCCACTTAAAGTGACAATATCTGGGTGACCGAGCTTCGCTCGGTAATTTTTTACAAAAAAAAACTTCAAAAAAAGAAAAAACAATTATTTAGTTGGGATCGATCCTTGGCACTCACATTTCTCGAGGCTGCCCGCTAACCGAATAAGCTACGTCGACTTGACAGTCAATGGCGAAAATTCAATTCAATATTAATGTTAGTGTTTTTAATGCCCAAAAATAGGGATAAAACAATATTTTTTTTACATAAAACCTAGCTAGATCAATTTTTCTCCCCCAAAACCTCCTACATGCTGAATTTCAGGAAAATCGTTGGAGCCGTTTCCGAGATTCGGAAAAAAAAATATATATATATATATATATATATATATATATATATATATATATATATATATATATATATATATATATATATATATATACAAGATTAACTCATTTAAATATTAAGATAAGGGATGATGATGATAATAATCATTACATAGTATAAAACAAAGTCGCATTCCCTGTCTGTACCTGTGTCCCTATATCCTTGAAAGTAACGGCCTGTTACTATCCCACTGCTGGGCATAGGCCTCCTCTCTCCATTTTTGGAGAGAAGGGTTGGAGCTAAGACCTACCACGCTGCTCCAATGCGGATTGGTAGGTTACACATATCCCCAGAATTCTCTAGAGACATGCAGGTTTCCTCACGATGTTTTCCTTCACCGAAAAGCGTGTGATAAATGGCAATTATCAATTAGACACATAAGTTTTAATAGAAAAACTCATTGGTGACTGCCCGGGTTTGAACCCATGATCGTCTCTAGAGATTCACACGGTCGCATCGCTAGGCCATCACAGCTTGTGCCTATATCCTTATGTATGCTTAAATCTTTAAAACTACGCAACAGATTTTTATGCGGTTTTCTTAATAGATAGAGAGGAAGGTTTATATGTATAATAACATTCAATATGGAGTAGAGAAATACTGAAATTTTTGAGGTTTCTAATGTGATGTCGTAAATAATTAAATTTTTTCCGTTTACATTGCAAACGCAGGGTGAACCCTACGAGATTTATCAAAATGTACATTTTTGAAGATATTACAGATTTAAAATTAAAAGTAAAAGTACATTATTTTGACAAAAAAACCGCATCAAATCTGTTGCGTAGTTTTAAAGATTTAAGCATACATAGGGATATAGGATAAGCTATGATGGCCTAGCGGTGCGACCGTGTGAATCTCTAGAGACGATCATGGGTTCAAACCCTGGCAGACACCAATGAGTTTTTCTATTAAAACTTATGTGTCTAATTGATAATTGCAATTTATCACACGCTTTTCGGTGAAGGAAAACATCGTGAGGAAACCTGCATGTCTCTAGAGAATTCTGGGGATATGTGTAACCTACCAATCCGCATTGGAGCAGCGTGGTAGGTCTTAGCTCCAAACCTTCTCTCCAAAAAAATGGAGAGAGGAGGCCTATGCCCAGCAGTGGGATAGTAACAGGCCGTTACTTAGGGATATAAGGACATAGGGACAGACAGAGAAAGCGAGATTGTTTTATACTATTTTGTAATGGTGAAAAATGAATCTATTTTTCTAGATATTGCTCCCTCAATCTAGTATAACTTCTAAAGAAGACTACGGTTTTACTTCTAAAGAACAAAAGTTGTATAAAAATACAGACAATACTCAGGTATAAAGATTTCCCATAAAAAAATCACGTTTGAGAGGGAAAGACAAACAAAATGGCGACGTCAAAGGAGGACTCGACGCTTTGAAATTGTAATTTTCTACTTTGAAATGCCTTTTTTTGATACCATCGAAAATCGATTAGAGAGAGCATCGCTGTCTGCTTACATGCTATAAGCTCTCCACGAATTAAGCTATAACAATACTATAATGAATTAAGCTATAATAATAAAAGATATAAGCTGTGGTAGCCCAGCGGTATCACCGTTCGCCTCTTTCGGAGGAGGTCTAGGGTTCAAACCCCGGGCAGGCACCAAGGAGTTTTCTAGTAAAACTTATGTGTCTAATTGATAATTGCAATTTATCACACGCTTTTCGGTGAAGGAAAACATCATGAAACCTGCATATCTCTAGAGAATCTTAGGGATATGTGTAACCTACCAATCATTGGAGCAGTGTGGTAGGTCTTAGCGCCGACCTTTCTCTTCAAAAATGGAGAGAGGAGGTCTATGCCCAGCAGTGGGATAGTAACAGGCCGTTACTTACTTATAATAATAAAATGGCTCGTTCGCGCCAATTTAATGATACCTGGTTATGACTAGAGATGTGATATGAAGTAGAAAAAATCGATTAATAAATAAACGATTTTTTTCCTTTAAAAATAAATCGATTTAAAAAATATCTATATTATGATATTTCACGCCGTGTGGTGTCCGGCTGAATAGAATAGTACCACCCTCATTTCTTACCGAGGTGACGTAAAAGGCGACTAAGGTAAGTTGACCCACCGTGTGGTATCCGGCTGAGTAGAATAGACCAACCTCATTTCTTACCGAGGTGTCGTAAAAGGCGACTAAGGTAAGTTGACCCACCGTGTGGTATCCGGTTTAGTAGAATAGACCACCCTCTTTCTTACCGAGGTGTCGTAAAAGGCGACTAAGGTAAGTCGACCCGCCGTGTGGTATCCGGCTGAGTAGAATAGACCAATCTCATTTCTTACCGAGGTGTCGTAAAAGGCGACTAAGGTAAGTCGACCCGCCGTGTGGTATCCGGTTTAGTAGAATAGACCACCCTCTTTCTTACCGAGGTGTCGTAAAATACGACAGAGATAAGTTGACGTCAGGCAGGCGGCCGGTCGTAAAAACGCAGCCAAATCATGTGACAGCATGTTAATAACATGTTGTGCCGACCCCACTTAGAGTGGGATAAGGGCACGAAGATGATGATATTTTATGATATTTCTTATCGCTGCTCCTCTCCTATTCATCTTATCGTGATGTTATATATATAGTCTTCCTCGATAAATGGACTATCGTATAAAAAATAATTTTTCAAATTGTACACTTGGTATAAAAGTGACCTAATTCAAAATTACTTTTGAGTCAGACCCATTGTAATCCTTACAGAAAGTGCAAGTTATTGCTTTCTTTAGCACACGCGAGCTTTGTAAGCTACGCTACGCTTTAATCAAATTCAAAATATTCTTTATTCAAATAAACTTGTAAACGCGTGCTTTTGAATCGTCAACTCTACTGCTGGTTCGGAAAGCTGTTCCTACCGAGAAGTGCCGGCAAGAAACTCGGCGGTTGCTCTTTTAAAAATATAATTCTTATTACTAGTTACATTTAGCTATTACTGTCTTGTACAGGGTCGAACAGCAGCTATATCCACGCATTCTTATCATCTAAGTTTCTATTGAAATTTGCGAGACAAGTACTTTTTTGAATTAGGTCACTTTAATACTAAGCGTGCGAAAGTTAAGGTTCTACTTACATAGTGAAATCCAGGCAGTGTAAGAGATACTGTAATATTTCATTTCCGTTTCCGTTTGCCAATGTATTTAATACATCGGCTTGTATTCTGAAACAGATCGAAAATAAGATTTTATACAGTTTTCTACTAAATAAAAGTAATGAAAATATTATATTGCTAAAACCACGATAAAAGAAAATATATGTCACGCTAAATCTAGAGTTCTCATATCTGATGATAGAGGGTGGTCTATTCTACTAAACCGGATACCACACGGTGGGTCGACTTACCTTAGTCGCCTTTTACGACACCTCGGTATGAAATGAGGATGGTCTATTCTACTCAGTCGGATACCACACGGCGGGTCGACTTACCTTAGTCGCCTTTTACGATACCTCGGTATGAAATGAGGATGGTCTATTCTACTCAGTCGGATACCACACGGCGGGTCGACTTACCTTAGTCGCCTTTTACGACACCTCGGTATGAAATGAGGATGGTCTATTCTACTCAGTCGGATACCACACGGTGGGTCGACTTACCTTAGTCGCCTTTTACGACACCTCGGTATGAAATGAGGATGGTCTATTCTACTCAGTCGGATACCACACGGCGGGTCGACTTACCTTAGTCGCCTTTTACGACACCTCGGTATGAAATGAGGATGGTCTATTCTACTCAGTCGGATACCACACGGCGGGTCGACTTACCTTAGTCGCCTTTTACGACACCTCGGTATGAAATGAGGATGGTCTATTCTACTCAGTCGGATACCACACGGCGGGTCGACTTACCTTAGTCGCCTTTTACGACACCTCGGTATGAAATGAGGATGGTCTATTCTACTCAGTCGGATACCACACGGTGGGTCGACTTACCTTAGTCGCCTTTTACGACACCTCGGTAAGTAATGAGGTTGGTCTATTCTACTCAGCCGGATACCACACGGCGGGTCGACTTACCTTAGTCGCCTTTTACGACACCTCGGTAAGTAATGAGGTTGGTCTATTCTACTCAGCCGGATACCACACGGCGGGTCGACTTACCTTAGTCGCCTTTTACAACACCTCGGTAAGAAATGAGGGTGGTCTATTCTACTCAGCCGGATACCACACGGTGGGTCGACTTACCTAAGTCGCCTTTTTCGATACCTGGGTAAGAAATGAGGATGGTCTATTCTACTGAGCCGGATACCACACGGCGAGTCGACTTACCTTAGTCGCCTTTTACGACACCTCGGTAAGAAATGAGGGTGGTCTGTTCTATTCAGCCGGATACCACACGGCGGTAAAATTATCTTATCAAACTATTGTCTAAATAAAACGATAAATCTCTCTGAGTCTTGCCGGATCGATCTGATTTTTGTGATGGAGATATTTTCAGAATTTGAGAGTGACTGAAGCTACTTTTTATTTTAAGACTACAGTTAACGCGAACGAAGTTGCGGGTAAAAGCTAATAACCTACACACACACATACATACACACACACACACACATACACACACAAACACATACACACACACACACACACACACACACACATATATATATATATATATATATATATATATATATATATATATATATATATATATATATATATATATATATATATATATATATATATATATATATATATATATATATATATTTGTTTTTGCGATTTTGGTCGTGGAGTCTATCTCCTGACGATGCTTCGGTTGCGGGGCGAAACGATTGTTGAGTTTGTGATAGTGAACGTATATAGTGCTTGTGTATCATGGTGGCGGTGGTGGAGGTTTGTGCATGTGTTTTTACGAATCCTGCATGTATCAGGTATGATAACCGATTGTCCACTCTACATTTAGCATTATATATATTTTCTATTTTACTTCATCGCGGATTATAGCAAAATAATTTTATTATTACTTTTGGTCTAATTACTTACATTAAATTATTACAAAAATGAAGTATACATAGCTATAATTAATACCATGAAGTATGGCGGTTAAAACACTTGTGATAAAAAAAAAACCATATCCAAAGATTGTTTTAACATTCGTCTGATGTTTTACAAATACTGTAGATTCAAGTAACGGTTATTATTAACTGTAAGCTTTGATAATAGAATTATTATTCTTCCTTATCGTACTCTGAGTGTGGCATAACATATTTTATCTACTCTGATACTATAATACAAAGATTATAAAACTGAAACCAAAATTCTTATGACAAACATTACGTACAGGCCAAAAAAAAAATTAATAAGTTTTATTACGATACAGGTCTTGTATGGACACCTGTATCATAATATAATTTTTTAATGATAACGATACACCTATACAACCTCCAGCTGGACCGAGTAGGTTGAACCTCTACCTTAAAACAAAAGGTTTCAATGAACGAGTCCGCGGCGACGCAACACGCATGCGCAATCGATGTTTGCGTCATGGCGTTAACATTTGACATTTAAATCTTTTCAATATTTAAACAAAAGTTTGGTTTTTATTAATATTGTTTTACGTATAGTATCAGAGTAGATAAAGTAGTGTATAACACTGTACATAACTTGGTCTTATAACACTCGTGTACTATAAAACACACTCGTGTTATAAGAACCCCTATTATGCAACAGTATCATACTATTTTATATGTTATGCATACATTTATAACCATTAAATATAAATATACATTACATATATAATGGTACTAGCAATCGCCATCAATTCCGACCGCGTGGAAAAATCAAAACCGTAATATAGTATTTTGATAACCATAAAAATGGTTAAAGTGGGTTAACCTTAAAAGCTAGACATATGCTATCGCGGACTTTTATTAAGAACTTTTAGAATGGATCAATTGTGTAATACATGATTTTGGAGTAACTTTCACTGTTCACTCAGCGCACGCAAGGAAAGCTTTAAATATTGCCGTTTTCGTACTATTTTTATTGCTGCTCCTCTCCTATTCATCTTAGCGGGATGTTATATCGCCCTTCTCGATAAATGGACTATCCTACATTAAAATAATTTTTCAAATCGGTTAGGTTAGGTTAGATTAGCGCGTTCAAACAATCAAACAAACTCTTCAGCTTTATATTCATATAAGTATAAATAATTCTTTCATTTTCTCCTGAACTCTGCCGTTACTCCTTTTATATGTATGTCATACTTCTCACACTCCAACCATCTCTCAGCCTTCCTCTAGTCAGTGTTCTCTATCTAAATTCTCCTGCCCTTATCCCACTCTAAGTGTATCACATGTTTCTCTTCCATTCTCCCATCATTCAACTCTGTCACAACTCCTCTCTCAGCGTCCCTCTGGTCAAATATCCATCCACAATCGTATTTAACGAAAGGAATGAATTAAAAAAATAACTAAATGTAAATAGTGATAAAAATTATTTTACAGAAGAGCAACCGCCGAGTTGCTCTTAGGCTCTTCTCGGTAGGAACAGCTTTCCGAACCAGCGGTAGAGTTGACGATTCAACTGAACTGAATTGAACGGCTGAGTAGAATAGACCACACTCATTTCTTACCGAGGGGTCGTACAAGGCGATTAAGGTAAGTTTACCCGCCATATTGTATACGGCTGAGTAGAATAGACAACCCTCATTGCTTACCGAGGTGTCGTAAAATGCGACTAAGGTAAATTGACCCGCCATATCGTATCCCGCTAAATAGAATAGACAACCCTCATTGCTTACCGAGGTGTCGTAAAAGGCGGCTGAGGAAAGTTGACAGGCAGGCAGTGGGATAAAAGAAGTTAGTTACTACATGATTTGGCTAGTTATTTTAAGTTATCTTTGTAAAATTCTACTACACCTCGGTAAGATATGAGGGTTGTCTATTACTCAGCAAAACACCACATGGCGGATCCAGTTACCTTAGTCGCCTTTTACGAAACCTCGGTAAGAAAAATGAGGGTGGACTATTCTACTCAGCCGGGTACTCAGTAATGTTTACTAAAATATAATATATTTAATTACATTTGAATTAGGTCTTAATAATTAGGTCCTGAGCTGTGGTAGCCAAGCGGTAACACCGTGCGACACTTTCAAGGAGGTCACGGGTTCAAACCCGGGCAGACATCAATAAGTTTTTCTATTAAAACTCATGTGTCTAATTGATAATTGCAATTTATCACACGCTTTTCTGTGAAGGAAAACATCGTGAGGAAACCTGCATATATCTAGAGAGTTCTGGTGATATGTGTAACCTACCAATCATTGGCTGCTCCATTTGAATTAGCTCTCTTTAATATTAACCGTGCGATATATATTAGGGTTTTTGCGAAGCAACTTTCGTAGGCTTCAAAAAGTTCATGGAATTCTATCGAAATGAATTCGGAATCAAAATGAAATTCCAATTCAAAGTTTTGCTAAACTTCGTTGACACGTTCCTTTCGGATGGGGGAAAATCGACTTTTATTGAATGAAAATTGTCTACAGAAAAGTATTAAAATTTAGGGCCGATTTGAATAATTTATGTAACAACAGTATTCAGTGAAGGTAGTTCTTATCATCATCTTCCTACCCTTATCCCTCTAAGTGGGGTCGGCACAACATGTTATAAACATGTTGTCACATGATTTGGCTACGTATTTTACGACCGGCCGCCTGCCTGAGGCCAACTTATCTTAATCGTATTTTACGACACCTCGATGAGAAAGAGGGTGGTCTATTCTACTCAACCGGATACCACACGGTGAGTCAGCTTACCTTAGTCGCCTTTTACGACAACTCGGTAAGAAATGAGGGTGGTCTATTCTACTCAGCCGGATACGACACGGCGTTGAAGGTAGTTCTTATATCAAATCAAAATAATCTTTATTCGAATAAGCTCTTTCAAGCACTTTTGAATCGTCAATCAATATGATTAATGAAGCTACAACTGGTTCGGAATGTTGCTCTTACCGAGAAGAAACAGAAAGAAACTCGGCGGTCAATCTTTTAATTTTTTTATTCAAAGTTTTTTATATATATTTATATTAAAAAAAATGTACAAGCTATATTTTAGATTACTTTAAAACTAGAACTATACAAATCATTTAAATCCTTTAAACATTTTCAATTTTACATTATTAAACCGCAGTTAAAGCTGAAAGGAATTTCAAATCCAGGCTTTTTATCATCCAAATATTTAATCTTGTAATATGCTTTACATATAAGCATATCTCTTATGCTTAATTTAAAAATTTCTGTAGACTGTATTGCAATTTATCATACGGTTTTCGGCGAAGGAAACATCGTGAAGAAACCTGCATATCTCTGGAGAATTCTGGGTGTACGTTTTAACAGAGAAACTCATTGGTGCCTACCCACAGTTAGAACTCGTGACCTTTTCAAGAGAGTCACATATTTGCACCGCTGGGCTATCACAGCTTTTTAGCCCGAAATACAAGGTTTTCTTCCCGCCGTGTGGTATCCGGCTGAGTAGAATAGACCAACCTCATTTCTTACCGAGGTGTCGTAAAAGGCGACTAAAGTAAGTTGACCCACCGTGTAGTATTCGGTTGAGTACAATAGATCACCCTCTTTCTTACCGAGGAGTCGTAAAATACGACTAAGATAAGTTGACGACAGGCAGGTGGCCGGTCGTAAAATACGTAGCCAAATCATATGACAACATGTTTGTGACATGTTGTGCCGATCCCACTTAGATTGGGATAAGGGCAGGATAATGATAATGATGATACAAGTTTCTATTCTTCAAAATGTTAAATATCAATGTGGATAAATATGTACCTAGAGGGAGGCCTAAAAAGAGATGGTTGGATTGTGTGAAGTATGACATGCATATAAAAGGAGTGGCGCCAGAGTTGAATGATAGGAGAATGGAAGAGAGAAACATGTGCTACACTTAGAGTGGGATAAGGGCAGGAAGAGGAAGACAAGCTTCTATTCTTCCTAATTTCATCAACATAAAAAAAAATTTAATGTAACAGTAAGCTGTTAACCGTTGAGTTCCCTCGTCTGGAGCCGATCCTGTCATCAGGTCATGCTTATCATAAACATGCATTGTCATCGGGACTGGACCAGTATGTATTTCATATCAGTCGGACACCGGGAAGTGGGACTTTAACTTGCAAGATTCCACTTTTACATTGCAAGTTAAATAAAAGCTTTTAACCTTTAATATGTAAATGAGTTAATCTTGTATATATATATTTTAAATATATTTTCGGAATCTCGGAAGCAGCTCCAACAATTTTCCTGAAATTCAACATGTAGGGGTTTAAGGGAGAAAATTGATCTAGCTAGGTTTTATTTAAAAAAATCTCGTTTTGTCCTATTTTTGGGCTTTAAAAAAACTACGAAAATAGGTATAGGTAGGACCTCATAATTGAGCTGTCAAATGCAAAGCTGTGATAGCCTAATTTTTAGATTTAGATTTGATTTTAACGGTAACGCGTGAACTAAAAGTTCTAAACCTGGGATCATTTCCCACAAGTCCGGCGCCTTTTTTCTTTTTTTATTTATTTTTTATTGCATTTTATCAATAATAAAAGATTTTAATAATAAATACCACAATATATTGAACATAATCTACACTAATATATAAAGTTGAAGAGTTTGTTTGATTGTTTGAACGCGCTAATCTCAGGAACTACTGGACCGATTTAAAGAATTATTTCAGTGTAAAACAGTCCATTTATCGAGGAAGGCTGTAGGCTTCTAAAATCACGCTGTAATGAATAGGAGAGGAGCAGCATTAAAACTAAAATTATCAAAATGGCAAAATTTAAAGCATTCCTTGCGTGCACTAAAAGGTGATAGTCATTCAAAAATCACGTATTACAAAATTGTTCCCCTCTAAAACATCTAAATAAAAGTCCGTAATAGCTATGTCTAGCTTTTAAGGTTAACCCACTTTAACCATTTTTATGGTTATCAAAATAATTTATAGAATTAGGCGTTACTTCGCGGAGATCCATAATGCTAAATTATAATACAGTAATAATAAAATGATTTTGCTATAATCCTCGATGAATTCATCAGCAATAAGTTTCCTTGCTTGCGCTATAAAGCGTAAAATACTACGAGAACGGCAAAAAAGGGTGATACAGAAAGCCTTCTAGTTGAAGAGTTTGTTTGTTTAACGCGCTAATCTCTTGAACTACTAGACCGATTTGAAAAATTCTTTCAGTGTAAGATAGTCCATTTATCGTGGAAGGCTATGGGCTATATAACATCACGCTAAGATGAATAGGAGAGGAGCAGCAATAAAAAATCCTTGCGTGCGCTGAGTAAACGTCACCGTTTTACACCGTTTTGAGTTACTCAAAAATCATGTATTACAAAATTGTTCCCCTCTAAAACTTCTAAATAAAAGTCCGCGACAGCATATATCTAGTATTTAATACATATTCAAACAAATTATAAAGCGATTTCTCCGCCTAATAAATTTCCGGCTAAATTCCCAGGAATTTTGATTAGACTGGACAGTAGCTGGTGTTGTTTGTCACATCTTGGTTGTGGTGATGGTAGGTTCTGTGGTGGTAGCGGTGGTAAGTGGACTGGTTCTGGAAAAAAAAGAGTAAAATTTTCCTCGACTTTCCTTATACTTTAATATCACTAGGTTATAAAACTTCCCATCAAAATCAAATTCAAAATATTTATTCAAATAAACTTGTAAACGCGTGCTTTTGAATCGTCAACTCTACTGCTGGTTCGGAAAGCCGTTCCTACCGAGAAGAGCCAGCAAGAAACTCGGCGGTTGCTCTTTTAAAAATATAATTCTTAATACTATTTACATTCAGTCGTTACTGTCTTGTACAGGTTCAAAGAGAGCTATATCCACACATTCTTATCTTCTAAATAATCTTCAAGAGTATAGTAGGCTTTCTGTATCAGCCTCTTTTTAACAGTGTTTTTAAACTGCTGTAATGGCAATGCTGAAATTGATAGCGGAATGTTACATACATCTTCTTGCCCTTATCCCACTCTAAGCGGAGTCGGCATAACATGTTATAAACATGCTATCACATGATTTGGCTGCGTTTTTACGACCGACCGCCTGCCTGATGTCTGAGAGGGTGGTATATTCAGCTTAACCGGATACCTCACGGTGGGTCGTTTTACCTTAATCGCCTTTTACGACACCTCGGTAAGAAATGAGGGTGGTACTATTCTATTCATACGGATACCACACGGTGGGTCAACTTACCTCAGTCGCCTTTTACGACACCTCGGTAAGAAATGAGGGTGGTCTATTCTATTCATCCGGATACCACACGGTGGGTCAACTTACCTTATTCGCCTTTTACGACACCTCGGTAAGAAATGAGGGTGGTACTATTCTATTCATACGGATACCACACCGCGTTGATTGCGGAATGTTATTACAGAATATTATAGAATCTTATACCCAAACCCATAAACGACTTACGTACTTTTGCAAGGCGCAAAGCAGGAGCCGCAAGCTTATGTCGGTTCCTGCTTTGTCTATTACTAGCGGCCTGCCCCTGCTTCGCACGGGTATAAAATATATATCCCATGTCACTCAGTGTAAAAAAATGATTAAAATCGATCCAGTAGTTTTGATTTATTCATTACTGCCCGTGGCCCGCGAGCGTTAAATTTGGAGAAAAACAATTTCCTTTCCCTATACCAAGAAGATTTCCTGCTATCTTTGGAATACCTAAACTCATATAGTACATTTTTACTTATTTACTTTTACATTTTACCTATATATTTTATTTTTACGATTAATTACAGAATGTCTTTAAACAAACTCTTAAAAGATTCGAAGTGCTATAGGGTGAAGCGCGGCGTCCTCACGGCATTTTAAATCTGTAATATCTCCGAAAATGTTCACTTAAATAACATGATGTAAACGGCCATATTGATCTATATTAAATCAACAATTTATTTAAGGTACTTAATTCGATAAGGATTACTGCTGTATTGTATAAAAATTGCTTTGAACATAAGGCATTATTTTTCGTAAAAAGTAAATGACAAAAAATGCTATTGTGGGTTATCTATAAGAGATAGACATATACCATCGCGGACTTTTCCGTAGACCTTTTCAAGGTGTACAAATACTTAGTACATCATTTTGATAAATCTCGTAGGGTTAAGCCAGCGTTTGCAATGTAAGCGGAAAAAATGTAATTATTTACAGAAACCTCAAAAATTACAGTATTTCTCTACACCGTATTGAATGTTATTATACGTACAAACCTTCCTCTGGAATCACTCTATCTATTAAAAAAACCGCATCCAAATCTGTTGCGTAGTTTTAAAGTTTTATGCGTACATAGGGATATATGGACTTTGTTTTATAATATGTAGTGATACATCTCTAATCATGTTAAACATTTTCTAAGAAACAAACTTTCAATCATTCGAGTCTGGGTGTATATTTAAAATTGATCAATTCCTTTACTTACTACTCATTTCAAGGTTCGCTAAGGGTGGGTTTTGTTGTATGGGGTTAGAAGGTATAGTGTACGAGGTTTGATATTCCATGGGTTGTGATGGACAGGGCACGTAGTAAATATTGGGGCAAGCTATGGTTGTACCTGAAAGAAAAAACAAAATATTATTAATTCAAGTTAACTTGTAAACAATTGCCTTTGAGTCAACTCTACTGCTGGTTCGGAAAGCTGTTCCTACCGAGAAGAACTTAAGAGAAACTCGGCCGTTGCTCTTTTTCAAAATCTTAGTTAATCTTGTAATATCTGGATGTCAGAGTCTTTCTCGGTAATTTTTTACACAATAAAAAAAAAGTAGTAGTAAAAGTAAGTATTGGCCTGTTACTATCCCACTGCTGGGCATAGGCCTCTTCTCTCCGTTTTTTTTTTGGAGAAAAGGATTGGAGCTAAGACCTACCACGCTGCTCCAATGCAGATTGGTAGGTTACACATACCTCCAGATTTCTCTAGAGATATGCAGGTTTCCTCACGATGTTTTCCTTCACCGAAAAGCGTGTGATAAATTGCAATTATCAATTAGACACATAAGTTTTACTAGAAAACTCATTGGTGCCTGCCCGGGGTTTGAACCCTAGACCTCCTCGAAAGAGGCGCACGGTGTTACCGCTGGGCTACCACAGCATAAAAAAAAAATTAAACAAAAAAGAAAAAATTATAGGGTAGGTGGGGCTCGCTCCTAGGTATTTTCATTTCTCGAGACCACCCGTACACCGATTAATTTACGCTGACTTGACAGTTTACAGCAAAAATAGTGTTTTATATTCAATGTAAATTTTAATATTTTTTTAATGACCAAAAACAAGGATAAAATGATTTTTTTTTAAATAAAACCTAGGTATAACAATTTTTCTTGCCCAAAACCTCCTGCATGCCGAGATTCCGAAAATATATATACACACAAGATTAACTCATTTACGCCGTGTGGTATCCGGCTGAATAGAATAGTACCACCCTCATTTCTTACCGAGGTGTCGTAAAAGGCGACTAAGGTAAGTCGACCCACCGTGTGGTATCCGGCTGAATAGAATAGTACCACCCTCATTTCTTACCGAGGTGTCGTAAAATGCGACTAAGGTGAGTTGACCCACCGTGTGGTATCCGGTTTAGTAAAATAGACCGTCCTCTTTCTTACCGAGGTGTCGTAAAATACGAGTAACGTAAGTTGACGTCAGGCAGGCGGCCGGTCGTAAAAACGCAGCCAAATCATGTGACAGCATGTTTATAACATGTGCTGACCCCACTTAGAGTGGGATAAGGGCAGGAGGGTGATGATGATACAAGATTAGCTCATTTAAATATTAAAGAGAAAGAGTTATTTTAACTTACCGAAAATAAAAAGAAAGATCAAAAGGAAATACATTTTAACTTGTTTCTAGGATATGGAATAATAATGGTTCATATATTTAACCATTTATATCGTATTGGTTAACCGTTTGTTAAAGGTTCCAAGATAAAACTATATACATAAAACTATTTGATTCAGGTCTGTTTGTTTATACAATCCTTTTGCACGCTATATTAGTTTTATTTTTATGTATGTAACAGATATGCCGTGTGGTATCCCGCTGAATAAAATAGTAACACCCTAATTTCTTACTGAGGTGTCGTAAAAGGCGACTAAGGTAAGTCGACGCGCCGTGTGGTATCCGGCTGAGTAGAAAAGACCACCTTATTTTTTACCGTGGTGTCGTAAAAGACGACTAAGGTAAGTCGACGCGCCGTGTGCTATCCGGCTGAGTAGAAAAGACCACCTTATTTTTTACCCAGATGTCGCAAAAGGCGACTAAGGTAAGTCGACGCGCCGTGTGGTATCCGGCTGAGTAGAAAAGACCACCTTATTTTTTACCCAGATGTCGCAAAAGGCGACTAAGGTAAGTCGACGCGTCGTGTGCTATCCGGCTGAGTAGAAAAGACCACCTTATTTTTTACCGTGGTGTCGTAAAAGGCGACTAAGATATGTCAACGCGCCGTATGGTATCCGGCTGAGTAGAAAAGACCACCTTATTTTTTACCGTGGTGTCGTAAAAGGCGACTAAGGTATGTCGACGCGCCGTGTGGTATCCGGCTGAGTAGAAAAGACCACCTTATTTTTTACCGTGGTGTCGTAAAAGGCGACTAAGGTAAGTCGACGCGCCGTGTGGTATCCGGCTAAGTAGAATAGACCACCTTATTTTTTACCGTGGTGTCGTAAAAGGCGACTAAGGTAAGTCGACGCGCCGTGTGGTATCCGGCTGAGTAGAAAAGACCACCTTATTTTTTACCGTGGTGTCGTAAAAGGCGACTAAGGTATGTCGACGCGCCGTGTGGTATCCGGCTGAGTAGAAAAGACCACCTTATTTTTTACCGTGGTGTCGTAAAAGGCGACTAAGGTAAGTCGACGCGCCGTGTGGTATCCGGCTAAGTAGAATAGACCACCTTATTTTTTACCGTGGTGTCGTAAAAGGCGACTAAGGTATGTCGACGCGCCGTGTGGTATCCGGCTGAGTAGAAAAGACCACCTTATTTTTTACCGTGGTGTCGTAAAAGGCGACTAAGGTAAGTCGACGCGCCGTGTGGTATCCGGCTAAGTAGAATAGACCACCTTATTTTTTACCGTGGTGTCGTAAAAGGCGACTAAGGTAAGTCGACGCGCCGTGTGGTATCCGGCTAAGTAGAATAGACCACCTTATTTTTTACCGTGGTGTCGTAAAAGGCGACTAAGGTAAGTCGACGCGCCGTGTGGTATCCGGCTAAGTAGAATAGACCACCTTATTTTTTACCGTGGTGTCGTAAAAGGCGACTAAGGTATGTCGACGCGCCGTGTGGTATCCGGCTGAGTAGAAAAGACCACCTTATTTTTTACCGTGGTGTCGTAAAAGGCGACTAAGGTAAGTCGACGCGCCGTGTGGTATCCGGCTAAGTAGAATAGACCACCTTATTTTTTACCGTGGTGTCGTAAAAGGCGACTAAGGTAAGTCGACGCGCCGTGTGGTATCCGGCTAAGTAGAATAGACCACCTTATTTTTTACCGTGGTGTCGTAAAAGGCGACTAAGGTAAGTTGACCCGCCTTGTAATTGGCTGAGTAGAATTGAGCAACCTCATTTCTTACCCAGATGTCGTAAAAGGCGACTAAGGTATGTCGACGCGCCGTGTGGTATCCGGCTGAATAGAATAGTACCACCCTCATTTCTTACCGAGGTGTCGTAAAAGGCGACTAAGGTATGTCGACGCGCCGTGTGGTATCCGGCTGAGTAGAAAAGACCACCTTATTTTTTACCCAGATGTCGCAAAAGGCGACTAAGGTAAGTCGACGCGTCGTGTGGTATCCGGCTGAGTAAAATAGACCACCTTCTTTCTTACCGAGAAGTAGTAAAATACGACTAAGGTAAGGTGACGTCAGGCAGGCGGCCGGTCGTAAAATACGTAACCAAATCATATGACATGTTTGAAATATATTGTGCCGACCCCACTTAGAGTGGGATATTTAGGGATTATTAGGAGTGTTATTGTTATTCATCCAGACAAAGTCAGGCTAATTTTGAAACACCCAACTCTTTGTTTAATATTTTCTACTTCAGTTAATTTAATGTTTAACTTTTTAATGTATATGAAATTAAAGGGAAAATATTATGGTATAAAAGCTTTGATGTCTCAGTGGTGACATCGTGCGACTTTTTCAAGAAGAGCATGGGTTCAAACCCTGGGCAATGAATTTAGCTCCTGCGATCACCGTCACCGCGGCCCGACGCGGACGACGATGGTGACGATGAGGACGACGCGACGGGCGAAAGGGCGATACCATCGGATTTGACACCACTACCTGATTTGACACCACCACTTTCATTGACACCACCACCGACGTTGATACCACCGGAGATGACACCACCCGAAAACGACATCGCGGTCTGGGAGCTAACATTCCAAGACCCCCCTGAACCAGAGATCCTGTAGGTCACCTAGGTGACCTGGGCCTACAGCCCGAACACAGTCCAGGCTACAAAGCCTGCGAGGACCGGCCCGGGCAAAGAGGTTCGCCTCGAGGCCCGTACCCCGCCTACCCCTCAAGGGTATGCGAGAAGACCCCCTGCGCTGGGCAATGACTATTTGCAATTTATCACACGCTTTCCGGTGAAGGAAAACATCGTGAGGAAACCTGCGTATCTCTAGAGAATTCTGGAGATATGTCTAACCTACCAATCATTGGAGCAGCGTGGTAGGTCTTAGCTATCCTTGGATAGCTTGGAGAGAACTCCAAAAACATAGGAGGCCTATGCCCGGAAGTTGGATAGTAACAGGCCGTTACTATTTATGGTATTGCCGAATATACATATATTCGGATTTTCCTGAAATTCAGCATGCAGCAGGTTTTAAGGGGCTAAAATCGATCCAGCTCAGTCAATCATACAAAACAGTCATTTCTTCCCTGTTTGGGCATTAAAAAAATTTACATTGACATTTACATATATAAAACACTATTTTTGCCGAAAACTGTCAAGTCAGCGTAGCTTAATCAGGGAGCGGGGTGGTCGCGAGAAAAAAATTCCTAGTATTGAATCTCACATATTCTATTTTCTTAAGATGCTTTTTTTTATTTTGTTAACATTACCGAGCAAGTCAACCAGGTACCATATATATGTAAAGGACTAAGGACGAATAACCTGGAGGTCATCTTTGCTTGCACATCACTACATACTATAAAACAAAGTCGCATTCTTTGTTTGTCCATATATCCCTATGTATGCATAAAACTTTAAAACTTCCCAACAGATTTTGATCTGGTTTTTTTTAATAGATAGAGTGATTCAAGAGGAAGGTTTGTACGTATAATAACATTCAATACGGAGTAGAGAAATACTGTATTTTTGAGGTTTCTGTAAATAATTAAATTTTTTTCCGCTTACATTGCAAACGCAGGCTAAACCCTACGAGATTTATCAAAATGATGTACTAAGTATTTGTACACCTTGAAAAGGTCTACAGAAAAGTCCACGATGGCGTATGTCTATCTCTTATGGATAACCCACAATAGCATTTTTTGTCATTTACTTTTTACGAAAAATAATGCCTAATGTTCAAAGCAATTTTTATACAATACAGCATCAATCCTTATCCAATTAAGTATCTTAAATACATTGTTGATTTAATATAAATCAATATGGCCGTTTACAGCATGTAATTTAAGTGAACATTTCCGGAGATATTACAGATTTAAAATGCCGTGAGGACGCCGCGCTTCACCCTATAACACTTCGCATTTAGCAGCTATATTATGTCGTTCTTTCAAGAGATTGTTTAAAGCTGTGAATGTTGTTTATAAAGACATTCTGTAATTAATTGTAAAAATAAAATACATAGGGGAAAAAGTAAAAGTAAATAAGTAATAATGTACTATATGAAATTAGATATTCCAAAGATAGCAGGAAATCTTCTTGGTATAGGGAGAGGAAATTGTTTTTCTCCAAATTTAACGCTTGCGGGCCACGAGCAGTAATGAATGAATCAAAACTACTGGATCAATTTTAATCATTTTTTTACACTGACTGACATGGGATATATATTTATAAGCAGGGGCAGGCCGCTAGTAATTATATAATAACGGTCACAATCTAAAATGCATCTAACAGTTATTACAGTCAACGAGAAAGTTCTTAAATAAAAAATATATTTTTTCATTCTGGTTACAAATTTATGATTCTGACTTGAAGTTTTTTTTATTTTGTAAAAAATTTCCGAACACTGCTCAGTTAACTAGATACTAGTCATTTAACTATGTTTCAATTATAAAGTATAGAATCAGTTGAATTTTATGAAAAAAAAAAACAATGAAAGTTTAGTGTCATTTATTGACACAATAGTGTCGAATAGTGTAATCACATTATCCCTTTGTGTCTCTCTGCCAAAACTGATACTTATTTCGCTGTCATACCTGGAAATGTATAACACTAGAAATCACTGTTAAAGAAACTATATGTGTGGTTGGGAACCTTAAGTTACGATTAGACCGAAAACCTATTATTATGTATTAAAAAAACAAAAATAAAATTAATAAAAATAGAATAGTATAGCACACACACACACACACACACACACGCACGCACGCACGCACGCACGCACGCACGCACACTACCTCACTCACACACACACACACACACACACTCACTCACACACACACACTCACACACACACACTCACACACTCACACACTCACACACACACACACACACTCACACACACACACTCACACTCACACACACACTCACACACTCACACACACACACACACACACACACACACACACACACACACACACACTCACACACACACACACACACACACACACTCACACACACACACACTCACACTCACTCACCCACACACACACACTCACACACACACACACACACACACAAACACAAACAATATATACAATACGCTTACGCATACATTTTTGTTTATTAAATTGATTTTGTTATTACTTACATTACATGTATGTATAGAGCTATGGAAGGATGGAGACTCCAAGCACAGGCATTACTTAAATGGAGCTTCTAATCACTAGTTAAGTTTAAATGTAAATTATTTTTGAAAATAAATAAAGTACACTAGAAATCGCCAGCGGCTCCGCCCGCTTGGAAATATTAAAACCGCAATATAGTATTTTGATAACTATAAAAATGGTTAAAGTGGGTTAACCTTAAAAGCTAGACATATACTGTCGCGGACTTTTATTTAGAACTTTTAGAGGGGAACAATTTTATAATACATGATTTTTTAATAACTTTCACCTTTTACTTAGCGCACGCAAGGAAAGCTTTAAATTTTGCCGTTTTTGTAATATTTTTTATTCATATATAGCCTTCCTCGATAAATGGTCTACCACTGAAAGAATTTTTCAAATCGGACCAGTAGTTTCTGAGATTAGCGCGTTCAAACAAATAAACAAACCAACTCTTTAGCTTTATATATTAGTATAGATTCTATTTTCCATAAACAAATTACCTGCTTCTGTGATCAAAATCCTTAAACGTGATACGCGGTCTGTGAGGTAACACGCTATATTTGATTCTAAATTGCCCTCTATCCTTGTCAAATACTATGGCTATAGAAGGATTACAAATGGCTGCCGATACGCCAACTGTAATAATTCAAAATATATTGTTATCCTTAGGACGTTCCCCGACGCTATTGAGCTTCATACGACAGCGTGATGACTAGTCACAGTCATACCACCAGCCCTCCACTACAGGTCGCCCTAAGCCGCGGTCCGGCCTCACAGGAGGCACCCTTAGGACGACGTTCCCCATAGCTAGTAGAGCTTCATACAACAGCGTGATGACTACTCACAGTCATACCACCAGCCCTCCACTACACGTCGCCCTAAGCCGCGGTCCAGCCTCACAGGAGGCACCCTTAGGACGACGTTCCCCATAGCTAGTAGAGCTTCATACAACAGCATGATGACTAGTCACAGTCATACCCACCAGCCCTCCACTACACGTCGCCCTAAGCCGCGGTCCGGCCTCACAGGAGGCACCCTTAGGACGACGTTCCCCATAGCTAGTAGAGCTTCATACAACAGCGTGATGACTAGTCACAGTCATACCACCAGCCCTCCACTACACGTCGCCCTAAGCCGCGGTCCGGACTCACAGGAAGCATCCTTGGGACGACGTTCCCCATAGCTAGTAGAGCTTCATACAACAGCGTGATGACTAGTCACAGTCATACCACCAGCCCTCCACTACACGTCGCCCTAAGCCGCGGTCCGGACTCACAGGAAGCATCCTTGGGACGACGTTCCCCATAGCTAGTAGAGCTTCATACAACAGCGTGATGACTAGTCACAGTCATACCACCAGCCCTCCACTACACGTCGCCCTAAGCCGCGGTCCGGACTCACAGGAAGCATCCTTGGGACGACGTTCCCCATAGCTAGTAGAGCTTCATACAACAGCGTGATGACTAGTCACAGTCATACCACCAGCCCTCCACTACACGTCGCCCTACGCCGCGGTCCGGCCTCACAGGAGGCACCCTTAGGACGACGTTCCCCATAGCTAGTAGAGCTTCTTACAACAGCGTGATGACTAGTCACAGTCATACCACCAGCCCTCCACTACACGTCGCCCTAAGCCGCGCTCCGGCCTCACAGGAGGCACCCTTAGGACGACGTTCGCCATAGCTAGTAGAGCTTCATACAACAGCGTGATGACTAGTCACAGTCATACCATTTTTATACAAGAAGAATGCAAAAATAACAAAGATATATAACTTACAAACAATTAACACCATGACTCGCCATAACATCATGGTCAATTGCATAAAATTCCATCAAAGTTCTTCATTATATACTTTGTTATCAAAACAAAATTTAAGCATTATAAATCCTATCCTGTCCTACTAATATTATAAATGCGAAAGTTTGTGAATATGGATGTGTGTTTGTTACTCTTTCACGGCGATTCCGCTGAACCAATATCGATGAAATTTGGCACAATTATTCCTTATGCACCGGAATAACATGTAGGCTATAGAAATCCTGTTAATTCTACAGGAATATGACGAAAAAATTGAATTGAAAAATGCCATCTATTATCAATTTATCACACGACAACAGTCAACGAAAATAAAGTTGCGGGTAAACACTATAAGTGTAAAAGTCTATCTATATGTTTGTATTTTTGTTTGTCACGCTTTCCACGCTGTTCCGAAATATTAACCGTAATATACGATTTTGAAAAACAAAATTTAATTAAAAATATAAACCATAATTAGTTAGAACCAAATCATTTGCCGTGAACCGTATATTTCAAAACATGGAAATTAATTTTTTCGATATAAAAAGGTTAGGTTTTTGCAACCGATTACCACAGACAGTTGGTTGGAGAAAACAAAATGGCGGCTACGACATATTTGTTATTTGCCGGTAAGATTTATTTAGTATTATAAAGTACTAGCAATCGCCAGCGGCTCCGCTAGCGTGGAAAGATTAAAACCTAGACATATGCTGTCGCGGACTTATATTTAGAACTTTTAGAGAAGAACAATTTTGTAATACATGATATTGATATTGAAAATGCCATTTTCGTAATTATTTTTTTATTGCTGCTCCTCTCCTATTCATCTTTTTTTTTTTTTTTTTTATACAGGAAAAAACCCCTTATGGGTACCGCCGCCCGACGGGGACAGGCGACGGTTATGTCGGACTCGCACCGACTAAAATAACCTGTGTGCTCCACTACGCTGCTGGTGGCGGGGATAGGGTACCCATGAAGACATTGCCCCCCATCCCCGCCAGCAGCAACTCTGTAGCCCAGAGTGCGCCACCTCTGGGTCGGGGCCTCTCTCAAAGTGGCCCCTCTCTCCGCTGGACGATGCATCGGGAGCACCAGATGCATCGAACGCCTCGGGGACCTAACTCCAGCGAGCGTCCGATAAACCCCGTTCGGATCGCTCGGAGGTCCCCGTTAGGGCGGCATGCGACGGACTTCGGCGAGTCGCCTGCGCCCCGCTCGCCTGCGGCGGATTGGATCCAAGGACTCGACTTCCCGGATCCGCCCCGCCGCCTCCTTCCGCGAGATAACGTCCTCGCAGAAGGAGGCCATCGCTGCCCACGATCGCTCCCTGTCCACCATGGCGCGAGCCACAGTGGGCAGGGAGAGATCGTGCCCCACCTCTGCCACAAGTTCCGCCCGCTGAACCGCCCAAGCTGGACAGTCTGCGAGCGTGTGCAGCGCCGTGTCAAAGTCGGCGCCGCACTCGTTGCTCACACCAGTCGCTTCGCGCTGGGCCACCTTCCACAGATACCACCCGAAACAACCATGTCCGGAAAGCACCTGTGTCAGGCGGAAGGTGAGGACCCCATGCCTCCTGGCGACCCAGCCCTGGAGAATGGGCTGGATGGCCGAAATCGTCCAGGCCCCTGCACTGGGCGATTCAAGCCGCCGCCTCCATTGGTGGAGGAGCTCTTCCTGAGCTGCCCTCCGCCAATCCACCTCTACCGCCGCTGTGTCTCCCCCCTGTGAACGGGCTTCGACTCTACGGCGGTAGGCCTGAGCTAGCACCTCAGCCTCTAGGTCCCATGGAGGGGACCCGGCCAAGGCGCAGGCCGCCTCGCCGGAGATGGTCCGGTAGCCCCGCACAAGTCTGACCGCCATGATCCTCTGCGCCCTGCGCAGCAGGGGCAAGGATCTCGCGGTCAGCCGCCCCGCCCATACAGGAGCGCCGTACAGGGCCATCGACCGAACCACCCCGGCGTATAGGCGCCGGCAGCCTGCATTAGGCCCTCCCAAATTCGGGAGGAGCCTGCTCAGGGCTCCGGCGGTCGCCGTTAACTTAGGGGCGAGCCGCCGGAAGTGGGCCTCGAACGTCCATCGGCTGTCGAGGAGCAATCCCAGGTACTGTAATGTACCCGAGATTTCGATGGACGTCCCGCCCACCACCAACCGGGAGCCCACTGGGGGCGCCATCCGAGGCCTGTGGAAGCAAATGGCCTCAGATTTCTCCAAGGCCACCCCCAGTCCCAGCCGGCGAATCCGGGCCACAACGTGAGCCGTGGCCGCGGTCGCCAGCACTCGGGCTTCCCGGTGAGTGCTCGCGCGAGCAGTCACGAGGGTGTCGTCTGCATAGCAGAACAGTCGCACCCCCGGAAGCATTTGCCCGCGCAGCACCCAGTCGTAGCCGATGTTCCACAAGAGGGGGCCAAGAACCGACCCCTGTGGAACACCGCACGACATCCTCCGCTCCTTCCATCCACCCCCAGCCGTCGGGTACCTAACAGCGCGGTCAGCCAGGTAGTTACTGACCACACGCTGCAGGTACATGGGGATGCGATGGAAACGTAAGGCCTCTTTAATTACTCCCCAGGGCAAGGTGTTGAAAGAATTAGCGATGTCCAACGACACCGCCAACACCACCTCGCGCCGGGATGTTGCCTCCTCCGCCAGAAGTCTCACACCCTCGATACAGTCGAGGGTGGACTTGCCCTGGCGGAATCCGCACTGGAGGCAACTAAGGTCAGGCCCTACTTCCCGGAGGTGCTGGACTATGCGGGAAGCTATTATGCGTTCGAGCAGCTTCCCCGCTTCGTCCAGCAAGACAATGGGCCGATACGCAGAGGGTGTATCGGCCGGTCTTCCCTCCTTCCTGAGCAGGACTAGTCTCCCCGTTTTCCACCTACGGGGAAAAAGGCCCTGCTCGAGGCAGGCACTGAACGTCGCCCTGAGTCCAGACTCCAACGGACCCAGGGCAAGAGACCAGGCGCGCCCAGGGATACCATCGGGGCCGGGGGCAGTGTTTTTCGCCTTCATGCGACTCAGCGCCCCGGCTAACTCCCACTCCGACACCCCCGGCGCACCCGACCCAGTGCCTTCCTCCTCCTCGGGAGGCGCCATTCGAGGCGGCTCCAACTCGGCCCCCTGCGGGAACAGGGCTGCCACAACGGATTCAAGGAAATCCGGCCGAAGGCTCTCGGTAAGGGGGGGAGCGTAGGCACGAAGTTTCTTCCGTGCCGCTATGTACGGCCTCCCCCACGGGTTCCGACTGAGCTCTTCGGCCATCTCCTTGTGGGCCCTGTCCTTGGCATCGGCGATCGCCATCCGCAAGGACGTGCGGACAGCCCGATAAGCCTCGCAACGGCGCCTCTCCTCCTCGACGTCGCGTCGTCTACGACGCCTGTAATGAGTGTACTGGTGGCGCACGGACACGCACTGTTCGCGCAGCCGCGCCAGCTCCTCCGACCACCAGTACACCCCACGTGCCGGCCCTATGCCACGCACCCTCGGCATGCTGGCGTCGCAGACGAGTGACATCCGCCGCTGGAGGTCCTCGACCTCCGCGGCAACCTCCCCACCCGTGGGCTCTGCTACCCACGCCTGGACAATTGCAGCCTCCACCAGGAACTCGGGGTCCATCCTTCTAATGGACCACCGAGGACCGCCGCCTCTATTAGACCGGGGGGCTATGGGAATGCGGGTGGGTCGTGTGGAGACCTCGAAACCTATGTATCGATGGTCCGAGAGAGTCTCCACACCCACCATTACCTTCCAGTTGCTGACACACGGGGACATGGCGGCGTCAACAAAGGTGACGTCGACTTTGGAGCCGCCATTCCATCGCACGCATGTGTCAGCTGTCCCCCGGTTCATGACGACCAGCCCGTTCGAGGCCAACCAACTATCCAGGAACCTACCCCTAACACACGTGACTGGAGATCCCCACGCAGCGGATTTTGCGTTGAGATCTCCAGCGAGGACCACCTTTCCGGGGCGTAACCTACTCACCAAATCTCCGACTTCAGCCATAAAAAGCTCAAAGTCGGAGAACAGTTTGTTTGGTGAGAAGTACACCCCGATGACAGATACGTCTCCAATTTTGGCGGAGACGTACCCGCGTCCCCTCACCACGCACTCCAGAGCTGGAGAGCAGACTGCAGCCCTGGAAGCAATGGCTACCGCCCCGTCATGGTCTTCGACCCACTCTTCGCTTGACGGAACGAAGAGGGGCTCAGAGACCACGGCCACATGCACCATACGCTCTGCCAGGGTCTGGAAAATCAGGTCCTGGGCCCTACCAGAGCGCATGATGTTCGCCTGAAGGAATCTTATAGAGGCCATTAATTGATGACCTCCATAGAATCCTCCATTGCCCGGCTCGTAGTAGCTTGTGTGGGGTTGGCGGTGGGTGGCGAGGGGACCCTTGGGCCATCACCCCCCCTTACCCTCCTCACACGGACGGACGGTGCCTTGCATTGCCCGCCTCCCGCCCGATGGTCAGCCTTCAGTCCTGCTCTTTGGCAACTCCCACAGTGTGGAGCAGCCGAACAGGACTGGGCCTTATGACCATTTTGACCGCAGCGATAACACTCATCACTGCGGTCAATTACAGAGCAGCACTCTGCCCGCAGGTGCCCTTTCTCAAGGCACCTGAAGCAGCGGCGTGGACGACTCTCTAGCAGCTGGACTCGCGCGGACACCCACCCCACTAAAATCCTGCCTGCCGCCAAAACTTTTTTGGCTGCCGCCACTGGGACTTTTAACCAGAGGGAGCCAAGCCCCGTCTCAGTCCTGCGAATTGCCCCGGTCTGTATATCTCGATAAGGGCATTCCACGACCTTGGCGATGGCGACAACAACGTCTCCCTCAGTGGCGGCGTCATCTAGGCCCACAATGCGCAATTCAGCGCACTTTGTGGGCATAGTGACGTGCAACGCCGGCTCGTCCTTAAACAATTCACGGAGCCGGCTGACGAGGGTCTCCGCCTTTTGCTCCTTCATAGGCCCGGAAATCTCGTACATCCGGGCCCCAGTGGCGGCCTTCTTTAGCCTCATCCCCCCTTCCAGACCCAGGTCGTCAATTTTAACACTACGACGAGCCCGGGTCAGGACTTCCGTGTAAGAGAGGCCCCTATCCAACGCCTCTCTATCCAATGTCACCACAACCGCGGCCGAGCGTGGGGTCTGGAGTTTCCTCCCCCCTTGCTTCGGCTGGGCCTGTGTGGTGGTGACTGCAGATTTACCTACCACTGCAGGATTCGGCTTTGCCTTGGATTTGGCACCCCCTACGCGTCACCACGTTCCAGCCCTCACTCATATTTCTGGGAGCCGGAGGTAGTGTTCGGGATTCAGGACGAGTCTCCACCTGTACCCCAGCCTTCATCTCCTTGGCCTTTTTCTTTTTGGCATTTTTCCCGGTGGGGGCCGACCTTGCCGGAGCAGGATCAAGCACCCTTATTTCAGGCTGCCGAGCTTTCTGCGGCCGATTGGAGGCTTGCTTCGGAACCTTTTTGAATACCTCAGCTTGCTTCCTCTCCTTTTCCGCCTTCTCCTTCTCCGCCGCTCTCCTTTTATCTGAGGCTAATGGAGGCCTCAACCTCTCTTCGGGTGGGAGGCGACTCTCCACATTGTCCAGCCGCGCCGTGAACATGTTTCTGAGCCTAACTATCTCCTCCTCCATAGTTAGGCCCTTCACAGCCTGAGGATTGCTTGTGGGATTCATTCTCCTATTCATCTTAGCGTGATGTTATATAGCCTATAGCCTTCCTCGATAAATGGACTATCTTACACTCACAAAACATTTTGATGACGGACCCCATTTGTTTCTAATGTTATATAGCCTATGTTGCTCAGTAAAGATGCAGCTTTCCAATGGTGAAAAAAATTTTGAAATCGGTTTAGTAGTTTTTGTGTGAAAACACAAATTTTTCCCCTTTATAATATTAGTATAGATTAAAATTTTGAACATAAATGTAGTTATAGTGAGTTAATTATAAGGAATTTTGATTAACTTTCGTTTACTCAGCGCACGCAAGGAAAGCTTTAAATTTTGCCGTTTTTCATCTACGTCTGGCCATTTTTTTTTGGATATTTTGGCTTTTTTTTCAGACCTTTCTTTATTATTTAATTGCTTTTTATTTAAACCTTTATAAAATTACCGAGTTAAACTCTTACCCAGATACTAATTTTAATTGTTAAATTTCATTCTAGCTCTGATATGCTCCTCATATTGTAACCCCTTGGGAGCACCTCCAAGCGACTCACCAATCATTCCGAACATACTGCCAAATGTGGGATCGACTACAGTCTGCGACACAACCCCCAATGTAGGACTTGGGCTGGGATACGGTCTGGGCCTGCCATTGCTACCACAATACGGGATACTACCGAATTTGGGAACAACTACAGTCTGCGATTCAAAGCCAAGCCTACCACTTTACTCCCAATACGGTCTACCGTTGCCTAGTGGATCTACCACAGTCTGCGACACAAAGAACATCCTACCATTTCTTCCCTACCAACCTTTACCAAGCTCAACTGTATGTGAAAACACCCAAAACATCCCTTACCCGCCTCTACCTTATCCATACAGTCTAACTCTACCTAGTAGTACAACAGTCTGCGAAAATTCCCCCAACTTTCTACCACCTTTATGGGATACAGTCCCAAATTTTGGATATATTCGCCCCCAATATAGTCTACAGATACCGAGGTTGGGTACATCCAAATCCGATACTTTACCTAACATTTTATCTTTAGGGAGTTTTGGCTTGCCTTATCCAATAAACGGCATAGCTGTCAACCCTCTAAACCTTTAACCCTTTAACCCTGTGTTTAACCTTTGCTGTAAAATTCTGATTTTAACGAATATTTAGCAAGTTAAAAAATCTTTAGACACACATTGCAAATCAGGTTATACAAAAGCTTTCACTTATATAATATTTTTACTATTGAAAGACATTAAAAACCCAATACACAATAAAATTAAATAACTTAAACAAGGAAATAAAACTTATATTGCTAACTGCTGAGAAACTATTCCCAGGCGTCTTTACAATTATTTCCTATTGTTACTACGATGAACAAATAGCCAATATATGATACTTTTATAATATTAGCTTACTGCACATAATAAAATGAAAGTGCCCTTTATATTGCTCCACAACTTCCTCTCTTTCAATGAAAGTCTAATAAAAAATCAGTTTAGCATTTCCGGAGAATGTACTATTAATATAAACCTTCCTCAAAAATTGCACTATTTTTTAATAAAAATTGTACAAAAATCTGTTTAGTGAATTTTGAGAAAATCGATCTCATACATATGGACACTTTTTAGGGACTTTGTTTTTGTATGGATTGTTCGACGATTTTTCAGAAATTGAACGTCAAAAGATTTCTACATTTTCAGATCTTTGTGTTTATATTAATTTTATTAAACATCGCAATGTTATGTCTAAAAACAAAAAAAATGTATTTGCAAAATTCATATAATGCATATATTAAGGTTGGAATAAAATGATTATATATTGATTTTTTCTTTTATTATTTTTTAAGTACATATATTTTTGTGATAGCCCAGCCGCCAGACTATGGGACTCTCTAGAGAAGGTTGTGAGATCAAACCCCGCCAGGCAACAATGAATTTTTCTATTAAAACTTGTGTCTTATTGATAATTGCAATATATCACGCTTTTCATTGACCAAAAAACCTTGTAAGGAAACCTGCATATCTCTGTTTAATTCTGGTGATTTGTGTAACCTACCAATCATTGGAGCAGCGTGGTAGGTCTTAGCTCCAACCCTTCTCTACAAAAACAGAGGACTTACGCCCAGCAGTACGATAGTAACTTTACTTCTTTTACCTTGGTACCTTTAAGAATCTTATGAAATGGTTGACTCCTGCCCTTATCCCACTTTAAGTGGGGTTAGCACAACAAGTTATAAAAATGTTGTCACACAATTTGGTAACGTATTTTACGACCGGCCTGCCTTACGTCAACTTACCTTCGTATTTTACGACACCTCGGTAAAAAATAGGGCTGATCTATTCTACTCAACCGAATACTACTATGTGGGTAAATTTACCTTAGTCGCCTTTCACGACATCTGAGTAAGAGATGTGGTTGGTTTATTCTACTCAGCCGGATACCACGGCAAATGATAGACTATTTATTAACTGAGAATCAAACCCATGACTTCCAGTAATTAAGTGGTAACCACAAGGGTTTTAATAAATAATGGTACTAAATAAAAAGAAAACAATTTTTTAATGCTCTTTAACCCGTATTTATTCGTTCACTCACACATTATGCAAATGTAGCCTTCATATATTAAATTTATAATAAATACTATATATTACAGTTAAAAGTTATGTGTTAGGGGTTCATATAATTTAGGGGTTAAATAGATTTTATTGCGAAATAGAGTTTAAAAACGTCATAACATTAATTAAATCGCATTGTTATTAGAAAAAATTGCAGATATGAAATACTTCACTTATCCCACGTATAATAATGGTTAGAGAAAATTGAATATATTAATTTAATATGCTCAAGGAGTTAATAGGTTCTGTTGTAGGGGTCCATATATGGTATAGGGGTCGACCAATATAAATTAGGGATTAAGTAGATTTAATAATTATTAATAATTATTAAATCGCATTGTTATTTGAAAATAAATTAGCTGTGAAATACTTCACTTATCCCACGTATAATAAGGTTACTAACCCTTGAAAAAAAGGGTTTTAAACCTTGAGGAAATGGAATATATTATTTTAATATGCTCAAGGAGTTAATAAGTTCTGTTGTAGGGGTCCGTATATGATATAGGGGTTGACCAATATAATTTTAAAGATTTTTTTTTTTCAAAAATTGAATATTTTAATTTAATATGCTCAAGGCGTTAAAAGTTTCTGTTGTAGGGGTCCGTATATGATATAGGGGTTGAACGATAAAAGTTGTATAATCGAATTTTTATGTTATTCTATAGCTTATTAACCGTTTTATGAGTGGTTATGGCATGGGGGTTGATGGGATTTGTCTAAGTTGAACAGGGTGGTGGTGGACACGGTGGTGGTGGGTGGTATAGAGAGACTTTAGCGCAGCCATAGGTTTTATATTGGGTGCACGGGTTTGGTTGGAAGCATATTGTTGGTGATTGTGGTACCACTATCTTTGGCGGTAAAACGGCGAGCGCGTCCGGTGCCGGTGGTTGTATTTGTGGTGGGGTGACCTGTGGGAAAAAAGAATTAAAAAAAACACCGTACTCGCTTGAAAACATATATAACTTTTATCACTTTAAACTCAATTAACTCATTTAAATATTAAAATTGTGGGTGCCCAAATTTTACCTGTTTTTTTTTAACACTTCGATAAATAAGTTGCGTTTATATAGAGATTTGGATAATAATTTTTCTCAAAAAAGATGAAACTTGAATAAAACAAAAAAAATGCATGCATTTATTACGCTATCATACATATGGTGCAATCTAGCAACGATGATGGCGAAATTAAGCTTCGCATTCTAATAATATTCTAGAACAAAAGTAAATAATTTCAAAATAATTTCAGTATAACCCGCGATAAAGTAAATAGAAAATATTAAAATGCTAAATGTAGAGTGGATTATCCGTTTTCATATCCGATACATGTGAGATTCGCAAAACACATCCACTACAAACCACCGCTACCGTTACCACAATACATAAAACTACACACATTCACTATCACAAACTCGACAATCGTTTCGTCCCGCAACCAAAGCATCAGCAAGATACACGACTAAATTGTAAATAGCACTGAGTTTCTTGCCAGTTCTTCTCAAGTGGATTAGTGTTCCGAATTGGTGGTAGAATCATTCTGTCGTTGGATTTTGTAGTGAAAAGTGTTGGTGCACAGTAAGGTGCCCGGTGTGATTCCCTAAACGCCTCCTGCCCTTATTCCACTCTAAGTGGGGTCGGCACAACATGTTATAAACATGTTGTCAAATGATTTAGCTACGTATTTTACGACCGGCCGCCTACCTGACGTCAACTTACCTTAGTCGAATTTGACCCCTCGATAAGAAAGAGGGTGGTCTATTTTACTAAACCGGATACCACACGACGGGTCGACTTACCTAAGTCGCCTTTTATGATACTTCGGTAAGAAATGAGGTTGGTCAATTCTACACAGCCGGATACCACACGGTGGGTCGACTTACCTTAGTCACCTTTTACGACGCCTCGGTAAGAGTTGAGGGTGGTACTATTCTATTCATTTATAAATAAATAAATAAATAAATATATGGGACTCTTACACACGCGGTCATCCGTCCCCAAAGTAAGTAACTTAATACTTGTGTTATGGACAGACAACTGGTGAATATATACTTATATATATTTTTAAATACATACTTAAATACAAATATACACCCAGGCTCAAAGGCCAACAAATTCATTTATAGAAAACGTTGGCCCTCGTCGGGAATCGAACCCGCGACCCGCGGAACTGAAGGCAGAGTCACTACCCACTGCACCAACGGGCCTGTCAAAGTTATTTTTTTTTTATTCATTTTAAATTGAATTTAGACTTAATTACTAAATACCTTAATCAATGGTGGTTTTGGTGGTTGTAAGGGGGGTGGTCGGACCATAATGGGTTGCGGTCGCGGAGGGTATACAGGGTCGGGTCGGACCATGATTGGTTCTGGTGTTGGGGGTTGCACGGGCGGGGGTTGGACGCGTATGGGTGACGGTGTTGGGGGTTGGACGGGGGCTGGCTTCACCCAGATGACCGGTGGTGCTGGTAGCTTGATAGTACCAGGCTTGACGACGATCGGCTGTGGTGCTGGAAACCGGATCTGTCCTGGTTTTATTATTACTGTCCCTGAAATAGAAAAAAATTTATTCATTCAAAACTCAGCTTCAGCGTCATACAAGACTGCGGTTTGTTTGAAAAACAATTGCGGTAAAATTGAAAATGTTTAAAAGATTGACCGCCGAGTTTCTTTCTGGTTCATCTCGGTAAGAGCAACATTCCGAAACAGCTGTAGCTTCATTAATCATATTAATTGACGATTCAAAGGTGCTTGAAAGAACTTATTTGAATAAAGATTGTTTTGATTTGTTTTAGACATAACTTGCTGGCATCGGAGTAGTGTGTCACAAATTTTTTCCTCATTTGAAATTTTGATCATAAAAGTTATTGTGATAATTGTTTTTACGATGCATGTATCAGGTATGAAAACGGATTGTCCACTCTACATTAAGCATTATATTTATTTTCTATTTTACTCCATTGCGGATTATAGTAAAATAATTTTATCATTACTTTTGTTGTTGTGAGTTAACCATAAGAGATAGTGACATGTTAAATCAAATCAAATCAAATCAAAACCTTTTATTAACAACAGTCACACTTACCCTACATGAACATTTACACTTACAAAATAAACAATATAAAATAAAAAATTCTACCTATGCAGAGAAATGTGACGTTGCAAAAAGGAACACCACTCAGTATACGTTGAGGTGGCCCCCAACACTGGTTTTCAGTGGCGACCATACCCTAAAACTAAACTAATCCGCCACCAACGCCAGCGACAGCTTAAACAATGAAATGTAACTTTGTACATCCCATTGTTCACCTATTTACATCATATATTATATTATAGTAAATAATAAAATTAAAAAATAAAAATCATATGAAGTATGTACTATAGTTATTTATTCATCTTTTAATCAGAAAATAAGCGACATTTTTTGACATAATTATTTCGGCGCCAGCGATTTTGGCGCGATCTTAAATTTTTTAGAAATGGAAATAGTCAAATGTCAACTCTTTATTTTCTTAATACTAAAAACCCGGTAACCACGTGACCAAGCAGACGGACTTGACAATTGTCTATAAAATAGCCGAGCGTGCTATACCGTGAGAGTCTTGCTGTGAAATTTAACAAGTACGGTTATTATACTGTTACGCTGCTGGATCGTGCCATCACTAGGAGTCTAGCTCTAAAGCTAGACTTGTACGATTATTAAACACCGTGTCAGATGGTGTTAAAAGTGATACAACGTGTATAAAGGAGTTCCATTATTATAATGTTATTGCAGACTTTTTCATAGTATTTTTGTAGATCTACAATTCTCTAGTACATTGCATTACTGTATCTCTTTTGGTTTATGCGGCGCACGCGAGTAAAGGTCCTAGGTGGCGAGTTTTTTTTACAACCGAGTGACCTTTTTTACATAAAACTGTAATGCAGTAATAACCAAAACCTTCTTAAATAATGCACTACCTTCTAATAAAAACCGTACAAATACTCGTTTAGTAGATTTTGAGAAAGTCAATCTCATATAGACAGACTGCTTTTGGGGACTTTGTTTTATAATATGTATAGAACAGTTTTTACCCGCGATATCATTCGCTGGGACTGTTAACGGATTAATAATATATGTCGCTTTTCAATGTCATCCTATTCCTGTATTAACAGGATTTCTATAGCCTATATATTATTCCGGTGTATAAGGAATAATTGTGCCAAATTACATCGATATTGGTTCAGCGGATTCGCCGTGAAAGAGTAACAAACACATCTGTACTCACAAACTTTCGCATTTATAATATTACTAGCGGCCTGCCCCTGCTTCGCACGGGTATAAAATATATAGCCCATGTCACTCAGTGAAAAAAAATATTATAATCGATCCAGTAGTTTTGATTTATTCATTACTGCCCGTGGCCCGCACGCGTTAAATTTGGAGAAAAACAATTACCCTCTCCCTATTCCAAGAAGATTTCCTGCTATCTTTGAATATCTAAATTTGTATAGTACATATTTGCGTATTTATTTTAACATTTTTCCCTATGTATTTTATTTTTACAATTAATTACAGAATGTCTTTAAACAAACTCTTGAAAGAGGGACATAGCTACTAAAGTCGAAGTGTTATAGGGCGAAGCGCGGCGTCCTCCGAAAATTTTCACTTAAATTACATGCTGTAAACGGCCATATTGATCTATATTAAATCAACTATTTATTTAAGGTACTTAATTGGATAAGGATTAATGCTTTATTGTATAAAAATTGCTTCAAAAATATGGCATTATTTTTCGTAAAAAGTAAATGACAAAAATGCTATAGTGGGTTATCCATAAGAGATAGACATATACCATCACGGACTTTTCTGTAGACCTTTTCAAGATGTACAAATACTTAGTACATTATTTTGATAAATCTCGTAGGGTTTAGCCAGCGTTTGCAATGTAAGCGGAAAAAAATGTAATTATTTACAGAAACCTCAAAAATTACAGTATTTCTCTACTCCGTATTGAATGTTATTATACGTGCAAACCTTCCTCTGGAATCACTCTATCTATTAAAAAAAACCGCATTAAAATCTGTTGCGTAGTTTTAAAGTTTTATGCGTACATAGGGATATAGGGACTTTGTTTTATAATATGTAGTGAAGTAGGATGGGGAAAATTTATAAAACGGTCATTAGACCTGTCGTAATGTATGAATCAGAATGTTGGGCAATAAAAGAAAAGGATGAAAGAAATGTGCATGCGAATGATATAGAATGTTAAGATGGATGTGTGATGACAAAATTTGATAGAATACGCAATGAGTATGTTAGGGGAAGTCTGAAAGTTGCGCCCATTACAGAGAAGATGAGAAGTGCGAGACTAAGTTGGTATGGTCATGTAATGAGGAGGGATGAAAATCATGTGACCAAACGAGTTTTAAATATGAATGTGGATGAATGGCTAGGGGAAGGCCGAAAGAAAGATGGATGGATTGTGTGAAAAATGATATGCATGTTAGAGGAGTGGCACCACATTTGACGAATGATAGAGGAGAATGGAAAAAGAAGACATATTGTGCCGACCCCCACTTAGAGTGGGATAAGGGTAGGAGAATGATGAATATTAGTAGGATAGGATAGGATTTTAGCAATCTTACCGGCAGGCGCTTGTCCATACACATAATGTATATCAGCATCACTTGGATTGCATGGCCTAAGCTGTATGGTCTCCTGGTACCCTGGTCCAGATGGAGATGGTAGCATGGGTTCTGTGGGCTCATCGCATGGGGGTACAGGGTCGGGACAAGGGGGGGTTGATTCTGGACATGGTTCTGAAACGGGTTCTGGAGGAGGGGAGCAGGGGAATAAATATTGAGGTCTTGGCAATGGTTGGCCAAGCGTTGTGCTGATCAGGAGAACTGAAATTGAACATTATATTAAAGTAACGGCCTTAACCTTAGGTATCTGGTTGGGTAGAATAGACCACCCCCTTTCTTACAGATATGTCATAGAATTCTGTTGATACGTGTAACCTATCAATCATTGGAGCACCGTGGTAGGTCTTAGCTCCAATCCTTCTCTCCCCTTCTCTCCAAAAACGGAGAAAGGAGGCTTATGCCCAGCAGTGGGACAGTAACAGGCCGCTACTTTTTGTCATTCTCCTGACCTTATCCCGCTCTACGAGGGGTCGGCACGACATGTTATAAACATGTTGTCACATGATTTGGCTACGTATTTTACGACCGGCTGCCTGCCTGACGTCCACTTACCTTAGTCGCCTTTTACGGCACTTCGATAAGAAATGAATGTGGTCTATTCTACTCAACCAGATACCACACGATGGGTTGACTTACCTTAGTTGCCTCATACGACACCTCGGTAAGAAGTGATCTATTCTACTCAGTCGGATTCCACACGGCGGGTCGACTTACCTTAGTTATCTTTTACGATACCTGGGTAAGAAATAAGGGTAGTCTATTCTACTCAACCGGATACCACACGGAGGGTCGACTTACCTTAGTTGCGTTTTAAAATACCTCGATAAGAAAGTGGGTGATCTATTCTGTTCAGCCGGATACCACATATAAACAATCTTCAATTGAATAATAATATCTGGGTGACCGAGCTTCGCTCGGGAATTTTTTACAAAAAAAATTAAAAAACTTAAACTAAAAGAAAAAACATTTATTTAGTTGGGGATCGATCCTTGGCATTCACATTTCTCGAGGCTGCCCGTTACCCGAAAAGGCTACGCCAACTTGTCAGTTAATGGCGAAAATTCAATTCAATATAAATGTTAGTGTTTTTTAATGCCCAAAAACAGGGATAAAACAATATTTTTTTTACATAAAACCTAGCTAGATCAATTTTTCTCCCCCAAAACCTCCTACATGCTGAATTTCAGGAAAATCGTTGCAGCCGTTTCCGAGATTCTTGAAAATATATATATATACAAGATTAACTCATTTAAATATAAAAATACTTTGTAAAGCAGCTTACCAGAAAACCAAAGTGCACTTCCTACCACCATTTTCCAGTCAACTGATGGTACCATGGAAATTACATGATTTTATATAAAAATATTATCACAAAGCCACCACCATAACTGTATTTATAAAATAAATGTTAATGCATTATAATTCATAATCAATTCGCTATTATTTTAAAAATAAACTTTTTTTATTTACAGCAAAAATGTACAAGTTATATATTAAATTACTTACACGCTAGGACTATACAAATCATGCCCACGTGGAATGGTCCCAAGAACGCTGGCAGCGTTTCCGCGCTGAAGAAACTAAGCTGATTCTTTGCGCGGAAAGAAAATTAATTAAACTTTTTATAATTATCTAATCTTGAAGATTATTTAGAAGATAAGAATGTGTGGATATAGCTCTCTTTGAACCTGTACAAGACATTAATAACTAATGTAACTAGTAATAAGAATTATATTTTTAAAAGTGCAACAGCCGAGTTTCTTGCTGGCTCTTCTCGGTAGGAACAGCTTTCCGAACCAGCAGTAGAGTTGACGATTCAAAAGCACTTGTTTACAAGTTTATTTGAATAAAGAATATTTTGAATTTGAATTTGTGTATAAATATCTTCGTGCTTCAACGATTTTCATAAAATTCAACATGCAGGGGACTTTTGGGAGGAACAATCGATCTAGCTAGGTTTTTGTTAAACAAAATGACGTTTTATCTTGTTTTCGCGCATTGAATAAATGCCAAAATTTAATTAAATGCAAATGATATTTTAGCTGTCAAACGCAATGCTCTGATAACATAATGGCAATGGGCGGACCAAAAGTAACGGGTTCGAGTCCCAAAATACAACGTCGCTTAATTTTTTTTTTTGCATTTTTTATATCTTAAAAAAAATTACGAGAAAGGTCACCCAGATGGTAAACTTTCTTTCTTTTTCCTGCCCTTATTCCACTCTAAGTGGGGTCCGCACAACATAAACATGCTGTCACTTGATTTGGCTGCGTTTTTACGACCGAGCGCCTGCCTGACGTCAACTTACCTCGGTCGTATTTTACGACACCTCGGTAAGAAATGAGGGTGATATTATTCTACTCAGCCGGATACCACACAGCGCACCTAGTTACTAATCTTTATTTTACCAAAATACCCCTGCATATGGCGTCAAAAAAACAAAAATTTAACATTTCCACAATAAAAGCTTTCCTTGCGTGCGCTGAGTAAACGGTAATAGTTATTCAAAAGTCATGTATTACAGAATTGTTCCCCTCTAAAAGTTCTAAATAAAAGTCCTCGACAGCATATGTCTAGCTTTTAAGGTTAACCCACTAAAACCATTTTTATAGTTATCAAAATACTATATTGCGGATTTAATATTTCCACGCGGGCGGATTCGCTGGCCATTTCTAGTGTATTATAAAGCTGAAGAGTTTGTTTGATTGATTCAACGCTCTAATATCCAGAACTACTGGACCGATTTGAAAAATTCAGTGTAAGATAGTCCATTTATCGAGGAAGACTATAGGCTATATAACATCACGCTAAGATGAATAGGAGAGGAGCAGCAATAAAAATAGTACGAAAACGGCAATATTTAAAGCTTTCCTTGCGTGCGAGTGCGAGTAAATATTAAGCAAAATTTAAAGCTTTCCTTGCGTGTGCTCAGTAAACAATGAAAGTTATAAAAAATAATTTTTTTATTGATTAAAAATGATTAAAAACAATTTTGTATTACAAAATTGTTCCCCTCTAAAATTTCTAAATAAATGTACGCGACAGGATGTCTTTAAGGTTAACGCACTTTAACCATTTTTATGGTTATCAAAATACTATATTACGGTTTAAATCTTTCCACGCGGGTAGAGCCGCCGGCGATTGCTAGTCGAGTATAACTCTATGAGTTTACTCCCCCTGCATTATGGCGTCAAAAAACAAAGGATATAATGAAAACTAACATAAAAAATGTAACATTTTGTTGCCATTTAAAATTTTTTACGCCTTTGAAATGAAGTCGCGGTTGTGACTTTAAAAGCAGAAGGTTGTAACAAACTTTAGACGCGGTCGTGAAAAATTATGAGCGGCCATGTTTATATTTTACCGCCATTTTTTAATTTTTTTAAACAAAATGGAATATTGTACTTGTGACGCCGTGTGGTATCTGACTGAATAGATCCCCCTTTATTTCTTATCGAGGTGTCGTAAAAGGCGACTAAAGTAATCCGCCGTGTGGTATCCGGTTTAGTAGAATAGACAACCCTCATTTCTTACCGTGGTGTCGTAAAATACGACTAAGGTAAGTCAACCCGCCGTATGGTATCCGGTTTAGTAGAATAGACCACCCTCTCTCTTACCGAGGTGTCGTAAAATACGACTAAGGTAAGTTGACCCGCCGTGTGGTATCCGGCTGAGTAGAATAGACCAACCTCATTTCTTACCGAGGTGTCGTAAAACGCGACTAAGGTAAGTTGACCCGCCGTGTGGTATCCGGTTTAGTAGAATAGACCACCCTCTCTCTTACCGAGGTGTGTTAAAAATCGACTAAGGTAAGTTGATGTCAGGCAAGCGGCCGATCGTAAAAACGCAGCCGAATCATGTAACAACATGTTTATAACATGTTGTGCCACTTAGAGGGGCAGGTAGATGATGGAATCTTGTACTTTCGGTATTTAACATCGATATTTTAAAAATCGATTATTTCGTATGAAATTTTGTTTTATATATAGATTTATTTTAAAGCGGAAATAATCGATTATTTATTAATGGATTTTTTTCTATTCCACGTTAGATATGTGAAAAAGAATCGATTATTATTTCACAATAATCGATTTTAATAATCCATTAATTTTTATATAAAATCGATTTTTTAAAAATCGATTATTCTAATCATCCTCTTTCTCGTTTCACTCTTTTTCTAGTTTGTTAACATTACTACACATTTTAATAGAATTTCACAAACAGTATGGGTAGTTGTCCACTTTAATAAGCCTTTATTCTAATTAATTATTAATTATTATAAAAAGCAACTTTACAAATAATCAGAAAAAAACGATTTTTTAAAACTCGATTATTTCGTAGCAAAGTTAACAATTTTTTAAATCGATTTATTTTAAAGGGAAAAAATCGATTATTTATTTATCGATGTATTACATCCATATCACATCCCTAATTTGGGGTTTTGTTGTGGTGGTGGATTTTTTTTTTTTTTCGGGCACTAACTATGACTAGCTAAATGCCTTGTAGGGTTTAACAGCGTCACCGGGTGGATGGGCGAGCGCAGAAGCATCGCCGGGTTTACGCATATATCCCTAAACTCTATTCTTATATTTTCCAAAACGGACAAACAATAGCGCATGTTAATTTCAAACAGCGCCATCTATCAACACCTAGTTTACTATTCTTCAACAAACTGCTCGTTTCCGAATATTTGTTGAACGTGTTCAGACTTGTTTCAAAGTAGAACGTTGACTGAAATCGCTATCGTAAACTTTTGCACATGTCGTATTGATTTTAAGAATTTTTCTTTGCAATTGTGAGTTCATTAGAGTTAACAAGAAAAAAGAAAGAAAGCCTTACTAAGTAACATCATCCACCTGCCTTATCCCACTCTAAGTGGGGTCGGCACATCATGTTATAAACATGCTGTTTCATGATTTGGCTGCGTTTTTACGACCGGCCGCCTGCCTGACGTCAACTTACCTTAGTTGTATTTTATATATTGGCTTACCGAGGTGTCGTAAAATAGTAGTTTAACTCTTCCAGAATGTTTAGGTTAATGGTATATTACGGTTTTATAATATTTGTGATGAAAAGGGTCGTGCGGTATTAAAAAGCTCTATTGCTAGGACCTTTAGTCGCGTGCACCGCATAAACCAGCAGAGTTACACAAAGTAATGTACTAGAGAATTGCAGATCTACAAAAATACTACAAAAAACGTCTGAGCTGGCATATCTCTATCTCTTATGGTTAACTCACAATAACTATTCAAAATTTCAATTCCGTAAAAAAAGCCGCAGCTAGTGGAATAATAAAAACAACAGTGGTAAATATAAATATATACAATATAATATTGGAATATGATAAATAAAAAAACAATACAGAAGATTTAATATACAGACATACATTTGCAAAACTTAAAGCTAACGAATCACATACGGGTTTAAATAATGTTTGAAATCTTAATACCTTTGGAAAGCACAAATCGTCATTTTGAGATCTTAAAAATAACTAAGAACCTAAATATTACGAAGGATTTAGTAAACTGATTGGATAAGCTGTTGGTGTTACTGTTAGTAAAAATTTTATTAATACAAAAAACGCATAAAAGGAAGATAAAGAGAAGGGATGATGCTAAAAATCACTAAGATCGCGAACAACAATTAACAAAATAAATTCATAGATTTGATGTGGAGAATGTTGAAAGTCTTAGGCTTAATGGAAACGCCAAAGCTAATTAATTTGAAGTTCGCAACTAGAATTGATTTGATTCATTGCAGATGTACTTAAGATTAAAGTAAATTGAAAAAAATGTCCTGTTCAAATATACCAAGAAATCTTACAAAAGACAATCATGAAGGAGTTTTAAGACCAAAGGGGATGATAAGAATTGAACTTTTATCGTCGGAATGGAACAGTTCATAAGCAAAAACATTACAAAATCCGTAAAAGAAGTTTTTTTTTTCCTATTTTGAGTGGATCTCAGAACGGTGTATTTTTATCCACTGGCGAGAAACGCCGAACTTGTGGCCAAACTCGCTACAGGTCAGGGGTGACGGCTTCCGCTATTGGATACGTCCACCGCCGCCCCGCCTGTGCTTTGGGGGTGGGAGAGTTCTTCAACGCTGTCGGGAGTGAGGGATTCAGGGAGAGGGAATTCTAACTACTACAATCACTTAAATCTAACGTAAAAGAAGTTAGGTCACTGATATAAATTAACGTATTGCAAATTCGGAATGAGGTTGGGATGAATTGATTGAAAACCCTTGCGAAAGTTGTGGCTAAGGGATGGAGTTTGCATTAGAAGATGTAGTATTCTATTTAGAAGAAAACAAACCATGGTTAACACATATAAGTGGTGATTTGAGTTAAACTTGGTCTACATACAATATTGAGAATAAAGGCGGAGAATAATAGAATCAATTAAACAATTTACAATACGCTCACTTTAATTTGAAGTTTTACGGGCTAGAAATGGACTTGAATACCAAAAGATGCAATATTTGCAGATCTTAAGTTTAGTGTTGAAATATTTTGGATCTAAAGAGCAAAAGATGTGGAACACATAAAAGATAATTTCTACTTTAAGTTTACTATCTCTAAAAACATTTAGCTGTCTATAAGAGATTCCTTTGTAAAATTTTGAGAAATCCTTTGTAACATCATGAAGTTATAGTTTATCCGTTTTATGCGCAACCACACGGCGGACTCAATGGATAAAGGGATATAGGCATTCCTCTGTCTGTATCAGAACTTAATTGCCCCCCTAAATTGCCATCTTTATCTAAAATTGACGTCCTGAAGTATATAGTTGGAGGTTGAATATTAGCTGGTGATGGTGGTCGGACAATTATAGGAGATGGTGTGAATGGTGGTAACTCTGGCTGTCTTATTGATATTGGGGGAGGTTGGATGGGTTGTGGAGTAGGCGGTTTAACTAATATAACTGGTGGAGTGATTGGTTGTAAGGGTTTTGGTCGGACGCAGATTGGTGGAGGAGTTATAGGTGGTAATGGGGCAGGTCTTACGCAGATTGGTGGTGGGGTTATGGGTGACAGCTGCGGTGGTTGTACGTTTATTGGTGCTGGTTGGATCGGTTTGAGAAGAGGCGGTTTTATCAGGATTGGTGGCGGCTGGAGAAGAACGTCTGGGTTCTGGTGTATGTAAAATATTCCTCCTGGAACTGGGTATGCTTGGAAGTTGGCTGCTCGGAGTTGGTCTTGCGTTGTGGTCTTCTGGACTAGGACCTTGATCGGTCCGTCTCCATTAGGTGCTGCGAATAAAGTATGATTTGAATTACAAATTGACACAGTTGCTTAACTTAGACGCCGTGTGGTATCCGGCTGAATAGAATAGTACCACCCTCATTTTTACCGAGGTGTCGTAAAAGGCGACTAAGGTAGGTTGACCCGCCGCGAGGTATTCGGCTGAGTGGAATAGACCAATCTCATTTCTTACCGAGTTGTCGTAAAAGGCGACTAAAGTAAGTTGACCCACCATGTAGTATCCGGTTGAGTAAAGTAGACCACCCTCTTTCTTACCGAGGAGTCGTAAAATACGACTAAGGTAAGTTGATGTCAGTCAGGTGGCCGGTCGTAAAATACGTAGCCAAATCATATGACAACATGTTGTGCCGACCCCACTTAGAGTAGGATAAGGGCAGGAGGATGATGACTTAACTTAGCTTTGTCTGTTTAAGATGAATATAAAAGTAAGTAACGGCCTGTTACTATCCCACTGCTGGGCATATAGGCCTCCTCTCTCCATTTTTGGAAAGAAGGATTGGAGCTAAGACCTACCACGCTGCTCCAATGCGGATTGGTAGGTTACACATATCCCTAGGATTCTCTAGAGATATGCAGGTTTCCTCACGATGTTTTCCTTCACCGAAAAGCGTGTGATAAATTGCAATTATCAATTAGGCACATAAGTTTTAATAGAAAAACTCATTGGTGTCTGCCCGGGTTTGAACCCATGATCGTCTCTAGAGATTCACACGGTTGCACCGCTGGGCCATCACAGTTTCCATTCAGCTTTCTTAGATGAATATAAGTTAGAGTTTAAATAGGTATAACTTACTCGGTTGCGGTGGTTCAGGGTCGGATGGATTATGTGTTTCAGGGCATGGTAGTGGTGGGCATGGTAGTGGAGGACAAGGGGGAGGTTCTGGTATCACGCAGCACACTTGAGGTGCTGGCACAGCTACCGCTGAAACTATCAAAGCTGGAACAATATATAAATTTTGTAATTTTGCATCTTTTCATACCCGATCTTTTTTAGGTAGCCAGCTGGCTACCTGACCATATAACACCTAGTCAATATGTGGTACATAGATGTCCAGCAGTGGATGCCCACGAAATAAAACCAAAATAAAACTCATCGTAGGTAATTAGAATTTGTCTAATTGATAATTGCAATTTATCACACGTTTTCGTTAAAGGAAAACATGTGGAAACCTGCCTATCTCTAGAGAATTCTGGATGTGTAACCTACCAATCATTGGAGCAGTGTGGTAGGTCTTAGCTCCAATCCTTCTCTCCAAAACAGAGACAGAAGGCCCATGAAGGCCCCATATGTACATATTTACCCGTTGTCTGTCACCCATATACATAAGTATTAAGTTACTTTGGGGACCAAATGACATGTTTGAAATTGTCTTAAGTATAGAATTTTGGAAATTAAGTAAAATCTTAACCACTTACCGATAAAACCCAGTACCACTAATGGACCCATCCTTAACATACTAAATTTCCCCCCAAAAAACAGATCTTTTATACAATTTTTTTATCTACATCCGATTTTCTGTTTAGAAATTAATATAAACATTTTATAAATACCGTTAATAAGTTAAATATAGCATTTAAATTTAGTAAAGCATGTTAAAACAAATTATTTTATGTTTATACTAGCTTATGCTTGCGGCTTCGCCCGCGTGTAATTTAGTGTATTTCATTTAAATTTTGAACATAAAAGTAGTTATTACGAGTTAACCATAAGAGATAGAGACATGCTGTCGCGGACTTTTTTGTAGTACTTTTTTAGATCTACAATTCTCTACTACATGACTTTAGTCAATCTCTAATAGTTTACGCAGTGCACGTGACTAAAGCTCCCAGCAGGCGAGCAACAACAACTGCAACTTTTTTACAACTGCGCGATCTCTCCAAAACAAACACTCCACGCGTTTTGTAAAACGTGTACTGACTTGTCCTCTATGTATGGGGTAACGACGTTAGAAAATAATCGATAATTTTTTCATCAAAAATCAATGTTTTAAAAATCGTTTATTTTAGGTGTCTCCTTTTTCTTTTTTACTTTTTTTTCTTGTTTTCTAAGATTAGATATGCATTTTAGGGTTAAACCAATTTAGCCATACTACACATTTTAATCCAAGTTCACGAACAGCGTGTGTTTTTCTCTTCTATCATGCAAATCTGTCGCTACTCCTTGTATATGCATGTCAAAAAGACATGGTGGAAAAAGACATGGCAAAAAGACACGGTTGGATTGTGTAAAGTATTCAAACAATCAAACCATGTTTTTTTAGGCCACTCTCATTTCAGACCGACATGTCTTAAAAGACGACTAAGGTAAGTCTTACCTCCATATTCTAAGTAGAGGTGTATGCCATAATTGAATGTGCTGTAACTCTGCTTCGGAGCAACTACCTTAACCTCACAATATACATTCATTCAGACAGCCAGGCGGCTCTAACAGCTCTATCTACAGAGACTACAAAGTAGATTCTGGTGGAAAATTGCAAAAATTTACTCAACATCCTGGGCTCTGGTAACAGGGTGATACTACGTTGGGTTCCAGGACACGCAGGAATTCCCGGCAACGAAATAGCCGAAACGAATATCTTGCAAAAGCAGCTGCCAAAATTCCACAGATAGGACCAGAACCAATCTGTGGAATTCCAAAAAGTTTGGCCATGCTTACTCTGGAAGCCTATCGCTTCTATCACACACTCAATCTCTGGAGAAATAGTCCGGGATTAAAACACTCGAAAGCGCTAAGGAAAAAGCCTTTAACAAAAGAGCTATTTGTAAAATCTTAGCGCTTAGTAGAACTAATCTAAGTAAACTAGCGAGGGCGCTTACAGGGCACTGTGGACTAAATAAACACATGTTAAACCTGAAGCTGTCAGACACAGGGTCGTGCAGACTCTGGCTAAAGGGGGAAGAAAACACCCATGCATATCCTGTGCGATTGTCCCGCGCTGGTTCACTATTCGATACTCTCTCCTAGGGTCGCATAGTCTACGCCCAAAAGAGGTGAAAGATCTCGCTGGAATTCCTGGAGATCACCTGCATTGGAAGCGAACTGTAGTCAGTGGCGATCACAATATATCAGTAATGGTCAAAGTGATACTGGGCCCTATGGCCCTGCAAAGCCACTACTCCCAGTAGTATTCGGCTAAGTAAATCACCCTCATTTCTTACTGAGGAGTCGTAAAATACGACTGTGATAAGTTGTCGTCATGCAAGCGGCCTGTAAAATACGTGACAAATCATGGTACATGTTTATAACATGTTGTGCCGATCCCACTTAGAGTTGGATAAGGGCACTAATGGTGACGTATTAATAATTTAAACCGATCTATAGGCGAAACTGTAGGTAATTTCAAGTTAAACACTTCTTTAAGGTTGCTATTTGTTATTAATATTAAATCAAGCAGACAAAAAGCAGCCAAGCTTTAAGTAAACTGTTTTAACATATTTTTTGAAAATAATCACAATGGATATTAAACTTTATACCACTAGTAATAGATTCCTTAATGTTTTAGGAGATAAATTTTATGGTTAAATTTGAAAAGTGTATAAAAACGCCATGGTGTAGAAATTTCTACATTCACTAAACATGGGGATATTCGCTTGGTTCTTTTTAGGTAAGTGATGTTAATAACATCGTTTAAATAATTTATAGAATTAGGCGTTACTTCGCGGAGATGCATAATACAAAAGTAATAATACAATTTTTTTGCTATAATGTACTTTAGCATCGTTTAAATCTATATACTAATATATTAAGCCGTGTGGTATCCGGGTGAGTAGAATAGACCACCCTCTTCCTTAGCGAGGTGTCATAAAATACGAGTAAGTTAAGTTGACGTCAGGCAACTTAACTTACTCGTTTTTTACGACAGACAGTTTATCGTTAAATACGTAGCTAAATCATGTGACATGTTGTGCCAACCCCCGCCGTGTGGTATCCGGCTGAATAGAATAGTACCACCCTCATTTCTTACCGAGGTGTCGTAAAAGGCGACTAAGGTAAGTCGACCCGCCGTGTGGTATCCGGCTGAGTAGAATAGACCAACCTCATTTTTTTTTTACCGAGGTGTCGTACAAGGCGACTAAGGTAAGTTGACCCACCGTGTGGTATCCGGTTTAGTAGAATAGACCACCCTCTTTCTCACCGAGGTGTCGTAAAATACGACAGAGGTAAGTTGACGTCAGGCAGGCGGCCGGTCGTAAAAACGCAGCCAAATCATGTGACAGCATGTTTATAACATGTTGTGCCGACCCCACCTAGAGTGGGATAAGGGCAGGAAGATGGTGATGTTGTGCCAACCCCACTTAGAGTGGGATAAGGGCAGAAAGATTGACTAATATATAAAACTGAAGAGTGATTGTACGTTAGCTCGAAATAGTTCCCCCACTGCCGCTAGATGTCGCTGTACCGTATTACCTCGCGCTATCGAGTGTCGTTTGTAAAAGAATATAGGCGATATAGAACTCTTAACTTGCGACTAACTTGTTATTAGTATGTATATATGTAATGCTAAATGTATAATTTTTGTCGCGTAAACATACTATGTATGTAGACGCGCGTTATTCATTAGACTAGTGTTTCCCAACGTGGGGCGCATGACCCACAGGGGGGCAATTTAATGATTAAGGGGGGCAACCCGACACGAGTTTAAGCCTTTCGCTCTGGGCCAATTAAGTGCAAGGCTAGATTTCGGTGCCAAATTTAACAAAAAAAAGCAAGTTCTTCTTCCTAAAACCTAAATTATTTATGTTCTTTAAGTGGTCAGTTCAATTTTAATATTAATATTATTAATATATAGTATTAATATAACATATATATTATAATATTAATATTTATGTATGCATAGGGGGCAAAATAATTTTTAACGTGGGGCATGGACCAAAAAAGATTGGGAAACACTGATCTAGACTAATGTATAATATATTATCTTGATGACTTAGTTAAAGGATGTGAATGGTAATAAATAATCGATGAATAAAAATAAATAATCGATTTTTATCCCTTTTAAAATAATCGATGTTTAAAAAATCGATTATTTCAAATCAACATAATCGACTAATAATAATCGATTTTTTCTGACTGTTTAAAAAAAAAATTATATTGATAATTAAAGTAGAGTAGAAAAATCGATTATAATAAATAATCAAATTTTAAAATATCGATTTTCTTGTTACGAAATAATCGATATTAGAAAAATCGATCTTTTTCTGACTATTTCAATAGTTATCTATTTTAATATTAATTATTAATTACAATAAAGGCTAATTAAAGTGGACAACTACCAAGAAATAATATCAGATGCGCTGTTTGTGAAATTGGATTACAATGTGTAGTTTGGCTATGTTGGTTTCATCCAACAATGCATATCTAATCTTAAATATCTTAAATATAAAAAGAAAAAGGGATACCTAAAATAATCGATTTTTGATAATCGATTATTTTTTCACATCGCTACTAATTAATATATAAAGCTGAAGAGTTTGATTGTTTGAACGCGCTAATATCATAAACTACTGGACCAATTTGAAAAATTCTTTCAGTGATAATCCATTTATCGAGGAAGGCTATAGGCTATATAACATCACGCTAAGATGAATAGGAGAGGAGCAGCAATAAAAATAGTACGAAAACGGCAATATTTAAAGCTTTCCTTTCGTGCGCTGAGTAAACGGTAATATTTATTAAAAAATCATGTATTATAATATTGTTTCCCTCTAAAAGATCTAAATAAAAGTCCACGACAGCATATGTCTAGCTTTTAAGGTTAACCCACTTTTACCATTTTTATGGTTATCAAAATACTATATTACGGTTTTAATCTTTCCACGCGGGCGGAGCCGCTAGCGATTGCTGGTAAACTAATAAGACAGAATGCAAAGTTATCGCATTCAGTACATTGATAAACTTGTTCTGCAGTTAAGCTTTTGTTCGTTAAATTAGTTTGTTGGTTAAGTTAACTATGAGCCGCGTATAACATAGCAAGCGATGGACTTAACTATGCTTGAATGCTATAACTCCAAGTACAAAAGCTTTGCTAGCTTTGATTGCGGTCACACCGTGCTTCCCTTTAAAGATCACAGGTTCAAATCCCGGGCTGTAGGGATGCCAAAAAATATTCGATTATTAAATAATTGTTTATTTTTCATCAAAAATCGATGTTTAGAAAATCGATAATTTGATTTCTTGTTTTTTAAGATTAGATATGCATTGTTGGATGAAACCAATGTAAATGTGGATGAAACCAAATTACATATTTTAATCAAATTTCATAAACAGCGCATCTGTTTATGAAACACGAACAGTCCACGCGAATGAATGGTAAGAGCTAGTATTTAATAATGGCGCTGAATGTGCAGTAACAGAAAGCTAAATATTCCAACACAATAAATGGCGGCCATAAATGGAATATATTCTCGCATAATAAAACGATTATGTATATATTTTTCTCTCGCAGTGTAATATTTTCATTATTTATAGTTATCTGATAAGTTTGAGATCGATATAGTTGTAAAGAATAAAAGGTTAAATATTTTCTCAGATGTCAATGTGACAAGACTGGATAAAATACAAAAATACAGTTTGATTGAATACAAGTTAATCGTTGCAGCTTGGTAGGGATGTGACTTGGAGTAGAAAAAAATCGATTAATAAATAATCGATTGTTTGTTACGGAATAATCGATTTTATAAAACTATTTCAATACTTGTCTTTTTTAATATTAATAATAAAGGCTAATTAAAGTGGACAACTACCAATAATATCATTATTGGTAGTTATTGGTAATTATATTTGTGAAATTGGATCAAAATGTGTAGTTTGGCTACATTGGTTTCATCCAACAATGCGTATCTGATTTTAAAAAATAAGAAAAAGAGTAAAAAGAAAAAGGGATACCTAAAATAATCGATTAAAAAAAATCGTTTATTGATGAAAAAATAATCGATTATTAAAAAACGATTATTTTTTCACATCGCTACAGTTTGATGCGTAACTGATTGCAGTTATGCTATCACTTCAGATAATCCTCGATTGTATAGTATGTTTTATGTAGTAGCATCGTTGTAAGATAATTGAACTCTTGAAGTAAATAAGGCACTAAGTACCTAAAAATTAAAATTCGAACTAAGAATGCAATTTGGTTCTAAAAGCCAATTTTAGTGCCTTATTTACTTCAAGTGTTCAACGCCGTGTGGTATCCGGCTGAATAGAATAGTACCACCCTCTTTTCTTACCGAGGTGTCGTAAAAGGCGACTAAGGTAAGTCGACCCGCCGTGTGGTAACCGGCTGAGTAGAATAGATCGCCCTATTACTTAACGAGGTGTCGTAAAAAGCGACTAAGGTAAGTCGACCCAGCGCTTGGTATACAGCTAAGTAGAATAGACCACCCTCTTTCTTACTGTAAGTAACAGCCTGTTACTATCCCACTGATGGGCATAGGCCTCCACTCTCCATTTTTGGAGAGAAAGGTTGGAGCTAAGACCTACCACGCTGCTCCAATGCGGGTTGGTAGGTTACACATATCCCTAGGTTTCTCTAGAGATATGCAGGTTTCCTCACGATGTTTTCCTTCACCGAAAAGCGTGTGATAAATCGCAATTATCAATTAGACACATAAGTTTTTAATAGAAAAACTCATTGGTGTCTGCCCGGGTTTGAACCCATGATCGTCGCACCGCTAGGCCATCACAGCTCATAACATAACGCTAGGCCATCACAGCTTTCTTACTGAGGTGTCGTCAAATAAGGTAAGTTGCCGTCAGGCAGGCGGCCGGTCGTAAAATACATAGCCAAATCACAAATGTTATTTGTATTTAATGTCACCCCGCTCAAAAAAAAAGTTTTTTAAAGGCTTTTATCCAACTTGCAATGTATGTGAAGGTGGAATCTTGCAAGTTAAAGCTTCACTTCCCGGTGTCCGATTGAGATGAAATACATACTGGTCCAGTCCCGATGACAATGCAAGTATGCAATTGGGTTCTAAAATTGGCTTTTAGATCTAAATTGCATTGTTAGTTCGAATTTTAATTTTTAGGTACTTAGTGCCTTATTTACTTCAAGTGTTCAATTATCTTAAATTGTGTACTTTACTTTTTTTATCCAGCCATTATAAGCTCGGCCTTCGCAGCGCCATGGCGTTGTATCAAAACTCAGGATGGTAGCACAATTTGCTTTGGGGACTGCGGCCAACCTACCATAAATCCACCATCGATATCTGTTGGAAGGCAGACCCCGCCTTGTACTGCCTCGGCCACTGTGTACACGCCACCAGCCTGTCCTCAGCCACCACCACCACCATCAAGGCAGATCATGTTGACACCATGCGGTCAACCGTGTTATGTTTGATTTGAAGGATTTCCGATTTGAAATAAATTTTTGGAAATTCCTTTTTGGTTGTTTGTTTTTTTCACTCACCATCATCACCACCACTATCACCATTGTGGCATACAGCCACAAATAATTCACAAGAAAAACCATAGCTCACATGTTGTATAGTTTTAAACAACTAGTACGTGAGCTATGGATAGATAAAAATGTTATGCGAAACAGGCATATATATATAACGTACGTGAAAATATATTTCCTGTATTCCACTCCCCCCGTTAAAACCCGTATTATATAAGCTAAGGTATATTTCTTTGTATTCACTCTCACTTTAACCTGTTATTATCATGTAGTCAATTAAATGTACATTTGTTATTCATCACGTCATATCATTGAACACCTTCGGTTCCATTGCGTACCGTACCTCCCACAAACGCAATAACCATCGTTACCACTACCACTTCCACAATCATCATCGTCGGCAGCATCACCACCGTCATCACCAGCACCCTCATCACTGCCACTATCATAATCGTCGCCGCCACCACGGCAAATCATGCTAACACCATGCGGTCAACCGTGTTGTTTGATTTGATAGATTACCGATTAGAAAAAAATTTTTAGAAATTCTACTTTGGGTGTTTATTTCTTTCAAACTCACCACCTCCATCACCATCGCTACCATCACCACAACTACCATCATCATCACCACCATCATCATTATCACCACCACCACCAACACCATCATAATCACCACAAATCTCATGTCCTTACTGTTAACCGTTTAGTTCCCTCGTCTGGAGCCAATCCTGACATCAGGTCATGCTTATCATAAACACGCATTGTCATCGGGACTGGACCAGTATGTATTTCATCTCAATCGGACACCGGGAAGTGGGTCAAATTTAACTTGCGAGATTCCACCTTCACATACATAAGGCAAGTTAAATAAAAGCTTTTAAAATATAATGAGTTTCCTGATCCTATTAGTATTAAATTGTGCAGAGCAATTTTGAAGATTGCTCAAGCTATATATATAATATCTAGCGAGTCTGCCAAGTTTCCGATACATTTCATTTATAAAATTCAACTAAATTCTGCTTGTGACTTCATTTGAGCAGTCTTATTAGTTATTTTTAGCAAATTCTTGTTCAGGATTGGCTCCAGACGAGGGAATTTCTCAATATTAGGGATATGAAATGCTGTTAAAAGCTTTTAAAAGCTTTTTTACTTTACTTGTTAAAAGCTTTCATTCAACTTGTCGTGTATGTATGTGAAGGTGGAATCTTGCAAGTTAAAGCCCCACTTCCCGGTGTCCGATTGAGATGAAATACATAGTGGTCCAGTCCCGATGACAATGCGTGTTTATGATAAGCATGACCTGATGTCAGGATTGGCTCCAGACGAAGGAAATCCTCAACGGTTAACAAAAGAGAAATGAAATTTTGTTAAAAGCTCCAACTTATTTGATGTTGTTTCAACTAACAATAACACGTCTAGACAAGTTTGCGAGGTTTATATTTTTATTCTTAATCAACGCTCGCCATCGCTATACAGTAAACACAATCAAACTTGTCAGTCTGTTTGTTGACAGGTCAATCGGAAATAATTTTGTTCCGAAACTTCTAGTAATGCGTTGTTCGGAACAACTAAAACTTTCCGATAGAAACATAAATGAATTGACACAATGTAGTTATCACAAAACTGTCAATGATTTTAGTTTATAAAAGCTATAACTTAAGTATCCTATCATCATCATCATCCTGCCCTTATCCCACTCTAAGTGGGGTCGGCACAACATGTTATTGACATGCTGTCATATGATTTGGCTGCGTTTTAACGACCGGCCGCCTGCCTGACGTCAACTTACCTTATTCGTATTTTACGATATCTCGGTAATAAAGAGGGCGGACTATTCTACTAAACCGGATACCACACGGTGGGTCAACTTACCTTAGTCGCCTTTTACGACACCTCGGTAAGAAAAGAAGTTGGTCTATTCTACTCAGCCGGATTCGACAAGGCGGGTCGACTTACCTTAGTCGCCTTCTACAATACCTCGGTAAGAAAAGAGGTTGGTCTATTCTACTCAGCCGGATTCCACACGGCGGGTCGACTTACCTTAGTCGCCTTTTACGACACCTCGGTATGAAATAAGGGTGGTACTATTCTACTCAGCCGGATACCGCACGGCTAAACTTAAGTCTCCGATGCATTTAATATTAGACTTGTCTACAGAAAAGTTTAAATTAAGTGTAAGAAATATGCTTATACGCAAAGCATATGACACAATTGAAGTTTATTTGGATGATAAAAATGCCTGGATTTGAAAATCCTTTCAGCTTCATACAAGACTGCGGTTTAATGTTCAATTAAAAATGTTTAAAAGATTGACTGCCGAGTTTCTTTCTTGTTCTTCTCGGTAAGAGCAACATTCCGAACCAGTTGTAGCTTCATTAATCATATTATCATATCATATCATATCATATCATATCATATCATATCATATAATATCATATCATATCATATCATATCATATCATATCATATCATATCATATCATATCATATCATATCATATCATATCATATCATATCATATCATATCATATCATATCATATCATATCATATCATATCATATCATATCATATCATATCATATCATATCATATCATATCATATCATATCATATCATATCATATCATATCATATCATATCATATCATATCATATCATATCATATCATATCATATCATATCATATCATATCATATCATATCATATCATATCATATCATATCATATCATATCATATCATATCATATCATATATCATATCACATCATTAATCATATATCATCATACCTTAAATGAGGATTATTTTGATTTCATTTGGACACAGCGTGAATGGACTTAAATAAAAAATTAAAAATCATATCGCTTAACAGAATCAAGGGACTTGTCCGGGATATAATGGTAGGGGAGGTCTCTATTTTCCCGGGAAGAATATGAAATTTGTCTCTCAAACTAGAAATTGAATTGAAAGTATAAAGCTATGTGAAAGTAATAAAGAAATGGTAGATTTATTTTGCTACGAACCGCGTTATAAAAAGCTTTGATTCTACTTGCCTTATGTATGTAAAAGTAAAAGTAAGTAGCGGCCTGTTAGTATCCCACTGCTGAGAATATGCCTCTTCTCTCCGTTTTAAGGAGAGAAGGATTGGAGCTAAGACCTACCACGCTGCCCCAATGCGGATTGGTAGGTTACACATACCTCCAGAATTCTCTAGAGATATGCAGGTTTCCTCACGATGTTTTCCTTCACCGAAAAGCGTGTGATAAATTGCAATTCACTTAGACACTTCAATCAATTAGACACATAAGTTTTTAACAAAGAAACTCATTGATGTCTGCCCGGGTTTGAACCCATGACCTCTTCGAAAGAGTCGCACGGTGTTACCGCTGGGCTACCACAGCTTATGTATGTGAAGGTGGAATCTTGCAAGTTAAAGCCCCACTTCCCGGTGTCCGATTGAGATGAAATACATACTGGTCCAGTCCCGATGACAATGCGTGTTTATGATAAGCATGACCTGATGACAGGATTGGCTCCAGACGAGGGAACTCAGCGGTTAACAGAACATGAAATTATGTTAAAAGCTTTTATTAAAAGCTGTTCCAACTTGTTTCTTTCGATCTGAGCGTCGTTTAGACTGTTTTTTAATTTACTGCACTAGAAATTCCAAAGACCGCGTTATGTCCAACTCATTAATTTCTGGTATTTTCCAAATCAAGAGGCAACTGTGAGGAACTTTTTTAATTAAGCGCTTTTCTTTTACCGTTATTCTTTGAATAGACTAAAGTACTAGAGGACTCGCGAGTGAATTTGTTTGTTTATTAAAGTTTTTGTAAGTTACTAGGAATGCTGCGGCTCCGCCTGCGTCGAAAGATTAAACCAGTAATATAGTATTTTGATAACCATAACAATGGTTAAAGTGGCTTAACCTTAAAAGCTAGACATATGCTGTCGCATATTTTTATTTAGAGCTTTTAGAGGGGAACAGTTTTGTAGTACATGATTTTTGAATAACTTTCACCGTTTACTTAACGTACGCAAAGAAAGCTTTAAATTTTGCCGTTTTCGCAATACTTTTTATTGCTGCTCCTCTTCTATTCATCTTAGCGTGATGTTATACGTAACGCTGAAAGAATTTTTCAAAACGGTCCAGTAGTTCCTGAGATTAGCGAGTTCAAACAATCAAACAAACTCTTCAGCTTTATATATTAGTAAAGATTCAAAAGCACTTGTTTAAAAATGCTTTTGGATAACGAATATTTTGAATTTGAAAATAGTATGAGCAAATAATGCAAAAAATCTATTAATAAGCCAAAACTCATAAAAGGAAAAAATAAATGTCCCCTTAAAAAGTAAACTCCCCACAACTTATGAGAATAGTAAAATAATGGATTTTTTTATTGAAAATTCAACCCCTAGTTCGTTTTTCATCGATCATTTTTCTATTAGATTTTATTTTAGGGTTTCTTCCCTTGAGATATGGTTTGTATATTAAATTAGTTTGATTGACATTGCTTGTGATTGCCTTGAATAAGGTACCGTAGGATTATCTTCAATAGTTCTAAATAAAAGTCCGCGACAGCATATATCTACCTTATATGTGACCACTATTACCAAAATTGTGACCGACAAATTTAATTCAATTAGATACTATATTAGTATATGCCGTGTGGTATCCGGCTGAGTAGAATAGACCAACCTCATTTCTTACCGAGATGTCGTAAAAGGCGACTAAGGTAAGTCGACCCGCCGTAATATATCCAGCTGAGTAGAATAGACCACCCTCATTTCTTACCGAGATGTCGTAAAAGGCGACTAAGGTAAGTTGACCCACCCGTGGTATCCGGTTTCGTAGAATAGACCACCCTCTCTCTTACCGAGGTGTCGTAAAATTCGACTAAGGTAAGTTGATGTCAGGCAGGCGGCCGGTCGTAAAAACGCAGCCAAATCATGACAACATGTTTATATGTTGTGCTGACCTCACTTAGAGTGGGATAAGGGCAGGGAGATGATGGCATTGCTTATGATTGCCTTGCATAAGGTACCGTAGGATTGTCTTGAATAGTTCTAAATTAAAGTCCGCGACAGCATATATCTACCTTTTATGTGGCCACTATGCCCAAAATTGTCTATATTAATATAATAAAGAGGAAAAATTTGTATGTATATTTGTAATGTTTTCACATAAAAACTACTGGACCGATTTCAAATATTCTTTCACCATTGGAAAGCTGCATCTTTACTGAGCAACAGTGTAAAAAAAAAATTACGCGAGTGAAACCCGGGATATTACTATACGCGATTAGCTCATTTAAATATTTAAAAAAAATAAAGATAATTTTATTACTTATATAAACGTAAAATTAATAAAAAAAAGTTTGATTTTGCTATGTGTTCAAAGACGAAGTAAAATAAATGGTGGGGGGTTTAACTCGGTATTATATAACTCTGCTTGCTTGGGTAATGTTTCGGTTACGGGGAAATAATTGTTGAGATTGTGGTGGTGAAACTGTGCAATGCTTGTGTATTGTGTTATCGGTGGCGGGTAGTGCATGAGTTTTTACAAATTATGCATGTATCAGGTATGAGAAGGAATACTCTCTACATTTAACATGACATATATTTTCTTTTATCGAGAATTATAGCCAAATAATATTTTCATTAGTTTTGTATTACCTCCGCAAAGTAACGCTTTATTCTATAAATTATGCAAAATTAATACGCAATATATCACAAGTTGAATTCTTGTAGGAATTTATTAATTATGACACGAAGATCGAAGGGGTGAGCTACCCCTGACCGTGTCTAAACCCCATCGTAAGCTCTCTGTCACAACCCCACTATAAATCAACCCCTATTTGTGAACAGTTTGCTGCATACTATCAGTTTTATCAGACGTACTAAATAATCGCATGTGACGTAAATTTTTCTTGAAATTAATTATAAAATTAAATGTGAGAAATAATTAATGTTTAATTAATTTAAAAAAGTGTTCGGAATAAATTACAAAATATAACGCGATAAATTCACTTAAATAGCTAATAAGATTTCTAAATTACTAACAAGAATTAAATGTGAAATTAAAAGTGTTAAATTATTGCATTTATATTAATTGGAAAATTAAATGTAAGAAAAGTTTTTATTCAAAATTAATTAGAGAATAAAATACGATAAATTATTCAACATTATTTTTTGAGGAATTAATTGAAAAATTATACGTAATTAGACGTTTATTAATAAATTTAATATAAGAAAGTTTATTGAAAAAATAAATTGTGACTTTAGAAATGAAAATTTTAATTCTCTTAAATTTTTAAAAGTGTATAAAATTAACTAAATGTTTTCGTTATGTTTAAGTAAAGTTGTGTTACTAACAAAGCTCTGGATTACGTGAGTAATTTACATTATAATTAGATCTAATTAAAAGCATGCATTTACTAACTTGAAAGTTTTTCCAATACATAAATTTAATTTGGTATGCGGAATCCCATAACGTAAAAGATAAATCAAACATCTATGAAGACTTAAGAATCTATTTCTGAACTTTGGGACGTAACTTTCAAAGTATTTTAATATCGAAACTATTAATTTAAGATGCCGAAAGTGTCCCCTTTATAGAAGATTGTATCAGGTATGATAACAGATTGTCCACTCTACATTTAGCATTATATATACATATATTATATTTTACTTCATGCCGTGTGGTATCCGGCTGAGTAGAATAGACCACCCTCTTTTCTTACCGAGGTGTCGTAAAAGGCGACTAAGGTAAGTCAACTTGCCGTTTGGTATCCGGCTGAGTAGAATAGACCAACCTCATTTCTTACCGAGGTGTCGTAAAAGGCGACTAAGGTAAGTCGACCCGCCGTGTGGTATCCAGCTGAGTAGAATAGACCAACCTCATTTCTTACCGAGGTGTCGTAAAAGGCGACTAAGGTAAGTCGACCCGCCGTGTGGTATCCGGCTGAGTAGAATAGACCAACCTCATTTCTTACCGAGGTGTCGTAAAAGGCGACTAAGGTAAGTCGACCCGCCGTGTGGTATCCGGCTGAATAGAATAGTACCACCCTCTTTTCTTACCGAGGTGTCGTAAAAGGCGACTAAGGTAAGTCGACCCGCCGTGTGGTATCCGGCTGAATAGAATAGTACCACCCTCTTTTCTTACCGAGGTGTCGTAAAAGGCGACTAAGGTAAGTCGACCCGCCGTGTGGTATCCAGCTGAGTAGAATAGACCAACCTCATTTCTTACCGAGGTGTCGTAAAAGGCGACTAAGGTAAGTCGACCCGCCGTGTGGTATCCGGCTGAATAGAATAGTACCACCCTCTTTTCTTACCGAGGTGTCGTAAAAGGCGACTAAGGTAAGTCGACCCGCCGTGTGGTATCCAGCTGAGTAGAATAGACCAACCTCATTTCTTACCGAGGTGTCGTAAAAGGCGACTAAGGTAAGTTGACCCACCGTGTGGTATCCGGTTTAGTAGAATAGACCACCCTCATTCTTACCGAGGTGTCGTAAAATACGACAGAGGTAAGTTGACGTCAGGCAGGCGGCCGGTCGTAAAAACGCAGCCAAATCATGTAACAGCGTGTTTATAACATGTTGTGCCGACCCCACTTAGAGTGGGATAACGGCAGGAGGATGATATTATGTTTTACTTCATCGCGGATTATAGCAAAATAATTTTATTATTACTTTTGTATTATGGATCTCCGAAAAGTTACGCCTATTTCTATAAATTAAATAAAATGAATATGTGGAAAATAATTTTATTAATTTTTTGGTATTTTTAAATAAATTTTCATCAAAATAATATATATTGACTCCTGGTCAATAATAAAAGTAAATATTATTTGACTATGAAATCTGCCCTTTTAAAAGCTTTTATTTTAAATTTCCGCGTATGTATGTGAAGGTGGAATCTTGCAAGTTAAAGACCCACTTCCCGGTGTCCGATTGAGATGAAATACATACTGGTCCAGTCCCGATGACAATGCATGTTTATGATAAGCATGACCTGATGTCAGGATTGGCTCCAGACGAGGGAACTCAACGGTTAACAGTAGGGACTTGAAATTTTGTTAAAAGCATTTTTATCTTGACTTATTTTACTTAACCTACTGTTTTTTTTACTGGTGAATTGCTTGTTTTTAGATTCTTGCGGTTGGCATGGACGGAACCAGATGCAAATTCTTGTTGTGATGTTTTAATCTCAGCTTCACTCAAGCTTAGATACTTGATGGATGCAATATGCATCGCTAAAATCGATATTTGGCACGATGTTAACGTAAATTGGATTTTGTGCAGCTCACGGGGTTAATATGGTCAGGATGTAGTTTGAAAATTGGTAAACGGGACGTGTTTAATTATTAACACACTTACTGTAGTGAAAATAATCTTTCTAAATTTCTATTTAGAACTTTTTGAGCCAAAAATTTAGGATAATTTACAAAAGCCAATATTGAAGGGTAACTTGGTTAGTATGTAGCTTGGAAATTGGTAAACGGGACGTGTTTAACTATTAACTAACTTACTGTAGTGAAAATAGTCTTTAAACTTACTATTTTCAACTATTAAAGCCAAACTTTTAGGATAATTTGGAGAAGCCAATATTTAAGGATAACTTGGTTAGAATGTAGCTTGGAAATTGGTAAACGGGACGTGTTTAACTATTAACTAACTTACTGTAGTGAAAATAGTCTTTAAACTTACTATTTTCAACTATTAAAGCCAAACTTTTAGGATAATTTGGAGAAGCCAATATTTAAGGATAACTTGGTTAGGATGTAGCTTGGAAATTGGTAAGCGGGACGTGTTTAACTATTAACTAACTTACTGTTTAAACTTAACTTACTATTTAGAACTTTTAAGTCAAACTTTAAGGGTTTTTTGAATAAGTTATACTTAGGCCCTATTTCACAACTTACCAATAAACTGTCAGTTAGTTTATTCGGAACATATCTGACACATATCTCGGAATCTTTTCTTGTTGCGTTTCTCAGTTTTCTGATAGGCTTATTACTTAAGATCTCTAATAAGTTAACAGGTAGATGATAAGGCTGTTAATTTATCTGCTGGATAGCAAATACCTATTTCAAAATGACCGCGATTTTTTTTAATTTTTCATTTTTTAGTCTCTTTTTAGAGACATTTATCTGCTACTTAGTTTATTTGTCGGTTAACTATCCGACACTTTATTAGTAACTTGTGAAACAGACGCTTAGTCAGGATGTGTCTGGAAATTGGTAAACGGGACGTGTTTAATTATTAACTAAATTATTAGGTTCAAAATAGTCTTTTAATTTTCTATTTAGAACTTTTGCCATACGCGGGTTTTCATGCCCATAGGAGCTCTGGTAGGCTTTTCCGTTATGGTTCTGTTAATGATAATATCAAAAGAGTTCTTGCCACCATCGACAATCCTGCTCTTCTCGAGCCTTCAGGGATATGTCGGGATGATGGCAAGAGACCAGACGGCTTGACGCTGGTTCCTTGGGAACGGGGACGGGCCCTAATGTGGGACGCAACATGCGTTGATACGTTAGCCTCGTCCCATATCAGGGATACAGCGTCAAGACCTGGAGCTGAATGGTAATGGCCGAAACCGGCAAATGGAAATATGCATCTCTCATTGAGAGTTATATATTTGTGCCGTTTGCAGTTGAGACCCTAGGTCCATCGAGTAAAATTGCTAAAAAAAATGTCCGTTTTAACACCTCGGTTAATTGCTTCTTTAGGTGACAATAGGGCTGGCTTCTTTTTCTGGCTTTTTTTTTTAGAACTTTTTGAGCCAAACTTTTAGGGTAATTTGCAGAAGCTATACTTAAAGATAGCTTGGTCAGGATGTAGCATGGAAATTAGTAAACGTGTTTAAATATTAACTAACTTACTTTAGTGAAAATCGTCTTTTAAATTTCTATTTAAAATTTTTAAAGCCAAATTTTTATGGTAATTTAGAAAAGCCAATATTTAAGGGTAACTTGGTGTAGCCTGGTTCCTAATTCAAATTCAAAATATTCATTATTCAAATAAACTTGTAAAAGGTTTTGAATCGTCAACTCTACTGCTGGTTCGGAAAGCTGTTCCTACCGAAAAGAGCCAGCAAGAAATTCGGCGGTTGCTCTTTACAAAATTTGATTCTTATCACTTGTCACATTTAGTCATTTCTACCTTGTGCAAGTTCGAAGAATAGCAATTTTTTTTTAATATACATTCTGTAATAAGAGCATCCGCCGAGTTAATGGCTATTGGTAACTGCCCGAAATATTCAAAATTGTTTGTTTACAAGATCATTTCAATATTTATATATATATATATTTTTTTATTAACATGAGGAAACTCTTCATGGGTACTACTAATCGCTGGGGGGCGAAAGCAGTTATGCCGGACTCTTACCGGCTAAAACCTCATGGTGCTCCACCTTGCTGCTTGGTGGCGAGGGCACAGGAATACTGGACGCATCACGTCTGCACCCTCGTCAGCAGCCTACCCTTTCTACTCTTGTAGAGCCTAGACTGACTCTTTCGCTATAAACCAACGCATTGGGAACACATAATGCATCGGCCATCTTGAAGAACCTCACTCCAGCCAGAGCGTATTTATAATTAGTATTCGTATATCGATATCAAATACATCACGCAATATTAAACAATCTAAATCAACTCTAACGATAATTAATCAGTGTACTTATAAAAAACTAATTAAAATTCTGATTTCTTATCGGAGAGGTAGTTAATTTGTTACCACTTTATAATACATCACTGTCGCGCTATCAGTACCAGCCATCTTGGATTTACCACGTTGTTCAACCCTTATAGAACAATAAAACACGATCATGTTTTACTGTTTCTATATCTTTAACATTTAAATGTTAATCTTGTATGTATATATATACTAGCGGCCTGCCCCTGCTTCGCACGGGTATAAAATATAAATGTCAGTCAGTGTAAACAAAATGATTAAAATCGATCCAGTAGTTTTGATTTATTCATTACTGCCCGTGGCCCGCAAGCGTTAAATTTGGGGAAAAACAATTTCCTTTCCCTATACCAAGAAGATTTCCTGCTATCTTTGGAATATCTAAATTCATATAGTACATTTTTACTTATTTACTTTTACATTTTCCCTATGTATTTTATTTTTACAATTAATTAGAGAATGTCTTTAAACAAACTCTTGAAAGAGGGACATAGCTGCTAAAGTCGAAGTGTTACAGGGCGAAGCGCGGCGTCCTCACGGCATTTTAAATCTGTAATATCTCCGAAAATGTTCACTTAAATTACATGCTGTAAACGGCCATATTGATCAATATTAAATCAACTATTTATTTAAGGTACTTAATTGGATAAGGATTAATGCTGTATTGTATAAAAATTGCTTTAAACATAAGGCATTATTTTTCGTAAAAAGTAAATGACAAAAAATGCTATTGTGGGTTATCCATAAGAGATAGACATATACCATCGCGGACTTTTCTGTAGACCTTTTCAACGTGTACAAATACTTAGTACATTATTTTGATAAATCTCGTAGGGTTTAGCCAGCGTTTGCAATGTAAGCGGAAAAAAATGTAATTATTTACAGAAACCTCAAAAATTACAGTATTTCTCTACTCCGTATTAAATGTTATTATACGTACAAACCTTCCTCTGGAATCACTCTATCTATTAAAAAAAACCGCATCAAAATCTGTTGCGTAGTTTTAAAGTTTTATGCGTACATAGGGATAATGCGACTTTGTTTTATAATATGTAGTGATATTCGGAGTCTCGGAAACGGCTCCAACGATTTTCCTGAAATTCAGCATGTAGGGTGTTTTGGGAGGGAAACATCGATCTAGCTAGGTTTTATTGGCGATGTGAAAAAGTAATCGGTTTATTTTATAAACCGAAAAGAGTAAAAAAGGAAAAGGGATACCTAAAATAATCGATTTTTTTTAAATCGATTTTTGATGAAAACCTAATCGATTTTTAAAAATCGATTATTTTGTAATCGATTAATTTGGAATCGATTTTGAATAATCGATTATTTTGTAATCGATTTTTAATAATCGATTTAGTTTTCATAAAAAATCGATTTAAAAAAAATCGACTATTTTAGGTATCCCTTTTTTTTTTTTGATTTTAAGGTTAGATACGCATTGTAGGACGAAACCAATTTAGCCAAACTACACATTTTAATCCATTTTCACAAACAGCGCGTCTGATATTATTTATTATCCACTTTAATTAGCCTTTATTGTAATGATTTATTAATATTAAAAAAACAACTTTTGAAATAGTCAGAAAAAATTGATTATTTAGTAATCGATTTTTTCTACTCCGTTACATAAGTTACATCTCTAGGTTTTATGTGAAAAAAAATCGTTTTATCCCTGTTTTTTGGCATTAAAAAATACTAACATTTATATTGAATTGAATTTTCGCCATTAATTGTTAGCGTAGCTTATTCGGCGAACGGACAGTCTCGAGAAATGTAAATACCTAGTATCGATCCCCAACTAAATTATTAGTTTTTCTTTATTTTTAATTTTTTTTTAAACAAATTATAAATAAAATTAAAAATGTGGCTCGGTCACCCAGATATTCTAGAATTAAACACCAAATAAATAAAAAGTGAATATAAGCTAAAAAGTTTGATTGAATGCGTTAATTTTACTTTTTAGTACTGGACCCATTTGAAAATTCTTTGAGTGTAAGATAGTTCATTTATCGAGGAAGGCTATGGGCTATATAACATCACGCTAAGATGAATAGGAGAGGAGCAGCGATAAAAAATATAGAAAACGGCAAAATTTAAAACTTACATGCGCTATACTGCGTCCATCATATTATCAGTCTTTTGACAGCTCACGCTCATTAAGTTTTGTATTGCTTACGTACAAATATCATACAAATAATATTTGTACTTTATGGATGGGTACCGCCCACTTAGTGATGTCACACATAATGGTTACTACGATTATGCCACAGATTAAAAATAATCGGTAGAAATCGATGTTACGAGTATTAAAAGACATTTAATAACATTATATAAAGTTTTACTTTCTTCTTAGTTAATACATGAATACAAATAAAACAATCAGGATATTTTAATTTATTTTATTAGCACGAGTCGTCGGAATGATAATCAACACTAGACTCCTCCGATGAGGAGTCTTCAGTAGCAGTTATTATTAGCTCTTGTGTAGATAATATATTATCAAACGCAATATCACGTTCCCAATCAGAGAATATTACTCTTTTAGTTCTTTCCACCACACTTGCCCAGTTCTCGGCCGTTACGTGGGTGCAAGCATTTTTTAGCAATTGCAACATTTTATTCGCTGTGAATGGGGGGCTTGTATTGCATCTCGCAGCATGCCCTTTTACTTGTGCCCATATAAGTTCTATTGCGTTGTACTGGCAGTGGTATGGAGGAATCCGAAGAACAGTATGGCCATATTCTGCTGCCATTTCATTGATTACATAGCGTTTTGCTCTCTTTTTGGTTTTTAATATTTTTATTAATTCAACTTTTAACATTGAGTCGTCCACATTTTCTCCATTGTCCCGAAGCTAATTAATTATTTCATGCTTTTTATTAGCCTGTGTTGGCATTTTGTCAATTTGACGGGAGTGGTAGGGCGCATTATCAATAAAAATTATTGATGGTTCTTCCAATGAAATGAGCATTTTTTTGAACCACTCTTCATACACATTTGCATTCATCTCTTCGTGGTAGTCATTTGATTTCTTCGATTTAAATGCCAACAGTGCGTCTTGTACAAATCCTTTTGCTGTACCTGCATGGCAAATGATTAGGCACTCACCTTTTCCCATTGGTACTGAGGAAGTGGAATCAGCAGTATCATCAGTCCAGAAACGAGATAGTGTGTGGTTAGCGTTGAGCCATGTTTCATCCGTGAAAACAATATTTGCCCAATCTTGTATTTTCTTTGCCTCTCTTAAAAAATCACAATGCTATAGCTATATCTGTGCGTTCCATTAATAATTTTCTTTTATTTAACTTTTTATATGAAAAGCCAATTGTGTTCAAAACTTTGACCAAAGAAGATTTTTCACCATGAAATAGACCACTTGTTTTCAAAGAAACAATAAGTTTTCTCAAAGTTGGAATTTCTTTTCTCAAGTAGTAATCATATACATGACGACGAATAGCGTCAGCGTCAAAGTCATCAACAGCTGTCACCTTATGAGCCCGGCGCTTTCTTTTTGGTGTAGATGGTTTGTTTTGCTCCAAGCCGCTCCTGCCGTAGGCATCAGTAGTGATTTTAGTCACAGTTGATAGACTGATCCCCAACGCGGCTGCAACACGGTTTCGGACTTGCGTGATAGGTATAAGAGGTCCGCCATTTTGATTTTCTTGCTCAAAATACTCATGAAGTTTTAACACTAACTGTCTCGATTGTGCTTTCAACACACGTCCTTCCGGCATTTTCACGATCAATTAATATAAGTTTCACAAAAGTTTTTCCGAGGAATAAAGCTACTCAACTCAAGGTGTAACAAATGCGAGAGAACACTCAGCGAACGTAAATACGTGTGACTATCACGGGCGTTTCGTTGAGAGTGACAGATCACGTCAAAATGGCGGCCGAGCGGAAGGTCTGTTGATGTTGCCAGTTGATGTATAATAAATATATTAATAAATACATAAAAAATATTTTATGATTATAATAAATACACACGGATTAACATTTATTTTCAAAAAACTAAGGCAATATTAAATCAAAATGTTGATTTCTATATCTGTTATTAGTTTACGTAGGTTATCATTAATCGAATTACTTAGGTACGTAATTCGATTAATGATAGTAGGTACTATAATCGGAATGGTATCGCATACGAGAATCTTTAGGACATCACTAAATATGTAAATCGTCAATCTGTCAAAAGATGGTTAATATAATGGACAGTGTATAAGTAAACGGTGAAAGTTATTAAAAAATCATGTATTACAAAATTTTTCCCCTCTAAAAGTTCTAAATAAAAGTCCGCGACAGCATATGTCTAGCTTTCAAGGTTAATCCAATTTAACCATTCTTTATGGCTATCAAAATACTATATTACAGTTTAAATCTTTCCACGCGGGCGGAGCCGTTGGCGATTGCTATTCATAGATAATATAGAAATCTTTTGTCTCTACTCGTGTTCCTATGACGTCACAGCACCCCAAAGATCATTTCCGGTTGAACCCCACGACACGCGTTGAACATAAATTAGGAAGATAAATGCTATATGGATAAATTGCCTCGTGGGATTTTGGGTTTGGGTGGGGTTAAAATTGATATCACAATAAATGCGAGTCTTCGCCGTGTGGTATCCGGCTGAGTAGAATATACCACTCTCTTTTCTTACCGAGGTGTCGTAAAAGACAACTAAGGTAACGACCCGCCGTGTGGTATCCGACTGAGTAGAATAGACCACCCTGGTGTCTTACCGAGGTGTCGTAAAATACGACTATGGTAGGTTTAGGGTAAGAAAATACGTACGAAAATCATGTTTATAGCATGTTGTAACCAACCCCACTTAGAGTGGAATAAGGGCAGGCGGATGATAAATAAATGCGAAGTCTGTCTGTCTGTCTGTTACATTTTTGCGGATAAAAAAACTTAAACAAAAAAAAGTTTATGATCGAATCATTTTGCTGATTATTTTGATAAGCAATAATCGATTTTTTAACAACGATTATTTTTAAAGGGAAAAAATCGATTTTTTCTACTTCAAGTCACATCCTTAAAACAAAGTCATCAACTTTATATATTAGTGTAGATTAGCGATGTGAAAAAAAATCGATTTTTATTATAAATGATAGATTATTTTTTCATCAAAAATCGATTTTTTAAAAATCGATTACTTTAAGTATCTCCTTTTTCTTTTTTATTATTTATCTTGATTTTTAAGATTAGATATACATTGTTAATGTATAGAACCGGCTATACCCACGTCTTATTGTATCGGGTTAGCCCGACTAGTTTCGAACCCATCCGGGGCACTTATTCATGAGCTGATAACACGTGAGTATAGCCGGTTCTATACATTAACTATGAATACTACTCACGATAGATTAAATTTAAAAAAAGATATACATTGTTGGATGAAACCAATGTAGCTAAACTCAAACTCAGAAAAAAACGATTTTTTAAAAATCGATTATATCGTGACGAAATAATCGATTTTTTTATCGATTATTTTGAAAGGAATAAAATTCGATTATTTATTAATCGATTCTTCATTGATTCACGTCTCTATTCCCTACCTGAGATTCAAAAGTTCAACTTCTAATAATGATAGTCTTCAATCAATTTTAAAGGCACTTCTTCGTCCCTGCTTAGCTCAGTGCTCTGCTGCTCCGGATCAGCCATTGGTAAAAGAAATAATCGACTGATTTAACAACTTGTTATATTCGTTTTAATTAACAAAATCGGTACTATAAAATTAATAAGATCACTTTTAATTAAAAGGGCGATATCACTTTAGCACAGAATAACTTTAAATACAAATACACAGTAAGATTGCTTAAAACAAAGGCGATTCGTCGTATGCGTCGTGCGCGCTCCGTTGACAGCCAAAAAAACTCTGACAAAATGGCCGCGCGACCATAATAACGACGCTCCGCCAGACTTTACAAGCTGTCAAATCTTGTTTTGTCTCAAAATTGTCAATATACCGCGCTTAGAGCTTACGCCGTCAAATTTTATAAGTATATCTTGAGAATTAATGCGCGTCTACATACATAATATGTTTACGCAACAAAAATTATACAATTAGCATTACATATATATATTCTATTTTTAAAATAGACACAAGGTAAAATTCTATATCGACTATATTCTTTCACAAAAGACACTCGATAGCGCGAGGTAATCCGGTACAGCGACATCTATCGTTAGTGGAGGAACTATCTCGAACAAAATCCGAACCATTCATATAATTACAGTAGCTTTAATAACATTTGACGATTCAAATACACATTGTTTTTAATTTATTTAAAGATTTTAATTTAAGTCTGAATGTAGGGAAAGCAGGTGAAAATCATAGTTATTAATATTAGTATAGGAGAGTTAACGGCAGGTCTTTAAATAAGAATGTAGAAATAAATAATTACAGATAAGATGAAACTCGTATACTTCATCTTTTTCTAATCTATATCTATGCTAATATGTAGGGATGTGCCATGGAGTAAAAAAAAATCGATTTAAAAAAATCGATTTTTTTTTCATTAAAATAAATCGATTTTTCGTTACGAAATAATCGGTTTTTTTAATACTATATTTTTACCTGATTATTTCAAAAGTTGCCTTTTTTTAATATTAATAATTAATTACAATAAAGGCTAATTAAAGTGCACAAATAGCAAGAAATAATATCAGATGCGCTGTTTGTGAAATTAAATTAAAACGTGTAGTTTGGCTTCATTAATCTAATCTTAAAAAAAAAACAAGAAAAAGAGAAAAAGGAGATACTTAAAATAATCGATTTTTGATGAAAAATCGATTATGAAAAATCGATGATTTTGAAAAAAATAATCGATTATTTTTGACATCTTAGTATAAAGATAAAGTTTGTTTGTTTGTGCAGACGAACAACGCGCACTAATACATATTAGGGATGTCAAAACAATCCGACTTTAATATTTAATGATTGTTTTATTGGACTGGCTTGTTGTTCAGTGGGTAGTGACCCTGTCTTCAGCTCAACGGGTCGTGGGTTCGATTCCCGTCGAGAGCCAACATTTTCTGACCTGGTTGACCGAGCCTTGCTAGGTAATTTTTTTCAAAATAAAAAAAATAAAAAAATATATATTTGGGATCCATCGTATGTATTTAAGCTACGCAGAGTTTATGCCAAAAAATCAATTCAATATGTACTTTTGTATTTATTAATGCCTAAAAACAGGGATAAAACGATTTTTTAACTCATTTAAATATTAAAGATGTTGGTTCCTCTAGCCTATTTAAAATTATATAAGTATATATTCACCAGTTGTCTGTCCATAACACAAGTATTAAGTTACTTTGGGGACGGACAACCGTGTGTGTAAGTGTCCAATGTATTTATTATTTATTTATTATTACACTTGATTTTCTTAATAAATCGATTTTTGTAAAATCGATTATATTAATTATCCCCTTTTTTTTCTTTTTTCTTGTTTTTTTAGAAAGATATGCATGGATGAACTAATATCTTCAATCTTGCATCATTGTTCTAATCATATTATATTATATTTGAATCAGTTTTTATTTTAAATAATTATTAATATTAAATAATAAACAACTTTTCAAGTAGTAAACATTTAATGAAATCGATTCTTCAATACGAGTTAATCATTTTATACAAAATCGATTATTGAATAATCTGTTTTTTCCACTCCAATTCACATCTCTAGTAGATGTGAAAAAATAATCTATTTTTAATATTCGATTTTATTTACATAAATAAAACGTAAAAAAAAATTGATTATTATAACTATCTTTTATTTTTTACTCTTTTTCTTGTTTTCCAAGATTAGATTGTTGGATGAAACCAATTTAGCCAAAAAGACAACTTTTTAAAGTCAGAAAAAAATCGATTAAAAAAAGATAGATTCTTTCGGAACAAAATAATTAATTTGTTTTAATCGATAATTTTTAAAAGGATAAAAATCGATTTTTAATTTATCGTTTTTTTTATTCTCTAAGTTGCATGCCTAAATCGTAATCTACATTCCATTAGAGAGCATTAACTATGTTTCAAATTATACGGGCATCTACATACAGCATATGTTTACGCTTCAAAAATAATACACTTAGCATTACATATAAACATAACTATGTAATAGTTAGTTGTTGCAGTAGAGTTCTATATCGATTATATTCTTTTAGAAACGACACTCGATAGCGCGAGGTAGAACGGTACAGTGACATCTAGCAACATTGGGTGAATTATCTCAAGTATACTTTCGAAGTTCGAACCAGTCATATAATTACAGTATCTTTAATAACATTTGACGATTCAAAAACACTACTTTTTATGTTTATTTCAAACAAAAATTAAAATTTAAATACTAAAATAGTCATTTATTGCTGCTCCTCTCCTATTCATCTTAGCGTTATGTTACATAGCTCATAACCTTCCTCGATAAATGGACTATCTTACACTGGAAGAATTCTTCAAATTTGTTCTATAGTTCCTGAGATTAGCGTGTTTAAGCAATCAAACATAAAAAGTCATCAGTTTTATATATTATTATAGATTAGGCAAACATGAAGCATTCGAGTTTCATCGTCCCTGTCATTAATTATAACTACACTCTCACTTACTCTTTAACTTGACTCTTAACTTAACTCTCTTATACTAGTATTAATAACTCCATGATTTTCACCTCCTTTCTCTAGCTTTAACTTTTTTAAATATACTCAAACCCTACCCTATGATACCACGTCATTGACATTTCCAAAATCCCCACGCGTTAGACAAATTTAAAATTAACCCTCTACGATCCTGGGGATTCGTTAATACAATCCTTTGACAATCAAACGCCATGGGAAATAATTTGCAAGATCGTTCCCTACAAAGGGCTTTTGAATATCCCGTAAGCTTTTTATGTAACAGACACGATTAAAGCTGGTCTGTCATTACTTATTTGACCCCTCTTTTTTACACGGTTTACATTGGGTTTAGTATGTAACTTAAGTCCATGTGATTCTCTGCGAGAGAAGTTTAAGGAAACAGGTATTCTTACATTTGCTTCACAATATATTTTCAGCAATTAAATTTATGTACATAAAAATATAAAGAATTATAAAACAATAGGTGATGTATACAATAGACAAAGCAGGAACCGACATCTTGCGGCACCTGTTTTGCGCCTTGCAAAAGTACGTAAGTCGTTTGTGAGTTTGGGTATAAGATTCTATAATAAAATTCCGCAATCAATTTCAGCTTTGCCATTACAGCAGTTTAAAATCACCGTTAAAGGGAGGCTGATACAGAAAGCTATCTGTTACTGAGATGATAAGAATGCGTGGATATAGCTACTGTTCGACCCTGTACAAAACGGTATTACATTTTGAAAAAAGCAACCGCCGAGTTTCTTGCTGGCTCTTCTCGGTAGGAACAGCGTTCCGAACCAGCAGTAGAGTTGACGATTCAAAAGCACTTGTTTACAACTTTATGTGAATCTATACTAATCTATAAAGCTGAAGAGTTTGTTTTTATTGTTTGAACGCGCAATCTCAGGAACTACTGGACCGATTTGAAAAATTATTTCAGTGTAAGATAGTCCAGGGAGGAAGGCTGTAGGCTATATAACATCACGCTAAGATGAATATGAGAGGAGCGGTAATAAAAAATATTACGAAAACGGCAAAATTTAAAGCTTTCCTTGCGTGCGCTGAGTAAACGGTGAATTATTAAAAAATCATGTATTACAAAATATTTACCCTCTAAAAGTTCTAAATAAAAGTCCGCGACAGCATATTTTTAGCTTTTAAGGTTAACCCACTAACCATTTTTACGGTTGTCAAAATACTATATTACGGTTTTAATCTTTCCACGCGGGTAGAGCCGCTGGCGATTTCTTGTTACTTATATCTGTTTAACTTTCTTTTTTACACAATTTATATTAGTTTTAGTATATATTTAACTCACCGAGTCCTTTGAACTCAATTTTTGATCACTTTGAGCGGACAGAATTTAATTTATAAAGCGTTACTTTGCGGAGGTCCATAATACAAAAGTAATGAATGATATTATTTTGCTATAATCCGCGATAAAAGAAAATATATGTTATGCTAAATCTTTAATATTTAAATGAGTTAATCTTGTATATATACGAGTAGGTATGTTATATTGTATTGTATTAAAGAATAAATAAATAAATAAATAAATAAATATTTTCTGAATCTCGGAAACGGCTCCAACGATTTTCCTGAAATTCAGCAAGTAGGGGGTTTAGGGAATGAAAATTCGATGTAGATAAGTTTGATTTTAAAAATATGTTGTTTTGTCCCTGTTTTTAGGCTCTACAATTTTTTGAAATTTACGTTGAATACAATCACAATTTTTCGCTGTCAAACGTAAAGTCATGGTAGTTTATTTGGGGATTCGGTCTAGAGAGGTGAAAATACCTAGGATCGGGCCCCACCTGCCCTATTATTTTTAAATTTTTATTTTCAATTTCTTTTTAATTTTAATTTTTCTTATATCAATTTAAAAATTACCACCCAGGTACTTGTTCTTTATGAGATTTTTAAACCGTTTTGTAGTTATTTAGTCAATCAAAAATCCATTTTTCTTAATCACGAATGGCACCACTCTGCGAATCGATTTCGTTGACGCCGCTTTCGACTACGCCCCTTTTAGTTTAGACACCGCAGGGCTTAAATTGTACCGTTGGCAAAACAATTTATATCTTTATTGAATAGTACCACCCTCATTTCTTACCGAGGTGTCGTAAAAGGCGACTAAGTTCAAATTCAATTCAAAATATTCTTTATTCAAATAAACTTGTAAACAAGTGCTTTTGAATCGTCAACTCTACTGCTGGAACGCTGTTCCTACCGAGAAGAGCCAGCAAGAAACTCGGCTCTTTTTAAAAATACAATTCTTATTGCTAGTTACATTTAATTGTTTCTATCTTGTACAGGGTCGAACAATATTTATATCGACGCATTTTTATCGTTTAAATAATCCTCAACAGTATAGTAGGCTTTCTGTATCAGCCTTTCCTTAATGGTATTTAGTGTTTGTTAAGGTAAGTTGACCCACCGTGTGGTATCCAGTTGAATAGAATAGACCATCCTCATATCTAATCGTGGCCTTTTGCGACACCTCGCTGTAAGAGGATTTTAAATTTAAAAATTAAAAATTCTAAATGATTTTTTGTGCCGATGGCACAGAATAGCCCTATTACAAATAGAGGGTGATTTAAATAGGATTATAATAACAGGACCAGACAAATCTTTGTACAATTATTTGTGCAAATATTCGATAAGAGTGACGTGTTCTGGGAACCAGAATAATCCATAAGTAACGGCCTGTTACTATCCCACTGCTGGGCATAAGCCTCATTTCTCCGTTTCTGTATAGAAGGGTTGAAGCTAAGACCTACCACGCTGCTCCAATGATTGGTAGGTTACACATATCACCAGAATTAAATAGAGATATGCAGGTTTCCTCACGATGTTTTCCTTCGCCGAAAAAGCGTGTGATAAATTGCAATTATCAATTAGACACATAAGCTTTTAATAGAAAAACTCATTGGTGTCTGCCCGGGTTTGAACCCGTGACCTTTTCGATAATGTCGCTATGCTATCACAGCTTTAATGAGATAGATTTAAACATAATCATTCTCCTGACATTTTTTCTACTCCAAACTGGGTCGGCACAACTTGTTGTCACATGATTCGGCGTATTATACGACCCGCCGCCTGCCTGATGTCATCTTAACATAGTAGTCTTTTAGGACACCTCGGTAAGAAATGAGGGTCTTCTATTCAACTCAATCGGATACCACACATGTCAATTTACCTTAGTCGCCTTGTAAGACATCTCTGTTAGAAATGAGGGTGGTTCTATTCAACTCAACTGTATACCACACGCGTCAATTTACCTTAGTCGCCTTTTACGACACCTCGGTAAGAAATGAGGGTGGTCTATGCAACTCAACCGGATACCACACGTGTCAACTTACCTGAGTCGCCTTTTACTACACTTCGGTAAGAAATGAGGCTGGTCTATTCTACACAGCCGGATGCCAAACGGCATAATAGATTTATTACATCTTAATTGAATGAAAAATAAAAAAAAAATTTAAGACGTTTAAATCTTAAACAAAAACATGTCCTTGTAAATACCCCCTAAGCCGTTTGACCCCAGTTGACTGATTGATTTTACCCTTGCATCTAAAGTTTTTACACCCGTGTGAGTGATTTTTTACCCCCTACGATGATATTAAAGTCACCCCGAATTATATTCATGAGGAGCGTTTTGTTAAGACCTTACTTATATAGAGGACTAGCGGCCTGCCCCTGCTTCGCACGGGTATAAAATATATATCCCATGTCAGTCAGTGTAAAAAATGATTAAAATCGATCCAGTAGTTTTGATTTATTCATTACTGCCCGTGGCCCGCACGCGTTACATTTGGAGAAAAACAATTTGCTTTCCCTATACCAAGAAGATTTCCTGGAATATCTAAATTCATATAGTACATTTTTACTTATTTACTTTTACATTTTCCCTATTTATTTTATTTTTACAATTAATTACAGTATGTATTTAAACAAACTCTTGAAAGAGGGACATAGCTGCTAAAGTCGAAGTGTTATAGGGCGAAGCGCGGCGTCCTCACGGCATTTTAAATCTGTAATATCTCCGAAAATGTTCACTTAAATTACATTCTGTTAACGGCAATATTGATCTATATTAAATCAACAATTTATTTAAGGTACTCAATTGGATAAGGATTAATGCTGTATTGTTTAAAAATTGCTTTGAACATAAGGCATCATTTTTCGTAAAAAGTAAATGAAAAAAACTGCTATTGTGGGTTATCCATAAGAGATAGATATATACCATCGCGGACTTTTCTGTAGACCTTTTTAAGGTGTACAAATACTTAGTACATCATTTTGATAAATCTCGTAGGGTTTAGCCTGCGTTTGCAATGTAAGCGGAAAAAAATTTAATAATTTTCAAAAACCTCAAAAATTACATTATTTCTCTACTTCGTATTGAATGTTATTATACGTACAAACCTTCCTCTGGAATTACTCTATCTATTAAAAAAAACCGCATCAAAATCGGTTGCGTAGTTTTAAAGTTTTATGCGTACATACGGAAATATGGGCTTTGTTTTATAATATGTAGTGATATATATATATATATATATATATATATATATATATATATATATATATATATATATATATATATATATATATATATATATATATATATATATATATATGTGTGTGTGTGTGTGTGTGTGTGTGTGTGTGTGTGTGTGTGTGTGTGTGTGCTCGGGTATTTATATATATATAAGAATTTAAAAAATTAAGTGTAGGTTAGGTAGTAATATAATTTAAAGCTACTAACAATAACTTTGATTCTATGTTACTTGGTATAATAATAATAAATAAAATAATTAATTTACGAATCTCCGCGAAGTAACGCCTAATTCTATAAATTATGTATTCGAATAAATAATGGTATCGCCGCAAATTAACGCCCAAAAAACAAACTATTCTTTATTTGTATAGATTGCTAAAAGTGTTTCGGCCCCATTTGAACACGCCCTTAGAACTTCAAGCTAGGGGAATGATAAAATATGAAGGGGATATTACTGCAATCATTATTTATTCATTTTACTATCACGCTGGTATTGAACTGTTTTTTCTCTGGATATCAACTAGCCTTGACCACAGATCAAATATATGAAGTTTGAGAAACTAAAAAAACATGAATGCGAACTAAAAACTGTAAGAATATATTGGATATAAAAATCGATTTTAGATAATGTTTTTTTTTATTAGTTCATTTAGGGACCTGGAATCGAGTCGTTTTGGTAATTTAAGGTGCCGTTTATATAAATTTAGAACAAGAACCTACTAGTACCAACTTTCAAATCTAAATGTGTTGATCAGAAATTGCAAAAATTTAGACATTATGCACGATAGAATATAATTTTTAATAAAATTGCATCTTTGATAGTTTTCATTCATAGCGGTTATTATTACTATTTTTTATAAGTTTAATTATTAAGCTTTACTATAATTGGTTTTTTTCCTGAAAATAAATAATAGGTATATGTAATTGAGTAAGTAATATATTCAGAAAAATATATATAGGTAAAAGATGACTAAGCGGGATTCACGACTTTACAATAATCGATTAATAAATTTCTGTTTTTAATTTACTATAAGACAATTATAATGTTAGGCTGTATAGCTTTCTATCTTTGCCAGATATAGAAATGCATAAAAAATATTACAACAGATAAAGATATTAAATATATTAGCACTTCTAACAATGCAATTTCTCAATATTCCCAGTTGAATTACTTTCCAATCCCACTTGACCGTCTGTTCTTTGCACACCCCAAGACCAATATTATTATAGACTTTTTAGCCCGCAACCAAAAACGAGGGTGAAATATTTGCGTCCAATTTGCGCGGGAAATGTAGTGTGACGTGCCACAGACAATTTATATTTTTTATGGATACTTTTATACGTACTATATGTATAAAATACAATAAGGTTAAGAACATAACATTGTACGACCAACTACCTTTTTTTTTGTGTGTTAATCTGTTTGCAAAGACGTTTATAATTTGTTAACTTGAGTGTAAGCTAACTTAACTTTAATTAAAAAAAAAAGCGTTCAATTACGCTCTGATTATCTCAATTCTGTTTTTTCAAGTATCTTAAGGAAAAACTGGTTTTTAACGTTCTTAGTTTTTTATATAATAAACAAGCAATCTGGGAAGGATTAAAACCGTAATATAGTATTTTAATAACCATAAAAATGGTTAAACTTAAAAGCTAGACATATGCTCTCGTGGACTTTTATTTAGAAATTTTAGACATGAACAATTTTGTGATACATGATTTTTTTCACCTTTTAACTTTCACCGTTTACTCAGCGCACATAAAAAAGCTTTAAATTTTGCCCTTTTCGTAATATTTTTTATTGCAGCTCCTCTCCTATTCATCGGACAGAACAATTTTGGATCGGACATAACAATTTATTTATTTATTTATATATACATATATGCTACATTTGCAAGGATGGCATTGCGATAGTATAAAACTGTGTGCATATGCCATCCCTACAGTCTAAATTATTAAAAGAACATTAGATATTAATTTTAAAAAATTATATAATATTTATTTAAAATAGCGTGGCTATAGCCTATATGACATCCTAGCGTGATGTCATATAGCCTATAGCCTTCCTCGATATATGGACTATCTTACAATCAAACAAACAAAATCTTCAGCTTTACATTAGTATAGATAAATAATAGAAAATGTATCCGTATTTCAGATTTAATAACTTTGTTTATGGGTGTGACAGCACGGTTAATGACCTAAGCCTTTTCATTTAGACAATAGATAATGGAAAACTCCCATTTTCTTTCTCACATCTATGCAAATTTATAGGTGTCAGGTAGTATGTGAAACAATAATCGATTAATATTTCATCAAAAATCGATTTTTAAAAAATCAATTATTTTAGGTATCCCTTTTTCATTTTACTCTTTTTCTTGATTATTTAGATTAGATATGAATTGTTGGATGAAACCAATTTAGCCAAACTACACATTTTAATCCAATTTCACAAACAGCGCATCTGATATTATTTCTTGGTAGTTGTCCACTTTAATCAGCCTTTATTGTAATTAATTATTAATATTAAAAAAGACAACTTTTGAAATAGTCAGAAAAAATCATTATTAAAATCGATTATTTTTAAAGATATAAAAATCGATTATTTATTCATCGATTTTTCTACTCCAAGTCACATCCCTAGTGTCAGGTACGCCAACTGAATAAAACTTCATATGTAAGTAAAAGACTATTCAAATGGACTTAATTAAAAAATAATGGAACCTTCTAGAAAGCGTTTTCGCATTTAAGCTTTTCATTATGAATGAGACGGATATAAACATATACATTTTTAATTATAAGGGTTTTGTTGGGCGACCTAATTAATACTGTTGGATCGTGACATTAATTAAACAACGATAATTATAGATTATAAATCAATTACTTTGGCATATTAATTTGACAGTTCGCTGCTATTGTATGTTATTTGTCTGCGTCAATGTTAAAGATAATTATAATTTTTGGCCGAGGACCCGATGCCATGCCGCCGCCGTGTGGTATCCGGCTGAATAGAATAGTACCATCCTCATTTCTTACCGAGGTGTCGTAAAAGGCGACTAAGGTAAGTCGACCCGCCGTGTGGTATCCGGCAGAATAGAATAGTACCATCCTCATTTCTTACCGAGGTGTCGTAAAAGGCGACTAAGGTAAGTCGACCCGCCGTGTGGTATCCGGCAGAATAGAATAGTACCATCCTCATTTCTTACCGAGGTGTCGTAAAAGGCGACTGAGGTAAGTTGACGTCAGGCAGGCGGCCGGTCGTAAAAACTCAGCCAAATCATGATTTGGCTGCGTTTTGTAACATTCTGTTACATGTAACAGCATGTTTATAACATGTTGTGCCGACCCCACTTAAAGTGGGATAAGGGCAAGAAGATGATGATGATGACCCGATTCCAGGCCGTTAATAAAATAATAATAAAAAGTATATGTATATTTTTAGAAAAAAATACTGAAGAAAAGATGAATTCGTTTTATTAAAATGAACCATTGACAAAAAGGCGGTGCGGTCAACGTCCTTAGTTTGATTGTTTAGAAATAAGCGAACGAAAAATAAACCTTAAAAAACTAGATTCTAGGCCGTAAATAAAAAAAAACATATATATGGTAAATTAAGTTTTAGTATAATTTACAAAATCTTTATTTGTTGTTTTGGAAGCGTAAACCAACTTTTACATTAGTGTCGTCGATTTTAACTTTTTTTTTATCTTCCACATTTACCGCAGCGCTTTTATATTATTAATATACTGGCTTTTACCCGCGACATCGTTTGCGTGGACTGTTGTCGCGTTGGCGCTTTTCAATGTCATCATATCCCTGTAAAGTTAACAGGATTTCTATAGCCTATATTTTACCCCCGTGTATCAGGTGTAATTGTGCCAAATTTCATCGATATTGGTTAAGCGGATTCGCCGTGAAATAGTAAAATAATCAATAGGAAAAATTCATGTTTTTCCTATTGTTTAACTGACCACATATACAAAATCTTCAAAATTAACTTCGTTATGTTAAACTTTCTCTAGAGGTAACTGCGTAAAGTACATTCAATTGTTTTAATTTAACGCAAATAGACAGACAGACGTGGCAGTTGGTATTAGGCGTTATTGTTTTTTTAATATGAAGATAAGTGAAGATAAACTAAACATTCTATCAGCAAGCGCCATCTAGTATGAAATTTGTAACTAATTTTTCAAGCTACGCCATCTATGACTGACGAACGAATTACTTATAAAATATCACAAGCGTTATCAACAAAAATATAGACATCTCTCTCACTCTCTTCCAGATGAGGAAGCGTGCGTCAAGGACGGGTAGAGGTTGAGCAATGGAGCCCGGCTGGGTGGTGCTCGCCACAGCGCTGGTAGCGGTCTTCGCGCAAAATAACAGAAGTAAGTAATAAGTGTATAATGTGCGCTGAAAATGGAGTTAAGATTTAGGTTTTCGTAATTATTATTATCTTGCTTCATGGCTGCCAGTGTCATGTAAAATGGCAAACACAAGAGTAATGGAAGACGAGTCTAGGTTTTTATTTGTAATATTCTTTATTTTACGTGACACGGGCAAAATTATTTGCGCTGTACAGTAGGGATGTGACTTGGAGTAAAAAAAATCGATGAATAAATAATCGATTTTTATCCCTTTAAAAATAATCGCTTAAAACAAACGATTATATGGTTACAAAATAATCGTTTTTTTTTAATCGATTTTTTTCAGCCTATTTCAAAAGTTGTCTTTTTTATTATTAATAATTAATTACAATAAAGGCTTATTAAAGTGGACAACTACCAAGAATTAATGTCAGATGCGCTGTCAGATTAAAAAATCGATTTTTTTGAATAAATCGATTTTTACAGGCAGGATCTGTACAGGTACAATAATAATTATAATGTACGCTAGTACGGAATAACACATAGGTTACAATTTGTAATGGATAGATTAAAACGTAATATAGTATTTTGATAACCACAAAAATGGTTAAAGTGGGTTAACCTTAAAAGCTAGAGATATGCTGCCGCGGACTTTTAGTTAGAACTTTTAGAGAAGAACAATTTTGTAATACATGATTTTTGAATAACAATCACCGTTTACTTAGCGCACGCAAGGAAAGCTTTAATTTATGCCGTTTTCGTACTATTTTTTATTGCTGCTTCTCTCTTATTCATCTTAGCGTGATTTTATATAGCCTATAGTCTTCCTCGATAAATGGACTATCTTACACTGAAATAATTCTTCAAATCGGTCCAGTACTTCCTGAGATTAGCGCGTTAAAACAATCAAACAAACTCTTCAGCTTTATATATTAGTATAGACAACCTAAGAAAAAAATCTGACCTCTAAGAGTTATTTTGGCGTACGCTGCCTAAACCATTGAAGTTACACAAAGACGCTGTCGGATTGTTTGTCTTCAATAGTTCTAAATAAAAGTCCGCGACAGCATATATCTCACTTTTATGTGGAAGCAACTATGACCAAAATTGTGAACCATACATTTAATTCAATTAAATACTATTTTACGATGCACATTTTAGTATATTAAAAATATATTTATTTAAAATGATCTGTCTTGAAACTCGCGTACAAAAACTTTATATATAATATAATGGACCTGATACTATCCCACCTCGCGCCATACGCCTCCTCCCACATTTTTGTATGGAAGGTTAGGACATTTCTTTTGCATAATTACAAAAAGAGGTCCCTAAAGAGAGGTTCTAATAAAGTTCTGGAAAGTCGAAACCACCTTCATTTCTTACCGAGGTGTCGTAAAAGGCTATTAAGGTAAATTGATCCGTCGCGTGGTATCCGGCTGAGTGGAATGACCACCCTCTTTACCGAAGTGTCCTAAGATACGATTATGGTAAGTTGACGTCATGTAGGCGGCCGGTCGTAAAAAAGGAAGCCAAATCATGTGACAGCATGTTTATAACATGTTGAGCTTGCAGCTCCTGCTTTGTGCGTTGCAAAAGTAATAACTATTAACTACTATTAAGTATTAATTTCAATTGTATCAAATTTTATCAATTTTGTACCAGCGCATTAGCCATGACAGCTTAACAAAACAGACAGAGTTTTTAAGATTAGTAATAGATAGTTAAAAAAGAAATACTATATTTTCTTTCCAATAATAAAACCGGATTTGACGTCTCGCCATTCGTTCGGATTTCCGTTAGCCGTTTCCTTTAGCGCACGCAAGATGGCGTCATGATAAATGACAGGCAGACTCTTTTGTAACTTATTAAAAGCTTTTATTTCACTTGCCTTATGTATGTGCAGGTGGAATCTTACAAGTTAAAGCCCCACTTCCCGGTGTCCGATTGAGATGAAATGTATACTGGTCCAGTCCCGATGACAATGCGTGTTTATGATAAGCATGACCTGATGAGGATTGGCTCCAGACGAGGGAACTCGACGGTTAACAGTAGGGACATATTGTTAAAAGCTTTTTAACTTGACTTGTTATTAATCATCTATATACTAATACTAGTAATATCCCGCAGTTTCACTCGCGTACATGACGATTTGAGGCAGTGGAAAGTCTACTAAGACGGACAATAGATTTATTTTTGTTTTTGGTAGGATAATGGCAGGGGCTGCCACCTTTTTTTTGAAGAAAAACAGTATTTTTCTTTTTAAATCACAAAAAATATAGTACTTTTAGGAAATTCAGGAAAAAAATAGTAGATATCTATTTTCAATCATTATTTATTTTTCCATGATTATTTATTATTAATTTTCACTGGACAATGACAAAGGAGTTATAGTTACTAACTAACTAAGCCCCGTAAATACATGAATGAGTTTCGTTCAAACATTCAATATGCAGTGCTGCGGGTGCGTTCCATTCACAGCTGATTAAAAAAAAGCTTGACAATTGAGTTAGCGATAAAAATATAGTATTTTTGTCCTATATTGTTTTTCTATAATATATAGTACAATTGACTGAAATATAGTACGATACTATACATATAATATAGTACGGGTGGCAACCCTAGTATCTCTCGACAACAATCCACACGAACGAAGTTGCGGGTAATCACTAATTTATAATAGTTTACGTCCAATCCACTGCATTTTCCATCGACGAATCCAGAAATCCCATTCACAACTTTACACAATAAATCCCTCTCACAACTCCAACCGAGAAACCTTTTACTAATAAATTTTCGTGGAAAACTTGATTATTTTTATAAACTGGCCGTACCCGACTTATTTATATAACTAGCTTTTATCTGCGACTTCGGTCGCGTGGACAGTTGTCGCGTGATAGGTTGATAACAGATGGCGCTTTTCAATGTCGTCCTATACCTGTAGAATTAACGGGATTTATATAGCCTATATGTTATTCCGGTAATCTAATATACAAAGCTGAAGAGTTTGTTTGTTTGATTGTTTTGACGAGCTAATCTCAGGAACTACTGAACCGATTTAAAACATTCTTGAATGGAAAATAGTCCATTTATCGAGGAAAACTAAAGGCTATATAACATCGCACAAAGATGAATAGGAGAGGAGCAGCAATAAAAAATATTACGAAAACGGCATAATTTAAAGCTTTGCGTGAGCTAAGTAAAGGGTAATAGTTATTAAAAAATCATCATCATCCTCCTGCCCTTATCCCACTCTAAGTGGGCTCGGCACAACATGTTATAAACACGCTGTTACATGATTTGGCTGCGTTTTTACGACCGGCCGCCTGCCTGACGTCAACATACCTTAGTCGTATTTTACGACTCCTCGGTAAGAAAGAGGGTGGTCTATTTTACTCAACCGGATACCACACGGTGGGTCAACTTACCTTAGTCACCTTTTACGTCACCTCGGTAAGAAAAGAGGGTGGTACTATTCTATTCAGCCGGATACCACACGGCGTAGTTAATCATGTATTAAAAAATTGTACTCCTCTAAAAACTCTAAATAAAAGTCCGCGACAGCATATGTCTAGCTTTTAAGGTTAACCCACTTTAACCATAACCATTTTTAACCATTTTTATGGTTATCAAAAGACTACAATTCGGTTTTTAAATTTTTCACGCGGGCGGAGTCGCTGCCAATTGCTAGTGTATAATATCAGTAGGATATGATAGGATAATATGGTATTTGATCCGCTACAAACTTATAGTTTACAAAAGTAATAATAAAATTATTTTGCTATAATCCGCGATGAAGTAAAATAGAAAATATATATAATGCTAAATGTAGAGTGAACAATCGGTTATCATACCTGATACGTGCAGGAGTCGTAAAAACATATGCACAAACCTCCACCACCGCCACAATGATACACAAGCACTATATAAGTTCACTATCACAAACTCAACAATCGTTTCGCCCCGCAACCGAAGCATCGTCAGGAGATAGACTCCACGACCAAAATCGCAAAGCCAAGCAATACCCAATTAAGTTTAGTTAAATACTAATCGGTTCAACCTCACCATTTATTTTATTTTACCTGCGAACAAGTGTAACAAGCTTGAGGTTGAACCGATTAGTATATAACTAAACTTAATTGGGTATTGCTTCGCTTTGCGATTTTGGTCGTGGAGTCTATCTCCTGATGATGCTTCGGTTGCGGGGCGAAACGATTGTTGAGTTTGTGATAGCGAACGTATATAGTGCTTGTGTATTGTGGTGGCGGTGGTGGAGGTTTGTGCATGTGTTTTTACGAATCCTGCATGTATCAGGTATGATAACCGATTGTCCACTCTACATTTAGCATTATATATATTTTCTATTTTACTTCATCGCGGATTATAGCAAAATAATTTTATTATTAGTTGTATTATGGATCTCCGCAAAGTAACGCCTAATTCTACAACTTATACTTTGTATTTGCCATATTCAACTATAAACAAAGAGCAATAGACAAAGTTCTCACCGGAAGTTTTAAATTACCAACACAACGGAAGAAGCGGTCGTTACCGAACCTCCGGTATTATATTGCCTTTAAACATGGCGTCTTAATTGCGTTGTATAAAGTTTTTGATTTGTTCTTCATTTTAATACTAAACGTTCACCAAAAAGTCTGTATGTATGTATGTGATCGATTTTTTCAAAATCTACTGAGCGGATTTTTATACGGTTTTTACTAAACGGTAATGCAATTTTTGCAGAAGGTTTAAGTTTAATAAATAAATACATATATGGGTCACTTACACACACGGTTGTCCGTCCCCGAATTAAGTAACATAATAGTTGTGTTATGGATAGACAACTGGTGAATATATATTAATTTAATTTTTAAATACATACTTAAATACAAATATACGACTCGGAGACCAACAAATTGATTTATAGAAAATGTTGGCCCTCAGCGGGAATCAAACCCGCGACCCGCGGAGCTGAAGACAGGGTCACTGCCCAGTGCGCAAAACTAATATCTTTAATATTTAAATGAGTTAATCTTATATGTATCACTACATAGTATAAAACAAAGTCACATTCTTTGTTTGTCCATATATCCCTATGTATGCTTAAATCTTTAAAACTACGCAACAGATTTTGATGCGGTTTTTTTTAATAGATAGAGTGATTCAAGTGGAAGGTTTATATGTATAATAACATTCAATATGGAGTACAGAAATATTGTAAAATGATTATTTATTTTAACAATTTTCCCTATGAATTTAATTTTTACAATTAATTACAGAATGTATTTATATACAACATTCACAGCTTCCTTGTCATTAAAGAGCGACATATAGCTGCTAATTTTTTTTTTTCGGATTGACTATATGCTGTTAGCCCTAACGGCTTGTGCAGCGTCACCGGGCGGGTATAGCTGCTAAATTCGAAGTGCTATAGGGCGAAGCGCGGCCTCCTCACGGCATTTAAATCTGTAATATCTCTGAAAATGTTCACTTAAATTACATGCTGTAAACGGCCATATTGATCTATATTAAAGCAACAATATATTTAAGGTACTTAATTGGATAAGGATTAATGCTGTATTGTATAAAAATTGCTTTGAAAATAAGGCATTATTTTTCGTAAAAAGTAAATGACAAAAACTGCTATTGTGGGCTATCCATAAGAGATAGACATACACCATCGCGGACTTTTCTGTAGACCTTTTCAAGGTGTACAAATACTTAGTACATTATTTTGATAAATCTCGTAGGGTTTAGCCTGCGTTTGCAATGTAAGCGGAAAAAAATGTAATTATTTACAGAAACCTCAAAAATTACAGTACTTCTCTACTCCGTATTGAATGTTATTATACATACAAACCTTCCTCTTGAAGCACTCTATCTATTAAAAAAAACAGCATCAAAATCTGTTGCGTAGTTTTAAAGTTTTATGCGTACATAGGGATATATGGACAAACAAAGAATGCGACTTTGTTTTATAATATGTAGTGATACCCGTGCGAAGCACGGACAGGCCGCTAGTATTATAGATTTTCGGAATCTCGGAAACGGCTCCAACGATTTTCCTGAAATTCGGCATGTAGGGGGTTTTGAGGGAGAAAAAGCGATCGAGCTAGGTTTTAAGTAAAAAAAAAGATCATTTTATCCCTGTTTTTGGGCACTAAAAAATTTAATATCAAATTTATATTGATTTGAATTTTTGCCATAAACTATCAAGTCAGCGTAGCTTATTCGGGGAACGGGCAGTTTCGAGAAATGTAACATAGGATCGATTCCAACTATCTAATCATCTTTTTCTTTTTTTTAAGTCTCTTTTTTTGTAAAAAATTACCGAGCAAGGCTCGCTCAACCAGATATTTTATAAAATACGACGATATTTCTCCTTTATACTTATTCAATAAATAAAAAGCAGTTTTCTCAAAGTCAACTCATTTACTCTGGGCAGAAAAGGGTCAACCACTTACCTTTACGGGATCGGGACTCAATTCTAGATACTCTGGACACTTTCAAAATAGTTTTTGGTCACAAATCACAAGGTTTTCAAAACTGCTGTTTCTGCGCGTACGTTGCGTTTCGCGAGTTGCAAGCGGTGTGAAGAGGGGTAGGCGGGGTAGGAGGGGGAACAAGGGATAATGGCCGGTGGTTGCCATTGACCAATCAAATCTGAACCTTGAGCCGCGAGATCTGATACTTTGACTTAACATACTCTTTCGCAACAACTCAACGACACATAAAAATATGACAGCCACAATGCTTTTTCATATTAATGACCAACTCTATGAAGGAGGTTGTATTAAAAACATGTTGTAACAATTTATTAATTCGTGTTGCATATCCGCCGTGTGGCGTGCCGTATCATATTAAAACATAGCAAGCATAGATTGAAACATAAATTCCCAGGTACGGCAAACATTGCTGGCAATTAGCGAAACATCTGCATATTTTGGCAAATGATCGCATTCTGCAAACTCTACATTCGCTCTAATTAAACTGATAAGTGTAAATAAGCGAAAACAAATAAAACAAGTTAAAAAAGCTTAGAACAAAATCTCATGTACCTGCTGTTAACCATTGAGTTCCCTGGTCCGGAGCCAATCCTGTCATCAGGTCATGCTTATCATAAACATGCATTGCCATCGGGACTGGACCAGTATGTATTTCTTCTCAATCGGATACCGGAAAGTCGGGTTCCACTTTCACATACAAACATTGCAAGTTAAGGAAAAGCTTTTAATAATAATAAAAGCTTTTTATAGTAATAAAAGCTTGTAACAAAATGTCATGTCCCTACTGTTAACCGTTGAGTTCCCTCGGCTGGAGCCAATCCTGTCATCGGGTCATGCTTATCATAAACATGCATTGTCATCGGGACTGGACCAGTATGTGTTTCATCTCAATCGGACACCGGGAAGTCGGGTTCCACTGTCACATACATACATTGCAAGTTAAAGAAAAGCTTTTAATAATAATAAAAGCTTTTTATAGTAATAAAAGCTTGTAACAAAATGTCATCTCCCTACTGTTAACCGTTGAGTTCCCTCGTCTGGAGCCACTCCTGTCATCAGGTCATGCTTATCATAAACACGCATTGTCATCGGGACTGGACCAGTATGTATTTCATCTCAATCGGACACCGGGAAGTGGGTCTTTAACTTGCAAGATTTCACCTTCACATACATACACGGCAACTTGAATAAAAGCTTGTAATAAGTTAAATATATCAAAAGCTTCAACAAATAAAATCTTTTAACAAATGATTCTCATGTTTCTACCATTAAACGTTAGGAGTTCTGGTCTGGAGCCAATCCTGACATTTATTATTAAAATAACATATACGTCACTATGTATTACAAATCATCATTTCCTGCCCTTACCCCACTCTAAGTGGTGTCTCACTCTAGTCTAAAAACTAGCCAAATCATGCAACTACATGTATAGCCTATGTTGCCCGGTAAAGATATAGCTTTCCAATGGTGAAATAATTTTTGAATTCGCTTCAGTAGTTTTTGTGTGAAAACATTCCAAACATACATACAAATTTTTCCTCTTTATAATATTACTATAGATGATTAATCATAAAATAACTATTGCAGATGACGGACCGCGATTCCTGTCGCGAGGTCACTCCTTCAGGACTGTAGTTGGAGACACTTTACTGTTGCCATGTCAGGTACAAAACTTAGGTAAGTTGATAAAATAAGAACTAATTACTAATTAACGGCTTAAAATTAAAGATTTTCACCATACTAGACCAATCTACAGAAAGGTTTAAATAAAGTATAAGAAATATGCTTATACGTAAAGCATATTACAGATTGAAGATTATAAAAATGCCTGGATTTGAAAATCCTTTCTGCTTCATACAAGATGGTTTAATAATGTAAAATGTTTAATTGACTTGACATTTTACGGCAAAACTCATTTAAATATTAAAGATAGTAAATTAATTTAGAACTTTTTATTGGAAAAGTAATTACAATTTCAGAATATTCTTATCTTTAGTATTTGTATTATGTAAATTTTTAATTTATAAATATAAAATAATAAAAATATTGTCAGTCTTGAGATAATTTTTGTGTGTATATATAATTGTTAACGCACACTATATACAATAACACGATATAATAGGAATACCACAATTCCCGTTCCGAGATGCACTTCTCTTGAATGACGAACAAAGACTGAATGTAACTGAAACGTTTTATCAATAGGAAGACTGCACCGAAAACAATACGGCACAGTGTTGCCACTATTTTAATCAAAAAGGGCGCGATACTCTTGTTTCATGACTGTGTTGCTATAAAATACAAAGTGGAAGTCAATGGCGACAACATAATGAAAGATAGCATAATTACTTATTTATAGATTTTATAAGGCTATATATTTATATGTTTTAGTAATCTGAAGTGTTAGTTAGTCGTCCGTGACGTAATTAAATAGGCTTTAGCTAAAAATCAGTTCTGTGAGTGTTCGGTGCATATTCGCACCTTACACATAACATTATAACATAGCATAAATACGGACGCGCGGCGCCGCCGCATTCAGTTTTGCATACGTCTGCCAGCAGCGCGAACAACGCGCGCCCCCCGGCATTTATAGTTTTAAGAGCATTAGTTTATAGTAGCATAGCTTAAGTTATCAATTATCATTAGTTTTATTATATGTTTGGGTAGAAAACAATTCTTCCCCTTACAGTGAGCTTCCTGTCGGGGCACACAGTATTATGCTACGTCTAAAGCCTATTCTGCATTGTGCTACGGACATTTATTTATTTATTAATATTTATTTAGCTTTAGTTTAATTTGTTACATTTGTTTATGTCCTGTTAGCACTTTTGTAGAATAAAATATTTTATTTCATTTCATTAATTAGAATTCTTGTATTCCAACCCTTCTCGGTAGTTATTTACAAAATAAAAAGAAAAGGTAAAAAAAAAAAATTAGTTGGGATCGAACCTAGGTATAAAACATTTCTCGAGACCGCCCGTTCCACGAATAAGCTACGCTGACTTGACAGATTATGGCTAAAATTCAATTCAATATAAATTTTAGTATTTTTAATGCCCAAAAACAGGGATAAAACGATTTTTTTTACATAAAACCTAGATCGATTTTTCTGCCCCAAAACCCGCTACATGCTGAATTTCAGGAAAATCGTTAAAGCCGTTTCCGAGATTCCGAAAAAAAGAAATATATATGTCGGTAGCCAGTAACAGATAATGCATTTGTCTATGGAATGTAACAGATAATGCATTATTGTAACAACGAGCCGCAAGCGTTATCTGTGCAATATATCGTTTTGACAAAGTCTGGACATGTTTGAGCAGACCGGTGGCAACACAGTTCACTTCGCTGCCAGCCGCCGAGCGAGTAACACGTCCGAGAATTGTTTTACGACTCGTTGCTCTGATTGTGTTAAGTTTAATTATTAAATCGTTTATTGTGATACTGTACTGCCCGTTAATTACCACACGCCTTATATTGCCCACACGATATGTCTGACGCAGAAGATTTTAATCTCAATCGGCCCCCCGATCCGACATAGGTATATATATGAATACAAAACACTATTTTTGTCATAAACTGTCAAGTCAGCGTAGTTTTTTCGGGGAACGGGCGGTCTCGAGAAATGTAAATACCTACGATACCCAACTACATAATTATTTCCTCTTTTTTTTCAGTCAACCAGGTACGAAAGAATAATTTGAATTCTTGTATTTAAATATATAAGGTAACCTAAACCCACTACATCCAGGTTCCCTGGTGCTTCTCTGGAGGCGAGGACCTGCTGTGCTGACAGCCGCCAGCCTTATGGTGACCAGGGATGAGAGGTTCCGGCTGGTTGATGGTTACAACTTGCAGATCACTGACGTCGGACCACAGGTTCGTATTCCATATAATCCATAACAAGTACAATATGAATAAATAATTATATGGGACATTTACACACGGTCGTCCGTCCCCAAAGTAAGTAACTTGATACTTGTGTTATGGACAGACAACTGGTGAATATATACTTATATAATTTTAAATACATACTTAAATACACCCAAATGTGCAAATTCTTAGAGAAAATAAATTCTTTAAACCGATTTTTCCCTCCCAAAACCCTCTACATGCTGAATTTTATAAAAATCATTGGAACCGTTTCCGAAAGTCAAAAAAAAATCTATACACACAAGATTAACTCATTTAAATATTAAAGATCTGTGGTCAGATTATTCTTTCCGCAATATTTCGCTCCCCCAAAATGCTAAACACCCCCAGGAAAGAGATAATTGCATAAAATATGCCATAAAACCGCGTGGCTCGTTATTTTTCACAACACTCGCAATTGGCCTGTTAGATGGCGGGAAATTGATATTTCAGAAATTGCCTTATCTGTAATAGGGATGTGACATGGAGGAGAAAAAATCGGTTGATAAATAATCTTTTTTTTTTCCCTTTAAAATAAATCTATTTTATAAAAATTATTATGTATAATTTTTTTAAATCGATATTTTTCTGACTATGTGAAAAGTTGGCTTTTTTTATTATAAATAATTAATTACAATAAACGCTTGGGCATGATTTGTATAGTCCTAGCGTGTTAGTAATTTAACGTTGATATAACTTGTACATTTTTGTTGTAAATAAAAAAATAAACGCTTATTAAAGTGGACTACTAATAAATAATAACAGACGCTCTATTTGTGAAATTTGATTAAAATGTATATTTCGGCTACATTTGTTTCATCCAACAATGCGCAACTTATATAAAAAAGCAAGGAAAAGAGTAAAAAAGAAAAAGAGGATAATAAAAATTATCGATTTTTTCAAAACGATTTTTAATGAAAAATTATTCGATTATTAAAAATCGATTATTTTATCACATCCTTAATCTGTAATACAGATTATCATTTGTTCAGCATTCATTGTATCATCTATATATATAAAAGAAAGTTGGTCTCAGTTACACTATTTATAACTCAAGAACGGATGAACCAATTCGGCTTAAAATTGGTGTAGGGGTTGCTTAGAACCAGGAGACGGACATGGGATACTTTTTATCCCGTTCGACTGCGTTTCCGGCCACATATCCAAACTATATGTCGCTCTTACAAGAGTAACCTCAAAGAAAACATGTTTGTATTGTTTAATGACCAGAAAGCTGTGAATGTTGTATATAAACACATTCTGTAATTAATTCTTAAAATAAAATACAAAGGTGTTAAAGTAAATAAGTGAAAATGAAGTATATGAATTTAGATATTCCAAAGTTAGCGGGGAATCTTCATGGTATAGGGAAACGGGAATTATTTACTCCCAATTAAACGCACGCGAGCCACGGGCCAGTTATGAATAAAACAAAACTACTGGATAGATTTTAATCATTTTTTTCACTGAGTGACATAGGATATACATTTTATACCCGAGCGAAGCTGGAGCGGGCCACTAGTAATTTATAGAATTAGACGTTACTTTGCGAAGCTCCATTATACAAATGTAATGAAAACTATTTTTAGATTATATCGTGATTATAATATAATATTTTGTATTCATTATATCACAAATCTATACTAATATATACCTATTCCTTTGAGAAGTTCCCTCGTCTGGAGCCAATCCTGTCATCAGGTCATGCTTATCATAAACATGCATTGTCATCGGGACTGGACCAGTATGTATCATCTCAATCGGACACCGGGAAGTGGGTCTTTGGTGGAACTTGCAAGATTCCTTCACATACATACATTGCAAGTTGAATAAAAACTTTTAAAAATAAAGGTTTTCGTTAAAAGAATCTAGCATCCGAGAAGGCGAAATTAAAAATCATATCGCGTAATAGAATCAAGGGGATTTGGTGACTTGGCCGGGTATTAATGGGAGGGGTCTTTATTTCCCGGGAAGAATATGAAATTTGTCTCTCAAATTAGAAATTGAATTGAAAGTATAAAGCTATGTGGAAGTAAAGAAATGGTAGATTTATTTTGCTACGAACCGCGTTATAAAAAGCTTAAAGACCCACTTCCCGGTGTCCGATTGAGATGATACATACTGGTCCAGTCCCGATGACAATGCGTGTTTATGATAAGTATGACCTGATGTCAGGATTGGCTCCAGACGAGGGAATTCTTCAACGATTAACAGTAGGGACGTGAAATATTATTAAAAGCTTTTTTAAAAGCTGTCAATTAAAAGACCACCCACATTTCTTACGGAGGTGTCGTAAAAGGTGACTAAGGTAAGTAAAGTCGCCGTGTGTTATCCGTATGAATAGAATAAACTAACCCTCATTTCTTACCGACGTTTCGTGTGTGTTAAAGGCGACTGAGGTAACTTGACGTTAGACAGGCGGCCGGTCGTTAAATACCCAGCCAAATCAATCAACACCATATTTAAAACTTGTTGTATCGACTCCGCTGAAAATGGGATTAGGGCAGGATATTAAAAGAATTTACGACATTCTCGTCAAACATGTCCTCATCCAATCTAATCTAAAATGCGATTAAAAAGGCAATTTCTAGTCGCGAAATACTAAAAACCTCAAAATACCACGTCACAGATCATAAAATTGCAGTAACGGTCGGATCTCGCAAAAAAAATGCTAAACACCCCAAAAAGAAACGATAATTGCCGTGTAAAATATGATAATTGCAATATAAAACCTCGCGTCTCGTTATTTTTTATGATGGCAACACAATTTTGTCCCTTTCGGGAAGGGAATATACTAAAGGGTGTGATTAGATTGGTATAAGTGGGGGTAAAGGAATCTACACTAATATATAAAGCTGAAGAGTTTGTTTGTTTCTTTGATTCTTTAAGTGTGTGATAGTCCATTTATCGAGGAAGGCTATGGGCTATATAATATCACGCTAAGATGTAGGAGAGGAGCAGCGATAAAAGATATTACGAAAACGGTAAAATTTAAAGCTTTCCTTGCGTGCGCTGAGTAAACGGTTAAAGTTATTCAGAAATAAATGTGTAATACCTGTTGCCATCTATTAATAACTGCCCAAAACCTCAGAACTGTAGTTCATTGTTTAATATTTAAAATTTAATATTATTTATTAATATTGTTTTATTAACTACAACAAACAAAACGCTTATTATTTAAAATTTCATATAAAATGGTCAACTGCTAGTGCATGGTCAATTACTAGTGCACTTACCTTGAACAAGTCAAGTTAAATATCTTTTGAAACAGCTTTTAACAAAATTTCGTGTCCCCACTGTTAACCGTTGAGTTCACTCGTCTGGAGCCTTTACACGTCTTGGCGCGTTTAAACAATCAAACAAACAAAAATTCTTCAGCTTTAAATATAAGTAATTAATTAAGTAGATATAATTTTAAATACATCCTTAGTCACATATATACACATAGAAGAGCCAACAAACTGTTTTTGGCAAATGTTGGACCTCAGCGGGGATTGAATTCCCAGGACCCACGCCAAAGGACTAAGCAATTGTAGATTATAACAAGTCAAGGCTTTTACAGAAGCTTTAAAAAAAAATTCATATCGCTACTGTCTTTTTTTCCTATTTTAAGTGGACCTCTGTTGTGGTATTTTGTTCCACTGGCGAGAAACTCCGAACATGTGGCCAAACTCGTCACAAGTCAGGGGTGACGGCTTCCACTATTGGATACGTCTATCGCCTTCATAGGGATGAAGGGAAGGGGAGAGTGAAACTAATCTAATTCTTATACTACGAAATTGAGTTCCCTCGTCTGGAGCCAATCCTGTCATCAGGTCATGCTTATCATAAACACGCATCGTCAACGGGACTGGACCAGTATGTATTTATCTCAATCGGACACCGGGAAGTGGGTCTTTAACTTGCAAGATTCCACCTTCACATACATACATTGAATGTTGAATTAATCTTTAAATAATAATTTTATTTATAAATGCTTATATAATTTCAGGATGCAGGTGACTACGTCTGCCAAATATCGGACCGGGTGGCGAGAGACCAGGTCCACACAGTGGAAGTCCTGGTGCCGCCCAGCATGAGGGCCTCGCCGGAGTCCAGACACGCGGCCGCCAGGAGAGGGGGAGCTGCGGTGCTGGAGTGCAGGGCTTCAGGGAATCCTGTACCAACAGTCACCTGGCACAAATTGGTAAACTACATATTGTAACGATTTGCCATTAATTAATTAAGTACATGTAGACGTAAGCTTTCGGCATGCGTGACGTATGTCTGACGCCTGTTGTGACGTACGGCGCTAATGAAAATTTAGTATGGAAAATTCAATGTATGGGGGAAATTTTAATAAAAATATTTTTATGAAAAATTTCTTGTATAATAGAATATTCATATTACTTTTTTATTGTGATATAAAACATTTCGACAATATTGTATGCATAAAGCATGTAAACCGGTGTCCACTGTATTAATTTCTTTTATGAGACAACTTTTTATCGACTAACTCATGAAATGAGTTTTCCATACATTTTAGTAGAGTAAAAAAAAAATATGCTCCTATTTTCAATTACTTTCTTTATTTACCGCGCGCTTAGTATTAAAGTGACCGAATTCAAAAAAGAATTCAAAGTAGATTTCATTCGCTCATTTCTATAAAAAGAACTGAACTGAACTGATCTGTAGCATTTTATGTGTATATTAGTATCAAATACTCATTCCGAAAAACCATACTACATGAAAAACAAATATTTTTATTTATATACCTTCCTTAACATACTACCAATTCAGTACATAATTCTACCAATATATGCTTGTAAGGTCGAGACCGTCACAATATTCTCCTGCCCTTATTCCACTCTAAGTGGAGTCGGTACAACATGTTTTTCTCTTATATTCTCTCCTATCATCAACTCTTTCTCATTCTCTACTTTCATCCGTCTTTTTCATTGCCCAACCTTCTGATCCATACAATACGACAGGTCTTAAGTCTTATAGATTTTTCCCTTAACTTTAAGAGGCATTCAGGTCTCATTCAGGTTCAGAGGTCGCCACCTCATCCATCCTGCATGCATTCTTTTACCCACATCTCGCTCTATTTCGCCGTCGTTCCCATCTCAACAAATCGGGGAGAAATTGGAGGTCCCATTTAAATCGTAGTACATATTGACAAAGTATTAAGTTGGAAATCTTTAATGCCTTCAATCTGTCGGGGAAATAATAAAGCAAACATTTGCCAGCATCCAGAAGTACATCTGCTGATGGTCGTCTATATTATCTGGTTCCTTTCACAAATTTCATCTTAAAATTTCTTTATTTTATGAGAGGCTATGCTTGAGAGGTAAAAGGCAAAATGTTACATCTTCAGAACGACTCCAGCACTCGTCTCGGCGAAGGTCCTCAGCTGCAACTCTCCCGGCTGGAGCGACAGCACAGCGGTCGATACGCATGCACAGTGGACAACGGTGTAGGACCACCCATCGTCAGCGAATTCCATTTGCAAGTTTTATGTAAGTTGCCTCCAGATTGTCCCGCTGGAAGTAAATGAATCACCAACAGTCAACAACAAATGTATTGGGTCGTAGGGTCTACTGTCCGTCTATCCTATGCTCCGTAAGAGGGTAGGTGTTAAGTACTGCCCTGGATAATTTATAGAATTAGGCGTTACTTTGCGGAGATCCATAATACAAAAGTAATAATAAAATTATTTTGCTATAATCCGCGATTAAGTAAAATAGAAAATATATATAATGCTAAATGTAGAGGGGAAAATCGGTTATCATACCTGATACATGCAGGATTCCTAGACCAAAATCGCAAAGCTTTACGATTTTGGTCGTGGAGTCTATCTCCTGATGATGCTTCAGTTGCGGGGCGAAACGATTGTTGAACGTATGTAGTGCTTATGTATTGTGGTAGCGGTGGTGGAGGTTTGTGCGTGTGTTTTTACGAATCCTGCATGTGTCAGGTATGATAACCACTCCACTCTACATTGAGCATTATATATATTTTCTATTTTACTTCATCGCGGTTTATAGCCAAATTATTTTATTATTACTTTTGTACGGCCCTGGCTTTGTCTCGCAGCGGAGTAGGCCATGCAGCGCGCGCGGAGAGTGGAGAGTCGACCCGATGATATCGGACCCGGACTCAAGACCACTATAGTCCGCCTCTGGTCGGAGATGGGATAAAAGACTTAAGCCTAGGGGACGTGGGGATATATGTACACACAAAATAACTAGATATGGCTGTCAACGTGCGCACCCCGTCGACTCAGGAAACGAATAGGCCGGACTGACGGGCTAATGCGTCCGCACCACGTTTTTTTTTTTTTTTTTTTATTATACAGGAAAAAATCCCTTATGGGTACCGCCGCCCGACGGGGACAGGCGGCGGTTATGTCGGACTCGCACCGACTAAAACGACCTGTGTGCTCCACCACGCTGCCAATGGCAAGGACAGGGTATCATTGTACATTTTGCCCCCATCCCGCCGACAGCTCTGATCCCAGAGAATAAACACCTCCAGGTAGGGGCCCCTCGAAAGAGAAACCCCCCTCCGCTAACCGGTGCATCGGGAGCACCAGATGCACCGACCGCCTCGGGGACCTGTAAGCCAGGTGTCCGATGTACCCCGTTCGGAACACCCGAAGGTCCCCAGTTAGGGCGGCAGACGATGGGCTTGGGCGAGTCACTAACACCTGGACTCACCAGCAGCAGATTGGATCCAGAACAACAGTTCGTGGAACCGCTCCGCCGCCTCCCTCCGCCCCCCTCCGCAGAGCTAAAGGAGGCAGTCGCTGCCCACGATCGCTCCCTGCCCACCGTGTTTGCTATGTCACGGTCGACAGGGAGAGATCGCGCCCCAAGTAGGGGCCCCAACGCCTTGGTGGGCGTTTCCGCCCCCACCGGGTAATTTTTTATAGAGGTTTTCTTCCTCGCAACCCGAAGGTCCCCGTTCCCATTGCTGGGCTGCCGGGTTTCGCCGACGGTGGCCGTAACCATGTCCAGCCAGACTTAGAGTAAGCCCAACTGGACCCGTCGCTCATTAGGGACTTCACCCCAACCCCCCCCGAAGTCCCCGGCCCGTCCAGATGCCCTCTGCTAATCAGAGGGACAACTGGATTGGCCACCCCTCAGTGGTCCGTTCGCCAAGACTAAGCTTGCCCAGGGTGCGCCACGAGGAGGCCGACCACTTGTCCGCACCACGTCTAGGGCGACTCAAGAGGCGAATAGCGGGAGAAGGGTCCGCATCGTATATTTAGGCATGAGACACACAATTCCACGCGTTAAACTCTTATTTAAATGATAAAATATACATATATAAGTTTAAATAAATATTAAAATAAATAAATGTACTTTTTTTACGTTACAAAATGTGCATTCGTGTATCAACGTCACTTCTTCCAACATCTACTGTAGTTTATAGATTTGGACATTACTTTGCGGAGATCCATGATATTCATTCTCAGCTGGATACCACGCGGTGGGTCGAGTTACCTTAGTCACCATTTACGATACCTCGGTAAGAAAGAGGGTGGTCTATTCTACTCAGCCGGATACCACACGGCGGGTCAACTTACCTTATTCGCTTACGACACCTGAGTAAGAAATGAGGGTTGTCTATTCTATTAAGCCGGATACCACGCAGCAGGCCAAGTTACTTAAGTCACCTTTTACGACCTTCAGTAAGAAATGAGGGTTGTCTATTCTATTGAGCCGTATAACACGCGGTAGGTCAAGTTACTTAAGTCACCTTTTACGACCTTCGATAACAAAAATGGTGGTTTATTCTATTCACCCGGATACCACACGGCGTCGTCCAGTATAGGAAGAAATTACTTATATATATATATATATATATATATATAAATATATATATATATATATATATATATATATATATATATATATATATATATATATATATATATATATATATATATATATATATATATATATATATAATAATATAACGTAATATAACTTCTTCCTATAGATGTCCAGTATTGATCATTCTTCCATCCAGGAATGCATATTACAACGTAACATCTTACAATAAACAATCAGGATGGTGTTGATACACGAATTCCTATCAAGGAGTTCGTGTATCAACACCATACGTCCTATACGAAGTTCACTGTCATTAGAACTTCATATACAATCGTACCTTTAACAGACACAGACAATTTTCTTCAAAATTACTTGGAGAAACTTATATCCCAGGATTTTGACAATGCGTTAGAATAAAAGAGGCCAATATATAACCAGATTCAAAATTCCGTTAAAATTTTAACATAAACTGTTCCAGATCCACCAGAAATAACCGTGGAGAGGTCCTGGGTTCATACGGGCGAAGGGTTCAGGGCGGAACTGCTCTGCAATGTCCTAGCTGACCCCCCTGCAGAGGTATACGTCTTGAATTATTAGCAATATATACAGAGTGGTACCGACAATGCGACATTAATTTTAATCCTAGATAGCTACGCACCTTAGCAACAGCACCTACGCACATGCTCAAGGCCGGCAAGTTGTGTTAACCCAGAGCTGCAAAAGATGTCCAAATGATTCATCCACTGTAATGACTTTTGTTCTAGGTTCTATGGTACCAGAATTCGTTTCCACTGAGTGCATCCGAACGCGTGACTATGTCTGTTCGGGGGAACAATCATACGCTACTCATAGCCAACGTGCAACCTGAAGACTTTGGAAATTACACGTAAGCGAATATTCTAGTACTAATTGTGCAATAGTTAATAATTAATTTCTTTTATTTATTTATATACAAATTTACATTATATTTTTAAATATTTTCTATATTAATACAAAAAAAAAATTTAAAAATATAAAAAAATTGTTGGCCATAGGCAGCGGAGAAAGTACTCAAGCTACCGGTGGTTAGGGCTCCAGACTGAGGAACCTCCTCACAATCCGTGCCGTCTCAAGCAAAACTGCCTTTTGTTTCCAACGCTTGATCCAACAGCTAAGTGAGAGCCTCTTAAGATATTGGTCGAGGCTCTTCGCGATAAGACCATTAACCGACACAACAATTGGAACAATTATTGTTGAATCAATATCCAACATGGCGGTTATCTCATGAGCTTGGTCAAGATATTTAGTTAATCTATCTTTTTCAGCTCTTATGAGATTATCGTCATGCGGAACAGTGATATCAACAATAATTGCCCGACGCGCTGACCGATCCACTTAAACTATATCAGGTTTATTGGCCACAATATACCTGTCAGTGATAATGGATCGGTCCCAGTAGAGCAAGGCACGATCATTTTCGAGAACTGGTGCTGGACTGTATTTGAAATAGGGCACCTCAGAATTTACAAGGCTATATCGAAGAGCAAGCTGCTGATGGACAATCCTGGCTACTTGATTATTAATAATTATTATTAATTAGTATTATCAATAATTATTATTAATTAGTATTATTAATAATTATTATTAATTATTATTATTCTTAAAATAGGACTAAGGTAAGTGACGTCAGGCAGGCGGCCAGTCGTAAAATACGTAGCCAAATCATATTACAACATGTTGTGCCGACCCCACTTAAAGTGGGATAAGGGCAGGAGGATGATGACCTATGAACAATCCCCAACTAATTTTTTTTTTTTGTAAAAAATTACCCTCATTTGGCAAGGCTCATTTGGCAGATAGGTTTTTTTTTTAATATATGGGACACTTCCACACACGATCGTCCGTCCCTAAAGTAAGTAACTTAATACTTGTGTTATGGACAGACAACTGGTGAATATACTTATATATTTTTAAATATAAATATACAACCAGACTCAAAGACCAACAAATTCATTTATAGAAAATGTTGGTCCTTGGCGGGAATCGAACCCGCGACCCGCGGAACTGAAGGCTGGGTCGCTACCCACTGCGCCAACGGGCCAGTCAATAGATTGGCGAGATAGTTTCCCGTTTTAACGTTAGATGTCGCTGTACTGTCTCACCTCGCGCTATCGAGCGTCGTTTAGAAAAGTATATACTGGATTTGGAAAATTCACTCTTTGCAAGGTGCTATTGCATGCTGAAATTTTTGCTGCGTAAACATATTGAATGTAAACGCCTATATTGAAACTACACGGAATTAATTAAGTGAAAAAATGTTAAAAAAATTAAAATCGATTCAATAATTTTGATTTATTCATTACTGCCCGTGGCCTGCAAGCAGTGTTGCCATCTTAGTGGATTTACCACTAAAACTGGTGGTTTTAACTACCCATTTAGTGGCCAAATATTGCTTTTAGTGGCTAGTGGTTTTTTTTGGTGGTATTGGTAAAATATATTAGCAGTTAAAAAGTTAGATTTACTTCCATTTCACGGTGATCTCTATATAAATGTTCGTTTTTCTTTTTAAATATCCATATATACATAGGTGTACAAGATTAAATCCGCTGTTTGCTCATGGTTGGTGTTAAATGTTAATGACCATGCCATATTCTTATTTTAAAGAGTACGACCTCTGTCAACAATATTGAGTCAGTATTATTTGTCATTTCATACAAAATCATCCTTTTTTCCATCCATAATTATGGCTTGCTTTGTAGCAGAAAAAAGGCATTTGCGGGAAGCTCTACTTTTCTGCTTCAATCTTGAGAAATCAGTTGTTAAATCATATTGAATGCTTGTAGAAGCATACATCTACAATCAATCCTAAACAAAGAAAACGTGGGTTCATCATGGCCGACCATGAACATCCACTCGAAGACCGAATCGCTTCGGGTGGAAGACGATGCGGTGCCATCAGCGGGGCATTATTATCTATTATGAAGTGCTGAAACCTGGTGAAACTATCGAAGTGCACCGTTACCAACGACAGATTATAGAATTGTGGTGCTATGAAGGAAAAAGGCCAGAATATTAGCTAAGACATGAAAAGTTGATTTTTATCCATGACAATGCTCCGTCACACACATTAAAATTCAAAATAACTTCAAAACGCTCAACTGTTAGATACTACTCCATACCGCTCATTCATCAGACCTGGGCCCATCCGACTATCATCTGTATTCGTCGGTGTGCAATTTTGCTCACTGAGTAGCAGTTCGATACTTACGCGAGACGCCCAAAATTGGCTCAATCACCGTTCAGTGAAGGTCATAGGCTCATAATTATTTATTTGGTTTGTGTTAACTAAGCGAGTTTATTAACGCGTAACTACGAAAATCACAATAAACGCAACAGTTACGGGATTTTCGGCTCGTGGGTATCGAAAATACCACGGGTCGAGTAGCGAAATGTAAATTTTGTGATATAAGTTTGTTAATTTTTTAATAAGTGATAATAAAGGAAACATTATTTGTTACTTTTATAAAACAAAAATTGTTTTAGTGGAAAATTTAGCGGTCAGCGGTCATTTAGAGTGTAGAATTTCTGTTTTTTAGTGGTTTTCTGGTGGTTTTGAAAGTTGAATCTAGTGGGAAGCTTGTTCAACTGTTGGCAACACTGCCTGCAAGAGTTAAATCACTACATATTATAAAACAAAGTCGCATTCTTTGTCCATATATCCCTATGTGCGCATAAAACTAAAACTACGCAACAGATTTTGATGCGGTTTTTTTTAATAGATAGAGTGATTCAAGAGGAAGGTTTTTACGTATAAAAACATTCAATACGGAGTAGAGAAATACTGTAATTTTTGAGGTTTCTGCAAATAATTACATTTTTCCCGCTTACATTGCAAACGCAGGCTAAACCCTACGAGATTTATCAAAATAATGTACTAAGTATTTGTACACCTTGAAAAGGTCTACACAAAAGTCCGCTATGGTATATGTCTATCTCTTATGGATAACCCACAATAGCATTTTTTGTCATTTACTTTTTACGAACAATGGTGCCTTATTTTTGAAGCAATTTTTATAAAATAAAGCATTAATCCTTATCCAATTAAGTACCTTAAATAAATTGTTGATTTAATATAGATCAATATGGCCGTTTACAGCATGTAATTTAAGTGATCATTTTCGGAGATATTACAGATTTAAAATGCCGCGAGGACGCCGCGCTTCGCCCTATAACACTTCGACTTTAGCAGCGATGTCGCTCTTTCAAGAGTTTGCTTAAAGACATTCTGTAATTAATTGTAAAAATAAAATACATAGGGAAAATGTAAAAGTAAATAAGTAAAAATGTACTATATGAATTTGTATATTCTAAAGATAGAATGAAATCTTCTTGGTATAGGGAAAGGAAATTGTTTTTCTCCAAATTTAACGCGTGCGGGCCACGGGCAGTAATGAATAAATCAAAACTACTGGATCGATTTCAATCATTTTTTTACACTGACTGCCATGGGATATATATTTTATACCCGTGCGAAGCAGGGGCAGGCCGCTAGTTTGGAATAAAACAATTCTCCTTTCCCTATACTATGACGATTTCATGCTATCTTTGGAATATTTAAATTCATATACAGTTTTACTTATATGCCTTTTTTTCCCTATGTAATTTAATTTTTACTATTAATTACAGAATGTCTTTATATACAACATTCACAGCTTCCTTGTCGTTAAACAAACTCTTGAAAGAGCGATATAGCTGCTGGATTCGAAGTGCTATAGGATGAAGCGCGGCCTCCTCACGGCATTTTAAATCTGTAATATCTCCGAAAATGTTCACTTAAATTACATGCTGTAAACGGCCATATTGATCTATATTAAATCAACAGTTTATTTAAGATACTTAATTGGATAAGGATCAATGCTGTAGTGTATAAAAATTGCTTTTCTTTTCTTTAGACTGTACAAACTGTTTTCGTTACAAAGAGAAAATGAACATTTTATTTTTAAAATAAAACTTCGCTATATATAAAACAGAATGTATTTATATACATCGTTCACAGCTTTCTTGTGATTAGACAATACAAACATGTTTTCTTTAGAGGTTACTCTTGAAAGAGCGACATATAGTTGCTAAATTCGAAGTGCTATAGAGCGAAGCGCGGCCTTCGACGCGCCATGTATAGGCTTGCGGCGCGCTGCCGCAGATTTAAAATACCCCTGCATTTTAAATATTTTTTTTTGAGGTTTGTGAGTGTGTTTTTACGAATCCTGCATGTATCAGGTATGAAAACTGTCCACTCTACATTTAGCATTATATATAGCATTTAGGATTATAGCAAAATAATAAAATTATTTTGCTATAATCCAATTAGTGACTGGCCCGTTGGCGCAGTGGGTAGTGACCCTGCCTTCAGCTCCACGGGTCGCGGGTTCTATACCCGCCGAGGGCCAACATATTATTTAAATGAATTTGTTGGTCTTCGAGTCTGGGTGTATATTTGTATTTAAGTATGCATTTAAAAATATATTCGTATATATTCACCAGTTGTCTGTCCATAACACAAGTATTAAGTTACTTACTTTGGGGACGGATGACCGTGTGTGTAAGTGTCCCATATATTTATATATTCACCAGTTGTCTGTCCATAACACAAGTATTAAGTTACTTACTTTGGGGACGGACGACCGTGTGTGTAAGTGTCCCATATATTTATATATTCACCAGTTGTATGTCCATAACACAAGTATTAAGTTACTTACTTTGGGGACGGACGACCGTGTGTGTAAGTGTCCCATATATTTATATATTCACCAGTTGTATGTCCATAACACAAGTATTAAGTTACTTACTTTGGGGACGGACGACCGTGTGTGTAAGTGTCCCATATATTTATAAATTATAAAATAAAAAAAATTACTTTTGTATTATGGATCTCCGCAAAGTAACGCCTAATTCTATAAATTATTTAATTAATGATTAATTCCAGGTGCGTCGCAGACAACAGCCTCGGGCGAGCCCGACAGCACGTGGAGGTATCGGGTCGGCCCGGTGCCGCGAGGTTCACCTCCCCCCCACTGGCTCGCTCCAGGACCTCGTACACCCTCTCCTTCTCCGTGGACAGTTACCCACCGTTGGACGAACTCAGGCTGCTATACAGACAGCTTGCGGTAATGAAATCATAATAATCATCATCCTGCCCTTATCCCACTATAAGTGGGGTCAGCACAACATGTTATAAGCATGTAACATGAATTGGCTACATATTTTACGACCGACCGCCTGCTTTACGTCAAGTTAACTTAGTCATATTTTACGACACCATGGTAAGGAAGAGGGTGGTCTATTCTACTCAGCCGGATACCACACGGCGGGTCGACTTACCTTAGTCGCCTTTTACGACATCTCGATAAGAAATGAGGGTGGTCTATTCTACTCAGCCGGATACCACACGGCGGGTCGACTTACCTTAGTCGCCTTTTACGTATTCGATAAGAAATGAGGGTGGTCTATTCTACTCAGCCGGATACCACACGGCGGGTCGACTTACCTTAGTCGCCTTTTACGACATCTCGATAAGAAATGAGGGTGGTCTATTCTACTCAGCCGGATACCACACGGCGGGTTAACTTACCTTAGTCGCCTTTTACGACATCTCGATAAGAAATTAGGGTGGTCTATTCTACTCAGCCGGATACCACATGGCGGGTCAACTTACCTTAGTCGCCTTTTACGACATCTCGATAAAAAATGATGTTGGTCTATTCTACTCAGCCGGATACCACACGGCGGGTCGACTTACCTTAGTCGTATTATAGCAAAATAATATTCTCATTACTTTTGTAATATACAAAATAAAAGTTTTCAGTGAGACAAATTGTTTATCAAATAATCGTTTTGTGTTAACTGATATTTTACAAGTCGTTTTATATTGAAAGTAGAAAAATCGATTATTTATCGGTTTATTTCTACTAGTACGTCCCTAGTTCCAATGTTGCCAACTCCAAGAAACTAAAAACAGCAGATCGCCAATAGAAAAGCAGTAGGTAAAAAAAAGGCGCGAGCCCCGTAACTAAACACTAGCTCAGTTTGACCTCAAAAACAGAGCTTCCTCAGACATGTTATAACATGACTTAAACACGTGGGTGTTTGATAATAGTTTCGTGTTGATACGAAATAATCGATTTTTTAAAAATCTACACATTTCTGAATATTTGCAAAGTTGCCTTTTTTAATATTAATAATTTATTACAATAAAGTTGACAACTACCATTAAATAATAACAGATGTTTGTGAAATTCTATTAAAATGTTTAGCTACATTGGGTTCATCCAACAATACATATCTAATCTTAAAAAACGAGGAAGAGTATAATTAAAATAATCGATTTTTTAACCGATTCTGCTGAAAAATAATTAATTATTTTCTGAAATCCCTAGTAGGGATGTCAAAAAAGAATTCATTTTTAAATTCAATTATTTTAAAAATCGTTTATATCATTTATTCATCAAAAATCGATTTTTGAAAAGATTATTTATTTTAAGTAACTCCTTTTTCTTTTTTTACTCTTTTTCTTGTTTTTTAAGATTACATATGCATTGTTGGATGAAACAATTTCACATACAGCACATATCGACTGGCCCGTTGGAGCAGTGGGTAGTGACCCTGCCTTCAGCTCCACGGGTCGCGGGTTCGATTCCCGCCGTGGGCCAACATTTTCTATAAATGAATTTGTTGGTCTTTGAGCCTGGGTGTATATTTGTATTTAAGTATTTATTTAAAAAATAGTATATATATATATATATATATATATATATATATATATATATAATAAAGTATATATTCACCAGTTGTCTCTCACCCATAACACAAGTATTAAATTACTTACTTTGGGGACAGAGGACCGTGTGTGTAAGTGTCCCATATATTTATTATATTTATTTATTTATATGATATTATTTCTTGGTATTTGTCCACTTTAATAAGCCTTTATTGTAATTAATTTTTAATATTAAAAAAGACAACTTTTGAAATAGTCAGAAAAAAAATCGATTATTTCGTAACAAAATAAACGATTTTTAAAAAATCGATTAATTTATACAGGGGATAAAAATCGATTATTTATTAATCAATTTTTTCTACTCCAAGTTACATCCCCAATTCCTATATCCTACCCATGTTTAATAGTTAATAGTAATACCCGCGTTAACATACATCAGCATGACTACGCTTCAAAAATTCGGAAGTTTTACAACGTTATTATTAATGGGACAAGTTTCCAAATCGTGTACATACTCTTACAAGCAATACTCGTTAGCGCAAGATAATAAGGTACAGCGACATCTAGCGTTAACTTCAGAAACTATTTAGAACAAACTGCCAAATCAGTCGTAACATTTAATAACATGTTAATTAAAGAATACTTTGTTTGAATAAATGTTAGTTTAACTAACATTTATTCAAACTTAGTTTGCTGTTTTAGATCTACTAACATACTAACGATAGATGTAACTAACATATATTTGTGTTTGTCATGCAGGTTAATAATTTCACCGAACCATCTCTCAAAAAAATTGCCATCAAAAAAATTTTAACTCATTCATGTTGTTTTTTCCATTACGCTGACATTGGCGGAATTACTGCTAACATCGAAAAAGCAGTATAAGTGCCATTAATCGAAAAGAAGAAGAAGAAGAAAGAATACTTTAAGGTTTACTTGAAATGAGGATGAAATAAAATTGAAAAGATTTTCAAATCCTTTTTCTCAAGTAGACTATTATTTTATTTGCAGCAAAAATGTGCAAAAATATCTATCCTAAATCACTTACACGCTAGGACTATACAAATCATGCCCACGTGGAATGGTCCCAAGAATGCTGGCAGCGTTTCCGCGCTGAATCGCTAAGCTGATTCTTTGTGCGAAGGAGCCAGCCCTCTTGTCACCTGAAGAGGCAATTAGCCGGGGTGTTAAAACCGATAAAAAAATTTCTCACTTTGACTTCATAGCCCTAGGGTCTCGACTGCAAACGGCACAAATATATAACTCTCGATGAGAGATGCATACTTCCATTTGCCGGTTTCGGCCATTTCCGCCGCAGCTCCAGATCTTGACGCTGTTTCCCTGATATGGGATGAGGCTAACGTATCAGTAGACTTAATTTAAACTTTTCCATATCATCATTCTCAGGGCCCTATCCCACTCTTAGTGCGGTCAGCAAAACATGTTGTCACACGATTTGGCTAGATTTTACGACCGGCTACTTGCCTGACGTTAACTGACTTTAATCGCCTTTTGCGACAACTCGTTAAAAAGAGGGTGGTCTATTCTAGTCAACCGGATACCAGACGGTAGCTCAACTTACCTTAGTTGCCCTTTACGACACATCGGTAAGAAAGGAGGGTGGTCTATTCTACTCAGCCGGATACCACACGGATCAACAAATTTTATTTAAATTTTGTATAGGCAAGGCCATAGATAGCCGAATTTAGCTTAAGCCCAGCCCATAATGAATGAAGTACGAGTTAGGGATGTGATATGGAGTAGAAAAAAACAATTAATAAATACTCGATTTTTTCCCAAAACGATTGTTAATAATCGATTTTTTCTGACTATTTGAAAAGATGTCTTTAATATTAAGTCCAATTAAAGTGGACAACTATCAATAAACATCAATAACAAATAAGCCCTATTTATTGGAAAAAGTGACACCAATACACGAACTCTTGAACATCTGAACGCACCTGCAATATATCATCCTGTCCTTATCCCACTCTAAGACAAAAGGGTCGGCACAACATGTTTTTCTCTTCCATTCTGTCCTATCTTTCGTCAACTCTGGCGCCACTCCTTTTATATGCATATCATACTTCACACAATCCAACCTTTTTAGGCCTCCCTCTAGGCACATATCCATCCACATTCAAATTTAACACACGTTTGGTCACATGATTTTCATCCCTCTTCATTACATGTCCATACCATCTCAATCTTGCACTTCTCGACTTTTCTACAATGGGCGCAATTTTCAGACTTCCCCTTATATACTCGTTTCGTATTTTATCCAGTTTTGTCACACCACACATCCACCTTAACATTCTCATCTCATTGCATGTACTCTTCTTTCATCCGTCTTTTTCATTGCCCAACATTCTGATCCATTCTGAACGCACCTGCAAGTGGCATTCAAATAAAAAAAAGCTAGCGCATAATGAATAAAGTACGAGTATGTTCCATTAGCCTTATATCACTCTCTGTTTCAGATAAACGAGTCGTTCCAGCAGCCAGGAAGATGGCACGACGTGGTGATACCAGCCCCAGAACCAGCGGGATCTCTGACGCACCGAGTGACGCACGAGTTGCGTGGTCTTGAACCAGGAGCTGTGTATGAGGCCATCGTGCAAGCTAAGAACAGATACGGCTGGAATGAGGTACTGTATCCTGAAAAAGAGGTATAATTTGTGAATTAGGGCTCAGAACGGTCTAATAGCATCGGAATTTCTCAGTGTTATTGGCTTTCTATTGGACTCCATTGTAATATACCATCAAACACGCCAAAAACACCTGGTAAAAGGTACTGTATCATGGAAAGGGTGATATAATTTGAAGACTGGTGCTCAGAGCTCTACTAGCATCGGAACTTCTCAGTGTTATTGGCATTCTGTTGGACTCCAGTGCAATATGCCATCAAACAGACCAAGAACACCTGGTTAGAGGTACTATGTCATGGCAAGGAGGATATAATTTGAATACTGGTGCTCAGAGCTCTACTAGCATCGGAACTTCTCAGTGTTATTGGCATTCTATAGTACTCCAGTGCAATATGCCATCAATCAGGCCAAGAACACCTGGTAGAAAGTACTGTGTCATGGAAAGGAAGATATAATTTGAAGACTGGGGCCCAGAATACTCTAATAGCATGGGAGCTATGGGGTACTTGTTATTAACTGTTCCTTTTAGAACTCTGACAGTGCAACGGTAAGACCATGGGACTTCTTCGAGGGGGTCTCTGGCCAATGGTTTTTTCTGTTAAAACTGCCTAATTAATATTTGAAGTATAACACATGCTTTTCGGTGAAGGAAAACATCGTGAAGAACGGTTTCTTATATCTCTACTTTTATGGCTTTCTCCATCTAAAAAGGACAGAAGAGGCCTATGTCCAGCAATGGGCAATTAATAGTCACTTACTTGTACTTTTATTGTTTCTTTATCACTCTTTGTGTCTACAATAAATTGAATAATTCAATAATTGAAAAGAGTGACCACTGAGTTTCTTGCTGGTTCTTCTCGGTAAGAGCACCTTTCCGAACCAGTCGTAGCTTCATTGTAATTTGACGATTCAAAAGTGCTTGTAAAAGCCAATTTGAATTGAATTTCAAATCAATCTTTCAGGTCAGCGATATCTTCCAGTTTCACACACTGGGCGGCACCCACTCGGTCCACGCCGACGAACTGTCCCCGATGTTCTCGTCGACGTCTAAACATCGACTTATGACTTATACAGCCCTCCTCGCCTTGTATACTCACCTTATCGGATGATCTGAGTTCCAACGGGATTCTAAATTCAAATTTGACATTCCATTTAAAAGTAAACCTTTTTTATTTCGATAGCCTTTGAACTATTGGTTTGGAAGCGGGGTTTTTTGTACAAACCAATGGAACAAAGGCTTTTTCAAAGACCAAAGAGATTAAGTTAATTATGTTAATTTTTATATTGATATATAAAAATGGGGCTAAACATTATATATAACAAGCTAAAGGTCTTTTTGTTTCAGTAAATATAATTTTAATACCTTTGCAATGAGTTGCTTTTTTATAAAATTGGTAAATATAATTTAACGTCGCGATTATATAATGTTTCTCCTCATTTTTTTTGCTAAATATTTTATATATCCCAATTTTTGTATTACTATAATTCAAAATATAATCAAAAATATATATATGTAATTCAAAGTGGTCTGGTAGTATAAATGTAAATGTAACTAGAAATCTATGTGTTTATAGTTTTTTGGAAATATATTGGGTATATGACTGCTAAATATCAACGTTAATAATTGTTTATGGATAGAATTCCCTCTCTCTAGTAATACCAACATGACGACTATAATATTTTGAAACTTTATAATATTTTAAAGCAAATAGAAAAATAGTCTGCAAGTGCTTGTCTCTATCTCTTATAGATAACTCACAATAGCTACTATTGTTTCTTTTGTGACACACTAATTTCCAAGCCGCAAGGACAGCTAGCTGCTTCTACTCTTTCCAAAGAGAGTTAGGTGAACTCTCCTTTTAAAAATATTTATTCTCTTTCTCATCCCCAATTTCCATTACCTCAATTTTTAGCGTCATCTTAATGTTCGACATATTTTTTATTTTTATATCAAATCTCAAGTCATATACCCAATTCTAAATTGCCACTTCATAATACGTAATAAATACGTTTCTATTTCAAACATTTATTATTTTCGAATTCACAATTTTACTTTGTTTTTTTATGAATATTATTTATTATAAATAAAAGGATTACTCAACATTACTATTTAACAATAGTATTTGATGAGGGCATAGACTACAAATACTCATTAATTTCATGGGTTGCCATCTTAGCTTAAACAAATCACAAACAATTGTCTACGGTTTATTTATTGACACATTTTTTGTGTGAATAAAGTATATTTAGTTTAATTTTATCAAAAGTTTTATTTAGCATTTTTGATACGCATTTTTGTAAATATATAGTTTTTAATTTATATTGTTTTCATAGTAAACTTTTATTTTAATAGTACGGTAATGACGGTTGTGTAATGACTTGGTAATGACCATACTAATCTATATGAATTATTAAATATTCAAATGATTTATTATTATATTATTAACATTGCGGATTGGCGCCATTTTTAGCCTTCAAATAACTAATGACTTTATGTATGTTTTTAATTCCTTCTATAAAAAAAAAGCTTGTCATATTAAAAAAAAGTAGTGCGCACAATTTTGTTATTCTACGTATAACATAATTTTTTATGAAGTGGCTATTTATCCTAAATTTAGGCATTAATCGTATAACGGTTAGTTTAAACACCAAAATTGTATATTGAAATGATAATTTAATCACTATTGATATTGTCTATGGAGTTATCAGTTTTTTCCAACGCCTTATTTAAAAACAAAAGTTTCGGTTCAATAAATTCAAATCTGGAATGAATTCCATGCAGCATTTGAAAAATCATATGACAATTTATCTATAGCCATCCCTATAAGCATATGACTAGATTCGAGGCTTTTTATTTCAGCAATAATTTCATAATATACAAAATATTTTTATTCAACAAGCAATAATTTTATATTATAACGCTTCCATTAACATTAATTTTAATTTATTCGCACAAAATATTACTTATAAATATATAAGTTACTTCTAAACACGTTTAAGATAATCATTTATGTTTTTGAATACAAATATGAGTCAGAAAACTGCATAAAAAACTGTTTTTGTTAAATCATAACTGAGAAAATTCTATCTCAAATTATGTTTTCGAATTGATCTAAGTAGGAGCAAAACTTTCTTAAGTATATGTCCATTATTACGTGAGATTTTTATTTAAGATTCCTTATTTTTACCTGTTTAAATTTCCCCCTTTTTCTCTACCCTTAATCTTAAATTTACGAGTGCATTCCATCTAGGGAAAATATCTAATCACATATCTTTTTATTTATGGTATAAATACATACCGTAAATAAAAATGAAATGCCCTCATTTTAAATTTACAATATATCTGTGTTTTTTGTCTGTACTCGCACCAAAAAATAATATTAATATTTTCCCCATTCGCAAAAAAATTGTGTATGAATAAAAATGATTATATATTTTTTATCATAATATTCATACCATAAATAAAAATTAAATGCCCTTATTTTTAATTTACAATACTGCTGTTTGTTTTTACTCGCACCAAAAAAAAAACTTTAATATTTTAGCTTCGCAATAATTGATGTCTATGAAAATGTTTACATAATTTTATCTTTGTCACTTTTTTTAATATGATTAATTCTTAGATCGCGTAAATAATGGACGTGTTCTTACATCGAAACAATATTATATATAACACCAATTTATCCCTAATAATAAATCATTACATCCATTCGAATGAATTTATTAATAATTACGTAGTAATATTTAAAGTTAAGCAATAAACGAGTGTTAGTGATAAACGCTATTTAGTAATAATTAAAATATATATATTCTTTATGTCTAAGCTGATCTGTATTTCTTTTTTTATATAAATTGTATAAAAGTAATATAAGTGCAATATTAATTTTAGCATAGAACCTGAAGCAATATTTGGACACATCATTATTAATATATGAATAGTTAGAAAATTAATTCATTATATTATTTTTCAAAAATAAAACATAACTAAATGATTCCTTGCATTAATCATCAACGGGATTTTTTTATAATTTATATTATTGCCACGTTAGTAATTTTATTATTAAATTATTTATATTAATCAATATCCAAAAAATTAAAAAAATATATGTATTTCATTATAAATACGTGTCAAAATTAAATTTAGGATATTTTCTTAATGTTTTTCTTTAAATTAATAATTAATTTTATGCATGCTTGCTCAAATGTAGCGTTCATACGATATTTTGACATTTAGTTCTCCTTTCTTATTTAAAAAAAAAATACATTCTTTTTTACATCACATAAAGATACTGATAAAACTCCGCGCATATAGTAAAATATATTTGTACTACTCAATACATGTCTTATTATTATTGTCATACATTATACATATGTTTCTTTAGTATATGATAATAAACTCTCTTCACTAATTACAAGATATAAAATAATTATTAATTATATTCAATCATTTAAATGTATCCTGTTACATGTAACACTGAAGTTTTTTATTATTTTAAAAGTTATCTTAAATTTTTTTTCATCATTGCATACTTTATGGTAAATCCGCTGTGATATTCTAGAAATTTTAATATGTATTTTACTTGCCCTTTAGTTTTTTTAATGATTAATGAATGGAATCCATAGTTTAATTTAATTAACAGACTGCTAATAATTTATATTGTATGAAATACATATACTCGATAATTATTGTTTTATACTAACAAAATATGTGGTTGTTTTTGTATAATACAAACTAAATGAGTAGGGTAAGGATTTTCAACGCTTAATAAGTTTGCATCATTAACTCCGTAAATTGAACGATATAAAAACTATGTACCGCTATCTTATGAAAGTATTAGAGAAAGTTTATAGCGCATCTGTGATGATATTTGATAAACTTTACAGAACTGCCTAAATGTAAGATCAACTCAGTCGCTAACATTATCATGAATATAAAATTAAAATATATTAGGTGAGGTAAATTAACAGCGCCATCTATATGTGAAATTTTTGGATATGTTCGTGTGCGATACTTTACAATGCCATCTATGGTTATATCTAAGAACTCCTAAGAATCTATATTAGCGTTTTAAAAATCGATTATTTTTAATCGATTTTTCTACTGCAAGTCACATCCCTAATCAAAACATTGTTAATACGGGGTTGCTCTGAAGAAAATTTTTGAAAATACAAAGTTGTGAATATCTTCAACAAATTATTTGAGTCTCCTCAAATCACGACCTGAATCTTTAAAGCCGTGTTTTAAAGTTACCTAGTAATGGGTATACCAACAATATCTAAGAAAAATCGCAATCCTTCGGAGTGCTTACCACATATTTTTTTTTTACTTTTACTTAAAGACGACGCAAAACATACCCCTGTCCATTACCCGCTAAAAGACTGAGTTTTTTAATTAAAAAACAATTAAAGTTAAAGAAAAAAATCTTTATCGATTGATATGTCCTTTCATTTAATTTTAATTACAGCACAGAATCTAGTCCAAACATCTTTATTTTTAGGCAAATAATTAATATGTTATATTCGGCAATAACAATTACATACCACGCCATGAGTAGGTGAAAAGTTTGGATTTATTTTGATATAATACAATAAATATTTTATCGAGAATATGTATTTAAATTATGAAATATTAAATAAACCAATTTTGTATGCTTGCAACACTACAATATATTTTTTAATATCGGCATAGTCATTCGTAAATTAGGTGTAATATTCTAGAAAAATCGGTAACCAATAATTTCTAGTACGTAAATTGTAAAAATTTAATTGGCTGTAGAAAGATGCTTTTTTTTTAAAATCGTTTTTTTTTAAAACACCGACTCCTGTGAGTAGAATAAACGTGTAACTTTATTACAAAATATATTTTGTATTTTTATTATATCTCAACCCAAACACGATAAATAAGCATGAAAGTTAGGAATTAAATATTTCTCTTGCCTTTACCCACTCAAGTGGAGTCGGCACAACATGTTATACACATGTCTTATGATTTGGCGAAGTATTTATTGACCGGCCGCCTGCATGTCGTTAACTTAGTAGTATTTTACACCTTGGCAAGAAAGAGGGTGGTTCTACTTAACCAGATTCCGCACGGTGGGTCAGCTTAACTTAGTCCCCTCTTACGGCTATGTAAAAAACGAGGGTGGTCTATTCTATTCAGCCGGATACCACATGGCGGGTCCACTTAACTTAGTCGCCTTTTGCGACATCTCGGTAAGAAATGAAAGTGGTCTATTCTACTCATCCGGATACCACACGGCGGTATTCACGGATTTATTATTTGTCATAATTAAATTGGCTCTTGAGAATCGAATTGCACCTTGACATGCATACATAGTAAGTTAAATAAAAACTTTAAATAAGAGGGTGGTAAATAAAAAACAATTGATTTATTCTATTTATACAATAACATAACTATATACATTTCATATTGTAACAACGCCGCCATGTCGGTATCGCAAGCAAGCAAGCCATGACGTCAAATCTCGCCACAGCCTTTCGCGCCATTTTGACGTGGGAGATGTGACAGCCGCTGTCATTAGCGCCTAGCCCGCGAATAGCGAATGAGAGTTTGCTTTAATTTTTTGCATTTCTTATGAAAACAATAAAACTGATTTAGAATATTTCTTTTATTGATACTAGTAGTTTAGTTACAATATACAAAACTGTGATACAAGACCAATATTACACAAACCGTTCAGTGCACGAATCGATTAATTTCATTTTATGAAAAAAATTCATTAAGGCGCGTACAGACATCGCGAGGCGTGCGTACCATTCGCAACTAGGGATGTAACTTGGAATAGAAAAATCGATTAATAAATAATCGATTTATTCCCATTTAAAAATAAACAAGTTTAAAAAAAACGGTTTTTTCGTATCAAAACAATCGATTAATGATAATCGAGTTTTTCTGACTATTTCAAAAATTGTCTTTTTTAATATTAATAATTAATTACAACAAAGGCTAATTAAAGTGGACAACTACCAAGAAGTAGTATCGGATGCGCTGTTTGTGAAATTGGATTAAAATGCGTAGTTTGGCTGAATTGGTTTCATCCAACAATGCATATCATATAAAACAAGAAAAACAGTAAAAAAGAAAAAATGATACATAAAATAATCGATTATAAAAAAATGTATTTTATATGAAAAATTAATCGATTACTAAAAATCGATTATTTTAACAATCATTTTTTTTTACGTCACTACCTCAGGGTGAGGCATGTGTTAACTATTCGCGACGCACGCCTTGTGATATCTGTACGCGGCCTAATATATGCCCTTGGTAATATTTTTTATTTCAATTCATTGCCTTTTGACAATATAATAGTTTTTTAATTTTACTTTTTTTTTAAGATATAAAAGGAAAGCAAATGAGCGTGTATCTGTCTCTTTTTTATGTATAATTAGGCAAAGATTCCCTTCCCTTTCATTTATTGTGAGTCTTACAGATCTGTCTATCGCTATAACTCTATGGTTACATAAATTATTTATAGTACGGTTGTCACAACACTATCTGACCGGCGCGTGTTTTGTGACATGTCTTGTTAAAACACGTGAACCTATCTGACACGTCTTGTCAAAACATGCGATCCAGACTGACACATGCCTAGTCATATGTGACCTAGTGTGACACGTCTTGGCGAAACATGTAACCTCCTGTTAATCGTGTCTTGTTAAACATATTTGATATGTTTCAGTGTGACGCAGGTCTTGTCAAAGATGTGAACCACAGTTGCCCATGGCGTGTCATACATCTGACACATGTCTTGTCAAAACGTGTGAACCAATATGACACATTTTTTGTCAAAACATGCAATCTCGTGTGACATGTCTTTCCAAACGTGTGACCCCCTGTGACATGTCTTGTCAAAACATACAACCCAGTGTGACATATGTCTTGTTAAAACGTGCAATCTCGTATGACATGACTTGTCACACAAGCAACCTGTGTGACACGTCTTGCCAAAAAATGAAACCCAATGTGCCACGTAACCAAGTGTCATACATGTCATGTGACCCAGTTTGACATGTCTTGTTTCATATCTGACCCCGTGTGACACACAAGTCTTGTCTAAATCCTCCATCAATGTGACACATATGACCCAGTATAACACGTCTTATCACACATGTGACCTAGTGTGACACATGTCTTGTGACACACTCGTCTTGACCTGTCTCGTCTACACCTCCTCCATCTCGTACACCTCCTCGTAGAGCACCTCGGGCTGGTCCCCTTCCTCGTACATCACAGGCATCTCGGTGATTTCCACCTTCACCTCATCGTAAACATCTTCGTGATATTGCTGGAAAAGGATTTCAATCAGTAAGTAAGTAATGGCCTGTTACTATCCCACTTCTGAGAAAAGACCTCCACCATTTTTGGAAAGAAGAGACCGTTCGAGTATTACGTAAGCAGATTTATTATAATTATTTACCCCCAACCCCCTTGACAGCAAAAGTAAGCAAAGCTCTTACCCCCTCCCTCCATGCTTACGTAATTTATCACGTAAAAGGCGACTAAGGTAAGTTGACCCACAGGTGGTCTATTCTACTCAGCCGGATACCACACGGCGGATATATATATATATATATATATAAATATACATAAATACATGATAGCACAAGAAAGAGGAAAATGGCTCAGTATGAATTGAGTGACACACAATACAAAAGAATACTATAACAAAAGCAACTCTCCACTCCTCACCTCGTGGTACACATCTTCATGGTACTCCTGTTCCTCGTACTCCTGGTACTCCATCTTCACTTCCGGTTGGTACACCACCTCCTCTATTTTCACAGCGTTTACCGGCCCACCTGTAGCGTAACACAACAACAGTTAAACAAAATCACATTTAATGGTACGCCGAAACTCAAAATAATATATAAGAACTCAAGATAATATGCACATTATGCAAAATACGAAAAAAATCAGTCGAAAATTTTTGGTCCTTCGAGCCGGATATAGTAAAGTATCATCAAGCACTTTTGAATCATCAATCAATATGATTAATGAAGCTACAACTGGTTCGGAATGTTGCTCTTACCGAGAACAACCAGAAAGAAACTCGGCGGTCAATCTTTTAAACATTTTCAGTTTTACATTATTGAACTGCAGTTTTGTATGAAGCTGAAAGGATTTTCAAATCCCAGCATTTTAATCATCCAAATAATCTTCAATTGTGTAATATGCTTTACGTATAAGCATAATTTGTACACTTAATCTTAACTTTTCTGTATATTAAATGGAACATTAATTGGTACACCAAAACTCAAAATAATATGCATCTTACGTAAAATAAAAAAATCAGACGAAATTTTTTAGTCCTTCGAGCCGGATATACTATAAAGAAAGTATTTATTTCGGCTCCTTATGCTATGTTTATTATAAATTAATATTATAAACAGACAAATATAATATCAATCTGGTTTCGTCACTTGCATCAAAAACAAGTGTGAACTAAAAATGGTCCTTCGAGCCGGATAACGTTTAACTATAAACGAACAATTGAAAAAACATTTGTAAAAATACAAGTTGAATTTGGTCCTTCGAGCCGGATAACGTTAAACCATAAACAAACGGTCACCTTGTTTCATAGACTGCTTGACTCGTCTGTTCTTGCTCTTGTATGGCGCGGGCATCTTCAAATGAACCGTTTTAACGTGTAGCTTCATCGAGTTGGACTGCGTGAAGGACTTGCCGCATCTTGGACACTCGTAGGGTTTGATGCCTGTGTGAACCTGTGAAAAAGCATAAAAAGCTCTAACCAAAATCAAAATATCTTCATTCAAATAAGCTCTTTCAAGCACTTTTGAATCGTCAAACAATATGATTAATGAAGCTACAACTTGTTCGGAATATTGATCTTACCGCGAACAACCAGAAAGATAAAACATACGTCCTCCTGTCCTTATCCCACTCTAAGTGGGGTCTGCACTTGTTATAAACATTGTCACATGATTTCACTACGTATTTTACGACCGGCCGCCTGCCTTACGTTAACTTACCGTTATCGTATTTCACGACACCTCGGTAAGAAGTGAGGGTGGTCTATTCTACTCAACTGGATACCACACGGGTCGACTTACCTTAGTCGCCTTTTACGACACCTCGGTAAGAAATGAGGGTGGTCTATTCTACTCAACTGGATACCACATGGGTTGGCTTACCTTAGTCGCCTTTTACGACACCTCGGTTAGAAAGAGGGTGGTCTAATCTACTTAACCGGATACCACACGGAGGGTCAACTTACCTTAGTCGCGTTTTACGACACCTCGGTAAGAAATGAGGGTGGTCTAATCTACTTAACCAGATACCACACGGTGGGTCAACTTACCTTAGTCGCCTTTTACGACACCTCGGTAAGAAATGAGGGTGGTCTATTCTACTTAACCAGATACCACACTGAGGGTCAACTTACCTTAGTCGCCTTTTACGACACCTCAGTAAGAAAGAGGGTGGTCTATTCTACTCCACTTGATACCACACGGAATGACTTACCTTAGTCGCCTTTTACGACACCTCGGTAAGATAGAGGGTGGTCTAATCTACTTAACCAGATACCACACGGAGGGTCAACTTACCTTAGTCGCCTTTTACGACACCTCGGTAAGAAATGAGGGTGGTCTATTCTACTCCACTTAATACCACACAGATTGACTTACCTTAGTCGCCTTTTACGACACTTTGGTAAGAAATGAAGGTGGTTTATTCTACTCAGCCGGATACCACACGGCTAAAGCTCTAATAAAACAGTGGTAATTAAGTTAACACGACTTATAAACTTAGAAAGATATGAATAGGTCGGGATTTCACTATGCTCTAAACATGAAGCGTATCTCTTGGCGCAGTCGGAGGGATACACATAAAATATGCTTGGATATGTCAATTATACATAAAGTTCTTACAAAAGTAATAATAAAATTATTTTGCTATAATCCGTGATGAAGTAAAATAGAATATATATATAATGCTAAATGTAGAGTGGACAATCGGTTATCATACCTGATACATGCAGGAGTCGTCAAAAAAACACATGCACAAACCTCCACCACCGCCACCACGATACACAAGCACTATATACGTTCACTATCACAAACTCAAATCCTCCTCAAGACTCCACGACCAAAATCGCAAAGCCTTTGCGATTTTGGTCGTGGAGTCTATCTCCTGACGATGCTTCGGTTGCGGGGCGAAACGATTGTTGAGTTTGTGATAGTGAACGTATATAGTGCTTGTGTATTGTGGCGGTGGTGGAGATTTGTGCATGTGTTTTTTACGAATCCTGCATGTATCAGGTATGATAACCGATTGTCCACTCTACATTTAGCATTATATATATTTTCTATTTTACTTCATAGCGGATTATAGCAAAATAATTTTATTATTACTTTTGTAGTGGTAATTACGTTAACGCGACTTATTATAAACTTAGAAAGATATGAATAGGTCGGCATTTCACTATGCTCTAAACATAAAGCATACGCTTTATGTTGTTCTCTTGGCGCAGTCGGAGGGATACACATAAAACATGCTTGGATATGTCAATTATACTTGTTCTTACCCGGTCGTGTCTGAGCAGGGCCGCCTTGTTGCTAAACGCTTTAGGACACAGCGGACATTCGTAAGGCCGCTCGCCAGTGTGGGTCCGTACGTGGATCTGGACAAATATAAAGTTGGCATTTATAATTTATTTGCTTTTATATTTTCCCTATGTATTTTATTTTTACAATTAATTACAGAATGTCTTTATATACAACATTCACAGCACAGATAGACATATACCATCGCGGACTTTTCTGTAGACCTTTTCAAGATGTACAAATACTTAGTACATCATTTTGATAAATCTCGTAGGATTCAGCCTGCGTTTGCAATGCAAGCGGAAAAAAATGTAATTATTTACAGAAACCTCAAAAATTACAGTATTTCTCTACTCCGTATTGAATGTTATTATACGTACAAACCTCCCTCTGGAATCACTCTATCTATTAAAAAAAACCGCATCAAAATCTGTTGCGTAGTTTTAAAGCTTTATGCATACATAGGGATATATGGACAAACAAAGAATGCGACTTTGTTTTATACTATGTAGTGAAGTCGCATTATTTGTTTGTGTGATACAGAAAGTACTACTACACTGTTAAGGATTACTTAGATGATAAAATGCGTGGATATAGCTCACCTAGACCATGTACAACACAGTTATGACTGAATGTATCTAGTATTTAGAATGATATTTTTAAAAGAGCATCCACCAAGTTGCTTACTGGCTCTACTCGGTAGGAACAGCTATCCGAGCCAGCAGTAGAGTTGATTCAAAAGCACTTTACAAGTTTACATGAATAAAGAATATTTTGAATTTGAATAATACCTGCAGGAACAGTGGCATGGTGAAGTTCTTGGGGCACAGGGTGCACTGGTAAGGCCTTTCTCCAGTATGGACTCGCTGGTGATATCTGAGGGCCGCATTTGACTGGAACAAAGGAAATTGACAATATCACTACATATTATAAAACAAAATAGCATTCTTTGTTTATATCCCTATGTACGCATAAAACTTTAAAACTAATAACAGATTTTGATGCGGTTTTTTTAATAGATAGAGAGATTCAAGAGGAAGGTTTGTACGTATAATAACATTCAATACGGAGTAGAGAAATACTGTAATTTTTGAGGTTTCTGTAAATAATTACATTTTTTTCCGCTTACATTGCAAACGCAGGCTAAACCCTACGAGATTTATCAAAATGATGTACAAAGTATTTGTACATCTTGAAAAGGTCTACAGAAAAGTCCGCGATGGTATATGTCTATCTCTTATGGATAACCCGCTATAGCATTTTTTGTCATTTACTTTTTACGAAAAATAATGCCTTATTTTTGAAGCAATTTTTATACAATACAGCATTAATCCTTATCCAATTATGTACCTTAAATACAATGTTGATTTAATATAGATCAATATGGCCGTTTACAGCATGTAATTTAAGTGAACATTTTCGGAGATATTACAGATTTAAAATGCCGTGAGGACGCCGCGCTTCGCCCTATAACACTTCGACTTTAGCAGCGATGTCGCTCTTTCAAGAGTTTGTTTAAAGACATTCTGTAATTAATTGTAAAAATAAAATACATAGGGAAAATGTATAAGTAAAAATGTACTATATGAATTTAGATATTCCAAAGATAGCAGGAAATCTTCTTGGAATAGGGAGAGCAAAATTGTTTTTCTCCAAATTTAACGCGTGCGGGCCACGGGCAGTAATGAATAAATCAAAACTACTGGATCGATTTTAATCATTTTTTTTACACTGACTGACATGGGATATATATTTTATACCCGTGCGAAGCAGGGGCAGGCCGCTAGTATAGATATATATAGTAACTAGAAAAGTAATAATAAAATTATTTTGCTATAATCTGCGATGAAGTAAAATAGAAAATATATATAATGCTAAATATAGAGTGGACAATCGGTTATCATATCTGATACGTACAGGATTCGTAAAAAACACATGCATAAAACCTCCACCACCGTCACCACAATACACAAGCACTACATACGTTCACTATCACAAACTCAACAATCGTTTCGCTCCGCAACGGAAGCATCATCAGGAGATAGATGATGATGCTTGATGATGCTGATTCTATTTTACTTCATCGCGGATTATAACAAAATAATGTTATTAATACTTTTGTATTATGGATCTCTGCAAAGTAACGCCTAATTCTATAAATTATTTACAAGAAGCATACTTATACATAAATTCAAATTCAAATTCAAAATATTCTTTATTCAAGTGGACTGTTTACAGTAATTTTGAATCGTCAAATGTTTTAAAGAAGCTACCACTGATTCGGAAGTTTGCTTCTACCAAGAAGAATCAGCAAGAAACTCGGCGGCTAATCTTTTAAAAAATTATTACAATTTGATGGTTACAAGATAATCGTTGTAGCCGGATGCGTAGCTGACTGCAGTTAAGATATGCTATCACTCAAATAATCCTCAATAGTATAGTAAGCTTTATGTAGCAACATCGTTTTGAGATAATTTCTAAACTTGTGTAAAGGCAAGTCTAGATAATGTTGAGGAATTTTGTTAAACACGTGTACCGAGACCGCATAATAGCATATTACACAATTAAATATTATTTAATTCATAGATTTCATCATACTTTCAGCTTAAAACAAGACTGAGTAATGTAAATTTACAATTTTAAAAAAGATTGACCGCCGAGTATCTTTCTGGTTCTTCTCGGTAAGAGCAACCGTTCCAATTCCGAACCAGTTGTAGCTTCATTAATCATATTGACATAAAGAACACAAGAACAAAGTGTCTCACTACAGAAAGACAAAGATAAGTCACCGGACCTATTCTTAGATATAAGTTAATTTATAAGTTTAGGTAAACTTTAAGTTGCTTATTAGCCTCTTGGCTACATCGCAACATCAATAGAGTACTTCCTTTTGGTTGTTCTTTATAATAGCAAAAAAAATATATATATTGATTGACGATTCAAAAGTGCTTGAAAGAGCTTATTTGAAGATTATTTTGATTTTATTTTAATACCAAAACTGCCAACACTTACAGCATATCGCTTTCCGCAGACTTCACACACGATATTCTTCGGTGCATAATATTTCTTCTTTGGCTCATTTGGGTCCTTCGGCTGGCGCTTCGGACGACGCGTATGGACATGTTGATGGATAAGACAGGCCTTCTCTGACGGGAAGATCTTATCGCACTGGAAATTATATATAAATGAATAAGTCACCTTTAACAACACAGTAAGAAATGAGGGTGGTCTATTTTACTCAGCTGGATACCAAAGGGTGGGAGAAATAATAATTTAATTTTTTTTTTATGTCATACAGCTCACCATAGTTAAGTACCTAGGTAATTTTAAAATTGATGAAAAAAAATTAAATAAAAAAAAAATTGAAAAAATAATAGGGCAAGTGGGGCTTGATCCTAGGTATTTTCACCTCTCTAGACCGCCCGTTCCCCAAATGAACTACCATGACTCTACGTTTGACAGCGAAAAATTGTGATTGTATTCAATGTAAATTTCAAAAACAAATTTAAGAGCCTGACAAAAGGGATAAAACATTTTAAAAAAAACTTATCTAGATCGATACACAAGATTAACACATTTAAATATTAAAAACATTTATTTGTTAGTGGTCACACTGCACTGTGTACTCTCTGACTTAATAAGAAAACATTATGTGATCATCTAAGTTTTAAGCATTTTGATGTTGGAAATAATATTTTGTATTAGTAATTGCACCTGGTAAAAAGAAAAATAAAAAAATAATAAGGTAGTTGGGATCGATCCCAGGTATTTACATTTCTCGAGACTGCACACCACTTTATGGCAAAAATAATATTTTATATTCAATGTAAATGTAATGTAACCTAGCTAGATCGATTTTTCTCCCCCAAAACCACCTACATGCTGAATTTCAAGAAAATCGTTGGCCATTTCCGAGATTCCGAAAATATATTTATATACATACAAGATTAACTCATTTATATTAAAGATAATTGATTGAAAAGTATAATTGACAACCCTACCATAGTGTTACTACATTAACTGTTTTCTGAACAGAACAAAACATACAGTATTAAGCAATGCACTTCAAGTTGTCTAATTCACATACTAATAAAAAAGTTGTAGGTAATGAGTTAAAGAGTGATATACAATATATTAAATACTTATGAAACAATTAACTATTAAAACTAACATTGCAATGGTTTTACAATACTATAAAATAGTTGAGCTATTTTTGTTTACTAGAAATTACAGACTCATAAATTGTGCATCTACTATAAATATTAAATTGATATTTCGTCCACAGATTGTGTATTGAATAAAAAAAAATATATCCACAGAACCTGATGGGAGTTTTTTTGTCACTATAAAGTTGTTTCCTTATCTATAATTATACTGTGTCTAGAGGGAGGTATAATATAAATTATATAAAACGCGGAGAGAAAATTTCCCGCCAAATCCCAAATAGGAGTACACGACACAAAACCAATGCGTCATATAAATAGATTCGCGTTATAACACTTACCGTGTTGCATTGATACTCATTTCTCTCGATCGTTGAGGATTTATGATCATTTTCAAGATGCTCCTTTAATGCCTCCTCAGTTGGAAAAGTATCACCACATTCACAGATTATATAGTGAATGCTTACAAAAGAACAGTAAAACATATTATTCATTTTATCACGCCACAGATTACTAACTGATTACTTGACTATCAAATACAGAATGATATTTTTCTATGCCATTCGAGGCCAAGCGCCATGACGGTATCTGTGGGACGCATTGGTTAATTAATAGTGATGCGTGTATCGATTTTACCAATTTTATAATCGATTTTAACGATTATTGTTGCATCGAATTTTGCTATTTTCAGGGATATAATTTTACACCAAAAATGTTTAATGAAACATTTTTGGTGTAAAATTATATCCCTGACAGTAAATACAAACATTTTGTGATAGTTCATTTACATTTATAAGAAGTTGCAGTCTGATATATATCGTTTATTCATTATTATTATTATACCGAAATTTCGTAAAATCCCTATTAAATAATAGTATAATAACATTTATCACATGCTAAAGTTTCTAGATTCCATTATCAGTTTGTTACCTAAATTATTTCCTGTGAGATGGTTCGAGTGACTTGAAAAATGGATGACGCATCGAATTTAAATTTTTTTTATGTTCAGTACATATTTTTTTTTACTTAGTTTAGCAGTCTTCATACTCTTAATACATATAATTTTTACTATATTGCAATCACTAAACTTCAGATCAATGAAATGTTAGCTATTAATTAATAATATACATATACACATATTAGGATGCTTAACATTTTTTCATATTAGTTACGATACGATTCTCAAGACACGATGTTTAACTTGTAATTTTTTTAAATTACTTAGATAAGGCTTTTCAGGTGAAAGTTATAGTCAAGTATTAGGCGAATATCAATTATTTGTTATCTTGTTTAAGCAATTTTAAATAATCGATATTTAATCGGAGTCCATAATATCTTATCAATATTTTCACAGCTTACATTAAATGAAACTGTCAGTGTTGTGTCATCAATAGGAAACTTATAGTTTTTTCAATGTTGGTTAATACTTTTTATGTTGCGTTCAAAATACTCTATGGAAATTCTTACAGTTTCTTAAAAATAGTACGACGCACAAGATTATTATTAGAAAGATTTCATTTAATTTAAGTTAATAAATAATCTATTATATTGAAAATTTAAATAAATGAAGTTTAAAATAATAATTGAAATAGAATTAAATAGCTAATAAATGAATGCATCCGTGAAACATCTATTTAATTAACTAAAAATAGATAAGCTGCCGTAGAGCGTAATATAGTTTAATTAATTATTTAAAGATGTAGGAAACGTTTTTATTTTAATAATGTGTCATTTTAAATTTATATAAATTTATGTTTTGTTTAAACTATTGACTTATAAATGTAATTATTAACCATTTTTACGTCTGATCAACCTAGTTAAGTGATCGGTAAATTATAAATAGAACTACAAAAATCTCTAGCATTCTTCTGCTCTGTGCTGTTTAATAACGTCAAATTTCACTGAAAGTTTGTAAATATATCAAAGCAGAGATGAATTGATTAACAATAATTTATTATACAATTAATTGAGTGAACAATGGCTGAATTATTAGCGTGTCGAGTGTGCCTAGCTACAGATAATGTTAAATTATACAACATGTTTCAATTTAATTTCGTGCCAGCTTACGAGGCGCTCACTGGTATCGAGGTTTGTTATTATTTATTTTATCTACATTTAAAAAAAAAATAACTCATACTTTTTAAATTTTAGAAGGCTAGCGTGTTAGTCTGCAAAAGTATGTTCTAATTAGCGAAAAATATTCTCAAGTATTTCTTGTTTTAAAAGCTTTCGTTAGCTTTTAACGAGTCTCTGAATTCTACTTATAAATAATATATTATTAATATATATGGGACACTTACACACACAGTCGTCCGTCCCCAAAGTAACTTAATACTTGAGTTATGGACAGACAACTGGTGAATATATACTTATATATTTTTAAAAACATACTTCAATACAAATATACACCAAGGCTCAAAGACCAACAAATTTATTTAAAGAAAATGTTGGCCCTCGGTGGGAGTAGAACCCACGACCCACGGAGCTGAAGGCAGGGTCACTTCCCACTGCGATAATGGGCCAGTCAAACAATGTTAACATATTTCCTTACCTCATTTTGGAATACTTTTGGAACAACTTGTTTGTCTGTATTAATATTATAAAGAGGGAAAATCTGTATGTAAGTTTGTAATGTTTTCACACAAAAACTACAGGATTTTCTATAAATGAGTTTGTTGGTCTTCGAGTCTGGTTGTATATTTGTATGTTAAGTATGAATTTAAAAAATATATAAGTATATATTCACTAGTTGTCTGTCCATAACACAAGTATTAAATTACTTACTTTAGGGACTGTTTGTGTTTAAAAAAAAATTGTTTTCAGTTTTCGCTGCAAGATGGACTCCCTCAACACATTTGCAGCTTCTGCAGTGTATTACTGTTGAAGAGTGTTGCATTTAAAGAAAAATGCTGCACAACTCAACAGATACTGTTGAACTCTGTCGGACCACACCAAGAGGTACATCCTAGATAGATAGAACATTCTTTATTGCACTACATAAAATTACAATATTCATTGTAAAGAAAATGATGTTATCTTAATGCAGATACAATAAGGCGGCCTTCTCGCTAAGTAGCGATTTTTTCCAGGCAACCTTTGGGCTAGAGACATTAAATTTAGGGTAACAAAATACCCTACTGATATTATAAATGTGAAATTTTGTTACTCTTTCATGGCGAGTCCGCTGAACCAATATAGATGAAATTGGGCACAATTATTCCTTATACGCCGGAATAACATAGGGTATAGAAATCCTGTTAATTCTACAGGAATAGCATGACATTGAAAAGCGCCATCTATTATCTACCTTATCACACAACAGTCCACGCGAAAGAAGTCGCGGATAAAAACAAGTATTAGAAATGCAAAAGTTTGTGAGTATGGATGTATGTTTGTTACACATTCACGGCGAATCCGCTGAATCAGTGTAGATTAAATTGGGCATAATTATTCCTTATACACCGGAATAACATATAGGCTATAGAAATCCTGTTAATTCTACAGGAATAGGATGATATTAAAAAGCGCCATCTATTGCTACATGCTGAATTTCTACTCTTCATCTACATGCTGAACTTTTTTCTTAAGCTAGTAAAGTTTGACTTGTTTCATATATTTTCATTGTTTCAGCTGACATTAGACAATCTACGTCTGATAAGCCACCAGTTTGAGTTGAACTTGGTCCATGAGACCAACTATCCCACAGTATATATAGAATATGTGGAACCGGATATAAAAGAAGAGAACGGAGAGTTTGAGCAGTTCCAGGTGGAGAACAAACCTAAGAAGAAGAAGAAGAAAATCAAGCAGGAGATCGAGGAGATTGTTAAGTTAGAAGAAGAGATAATTCACGATCATGATTATGATGGGGTGAGTTTATTGCATTATAGTGGTATAACCAGGGGTAGTGGATTTGTCTACCACCATTTTTCAAAAATAATTTGTGGGTTCTTTGAGCCATTAAATCATCAATCATAAATCATCATCCTTCTGCCCTTATTCACTCTACAGTCGGCACATGTTATAAAAATGTTTAAGCCCATCGTCTGCCGCCCTGTCAGGGGACCTTCGGACGTTCCGAACGGGGTATATCGGACGTCTGGCTTACAGGTCCCCGAGGCGGTCGGTGCACCTGGTGCTCCCGATGCACCGGTTAGCGGAGAGTGGCTTCTCTTTCGAGTGGCCCCTACCCGGAGGAGGTGTTTTCTGGGATCAGAGCTGTCGGCGGGGATGGGGGCAATGTGTACAACGATACCCTATCCTTGCCAGCAGCGTGGTGGAGCACACAGGTCGTTTTAGTCGGTGCGAGTCCGACATGACCAATAATGGATTTTCCTGACAATAAAAAAATGTTATAAACATGTTTGGCTAGTAATTTTACGACCACCCGCTTGTCTCAATTCAAAATTCTATTAAATTTATGCCTAAACCAAGTAGTGGGAAAGTAAGAGGCCTTTCCTTTACTTTTATAATGCATAAAGCAGGAGCTTGTCTGTTTCTAATTTGTCTACTCTTCAGTCAGTAGAGTATGAAGTGGACGTGACAGACACCCAGGAGGTGGAAGACGATCTGGCCACCGCTGAGGACCTGAAGGACGTGGAGGTGGTGCTGCTGAGCAAGGCCGACCAGCTCCAGGAGATAGAGCAGAGGAAGACATCATCGAACTATGTCAATTCCTTCTACAAATGTGACAAGTGTTTCAAGGGTTTCATAACTGATTCCACTTATAGGAATCACATGTTGAGCCACGATGCGGTGAGTTGGAACAGAATTTTATTAACTTGAATGTTAACTCTATTCACTTGAAATTTAACTCTCATCATCATTCTCTTACCCTTATCCCACTCTAGGTGGGGTTGGCACAATATGTCTTCTTCTTCCATTCCCCTCTATCATTCGTCAACTCTGGTGCCACTCCTTTAATATGGATATCATATTTCACACAATCCATTCATCTTTTTTTCGGCCTTCCCCCTAGCCATACATCCATCCACATTCATATTTAAAACTCTTTTGGTCACATGATTCTCATCCCATTACTTGAAATTTACATCTATTAACTTGAATATTAACTTGTATATTAGCTCTACTAACTTGAATATCAACTCTATTAACTTGAATATTTAATTTATTAACTTGAATATTAACTCTATTCACTTGAATATTAACATTAACTTGAATATTAACTTTATTAACTTGAATATTAACTCTATTAACTTGAATATTAAGTCTATTAACTTGAATGTTATTAATAGAGTTGTCTATTAACTTATATATTTACTGTATTAACTTGAATGTTAACTTTATTAACTTGAATTGTAACTCTATTAACTTGAATATTAACTCTATTAACTTGTATATTAACTTTATTAACTTGAATTGTAACTCTATTAACTTGAATATTAACTCTATTAACTTGTATATTAACTTTATTAACTTGAATTGTAACTCTATTAACTTGAATATTAACTCTATTAACTTTAATATAAAATCTAACACAAGCAGTTCTGAAAGAATATTTGTAACGGACACCAGAATTATTTTGAAATAAGCCGCGTGCAAAAAAATAATGTCGTTTTGCTATCCGCGATTAGAGTATATCTATGTAGTGCAAAATGTGTTCAATGTACCTAAGTGTTGGATATGACATGACCTAAAGCCAGTTAGCTATTTTGTGACATGTCATTTGAATTAAATTAAATTTTGGTCTTCTGTAACTAAGTGTGCATCTTTCTTTTCTCTTATCTTTCTTTCTTCCTAATTACAGGACCGTGGCAAATATGTTTGCGATATTTGCCAATCCAGATGGCCGCAAGCCCGTCAACTACGCACGCATATAGTCAACTCCCATGAGAGGAAGTATGTCTGCAAATTGTGCGACCACGTATCCAGATCCAGGTGAGGATTCTGGGCCTTCTCCCGTTTCATCCTTATGGGATAACCTAGGGACAGAGATATGTAATAAAAGAAAAAGTAAACCTCTTAGCAAAATATACTATACTAGCTATTAAAGCGTTAACCTTAAAAATTAGACATATGCTGTCGCGGACTTTTATTGAGAACTTTTAGAGAGGAACAATTTTGTACTACATGATTTTTTAATAACTTTCACCGTTTACTCAGCGCATGCAAAGAAAGCTTTAAATTTTGTCGTTTTCGTAATATTTTTTATTGCTGCTCCTCTCCTATTCATCTTAGCGTGATGTTATATAGCCTATAGCCTTCCTCAATAAATGGACTATCTTACACTGAAAGAATTTTTAAAATCGGTCCAGTAGTTCCTGAGATTAGCGCGTTCAAACAAACAAACTCTTCATGGATTCATCTTCAGAATTTCATGCAAGATTCGTAAAGTACATACACTACAAATCTCCATACTATACTTTTTTTTTTACAATAGTTACAAAAGCTTTCAATCGCAGATAGGTGTACCACAAGGGTCGATATTGTCTCCTATCTTATTCTTAATATATACGATTGATGATTTTAAAATAACCTACCAATTCGTTTTAAATACTGTAATATCGTACAGAGATGTAACTTTTCATTTGATCAGAGCTGAAAGTTAAGTTATAACGTCTCTGTTTCAGCCACCGTGCGAAGGAGCACTCGAATTGGCACAACGGATTTACATTCGCCTGTAAGATTTGCGGAGCGACTTTCGCGTGAGTTAATTTTATACACAGAGTGGTACCGACGATACGATATTAAATAACTTCACTGCTCACTTGGAAGTAGTACATTACTTTGGTATAAGTAAATGTATTTAAATATTCACGCTCATTCATTAGGGTTCACTCACCTTGTAGTGCGCGCGTGCGGCGCTCGGTGTAGATATGACGATCGCCGCGAAGATCAAACGGAGCGGTGAAATACAAAAGTCGCGGCCGGTGACCGCAAGGCCAAGGCCAAGGCCATTTTTACATTTTTGATACAGAGGAGTATAATATTGTTTATAGGGTTTATTTTTGTATGGCACGCTGCCATCGGTCATAAATCCATATACATCATAAAGTTTAATTTCAAAATGAAAAATAATATCCTGTTGCTAAAAACTTCATGGAATTAACTGAATTTTTTTATGTAGGCTGCAAAGGTGCGTAGTTATCTAGGATTAAAATTAATGTCGTATCGTCGGTACCACTGTATATTCTCTTATATCCCTCCCTAAGTGGGGTCAGTACATGTTTTTCGCTTCAATTCTCTCCTATCATTCAAATCTCCCGCTACTCCTGTTATATGTCATACTTCACACAATCCAACCATCTCCCAGCCTCCCTCTAGTCACTGTTCTCTATCTAAATTCTCCCTTCCTGCCCTTATTCTACAACATGTTTTCTCTTCCATTCTCCTATCATTCAACTCTGGTCCTACTCCTTTTATATGCATGTCATACTTCACACAATCCAACCATCTCTTTTAGTTCAACATTCAAATTTTACACTCGTTAGGTCAAATGATTTTCATCCCAAATCATCTCTCTTCCGAGTAGGAAGAGAAAGACGGATAGAGTCTATCCGTCTTTCTCGTATGATCATTTTACTCTATCTTTCTAATTTAACTATCAACCTAATCTAACTATCAAACTAATATAACTATCAAACTAAATTAACTATCAAACTCATTTAACTATCAAACAAATCTAACTATCAATCTAATTTAACTATTGATCTAATCTTACTACCAATCAGATCTAAATATACACTATCCATCTTTCAATCAATCTTTTAAATATTTTCAATTTTACATTATTATACCGCAGTCCTGTATAAAACTGAAAGGATTTTCAAATCCATGCATTTTTATCATACAAATAATCTTCAATTGTGTAATATGCTTTACGTATAAGCATATCTCTTACACTTAATCTAAACCTTTCTGTAGACTGGTCTAGTATGGATTGCGGAATATTGTATCGCGAATACCGAGACCATCGAATGAGTCGCTAACTCTGCTGAGTCGCGACACAGGTATCACAAGGTTTTTGTGACCTCTGAATTTTTGGGTTGATTAATTTTTCTTGGTAGGGCTTATTTCCAATTCTTTCACCCATGGTAGAAGAGCAAGGCCCACCTGTGGGATTGTACTAGACCTATTTACCGTTTGTATCATTATAACATTACCTAAACAGGAAGTCGACTAGCCATCTCACCCATATCCGCCTACAGCATCCGTCGAGCAACGCCTGCGACATCTGCGGGGAGTCTTTCATTGGGGAGTTTGGATTGAGAATGCATAAGAGAAAAGCACATGTAAGTATTATAATTATGCTGCCGTTCTAGAATCCCTTATATATAAATTTATTCGGCTGTCCAAGGACCCCTTGTGTGTAAATCTAGAACCCCTTATATATAAATTTATTCTGATGTCAAAGGACTCCTTGTGTGTAAATCTAGAACCCTTTATATATAAATTTATTCTGCTGTCCAAGGACCCCTTGTGTGTAAATCTAGAACCCTTTATATATAAATTTATTCTGCTGTCCAAGGACCCCTTGTGTGTAAATCTAGAAACCCTTATATATAAATTTATTCTGCTGTCCAAGGACCGCTTGTGTGTAAATCTAGAACCCTTTATATATAAATTTATTCTGCTGTCCAAGGACCCCTTGTGTGTAAATCTAGAAACCCTTATATATAAATTTATTCTGCTGTCCAAGGACCCCTTGTGTGTAAATCTAGAACCCTTTATATATAAATTTATTCTGCTGTCCAAGGACCCCTTGTGTGTAAATCTAGAAACCCTTATATATAAATTTATTCTGCTGTCCAAGGACCCCTTGTGTGTAAATCTAGAACCCTTTATATATAAATTTATTCTGCTGTCCAAGGACCCCTTGTGTGTAAATCTAGAAACCCTTATATATAAATTTATTCCGCTGTCCTAGGACCCCTTGTGTGTATATTAATGTCGCCGTTCTAGAACCCCTTGTATGTAAATTTATGCCGCTTACCTAGAACCCCTTGTGTGTAAATTTATGCCGCCGATCTTTTTCTATAAAAATTTATATCCACATTCGGAGAGCACGTGTTCTATAAACATTATACGTATTCAATTAAAATTTGTGTGGCCGTTGTAGAACGCGTATTCTATAAACATATGTGCTGCTGTTCTAGAACACGTATTCTATAAACGTATGAGCTACTGTTTTAGAACACGTATTCTATAAACGTATGAGCTACTGTTCTAGAACACGTATTCTATACAAATTTGTGTGGCTGTTCTAGAGCGCGTATTCTATAAAAATTTGTGTGGCTGTTCTTTAACGCGTATTCTATAAACATATGTGCTGATGTTCTAGAACACGTGTTCTATAAAAGTTTCTCTCGTTCCAGTCCTTGTTCCAGAACACGTACGCGCCGTCGCAGTGTACGCAGTGCGAAGCGTCGTTCCGTTGCATAGAAGCGCTAGCACGGCACCTCGACGGGACGAAGGGCGAGGGATGTGACCTTAGTATGAGGTCAGTGGGTTCGATGCCGACAAATTAAACAAAAGACGATTTTTCATCGTCATAGGTAGAAAAAACTTACATACAAACTGATCCATTTGTGTAGGTGGCAAAGACCCTGCCTCCATATCTGGGGATAGCGAGTTCGAATCCCGCCGTGGGCAAACTCTAGTCTATTATATATTTAATTATAGCATATGTACTATAAAAAAAAATGTTGCCATTGTGAAAAATGTATGCCTCTGTTCTAGAACACGTGCGGCATAAAAATAAGTGGCGCTTTTCTAGAGCACGTGTTGTCTAAAAAATTGTGCCGGCGTACAGCATTGGTTCTATAAAATTTGTACCACTTTACTAAAAAGCGTGAATTATAAAGATCTGTGCCGCCCTTCTACAGCACGTGTTCTATAAAAAATTGAATCGGTGTTCAAGAACACGTTCTATAATCATTTCACCCCCGTTCTAGAACACGTTCTATAAACACTTTAACCCCGTTCTAGAACACGTTCTATAAACACTTTATCCCGTTCTAGAACACATTCTATAAACACTTTAACACGTTCTATAAACACTGTACCCCGTTCTACAATACGTTCTATAAAGACGTGACGTCTAGACGTGAGTATAGCCAGTTCTGTATATTCACTATGAATACTACTCAAAATAGTTTAAATTTAAAAAAACGTTTATAAACACTCCACCCCTTCCTTTAAACCCTTTACCCCTTTCTATAACACGTTATATAAATATTTAAACCGCGTTATAGAACACGTTCTATAAACAATTAAACACGTTCTATAAATACTTTACCCCGTTCTAGAACACGTTCTATAAACACTCCACCCCGTCCTATAAACACTTTACCTCGTTCTAGAACACGTATACATTTTCTAACACGTTCTATAAACACTTTAACACGTTCTATAAATACTATACCCCGTTCTAGAACACGTTCTATAAACACTCCACCCCGTCCTATAAACACTTTACCTCGTTCTAGAAACGTTCTATACACATTTTAACACGTTCTATAAATACTTTACCCCTTTGTAGAACACGTTCTATAAACACTTTACCCCGTTTCTAGAACACTTTCTATAAACATACTGTCGCATTTTTAGAACACGTTGTATTTTAAATACGTCATATAACGACAGGCCGTGCCCCTACTGCGGCGAGGGGTGCCCGTCAGATGGTGATTTGAAGGAGCATATCCAAGAACACCATAAAAACGAGAGCGCATACTGCGAAGAGGTATTTACACTATCTATCTATCCATCTGTCTGTTTATGTATATCGCACACTTAGTATAAAAGTGACCTAATTCAAAATTAATCGTAATCGAGTTACATACATCATACATCACACTCCTGCACTTATCGGCACAATATGTTACAAACATGATTTTTTTTTTATTAACCACCTCACTTTGAGGTGGTTCCTATCTACCTCCATCTTGGAAAAATGAAGCCCTTATTTGCTTAATTAATTTAATTATCTTTCACAGTTACAAACATGTTGTAACGTGATTTGGCTAGGTATTTTACGAACGGCCGCTTGCCTGACGTCAATTTACCTCTGTCGTATTTGACGACACCTCGGTAAGAAAGAGAGTGGTCTATTCTGCTAAACGGGTGCCACCACCACGCGGTATACCACGCGGTGGGTCAATTTACCTTAGTCACCTTTAACCTTTACCTGTAAGAAATGAGATTCTCTTAGGCTCTTCTCTGTAGGAACAGCTTTCCGAACCAGTAGTAGAGTTGATTCAAAAGCACTTGTTTACAAGTTTATTTGAATAAAAAAATTTGAATTTGAATTTGTAGTGTAAGCGGACTTTCACCAACGAACGCTCCTACGCAATCCACTACCAGAGGGTCCATCTAGGGGTCAAGTTGCGCCAGAAGAAGCCGAAATGTCTGAAGAGGCCAAGTGAGAGTGTGGTGTGCGAGATATGCGGCAAGAAATGTATTGTGAGTATTAAACATGTATATAATATATATTTCGTTATAATCCGTGATAAAATAAATAGAAAATATATTCTGGTACCATAAATACGAGTTATCCACATCTACTTATTACTTAAACTTTGGCATAATTCGATCTTCTTAAATATAGTTTTTTTGAAAACACGATAAAAAATCAACGTTTTAGTTCTGTCTCGCTCGCACTTGTTTTTAATCTTTCGGTAAAGGTCAATGGATTACATACGAAATGGAATAGGGCACGGTCATTCACCCATCTATATCATGTATCTTTTATTTGAAATGTAGAATATTTCATGTGGCTAAATTACTTCATAAATTAACTGAATTTATTATGAAAGATCGTTTTAAAAACTGTATTTTCGAAGAAAATAAATATAATTTGATTCAAGACTCGGTAACAAGTAATAACATAACATAAAACAATAACATAATAGTTCTGTCTCCTTCGGACTTGAAGTAACACACTTTAGTCGCTAGGTCAAGGTCAATGCATTACATACGAAATGAAATAGAATGAGGTACGGTCATTCACCCTTCTATATCATGTATATTTTATATAAAATAGAAAAAGAATACCTGTGGCAAAATTATTTCACTAAATTAACATTTAAAACACTTTTAATAAAACGTAATTCAACAAGTTTAAAAAAAATTACAAGATCAACCGTTGGATCATTGTAAAATTGAATGAAAACTGCTTATGTTAAAAAAAAATATTAAGAGTTATGTAGTCTTTTTTAAAAATACTTAATATATTACACAAAATTTAAAGCTTTTCGTGCGTGCGCTAAGTAAACGGTGAAAAAAATCAATTATTCAAAAATCCTGTATCACAAAACTGTTCCCCCCTAAAAGTTCTAAATAAAAGTCCGCGACAGCATATGTCTAGCTTTTAAGGTTCACCCACTTGAACCATTTTTATGGTTACCAAAATAGTATATTACGGTTTTAATCTTTCCACGCGGGCGGAGACGCTGGCGATTGCTAAATATATTTATATTATAATCGACCTCCACAAAGTAACACCTAATTCTATAAATTATTATTATTCTCCTACCCATATCCCACTCTTAGTGGGGTCGGCACAATATGTCTTCTTCTTCCATTCTCCTCATCAACTCTGGTGCCACTCCTCTAACATGCATATCATTTTTCACCTAATTCTACCTAATTCTTTAATTTATTTACGTTATATTGTTACAGACGAAGGCGACCCTGACCTACCACCAACGCATCCATACCGGCGAGCGGCCCTTCCACTGCACCGAGTGCCCCAAGAAGTTCAGCGTGTTCCAACGGCTGCAGGTATGATGATGTACAGGAAACACGACTGTGACACTAATGATGTACAGGAAACCCGACTGAGTCACTGATGATATATAGGAATCCCGACTCTGACACTGATGATATATAGGAATCCCGACCGAGCCACTGATGATGTACAGGAAACACGATTGTGACAGTGACAATGTACAGAAAACAAGACTGAGTCACTGACGATGTACAGGAAACCAGCCTGAGTTACTTACGATGTACAGGTAACCTGACTGTGACACTGATAATGTACGGGAAACACGGACTGAGACACTGATGATGTACAGGAAACCCGACTGAGACACTGATGATATATAGGAATCCCGACTGAGACACTGATGATATATAGGAATCCCGACTGAGACACTTATGATATATAGGAATCCCGACCGAGCCACTGATGTTGTACAGGAAACACGATTGTGACAGTGACGATGTACAGAAAACAAGACTGAGTCACTGACGATGTACAGGAAACCAGCCTGAGTTACTTACGACGTACAGGTAACCTGACTGTGACACTGATAATGTACGGGAAACACGGACTGAGAAACTGATGATGTACAGGAAACACGGACTGAGACACTGATGATGTACAGGAAACACGGACTGAGACACTGATGATGTACAGGAAATACGGACTGAGACACTGACGATGTACAGGAAATACAGACTGAGACACTGACGATGTACAGGAAACCCAACTGAGACACTGACGATGTACAGGAAACCCGACTGAAACACTGACGATGTACAGGAAACCCGACTGTGACACTGACGATGTTCAGGAAACCCGACTGTGACACTGACGATGTTCAGGAAACCCGACTGTGACACTGACGATGTACAGGAAACCCGACTGAGACACTGACGATGTACAGGAAACCCGACTGAGACACTGACGATGTTCAGGAAACCCGACTGAGACACTGATGATGTTCACGAAACCCGACTGTGACACTGACGATGTACAGGAAACCCGACTGTGACACTGACGATGTTCAGGAAACCCGACTGAGACACTGACGATGTACAGGTAACCCGACTGCGACACTAATGATATACAGGAAACAGGAAATGATATACAGGAATGAGTCACTTACGACGTGCAGGATACCCGACTGAGACAGTAATGATATACAGAAAACGCAATTATATATACAATGCAATTCTCTAAATATATGCAGGTTTCCTCACGATATTTTCCTTCACCAAAAACTTCCTTCAGACAGGCGGCCGTTCGTAATATACATAGCCAAATCATGTGACAACATGTATATAATATGTTATGCCGACCCCACTTAGAGTGGGATAAGGGCAGGAAAATGATGATGTTAGAGAAATTCAATGTTCACAGATTCACTTGCGCACTCATACTGGCGAGAGTCCGTACAAGTGCAAACACTGTCCCAAGGCGTTCAAACACAAGGCCGCTTTGAACAGACACGACCGGGTGAGGAACATGTTTATTTATTCACTAAGACATGTCGAAGAGTATTTTTAATATTTTACATTACATTAAAAAACATAGTCTTAATCCATCCATTTGTCTCTATCTAATCTAACCATCATCTTAATTTAACTATCGCTCTAATTTCCTTATCAATCTATCTTTCAGTCCTATCTAGCTTCTTAATCTAATTCATTTGACACTATCTAGCTGCCTAATTTTACTATCAATCTTCTCTAACTATCGCTCTCATCTATTTATCTATCCAATTTATATTTCTAATCTAACTATCGATTTGTTTCTGTCTAATCACCAGGATACGGCTTCAGAAAGTTCGTAGATCGTTTGTGGGCCTCGGTATACATTTTTATAATAAAATTCCACAGTCTATTTTGGACTTGCCTTTACACAAGTTCAAAATAGCAATTAATAAGACACTGATTCATGAAGCTTATTATACTGTTGAGGACTATATTGATGATAAGAAAGTTTGGTTTTAAATTGCGTCAAGCTACGCACTAGATTATATTGTAAATTTTTTTATTTGTTCTTAATTAAGCCATTATTGTAAAACTTAATTTTGAAAAGAGTGACCGCCGAGTTTCTTGCTGGTTCTTCTCGGTAAGAGCACCTTTCCGAACCAGTGGTAGCTTCAGCTTCATTGTAATTTGACGATTCGAAAGTTGTAAAGGCCAATTTGAATAAAGAATTATTTGAATTTGAATCTATTTAACTTTTAATCTTTCTAGTTTCATCAATCTCTCTATCTCATTTAACTAATAATCCCATCTATCACGCTACCTTATTTAACTAACTAACATGTCAGTATAATCTAACTATCAATCTTATCTGTCACGCTATCTTACCTAACTGTCAGTACAATCTATCAATCTAATCTAACTATATCAATCAATCTAATCTTAATATTTTATCTGGCTCGTTGGCACAGTGGGTAGTGACCCTGCCTTCAGCTCATCGGGTCGCGGATTCCCGCCGAGGGCCAACATTTTCTATAAATTAATTTGTTGGTCTTTGAGCCTGTGTGTATATTTGTATTTAAGTATGTCTTTAAAAAAATATATAAGTCAATTGTCTGTCTCCCATAACACGAGTATTAAGTTACTTACTTTGGGGATGGACGACCGTGTGTATGTTTCCCATATATAATCTATCTTTCTAATCTAACTGTCCATTTGTCTCGTCTAATTTATCTATTTAACTTATGATTTATCTATTTTCACAATTTATCTATTTATCTGTCTCTATCTAAAATCAATCCCATCTATCAATCAATCTTATCTAAATTTCAGTGTAATCTAACTGTATAAATCAATCTAATCTAACTATATCAATCAAACTAATCTAACCCCAGGTGCACACGGGCGTGAAGCCGTACAGCTGCGCGCACTGCGGCAAGTCCTTCTCTCAGTCCAACTCCATGAAGCTGCACGTGAACACGGTGCACCTCAAGATGCCAGCGCCCTATCGAAGCAGGAGGAGCAAGATCAACTGATTGCAAATATATATATACACAATTGACACACGAATATATATATATACAATTCTGGCATTTTGTTTTATTACTCCATCGCTCATAAAATAACCTGACAATAATCTTTATTCAAAATAAGTACTTTTGAATCGTCAAGGATCAATATGATTAACGAAGTTACAACTGGTTCGGAATGTTGCTCTTACCGAGAACAACCAGCGAGAAACTCAGCAGTTTATCTAGGTCAATCTATATAGGTAACTATATTTCTAATTTATGTCATTCTTATCCAATGATCTATATACCTATCTATATTTGTGTCCAATTTATCTAAATAACCAACCTTCTATATGTCCAATCTCTCTTTCTACTCTATCAGTCTTTCTAATCTAACCATTTTACTCTATCTTCCTAATATATTATACTATAATATTTAAAATCTATACTTACCCTACTCACTTAGTGTATTCTGAGGCACAGGTGCTATCCGTTCGAAAGTTATTTATTAAACAGATATTAATGATGCAACATAAAAAAGTACCAGACCACACGAATAGGCGTAGAGAAGACCTAATTTATCATATCCCTCGACTAAATACTGTTTTCGCACAAAAATTCATACATTTTCTTGCTCCCAAAATTTATAATACAATAAATAAAAATGCAATGTTAACAAAACATACAAGTGTTACTCTTAAAAAACATATTACTAAACATTTAATTTCATTGACTTACAATCAAACTGAAGACCTTCTCAAGACTATAATATAAAACCCAAGAAGCATACATAAATACAGCCCCACTCTCATGTCACAAATGTACTCATATCACACAGATGATTACTCTCATGCATGTTATGTATGTATTCAACATACATAACATGCAAATAATAAACAAAGTTATTTTATTTTTATATATATAGCATAACTTTATACAGTATATACAATGAAATATACATATTATTGCACATTTTTAATTTTTTACATTTTTTATTACTTTTTATTTTTACTTATTATTTTATAAATTTCTATTTCATTTCTTATTTAGCAACTATATTTTAGAGTATTTCATAGTGGTATCTAAAATTGTTAACTTATAATTGTTTAAAATTTAACTTATTCTAAATTTTTTGCCTATACTGTTATGAATTAAATGAATTGAAATGTACGAATGGAATGTGGGTAGATATAATTCGATATATCACTCGTACTTACTGACGAGTAATCAAGATTTTTGTCTACCCACATTTCATCAACAATTTGCACAGTGTTTAATTTGGTTCACCGTGGACGAGGATAGCTGACCTACTGTGATACAGTTGTTACTAGTACAGAGGTCAGCGTAATTCTACCTAAGATCTTGCATCGCCCAGTGCAGGAGCCTGGACGATTTCAGCCATCCAGCCCATTCTCCAGGGCTGGGTCGCCAGGAGGCATGGGGTCCTCACCTTCCGCCTGACACAGGTGCTTTCCGGACATGGTTGTTTCGGGTGGTATCTGTGGAAGGTGGCCCAGCGCGAAGCGACTGGTGAGTGCCACGAGTGCGGCGCCGATTTTGACACGGCGCTGCACACGCTCGCAGACTGTCCAGCTTGGGCGGCTCAGCGGGCAGAACTTGTGGCACAGGTGGGGCACGATCTCTCCCTGCCCACTGTGGTTCGCGCCATGGTGGACAGGGAGCGATCGTGGGCAGCGATGGCCTCCTTCTGCGAGGACGTTATCTCGCGGAAGGAGGCGGCGGGGCGGATCCGGGAAGTCGAGTCCTTGGATCCAATCCGCCGCAGGCGAGCGGGGCGCAGGCGACTCGCCGAAGTCCGTCGCATGCCACCCTAACGGGGACCTCCGAGCGATCCGAACGGGGTTTAACGGACGCTCGTTGGAGTAAGGTCCCCGAGGCGTTCGATGCATCTGGTGCTCCCGATGCATCGTTCAGCGGAGGGAGGGGCCACTTTCAGAGAGGCCCCGACCCAGAGGGGGCGCACTCTGGGCTACAGAGTTGCTGCTGGCGGGGATGGGGGGCAATGTCTTCATGGGTACCCTATCCCCGCCACCAGCAGCGTAGTGGAGCACACAGGTTATTTTAGTCGGTGCGAGTCCGACATAACCGTCGCCTGTCCCCGTCGGGCGGCGGTACCCATAAGGGGTTTTTTCCTGTATAAAAAAAAAAAAAAAATTCTACCTAAGATAACCAAAGATAGTTTAGATAAATATGTTTATAATTTTAAGTATGTTCTATGTTATCAAAAAATAACTTGTAATAATAAAAATAAATAAAAAAAAAAAATATAACTATCGACGTGATCTAACTATCAATATAATCAACCCGATCCAACTATCAACCCAAGCTAACTACCAGGCAATCTATCTATAACTATTAACATAATTAAACTATCAAACCAACCTAAATATCAATTTAATCTATCTACCAATCCAAACTATCCATATGTCTCTATATATATAAATAGAATTTTGGCCTTTTGTTTTCCATCGCTCATATAATTAGCTGATATAATGAGAGTATCATTTTGCAAAACGAACCAAAGTATTCTTTATTCAAGTACTAGCGGCCTGCCCCTGCTTCGCACGGTTATAAAATATATAGCTCATGACATTCAGTGTAAAATAAAATGATTAAAATCGATCCAGTAGTTTTGATTTATTCATTACTGCCCGTGGCCCGCACGCGTTGAATTTGGAGAAAAACAATTTCCTTCCTCTCTACCAAGAAGATTTCCTGCCATCTTTGGAATATCTAAATTCATATAGTACATTTTTACTTATTTACTTTAACATTTTCCCTATGTATTTAATTTTTATAATTAATTTCAGAATGTCTTTATATACAACATTCACAGAGTTCCTTGTCGTTAAACAAACTCTTGAAAGAACGATATAGCTGCTGGATTCGAAGTGCTATAGGGTGAAGCGCGGCCTCCTCGCGGGATTTTAAATTTGTGATATCTCCGAAAATGTTCACTTAAGTTACATGCTGTAAACGGTCATATTGATCTATATTAAATCAACAATTTATTTAAGGTACTTAATTGCATAAGGATTAATGCTGTATTTTATAAAAATTACTTCAAAAATAAGGCATTATTTTTCGTAAAAAGTAAAACACAAAAAATGCTATAGTGGGTTATCGATAAGAGATAGACATATACCATCGCGGACTTTTTTGTAGACCTTTTCAATGTGTACAAATACTTAGTACATTATTTTGATAAATCTCGTAGGGTTCAGCCTGCGTTTGAAAAAAAAATTTAATTATTTACAGAAATCTCAAAAATTACAGTATTTCTCTACTCCGTATTGAATGTTATTATACGTACAAACCTTCCTCTAGAATCACTCTATCTATTAAAAAAACCGCATCAAAATCTGTTGCGTAGTTTTAAAGTTTTATGCGTACAAGAAATGCGACAAACTTTGTTTTATAATATGTAGTGATAGTGAAGTTTCAAGCACTTTTGAATCGTCAATCAATATGATTAATGAAGCTACAACTGGTTCGGAATGTTGCTATTACCGAGAACAACCAGAAAAAAACTCTGCGATCAATATTTTAAAACTATATTTCTAATCTATATTACAATTATAATTGTGTTACAAAAATATATATAAACTAGTAATCACCAGTGGCTCCGCCCGCGTGGAAAAATTAGAATATAATAGCATAGTCTTTTGATAACCATAAAAATAGTTAAAGTGGGTTAACCTTAAAGTTAGACATATGCTGCCGCGGACGTTTATACAGAACTTTTAGAGGGGAACAATATTGTAATACATGATTTTTGAATATCTATTACCGTTTACTCAGCGCACGCAAGGAAAGCTTTAAATTTTCGTTCGTAATGTTTTTTATTGCTGCTCCTCTCATATTTATCTTAGCGTGATGTTAAATAGCCTATAACGTTCCTTAATAAGTGGACTATCTTACACTTAAAGATTTTTTACAAGAATCAATCAAACAAACAAACTCTTCAGCTTTATATATTAGTATAGATGTAAATAAATTCTGTCGTAAAAGGTATCGAAATAAAGATTTATTATTATCGAGCGTTGAATGTCAATTAGGATGGCATGTGAGAGGTGTAGTGTTGCGCCACGAGGTCGATGCGGCCGTGGCTTGAGGTCGACCGGTCTAGTGACATGACGTGTCGATGATACAACATTATATTTAAGAAAATCAGTGATGTTCATATTTTATTTTTTTATATATGTTAGCGCACACTTTCAACAATAACACGATGTAATAGAATACCACAATTCCAGCTCCGAGACACCGCTACACTTCTCTTGAATAACAAACAGAATGAATGTCACTGAATTATTTACAATTTTATGATTAATAATTTTTTTTTCTATTTAAATTTATTAATTATATTATGTCTATTACCTATCCGCCGTGTGGTATCCGGCTGAATAGAATAGTACCACCCTCATTTCTTACCGAGGTGTCGTAAAAGGCGACTAAGGTAAGTTGAGGCACCGTGTGGTATCCGGTTTAGTAGAATAGACCACACTCTTACCGAGATGTCGTAAAATACGACTGAGGTAAGTTGACGTCAGGCAGGCGGCCGGTTGTAAAAACGCAGCCAAATCATGTGACAGCATGTTTATATGTTGTGCCGACCCCACTTAGAGTGGGATAAGGGCAGGAAGATGATGATTATGTCTATTACCTATATAGTTTCACTCAATGTCTACAATGTTTAATCTAAGAAATGTAATCCTTAATGGCTTATGTTAATATTTTTATATTAAGAGTAATTTAGTCATAATTTTTTGTTTGTATTTAAGTATGTATTTAAAAATATATAAGTATATATTCACCAGTTGTCTGTCCATAACACAAGTATTAAGTTACTTACTTTGGGGACGGACGACCGTGTGTGTAAGTGTCCCATATATTTATTTATTTATATTTATAATAATAGCTGTGGATTTTTGACAAATAAATAATTTAATTTGCCATTACAATAAAAAGTTATGTTATACATTTAAATAAATAGTACCTGCTTGACGAAGCCTTGCTCTGTATTTAAAAAAAAAAAAAAAAAATAAAAGAAAAAAATAATACCTATAAGTTAATTGGAAACGATCCTAGGCATTTTCATTTTTCGAGACTCCCTGTTCCCCGAATAAGCTACTCCAACTTGACAGTGTTTTATAATCAATATAAATTTTAGTATTTTTAATGCCCAAAAACAGGGACCTAGCTAAATCGATTTTTCTCCCCCCCAAAACCTGCATGCTGAATTTCAGGAAAATCATTGGGAGCCGTTTCCGAGATTCAGAAAATATATTTATATATATACATACAAGATCAACTTATAATTAATGTAAAGAAACCGGCTATACTCACATCTTGTTTTATCGGATGAGCCCGACTAGTTACAAGCCCATCTTCTTCTTCTTCTTCTTCTACTTAGCGATGTCCCGAAGACCCGGGGTCGGCTTTCCAACTCATTTTCGTACACTTTCCGGTCTTGATGACATTAAAAAGGTGACCAATGGATGAGAACAGTAATGGATCGGGACACTTGGAAGAACTTGGAGGAGGCCTTTACCCTAAGAGCGGTTCTCACCAACTAGAAAATCAATTTAACTAATTATTATTATACATATTTTTTTATAATTTTTTTTCTATTAATCAACTTGTATTTTTGACTATGATGACTATGTATTTTTTTTTTATATTTGACATCCTTGACATATTTTATATTGTAAATATTGGTAAGAAATAAAAGGCTTTTTATTTTTTTATTTTATTATGTCCAGATTTCCGTAAATTATTGGCTCAAATTAGGAACCGCATCAACATCTTGACGGGCAAGTCAACCTCACCTGCAAGTGGTGCACCCTGCTAAGCAACGGACGAGGCTCTGACAAGAATACCTCTTCTGAGGTTGCAGAGGTCAGACGGCAGTCGTTCTGCATAAAACTGTGACCGCCAAATCAAGAATGGAATGGAAGCCCATACGGGGTTCTTATTCATGAGCTCCTTATGCAGCGTTATGCGATAAAATAAGACGTGAGTATAGCCGGTTTCTATACATTATAAATAACACTCACGATAGTTTAAATTCAAAGATTAACTCATTTAAATATTAACTTGATTGCTACTAAAAAGAATACAAGAACGAAGTGAATAGAAAGAAACGAAGTGAATTGACGATAATCAATAGAAGGACTAAGATAAGTCATAGGACCTATTTCTTAGATATAAGTTAATTTATAAGTTTAGGATAATATTAAGTTGCTTATTAGCCTTAAGGCTAGATTGTGACTACAATAAAGTACCTACATTGTGATGTACTTTATAATAGGACAAAGAAAAAATATTTTATTATTTATCGCTATCGATATTTTTGTAATCACAACACTATCGCACTACACGTCTTTATTAACCATATTAACAACAGTTCGATTAAGCTCTCTTTTCTTAAAGCTCATGTCCATATACTTAACTGTTTTGCTAAGTTTTTTTTTTATATTATATCAAAACTAAATGTATTTTAATAATTATGAGGGTGTTTATTAAATAGTATTACGGACGATAAATAATTTAAACAGTAAGTGATTATTTCTTATTTTTATTAACGAAATAAAAACATTTAAATTAATCTATACTAATAATATATATGCCACAGTCTATTTATTTATTTATTGGAACACCAACAAGAATGCACTTAAACTAAACTTAAACATAAACAGTATTGTGTCCTGCTACAAGTACATCCTTACAGGTGTACACAGCATGCGTACTTATGGTGCTATACGCGCTTAACAATTTGAACGAAAACTAAAAATGTAAATTTATATTTTAAAAAGTTACAATAAATTAAAAAAAAGAGAAATAAAAAGGCAATAATTAAGCTTAAAATAAAAATATAAGTATAAAAAGTAACACCTTAACAAATTAATGATTAACGCAGTAAACATTAAAAGGTTGGTAAATTATTTTTCTTTCTGCTTTCTGTTGCGATTTCTCGGTTAATCAGGTAAAGCAGTATTTAACATAGAAAATATCTAACTATTTATCTATATATATAAATAAAGTCCCCAAAAGCTGTCACTCTGTATGTAATCGATTTTCTCATAATCTACTTTTTGTACGGTTTTTACTAAAACATACTAAAAATATTGAGGAAGGTTTAATGGATAAATTACTTAAATACTGTAAAATTAATTAAATTAATTTAAAATTTAATGAAATACTATATTACCGTTTTAATAATTCCCGCCGTGTGGTATCCGGCTGAGTAGAATAGACCATTTCTTACCGAGGTGTTGTAAAAGGCGACTAAGGTAAGTCGACCCGCCGTGTGGTATTCGGCTGAGTAGAATAGACCACCCTCATTTCTTACCGAGGTGTCGTAAAAGGCGACTAAGGTAATTTGACCCACCGTGTGGTATCCGGTTGAGTAAAATAGACCACCCTCTTTCTTACCGAGGAGTCGTAAAATACGACTAAGGTATGTTGACGTCAGGCAGGCGGCCGGTCGTAAAATACGTAGCCAAATCATATGACAACATGTTTGTAACATGTTGTGCCGACCCCACTTAGAGTGGGATAAGGGCAGGAGGATGATGATTACTGTTTTAATAATTCCACGCGGGTGGAAACGCGATTACTAAAATTATATAAAACGTCTCTAACTTCAGAAATTCAGCATGTAGGGTGTTCTCGGGGAAAAATTCGATGTAGCTAAGTTTTTTTATTAAATACTCGTTTTATCCCTGTTTTTTGGGCACCAAAAAGACTACTAAAATAGGAACTGCAAAATGCAAAGCTGTGACAGTCTAACTCTAATGGTAACGCGCGAACTATAAAGTTCACAACCTGGGATCGACTACCACGTCACGTGACGTTTTTTTTTTTATTGCATTATTTTATCTTTTAAAAATTATCGAGTCCGCCGGTCAAAGCTAGGTATATATGCGAAGGTGGAATCTAGCAAGTTAAAGACCCACTTCCCGGTGTCCGATTGAGATGAAATACATACTGGTCCAGCCCCGATGACAATGCATGTTTATGATAAGCATGACCTGATGCCAGGATTGGCTCCAGACGAGGGAACTCAACGGTTAACAGTACATGAATTTTTTTTAAAACCTTTATTTTAACTTGTTTATTTTTATTTAGATAAAATGGATTCCAACGATATAATAAGCGATCCTGAACAAGAGAATTTGGCTGGAGTCCGCCTTGTTGTAGTAAGTGATAATATATCTTTAATATCATCATCCTCCTGCCCTTATCCCACTCTAAGTGGGGTCGGCACAACATGTTATAAACACGCTGTTACATGGTTTTGCTGCGTTTTTACGACCGGCCGCCTGCCTGACGTCAACTTACCTCTGTCGTATTTTACGACACCTCGGTAAGAATGAGCGTGGTATATTCTACTAAACCGGATACCACACGGTGGGTCAACTTACCTTAGTCGCCTTTTACGACACCTCGGTAAGAAATGAGGTTGGTCTATTCTACTCAGCCGGATACCAAACGGCGTGTCGACTTACCTTAGTCGCCTTTTACGACACCTCGGTAAGAAAAGAGGGTGGTACTATTCTATTCAGCCGGATACCACACGGCGTTGATAATATATCTTTAATATATCATTAATATTTAAATGCGTTAATCACTACATAGTTTAAAACAAAGTCGCTTTCTCTGACTGTCCCTATGTCTCTATGTATGCTTAAATCTTTAAAACTACGCAACAGATTTTGTTTCTGTGTTTTTAATACATAGAGTGATTGAAGAAGGTTTATATGTATAATAACATTCAATACGGAGTGGAGAAATACTATAATTTTTAAGGTTTCTAATGTCGTATATTTTTTTCCGCTTACATTGCAAACGCAGGCTAAACCCTACGAGATTTATCAAAATGATGTACTGAGTATTTGTACACCTTGAAAAGGTCTACAGAAAACTCCGCGATGGTATATGAATTTTTGCGAAAAATTATGCCTTATTCGGAGCAATTTTTATACAATACAGCACTTATCCTTATCCAATTATGTACCTTAAATAAATTGTTGATTTAATATAGATCAATATGATCGTTTACAGCATGTAATTTAAGTGAACATTTTCGGTGATATCACAAATTTAAAATCCCGCGAGGAGGCCGCACTTCGCCCCATAGCACTTCAAATTTAACACCCATTTGTCGCTCTCAAGAGTTTGTCTAGTGGCAAGAATGCTGTGAATATTGTATCTAAAGATATTCTGTAATTAATTGTAATATAAAAATAATACAATACAAAGGGAATGTAAAAAGTAAATAAGTAAAAATGTAGTATATGAATTTAGATATTCCAAAGGAAATCTTCATGGTATAAGGAAACGGTAATTGTTTTTCTCCAAATTTAACGCGTGCGGGCCACGGACAGTAATGAATAAATCAAAACTACTGGATGGATTTTAATTATTTTTTTCGCTTAGTGATATAGGCTTTATATTTTATACCCGTGCGAAGCAGGAGCAGGCCGCTAATTTATTTATATAAAAAAATCATTAAAAAAATTGCAAATCATTTTTATTTAGTATCATTTTTAACTTTTCTCTGCTCACAGCTCAATCTCCCTGAGGACGAAGGGGAAGGTTTAGGATTTCGTCTAACGAGGACCTTGTGGGATCCATATCCTTGGGTAAGATTAGTATTGAAAAATCATACTTACTACATCATCCTTAAGCCCTTATCCCACTTTAAGTGGGGTCGGCATAGCATATTATAAACATAACACATGATTTGGCGAATTATTTTAGGACCGGCCTGACATCAATTAACCTTAGTCGTATATTACCTCACATGACACCTCGGTATGAAATAGGGTCTATTGTACTCAGCCGGATACCACACGGGGGGTCGACTTACCTTAGTCGCCTTTTACGACACCTCGGTAAAAAAGAGGCTGGTCTGTTCTACTCAGTCGAATACCACACGTCGGGTCGACTTACCTTAGTCGCCTTTTACGACACCTCGGTAAGAAAGAGGGTGGTCTGTTCTACTCAGCCGGATACCACATTACTGGTCGACTTACCTTAGTTGCCTCTTACGACAACTCGGTAAGAAAAAGGGTGGTCTATTCTACTCGACCAGATAACTATAGCATCGATTTAGATTTTTAATACTGATATCAAACTTTAGAAAATGTTTAGAAATTTTTTTTTAGAACAAATTAGGAGAGCATCTACTAAACACACGTTATATTCTCACGTTATAATTATTAAAGGATGATTCACGCTACACCGTGTCGCGACCGGGGCACAGTGAAACATTGTGGTGTACTTTGAATCACTTAAAGTGATTCATGCCTGACCGTGCCCCGGCCGTGCGCCGCCGGGACTCGGCCGGGGCACGGCGTTAAAATGTCGGTGGGTATTGTTACCCGGCTCCGGCACGGTTCGGCCCCGACACGTTGTAACATAAACATATGCGCCCGGGCGCCCGCAGAGCAGTCAACGTCAAATCTTAGTGAGTTTAGCAGCTTAACAGCAAAATGGACAATGAAAATTGTTTAGAATGTGTGTGATTTGCTCTGTGATTTACGACATAAGCTAAGTATTTAGATAACAAATAAAATAATTTCCAATACTTCCATCCTCGATGACAATTGCAATAGCTGCCAATTCAAATTGTGAAAATTGCATATTTACTTAGGCGTCAAGTCTATCGACAGATGAAATCACTTGCTGACAAAAGCCACTTAACATAGATAGAAGTCGTGCAAATATTAAACCCAAACAGCCCGGTGTAACATGAATGACTGACACGGCCGGCGCACGGTGGACGTGTCTCGGCCGAGGCCCGGCCCGGTCACGAGACGATGTAGCGCAGTGTTTCCCAATCTTTTTTGGTCCATGCCCCACGTTAAAAATTATTTTGCCCCCTATGCATACATAAATATTAATATTATAATACATATATATGTTATATTAATAATATATATTAATAATATTAATATTAAAAATTGAATTGACCACTTAAAGAACATAAATAATTTAGGTTTTAGGAAGAAGAACTTGCTTTTTTTTTGTTAAATTTGGCACCGAAATCTAGCCTTGCACTTAATTGGCCCAGAGCGAAAGGCTTAAACTCGTGTCGGGTTGCCCCCCTTAACCATTAAAATGCCCCCCTGTGGGTCGTGGGCCCCACGTTGGGAAACACTGATGTAGCGTGAATCATCCTTAATACGCCTACATACATATTTTATTCACTCCTGAAGGTTGGCTTGGAAATAACGCATTAAGTCCGCCTTTTGTATAAATATTTGTATATAAATATATTGTAAGTATTGTGCAATAAAGTTTATAAATAAATAAAAATCGACAATTGTAATAAAATAATCGATAATAATAAAAATGAGTTAATTGTTTCACATCCCTAATCCACTTTTTCAATCCACAGATACACGAAGTGACGCTCGGGTCTAGAGCAGATTCAGCAGGATTGAGAGCTGGGGACTGTCTTCTACAAGCGGATGGACGAGATTTACTTGGACTATCGGTATATTAAATTCAAATTCAAATTCAAAATATTCTTTATTCAAATAAACTTGTGAACAAGTGCTTTTGAATCGTCAACTCTACTGCTGGTTCGGAAAGCTGTTCCTATCGAGAAGAGCCAGCAAGAAACTCGGCGGTTGCTCTTTTAAAAAAATACAATTCTTAATGCTAGTTACATTTAATGTTTCTATCTTGTACAGGGTCGAACAATATTTATATCCACGCATTTTTATCGTCTAAATAATCCTCAACAGTATAGTAGGCTTTCTGTATCAGCCTCTCCTTAATAGTGTTTTTAAACTGCTGTAATGGCAAAGTTAAATTATTTTAGGTTTAAATTACATTAGGTCATTACTTTCTTGTACAGGGTCGGACAGTAGCCTATATCCATGTATTTTTATCATCTAGAAAATCCAAAAGTAATAATAAAATTATTTTGCTATAATCCGCAATGAAGTGAAATAGAAAATATATATAATGCTAAATGTAGAGTGGAGAATCCGTTTTCATACCTGATACATGCGGGATTCGTAAAAACACATGCACAAACCTCCACCACAATACACAAGCACTACACACGTTCACTATCACACACTCAACACACAAAATCAACTATCGTTTTCCTCAACCGAAGCATCATCAGGAGAGACTCCACAACAAAATCGCGAAGCTTTTGCTCTAAGATTTTGCTTGTATCAGGTATGAGAACGAGTACACTCTACATTTAGCATTACATATATTTTCTTTTATCGCGGATTATAGCAAAATAATATTCTCATATGTTTTGTAATACTGTGGTTTTTAATTATTGACAATACGCTGTTTAGTTAATATTTTCACAGCTTTACATCATCTTCCTGCCCTTATCCCACTCTTAGTGGGGACGGCACTACATGTTAGTTATAAACATGCTGTCACATGATTGGGCTACGTTTTTACGACCGGCCGCCTGCCTTCCGTCAACTTTACCTCAGTCGTATTTTACGACACCTCGGCAAGAATGAGAGTGGTCTATTGTACTAAACCGGATACCACACAGTCGGTCAACTTACCTTAATCGCCTTTAACGACACCTCGGTAAGAAATGAGGTTGGTCTATTCTACTCAGCCGGATACCACACGGCGTATTTTAACAGCTTTACATAGGACTCTAATAACTTAGCTGACTTCCATTATATTTTCAGATAGGTAAAGTCGCGGGCTTAATAAGGGGAGACGGGGAAGGTCATGGTGTATCATTGCTAGTGTGGAACTGCGGCGTCGATCCCAGAGATGATCCTGAGGTACAAATTTTTATCTAATGATAATAAATATAAATAAGTAAATATATGGGACACTTACACACACGGTCGTCCCCCCCCCAAAGTAAGTAACTTAATACTTGTGTTATTGACAGGCAAATTGGTAAATATATACTTATATATTTTTACAAATATACACCCAGACTCAGAGACCAACACAATCATTTATAGAAAATGTTGGCCCTCGACCCGTGGAGCTGAAGGCAGGGTCACTACCCACTTGTATATCGGACGTCTGGCTAACAGGTCCCGAGGCGGTCGGTGCATCTGGTGCTCCCGATGCACCGGTTAGCGGAGGGGGGGCTTCTCTGTCAAGGGGCCCCTACCCGGAGGAGGTGTTCTCTGGGATCAGAGCTGTCGGCGGGGATGGGGGCAATGTGTACAACGATGGTCCTTGCCATCAGCAGCACAGTGGAGCAGTGGTCGTTTTAGTCGGTGCGAGTCCGACATAACCGCCTGTCGGCGGGCGGCGGTACCCATAAGGGGTTATTTCCTGTATAAAAAAAGGGTCAATACCCACTCCTTCAATGGGTCAATCATAGTGATAGGTCTTAACTTGACTGCCCCGTTGGCGTAGTGGGTAGTGACCGTGCCTTCAGCTCCGCGGGTCGCGGGTCAAATTCCCGCCGAGGGCCAACATTTCCTATAAATGGATTTGTTGGTCTTTGAGCCTGGGTGTATATTTGTATTTAAGTATGTATTTAAAATTATATAAGTATATATTCACCAGTTGTCTGTCCATAACACAAGTATTAAGTTACTTACTTTGGGGACGGACGACCGTGTGTGTTAGTGTCCCATATATTTATTTATTTATTTAATTATTTATTTATTTATTTAGCTCAAACCTTTCTCTAAATGAATGACCTATGCTTATAAGTGGTGATATTAAGGTCATTTTAATGTTATAATTGTAAATTTTTTCAGCTTTTATGGAGTTGTGGAGGCGGTTCCAGGGGTGAAAAGTCGCGGCGAGCTTTAGCTGGTGTCGTTAAAGCTCTGTCGTGCTGCGTGTGCGCTGCAACAGCGACGAAAGCGCTGAATTGTGCACGCTCCCATTTGTATTGTGAAGGTATGTATTAAGCCGTAGGGACTAGTTTGTTTTATAAAATCTTTAATAAAAAAGTAATAATAAAATTATTTTGCTATAATCCGCGAAGAAGTAAAATAGAAAATATATGTAATGCTAAATGTAGAGTGGACAATCCTTTTCATACCTTTTATATAAAACACTATTTTTGCCGTTAAATGTCAAGTCAGCGTAGGTGGGCACGAGAAATGAAAGCACCTAGGATCGAACCTCCTATTATTATTATTTTTTTCTTTTTATTTTTATCACTGTTTCCGGAAAAATGCTATAATTTACGTTCAAAAGACAATTTTCGCTGTCAAACGTAAAGTCATGGTAGTTCATTCGGGAAACAGGCGGTCTAGAGAGGTGGAAATACCTAGGTTTGAACCCCACCTGTCCTATTATTTCGTTATTTTTTTTATATCTTTCAAAAGAATTACCATGAAGGATCAGTTACCCAGATATTATTCTTATAAATAACGCAGATAACAACAAAATAATATTATTGTAACTTTCATTAATGGTTTGATAATTTATTTATATTGAGGTATATGGAATTTTTAGGATGCTGGAGTCGGCTAGAACGATGTGCTTTGTGCAGGGAGACCTTACCTCCCAAAGAGTCACCGTATGCCAGAAATTTAGTCGCTGAACAGGTTCGTTTGATTTATTATACAAAAGTATTAATTATATTATCTACTAGCTTTTACCCGCGACTTCGATCACTACGTGATCCTTACGTAGACCGTTGTGTCTTGAAACAGTAGCTTCTGTCACTCATCAACCTTAAAATACGACAGTATCATAAAGTGACTTTACGAATAATTGTTATTACGTTATATTGTTAACCGTTGAGTTCCCTCGTCCGGAGCCAATCCTGACATCAGGTCATGCTTATCATAAACACGCATTGTCATCGAGACTGGACCAGTATGTATTTCATCTCAATCGGACACCGGGAAGTGGGGCTTTAACTTGCAAGATACCACCTTCACATACATTGCAAGTTGAATAAAAGCTTTTAAAAAATGCTAACTGATCATCCTTATCCCACTCTAAGTGGGGTCGGAAGAATATGTTATAAACATATTTTCAAATAATTTGGCTACGTATTTAATGACCGGCCGTTTGCCTGACGTTAAATTACCTAGTCGTATTTTACGACACCTCGGTATGAAAGAGGGATTTCTACCCAACCGGATACAAAACTGTGCGTCGACTAACCTTAATCGTCTTTTACGACACCTCGGTGAGAAATGAAGGTGGTCTATTTTACTCAACCGTATACCACATTGCGATTAAAAAAAAGATAGATAGATAGATACATAGATAAACATCTTTATTGCACAAAATTACACTATAAAATAAAATAAAAACAAATAACAGAAAACCTTAAATCTAATAATAATGTAAACCGTGCAAAGGGCGGTCTTATCACTAAGCAGTGATCTCTTCCAGACAACCCTTTTGAGCGAAGTAATCACATAAAAATAAAACATCGTATAGTGGGTTAGTGTTCCATAATAGAGAAAGGAGAAAATATATACATATACATAAAAATAATAATAATAATAGAGAGAAATCAAAGCTCACAGTATAAGCGTGACATTTCACTGCATCAAGTAAAATTCCTTGACACGGCGTTTAAAAATGGCAATTGAAAAGCTTCAGTCAGCTTTTTTTTTAATCGCCATGTGGTATACGGTTGAGTATATAAACTTAAAACTTTTTTTATATTTTCAGGTATTCGAATCGATAGCAACAGAATACGAAATCAAGTACACCCTTAAAAGGCCTCAATCTATATCAGCTCACACATCACCCAACCGTTCACCGAATATATCACCAACCGCACGTCGCAAAGGGCAATACCAATTATCCTTAATGCACAGGAACCGGAAACCGACACAGTACGATAAATTCGCATCAGATCCCAGTATTAATTCAAAGCTACTATCACCAACAATTTCTACTGAAAACTCTGGCAACACTGATCTAAATAGCGGGGAATGCAGCTGTCAAACGCAAGGAGTGATACCAGCGCATAAAATTTCTACTAAAATGGTAGAAATTTCTAGTAATTCTAAAAGGCAAGATGGATTGAAAATACCGCGAATTAACGTTGAAGATACAACAGATTGTTCCGGTTGTGGTTGTCAATTGCAACATAAATTAGTTGCGAGATTACGACAGACATGTTCGCTCGCCGATCTACAAAATGTCACGCTACAAAGTTGCAACATGTCGCAATCTTTAAGCAATATCAGCAAAAATGAACAGAGGTATTTCCTGACATATTTTGATATGCATACTAGAGATGTGAAAAAAATAATCGAATTTTACAATAATCGATTTTTTTTACAATCGTTTTTTAATTTTAGTAGGTTAGGTTTAATTATAGTATTTTAAATACGCCGTGTGGTATCCGGTTGAATAGAAATGTACCACCCTCATTGCTTACCAAGGTGTCGTAAAAGGTGACTCTGGTAAGTCGACCCGCCGTGTGTTATCCGGCTGAGTAGAATTGACCAACCTCATTTCTTACCGAGGTGTCGTAAAAGGCGAATTAGGTAAGTTGACCCACCGTGTGGTATCCGGTTTAGTAGAATAGACCACCCTTTTTCTTACCGAGGTGTCGTAAAGTACGACAGAGGTAAGTTGACGTCAGGTAGGCGGCCGTCCGTAAAAACACAGCCAAATCATATGACAGCATGTTTGTAACATGTTGTCCGACCCCACTTAGAGTGGAATAAGGGCAGGAAGATGATGATTTTACCTATGTTAAATAACATACATGTAATAAAACATTGTTTTATTTGCAGTTCACAAGCACACCATAACAACTCCTTGGATAATCTGAAAAATATAGGTGAGATATTTGATTGTTTTGGTACTTTTTATTGTGATGTGATTTTTGCGACTTCAAAGAGTCAGAAAAATATCAATTATTGACTAGCCCGTGTGCGCAGTGGGTAGTGACCGTGCCTTCAATTCTTACGGGTCGCTGGTTCGATTCTCGCCGAGGGCCAAAATTATCTATAAAGGAATTTGTTGGTCTTCAAGTCTGGGTGTATATTTGTATTTCAGTATGTATTTAAACAATATATAAGTATATATTTACCAGTTGTCTGTCATAACATAAGTATTAGGTTACTTTGGGGACGGACGACCGTGTGTGTAATAGCGATGTGAAAAAATAATCGATTTTTATAAATCGAATTTTTTTCGTCAAAAATCGATTTTTTAAGTATCCCTTTTTCTTTTTTTCTCTTTTTCTCGTTTTTAAGATAAGATATGCATTGTTGTATGAAACCAATGTAGCCAAACTACACATTTTAATCCAATTTCACAGACAGCGCATCTGATATTATTACTTGGTAGTTGTCCACTTTAATTAGTCTTTGTTGTTATTAATTATTAATATGAAAAAAGACAACTATTGAAATAGAAAAAAATCGATATAAAAAAAAGATTTAGTAATAAAAATCGATATTTTTAAATCGATTCTTTTGAAAGGGATAAAAATCGATTATTTATTAATCGATTTTTTCTACTCCAAATCACATCCCTAGTGTGTAAGTGTCCCATATATTTATATTTATTTGTTTATTTATTTACGATTAATCGATTATTTTGAAACTAAAAAACAACAGCTCACCAATAAAAAAAGTAGAAACAGTAGGTCAAGAAAAAAAAACACATTTCATACTGTTTTAATATAATATCTACTTTTATTACGGACCAAGAGCATACCTAACTACAGACTATCTTACATGTCTTTGATTTGAAAAATTAATCGATTTTTATAATAATCGATTATTTTCTCAAAATTATCGATTTTTGATGATCGATTATTATTTATTGGTAGTTGTTAGAGATGTGAAATAATAATCGTTTTTTTTTTTACAAAATAATCGAGTTTTAATGGTCAATTACTTTTTACCATAAAAAATCTATTTTTTTAAAAATCGATTATTCAGTGATCCTCTGTCTCGTTCCACTATTTTTTTTAGTTTTTTAAGATTACTTATGCACTGTCTGATGAAACCAATGTAGCCAAACTAAACATTTTAATAGAATTTCACAAACAGCGCATCTGCTGTTATTTATTGGTAATTGTTAAGGATGTAAAATAATAATCTATTTTTATAATAATCTTTTTTTTTCAAAATAATCCATTTTTAATAATCGATTATTTTTTCATAAAATAACTTTTTTTTTAAATCTATTATTTTAATCATCCTCTTTCTCGTTTGTCTGATGAAACCAATGTAGCCAAACTACACATTTTGATGGAATTTCACAAATGGCGCATCTGCTGTTATTTAGTGGTCGTTGTTAGAGATGTGAAATAATAATCGATTTTTATAATAATCGTTTTTTTTTCAAAATAATCCATTTTTAATAATCGATTATTTTTTCATAAAATAACTTTTTTTTTAATCTATTATTTTAATCATCCTCTTTCTCGTTTGTCTGATGAAACCAATGTAGCCAAACTACACATTTTGATGGAATTTCACAAATGGCGCATCTGCTGTTATTTAGTGGTCGTTGTTAGAGATGTGAAATAATAATCGATTTTTATAATAATTACTATTTTTCAAAATAATCGATTATTTTTTTTTTTTTATAGATTTTTTTAAATGAATTAATTAATAATTTTAAGCATCCTGTTTCTCGTTTCACTACTTTTTCTAGTTTTTTTAAAATTACTTATGCACAACCTGATAAAACTGTTCCTGCCGAGAAGATCCAGCAAGAAACTCGGCGGTTGCTCTTTTAAAAATACAATACAATTCTTAATACTAGTTATATTTAATCGTTTCTATCTTTTACAGGGTCGAACAATATCAATCCACGCATTCTTATCGTCTAAATAATCCTCAAGAGTATAGTAGGCTTTCTGTATCAGCCTCTCCTTAATAGTGTTTTCAAACTGTTGTTATGGCAAAGCTATAGAAAAATTTATAGAAAATGTTGGAAAATGTCGTATAAAACGGTCAACTACTAGTACATATTATTTTCTATTTTACCTTATCGCGGACTATGTCAAATTAATTTAATTATTTTTGCTTGTAACAGATATGAAAACGGATTGTCCACTTTACATTTAGCATTTTATATATTTTCTTTTTTACTTCATCGCGGATTATTTCAAATTAATTTTATAATTACTTTTGTATTATGGATCTCCGCAAAGTAACACCTACTCCTATTAATTTATTAAGATAAAGTTGTTTTTGTTGACCGACAGATGACGCTATCGCATAGAGGATCGCGCTATCGAAAGTCTATCTTGACGGTATATAATGAACAGTAACTGTCCATACAAGTTACAATACTAAAAAAACACACAATTTAACTGCCCGTTATAACCGTACATTAAAATGTAGACTACGATAACGTGCTAGTTTTTTTTTTCAAATTTTTTGACAGCGCTACTGTACTTAAAATACAGGACCGCTTATAATAAAAAAAATAGGTTAATAATAAATGCTTACCTTCCGTTTAAAATAATCGATACATGATAGGATATAATCGATTTTTTAACATTTGTTGTTTGTTTGAAAATTTGCTTTTTTATAATATTATTAATTAATTAATTAGAATAAAAGTTTATTAAAGCGGGGATGTGACTTAGAGTACCCTTTAAAAATAATCGATTTTTCTTACTATTTCAAAAGTTGCCTTTTTAATATTATTAATTAATAACAATAAAAGCTTATTTAAGTGTGTCCACATACCAAGAAATAATATCAGATGCGATGTTTGTGCAATTCTATTAAAATATGTAGTTTAAAAGTATCCAACAATGCATATCTAATCTTAAAAAACATGAAAAATAGTTTAAAAAAAGGGATACTCGAAAATAATCGGGATAAATAATCGATTATTTTTTCACACCGCACATAGTCACAGGTGTGACTTGTTGTAGAAAAAATCAATTAAAAAATAATCGATTTCTGCCCTCAAAAAAAATTGATAGGATATAATCGTTTTTTTTAAATTTGTTTTCTATTTGAAAAGTTACTTTTTTAATATTATTAATTGATCAGAATAAAGGCTAATTAAAGTGGACAACTAGCAATAAATAAAATCAGATGCGCTGTTTGTGAAATTCTATTATATTAAAATGTGTAGTTTTCATCTCCATTCGTTTCATCCAACAATGTATATCTAATCTTAAAAAAGCAAAAGGGGGTAATTAAAAAAAGCAATTTTTAATTTAAAAATCAATTATTAAAATGGATTCATCAACCTCCTGCCACTCACACATCCCACTCTAAGTGGGGTTGGCACATGTTATATACATGTTATCACATGATTTGGCTACGTATTTAACGACTGGCCGCCTGTCTGACGTCAACTTAGCATAGTCTTGTTTTACGACACCTCGTTGTTACGGTAAGATATAGTGTGGTACTATTCTATTCAGCCGGATTCTATTCATACGGCGTATTATTAAACATTGGTAATAGAAAAATATTTATTATTAAAAAATCTTTTTTTTTATTCGATTATTATAAAAATCGATTTTTTTATATGCGATTATTATAAAAACCGTTTTTTTTCACATCCTTATCTTAAATATAAAAATGAATGTTTGTGTATTAACACGTTAACAAAAAGATATCAATAGAACTAAAAATATTACAGTCTTATTTTTTTTGCTTTCTTGTTTATTTTGGTTTACTTTGATTACTTCCATAGCATTATGTCCTATGGAATGGACTATGAGGTAAATGCGCCGATAATTAAATAAAATATATAATACAAAAAAACCAGACTTGGCATTTACAATTTAAGTCTATGTGATTCCCTGCGAGAGAAGTTTAAGGTAAATATTAGTATTAGAGATAGTTGAGGTGAGCTGCTGTTTTTTTAGTTTCTTGAGTTTGGCAACACTGTATACTGTACTGGAATCGAAACTTTTTTTCGATAGTACTCATACTATCGAAAAAAAGTTTCGATTCCACAAAGTATCGACTCTTATCAATCAGGACAAAGTAACTATACTCAATAAGTAGAAGGGATGTAAAAAGTTTATCAATTTTTATAATAATAGATTATTTTTCAAAATAATCGATTTTTAATAATCGCTTAAATTTTCATCAAAAATCGTTTTTTTTTAAATCGATTTTTTTAATGTATCCCTTTTTCTATTTTACTCTTTTTCTTAGATATACATTGTTGGATGAAACCAATTTAGCCAAACTATACATTTTAATCAAATTTCACAAACAGCGCATCTGTTATTATTTATAGGCAGTTCCACTATAATTAGCCTTTATTGTAATTAATTATTAATATTAAAAAAGGCAACTGTTCAAATAGTCAGACAAAACTTGATTGTTATTAACCGATTATTTTGATATTAATCAATTTTTTTTAAATCGATTTACTTTAAAAGGGAAAAAATCGATTATTTATTAATCGATTCTTTCTAGTCCAAGTCACATCCCTAATAAGAAAGAGTTGTGTGCGTGTGCGTGCGTGCGTACGTGCGTGCGTGCGTGCGTGCGTGCGTGCGTGTGTGCTTGCGTGCGTATGTATTACCATGGCATCTATATTACCTTGCCCTTGTGTGTTGTTTATATTTGTAAAAGATTTCGAGTCACATTTCAAAATATATTTTTAAAGAAATTTAACAAAGTTGGTTCAAATTAGTAACAATTTTCAAATCAAAAATATGATGCTTCTGTTAATGCATCCAAAGTACAGAAAGATCTTACACAATACACAAGCACTGCACACGTTCACCACCACAATCTTATTCCTCCCTGTAACCGAAGCATTGTCAGGAGATACTCGTAGGACTTTACAACAAAATCGGAAATGATTGTATATCATAATCATAAAGCTACCTCTCTCATTTCTTACTGAGGTGTCGTAAACGGCGACTAAGGTAAGTTGACCCACCGCGTGGTATTCGGCTGAGTAAAATAGACCACCCTCTTTTTTACCAAGATGTAAAATTCGACTAAGGTAAGTTGACGTCAGATAGGCGGTCGGTCATAAAATACGAAGCCAAATCATATGAAAACGTGTTTATAATATATTGTGCCGAACCCACTTAGAGTGGGATAAGGGCAGGATGATGATGATTAAGTATAAATATATAGGACACTTACAGACACGGTCGTCCGTCCCCAAAGTAAGTAACTTAATACTTGTGTTATGGACAGACAACTGGTGAATATATACTTACATTTTTTTTTTTTAAATTGTTAGCGCACACTATACAATAACACGATATAATAGGAATACCACCATTCCCTACTTGTGTTATGGACAGACAACTGGTGAATATATACTTACATATATTTTTTTTTTAATTGTTAGCGCACACTATACAATTACACGATATTGTAGGAATACCACCATTCCCTACTTGTGTTATGGACAGACAACTGGTGAATATATACTTACATTTTTTTTTAAATTGTTAGCGCACACTATACAATAACACGATATAATAGGAATACCATCAATCCCTACTTGTGTTATGGACAAACAACTGGCGAATATATACTTACATAATTTTTTTTTTTAATTGTTAGCGCACACTATACTATAACACGGTATAATACATTACCACTATTCCCGCTGCGAGATACACTTCTCTTGAATAACTAACACACACTGAATGTCACTGAAACGTTTTATCAATAGGAAGACTACACCGGGAACAACAACGGTACAGTGCTGCCAACATTTCAATGAAAAAGGCGCGATACTCTTGTTTCATGACTGTGTTGCTATAAAATACAAAGCGGAAGTCATTGGCGACATCAAAATCCATTGTAAAATTTTAATACATTCATTATTAATATGAGCTTGTTTTTTTTTTCAGAAACTCCAGTATTCCTTCTGTCTACACCACCTATATACCTGTTGACTTGTGAACATAGTAAATAAAATAATTCACTGATTAGCAACAATTTAAACTATAATTATAAGATAATTTTGGCATAACACAATTTTAATAAAAAAAATCTATTTTCGAAAAAAATAAATTGATTTGAATTTTTCAAAAAACAGGGGAAACCAATATAGTTTTGTCTCCTTCGCATTTCTTGTTACACACTTTAGTCGCACGTTCATGGTAATGCATTACATACGAAATGGATTTTTATGGTACGGTCATTCACCCTTATATATCTTTTATTCAAAACGTAAAATTATTCCTGTGGCTAAATTACTTTCTTAACCACCGTGTGATATCCAGCTGAGTAAAATAGACCATCCTTAGTTCTTATCAAGGTGTCGTAAAAGGCGACTGAGGTAAGTTGATGTCAGGCAGGCGGCTGGTCGTAAAATACCTAGCCAAATCTGGTAAAAACATGTTTTGTAACATTTTTTTATTATTAACGTCGTATAAAATGATTTATGTATTTTTATGAATATCATAGACAATTAAGAAAATCAACAACATTATAATTAAATTGTTTCAGAAAAATAATATATTTATTTTTTTGTTTCTTTTTTGTCAAGCTGTTAATAATGTTGTTCCGACATTTTTATGATACAATAAATAAATAAAGAATTGTAATTAATACGCTCATCAAGAATACTTAATAAAACAATTTTTAAATATTTTTGCACTTCTTTATTTTCCATTTAATCGTTTAAACTTTTTAAGTAATGGTACTAAATATTCTTACACACTATTAGATGCAATTTAAATATAGTGTTTTGTTTAATAAAATAATTTAAATAAGCCAGAATTTTTCATAACTGCAGTAACAAATGTCCATGAAAATTTTAGTGTATAATAAAACAAAACTGCAATACTAGTTTAAAGGTTAAAAATTTGACAGGTTCTGTTTACTAATTAATTTCTCCTGATTTCTTCCTCCTGATGATGCTTAAGTATCGAGGCGAAACGTTCGTAGAGATTATGGTAGGGAGTGTGTGTAGTGCTAGTGAGTGTTGGTGGTGGCGGCGTTTTGTGATACGTGTGTAGACTTAGCCTGCGTATATAAGGTATGTGGTTGTCACTTGCTTCATGCATTTATTACATATATTCTCTTAAAATACGCGAATTACAGTAAAATAACTCTATTATTACTTCTGATATCTCCATTTATAAATTAAACATGAACTGTACTAGATTTCCATTGGATGATATAGCTTTTATAGCTAGCTCTTTTAAGAAAATAAATCCATAACGCAGATGAAGTTATAGTTTTTTTTATAATTTTTAATCTGTAATAAAAATTTAAACGATAATGTCAGTAGTGATATAACATGGAGTAGGAAAATCGATTAATAAATAATGGTTTTTTTCCTTAAAATAAATCGATTTTTAAAAACTCGATTATTTTGATACGAAATAATAGATTTTTTTATCGTTTATTTTAAAAGGCTCATTCAAGTGGACAACTGCCAAGAAATAATAACAGATGCGCTGTTTGTGATATTCGATTAAAATGCATTAAAATGCAATCGATGTGCAGTTTTGCTACATTGGTTTCATCCAAGGCTGCATATACTATAATAAAAAACAAGAAAAAGATTAAAGAAAAAAATGAGGGTAATAATAATAAACGATTAAAAAAAACTATTTTTGATTAAAAAAATAATCGATTATTATAATTAATTATTAAGAATCGATTAATTAAAAAATAATTTATTATTTTGCACATCCCTTAATGTCAGTAAGGCTGTCAAACAAACGACGCCATACTGTTTACATTACAAAATAGTGAATTAAATATATAAGGAATTTTCATGTTTATTCTAATAAATAATTATATAAAATGGACGCGGTCACCGAGAACTACAACTGCGAGTATAAACCGGAGTTGGACTGCGGCCAAACCATATGCAGATGTTGTTTATCAACTGATAGGCGAATGACGAAAATCGATCGTTTCCGTCGGCTTTTTATGGATTTAGCTGAAATAATCGTGAGTATTATTGTTAGTATAACATATTCAGTTACTGTTATGCAAGGATAAGTTGATACATTCTTGGTAATAATAATATTCACACGTGTTCACGTACCTTGTGGTAATATTAAAACTTACGCACTCATCATCTTCCTGCCCTTATGCCACTCTAAGTGGGGTCGGCACAACATGTTAAAAACATGTTGTTGTATGATTTAAGAACGGCCGCCTGCCTGACGTCAACTTACTTTAGTAGTAATTTATGACAACTCAGTAAGAAAGAGGGTGGTCTATTATGCTTAACCGGATACCACACGGCAGATCGACTTACATTAGTCGCTTTTCACGACACCTCGGTAAGAAATGAGAGTGGTACTATTCTATTCAGCCGGATACCACACAGTGTAAATAATTGTTAGTATAACATATTCAGTTACTGCGGTACAAGTATAAGTTGATAAATTCTTGGTAATAATAATATGGACTGGCTTGTTGGTGCAGTGGGTAGTGACCCTGCCTTCAGCTCCGAGGGTTGCGGGTTCGATTCTCGCCGAGGGCCAACATATTCTAGTAATTTGTTAGCCTTTGAGCCTGGGTGTATATTTGTATTTAAGTAGGTATTTAAAAAATATATAACTATATATTCACCAGTTGTCCCTCACCCATAACACAAGTATTAAGTTACTTACTTTGGGGATGGATGACCGTGTGTCCCATATTTTTATATTTATATTTATTTATTATAATATTCACATGTGTTTAAACACCGTATGGAAATATTAAAAGTTACCCACTGTAACTGCTTAAATTACCACATTACAATGACTAAAATATAAGTAGAAATCAGTCTACACTTGCTTAGTGGTATGTAAATATCAAAGATACCTTTGCGCAGATGATATTCACCATAGTTGTGGGTTTGAACTTAGCAAAGCTTACAATTATAACTTATAAGTAACTGGATGAGAGTCTTGCTCTGTAAATTAATTTTTTAAGTATACCTTTTTCTTTTTTACTCTTTTTCTTGATTTTTAAGATTAGATATACATTGTTGGATGAAACCAATGTAGCTAAACTATACATTTATACCAATATAACAAACAGCGCATCTGATATTATTTCTTGGTAGTTGTCCACTTTAATTAGCCTTTATTGTAAATCATTATTAATATTTAAAAAGATGGTATAAGCTGTGGTAGTCTAGCATTAATACCGTGCAACTCTTTCAACAAGGTCACGGGTTCAAACCCGGGTAGACACCAATGAGTTTTTCTGTTTAAATTTATCTGTGTTATTGATAATTGCAATTTATCACACGCATTTCAGTGAAGGAAAACATTGTGAGGAAACCTGCATATCCCTAGAGAATTCTTTAGGTATGTGTAACCTACCAATCCACATTGAAGCAGCGTGGTAGGTCTTAGCTCCAAACCTTCTCTCTAAAAACGGAGAGAAGAGGTCTATTCTCAGCAGTGGGATAGTAACAGGCAGCTTCTTACTTATACATAGAGTAGACCAGCTATAGGTATTAGATCTGTGAATTAACGACCTATATGAGGATTTACGTACTTTTTTACGTTTCAAAGAACCACAGAACTAATTCATGTGATATGACTCACATGTGACATTTATTTATTTGGACAGCCAGTTGTTGTTACATATAAAACTTACATAAAATAAAAATAGAAAAAAAAAAAAATTTAACATACAACATATGAAGGTGTCACAACATGCACCAAAAAATTATTAAACAATGAACATTAACAAAAAAAAAATACATAAGAACTTAAGCATGTGATATTAATATTATAATAGGTAGAAAAAAACACCAATAATATTTACTGTGAACGAAACGAGTAACCAAAAAATTAACTTAAATTAAATTAAATTGCGATTGCATTTAGTTAATCGCCTCTGATTGTTAAATCTCTCTTTTTTTTAAACATATGACCTCATCCAAATTCATCTCTAATAGCCTTCTAAAAAAGCCAATCAAAAAAGCCAGATAAAATATTAAAAGACAATTTTTTTTTAAACTTAGAAAAAAAACGATTATTTCGGAACAAAATAATCGATATTTTCAAAAATCGATTATTTTTCAGCTGTTAAAAATCGATTATTTTTACATGCGATAAAAATCGATTTTTTTACTCCCATTAAAAATCGATTATTTTTTCAAAGGATAAAAATCGATTATTTATTAAACGATGGATCGATGTTTTTACTCCCAAGTCATATCCCTACTATCATTCAGGTACTGTATATTTACAGATAAGCGACTCTGATGGTCTTCCACAATGGGTATGCTGGGAATGCAGTGCCCTGCTGCTTAAGAGCGTCCGGTTCAAAAGAAAGGTGCTCAAAGCTCATGTCGCTCTGTACGACTACCACAACCGATGTGCGCCGGTAAGTTTATTAATATTTAACTGTTTTCCCATATGAAGGGTTCCCATATAGAGATGTAAAGAATAGCCGTGTGGTATCCGATTAAGTAGAATCCAACCTCATTTCTTACCGAGGTGTCGTAAAATACGACTAAGGTAAGTTGACGTCAGGCAAGTGGCCGGTTGTAGAAACGCAGCCATATCATGTTACAACATGTTTATTAACATATTGTGCCGACTTAACTTAGAGTGGGATAAGGGCAGGAAGATATATATATAGAGATGTAAAGATATAGTCAAATATTATTTTCTTTAAATAATCGTTTTTTTAAATAAAAAAACAATAAATTTATGGGATATTTACACACACAGTCTGTTCCCAAAGTTAGGAACTTAATACTTGTGTTATGGACAGACAACTGGTGAATATATACTTATATATTTTTTAAATACATACTTAAATACAAATATACAACCAGGCTTAAAGACTAACAAATTCATTTATAGAAAATGTGGGTTGGTTTCTTAAAAGATTTCTTTCTAGGTTTCTTAATAGGCAACTAAGGTAAGGACGTGAGACAAGCGGCCAATATTATAACATGTGTCAACCCACTTAGAGGGAGATAAGGGCAGGAGAATATTTAGTTTTTAAGGTCAAGGTTAGAATATCGTGTACGGTCATTGATCTTTATAAATCGTGTTAATTTTTTTAAAACGATACCACTACCAATAAATAATTCCAGCTTAATCTTTTTATAATGTTCTATTCATCCAGAAAGAGAGCAAAGCAACTCTGAGGTTCAAGTTTCACAACATGTTGTACCGAACCCACTTAGAGTGGGATAGAACAGGAGAATAAGGTATATAGGTTTAGGTCAAGGTTAGAATGTTGTGTACGGTCATTGATCTTTATAAATCGTGTTAATTTTTTTAAAACGATACAACTCAAACCCCTAATAAATAATTCCAGTTGAAGGTTTTAATAATATTCTATTCATACAGAAAGAGAGTAAAGCAACCCTGAATTTCATGTTACACAACTTGTTTATAACATGTTGTACAGACCCCACTTAGAGTGGGATAAGGGCAGGAGGACGATGATGGTACCCTCTATAGATCTAACATATAATTCCAGTTTCCAATAGATGGCCAGGACCCAGAGCTGACCAAGTATGCAAGTCCACACCTAAGTACCTGTTCCACACTAGTTTTTGACACCACAAAGTCCAAAATTGGTTACCATAAAGTTCTAGAGGTGAGTGAATCTCTAATACTAGCAAGCGGCTCCGCCGTAATAGTCTTTGATAACCATAAAAATGGTTAATGTGGGTTAACCTTAAAAGCTAGATATATGCTGTCGCGGACTTTTATTTAGTACTTTGAAATAGGAACAATTCTATTCTTAATACATGCTTTTTGAATAACTTTTACTATTTACTTAGCGCACGCAAGGAAAGCTTTAAATTTTGCAGTGTTTGGTATATTTTGTATTGCTGCTCCTCTCCTATTCATCTTAGCGTGATGTTATATAGCCTATAGCCTTCCCGATAAATGGACTATCACTGAAAGAATTGTTCAAATCGGTCCAATAGTTCCTGAGATTAGCGCGTTCAAGCAATCAAATAAACTTTTTAGCTTTATATATTATTATAGATATTATTAGGATAATATAATTTTACAATGGTAATAGAGATGTAATTTGGAGTAGAAAAAATCGATAAATAAAGAATCGATTTTTTCCCTTAAAAAAATCGATTTTTTCGTTTAAAAATAATCGATTTTTTCTGACTGTATTAAAAGTTGCCTTATTAATAAAAATAAATAATTGGAATAAAGGCTTATTAATGCGGAAAACTACCAATAAATAATAACAGATGAGCTGTTTGGTAAATTCTATTAAAATGTTAAATTTGGGTACATTGGTTTCATCCGACAGTGCAAATGTAGTCTTAAAAAATTAGAAAATAAAATGAAACGAGAAAGAGGATGATTAAAATAATAATTAAAATTTGTATATTAATCGATTTAAAAAAATCGATTACTATAACAAATTATCGATTATTATAAAAATCGATTTAGCCGTGTGGTGTCCGGCTGAGTAGAATAGTACCACCCTCTTATCTTACCGAGGTTTTGTAAAAGGCGACTAAGGTAAGTTGACACACCGTGTGGTATCCGGTTTAGTAGAATAGACCACTATCTTTCTTAACAAGGTGTCGTTAAATACGACAGAGGTAAGTTGACGTCAGGCAGGCGGCCGGTCGTAAAAACGCAGCCAAATCATCTGACAGCATGTTTTTAACATGTTGTGCCGACCCCACTTAGAGTGGGATAAGGGCAGGAAGATGATGATATTATAAAAATCGATTTAATCGATCGAATCGAATCGAATTATTTTCACATTTCTAAATGGTAACACTGTATCTTGTTTCAGCACGAAAAGCCCCCTAAAATATCTTTATTAGATGACATACATATACCAATAAATGATGGTTGTGATGACCTATCAGTTAAGGACGAGGCGGGCCTATCAGAGTATGATGACGATTTGCCTTTAGACGAGATAAGGTAAGGTGATTTGAATCCGGCTTGAAGGACCATTTTTTTACAAGTAAAGATTGCGAAAGAAATATAGCAAACCGCCGTTGTGGTATCCGGCTGAGTAGAATAGACCATTCAGTATTACTTAGACGAGATAAGGTAAGGAATATTGAACTTGAGTTCAATATTCCTTACCTTATACTCGTACTGTAATAAAAGAATAAAGAAGAGGATCTAGAGTGATCTGGCTTGAAGGACCATTTTTTTACAATTAAAGATAGTGAAAGAAATATGAACCAACCGCCTTGTGGTGTCCAGCTCAGTAGAATAGACCACCTCCATTACTAAGATAAGATAAAGTAAGGAATATTGAACTCAAAACTGTTTAAAACTACTATTAAACGGGCGGCATTCGAAAAAAAATATTAAAGAATGAAGAAGATCCGGCTTGAAGGACCATTATTTACAATTAAAGATTGCGAAAAGAATATGGCAAACCCCCGTGTGGTATCCGCCTGAGTAGAATAGACCATCCTCATTTTTTACCGAGTCGCTTCTTACTACAACTCGGTAAATGATGGTGGTCTATTCTATCAGCTGCATACCACACTGCGGGTCAACATACTTTAGTTGGCTTTTGCGACACCTCGGTTAGTAATGAATGTGGTCTATTCTACTCAGCCCGAAATTTCATGGCTATCCTCATACATCTATCTAATTTCGGGGACGCCCGTCGGTGCAGGGCGGGTGGTCAGCTCCTATTCCGGACTATTCCACCCATTTCCCCATGTTGGGACGAGGGTTTCACTGCTGTCCCGACAGTGTCATCCTCATACATTGTATATATTTTAAATATCTGGGTGACGGAGCCATGCTGAGTAATTAAAAAAAATAAAAAAATAATAGGGTAGGTCGGGCTCGATCCTAGGTATTTTCATTTCTCGCGACCACCCGTTCCCCGAATAAGCTACGCTGACTTGACAGTTTATAGCAAAAAATTCAAATCAATTTCAAAATAAATATTAGTATTTTTAAATCCCTAAAAACATGGATTTATAATGAAACCTAACTACATCGATTTTTCTCCCTCAAAACCCCCTACATGCTGCATTTCAGAAAAATCGTTGGAGCCGTTTCCGAGATTCCGAAAATAATATCTGGGGGGGGTAATTTTTTACAAAAAAAAAACTTAAAAAAACATCAATTATTTAGTTGGGGATCGATCCTTGGCATTCACTTTTCTCAAGTCTGCCCTTTACCCGAATAAGCTACGTCGACTTGACAGTTAATGGCGAAAATTCAATTCAATATAAATGTTAGTGTTTTTTAATGCCCAAAAGCAGGCATAAAACAATATTTTTTTTACATAAAACCTAGCTAGATCAATTTTTCTCCCCCAAAACCTCCTACATGTTGAATTTCAGGAAAATCGTTGGAGCCGTTTCCGAGATTCGGAAAATATATATATATATATACAAGATTAACTCATTTAAATATTAAAGGTAGTGAAAAAACCGCTTAATAAAGTAAAAACTCAAGTTTACTCAAACTTTACAGGTCAAATAAAGAGCAAAAAGAGTGTATAAAGTCTGAGATAAGAGATAAAGAAGAAAGGAAGGAAAAGAAGAAGAAAGTTAAGAAGAAAATTAAAACGAAACGTGCGGTAATCGAGAATATGAAAGAAGAGGATTTCGAGTGAGTATCCGCCTTGAAGGACCATTTTTGTATGATAATTTAAAATGTTAAAGGAGGACAAATAGCCCTGTGGTATCCGGCTGAATGGAATAGTACCACCCTCATTTCTTACTGAGGTGTCGTAAAAGGCGACTAAGGTAAGTCGACCCGCCGGGCGGTATCCGGCTTATTAGAATAGACCAACCTCTAAAATTTGCATTCCCTGATGATGCTAAAGTTGCAAATAGGCTGTTCATAAATAATCATCATCTTCCTGCCCTTATCCCACTCTAAGTGGGGTCGGCATAACGTGTTATAAACATGCTGTCACGTGATTTAGCTGCGTTTTTACGACCGGCCGCCCGCCTGACGTCAACTTAACTTAGTCGTATTTTACGGCACCTCAGTAAGAAAGAGGGTGGTCTATTCTACTATACCGAATACCACACGGTGGGTCAACTTGCCTTAGTCGCCTTTTACGACACCTCGGTAAGAAATGAGGGTGGTACTATTCTACTCAGCCGGATACCATACAGCGGGTCGACTTACCTTAGTCGCCTTTTACGACACCTCGGTAAGAAATGAGGGTGGTACTATTCCATTCAGCCGGATACCACACGGCGGGTCGACTTACCTTAGTCGCCTTTTACGACACCTCGATAAGAAATGAGGGTGATACTATTCCATTCAGCCGGATACCACACGGCGGGTCGACTTACCTTAGTCGCCTTTTACGACACCTCGGTAAGAAATGAGGGTGGTCTATTCTACTCAGCCGGATACCACACGGCGGGTCGACTTACCTTAGTCGCCTTTTACGACACCTCGGTAAGAAATGAGGGTGGTACTATTCCATCAGCCAAATGTACAACTAAAAACAGATGATACAACTGTATTTTTGGGAGTGACCTTGGATACAAAACTCCAATGGAGCACACGTAACAACTCTCGCTGGGAAACTCTACATCACGCTAAGATGAATAGGAGAGGGGCAGCAATAAAAAATATTGCGAAAAAGGAAATATTTAAAGCTTTCCTTGCGTGCGCTAAACGGTGAAAGTTATTCAAAAGTGAAAGTTGTTTATGTTTTCATCATCATCATCGTCATTAGCCATTTTGTGTCCAGTCCTGGACGTAGGCCTCCTCCATGCCCCTCCACGCCAGGCGGTCTTGTGCCTTTATCATCCAGTCTCGACCTGCGTATTGTTTGTCGTCTGCCCATCTTTTGGGAGGACGGCCACGTGATCTGTTGTTAGCATGTGGTCTCCATTCCACCATGGAGAATGGAGACCACGTGCATGTATTACAAAATTCAAAATAAAATATTTAGAACTTTTAAAGGGCTTTGTTGATAGGATAGGTCTAGCTTTAGGTCAAACTTTAACCATTTTTATGGTTATCAAAATAGTATATTACGGTTTTAATCTTTCCATGCGGGCGGAGCCGCTGGCGGTTGCTAGTATATCTTCCTGTCCTTATCCCACTCTAAGTGGAGTCGGCACAACATGTTTTTCTCTTCCATTCTGTCCTATCATTCGTCAACTCTGGCGCCACTCCTTTTATATGCATGTCATACTTCACACAATCCAACCATCTCTTTTTAGGCCTCCCTCTAGGCACATATCCATCCACATTCAAATTTAACACACGTTCGGTCACATGATTTTCATCCCTCCTCATTACATGTCCATACCATCTCAATCTTGCACTTCTCGTCTTTTCTTCAATGGGCGCAACTTTCAGACTTCCCCTTATATACTCGTTTCGTATTTTATCCAGTTTTGTCACACCACACATCCACCTTAACATTCTCATCTCATTTGCATGTACTTTTCTTTCATCCGTCTTCTTCATTGCCCAACATTCTGATCCATACAATACGACAGGTCTTATGATCGCTTTATAAATTTTTCCCTTAACTTTAAGGGGCATTCGAGGGTCACATATTGTGCCTGAGACCTGCCGCCACTTCATCCGTCCTGCATTCATTTTTTGAACTACATCTCGATCTATTTCACCGTCATTTTGAAAAAGCTAACCAAGGTACCGAAAATTCACCGCTGGCGGTTGCTGGTAAATAATAAAATACCCTTTTGTTCCAGCACAGCATTAGAGGCTTTTGGACCAAAGAGAAGTGGACTAAGGAAACCCATAGAGATAGACGAGACCAAAATTAAGATCGTCAAATTGGACCCCGCCGAGCAACTCAAACAGAGAGAGGTGGGTTCTTATAAAAAATTAACTATGCCCCACTGCTGGGCATTAGGGATAGGGCAAAAATCTATTAAATAATCGATTTCTATCCCTTAAAAAAAATCGATTTTTGAAAAATTGATTATTTTGTTACGAAATAATCGTTTTTTTTTAAATCTATAATAATCATAATCAATAAATAATCGATTAATAAAAATCGATATTTTTAAAAAATAATCGATTTCTTTAAAAATCGATTATTTTTTACATCGCTACTGGGTATAGGCATCTTCTGCTTTTTTCTGAATAGAATAGATCATCCTCTTTCTTACCGAGGTGTCGTAAAAGGCGACTAAGGTAATCTGACACCGGCGGCCGGATATAAATATCCTATCCAAATCATGCCACAACATGTTTATAACATGTTGCGCCGATCCCACTTAGAATGGGATAAGGGCAGGAGAATGGTGTGTTTAGATTTTAGGCTAAGTACAAAAATCATAAAATTATTTTGCTATAATCCGCGATGAAGTAAAATAGAAAATATTATATAATGCTAAATGCAGAGTGGAGAATCGGTTTTCATACATGATACATGCAGGATTCGTAAAAACACACAAACCTCCACCACCACCACCACAATACACAAGCACTACACACGTTCACTATCACAAACTCAACAATCGTTTCGCCCTCAGCCGAAGTATCATCAGGAGATAGACTCCACGACAAAATCGCAAAGCGATGCATTAACCAAACAAGATTAGTTATATACTGATCAATTCCACCCCACCATGGTGGGGTATATATTTTCTATTTTACTTCATCGCTAATTATGTATTATTAGTTTTGTATTATGGATCTTTGCAAAGTAACGCCTAATTCTATAAATTATTTTAGGCTAAGGTTGGAATAGCGTGTACGGTCATTGATCTTTATAAATCTTGTTATTTAAAAAAAAATGCTACAACCCCAAATAAATAAACCAGCTGAAGCTTTTAATAATATACTATTCATCCAGGAAGAAAGTAAAGCGACTCTGAAGTTCCCCCACCAATGTCACCTGTGCTTTAAGGGATTCAATTTTGAAGTGAAACTCAAGAACCACATGTTCAAGCACAGTCCGGTGAGTGTTCGTGAGTTAATCAAAATTCAAAATATGCTCTACTGCTTGTTCGGAAAGCTGTGCCTACCGAGAAAAGCCGGCGAGAAACTGGTCCTAGTTTAAGTTCCCCAATTAATATTCCAAATTATATAATTCCAAGTAGCAATGCTTGTCAGAGTTTGTGTTGCTTAATAAATATACCGAGTCAGCAATGCTTGTCAGAGTTTGTGTTGCTTAATAAATATTCCGAGTCAGCAATGCTTGTCAGAGTTTGTGTTGCTTAATAAATATTCCGAGTCAGCAATGCTTGTCAGAGTTTGTGTTGCTTAATAAATATTCCGAGTCAGCAATGCTTGTCAGAGTTTGTGTTGCTTAATAAATATACCGAGTCAGCAATGCTTGTCATAGTTTGAGTTTGCAATAATTATTCCGAGTCTATTATTGTTGTTAAAGTTTGAGATCGACAATTATTGCACTGCTTGTCAGGGGTCTACGGTTCGTGTTAAAGTTTGAGTCCTTCAATTAATAATCCGAGTCTGCAGTGCTTGTTAAAGTTTTGAGTCACTCAGTTACGATTTCGACTCTACAGTCTCCTCTTCTCCAGTCTACTTGTGTCAAAGTTTAAGTTCCCAAATTATTTTGAGGCAGCAGTGCCGTCAAAGTTTTAGTCCCTCAATTACTGTTTTGAGGTTAAAGTTCCTATCAAAATTTGAGTGCCCGAATTACTATTCCGAGTTTGCAGTGCTTGTCAAGAGTCTGTAGTGCTTATTAAAGTTTGAATACCTCATTAATATTCCGAGTCTGCAGTGCTTGTTTAAATTTAAATTCAAATTCATTCAAATTCAAAATATTCTTTATTCAAATAAACTTGTAAACAAGTGCTTTTGAATCGTCAACTCTACTGCTGGTTCGGAAAGCTGTTCCTACCGAGAAGAGCCAGCAAGAAACTCGGCGGTTGCTCTTTTAAAAATATAATTCTTAATACTATTTACATTAACTCGTTACTGTCTTGTACAGGTTCAAAGAGAGCTATATCCACACATTCTTATCTTCTAAATAATCTTCAAGAGTATAGTAGGCTTTCTGTATCAGCCTCTTTTTAACAGTGTTTTTAAACTGCTGTAATGGTAGTGCTGAAAAATGTAAAAGTTTTAGTCTCTCAATCACTATTCCGAGTCTGCAGTGCTTTTCAAAGTTTAAGTCCCTCAATTACAATTTCGAGTCTGCAGTGCTTGTCAAAGTTTGAGTCCCTCAATTACTATTTCCAATCCGAAGCTCCAATAATTATTACGAGTCAGCAGCGCTTGTCAAAAGTAATCCGTAGTTGTCAAAGGTCATCAGTGCTTGCCAAAAGTCAGCAGTGCTTGTCAAAAGTAAGCAGTGCTTGTGAAAGTTTGAGCTCGTTTATCCCCTATTCCAGTCCCGTGGGCCGTACAAGTGCTCTCTATGCTCCATGTACCTGCCAACGGCGTACTCGTCGTCCGTTCACTCGCTGACGCACACGCGCCGCTACGAGTGCCTGCAGTGCGGCCGCCGGATGCTGGACCGGCTGGCCATCGTCAACCACTACCGGTGAGTGGAGTAGGGATGTCACTTGGAGTCGAAAAAATCGATTAATAATCGATATTTTCCCTTTAAAAATAATCGATTTGAAAAAATCGTTTTTATCGTATTAAAATAATCGATTTTTTGTATCAAATAATCGATTATTATTAATCGGTTTTTTTTACTATATGAAAAGTTGCCTTTTTTAATATAAATAATTGATTAGAATAAAGGCTTATTAAAGTGGACAAATACTTATAAATAATAACAGATGAGCTGTTTGTGAAATTCCATTAAAATGGCTACATTGGTTTCATCCGACAGTCTATATGTAATCTTGGAAAAGTAGAAAAAAGAGTGAAACGAGAAAGGGGATTATGAATATAATCGATTTTTTATGAAAAGAAATAATCGATTATTTTGAAAAAATAATCGATTATTATAAAAATATATACTTACAAATTTTCGCATTTATAATATAAGTAGGATTGTAATTTATCACACGCTAGTGAAGGAAAACATCGTCAGGAAACCTGCATATCTCTATATAATTCTGGGGATATGTGTAACCAATCATTGGAGCAGCGTGGTAGGTCTTAGCTCCAATCCTTCTCTTCAAAAACGGAGAGTTTACTTACTGTACTAATTCCTTTGTCCTCAGATCTCAACACGAAGGCGTCCTATCCGTGTTTACGTGCCATATATGCGGAAAAGTTTCCAAGTGAGTTGATATAGCGTTTTTTTAAACGAAATTTACCTCATCAGTGCAATCGTAATTAAATTTACCTCATTGGTGCAATAGTAATTAAAGATACCTCCTTGGTGCAATAGTAATTAAATTTACATCATTGATGCAGGAGGATTAGGAGGTCTAAGGTTCAAACCCCGGGCAGGCACCAATGAGTTTTCTAGTAAAACTTATGTGTGTAATTGATAATTGCAATTTATCACACGCTTTTCGGTGAAGGAAAACATCGTGAGGAAACCTGCATATCTCTAGAGAATTCTAGGGATATGTGTAACCTACCAATCCGCATTGGAGCAGCGTGGTAGGTCTTAGCTCCAATCCTTCTCTCCAAAAACGGAGAGAAGAGGCCTATGCCCAGCAGTGGGATAGTAACAGGCCGTTACTTACTTACTTACATTGATGCAATCATAATTAATTTTACATTATAGGGGTAATCGTAACCTAATTTACATCATAGGTGCAATCGTAATTATATTAACTTCATTGGTGCAAATAAAATTAATTGGACGCTATGCGTGCATAACTTAATTTACCTCATTGGTGCAATCACAGTTAATTTTACCTTATGGGTGCAATGGTAACCTAATATACATCATGGATGCAATAGCAATTAATTTTACTTTATGGGTGCATTAGTAAATGAATTTACCTCATTGGCGCAATCATAATTAACTTTATTTTATGGGCTCAATCGTAACTTTATTTACCTCATTGGTGCAATCGTAACCAAATTCACCTCATTAGTGCAATCACAATTAGTTTTACGTTATGGGTGCAATTGTAACATTAACCTCATGGGTGCAATCGTTATTAAACTTACCTCATTGGTGCGATTTAAACTGAAATTACCTTATTGGTGCAATCAAGACCAAATTTACCTCATTAGTGCGATACTAAACTTAATTTACCTTACTGGTGCAATTGTAGCTTAATTTACCTCATTGGTGCAATCATAATTAATTCTACCTCGTTGGTGCTATCGTAGTTACTCATAACTTACCTCATTGGTGAAATAACAATTAATTTTAAGTTATGGGTGCAATCATAACTTAATTTACCGTCGTGGCTTTCATTATGTGTCATTTATTGAATAAGTATAAAGGAGAAATATCGTCGTTTTGTTATATAAAAGTTAAAATCTATTTTCCCCAGCAACGACAAAACCCACCGAGGTCACATGCGCAACCATCACTCCGGGTCCAGGGTCAAGTGTGATGACTGCGGGAAGACGTTCATCAACAAGGACTCCTTGGTGGAACACCAGCTGTGAGTACCAGACCTGGTGGGCGCTAGCTTCATTTATAAGAAAAGGTCTCATACCAAACTTATCTAGACCAAAGGCGAAGAGAATGTGAAAGTCAAAGAATCTAGAAACGTACATCTTAGCCTATATATATATAATAGTTCTCAGGTCAAGGTTCGAATATCGTGTACGGTCATTGATCTTAATAACTGTGTCCGTTCAAGTATTACGTAAGCAGATTTATTCCGAGAAAGTGAAAGAAGAGGAAGTATCCGGCTTGAAGGACCATTTTTACATACAATTACAAATTGTGAAAGAAGGATGGTAAACAGCCGCGACCACGCGTTCAGTCAAATCCAAATTTGACTGAATATAATATACCACCATCATTTCTTACCGAGGTGTCGTAAAACGTGACTAAGGTAAGTCGCCCCGCCGTGTAGTATCCGGCTAAGTAGAATAGACCACTCTTATTTCCCACGGAGGTGTCGTAAAAGGCGACTAAGTTAAGTTGACCCACCGTGTGGTATCCGGCTGAGTAGAATAGACAACCCTCATTTCTTACCGAGCTGTCGTAAAACGTGCTTAAGGTAAGTCGACCTGCCGTGTAGTATCCGGCTGAGTAGAATATACTACCCTTATTTCCCACGGAGGTGTCTTAAAATGCGACTAAGCTAAGTTGACCCGTCGTGTGGTATCCGGCTGAGTAGAATAGACAACCCTCATTTCTTACCGAGCTGTCGTAAAACGTGCTTAAGGTAAGTCGACCCGCCGTGTAGTATCCGGTTGAGTAGAATAGAAAACCCTCATTTCTCATAAAATATGACTAAGGTAACTAAACGTTAGGCAGGCGGCCGGTCGTAAAATACCTAACCAAATCATGTGACAACATGTTTATAAAATGGTGTACCGACCACACTTAGAGTAGGATAATGGCAGGAAAGTGATGTATTTAGTTTTTAGGCCAAGGTTAGAATATTGTGTACGGTCATTGATCTCAATAAATCGTGTTTTTTTTAATACGTTTTCGAGGGTGAGGTTGTTCTAAATAGCTTCTGGTCCTTTTCCAGCATCCACCAAGGCATAAAGAACTACGAGTGTCCAGAGTGCGGCCAGAAGTTCCGCACGAGGAATCAAATCCGGCACCACATGTCCAAACATAGTGACGCGAAGAACTTCTACTGTGTTGAGTGCGATGTTAGGTGAGTGGGAACTTGGTAGTGGACTCCAAACTAGCGATGTGAAAAAATAATCGATTTTTAATAATCGATTTTTTAATAATCGATTTTTAATAATCCATTTTTTTAAATAATCCATTTTTTTAAATAATCGATTTCTAATAATCGATTTCTAATAATCGATTTCTAATAATCGATTTCTAATAATCGATTTTTAATAATCGATTTTTTAAATAATCGATTTTAATAATCGATTTTTTTTCAACAAAAATCGACGCCGTTTGGTATCCGGCTGAATATATAATAGTACAACCCACATTTCTTACCCCGATTCACTGAGCTGACTGAGTAAGCTGTGATGGCCTAGCGGTGCGATGTGAATCTCTAGATACGATCACGGGTTCAAACCCGGGCATACACCAAAAAAATATAAATAAATAAATATATGGGACACATACACACACGGTCGTCCGTCCCCAAAGTAAGTAACTTAATACTTGTGTTATGGACAGACAACTGGTGAATATATACTTATATATTTCTAAATACATACTTAAATACAAATATACACCCAGGCTCGAAGACCAACAAATTCATTTATAGAAAATGTTGGCCCCCGAAATCGAACCCGCGACCCGCGGAGCTGAAGGCAGGGTCACTACCCACTGCTCCAACGGACCAATCCAATGAATTTTTCTATTAAAACATATGTGTCTAATTGATAATTGCAATTTATCACACGCTTTTCGGAGAAGGAAAGCATCGTGAGGAAACCTGCATATCTCTATTTAATTCTGGGGATATGTGTAACCTACCAATCATTGGAGCAGCGTGGTAGGTCTTAGCTCCAACCCTCTCCAAAAATGTAGAGAGGAGGCTTATACCCAGCAGTGGGATAGTAACAGGCCGTTACTTACTTTTCCGGTGAAGGTAAATGTCGTGAGGAAACCTGCATATCTCTAGAGAATCCTAGGGATATGTGTAACCTGCCAATCATTGGAGCAGCGTGGTAGGTCTTAGCTCCAACCCTTCTCTACAAAAACAGAGAGAGGCTTATGCCCAGCAGTGGGATAGTAACAGGCCGCTACTTACATTTCTTACCGAGGTGTCGTAAAAGGCGACTAAGGTAAGTTGACCCACCGAGTGGTCCGGTTGAGTAAAATAGACAACCCTCTTTCGTACTGAGTTGTATACGACTAAGGTCAGGCAGGCAGCCAGTCGTAAAATAAGAAAGCCAATCATATGACAACATGTTTGTAACATGTGCCGACCCCACTTAGAGTGGGATAAGGGCAGGATGATGATGATTTTTCATCAAAAATCGATTATTTTAGGTATCCCTTTTTCATTCTTACTCTTTTTCTTGTTTTATAAGATTAGATACGCATTGTTGGATGAAACCAATTTTGCCAAAATACTAATTTTAACCCAATTTCACAAACAGCGCATCTGATATTATTTCTTGTTAGTTGTCCACTTTAATTAGCCTTTATTGTAATTAATTATTAACATTAAAAAGGGCGACTTTTGAAATAATCAGAAATATATCGATTTTGAAAAAATTCATTATTTCGTAACAAAATAATCGATTTTTAACGAAAGGGATAATAATCGATTTTTCTACTCGCAAGTCACATCCCAGTGGAGTGCTTGTGTATTGTTGTGTTGTCGGTGTCGGGTAGTGCATGAGTTCTTACAAATTCTGCATGTATTAGATATGAGAACAAGTACACTCTACATTTAGCATTACATACATCTTTTATCGCGGATTATAGCACAATAATATTCTCATTACTTTTGTATTATGTAACGTACTTTTGTATTATGGACCTAAGCAAAGTAACGCCTAATTCTATAAAAAAAATTGTTTTTTTTTTGGATTTGAAATAAGTTCACAAAGCACAGCTGAAAGTATTCTTGAAATTAAATGAGACTTCTAGAGTTCAATTTTTTGAAAACAACATACGTTTGAGTAAAAACATTTGCGTTAAAAACGTTTTCAGGTTCAAATCGGCCCACTCATTACGGCAGCATCTAAAAAGGACCTCAAAACACAAAGACAAGAAGAGCTTTAAGTGAGTAATCTTTAATCACTACATATTATAAAACAAAGTCGCATTCTTTGTTTGTCCATATATCCCTATGTACGCATAAAACTTTAAAACTACGCAACAGATTTTGTTGCGGTTTTTTTTAATAGATAGAGTGATTCCAGAGGAAGGTTTGTACGTATAATAACATTCAGTTTCTGTAAATAATTAAATTTTTTTCCGCTTAAATTGCAAACGCAGGCTAAACCCTACGAGATATATCAAAATGATGTACTAAGTATTTGTACACCTTGAAAAGGTCTACAGAAAAGTCCGTGATGGTATATGTCTATCTCTTATGGATAACCCACAATAGCATTTTTTGTCATTTGCTTTTTACGAAAAATAATGCCTTATGTTCAAAGCAATTTTTATACAATACAGCATTAATCCTTATCCAATTAAGTACCTTAAATGAATAGTTGATTTAATATAGATCAATATGGCCGTTTACAGCATGTAATTTAAGTAAACATTTTCGAAGATATCACAATTTAAAATACCCCGAGGAGGCCGCGCTTCGCCCTATAACACTTCGAATTCAGCAGGCATCGGACGCGTTTGTTTTTCACATGGCCAACTATATGTCGCCCTTTCAAGAGTAACCATGTTTGTATTGTCTAATAACGAGAGATAAGCTATGAATGTCATGTATAAAGACATTCTGTAATTAATTGTAAAAATAAAATACATAGGGAAAAATGTAAAAAGTAAATAAGTAAAAATGTAGTATATGAATTTAGATATTCCAAAGATAGCAGGAAATCTTCTTGGTATAGGGATAGGGGAATTGTTTTTCTCCAAATTTAACGCTTGCGGGCCACGAGAAGTAATGAATGAATAAAAACTACTGGATCGATTTTAATCATATTTATCACTTAATGACATGGGCTATATATACTAAATTTTTCCTAAAAAATAAAAAGTAAATGACAAAAAATGGTAATGTAGGTTATCCATAAGAGATAGACAAATACCATCGCGGAGTTTTCTGTAGACCTTTTCAAGGTTTACAAAAAGGTGGGTGGAAGGTGGAAAAAAATATTATTTACATTAGAAACCTGAAAAGTTACAGTATTTCTCTGATCCATATTGAATGTTATTATACATATAAACCTTCCATTTTAATCGCTACATCTATTTAAAAAAACTACATCAAATTCTGTTGCGTACTTTTAAAAATTTAAACATATATTTCCCATATATATATATATATATATATATATATATATATATATATATATATATATATATATATATATATATATATATATATATATATATATATATATATATATCCTATATTCAAATTGGTATCACTCCCAGGTTCGAATGCCCTGCGTGTGAGAAGCGTTTTGACTCAACGAGCGCGCTCGCAGGACATGTTCGCGTGCAACATGAAGGTGTTCGCGAGCATCGCTGCGGACAGTGCGACGCGGCGCTCGCCTCGCGAGCCTCCCTGCTCAAGCACGTGCGAGCGGTGCACGCGGGCGAGCGAGCACCACCTGCCCACGTGTGCCACACGTGTGGAAAGATGTTCAGGGTGAGGATAATGCAAGATGCGTTTCTCCTAAATTTTTAGTCCTTCGAGCCGGATCGATGGATTTTGTCTCAAAAGCAAACTAACAACACTCATTTAAACTAATCGAATCTGCAGATGACGTTTGTTATGATGTCAATGTGTGGACTAGGCTAGTGAGTGTGGGTTCACTAACTCTGAACATAGGATGGGTTTCCTAGCTGGGCTGTGCATTGTGTATTTTGGTCCTTGGAGCCGGATAGATGGATCTTGTGTAAACTAACTAGTCTAATTCAAAATAATATAATAACTGACCGAATTTATACCATTATATCTAAGATGCATACGTACTAGCGATAAAAAAAAATAGATTTTAAAATAATCGATTATTATATCATAAAAAAAAATTTTTAATTGATTATTTTAGGTATCCCCTTTTATTTTTTACTCTTTTTCTTATTTTTTTAAAGCTAGATATTCATTGTTGGATGAAACCAATTTAGCCAAACTATACATTTTAATACAATTACACAAACAGCGCATCTGATATTATTTCTCGGTAGTTGCCCGTTTTAATAATTCTTTATAGTTATTAATTATTAATATTAAAAAGGCAACTTTTGATATAGAAAAAATCGATTTTTTAAGAATCGATTTTTTTTAATGGGAAATCGATTATTTATTAATCGATGTTTTCTACTCCATGTTTACATCCATATAACGTACCGAACGGCGGATTACGAGGTTTCATATTATATGCTGTTATCACTCAAATTATTCCACATGTATAGTAAGCTTAATGCCCCAGAAGTGGAATGGTGGTCAGCTTTATGTCCCAAAAGTAGGATGGAGGTCAGTTTTATGTCCCAGAAGTGGGATGGCGGCCAGCTTTATGTCCCAGAAGTGGGATGGAGGTCGCTAGTTATGAGTTTTTTTTACTGTTCTTTAGGCTAAGAGCACGCTGGTGCGGTACTAGGTGGGATTCACAGTGTCCTACCTATCAAAAATTCTTGTGTTTTGTACACTACTGTCAGTCAAAGCCCGTGGTAGCTCAACGGTAACACCGTGTGACTCTTTTGAGGGCGTCACGGGTTCAAATCCGGGCAGACACCAATGAGTTTTTCTGTTAAAGCTTATGTGTCTAATTGATAATTGCAATTTATCACACGCTTTCCGGTAAAGGAAAACATCGTCAGGAAATCTATTTCTAGAGAATTCGGTGAATATGTGTAACCTACCAATTCGCGTGTAGCTCCTAAACATTTCTCACAAAAAAAGAGAGAGAGGTCTATGCTCAGAAGTGGGATGGAGGTCGCTAGTTAAATGGCTTTAACTTAAGATATTAATAAATAAACAGTACATGCAAATCAAATTCGATACTTTTTCTGTACGAAAGTACTAGGTGGGATTCACAGTCTTCCTGTCACCTATCAACAATTCCTGTGTTTTGTACATTACTATCAGTCAAATAATCCTAACAAATGTATAGTAAGCTTATGTCTCAGAAGTGGGATGGAGGTCAGCTTTATGTCCCAGAAGTGGGATGGAGGTCGCTAGTTACAGTTTCTTTACCGTTCCTCAGGCCAAGAGCACTCTGGTGAACCACGTGCGCACGCACACGGGCGAGAAGCCGTTCACGTGCGCGGAGTGCGGGCGCGGCTTCGCGCAGCGGACGGCGATGCGTACGCACGTAAAATTGGTCCATCTCAAGATACATCGCAGCGCAAAGGTATGTATTGGGTCGGGGGATAAGTTCGTAGCGTTTTTACCCATGTCACTCAGTGAAAAAAATGATTAAAATTTTGATTTATTCATTACTGGCCCGCACGCGTTAAATTTGAAGAAAAACAATTCCCCTTTCCCAAGCCAATACCGAGAAGATTTCCCGCTAATATCTAATCTAAAATACTACATATTATTTACTTTATATATTTCTCCCTATGTATTTTATTTTTACAATTAATTACAGAATGTTATATATAACATTCACAGCTTTTTTGTCATTACGCAAAACATATATGTTTTCTTCAGAGGTGACTCTTGAAAGAGCGACATATAGTTGGTCATTTGAAAAACAAACCCGTCCGATCACAGCTAAATTCAAAGTGCTATAGGGCGAAGCGCGCATTCGCTATGACCTGCATTTTAAATCTGTATTATTTTCGAAAATGTTCATTTAAATTACATGTTGTAAACGGCCATATTGATCTATATAAAATCGACAATTTATTTAGGGTACTTAATTGGGATAAGGATTAATGCTGTATTGTATAAACTTGATTCGATAATAAGCCATTATTTTTAGTAAAAAGAAAATGACAAAAAATACTATTGTGGGTTATTCATAAGAGATAGACATATACCATCGCGGACTTTTCTGTAGACCTTTTCAAGATGTACAAATACTTAGTACATGATTTTGATAAATCTCGTAGGATTCAGCTTGCGTTTGCAATGTAAGATGAAAAAAATGTAATTATTTACGACATCACATTAGAAGCCTCAAAAATTACAGTATTTCTCTACTCCATATTAAATGTTATTACACACACACCGACCGACAGAGAAAGCGACTTATTTTATACATGTAGTGAAGTTTAGCTATTATTTCGATAAATGTAAATTTTTTTTGTCATACATAACCAAAGACAAAATGTATAGCTGTCATTTATGTTTTGTTATTCCATGTCATAGTCGTTTTTGTTAATCCACGTTTCATAGTGAATTGACGGGATAAAATAAATGCAGTCGAAGGGGATAAAAGGTATCCTATGTCCGTCTCCTGGTTCTAAGCAACCTCTCACCCAATTTTCAGCCGAATTGGTTCATCCGTTCTTGAGTTATAAATAGTGTAACTAACACAACTTTCTTTTATATATATTCATAATGCAGCACTTACAGGCTACAAACCGAAATACTATACTAAACATGGCTTAAATAATAACGAACTCATCATCATCCTCCTGCCCTTATCCCACTCTAAGTAGGGTCGGCACAACATGTTATAAACATGATGTCACTTGATTTTGCTGCGTTTTTACGACCGGCCGCCTGCCTGACGTCAACTTACCTTAGTCTTATTTTACGTCACCTCGGTAAGGAGGGTGGTCTATTCTACTAAACCGGATACCACACGGTGAATCAACTTACCTTAGTCGCCTTCTACGGCGCCTCGGTAAGAAATGAGGGTGGTACTATTCTATTCAGCCGGATACCACACGGCGTGATAATAATTAACTAATATAAATGCTATTAATTAAATCCATCTTTATCGTTATACATATTGGGCCTAAAATTGTGTGAAAGTGTATGTTACCTTTATGTGATATAAGATTATGTTCAATTGTTTTCGTTCGCCGATAGATGGCGCTGTCGCACTTAAACTCGCGCTATCGTTAGTCGTTCCTGTGAGTATATATCGGCTCACGTCTGTCTGTACGTCGTAATGTCAATTTCGCATTGACAACATTTACACACACGAAAATATTTTTTTTGACGCGTATTCGTACAGAAGTACAGAAACGCTGTATTTGCTAGTAGATATGTGATATAGAGTCAGAAAAAACGTTTAGAAAATAATGTAACATATTAAATAAATCTAATTTTAAAAAATCGATTTATGTAATGGGGAATGTTTTATTCTTACTATGTGATAGAGATGTCATACGGAGTAGAAACAATCGATTAATAAATAATCGATTATTTCCCCATTAATTATTTTTTTTTTTTTAATAGATTATTATAAGAAATATTTTTTTACACAATTTTATACAATTTATAGTTAATGTATAGAACCGGCTATACTCACGTCTTATTCTATCGGGTTAGCTCGACTAGTTTCGAACCCGCCGCGATAACGTCGTGTGAAGAGCTCATGAATAAGTGCCCCGGATGGGTTCGATACTAGTCGGGCTAACCCGATAGAATAACACGTGAGTATAGCCGGTTCTATACATTAACTATGAATACTACTCACGATAGTTTAAATTCAAAAATTTATACAATTCAGTGAACTCAGAAGAAAACAGACTCAGTGAAGTCAGAATAAATCGATTTAAAAGTAGTTGTCCACTTTAATTGGCTTTTCTTGTAATTAACAGTAGTTAATTGCAATAAAAGCTAATTAAAGTGGACAATTACCAATAAATAATATCAGATGCGCTGTTTGTGAAATTGGATTAAAATGTGTTGTTTGGCTGCATTGGTTTCATCCAACAAAGCATAGCTAATCTTAACAAGGCAAGAAATAGAGTCAAACAGAAAAAGGAGATATTTAAAATAATCGATTTTTAAAAATCCGTTTTTTGATGTAAAAATAATCGATTATTTTTTGACATCCCTATTAATAAATAATCAATTATTCTCCCCATTAAATAAATCGATTTTTAATCAATCATTTTAATACGAAATTGTCCATTTTTTGAAGTCTAGTTTCATTCTATGTGAAAGGTTGCCTTTTTTTAATAATTAATTACAATAAAGGCTAATTAAAGTGGACAACTACCAATAAATAATATCAGATGCGCTGTTTGTGAAATTGGATTAAAATGTGTAGTTTGGCTGCATTGGTTTCATCCAACAAAGCATATCTAATGTTTAAAATAAAAAACAAGTTAAAAATTAGGGTAAATAATAAATCGATTTTCTTTAATCGATAATATAAAAATCGATTTTACATACATCCATATTCCTTTAACTCGAATCAAAAAATCTATTCTACTAATAATATAAATGCGATAATATAAATTTGTGAGTATGTATTTGTATGTCGCTCTTTCACGGCGAATCCGCTGAACCAATATCGATGTAATTCGTCACAATTATTACTTACACATCGGAATAATATATGGGCCATAGAAATCCCGTTCATTCTACAGGAATAGGATGACATTTAAAAGCGCCATCTATAATAAACATATGGAAGTTTTTTTTATTCACGATGTGTCAAAATCAAGTCAAATCTGTATTTACAGAAGTATTTAGATTCCAAGTTTTTCAGCTTACGTCAAAAGAGTTACCTTTTCCGCCGTGTGGTATCTGGCTGAATAGAATAGTACCACCCTCATTTCTTACCGAGGTGTCGTAAAAGGCGACTAAGGTAAGTCGACCCGCCGTGTGGTATCCGGCTGAGTAGAATAGACCGCCCTCTTCTTACCGAGGTGTCGTAAAAGGCGACTAAGGTAAGTCGACCCGCCGTGTGGTATCCGGTTAAGTAGAATAGACCACCCTCTTCTTACCAAGGTGTCGTAAAAGGCGACTAAGGTAAGTCGACCCGCCGTGTGGTATCCGGTTAAGTAGAATAGACCACCCTCTTCTTACCGAGGTGTCGTAAAAGGCGACTAAGGTAAGTTGACCCACCGTGTGGTATCCGGTTTAGTAGAATAGACCACCCTTTTCTTACCGAGGTGTCGTAAAAGGCGACTAAGGTAAGTCGACCCGCCATGTGGTATCCGGTTTAGTAGAATAGACCACCCTTTTCTTACCGAGGTGTCTTAAAAGGCGACTAAGGTAAGTTGACCCACCGTGTGGTATCTGGTTTAAGTAGCATAGACCACCCTCTTCTTACCGAGGGGTCGTAAAATACGACAGAGGTAAGTAGACGTCAGGCAGGCGGCCGGTCGTTAAAACGCAGCCAAAGCATGTGACAGTCGCATGACAAAAGTCCACGCAAACGAATTTCCAGGTAAAAGCTAGTATGTAATAGTATCTCATCCCTTCCAGATAAAACCCAAGTTGCCGCCACCGGACGTCGCGCCCCCCAAAACGGACATCTTCAAAGAGGATCCACCCCTTATTTTCGAGTGGGGGCGACAGAACTTGCCCTGCGAGTACTTCACCGTCACTGCCGGACCTTAGAGCTGAGTGGGATTTAAAAAATATATATAAAAAAATAACGGCCTGTTACTATGCGAACCGGAAAAATTATTGGATATATTATATAAGGATTATACATATATAACATTGTATAAGCTTGTATAATTATCTAAATATGAAATTAAATATAAATTGTATAATTTTATATAATTATATCCAAATATGTATCTATACTATTATACAGAATGGTACCGACGATACGACATTAATTGTAATCCTGGATAGCTACGCACCATAGCAGCCTACATAAAAAAATTCAGTTAATTCAATAAAGTACTTTAGTCACAGGATATAATTTTTCATATTGAAATTAAACATCATGATGTATATGGATCAATGACCGATGGCAGCATGCCATACAAAAATAAACCCTATAAACAATTATACTCCTCTGTATTTATAAATCTGTAGGTGAAAGGTAAAGAACCGTAAGTCCAACATAGTGTTGTTTAACATTTTATTTAGTTTTATTGATTAAAAATAGTAAACAATACTATGATCATACGACTATGTAATTTATAATTTTACATCCACGAAATTAGTGGCTGTAGGACTTAATGACTTTTATCATTTGATAAATACGACTATACTGACTAAGAATCATTGGAAATACAAAAATGTAATGTCCTTGGCCTTGGCCTTGCGGTCACCGCGCCGCGACCTTTGTATTTCGCGTAGGCATGGACAGAATCACCAATCACTTAATGATCATGATATGAAAAACTTTTCATATAGCATCATCTGCTAATGAGTTTTAGAGTAACTGCTACTGCTATACAAAATTATGGATAGGTATTCTATGAAAAAGTAAAATAATAAATTAATACTGAGACTAACTCACTGATATTGAGCAAAATTATTGTCAATACAAACAAATGTAATTCTTATATCTCATATAATACGGTCGATAATCCGGGAAGATTTAAATTTATTTACGGAGAAGAAAGCACTTTAGCGTTATTCCAACTGAAACTATATCCTAGAAATATCGACAGTATTGAATATTATTTAAAAAATACATTTGTTTGTAATAGCAATCGCTTTATCAAGTAATAATATTATAGCGAATAGCCGAATAATATAATAGCGGATAACGTTTTTGCTAATCAATATTACTGGGCAAAATTAGCAAAAACGCTATCCGCTATTATATTATTTACGTTAATGGACTAAATGATTGCTTATACGAACAAATTTAGTCTTTATGTCCTATATACTGCATACGACATAAAGAATACATTTGCTTGTATTCCGATAGCATTAGCAGTAGCAGGTATGATCACGTGATTACAATCGATCATATCGTGGAACGAATATGATTCTTATATAGCAATCATACCCAAGCCTAATTTCGCGGCGATCGTCATATCTACACCGAGCGCCGCACTACAAGGTGAGTGAACCCTAACGAATGAGCGTGTTTCGCAATTTAAACGTATTTAATTTGTTACAATATATATTTTTCTTAAATTCTATATTTAAATACATTGAATTATACCAAAGTAATGTCATACTTCCAAGTGAGCAGTGAACGAATTTAATGTCGTATCGTCGGTACCACTGTATAAAGTTGAAGAGTTTGTTTTTTTGTTTGAACGCGCTAATCTCAGGAACTACTGGACCGATTTGAAAAATTCTTTGAGTGTAAGATAGTCCATTTATCGGGAAGGCTATATACTATAACATCACGCTAAGATGTATAGGAGTGGAGCAGCATATAGTATAAAATATTAATCGATATAACAATAATATCGATTTTGTGATTTTTAATGTTACTATCAGGTCGGCCGTATAGTTTTATATAATTGTAAGTGTTAAGAGAAATAAAGTGATTTTTTGAATACTTAAACGTTTTATTTTTTTAATGTTTTTTCAACTTGCAATGTATGTATGTGAAGGTGGAATCTTGCAAGTTAAAGACCCACTTCCCGGTGTCCGATTGAGATGAAATACATACTGGTCCAGTCCCGATGACAATGCATGTTTATGATAAGCATGACCTGATGACAGGATTGGCTCCAGACGAGGGAACTCAATGGTTAATAGTAGGGGCATGAAATTTTATGAAAAGTATTTTTAAAATTAATTTTTCATATTATTGACCTAATAATTTGAAGGAGGTTGTATTTCAAACATGTAAGAATAAAGTTTTTATTTATATAAATAAAAACATTTATAAATTTAAAAAAAAATTGGCATTACTTTTCAGAGAGTAATAATATAATTATTTTGCTATAATTCGCGATGAAAAAAATAGAAAATATATAATGCTAAATGTAGAGCGGACCGTTTTCATACCTGATACATGCAGGATTCTATTCTAAATATAAATAATTTTATTATTACTTTTATAGTTTTTTCGTAAAATAAAAAACCCATATCCAAATAACCGTTTATTTGCACGATAATAAATTCTCCAACTATTTACAAAATTCACTTAAAATTAAACAAAATTAATCTAATATCAATATTTGTTATAGTTAACCATTTTTATCTTTAAACGCACAAAGCTAACGCGCTACCAACATAACAGCCCCGTAAAAATGCGCCATTGTGACATATTTACCAACATTACGGGATGAAATGTCGCCAACATTATGGACGAAAAAAGTCATAGATACATAGAATAGGGGAACCATAGACCTGTGAGTGCGAAAGACCAAAAAATAAAAGAAAGGAGACACTTATCTTTGTCTAATAAAGCATAGAGAAATACTCATGGCGTGTTATTCATTTCAATACTTGACATATTTTAGCACAACTTAAATATATTTATGCATTTTTTGCAACATACAATACCCAACTTTAAATTGGTTCAAATTAAACAGATAATGTATTAATAACAATATTTATTTATAATATTTTCTCTTAATTTGATCTTATATTTATATTTAATATATATCACTACATATTATAAAACAAAGTCCATATTTCCGTATGTACGCATAAAACTTTAAAACTACGCAACAGATTTTGATGCGGTTTTTTTTAATAGATAGAGTGATTCCAGAGGAAGGTTTGTACGTATAATAACATTCAATACGAAGTAGAGAAATACTGTAATTTTTGGGGTTTTTGTAAATAATTACATTTTTTTCCGCTTACAGTGCAAACGCAGGCTAAACCCTACGAGATTTATCAAAATGATGTACTAAGTATTTGTACACCTTAAAAAGGTCTACAGAAAAGTCCGCGATGGTATATATCTATCTCTTATGGATAACCCACAAAAGCAGTTTTTTTCATTTACTTTTTACGAAAAATTATGCCTTATGTTCAAAGCAATTTTTATACAATACAGCATTTATCCTTATCCAGTTGAGTACCTTAAATAAATTGTTGATTTAATATAGATCAATATGGCCGTTTACAGCATGCAATTTAAGTGAACATTTTCGGAGATATTACAGATTTAAAATGCCGTGAGGACGCCGCGCTTCACCCTATAGCACTTCGAATCTTTTAGAGTTTCTTTAAAGACATTCTGTAATTAATTGTAAAAATAAAATACATATCCCAAAGATAGCAGGAAATCGTCTTGGTATAGGGAGAGGAAATTGTTTTTCTCCAAATTTAACGCTTGCGGGCCACGGGCAGTAATGAATAAATCAAAACTACTGGATCGATTCTAATCATTTTTTTACAGTGACTGACATGGGATATATATTTTATACCCGTGCGAAGCAAGGGCAGGCCGCTAGTATTTATTATATATTATAATATAATATTATTATATTTTAGGTTAGCTTTAGCGATGTGAAAAAATAATAGATTTTTAAAATAATCGATTATTTTGAAAATCACTTTTCATCAATAATCGATTTTTTTAGGTATTCCTTTTTATTTTTACTCTTTTTCTTGTTTTTTAAGATTAGATTTGCATTGTTTGATGAAACCAATGTAGCCAAACTACACATTTTAATCCGATTTAACAAACAGCGCATCTGATATTATTTCTTGATAGTTGTCCATTTCAATTAGCTTTTATTGTAATTAATATTAAAAAAGACAACTTTTGACATACTCAGAAAAAAGATCGATTATTTTTAAAGGGATAAAAATCGATTATTTATTAATAAATTTTTTCTACTCCAAGTCACATACCTAGTTAGCTTTCAACATTTCAGAAGTGACAGTCGGTCGCTATTCTAGTATAATAACTCTATATAACTTTATGGTTAGTGAGTAACGGGAAAATATATTTTGTTTATTAATCATTTTTTTCTCAAGTCTCATCCCTACTACGCTTAGACAAAGACAAGAATGAAGACGTTTTCCCTCTCTTATTCTCTTATTTATTGCGACTCGCTCACAGGCTTGTCTATGGCTATAGTGTTTCTAGTATAACTATGAAAAATTCATAAGACAAAAGTATATTAAAATATACAACTACATTATAAGAATTAAGAAAGAACATTAAATTGTAAAATTGTTATTAAACGATGCCCTATTTACAAAGTTACTTAATTTGTAGAGTTTAAAACTAAATTAAAAACAATTTATTAGTTTCCAGTCGCCATCTTGAAAATAGTGCAAACTATCATGTTTTTGAAAAAACAGTTTACAGTAATTGTTAACAGTTAACAGTACTCACAAAACCGCAAAATTACACCAGTCCGTGTAAGATTGACACAAGTCCGCGTTAGACTGTCATAAGTACGTTTTAAGTCCAAAGTACTTGGTAGACTGTCATCGGTCCGTAGTACTCACAAGTCCATAGTAGACTGTCATAAGTACGTGTAGACTGTCATAAGTACGTGTAGACTGTCAAAAGTATGCGGTAGACTGTCACAAGTCTATGGTAAACTTTCACAAATCCGTAGTAGGCCGTCTCAAGGCCGTGGTAGACTGTCACGAGTACCGACTAATTACCCAGTTTATTTCCATTTAATGCCTCTCGTTAACAGTAACGTATTACCGATTTTCGCGGCAAATATAACAGACATACACCAGTATATAAGTCTGTTACAGTATGTAATGTTTCTTAATAGATTTTACTAAATTTAAAAAGAAAACATTTTCACTTTATTACTATGTATATAAATTAATATTTTTATGTAAATTTTCTATTTTATATTCTAATTCTGATGGAATAATTTTTTGCAGCGCGATTTATAATTCGCAATTTACATAAATCAAGAGATTCCTACTAAACATTCATTTATAAGTACAATTGATAATTAAAATAAATTTAATTGTAATGAATTTGTAATTATTAATTTATAGAATTAGGCGTTACTTTGCGGAGATCCATAATACAAAAGTAATAATAAAATTATTTTTCTATAATCCGCGATGAAGTAAAATATAAAATATATATAATTCTCAATGTACAGTGGACAATCGGTTATCATACCTGATACATGCAGGATTCGTAAAAACACACATGCACAAACCTCCACCACCGCCACCACAATACACAAGCTTTACATAAGTTCACTATCACAAACTCAACAATCGTTTCGCCCTGCAACCGATCATCATAAAGAGAGACTCCACGACCAAAATCGCAAAACAATCAATCGCAATCGCTTTGCGTTTTTGGTTTGCGGTTGCAGGGCGAAACGATTGTTGAGTTTGTGATAGTGAACGTATGCATGTGTTTTTACGAATCCTGCATGTATCAGGTATGGAAAACGAATTGTCCACTCTACATTTAGCATTATATATATTTTCTATTTTACTTCATCGCGGATTATAGCAAAATAATTTTATTATTACTTTTGTAGTTATTAACAAATGTTGTATTTGTTTTTAACAAATAATTTAAAAATAATGACCATAGACCATTTCACATACAATTACAATGTGATGATGACAAAAGTTATAATAAAATTATTTTGCTATAATCCGCGATGAAGTAAAATAGTAAATATATATAATGCTAAATGTAAGTGGACAATCGGTTATCATACCTGATACATGCAGGATTCGTAAAAACACATGCATACGTTCACTATCACAAACTCAACAATCGTTTCGCCCCGCAACCGAAGCATCGTCAGGAGATAGACTCCACGACCAAAATCGCAAAGCGTTGCGATTTTGGTGCTTGTGTATCACGTGCTTGGTGCTTTGGTAGTGTTTGTGTATCACGGTGGCGGTGGTGGAGGTTTGTGCATGTGTTTTTTACGACTCCTGCATGTATCAGGTATGATAACCGATTGTCCACTCTACATTTAGCATTATAGGATTATAGCAAAATAATTTTATTATTACTTTTGTATTATGGATCTCCGCAAAGTAACGCCTAATTCTATAAATTATTTAGTGATGATGACATTTAAAATTACGTTACAAATTTTACAAACAGGTTTTGAAACCATTAATAAACTATTAGTTTAGAATTATATATATTTCCTTACAAAGCAATATTACTAAAATAATATTATCATTGATTTATTTTATGGATTTACGTCAATTAAAACCTAATTTAATAAATTGTACATTTCTTTACATAGTGTTTAAAATACTTATGCATAGACAATTTGATTGTAAATAGGGCATAAATTTATCATTATCGTTTCAAGACTACGTAGCATTTAAATAAACGCATTAACTATTGGACAATTTTTCACCCACTTTATTTTAAACAAATGAGAAATCAAAATAATTTAGAAAAAACAATATATCTATTTTAGGATACATCTTGACGCCATTTTGGATCAACTTTTTAATCGTCTGACAGTTGAAATATATTAAGTTTAGTTTAGTATTGTCTATTATTTAACTATATAAAATAAATTTGAGAATAATTCAATAGCAAATTAGCAGCAATCAATTTAAACTTGTAGGAAAAAAGACAAAAATTTTGTTATTGCTCGACTTAACTTAGCCGATTACTTCTATGTAAATTGTGTATATTTGTGTTATTTCAATGAATATATAATTATAAATATACATATTTCGGATCCTTAAATAACATGGTTTTTTTATATTTTAATCCCTACAAAACAAAGACGAAGGATTAATATATTAAAGAACATGGTCGCGTTCGATTTGATTTGTCTATGGTGCTATATATAGTCTGTGTGCTGTGTATTTAAAAAATTAAAACCTAAAACGTTAAATATACAATCAATAATAGAATATTTACAAAACCAACTCTATCTACATAAAAATCGATTTCTGAAATACCCCTTTATATATTACAAAAGAAAATATTACAGTTACCAAAAAATACGCAATAAATTTAATTAAACTTTAAATTTATTTCGAGTTATTTCAAATTTCAAAGTTTTATTATCTATGAATGAAAAGTTTTAAAGTATTTAAAAAAAATTTGCAAACCATAATTTCAACTTTTTTTTTTCTTTAGTTATACTTTTCATTACTTAAATATTACTTATATTCTCTGTAGTTTTATAAAGTAGTATTTAAAAATTCCATTAAACTTGCGTGTAGTTACAATTTTTTAAAACAAAAATTACACTATGATGAACTGTGTCTATGGGATAATATACCTAGATAATTTATAGAATTAGGCGTTACTTTGCGGAGATCCATAATACAAAAGTAATAATAAAATTATTTTGCTATAATCCGCGATGAAGTAAAATAGATAATATATATAATGCTAAATGTAGAGTGGACAATCGGTTATCATACCTGATACATGCAGGAGTCGTAAAAAACACATGCACAAACCTCCACCACCGCCACCATGATACACAAGCACTATATACGTTCACTATCACAAACTCAACAATTGTTTCGCCCCGCAACCGAAGCATCATCAAATTCAAAATTCAAATATTCTTTATTCAAATAAACTTGTAAACAAGTGCTTTTGAATCGTCAACTCTACTGCTGGTTCGGAAAGCTGTTCCTACCGAGAAGAGCCAGCAAGAAACTCGGCGGTTGCTCTTTTAAAAATATAATTCTTAATATTATTTACATTAAGTCGTTACTGTCTTGTACAGGTTCAAAGGGAGCTATATCCACACATTCTTATCTTCTAAAAAATCTTCAAGTGTATAGTAGGCTTTCTGTATCAGCCTCTTTTTAACAGTGTTTTTAAACTGCTGTAATGGCAGTGCTGAAATTGATTGCGGAATTTTATTATAAAATCTTATACCAAAACCCACAAACGAGTTACGCACTTTTGCAAGGCGCAAAGCAGGAACCGCAAGCTTATATCGGTTCCTGCTTTGTCTATTGTACACATCAGGAGATAGACTCCACGACCAAAATCGCAAAGTATCTTTGCGATTTTGGTTATCAGGTATGATAACCGATTGTCCACTCTACATTTAGCATTATATATATTTTCTATTTTACTTCATCGCGGATTATAGCAAAATAATTTTATTATTACTTTTGTAATTATATACCTAAAGTCGACAGACTATGATTTGATATTTTTTGAATTTAATTCAGTTGCATTTCCAATCTGAACTATATTCAAAATAAATAAAGGTAACATATAGTCTGATAACCCTAAATATATTTTTTCACTAAGGATTTTCGTTTAACTGTACCAAAAAGTATCGTCGATTCACTATGCAAATATGTGCAGCTTTTAAATTTATATTTTAGAAAAATGCACTTGATTTAAGTAAATATTTATATATATTATTTATTATACATTAAATAAATGAAAACACAATACTCGCTGATAAGTAAACAATAAATAAAAGTAAATTATTATTTTGTTAAAATCAATTACGGTCATATATTTATAAAAATTTTAAAATTGTATTAACACCGCCATCTTGTTTTTTGTGATGCCAGTCGTACAAAAAGTTAATAAATATATATGACTGAAAATACATGATATTATTCACTATTGACACAAATTATGAGTTATTTTATTTAATAAAACGTAGTCTAATAAAAATGTTTTCGCTGTAAATAAATTTAAATTTTATTATAATCGTAAATACGATAATTAATGTTTACCATAATATTTTTAAAATTAGTTTTTTAAAGATAGCAAAGACAACCTGGGTCGATCTTTGTGACATCAATTAAACCAATTAAAGTTATTTTTAAAATTGGTATGATCTTATAAATAGCATGTGCTTATTTTGTATTATCTATTTGTAAATTTTAATTTAATTGAAAAATGTTTATAAACTTTTGAATCTATTCCGAGAAATAACGTCTTAATTTGAAATGACAGAACCTTTAAGATATCAGCTAAAATTCTTAATTGATTGCCATATCGGTTTCATAAACGATGATCCGGTTTGAGGGACCAATTTTATATGGTGCAATTAGTCCTTAAAGCCGGATTTTATAGAGATCGCTCTGTCGAAGTTATACGCTAACATATATATCTATCACTCCCAACACGTATTAAAACAATTGCAACATCAATCTAGTGTTTTAACTACTTAGTAAGATATTAAAAAATCAGAAGTGCTTCACTCCAAAAGCGGTAGAACATTTAAATTGCTAATTTTATTAAGTTATTTATAATTTATCGATGCTTCGTTTAAAATGTGAGTTGCGCTTGGAGCATGAGACATAAACATGTGTATAATAGCTAATCTATGTTTTACCTTTGAAAAACTGCTAAAAAGGTTAATTTTTGTCATTTCTTAAGTTTTAATAGCTAAATAGGGAATGAGCAGACTGAAGGAGTAAAAATACTCCGGATCAAGTCTAGATATCAACAGCCCTATTTTTTTCAATTTAAACTATCGTGTTATTCATAATTAATGTATAGAAACCGGCCATACTCACGTGTTATTTTGTCGAATGAGGCCGACTCATTTTAAGCCCATATGGGGATCTTATTCGTGAGCTCTTTCCTCGGCGAACTGCGTGTAGCAGCTCGCAGGGCGCGACTCGAGAGTAGATGGAGGGTTAAGAGCTCATGAATAAAATAAGACGTGAGTATAGCCGGTTTTTATACATTAATTAGCCTTATATTTCTTTTTATTGCATATAGCAAGGCTCTGTCACCTAGGTACTGATTAGTTATCAATCTAAACATATATTTGGGTGTTGGGACACCCATAAAAAAAATCCATCTCATGCTCTCCGCGTACATAGTGTTGATATAAAAAAGCTATTATAAAATTATTGCATTAATGTTCATATAGCACCCCTTGTGAGGTTTTAAAAGGTATTTCTTTATTGGTCATAAAGAGTAAGTGCCTTGAAGTGATTTTAACATAAGCCTTGTCCACTATACAATTTATGCCTAAGTTCATTCAAATCTTAACTAAATTCAAATTTACCTTATTACAATTTGTGTATCGTGTGATTACACTAAAATTACATGTAATACTCACATTTTGAAAAGAATTTATTTAACTTGCCGTTTATGTATTTGAAGGAATCTTGCAAATTTAATTTAACCTACTTCCCGGTGTCCGATTGAGATGAAATACATACTGGCCCAGTCCCGACAATGCATGTTTATGATAAGCATGACCTGATGTCAGGGTTGGCTCCAGACGAGGGAACTCAACAGTTAACAGTAGAGATATAATATTTAGTTAAAAGCTTTAATAATATTTAACTTATTCCTATTTACATCACAAAAAAATTCACTACGAATTCTGCAAATCATAAATGTGATTTAAGAATATACATTTACTGTTTCATTTTGAATTTTGTGATATAAATTGTGACTGAAACCATCATGTTTCCATATCAACCTTTTCTACATCATTTTTCATCATATATTATTGAATTTCTCGTTTGCATAAGGCTTAAATAAGTGTTTTAATAGTTAGAACCTTCTTAAAACCTCCCATAAATTTCCTACGTCTGAAGAAAAACCACCACTAAAATTGGAACCTTATTCGAAACGCCGTAAAGCTAAAAATTAAGTGAAATGGTAAAATAAGCTACTCAGAATCACTTGAATCGCTCGATTCAGTTTCTTCCTCATCTGTACTGGATACAGGTTCGCATTTGATGAATTCGATTTCCTTACGGGCCTTCCGCGGTCTTCCGCGCCGCGCATTGGGCTTCGCCGTTTCCCCATCGTCCATAACAGTCTTCACCATTTGGGAGATCCGTTTCAAATGCTGTTGCTCATGACGCTGCAAATGGTTGTTCAGATATCTCTTTATCTTGAACTTCTTGCCACACTGATCGCACTCGTGCTGATACTGACTTTCGTCCACTTCCACGTGGACCGAGTTATTGTGACGCCTCAAGTAATGGGCGTGCGCAAACTCCTTATCGCACTTCTCGCAACGTATTTTGGGCTTGTTCGGATGAACTATCTTCTTGTGCTTCTTCAAACGCACAGCGGAATGGAAGTACTTGTCGCAAAGATCGCACTTTATCTTCTTGTCGAACGACGTGTGCACTTGCATGTGCTCTTTTAAGTACTGATCGTTTTTGAACTCCTTGAGACACTCCGGACATGTCACCTTCGACTCCAACGGCGGGTGGATGTTCAGGATATGCCGTTTCATATGGTGCCGCGATTTGAACGTCATCGGGCAGAACACGCAAGGGTGTCTCTCCACTTGAGAATGCTGGAAGTGCAAATGTCTGTTCAGGTTCAAGTGGCTTTTGTAAAGCTTTTGACAGATGTGACACTTGTATTTGTCCTTGTCGGGTCTGTGGCAGTTCTCGATGTGGTAACGCAGCTTGTAAGGAACTGGGAACTCTTTCCCGCACTCGGGACACTTGATCTCTGGCAAAGTGTTTGGATGGATGCGTTTAACGTGCATATGTAACGCTCGGCGAGTCCTGAACTCTTGCAGACAGAATTGGCAGTAACATTTCTCTGATTCAGAATAATGTTTATTCATTCGATGCATGTACAAATAATGTTTATTCTTGAAAGTTTTATCGCAAATGTCGCAGAGAACAGCAGACTCTTCCGAAGAATGGACTCTTGTTGTATGCAGATACAGATTTTGATAATTCTTGAATTCCTTATTGCATTTCTGGCAGATGTAGCGCTTGATTCTTTTCGGAAACATGACGGGTTTCCACGTCGCTAGAACAGATTCGTACATAGCGCGTTGTTCTTCGTTCAACTCCTCACTCGTTACGCTTATGAATTTAGGCGGTGGCCTGTTAGGCATTGGGCCTGGTCTAGGAATTGTGTAATCAATCTGGCCTTCTTCAATTTTGGGCGGATCGTAAGTAGGTACATCTTTGACCTCGGAGTAGTTCTCTGGTGTAGCATAAGTCACGGTGATCGAATAATTAGCTGGCATTGTCTGGTAGTTGGACACGTCCGGTTTTTCGTCCAGATATGTCACCTCTATAGCTGTTGATGGGTGATACATACCATCCTCGATTTTCGGCTGCTGATACACTATGTTTGGGTCCTCCATTGTGGAAACTTCAAGATCTGGAAAAGGAAATAATTCTAAAAGTAAATAAGGCAAATCACATTGATTAGAAGCAGCCTGTAGTGAACGAATGAAAAGTCCAAGCCTTTTTTGGTTATAAATAGAACCCGCCGTGTGGTATCCGGCTGAATAGAATAGTACCAACCTCGTTTCTTACCTAGGTGTAGTAAAAGGCGACTAAGGTAAGTTGATCCACCGTGTGGTATCCGGTTTAGTAGAATAGTCCACCCTCATTTCTTACCGAGGTGTAGTAAAAGGCGACTAAGGTAAGTCGACCGGCCGTGTGGTATCCGGCTGAATAGAATAGTACCAACCTCATTTCTTACCTAGGTGTAGTAAAAGGCGACTAAGGTAAGTTGATCCACCGTGTGGTATCCGGTTTAGTAGAATAGTCCACCCTCATTTCTTACCGAGGTGTAGTAAAAGGCGACTAAGGTAAGTCGACCGGCCGTGTGGTATCCGGCTGAATAGAATAGTACCAACCTCATTTCTTACCGAAGTGTTGTAAAAGGCGATTAAGGTAAGTTGATCCACCGTGTGGTATCCGGTTTAGTAGAATAGACCAACCTCATTTCTTACCGAGATGTTGTAAAAGGCGACTAAGGTAAGTTGACCCAACGTGTGGTATCCGGTTTAGTAGAATAGTCCACCCTTATTTCTTACCGAGGTGTAGTAAAAGGCGACTAAGGTAAGTCAACCCGCCGTGTGGTATCCAGGTGAATATAATAGTACCAACCTCATTTCTTACCGAGGTATTGTAAAAGGCGACTAAGGTAAGTTGACGCACCGTGTGGTATCTGGTTTAGTAGAATAGACCAACCTCATTTCTTACTGAGGTGTCGTAATCATGTGACATGTCACTCACTTATCACCACCAATCACCCCACTTAGAGTGGGTTAAGGGCAGGAGGATGATGGTAATAAATAGGACAACCATCTCATTTGGTGATAAAACTACCACTGTCTGCTGAATATCAACATTATTGTTGTTGATGGATGGTATAAGTACCACCCATAAGCAAAAATACTTGACTCTCATACCATATAATAGGGCTTTTTTAGTGTACTGTACTTTATATCAGTCTCTGTTATCATAGCTACAATAGTTGATTATTGTGCTGTTTCAAATTAAATTGATTTTGTTGAGAATATTATGTTACTAGCGGCCTGCCCCTGCTTCGCACGGGTATAAAATATATATCCCATGTCAGTCAGTGTAAAAAAAATGATTAACATCGATCCAGTAGTTTTGATTTATTCACTGCCCGTGGCCCGCAAGCGTTAAATTTGGAGAAAAACAATTTCCTTTCCCTATACCAAGAAGATTTCCTGCTATCTTTGGAATATCTAAATTCATATAGTACATTTTTACTTATTTACTTTTACATTTTCCCTATGTATTTTAAACAAACTCTTGAAAGAGCAACATCGCTGCTAAAGTCGAAGTGTTATAGGGCGAAGCGCGGCGTCCTCACGGCATTTTAAATCTGTAATATCTCCGAAAATGTTCACTTAAATTACATGCTGTAAACGGCCATATTGATCTATATTAAATCAACTATTTATTTAAGGTACTTAATTGGATAAGGCTTAATGCTGTATTATATAAAAATTGCTTCAAAAATAAGGAATTTTTTTTCGTAAAAAGTAAATGACAAAAAATGCTATAGAGGGATATTCATAAGAGATAGACATATACCATCGCGGACTTTTCTGTACACCTTTTCAAGGTGTACAAATACTTAGTACATTATTTTGATAAATCTCGTAGGGTTTAGCCTGCATTTGCAATGTAAGCGGAAAAAAATGTAATTATTTACAGAAACCTCAAAAATTACAGTATTTCTCTACTCCGTTTTGAATGTTATTATACGTACAAACCTTCCTCTGGAATCACTCTATCTATTAAAAAAAACCGCATCAAAATCTGTTGCGTAGTTTTAAAGTTTTATGCGTACATAGGGATATATGGACTTTGTTTTATAATATGTAGTGATTTATTGGAGTTCTCATCTAAACTATTGATAGTATAGTAAGTAAAGCAAGCAATGGCCTGTTACTAACCCACTGTTGTGCATAGGCCTCCTCTCTCTATTTATGGAGAGAAGGATTGGAGCTAAGACCTACCACAAAGCTACCACGCTGCTCCAATGCGGGTTGGTAGGTTACACATATCCCTAGGATACTCTAGAGATATGCAGGTTTCCTCACGATGTTTTCCTTCACCGAAAAGCGTGTGATAAATTGCAATTATCAATTAGACACATAAGTTTTAATAGAAAAACTCATTGGTGTCTGCCCGGATTTGAACCCACGATCGTCTCTAGAGATTCACACTGTCGCACTGCTGGGCCATCACAGCTTATTGATAGTATATCAGGCTATTTTTAACTTAGATTAGAAGGGACTTTGACAGCTCAGGTACAAGAAAACTACCTTCTTACTATCCCATAGCTGAGAAGTTGCCTTCTCTTCCCCTTGGCCTCATTATGGGTTAAAAAATTGTTTAGATAATTTTATTCTATCCACTGCTATTATGATTATAATGTAACCTAAGCTTTTTTATTTTCATTATTTTCTTTTAGTGTCTGTTATATGTTGCTTTAAACTATATTCAGCTGTTATATTCCCAATACTGTGTTCTGAAATATTGTTATAATTTATTAATAATATTGATACTTTTTGTAAATAGAATTCAAATTCAAAATATTCTTTATTCAAATAAACTTGTAAACAAGTGCTTTTGAATCGTCAACTCTACTGCTTGTTCGGAAAGCTGTTCTAACCGAGAAAAGCCAGTAGGAAACTTGGCAGTTGCTCTTTTTAAAATAAAATTCTTAATACTAGTTATTCTTAATAGTCGTTTCTATCTTGTACAGGGTCGAACAATATCTATATCCACTCATTCTTATCGTCTAAAATATCTAAATAACCCTCAATAGTATAGTAGGCTCTCTGTATCATCCTCTCCTTAATAGTGGTTTTTAAACTGCAGTAATGCTAAAACTCTTTCTACTCCTCATAAAATAGTTTTTAGTTCTACTGACCAAATTTTACTATCTTTAAATATATCACTTGCTTTCATGTAAGGTAGAGAAGTAAGTAGAGAATAACAGAAGGTGCTGCGTGCCCAGAGTGCGGAGAGGAAGAAACGAGTCTTCACCTTATGGTTGAGTGCCCTATGTACTCGCTGGTAAGATGGGAGATACTAGGTAAGGATGAAATTGAAGTTGAGAATCTGACAAATATCTCCTTCAGGGATATTATCAGGTTCGTAAAAGCCACGGGTAGATTAGAGCAGGTGACACTGTCGGGACAGCAGTGAAACCCTTGTCCCAACATGGGGAAATGGGTGGAATAGTCCGGAATAGGAGCTGACCACCCGCCCTGAACCGACAGGCGGCCCCGAAATTAGATAGATAGATAGATGTAAGGTAATTTAACACATTATTAGAAAAAAACAGTAGGAGCTTATTTAACAGGCCTCTCTTGTTGAAGGATTAGAGATAATAGGCTAAACATCAATATCTTGCAGTAGTATTGTGGTATCCGGCTGAGTAGAATAGTACCACCCTCATTTCTAACCAAGGTGTCGTAGAATACGACTTAGGAAAGTTGGTGTCATGTACTTTGTCTTTGTCTAATCATAGATAAATAAGAGACATATAGAGTAGGATAAGGGCAGGAAGAAGAAGTAGGTGTATAAAACTATACTTAAAGGTTTAGTAGCACATAAGGTTTTAATAACACTAATAGCCATCTTCTACAGTAGCTGTGTGGTATCCGGTTAAGTAGAATAGACAACCATCTTTCTTATCAAAGTGTCATAAAATACAACTAAAATAAGTTGACGTCAGGCAGGTGACCAGTCGTAAAATACGTAGCCAAATCATGTGGCAACATGTTCATAACATGCTGTGCCGAACTCACTTAGAGTGGGATAAGGGCAGGAAGATGATGATGAGCCATCTTCTACAGTTTGAACTAACAAATATTTAGCTGTCATAGCTAATACAAAGTACATACTATATACAAAGTTTCTAAAGAGTACAAGTTTCTATTGAAAACATAATAGCTCTAATCACAGTTAAAGAATCACATGCTTTTACTTTAATGATTTCGAAATTAACAATTTATTTATGACTATATATAATAAACATATGATATATAACAATTTCTGTGTATATGAAGTTGAATATACAAATTTTATTTGTATATACGAGTTTAATCTTTTAATCTTAACAACAAAGAGCAATAAACATATAATACATGAAAAAAAAGTTATGAAAGTGATTTTAGTGTTAACTTTTAACGTTTTTCAACTAAAACAAGCGTTTAAAACTGAATAGTTAATAATTAAGTTTTACAAATAAATTGATTTGCTTATCTGCCTTTATTCTCTTGCATGATCGTATTCATTTTATAAGTCATTAAAAAAAATTTACGATGAACATCGAAAAATATTAGTTATTTTACTCACTTCTACAAAGACAGCTATATCCAACACTTATATACACTATAACACGTCATAACTTTATCAAAAAGCACATTCAACAATAGAATTATTAACTCAAGTGATAAAATGGCATAGCGCCTTAGGCTATGTATAAAACAACATGGCGCACAGCCATTACTTAAAAATATAAATAAACTAACATCACTATTAACGTGAATATACTAAAACTTGTATTTGTGATAATTATTTGTGGTAATAATAATAAAATTATTTTTCCTCCACGGCAATTTGCCCTTAGAAAACTGTTTGACAATTGAGATCATAGACTAATTGACATTTCAATGGCACAGACAAAATATTCTCTATTTTAATTTATGGTTAAAGGCAGTATTTATTTTACAATTATTTATATTGTTTTTAATAATTAATGTTTTTAAAAATGTTTTAATATAGATTATTATTTTAAATTTTACGGAATATCTTTTACATTATTTTATTATCAATATTATATATCTTATATTTTACAAAAATTAATAATACTCAAAAGACTTTTGATAAAATATATATTGTAATAAAAAAAATTGCATAAATATTATAGTAAAATAAATACTAAAATCTTAACGACCATTAAATAAATAGATATTTATAGCAATACAAACATCAACACGTGTATGCAACGCTTAATACAGTTGCGAATTTACCCGTGTTTTTTTTATTAAGTGGTTTTTAGTGGAAAATGCGTGAAATAGTGCATTTACAGGCAGGGCAATGCGGGAACCAAATCGGTTCAAAGGTGGGAAAAAATCTTTAACTAAATTATAGATTTTCTTTAGAGACGAAAATAGAAATCTATGGGAATCTATAAATAATTGTTACGGTCTAAATATCACAGATGATTGGTTCATCAGTCAATTGTCGATTCAAATTCATTGCATACATTATACTATTAATATATTTCTATAACGAATATTTCGGAATAGAAAATACTTTCGCTCTTGCATTAATTTAAAAGTAGTATGAAAAAAAAAAAATAGAACACATATGTACTGCTAAATACAGAATTAAATAATAAATATGTTTTTACGAATCCTGCTTTTATAAGTTATAAAAATGTTATAAAATCTACATTTAGCGTACCTATTCTATTTAAATTTTTTTAAATAATAACGCCTAAATCTATAAATGACGGAAATTAATAAATATATTATTATATATAATAATTTATATACGAAAAACAATTAAAATTTGGAAAGTTTATTGAGATGTTTCATATGCTAGGTATTTATACAAAATTAATTTTTAATATTAATTTTTTTTTTTTTCGAAATTAATTTTGATCGTAATTATATGTTACTAGCAACCCCGTGAAATAGAACCATATTGTGATGTTACTTTCACAGAGTTAATAAATAATGTGGGAATATTAAATTCATGTGCATCTTTGTCTAATCATACATAAAAAAGAGAGATAGATAGATAAACCCTCATTTGCTTGTTCTTTATTTCTTTTAATTGTAATAAAGTATATTTTAGATTGGCTTCTGCATTCTGTATAATAACTCTATGGTTAACCCGTGCGGTATCCGGCTGAGTAGAATAGACCGCCCGCTTTCTTACCGCGGTATGGTGATTCTTTGTGCGAAAAAGAAGTCAGCCCTCTTGTCACCTGAAGAGGCAATTAACCGGGGTGTTAAAACAGATAAAAAAAATTGCACTTTGACTCCATGGCTCTAGGGCATCGACTTCAAACGGCACAATATATAACCCTCGGTGAGAGGTGCATACTTCCGTTTGCCGGTTTCGGCCATTTCCATTCAGTTCCAGGTCTTGACGCTGTTTCCCTGATATGGGACGAAACTAACGTATCAACGCATCTTTCGTTTCTGTTCTATTGTAACTTCTGTACTATGGAATTCCATAAAGTCGTTAACGTGACGTTAACGACTGCTTCTATAAATAATTACGTTTTATTTTCAGTTCTGGGAAATAATATCTGATGAGCACGGAATCGACCAGACCGGCAAATATCGCGGTGACAGCGAGCTGCAACTGGAAAGGATTCAGGTCTACTACAATGAAGCTGCCGATGGTAAAATAATAGACATCACTTTAGCGATTTAACGCCGAAATAAACATATAAAAAAATGGCGCTTTGCACTAATATTTCATATACCTATACAGGGTGCCCCGTAAAGAATGGCTAAGCAAATAATTTATAGAATTAGGCGTTACTTTGCGGTGAGAAAAGTAATACTGAAATTATTTCGCTGTAATTCTCGATGAAGTAAAATAGAAAATATATATAATGCGAAATGTAGAGTGGACAATCGGTGGAAAAAATCTTTCGATTTGCTTCGCGATTTTGTCGTGGAGTCTATCTCCTGCTTGATGCTTGATGCTTCATTTGCGGCGAAACGATTGTTGAGTTTGTGATTGTGAATGTGTAGTGCTTGTGTATTGTGGTGGCGGTGGTGGAGGTTTGTGTACGTGTTTTAACGAAGCCTGCATGTATCGGGTATGAAAACTGATAGTCCACTCTACATTTAGCATTATATATATTTTACTTCATCGCGGATTTTAGCAAAATAATTTATCATAACTTTTGAATGGATAAGCTTGTAGCCTTGTTCCTTGGACACCTCATAGATCTATTTACGACTCAAACTAAATCAAACTACGACCAAACGAGTGTTAATTATGTTGGATGGATATGTGACTAGAGGGAGGCTGGGAGATGGTTGGATTGTGTGAAGTATGACATATAACAGGAGCAGCGACAGAGTTAATGATAGAGAATGGAAGAGAGAAACACGTGATATACTGAGAAAGGGATAAGGGCAGGAGAATTTATATGGACAACACTGACTAGAGGGAGGCTGAGAGATGGTTGGATTATGTGAAGTATGACATATAACAGGAGTAGCGACAGAGTTAATGATAGAGAATGGAAGAGAGAAACACGTGATATACTGAGAAAGGGATAAGGGCAGGAGAATTTAGATGGACAACACTGACTAGAGGGAGGCTGAGAGATGGTTGGATTGTGTGAAGTATGACATATAACTGGAGTAGCGGGAGATTTGAATGATAAGAGAATGGAAGAGAGAAACATGTGCTACACTTAGAGTGGGATAAGGGCTTTAGAATTTAGATAGAAATAGAAAACTGACTAGAGGGAGGCTGAAAAAAGGTTGGTTTGTGTGATGTGTCATGCATATAGAAGGAGTAGAGACAGAGTTGAATGATAGGAGATAATGGAAGAGAGATGTGATACATTTACAGTGGGATAAGGAGAATAATGATATATGCCGTGTGATATCCGGTTGAGTGGAATAGACCAACCCTCATTTCCTAACGAGGTGGCGTAAGCGACTAAGGATAGTTAACCCGCCGTGTGGTATCCGGCCGACCCCACTTTGAGTGGGATAAGGGCAGGAAAATGATTTATAGTAAAATGGATAGGTGTAATATTATTGGTACAGGTAGCAGGTTCGTTCCCCGCGCGGTGCTCGTCGACCTCGAGCCAGGGACTATGGACGCTATCAGGTCGTCAACTTACGGTGAACTGTTCCGGCCAGATAACTATGTATTTGGACAGAGCGGCGCCGGTAAGTCCTTATCTATTCTAATATATAAAGCTAAAGAGTTTGTTTGTATGTACGCGCTAATCTCAGGAACTACTTGACCGATTTGAAAAATTATTTAAGTGTAAGATAGTCCATTTATCGAGGAAGGCTATAGGCTATATAACATTACGATAAAATGAATAAGAGAGGAGCTGCAAATATTGCGAAAACGGCAAAATTTAAAGCTTTCCTTGCGTGCGCTAACGGTGAAAGTTATTCAAAAATCATGTATTACAAAATTGTTCCTTTTAAAGTTCTAAATAAAAGTCTGCAGCAGCATATATCTAGCTTTTAAGGTTCCGCTTTACCCATTTTTATGGTTATCGAAATACTATTTACATTACGGCTTTATTGTTTCCACGCGGGTTGAACCACTGGCGATTGATAGTCTTTTATATGTTGTCGCCAATGATTTCCGCTTTGTATATTATAGCGACACAGTCATGAAACAAGAGTATCGCGCCCTTTTTGATTAAAATGGCGGCAACACTGTGACATGTTGTTTCCGGTTGAGTCTTCCTGTTGATAAAACGTTTCAGTGACAGTCAGTCTTTGTTCGTCATTCAAGAGAAGTGCATCTCGGAGCGGAATTGTGGTATTCCTATTATATCGTGTTATTGTATATAGTGTGCGTTGACATATATTTAAATAATTAATCTTGTATGAAAATATGTATATTGTCTAAATATCGGAAACGGTTCCAAAGATACGTTCAAGCTTGTTACACTTGATCGCAAGAAAAATAAAATAAATGGTGGGGTTGAACCGATTAATATACATATAACTAAGCTTATTTGGGTATTGCTTCGCTTTGTGATTTTTTTGTTTCTATCTATCTAGTCTATCTCCTGATGATGCTTCGGTTGTGGGCGAAACGATTGTTGAGTTTGTGATAGTGAACGTATGTAGTGCTTGTGTATTGTGGTGGCGGTGGTGGAGGTTTGTGCATGTGTTTTTACGAATCCTGCATGTATCAGGTATGATAACCAATTGTCCGCTCTACATTTAGCATTATATATATTTTCTATTTTACTTCATCGCGGATTATAGCAAAATAATTTTATTATTACTTTTGTATTATGGATCTCCGCAAAGTAACGCCTAATTCTATAAATTATATAACTTTTGTAGTTAATAATAAACTTACACAAAATAGCTGGAAATAATATTATTTGGTTGTTCAGGCAACAACTGGGCGAAAGGCCATTACACCGAGGGTGCTGAGCTGGTGGACGCTGTCATGGACGTGGTGAGGAAGGAGGCGGAGCCCTGCGACTGCTTGCAAGGTATATCAATTTAAATTAGGAAATTATTAGTAGGTAATTCTATTATTATTATTATCTTGCTTTATGGCCTGTACAGCGCAAATTGGCCGCAAATCATTATGCCAGTGTCACGTAAAATAAAGAATATTATAAACAAAAATCTAAATCATCATTCCATTTTTATTTTTCCCATCATACATTGAATTCTAGATAATTCTAATTCATAATGTTTGATATTTACGTACCAACTTTTTCTTAACTATAAATTGCTTCACTTCGTAGGTTAGCTGGCAGAGATCCATAGATAATAAACTATATAGGATACAGAGATCTCTGTCATAGGGATAAGTTGACATTTGTACACTTTTTTTAACAATAGGTAATTTTTTTTCAAATTTTTCTATGGTACATAAATTAATAAATAAATAATAAATGAAGTATATAAGTAGGTCAGGGTGCTCCAGAAAAAAAAAACAAAAAAAGTTATTGGGTAGTCGTCCACTTTAATTAGCCTTTATTCTAATTTATTATTAAGCACCTGGGTGACAGGTCGCCTTATTCGGTAATTATTTTAAGAGATATAAAAAAATTAAAAAAATTAAAATGGGCACGATGGCATAGTCCTAGCGTGTAAGTAATTTAATATAGAAATAACTTGTATATTTTTGTTGTAAATAAAAAAAATGAAAAATGAATGAAAAAACAGTTGAGCAGCTGGGGCTTGAACCTAAGTATTTTCAACTCTAGACCGCCCGTTACATAAATGTCTGATGAACGTTTGACAGCGAAATTTGTCTTTTTTCAAGGTAAATTTTAGCATTTTCGCGAAAACAGGAATAATTAAAGAATTTTCCCCCCAAACCCCTACATCCCGAATTTCAAGAAAATCGTTGGACCCGATACCGGGATTCGGAAAATATATATATATATATATATATGTACACAGATATACAAGATTAAATCATTAAAGATATGAAAAAAGGCAACCGTATTTTAATACACATTAATTTAAAGAGAAAAGAATCGAATATTTATTTATCGATTTTTGCTACTCAAAGAAATTAATCAATTAAGAAAGCTCTGCGTGAAAAAAATATATTCGGAAAATAATCGATTATTTTTTCATAAAAAATCGATTATTTTTATTTATTCTCTTTTTCTTGTTTTTTAAGATTAGATATGCATTGTTGGATGAAACCAATGTAGCCACACTACACATTTTAATACAATTTCACAAACAGCGCATCTGATATTATTTCTTGGTAGTTGTCCACTTTAATTAGCCTTTATTGTAAATAGTTATTAATATTTAAATGACAACTTTGAAATAGTCAGAAAAATCGATTTTTAAAAACCGATTATTTTTAATGGGATTAAAATCGATTTTTCTACTCTAAGTCACATCCCTACTCCACGTCACGTACATTATAGATATACAAGCGTTTACGTATTTGAGTACGCTTACGCATCAAAAAATAAATTAATATATGTGCATAATTGAGGGTATTGTAAACAAATATTATATATACTATATACTTTTACAAATGACACTTGATAGCGTGAGCTAATACAATACAGTGACATCTAGCGATAGACTGAAGAAACTTAAATTTATACCATCGACTAAAAAGACAAGACACCACCAACTAACCTGAGGACGACTTTGAGGTCTGGGAGCTACCATTCCCAGACCTCCCCACCGAACAAGACATCCATTAGGTCGACTAGGTGACCTGGGCTTACGGCCCAAATACCGACACCTTTAGGTCACCTAGTGACCTAGGACCTGAGGATTTCCTCGCCCGCACCCCGTTTACCCCCACCCGGGGAGCAAGCGAGAAGAATCGTACTAACATCCTATTTAAAAGCTTTTATCCAACTTGCAATGTATGTGAAGGAATCTTGCAAGTTAAAGACCCACTTCCTGGTGTCCGATTGAGATGAAATACATACTGGTCCAGTCCCGATGACAATGCGTGTTTATGATAAGCATGACCTGATGTCAGGATTGGCTCCAGACGAGTGAACTCAACGGTTTTGATAAAAGCTTCGTTAGAAGCCCTTTTAACATCATCCTGCTACCATTTATCCCACTCTAAGTAGGGTCAGCATAACATGTTATAAACCGACGCCTCGGTTATAAAGGGTGGTCTATTCTACTCAACCAGATACCACACGGGTCAACTTACCTTAATCGCCTTTTACCTCGGTAAGAAAGAAGTTGGTCTAATATACTCAGCCGGATAGCAACTCCGGGTCAACTTACTTTTTTTATTACGACACCTAGGTAAGAAAGCAGGTGGTCTTTTCTATTCAGCCGGATACCACACAGCTACTCCAATCCCGATAACAATGCATGTTTATGATAATCATATAGGCATGACACCTCGGTAAGAAAGAGTGGTCTATTCTACTCAACCTGATACCATAATCTTTATGTTGATTTTCCTTTCTCCATTTATTTTTACTTTCTCCATTTATTTTTGCTTTCTCCATTTAGTTATACCATCTTTTCCCTTTGACTAATTTATATTGTACTTTCTAACTTTTCTAAATCATAAACGACGAAATCAGGACAAAATGTATTTGATCATTTTGCAGCTAATTCAAAATTTTAATTTTTAATCGTAATGCATGTAACCATTTATTTATCCAATAAAGTCTGCGCTAAACCTTATTGCTTTACAGGCAGGGTGGCGGTGGACGTATCCAATAGCGGAAGCCGTCACCCTTGACCTGTAGCGAGTTTGGCCACAAGTTGGGCGTTTCTCGCCAGTGGAGCAAAGAAATCAACTGAGACCCACTAAAAATAGAAAAAAAACTGATACCATACGTCAGGTTAACTTACCTTATACGTCAATAACGACACTTCGGTAATAAAGATGGTCTATTCCACACAACCAGATACTACACGACGGTTCTAAAGCCCTTTTAACTTGACTTGTATATTATATAAAAAAGCTGTGGTAGCCCAGCGGTAACACCGTGCGCCTCTTTCGAGGAGGTCTAGGGTTCAAGCCCGGAGCAGGCACCAATGAGTTTTTCTAGTAAAACTTATGTGTCTAATTGATAATTGCAATTTATCACACGCTTTTCGTTGAAGGAAAACATCGCGAGGAAACCTGCATTTAATTCTCTATTTAATTCTGGTGATATGTGTAACCTACCTATTGGAGCAGCGTGGTAGGTCCAGCTCCAATCCTTCTCTTCAAAAACGGAGAGAAAAGGCCTATGCCCAGCAGTGGGATAGTAACAGGCCGTTACTTACTTATATATTATATAGGTTTCCAGCTCACTCACTCCCTTGGCGGTGGGACGGGGTCAGGCTTGGGAACACTCCTGCTGAGCAAGCTTAGAGAAGAATATCCTGATCGTATCGTGAATACGTTCAGCGTGACACCATCTCCCAAGGTAAACTCAAATATATATAATACTAGCGGCCTGCCCCTGCTTCGCACGGGTATAAAATATATATCCCATGTCAGTCAGTGTAAAAAAAGTGATTAAAATCGATCCAGTAGTTTTGATTTATTCATTACTGCCAGCGGCCATATTGATATATATTAAATCAACTATTTATTTAAGGTACTTAATTGGATAAGGATTAATGCTGTATTGTATAAAAATTGCTTCAAATATATGGCATTATTTTTCGTAAAAAGTAAATGACAAAAAATGCTATAGTGGGTTATCCATAAGAGATAGACATATACCATCGCAGACTTTTCTGTAGACCTTTTCAATGTGTACAAATACTTAGTACATTATTTTGATAAATCTCGTAGGGTTTAGCCTGCGTTTGCAATGTAAGCGGAAAAAAATGTAATTATTTACAGAAACCTCAAAAATTACAATATTTCTCTACTCTGTATTGAATGTTATTATACGTACAAACCTTCCTCTGGAATCAATCTATCTATTTAAAAAAACCGCATCAAAATCTGTTGCGTATTTTTAAAGTTTTATGCGTACATAGGGATATAGGGACTTTGTTTTATAATATGTAGTGACTAGTGTTAAAACATGTTTCGGCGATAGGTGATGTATATAATAGACAAAGTAGGAACCGACATAAGCTTGCTTCTGTTTTGCGCCTTGAAAAAGTACGTAAGTCGTCTGTGGGTTTGGGTATGAGATTCTATAATAAAATTCCACAATCAATTTTAACTTTGCCATTACAGCAGTTTAAAAACACTATTAAGAACAGGCTGATACAGAAAATACTATTTTGAGGATTATTTTGATGATAAAAATGGGTGGATATAAATATTGTTCGACCCTGTACAAGATAGAAACATTAAATGTAACTAGCATTAAGAATTGTATTTTTTAAAAAGAGCAACCGCCGAGTTTCTCTTAGGCTCTTCTTGCTAGGAACAGCTTTCCGAACCAGCAGTAGAGTTGACGATTCAAAAGCACTTGTATACAAGTTTATTTGAATAAAGATTATTTTGAATTTGAATTGAATATCAAACACAACAACCTCCTTTATAAAGTTGGTCATTAATATGAAAATATATTGTGGCCGCCATTATGTGTCATTGAGTTGTTGAGAAAATGAGAGTAAATGAGTTGACTTTGGAGAAATTGCTTTTTTATTTATTGTATTAAGGAAGGAAGAAATATCGTCGTTTGTTATACTAGCTTTTACCCGCGACTTACTTCGTGGGCTGTTGTCGTGTAAGTTGATAATAGATTGCGCTCAATGTCATCCTATTGCTGTTAAATTAACAGGATTTCTATAGCCCATATGTATCCGGTGTATAAGGAATGTTAAAAACATAATTATATAATAGTCGCAACACTGCCGCCATCTTTCTTGCCCATATACTTGTCATCTAAACGTGTGCTTTAAACTAAATAAAATATTATATCAAAGAAAGTAAGTTAAATTGCTGCAAACAGGAATAATTGTGCCAAATTTCATCGATATTGGTTCAGCGGATTCGCCGTGAAAGAGCAACATACATCCGTACTCACAAACTTTCACATTTATAGATGTAAAAAAAATTTAAAAGAAAAATTTAAAAATAATAGGCCAGGTGGGGCTCGGTCCTAGGTATTTTCACCTCTCTATACCGCCCGTTCCCCAAATGAACCACCATGACTTTACGTTTGACAGCGAAAAATTGTGATTGTATTCAAGGTAAATTTTTAAAAAAAATTTAGAACCCGAAAACAGAGACAAAAACGATTTTTTTTTTAAATAAAACTTCTCTAGATCGATTTTTCTCCGCCAAAACCCCCTACACGCTGAATTTCAGGAAACAAGATTAACTCATTTAAATATTAAAGATTAAGTCGTTACTGACTTGTACAGAGAGTCTGTTCAAAGAGAGCTATATCCACACATTCTTATCATCTAAGTAATCCTCAAGAGTATAGGTTTTCTGTATCAGCCTCTTTTTAACAGTGATTTTAAACTAATAACATCGACTTTTTGATCTCGTGTCCTGTTCTTTAAGGTGTCCGATACAGTGGTAGAGCCGTACAACGCCACTCTATCAGTGCACCAGCTCGTCGAGAACACCGATGAGACATTCTGCATCGACAACGAAGCGCTCTACGACATATGCTTCAGGACGCTTCGGCTCGCTTCGCCCACTTATGGTGACTTGAATCACCTTGTATCTGTGAGTTTCCATAGTTTACTAATATGCAAAAGTAAATAAATAAATAAAGTGCCGGTTGACATGTGGGGATTGATCCCAGGATTTTTAGTAGGTACTTTTCTAGTCTTTCAAGCTGTGGTAGCCCAGCGGTAACACCGTGCGCCTCTTTAGAGGAGGTCTAGGGTTCAAACCCGGGGCAGGCACCAATGAGTTTTCTAGTGAAACTTATGTGTCTTATTGATAATTGCAATTTATCACACGCTTTTCGGTGAAGGAAAACATCGTGAGGAAACCTGCATATCTCTATTTAATTCTGGAGATATGTGTAACCTACCAATCATTGGAGCAGCGTGGTAGGTCTTAGCTCCAATCCTTCTCTACAAAAACTGAGAGAAGAGGCCTATGCCCAGCAGTGGGATAGTAACAGGCCGTTGCTTACTTTTTTTTTTTTTACTTACTTTTCTAGTTTGCCCGTTACCCATCAGCTATGTATTTGTTAAAATACTAAGCCTAGTCATGTTTATACCATGTGCCAACACCACTTATTGTGAGATAAGGGCAGGAGGATGGTGATTCTTTTATAATTATATCTTTTATAGTTTAAGGAAACAGGCTTACATTTGCTTCACAGTATATTTTAAGTAATTTAATTTTTGTATATAAAAATATAAAGAATTATAAAACAATAGGCGATGTATATAATAGACAAAGTAGGAACCGACATAAGCTTGCGGCCCCTGCTTTGCGCCTTGAAAAAGTACGTAAATCGTTTGTGGGTTTGGGTATAAAATTCTATAATAAAATTCCACAGTCAATTTTAACTTTGCCGTTACAGCAGTTTAAAAACACTATTAAGGAGAGGCTGATACAAAAAGCCTACTGTACTGTTGAGGATTATATAACAGATAAAAATGCGTGGATATAAATATTGTTCGACCCTGTACAATATAGAAACATTAAATGTACTAGCATTAAGAATTGTATTTTTTAAAAAGAGCAACCGCAAAGAGTTTCTTGCTGGCTCTTCTCGGTAGGAACAGCTTTCCGAACCAGCAGTAGAGTTGACGATTCAAAAGCACTTGTTTACAAGTTTATTTGAATAAAGAATATTTGAATTTGAATTTTTTAAAAATACTGATCACCGGTGTATAAGGAATAATTGTGCCAAATTTCAACGATATTGGTTCAGCGGATTCGCCGTGAAAGAATAACAAACACAATCCATACCAACAAACTGTTCTTGTGCGTGACACTTAGCTTTAATGTAATAAACCAGTGCGTTGACAACCATCTCGCGTTTTGTCTCTCGAGTATTTAACACAAATTTTTGCATCACTACATAGTATAAAACAAAGTCACATTCCTTGTCTGTCCCTATGTCCCTATATCCCTATGTATGCTTAATTTTTTAAAACTATGCAACAAATTTGATGCGGTTTTTTTAATAGATAGAGTGATTCAAGAGGAAGGTTTATATGTATAATAACATTCAATATGGAGTACAGAAATACTGTAATTTTTGAGGTTTCTAATAAATATCGTAAATAGTTGCATTTTTTTCCGCTTACATTGCAAACGCAGGCTGAACCCTACGAGATTTATCTAAATAATGTACTAAGTACACCTTGAAAAGATCTACAGAAAAGTCCGCGATGGTATATGTTTATCTCTTATGGATAACCCACTATAGCATTTTTTGTCATTTACTTTTTACAAAAAATAATGCATTATCTTCAAAGCAATTTTTATACAATACAGCAATCCTTATCCAATTAAGTGCCTTAAATAAATTGTTGATTTAATATAGATCAACATGGCCGTTTACAGCATGTAATTTAAGTGAACATTTACTACAGATTTATTTACAGATTTAAAACGCCGTGAGGACTCCGCGCTTCGCTCTATAGCACTTCGAATTAGGCAGCTATATGTCGCTCTTTCAAGAGTTTATGAATTTAGATATTGCAAAGATGGCAGGAAATCTTCTTGGTATAGGGAGAGGGGAATTGTTTTTCTCCAAATTTAACGCTTGCGGGCCACGGGCAGTAATTAATAAATCAAAACTACTGGATCGATTTTAATCATTTTTTTCACTGAGTGACGTGGACTATATATTTTATACCCGTGCGAAGGAGGGGCAGGCCGCTAGTTTATAATATTAGTAAGAAGGATTATTAGGACTGTCATCGGAAGTCTATGCTCTGTCTCTATGTCTATCAGCTGACCATGTCCGGGGTGACTACCTGTCTCCGGTTCCCTGGGCAGCTGAACGCGGACCTCAGGAAGCTGGCAGTCAACATGGTACCATTCCCAAGGCTGCACTTCTTCATGCCAGGTCAGTGAAGATCTTCTTCTCGACCAATAGACGTCCACTGCTGGATAGGCTTCTTGAAGGGATCTCGACTTTTTTCTGACTATTTTTAAAAGTTGGCTCTTTAATATTAATAATTAATTAGAATAAAGGCTAATTAAAGTGGATAACTACCAATAAATAATAATAGATACACTGTTTGTGAAATTCTATTCAAATGTGTAGTTTGGCTATATTGTCTTCGTCCAACAATGCGTATCTAATCTTAAATAACAAGAAAAAAGAGTAAAAGAAAAAGAGGATAATAAAAAGAATCTGTTTTAAAAAAATCTATTTTCAATGAAAAAAATTGATTACTAAAATAAAATAAAAATTACACTTTATTTCCAGGATTCGCTCCACTAACCGCGCGAAATAGTCAAGGTTACAGAGCGCTGACGGTCGCCGAGTTAACTCAGCAGGTACGTGAGTTCATTTATATTGTTTATTGAAAAAGTTAGTTGTAAAAGTAAGTATAATTAGTGCACTACACAAAAAACAATCTACACTTTTAATATCCCTATAATTGTTGTATGAATTTAAAATTTAAGTGTAAATATATTTACAACATTTAAAAATTCATAAATTCTTTATTCAAGTAAACTTTTAAACAAGTGCTTTTGAATCGTCAACTCTACTGCTGGTTCGGAAAGCTGTTCATACCAAGAAGAGCCTAAGAGAAACTCGGCGGTTGGTTTTTTAATATTCCTTATAACTAGTTTCAGTAAGTCATTACTATCTTGTACAAGGTCGAAGAGAATTTATACATAATTACCACTGTTATTAACTCTGGTCATGCCACTATCTAGCCTTAGTACTTTATATTTTAAAAGCTTTTATTTAACTTTACTTAACTCCCTTCTAACATTTTCTCCTTTCTCTTGTTCCTAACATTCTCTGTACCTACCGCTATCTGTATTTACAAAATCCATTCCTACCACCGCCTGTCTAAATTCTCTTTATTCACCTGTGCCTTCTAACCACTACAAGATATTACCGTTACTAGACGTTACCACTGTCTATTTTTTGACATTCTCTCTACCTACCGCTATCTGTATTTACAAAGTACATTCCTAACACCGCTTGTTCTAAACTCTCTTTATTCACCTGTCCACTCTTATCACTATACGATAATACCGTTACTTGATATTACCACTGTCTGTACTAACATTATCTGTACCTACCGCTATCTGTATTTACAAAGTCCGTTCCTGCCACCGTCTGTTCTAAACTCTCTTTATTCACCTGTCCACTCTTATCACTATACGATATTACCGTTACTTGATGTTACCACTGTCTGTACTAACATTCTCAGTACCTACCGCTATCTATATTCACAATGTCCATCCCTACCACCGCCTGTTCTAAACTCTCTTTATTCACCTGTCCACTCTTATCACTATACGATATTACCGTTACTTGATGTTACCACTGTCTGTACTAACATTCTCTGTACCTACCGCTATCTGTATTCATAATGTCCATTCCTACCACCGCCTGTCTAAACTCTCTTTATTCACCTGTGCTTTCTAACCACTATAAGATATTACCGTTACTTGACGTTACCAATGTCTGTTTCTTGACATTCTCTGTACCTACCGCTATCTCTTTTTACAATGCCGATTCCAACCACTGCCAGTTATCATCGCTGTTCTATCGCGTTGACCACGTTTGACCACCAGATGTTCAGTCCGGTGAACATGATGGCAGCTTGCGATCCTCGCCGCGGCCGCTACCTGACGGTGGCCGCCATCTTCCGCGGCCGGATGTCCATGAAGGAGGTGGACGAACAGATGCTCACCGTCCAAGACAAGAACTCCAGGTATACATCTCTGATCTAATATATACTAATATATAAAGCTGAGGAGTTTGTTTGTTTGATTATTTAAACGCACTAACCTCAGGAACTACTGAACGCCGTGTGGTATCCGGCTGAATAGAATATATAATAATGTGAAAAGATTAAAACAGTAATATATTTATTTACTTATTTATGTACCATAAAAAAATGTTTGTAAAAACATTATTGGTAAAAAAAAAGTGTACAAAGGTATAGTATTTAATTTAATTTTAAAATATGTAATTTAAATAATTTTACAGTATTTAAATAATTTATCCACGCCGTGTGGTATCCGGCTGAATAGAATAGCACCACCCTCATTTCTTACCGATGTGTCATAAAAGGCGACTAAGTTAAGCCAACCCATCGTGTGGTATCCGGTTTAGTAGAATAGACCAACCTCATTTTTTACCGGGGTGTCGTAAATGGCGATTAAGGTAAGTTAACCCACCGTGTGGTATCCGGTTTAGTAGAATAGACCACCCTCTTTCTTACCGAGGTGTCGTAAAATACGACTAAGGTAAGTTGACGTCAGGCAAGCGGCCGGTCGTAAAAACGCAGCCAAATCATGTGACAGTATGTTTGTAACATGTTGTGCCGATCCCACTTACGAGTGGGATAAGGGCAGGATGATGATGATATCTTAGGAACTACTGGACCGATTTGAAAAATTCTTGCAGTGTAAAATAGTCCATTTATCGAGGAAGGCTATAGGCTATATAACATCACGCTTGTTACGACTACTCAGCGTTTGCCGCTTTCCCAGACTCCATACGACACCGGAGGTGTAGTGTTCCAGCCTGGGAAAGCCTATTAAAAAATCATGTATTTGTTAGAATAACAATGAAGATAATGTTGTCTGTGGTAATTCTAAAGATTATATTTGCCCTCAACACTATATTTGTTGTATATTTGTCCTAAGTAATCCTCAACAGTATAGTAGGCTTTCTGTATCAGCGACTCTTTAACAGTGTTTTTAAACTGCTGTAATGGCAAAGCTGAAATTGATTGAGGAATTGATTGCGGATAGATTAATTTCATTGGGACATTTGATTCCAGTTATTTCGTCGAGTGGATTCCAAATAACGTGAAGGTGGCGGTGTGCGACGTGCCCCCGCGCGGGCTCAAAATGGCGGCGACTTTCGTGGGCAACACCACCGCTATACAGGAAATATTCAAGAGGATATCGGAGCAGTTCACGCTTATGTTCAGGAGGAAGGTAGGTGATGGTATTTAATGTAAATTTATAAATCTTTAATATTTAAATGAGTTAATATACACATAAAAGAGTGACCGTCGAGTTTCTTGCTGGTTCTTCTCGGTAAGAGCTTTACCGAACCAGTCATAGCTTCATTGTAATTTGACGATTCAAAAGTGCTTGTAAAAGCCAATTTGAATAAAGAATTATTTTAATTTGAATTTATATAGTACCAGGTTGACCTAGGCAACAAAAAAGAAACTAAAAAAATAGAAGGAATAACAGGGTAGTTGGGGCTCAATCCTAGGTATTTACATTTCTCGCGGCAACCCGTTCCCCCGAATAAGCTACGCTGACTTGACAGTTTGTGGCAAAAAATTCAATTCAATATACAGTTTAGTATTTTTTTAATGCCCAAAAACAGGGAATTTTTTTTTTATATATATAAAACCTAGCTAGATCGATTTTTTTTCCCAAACCCCCCTACATACTGAATTTCAGGAAAATGGTTGGAGCCGTTTCCGAGATTCCGCAAATATATATTATATTTTTTTTTTTTTTTTGTTCAAAATTACCGAACAAGGCTCGTTCAGCTCGGTACTAAAAATATAATCCAGTCAAAAATAAGTCCAGTTAAAAATAGCTCTTAACAAATTTCACGTCCCTACTGTTAACCGTTGAGTTCCCTCGTCTGGAGCCAATTCTGGCATCAGGTCATGCTTATCATAAACATTGTCATCGAGACTGGATCAGTATGTATTTCATCGCAATCGGACACCGGGAAGTGGGGCTTTAACTTGCAAGATTCCACCTTCACATACATTGCAAGTTGAATAAAGGTGCACCTATAAGCTTTTGGTTTCAAAAAGGACATCATATCATAGACCACAATAATCTTGTGATACCTGTGTCGCGACTCAGCAGAGTTAGCAACTCATTCGATGGTCTCGGTATTCGCGATACAATATTCCGCAATCCATACTAGACCAGTCTACGGAAAGGTTTAAATTAAGTATAGGAGATGTACTTATACGTAAGGCATATTACACAATTGAAAATCCTTTCAGCTTCATACAAGACTGCGGTTTAATAATGTAAAATTGAAAATGTTTAGAAGATCGACCACCGAGTTTCTTTGTGGTTGTTCTCGGTAAGAGCAACATTCCGAACCAGTTGTTGCTTCATTCATCATATTGATTGACGATTCAGTGCTTAAAAGAGCTTATTTGAATAAGGATTATTTTGATTTAATATAAGACTTCTGAAGCTGGATCATTACGACATAAGATGCTGTGGTGGACATCCCGTGAAGACCTTTGTCCAGCAATGGACGACCTATTTTTAAAATAATGTAAAACTTCTCTCCCAAGGCCTTCCTCCACTGGTATACTGGCGAGGGTATGGATGAAATGGAGTTCACTGAAGCGGAGAGCAACATGAATGACCTGGTGTCGGAGTACCAGCAATACGAGGTAAGGGTAATCTTAGGAAGTTCCCCATAGCTAGTAGAGCTTCATACAACAGCGTGATGACTAGTCACAGTCATACCACCAGCCCTCCACTACACGTCGCCCTAAGCCGCGGTCCGGCCTCACAGGAGGCACCCTTAGGACGACGTTCCCCATAGCTAGTAGAGCTTCATACAACAGCGTGATGACTAGTCACAGTCATACCACCAGCCCTCCACTACACGTCGCCCTAAGCCGCGGTCCGGCCTCACAGGAGGCACCCTTAGGACGACGTTCCCCATAGCTAGTAGAGCTTCATACAACAGCGTGATGACTAGTCACAGTCATACCACCAGCCCTCCACTACACGTCGCCCTAAGCCGCGGTCCGGCCTCACAGGAGGCACCCTTAGGACGACGTTCCCCATAGCTAGTAGAGCTTCATACAACAGCGTGATGACTAGTCACAGTCATACCACCAGCCCTCCACTACACGTAGCCCTAAGCCGCGGTCCGGCCTCACAGGAGGCACCCTAACCCCCTTCTATATGTATAAAAGTCTATTATTTTTCATTTCGTCCATAATGTTGGTAAGATTTTAGATCATAATGTTGGAAACATTTCAGCTCGTAATGTTGAAACATTTTAGCTCGTAGTGTTGGTAACATTTCAGCTTGTAATGTTGATAACATTTCACCTCGTAATGTTGGTAAAGCTAGGGCAATGGCGGCATTTTTCGGGGAGTTATGTTGGTAGCGCGTTAGCGTTTTGCGTATCATTTTTAAGTGAATTTTATAAATGGAGAATTAATTAAATAAACGATTATTTAGATGTTAGTATTTAATTTTATAAAGCGCGTAAAAAATATAGCCTTATATTACTCTGTAAAGAAAGTAACAAAGTAATTCTAGAAATTGCTAATATAAACATTGTTTTAATAGGAAGTAGGTGTTGATGAAGAATTTGATGAACAAGAAGAGATACCTGGAGAAGAATATACGGAGGAATAAAAATTACGTCGATTTTTTTTAATGAATCAAATGACACGCGGCACTGAAATTTACGTAGTACCTACTTATATAAATAAAAAAATATTGTATCATAAATTTAATTGTTAAAATTATTTAATATTTTTATTCTACGAACAAGGGTTTTTTAGAGAGTAATATATGAGGAGTTAGGATTTAAAAAAAAATAACGACACAGAAAAAAATATTAATTCTTTATCACAATTTCAAGGTAATAAATAAAGACAAGTTATTTAATAGATGGCTTAAAAAATTGGCTTAATTTTAAATAATGTTTAGGTATTTATACGATTAGAAAATGTTAAATATTGTGAAATTTTTATATTCTGTTAATGATTTTACTTCATGTATAGTGATTTTTTTTTTAATCCTTTTATAGTCCAGTATACTGTAAATTGAATATGAACAATGTAGATAGGATATTTATTAGTGTAATAAAAAAGTAATAAATAAAAAGTGTTTTAATTAATTTAATATCTTTATTAATACTAACAATAAATGTTTTTCATTTCATTTTCATATTATTTCAATTTACAAAATATAGAAAAATCTTATGCCGTGTTGTATCCAGCTGAGTAGAATAGACAAAAAGTTTGACATAGCATGGCAGTAGAGAAAGTTAAAATAAAACTTATTGTAGCGTGACTAATTTTTTGAATGACCCCTAAAGGATAAAAGAAAATTTATGTTATTAAAATAAAGTTGACGTTAAGTAAACACAGATGTCGCTATACAGTTTTGTGACGCGCTATAGAGTGTCGTTCTTGGTTGCATATAGGGTTTCGCATATTTCATTTATATTTAATAAGCGCTAATCTATAAGAAAAGCGCGTTCCATCTTAGACTTAGATCATATTTTTTTATCGCGTATTTGTACTAAAGTACAAAGACGTGTCGCAAGTTAATATTATAATCCTTTTAGGGATGCGATTTAGAGCGCAACAAATTGATATTTAATAGGAATGTGATTTGGAGTAGAAAAAATCGATTAGAAAATTATTGGGGATTTCCGTTTAAAAATAATAATTTTTTCTGAGTTTCTTTGTCTTTTTTCAATAAATAAATAATTAATTAGAATAAAAGCTTATTAAAGTGGACATCTACCAATAAATAATAACAGATGAGCTGTTTGTGAAATTTTATTAAAATGTGTAGTTTGGCTTCTTTGGTTTCATCCAACAGTATATGTAATCTTAAAAAACTCGAAAAAGGAGTGAAAAGAAAAAGACGATGATTAAAATAATCGATTTTTTATGAAAACTAATCGATTTTTTATGAAAACTAATCGATTATTATAAGAATCGATTATTTTTCCATCTCTAAATATATCGATTTTTTTCTCTTAAAACCAAGATTATTTCACACTTAATTATTGTTTTTTTATGATTATTTAAATATTTGCTTTTATTCTAATTATTAAGTGGAATAAAGGCTAATAAAACTTCGAATAATAAACAGATGTGTTGTTTGCGAAAATCGATTAAATTGTGTTGTTTGGCTGCAGTATTTTCATCCAAAAATGCCTTTCTTATTTTAAAATACAAGAAAAAAAAGGGACAAAAGAAAACTATTATTAAAAATAAATTATTTCTATAATCGATTATTTTTGGACATCCTTAGTATATAAATTTTAGAACTCATAATTAGGGGTGTAAAAATAATAGACTTCTATATTAATCGATTTTCCATACATTGTAAATCAATTTTAACAAAATCAATTATACATACTTCTTTTTTTTAATTAAAATTGTTGATATAAAATCGTTGTTGAATGTAACCTGACTACACATTTTACATTACATTATTACACTAAACATATTAAAAAGTATAAAAAATAGAGTAAAAAAAAAGGAAAAAGATTCACCCCTTCCTGAGCGAGCTAATATTATAAGATGTCCAAACGAATACTATTAGGACAGAGATTATAGTAGATTTAAAAAAATTATAATTATTATATAATCGATTATTTTTTCACACACTTCATTCTAGTTAAGTATTTATTTACCCTGAATATTATTTCCCGATTTTTTTCTTTATCTTACTGTTTAACACACACACATAAGTTATTTTTGTGCAAAATTTCATCAATATTGGTGCAGCAGATTATCCATATCTATGTCAATTTTACTGCTACAGGAGTCAACACCACTGAGACACAGCAACATATAAACATTGTTTAAAATAAAACTACAATACCATACTATGATTTTTTATTATTATGAAATTGTATTTTGTTTGTAGGTTTTGGTGGTATTTTCTTAATTATTTCGTTACCAAATTTATTGTAATTAAGACTTTCATTTATATTTGTTATAACTTCGTTATCAATATTAGTACAGTCTACAACTTCTATATAATTTTTAGATATAATATTTGTATCTTTTTTAATTACTTGTGTTTGTTTAACATTGTTGTATGTAACGTTACTTACTGTAACATCTGATTTAACGTTTCTTTCATTATCAAAAGGACTTATAACGTTAGAGGCTACATTATATTCTGTAATATGTTCACTCACTGTATTATCTACATTTTTCTTTTTAGAACCAGTTTTTACCTTTTTAGTAACCAATTTCCGTTTCTTTCTTACTTCCACTTGTTTCCCAGTAGAAATAATGTTTATTTCACCCATATTAAGTTTCACAGATTCAGCTTGTATTGTATTTGATGGTATATTTATTTCAGGTTTCACAATTTTCTCCTTCTGTAACTTCTTAAGTCTGTAAACAACATCTTGTTGCCTTTGCGACAACTTTTGTCGAGTTTCCTCTACACTTTCAAGTTCTGGAGCGTAGCATATATGTAAAGAACCTCCATAGAAATTTTTGGTGTCCAACATTCTTTTAGCGAGCCTCGCTGATTGTATTTTCTCATACTGGGCGTGGTATGTCTCTGTGAACATCTCACAAGCATGTTGCTTTGATATATTGAACTGTATTAGTTTGCCGAACTTGATGAATAGAGATTTTGTTTCTTGCCGCAGGTTAAGAGAGGGTACTCCGAAAATTAATAGATGATTCGATTCAGAGCTGATTGAATAGACCTTAAACAATATTATTTGATTACTTTAGCAATTATGACCTCTGAAATTTAACGCTACAGGTCTGTGTTCTAGGGTTACTAAAATTATAGCATTATGTATTTTTATTTGTTGATTGAACAACATAATAACCTTAACATCTAGCCAATGCGAAAATATAGAAATATAATGACCTGTTACTGTCCCACTGCTAGGCATAGGCCTCCTCTCTCTCCATTTTTGGAGAGAAGGGTTGGAGCAAAGCTCTCAGAAATTGAGTTAAACTATTAAACTGAAAATAACCGATTTTACCTTGACCGCAGTCAATTTTCTCCCTTGCCTATATGCAAGCCGGGTCGTACAAAGAGTTTGCTGTTCGTGATGCGGCAGTAGGATTTTGTTTGAATTATCATCTTGCATATTTAAGATAAATAATAATACGAACTTATATACACAATATGCCCAAAAGAAATAATACTTATTAAAAATATCACAACAAAAACAACCACAGATACTAGCGATGTGAAAAATAAACCGATTTTCAATTATCGATTATTTTTTCGTCAAAAATCGATTTTTTCAGGTATCCCTTTTTCTTTTCTTAATCTTTTGTTGTTTTTTAAGATAACATATGCATTGTTAGATGTAACCAATTTAGCCAAACTACACATTTTAATCCAATTTCACAAAAAGCACATCTGATGTTATTTCTTGATAGTTGTCAACTTTAATTAACCTTTATTGTATGTAATCAATTATTAATACTTAAAAAAAGGCAAATGTTCAAATAATCTTAAAAAACAGTTCATTAAAAAAGTCGATTATTTTGATACAAATTAATCGATCTTTGTTAAGGAGAAAAATCGACTATTTATTAATCGATTATTTGTACTCGAATTGACATCCCTAAATAGTAGTTAATTTTTATACAAAATATCCAAACAAAAACAACCATAGATATTAAACCTGGTTTTGAAATTTTGATAAGTGGAATCTAGTCTTTTGAGGCGTAAAAATAATTATATGGTTACGACGCCTTATGTTATATTTAATTGATTTTCAGATTTCAAGTATACAAAAGAAAAAACCTTATTTCACACATTGTAATACCAGCTATCGTTAAAATATATAGTTTTTTTTCTTGTTATAATTACGCTTCTTAATACCATGAATGTATAGATTTTAATTTATAGAAATAGGCTTTACTGTCGGATATCCATAATACAAAACTAATGAGAATATTATTTTGCTATAACCCGCGATAATAATGTAGTATATCACGGGTAATAAATAACAAAAAAATATTTTCATTAGTTTTGTATAGATTTAATTTAAAATTTAGAAAATCATTCAAATTGCGTTTTTTTTTTTGGTAACATTATTTTTCTATAGAATAATTGACTCTTTGGGTAGAAATTACTTAATTTTAAACAAAACATTTATAAAGCATTTACATTTTTTATAGTAAAGGTTTTAATAAAACAAAGTATAACAGTATCAAAATGTTTTATTTATATACATTAAAGCTAAATTCATAGGTAAATAAATAAATAAGCATCTTTTTATTTAGCCCTGGTTAATATCTTAATAGATTATATCCATTTTGATGTGTTGCTATTTAGGCTATTTATTGATTAAGATTTTTAAATATATATCATAGACTTTTTTCGACATATTTTAATACGAATTGCAGATGTTTGAATTATTGCCGCAAGTTTTTTCGTAATGGCTGAATAAATGTTGACTCTTAGGCAGTATATATTGTATTACTCTAAGGTGTAGGCTTGGGATTAGTGATGTCAAATAATAACCGACTATTTATTATAATAATCGGTTTTTAATAATCGATATATTCGATTCGTGTTAATCGATTTTTTCAAGTCTATCCTTATATTAATATTGTAGATATAAACTTGCAGCTCCAAACAGGTACAAATAGGCATATAAAATATTATAAGAAAAAAGACATAACTGGTTATATATTATCTTTTGGGAATATTGTATATAATTGGGATTACTAACTATATATTGGGAGTGATATATATCATGACAGTCAATTTTGTAGTTAGTGACGTAGAGATCCGCTAAACCAATATCGATGAAATTTGTCACAATTTACACATTTTACATAAAAAAGTTATGCAATATTAATCTTAATCTTTCGAAAGAATTACAATATCTTTTAGTAAAAACCGTACAAAAACTTGTCCAGTAGATTTTGTGAAAATCGATGACATGTAGACAGGACAGATTTTAGGGACTTTGTTTTATATGTATATGTTTTATAGTCATTTATAGACAAGGCGTTACTTTGCGGATGTCCATAATACAAAACTAATGAAAATATTATTTTACTATAATCCGCGATAAAAATATATGCCATGCTAAATGCAGAGTGTACTTTTCGTTCTCATACCTGATACATGCAGAATTTGTAAAAACTCATGCACTATCCGCCACCGATACACAAGCACTGCACACATTCACTACTACAATCTCACTCAACACATCAACAATCGTTGCGCTTTGCGACAAAAACGACAAAATCGCAGAGCTTGCGACGAGTGTGTTGTGGAGTCTATCTCCTGACGATGCTTCGCTTACGAGGCGAAAAAATTGTTGGGATTGTGGTGGTGAATGTGTGTAGTGCTTGTGTATTATATAGTGTTATTGGTATCGGGTAGTGCAGGAGTTCTTACAAATTCTAAATGAATCAGGTATGAGAACGAATAGTACACTCTACATTTAGCATAACATATATTTTTTTTTATCGCGGATTATAGCAAAATAATATTCTCATTACTTTTGTATGTATAGATAGATGATATAGAGTACATTTATCACAACAGTAAATTTTGCATTTACATGCGTAATATAGCCTTTTGATAACCATAAAAACGGTTAAAGTGGGTTAACCTTAAAAGCTAGACATATGCTGTCGCAGACTTTTATTTAGAACTTTTAGAGGGGAACAATTTTGTAATACATAATTTTTGAATAACTCTCACCGTTTACTCAGCGCACGCAAGGAAAGCTTTAAATTTTGCCGTTTTTGCAATATATTTTATTGCTGCTCTTCTCCTATTCATCTCGTGATGTTATATAGCCTATAGCCTTCCTCGATAAATGGACTTCCTCGATAAATCTTATACTGAAAGAATGTTTCAAATCGGTCCAGTAGTTCCTGAGATTAGCGCGTTCAAACAAACACATCAGCTTTATATATTAGTATAGATTTAGGCGAAATAATTTCATTGCTCCCTTTACTGTATGATTGTTATAAATGATTTTGTCACCGTGGCAACACCCTCACGACTCGTAGTCTTCGGTCTTCATATCGTTGAGGCCTAACTCCTCGTTCTGGTCGAAGGTACGATCGTATTTTGTCACCTTGAGACCTGAAATGGAAATATTAGTTTAAAAACACTGTTATAGGGAGGCTGATACAGAAAGCCTACTATACCTTTGAGTAGGGATTGTAAGTAACGGCCTGTTACTATCCCACTGCTGAGAATAGGCCTCTTCTCTCCATTTTGGGAGAGAAGGATTGCAGCTAAGACCTACCACGCTGCTCCAATGCGGATTGGTAGGTTACACATATCCCCAGAATTCTCTAGAGATATGCAGGTTTCCTCACGATGTTTTCCTTCACCGAAAAGCGTGTGATAAATTGCAATTATCAATTAGACACATAGGTTTTAATAGAAAAACTCATTGGTGTCTGCCCGGGTTCGAACCCGTGATCGTCTCTAGAGATTCACACGGTCGCACCGCTGGGCCATCACAGCTTCAGGGGCCTTCACAGGGATTGACATACAGTAGAAAAAATCGATTATAAAAAATCGATTATATTCTTATTAAAATAAATCGATTTTAAAAAATCGATTATTTAGATAAGTGATCAAAGATTTTTTATAAATCGTTTTTTTTTTCAGACTATTTGAAAAGTTGCCTTTTTTTAACAATTAACTAAATATTAAAATGTGTAGTTTGGCTAAATTCAACAATGTATTTTCTAATCTTAAAAAACAAGAAAAGAAAGTATTAAAAAAATATTCGATAAAAAAAAATCGATTTTTGATGAAAATATAATCGATTATTACAAATAGATTATTTAAAAAATATAATCGATTATTTTAGGTATACCTTTTTTCTTTTTTACTCTTTCTTGTTTTTTAAGATTGGATATGCATTGTTGGATGAAACCAATGTAGCCAAACTATACATTTTAATACAATTTCACAAACAGCGCATCTGATATTATTTCTCGGTAGTTGCCCACTTTAATAAGCCTGTATTGTAATCAGTTATTAATATAAAAAAACAACTTTTGAAATAGAAAAAAATCGATTATTTTGTAACAAAATAATCCATTTTTAAAAAATCAAATATTTTATAAAGAGTTAAAAATCGATTATTTATTAATCGATTTTTTCAAATTTTTCTAAAAAACCTATCCGATAGGGATGTTTAAAAAGTAATCGATTTTTAATGTAATCAATTATTTTTTTATAAAAAATCGATTATTTTAATTTTACTCTTTTCCTTTACAACTTTTTATCTTAATTTTTTAAGACTAGATATGCATTGTTGGATGAAACCAATGTAGCCAAACTACACGGGCCGGGTTCGATTCCCACCGAAGGCAAGCATCATATATGAATTTGTTGGTCTTTGAGTCTGGGTGTATATTTGTATTTAAGTATGTATTTAAAACATATATAAGTATATATTCACCAGTTGTCTGTCCATAACACAAGTATTAAGGTACTTACTTTGGGGACGGACGACCGTTCGTGTAAGTGTCCCATATATTTATATAGTCACCAGTTGTCTGTCCATAACACAAGTATTAAGTTACTTTGGGGACGGACGACCGTGTGTGTAAGTGTCAAAAAAATAATAATTCACAAACACAGCACATCTATTATCATTTCGAGTAAGAATGTCAAAAATATCCGATTATGCTAATCGATTATTTTACTACTATACGTGTCATAACAATAACAATCGATTTTTATAAATCGATTATTTAAATTACCCTTTTTCTTCCTTTTTTTACCGTCTTTGTGCTTTGTTTAAGATTAAGATATGCGTTGAAACCAATGTAGCCAATGTAGTAAGCTCTTCTCGGTAGGAACAGCTTTCCGAACCAGCAGTAGAGTTGACGATTCAAAAGCACGCGTTTATAAGTTTATTTGAATAAAGAGTATTTTGAATTTGAATTTGAATTTGAATTGGGGCCTTAAGGTGGAATGGCAGACTCTCTAAGAGGTGGACTGACGTCGTTGGATCCAAGCCATATGTCCATCAGTGGACGTGGAAGAAGAAATGGACATACCATCGTCGTACTCCTCAGGGTCATCGTTCAGGTTCTGCACGTAGGAGTTGCCAGCTGGGTCGTCGAGCACCAGGGTGATGGCACGCCTGTTGTCAAGCACCTCCTGGAGCTTTGCGATGAACCTGGAACAGAGAGAATCATACACACTCCGCTCCCAGATGGATAGACTCTGATGGGAAATATAAACGTCCTATCCCCACTGAGAATTTGGATAGATGGATTCTGATAGGAAATGATAGCAAATATAGACATACTATTCACACTGCACCTAAGATGGATGGAGTCTGATATGAAATATAGACTTTGAATCCGCTCTGAGCACTTGAACGGATGGACTCTGATAGGAAATATAGACGTCATATCCGCAACAAGTGCTTGGAAGGATGGACTATGATAGGAATTATAGAACGTTCTATCCGCACTGAGCGCTTTGATGGATGGAGTCTGATAGGAAATAAAGACATACCATCCACACTGAGCACTTAGATGGATGGACTCTGATAACGAATATAGATATTCTATCAGTGCTGAGCACATGATGGGATGGACTCTGATAGGATATATAGAAATAGCATCCATACTGAGCACTTAGATGGATTGAGTCTGATAGCAAAATATAGACGTCCTATCCACACTGAGCACTTCGATGAAAGGACTATGATAGGAAATATAGAACATTCTATCCCCACTGAGCACTTGGATGGGTGGATTCTGATAGGAAATATGGTAAACTCACTGCGGCAGATGCTCCTTGGCGTGCGCGGGCGCGTCCCCGAGCAATGATGGCGCGCTCTGGAGCTGCTCCAAAGAAGCCCTGACTATACCCTCAGCGGTGGTGAAGCGCCCGCCTAGGGCCCTACCACCCACTTCAAGCTCCAGCTCCGGTATTGACATAGAACATGTCTCGGACTGGAAACCAACACCATTGACTATTGTTTATTAACTAAAGACCATCCATTGGCAATCTATGCATATTAAAATAAATCTTTCTGTAGACTGGTCTAGTATGGATCGCGGAATATTGTATCGCGAATACCGAGACCATCGAATGAGTCGCGACACAGGTATCACAAGGTTTTTGTGACCGCTCGTATGTCTATGATATACATCGAATTTCGTTCCATAGATAAGAATATTTTTTATCATTCAATAGGCCGACCAAGAGAGTATACTCTGTATTGTCAACATAATTATTAATACACATTTTAAAGGTCTAATGCTATCCTATTTATAGGTGGACACAACATGCATAAAAATACAGTACATTTGTATCATAAAAATAATGTCAAGATATTAGAAATCGTCAAAATCTCAAAAAATATATAAGCTAGTCAACCGTTTACCTCCAGTATATTTCTTTGTTATTTAGTTTTAACGTACCTTAAGTATATCTCTTGAGAAGTCTTCCTTGGTCGCCACTCGCACTTCAAACCTGACGCCCTTCTCCTCAATACCACCACCGGATTTGACCTGGAAATACAAAACAAGTAGAATTTAAGCTATCGTGGGTTAATGGCCTGATAGAAGAAAATAGTAAGGCGTTTGATAGGGTCTAGCATGGTATTCTTATTTCTAAATAGCTAACAAATATTTGTGTGAGAGTAATTCGGCTGAAATCTTATCTTATATGCCGTAATTTTTATATTGTAGTACATGGATTTAATATGGATACTTTTAAAATTTCGCCTGGTGTACCACAAGGTTTACATCTCGGTCCTAAATTATTTAGCATCTTTATAAACGATATGTATTTTTTTTATACCAATATTTTTATTATAGCAAAATCATTTTCTCATAACTGCTGTTCTATGGACTTACACAATGTAACACTTGTATCTTTTCTTTAATATTTATTTAAGTTAATCTTGTATGTATGTATGTGTATATATATATACATATATATATATTTTCTTTTCAGAATCTCGGAAACGGCTCCAACGATTTTCCTGAAATTCAACATGTAGGGAGGGGGTTTTGGGGGAGAAAATCGATCTATATAAATTTTATTTAAAAAAAAATATCGTTTTATCCCTGTTTTCGGGCTCTTAAATTTTTTTTAAAATTTACGTTTTAAACGTAAAGTCATGGTAGTTCATTTGGGGAACGGGCGGTCTAGAGAGGTGAAAATACCTAGGATCGAGCCCCACCTGGCCTATTATTTTTACATTTTTCTTTTCAATTTTTTTTAATTTATTTTCACATCATTTTAAAAATTACCTAGCAAGGGCAAGTCACCCAGGAACTAAGTGATTTTAATTACTAATTAGTGATTTTAGGAATCGCCCACTTTACTTACTTCGTTGGTCCGATGTCCACAGGAGTCGCACAAAGTCGCCATAATCACGACCTCCTTGAAATGCGGGATATCTGTAAAATACATTACATCATGTGACAACATGTTAGTGGTTATAAAGTATTACTATAATATACAGAGTGTCCAGTAATAAATGGATAACCTCTTAACATCTGACTGTAGATCTTTTCACGGTTCAAACTACATTAAAAAATAGATTTTCGAGTTAGTATTTAAGTGTTTATGGTAATAAGTGTGTTTAATAGTACACGAGTGTTATAAGACCGAGTTATGTACAGTGTTATACACTACATCTACTCTCATACTATACGTAAAACAATATTAATAAAAACCAAACTTTTGTTTAAATAAGTAACGGCCTGTTACTATCCCACTGCTGGGCATAGGCCTCTTCTCTCCGATTTTGGAGAGGAGGGTTGGAGCTAAGACCTACCACGCTGCTCCAATGATTGGTAGGTTACACGTATCCCTAAAATTCTCTAGGGATATGCAGGTTTCCTCACGATGTTTTCCTTCACCGGAAAGCGTGTGATAAATTGCAATTATCAATTAGACACATAAGTTTTAATAGAAAAACTCATTGGTGCCTGCCTGGGTTTGAACCCGTGATCGTCTCTAGAGATTCACACGGTCGCACCGCTGGGCCATCACAGCTTATAAGCGTATATAACACGTGTAAAATTGTAAATAACATAAAAGAGCAAATTAAAGTCTCTGTCCTTATATATCAGAGGAACAAGAATCATCATCTTCCTGCCCTTATCCCACTCTAAGTGGGGTCGGCACAACATATTATAAACATGCTGCCACATGATTTGGCTGCGTTTTTACGACCGGCCGCCTGCCTGACGTCAACTTACCTAAGTCGTATTTTACGACACCTCGGTAAGAAATGAGGTTGGTACTATTCTATTCAGCCGGATACCACACGGCTTTCAGAGGAACAAGAATAAAGAAAAAAAAACAGAGGGCGTGGGCATTGGGAAATAGGTAATGCAGGTTAATTACTAGTGATCTTCATATTGGTGTCGGCGGGCGCGTTGCAGTCGGGGCAGTTCGTCCTGAACTGGAACACCTCCTCGGCCACCAGCTTCTCGAAGCAGCCCTGGGTGGGGTCCGCGGGGGTCAGGGTGCCGGGCAGGCTGTCCGAGACTGACACCTGGAGGAATGGTAATAGTCCAAAATAACAGACCACCAGTTCTATCAACAGACGTTTCCGGAACAAGATAGAAAATACTCAAAATTCCAGAACGTTCGATCATCATCTGCCTGTCCTTATCCCACTCTAAGTGGGGTCGGCACAACATGTTATAAACATGTTGTTACATGATTTGGCTGCGTTTTTACGAGCGGCCGCCTACCTGACGTCAACTTATATTAGTCGCCTTTTACGACACCTCGGTAAGATAAGAGGGTGGTACTATTCTACTCAGCCGGATACAACACGGCTGGTCAACTTATCTTAGTCGTATTTTACGACACCTCGGTAAGAAATGCGGTTGGTCTATTCCACTCAGCCGGATACCACACGGCGGGTCGACTTACCTTAGTCGCCTTTTACGACACCACGGTAAGATAAGAGGGTGGTACTATTCTGTTCAGCCGGATAGCCGGATACCACACGGCGCCAAAATACCAGAACGTTCGATATAGAACCATAATAAAAAATATATTTTTAATTAAAACCTTTCCGTAAACTGGTCTATGGATTGCGGAATATTGTATCGCGAATACCGAGACCATCGAATGAGTTGCCAACTCTGCTGAGTCGCGACAGAAAAAAAACTCAGAAAAGAAATGATTAATAGCAATCGTTTTTTTTTTACTATTTAAAAAGGTAACTTACTAATATTAATTAAGTACAATAAAGGCTAATCAAAGCGGACAACTAACAAGAAATAATATCAGATGCGCTCTTTGTGATATTTGATTAAAATGAATTATAATTTAGCTAAATTGGTTTCATCTAACAATGTTTCTAATATAAAAAAAAACAAGAAATAGAGGATATTTAAAATAATCGATTTATAAAAAATGAATATTTAAAAAAAAAATCGATTATTAAAATCGATTATTTTTAAAAATAATCGATTCTTTTAAAAAGCGATTATTTTTGACACTCCCTACTTTAAAAGCGTATATATATTTACACTTACTTCGTCCAAATCATCGTAATATGGCTTGAAAATAAATGAAACCATAAGTCACTAATAAGTCAGTTAATAACTATTTCATTTAAAAAATATATAAATTAATAAATATATGGGACACTTACACACACGGTCCGTCCCCAAAGTAAGTAACTTAATACTTGTGTTATGGACAGACAACCGGTGAATATATACTAATATATTTTTTAAATACATACTTAAATACAAATATACACACAGGCTCGAAGACCAACAAATTAATTTATAGAAAATGTTGGCCCTCGGCGGGAATCGAACACGCGAACCGCGGAGCTGAAGGCAGAGTCACTACCCACTGCTCCAACGGACCAGTCAATCTTTTAACTAAATTTCATATTTAAATCCCAATAATTTTTATAATTTAATTTTCTCTTATTTATTTTAATTTTTTAAATTGTTATTAATTATAAAAGTAAGTAGCGGCCTGTTACTATCCCACTGCTGAGAATAGGCCTCTTCTCTCCGTTTGTGGAGAGAAGGTTTGTAGCTAAGACCTACCACGCTGCTCCAATGATTGGTAGGTTACACATATCCCTAGGATTCTCTAGAGATATGCAGGTTTCCTCACGATGTTTTCCTTCACCGAAAAGAGTGTGATGAATTGCAATTATCAATTAGACATATAAGTTTTAACAGAAAACTCATTGGTGTCTGCTCGGGTTTGAACCCGTGACCTCCTTGAAGGAATTAAACGGTATTACCACTGGGCTACCACAGCTTATTATTATTAATTATAATTACTTATTATTATAACATTTTTTTTTTTTTTTTTTTTTTTTTTTTTTTATTGTGTATAGACGAGCGCTTGACCGTAATCATGCCTGATGATAAGCAATGATACAGTCTAAGATGGAACGCGCTTGCCTAGAAGATGCCTGTTCACTTTTGTTTTAAAAATACCCATATTGTATTCATTGGGAAAAACAGATGCCGGGAGAGCATTCCATTCCCGTGCTGTGCGCAACAGAAAAGAGGAATCGAAACGCTTCGTGCGTCTTCGCGGGATATCTACAGTGTAGGGGTGGAATCTCTCTCGGTGCCTAGCGGTGCGATAATAAAACGGCGATGCCGGAATAAGTTCATGAAGTACCTGAGCACACTCTCCGAAATATATCCTGTAGAAGACCGATAGACAGGCAACCCTGCGCCGGTGTTGCAAGCTATGCAATTTAGCATTAGTTAGGGTTTTATCGCCAATGAGTCTTCTGGCACGTTTATCCACCGAGTCCAAAGCATCCAGTTGATATTTGGCAGATCCATCCCACAAATGACTACAGTACTCCATACACGATCGTACCTGAGCTTGGTACAAAGTTAAAAGTTGTTTTGGTGTGAAGTACTGTTTGACTTTGTTCAGGATGCCAAGTTTCTTGGCGGCCGTTTTTGCTTTGGACTCGATGCATTTACCAAAGTTGAGCTTGGAAGTTAATTTTATACCCAGAAGCTCAGTGCTATCGGAAATCGGTATGGATATATCTCGAAAAGTAGGAGTTAGGGGAAAGGAACTCCGTTTAGCGCTGAATAGGCACGCTTGTGTTTTTGTAGCATTAAACTTGACTAGATTGGCTTCACCCCAGTCAGAAACCTCTTTCAGCGTCAAGTTAATGCGCTCGACCATGGCCTCTCTGTGTTGAAGAATCTCAGCACTACTAGCTCTAGAACTGGACATATATCTCTCCGTGACAGTGCTGTCATCTGCGTACCCAAAGGCACCGGGACTTAGCAGATCATTAATATGCAGCAAGAAAAGTGTCGCGGAAAGAACTGATCCCTGAGGAACGCCGGCATTCGTGGTCATTAGCTCTGAAGAGCAGCCGTTAATGACCACTCTAAACGATCGTTCATTCAGAAAATCAGATATCCAGTTACAGAGTATAGTAGGCAGCCCGTAAGCAGAAAGCTTGCCAAGAAGACCATCGTGCCAGACACGGTCAAAAGCCTTCGAGATGTCAAGGGACACGGCAAGCGCCTCGCCATGTCTCTCAATGGCTTCGCCCCAGATGTGAGTGGCATACATTAGAAGATCTCCTGTAGAACGATTTCGTCGAAAACCAAACTGGTAATCTGACAGGAGATCATTTTCTTCCAAGTATGCCAGGAGCTTTTTATTCAATACACGTTCCATGATTTTGCAAAGTATGGACGTGATTGCAATCGGTCTATAATTGGCTGGATCAGCACGGGTACCCTTTTTTGGTACTGGCTGTATATTGGCAATCTTCCATGCTTTCGGGACATGAGCCGTTTTTAAAGAGAGGCGATACAAGCGAGTTAAGACAGGAGACAACTCAGGTGCACAATTCCGCAGGACGATTGCTGGTATGCCATCGGGACCACTGGCCTTATTCACATTTAAGTTGCGAAGGGCTCTCAAAACCTCTTTTTGGCGAATTCGAACCTCTGTCATGACCGAATCGCAAGGTTGTAGGTGGGGTGGAGAGGCTCCTCCTGCATCGAGTTGTGAATTTTCCGCAAACAACCGAGCTAATAAATTTGCTTTGTCATTTGCGGAAAAAACCAGTGTCCCATCTGGCTTAAGCAATGGCGGCAGCGTTGGACAGCAGAAGTTCGACTCAACCGACCTCGCAAGCGACCAAAAAGCTTTGCTACCACTGGGATAGGATGCTAATTTGATCCCAATACGATTAGTACGGTTAAATCGAGCCTTCTTAAGAACCCTCTTGTAGGATTTGGCAGCAATATTATATGCTCTCTTCTTAGCTGTAATGTCCGGAGCTTTTTGAGATCGAGATTCAACCCAGGCTACAAACGCTGAATTCTTAACGGCCTCTGCAGCGGCGCATTCACCGTTGTACCATCGGGGAGTCTTACTATTCAGAGGTACATCCGCGTAAGTTATGAAGTATTCCATAGCTTGTCGAATGACCTTCGATATAGCATTCTCACAGCTCGACGGATCATTAGAAGAGAAGCATAATCTCCGCCAAGGATAAGATGCAAAGAAGTGCCGCATCTCATCCCAGTCTGCCGACTTATATCGCCATACGCGCCTGGTCCCAGTGAAACTATGATCAGGCGGATAGTGCTGCGAAACCGACTTTACCACACAGTGATCAGAAGTACCTAAGGGGGCTGCAACTGAGACTGAGAATCGGTCAGGGTCGGTAGTCAGCAGAAGGTCCAAACAACTGGGTGTATGACCGTCAACATCCGGTATTCTTGTGGCTTCTATGACCAGCTGGGTAAGGTCTAGAGAGAGGGCGAAATTTAGAGCCTCTCTTCCAGCGTGGTCAGTTTTCTGATAAGGGTATAGCCAATCCTTATGGTGGGCATTAAAATCTCCCAGAAACACTAGCTGAGCTGACGGATACCGGTGTTGAACGATGTCGGTCGTTTCGCTGAGATAATTAAACAATCGAGTTGTCTCCTGGTCACCGCTGTGTGATCGATAGGCACAAGCATAAACTGTTTGGTCCAAGCCTGTATCAGTCAAACACCACATGATAGAAAAATTGGGTACTTCCAGGTTACGGAGTCGCCGGTAACAGACGTCATTACGAGCATACATACAAACCCCTGCGTGGGGTTTAAAGTTGTGCTCCAAAGCATAGCCCGGGTATAATAGGTATGACGTATCTGCTGGGCTGGAAATCTGCGACTCCGTAAGGAAAAGCAGGTGCGGCTTATCGGTCTCTAGGTGATGATGGACCGAGAAGAGGTTGGAGTGTAGGCCTCGAATGTTAGCGAGGTGTACTTTGAATGAGAGGAAGTGCAGCCGCTGTAAAACGTTACTTTTCCTTTTATTTTTCATTTTAATTTTTTGAGAGGGTGAACAGGAATGAGAAAAGGAAGTTGTAGGAGACGCTTCATTTTTAAACAACGCGACTGTTGTTGTCAAAGCGCTGATGGTAGGCTCAATTGGAGACCGCGGGGACGCCCGAACCCCCCTGGAAATCGCCATCGGGTCCTCTCTCCGGTCGCCAACCGGCACGATGGAGCAATTCCAGGATTTTTCGCGAGGCAGCGGGGCAGCCTTTCGTAGGTGGCTTTCCTACTAATTGGGCCCCCTATAACCTGCGGTCGGCCAGCGGTGAACCGTGCTTCGGATCCCGCTGCTCTCCAGATTGAGCCGCCCGGCGATATAACATCGTGAGTCGGGACCTGTCATCCAATGCAGCGTAGCTGTACAGACCCTTCTCCCATTATATATACATTGTTACTATGAATTAATTTAAAACTGTAAAGGATATTTGATGTATTTTATATGTATAAATAAATATATAAATATATATGGGCCACTTACACACACGGTCGTCCGTCCCCAAAGTAACTTAATACTTGTGTTATGGACAGACAACTGGTGACTATATACTTATATATTTTTAAATACATACTTAAATACAAATATACATCTAGACTCAAAGACCAACAAATTTATTTATAGAAAATGTTGGCCCTCGGCGGGATTCGAACCCGCGACCCGCGGAGCTGAAGGCAGGGTCACTACCCACTGCTCCAACGAGCCAGTCAAACCTTAATATAGTATTTTGATAACCACAAAAATGGTTAAAGTGGGTTAACCTTAAAAGCTAGACATATGCTGTCCTGGACTTTCATTTAGAACTTTTAGAGGGGAACAATTTTGTAATACATGATTTTTGAATAACTTTCACCGTTTACTTAGCACTTTTGTTTTGCCGTTTCCGTAATATGTTTTATTGCTGCTCCTCTGCTATTCATCTTAGCGTGATGTTATATAGCCTATAGCCTTTCTCGATAAATGAACTATCTTACATTGAAAGAATTTTTCAAATCGGTCCAGTAGTTCCTAAGATTAGCGCGTACATACAAACAAACTCTCTAGCTATATTAGTATAGAGGTAATGCTGATGCTAATAAATAAATATTAGTAAATCGATTATTAAAAATCGATTAATCGAAAAATCGATTATTTATTCCTATCCATAATACATACCTCTTCCTGTGTATATATCCCTAACACATGATTCTGTTCCTTGCTTCGTTTGAAGTCGCTTCGTTCGCAGCGCGGATCCCTTTTTGGCGCTTCGGGATTCTCTACGAAGCAGTTACCTGAAACGGAGGTTAATAAATTTTTGCTATAGGTCAAATAGAAAACATATATAATGGTAAATGTAGTGTGGACAATCCGTTTTCATACCTGATACATGCAGGATTCGTAATGTCCTGATGATGCTTCGGTTGGGGGCGAAACGATTGTTGAGTTTGTGATAGTGAACGTGTGTAGTGTATGTGTTTTAACGAATGCTGCATGTAACATGTATGAAAACGGATTGTCCAGTCTAAAAACCACTCCAAAAAAAAATCGTTAATTATTAATCGATTATTTTGACACGAATTAATCGATTTTTTATAAATCGACCTATTTTAAAGGGAAAAAATTGATTATTTATTTATCGATTTTCTACTCCAAGTTATGGATGTGAAAAAATAATCGATTTTTACAAAATCACCTCACCCACTGCTGATGATTTAAAATAAACTAAACCGAAATTAATGCAAAATAGGAGTTTCCAAGTCACTTACCACTTATATCCTCGAGTTGCAGGGTCCAGGGGTCGGAGGCGGTGCGAAGTTCTTGGAGACGCTCAACGAATACGTCGATCTGCGCGGCCGCTTCAGGGTGCTGCGATCTCCGCACCCCCTGATCCTGGGTCAGACCAGCTATCGCCCTACTGACGATGCCTTCGACAGTCGTCACCTCTGCGAACAGCACTATCAATCTGAAGGCGAATCTGAAGCCTTACCACAAGGATTTGGAGTAAAAATAAAGCCATAAAGATTCCGAGTTATGATAGAGCTAAAAGGATGTCGGATTATGGTGATAGTACAAGGATTCCGGGCCAAGGAGAAGCTTCAAGGATTTTGGGTCAACGTAGAGCCACAAGGGTTTCGGGTTAGCGTGGAAACTCAAGGATTTCAAGTGAACATGGAGCCACAATTTCAAGAAATAGTGGATCCTCAAAGATTTGGGATCAAGGAGGAACCACAAGGATTTCAGTTCAAGGTGAAGCTACAAGGATTTCGGGTCAAAGTGGAGTTACAAGCATTTCAAGTCAAGCTGGAGCTTCAAGGATTTCGGAGGCGAAGTGGAGCCACAAGGATTTCGGATCATGGTGGAGCCCCAGAGGATTTCCAGTCAAGGTGGAGCTATTAAGATCTCGAGTCAAGGTGAAGCCACAAGGATTTCAGGTCAACGTAGAGCTACAAAGATTTCGGGTCAACGTGGAGCACACAAAGGTTTGGGGTTGACGTGGAGCCACAAGGATTTCAGGTCAACGTAGAGCACCAAGGATTTCGAGTCAAGGTGAAGCCACAAGGATTTCAGGTCAACGTAGAGCCCCAATGATTTCGAGTCAAGGTGAAGCCACAAGGATTTCAGGTCAACGCAGAGCCCCAAGGATTTCGAGTCAAGGTGAAGCCACAAGGATTTCAGGTCAACGTAGAGCCCCAAGGATTTCGAGTCAAGGTGAAGCCACAAGGATTTCAGGTCAACGTAGAGCCCCAAGGATTTCGAGTCAAGGTGAAGCCACAAGGATTTCAGGTCAACGTAGAGCCCCAATGATTTCGAGTCAAGGTGAAGCCACAAGGATTTCAGGTCAACGCAGAGCCCCAAGGATTTCGAGTCAAGGTGAAGCCACAAGGATTTCAGGTCAACGTAGAGCCCCAAGGATTTCGAGTCAAGGTGAAGCCACAAGGATTTCAGGTCAACGTAGAGCCCCAAGGATTTCGAGTCAAGGTGAAGCCACAAGGATTTCAGGTCAACGCAGAGCCCCAAGGATTTCGAGTCAAGGTGAAGCCACAAGGATTTCAGGTCAACGTAGAGCCCCAAGGATTTCGAGTCAAGGTGAAGCCACAAGGATTTCAGGTCAACGCAGAGCCCCAAGGATTTCGAGTCAAGGTGAAGCCACAAGGATTTCAGGTCAACGTAGAGCCCCAAGGATTTCGAGTCAAGATGGAACCACAAGGATTTCGAGTCAAGTTGGAGCTACAAGGATTTTGGGTCAATGTAAAGCTACAAGGATTTCGGGTCAACGTGAAGTCTCAAGGATTTCAGTCAACGTAGAGCCACAACGATATATAGTCAAGATGGAGCTACAAGGATTTCAGGTCATGGTTCAGCCACAAGGATTTCTGATTATGGTAGAGCCACAAGGATCTCGAGTCAACATAGAGCTAAAAGGATTTTGGGGCAACGTGGCTTCACAATGATTTCGGGGAATGACAAACGTGATACCTCTGGACCAGAGGCGTGAAGGACACCCCCGCTAACCCCGCACTATGTGGAGGGCATATGTCTAGAAGCGCGAACTAGTGTGATGAAAACCTCGAGGAAAACTGCATATCTCTGGGGAATTCTCGGGATATGTGTAACCTAACCTATCACTCAATTAGTCAAATTGTATTTTGGGTCAAGTTGGAGCCACAAGGATTACGGGTCAAAGTGGAGCTACAAGAATTTCAAGTCAACGTGGAGCTACAAGGATTACGGGTGAAGGTGGAGTTACAAGGATTTCAGGTCAACGTGGAGCTACAAGGATTACGGGTGAAAGTGTGGTCACAAGGATTTCAGGTCAATGTGGAGCTACAAGGATTACGGGTGAAGATGGGGTCACAAGGATTTCGGATCAAAGAGGAGCTTCAAGGATTGCGATCCAACGTGGAGCTACAAGGATTTCGGGTGAAAGTAGAGTCTCTAGAATTTCAGGTCAACGTGGAACCACAAGGATTTCGGATCAAGGTGAAGCCACAACGATTTCGGATCATGTTAGAGCCTCAAGGATTTCAGGGGGGAAGTGGAGCCACAAGAATTTCGGATCATGGTGGAGCTAAAAGGATTTCGGGTTAAGGTGGTGCAAGAAGGATTTTGGGGTATAAGAAGCGAAAGACCCCTCAACCCCTGCGGAGAGGCAAAAAGAGTATCCGCAGAGTTTCTGGCTGGTTCTTCTCAGTAGTACCAAAGATCCGAATCAGTGGTAGCTTTATCAAAACATTTGATGATTCAAAAGCACTGAAATGTCTATCAGGATAAAGAATATTTTGAATTTGAATTCAGTGCAATTTGATCGATTCAATTCAACTAGTGGTGGGAGTAAATTCCCTTGTAAAAGGAGAGAGGAGGCCTATGCCCATCAATGGGATAGTAACAGACTGCTACTTTACTCACCTCCCTTTTGGCTCTGTGCTGGTATCTCGAAGTCCAACTCTGGTATACGGACAGAGGTGTAGTCACTCTTGACCACTTGCCTGTTCAGGTCAACGTTGGACTCGACGCGAAGTTTCCACCTTGAAGAATTAATCAAATTAAGGTAAGTGCATTAGTAATTGACCATGTACTAATAGTTGACCATTTGATATGAAATTTTAATAATTTTAGAGGTTTCACCCACATACATACAGATCACATACCACATACATGCGATTACAGATTTTTATGACTAATTTTTTACAGCTTATAACATTTTATTATATTAAAAATATATTATATTTTTTAAAAATATATTATAGCCTATATTGCTCAATAAAGGTGCAGCAGGTGAAAGAATTTTTGTAATCGGTCCAGTAGTTTTTGTGTGAAAACATTACAAACATACATATAAGTTTTTCTCTTTATAATATTAGTATAGATTTTGTTTGTTGTAGCTATTAAAAAATAATAATTAATACCATTTAATTTTAAATATTAAACAATGGGCTACAGTTCTGAGCTTTTGGGAAGTTGTTAATAGATAGCAACAAGTAATTATATTTTTTTTTATTGGTTGAAGCATCTACATCTACAAATTCTTCAAATATGTAATAATCATTCATTGATGATTCAAAAGTGCTCGTAGAAGCTTACTTAACCAAAGATTATCATTATTGTGATTTTATATCCATTGAAAGGTGCACACCTGACTCCGAGCTCAGCAAATGCCCCACCAGGTTGTATTTCATTGTTCTCGAACCCACATGCTTCACAGCTGAATGACATGATCACTACATTGTTGTAATGTGGTATCCGAGTTAACAGTACACGTGTGGTGCCCTGAAACATATATATAAAAAAATATATATAATATATATTTATTACATAATGCTGTGTGGTATCTGGCTGAAAAGAATAGTACCACACTCAATTCTTACTGAGGTGTCGTAAAAGGGCGACTAGGGTAAGTCGAACCGCCTCGTGGTATCCGACTGAGTAGAATTGACCAACCTCATTTCTTACCGAGATGTCGTACAAGGCGACTGTGGTAAGTTGACACACTGTGTGGTATCCTGTTTAGTAAAAAAGACTATCCTCTTTCTTACTGAGGAGTTGTAAAAGGCGACTAAGGTTAGTTGACGTCAGGCAGGCAGCCGGTCGTAAAATGCAGCCAAATCATGTGACAGCATGTTATGCCTACCCCACTTAGAGTGGGATAAGGGCAGGATGATGAATGAAAAGAGTTAACAGTATGGAGTCATATTACATAATAGTTTTATGTGTTATATGGCTTACCCATGCTCATATTTCATTATTTCCATTGATTAATAATTTCTATTTAAGCTCAAAGATAACTTAATATAAATAAAATTAAAATATACAACATCATCATCATTCTACTGCTATATATAAACATGTTACATGACTTAACTAGGTATACAACGACCGGTAGCCTGCCTGACGTCAATTTACCTTAGTCGCCTTATACAACACCTTAGTAAGAAATGAGTGCTCTATTCTACTCAGATGGATACCACACAATGATTAATTAGAAAATACATATGTCGTCAATATTCTGAGCTGATAAATCATAATTTTCATATCTCGATAATTATTTAAATAGTACCTACAAAGTTTCTTACGTGTTTTTCTCAGTAGGAGCGAAATTTCGAAAATGTGTAGCTTTTTTAACATGTAACGATTCAAAAGTAATAGAAACAGTCTACTTGAATAAAGAATACCTTGAATTTTTATATAAAACAATTTATTAAGGGCACTTTATTTAATTCAAGCAATCTACACTGATACACATAAAAGTTTCGGATAACCTAAAAACAAAACAATAGAATCAAAATTTATAGCCACTTAAGAACATACCGCAATGCATCAAATTATGCAACCAAACCGATGACTCAGTATAACATCCCTAATACAATACAATAATAGTTAAAACTGTGAATATACAAGAAAACAAGTATTTTAATATAATTTAAAGTTTACTTACGTTTGTATAACAGTTGACACACAAGGATTCAATTTCTGTTACCTCTGGCTCAGGATCTTCAGCCGTCAGTTCCCTAAATAAAGGTTTCTGTTCTGCAGTACACATTTTCTTTATAAATTAATAAAAAAGTCTAAACGAGAATACACTCGTCTTGAAATTTTCCCAAACCTTCCGTCACAGACAAATGACAAATTTGATTTTAATTTACGTTCTGAAATCTGGAAAAATGTCAAGAATTTGCACAGAGATGAAAATCAATATAGAACAAAATTTTACCACAGCTAATAATCAGGTATAAAATGTGATTATTATTTTTTATATTATTACATTAATAATAAATTGATTAAGTAAATAATTTATTGAATATTAATGAGCATATGAGCCTTAGTTAAGCTCCTCAGAGTTTTATAATTTGTAAGATTTTATTGCTGTCACTGATAAAAGAAAGAACTTTCTCGGCCCGTTCTTATTTTATGTTATTGTATTCAGAAACTGCGATACTTTTATTGGATTTCAAAGTTGCATCCAAAAAACACAGAGCATGAACATTGAACATAGCGGCGCCCCAGTCAGTTCGTGATCTTGGTGGATGTAACTTTGCTAAAAAGTTTAATCGAGTAAAGGTGTCTCTCGTTTGTACATGAAAATGACGTATATATAATACGACTAAATAAACATAAAATATACAATAGACCATAAATAATAATGCCCTATTTGGGATAACAAATGTTGATAAACGCCTTTCAGACTACTGTCACCAAATAATTATATAAACTGAGCCTTTTAAAACATTTAAATCCAATTCCTGTAAATTAGCTAGTTCAAAGCTATCCTAATATTACCTAATATTTATTATTATTAACATTATTGTAAAATTAATTATGAGTCATATTCTGTCAAGTGTAACGAAAAATGATATGAGTATCATTAAAATAATTAATCCATTCCACGATAAAAAAAAAAAAGGTTGTAGAAATCAGTGGCGCGAAACAGATTATGAAAAACTGCGGAAATTATCGCTTGTAATTTTTTATTTTTATTATTACTTTATTTTTATTATTTTATATAATTATTAATATTGATTTATTTCAAACAATATAAATAAAAATTATAAATATCTCGTAGATTCAATCATAAAATTATTTACCAATTTAGGTATTTATCATAATTTTTTTTACAGATGACCAATTTATATTTTGATTTCTCCGATCAAATTTATTGTAAAAAAAAAATCTAAGATCAGCAAAGGTTAAAATGTAATAAGTTAATTGAATTGTTTGTTTAGGCTCTTAATTATGTCCGCAAACTATTAATCGTAACGTTATAATAAGTAGGCCAACATTTACATTCACGAATATTTTGGCCTTAGGGAATGATGTCACTTTTGAGAAATAAGCGTGACCTTGTAATCGGCCGCGCGAAGGCAAATCTAATGACGTCACCGCGTTATTTTTGTCGATTATTCGTGTTTGACGTTACGCGGCCGTATTAAATTGTACTCCATTAGGTTGGAATAATACAAAATTGAACTACATCTCAATTTTGCCGTCTAATAAAATAGTATTCCCGCCGAATGATTTCACTATTTGAATTGAATTGAAAATAGTCGAATGAAGAACGCGATACTGTGCGTTTGTACTTAAAAATATAATAAAAACAGTGACTAGTCGTTAATAATAGTGTTAATTTATTTCTTGGATTCTCTGTACCTATTTCGTGAGTATTTTATTTTTAAGCTATATTAAGTCTTTGACAAATATTACTTTTAAAGTGAATAATATAGTGGAAATAGAAAATAAAAAAACCTTTATATTTAAAAGTTATATTTAAATTTTTAACACCACAAGACTAATTAATAAACAAATAATACCTTTGTTGGAATATTATGTATATCGACTTTATTGTGACTTGTATTTAGGCACCATCTTTAACCTTTGCTAACCCGAAAAAAAGATAAAATGGAAGGAGTAACAAGTTAAACCGATTACTATACATATGTACATAGAAACTATTATTTCTAAAGTAATAATAAAATTATTTTGCTATAATCCGCGATGAAGTAAAATAGTAAATATATATAATGCTAAATGTTGAGTGGTCAATTCGTTTTCATATCCGATACATGCAGGATTCGTAAAAACACATGCACAAACCTCCACCACCGCCACCACAATACACAAGCACTACATACGTTCACTATCACAAACTCAACAATCGTTTCGCAACCGAAGCATCACCAGGAGATAGACTCCACGACCAAAATTGCAAAGCAATCAATCGCAATCGCTTTGCGTTTTTGGTTTGCAGTTGCGGGGCGAAACGATTGTTGAGTTTGTGATAGTGAACGTATGCATGTGTTTTTACGAATCCTGCATGTAACAGGTATGATAACCGATTGTCCACTCTACATTTAGCATTATATATATTTTCTATTTTACTTCATAACAAAATAATTTTATTATTACTTTTGTATTATGGATCTCCGCTAAGTAACGCCTAGTTCAATAAATTATTATTTCTAATTTAACGAAAAACGCCGTTTCCTTTATCAAGGATTAATTTTATAAATCCTTGATAATATATCAACAGTATAATAAGATTGCTGAACAAGTTTACATTTATAATTTGAACTTTAAGTCGCGTTGATTATTTATGACATTTCTGGAGGCGTATTATAAATATCATTAGTTTATTTCGATTCCTGTTTGTTTGTAATTTCTTTATGGAACAAATTTAAATCTTTAATATTTAAATTAGTTAATCTTGTATGTATATATATATTTTCGGAATATCGGAAACGGCTCCAACGATTTCCCTGAAATTCAGTATGTAGGGGGTTTGGGGGAGGAAAATAAAAAAAGATAAGTAAGTTTTATTTTAAAAAAAAATGTCATTTTATCGCTGTTCTCGAGCTCTAATTTTTTTTTAACATTTACGTGGAATACAATCAAATTCGCTGTCAAACGTAAAGTCATGGTAGTTCATTTGGGGAACGGGCGGTCTAGAGAGGTGAAAATGCCTAGGATCGAGCCCCACCTGCCCTATTTATATACAATTTATTATATACAAGATAAAATATTAATCTTATGCCGTCTTTTTGTTATGCTGTCACGGTTAATCCGCTGAACTAATAAAGAAGATATTTGACACAGTTAAAGGTTATATATCGGGGTAACTTATAGGATAAAAATCTCCCGTTCATTTGGGAACGGGAATAAAACACATTTCACATTGCTGAGGGTACGCAAACGCATCAGTTATCGCGTACGATGTCTCTGGTAGCACTAAATTAATATATCTCTATATTTGTTTATATCTTTATATATAAAAACCGAAATGGTATGCGTTTACGCCAATCTTCAAAACTCATCATTCTTCTGTCCTTATCCCTCTCTAAGTAGGGGTCAGCACAACAGTGCTGTGTCAGTCAGCACGTGATAAACTAGTTGTCGCATGATTTGGCTACGTATTTTGCGACCGGCCGCCTGCCTGGCGTTTACTTACCTAAGTCGCCTTTTGAGATATCTCGGTAAAAAGAGGGTCTATTCTACTCAGCCAGATACCACACGGGAAGTCGAGTCCTTGGATCTGATCCGCCGCAGGCAACCGTATGTCTGCCTAACGGGGACCTCTGGGTGTCTCGGACGGGGTTTATCCTACGCCCATCTGAAAAGGTCCCATCTGGTACTCCCGATGCATTGTCTAGCGGAGCAGCAGGGTCATCTCGCTTACTCCCCGGTTGGGGGTTAGGCGGGGTACGTGCCTTGAGGCGTACCTCTTAGCCCGGGCATTTCTTCGCAGGCATTCTACCTGGTTTATGTTCCGGCCGTAGGCCGAGGTTACTTAGGTGACCTAGGGGATGTCTTGTTCAGTGGGGAGGTCTGGGAATGGTAGCTCCCAGACCTCGTAGTCATCGTCAGGAATGGTCAAATCCGGTGGTGGTGTTGTCTCGTGCGGTGTTTTCGCCCTCTCGCCCGTCGCGTCGTCCTCGTCGTCATCCGCATCGGGCCGCAGAGACGGTGACCGCAGGAGCTCGCGAGGCAGGGGATGTCCATCGGGTGGTCGCGCATGGAGTGGTGCGTCTAGCGGAGGGAGGGGCCACTTTTAGAGAGGCCCCAACCCAGAGGTGGCGCACTCTGGGGTACAGAGTTGCTGCTGGCGGGGATGGGGGCAATGTGTACAACGGTACCCTGTCCCCGCCACCAGCAGCATGGTGGAGCACTGTCAGGTTTTTAGTCGGTGAGAGTCCGACATACCCGCCGCTCGTCCCCGTCTAGCGGTGATGACCCATAGTGGGTTTTCCTGACATAAAAAGCCTTGGTAAGAAATAAGGGTTTATTCTACTCAACCGAACACCACACGGCGTCTCTACTTACCTTAGTCGCCTATTATGGCATCTCTGTAAGAAATAATAGTCTATTCTAATCAGCCGGATACCACGAATGTTTTTAAACTCAAGTAAGATTAATTTTGAATTAGGTCTCTTAAATATTAAGAAAATATATATACAAGAATTGTTCGTTTTTCAAACAATATGTAAATATTTTGCTTTCTCTTCGGTCATTGTACACGCCTCTACAAAATGGTATTTTAATACTGTAGTGTGATCCAGTTGGACATGTTCCAAATACCTATTACTCATCACGATTTTTTAAAGCAAAACATTCTATCACGGCCATTTATTATCCCACTGCTGGGCAGAATCCGCCTGGGTAGAATAGACCACCCTTATTTCTTGCTGAGGTGTCGTAATAAGCGACTAAGTTAAGTTGACCCACGGTGTGGTATCCGGCTGAGTAGAATGGATTACCGTCATTTCTTACCGAAGTGTCGTAAAAGGCGACTAAGTTAAGTGGAACCGCAGTGTGGTATCCGGATAAGTAGAATGGACCACCCTCATGTCTTACCGAAGTGTCCTATTAAGCGACTAAGGTAAGTCGACCCGCTGTGTTGTATCCGGCTGAGTAGACTAGACCACCCTTATTTCTTGCTGAGGTGTCGTAATAAGTGACTAAGGTAAGTCGACCCGCCGTGTTGTATCCGGCTGAGTAGAATAGACCACCTTTATTTCTTCCTGAGGTGTCGTAATAAGCGACTAAGGTAAGTCGACCCGCCTTCTTGTATCCGGCTGAGTAGAATAGATCACGCTCATTTCTTAGCGAGGTTTCGTAAAAGGTGACTGAGATAAGTTGACGTCGACCTCGATTTATCACTATAAAGAACGTAACAAACAGACAAACTTTAAAAGTTCTAATCTACTCTAATATATAAAGCTGAAGAGTCTGTTTGTTTGTACGCGCTTATCTCAGGAACTACTGGACCGATTTGCAAAATTCTTTCAGTGTAAAGTAGGCCAATTTATCGAGGAAGGATAAAAGCTATATAATATCTCGATAAAATGAATAGGAGCAGCAATAAAAAAAATACTAAAACGGCAAAATTTAAATCTTTTATTGTGTGAACTGAGTTAACGGCGATAGTTATTAAAAAATCATGTATTACAAAATTGTTGCCCTCTAAAAGTTCTAAATAAAAGTCCGCAACAGCATATGTCTAGCTTTTAAGGTTAACCCACTTTAACTATTTTTATGGTTATCAAAATACTATATAACGGTTTTAATCTTTCCAAAAGATGCTCGTTAAAGATAAACGTATACCAATTCCCTTTGACGATCTACGAATTCAGATCAGGAACTTTACGGATTTTTATTATACTACAAAGTCCGCGACAGCATGTCTCTCTCTTATGATTAATAAATAAATATAATAAATATTATATGGGACACTTACACACACGGTCGTCCGTCCCCAAAGTAAGTAACTTAATACTTGTGTTATGGACAGACAACTGGTGACTATATACTTATATATTTTTAAATATAAATATACAACCAGACTCAAAGACCAACAAATTCATTTATAGAAAATGTTGGTCCTTGGCGGGAATCGAACCCGCGACCCGCGGAGCTGAAGGCAGGGTCACTACCCACTGCGCCAACGAAGCCCGTCTAATGATTGTTTTACAATAACTACTTTTATGTTCAAAATTTAATTGTTTGCCATTTGTGACACGCCGATTTTATTTGTTGCAGTTTCGTTGCCTAAAAACATAAACAATTTTCATAATAAATATTCTGTTCAGGTACTTTATGGACTTTATTCCACAGCACGACAATTTTGTAATACTTTATGTAAATTCTTGTTTAACTCACGGCCCCCAAGTTTAGATAAGGCGTGACGGTTAACTAACTTAAAGTAGGTATGACGTAATATACGATGAAGTCAGTGTTGCCTTATATTAGAAACTAGTAATCGCAAAGATTAAAACCGTAATAGTCTTTTTTTAACCATAAAAATGATTAAAGTGGGTTAACCTTAAAAGATAGACATATGCTGTCGCGGACTTTTATTTAGAACTTTTAGAGGGGAACTCGGGCTCGGTTAGAAAGAGGTCTATTCTACTAAGCCGGATACCAACGGCGGGTCAACTTACTTTAGTCGCCTTTGAAAACACCTCGGTAAGAAATGAGGTTGGTCTATTCTACTCAACCGAATACCTCACAGCGGATCAACTTATTTTAGTCGCCTTTTACGAAACCTCGGTAAGAAATGAAGTGGTCTATTCTATCTAGCCGGATACCACACGGCGGAACAACGTGTATGTACAACTAGTAATCGCCAGCGGCTCCGCCCGCGTGCAAAGATTAAAACCGTAATATAGTCTTTTGATTACCATAAAAATGGTTAAAGTTAGTTAACCTTAAAAGCTAGATATATGCTGTTGCGAACTTTTATACAAACCTTTTAGAGGGGTACAATTTTGTAATACATAATTTTTGAATAACTATCGCCGTTTACTTAGCGCACACAATGAAAGATTTAAATTTTGCCGTTTTCGTATTTTTTTTATTACTGCTCCTATTCATCTAAGCGTGATGTTACATAGCCTTCCTCGATAAATGGACTATCTTACACTGAAGATTTTTTTCAAATTGGTCTAGTAGTTCCTGAGAATAAGAGTTTGTTTGTTTGATTGTTTGAACGCGGTCAAACAATCAAACAAACAAACTCTTCAGCTATGAAGCAAGCAGAAATAATTTTATTGTAACCTCTGTACTCCGAGTTCCGCAAAGTAACGTCTGCTTCTTTAAATCTTCGAGGTGAGACCAACTTAAGACCAGAATTAGTTTCGATTTTAAAAGTCTGGTATGCTAACCAGTCCAATGTAGTAAGGTGGGGCAATGACTTTAGCGATCCATATAAAATGGAATGTGGAGTGAGACAGGGTGGGCTGACGTCACCTAAATTGTTCAACTTGCACGTCAACCAACTGATTGAGAGACTTAGCAGAGCTGGCGTTGGGTGTTCCATAGACGGCGTATGTATGAATAACTTCAGTTACGCTGATGATATGGTTCAGCTGAGTCCTTCAGTCAGTGGCCTCAGAAAGCTGTTACAAATATGTGAACAATTCGCGTTAGACAACGGACTTGAATATAACTCTAAAAAGAGTGAGTTTCTTGTGTTCAGAGAAAAAATAAACCAATTACATTTATACCAAAAATACAGCTATGTGGAATTCACCTGACACAAGTTACAGAGTTCAGATACCTCGGTCACGTTGTCACGGACCATTTAGGTGACGACAGCGATCTGGAAACGGAGCGTCAAGCGCTGTCGGTCCGCGGCAATATGCTGGCCGCAGATTCGCACGTTACACCTCACAAGTAAAATTAACTTTATTTAAGGCTTATTGTCAAACTTTCTACACGTGCAATTTGTGGACGGACTATACGCAGCGAGCTTACAGCGCTCTGCGGGTTCAGTACAACAATGTGCTGAGGGCGGTGCTGGGCCAGCCACGTCATTGTAGTGCATCAGCAATGTTTGCGAATGCTCGCATAGACGATTTCTACGCTATCAGTCGCAAATTTGCTGCTTCGATGATGCACAGACTCGTGAGTAGCACCAACACCCTCCTTAGCACATTTGCTTGTAAATGGGATAGTCCTCTTTGGAGGACATTTAATGAAACACAATTAAATAAACATTGTAAATTTCTATTTTAAGTACTAACATAGGCTAAGTAATTTTGTAACTAACACTATGGACACAATGCCTGAAATAAAGATAATAATAATAAAAAATAATAATAAGTCATTTGAAGGTTAAGATTAATTCTATGGAACGGTTGGGTGGAATAGTCCGGAATAGGAGCTGACCACCCGCCTTGCACCGACAGGCGTCCCCGAAATTAGATAGATAGATGGAACGGTTGAAATTTTTTTTTCGAATTGACTGTATGCTGTTAGCCCTAACGGCTTTTACAGCGTCACCGGGAGGGACCGGCGAGCGCAGAAGATCGTCCAAGTTGCGAAATGCGGAGAGTAGAGCGCAGAAGATCTACTAGCTATGGGGAAAGTCGTCCTAAAGGTGTCTCCTGTGAGGCCGGACCGCGGCTTAGGATGACGTGTAGTAGAGGGCTGGTGGTATGACTTTGATTAGTCAATACGACGACGGAAGGGTGGCAAGAAGCCACGACCAACCGATGTCAGAAATCTGGGACCTCGTCTTCGCCGGCGAAGACGCTATGTGTGTGTATTACGTGTTTCTGTGTTTGCGATCGTTATTTGATCGTCAGGGTCATATAGGACGCCTTTTGGACATCTATATTTGCTTCCTAAAAGCTTGGTTGAAACTATTTTCACTGAAATATAGAGAAAGTTGTGCGGCAATTAAAGGCTTACTTTTTATCCAATAACTTCCGCGGTGTCTGGATTTACGCGGGAAAAACTAAAGAACTGATTTCTAAGAAGGCGAAATTCAAATTCAAATGATTTACTCGTCTACAACTTCATTCGTTATATCATATATCATATAGATAACATGACAAAATGACGCAATTATTTGTATAGCACATAACATTTGTTTAAATAAGATGCAAAACCGCCACATTCAAGGTGAATTCAGCATTCAGTGTTTATTGCAAACATCTTTAATTATTTAAATGAGTTAATCTTGTATATATACTGTTAGGATCCAAAGTAGGATTTATATAAAGAGAACAAAATTAATACATTTGTAACCAAACAAACAAGATGGCCGACGTGAACACATTAAATAACAGAGCTTTCGCACGCAAGTACCGATGGTAAAAGAGACCTCTGTTCTTGACCTGACTATTTTTATACTCTAGATGAGAGGTAATTATGAAGTGTTGCAAGCAACAATAAATTACAACACTGATTAAAAATGTCGCTGTCTACAATACATATATAGAATTTGAATTTCGTAAACGGCTCTAACGCTTTTCATGAAACTTAGTATGTAGGGAGTTTCATTATCATTCCCCTGTCCTTATCCCACTCTAAGTGGGGTCGGCACTACATGTTGTAACATGGTTTGGTTTACCTGATGAAATGAAAAGGTCTGCCGAAAACTCCGCTATGTGTATCTCTTATGGATAACCCACAATATCATTTTTTTTTCATTTACTATTTACGAAAAATAATTTTTTATTTTCGAAGCAATTTTAAACAATACAGCATTAATCCTTATGCAATTAAGTACCTTAAATATATTGTTGATTTAATATAGATCAATATGGCCGTTTACATCATGTAATTTAAATGAACATTTTAGAAGATATTACAGATTTAAAATGGAGAGGCATAGCGGTTTTGTTTTAATAATATGTCACTGAGTGATAAGGCTATATATTTTATACCCGTGCGAAGACGGAGTGGGTCGCTAGTCTAAACTATTTTTTTTTTAAAAACAAGTTAATTAAATTGTTATTTGTTAAGTTCTAATAGCTTTGTGCGGTAATCGGGCGGTCCAGAGGAGTGCATATACTCCGGATCGAACACTATTTTTTCCTTTTTTTTAAAGTGTCATACGGTTTAAGAAAATTTTATTCCCATAAGAATTTACATTCACTTAATCATCATCCTCCTGCCCTTATCCCACTCTAAGTGGGGTCGGCACAACATGTTACAAACATGTTGTCATATGATTTGGCTACGTATTTTACGATCAGCCGCCTGCCTGACGTCAACTTACCTTAGTCGTATTTTACGACTCCTCGGTAAGAAAGAGGGTGGTCTATTTTACTAAACCGGATACCACACGGTTGGTCAACTTACCTTAGTCGCCTTTTACGACACCTCGGTAAGAAATGAGGGTGGTACTATTCTATTCAGCCGGATACCACACGGCTTATACACTGTCCATTATATTAACCATCTTTTGACAGATTGACGATTTACATATTTAGTGATGTCCTAAAGATTCTCGTATGCGATACCATTCCGATTATAGTACCTACTATCATTAATCGAATTACGTACCTAAGTAATTCGATTAATGATAACCTACGTAAACTAATGACAGATATAGAAATCAACATTTTGATTTAATATTGCCTTAGTTTTTTGAAAATAAATGTTAATCCGTGTGTATTTATTATAATCATAAAAAATATATTATACATCAACTGGCAACATCAACAGACCTTCCGCTCGGCCGCCATTTTGACGTGATCTGTCACTCTCAACGAAACGCCCGTGATAGTCACACGCATTTACGTTCGCTGAGTGTTCTCTCGCATCTGTTACACCTTGAGTTAAGTAGCTTTATTCCTCGGAAAAACTTTTGTGAAACTTATATTAATTGATCGTGAAAATGCCGAAAGGACGTGTGTTGAAAGCACAATCGAGACAGTTAGTGTTAAAACTTCATGAGTATTTTGAGCAAGAAAATCAAAATGGCGGACCTCTTATACCTATCACGCAAGTCCGAAACCGTGTTGCAGCCGCGTTGGGGATCAGTCTATCAACTGTGACTAAAATCACTACTGATGCCTACGGCAGGAGCGGCTTGGAGCAAAACAAACCATCTACACCAAAAAGAAAGCGCCGGGCTCATAAGGTGACAGCTGTTGATGACTTTGACGCTGACGCTATTCGTCGTCATGTATATGATTACTACTTGAGAAAAGAAATTCCAACTTTGAGAAAACTTATTGTTTCTTTGAAAAGAAGTGGTCTATTTCATGGTGAAAAATCTTCTTTGGTCAAAGTTTTGAACACAATTGGCTTTTCATATAAAAAGTTAAATAAAAGAAAATTATTAATGGAACGCACAGATATAGCTATAGCACGTTGTGATTTTTTAAGAGAGGCAAAGAAAATACAAGATTGGGCAAATATTGTTTTCACGGATGAAACATGGCTCAACGCTAACCACACACTATCTCGTTTCTGGACTGATGATACTGCTGATTCCACTTCCTCAGTACCAATGGGAAAAGGTGAGCGCCTAATCATTTGCCATGCAGGTACAGCAAAAGGATTTGTACAAGACGCACTGTTGGCATTTAAATCGAAGAAATCAAATGACTACCACGAAGAGATGAATGCAAATGTGTATGAAGAGTGGTTCAAAAAAATGCTCATTTCATTGGAAGAACCATCAATAATTTTTATTGATAATGCGCCCTACCACTCCCGTCAAATTGACAAAATGCCAACACAGGCTAATAAAAAGCATGAAATAATTAATTGGCTTCGGGACAATGGAGAAAATGTGGACGACTCAATGTTAAAAGTTGAATTAATAAAAATATTAAAAACCAAAAAGAGAGCAAAACGCTATGTAATCAATGAAATGGCAGCAGAATATGGCCATACTGTTCTTCGGATTCCTCCATACCACTGCCAATACAACGCAATAGAACTTATATGGGCACAAGTAAAAGGGCATGCTGCGAGATGCAATACAAGCCCCCCATTCACAGCGAATAAAATGTTGCAATTGCTAAAAAATGCTTGCACCCACGTAACGGCCGAGAACTGGGCAAGTGTGGTGGAAAGAACTAAAAGAGTAATATTCTCTGATTGGGAACGTGATATTGCGTTTGATAATATATTATCTACACAAGAGCTAATAATAACTGCTACTGAAGACTCCTCATCGGAGGAGTCTAGTGTTGATTATCATTCCGACGACTCGTGCTAATAAAATAAATTAAAATATCCTGATTGTTTTATTTGTATTCATGTATTAACTAAGAAGAAAGTAAAACTTTATATAATGTTATTAAATGTCTTTTAATACTCGTAACATCGATTTCTACCGATTATTTTTAATCTGTGGCATAATCGTAGTAACCATTATGTGTGACATCACTAAGTGGGCGGTACCCATCCATAAAGTACAAATATTATTTGTATGATATTTGTACGTAAGCAATACAAAACTTAATGAGCGTGAGCTGTCAAAAGACTGATAATATGATCGACGCAGTATAGTTAATATAAAATATCACAAATAAACATTACTAAGAAAAAAAAAAGATAATAAATTTGTGGGTGAAATCAAAATAAAACGTATGATATGCTTTGCTAGCGATTTAAAGTCCCTAGATGTGGCTTTATCGTACTAATATAAACTTAGCTATTATCCTTTTTCTAATCATAAATATTTTGATTGGAGCTAAATCTTTTGCTAATAATTAGTTGATTTGCCAGATTTAGGATGTATTTTGTCATCTTTTTTAAATCTACAAAAAATACCGAGCAAAACTCCGTCAACCAGGTAATTTAAATGTATTGATATTAAATAAACTATAGAATTAGGCGTTACTTTGCGTAGATCCATAATGCAAAAGTAATAATAAAATTATATTGCTATTATCCGCGATGAAGTAAAATAGAAAATATATATAATGCTAAATGTAGAGTGGACAATCGGTTATCATACCTGATACATGCAGGAGTCGTAAAAACACTTGCACAAACCTCCACTTTCACTATCACAAACTCAACAATCGTTTCGCCTCGCAACCGAAGCATCATCAGGAGATAGACTCCATGACCTCCGCGACTCCACGACATGCTTTGCGATTTTCCTTTTTTTTTTTCAAATTTTTCAAATTTTTTTATATATATTTTTTTAAAAATTACCCAAGTCACCCAGGTACTTATACTGATATAATCCGCGTTTTTAATAAGGTTTGTTTTGACTTATGTTATTTTTTATAGAATTATGGGAAAAGACGACAAAGAAGACTCTGGTTTCGGGTTTAAAGATAAGGCGAAAGCTGAAGAAACCCTGCAGCTATTGGAGAAGCATGAGCCCAACTACAGAAGACTGACCGTCAGGGGCCTTCTGGGGAGAGCGAAGAGAGTGCTGTCAAGTAAGTTGCATTACATCAATAAACCATCATAAATGACAAAAAATTCTATAGTGGGTTATCCATAAGAGATAGACATATACCATCGCGAACTTTTCTGTAGACCTTTTCAAGGTGTACAAATACTTAGTACATCATTTTGATAAATCTCGTAGGTGAATCTCTCGTAGTTATCCTTCCTGCGTTTGCAATGCAAGCGGAAAAAAATGTAATTATTTACGACATCACATTAGAAACCTCAAAAATTACAGTATTTCTCTACTCGGTATTGAATGTTATCTATACTTATAAACCTTCCTCTTGAATAACTCTATCTATTAAAAAAACCGCATTAAAATCTGTTGCGTAGTTTTAAAGATTTAAGCATACATAGGGATATAGGGACAAACAAAGAATGTGACTTTGTTTTATACTATGTAGTGATTCGGAATCTCAGAAACGGTTCTAACGATTTCCCTGAAATTCAGCATGTAGGGGGTTTTGGAGAAAAATTGATCTAGCTAGGATTTATTTAAAAAAAATTGTTTTATTACTGTTTTTGGGCATTCAAAAACACTAAGTTTTATATAGAATTGAATTTCTGCCATTAACTGTCAAGTCAGCGTAGCTTATTCGGGGAACGGGCAGTCTCAAGAAATGTAAATTCCTAGGAGCGATCCCCAACTGAATATTTATTTTTTTAAAGTTTTTTTTAGTACCCAGATATTCTATACTAATATATAAAGCTGAAGAGTTTGTTTGTTTGAACGCGCTAATCTCAGGAACTACTGAACCGATTTGAAACATTCTTTAAATGTAGAATGTCCATTCAATGACGAAGGTCATATAACATCACGCTTAGAAGATTAGGAGAGGAGCAGCATATTTTATTCACAATATATATTTTCATGTTTAAAGTATATAGCTTTGAAGATATTTTTAACCAAGTATACACTGGACTGTCACATGCTAAATAATATAATACAAAAGTCAAATAAAATGGAATGTGCAGCATTTGTAATGCCTGACGCCGCAAACAGAAAAAATTGGATTTATTTTTATAAATAATACATCACTAAAAACAGATAATACAACTGTATTTTTGGAAATGACTTTGGATACAAAGGTTTTCCCTCTAGTTTAAGCACACTCCATTCCGTTCTAATAGTTTTTTCTTTTTTCCAGTGACAAAAGCCGAAGATAAAATTAAGAATATAAAAGAGGCAATGGAAGTATTCGAGAACTGGCTAGCGGAATTAGATAAGAACAAAGAAAAAAAACCCGAAAAGAAAGAAAAGAGCACCGAAAAGGAGAGTAGAGAAACAGAGAAAAGGAAAGCAAAGAAGGATGAGGTATAATAACAATCATTCTCCTTTTTTTATACAGGAAAAACTCCTTATGGGTATTATGTCAGACTCGCACCGACTAAAACGACCTGTGTGCTCCACCACGCTGCCGATAGCAAGGACAGGGTATCATTGTACATATTGTCCCCATCCTGCCGACAGCTCTGATCCCAGAGAACACCTCCTCCGGGTAGGGGCCCCTGGAAAGAAGCCCCCGTCCGCTAACCGATGCATCGGGAGCACCAGATGCACCGCCTCGGGGTCCTGTAAGCCAGACGTCCGATATACCCCGTTCGGAACGTCCGAAGGTCCAAGGTGACAGGGCGGGTCCCTGCTCCTCTCCTTTTCATCTCAGCGTTTTGTAACCAACGTTTAACAAGCGTTTTTTTAACCCAAATTTAACAAGACAAAGCAATTTTTCTTCCTAAAGACCTACTATTATTTATGTTCTTTAAGTGGACAATTCAATTTTTAATATTTATGTATGTTACTTAGGGGGCAAAATAATTTTTAACGTGGAGCAAAAAGTTCGGGGAACACTGGTCTATTTGATTTTAATTTACTTATCACTGCCCCTATCTTTTTATTTGAAATTGTTGAATATTTACTTTGTTTCAAGAGTTCAGACTCCGATGTTGAAATGGAAGAAAAACCGAAAGAAAAGAAAGAACTACCAGCTGACACCGTGCCAGGACTTGGGTTTAAGGATAAAGTAAGAAAGAAACTGTTAAGCAATTTTAAAAATATATTATTGTTAGCGTAGAATTTCTACAATAATACGATATAATATAACACTACAATTCCCGCTCCGAGATACACCTCTCTTGAATAACGAACACAGAATGAATTTCACTGAACACGTTCTAGCAATAGGAAGACTCCACCGGAAACAACAACGGTACAGTGTTGCCACTATTTCAATAAAAAAAGGGCGCGATACTCTTGTTTCATGACTGTTGCCATAAAATACAAAGCGGAAATCATTGGCGACATAATGGTTCTATAATCCATGATTAAAGATAAATTCCGTAATTTAAATATAGTGTACTATAAGTTTTCATTGTTTGCCGTGTGGTAGCCGGCTGAGCAGAATAGACCACCCTCATTTCTTACCAAGGTGTCGTAAAAGGCAACCAAGGTAAGTCGACCCGTCGTATGGTATCCAGTTGAGTAGTAGACCAGCTTCTTTCTTACCAAGGGGTCGTAAAATACGACTACAGTAAGTTGCCAGGCAACGACCAGTCGTAAAATACGAAGCCAAATCATGTGATAACATGTTTATAACATCGTGCCGGCTCCACTTAGAATGGTAAAAGGGTGATGATAAATATAAGTTTTCATTGCATGCATTACGTGCAGGATTTATTACACGCATTATAAACCTCCAACACTACACTAGCACTGCACACATTCACTGCCACAACCTCAACGCCCCAAACAGAAGCCATCAGCTTCTGTTTGGGGCGTGAAATTGTCTATTGACCCATACATCTTCACACTACAACTGCTCACCTTCACTACTACAATCTCAACGCCCCCTCTTCACACCAGTCTTACTCCACCTTGGATATCCTCAGGATGCCGCCGACAGCACGCTCAAGGAGCTGGAGGGTCGTGACCCGGAGTACCAGAAATTGGCTGTCAAGGGTCTGATTGGGAGGGCGAAGAGGGTGCTTACTTGTAAGTTATTTGGACCCTTAAATGGTGATGTCAGATATAGGGGATAAAGGTTTGCTAGAATATAAGGTGCTATGCTCCTTAGTTCCAATTTTGTTCTATTGAGTGCGTTAGTAAACCTTGTAGATTCGATTGACCACAATACGTTATTGTCCCTCTAAATTCCACCACCTTTTGACCGTTTGGAGTCGTCAGTCCCCCTTATCGGATGGATTAAGAATTATACGTTTCTGTTTCTTTAAGCTCCAGCTTCTTTTGACCTTTAGGAGTCATAAGCCCGCTTAGGTGTATTGACTACAATACGTTCGTATCTTCCTAAGCTCCAGCTGCCTTCGTCCTATTGAGTTCGTCAGTCCACCTTGTAGAGTGGATTGTTGACTTATCGTTCCTATGTACCTAAATTATAGCTAGCTTTGAACTTTAGAAGTCATCATTCTACCTAATATGATGGATTGACGACTAATACATCCATCTCCCTTTGTTCCAGCTCTCTGTAACCTTTAGAAATCATTAGTCTAACTTGTAGGATCAATTGCTGACTGTAACTTCCTGTCTCCCTTACTTCGAGCAGGGAGCTTGACTTATTTAGTTCCTCAGTTCACCTCGTAGGGTGAATTGACGACTATACGTTACTGTCTTCCTTTGTTCGAGCTCTCTGTAACCCTTTAAGGTCCTCAGTCCATCTCGAGGGGTGAATTAACGACTATACGTTTCTGTTTCTCTGAGTTCGACCACCTTTGGACCTTTTGAGTACGTCAGTCAAGCTCGTCAGGTTGATTGACAACTATGTTGACCCAACGAGGTCGACGATGACTTCTAAGGTTCAAAAGAAGCTGGAACTTAGAGAAACGTATAGTCGTCAATCCAACGTATCAGGTGGAGTGATGACTTCTAAAGGTCAAAGCGAGCTAGCATTTAGATACATAGGAACGTAAAGTCGTTAATTCAATGAAGTGATGACTGACGAAGTGCATGACTAAGGGACTAGCAATATATGAAATGAAAGGAGAAAACAAAAAAGTAGTTTGTGCTATTTAACTATTGGTAACTAAGAAGCTTGTGTTAAGGATTATCATTAATTCTGCAGATTTGTTTGTTTTGCCATACTTTGTTTAACAATATAAATGCTCTCGATTACCAAAATTTGAAAAAACAAGATTAATATTCTAGTAATATAAAAAAATATATACCCGGTATAGGACTCAAAGTTTTCATCCCAGGTACACGCGACGAGACAAAACTGTCGAACATAAAAGAGGCTATATCTATATTCGACAAGTTCCTGGATGACTTCGACACGATGCACCTCAGCAGGCAGAACAACCCCTACATCAGTCTGGGCATCGTCAGGACGTGCCTCCAGCTCGCTGGGGACAGTGCTACTGATCAACAGGTAAAGTTAGCCGAGGGTTTGGGCAATAAGTTCATTCTTGACCCATTTAGGCGAATTAGGGGCGTTACTTTGCGGAGATCCATAATACAAAAGTGATAATAACATTATTTTGCTATAATCCGCGATGAAGTAAAATAGAAAATGAAAATTAGAAAAATTCGTGTGTAGGATTCATGCATGTGCTTTTACGAATCCTGCATGTATCAGGTATGATAACCGATTGTCCACTCTACATTTTGCATTATATATATTTTCTATTTTACTTCATCGCGGATTATAGCAAAATAGTTTTATTATTACTTTTTCATTTAAAGAAGTTTTATTCAACTTGCAATGTATGTATGTGAAGGTGGAATCTTGCAAGTTAAAGCCCCACTTCCCGGTGTCCGATTGAGATGAAATACATACTGGTCCAGTCCAGATGACGATAATGGGAGCTTTTTTCAATGCCCAAAAATAGGGATAAAACGATTTTTTTAATACAACCAAGCTAGATCTATTTTCCCCCCAAAAACCCCTACATGCTGAAATTCAGTAAAATCGTCGCAACCGTTTCCGGGATTCAGAAAATATTTATATATACATACAAGATTAACTCATTTTAATATTAAAGATATATTATTTCGCCAACAGAAAGCGTTTATAGCTGCGTACAGTTCAGTTCGTGGTGAATACAAGCGACTCAGGACTGTTCATGAGAGCGATGGTGGCAAGACATGGGATATAGCCAGGAATCTGGCGTTGAAGGAGCTCAAGGAGAAGGTGAGATTCAACACACACTCACATTAACACTAGAGAGAGAGAGAGAGAGTGAGAGATACACATTCGACCCACTCACGATTGTGAGTAAGGGATGTGACATGGAGTAGAAAAAACCGATGAATAAATAATCGTTTTTTTTCCTTTATCCGATTATTTTGATACAAATTAATAGATTTTTTAAAAACGTTTTTTTCCGACTATTTGTAATGCTGTCATTTATTAATATTAATAATTAATTACAATAAAGGCTAATTAAAGTGGACAACTACCAATAAATAATATCAGATGCGCTGTTTGTGAAATTGGATTAAAATGTGTAGTTTGGCTAAATTCGTTTCATCCAACAATGCAACTAATCTTAAAAAACAAGAAAAAGGGTAAAAAAGAAAATGGGATACTTAAAATAATCGTTTGTAAAAATCGATTTTTGATGAAAATATAATCGATTATTTTGAAAAAAATAATCGTATATTTTTTCAAATCGCTACATACGACCCATCTATACTAATATATAAAGGTAAAGAGTTTGTTTGATTGTTTGTTTATTTGTTTGTTTGTTTGAACGCGCTAATCTCAGGAACTACTGGACCGATTTGAAAAATTATTTGAGTGTTAGATAGTGCATTTATCGAGGAAGGCTATATAGGCTATATAACATCACGGTAAGATGAATAGAGAGAAGCAGCAATAAAAAATATTACGAAAACGGTAAATTTAAAGCTTTCCTTACGTGCGCTGAGTTAACGGTGATAGTTATTCAAAAATCTCTTATAATTAACTCACTAACTCTTGACAATATTTGTGACGCACTGATTTGCACGTGGACGAAGCTGCTGGCATAACTAATAGTTAATATACTATAGTAGATGTAAAAAAAATTAATAAAATAATCGATTAATAAAAAAAAATTATAAATCGATTATTTTATTAATGTATAGCAACTGGCTATACTCACGTCTTATGTTATATGTTCCCGCCGCGATATCGCGTATAAAGCTCATGAATAAGAGCCCCGTATGGGTTTCAAACTAATCTGGCTCATCCGATAAAATAACACGTGAGTATAGCCGGTTTCTATATATTGATTATGAATAACACTCACGATAGTTTAAATTAAAAAAGATTATTGTGATAAGCAATTTTAAATCGATTTTCTTAACAATAAAAATCGATTATATTAAGTAACTTCTTTTTTTTACTGTCTCTATTCTTGTTTTAAGATAAGATATACGTTGTTCGATTTAGCCAAAGTACGCATTTTAATCGAATTATGAAAACAACATATTTATTTTTTTTTCTAATTGTGTTAGTGAACTTTAATAATTCTAAATAATATAATTAGTCACAAAAAATCGATTATTAATAATTAACTGTCGATTTTTTTAAGTGATGAATTATAAAAAATCAATTTCTTCGTGAAATTTCATGTTTCATCTCATTGTTTATAAAAAAACGGAATAAATCGATCATCTATAAGTAATTTATTCGATTTTTTTAAAAAATCGATTTATTTTGAAGGAAGAAAAATCGATTATATAGTAATCGATTTTTTCACTCCATATCACGTCCCTAATTCTTATTACAGTATGCAGATGCTAAATTATTCAACGAAGACAACGAACCAACATCGGAACATTTAGAGATGTTACTTTGGGCGTATTCACCGGAAGTGGCGCGCGTCAAGAAACTGATACCGGAAACGGATGACGAGAACAAGGAAGTCAACGACCGGAAACGGAGAAGGAGTTCCAACGAGGAAACACCGAGCAAGAAGAAGAGGGATTGATTGGGGGGTATTGAATTTAAGCATTTATTTGTTCTTTGATTAAATGATAAATATTTATGAACTTTTTTAATTTTAAACTGTACACAAAAAAAAATTTAGAATTTTTTTATACTTTGCGGAGGTGAATGATAAAAAAATACTTAATTACTTTATATATACTTTATAATTCACACTTTAACTTACACCATCGTGGAGTTTTCTGTAGACCTTTTCTAAGTGTTCAAATACTTAGTTTATTATTTTGATCAATCTCGTAGGGTTCAGCCTGCGTTTGCAATGTGCTTACATTCTATGATTTTAATATGATGTAAATAATTATATTTTTTTCCAAGTGGAAAAAAATATAATTATTTACATCATATTAGAATCATCAAAAATTACAATATTTTTCTACTCCAGATTAAATGTTATTATACATAGAAACCTTTCTCTATTTAAATCTTTTAAAAAAAAACCGTTTCTAAATCTGTTGCGTAGTTTTAAAGATTTAATCGTTTTTTTCTACTCTAAATCACATCCTTAGACTGCCTATAACTCTCCTACTCTTAAATAAAACTTATGGAACGCGCGCCTGATTTCTAATACTTATTTTGCATAATTATATTGACTATCTGGAATCTAGTCTTTTAGGGCATTGTATTATAAAAAATCTGTTGTATATCAGTTATATCAAGAAGTATATAAGAATAAACGAATTGAATTATTTTCGTTCGAAAAATCTGAAATTTTTGCTTCATAGAGTATTCATGTATAAAATGATATATTTTTAGACGATTGACGATCTAAAAAAAATTGCAGGGAGCCGCCGGAACTATCGTTTAAAAATGTCCGAAAGTCTGATTCTATGCATATATTTTAGTTATATCCTAGATTTTACATTCTCAGAATAACGCTATAAAGTACAAAGTTTGGCATTACTTTATTTATGTTAAAGCAATTTTCTGTCGTATTATATCGTTGTATCATATGATACCACAGACAAAGTTTCTAAGTTTCTATTTTTAGACTTTGAGTCCATCGATTTGACATAACATTGTAAACACCGAGTACAATGAACTCTTGATAAAAGTTATAATATGCTCAAAATGTAATTTATTAAAAGCGAAATTTTAACTTAAAAGTGTCTTAAAACGTGCTATTTTAGTTATTCATAGCTGGTGTAGTCAATTTTATGTTATATATAATATTTCATTCTGTTTCGAAAAGTGGGCGTGTTGACCCGCAATATTCCATATTCAAATATTTAACTAGAGTCCTTCATTGTTTAAAAAGATTACAGTGTACCTAATGATTGTTAAAATAACTTAATTGTTTATGAGTCTGTGACTTCATTATTGTACTGATAAAAACTCAGTCATTAGATCCACATATATTTGGTGAGTAGAAAAACTATTTTATTGATGTTTTGAATTAAATTCTCACGTTAATTTAGACAATTTTAGTTTGTATGAAAGCGTTTTTAAAAGCATTTATTGAACGTGCTTTTATGTATGTGAAGGTGGAATCTTGCAAGTTAAATTTGACCCAGTTCCCTGTGTCCAATTGAGCTGAAATTTTACATACTGGTCCAGGCCCGATGACAATGCATGTTTATGATAAGCATGGAGTCAATCCTGGCAGCAACATCAGGATGTTGACGAGCAAACTGTTCAACAGTTAACAGTAGAGACGTTAAACTTTTTTAAAAACAATTTTAACTTGTTTACACCTACGAGTTTATTTAATTTTATCTGCATTCGACTGTTTACTTATAAAAGTTATCTAACACTGAGTTAACAAAAAAGTTAAAGATATTGGACACTTACATACACAGTCGTCCTTCCCCAAAGTAAGTAACTTAATATTTGTGTTATGGACAGACAACTGGCGAATATATACTTATATTATATTTTTTAAATACATACTTAAATACAAATAAACATCCAAATGTATGCCCTAGGCGGTTTTACTAATGGCTGGTGACTTTGTTCTGTAAGTTAACACCATTACTTATGGTGCGTTAATAGACTAAAAGTTTAGACTATTCAGCCGGATGGCACACGGCGGGTCGACTTTCTTTAGTTGCCTTTTACGACGACTCGGCAAGAAAGAGAAACTAACCAGATGCCAGATGGTGCGTCGACTCATCTTAGTTGCCTTATACGACACCTCAGTACGACATGAGTGTGTTCTATTCTACTCAGCCGGATACCAGATGGCGGGTCAACTTACTTTAGCCGCCTTTTACAACACCTCGTTAAGAAATGAGGGTGGTACTATTCTATTCAGCTGAATACTACACATAGTATATTTGTGGGTAACAGTAACATTTTCATTGTAACAGGTGAACCATTTATCATGCACACAAGCTAGCATCATGGAAGAGAACAGCGAAGTCAGTTATTGTAAGTATACTGAATATATACCAAAATATATTGATTAAATGAAATGAAATCAAAATCAAAATAATTTTACACCTTTGAATCATCATGGATCTATAACATTAAATGAAGCCAGAACTGGTTAGGAATGTTGCTCTTACTGAGAAGAACCAGAGAGAAACTCAGCCGTCAATTTAAACATTTTAAATTCGATTTGTTTTAACAGCAGTCTTGTTTGAAGCTGAAAGGATATTGAAATCCAAATCTATATACAAATATTTGTGTTCTCTCTGTCTATTATTTCACAGCTTAACTGTGAGATTAATATTTATGAAATTTAGTATAATTTACACCATATTTGACGCTTAGTATTGAAGTGACTGAATTAAAAAAAATTGTTTTATCGCAAATTGCAAATAAGTGTAGAAGTTACAATAGAATTATTTTGCTGTAATCCAAGTTTGTTCCTGTGAAGTGTTGTGTCTACAAAACTTGTGTGTGGTAATCAGTTAAGATAAGGCTCATTAAAAGAATATATCTAACCATTTAACCTTTTTTTTTAATAGGTGAAAAAGATAGCTGGGACGAATGGGGGAGTCGTTCAACTCTGAGCCAACAAGAAGAGGTATGTTTTATAATAAAGTATTGTAGCTTAGGTAGCTTTTAAACTTTCGCGATTCATACTGATTATTATATAAACACACGGGTCACATCGTGTTATAATTGAATTATTGTAGCTTATTTTAGATAACTTTACTTTATATTTATGGGAACAGTAAAGTATAATGATTTGATTGCTTGATGCTGAAACGCCACTCGATGCGAATCCAATATATTTCTAAATGAAACAATAAAAAAAAAATTGTAGTTTAATTTTTAATGCTATATACTTTTTTCTTATATGTACTAGTAGAAATTCATACAGAAGTCTTTGTGACTAAACGGTAACTTTGAAAATGATAACATAAACGTGCACAATTGAATATATCGGCTAACATATAGGATAAAAATTTATGGTATTTCTAAATATACATATTGTAGAAGATATATAAAGTGTTTTTGAAATATATTTCGTTACTTACGTGGGAAATACTTTGTTACACATTGATTTCCACGCGGGCAAAGCCGGTGTCACAGCGAGTATTTATATAAATTAGAACTACTTAAGTACATAAAAAGATAGTGATAAAAATGTGTTTTATTTTAAACTTGAAGTATACCACCCGCCATATTTATTTATTCCCGCCAAATGTTCGATGTAATGGCGTCTATAGTGATTGCGTAACTGTCCAAGTCAAAGTGAAATATATTTTATTACTAAAGCATTAAAACTCATTTTTGTTTATCCATCTTTTTTGTTCGTGTTAATTAGATTTAATTTCAATATCTAAGTAATAAGGTGCATATTCGTATGAACGTGTTTATGACCTACTTTTTTAATTAATCGCGCGTTTAACGTAGAGCCGTTGACAAGTCTAATATTGTTTTTGTTTCCAAACTTCTCAGTTCGGGAACGAGTGTTTCATTAAAAGATTAAAGAGGTCGCTTGGAGGTTTTATTCCGATTTCCGTACAATTATGTATGTCTAAAGATTTGAAAATGCGTTTATCTTTAATATTTAAATGAGTTAATCTTGTACGTATGTGTGTGTGTGTATTCGGAATCTCGGTATCGTCTCCAACGATTTTCCTGAAATTCGGCATGCAGGGAGAGTTTTGGGGAAAAAATATCGATCTGGCTAGGTTTAAAAAAAAAATAAATCGTTTTATCCCTGTTTTAGGGCATTAAAAAATACAAAAATTTACATTGTATATATAAAATACTATCTTTGCCGTTAATTGTTAATGTCAGCGTAGCTTATTCAGGGAATACAAAAATGTTTGATTGTAATCTCAGGAACTACTGGGCCGATTTGAAAAATTCTTTCAGTGTAAGATAGTCCATTTATCGAGGAAGGCTATAGGCTATCTAGCTTTTAAGGTTAACCCACTTTAACCATTTTTATGGCTATCAAAAGACTATATTACGGTTTTAATCTTTCCATGCGGGTGGAGCCGCTGACGATCGCTAGTTCTAAATATTTTTTAAACAGCATTTATTCAACTTCAGTGTATGTATACCCAACAATGTTTTTACAACAAAAATGTTAGTTTCAAGTTTTCATTAAATGTTTGTTTTTGTAAAATAACGCCGTGTGGTATCCGGCTGAATAGAATAGTACCACCCTCATTTCTTACCGAGGTGTCGTAAAAGGCGACTAAGGTAAGTCGACCCGCCGTGTGGTATCCGGCTGAGTAGAATAGACCAACCACATTTCTTACCGAGGTGTCGTAAAAGGCGACTAAGGTAAGTTGACCCACCGTGTGGTAGCCGGTTTAGTAAAATAGACCAACCTCATTCTTACCGAGGAGTCGTAAAATACGACTAAGGTAAGTTGTCAGGCAGGCGGCCGGTCGTAAAATACGTAGCCAAATCATATGACAACATGTTTGTAACATGTTGTGCCGACCCCACTTAGAGTGGGATAAGGGCAGCAGGATGATGTTTGTTTTTGTAAAATAATATAGTTTACAAAAAATATTTTTTTCGTTATTTTTCACTTTTTAGTTCGGAGGTTACTTTTAACTTTTTTTTTTTTTTTTTTTAAATGTAAATTGCAATTCAACACTCCAACGCGTTGACTGGTATGTTAATATGATATTTGGTTAATTGTGATTTAATAAATATCACATAAAATAACACAACGCGTTAATGAAATCACGAATCGAGTTTAATGTATTTTTATCGCCGCAATCGGTCAAAATATAGGCTGTTAACGGCAGTGCCAATTTCGGGTAAATACCAAGTGTGCAAGACTGTGCAAATATTGATTTGATCCACATTTAGCTAAGTTGCTTGTAAAAGTCTATATATAGGTCAGGTTAGGTTATCTTTAATATTTAAATAAGCTAATCTGTCATCATCATCCTCCTGCCCTTATCCCACTCTAAGTGGGGTCGGCACAACATGTTACAAACATGCTGTCACATGATTTGGCTGCGTTTTTACGACCGGCCGCCTGCCTGACGTCAACTTACCTCTGTCGTATTTTACGACACCTCGGTAAGAAAGAGGGTGGTCAATTCTACTGAACCGGATACCACACGGCGGGTCAACATACTTTAGTCGCCTTTTACGACACCTCGGTAAGAAATGAGGATGGTCTATTCTACTCAGCCGGATACCACACGGCGGGTCGACTTACCTTAGTCGTCTTTTACGACACCTCGGTAAGAAATGAGGATGGTCTATTCTACTCAGCCGGATACCACACGGCGGGTCGACTTACCTTAGTCGTCTTTTACGACACCTGGGTAAGAAATGAGGATGGTCTATTCTACTCAGCCGGATACCACACGGCGGGTCGACTTACCTTAGTCGTCTTTTACGACACCTCGGTAAGAAATGAGGGTGGTACTATTCTATTCAGCCGGATACCACACGGCGGGTCGACTTACCTTAGTCGCCTTTTACGACACCTTGGTAAGAAATGAGGGTGGTACTATTCTATTCCACCGGATACCACACGGCGGGTCGACTTACCTTAGTCGCCTATTACGACACCTCGGTAAGAAATGAGGGTGGTACTATTCTATTCCGCCGGATACCACACGGCGGGTCGACTTACCTTAGTCGCCTATTACGACACCTCGGTAAGAAATGAGGGTGGTACTATTCTATTCCGCCGGATACCACACGGCGGGTCGACTTACCTTAGTCGCCTATTACGACACCTCGGTAAGAAATGAGGGTGGTACTATTCTATTCCGCCGGATACCACACGGCGGGTCGACTTACCTTAGTCGCCTTTTACGACACCTTGGTAAGAAATGAGGGTGGTACTATTCTATTCAGCCGGATACCATACGGCGTAAAATGAGCTAATCTTTATCTATACTAATATACATATAAAGCTGAAGAATTTGTTTGAACGCGCTACTCTCAGGAACTACAGGACCGATTTGAAAAATTCTTTGAGTGCAAGATAGTCCATTTATCGAGGCTATATGAATATGAATAGGAGAGGAGCAGCAATAAAGAATATTATGAAAACGGCATAACTTAAAGCTTTCCTTGCGTGCGCTGAGAAAACGGTGATAACGGTGTTAACCCACTTTAACCATTTTTATGGTTATCAAAATACCATATTACTTTAATCTTTCCACGCGGGCTGTGCCGCTGGCGATTGCGTTCAAACAATCAAACAAACAAACTCTTCAGCTTTATGTAATAAAATGTTTGGAAACCTTACCAAGTAATTTACTAATATGTTTAATTTATTATCGCTTACACTAAAACTATAGCGATAAATAAAACTTCTGTATGCTTTAGTCACTGTTAATGTAATTAATTAAAGCACCGTATGGTATACGTGACCATTACAAGGCAGGAACAGAAAGAAGGAAGTCATACATGGACAAGAAAATCTTATGAACTACCACAGACAACATTTTCTTCATTGTTATTCTAACAAAAACGTACACTCGTTTTCGTTATTTAAAAATGCATCAATAAATTGCGTTAATTTTATATCGTTAGTTTTTTTTTGGAATTAAAAATGTATCATTAATTAGTTAAACAAGTTAACTATAACTTATGATAAATGTCCAAACCTAATGTCTATATGGACATAAGCCCCGCCGCGACATTTTTTACATTTAATTAAAAGCGTTGAATTAAGGACGGAAGTTATTTATTATTGACAGTCGGCCGCCATGTTGGTTTATTTTCGTATAAGGAATGGACGCGCTCTCCACTTCTTAGGGTTGGCGGATCTGTATATTTTGTTAAATTATTTGTTTGGCATATACGCCGTGTGGTATCCGGCTCTGACGAATAGAACACCCTCATTTCTTACCGAGGTGTCGTAAAAGGCGACTATGGTAAGTTGACGTCAGGCAGGCGGCCGGTCGTAAAAATGCAGCCAAATCATGTGGCAGCATGTTTATAACATGTTGTGCCGACCCCACTTAGAGTTGTATAAGGGCAGGAGGATATATATGTTTGTATTAATTTGTGTTTCGAATATGGATGAAATTTTCAGTACTTTAAGTTATAGTTTGTGTGTTACGAGTTCAAGGGGGCCCCCTGTACTTGGGGGCCTCGGAGTACTGTCCCGTCTATGTGCGCTACATTAACCAGCAGGGATACACTGAAATAATGTACCAGAGGATTGAAGATATACAAAAATTCTACAAAAATGTCCGCGACAGTATATCTCTAAAAAAAATTGCGACGCAACATGCGTTGATACTTTAGCCTCGTCCCATATCGCCCCATAGCCTTTCGTTACCTAGTTACGCCACTGCTCTGATGCCTTCATTCGATGTTATCGTATCCTACTTATATTAAAAATGCGAAAGTTTGTTAGTATGGATGTATGTTTGTTACTCTTTCACGGAAAATCCACTTAACCAATATTGATGGAAGTTGTCACAAATATTCCTTATACACCGGGGTAACATATAGGCTATAGAAAACCTGTTAATTCAACGGGAATTGGAAGACATTGGAAAGCGCCATCTATTATCAAACTATCACGCGACAACAGTCCACGCGAAAAAAGTTATGGGTAAAAAATATCTAATTCGAAGATATCTGTTTACCTATCTAATTGCGGGGACGCCTGTCGTTGCAGGACGGTTGATTAGCTCCTATTCTAGACTATTCCACCTATTTCCCCATGTTGGGACAAGGGTTTCACTGCTGTCCCGACAGTGTCACCTGCTTCAACCTACCTGTTGCTTTTACAAACCTGTTAATAACCCTGAAGGGGATATTTGTTCGGTCCTCAACTTCAATTTAATCCTTATTTAGTATCTTACCAGCGAGTACATAGACACTAAGCTATAAGGTGAAGACTTGTTTCTTCCTCTCCACATTCTGGTCACGCTGCGTCTTCTTTTATTCTCATTATTTTCAGGTGTCTGTTTAACAGGCAGTAAAGTAAAAAAGTAGCGGCCTGTTACTCCCACTGCTGGGAATAAGCCTCTAATCTCCGTTTTTGGAGAGAAGGATTGGAGCTAAGACCTACCACGCTACTCCAATGCGGATTGGTAGGTTACACATATCTCCAGAATTCTCTAGAGATATGCAGGTTTCCTCACGATGTTTTCCTTCACCGAAGAGCGTGTGATAAATTGCAATTATCAATTAGACACATAAGTTTTAATAGAAAAACTCATTGGTGTCAGCCCGGGTTTGAACTCGTGACCTCCTCGAAAGAGTCGCACATTCTTACCGCTGTTCTACCACAGCTACCACACACACAGCTAACAGGCAGTGCCCAGTAGTAATGCCTGTTACAATTGCCAAGGATAAAAGCTAGTAACACTATAATAAAAAATAGAAAATAAAAAATAAACGACAAAACTTCGTAAATTACAAAGTTGCTAAAATATAAGTTAATTCCTGAACGCCTTTTATGTTCATCCCACTTTGAATTGCAGATGCCGGCGGCCATTTTGCCCGGTGCGAACCTTTCAAAAACTACGTTGTAGGAACACCTTGAAAAACTATGCACTCATTATTAATTCAAGAGGTTTTATGCGTAGGCAGCCCTACTTGGTAGTGTTCAACCACGCGTTCGAATCTCGAACGAAAGTCGATTATGGCTTGAGTTGTGATACCGAATTTGTTTCATTGTTACGACATAAATAGTTCATTCTCCTGCTCTTATCCAACATTAAATGGGGTCAGCACAACATGTTATAAACATGTTCTCACAGGTTTTCAGTGATGTAATTTACCCTATGCCTTTTGAAAACATCTTTCGTCGCCTTTTGCGGCCCGTCGGTAATTAAAAGTGTGGTCTATTCTACTCAGTCGGTACCACACGACTTTACGCCATGTAGTATTAAAAAAGTACTATTAGGGCTTGCAGTAGTAATGTCTTTTATGCATAAACTTCAGCTGAATTATATTAATATTTCTAGCCAGATGGATAACACAAAATAAACTTTGATTAAGTAAGCAGTACTTTGTGGAATTTCGTAGTTAGTACAAAAGTAATAATAGAAGTATTATGATATAAACTTTGTCTTAAAAAAGGGACTGTCTTTGCTGTAAATGTGCGATTTTTCACTTGTTTATTTATTTACCAGGCTTACTAACTAGAAATCATATACGTTACAAAGTAATTTAAACATTTAATGCATCATCTTTCCTATGTTTCTAAAATATAGATATGCACAACATTAACATTTCAAACAGTAATTTAGTAGCTTTTATAGCATCAACCAGCGAGAATTTGTACTTTAAATTATCACTTGTAAGTAATACTGGTTGTAAATTAAGAGAGAATAGCATTGTCGAGTGAACTAAAAGCGAAGAGAAGGAAACAAGCTCTACTGAATCGGGAAGATGATCAGATGAATGGAGGAAAAGATGTTTTACGTAGTCGAATGTTAAAGTGTAAAACTATTTTACTCAATAAGAGTATTTCTATTACAGTAAAGAATAGTAACGTCGAGTAATTATGAGAACTAAGTAAATGGTAACGCTACATTCTGTCACAATAAACCGGTATGTTGACATTTAATAATGTTGCCACTATATTCAATTTACCAATTTTGAAGGTATAAATTGAGTATTTTATTTTTAAATAAACTATATCTAATCTCTCTTAATCTAAATCTTTATAATCTTACTCAGTTAGATTTAACTATGGTTTAGGGCCCACCATTATACTACGACATAAACATTTTACATGGAAATATCGTTAACTATAACGAACGGGTTTTTAAATTTTAACTCATACTCAAATTATAATTACGTATAAGAATAAACAGTGTTGTATGCTATAATATAATTGTAATAGTCATAAGATTTTTTTTTTCTCACGAAATATAACCTACTAACTTTATTTTTATATTTAAAATAGGTGTCTTTATAGCAAGACTGTATAGGCATCTTCAAGACAAGCGCGCTCCATCTTAGACTGCATTATCGCTTACCATCAGGCAATATTGCAGTCAAGCGCTCGTCTATTACGCATTAAGAAAAAATACGGCAAATTACTAAATTCTATGGCAACACTGCATAAATGCGCCATTCCATTCCGCGGAACGCGACGCCAATGAGCGGTCGGTTCTCGTTGCGGCAAATGTCATTGAACAAAATATAAATAAACAACTGTCGAATACAGTTGTATAATTTAAATTTAGAACGGCATTAAACCACGTGCGCATACTGCAGTGTTATGTCCGCGGCGTTAAAAAAGTTATCGTTCGAAATTCAAAGTGTTGCGTTGCGAAACTGTGTTTAAGTGACCCATTTGTTTTGTGAGTTGTGACGTCATAGTGTTTATTTTTTCTGTTCCGTCTAACAAGTGAATTTGGCTTGGTGAAAGTCTTTTGGAATGCAATCGGTTTGTTTTTTATTCTGCAAGCTAAGTTTTAGATTGATTGTATACAGTTTATATACAATTAATTTTAAATGGTGAAAGTTTTGTATTTTCTCCTCTTAATATGGAAGTTAATAATTAGGTTTAGAATTAGATGTTTTAAAGATTTTCAACGTTTTTCCTGAAATTCAGCATGTAGGTGGTTTTGGGGGAGAAAAATTGATCTAGCTAGGTTTTATGTAAAAAAATTGCTTATCGCTGTTTTTGTCATTAAAAGCAATAACATTTATATTGAATTAAATTTTCGCAAGTAACTAACTAACTAAGGCTGCTCACCCAGATATTGTGACTTAAAAAGCGATTAGTAAATAATTTGGAATATACTAAAAAAAAAAAAAAGTTACGCCATGTGGTATCCAGCGGAATAGAATAGTACCACCCTCATTTCTTACCGAGGTGTCGTAAAAGGCGACTAAGGTAAGTCGCCCGCCGTGTGGTATCCGGCTGAGTAGAATAGACCAACCTCATTTCTTACCGAGGTGTCGTAAAAGGCGACTAAGGTAAGTTGACCCACCGTGTGGTATCCGGTTTAGTAGAATAGACCACCCTCTTTCTTACCGAGCTGTCGTAAAATACGACTAAGGTAAGTTGACGTCAGGCAGGCGGCCGGTCGTAAAAACGCAGCCAAATCATGTGACAGGATGTTTATAACATGTTGTGCCCACCCCACTTAGAGTGGGATAAGGGCTAGAGAATGAGTAATTTTTTTTATACATGGGACACTTACACACGCGGTTGTACGTCCCTAAAGTAACTTAATACATGTGTTATGGGTGACAGACAACTGGCGAATATATACTTTTAACTAGTGAACATATAATTTATGTTATATCATTATATCAGTAGAGATATGTTATAGTTGTGAAGTGTCCATAATTAATCGACTATTTCTTATATTTATTTCTCATGTTAGGTAGGGATCTAGAAGTTTAGTTTCAGTAGTTAGTATAAAGTGAATAAACTTTTTTTTATTTATTTATGTATTTATTTTATTAGGTCCGCCAACAGAGTATACATTTTATATTAGCTTAATTATTAATTAACATTCTAAAAGTCTAATGCTACCCTATGTATAAGTGGACACAGCATGCTCAAAAATACAGTACATTATGATCATTATAAAATTGTCAACATATTAGAATTTCGAAAGTCAAAAAATATATAAAAATATGTCATTACAATAGTCAGAGATAAATGTCAAAATAGCGAGTAAAAATGATAAATAACAATAATAATTAGACAACAATAGTAATAAAAATAAATATAATATATTTAAATTTAAAGATAGGCATGAAAATTTAAATAATATATTTAAATTTAAAGATAGGCATGAAAATTTAAATAATATATTTAAATTTAAAGATAGGCATTAAAATTTAAATAATATATTTAAATTTAAAGATAGGCATGAAAATTTAAATAATATATTTAAATTTAAAGATAGGCATTAAAATTTAAATAATATATTTAAATTTAAAGATAGGCATGAAAATTTAAATAATATATTTAAATTTAAAGATAGGCATGAAAATTTAAGTAATATATTTAAATTTAAAGATAGGCATGAAAATTTAAATAATATATCTAAATTTAAAGATAGGCATGAAAATTTAAATAATATATTTAAATTTAAAGATAGGCATGAAAATTTAAATAATATATTTAAATTTAAAAATAGGCATGGAAAGTTGAAATTAAGTGTAGGAGATATGCTTAAATGTAAAGCATATTACACAATTAAAGATTTAAATGATATAAATGCTTGAATTTAAAAATCCTTTCAGCTTCAAACAGTACTGTGGTTCTTCTTCTTTTTGTCCCATCTCCTATGTGATTGGCAACCATTATGGCAATTTTTATTTTTGAAACCGCTGTCCGAAATAACGAACGGGTACTCCTGCTGTACCATTGTCTTAAATTTTTAAGCCAGGGTACTCTTCTTCGGCCGGGTTTTCTTCTCCCCTGTATCTTTCCTTGGATAATGAGTTGCAGGATCTCATACTTTTTATTGCGCATTATGTGACCGAGATATTGGAGCTTACGAGTTTTAACTGTTCTTAAGATCTCTGTGCCTTTTGTGTGTGTTTGGCACTTTCTGTGTCCAAGATATTTTTAGCATTCGTCTGTACACCCACATTTCAAATGCTTCTAGCTTTTTGCTCATAGCTTCTGTGAGTGTTCAAGTTTTGGCTCCATATAATAACACAGAGAAAACGTAACATCGGATAATATGCATACGTAGGCTAAGGCTTTGCTTCCTATCACAGTACTCCGGTTAAGTAATATAAATTTAGAATATTTAAAAGATCAACTGTCAAGTTTCTTGGTGGTTCTACTCGATAAGAGCAACATTCCGAACTAACTTGCTTCATTAAATCTGATCCTTGATGATTCAAAAAAGCTTGTAAATAGCTTATTAGAAAAAATTGACTTGAGAAAAAAATGAAAGCACATTAGGCCAAACTTTCTATATCTAATCTATAGCTGCAATAGCTAAATGTAGATTAAATCCAGGCAGGTACAAAAGAACTTCGTTTGTGTGGACTGCATTTCCGTTGTCATACCTTATATACATGCAGGATTAGCTACAGCACATATCACAAAAAACCACCACCAATAGCACTCTACAAGAATGGATTAGACAAACATATTGTGCAGATCCTACTTAGAGTGGGATAAGGGCAGGAGAATGATTTACTAAAATATTTTTGAGGCATTTTTGATTATTACTTTTTTCTATTTCTGGGATATAAAATCTTAAAAAAATTTCTATTAATTTTTTTGTATTTTTTTTTTACATTTTAAAAATTACCAGGTTCCATTACCCAGGTTCTTACATTTATGTATAAAATAACAAGATTAAATTGTAGACAGACAACAGTCAGACTTCCCTTTATATAATCTGTATGTAGGTAGGATGACTCAGTGTGATGCTATTTGTCTGTGGGATCAATTGTGTTGATTGAATCCAATGAATCCAATGGAGTTAAAAGGTTCTTTGACATTGTGGGCAACATGCCAAAACCTGTGTCAATTGTCTCTGCGAAAATATATTAGCAGATTCAAAAGCATTTGATTATAGTTCAAGTTATTATTTGTTAGGTCCAAATTAGATCAATAATTTGGGAATGACTAGTATTAAAGTTATTTACTGATGAAGCAGACAAAAGTCTTACTGTTGAGGCTTACTTAGATCAGGGCTTCTTAAACTGTGGGTCGGGACCCCCAGTCGGGGGGGGGGGGCTATTGAAAGGGGCGTCGCAAAGATCTGATACTTTTCAATCATTATTGATACAACTACATGGCTGCAGGCTTTAATTAAATAGATTTTATTAAATTTATGATTGGTTAGTTTACAACAATTACAAATAACATTTTAAAATTAGTATACACACTACATACAAATATAAATACAAATAAAAATCGTACAAATTACTATTGTAGTTTTATTATAACTATTTTTTTTTAAAGTGTCAATGCAAAACTGTTATTTACATTGTTAAATAGTGTGATATTACATCTACATCTACGGTTAATATATATTTCATTATATGGAGGAGGGGGTCGTTTAAAATTTCCTAAGCTTGAAGGGGGTCGCTATATAAAAAAGTTTAAGAAGCCCTGACTTAGATGAAAAGAATGTGTGGATATAGCTCTCTTTGACCCTGTACTAGATAGTAAGGACAAAATTTAACTAGTTACATTATTTTGTAAAGAGCAACTGACTAGTTTCTACAAAAGTAATAATACATATAATAATACTTATACAACAAATGTTTTTACGAATCCTGCATGTATCAGGTATGATAACCGATTGTCCACTCTACATTTAGCATTATATATATTTTCTATTTTACTTCTTCACGGATTATAGCAAAATAATTTTATTATTACTTTTGCACTATCTATCTATCTAATTTCGGGGACCCCTGTCGGTGCAGAGCGGCTGTTCAGCTCCTATTCCACCCATTTCCCCATGTTGGGACAAGGGTTTCACTGCTGTCCCGACAGTGTCACCTGCTCTAATCTACCCGTGGCTTTGACGAACCTGATAATATCCCTGAAGGAGATATTTGTCAAATCCTCAACTTCAATTTCATCCTAACCTAGTATCTCCCATCTTACCAGCGAGTACATAGGGCACTCAGCCGTAAGGTGAAGACTCGTTTCTTCCTCTCCACACTCCGGGTACGCAGCATCTTCTGTTATTCTCATTATTGACAGGTGTCTGTTTAACAGGCAGTGCCCAGTTGTAATGCCTGTTACAATTGCTACATTTTCCCTGCTCTTAGACATCAGCTGTTTAGACTTCCTTGTATCAAATGATTTGAGAAACAACTTTGCTTGTCTGAGCATTGTGTTACTCTGTTACTTTTGCACTTAAAAAATTGCTAAAACAGGAGTCAAGATTAAATGATATTAAATGGTAACAAGCGGACTAGAAAAGTTCAAAACCCGGGCTCTCGAGACCTTCATGTCACCAGCGATTTCTTTTTTTTTATTGGATTTTTAAATATCTTTTTTAAAAATTACGTAAAAGACAATTTAGGTAAGTTGACCCGCTGTGTTGTATCCGGTTAAGTAGAATAGACTAAACTCTTTCTAAACAATGTGTAGCCGTTTGAGTAGAATAGACCAACCTGTTTCTTACTGAGCTGTCGTAAAATGCGACTAAGTTGAGTTGACGTCAGGCATCCGGAAACGTAGCCAAATAGTAGTAATAGTAGGCCGCCTGCCTGACGTCAACTTACCTTAGTTACCTTTTGCAACACCTCGGTAAGAAAGAGGGTAGTCTATTCTACTCAACCGGATACAACACGGTAGGTCAACATATCTTAGTCGCCTTTTACTACACCTCGGTAAGAAAGAGGGTGGTCTATCTACTAAACCGGATACCACACGGTAAGTCAACTTACTTTAATCACCTTTTACGACATCTCGGTAAGAAATGAGGGTGGTACTATTCTATTCAGCCGGATACCACACGGTGTATTAAATATTTTGAATATGAATTTGAATTTGATATAGCAAAGTTTGCTGGTCCGTTACGCATAGACCTAGTCTTATAGACAACATCTGTCTCGGCGACCTTCAGACTAACAGATCGATAGCCGACCTCGTCGCATTACCTAAATACCTACTGACAAATACGATGTAAATTCAACCTTATTGTATATAATTAAAGTTGATTGTCCATTACAGTTAATATCAAAACATTATAAACATCTGCAAAAATTAAAAAAAAAGTTTTAACTCCTGCTGACAGATACTATCTAAATTCAACCCTATTAAATATATTTAAAGTTGATTTTCTATTAAAGTTAGTATTCAAACATTATAAACGTGTGCATAAATTAAAAAAAGGTTTTTACTTCTACTGTCAGATACGATCTAAATTCAACCCTATTATATATTATTAAAGTTCATTGTCCATTACAGTTAATATCAAAACATTTGCAAAATTAAAAAAAAAAGTTTTAACTCCTGCTGACAGATACTATGTAAATTCAACCCTATTAAATAAATTTAAAGTTGATTTTCCATTAAAGTTAATATCAAAACATTAAACATCTGCAATTTGGTTTTAACTCCTTCCGTATTAAAAGATTTATCAAGCGGACCGGACCATATTAAATAGAAACATCATTCAGCTCACAACATGTTATAAACATCATCATCTTCCTGTCCTTATCCCACTCTAAGTGGGGTCGGCACAACATGTTAAAACATGCTGTCACATGATTTGGCTGCGTTTTTACAACCGGCCGCCTGCCTGACGTCAACTTACCCCAGTCATATTTTACGACACCTCGGTAAGAAAGAGGGTGGTCTATTCTACTCAGCCGGATACCACACTGCGGGTCGACTTACCTTAGTCGCCTTTTACGACACCTCGGTAAGAAATGAGGGTGGTACTATTCTATTCAGCCGGATACCACAAAACATGTCACATTAATCGGCAACGTATTTTATGACCGGTCGCCTGCCTGACGTCAACTTACCTTAGCCGCTTTTTATGACTCCTCGGTAAGATATCAGGGTGGTCTATTCTATTCAGTCGAATACCACACAGCGCGTCAACTCAATTTAGTGGCCTTTTACGAAACTTCGGTAAGAAAGAGGGTGGTCTATTCCACTCAGCCGGATACCACACGGCGGGTCAACTTACTTTAATCATCTTTTACGACATCTCGGTAAGAAAGAGGGTGGTCTATTCTACTCAGCCGGATACCACACGGCGAGTCAACTTACCTTAATCATCTTTTACGATACCACAGTAAGAAATGAGGGTGGTCTACTCTATTCAGCCGGATACCACACAGTGGATCTAATTACCTTAGTCGCCTTTTACGATGCCTCAGTATTCGTACTGAATACTTGCGAAATAAATAAAATTATTAAATATTTATGAACATGTTCAAATTGATCAAGATTCCACCTTCATCACACCTGCACTCCCACTCTAAGTGGGGTCAGCACAGCGTGTTATAAATATGCTGTCAGATGATTTGGCTTAGTATTTTACGACCGGCCGCCTGTCTAACGTCAACTTATCTTATTCGTGTTTTACGCAACCTCGTTACGAAAGAGGGTGGTCTATTCTACTCAACCGGATACCACACGGCAAATAAATAAACAGACAAACCGAAATATATACATGCAGGTGAAACTAAGTATGGAGCGTGTAAAAAAGATGCGGTTATACCAAGGTGCGGTGAAATAACAAGTGTGATGTGTTAATGCACACGACTCTAGTGGGGTGCGTCGCGAGTGCGAGAGGGGAAACGGGTTATAAGTCATAAGCGGTAGCGGGTTGCGATTTTAAAGTTTCCATTTTGTCACTGCCTTCCCAGCTTACTCTATATCTAGTGTTGTTTGTATCTTTTATAAAAGTAGCCGTTACTTTGCGGGAACCATAATACAAAAGTAATATAGTCAAGTCATATAGTCAAGTTTAACGTAGTATAAGTAAAACGTGGTATAACAAAAACGACTATGACAGTGGAATAACAAAACATAAATGACAGCTAAACGTAATTTTGCCTTTGGTTAAGTATGGTTAAAAATTTGACAATTATCAAAATAATAACGTCACTACATAGTATAAAATAAAGTAGCTTTGGCTGTCCCTATATCACTATATATGCTTAAACTTTTAAAATTACGCAACAGATTTTGATGCGGCTTTTTTAATAGAGAGAGTGATTGAAGAGGAAGGTCTATATGTCTAATAACATTCAATACGGAGTAGAGAAATACTGTAATTTTTGAGGTTTCTGTAAATAATTACATTTTTTTCCGCTTACATTGCAAAGGCAGGCTAAACCCGACGAGATTTATCTAAATAATGTATTAAGTATTTATACATCTTGAAAAGGTCTACAGAAAATTCCGCGATGGTATATGTCTATCTTTTATGGACAACCCACAATAGCATTTTTTGTCATTTACTTTTTACGAAAAATAATGCCTTATGTTCAAAGCAATTTTTATACAATACAGCATTAATCCTTATCCAATTAACTACCTTAAATAAATTGTTGATTTAATATAGATCAATATGGCCAATCAAGTCAATGGAACAATCAATATAGAGTAGAGAAATACTGTAATTTTTTAAATTACTTTATATCACACATATAAACCTTCCTCTTCAATCACTCTATCTACTAAAAAAGAACCGCATCAAAATCTGTTATGTAGTTTTAAAGATGTAAGCGTACATACGGATATAGGGACATGGGGACAGACACAGAAAGCGACTTTGTTTTATACTTAATAGTGATGCAAAAGTTAGAGCGTGAAATATTTTGATTAATCGCTTCCGCTTATGCCTTGGCCCGATAGTGTTGAAGAGTGCATTAGTGTACCTGGTTTCGCGCGTTCGCTCGTTAGCTCGCTTTGTGTTAGTTTGAAACGGTGCTTTTTGAAATACCCCCCACCCCAGTCTATGCGGCGAGCTTTTTGAACTTGCTGTGGTTTGAACTCTCAATGAGGGTGGAACATTTTTATGTTAGACGCTGAGTGTGTATGTGCGAAGAATGTGTTAATAAAGAATCAAGTCTAAGTAGGCAAGCGCGATTCACCTTTTAGTCCATGTATAACGGTGAATATCAACGTGTCCTTTTCCTCAAACGATTATTTAATTAGGTAATTCTTAAAGCAAAAATCTAGTTAATCTTTTGTATATATCTTTAATATTTAAATTAGTTAATCTTATATGGTTTAAAGTTAAGGGAAAAATTTATAAAGCAGTCATAAGACCTGTCGTATTGTATGGATCAAAATGTTGGGCAATGAAAAAGACGGATGAAAGAAGAGTACATGCAAATGAGATGAGAATGTTAAGGTGGATGTGTGGTGTGACAAAACTGGATAAAATACGAAACGAGTATTAAGGGGAAGTCTGAAAGTTGCGCCCATTGTAGAAAAGTCGAGAAGTGCAAGATTGAGATGGTATGGACATGTAATGAGGAGGGATGAAAATCATTTGAAAATCGTTAAATTTGAATGTGGATGGATATGTGCCTAGAGGGAGGCCTAAAAAGATGGTGGTTATGGTTGGATTGTGTGAAGTATGATATGCATATAAAAGGAGTGGCGCCAGAGTTGACTGACCCCACTTAGAGTGGGATAAGGACAGGAAGATATATAATCTTATATGTTTTATGTATATAAATATATTTTCTGAATCTCGGGAACGGCTCCAACGATTTTTCCAGAAATTCAGCATGTTTAGAGTTTTGGGGGCGATAAAACGTGCTGTTTTTTTTTCTAATGTTGTTTTACCCCTGTTGTCAGGCATTGAAAAACTGTTCAAATATAAAAAGAATACGAACGTTAATTTAGCTATCATTTATAAAGTCTGTGGGGATCGGGCGGACTAAAGAAATGAAAATCGAGTCCAATATATCACCAGCTTTTTCTTTGTTTTTTTTTTATATATTTTAATTGCATTTTTTATATCTTTATAAGAAAATTACCACTAGTCAGTAGTTAACCTAATAATTACAATATAAATAACCAACCGATTGCATTTTCATAAACAAAAAATAGAGACTAATTACAAATTAAATATTTTAAAATGTGACTAAATTCAGTGTTAAAGTAATGTGATTTTCAAAACTGGCGGGAACGAGAATGTTGAGCGGCGAGCCGCCTCGCTCAACCGCATACTACTACGCCGATCTAGAAAAGATCAAACGTCAAAATGGCGGCCATCAAAATGGCGGCCATCAAAATGGCGGCCATACCGGCTCGGAGGACCAAAAGTTGAACGAATTAAACGAGTACGTAGAAAATAACGAAGCTGTTAACGATGGAGGGGAAAAAGAGATTCCACCGTTACGAGACCGATGGAGTCCAGAATATACAACACCAGAGAATGGTGTTAAAATTGGTGAGACATATTCTACAGCTGGCACGTTCCCCATGCCAGAACCAAAAGAGAAAGAGCCGTTGTTAGCTGAGCTGGAGATTGTGGGACGGGTCCCGTTAACCCAGTTGGATAGTGGTCCTGGGGTTAGGAGGAGTAGAAGTTGGTATTTGTGCTGTCCTAATATGGGTGATGAGGAGATGTCTAGGGAGTCGTCGTGGAGGTACTCGAGTTTGCGGCCTGTGACGGCGCCGCCTGTGCCGGGTCAGAATGGGTTCACTGTGGTAAGTTTCCGCCTTCAGCTGATGGTTTTATAGACGAGTGGTATTGAACGTGACAGGCCAATGTGGTTTTGTTTATTTTTATAAGATCCGCCAACAGAATTAAATGTAATTAAAAAATTAAAATAGACACAGCTTAGGGTTTATAAGTTTACACCCAATGCCATTTACACAGCATGCAACTTAAACAAGTACGATTACATTTTTTAAACTAACTATGAGAAAACTATATCGAAAATAGATATTAATAAGAAACTGACATTACAAATATGATAATAAAATTATTTTAGTTAATTTATTTCTAAAAACGTTGAGGCTGTCGCAGAACATATCAATAGTCTTATCCTTCGATACCAATGCCTTGTACGTTCGGCACAACCTTGGTATCAAAGAGAGGTGTCCTAGATTCGATTTGTACCCTTTTTTGAGTAAACAGTGCAATGGGAAACCGTGGCAACGATCCTTGGATCCAATCCGCCGCAGGCGAGCGGGGCGCAAGCGACTCGCCGAAGTCCGTCGTATGCCGCTCTAACGGGGACCTCCGAGCGATCCGAACGGGGTTTTATCGGACGCATGCTGGAGTTAGGTCCCCGAGGCGGTCGATGCATCTGGTGCTCCCGATGCATCGATTAGCGGAGGAAGGGGCCACTATTAGAGAGGCCCCGACCCAGAGTTGGCGCACTCTGGGGATTAGAGTTGCTGCTGCCGGGGATGGGGGGCAATGTTTACATAGGTACCCTGTCCCCGCCACCAGCAGCGCGGTGGAGCACTGTCAGGTTTTTAGTCGGTGCGAGTCCGACATACCCGCCGCTCGTCCCCGTCGGGCGGTGATGACCCATAATGGGTTTTCCTGACATAAAAAAAAAAACTTACTGATGATACCAACTGTGGTCTATGGTTGATATAGGTCTGTGGGTATGTCATAACATTTTCGTTCCTTAGTCTATGGTTGGGTACTCGTACCTTTTAAATAGAAGTCAGTCTAACACCTCGGTTAATAAAGTTGGATTGTCTGTTTTCCTTTTTTCCTCCCATCTTTTATTAGAAAAACTATTATTGGAACTATTTATCGACGCAACTGTTTGATATACATCTTCTTAAAACAAAAACCAACTCCGGGAATGCCGGCAGAAGTGAAAACTTGAATATTAACGTTGTGCACTTTTGATATTTTGTAATGGAATAATTTTGTACGACCGCCGCGTGGTATCCGGCTGCGTAGAATAGACCACCATCATTTCTTACTGAGATGTCGTAAAAGGCGATTAAGATAAGTTTACCCACCGTGTGGTAGCCGGCTAAGTAGAATAGACACCTTAATTTCCGGTAAAGTAGAATAATTAAGTCACATGTCTTCGGTGTTTGTCACTGTATGCCGAGATACAGTTTTACCTCCCTACTTACCGAGGTGTCGTAAAATACGATTAAGGTAAGTTGACGTCAGGCAGGCGGCCGGTCGTAAAAACGCAGCCAAATGATGTTACAGCATGTTTATAACATGTTGTACCGACCCCACTTAGAGTGGGATAAGGGCAGGAGGATGAAACGTAATGCTTTTTTTTTATATGATAAGGCTAGCGCCTGGCTACGATCTTGCCTGATGGAAAGGCAAAGATGTAGCATAAGATGGACCGCGCTTGCCAGTGTAGTGCCTATTCACTCTTTTTTTAAACTTTCCCAAATCGTAGGAGTCCGGGAAGATAAATGCGGGAAGGGAATTCCAAACCCTTGCTGTACGCATGAGGAAAGATGAACCGAACCGCTTTGTGCGAATTTTCGTGCGTTACATGCTGTGATAGCCAAGAGGTAACGGACGGATAAAGAAGTCGGAAACTCAGAATCGAATCCCTAGTGTCACCATTACATTTTTTTTACATCTTTAAAAAAAATAAAGAATAAGATTCGGTCACCCAGGTAGGTACTAAAAGACAATAACCACTGCCCCACGTAGGTTAGTTTCTAAAAAGATCTTCCGGTCATCGAACCTAAAAGGTCGAGCGAACCTGCATATTACAACAATTAGTTAAATCCCCATTGTCCTATATTAAGAACGACAAAGTACCGCTCGGTTGCATACCGGAATGGTGTTGACCAAATTTATGGTGTGTACGTACTGACTGTTAATTATGGGACCTTGGTATGGTGTACCATCGATCCATAATAAGTATCCAAATGACCGACATAATCTGAATTTCAGAAACGGCTCCACCGATTTTCGTGTAATTTAGACAGTTGGTGTTTCGGAGATTAGTCGATCTAGCTAGGTTTAATTTGTAGAAAATTGTTGATTGAATATGGCGTTACATTGCAGACGTCCATTATACAAAATTATTGTGCTACAATCCGCGATAAAAGGAACAAAGCTTTGAAACAAATTACATGTCCCTACTGTTAACCGTTGAGTTCCCTCGTCTGGAGCCAATCCTGACATCAGGTCATGCTTATCATAAACATTGTCATCGGGACTGGACTAGTATGTATCATCTCAATCGGACACCGGGAAGTGGGGCTTTAACTTGCATGATTCCACCTAAACATACATATATTGCAAGTTGAGTAAAAGCTTGTAATTATGTATTCCAGGTGGCAACACATAGCAGCGGTCGGCAGGACGACGTGCTAACTCTGCGTGCGGAGAGGGACGCTCTGGCGCGGGCGCTGGCCGTGGAGAGGCAGAGGGCGGCGGCCGCGGCTCGCGCCCACGACGCCAGGCTCGCCGAGCTGCACGGGGTCATCGCCGAGCTGGTCAGGAGGAGGGCGGCCGACAAGCGAGCCAAGACCATACCTGAGGAGGAAGTATCAGGTATGTAAAGTTCAAATTATTCTTTATTCAAGTAAATTTAAATGAGTTAATCTTTTTTTTATTTACAGCAAAAAATGTACAAGTTATATCTATCTTAAATGACTTACACGCTAGGACTATACAGATCATGCCCACGTGGAATGGTCCCAAGAATGCTGGCAGCGTTTCCGCGCTGAATCGCTAAGCTGACTCTTTGTGCGAAAAAGGAGTCAGCCCTCTTGTCACCTGAAGAGGCAATCAACCGAGGTGTTAAAACGGATAAAAAATTTTGTGCACTTTGACTCCATGGCCCTAGGGTCTCGACTGCAAACGGCACAAATATATAACTCTCGATGAGAGTTGCATACTTCTGTTTGCCGGATTCGGCCATTTCCGCCGCAGCTCCAGGTCTTGACACTGTTTCCCTGATGTGGGAATCAATGGGAGTTAATCTTGTGTGTGTGTGCTGTGTGTGTCTCTTTCTGAATCTCGGAAACGGCTCACTCACTCACCACGTTCACGTCACGTCATACTCACCACGCACTGAACTGTACGTGGCTATAAACGCCTTCTGTCGAAACAGTATATTATGAGCATTACAAAAGCTACAATAATTTATAGAATTAGGCGTTACTGTGCGGGAGATCCATAATACAAAAGTAATAATAAAAATTATTTTGCTATAATCCGCGATGAAGTAAAATAGAAAATATATATAATGCTAAATGTGGAGTGGACAATCGGTTATCATACCTGATGCATGCAGGATTCGTAAAAACACATGCACAAACCTCCACCACCGCCACCACAATACACAAGCACTATATACGTTCACTGTCACAAACTCAACAATCGTTTCGCCCCGCAACCGAAGCATCATCATCAAAAGCTACAATATTGAAATTTGAACTGTCGTGAGTAGTATTTTTAATATCTAAATGAGTTAATCTTGTATGTATATATATTTTCGGAATCTCGGAAACGGCTCCAACGATTTTCATGAAATTCAGTTTGTAGGGCGGTTTTGGAGGAGAAAAATCGATACAGCTAAGTTTTATTTTAGGAAACATTTCGTTTTATCCCTTTTATTCGGGCACTAAATTTTTTTTATTTACGTTAAATACAATAACAATTTTTCGCCTTCAAACGTAGAGTCATGGTAGCTGATTTGGGGAACGGGCGGTCTGAAGAGGTGAAAATATGTAGCTTCGAGCCCCAATTATTTTTCCTTTTCTTTAGTTTTAATTTTTTCACCCTCACCTACCTAATAAAACAATATTAATTAATATTAAATTTTAAATATTGAACAATTGGCTACAGTTCTGAGATTTTGGCCAGTTAATAGATGGCAACAGGTAATTATGCATTTATTTTTTATTATCTACAACAAACAAAACGCTTATTATTTAAAAATTTCATACAAAACGGTCATCTACTAGTGCAGGGCTTCTTAAACTGTGGGTCGCGACCCCCAGGTAGTCTCTACTGAAAGCAAAAGGCGTCGCAAAGATTTGATACTTTTCAATCATTATTGATACAACTACATGGCTGCAGCTGTCCTTTAAAGAACTTTTCTAACAAAGATTTATTGATATTTCTCCTCCTAAGTTCCTTCATTACCCCTTTTTCATTAAATTTAATTAAATTAAATTAAATAGATTTTATTAAATTTATGATTGGTTAGTTTACAACAATTATAAATAAAATTTTAAAATTAGTATACACACTACGTACAAATATAAATACAAATAAAAATCATACAAAATACTATTGCAGTTTTATTATAACAATTTTTTGAAAAAAGTGTCAATGCAAAACTGTTATTTACATTGTAAAATAGTGCGATATTACATCTACAGCTACGGTTAATATATATTTCATTATAAAGAGGAGGGGGTCGTTTAAAATTTCCTAAGCTTGAAGGGGGTCGCTATATAAAAAAGTTTAAGAAGCCCTGATCTAGTGCATGGTCAATTACTAGTGCACTTACCCTATTTCTTTCTATTTCTGTTTTCTGTTCTAGACGAATGCGAGTCCACCACCCAGCCGGCCGGCGAGTTGGAAAACGACGCGGACATGTCGCACACAGAACAAGTCAGTATTAAATGTTACTTTAGAAATTACAGCATATTGGTAGGTATCCGGCTGAGTATTGGCCACCCTCATTTCTTACCGAGATGTCGTAAAAGGCAACAAAGGTAAATCTACCCGCCGTGTGGTATCCGGTTGAGTAGAATAGACTTACCTCATTTCTTACCGAGGTCTCGTTAAAGGCGACTAAGGTAAGTTGACGTCAGGCGGCCTGTCGTAAAATACGTAGCCAAATAATGTGACAACATGTTTGTAACATGATGTACCGACCCCACTTGAAGTGGGATAAGGACAGGAGGAATATATATAGTCCATTTATCGAGGAAGGCTATCGGCTATATAACATCACGCTAAGATGAATAGGAGAGGAGCAGCAATAAAAAATATTGCGAAAACGGCAAAATTTAAAGCTTTCCTTGCGTGCGCTGAGTAAATGGTCATAGTTATTCAAAAATTATGAATTACAAAATTGTTCCCCTCTAAAAGTTCTAAATAAAAGTCTGCGACAGCATATGTCTAGTTTATAAGGTTAACCCACTTTAACTATTTTTATTGTTATCAAAATACTATATTACAGTTTTAATCTTTCCACGCAGCCATAGCCGCTGGCGATTGCTAGTATTTTATAATAATTTTCAAATTCAAATTCAAAATACTAAATAACTAATAAATTACTATATTCAAATAAACTCTACTGCTGGTTCGGAAAGCCGTTCCTACCGAGAAGAGCCAGCAAGAAACTCGGCGGATGCTCTTTTCAAAATATAATTCTTAATACTATTTACATTAAGTTACTGTCTTGTACAGGTTCAAAGAGAGCTATATCCACACATTCTTATCTTCTAAATAATCTTCAAGAGTATAGTAGGCTTTCTACTATTTACATTAAGTAGTTAAGGACAAATTTTGAATTAGGTCACTTTAATACTAAGTTATATATTTTATTGCCACGGTTTTCAGAATGATAACTCGTCTCTGCTGAGTCCGTCAGAGCTGCCGACCCCCCAGGATCCGAAGGTGGAACCGCTGCCTGATGACACAGACGCGAGCACCACTGAACATATCAGGTATGTTTCTTTGATACCAGAACTTTGAGATACATGAGATTACTGTAGGCTAATCTTTTAACTCAGTCCCCGCCTGATACGTGCGTTCCTATAGGCTAACCGTTTAACTCAGTCCCCGCCTGATACGTGCGTTCCTATAGGCTAATCTTTTAACTCAGTCCCCGCCTGATACGTGCGTTCCTATAGGCTAATCTTTTAACTCAGTCCCCGCCTGATACGTGCGTTCCTATAGGCTAATCTTTTAACTCAGTCCCCGCCTGATACGTGCGTTCCTATAGGCTAATCTTTTAACTCAGTCCCCGCCTGATACATGCGTTCCTATAGGCTAATCTTTTAACTCAGTCCCCGCCTGATACGTGCGTTCCTATAGGCTAACCGTTTAACTCAGTCCCCGCCTGATACGTGCGTTCCTATAGGCTAATCTTTTAACTCAGTCCCCGCCTGATACGTGCGTTCCTATAGGCTAACCGTTTAACTCAGTCCCCGCCTGATACGTGCGTTCCTATAGGCTAATCTTTTAACTCAGTCCCCGCCTGATACGTGCGTTCCAATAGGCTAACCATTTAACTCAGTCCCCGCCTGATACGTGCTTTCCTATAGGCTAACCGTTTAACTCAGTCCCCACCTGATACGTGCGTTCCTATAGGCTAATCTTTTAACTCAGTCCCCGCCTGATACGTGCGTTCCTATAGGCTAACCGTTTAACTCAGTCCCCGCCTGATACGTGCGTTCCTATAGGCTAATCTTTTAACTCAGTCCTCGCCTGATACGTGCGTTCCTATAGGCTAATCTTTTAAATCAGTCCTCGCCTGATACGTGCGTTCCTATAGGCTAATCTTTTAACTCAGTCCTCGCCTGATACGTGCGGTAATTATAGGCCAACCATGTAACTCAGTTGTCGCCTGCGGGGTGGAACAAGAACGGGGACTGAGGTAGGTGTGGGCGACCACCAAGTCATGAATTTCATGAAAATCGTTGGAGTCGTTTCCGACATTTAGTATGACTGGCCTGCCCCTGCTTTTCACGGGTATAAAATATATATCCCATGTCAGTCAGTGTAAAAAAAATGATTATAATCGATCCAGTAGTTTTGATGTATTCATTACTGCCCGTGGCCCGCAAGCGTTAAATTTGGAGAAAAACAATTCTCAAAGAATGCTACTTTGTTTTATACTATGTAGTGATACTCGTGTGAAGCCGGAGCCGTTAGTTTTAGATAAGAACATGTTGTCTGAACATGTGGTAATCTATGGTACTGTTCCAGAGTGGAGGAGGCGGAGGTGTCGCCCCCCAGGGGGTCGGAGCAGTGCTCCAGCGTGCTGCTCTCCGAGAGGGACTCCGAGATATGCGTCAGCACGGCCAGGTTTGTGGCTCACTTGTATGTATGTATATATATGTAATTATATATAAGAAGCACGGCCAGGTTTGTGGCTCACTTGTATGTATGTATATATATATGTAATTATATATAAGAAGCACGGCCAGGTTTGTGGCCACACGCGAACCAACTAGCTTTTACACGCCATTTGGTTCGCGTGTTTTCATGATAGGTTGATAATAGATTTCGCATTTCAATATTCTAATTTGACTGGTCCGTTGGCGTAGTGGCTAGTGACCCTGCCTTCAGCTCCGCGGGTCGCGGGTTCGATTCCCGCCGAGGGCCAATATTTTCTGTAAATGAATTTGTTGGTCTTTGAGCCTGGGTGTATATTTGTATTTAAAACATATATAAGTATATATTCACCAGTTGTCTGTCCATAACACAGTTCTCTCCGTTTTTGGAAAGAAGGTTTGGAGCTAAGACCTACCACGCTGCTCCAGTGCGGATTGGTAGGTTACACATATCTCCAGAATTCTCTAGAGATATGCAGGTTTCCTCACGATGTTTTCCTTCACCGAAAAGCGTGTGATAAATTGCAATTATCAATTAGACACATAAGTTTTAACAGAAAAACTCATCGGTGTCTGCCCGGGTTTGAACCTGTGACCTCCTTGAAAGGGTCGCACGGTGTTACCGCTGGGCTACCACAGCTTCGCAACATTATCTTAAATCGACGTTAAATTTAAGAATTGAATTTTTGCCAGTAACTGTCAAGTTAACGTAGCTTATTCGGGGAACGGGCGGTTCGAGAAATGTCAATAACTGGGATCGTGCCCCAACTACCCTCATCATCCTCCTGCCCTTATCCCACTCTAAGTGGGGCCGGCACAACATGTTACAAACATGTCATATGATTTGGCTACGTATTTTACGACCGGCCGCCTGCTTGTCAACTTACTTATGTCTACTATGTCAACTTACCTTAGTCGTATTTTACGACTCCTCGATAAGAAAGAGGGTGGTCTATTCTACTCAGCCGGTTACCACACGGCGGATCAACTTACCTTAGTCGCCTTTAACGACACCTCTATAAGAAATGAGGGTACTATTCTACTCAGTCGGATGCCATACGGCGTTATCATCGAGCCCCGCCTACCCTATTATTAATTTTTAATTTCTTTATTTTAGTTTGTAAAGAGTTACCGAGTTAGGCTTAGTCAACCTGGTACTAAAAATGATATAGCTTGTGTTATTTGTTCAGATGCTGTCAGTACGCGAGAGCAGCGCACGCTGCTGGCAGCGGGGGGAGTTGCGAGAGAGAGCGTGGCTCGCCAGCGATGCTGCCAGCCTCGCCAGGTAACACACATCCCCCCTTTTATACAGGAAAAAGCCCCCTTACGACCCCTCCCGACGGGGACAGGCGGGGGTCATGTCTCTCTCGCACCGACTAAAACCTGTGTGCTCCACCACGCTGCTGGCAAGGACAGGGTATCGTTGTACACATTGCCCCCATCCCGTTGACAGCTCTGATCCCAGAGAACACCTCCTCCGGGTAGGGACCCCTCGATAGAGAAGCCCCCCTCCGCTAACCGGTGCATCGGGAGCACCAGATGTAACGCCTCGGGGACCTGTAAGCCAGACGTCCGATATACCCCGTTCAGAACGTCCGCAGGTCCCCTCACAGGGCGGCAGACGATGGGCTTAGGCAAGTCGCTACCATCTGGACTCGCCAGCAGTAGATTGGATCCAACAAAAGTTCTCGGAACCGCTCCACTGTCCCCCTTCGCCCCAACTTTAACATCCCCCTATCTCTAACAAAAAAAAACCGGAACATCCCCCTATCTCTAACAAAAAAAAACCGGAACATCCCCCTATCTCTAACAAAAAAAAACCGGAACATCCCCCTATCTCTAACAAAAAAAACCGGAACATCCCCCTATCTCTAACAAAAAAAAACCGGAACATCCCCCTATCTCTAAAAAAAAAAAAACGGAACATCCCCCTATCTCTAACAAAAAAAAACCGGAACATCCATCTATCTCTAACAAAAAAAAAACGGAACATCCCCCTATCTCTAACAAAAGTAACGGCTGGTTACTAGCCTATTGTGTATAGGGTTTTCTCTGTTTTTGGAGATAAGACCTATAGGAGACCCCCCCTTCCCCCTCCCTAAGAATTACATTCGAACAGGGTGTAAGGTACTTACCTTAGGTACAAAACGTTACATATACGTAACATACTAAACGGTCAACTGCTAGTGCATGGTCAATTACTAGTGCACTTGCGCTAGTAATTGACCATGCACTAGCAGTTGACCGTTTTGTATGAATTATTAAATAATAAGCGTTTTTTGTTGTTTTAGCTAATAAATGCATAATTACCTGTTGCCATCTATTAACTGGCCAAAACCTCAGAACTGTAGCCCGTTGTTTAATATTTTAAATTTAATATATGTATGGTAAATCGAATAATGAATCTATTGAAGGAAGATAACGTAACTCACCTTTATTCCAGAATTATCTTCCTCGGGGATCCCCTTTTTTATATGTATATATCCATAGGCTTTGGTGATTTTAAGCTTTGTGCTGAATTATTGAATATTGTTTTATGTAAAATGCGTGCGCGTCCGCCAAGAAGCACTTCACCCGAGAGATCAGAGGCAACTGGGATTGCGCGCTAGATGGCGCTTGTTGAGCGTAGGGAGCTACACTTTATATATTATATCATGTGATATTGAAAATGAAAAGAAAAGTAGTTTGTGCTTCTATGGATTTCTGTGGAACAATATTATTAATTAATTTTTTTTTTCTTTAAAAAAATTACCCATCCAAGTAATACTATTTATTTTATCTCTTTGTTACTGTTACAGGTAGGTGTGAATCTCGAGAGGCGAAAATGGCGTCCCGCGTTCGACTCCGGCGCACCGGGGATACTGAGTCCAACCAGATATCTGACGACGAGGTGAGCGACTACTAATTAGTTCAGGGCTTCTTAAACTGTGGGTCGCGACCCCCAGGGGGTCGCCCCTGACCCCTATCCCACTTCTGGGGTTCGACCCCCAGAAGTGGGATGGTAACATTAAATTACAAAACTAATCTTGCGATATAATGAGAAATGAAAATCGTGACCAAACGAGTGTTAAATAATATGGTGGACGAATATGTGACTAAAGGGTGGTTGAGAGAGCGTGGTACGTCCTAGCTACTACCTTTTTTTCCTATAACGAAGAGGATGCCTATGTTCAGAAGTGGGATAGTAAAAGGCCCTATAATGAGGAGAAATGAAAATCGTGATCAAACGAGTGTTAAATATGGTGGATTGATATGTGACTAGAGGGTGGCTGAGAGAGCGTGGTAGGCCTTAGCTACAGCCCTTCCCTCCTAAAATGGAGAGAGGAGGCTGTGGCGTACAGCCACAAATAATTCACAAGCAAAACCACAGCTCACATGTTGTATAGTTTTAAATAACTAGCACGTGAGCTATGGATAAATAAAAATGTTATGCGAAATATGCATATAGGAAATATAATGTACTTGACAATATATTGCCTGTATTCCGCTTCCCCCGTTAAAACCCGTATTATATAGTAAGTAACGGCCTGTTACTATCCCACTGCTGGGCATAAGCCTCCTCTCTCCATTTTTGGAGAGAAGGGTTGGAGCTAAGACCTACCACGCTGCTCCAATGCGGATTGGTAGGTTACACATATCCCTACAAATTCTCTAGAGATATACAGGTTTCCTCACGATGTTTTCCTTCACCGAAAAGCGTGTGATAAATTGCAATTATCAATCAGACACATAAGTTTTAATAGGAAATCTCATTGGTGCCTGCCCGGGTTTGAACCCGTGATCGTCTCTAGAGATTCACACGGTCGCACCGCTAGGCCATCACAGCTTTTATATAAGCTGAGGTATTTTTCTTTGTATTCTCACTTACTGTAACCTGTTATCATGTGATCAATTAAATATACATTTGTTATTCATCACGTCATATCATTGAACACATTCGGTTCCATTGCGTACCGTACATCCAAGAAATGCAATAGAGGCCTATGTTCAGAAGTGGGATATTAACAGGCCCTATAATGAGGAGAAATGAAAATCGTGACCAAACGAGTGTTAAATATGGTGGATCGATATGTGACTAGAGGGTGGCTGAGAGAGCGTGGTAGGCCTTAGCTACAGCCCTTCCCTCCTAAAACGGAGAGAGGAGGCCTATGTTCAGAAGTGGGATAGTAACGGTTTCTTTACTTTTTCTTTTATGGCGTTTCAGGCGTGGTGCGTGGAGGCGGCGGAGAGGCTCGCCCTCGACGTGTGCGCTCAGGCCGGCCTCAGAGAAGCTCTCGTCGCGGCCTCCAATGGTGGTGAGTGGTACATACCACCTGAATCAATCCCCTGCCATCATCCCGCTCTTAAATGTAGCACGTGTTTTCCTCATCCATTACCATCTATCCTTTTATATGCGTTGCTTGTTTATTTTTTACAAATAAAAAAATTGAAACTTAAAAAAAAGACAAATAATTGGGTCAATTGGGCTCGATTCTTAAGTATTTTTATTTCTCGCGACCGCCCGTTCCCCTAATAAGCTACGCTAACTTGACAGTTTACGACGAGAACTGTGAGGCTAACATATATATTTGTCTGTCCGTCCCAGACGAGTCCATCCAGTCGGCGGCGGCGGCGGTGTGGCGCGCGCGCTGCGTGCGGCTCGCTGCCGACTGCCGCGTGCTGGACTGCGCGCTCGCCCGGGCCGTAGACACCGCGCACAGGTATGCATGGTCTTACAGGTAAAAACATGCTTAGGTAACATCAGTCTCACAGCTAAACATGCGTACGGGTAACCTCAGTCACACACGTAAACATGCGTTCGGGTAACCTCAGTCTCAAACATGCGTTCGGGTTACCTCAGTCACACAGCTAAACACGCTTACGGGTCACCTCAGTCTCACACGCCTTTAGTGACACAGGTATACATGGTTTTACAGGTAAAAACAGTCTCACAGCTAAACACGCGTACGGGTAACCTCAGTCTCACACGCCTTTTGTGACACAGGTATACATGGTTTTACAGGTAAAAACATGCTTAGGTAACACCAGTCTCACAGCTAAACGCGCGTACGGGTCACCTCAGTCTCACACGCCTTTAGTGATACAGGTATACATGGTTTTACAGGTAAAAACATGCTTAAGTAACACCAGTCTGACAGCTAAACATGCGTTCGGGTAACCTCAGTCTCACACGCTTTTAGTGACACAGGTATACATGGTCTTACAGGTAAAAACATGCTTAGGTAACATCAGTCTGACAGCTAAACATGCGTACGGGTAACTCCAGTCACACAGGTAAACATGCGTTCGGGTAACCTCAGTCTCGCAGCTAAACATGCGTTCGGGTAACCTTAGTCACATAGCTAAACACGCGTACGTGTAACCTCAGTCACACACGCCTTTAGTGATACACGTATACATGGTCTTACAGGTAAAAACACGCTTAGGTAACATCAGTCTGACAGCTAAACATGCGTTCGGGTAACCTCAGTCTCACACGCTTTTAGTGACACAGGTATACATGGTCTTACAGGTAAAAACATGCTTAGGTAACACCAGTCTGACAGCTAAACATGCGTACGGGTAACTCCAGTCACACAGGTAAACATGCGTTCGGGTAACCTCAGTCTCACACGTCATTAGTGACACAGGTATACATGGTTTTACAGGTAAAAACATGCTTAGGTAACACCAGTCTGACAGCTAAACATGCGTACGGGTAACTCCAGTCACACAGGTAAACACGCGTCCGGGTAACCTCAGTCCCACAGCTAAACATGCGTACGGGTAACTCCAGTCACACAGGTAAACACGCGTCCGGGTAACCTCAGTCTCACACGTCATTAGTGACACAGGTATACATAATTAAAATATAAACAACCGGGTCACATCGCGATAATCACGTTACCTTTGTATAAGGTTCGACGTTTCGTTCAGTTCGTGACCACGGTAGATGCAACTCTGCCGTTGCATCTACCGTGGTCACTTTGGATATCTGTTACAACTTAATCCACTCGGCTATCCTTCATCTAAGCAACGTCCGGTCATGTCGTACAACTTGTTCATCTTATTCTTTGTCCTCGCGGCGTCTGTTACGCGGCGTCGCCTTTCCTTTTCCCTACCTCTATTTTTATCAGTCATGGAAAGTGTAAAACGACGCTAGAATAACAAATAACACTCGCACTGTACAGAGTAAACTGACCCATCATTTATTGTGTATTTTTATAACTTAATTTTAGCGCTAGCAACACGAATTATCGAATAAAATACAGTAAAATGATACTTCCGGAATGTTAATTCACATTACATTCCGGTTGTTAGTGTAATGTATGTAGTGTAACTTGTCTGTGGTTCTTCCCTTCTTCCGCTGTCATCGAATGTGAAATGCTGTGTGCTGTGTGCGAAATAAAGTTTATAGTAAAAAGGTATTGAATATTATTATTGCAACGAAGAAAAACCCACGTACACAAGAAGTTGGCGACGATTACGGGATATATATTGGATATTTATATCTACATGGTATGTTACGAAATTGTAACAAGATATTAACATTCTACAATGGCGTCGGCAGGGCGTGGCTTTTTAGGAAATATAGACTACGAAGAGAACGAGAAATTCAGTGAGTACATTGAAAGATTTGAAATATTCGTTGAATGCAATGAAATTGAAGATAAAAAGAAGAAATCAGTATTTTTGACTGTAATTGGTCCGAAATTGTACAGCTTGTTGAAAAATTTATGTACGCCATCTTGCCCTAAAGATAAAACGTATTCACAATTAAAAAATATTTTGCTAAATCATTTGGAACCTAAGCCTAATACAATAACCGAAAGATACAAATTTAATCAAAGAATACAATTGCCAAATGAAACGATTAATAATTATTTAACTGAACTAAAAAGATTGTCAAGACATTGTCATTATGGTGAAAATTTAAGTGAACAAATAAGAGATAAATTTATATCCGGTATATTAAATGAAAAAATCAAGCAAAGAATTTTAAATGAACCTGAGTTGACATTAGAAAGGGCATATAGTATTGCTACACAGATGGAAAAAACTGAAACAGACTTACAAGTGATGACTACCAAAGTAAACAAAATAACTGTGGCTTCAAGGAATACTTTCAACAGGGACAAAGGAACAGGACAACAGGAAGGAAAGAAAATAAAGTGCATGTGTTGTGGAAAAGAGGGGCATTTAAAGGATAAGTGTTGGTTTAAAGCGAGGAAGTGTCGCATATGTGGAAAGGTAGGACATTTAAGATTTGTGTGCAGGAATAATAATTCTAAATACAAGAATAGGAAACAACATCATTATATATTTAAAGAGAATCATCAGAATGATGAAATATTAGAGGACATTCAAAATTTATTTGCGTTGAACGAGGAAACTCATGTATCACCATATAAGTTAGATTTAGTGGTAAATTGTAATAAAATAACGTTTGAGATTGATACAGGAGCTGCTATAAGTGTTATTAGTCAAAATTTAAAAGATAAATATTTTAAAAACTGTCAAATCTATAAGTGTAATATTAAACTTAAGTCTTATGTTAACAACTTAATTACTCCTTTAGGATTTATTTGTGTGGATATATTGTTTAATAATGTATTAATAAAGGCAAATTTATATATCATAGAGAATGGTGGACCTCCTTTAATGGGTAGAGATCTTTTACAAAAATTAAATATTAAAATATTTGATTTGAATTCATTAAACTTTGAATGTATAAAGAATGTGTTAGTGAATAAGTTTCCTGAAGTATTTAGTTCAGAGTTAGGCACTTATAAGGGTGAAAAGGTAAATTTAATATTAAAAGAAAATGTGACACCAAAATATTTCAAGGCTAGACCATTACCATTTAGTATGAAAAAATTAGTGGAAGAGGAAATAAATAGGTTGGTTAGTCAGGATGTGTTAATGCTGGTTAAATATAGTGAGTGGGCAACCCCAATTGTACCTGTATTAAAGGAAACGGGTAAATTAAGAGTGTGTGGTGATTTTAAGGTCACTATTAATAAGTATTTAGAGGATGATAAGTATCCTATACCTAGAATAGAGGATCTTTTTGTAAACTTGAATAAGGGAAATAAATTTTCAAGGGTTGATTTAGCGCATGCATATCAACAATTACTTTTAACAGAGGAAGCGAAAAAGTTAGTTTGTATTAATACTCATCTTGGGTTATATCAGTATAATAGATTACCTTTTGGGGTGAAAATAGCTCCAAATATATTTCAACATGTGATGGATCAGTTATTTGGTTCAAGAGAAGGTATAGCTGTGTTTATGGATGATGTGGTTATCACAGGGAGAGATGACCAGGAACATTATAAAAATTTATTATTTGTTTTTGATAAATTAAAAGAGACAGGACTAACGGTTAGTGTGGATAAGTGTATATTTTTTGCTGATAGTATAAATTATTTGGGTTATATTTTGTCCAAGGACGGGTTACACCCTGATCCGAGGAAGGTGGATGCTATCGTTCAAGCTCCAAACCCCACAAATGTCACCGAACTAAAATCATTTCTTGGCTTAGTTAATTATTATATGAAATTTTTACCAAATGTGTCTACAGTACTAGCACCATTGTATTATTTATTAAAAAAGGAAAGTAAATTTATTTGGAATCAAAAGTGTAAAGAGTCTTTTGAGGCTGTAAAAAAATGATGGTCTCATCGCATATTTTATCTCATTACGATCCATGTCTTGATTTGTTTTTGGCATGTGATGCAAGTGCATATGGGGTAGGTGCAATTTTATCTCAGAAAAAGAATAGCATTGAAAGACCTATTGCTTTTATGTCAAGAACATTAAATGATGCAGAGAAAAAATATAGTCAAATAGATAAGGAAGCTCTTGCTTTAATTTTTGGAGTTACTAAATTTAATCAATACTTATGGGGTCGTAAATTTACATTAATTACAGATTCAAAGCCATTAGTGAATATATTTGGTCCTAATAAGGGTATACCTCCTATAGCTGCTAGTAGACTGCAGCGATATGCATTATTGTTATCAGGGTATGATTATAATATTGTGTATGTGAAATCAGAAAATAATAATGCTGATGCATTGTCAAGGTTACCACTAGAAAGAGTGGAAAGTCAGATTAAAAATGATTATTCTTATTTAAATTTTTTGAGTGATAATGTTAGTATACCTATTGATTGTAAACAGATAAGAAAAGAAATTGCTTTAGATTCAATATTATGTACAGTACAACATTTTATTAATTGTGGATGGCCTAAGCATGTAGTAGATGATCAACTAAAACCTTACCTTTATAAACGTGAACAATTGACAGTAGAACAAGGAATAATAATGTATGGTTATAGAGTTGTTATACCTAAGAAATTAATATCTGAAATTTTACATGAACTGCATTCAACTCATTTAGGTGTGGTTAAAATGAAAAGTATAGCCAGAAGTTATTTCTGGTGGCCTTCAATAGATAAGGATATAGAATTAATGGCAAATAGTTGTACTGCATGTATTTCTGAAAGACCAAATCCTCATAAAGTAAATTTACATGTATGGGAATATCCAAAACAACCTTGGTCTCGCTTACATATAGACTATTTAGGTCCGTTATATGGTAAATATTACTTTGTATTAGAGTGTGCTCATACAAAATGGATTGAAGTAGAAGAGGTTAGTTCTACTTCAGCAGGTCAAGTAATTAAAATTCTTAAAAATTATTTTGTACTTTTGGATATCCAGACTTAATATTTAGTGATAATGGTCCTCCATTTCATTCAATAGAATTTACATCATTTTTGAAAAGTTGTGGCATAAAACAGTCATTTTCACCTCCGTATAATCCATCAACAAATGGATTAGCAGAGAGTGCCGTTAAAATTGTTAAAAAATGTATTAAAAAAGCAATGTATGAAAAGAAAAATATAATTGATTGTATAAATTCATTTTTATTAATGTATAGAAATTGTAAACATTTAACAACAGGTGAGAGTCCAGCTTACTTAATGTTTAGGAGAAATTTAAAAACTAAATTTAATTTGTTAAAACCTTGTATTGAAAATTATGTTCAGAGTAAACAGGAATTACAAAAAAAATATGCAAGGGGAAGTGGTTTAAGAGATTTTTATATTGGAAAATCTGTGTTAGTTAAAGATTATAGAAATAATAGTAATAAGTGGATAGAAGGTATTGTGTATAAAAAACTTGGACCTGTAACATATTTAGTTAAATTGAATGATACTGGTATTATTTGGAAAAGACATATAAATCAATTATTAGATAACAAAATAAATAAAGAATATAGTGAAGCTTATTCAGTTACTAACAGTGATATAAATTATAAAAATCAGAACTCAAGTATTGTAAATGATTCTTTAATCTCTATTCAAGATTCAAATAATGTTTGTTCTAAAGATTGTATCAAAGGAGAGATTTTGCCTTCTGTTGAGGAAAACATATTAGATAAATCTCATACCAAAATAATGAATACTCCACAAAAGGCAGAACCTACACCATTAATAATGAAAAGGTCTAAAAGAATTAGAAAACAATTAGATAGATTTCATCTTTAATAAGATCATTACTTATATACATATATAAAATACATAATATATTGTTAGTATGTAGTATTTTGGTTAAAGCACAAAAGTTATTGTAATGTTATATATTTAGTAAATAAGAAATATATATATGGTATTAACTTCAAATTAAGGAAGGGAGAGTTGTAATGTATGTAGTGTAACTTGTCTGTGGTTCTTCCCTTCTTCCGCTGTCATCGAATGTGAAATGCTGTGTGCTGTGTGCGAAATAAAGTTTATAGTAAAAAGGTATTGAATATTATTATTGCAACGAAGAAAAACCCACGTACACAAGAGTTAGATACATGTAAATTAAGTAAATTAATAAAGTAGTTTTATACAATTTTATGTAAATTATTTGAGCTATAATTAATTATTTAAGTGAAAAGGTTTGATTGATGATTCATGTTTATAATTAAGATGGCGCCACAATCGCTGGTGCCGAAATATTATGTAAGAGTCAATCAATTACTGATTTAGATATAAACAATCAATAATCAATTTTAAAATCACAACAAATTAATAGATAATATTTGAAAAACAGATTAACAATAACCACTTGATTGAAATATTGGGATATCAATACGTCACTGGATGTGACGTATGCGTTAGCTGTTACTCGTGCGATAACAAAAGGCACTTTTACCTTAAAACTTCCTCGTATCGTACACTATCTTTTAGAGGTACTTTTATGTGTGTGATTTTGAATTTGATTTAGAATGATGTCGGCCGCAGGTTGTCGTGCGCGTGTGCGGTGCAAGAGTCTTCGTCGGTGGCGCTGTGCGGCGCGCTGCGGGCGGCCGACCGCGCGCTCGAGACCTACGACGTGCTGCTCGCGCTGGCCGAGACCGGGCCCGCGACCACCTGCGGCGACGAAGAGGTGGGCACCACCCCTCATTTCCTCGACCGATTGACGACCACGGATGGACATAAATTTCCTCACAGATTTACCACACTACATGATCTTATTGAATTCAGCGTCAAGCAGAATCAATCCATATCATAGGAACTACACACGAAACCTAAGTCCAGGTGGACTTTCGGTTGAGGGAGAAGAGAAAACGCACTATTAGAACGTCCAGTTTCGTCCGACGTATACGCTCGTTCGTGTGTGCATACGTGTGTATACGTGCGTGCACGTACATAAGCTGACGTGACTTATGTATAACTGTACGTCAGAGCGTGTCTGATGTGTGCGTGCGTGCATGCACGCATGTCCATGCTGCTGACGTGGTTTGTGTATGTCCATATGTGCGTGCGTGGCCCATCCAAGCCGCTGACATGTCTGTTGTATGTGCGTGCGTGTCTGGTGTGTTAGTGCGTGCTTGCTTGTGGACGTGCGTGCGTGTATGGCTGGTGTACGGTCGTATATGTGCGCTTGCGTACATTCGTGCGTGTCTGGTGTGTGTCCGTGTGTGGGGGCGTGCCTCCGTGCATCCGTACGTGTGTGCGTATTTGCGTGTATGGCCGTGCCGCTGGCGTGGCCTATGTATAACGTGTAATGTGTCCGTGTGTACGTGCGTGCGTGCGTCGCTGACGTGCACGTCGGTCGGTTACAGCGGCTTGCGGCGCGGGCGGTGGCGCGGCGGCTGCTGGCGCGGCTGGAGGCGGGCCCGGCGTGGGGCGAGCCGCTGCTGTCGCCGGGGCCCTGGCACAACCACAACCAGAACAACAAACACAACCAGTCAGTAACCAACGACCACAACCTCATAAACCGATAAACTCAAGTAATGTACTAGCGAATTGTAAAGCTGAAAAAAAAACGGTTGCCTGTAAAGTCGGTTTTACGGGCAAAGATTATACGGGACAACGTCTTTTTCTCAGTAGAATATTTATTGATATGAATATTATTAAATTGCACAATAGGAACGAGGAATTGAATGGAAATAAGATTTGCACAAATTTTAACTATAGAAATATATTTTGTTTGAGTGGGAGAGAGACGCAAGGCATTCAAGTGCCAGTCCGGCGGGCCTCTCTTTCGTTCGGTGACTCATCGTTACAGACGTGAGCGGGCGTTACACTTTTTACCAAGCCGCAACCTAATTTAAGACGTTGTCACGTCAAAATCGAGAATCACTGGTCTGGACTATATACAATAAAGATATGTAATAGTTACCATCGTCCACCTCCAGGACCAACGACGGTGACGAGGAGCCGGAGCCGTGGTCTGAGGAGTGCGAGGTCCGTCTGCGCGCGCACGCGGCTCGCCTCAAGCGGGACACCGTGGCGCTGAGGGAGCTCCGCCCGCCGCCCGCCTTCTACTCACCGCACGGTACGTGTGACTTCGGACCTCTCCCTCACACACACCTACCGTACCTATCACTCTCACTCACTTTACATAACACTATTATACACTAACTGTCACTCTCATTCGCTCTACTTAGCACTGACAGTCACTCTCGCTCACTCTGCATAACACTACCGCACGGTACGTGTGACTTCTGACCTCTCCCTCACACACACCTACCGTACCTATCACTCTCACTCACTTTACATAACACTATTATACACTCTACCTGTCACTCTCACTCGCTCTACTTAGCACTAACAGTCACTCTCATTCACTCTGCATAACACTATCACACACTCTACATGTCACCCTCACTCACTCTACCTATCACTATCACACAATCTGTCACTCTCACTCTACGTAACACTAACAGTCACTCTCACTCACTCCACATATCACTATCACACACTCTACCTGTCACCTTCACGCACTGTGTCTAGCAAGTTCTCTCGCTCAATCACCCACTCTGTCTAGCAAGCTCTCTCACTCAATAACCCACTCTGTCTTATCACGTTCTCTCGCTCAATAACCCACTCTGTCTATCACGTTCTCTCGCTCAATAACCCACTCTGTCTATCACGTTATTTCGCTCAATCATCCACTCTGTCTTTAACGTTATCTCGCTCAATAACCCACTCTGTCCATCACGTTGTGTCGCTCAATAACCCACTCTGTCTATCACGTTATCTCGCTCAATAACCCACTCTGTCTTATCACGTTGTGTCGCTCAATAACATACTCTGTCTATCACTTTATCTCGCTCAATAACCCACTATACATATCAATCTCTCACTCAGTCACCCACTCTACCTATCACTAACTCACTCACCCACTTTCTATTACTCGCTCACTCCATTTATCACACTCTCACTCGCCCACATATTTTAATATAAGTTGATAAAAGGCTCCTAATATTATGATGTTTCGCAAAAAGCGGAACATCAAAACACTGAAGCAAACAATCAGATATACGACATTTAGACTCGAACAGAAGTATACCTCGGTTGATTGCTGGGCTGGCTGACAAGAGGGCTGGCTCCTTTTTCGCACAAAGAATCAGTTTAGCGATTCAGCGCGGAAACGCCGCCAGCATTCTTGGGACCATTCCACGTGGGCATGATTTGTATAGTCCTAGCGTGTAAGTAATTTAAGATAGATTTAACTTGTACATTTTTGCTGTAAATAAAAAGTGTTTTGAAGTATACACATTTTAAGATTGACCTATTACGATGAAACTTATCCCGTTTCAGATATGGAGGAGGCGGACTCGCGGTGCTCGGATAGCGTCAGCATGGCCGAGATGGAGGCGGCAGTAATGATGCAGGTGAGATTGGCAATTTGGATATTATGTTAAGGAAACGTCAGTTTATATTATAACCATTTAATAGTTATAAAATAAGTATATTGTATATAACTAGCGGCCTGCCCCTGCTTCGCACGGGTATAAAATATGTATCCCATGTCAGTCAGTGTAAAAAAATGATTAAAATCTATCCAGTAGTTTTGATTTATTCATTACTGCCCGTGGCCCGCACGCGTTAAATTTGGAGAAAGACAATTTCCTTTCCCTATACCAAGAAGATTTCCTGCTATCTTTGGAATATCTAAATTCATATAGTACATATTTATTATTATTATTAAAATTCTCGTCTTCCAGGAGATGCTGATGGCTAAAGAGACCCTCGCAATGGAACGAGCGGCGGCCATACTGCAGGAGGCGACCAAATCAACGAGGCATATCGAAGCGAGTCGACCGACGAGGCACTGCGAACCGAACAAACCTATACGGCACGAGGTAAGGTTATAGTTTTAAAATAAAACTTATCTAGATCGATTTTTCTCCTCAAAAACCGCCTACATACTAAAATTCCGAAAAATTGTTGGTACCCTTTACCGAGATTCCGAAAATATTGATATATATAAAAGCAAGTTGGTGTTAGTTACACTATTTATAACTCAAGAACGGATAGACTAATTTGGTTGAAATTTGGTGGAGAGGTTGCTTAGAACCAGGAGACGGACATAGGATACTTTTTGTCCCGTTCGACCGCATCCCGTCAAGTTACTATAAAACGTCGTATACCTATGACATGGAATTACAAAACATAAATGACAGCTAAACGTAATTTTGTCTTTGGTTAAGTATGGTGAAAAATTTGACAATTATCACAATAATAGCTAAACGACACTACATATTATAAAACAAAGTCGCTTCCTCTGTCTGTCCCTATGTCCCTATATTCCTATGTATGCTTAAATCTTTAAAACTACGCAACAGTAAATAAGTATAAATATAGTGTATGAGTTTAGATATTCCAAAGATAGCAGGAATTCTTCTTGGTATAGGGAAAGGAAATTGTTTTTCTCCAAATTTAACGCTACGGCCACGGGCAGTAATGAATAAATCAAAACTACTGGATCGATTTTAATCATTTTTTTTTCACTGAGTGACATACAAGAATAACTCATTTAAATATTAAAGATATATGGTCCTTCGAGCCGGATTCATTGGTTTATGTGTTCCAGAACGAGCCATCTCGCCGCCGACACAGAGAGCGGCACTGGCTCGACACGCCCGCTTCAGAGACCGACTTGTAATGCGGCCGGATGACGTCATATGACCACCGTGACGTCATCAAACATGTCACTAACGTATATCGCGCCATTGTGTTTATATAAATGCATTTGATTTCAATATTTTGTATTTTAAATTGACTTTGAGTTGATTTTCATGCTTTTGGAATGTGTTAAAAAATGCAGAGTCAATTCTTCCATTAGAAATATTTTTTAAGGTCTATTTCTATGGTCATGCTTAATAAAAATTATTGACAAACTTAATGCATGAAACATTTGTGGCAACACTGGCATCTATTTATCCCTGCAAGATAGACGCCATCTATGCTATACTAAATATTAGCTACTAATCAAGCGGATGCGTATACTCCTTGGAAAATGTACACGCAGATGTAGGTGGATGGATCATTCATCCCACTTCTGAAATTTAGCGCACGAAAAATGGCGGTAACTTTTTGTCTTAGCAAGATATCAGCTACGTGTCCTAAAAATGCCATATAATATAGGGCATTTGTATTATAAAATTTATTTAAAAAAATGTATATAAATGTCAAATTATACGGAATATTCACGCAAGTTGAATATCATACGTTAAGTTACACAAAATGTCGTGTATTATAAAGCTGTCCGACGCATTACCTCTAATGCTTTCTCTGTTGCACATCAGCTAGCTATCTCATTCAGCAAGCCCCCACTCATCTCGCGGGGTTGCTATATAAGCAGCGTGGCTACCGTGTTTAATCCATTATTACACACAGCGTCTTCGCCGGCGAAGACGAGGTCCCCGTTTTCTTACGGAAGGGGCGTCCAGCCCCGACCGATATGACACTCAGACTTTCCATAAGTCCGTTTATAGTCCTCCACGACACATCGTTTTAAGCCGAGGTTCGGCCTCACATGAGGCACCCTTAAGGCGACGTTCCCAAGACGTCACGAGCCTCTCCCGAGGATTGCTCCACTTCACCTCCGGCGATGCTTCCTCGCTCGCCCCCTATCTCCCGGTGACGCTGTAAAAGCCGCTCTGGCTAACAGCAAGTAGTCATTTTTCGAAAAAAATAAAGTGTTTAATCCAGTAGCTAGGCAGCGCGCCTAAGCGATAGACCTCATCAGTCTTCAGGTGTTGTTGAGCCAACGTGTGCGACAGACCTTGTCAGTCTGTATATGTTAAAATCTTGTATGTAAATGTTCAGACCCTTAATATATGATGCAAGGTCATTACTATTTTATTTAATCGCCCTTCAGAGTTATATACTAGAGCTAGCCTAAAATCATCACATCCTTCTGCCATTATCGTGGGATCTAAGAGGGGTAGGCACGACTAGTTATAAACATGTTGTCACATGATTACGCTACGTATTTTATAACCGGCCACATGCCTGACGTCAACTTACCTTAGTCGCCTTTAACTACACGTGGGTACGAATTGAGGGTGGTTTATTCTACTCAGTCGCATGCCATTCGGCGGGTCAACTTACATTGGTCGTGTTTTACGACACATTGGTAGGAAATTAGGTGGTCTAATGTAATTAAAATGTAATTCATGCAATAAATTATGAAATATTCATAAAGAAAAAATTACATACAATTATGAAATATTCAATACAATACATTGCAATATGGAACAATAATTTAATATTCATGAAACAAAAATATAAAATTCATGAAAAAAACGTTATATTTATATAACAAAAGTGTAATTCATGCAACAAAAATGTAACATTCACGAAATCAAAATGTAATATATATGTAATGTTATATTTATCTTTATATTTAAATGAGTTAATCTTGTATATATATTTTTTCCAAATCTCGGAAACGGCTCCAACGATTTTCCTGAAATTCAGCATGTAGGAGGTTTTGGGGGAGAAAAATTGATCTAGCTAGGTTTTATGTAAAAAAATATTGTTTTATCCCTATTTTTGGGCATTAAAAAACATTAACATTTATATTGAATTGAATTTTCGCCATTAACTGTCAAGTCGACGTAGCTTATTCGGGTAACGGGCAGACTTGAGATATGTGAATGCTAAGGATCGATCCCCAAATAAATAATTGTTTTTTTTTTAAGTTTTTTTTCTTGTAAAAAATTACATAGCGAAGCTCGGTCACCCAGATATTGAAACTAAAATGTAATATTCATGTAATAAAACTGCAAGGAAAATTATCTTTCAACTTTTGTATTGTTAAGTTTTATTTGAATGTAATTAAATTAACTTATAAATATAATATTACTGTTAAGATACGAAAGTTAATTATTAATAATTTAAGATGTCCTGCAAATAGTTTTAGAATTACTTTGCGACGTTCACTAATACAAAAATAATGTATTACGGTATAATGTACTATAGTATAATAAAATAATATAATAATATATGAGACATTTAGGCTGGTCTATTCTAAGCATAATAACTCCATGATAAAACTAGTAAATACTATGAACTTTACTGGAAATCTCACCAATATTTTCATCTCTATTTGTTATAAAATTAGTAAAATAATAAATTATATTATACGCTATAAAATAATACAGATTTAACTCTCGAAAAATAATTAAATATCAGTACAAAAGCTACAAAAATATAGTAAAATCTTTTATCTACTCTGATACTATAATACAAAGATTATTAAACTGAAACCAAAATTCTTATGACAAACATTACGTACAGGCCAAAAATTAATAAGTTTTATTACGATACAGGTCTTGTATGGACACTGGTACCATAATATAACTTTTAATAATAACGATACACCTATACAACCTCCAGCTGGACCGAGGAGGTTGAACCTCTACCTTAAAATAAAAGGTTTCAATGAACGAGTCCGCGGTGACGCAACACGCATGCGCAATCGATGTTTGCGCCTTGGCGCTAACATTTGACATTTAAAATCTTTTCAATATTTAAACAAAGTTTGGTTTTTATTAATATTGTTTTACGTATTATAGTATGAGAGTAGATAAAGTAGTGTATGACGCTGTACATAACTTGGTCTTATAACACTTGTGTACTATAAAACACTTGTGTTATAAGAACCCTTATTATGCAACAGTATCATAATCTACTTTTGTCTTTGGCATTAGAGCTAAATGTGAGTGATATTATGAATTGTATAAGTTAGCTTTAGTTGTATGATTGTATAAATGTATGTATGTATAATATCTGCTGGTGCTAGGTGTTAGCCTACCTAATAAAGTCGAAGCATAGACAAGTCGTTTTATTTTTATCATAGATTTTAATTAGATTTAGTTACCCGAAAAGAATAAAATAGAGCTCATCTCTATAAATAAATAAATAAATATATATATGGGACACTTACACACACGGTCCTCCGTCCCCAAAGTAAGTAACTTAATAATTGTGTTATGGACAGACAACTGGTGAATATATACTTACATATTCTTTTTTTAAATACATAAATACAAATATACACCCATAAATATATATATATATATATATATATATATATATATATATATATATATATATATATATATATATATATATATATATATATAACATACATAACAAATCTATATATATAAAAGAAAGTTGGTTTAAGTTACACTATTTATAACTCAAGAACGGATGAACCAATTCGGCTGAAAATTGGTGTAGAGGTTGCTTAGAACCAGGAGACGGACATACGATACTTTTTATCCCGTTCGACCGCATTTATTTTATCCCGTCAAGTCACTATAAAACGTGGTATAGCAAAAACGACTATGACACGGAAAAACAAAACATAAATGACAGCTAAACGTAATTTAGTCTTTGGATAAGTATGGTAAAAATATGACAATTATCAAAATAGTAGTAGCTATAAACGTTACTACATAGTATAACACAAAGTCACTTTCTCTGTCTGTCCTTATATCTCTATGTTTGCTTAAATCTTTAAAACTACGCAAAAGATTTTGATGCGGCTTTTTTAAATATATAGAGTGATTGAAGAGGAAGGTTTATATGTATAATAAAATTCAATATGGAGTAACGAAATACTGTGATTATCACTGAGTGACACAGGCTTGCTTTATACCCGTGCGAAGCTGGGGCGGGACTCCTAGTATATATATATAAAAGCAAAATCAAATGATTACTATATAAATGTAGTAATCACACTTCACAGATAAAGTAAATCAAATCAAAATAATGTTTATATATATGTTTATAACTTTTTTCTTTTTGACTGGCACGTTGGCGCAGTTGGTAGCCTTAAGCTCCGCGGATCGCGGGTTCGATTCCCGCCGAGGGTTAACATTTTCTATAAATGAATTTGTTTGTCTTTGAGCCTGTGTGTATATTTATATTTAAGTATGTATTTAAAAATATATAAGTATAAATTCACCAGTTGTCTTTCATAACACAAGTATAAAGTTACTTCGGGGCGGACGACCGTGTGTGTAAGTGTTCCATATATTTATTTATTTATTATAACATTTTGAAATTAAATAGGAAAACGTCATTTTGCGAGGATGGACTTGGCATAGTATAAAACTGTGTGCATATATTATTATCATCACAGTCAAATAAAGTTAAATGAATATAATAAGAAGGAAAATAAAATATTTTAGTAAGCTTTTGAATCGTTAAGGATGCGGATCCAATGTAACACCCAGATACTTCACAGTGAAAAATCTAAGTAATGTTGAACAATCACACATCTTCCCGATAGTCATCGCACGTATGAATTTTAATTTTAAAACTACTCATTGGCTGGGTTCGTTGATTTATGAAGAAACACATCATTGGTTTTCATTATGTTTAATGCCTTAGGCATTTATATATATTAGCCATACCAGATTCATTTTCAGTTTTTCGTTCTAGTTCGTATACCTTCATGTCTATGTTCGAAACAAAATCATCCTTAAAAGACTAGGTTCTATGTTATAAATAAAATGATATAAAAAATTACATGTCAAAATACTAAGGATGTGATAAAATAATTGATTTTTATATCAATCGATTATTTTAGTATTATAACCGATTATCTAAACATGACAAATCGATTATATTAGTAACGGTGTTTTTTAACTCACTTTTTTAATTCTTTTTTACAATAAGATATGTGTCGTTAGATAACACCAATGTCGCCAAAATACTAATTTTATTCGAATTTCACAAAAAACAACAATTTTTATTCGTTTACGTCCACTTTAATTTGTACTTATTCTAATTGCTTATTAATATATTTTTTTTAACTTTTCGAGAAGTAAAAAATCGAAAAGAACAAACGATTTTTTCGATACGATCTAGTCGATTGTCGATTATTTTGAAAATCGATTATTAAATCATCGATTTTCCGCTCTAATTCACATCCATACAAAATACCAAAATACTGTAGTGAAATTTAAAAGTTGAATTCTCTTTGTGTAATTATATCGCAATAGGAAAAGAATAAAGACAATGTGTAGTTTAAATTAGTCCTAAGCTAATAATGATTAGATCAGATTCACAAAATCAATACTACGTGTATACGAATGTACTATACTCGATTTATTTCCTTGACCTCCAGAAGAAAGAAATAAAAAATGCAATGCCGTGTGCCTTTTTGTGAAAATTCTGCAAGAAATAACTCTACATCGAAAGAGACTACTTTTTATGAGTGAGTGTTTGTTTATATTTAAATGTTTTATATAAGTTTAGACCATTGAAAAAAATACTAGTTTTATAAACTTTATTTGAAAAAAATAAATTTGAGGCAACCTATTATAGGTGCGTTGTGTGACCTTAGAACATCATTATAACAAGAAGTAAATTTTAGTTTTACTAATCTTATAGTGTTATTTATTTAAAAAATCCAAATTTAAAGTTTTATTCCTTTGCCCTTATCCCACTCTAAGTGGGGTCGACACATGCTACAAACGTTTAAAAATGATTTGGCTACGTATTTTACGACCAGTCGCCTGCCGGACATCAACTTACCATAGTCGTATTTTACGACACCTCGGTAAGAAAGAGGGTGGTCATTCTACTTAACCATATACCACACGGTGGGTCAACTTACCTCAGTCACCTTTTACGATACCTCGGTAAGAAAGAGGGTGGTCTATTCTACTTAACCGGATACCACACAGTGGGTCAACTTACCTTAGTCGCCGTTTACGACACTTCGGTAAGAAAGAGGGTAGTCTATTCTACTTAACCGGATACAACACTGTGGGTCTACTTACCTTAGTTGCCTTTTACGACACCTCGGTAAGAAATAAGGGTGGTACTATTCTATTCCGCCGGATACCACATGGTGTAATAAAATTATTTTGTATATGAGAGAGTAATTTATTTTTATGCCTATGTGTGATCGTCGGATGCCCACCAAGAAATGCACACTTGCATTACCGTAAGTGCAGGCTTGTTTTAATTGTGTAGCCGAACGTATGTAAGAAGAGGTCATTTGAAGATTATTCATTACCTGACGCACCCCTTTATGAGCGCTGCACTGTATTATTTCAATAAACAGTATCTTGCAATTATTTTAACACTTTTTCTGTATGAAAGTACTAGGTAAATCAAGAATTCCTGTGTTACACCCATAACACAAATATTAAGTTACTTTGTGTAGCCTTATTTTATTTATTAAGGAACATAAACCATACATATATTAAACATTGATTAGGCTAAATACAAAAATAAGAAAACATCTGATACATGAACGAATTACAGATGTACACAGCATTGTCTGGACGGTTCACTGACTACTATTAATTATAATAAATAAAAAAACATTAAAAAAGAAAAAAAAAACAAAGGAATTACTGTCTTATCTAAAAAGTTAAAATCTAAAATATTATAAAAAATATATATATGAAAAACTAAAAGTAGTAAAAAAAAAATTAAATTAAATTCTAGGCCAAGAATTTATGTATGTCACTTTTAAACTTTAGCCTTGAGTGTAAATGTCCCAAAAAATATATCAAGTTATGTTTATTTAATTTTCTAGATTTCCCAATGAAGAAATTGGTCGTGCTGCTTGGTTAATGGCCCTTGGGAGACATCAGCACAAGATGTCAGGGCTAGTGATATGCGAGCAGCATTTTAACCACCCAGATTTTTGTACCTCAAAAAACGGTGTAAGGACGTTAAAGACTGATGCCATTCCACTAGTAGTACAAGTGAGTGCTATTTTAGTTTTAATATACGCAATTACATTGTCATCTGTTCCCAAATTAAGTAACTTGTACTTGCTGTATGGGTATGACAAATATATACTTTTGACTATGACTGGCCTGTTGGCGCAGTGGGTAGTGACCCTGCCTTCAGTTCCGCGGGTCGCGGGTTCGATTCCCGCCGAGGGCAAACATTTTCTATAAATGAATTTGTTGACCTTTGAGCCTGGGTGTAATTTTTATTTAAGTATGTATTTAAAATATATATGTATATATTCACCAGTTGTCTGTCCATAACACAAGTATTAAGTTACTTACTTTGGGGATGGACGACCGTGTGTGTAAGTGTCCCATATATTTATATAGTCACCAGTTGTCTGTCCATAACACAAGTATTAAGTTACTTACTTTGGGGACGGACGACCGTGTGTGTAAGTGTCCCATATATTTATTTATTTACCTTTATAATTATGAGTACCTGGTGACCAAGTTTTGCTCAGTAATTATTTTAAAAGATATATGAATAAAATACAATTTAAAAAAAAGAAAGAAAGTAAGCAGGTGACATCTGGGATTCTGTCCCAGGTTACGAACTTTTCTGTTCCGTCCGTTAACATTAGGCTATCAAAGCTTTGCATTTCACAGCTGTAATATCATTTGCATTCTATTCAACGTTTTAATCCGGTCGGTCCAGTAGTTCCTGAGATTAGCGCATTCAAACAATCAAATAAACAAAGTCTTCAGCTTATATATTATGCGTATAAATATGTTGGTATTTATTCTATTATCTGTGCAAAAAGTAATGCATTTAATTTTCTAATGGCCACACTAAATTAAGTATATAAAAGCAGCGTGCGCCATATTTAGTTCTTACTTCGTTCACCGCTGTGCTAGGAGAAGAACACGTTACCATCTAAGGTATAAGATATTTTGGATATACTTTTGTTTCTTCGACCCTATAATTTAAATGTATGTTTTATTTTATTGCGTTAGCTCTGCATATTCCAACTACGTATAAAATAAAATACATAAATACATCCAGACTCTAAGGAAAAACAATTTGATTTTAAAGAACATTAGTTGGTCTTTTTTATAAAACTCATTTAACAGTGCCTATTTTTCTACTGCTATAGTGTTTAAATATATATACATTGTTACAGACATGTGCTATATGCCTGGACACGGACAGTCAATTGTATTCCTTAAGTATATACAAACTGGAGGAAGCGTACACCCACTTAACCGGACTGTCGGTAAGTATAAATAAATAAATAAATATATAGGACACTTACACACAGGGTCATCCGTCCCCAACGTAAGTAACTTAATACTTGTGCTATGGACAGACAACTGGTGAATATATACTTATATATTACTAAATACATACTTAAATACAAATATACACCCAGGCTCAAAGACCAACAAATTCATTTATAGAAAATGTTGGCCCCCGGAATCGAACCCGCGACCCACTACGCCAACAGGCCAGTCAAGTATACAGCTTGAGAAAGTTCGTAGATCGTTTGTGGGCTTTGGAATACATTTTTAATAATTCCACAATCTATTTTGGACTTCCCTTTACACAAGTACAAAAGAGCAATGAAAAAGACACCGGAGAAGACTCCACCGGAAACAACAATGGCCAGTGTTGCCAACATTTTAATAAAAAACGATGTGATTTGGCGTAGTGGGTAGTGACCCTGCCTTCAGCTCCGCGGGTCGCGGGTTCGATTCCCGCCGAGGGCCAACATTTTCTATAAATGAATTTGTTGGTCTTTGAGCCTGGGTGTATATTTGTATTTAAAATTATATAAGTATATATTCACCAGTTGTCTGTCCATAACACAAGTATTAAGTTACTTTGGAGACATACGACCGTGTGTGTAAGTGTCCCATATATTTATTTTATTTATTTATTTATGTGATACTCTTGTTTCATGACTGTTGCTATAAAATACAAAGCAGATGTCATTGGCGATAACATATCTCTATTTAATGTTGATATGTGTAACCTACCAATCATTGGAGCAGCGTGGCAGGTCTTAGCTCCAATCCTTCTCACCAATAACGGAGAGAGACCTATGCCCAGCAGTTGGATAGTAACAGGCCGTTACTTACTTACTTTTCCGGTGAAGGTAAACGTCGTGAGGAAACCTGCATATCTCTATATAATTCTGGGGATATGTGTAACCTACCAAGCATTGGAGCAGCGTGGCAGGTCTTAGCTCCAATCCTTCTCACCAATAACGGAGAGAGACCTATGCCCAGCAGTTGGATAGTAACAGGCCGTTACTTACTTACTTTTCCGGTGAAGGTAAACGTCGTGAGGAAACCTGCATATCTCTATATAATTCTGGGGATATGTGTAACCTACCAAGCATTGGAGCAGCGTGGCAGGTCTTAGCTCCAATCCTTCTCACCAATAACGGAGAGAGACCTATGCCCAGCAGTTGGATAGTAACAGGCCGTTACTTACTTACTTTTCCGGTGAAGGTAAACGTCGTGAGGAAACCTGCATATCTCTATATAATTCTGGGGATATGTGTAACCTACCAAGCATTGGAGCAGCGTGGTAGGTCTTAGCTCCAACTTCTAAAACGGAGAGAAGAGGCCTATTCTCAGAAGTGGGATAATTTATTGAATAAGACGTGAATCGAATAAGACCTTGCGGGGGTCCATAATACAAAAGTAATGAGAATATTATTTTACTATAATCCGCGATAAAAGAAAATATATGTAATGCTAAATGTAGAGTGTACTATTCGTTCTCATACCTGATACATGCAGAATTTGTAAGAACTCGTGCACTACCCGACACCGATGGCACAACAATACACAAGCACTGCACATATTCACCACCACAATCTCAACAATTGTTTCGCCCCGTAACCGAAGCATCGTCAGGAGATTAGACTCCACCACAAAATCTCCTGAATATTTTCTTTTATCGCGGATTGTAGCAAAATAATATTCTCATTACTTTTGTAGAAGTGGGATAGTAAAACGCCATTACTTTTACTTTCTAAAGAGTCAAAGTATTATAATTATTACTGTTTCTATTTCAGTACGATGGGACCTTGTCTCGAGCTCTCTGTGCCGCGTGCGCTCAGCGGTTAATAAGCTGCAGTACATTAAGGGACAGGAGTTTGATGGCGCGCTCGCTTTTAATGGAATTAGTTGAAACAGATTCGGTACGTATCTTTTCTATTAGACAGTTTATAACTATTGATATGACGTGTGGTATCCGGCTGAGTAGAATAGACCACCTTCATTTCTTACCGAGGTCTCGTAAAAGGCAGCTAAGGTAAGTTGACCCGCCTTGTGGTATCCGGCTGATTAGAATAGACCACCCTCATTTCTTACGGAGGTGTCGTAAACGGCGACTAAGGTAAGTCGACCCGCCGTGTGATATCTGGGTGAGTAGAATAGGCCACCCTCATTTCTTACCGAGGTGTCGTAAACGGCGACTAAGGTAAGTCGACCCGCCGTGTGATATCTGGGTGAGTAGAATAGGCCACCCTCATTTCTTACCGAGGTGTCGTAAACGGCGACTAAGGTAAGTCGACCCGCCGTGGGATATCTGGGTGAGTAGAATAGACCACCCTCATTTCTTACCGAGGTGTTTTAAAAGACGACTAAGGTAAGTTAACCGGCCTTGTGGTATCCAGTTGAGCAAAATAGGCCACCCTGTTTCTTTCCGAGCCGTCGTAAAATACGTAGCCAAATCATGTAACATGTTTATAACATGTCGTGCCTACCCCACTTAGAGTAGAATAAGGGCAGAAGGATGATGTGCGTATTTTTCTTACCTTACTTTCGCTTAACTCTATTTTCCAAATGCTACTGAAAAATAAGTAATTTGGCAATATAAGTCGAATAATATCTCACTCCTAACTAAGATTAGTAAGTAGCGGCCTGTTACTATCCCACTGTTGGGAATAGGCCTCCACTCTTCGCTTTTGTAGAGAAGGATTGGAGCTAAGACCTATCACGCTGCTCCAATAGGTAGGTTACACATATCACCAGAATTATATAGAGATATGCAGGTTTCCTCACGTAGTTTTCCTTCACCGAAAAGCGTGTGATAAATTGCAATTATCAATTAGACACATAAGCTTAAACAAAAAAAATCATTAGTGTCTGCCCGGGTTTGAACCCGTGACCTCCTCGAAAGCTTGGCTAACTAAGATTAATGTGTTTTAAAGCCTTAAGTATTTAAAATGTACAAAATTATCATTTTTATCTTATTTTTTCAGTTAACAATACAAAATATAAAGTTAAAGCGAGAGAAAATACTCCAAACACCAAATCTAGATGAGAAAATATTTCAGCCTAATGATTATGATATAAATATACAAGAAAATATTAAATATAATCTTATGGAAGATAATTCTCTAATAAATAATGAAATTGTAAATAAAAATGGAAGAAGAGAAGCTTTAAACGCAATTAATAATCAGTTCAAACGTGGTCTTATGCTAGATTATGCTCCTATGAATGAAGTTAATAAAAATGAAACAGAACTTGCAAATGAAACTCATATTGAAGTTAAACGTGAACTTGAAATTGAAGATGAAAGAATAGAAACTTTAAGTGCAATAGATAGTCAATTGAAACGTTATCTTATGAAAACTGGTCCTAATATTAAAAATAAAGTTGTCCATACAGATGAAAGAACAGAAATTGCAAACGAAAATCATATTGAAGTTAAACGTGAACTTGAAACTGAAGATGAAAGAATAGAAACTTTAAACGCAATGGATAGACAATTGAAATTGTGTCTTATGAAGAATGAAATTACCAATAATGAATTTGTTGATCAAAATAATAGATGGGAAACTTCAAACGGAATTATTCAATTGAACCATGATCTTATAAAAGCTAATACTCTTATAGATAATGAAGTTGATAAAGATGAAAGAATAGAACTTAGAAATGAATCTAACATTGAAGTTAAACGTGAACTTGAAACTGAAGATGAAAGAATAGAAACTTCAAATGCAATCGATATTCGATTGAAATTTGAAGAATTTGAAGACGTTCTTAAAGAAGAAATATGTGATGGTTTTAATAATGAAAGTGAATTTGATAATGCAAATGAAGTAAATGAAACTTCAATGATGGAAAGGGAATATTTTGATGGAAATAATCTTGGAAATTATGCAAATAGGATGAAATGTACAGATTGCTATGAAGAATTTGAAGATGAACACATATACAATGACCATTATGTAAGTATACATGTACTTATTATAAAACAGTTGCAGAAAGGTGTATGTATGTGATCGATTTTCTCAAAATCTACTGCACCGATTCTAATACGGTTCTTACCAAAAGATAGTACAATTCTTGAGAAAAGTTTAGGATAAGATTATATTGAGGTTTTATTTAAATTTGAATAGTAAAGTCACTCGGTACTTATTATAACACAAAGTCCCTAAATACTGTCTGTATGTATGCGATCGATTTTCTCAAAATCTACTGAACGAATTTTAATACGGTTTTTACTAAAATATAGTGCAATTTTTCCGGAAGGTTTAAGATAGGATTTTACGGTTTTATTAAAATTGTATTTCAAAGGTCGCGCAGTTGTAAAAGACCACGCCTGTTTTAGTTTTAATCGCGTAAACTAACAGAGATAGATTAAAGTAATGTACTAGAGAATTGTAAATCTACAAAAATACTACAGAAAAGTTCGCGACAGTTTATCTCTATCTCTTAAGGTTAACTCACAATAACTACTTTTATGTTCAAAATTTCAATTAAAAATATAACGTTCTTTGCAATACTGTTTTGTATTCAGAATCAATATTTATATAAATAAATACGTTAGTTAACTTCCAAAACTAACAAACTAGACTTCTAAACAAAGTCCCCATAAGCTGTCTATCTGTATGTGAGCGATTTTCTCAAAATCTACTGAATGTATTTTTGTACGGTTCTTACTAAAAGATAGCGCAATTTTCAGGAAAATTTAGGTTAATAGTACATTACTGTATTATGTAAATTAAAGAGGTCGCGTAGTTTTTAAAAGGAACCTCGCCTGTTTTAGAATTATTCGCGTGCACTGTAAACCAGTAGAGATACACAAAAGTAATGTACTAGAGAATTGTAGATCTATAAAGATACTACAGAAAAGTCCGCGACAGCATACCTCTATCTCTTATGGTTAATACAATAACTACTTTTATGTTAAGCATCTGTATTTATCTAAATAAATGCATTTATTTGATATCTATCTATACATATAAAACAAAGTCCCCAAATTCTGTCTGTGTGTATTTAATCGATTTTTTCGAAATCTACTGCACGAATTTTTATACGGGTTTTACTAAAAGACAGTGCAATTCTTCCGAAAGGTTTAGGTTAATGGATTCATTGGAAAAGCGTTATCGATTTTCATGTTACTTTCACTGTAAGATAGAGGTTGCGGAGCATAGATGTGGAAGATATATAGGCTACTTTTTAACTTAACTCACGCAGGGTTGGGATTAAAACTAGTAATATCCCGCGGTTACACCCGCGTACACACCGATCTGATGGCAGTGGAAACTATACTAAGTCGGACTTATTGATTTATTTTTGTTAAATCTATCATCAATAGTTTCCGCAGCGCATGCGATTACAGATTTTTATGACAAATTTATTACACCTTATTACATTTTTATTACAGATCCCTATTTTTTTAAATATATCCTATGTCGCTCAGTAAAGATGCAGCTTTTCAATGGTGAAAGCACTTTTGAAATCGGTCCAGTAGTTTTTGTGTGAAAACATTACAAACATACATACAAATTTTTCCTATTTATAATATTAGTATAGATAAAAAGTATGGGACACATTGATTTCCACGCGTTTGCAGTTAGTTTTGAATATAATAATTAATTACTCTATCGTTTATTCTAGGTACTCTGTCATAATGATGACCGTGTTTCAAAAATTGGTGAGCATTTTGAAAATAACTAAGAAAATAATAACTACATATTCTGAGAATATCCATACGAAATATACACTACTAACCCAAGTTACAGAATTACTGATAAACACCCTTAAAATTGAAATGTTTGGTTTCAGAACCACGGGCTGATATATCGATGAACCAATATAAAACAAGATATACATTAAGGGGAAACGCAAACACCATTGATTCCCATAGACCAGAATTTACCAGAGTCAACCCAAATAGAATGCCAGAGAGTAACATTGGATTTTTTAATCAGGCGAAATGTAAAAGAAAAAAAATTGCAGATACTATTTTGGTACATGGGAAAGAGAAACGAAATCCTAAATGTGACAAATCAAAACGAAAAATTCTTAATACATCAACAAATAAAATTATAACTGACAACGTAGATGAAAAACAAAGTATAGACATAAATAAAATTGTAAATAAGGAAAAGGATATTGAAACGACTGAAATAAGCGATAATCGTATAATTTTAAATGACAATGTAGATGAAAGACAAAGTATGGACACAGATAAAACAGATAATAAAGACAAAGACATTGAAACCACTAAAATAAGTGATACACGTATAATTATAAATGACAATGTAGATGCAAAACAAAGTATAGACACAGATAAAACAGATAATAAAGACAAAGATATTGAAACCACTAAAATAAGCGATACACGTATTATAAATGACAATGTAAATGCAAAACAAAGCATAGACACAGATAAAACAGATAATAAAAACAAAGATATTGAAACGACCAAAAGCGATATTCGTATAACAAATAAAAACTTTTCATGCAACAAATGCAATTTTGAAACAAATCACGAAAATTACTTAAAATGTCATTTAATATTACACAGTAGTAATTTAAACGCTAAAAACGTATACAAATGCAATCAATGCCCATACATTACAAATATGGAACAAAATTTAGCAACACATTTAACAGTTCACAGCGGTGTTAAACCTTATACGTGCAAAACTTGCGAATACAGCACCGCTATTAAGCGAAACTTAATATCCCATAACAGAACGCATACTGGCGAAAAACCTTATTCTTGCAATCAATTCAGTTATAAATGCAGCGTTAAATATTACTTAATAAGTCACATGAGGGTCCATGCAGGAGATTATCCTTATACTTGCAAAATTTGCGACTACAAATGTAATATACAACGCAAATTGACTAGGCATTTGAAGACGCATTCTGGTGAGAAACCTTATACGTGTGATGTATGCAATATTAAATGTAGCCAACAGAGTAACTTGCGAGCACATATGAGGATCCATACTGGAGAAAAACCTTTTTCTTGTACTGTATGCGAATATAGAAGCACTAAAAAGTGCTCTTTAGACAGACATATCAGAGTGCATACGGGGGAGAAACCCTATAGCTGCACAGTATGCACCCATAAAACAACTACGCAATACAATCTGACGATACATATGCGTTCGCACACTGGCGAAAAGCCTTTCGCTTGCAGTTTATGCGATATCAGATATTGTAGGCTGAAACATTTGGCTAAACATATGAAAACGCATGGATAATTAAAAGAACAAGCAAGGCTAATGCATGGATAATTAAAATAACAAGCAAGGCTAACGCATGGATAATTAAAAGACAAGCAACACAAACGCATGGGTAATTAAAAGAACAAGCAAGGCTAACGCATGGATAATTAAAAGACAAGCAACACAAACGCATGGGTAATTAAAAGAACAAGCAAGACAAACGCATGGATAATTAAAAGACAAGCAAGGCTAATGAATGGATAATTAAAAGAACAAGCAAGACAAACGCATGGATAATTAAAAGAACAAGCAAGGCTAACGCAAGGATAATTAAAAGAACAAGCAAGGCTAACGCATGGATAATTAAAAGAACAAGCAAGACAAACGCATGGATAATAAAAAGAACAAGCAAGACAAACGCACGGATAATTAAAATAACAAGCAAGACAAACGCATGGATAATTAAAAGAACAAGTAAGACAAACGCACGGATAATTAAAATAACAAGCAAGACAAACGCATGTATAATTAAAAGAACAAGCAAGGCAAACGCATGGATAATTAAAAGACAAGCAAGGCTAACGCATGGATAACTAATAAACAAGCAAGGCTAACGCATGGATAATTAAAAGAACAAGAAAAGTAAACGCATGGATAATTAAAAGAACAAGCAAAACAAACGAATGGATAATTAAAAGAACAAGCAAAACAAACGCATGTATAATTAAAAGAACAAGCAAGGCAAACGCATGGATAATTAAAAGACAAGCAAGGCTAACGCATGGATAACTAATAAACAAGCAAGGCTAACGCATGGATAATTAAAAGAACAAGAAAAGTAAACGCATGGATAATTAAAAGAACAAGCAAAACAAACGAATGGATAATTAAAAGAACAAGCAAAACAAACGCATGTATAATTAAAAGAACAAGCAAGGCAAACGCATGGATAATTAAAAGACAAGCAAGGCTAACGCATGGATAACTAATGAACAAGCAAGGCTAACGCATGGATAATTAAAAGACAAGCAACACAAACGCATGGGTAATTAAAAGAACAAGCAAGACAAACGCATGGATAATTAAAAGACAAGCAAGGCTAATGAATGGATAATTAAAAGAACAAGCAAGACAAACGCATGGATAATTAAAAGAACAAGCAAGGCTAACGCAAGGATAATTAAAAGAACAAGCAAGGCTAACGCATGGATAATTAAAAGACAAGCAAACCTAACACATGGATAATTAAAAGAACAAGCAAGGCTAACACATGGATAATTAAAAGAACAAGCAAGGCTAATGCATGAATAATTAAAAGAACAAGCAAGACAAATGCATGGGTAATTAAAAGAACAAGCAAGGCTAACGAATGGATAATTCAAAGAACAAGCAAGACAAACGCATGGATAATTGAAAGACAAGCAAGGCTAACGCATGGATTATTAAAAGAACAAGCAAGACAAACGCATGGATAATTAGAAAAACAAGCAAGACAAACACATGGATAATTAAAAGAACAATTAATAAAAATAATAATAAAAATAAAGATAATAATTGCCTAACAAGTGATACTTAGATATAATGTTATTATGTCTAAACAAATAAAAATAACATACATTATTATTAACATATACATAAGTTAATTTGTTTCAGTAAATACAACAAATGTTTATTTCATAATATTAATATATATAAATAAAAATATAACTGTTAAAATTGTGTTTGATTGAAAAGCCATACGTTTCGAAGTCACCTCTCCCACCAGTTAATAATGTTTAGTTACAAAGGACATGTATCTATAAATCTTTATTCAAATAAGCTCTTTCAAGCACTTTTGAATCGTCAATCAAATATAATGAAGCTACAACTGGTTCAGAATGTTGCTCTTACCGAGAACAACCAGAACGAAACTCAGTTGTCAATATTTTAAACATTTCCAATTTTACATTATTAAACCACAGTATTGTATGAAACTCAAAGAATTTTCAAATCCAGGCATGTTTTTTATCATCCAAATAATCCTCAATTGTGTAAAATTCTTTACGTATAAGTATATCTCTTACATTTAACTTAAACCTTTCTGCAGACTAGTCTAGTATGGATTGCGGAATATTGTATTGCGAATACCGAGACCATCGAATGAGTTGCTAACTCTGCTGAGTCGGGACACATGCATCACAAGCTTATTGTGACCTCTCGTATATCTATACTAATATATAAAGCTGAAGAGTTTGTTATATTATTTGAACGCGCTAATCTCAGGAACTACTGGACCGATTTGAAACATTCTTTCAGTGTAAGACAGTCCATTTATTGAGGAAGGCTATTGGCTATATAACATCACGCTAAGATGAATAGGAGAGGAGTAGCAATATAATATTACGATAACGGCAAAATTCAAAATTTTTGCTTGCGTGCGCAGAGTAAACCGTGACAGTCATAGATAATACACTATATAGATAGTGACAGTCATAGATTACTAACTATAAAACAGTGACAGTTGTTCAAAAATGATGTATTACAAAATTGTTCCCCTCTAAAAGTTCCAAATAAAAGTCCGCGACATTTTATTTCTTAATATCTAGGGTTTCTTTCTCTGTAGCAAGTACTTCAATCTGTGTTGGAGATACAATCGATTGTTAATAATCGATTTTTTTCTGATGATATGAACAGTTACCTTTTTAATAAAAATAATGATTTGGAAAAAAGGCTTATTAAAGTGCAAAACTTCCAATAAATAATAACAGATGAGCTGTAGGTGAAATTCTATTAAAATGTGTATTTTGGCTACATTGGTTTCATCCGACAGTGCATATGTAATCTTAAAAAACAAGAAACAAGAGTGAAACTAGAAATATGATTAAAATAATAATGGGTTATTTTTTCATAAATTTCGATTTCGATTCGAATCGATTTTTTTATAATCGATTATTTTTTCACATCTCTAGTCTCGTGGAAAAAAAAAAGACGCCTAACGCCATTTCTGATTTCAATTTTCAAATTTTCATTTTTCATTGCGCACTGAACCGGCGAACGTGATACTACTATTCATATTGTTTTGGTGAGTTATTTGGGAGTTTAAACCGGTAAGTTTCATTTTATATCAATAACTTGACAATATTTATGACCAATATAAGTTTCTAGAACAATGATTTGTCCTATGTTAATAGATAAAAACATGTAATTTCGATAGTCCATTGAACAAAGATTATACTCCCGATTCGCAGTGAGATAAAAGTATGTAATTGTTATACGAAACGCTGTTAGAAACATTAATTTTAATAGGAAATATTATGTTGAAAACATATTTTTTTAGTTACAGTGTATAGGATTATTTATTTTCTTCGATAAACGTGAGGGCCAAATTACACACACACTCACTCGCAAGGAGTTTGTATGTTTGCGTGCATTCTATCATGGCGGCCGAGCTCTTTTCAACATGGGATGTTCTTTTTTGTTTACTTGATGTTTTTTTTAAAACTTTAACATTTTTTTTTGGTATATTTTTTTAGTATGTGTTTTTACGAATCCTGCATTTATCAGGTATGATAACCGATTGCCCACTTACATTTAGCATTATATATATTTTCTGTTTTACTTCTTCGCGGATTGTAGCAAAATAATTTTATTATTACTTTTGTATTATGGATCTCCGCAAAGTAACGCCTAATTCTATAAATTAGTATATTTTTTTGTTACGTTATGAATATTCAGTGCTTTTAATTATTTGAGTTTTTTGTAGTTTCCAAAATAGGTATTTTTATAATAATATAATACAGTGCAAACTCTATACAGGGTGAGACTTCATAATGTGCACATATTAAATTGAGGGATACTTAGTTTGATTGAAGGAAAGCGTATTTAAAAAATTGTAGTCCTTTTTAATTTATATATTTTTTTAAATTTTACTCTCTACTGACAACCCTATGCGAATAAAGCAGAACAACATCTTAACTAAATGATCTAGCTTGATGAAATAAACTTCATAATGATTGGAAGTAATTAGGTATCCTTATAACAAAACTGCCTTCAATTAAAATAAATTAGTTTGTCGAAAACTTGTTTTGTTTTTGAGATATTTTAAGATAAACATCATCCTGCCCTTATCCCACACTAAGTGGGGTTGACACAACATGTTGTAAACATTCTGTCACGTGATTTGGCTGCGTTTTTACGACCAGCCGCCTGCCTGACGTCAACTTACCTACTTTAGTCGTATTTTACGACACCTCAGTAAGAAAGAGGGTGGTCTATTTCACTAAACTGGATACCACAGGGTGGGTCAACTTACCTTAGTCGCCTTTTACGACACCTCAGTAAGAAATGAGAGTGGTACTATTCTATTCAGCCGGATGCCACACGGCGTAAATTTTAAGATAATCGTGAAATTTCTAAATAAGATATCCCCATTCCTTATCTATTTTATTATTTTAAGGTATTATTCATTGTATAAACTACCGCATGGTAAAAATTTCAAGTTTGTAACTTGATCCTAACATTTGTTACCTGCTGTTAAAGTAGGGTCTAGCACACGGCTATGCGCTATTGTTTAGCAGGTAGAGAGTAGAGACCCTTTATCTTGTAAATGGCCGCGGATCCGGTTCCACTACTTAAGATTTCTTAGAAATTTCGGTATGTGTAATGCCGACAGTAGAGTTAGGCTAGGATAATAAAGCGACAAAAGAACGACAAAAGAACGTACACAGCTGGTCATTTTTTGCTTATTTTGGCAACTTAAAAAGTACTTAATATTATTAAATTGTTGTCTTTTTTGGGAGTGGGTGTAATGCTATATAGAGTTTATCATTGTAAGGGAAACAAGCTAAACCAACCAAAGTCAACTATCGGAGATCACACTGTATAATAATTTACGCCGTGTAGTATCCGGCTGATAGAATAGAACCACCTTCATTTCACACTGAGGTGTCGTAAAAAGCGACTAAGGTAAGTCGACCCGCTGTGTGGTATCCGGCTGAGTAGAATTGACCTAACTCATTTCTCACTGAGGTGTAAAAAGCGACTAAGGTAAGTCGACCCGCTGTGTGGTATCCGGCTGAGTAGAATTGACCAAACTCATTTTTACCGAGGTGTCGCAAAAGGCGACTAAGGTAAGTCGACCCGCTGTGTGGTATCCGGCTGAGTAGAATTGACCAAACTCATTTTTACCGAGGTGTCGCAAAAGGCGACTAAGGTAAGTTGACCCGCCGTGTGGTATCCGGTTTAGTAAAAATAGACCACCCTCTTTCTAAGTTAAGTTGATGTCAAGCTGGCGGCCGGTCAAATCATGTGACAGCATGTTTATAACATGTTGTGCCGACCCCACTTAGAGTGGGATAAGGGGGATGATGACACAGTATAATAATTAATTTATTTTTTATTCATTTGTTTTCATTATTTTTGTAATCCAAAATGTTTATCCAGGTTACTCAATTTCATATAGTAATCAGAATCATATGTACACGGTTAAATTTCTAATTTCAGATTATTATTTCACCGAGATGGATAACCGAGGAGGATCGCCCATTGTTGACCTTTCTGTGTCTTCGCCAGGAGGTACACTGAGGGAAGATCCCAACCCCACTGTACAACCGACACCTGGTGGAACCACTGCAGTAAGTACTTTGTGAATGTATCCAGCTGTGTATATGTTACGTGACGTGTAAAACTTTTGTAATAAATTCAAATTGTATTATTACTTTTGTATAATGGATCTCCGCAAAGTAACACCTACTTCCATAAATTATTTTTATTCTCTCATTCATTTTATTCTGTATTTATGATTTACATTTTTTTCTTATTTTACTCTGTAATTAATAATTTTTACAATTTAACTTAAATTTATATTTTCACGCTGGCATATCGGAATTTTTATAAGCTACATCTTATTATGTACCTATGTTCTTGCAATACATGATTTATTATTTATATTATTAAGTCATATTTATCTCGTACAGGGTCGTGCAGGAGTTATATCCACGCATTCTTATCAGTATATTGTAGGCTTATGTTCTTTATAGGCTAGGTCGCCCGCTGTCGCGGCCGCGTCATCTCCGCGGAGGCGGCGTGTGCCGCGGCGGAAGAGCCGTCGCTCCCTGGCTGTGAGGGACGCCGAAATATTTATGGATCTTACAGATTCAGGGAGCGATAGCGAGATTGATGACGATATTGAGTTTACCGAAGAGGCGTCGGAAGACGCGGAGTCATTTAGCGATGAGGAAGTCCCGAGGGCAAATCACAACATTTACTTCGAACGAGAAAAATTGCGTGAATTGCGTGAAAAACACGATGGTGATGTTTGGTTAGCAGATGGAGTACTCGAAACGAACGAAGGTAGTGTGGAAGTAGACTCTGCTGCGGCTCCATCGACAGATCCTGCAGATTCGAGTTTCGTCTGGTCGGACGACTATACATCGTTTACCGGCCAGCGGGAAACGTTTTTGCGGGAGCCCGGCCCGACCTTTTCTTGTCAAGATCCCAGCGAAATCTTTATTAAAATATGGAACCCGGAGTTTATGGAAACCATTGTCGAGGAGACAAATAGATACGCATGGCAGACTATCAGTAAGCTCTCGGATCCTGGCATCGGAACGGGTATTCCAAAGTATTTGGATGACTGGGTCGAAGTCACAGTTGGAGAGCTGTACCTATATTTTGCGGTACTTATCTATTCGTCTCTTATCGAGCGCTCCGACCTTCTGGAGTTCTGGACGACTGGGGCCTTGGCAATGCCTTCGTTTGTTACGATTATGTCGCGGGATCGATTCTGCCTCATAACCACATTTTTACACTTTGCGAACAACGACACTCTTGTTACGAGAGGATGCGACCGCATAGTGGAAAAAGTTGCGCCGGTCGTGGAGCACTGCAACAGAAAGTTTTCAGAAATGTACACACCGTCCCAATATCTCACCTTAGACGAATCTTTATGGGAAAGCCATATAGACTGGAAACCGTGTGTACGATCGAGAGCAGCTCGTCGTGGTATAAAATATTTCGAGCTCTGTGAGTCCGCAACGGGCTATTTGCTCAGATACAGTCTGTACACTGGTAAATCGGTAGGCTTACATTCAGTACCCTCCCATAGCTTCAATAGTCCTACCGTTAAGGTTGTCTTGGATCTCATGGAGGGGTATCTGAATGTAGGTCACACCGTCGTCATGGACGATTGGTGTAACCAATTGGTTCTAGCGAGGTACCTGAAAAGCCAGCGTACAGATGTATTGGGAACGGTAAATCGCCGCCTGAAAGGAATCCCACAGGAGATCGTAGATATTACACCAAGAGTGAAGCGTGGAACGTGTGTCAGTCGACATAGCGGTGATATCTCGGTGGTGGCGTGGAAAGACCACGAACTGGTCACCGTTATATCGACTTACCACAAACACGAGTCCGTTACGAAGAGGCGCGACGGTCGGACCGTTCAGATACCAGTGGCGGTGCGAGATTATTACCGGTACATGGGGGCCGTATATCTGAAAGATCGAATACTTTCATTTTACCTAATGGAGCAGTATCGGTTCCGTCAGTGGTATATGACAGTGTTTAAAAGACTCATCAACACGAGTATTTTCAATGCTTACATTATATACTCGCGAAACCCCATGTACCGTGTGTACTCGCAACACCAATTCCGGACGGAGGTCGCCGTCGGCCTGATCAGCCGATATGCGCCGGACCGGCCCACTCAGTCCACGGACAGTGCACCGATCACGTCGGACCATCTTCGTCTCCAACCAGGAGAGCACTTCCCGGAATATGCGGAAGCTACAACCACTGAAAAGCACAGACAAATACGCTGTGTTCGGTGCTCTGCTACGACAAAAAAAATAGACGTAATTCTTATTTGCAGTGACTGCAAGGTGGCATTGTGCATAGGGCAATGTTGGTTTGACTACCACACCCTAGAAGACCTGTCTTAATTAGTCTTAACATATTCTCCCTTCATTCAAATATTTCATCTGTTAATTTATTTATTTTTACAAAAACCACAGCTCTTGATCTAATAATTTACAAAGCATTAATTTATTTTGTACATATAGCCTTAACGGATTTTAATTTTTATTATTTTACATATTTATTTTCACAGTTTTCTAATGATCCATTAGAAAATGTTCAAGATTGATGATATATTCCAAAAGCGATTCATAAATATATGGGACACTTATACTAAAATAAATTGATGATATATCCATGCCACCTTTCAATACACAGGATCTTGATATTTTGGATTTTATATTTGAGTTATTGTAAATACAATAATATTGTTTTTAATATTAATACCCTCTTTGATATTATTGACGTTGACTTCAATAACAATTTTACTATTATAAAAAAAAAAGCGTACAAACATCACCATCAGCGCGATTCCCTACGATTATTTCTATTGAACCGAGTTTCAATTTTGTTTGTTGTTTTTGTATCACTAATTCAACCATTTTATTTGTTGTGTTTGTATCACTGATTCAGCAATTTTATATGTTGTTTTTGTATCACTGATTCAACAATTTTATTTGTTGTTTTGTATCACTAATTCATCGATTTAATTTGTTGTTTTTGTATCACGAATTCAAGTCTCAGGTTAATTGAACGAAATAAAATACCGTTATTTGTGTCGTGACATAATTAGATTTGTTGCGGTAATGCTATGTAATAAAATGTTTAAATAATAAAATGTTTATTTTTAATTCTTATATAAGTGAAAACAGTGTAAGTTATTTTGAGAAATAAATTGTCTTTAACTGAATTTGAACCGAGTTATTTGTTCAACGGTTGAAACGAACAAAGAATATTGTTATTTTGTCGTGACAAAATAATGTTAGTTATGTTCTTTGACATATAATGTAAAAATTGTAAAAATTAAATTAAAATAATAAATAATAATTCAAATAATAAAAAGTTTCATTTTCAATTCCCATATAAATGTACAATCTAAGTTATTTTGAGAAATAAATTTTCTTTAACCGAATTTGAACCGAGTTTCAGTTTTATTTGTTGATTTTGTATCACTAATTGAAATCTCAAGTTGAAATGAACAATAAAATATTAAATTAAATTATATCTTAACAAAGTTAGATATGTTGCTTTGACTCATAATATAATAAAATGTTTCACACCGAACCTCGTTTCAATTTTGTTTGTTGTTTTTGTATCACTAATTCAAAAATTTTATTTGTTGTTTTTGTATCACTAAATCAAGTCTCAGGTTGAAACGAACGAAATGAAACACCGCTAATTGTATCGTGACAAAGTTAGATTTGTTGCGATAATGCTATGTAATAAAATATTTAATTTTTAATTCTCATTTAAGTGAACAGTGTTAGTTATTTTGAGATATAAATAGTTTTTAACCGAATTTGAACCAAGTTTCAATTTTATTTGTTTTATTTTCTATTAATAATTCAAGTCTTAGGTTGAAAAATATTGTTAAATTATGTCATAACAAAGATATGTTGCTATGATGTGTAATGTAATAAAATGTTATGATATATTATGTGATAAAATGTATAAATAAATAATAATTCAAATAATAAAATGTTTCATTTTCAATTCCTATATAAATGTACAATCCAAGTTATTTTGAGAAATAAATGCTATCGATAAATTAGTTAATTAAATTTGTAATATAATACACTTAATACTTTACAATATATACTATATAAACAAATTCAAAAATAAATTGTCTTTAATAAAAATTGGAATATTGTCCTCGCGAAAAAGATCAACCCGTATAAAGCTAATGTAAACACATAAATTCGGCGGCCATGACAGGCCGCAGGAAATAAAAACTGTTTACTTTGGAAGTGTTTTGTGATAAGAGTTTGTATCAAAAGTGTATTCATATTATATGTCAATAAGTTAACAATTTTATCAACTTATTTATAAAAGAATTAGTTAAACGATAAATATCCAGCATGATACACAAATTTGATCGAAAATGAACCCTATGGATTTACATATGAGAATCTACTTTATAAGGTATTTAACCTTTTTTATAAATATTTTGTTTCCATTATACATTTATAATTACATAGTTCTATTTATGAATATTGTATATTTATATTATAAAAGAATATAAGTATATACTATATACGGTAGAAATTACGCCCACAATAAATTTTTGAACATGACCTTACAACGGGCGCAAGAACTGATTATCTTGTAATTTTTAACAAATATTTGCGATTGAATAACTGAAATTATTATTATAATGACATGCATTTTTTTAGGAACCTCTTTTTATCTACATTCTGGAGACATCTATCTATATAAAAGAAAGTTGGTGTTAGTTACACTATTTATAACTCAAGAACGGATTAATCAATTCGGATTGGTGGAGAGGTTGCTTAGAACCAGGAGACGGAAATAGGATACTTTTTATCCCGTTCGACCGCATTTATTTTATCCCGTCAAGTCACTATAAAACGTGGTATAACAAAAACTACTATGACATGGAATAACAAAACATAAATGACAGCTATACGTAATTTTGTCTTTCGTTACCTAAGTATAGTAAAAAATTTGACAATTATCAAAATAATAGCTGAACTTCACTACATAGTATAAAATAAGTCTCTTTCTCTGTCTGTTCCTATATCCCTATGCTTTAATCTTTAAAACTACGCAACAGATTTTGATGCGGTTTTTTTAATAGATTTAGTGTCCCATATATTTATTTATTTATAATAATATTCAATATGGAGTAGGTGTACAAATACTTAGTACATTATTTTGATAAATCTCGTAATCTGCGTTTGCAATGTAAGTGGAAAAAAATGTAATTATTTACGACATCACATCAGAAACATCAAAAATTACAGTAATTCTCTACTCCATATTGAATATTATCATACATATAAACCTTCCTCTTTAATCACTCTATCTATTAAAAAAACCGCATTAATATTTGTTGCGTAGTTTTAAAGATTTAAGCATACATAGGGATATAGGGACATGGGGACAGACACAGATAGCGACTTTGTTTTATACTATGTAGTGAAGCAACGTAGCCAATTAAAAATTAAGTTTAAACCAAGTTTTTATTCTCAACTTTACACCACGCATCCGCAACGAAAATAATTGCGGTATCGTCAGCATAAGATACAACTTTGGCATTTGGGATTTTAAGATTACATAAGTCGTTTATAAAAACTAGAATTAAGGTAGGCCCTAATATGCTTCCCTGGGGTACCCCGTAATAAATGAAAAGTCCGTAATGATGTTCACTGTAATGATTTTCAATCTTAACTTTCTGTGAACGATTTGTTAAATAGTTTTGAAATAGTTCTTTTTGTTTCCCCCTTATGCCCATTTTTTGAAGTTTAGTTAAAAGAGTGGTGACGGGGACAGTGTCGAATGCCTTCGTTAGATCCAAGAATACAGTAACACCTTTTTGCGATTAATATTAAATTAGCATTATATATATTTTCTACTAGCGGCCTACCCCGCTTCGCACGGGTATAAAATATATAGCCTATTTCACTCAGTGAAAAAAATTATTAAAATCGATCCAGTAGTTTTAATTTATTCATTACTGCCCGTGGCCCGCACGCGTTAAATTCGAAGAAAAACAATTCCCCTCTCCCTATACCAAGAAGATTTCCTGATATATCTAACATCAAAGTAATTATTAATTATAAAGAAAAAAAAGTAATTATTTACGACATCACATTAGAAACATTACAGTATTTCTCTACTCCATATTGAATGTTATTATACATTCCTCTTGAATCACTCTATCTATTAAAAAAACCGCATCAAAATCTGTTGCGTAGTTTTAAAGATTTAAATAAGCAGTCATAGGGATATAGGGACAAACAAAGAATGTGACCTTGTCTTATACTATGTAGTGATAATCCCTATAGCATAATTCAGTATTCACGCGCGATGGCTTATTATTAGCGTATTTCATGTATAAATTTGGTGTTTCTATACCGATTTCAACGATTCTTTTTTTATACAATGGTTAATACTATTCACTTTTTTATTTAGTGATGACTGAGAGTGGTATAAACGTAGGAGTAGACAAATATAACCAGAAAGCTTCGAACTGCTAAGCTATCGGGAGTTACACGTCTTATTGTGAGTCAACCATAAAAGATAGACATATGCTGTCGTGGGATATTTTTTATATAATTTTAAGGTAAACATTTCCGTCATACATGATTTCTGTGTAGCTTTAACCATCAAGGTTGCACACGCGACGGAAGCTTAAAAAATGTGTAACTTCTCCCGTTTTCCCGACATTTCCCTTTACTGCTCTGCTCCTATTGATTGTAGCGTAATTAAAAGTATACTATAACCAGCTCAGGAGTATGAAAAAAAAATTGTACCGAGTTTCGTTAAAATCCGTCGAGTAGTTTTTGTTTCTATAACGGTTATACAGACAGACAGACAAAATTTTTACTGATTGCATTTTTGGCATCAGTATCGATCCCTAATCACTCCCTGATAGTTATTTTGGAAATATATTCCAGTTACAGAATTGACCTCTCTACAGATTTATTATAAGTATAGATTTTACTTCATCGAGGATTATAGCAAAATAATTTTATTATTACTTTTGAAAGAAGAAATTAGTAAAATCGTAAGTGAGGTACTGGTCATATAATAAAAGGTAGTTATGTGAATTTTTTAACTATTACAATAGATTATACACTATAATATGAGAAAAAATTATATTTTAAGGTTACTGATGTTGCGGTGTTGATTTCTTATGACTAGTATATAGTAATAGCTAAATAAAACGAAATATTTCAATACGACTTTAATCATGAAACATTGTTTTTCATTTTGATTTCTACAGTTGTCCTAAAACATTTTTTTACAGATAACTAGTTGACTGGGAAAACGTTATTTTGCCATATAAATTTAAACACAAACATTTTTAAAAATTACAGAAAATTATAGGGTTCGATAACTCTTATCACTTAGAAGTATGAAAAATATTAAATAGCCGATTCTCAGACATACTGAATGTGCATTTAATTTCATAAAAATCGGTCATGCTGTTTTAGAGGAGTACGGTAACTAACATAGTGACGCTAGAATTTAATATATAAGATAATATATACAGCATATGATATATAAAAAACGGCCGATTCGCTAAGACGAGGCTGTTATTATCATTTTTAAAGTCTCGTCCTAACCACCAAAATCCGCAAATTTAAATCACGTTTCGGTCTCACAGGGAACATCCTTAAGGCGACGGTCCCAGATATTGTGAGTCATATAGATTAAGTCTACAGCAATCTCTGCGCTCATCTCATCTTTCAGGTAACGCTGTTAAGGCTAAGATTAAACATTGCCGTAAAAAAAACCTCGAGTCAGTCGATCATTATATAAATTTGAAGCCGAAAACTGTATTTATGTTTCGCTGTGGTCAAAGGGCTCACATTTGACAAAACATACCTCAGTTGTATGTGACTTTATGTGACTGACCAAACCCTTATTATGGCTACATTTGAAATCACAAAGATTACAACAGAATGATTTCTCAGCAGTGTGAATCTTTACATGTTTATTTAGTAAAGGCCTCTTGTAACTTTTATAGGGACAAAGCTCACAGGAGAACGGTTTAACACCAGTGTGAGCCCGAACGTGATCGATCAACTGATATTTTCTAGCAAATTTCGCATCACAAAGATTGCATGCGAACGGTTTCTCTCCAGTGTGACTCCGCATATGATTAATTAAATGGTATTTTCTAGTGAATTTCGCCTCGCAAACCTGGCAGGGGTAAGGTTTTTCACCAGTATGAATCCACATGTGGTCAATTAATTGGGCCTTCTGATTAAATTTGAGACTACAACGATCACACGAGAACGGTCTCTCACCAGTGTGATTCCTCTTGTGAATATTTAACGCGCCTTTATCCAGACATTTGTAATCGCAAATATCGCAGCTGAAACGCTTCTTACCACCGTGAATCCTCATATGTCTGGTAAGGTAAATCTTCCTGTAAGATTTGTAACTGCAAATGTTGCAAGCGAATGGTAATTCGCCAGTGTGCAGCCTTGCGTGATCATTCAAGTCCCTTTTGATTGATGTCTTGTAGTCGCAGAGTTGGCAACTTAATAGCTTCTTGCTGTAATGTATCCTGAGGTGGCTGATCATACTTGGTTTGAGGGCACACTTGTAACTGCATAGATCGCAGGAGTAGGGCTTCTCCCCAGTGTGAATTATCATATGCTTGAGTAAGCTTTGTTTGTAATTACATTTGTAATCGCAAACGTTGCAGGAATAAGGTTTAACGTCAGCATGTGTCTTCACATGACTATACAAGCTTGCTTTGTGGCAGCTTTTGTAACTGCATTGGTCGCAGGAAAAGTTTTTCTTTCCAGCATGTGTCCACTTGTGACTTACCATACTCTGTTTGTAAGCGCATTTGTAATCGCAAAGGTCGCAAGAGAATTTTTTAGGTTTTTGCAGTTTTTCACCAGTGTCAGTGTGTGTGTTCATATGCTTAGCTAAATTGTGTTTATTACAACTTTTATACTCGCAAACTTCGCAAGCAAAAGGTTTCTCACCAGTGTGAATAATCATGTGATTGACTATTAGATGCTTTTTAGTAAATTTAAATTTGCAAATATCGCAGACAAAATATTTATTTAGTGGTTCAAGTAAATCAGATTCAATATTTGCTTTAATTACATTTCCAACACTATTATTTTCATTTCTATCATTTACATTTATGTATACATCATCAGATAAATGTGTTTTTAGCGTGTGAGTGGCATATTTATTTAAAGGACTTAAGTTATCTGACAATTCGTTAGATCTATTTTCTTTTTTAAATATGGAAACACTTTGGTTGTCTGTAACTTTGATATCACTAGTTCCGGCAATAAGCAGTCCTTTGGAGATAAACTCTGCATTATAAAAATCCGCATCATTAGTGCATTTTTGGGTATTAAATAAAGTATTTTGAAGTGTATTTTTATCATCATATAATTTTAATTCACTCTTCAACGTCGTGTCCATTTTAAAATCCTCATTTGTATTTTTATTGTCATCGCTGGGTTCAATTTTTATATCATATATTGTTATGTCTAAGTGAGGTGTTAAAATTGTATTAATATTCTCCATTGTTTTTGAAGTTAAAACTCTTTTGTCAGCCGTAGATGCATTAGGAACAGGAGACGCTGTAAGATAAATTGATATAACATATGTATTATCGGACACTAGAATCTATTCTTAACACATTACACCGACCCTAGTTAGACAGATACAAAAATCATTATATATTTTTTTACCTGATGCACTTGGATTTTCTGGATTCCTTTGTCTTGTAGATTCCACATCTTTCTTCCTTCTTTTTTGTTGTTTTTCACTGTCTATGTTTCCTAAAAAGAAAAATGAACTTTAAAAAGTTTAGCTCATCCCAGTCTGCATGCGTTTGCCAATCTTGCCTGCCTACGATGCGCACTGTGGAACAAGGCTTTGAATATATCACCACGAAAAACCAGAACATGGGGAAATGTGTGGAATAGTCCAGAATAGGAGCTGACCACTTAGACACTTAGGCGTGCCCGAAATTAGACTCATTTAAATATTAAAGATATCAACCACCTTTAACGAATTTTATACAAACTTTTATCTCCCTTTTGTGCCAGTTGCACCTCGTTCTTGCTTCGCCGATTCTGTTCTGTACCCAATCTCTTCGCTTGCTGCTGTAGCCTAGATGTCTGATCATCTGTTTCTTTCTCTCTTAGTCGCTGCCCAGCCTCCTCCTTTTTCTGCAGCCGTACAGACCTCTGCTCTTCAGCTTTGTTCTGCAAGCTCAACCGTCTCTCTTTCCGCTCTTCATCAGTCTCTGTAGTGCACCTCATTTTTTGCATCGCGACAGTGGCCGTTTTTCTCTTCCCTTCGTTGAGGTATTTCTTTGGCTGTTCCGTTGAGTTTTTCTTTAATTTGGTCTCCATCTGAAAATTAATGTCAATTCGTTTCAAAGTCTTGTTTATCCTACTTACTTTTTAGCTTTACTTTTTTATTCTGTGAGGTTCTGGACCTATGTTCTGTTCAGCAAACTTGATGCACGCCAGGCATTCTGACAACTGTTTATTACAATTTAGCGGATCGTGTGCATCGGTAAGAGAATTGACTTCCTTAAAAGTGTTTGCCCCTAACAAATATTTTTTGTCTAACAAATGTGTATTTTGTATATCTGTGTAATCAATATTTTTATACTCTCTTTCTATTATAACAGCTACATTAACAGGTACCACACAATATTCAGTCTTCACTATAATATTATCATGCACGTTCTCAAATTCTGCAGTTACTTCCTTTTTGATTACTGGAACTTTCACATTTGCCCGGAGATTTGGATCTATTTGGTCAGGCTCCATTTTCATTGACGGTCTGTGAAATGAAATATATATTCATTTATTTTTGTTTACTACAAACTTTGTTTTACTGAAAGTTATTATTTTATTCGGAACTAAAATTCATTTTCAAGTCAGGGAGCTCGTTATACATAACATAATCTAGAATTGCCTTTACACAAGTTTAGAAATTATCTTACTTGCACTATACAATACACACACTATACAATACAATTGAAGATTATTTGCAAGCATTTTGTAACTCAAGTCATTGGCTACGTTTTTATGAGTTCAAGCGTATATATATATTATTTTTCGCGAGGGCAATATACAAATTTTGTTAAAGACAATTTGTTTATATAGTACACTACCGGCCTGCTCCGGCTTCGCACGGGTATAAAATATATATATAGCCCATGTCTCTCAGTGACAAAAATGATTAAACACTTTCCAGTAGTTTTGATTTATTCATCACTGCACGCATTAAATTTAGAGTAAAACTATTCCCCTTTCCCTATTTTCCATGAAGATTTACTGCTTTCATTGGAATATATAAATTTATATACTACATTTTTACTTTTTACATTTTTCCCTATATATTATATTTTTACAATTAATTATAGAATGTCTTTATATACAAAATTCACAGCTTTCTTTTCATTAGACGATGCAAATATGTTTTCTTTAGAGGTTACTCTTAAAAGAGCGACATATAGTTGGCCATGTGAAAAACAAACGCGTCCGATCGCTGCTAAATTCAAACTGCTATAAGGCGAAGCGCGGCCTCCTCGGGGCATTTTAAATCTGTAATATCTTCGAAACTGTTCATATAATTATATGCTGTAAACAGTCATATTGATCTATATTACATCAACAATTTATTTAAGGTACTTAATTGGATAAGGTTTAATGCTGTATTGTTTAAAATTGTTTCGAAAATAAGGTATTATTTTTCGTAAAAAGTAAATGACAAAAATGCTATTGTGGGTTATCCATAAAAGATAGACATATACCGTTGCGGAGTTTTCTGTAGACCTTTTCAAGGTGTACAAATACTTAATACATTATTTTAATAGATCTCGTAGGGTTCAGCGTGCGTTTATGTAAGCGAAAAAAATGTAATTATTTACAACATCACATTAGAAACCTCAAAAAATTACAGTATTTTTCTACTCCGTATTGAATGTTATTACATAGAAACCATCCTCTTGAATCACTCTATCTTTTAAAACCGCATCAAAATCTGTTGCGTAGTTTTTAAGATTTAAGCGTATATAGGGATATAGGGACAGACAGGGAAAGCGACTTTGTTTTATACTATGTAGCGATATTACAAATGTAATTAACTAATTTATGGATAACATTTATGTCTCAAAATAACTAACATTATTTAATAGGTACCTATTTTTTTGTTCGTTTCACCCTGAGACTTGAATTAGTGTCACAAAAATAAGAAAAATAATACAATGATTACATTGACATGCACAATTCGGATCTGTCCAAAATCCCCGGTTGGTGTAAGACGTTTGGACTTCAAGTTAACCCACAAAAATCACAAGCAATTATTATAGGCAGCCATTATACACTATCGTAGCTGAATTCCATTAATCTCCCCGTAGTGTGTTTAGACGGTACTGCCCTGCCCTTTAAGAACTCTGTTAAAAATTTGGGTCTTCATATAGACAGGACATTATAGACGTAGTTCATATTGACAAAATTTTCGCAACTATGGGTGTAAACCGCCATATTGATCTATATTAAATCAACAATTTATTTAAGGTACTTAATTGGATAAGCATTAATGCTGTATTGTATAAAAATTTCTTTGAACATAAGACATTATTTTTCGTAAAAAGTAAATGACAAAAAGTGCTATTGTGGGTTATCCATAAGAGATAGATATATACTATCGCGGACTTTTCTGTAGACCTTTTTAAGGTGTACAAATACTTAGTACATCATTTTGATAAATCTCGTAGGGTTTAGCCTGCGTTTGCAATATAAGCGGAAAAAAATGTAATTATTTACAGAAACCTCAAAAATTACAGTATTTCTCTACTCCGTATTGAATGTTATTTTACGTACAAACCTTCCTCTGGAATCACTCTATCTATTAAAAAAAACCGCATCAAAATCTGTTGCGTAGTTTTAAAGTTTTATGCTTACATAGTGATATGTGGACTTTGTTTTATAATATGTAGTGATTAATAAAAAAAACTATATAAATATGATGACTTACCATAATTGCAAATATACATTACTAGCGGCCTGCCCCTGCTTCGCACGGGTATAAAATATATATCCCATGTCAAAGTAAAAAAAATTATTAAAATTGATCCAGTTGTTTTGATTTATTCATTACTGCCCGTGGCCGTAGCGTTAAATTTGGAGAAAAACAATTTCCTTTCCCTATACCAAGAATATTTCCTGCTATCTTTGGAATATCTAAATTCATATAGTACATTATTACTTATTTACTTTTATATTTTCCCTATGTATTTTATTTTTACAATTAATTACAGAATGTCTTTAAACAAACTCTTGAAAGAGCGACATCGCTGCTAAAGTCGAAGTGTTATAGGGCGAAGCGCAATTTTCTCACGGCATTTTAAATCTGTAATATCTCCGAAAATGTAAATCACTTAAATTACATGCTGTAAACGGCCATATTGATCTATATTAAATCAACTATTTATTTAAGGTACTTAATTGGATAAGGATTAATGCTGTATTGTATAAGAATTGCTTCAAAAATAAGGCATTATTTTTCGTAAAAAGTAAACGACAAAAAAAGCTTTAGTGGGTTATCCATAAGCGATAGACATATACCATCATGGATTTTTCTGTAGACCTTTTCAATGTGTACAAATACTTAGTACATTATTTTGATAAATCTCGTAGGGTTTAGCCTGCGTTTGCAATGTAAGCGGAAAAAAATGTGATTATTTACAGAAACCTCAAAAATTACAGTATGTACTCCGTATTGAATGTTATTATACGTACAAACCTTCCTCTGGAATCACTCTATCTATTAAAAAAAACTGCATCAAAATCTGTTGCGTAGTTTTAAAGTTTTATGCATACATAGGGAAATATGGACTTTGTTTTATAATATGTAGTGATTGTTATTTTCCTCGCTAGAGAGCTCCGATCATAAATGCGTCCGATCGCTGCTAAATTCAAATGGTTAAAGGGCGAACCACGTTTTTTTTTCGAATTTGACTAATGCTGTTAGCCCTAATGGCTTTGACAGCGTCACCGATAAGACGGGCGAGCGCGGAAGCATCGCCGAGAGGCGAACCGCGACCTCCGACGCGCTATTTATAGGCTGGCGGCGCGGCCCCTGCATTTTTAATCTGTAATATCTTCGAACTGTTTATTTAAATTACATGCTGTAAAGGGTCATATTGATCAATATTAAATAAACAATATATTTAAGGTTCTTAGTTGGATAAGGATTAATGCTGTATTGTATAAGAATTGCTTTGAACATAAGGCATCATTTTTCGTAAAAAGTAAATGACAAAAACTGCTATTGTGGGTTATCCATAAGAGATAGACATATACTATCGCGGACTTTTCTGTAGACCTTTTCATGGTGTACAAATACTTAGTACATCATTTTGATAAATCTCGTAGGGTTTAGCCTGCGTTTGCAATGTAAGCGGAAAAAAATGTAATTATTGACGACATCACATTAGAAACCTCAAAAATTACAGTATTTCTCTACTCCATATTGAATGTTATTAGACATGTAAACCTTCCTCTAAAATCACTCTATCTATTTAAAAAAAAACCGCATCAAAATCTGTTGCATAGTTTTAAAGATTGAAGCATACATAGGGATATACGGACATAGGGACAGACAGAGAATGCGACTTTGTTTTATACTATGTAGTGATATTATTTATTTTTACAATTGATTAGACAATGTCTTTACATACAACATTCATAGCTTTCTTATCATTAGACAATATAAACTTGAGAGAAGGACATTTATTTTCGCCTCCGGTCGCTGCTAAATTCGAAGTGCTTATAGGTCTAAGCGCGGCCTCCTCGCGGGATTTTAAATCTGTAATATCTCCGAAAATGTTCACTTAAATTACATGCTGTAAACGGCAATATTGATCTATATTAAATCAACAATTTATTTAAGGTACTCAATTGGCTAAGGATTAATGCTGTATTGTATAAAAATTGCTTTGAACATAAGGCATCATTTTTCGTAAAAAGTAAATGAAAAAACTGCTATTGTGGGTTATCCATAAGAGATAAATATATACCATCGCGGACTTTTCTGTAGACCTTTTTAAGGTGTACAAATACTTAGTACATCATTTTGATAAATCTCGTAGGGTTTAGCCTGCGTTTGCAATGTAAGCGGAAAAAAATGTAATTATTTACAGAAACCTCAAAAATTACATTATTTCTCTACTTCGTATTGAATGTTATTATACGTACATACCTTCCTCTGGAATCACTCTATCTATTAAAAAAAACCGCATCAAAATCGGTTGCGTAGTTTTAAAGTTTTATGCGTACATACGGAAATATGGACTTTGTTTTATAATATGTAGTGATAATATCACTAAACCCTACGAGATTAATCAAAATGATGTACTAAGTATTTGTACACCTTAAAAAGGTCTACAGAAAAGTCCACGATGGTATATATTTATCTCTTATGGATAACCCACAATAGCAGTTTTTTTCATTTACTTTTTACGAAAAATGATGCCTTATGTTCAAAGCAATTTTTATACAATACAGCATTAATCCTTATCCAATTGAGTACCTTAAATAAATTGTTGATTTAATATAGATCAATATTGCCGTTTACAGCATGTAATTTAAGTGAACATTTTCGGAGATATTACAAATTTAAAATGCCGTGAGGAGGCCGCGCTTCGCCCTATAACACTTCGACTTTAGCAGCGATGTCGCTCTTTCAAGAGTTTGTTTAAAGACATTCTGTAATTAATTGTAAAAATAAAATACATAGGGAAAATATAAGAGTAAATAAGTAATAATGTACTATATGAATTTAGATATTCCAAAGATAGCAGGAAATCTTCTTGGTATAGGGAAAGGAAATTGTTTTTCTCCAAATTTAACGCTACGGCCACGGGCAGTAATGAATAAATTAAAACAACTGTATCAATTTTAATCATTTTTTTTACACTGACTGACATGGGATATATATTTTATACCCGTGCGAAGCAGGGGCAGGCCGCTAGTTGGCTATAAACATAAAATAATGAATATACAAATGTTTTATTACAATTTATATCTTAAATATATAGGACTACATACACACACACACAAATATATATATAATATAAATATGTTTCATGTTAATTTAAGCTATAAACATTATATAAATTTCACCATTTAATCTATTAATTAATTTTGGTAAAATAAATAGATGAAAAGATGCTACTAATATATAATTACTTAAGATAAATATTTTCTAGTCTGTAACTTAAATACTTAATGGTAAATCATTCCACAGCTTAACACCTTGAAAGCTAAATGATCTCGAGTGAGGAGCATTTAGGGTAAACAAGATCTAAGGTATTTACAGATCTTAGCTGACTATATCCTACATCCGACAAGAAGTTACTTCTTACTAGAAGTTTCTCAATCTGTATTTTATAATATAATAATCTGTAAATACTTATGAAATTTTTTTTTCAATTTTTAGTACGCCATCTGTGGGAACAGACTATGCCATAGGCTTATGTTATATACTGGTATATATATACGATTAGTAGTATGACTGAGACAAGTCATCATACAATTTACTAATGTTGGATTATCGCCCAAAGGGTGCCTCTGTGACAATATACTGCAACTTAGAGTGATGTATAATAGAAACCTACTTATAGGACTATGTAAAACTGTCTAATGATGCCTCAGATGTGGCCACGCTGCAGTTGAGGCTGAAGTTTTTATATATAATATTATCTCAGTTATCATCTGTTTAATTTTTCATAGTTTATTTTTTTATTTATTATATTTATTATTTTTTCCATATTATAACGAGGTGTTAGGCAAAGATAGTGGTAATCGTTAATTCATACAATAACAATAATAATAATAAAAATACTTTATTGTACAACTAATAAAACAAACTAAGATAAATAATCTTAAAATTTAAAGTAGTGCCTTTGCACTACTTTAAATTAAAGGCCTTTGCCTTATCACTAATAGTGATCTTTACAGGCAACCTTACATAAGAGACCTTTTGGGAAAATGGGTGGAATAGTCCGGAATAGGAGCTGACCACACGCCCTGCACCGACAGGCGTCCCCAAAATTAGATCGATAGATAGATACATAAGAGACACTAAAACTAGGAGTATATACATTCTGATAAATACACCCTAATACATATTAGAATAATGATGCACTAATACATACTTTTTATTATACATATTATTTAAACATTTATACATTATCAAGTTATTATACAAATGTTGTACTAACTTTTAAAGTTGTTTAACACAGATTTTGAGTATTTTTTTTGAAATCTTTATTGCACTATTAAGATATAAAAGTACAAAGGCTGACTTAAAACAAAATTAAGCGTTCTCTACCAGTAAACCTAAGGGCCAATGGGAAAATTTAAATAGGTGCAGCAAGCAAAGAAACAAAAGAAGAAAAGTAGTAATAGGTATAAATGGTTAAGAAATGAAAATCAAAAAACTGTACCAACGTGTCTAGGCAAATAAGAAATAAATAAATGGATAAAAATAAACATAATAAATAAAAAAAGATGGTATAACAATATATTTAGCGGTTAAAGAAAAAAAAAATATCATTCATTGTTTCGGATGAGGTGTTTTTTAACATTTGCATTAAAAGTAAGACGACTGGAAGATTTTTTTGACAGAATCAGAGAGACAGCTTTCGAAGTGAAAGATTCTAATGAAAAATTGGTGAGATGATGTGTGGAAAGCTTAAGAAGATAAAATGAGCGGTGATCACAATTATATATAAACAATTTTTTTTTAAATTATATATTGTAAAATGCTACAAGTTGGTCTAATAAATAAATATTTAAAAAATAATTCCCGCTGCCATGAGTTCACTGGTGGTGTGACTAACTTGTCATCCGGCTATTTTATTTATTTAATTATGTGCCATAAAATTCTTTTTTGGAAAAAACATTACTGGTAAAAAAGTGTACAAAGGTCACCTTATCCCTAAGACAGAGATATCTGCCAGCTATACTACGAAGTGAGACAATATATATTTAAGAAAAAATTGGTACGCAAATATCAAACATTATTTTATGAACCTTTGCTATCATTGAATATGAATATCTTCAAACAGATTTTCTTTTAAGAAGCTAATTGCTGTTATAAAACATATATGCATATCAGTGTTTGTAAACATGTGTATTGTTTGTTGCAAAATACATGTCAGTTGTTGCTAACATGCATATCAGTTGTTAACTGAATATAAGTTGTTACAAATATGTAAATCGATTGTTTCAAAATATGCATATGAAAAACCACAAACTGACTTACATTGCTGTTGGTAATTGTACTGTGATTTATCTCTGATACAGCCCACCTCCATTTAAAAAAATCGATAAACATGAAACTAAATTTTATAAAAATTAACAATACTCAATCCGTTAAAGACAAATATACTCAAATAATAAACAGCTGTCAGCTGTGTACTGAAATATTAACATAGATAAAGATAAACTTCATAAAGATTTTTACTTGATATTTGGCTTGATTTCAATACGAATGTGAGTTGATGTAGAAAAAAAAATTCTACTCCGAAAAAATCGTAAGAAAAAAAATTGAGGAATAAGTAATCTATATTTTCCCTTTAACACAAATAGATTTAAATTAATCGATAATTTGTTTTGAAATAATCGATTATTAATCAAACAAAAGTAATAATCAAATTATTTTGCTATAATCCGCGATGAAGTAAAATAGAAAATATATATAATGCTAAATGTAGAGTGGACAATCGGTTATCATACCTGAAACATGCAGGATTCGGAAAAACACATGCACAAAGTTCCACCACCGCCACCACAATACACAAGCACTACATACGTTCACGTTTTGGTTGTGCAGTCTATCTCCTGATGATGCTTCGGTTGCGGGGTGAAACGATTGTTGAGTTTGTGATAGTGAACGTATGTAGTGCTTGTGTATTGTGGTGGCGGTGGTGGGGCATTGTGCATGTGTTTTTACGAATCCTGCATGTATCAGGTATGATAACCGATTGTCCACTCGACATTTAGAATTATATATATGTCGGTAGCCAGTAATAGATAATGCATTTGTCTATGGAAAGTAACAGATAATGTAACAATTGTAACAACGAGCCGCAAACGTTATCTGTGCAATATAACGTTTCGACAAAGTCTGGACATGTTCGAGCAGACCGGTGGCAACCCGCAACACAGTTCACTTCGCTGCCAGCCGCCGAGCGAGTAACACGTCCGGGAATTGTTTTACGACTCGTTGCTCTGATTGTGTTTAATTTAATTATTAAATCGTGTATTGTGATACTGTACTGCCCGTTTATTACCACACGCCTTATATTGCCCACACGATATGTCTGACGCAGAAGATTTTAATCTCAATCGGCCCCCTGATCCGACATCAGAAGCGGGATTCGAACGGGCAGAGGAACATCACGTCGAGAGCACACCCCGTGACGAAGAAAATGGCGGAAGCGGAGATAAATGGCGATTATTATTTGAAATGCAAAATTCAAATATGAAGGCATTAATCGAGGCTCTGAACAAACCACAGCCGTCTACCCACATAGTGAATCTACCGGAATTTGATCCCGATAAAACCGACGCAGATGCACGTTCTTGGTGTGCGACCTCAGACCTGTGTTTTGCTGATAACCCTATGGAAGGTAGTCAATTAATCGTCACCATTAGCAAGGCACTCAAAGGAACAGCGTCGGCTTGGTTGTCCCAAGTATCCTACGCGGGCATGACGTGGACGGATTTTAAAGAGTTATTTACGGCAAGATTCGTGACTACTGAAACTACTGCGGGTACCCTCATAAATTTAAGTACCAGTAAACCAAAAGAAGGCGAACCTTTGGCGGCGTACGGGAGCCGTGTTATGTCACTATTATTTAATCGCTGGAGGAATCTAACCGTAGAGCAGATTGTAGTGGCAACAACGGTTGCACATATTTCACAGTTCGACTCGAGATTAAAAAGATTGGCTTTCACTTCGGAAATCAATACACGTCAAAGACTACAACAAGAGCTACAAGCTTTTACTTATCTCAAACGTAAGTCGACGGCGGGACCTGAGCCCCAAACATTTGAAAACAAACGAGTGAAGAATTCTCTAACCCCTTCGATCAAATGTTTTCACTGTGGAAAAATTGGACATAGGCGAGCGGATTGTTTTAATAGGCCCAGGGAGATAAAACAGAAGCCCATGAAGTCGCAGACCGTGTCTCAAGCCCCAAGGTCGACCCTTCAGCAGCAGGCTAGCACCAGCTCAATTGTTTGCTACAAATGCGGGAAACAAGGTCATATTTCTACCCGCTGTACTAATGGAGAACGTGAGGAGGCATCGCGTAGCGAGAGGCGTGTCGACATGTGTGTCGTCAACCCACCTGCAGGAACTTTAAAAAATAAAGGTCAGATTTTTTCATTTCATTATGATTCGGGTGCTGAGTGTTCACTTGTCAAAGAGAGTGTCTCTTGTAAATTTTGTGGAAAACGTGAACAAAACATAGTTACTTTAAAAGGCATTAGTCAAGCGAGTGTACTCAGCACTGTGCAGATTTTGTGTATTGTTGAAATTGATAATAATTTTATCGAAATTTTATTGCATGTTTTGCCTGACGTCTATTTGCGTAGTGATATTATGCTAGGTCGCGAAATATTGCTGCAAGGATTTAGTGTTAACATGACCGCGACTCAATTTAAAATTGCTAAAGTACATGAAGTAAATAATTGTGATTTTCAACTACCCTCAGTTGATTCAGAGAATATTATTCCGTCTGGTTGTATTAAAGAACTACCCCACGTAAATGATTTTACCATAATTGATACCGACGTGTCATTAGATTATAAATCGAAAATTATTCGTGTGTTAATTCGTTATTCGGACTATTTTATTACTAGTATGCCGAAAACTCGTGTAACAACAGGCGTACTTGAGATACGATTAATCGATCCAAATAAGACTGTACAAAGGCGACCTTATCGACTTAGTGTGGAAGAAAGAAAAATTATGCGCGAGCGTGTAGATGAATTATTACGTGCAAATATCATTCAACCGAGTAGTTCACCATTTGTTAGTCCAGCCATTTTGGTTAAAAAACGCGACGGTTCGGTTAGTATGTGTATTGACTATCGTGAACTAAATAGTAATACGGTACCTGATCGGTATCCCTTACCGCTTATATCCGACCAAATATCGCGTTTACATGGTGCACGGTATTTTACCAAGTTAGATTGTGCTTCAGGTTTTCATTTAATCCCTGTAAAATCGTATGATCAGTCGATACAACGTACTGCGTTCATAGCACCTGACGGTCAGTACGAGTATTTGACCATGCCGTTCGGGCTCCGTAATGCGATATCAGTTTTTCAACGCGCGATAGTTAAAGCTCTAGGTGATCTTGCTAATAGTTACGTCATTGTTTACGTCGATGATGTTTTAATTATTTCGGAAACAATTGAGGAAGGTATCGAACGACTCGAAATCGTTTTACAAACATTAACGAAGGCCGGTTTTTCTTTAAATCTGAGTAAGTGTTCGTTTTTGAAGACCCAACTCGAGTTCTTAGGTTACGAAGTAAGATCGGGAGAAATTGGACCTAATCGTAGAAAGGTAGAAGCATTATCTACTTTACCACCACCATCAACGGTAACTCAGTTGAGGCAGTTTATAGGTTTAGCGACTTACTTCAGACAGTTTGTGCCAAAATTTTCTAGTTTAATGGCCCCTCTTTATAAATTGACGTGTGATAAAGTTCCCTTTAATTGGCAACAGCGCCACGAAGACGCCAGAAAAGAAATTATTTCTATTCTTACTAAGGAGCCAGTTTTAATGATTTATGACCCTCAATACCCAGTTGAATTACATACGGACGCCAGTTCTGAAGGTTACGGTGCTATTTTATTCCAAATCGTAGAAGGCAAACGCAGAGTAGTCGCATATTTTAGTAAGAGGACCACACCTGCTGAATCACGGTACCATAGTTACGAATTAGAGACATTGGCCGTTGTTAACGCAATTAAACATTTTCGACAATTTTTACACGGACGACGATTTACTGTGGTAACCGACTGTAATTCGTTAAAATCCTCTCGTAAAAAAAATAGACTTGACGCCGCGAGTTCACAGGTGGTGGGCTTATTTACAATGTTTCGATTTTGACGTTGTTTATAATAAAGGTAAGAATATGGCACACGCGGATTTCTTATCGCGTAATCATCCAGAAACTAATTTTGACAATAATTTGAAATCTAAAATAGCACAAGAAAAACAAAATAAAATAATTAATTTGACTGAACTTTCTGGTGATTGGCTTCTAGCAGAACAAAAACGTGACCCTGAAATATCTAAGATTCTTTCTAGTTTAAATAATGGACAATTAAGTGATGATGTTGCGAAAACATACGAGGTTCGTAAGGGCGTTCTAAACCGTAAAATTCAACGTAATGGCCGAACTAAATGTTTACCTATACTCCCTAGATCGTTAAGATGGTCAGTAGTTAGTAACGTTCATGAATCTCTTATTCATCTCGGGTATGATAAAACTTTAGAAAAACTTTATGATGTCTATTGGTTTGAAGGTATGTCACGTTACGTTAAGAAGTTAGTAGATAATTGCGTGACCTGTAAGGTTTCAAAATCGCATTCAGGTAGAGTTCAAGCAAGATTACATCCTATACCAAAAGTAGCTATTCCATGGCATACTGTACACATAGATGCAACTGGAAAATTAAGCGGAAAGAATAATTTAAAAGAGTACGCGTTTGTTCTTATTGATGCGTTTACCAAATTTGTGTTACTGTACCATAGTGTTCATATTGATTCTAAAAGTAGTATTAAAGCCGTTAAAGATAGTGTTGCGTTATTTGGTGCTCCGAAACGTATTATTGCGGACCAAGGTCGTTGCTTCGCGAGTAAAGAATTCAAAGAATTCTGCGATACTAGTAACATCGATTTACATTTAATTGCTACAGGATCTTCGCGTGCGAATGGACAGGTAGAGCGCGTAATGTCGGTATTAAAGTCTATGTTGACTGCTGTAGAGTCAAACGATCGATCCTGGCAGAACTCTTTAGGTGAAGTACAGCTTGCAATTAACTGTACTGTGAATCGTACAACAAAAGCTAGTCCGTTAGAACTTTTAATTGGAAAGGTTGCGCGGCCTCTATCATTGATGGCAGCCGATATTGTAGAGTCAGAAGTCGATTTAGATACGGTGAGAGATAGCGCGTTGCGTAATATAGAGAGTGCAGCTTCTTATGAAAAACGTAGGTTCGATAAGACTAAGGCAAAGCTCAATAAATTTTCGGTAGGTGATTTTGTTTTGATTATGAATGAAGAGCGTAATCAAACAAAGTTGGACCCTAAGTTCAAAGGTCCTTATGAGGTTGTCGAAGTTCTTGACGGTGATCGTTACAATTTAAGAGCGCTAAACTCTAGGCGTACTTACAAATACGCACATGATAGATTGCGAAAAATGCCGGATATTCAGAGCATAAATGACGAAGTTGTTGTAGAGCCAAGTGCTTGTAGCGATGAAGAGAGTACTTAAGTTGTTGACATGATGATCGGACCGTACCAGAGGTTGTCGTGTAGCCGTAGCTCGTTAGAAATCGGTGTCTACTTTTAGTAGTCCGTGAGTACGCGGTAGGCAGGCAACTCTGGCGGAGGTCGGGGTTTCAGAGGAAACCATTAAGGCGTTCCCGTGGGGGTTCGCAGTGATGAGTAACTGGAGGTTACTGGGCTATGCGTAGCCATTGATCACATGTGGAGCTTAAGTGTCTTGAATGTTGATGTAATTGGTTTAATTGTGTAGAGACACAATTAGTAGTCATTTTTGCTCTGACTTCCACTAACAATGATTGTGTCATTGAAATGTTAAAGTAAAGTTTGGCGGTTCGGACAATGTAACCGAGCAAGATGATCTGTGTGTTGTATTTTGTTTCAGATTAACACACAGAGACGTGTGTCTCGTAGGATGGCCGTGTCGGTAGCCAGTAATAGATAATGCATTTGTCTATGGAAAGTAACAGATAATGTAACAATTGTAACAACGAGCCGCAAACGTTATCTGTGCAATATAACGTTTCGACAAAGTCTGGACATGTTCGAGCAGACCGGTGGCAACTGGCAACCCGCAACACAGTTCACTTCGCTGCCAGCCGCCGAGCGAGTAACACGTCCGGGAATTGTTTTACGACTCGTTGCTCTGATTGTGTTTAATTTAATTATTAAATCGTGTATTGTGATACTGTACTGCCCGTTTATTACCACACGCCTTATATTGCCCACACGATATGTCTGACGCAGAAGATTTTAATCTCAATCGGCCCCCTGATCCGACATATATATTTTCTATTTTACTTCATCGCGGATTACAGCAAAATAATTTTATTATTACTTTTGTATTATGGATCTCCGCAAATTAAAGCCTAATTCTATAAATTATTTAATAATCAAACATTTAGATCTAGTCTTATAATATACTCTAATAATATTAGATTTCTAACTATTCGAATAAAGTATCCTTTTTTAATATTAATAATTATCTATGTAAAAAAATGTAACCACTAGTGTTTTAACTTTCTACTTTTGCTTACTAAATAAAACGAAAAAATTTAAAAACAACTTTAATCACGAAACATTGTTTTTCATTTAGATTTATTCAGTTGTCCTAGAACAATTTTTTACAAATAAATAATGCATATGTTTTATGAGAAAACGGCCGAAAAGACGCGGCTATTATGATATAATCATTACTAAAATCGCGTTACAATCCACCAAGTCCACCGATTTAAGTTTCTGTTCCGTCTTACAGGGAAAACTTAAGGCGACGCTCCCAGGAAGTTGCAAGTCTTATAGAACTGGTTCAGCGAAGCTTCTGCAATCGTTCTATCTTTCAGGTAACACTATAAACACTGATAAGGTTAAGATAAAACAAGTCTTTAAAAAAACCTCGAGTGAGTCGATCACTAGACAAGAGTGCTAGACATGCAGACCTCTCTGTTGACAATGTTTACTCTCAGCTGTAGCCCCTCATTTGTAAGCTTTTAAACGCTGAGTTATTAATACAAGCTTTTGAATTATCAACTCTACTGCTGGTTAAAAAAATTGCTCATCATCTAGTGCAAGTTCGAAAACTAGCTAAATCCATCCCCTTTTTATACTTTTATAATCCTCAATAATATAGTAGACTCTCTGTATCAGCCTCCTTTAAATTTTATTTTAAACTGCTGAAAAGGTAAAGCTGAAATTGATTGTAGAATTTTAAACCAAACCCACAAAAAAATTACATACTTTTGTTTGTCGCAAAGAAAGAATCGGAAGCTTTTGCCAGTTTCTACTATGTGTCCACATCGCCAATTTTTCAATAATTCTGTATATTTTTCATTCATGAAACACTACCATGACACTAATTTAAGCCAAAAATTATTTCTATGTTTCGCTGTGATCAAAGGGCTCACATTTGACAAAACATAACTCATTTGTATGTGACTTCATGTGACTGACCAAACCCTTATTATGGCTACATTTGAAATCGCAAAGATTACAACAGAATGGTTTCTCAGCAGTGTGAATCTTTATGTGTTTATTTAGATATGGCCTCTTGTAACTTTTATAGGGACAAAGTTCACAGGAGAACGGTTTAATACCAGTGTGAACCCGAACGTGGTCGATCAACTGATACTTTCTAGCAAATTTCGCATCACAAAGATTGCAGGCGAACGGTTTCTCTCCAGTGTGACTACGCATATGATTAATTAAACCGTATTTTCTAGTGAATTTCGCCTCGCAAAGCTGGCATGGATAAGGTCTTTCGCCAGTATGGGTCCACATGTGATCAATTAATTGGGCCTTTTGCTTGAATTTGAAACTGCAACGATCACACGAGAACGGTCTCTCACCAGTGTGATTCCTCTTGTGAATATTTAACGCGCCTTTAGTCAGACATTTGTAATCGCACATATCACAGCTAAAACGCTTCTTGCCACTGTGAATTCTCATATGTATGGTAAGATTACTCTTTTTGTAAGATTTGTAACTGCAAATATTGCAAGCGAATGGTAATTCACCAGTGTGTAGCCTGGCGTGATCATTGAAGTTACTTTTGATTGAAGTCTTGTAGTCGCAGAGTTGGCAACTGAATAGCTTCTCGTTGTGTTGTATCTTAATGTGGCTAACCATACTTGATTTGTGGGCACATTTGTAACTGCATAAATCACAGGAGTAGGGCTTCTCTCCAGTATGAATTTTCATATGCTTTAGTAAGCTTTGTTTGTAATTACCTTTGTAATCGCAAACGTTGCAGGAATAAGGTTTAACGTCAGCATGGGTTTTCACATGACTATACAAGCTTGCTTTATGGCAGCATTTGTAACTGCATTGGTCGCAGGAAAAGTTTTTCTTTCCAGCATGTGTCCACTTGTGACTTACCATACTCTGTTTGTAAGCGCATTTGTAATCGCAAAGGTCGCAAGAGAATTTTTTAGGTTTTTGGCGTTTTTCACCAGTGTGAGTCATCATATGCTTGGCTAAATTGTGTTTATAGCAACTTTTATACTCGCATACTTCGCAAGCAAAAGGTTTCTCACCAGTGTGAATAATCATGTGATTGACTATTAGATGCTTTTTAGTAAATTTATATTTGCAAATATCGCAAACAAAATATTTATTAAGTGGTTCAAGTAAATCAGATTCAATATTTGCTTTCATGACATTTCCGACACTCACATCAGATAGATCTGTTTTTAGTGTGTGAGTGGTATGTTTATTTAAAGTACTTAAGTTGGATGACAATTTATTAGATCTATTTTCTTTTTTAAATGATGAAACACTTTGGTTCTCTGTAACTTCAATATCACTAGTACCGGCAATAATCTGTCCTTTGGAGATACACTCTGTATTATAAAAGTCCGCACCATTAGTATGTTTCTGGGTATTAAATAAAGTATTTTGAAGTTTATTTTTATCATATGATTCTATATCACTCTCTAACGTTGTGTCCATTTTATAATCCTCATTTGTATTTTTATTTTCATTAAATATCTCATTCATGTCATCGCTGGGTTCAATTTTTATATCATATATTGTTATGTCTAATTGTGGCGTTAAAATTGTATCAATATTCTCCATTTTTTTTGGATGTAAAACTCTTTTGTCAGCCGTAGATGTATTAGGAACAGGAGACGCTGTAACGTAAATTGATATAACATATTAAAAAGTAACAAAATTCAATTCCTCATACACCTGTATATGATAATTATAATGGAACTAGATTTAAAATAAGGATTTATTGTTAATGTATCTATAATATATCGTTGGTGTATCAAATAAATAAATAAATATGCATTATCAAACACTAACACCTATTCTAAATACGTTAAACAAATATTAGCTCAACAACCAAGTCGTCTGCCATTTGTGTCTATTGCCATTTAGATGTTTCATAACATATTGGTAAGATCATGTAAAGTAACAAAACAAAGAAGCGGCCTTCAGTTTTAGTGTTGGAGCCGTTTCCAAAATTCATATTATATATAGGGATGTTCCACCGGACTCGGTGGAAAAAGTTAATTGAAAAAGTCGCATAGGACTTTCAGGGACACGACCTTCAGCAATGAAGGTAATGACCGAGAAGAAGAAGAAGATATATAGAGATTAAAAATATCAACCAACTTTAACGAATTTTATACATACTTTTATCATCCTTATTGTTTTTGTGCTGCTGTACAGACCTCCTCATCTTTTGAATCGTGAAATTGACCGCTTTTCTCTTCTCTTCGTTAAGGGATTTCTTTGGCCGTTCCATGGAGATTTTCTTTAATTTGGTATCCATCTGAAAATTCAGTTTAATTCGTTTCAAAGTCTTGTTTGCTCTTTTCGTATCTGTAAAATTTAATAAAAATCTTCATAAATATTAACCAGTGATTTTTGCGTAGGAGGTTCTAGACCTTTGTTCTGTTCCGCAAAATTGCTGTAGCGCATATTCGTATTTTCATACTCTCTTTCTATGATGACAGCTACATGATCAAGTACCACACAATGTTCAGTCTTCACTATAATGTTATCATGCACATTCTCGACTTCTGCGGTTACTTCCCCTTTGATTACTGGAACAACTTTTACATTCGCCTGCAGATTTGAATCGGGTTGGTCAGTCTCCATTTTCATTGAAAGTCTGTGAAATGAAAAGAAAATTCATTTATTTTTATTTATTACAAACCTTGTCTTACTGAAAGTGATTATTTTATTCTGAGGTAAAATTTATTTTTCAGTGAGGGAGCCTGTTACACATAACATATTCTAGACTCGCCTTTACACAATTTTAGAAATTATCTTATAATGATCCAGCTACATACATACATACATAGCTTCTGTATGATCACACTGAACTTACACTATACAGTTAAAGATTATTTGAGTAACAGTAGCATACCTTAAATGCAGTCAGCTACGATTAACTTGTAACCAATAAATAAAGAATGATGAATCAATAAATGATGATGACGAAGCTAGTAGTATGACTAGTCTTAGTCATACTACTAACGTCGTCATACTTACAACAATAGTAAGCTTACAATAGTAAGCTCTACTAGTGTTGGGGATTATTGTCTAAAGTTTGTTTCTGTGACATCATGCTGCAGCTTAGAGTGATGTATACTAGAGACCTACATATATGGGACTATGGAAATCTGCCTAAAGATGCCTGAGACGAGGCCACACTACAGTTAAGGCTAAATTATACCAATGTGATGTGGTGACTTACTATTCATCAGGCTATTGTACAAATCTCTACTGTCATTGAACATGAACATTATTTTAGAAGCTAATTGCAGTTGTATAAAAATATATTTGAAATCTACCCAATTGTATTTGTTGCAAACATATATGTACATCAGTGTTTGTAACCACATATATGTCAGTCGTTGCAAACATGCATATCAGTTGTTGCTAACTGAATATAAGTTATTGCAAATGTGTATATCGATTGTTGCAAAACATGCATATTTTAGTATTTGGGATAATCATTTGTATCATTTTAGCGATAAATTGGAACAGTAATGTCAATCACACTGTTTGATATAAAATAAATCTTAATCAATAACAACAAAAACACAATTTTAATCAATATCAATACTTCCCTATTAATAGTGATTATAACTAAACAAAGCAAAATCTAGCAATGAGTAAAAGATACATTAAAGCTATACAACATATTGACTGAACGTAAAATATATTATTAATTGATAATAGATTGATTAATAGATAGATGATCTCAATCATAAGGTAATTAGAACAGTAGTAAGTCTAAGTTCTTGTTCTTTCAACTCCACGGTACTGTATAGTATAAATATCTCTAAAATTTCTTGATAAATAATCTCAATTTATTTAATGTAGGTATCTAAAAATATCTCTTTAAAGGTAGACTTTATTTCTGCTTAACGTGGAAATTGAAGAAGGTAATTATAGTTAAATAAAATATGTCTTATTATGGTTTTAGAATTAGTGACAAAAAGATATACAATTATTGCAGAATTTATAACTTATTCTCTCGTTGTCCTTAAAATTATGGAATACATATTGTACATGCCATATCTCGAATTAAAAGAAAAACCACAAAGTGACTTACATTCCTATTGTTAATTGTACTGTTATGTATCTCTCATACAGCACAACTCCGCTTAAAAAAGAAAGCGATAAACATGATAAATTTTATAAATATTAACAATATCCAATCCGTCAAAGACAAATATACTTAAATAATAAACAGCTGTCAGATTACTGTGTAGTGTGTACTGTAATATTAACAAAGATAAAGATAAACTTCGCCAAATAAAAATAAAAATGATTTTTAGTTGAAAAAACCAAAAACGATGAAAAAGAAAATATTTTTCCTTTCTTTTAACAGGTCGATTAATTCGTATCGTTTCTTTCTGACTATTTGAGAGTTTTACATTGATTTCATTCAACGATGCATATCTTATCTTAGAAAATAAGAAAAGTGTAAAAAAGAATAAGAGAATAATTAAAATAGTCGATTTATTTTTAACCGATTATTTTTGCACATCCTTACAGGCTTTCCTATTCTAGTATTAATAACCATAGATTACTAATGTTAATAACTCCATGATATTACTACGCGTAGTATAATCATATGATAATCATAGTCAAATTAGTGAGGCACTTATCAAATAAAAATCGTAATTATTTATGTGAATATTCTTAGGGTTACGGATTTGTGCATATTGGTTATTCTAAATATAATTCGTTATAGCCAAATAAAACAAAATAATTTTAATAACAACTTTAATCACGAAACATAGTTTTTGGATTTTGATTTATTCAGTTTCCCTGAAACAACTTTTTACAAATAAATAATGTGTACAGCGTATTCTATATAAGAAAACGGCCGAAACGCTAAGACGCGACTATTATGATATAATCATTACTTAATTCGCGTTACAATCCACCGATTTGTTTATGTTCCGTCTCACAGAGGACACTTAAGAACAGTCCCAGGAAGTTGCGAGTCTTATAGAATCGGTCCAGCGAAGCTTCTGCGTTCGTTCTATCTTTCAGGTAACGCTGTAAACGCTGTTAAGGTTAAGATTAAACAAGTGTTTAAAAAAACCCCTGAGTCAGTCGATCATTGGAAAAAAAGAGTGCTAAGGTTGTAAACGCTGGGTTATCAGACAAACGCTTCCTATTGGTGGTCAATTCAATTCTATTCAAATTAAAAATATTTTATATTCAAGTAAACTTGTAACAAGTGCATTTGTATTCTCAACTCTACTGCTGGTCCGGAACATTGCTCCTACCCAAAACACGTTTGTTCGTTTTAAAATATAATTCTTGTAAGTTGAAGTATTATTTCGTGATTGCCATCTAGTGCAAGTCCAAAGAGTGAGATCCACCCCTTTTTATCCTTTTGCAATTCTCAATAGTATAGTAGGCTTTGTGTATCAGACTCCTTTTTATTTTTATTTGAAACTACTAATTGTAAAGCTGAAATTGATTGTGGTGGTAAACCCACAAACAACTTACGTTATTTTGTTTATCGCAAAGCAAGAATAGCAAGCTTTTGCCACATTCTACTATGTGTATTATGTACATCGCCAATTTTTCAATAATCAGCTTTTTACCAAACCAAGTTTAAGCCAAAATTATTTCTATGTTTCGCTGTGATTAAAGGGCTCACATTTGACAAAACATAACTCAGTTGTATGTGATCTAATGTGACTGACCAAAACCTTATTATGGCTACATTTGAAATCGCAAAGATTACAACAGAATGGTTTCTCAGCAGTGTGAATCTTTATGTGTTTATTTAGATATGGCCTCTTGTAACTTTTATAGGGACAAAGCTCACAGGAGAACGGTTTAACGCCAGTGTGGGTCCGAACGTGATCGATCAACTGATATTTTCTTGCAAATTTTGCGTCACAAAGATTGCATGCGAACGGTTTCTCTCCAGTGTGACTCCGCATATGATTAATTAAGGCGTATTTTCTAGTAAATTTCGCCTCGCAAAGCTTGCATGGATAAGGTCTTTCGCCAGTATGGGTCCACATGTGATCAATTAATTGGACCTTCTGCTTACATTTGAAACTACAGCGATCACACGAGAACGGTCTCTCTCCAGTGTGATTTCTCATGTGAATATTTAATGTGCCTTTAGCCAGACATTTGTAATTGCAAATATCGCAGCTAAAACGCTTCTTGCCACCGTGAATCCTCATATGTCTGGTAAGATAAGTCTTTTTGTAAGATCTGTAACTGCAAATGTTGCACGCGAATGGTAATTCACCAGTGTGTAGTCTCGCGTGATCATTCAAGTCGCTTTTGATTGAACATTTGTAGTCGCAGAGTTGGCAATTAAATGGCTTCTTGCTGTAATGTATTTTGAGGTGGCTGACCATACTTGATTTGTAGGCACACTTATAACTGCATAGATCGCAGGAGTAGGGTTTCTCTCCAGTGTGAATTTTCTTATGCTTGACTAAGCTTTGTTTGTAACTACATTTGTAATCGCAAAAGTTGCAGGAAAAAGGTTTAACGCCAGTATGGATCCTCACATGACAGTACAGGCTTGATTTGTGACAGCATTTATAACTGCAATAGTTGCAGGAAAAGGTTTTCTTTCCAGCATGTGTCCACTTGTGACTTATCAAACCCTGTTTGTCAGCACATTTGTAATCGCATAGGTCGCATGAGAATGGTTTCTCACCAGTGTGAGTCATCATATGCCTGGCTAAATTGTATTTGTAATTACATTTGTGGCCGCAAATTTCGCAAGCAAAAGGTTTCTCATCGGTATGAATAATCATGTGATTAACTATTAAATGCTTTTTAGTAAATTTATGTTTGCAAATATCGCAGACAAAATATTTATTGAGTGGTTCAAGTAAATCAGATTCAATATTTGCTTTCATGACATTTCCAAAACTATTATTTTCATTTCTTTCATTGTATAAATCTTCAGATAAATCTGTTTTTAGTGCGTGAGTGTTATATTTATTTAAAGGTCCTAAGTTGTCTGACAATTCGTTGGATCTTTTTTCTTTTTTAGGTGTTGAAACACTTTGGTTCTCTGTAACTTCACTATCGTTAGTACCGGCAATAACCGGTCTTTTGTTTGGCAGTAGTTTGGAGATACACTCTTTAGTATTCAATAATATAGTTTGAACTGTATTTTTAACATCATGTGATTCATTTATATTTTTATTTTCATTGAATATGACGTTCATGTCAGTGCTGGGTTCAATTTTTATATCATATATTGTTATATCTAGTTGTGGTTTTAAAATTTTATTTTTATCCTCCATTGTTTTTGATGTTAAATCTCTTTTGTCAGCCGTAGATATATTGGAAACTGAAGACGCTGTAACATAAATTGATATAAGATATGTATTATGGGACACTAACATAGGTTCTATTCTAAACACATCACAACAACTCCGATTAGACAGACTCTTTTTTTTTACCTGATGCAGTTCGATTTTCTACGTTCTTTTCTCTCATAGATTCCGCACATTTGTTTATCTTTTTCTTTTGTTTTTCATAGTCTATGTTTCCTTAAAAGAAATAAAACTTAAGCATTGTAACATTTTTGAAGCTATTTATCAGTGAAAATCGAATCTATGAGATCGATCTCTTTAAAACAAAAGATATTTTACAGAAAAAGACTATTCTGTAATAAGTATACTGAAAAAAATCTGTCAATTTCTGTCAACTTTAAACAAATACAATGGGTATTTGTATGTATTAACGTATTTATAAGTTAAAAACTCTATAACTTAAAATATTTTGTGCTTCCCTTGGATTTTAACTTATCGAGGTTCTACTGTACATATTAACCAACTTTAACGAATTTGATACAAACTTTTATCTCCTTTATGTGCCAGATGCACTTCATTCTTGGCTCCCCTATTGTGCTCTGAACCCAAACTCTTCGCTTGCCGCTGTGGTTGATGTGACTGCCTAGCCTCCGCCTCTTTCTGCAGCCGTACAGACTTCCGCACCTCGGCCTTGTTCTTCAAGTACTTCTTTGGCTGTTCCGTTAATATTTTCTTTAATTTTGTCTCCTTCTGAAAATTTATTTCAATTTGTTTCAAAATCTTCTTTACCATTCTTTTCGTATCATTAAAATTTAACTTAAATCTCAATAAAACATCCATATTAATTACCTGTGATGATTGCGTAGGAGGTTTTGGACTTTTGTTCCGTTCCGCAAACTTGCTGCAGCACGCCAGACATTCCGATAACTGTTTATTACAATTCTGCGGATTGTGTGCTTCATGTTTCACGTCTGATAAATTTGAATCATCTAAAGAGGTAAGCGCCTTGACTTCCTTAAAATCATCCATACTTTCATACTCTCTTTCTATGATAACAGCTACATTATCAGGTACCATACAATGTTCACTCTTCACTATAATATTATCATGCACATTCTCGAGTTCTTCAGTTACTTCCTCTTTGATTACTGAAACAATTTTCACAATTGCCTGCAAATTTGGATCTGCTTGGTTAGTCTCCATTTTCGTTGATTGTCTGTGAAATAAAAAATATACTCATTTATTTTATTTACTGCGGCAGACTGTCTAGTTATCATTCTCTATGAATCTCTACTATCATTGAATATGAACATCATTTTAGAAGCTAATGCAGTTGTTGTATTGTGCACTAATGCACAATAGATGTCAGTTGTTGCAAACATGCATATCAGTTGTTGTTAACTGAATATAAGTTGTTACAAATGTATACATCGATTGTTACAAACAATACATATCTGTCAATTTTTGGCATAATCATTTGTATCAGTTTAGATATAAATTGGAAAAGTAATATTAATACACAAACACTTACCAATTAATAATGATTATAGACTACATAAAACAAAATCCATCAATGAGCAAAAGTTCTAATTTTTTCAACTACGTTTTCCTGTACAGTACAAATATTTTAAAAAAAATTTACTTTAAAGAAAAAAAATTCTAAAAAAATTTAGAATTACTTTAAAGGTACAGTTTCTCCTGCTTAACATGGAATATTAATCTAAATTGCAAAAAGAAATATATACCTATCTTCATTTGATAAAATGGATGTATGAGTTATGATAAAGACTGTGAAAAAATTAATATATCAAAATAAGATTTAAATTGGTTTTTTTACTATTCGAAAAAAACGTAGTCTTTAAAAAACTTCAAGTAGGTAATTATAATTAAATGAAATGTGTTCTTAAGGTTAATGTATAGAAACCGGATAAACTCACGTTTTATTCTATAGTATTAATCTCCATCTCGGGCGAACTAAACCGATACAACAAAAAGTGAGTATAGCCGGTTTCTATACAATAACTATGAATACAACTCACGATAGTATAAATTTAAAAAGAATTATTATGGTGTTATTAGAATTAATTATGTCACAAACATATACCACAGACTAATTTCAGAATTTTTCTGAATTTATAACTTATTCTTTGATTATCCTGAACTTATAAAAATGTCAGTATGAAATACATATTATACATGCGACATTTCGAAGTAATAGAAAAACCACAAATTGACTTACTGTAGGTAATTGTTCTATTATTTATCTCTCACACACCATACCTCTGTTATAAAAAGAAAGCGATAAACATGGCAAAATCTTATAAAATCATTGTTAATTTCAATCAGTCAATACTCAATCCGTCATAGACAAATATACTTTAACAATAAACAGCTGTGTAAAAGGGATGTAAATAATCGAACAATCTTTTTTTTTCGAAATCGATTTTTAATTACCGATTTTTTTTACATTAAAAATATTTAATTATTAAGTAACATATAAAAATTTGTCATAAATGATTGTTTGTCTCTGTTTGTCCATTATGGACTCCAGATCGGCTGGAGCGATTTAATGAAATTTTAAGACAATCTTTGGAATGTCCTATTTATCTAATTTCGGGGACGCCTGTCGGTGCAGGGCGGGTGGTCAGCTCCTATTCCGGACTATTCCACCCATTTCCCCATGTTGGGACAAGGGTTTCACTGCTTGCTACATTTTCCCTGCTCTGAAACATCAGCTGTTTAGACTTTCTTGTATCTAACGATTTGAGAAACAGCTTTGCTTGTCTGAGCATTGTGTTTCTCCATCATTTGTTTGATTCTGTTTCTATTGGAATGTCCTAGCTGATATTTCTGTAAAGTTTGGGTGAATTCGAAGGATTTTTTAAACTGCTAAGTTCTGTTTCGAGGAGACTTCAAAATCCTTGCAACGCGTGACGGCATTGGTAGTATCAAATATAAACATGTATTCACTGTTTAATCCAGATAGATGTACTGTATTCAATTGATTTCTCATTCAAGAATTACACATACACCTTATTATAGACTAAGTAAATAAATATATCAGCGATTGTAATTTGTTAGGTTAGGTTCTTAAACTTAAACTAGAACTGTAGACTAGAAGAATTATCTAAAAAAATATTTGAAGAATATTTCTATTAATCGCGTAGATTATACACTATAATAAGAGACTACATATCCATAGACTATTAAATAGGGATGTAAGTTCGATTAAAAAAAGCCATTATAAAAAAATAATCGATTATTTACATCCCTAGTACTAAATGCTAACCATAGATTTAAAACTAAAATAAAAGTCACAAAGTGTATTTTGTCTATGTTTCCTATGTTTGCTACCTTTGTTTTTATGTGTTTTATCGACATATAGAATCATTTTTTAATAAATTAAATTGACTAATTACTGGTTCTCTCTAATTACAGTGAATTTAATGTAAATATATGTTAACATTCCGTTTACATACATATTGTTCTGTGTATATTTGGTACGTATAACTAATGAATAAATATAAATATATGGGACACTTACACACACGGTCGTCCGTTCCCGAATAATGTACACCAAATACAAATATACACTCAGACCTGGCGACAAATAAATTTATATAAGAAAATGTTGGGTCTCGGCGGGAATCGAACCCGCGACCCGCGGAGCTGAAGGCAGGGTCACTACCCACTGCGCCAACGGGCCAGTCAAATAACTTTCGTATAGAAGTAAGCTACTGTCCCTGTTTGCAGCAAATGAGATTTCTTATACGAAAATAACTTAATGAATGACAAAAATATATGTACTTCTATCGCAATACTATAACTATATTCACTAATAATTTTTTACACGTTGCATACATTCATCTTATTTTTCAAACAATTAATGCCTTAGTTTTAGGTTCTTAACTAAATGTTAATAAACAAAACCATATGTCTCAGGAGTAGCCAACATTTTATTACTATAATATCATTTACACAAAGAAATTAAAATAAAACTGCATTTATCAAAATGATTTCTGTAATTAAATATTTATTAAAATTTTATACTTATGCCTTTAGTATATCAAAAGAATAAAGATTTATTCATTCATAGTAATTTATAGCAAAATAGTTTTATTATTACTTTTGAATATTATGATTCTAATCTTTCTACATGGAACGAGCTGCTGGCGATTGCTAGTCTTTAATATTTAAATGACTTTATCTTGTATATATTTTTCTGAATTTTGGAAACTCCAACGATTTTCATGAATTCAGCATGTTGGGGGGTTTTGGGGGCGATCAATTCAATATCGATCTAGCTAGGTTTCATTTAAAAAAATTATGTTTTGTTTAATTTATAGAATTAGGTGTTACTTTGCGGAGATCCATAATACAAAAGTAATAATAAAATTATTTTGCTATTCATCGTGGATTATAGCAAAATAATTTTATTATTACTTTTGTATGTTTTGTTTATTTACATTTAATTCAAAATATTATTTTTTTTGTCAAGTGTTAAGTCATGGTAGCTCATTTGGGGAGAGAACTGTCTATTTTTTTTTCGAATTGACTATACACTGTTCGCCCTAAAGGCTTACATGGCGTCACCTGGACTGGCTAGAAAAGTGTAAATGCCTAGGTTCAAGCCCAACCTGCCCAATAAATTTTTCTTTTTTTCCAAGTTTCACCTTTTTTTATCTTGTTATAAAATTACCAAGCAAGGCTCAGTACATATTCAGGTACTATTTTATAAACAGGCTAATATGTTTTACTTTATTTTCCAGATTTTTAAATAGATATACTAATAAATCCACAGTCAATACTATGTATATCACAAGATATATTGTACCATACAATACATAGGTATAAATGCAGAATTATCTATCAAAATTAATTAAAAAAACTAGTAAATCAAATATGGATCATATTAATCAGCATACATACAAACAAGTACCAGAAATGGTATATGATATTAAAATTGAAAATAACGTCGAAGAAGTACAAAACGTCACAATAGAACTGAAACTAGAAAATTTAGATGAATGTCCCGATAATATTAACACACCGTTATTTGAGTGTAAGAAAGAATTACCAGATTATCATGAGACAGATCCAATGAATCCCATAGTTGAAGCTTATTCAATAACCGGATTGCCTATTAAAGAAGAAATTGAAATAAAACATGAAGTAATTACCGATGATCCTGTATATGTGACTTGTGATATGAAAACAGACAATATGGTGAGTATCTATAGTAAGTAGCTGTTACTCTCCGACTGCTGGGAATAGACCTCTTCTCTCCTCTTCATTACAAACTGTTGCATAATCTATATTTTAATGTTCTGTGCCCTAAGTTGTTATTGGTCCATTTATTATTTCATTCGTGCGACAGTCCCTTAACGTGTTCGACTAACTAACTGTGACTTGCAGAGTTTTTACAAGTGAATTACATGACCAGTGTAGGATATCTGTGAAACCAAAACATTTATATCCTAATGATAAATCCTAGGCCTAGGTATTGTGTAAAGGATGAGAATTTTAAGTTGCTTACGTTTCAGGTGCCCTAACTAACGTACCCGCAATTTCCAAAAAAAATTGTTTGATCTGCCCATGGTTAGATCAAACTATGTAGAAAACACATTTTGTTTTAGAGCGTGTAAAAAATATAACACAGAGTTCCGTCACGTTGATTTGTTTTCGGAATCATTAAAAAAAATTAAGAAAATAATTTATAATTTTTCGTTCTTGTTCTACTCTTATTTGTCTTAGTTTATTAGTGAAAACTTTATTGGTTTGTGCGTTAGTTTAACTTATATCAATGTTATTAGCATAAGTACACTGTTTGTTTTCCAAATAATAAAAATAAAATAAATAAATAAGAATTGGCAAGTTACACTGTTTTTTGTAATCTGTCACAAACTTGTATTCCCAAGAATTAAATAGAGATTTGCCAGTTTCACAATGTTTTCCTTCACTGAAAAGCGTGTGATACCCTAGTAGCTGAGAAATTCTCTTGCTGTTTTGTTCCTAGTATGTAGCAGCCTGTTACTATCCCACTGCTGGGAATAGACCACTTCTCTCCGTTTTTTGGAGAGAAAGTTTGGAGCTATGTTACGCTGCTCCAATGCGGATTGCTAGGTTTCACATATCACCAGAATTAAATAGAGATATGCAGGTTTCCTCACGATGTTGCAATTATCAATTAGACACATAAGTTTTAACAGAAAAACTCATTGGCGTCTGCCCGGGTTTGAACCCGTGACCTTCTCGAAAGAGTCGCACGGTGTTACCGCTGGGCTACCACAGTTTGAGTATCTTTACTTATATATAAAGATGAAGAGTTTGTTTGAATGTTTGGTCGCGTTTATCTCAGGAACTACAGGACCGATTTGAGAAATTCTTTCAGTATAAGATAGTCCATTCATCGAGGAAGGCTATAGGCTATATAACATCAGGATAAGATGAATAGGAGAGGAGCAGTGATAAAAAATATTACGAAAACGCGAAATTTAAATAATAAAAAATAAATAAATTATTTAGCTATAATCTGTTTTGAGATTTCTTGAAGTTTAACACCAAATGATGCTTTGGTTACAAGTCTAAATGCTTATTGAGATTGTAGTGGTGACATGTGCGCAGTTATTGTATTGTGGTAATTGTATTGTAGAGCATTGTATAGATTGTAGAGCATTCATACGCTACTTTTAGCATTACATATATTTTCTTTAATCGCTGATTATTGCAAAATAATTTATTACTTTTAACTGGTGTAATCATCATCCCCCTTATCCCACTCTAAGTAAGGTCGGCACAACATGTTATAAACATGCTCTCACATATTTTGGCTACGTTTTTACGACCGGTCGCCTGACTTACGTCAACTTACCTTTGTTGTTTTTTATGACACCTTGGTAAGAAAGAGGATGGTTTATTCTACTAAATCGGATACCACTTGGTGTGTCAACTTACCTTAGTCAAATCAAAATAATCTTTATTAAAATAAGCGCTTTCAAGCACTTTTGAATCGTCAATCAATATGAGTAATGAAGCTACAACTGGTTCGGAATGTTGCTCTTTTTTACATTATTAAACCGCAGTCTTCTATGAAGCTGAAAGGATTTACAAAACCAGTCGTTTTTATCATCCAAATAATATCTCATTTTGTAATATGCTGTACATATAAGAATATTTCTTATACTTAATTTAAACCTTTCTGTAGACTGGTCTAGTCGCCTTTTATGATACCCCTGTAAGAAATGAGGGTGGTCTGTTCTACTCAGCCGAATAACACACGGCCAACTGTTTTTAACTGGTGTAATAAACATTTGAATTGATTTATTTCAGCCGGACCCAATACAAGTCGGAAATACTTCAACATCATATTGCACTCAAACATCAGGTGAGGATAAAGACCATGGGTCAATTTATTTACCATACATAATAATAAGCACCGAGCCTCGGTTAATTTTACAAAAAAAATAAAAAAAGCAATAAAAAAAATAAAAAAAGCGTCGGATGAAATGGGGGAATCGGACCTATGTTTGGAACTTTTTTGGTCACAGCTTTGCATTTGACCAAAAAAAGGATAAAACGAGATTTTTTTTAATAAAACCTAGCTAGATAAATTTTTCTCCCCCAAAACCCCGCCAAAATTAAGCACACTAATGCACTTGAGAAGAACTGGCAAGAAACTCAGTGGTCGCTCCCATCACAATAGTAATTATTTGAGGTTAGATTATAATAACACGAAATACAAAAGTGGTCACCCAAACACGTCTACCTCCTATGAATGCCGCACGCCAAAAGACAGCGATTGACGTCAGCTGTTGTCTTATATAGGCTGTCACGGCTTAGAGTTCTGGATTCCTAACAATATATTTAATAAGTCTATTCCAAACTTTTAAATGTGAATTTAGTTGATTTTATTTTGTTTAAGAAATCTCTCAGCTCTGTGTGTCGTTTGGCATAGGCCTCCAACACTTTCCATTGACCTCTACCTCGTGCCACTTTCGTCTAAAAAGGCCCAGCAGTTAACATGTCATTCTCCCATCTTCTCACTTTTTAATGTGAATTTAGTTGATTATAAGAAATCTCTCAGCTCTGTGTGTCGTTTGGCATAGGCCTCATCCACAACTTTCCATTGACCTATACCTCGTGCCACTTTCGTCTAAGAAGGCCCAGCAGTTAACATGTCATTCTCCCATCTTCTCACTTTTTAATGTGAATTTAGTTGATTATAACAAATCTCTCAGCTCTGTGTGTCGTTTGGCATAGGCCTCATCCACCACTTTCCATTGACCTCTACCTCGTGCCACTTTCGTCTAAAAAGGCTCAGAAGTTAACATGTCATTCTCCCATCTTCTCACTTGTCGCCCTTTAGTTCTTTTTCCATTCCTGGGCTACCACAGAGTAACGTTTTGACTCCATCTCCCCGCCCATCTCCATTTTACCTTACATACATTAGACTAGACGACAGTAAATTAATCCACAAATCATTTAAACGAATAAAATAACTTTGGCATAATTCAATCTTTCTAATATCTTTTTTTTTAAAAACAACAACAAAAATAATCAAACCATCGAGCCATTCGGATCATCGAGCAATATAAATATATTTTTTATTGAGATCTGGCTAACATACGCCGCGTGGTATCCGGCTTAATAGAATAGTACCACCCTTATTTCTTACCGAGGTGTCGTAAAAGGCGAATAAGGTACCTCGATAAGGGCAGGAGGATGTATGTATGAGAAGGAATCTTGCAAGTTAAATTTAACCCACTTCCCGGTGTCCAATTGAGATGAAATACATACTGGTCCAATCCTGATGACAATGCATGTTTATGATAAGCATGACTTGATGCTTTGATTGGCTCCAGAAGAGAAACTCCTTGCGGGTAACAGTAGGGACATAAAATTTTGCTAAAAGCTTTTATAACTTGACTTTGTATTTCCTTAAACACAATTTTTTATTACAATTTAAAAAACAAACCATTAGGAGATTGGTTCAGCTGATCCTCATGATGTAGAGGTCCTGATGCTTTTGCGTTTTGTGCAATATTTCAATCAAAATACTTACATGCAATTAAATTCTACTCTATGTAGTCTTCGAACTTAGTTTCTGTTTTTTCACTACCTGTTTTGTTTTATTTTGCCTCTATTTTGTCAATTCTGGAGTGAACAGAAATTTCTATTTTGTTCCATTACTAATGCAGTTATTTAGATCAGTGATCAAAACAGTTAGATGGGTAACTTGTCTGTAGCAAAATCAACTCAAGCATATTCCCACGACAAGGTAAAATCCAACTTGCCTTACCATAAGCGTTATTTATGCTTTGACTTAACTTTATTGCCTTTAAAAGTCTGAAACTCATTTCTTTTAACATTGGTTGATCTCAGTATTCGCTTCTTCAATAAAATTCCGCAATCTGTATTAGAAGTATCTACAGAAAGGTTTAAATTAAGTGTAAGAGATATGCTTATACGTAAAGAATATTACACAATTGAAGATTGTTGGATGATAAAAATGCCTGGGTTTTCAAAATCCTTTCAGCTTCATATTAGACTGCGGTTTGATAATGTAAAATTCAAAATGTTTTATTGACCGCCGAGTTTCTTTCTGGTTGTTCTCGGTAAGAGCAACATTCCGAACCAGTTGTAGCTTCATTAATCATATTAATCCTTGATGATTCAAAAATACGTGAAAGAGCTTATTTGTATAAAGTTTACTGATTTGTTATCTTCCTTCTTCATTCTAGAAATTAAAGACCTTTAATTCTCATAACCACATGTGTTTTAAAATTGTAATGGCCAGATTCGTCCTAGAGTTTTAAACGGCCCATTCTTTTTTATATGTCTTATCTTAAGAGCTACTTGTTAATAAATACTTTATCTCATTAACTTAAACTTTAAACTTAGTTTTAAATTATTTATCGTCACCGCAGTAAGCTCTTTATGCAATTACCTATGTTCTTTTTTTAAAAAAATTATTTAAATTACCGTGTGTGAAGGTGGATACATTTTAAAAGTATGATGATTCTGCAGATAACAATATTTGAGACAATTATGAGTTAACGGACAACGAGAAGAGGTGTATAGAATCGGATAAACTTTTTTAATCAGGTATAAAATGCTTAAAAGTCCAAGGTGAAGCATTGGTCGCGATTTCTCTTTACCTTAAGCATAATATTTAAAAATTGATCGATTAAATTTTACTGTGTTAGTAAACTAACCTACATCAGTTGTCATCGTTAAAGTTATTATATTCCAGAGACTGCTTCCGCCGAATCGAAAATTGAAAACAAAAGGCGTTCGATATCAAAAAGATCGACAAAAGTTAAAAATATTAATCAGAAATCATCAAGGAAGTTAAATGAAGATATAAAAGCCAAATCGAATGGCGTATATTTTCTTGAAATTGATTATAAACCACATGATACTAGTGATAAACAGGCGGTACTTGATGGAGTGTCGCAAATAACTGAATTTGATAACGGTCCAAAATCAAAGTCACTAAAAAAAAAATCAAAAGGAAAACGAAATATATCGTCTAATACTTCAGATGGAAACGAGTTAGCTTCTAAAAGAATTAAGATATCTCATGGAAATATACAAACAATTGATACAAAACCTTTAACAGCAACGGATCACTCTACTGATATAAAACCTATAATTGTAAATAAATTGCGTGGAGACAACAAATTTATCTGTGACATATGTAATTACGTATCCAATAATAAGAAGTGCATAGAATCGCATGTAACACTTCACAGCGGTAAAGTGGGCAATAGAAGTATTTACAAATGTGTCTATTGTGGGTATATAACCAACACTAATAGCAATTTCGTCAAACATATGCGAACTCATACAGGCGAGAAACCGTTTGCTTGCAACCTTTGCGAGTTTAAATGTGGCCAAAAGAGTTCTTTGGTCACTCACATACGCACGCATACTGGAGAGAAACCTTTTTCGTGTGATATTTGCGATTATAAATGTTGTAGGAAACAACATTTGGTTTGTCACAAGCGCACGCATACTGGCGAGAAGCCTTATGCGTGTAGTTCTTGTAATTTCAGATGTAGTTACAAGCAATATCTAGTTAAACACGCGCGTATCCACACTGGTGAGAAACCTTTCTGTTGCACCGTTTGCAACAATAGGTTCGGCCAAAAGATCCATTTAGAGACCCACATGAGAACTCATACTGGTGAAAAGCCTTTCTCTTGTACAACGTGCGGGTTTAAATGCGTCCAAAAGAGTTATTTGATTATACATATGAGAACGCACACTGGGGAAAAACCTTTCCGTTGTAATGTATGCGATTATAAATGTAATCGCAAGCAAAGTTTGGTACATCATAATAGGACGCACGTCGAGAAATCTTAGTCCCACTTTTTATGCGAAACTGAGTATGGATATATGTTTGTTACTCTTTTACAATTATTACTCAATTGTTCCTTATACACGGAAATAACATATAGGCTTCAGGTATCCTGTTAATTCTACAGGAATAGGATGACATTTCGTACATCATAATAGGACCCAAACCGGGAAATCTTAGTCTTGCAATATTTGCAATCGTAAATTTTTGATTAGCCATACTTGCGGTAAATTATTCTCTTGTGACATCATCATCCTGCCCTTATCCCACTCTAAGGGGTCGGTAGAACATGTTATAAACATGTCACATGATTTGGCAGCGTTTTTATGACCGGTCGTCTGCCTGATGTCAAATCAAACCAAAATCATTTCAACCACACGACGGGTTGACTTGCTAGTCGCCTTTTACGACACCTCGGTAAGAAATGAGCGTGGTCTATTCTGCTAAACCGGATACCACATTCTCTTGTGACATATGCCATGAAATGCATAAGTTCATGACAATCAAGTTTTTAAAACACATGTACATTTTTCAGCCATATCTGAAGATGTATTTATGTTGTTAAAAATTTTCGTGTTCCATTTTATTTTCTAACTTAAAGTTGATAAAGATTTCTTAAGTTCCGTCGGTTTCGAGGGTAGCTGCGAAATTTACTGATGGTTTTTTTGCTACATTTGCCTCTCTCATCACAGGCTTTCTTTTGTTTAAATATTTAAGTTAGGAAATGTAAGAGTATTAGATAACGAAGGAGCTGACTTAAAGAGCGGATTTCTCCATTCAGACTAAATGCGTTTAGCGCAAGATAAACTCAGTTTACGGCAAAAGCTTAGATTTTGCCGTCACCCGTTAACTGTAGTATAAACTAAACGCGGCTTACATTCTGAACACCAGATTTTCGAGTTTGAATAAAAAATTGAACTCAGTAAAACACAACCTTGTTTTGTAAAACTTAGTTTTCGTGATGATGAAATCCGCCATATAATGTAATAGTAATAAATTACTATTACGCAGTAAATCCATTGTGTCCTAACAGTCAAGAATCATTCTATATTAGGACCCTATATAAGTATATCCACCGAGTTACTTGCTGGCTCTTAACGAAATTTCTGAATTGGTTATAATTCCTTAAATAACATTTTACGATTAAAACGTACTTAAAAATCCTTGTCTAGTCTTAATAAAGAATAATTTGAACTTGATTTCAAATTATTGTCCTCAGTTTTTATTTCTAATTTACTAGTATTTTCCTTTTAAAGCTCTTAGTATACAGAACTCAATGTGAGATTGAGACTTGTGTCTTCTATATCCATTTTTGGGCTCAATTAGATCTCTGCTCTTACCCACTTCTTCTTCTTCTACCGGGGTCCGCTATCCTTCTCTTTTCCACTTTTTATCCCTTACCCACTGTCTTTTTATTCCCGTCAGTACATAGGATATTCTGATATCAGCTCGCATTTCGAGCATAATTAGCCTTCTTTAGTTTGATAATTGTCATATGTTAATTAAGTGTAACTGTAAGTCGCTAGTTTGTGTTGCCTATCACATCTACTGTATGTTCATAGTCTGATAGATTTTTTAATTTGAGTGGTTTAGAATCGAATCTAGCTATATCCAAAATAATTAAAATTCAATAAACTGAATTTTTTTTAATGTGTTTAATTCTTGAAGTTTTGACAAATAAAAAATATTAAACACAGATTTAAATCACTGTGAATTTAAGTAATAATCATTACATTTCCTGCAAACTGTAATACAAATATTTAAAAATAGCTAAATTTGATTGTGACTTTAGGATTTAGCTATTTTTGATTCTAATCCCCTCATTTGGCGTCTGAAATTTTTATTTTTAAGATAACTATGACATGCACAGTATGCATACATATGCAAAATATAACTTTTTGGCTTATATATTTGATTTTCGTTTACGCCGTGTGGTATCCGGCTGAATAGAATAGTACCACCCTCTTTCTTACCGAGGAGTCGTAAAATACGACTAAGGTATGTTGATGTCAGGCAGGTGGCCGGTCGTAAAAACGCAGCCAAATCATTTGACAGCATGTTTATAACATGTTGTGCCGACCCCACTTAGAGTGGGATAAGGGCAGGATGATATATATATTTGATTTTCGTTTCAACGACGGTCTGGAAGATAATTATTTGCTAGTTATTGGTAGATTGTAAGAATCTTTTTTATTATTATAAATTTTGAGATATTCCTATCTTCTTTCCCAATTAAGTAAGCAGAACTTAAGGCCTGTTTCACAAGTTAATGTTAAAGTGTCGGATAGTTAAATAATATATAAATCGCGGCCATTTTGAAATAGGTATTTGCTATCCAGTAGATAAACAAAATAATAGCCACGTGATCTATATTTGTTAAATTATTAGGGACTTTAAATGCTGAATAAGACTATCAGAAGCCTGAGAAACGCAAAATTCCGAGATGTCAATATGTCAATGTCAGATATGTTTCGAATAATCTAACTGACACTTTATCAGTAACTTGTGAAACAGGCCCTAAGTGTACGTACGTACATATGTTACGGTTCTATCAACTTCTATGTCCCACTTGCAGTCGGGCTATACAGATTTAATTCTAATAATTCTGCTTACATAGTTTAAACACCCTACAATTATTATTATTTTCAAAGTTGTTACATTCCAGACATGGCCGAAATATCGAGAATTGAAAATGACAAATGGCCTTCAGCTTCAACAATGAATGATATCTATGATTATAAATTATCAAAATTAAACGAAATATCTTACAAAAAAGTATATAAAGTAGCAGCAAAAGTTAAGGAAACATTTAAAACTCCTCATTCCAAATCAAACAAAAAGGGAAAAGTGAATGATGTCATCAGAAAAAGAAGTTTAATACATAATGATGTTTCAAACAATAGAAATGCGGATAAAGCCACTAAAAAGATGAATTCTTCAACTGGAAAAGACGATATTAACTGTAAACCAGTGGGAGAAGAAAAAATAAATGAAGACAGTGTTTTAGTAGATAAATTAGAAACCGGACATATAAATGAGAAAGTGGAACGTGAAAATATAATGAACACGAAATTGGTTTGCAACATTTGCAATTATGTGACCAGTAAGAAGTATATGGACTCGCATATACAGCTGCATAGCGCTAAAAATCTCCTAACGTGTAACATTTGTGGATATATAACGAACGCAAATGGGAATTTAACTAGACATGCGATCAAGCACACTGGGGAGAAGCCTTTTTCATGCCCATACTGTGATTATAGATGTGCCCAAAAGATCCATCTAGAAACGCACATTAGAACTCATACTGGTGAAAAACCTTACGCTTGCAGTGTCTGTGACTACAGATGCGGTCAGAAACAACGTTTGGTCAAACATCAACGGACTCATCTCGATGAAAAGCCGTTTTCTTGCAATCTTTGCGAGTTTAAATGCGGGCAAAAAGGTTATTTGGTCAGTCACATGAAAATTCACACTGGCGTTAAACCTTTCGCCTGCACTGTATGCAATTATAAGTGTATTCAAAAGCAAAGTTTGCTCAAGCACTTGAGAACTCATACTGGGGAGAAACCGTTCTCTTGCCATCATTGTAATTACAAATGCGGCCAAAAACAAAGTCTTGTTACCCATATGAGAATCCATACAGGCGAGAAGCCTTACAGATGCACGCTTTGCAGTTACAGATGCTGTCAAAAGCGAAGTTTAAACGGTCACATGAGGACCCATAAAAATTGAAATGCTTCAGAATTTCTCTTTCAAAATTCTCTAAATTTCTCTTTGTGAGATATTTAGTGCCTCACATGATGACGCACGCTCAAGAGAAACTAGCACTAATAAGAGTGTTAATTTCTCTGAGAAATTTAGTGCGTCATGACGACGCACACTGGAGAGAAACTAGCACTAATAAGAGTGGTTATTTCTCTTTCTGAGAATTTTAGTGCGTCATATGACGACGCACAATGGAGAGAAACTGGCACTAATAAGAGTGATTTGATAGAATTACACAAACAGTTCACAAAAAAACACACATATAACTTCTGTTTGTGTTCAAACACAATAGTGAAACATAACGAATATAAGTGTAGCAAAATCAGTTTATTAGTATACCACTGGCGAAATGTCTTTCATTTGCAAGCTTTGTCAGTTGAAGTGGCCAAAACAGTTACTTGGTAACCCATATGAGGACACTGGTGAAAAACCTTTAGTGCAAATTATGGGCATCCAAAATGTATTAGGAAGTGTTATTATTTGAAATATATCACCACTTATTCTGGGACGAATGCAACTAAAAAATCATCTGAAGTAACATCTTCCGAATCTGCACATGAAGTTAGTTCTTGCAAACCTATAAAGGAAGTGGGTTCTTGCAAACCAATACAAAGAACTGGTCTCAGCAGAAACATAACAATTGAATTCTTCCAAATCTATACAGTAATTTAGTCCTTGCAAACCTATAAAGGAACTAAGTATTAGCTAACCTGTACACACAACTGTCTTCAACAGAATCTGAACAAAAATTTAGTTCTTCTAAATGTATACAAGAATTGAGTTCTTGTGTTCTTGTAAATCTGTAGAGGAACTGGGTTCAAGGTAACCTGTACAAAGAACTGCGTTCGACAGAAACTAAACAAAAATTTTAGTTCTTCCAAATGTGAACAAGAACAGAGTTCTTGTAAACCTGTAAAGTAAATGGGTTCAAGGTTACCTGTACAAAGAACTAGGTTCAACAGATTCTGAACAAATATTGAGTTCTTCCAAATCTATAGAATAACTGGGTTCTTGTAAACCTGCAGAGGAACTGGGTTCTAGCTTACCTGTACACAGAACTGGGTTCGATAGAATCTGAACAAAAATTGAGTTCGTCAAAATCTACATAAGAACTGAGTTCTTGTAAACCTGTAGAGAAACTGGGTTCTAGCTAACCTGTACAACGAACTGGATTCTTTGTAATCTGTACAATAATTAAACTCTTATAATTGAGAATTATTCATACAGTTATTCTAGAGTTAGGGAGTTAGCCATAAATGTGACCATCGAAAAATAAGGCAAATTATATCTCTTTTTGATGTGTTGTTTAGGCATAGATAAGAATGAGACTCTCATCTTCTCTTTCTTATTATTTGTGTCACTCACTTACAGACCTGTCTATGTTTAGTACTACTAGTTTAGTACTCTAGTAGCTCTATGGTTACAACTATATGTTAATAAAATTTGTTGGTTGAGTACTTCCTTGCCTACTTTCAGTAGTTTGTCATATAAATACTGTCCTGTACTTACATTAGTCTGTGTATTCGATAAGAATAATATTATTATAATCTATAATTTATACAGTTTTCTATGATACGAATAATAAATAGCTATTGATACTATATTTATATTGTGACACTTTACTATTTAAACAGGCGTAAGATGTAATAATAAATAATTTATAAAATATTATTGTTTAATTTTTCCCGTTCTTAATTTATATTTCATCGTGCGAAAAAAATTGAAATTAATTTTATTGACATACTTAATAGGTAATTGTTGCAAATTTCATTAAACGTTTTTAAAAAAGTTTCAATATTTTAATTTTTCAAATCTATTTGGAACAAAAGTTTTTGGTATATCCTATTGCAATACTCAATTTTGAAAAGAGTGAGCGCCGAGTTTCTTGAGGGTTCTTCTCGGTAAGAGAAACATTCCGAACAAGTCGTAGCTTCATTGTAATATGACGTTTCGATAGTGCTTGTTAAAGCCAATTTAAATAAACAATTATTTGAATATATTCATATCAAGGAATTATATATTAAGAGAATAGTGGGTTGTAACAAATTCTTCTATAAAAGCCTAATGAATTTATTCAATTTATAAGGCGTTATGAATAATATTATGAGATGTGAATAAATAACAACGCAATTATAAACATTCTTTTCATACGACAAATATAAAAAAATACAGGATCGTGTTAAGGCGAACTTATGGCTTACAGTGATCACAAACTAATCATTTTGATAAAAGCATCAATGCGAAAACGAGTTATTATAGCACCAGTATGATTTTGGTGATAAGAAAAAACACTTAAGGTGCATAAACAAATATAAACCCAGATGTAGAAATCATTTTCTGTTGTTACTGCAATTGGATTGCAAATTTGTGATATACAATTAGTTTGTTTATAAGATTATCTTAGGCATTAAATAATAGGTGTTATACAGTATATACATATTTCTTCTCTAAAAATTACATATGTGGCCATAAAGAACCAGAATCCAGACCGTAAATGATAATAAAAAAGGATTGCGAAAAATCATAGATAATACACTATGTGACTATTAGGGATTGACTTGGAGTAGAAAAGAGAAAAATAAATAATCTATTTTTTCTTACTAAAGTTTCAAAGTTATCTTTTTTAATATTAATAATTAATTACAATAAAGGCATAATAATTAATTAAAGTGGACAACTACCAAGTAATAATATCAGTCGTGCTGTTTGTGAAATTAGATTAAATTGGTTGCATCCAACGATGCATATCTAATCTTAAAAAACAAGAAAAAGGAAAAAGTATACCTAAAATAATCGATTTTTAAAAAATCGATTATTTTTTCACATAGCCAGTGACTATAATGTGCGAGTTATTTGTCCGTGCTTCTGTTTATTTTTTTTTCCTTTATGGTTGAAGTATGTACGTCAGGTAATTTTGATTAAGTTTATGTTAATTTTTTACGAATGAAAAGTGTATTCTTGTAATTTTTTTGGTTAAAAATTTCGTTGAACTTCTGTTTATATAATTAGTAATCGTTGTTATGATATAGTGTTATGTATATGTGTTATTTTAACGGTGTCGAGTCAAGGTTAGACGAATAGTCAAACAAAATCTACCGCCTAACTTAAAAGTAAAAAATGAGTACGTAAATGTAAGTTGCTTAAAACCTAGAATTAAAAGTAAGGGTACTCTAGTACTACGAAATTCTCTTGCTGTTTCTTTTCTTGAGTGTGAGTAAAAATTCTTTGAGTGTGAGTTAATTTATCGAAGAAGGCTATAGGCTATATAACATCACGATATGATGAATAGGAGGGGACCAGCAATAAAAAATATTACGAAAACGGCAAAACTGAAAGATTTCCTTGCGTGCGCTGAGTAAACAGTGATAGTTATTTCAAAATTGTGTATTACAAAGTTGTTCCCCTCTAAAAGTTTTAAATCAAAGTCTGCGACAGCATATGCCTAGCTTTTAAGGTTAACCCACTCTAACCATTTGTTTGGTTTTTAAAAATATTATATTAAGGTTAATCTTTCCACACGGGCAGAGATGCAGGCGATTGCTAGATAAGATATATAACAATATGTTTTGATATTTTAGGACCATCACAAATCAGGTAATGTATGATCCTATAACCTATGGATTGGTGTGGAGCAGCGAGTGATGAACAGGAATATGGTAACGAAGTTTGTCAGATCATTAAAGAAGAAAATGGGACTCACACATCTCTTTATTGCAACCCCAACTTAGCTGTAGGATTATTAGACAGAAATTGGTCAGAAACATGTGTTAACAAATACGACACTAGCTTCGTTGTGTGTAAGGAAGAAGTTTTGGATGCCATTTTGGAAAATGAAGTCGTAAATGATATTGGAGATCCACTGTTACCAGTAGATATAAGAACAGGGGATAGTGAACAGATTGAAAAAATAAAGAATGAAATTGTATGTACAACAACTGAATCAACTAATGATAGTTTACATTCGGAAAATATAACTAAAGAATCTCATGTGAGTTAATTTATATTATAAATAGTATCTGTTTGGCTGAGCCTTGCTTGGTAATTTCTTACAAAATAAAAAAAAATAATTGGGTAGGTTGGCCGCAATCCTAGGTATTCTCATTTCTAGAGAGCACCCTGAATAAGCTACGCTGACTTGACAGTTAATAGCAAATATTGAATTCAATATAGATTTTAGTATTTTACCCAAAAACAGGGATAATTTTTTTTTTTTAAATAAAACCTAGATAGATCGACTTTTCTCCGCTAAAACCCCCTACATGCTGAATTTTAGGAAAATCGTTGGAGCCGTTTCCGAGATTCCGAAGCTATATGTACATACAAGATTAACTCATTTAAATATTATAGTCTACCCTAATTATTATATTAACTCAACTTTGTTCCAGATGAACTGCTCTGAAGAACTCCCAGACATACAGGAAGAATGTACAAGAGTTTTAAGTAATTACATACAGCATACAAATTATTATTCATTTTTATTATTCCTATGTTACAACTCAGCAGAGTTAGCAACTAATTTATAAGTCTCGCTTGTACAGTAAAATTCGGTATTTAACTTGCCTATAGAAAGAAATATGATTAATCATATAAAGTGCAGACTTTTTCCTCAAAAGTAACTATAAAATTATTTTGCTATAATCCGCAATGAAGTAATATAGAAAATATATATAATTGTAAATGTAGAGTGGACAATCAGTTTTCATACCTGATACATACGAGATTCGTAAAAACACATGTACAAATCTCGCGACAAAATCGCAAAGCAAAAGCAGCTTTGCGATTTTATCGTGGAGTCTATCTCCTAACGATGCTTCGGTTGAGGGCGAAACGATTGTTGAGTTTGTGACAGTGAACGTGTGTAGTGCTTGTGTATTGTGGTGGCGGTGGTGGATTGTCCACTCTACATACATCTAGCATCTCTAGCATATTATATATTTTCTATTTTACTTCATCTTGTTTTATAGCAAAATAATTTTATTATTACTTTTGTATTATGGATCTCTGGAAAGTAACGCCTAATTCTATAAATTATTTTGTCTCTTCCGTATTCTAGTAAAGCTGAATCCTCTTTTACTTATTAATGTCAGGTATATATTTGTTTATGTCCCGTAGCTACAAGCTTTGATTGGAAAATATTTTGTTCCAGCCTCTCATTTGGCCAAACTATCAGCAGTGAGACAAACAAATAAAGAACGTGCACTGAAAGCAAAAAAAGAAAATTGTGTGCGAAGTTTAAGATACTATACAATTGAGGAACGTGCTACAAGTGGGATTCGCAAACTTAATTTTGATGTAAATGGTCTAACATCCCGAGAAAAAGATAACACCAACAAGCAGAAAACTAAAGCAATATTGGAAAGTAATACTACATCTTACAACCTTAGACATAGAAAGCGAGGAGCAACAGTACCATCTAAAACTCTAATTAACGCAAAAAATACAAATAAAGTTACTACAAGTCCAGCTGCTAAAGAAAATAAGCTAAGCAAAGATCCACTGAGAAATAAAATCAAAATTGTGACTGGTGTAGAAAATACAGTTCGAAATAAATCAATAACAAGAAGTTCAAGAAAAAAAAATGAGGCTATAACTGAAAAGAATTTTCGAAACCATAACATAGTATCAGAAACAGAAAATATTGACGCACATAATGGATTCCGAAACACAAATTTCGGTAATTCTAATAAACAAAATGCGGGCGCTGATTCTAATAAATTTTCAAAAGGGGCAACCCATGTCCCAAACAATAAAATTGGATCTGGAATTAAAAAGGCCAAAGTGATCCACAAAAAGTCAATCAGGAAGTTTAAATTAGGTACTGTCAATAAAGAAAATGACTCTGTACAAAATATAGTAGCTTCTGTAAAACAAAAAGTGAAAAAGACTATAAATCAAAATAAATTATTGAACACAGTTAAAATTGCAAGAAAAATCAAACAAACTGTTTCTTTAAAAGCTAAATTAGGTATAAATAAAAATAAATTATTGAAAACAAATAAAATCGATAAAGCTATTTCTTCAAAAGCTAAATTAGGTAAGAAACAAAGTAAACCCTCAACAAAAAGTATAATTGAAAGTAAAAAACAGACAAAAATTTTACCTGCAAACAAAAAAAGTAATACTGACCCAGTAGTTATAACAGGAAATGTGCCAGTAAAATCAACAGATAATATAAGACCAAAAGATATAATAAACGTTTACATTAGTGTATTAAATAATAAATACATTTGTGATATCTGTGATTATCGAACAAGTACAAGAAAACACATAGAATACCATTTAAAAGTGCATAACGGTGAAGTACAACCAAAGATAATTCTATACTGTGACCATTGTTTGTACATAACAAACTTTAAACATCTATTAATCAACCACATGAGGCTGCACACTGGTGACAAAAGGTTCATCTGTGACATCTGCGACTTTAAATTTAGTACAAAACACCATTTAAAAAGGCATATTGCGATTCACACTAGTGAGAAACCTTATAGGTGCAATATATGTGACTATAGATGTAGAGGAAAAGGTCTTTTAAACGCACACAAGAGAAGCCACAGCATTGATAAACCTTTCTCATGTATGATTTGCGGTTTTAAAAGTGCTAGAAAAGAATCTGTTGTGATCCATATGAGATCGCATACAGGTGAAAAGCGTTATCATTGCGATATATGCAATTTCAAATTTATAAGAAAACAATGCTTAATCAATCATATCATGATACATAATAATAACAAACCATACATTTGCAAGTATTGTGAATATAAATGTGTTCGCAAAGTTGATTTACTAGTACATGAAAGGAGGCACACTGGTGATAAACCCTATGCGTGTAAAATTTGTAGCTTTAAAACTACGAGGAACATAACTTTAAATTATCATATGCGAATACACAATGATGAACGACCATTCTCTTGTAAGCTATGCAATTATAAAGGCAGGCAAAACCATCAGTTGATTGTACATATGAGAACTCATACCGGAGAAAAACCTTTCCTTTGTAACAAATGCACTTACAGGTGTGCCGATAAAAGTAGCTTGAACAAGCACACTAGAGTCCACACTCAAGAGAAGCCCTATGTGTGCGAACAGTGTAATCGTAGATTCAAAGACAGCAGTTCCCTTAACAGGCATGTAAAATCTCATGCGAGTGAAAAAAATTTTTGGTGTGGACTCTGTCATTTTAAGAGTATTCAAAAGTCCGATTTAGAAGTTCATATGAACAGGCACAATAAAAAGTCGACAAACATGTTTTGAAAGTAGATTTAATTTTAAAGGACAAATTTTTTATTACTGTTACAAAATAATAAAATATACTATTGATAGAAAATAGTTTTCATTATTGCTGATCCTGGTGGGATTGGGCTATTTATTACTTGGACAGTCTTTATTTTTTTTATTTATCACACTTCTCCTTTTTGGAGAGAAGGGTTAGAGCTAAGATCTACCACGCTGCTCCATTGTGAATAGGTATTTTTTTACATGATAAATTGCAATAATAAATCTCTGCTTTCTCGAAGTACTCATTCAAGAAGCGCCTAACTAAATGAATGAGGGAGTACTAATCGTAAATAAAATGTAATTCAATTCAAATTTACTTGGTGTTTTTATTAAATCTAGACCTTTGTCAGCAGATATAGCATAAGACCATCTTCCAGGCCAAAAATTAAAAAAAATACTATAGGTACTGTAGGGATGTCACTTGAATTAGAAAAAAACGATTAATAAATAATCGACTTTTTCCTTTTAAAATAAACGGTTAATTGCAACAACATAATCAATTAGAATAAAGGCTTATTAAAGTGATTATTATGAAACAGAAACCTACATATTTGTACCTCGAATTTGGTAAAAAATCTCTATTATAGTGTATTGTCAATGGTAAAAAATGTTATTAGTCTGTGATGCACATAATATTGTTATTGTTTTATTAAAAATGTTTTATTTAAGATTATTAAATGATATTGCGTCACAAAAATAAAATATTTCATTGTATATACTGTGAATATTTATTTAATATAAAATATTTTTGCTCTTTACATGAATGTAATAATATCGTGTACTTCGATTTAAATTGGATTTAATACAATTTTAAATCCCAACTTCCTTAACACGTCAAAACTAACTTTGCTTTAAATTACGTAGTAGGGAAGCTATATTAAAGATGTAAAGTTAAATAAAGAATATTACTATTCTATAGCTAAGCAAAGATATGAAACCAACAACCGTGTAAGTGTCCCATGTATTTATTTATTATTTATGTTTTATTTCATTCACCAAAATTTAGTATTATTCCAGACAGCCATAGACTGTTTAATTGTTTAACAGATGGTATGTAAGGATTAGGTACATACTATATCTATGATTTACTTCTTAGTAGGTTACTATTTTCTATTTATTAATAAAACTTTTCACATTATATTATGCTAAGTGTAAGTGCTAAGCTAAGTGTAGGCAGCAGGCGATGTCCACATACCTTATACATGCAGATATGTGATGAAAAGATCTAGAGATTGTCATAGTGAATGAGTGTGTTGGGTTGTTGGTGGCAGTTTTTTGTGATATGTATGACTGGTTCTGTATTTATAAGGTATGTGAATGTCATCCGCTTCCTACATATAGCATTACATAGATTATTTAAGATTATAGCAAAATAATTCATCATATCTTCTGATCCTATAACCTTATAGAGATCTATGACCGGGGTCTACTAGGGCTACATTTTCCACAGTTGGTCACCATTTTTTGTTTTTAGTAGAATAGACCACCCTCTTTCTTACCAAGGTATCGTAAACGGTGAATAAGGTAATTCGACCCGCCGTGTGGTATCCGGCTGATTTTAATAGACCACTCTCATTTCTTACTGAGGTGTCGTAAACGGCGACTAAGGCAAGTCGACCCGCCGTGTGGTATCCGGCTGAGCAGAATAGACCACCCTCTTTCTTAACGTGGTGTCGTAAACGGCGACTAAGGTAAGTTGACCCACCATCTGGTATCCAGTTGAGTAGAATAGACCTTTAATACTGAGGTATCGTGAACAACGACTGAGGTAAGTTCGTGTCAGGCAGGTCATAAAACATGTAACCAAACCATGTAATTACATGTTTATAACATGTTGTGCTGACCCCACTTAGAGGGTTATAAGTGTAGGAGGATGATGACATCCTGACCTTATTTATCTACATTAAAGTAAAAAAATTCACTTTCAGGATCTTCCCATGATATAGCTGGGATAACTAAACAAAATGAATGTAATATATCAAAAATATTAGTAATAGAGATACACCATTAACAATAAATGAAAACAACAAAGATTAGACCAATAAAAATATTGTAAATGAAGAAGTCAAAGTAAAGACAGGATCAGAGGATTATTTGATGACGGATAAATGAAATCTTTAGCGTAAAGAAGCATACAGAATACAGAGAGTGATTTGAATGGTATTGATATAACCATGAAAAAAAAAGGAGTAGCCAAATGTGAAAAATATGCTTACAAAGCAACAGCTCTAAAGACAGCAGAAATAAATAATGTGATTGCTAAAATAAGACCAACAAATGTTGAAATTAATGAAGAATTAAAGATGGAAATAGAAAGTGAAGATATATACAAACCTAAAGTATTTGATCTTGAGATCAACAACAAAATGAATACTGATTCTCATCTCCAGTTAATTAAACCAGGAAATGTTGACATGAATGAAGAATTTAAGAAAGAAGCAGAAAGTATAGATCAGTCAAAACCTAAAGTCAATCTTGAGATTAGCCCTGAAATGAATACGGAATCTTTACTACATTTAATTAAACCAGAAAATGTTGTTATAAAGGAAGAATTAAAGAAAGAAACAGAAAGTGTAGATATATCAAAAGCTAAAGTTAATCTTGAGATTAGTCCTGAAATGAATACGGAATCTCTAATGCATTTAATTAAATCAGAAAATGTTGATTTAAATGATGAATTAGAGAAAGAAAGTGATGGTGTAATAAAACCTAAAAGCAATCTTGATATCAGCCCTGACACGAATACAGAATCTCATCTGCAATTACGGACAAGTAAAGCGAATATCGAAAACATATATGCATGTCGTCATTGCACATTTGTAACTAAGTATAGAAGCAGTTTGACAGTACATATTAAAAAGCACACTGGTGAAAAACCTTTCGCATGCAGTGTTTGCGATCATAAATTTGGACAGAAGATTCAATTAGTCAACCATATGCGTACGCATACTGGAGAGAAACCATATTCCTGCAATATATGTGGATATAAATGTGGGAGAAAGGATAGATTGATGATCCACATGAAATCTCATTACGGAGAGAAACCATATTCGTGCAATACATGCAATTATAAATGTAAACTCAAACAGAACTTAGTAAGTCATATGCGGATTCACAGTGGAGAAAAGCCTTATGCTTGCGATATATGCATGTATAGATGCAGTTGGAAACAACATTTGGTCGCTCATATGACGACTCATACTGGAGAAAAACCTTTTTCTTGCAACTTTTGCAGTTACAAATGTAGAGTCAAACAGAGTTTAGTCCAACATATACGGACTCATACGGGAGAGAGACCTTACACTTGCAACATATGCCTAAATAAGTTCTGTCAAAAGAATAACTTAATGAAACACATGGCTGTGCATAATAAAACTTACTCGTGCAATATATGCAATTATAAATGTAGTTTGAAGACTAGTTTAGTTAAGCATAGAGAAAGCTGTGCGAAACCCTTTATATGTAACTATTGTGGGTTTAAATGTAGTCAGAAACATAACTTAGTTAGCCATATAAGGATACACACTGGTGAGAAACCGTTCAAATGTAATGTATGCAAGTTTAAGTGCTGTAAGAAGGGCGATTTGGATCGCCATCTGAGAACTCATACTGGTGAGAAACCCTATTCTTGTGATCTCTGCGAATATAGATGTGGTCGGCAACACAGTTTGGACAAGCACATGCTAACTCATACTGGCGAGAAACCTTTTCCTTGCAGCTTGTGCGATTACAGATCTAGTTACAAACACAGTTTGGTCAAGCACATGAGCACCCATTTTGACGGGCCACACCTTTGTAAGATATGTGGGCATAAGTATTCGAGGAAATATGATTTGGTACGACATATGAAGAAACATGATCGAATAAATTCCATAGATAAATTATTCAGAATGATCAACTAACAGCCTGTTACCAGTAAACCTGCTTACAGCATATGAGGTACCAAATGATTGGCAAGGCAAACATTTTTTTTGAACAATATGTATTTTCTTCCAATCTGGGTGACACATATAGTCATATGTATTTTAAGATTATATATAATTGAAACATTGTTGATATTGTGTTAGTGAATGTGTGCAGTGCTCGTGTGGTATAATTTGTGGTGGTTGGTAGTGCATACGTTTTAAAGAATCTTTACTTATGCATGTGTCAGGTATGAAAATAGTACACTACATTTAGCATTACATACAATTTCTTTTATATCGAATCATAGCAAATTAATATTACTATTTTAAGTGTTGCCATACAGTATTTTAAGTATTTTTTATTTTATTTTAAGTGTTGCTGTACAGACAAAATAAAAGGATTGAAACTATTGTAATTGACTATAATTTTAAATCAATTACATCCTAGATTAAAATTTTATGTAATCTCTGTATATTTTAGCTCTTAAATCCTGAAAATAATAAAAAAAAAACTAAAACTGAAGTTTGGCTTTGATCCCTTGTGACGTCTAGCAGTGAACTCCATCAGTTAAATTATATTTTTTTTTTTAGTAACTGTGATTTAATTTATACAAATATGGCAACTTAGATTTCCCATTTAATTTACTATTTACCTTTTATTGCATTCTTATAGTTTTCTTATGAAATATAAAAATAATTAAATTATTACAAAATAGAATCTAATGTGTTGTCTACATTCATCTTTGTTTTTGATGTATTTTTTCTTCTCAAATTGTACCATAGGTATGTCTATAATTATTTTATTTTAAGGATATACGCATGTAAACGCATTATATTTTTAATTGTTTTTAAACAAATTAGTTAAAAATAATTTAAAATATAATTTTATGAAAGGCTTTAAAAGACTCGATTCCATGCTGTTAATAAAACTAATAAAAAAAAATCAATTGTTTTATTGATATTTGTCTCTGTTTAGTAGGGATGTACGTGGAGTAGGGATGAGTGGTGTAGAAAAAAATCGATTAACAAATAATCTATTTTTTCCCTTTAAATTAAATCGTTTTCTTCCTCCCTTTAAAAAAATCATTATTTTCTATTCAAAAACTTGGCTTTTAATGAATATTAATAATTAATGAGAATAAAGACTAATTAAAGTGGACAACTACAAAGAAATAATAACAGATGTGCGTTTTTGTGAAGTTCAATTAATACGTGTAGTTCGACTAGATTGGTTTCATGCAACAATGGATTTCTTATCTTAAAAAACGAAAAAAAGAGTAAAATGACAAAGAGGATAATGAAAATAATCCATTTTTGTCGAAAAAATAATCGATTAAATTTTTACATCCCTACTATTAAGTTAATTATTGATTAATTATTATTTATTACTTTCAAAGGTTGAGGTTGAAGTACAGAATAAATCGCAAATATTTCATTATAAATAGATTTTATTGGAACGATTAATCAATTAGTAAAATATGGTTATTTGTGAAATGTTTATTAAGTACATAATATTATTGTTATTGTTTGGCGAAACATATGAAGTATTGTAAAATGAATGCTAATACATTATTTGCATCTTTGATCTTAAGGTAAGGCAGCACATAAATTAAATGCAGCTAAATGATATTATAGATGGAGTTAACGGTAGTACGTATAAACAATTATATTTCTAAAACATAACTAAGCTTATGATTTAGTATTTGTAAATTTACAAAATAATTCGTCGCTCATACGTCAAACGCCGTGTGGTATCCGGGTAAATAGAATAGTACCACCCTCATTTCTTACCGAGGTGTCGTAAAAGGCGACTAAGGTAAGTTGACCCACCGTGTGGTATCCGGTTTAGTAGAATAGACCACCCTCTTTCTTACCAAGGTGTAAAATACCACTGAGATAAGTTGACGTCAGGCAGGCGGCCGGTCGTAAAAACGCGGCCAAATCATGTGACAACATGTTTATAACATGTTGTGCCGACCCCACTTAGGGTGGGATAAGGGCAGGAAGATGATGATTATGTGCTTAATTGATATCAATATATCACACATTTTTCGGTAAAGCAATGTAAGGAAACCTGCATATCTTGAGATTATTTTGGGGTATATGTGTAAGCTACTGGTCCACATTTGAATCAGTAGTGGGCCTTAACTTAAACACTTCTCAAAATAAGAGGGAAGGATGATTATGCCCAGCAGTGGGATATTAAAAAATATGTCATATGCCAAAGATATTATAACTCTTTGCAAAATGTGAGAGAAGGTTTTTAATCAAATGAAAGTCGCACAAAAGCAGACCTCAATTAAGGATTATTTTAATACTATGTGATTACAAATGTACATGTTACTTTATTATATAACATGCAATTAATTACCTATGACTTTTTTACTATAATCCAGTAATAAATGTTCCAATAATCTGGCAACATCTACCGGCCGCCTGCCTGACGTCAACTTATCTTTGTCGTATTTTACGTCACCTCGATAAGAAAGAGGGTGGTCTATTCTACTTAACCGGATACAACACGGTGAGTCAACTTACCTTAGTCGCCTTTTACGACACCTCGGTAAGAAATGAGGGTGGTCGATTCTACTCAGCCGGATACCACACGGCGGGTCGACTTACCTTAGTCACCTTTTACGACACCTCGGTAAGAAAAGAGGGTGTTACTATTCTATTCAGCTGGATACCACACGGCGTTTACTTGTTATTTGATATTACAGAATAATCAAGAGTTAAAATTATATTGAATCAACCGGTCCATTACAGTTTAGACTGACTTTAGCCATGATTGCAGTCAAGTGTTCACCGAATACACAGTAAATAGTTAAATTAAACTAATGGATCAACAAATTGTAAACAGGCCAGTTGAACCTATATCAATCGAGAATATCCAAATAAAAGTTGAAAGATTAGGCAAGTCCGCACTTGTTGATGAAGACTGGGCAGAGATTTTTATAGACAACAATTGTGTGTATAACACAAGCACAGTTGTGTGTAAGCGAGAGGGTGATAAGAATTTGGATATGGTCGCTTTGGATAAGGAAATCATGGACGCCCTGTTTCCAGTACGAGGCATAGGTTCTAAAGGAGAAACCACAGATAATCATGAGTTGTCAAAGAGTATAGACTCGAAGTTTTTGAATAGCAATTTAGAGGATATGAGATATAGTAAGGTGAGTTGATTTTTATTTATTTTACTATGGCGTTATTTTGCAGGAGTCCATAGTACAAAAGTTATTATTTTACTAAGATCTATTTTTGTTAAGAAATTATATGTAACTAGCGGCCTGCCCCTGCTTCGCACGGGTATAAAATATATATCCCATGTCAGTCAGTGTAAAAAAAAATGATTAAAATCGATCCAGTAGTTTTGATTTATTCATTACTGCCCGTGGCCCGCACGCGTTAAATTTGGAGAAAAACAATTTCCTTGCCCTATACCAAGAAGATTTTCTGCTATCTTTGGAATATCTAAATTCATATAGTACATTTTTACTTGTTTACATTTTCCCCATGTATTTTATTTTTACAATTAATTACAGAATGTCTTTAAACAAACTCTTGAAAGAGCGACATAGCTGCTAAAGTCGAAGTGTTAGAGTGTGAAGCGCGGCCTCCTCACGGCATTTAAATTCTGTAATATCTCCGAAAATGTTCACTTAAATTACATGCTGTAAACAGCCATATTGATCTATATTAAATCAACTATTTATTTAAGGTACTTAATTGGATAAGGATTAATGCTGTATTGTATAAAAATTGCTTCAAAAATATGGCATTATTTTTCGAAAAAATAAATGACAAAAAATGCTTTAGAGAGTTATCCATAAGAGATAGACATATACCATCGCGCACTTTTCTGTAGACCTTTTCAAGGTTTACAAATACTTAGTACATTATTTTGATAAATCTCGTAGGGTTTAGCCTGCGTTTGCAATGTAAGCGGGAAAAAATGTAATTATTTACAGAAACCTCAAAAATTACAGTATTTCTCTACTCCGTATTGAATGTTATTATACGTACAAACCTTCCTCTGGAATCACTCTATCTATTAAAAAAAACCGCATCAAAATCTGTTGCGTAGTTTTAAAGTTTTATGCATATAGGGAAATATGGACAAAGAATGCGACTTTGTTTTATAATATGTAGTGATACTGTGTGTTTACATGCACATACACACACAAAAAACACGCACACAACACATTCACTATAATTAAATAACTTGATAAATAATAAATACGGAATTATTGAATAGAAATTAATATTTTTGTAATTTTTTTTCATGTGTAGGAAGCAGAAAACTTTCACATACCTTATACTTGCAGGATTAGCTGCATATATCACAAAACACAACCACCAACACACTACACAACAATTATACAAATTCACTACACAATACACTACAACAATATCAAATGTAAACCACTTTTAAATCAACACTTTGTTTTTCTTTTGTTTTTTATAATATCTAATAAAATAATAGAAAATAATAAAATAGAATTAGGCGTTACTTTGCGGAGAACCATTATACAATAGTAATAATAAAATTATATTCCTATAATCCGCAACGAAGTAAAATAGATAATATATATAGTGCTAAATGTAGAGTGGACAATCGGTTATCATACCTGATACATGCAGGAGTCGTAAAAACACATGCACAAATCTCCACCACAATAAATTCAACAATCTTTCCACAACCAAAGCATCATCAGGAGATAGACTCCATGACATAATCGCAAAGCCGCTTACACATATACATTTAGCAATATATATATTTTCCATTTTACTTCATGGTGGATTATAGTAAAATAATTTTATTATTACTTTTGTATCAAAGAACATGTTTATGTTTGTATGTTTATAAGTGTTAATTCAGATGTCCTTTGTGATCACAAGTCTAAAGTAAAAGTAAAAAAAAGTAAGTAGCGGCCTGTTAATCTCCCTCTGCTGGGAATAGGCCTCTTCTCTCAGTTTTTGTAGAGAAGGATTGGAGCTACCTACCACGCTGCTCCAATAGGTAGGTTACACATATCACCAGAATTATATAGAGATATACAGGTTTCCTGACGATGTTTTCCTTCACCAAAAAGCGTGTGATAAATTGCAATTATCAATTAGACACATAAGTTTTATAAAAAAAACTCATTGGTGTCTGCCCGGGTTTGAACCTGTGACGTCCTCGAAAGAGTCGCACGGTGTTACCGCTGGGCTACCACAGCTTAAGAGCCTAAAGTATATATCTTCAATTTCAGCCGGAGCATTCTCAAGCTGATATATGTTTACCTCCAGACTGTGCTCAGATATTTGGTAAGTACTCTGTAATTATACAGAAATTATAAAAGATTCATTTTACTATCCACATTTGTTAAGATAAATTAGTCAAAATTAGATACTTCAATGTTAAAGTTAACATGTTATGTGATTTTGTATTGATAAAATGCAAGAAATACTGAAAAAAAAAAATGATTAAACAAAACTGGTAATTTGGACAATCTATACTAATATTATAAAGAATATAATTTTAATATGTAATTTATAGAAATATAATTTTAATATATAAATTATGTAAAAAACCAACAAAAAAAAAGAGGAAAACTTTGTATGTATGTTTGTTTTCCCACAAAAACTACTGGACCGATTTCAAAAATTCTTTCACCATTGGAAAGCTGTATCTTTACTGAGCAACATAGGCTATATTAAATTTTAAAAAATAGGTAAATATAAATGTAATAAGGTGTAAAAAATCAGTAAAAAAAAGTCATCGCATGCACTGCGGAAACTATTGATGATATATTTAACAAACGTAAATCTATCCGTCCGACTTAGTAGAGTTTCCACTGCCATGAGATCGGTATGTACGCGGGTGAAACCGCGGGATATTACTAGTCTAAAATAAAAAAAAGAATCCTGACATTACAAAATACTTCTATTATTTTTAAACTAAAAATCCTGGTTATGTAAAATTCATTTATCTTCATGACCTTATCCCACTCTAAGTGGGGTCGGCACAACATGTTAAAAACATGCTGTCACATGATTTGGCTGCGTTTTTACGACCGGCCGCCTGCCTGAAGTCTACTTACCTCAGTCGTATTTTACGACACCTCGGTAAGAAAGAGGGTAGTCTATTCTACTAAACCGGATACCACACGGCGGGTCGACTTACCTTAGTCGCCTTTTACGACACCTCGGTAAGAAATGAGGTTGTACTATTCTACTTAACCGGATACTACACGGCTGGTCGACTTACCTTAGTCGCCTTTTACGACACCTTGGTAAGAAATGAAGGTGGTATATTTCCATTCAGCCAGATACCACACGGCGGGTCGACTTACCTTAGTCGCCTTTTACGACACCTCGGTAAGAAATGAGGTTGTACTATTCTACTCAGCCGGATACCACACGGCGGGTCGACTTACCTTAGTCGCCTTTTACGACACCTCGGTAAGAAATGAGGTTGTACTATTCTACTCAGCCGGATACCACACGGCGGGTCGACTTACCTTAGTCGCCTTTTACGACACCTCTGTAAGAAATGAGGGTGGTACTATTCTATTCAGCCGGATACCACACAGTGTTATTTTTTTTTGTAAACCTCATTATGTAAAATTCATTTTTTTATACAAAATATATATTTCAGGGTCGCCTCCACTAGATATTAAAGATACAAATTATAAAAATGGTCTGTCAATATTAAATGAAACATATGAACAGAGAAACATAAGTAAATCACTCGAAAGAAAGAGATGTCCCGATGAAGCAAACTTTAAAGACATAGAGTTTGTATCAATAGGAACTGAATATGCCAGACAAAATGAATTAATGAACGAAAGAAATGAATCTGCAAATGAAGCAAGATTAAATGAAGTTGGACCCGATGAATACAATAATTTACTAAAGAAAGAACTTGTCCCTGACTATGAAAGTTTAAAAGTGGATATCGAACCTCATTTCCTATTAGACAATAAAGTGAACGTGCAAAGTGTTTATTCGTGTAGTTTTTGTGATTTCATAACAAAGTATAGGAAAAGTTTGACTGTGCATATAAGACACCACACTGGGGAACAACCTTTTTCATGCAGTCTTTGTAATAAGACATTTGGCAGAAAACATCACTTGGCAAGCCATCAACGGACTCACAGCGGAGAGAAACCGTTCTCATGTAGTCAATGCAGTTATAAATTTGGCAGGAAAGAGCATTTAATAAGACATATGCGGACTCATAGTGGAGAGAAACGATACTCTTGCAACTATTGCCAATTCCAATGCAGCGAAAAGACAATTTTAGTCTCTCATACAAGGAATCATACTGGAGAGAAACCTTACTGTTGCAACATTTGCAAATTCCAATGTGAGGAAAAAGGAAATTATGTCTCACATATGCGGATTCATAATGGACAAATACCTTTTTCATGCAATTTATGTGATTACAAATGCGATGAAAAGGATGATTTGCTGAACCATGTGAGAATACATACAGAGAAACAATACTCTTGCAAAATATGCGATTTCCAATGTGAGGCACGGAATGAGTCCATAATACATATGAAGACTCATATCGGAGAGAAACCTTATTCGTGTCATATATGTGATTACAAATGTGTGCGGAATCAAGCATTAATCAAGCATCTACGGACTCATACTGGTGAAAAACCTTATTCTTGCACGTTATGTGAATTTAGAAGCGGTGAAAAGGGGAATTTGGTCCGTCATATGAGGATACACACCGGAGAAAAACCCTTTGCCTGTCATATATGCAAATATAAATGCGTGCAGAAGTTTCATTTAGTCAATCACCTCAGGATCCATGCTGGGGAGAAACCGTACTGTTGCAATGTTTGTGAGTTTAAATGTGGTGAAAGAAGTAATTTGATGCGACATATGAGGATCCATACAGGGGAGAAACCATATTCTTGTAATTTATGTAAATTTAAAAGCGCTCAAAAGACTGATTTAGTCCGCCATACTAGAACTCATACTGGTGAAAAGCCTTATGCGTGTGATGTTTGCAAATTTAGATGCGGTGGAAAGGGGAATCTTGACAGGCATATGAAGATTCATACTAGAGAGAGATTTTCTTGCAATTTTTGCAAGTTTAAATGCAATCAAAAGCGTAATTTGATCAAGCATATAAGGACTCATTCCGGAGAGAAGTCATTTTCTTGTCATCGGTGCCAATATATAAGTAACTCGAAGAGCAGCTTACAGCGGCACTTGAAGAGGCACACTTGAGTTCAAATTTGAACTGTTTGTGAATAAAGTAGCTGAGAGTTAATTAATTAACTTTATTGAGACTCATTCTGGAATTAAATATTTGTATAGCTTCTAAGTAGTACAGAATCTGTTTGTTAAGAGAATCTATGTTATGCTAAGTGTAGATTGCAAAACCGTTATCATATCTTTATACGTGCGTGATTAGTTATGTATCATAAAAGACTATTCACAAGCACTGCACACATTCACTATGACAATCTCAACGATCGTTTGCTTCCTCCATGATAAAATCAAATAAGGCCTAGAATAAATTATGTAATTAATCTAATGACTTACACTAGAGGCCGATCTCACTTTTGCAATTATAGAATAAGCCAAAATACTCACTTATCTCATTTGAAAGCTCATATACACAGAAATCTTATGCTTATAGTCTATAAAGACTAATGAGTATGCCTTTATCCCACTCTAAGTGGGGTCGGCACATGTTATAAACATGTTGTCACATGATTTGGCTACGTATTTTACGACCGGCCGTCCGCCTCACATCAACTTACCTTAGTCGTATTTTACGACACCTCTGTAAGAAATGAGGGTTACCACCCTCATCACTATTCTATTCAGCCGGATACGGCGGGTCAACTTACCTTAGTCGCCTTTTACGACACCTCGGTAAGAAATGAGGGTGGTACTATTCTACTCAGCCGAATTCCACATAGTGAGTCGACTTACCTTAAGTCGTCTATTACACCACTGTAGGAAATGAATGTGGTCGTTTCTACTCAGCCGGGTACCACACGGCGGGTCGACTTACCTTAGTCGCCTTTTACGACACCTCGGTAAGAAATGAGGTTGTTCTATTCCGCTTACTTGAGGGAACTCAACGGTTAACGCAGTAGGGACATTTAGTTAAATTCAAAATATTCTTTATTCAAATAAACTCGTAAACGCGTGCTTTTGAATCGTCAACTCTACTGCTGGTTCGGAAAGCTGTTCCTACCGAGAAGAGCCAGCAAGAAACTCGGCGGTTGCTCTTTTTAAAAATACAATTCTTAATGCTAGTTACATTTAATTGTTTCTATCTTGTACAGGGTCGAACAATATTTATATCCACGCATTTTTATCGTCTAAATAATCCTCAACAGTATAGTAGGCTTTCTGTATCAGCCTCTCCTTAATAGTGTTTTTAAACTGCTGTAATGGCAAAGTTAAAATTGATTGCGGAATTTTATTATAGAATCTTATACCCAAACCCACAAACGACTTACGTACTCTTTCAAGGCAAAATTAATAATAGGTAAATAATAGGTATTAGGTAAGAGTAATTTAGTCATAATAATTGCTGTGGATTTTTACAAATAAATAAATAAAGGTAATACAAATTGTCATTTCTAAGTAACTAGAAATGGCCAGAATCGTGTAAAGATTAAAACTGTATAGTCTTTTGATAACCATAAAAATGGTTAAAGTGGGTCAACTTTAAAAGCTAGACATATGCTGTCGCGGACTTTTATTTAGAACTTGATGGGAACAATTTTGTGATACATGATTTTTGAATAACTATCACCGTTTATTCAGCGCACACAAGCTTTAAATTTTGCCGTTTAAGTACTTTTTTTATTGCTGCTCCTCTCCTATTTATCTCGTGATGTTATATAGCCTATAGCCTTCCTCAATAAATGGACTATCTTACACTGAAAGAATGTTTCAAATCGGTCCAGTAGTTCCTGAGATTAGCGCGTACAAACAAACAAACTTTTCAGCTTTATATATTAGTTTAGATATGTGTTAATTTAAGCGATATTTATATATGGAATTATAGTAAACAAATCTGTAAATGATTTTATGTATAGATTTTAAATACAAAATATTATTATTTATTACTTAAATTTAGTAGAAAAATAAATAAATATTTGAATTTTATTCGATTTTTATTTTTTAATAAAATTAAATATCAAAAAATCTGGGATCGAACTCCAAACGTCAGGTAAGTTGACCCGCTGTGTGGTATTCGGCTAAGTAGAATAGACCTCCCTCATTTCTTACCGAGGTGTCGTAAAAGCCGACTAAGGTAAGTCGACACGCCGTGTGGTATCCGGCTGAGTGTATAAACCACCCTTATTTCTTACCGAGGTGTCGTAAAAGGCGACTAAGGTAAGTCGACACGCCGTGTGGTATCCGGCTAAGTAGAATAGACCTCCCTCATTTCTTACCGAGGTGTCGTAAAAGGCGGCTAAGGTAAGTCGACACGCCGTGTGGTATCCGGCGGAATAGGATAGTACCACCCTCTTTTCTTACCGAGGTGTCGTAAAAGGCGACTAAGGTAAGTTGACCCGCCGTGTGGAATCCGGCTGAGTAGCCGCCGAATACCACCATAGACCAGCCTCATTTCTTACCGAGGTTACGTAAAAGGCATCTCCTTACTTGTAAGTTGACCTGCCGTGTGGTATCCAACTGAGTAGAATAGCTTTCTTACCGAGGTGTCGTAAAAGGCGACTAAGGTAAGTTGACGTCAAGCAGGCGGCTGGTCTTAAAATATGTAGCCATATACAGTCGTGGTCAACTAATTAGGGACACTCTTTGGTTAGACCGAATTGTGAATTTATTTTTTATTTTCCAACGAGTCTAAACCATATTCCATATCTCTTACATGTAATTTTAATTAGTCATTTATGTGCCCGATCATACAAACAATAACAAGTTCCTAAACATTAAACCTCTCTACAGTATAGCTGATAGATTATCATAGTGCTATTTGTTCAAATAACGCTGGCTGGCCATTTAATTAGGGACACTGAGATATTGCGTACTGAGAAATTTGAATCTCAATTCTTTTTTACTTCTCTTATTGTTTCGTGGTAGTTTTGGCGGCAATCCCGATATTTATTTTAAGTTTTGAAAAATATTTTGAAGAAAAATGGGTAAAAATAAAAGTTGCGATCCAACACTACGAAAAATTATCATGAAGTTTGTTGTCGAGCATGGTTGGTCATACTGGAGGATAGCAGAACATTTAAATTGTTCAAAAACTATGGTATACAATGCAGTGCAACATGTCAGACGCAATAACACAGCTTTAAATGTGCCCAGAACAAAAAGATCGAGAAAAACAACTCCGCAAGAAGATAGAATGATAACCAGGTTAGCTAAGAATAATCCGTTTCTAGGCTCTATTTTAATTAAACACGAAGTGTTTGGGAGACGAAAGAGCTGGTGTCTCGGCGAGGACCGTTCGACGACGTCTGGTAGAAGCAGGGTCGTTCGGAAGAGTGGCTCGCAAAGTACCGTTGTTGAAGAAAGAATATAGAAATACTCGTTTGGCGTTTGCACGTAAATATGGACATTGGACCTACGCCCAATGGCAACATGTATTATTCTCTGACGAGACCAAGGTTAATTTGATTTCTTCAAATGGAAGGCAATACGTACGGCGTCCAGTAAAAGCGGAAATAAATCCAAGATTCACAAAAAGCAGGTGAAACATGGCGGTGGAAACATTAAAATGTGGTGTTCATTTTCTGGACGTGGAGTGGGACCTGTGAGGAAAGTTCAGGGTAACTTAGACCAACATAAATACAAGGCAATATTGGAGGAAACGATGCTTCCCTATGCTGAGGAGCATCTCCCTATTATATGGACGTTTCAGCATGATAACGACCCGAAACATACCGCCCGTTCAGTCAAGTCGTTTCTTACCAGTCAGTCAGTATCGGTGCTAGTTTGGCCAGCAAATAGCCCGGACCTTAACCCAATCGAGCACCTTTGGCACGAAATCAAGAAAAAAGTAGCCACTTATCGTACCACAACTTTAGATGAACTTAATGAAGCTTTTTGTGAGGCATGGGCAAATATTCCTGTCGAAACATGCCAGAAACTGATAATGTCTATGCCACATCGGTGTCAAGCGGTAATTACTAACAAAGGTTTTGCCACTGGGTACTGATTTTACACGTAATAAAATGGAGCTGTTAAAGATATTATAATACTGCAGATTATTAGTTTTGTTTAACTCTATTTTTCATTATAGTTTACTGTCCTTAATTAAATGTCCAGCTACAGAATTATACCTTAAAATTGAATACACGTTCAACCTTTGATATTAAATACTTTTTTCGATTTATTTATTCTTTTATTTACAGCCATTTAAAGCATAATAATCGGACAAAATTATGCAAATAATAGTTACTGAGAAATCAATAGGATTGTATGTACATAACCGGTTATTGTTCTTCACTATCTTACATGTCCCTAATTAGTTGACCACGACTGTATGTGACAACATGTTAATAACATGTTGTGCAGACCCCACTTAGAGTGGGATAAGGGCAGAAGAAGACATGTTTTTCAGGGGAATAGTATTGTTGACTGTTAGACCTTTTCCCGTCCAATAGGAAAAAAACGAAGAAGGGAAATAAGTAGGTATCTGCGTCTACTAAAATTAAGAAATGCAATTTGTCTGAAAATTCATATTAATGGATTAAAAAATAAAAGACAACATTCAAATAATAAATATTTATTATAATATTCGTTAAAAGATATGATAGTGACATACTTGAAAACATTTATTAAAAATCGTGATTTATAAAACAGATTCTTTCCTTCAGTCGCACTTACAATGTATTAATTACTTAAATTTTTAAATAAATTATTCCCTATAAGATCTTTAAAATAAAACTAATAGTTAATTACCAAAACACATTATTTATTTCATTTTTAATAAATAAAATTAACTATAATTTAATAATTATCTTACGATATATTTATAATGTTAATAAATATGCAAGACTCAAGTTTCCAGTTTGAGTCCATGATGTGGAAAACAGGTATGCCAACATGGAAAAATAAAAGCTTGTTGCCAACTGTATGAATAGAAGTCACATTTAAAATATAGCCGTGTGGTATCCGGCTGAGTAGAATAGACCACCCTCATTTCTTACCGAGGTATCGTAAAAGGCAACAAAGGTACATCGAACCGCCGTGTGGTATCCGACTAAGTAAAATAGACCACCCTTATTTTTTACCGAGGTGTTGTAAAGGGCGACTAAGGGAAGTCGAACCACCGTGGTATCCGGCTAAGTAGAATAGACCACCCTCATTTCTTACCGAGGGGTCGTAAAAGGCGACTAAGGTAAGTTGAGCCGCCGCGTGGAATCAAGTTAAGTAGAATGGACCACCCTCTTTCTTACTGAGGTGTCGTAAAACACGACTAAGGCAAGAAAGAGTAAAAATAAGTTAACGTCAGGCAGGCGGCCGGTCGTAAATACGTAGCCATATCATCGACCCCACTTAGAGTGGGATAAGGGCAGGATGAAGTCACATTTAAAACAAAAAGTTCATCTCAAATGTCGCGAACTCATATGATTAACTAAATGACGCTTTTGTATACATTTATAGTTGCACAGATCGCAGGAGAAAGGTTTCTCTCCAGTATGAGTCCGCATGTGATCGAACAAATGAGTCTTACATCTTGTTCTATAATCGCATACATCGCAAGAATAGGGTTTCTCGCCAGTGTGAATCCTCAAATGCTTAACCAATGTCTGCTTTCTACCGAACTTGTTATCACAGAACGTACAAGAGAAAGGTTTCTCTCCAGTATGAGTCCTGACGTGATCTATCAAATTTTGTTTCCTACCACACTTGTAATCGCATATATTACATGAAAATGGCTTCTCTCCAGTATGAGTCCGCATATGCGTGATCAAATTTTGCTTCCTACCACATTTAAAATCGCATAGATTACAAGAGAACGGCTTCTCACCACTGTGAGTCCGTTCGTGCTGGACTAAATTCTGCCTGAGTCCGCATTTGAACTCGCAGTAATTGCAAGAAAACGTTTTCTCACCAGTGTGACTCCGTATATGGTCGACTAAATGAGTCTTATATTGACTTCTATAGTTACATGTGTTACATGAGAACGGTTTCTCACCAGTATGAGTCCGCATGTGTGAGACTAAATGTTGTTTCTGACTGCATACATAAGTGCATACAGTACAAGAGAACGGTTTCTCACCCGTATGAGTCCGGATATGTTTGACTAAATTTTGTTTCCTGCTGAATGAATATTTACAGTAAGTACAAGGAAAAGGTTTCTCACCGGTATGAGTCCTTTTATGGACGACCAAATGTGCTTTATATCTGCTTTTATAACTGCATAGGTTGCATGAAAAAGGTTTCTCTCCCGTATGAGTCATCATGTGTGTGACTAAATTTTTCTTTTGAGCACACACGTAGTCGCATATTATGCATGTGAAACTTTTTCCAATGTGAGTCCCCATTTTGACAGCGTCAGCCTTATTGGAACATTTGAATATGAGTTTTTTATTTAAATTATTATGTTCTAGAGAGGTTGTTTTCCCTTGATTGGATTTCTTGGATATACGAGGTCCTGAAAGAAAAATATTTTCAAATATAACACTCGTTAGAAAGATCAACTAGATATATTTTTTTATAAAAATTGTTCATTGAATCCTTTTGAACACCTCAGTTAAATGCCTCTTCAGGTGACAAGAGGTTTGACTAATTTTGTCGCAGAAAGAATCAAGTGGAATGGTCCCGAGAAATGCCAGCATTCTTGGGACCATTCCACGTGGGCATGATTTGTATAGTCTTAGCGTGTAAGTCATTCAAGATGGATATAACTTGTACATTTTTGTTGTAAACAAAAATAAGTGCAATAGTCAAAGTAATTGAGAAAATCATATTAAAGGAATAAACAGTATTGTCTTTTATTTTAAATCAAATTTTAGGGAAATAAAATATTTTTTATTGTAATATTGGTACATCGTACTCACTTCTTCTCTTTTTGCTATCTGCAGGTGGACTCGTGCCAGTCTGTTGAAAAATATATAATCTTTAAACTATATTTCCAATCAATACTACTATTATCAAGCAAATACTAAAGCGAATGTCTGTCTGTCTGTTACATTTGGTGCTGTGTTTATGCTATTCAATTAAAAGAAATAGAAAAACCTGTGTAGTGTATGTGTAAATGTGGAAGTTATTGGGTTTGAGTTTGAGCGTGCATGCATATGAGTGCAAGCATGCGTGTAAGTGCATGATTTTGTTGTGCAGTCTGTGGAAACATATGTTGGTGTTAGTGAGTAGGTGGGTATTAGTGAGTGAGTGTATGAGTTAGCGTGAGTGAGTGTATTAGTGAGCGTGAATTAATGCATGAGTCAGCGTGAGCTAATGTATTAGTGAGCGTGAGTTAGTGTATGAGTCAGCGTGTGCTAGTGTATGAGTCAGCGTTTGCTAGTGTATGAGTCAGCGTGAGCTAGTGTATTAGTGAGCGTAAGGTAATGCATGAGTCAGCGTGAGCTAATGTATTAGTGAGCGTGAGCTTATGTATTAGTGAGCGTGAGCTAGTGTATGAGTCAGCGTGAGCTAGTATATGAGCGAGCATGAGCCAGTGTATTAGACAGCGTGATCTAGTGTATGAGACAGCGTGAGCTAGTGTATGAGTCAGCGTGAGCTAGTGTATGAGTTAGCGTGAGCTAGTCTATGAGTGAGCGTCAGCTATTGGTATGAGTGTTTGTGTTAGTGAGCTTGAGCTAGTGTATGAGTTGGTGATAATCTTTTATTACCATCTCTAATCGGTTGTCCAACAGTTCCTCCTTACATGCAACCACACCTGGCTCGTGCCCATTATAACAAGTCTCCGCCCATTTTGGACTGAGCAACTCCTCCTTGGCTTCATCATGAGCAGCTCTGGACTCTTCAGAGTTGTCGTACTCTATTTTAATATCTACAAATGTTTCTTTCTTAATGACAGCTGGTTCGTCTTTAATTTTGGACGGTGATTTTTTTTTATCCACCTCTTGCATTTGTTTGCTGGATGCTTGGAGTTTCTGTAAAATCAAACAGTTGATAGCTTTTATTCTGAAAATTAGGTACAGATAACTTAACCCACATGTATTTAAAGTTAACTTACTATAACTACAAAATTGCTTGGCATGCCTTACAGCAAAGGTGTCCTGCAGCACGTAAGTATAAACAGCTTTAATATCATCATCCTGCCCTTATCCCACTCTAAGTGGGGTCGGCACAACATGTTCTAAACATTTTGACACTTAATTTTTTGACTGGCTCGTTGGCGCAGTGGGTAGTGACCCAGCCTTCGGTCCCGCGGTTCGCGGGTTCTATTACCGCCGAGGGCCAACATTTTCTATAAATGAATTTGTTGGTCTTTGAGCCTGGGTGTGTATTTGTATTTAAGTATGTATTTAAAAAATATATAAGTATATATTCGCCAGTCGTCTATCACCCATAACACAAGTATTAAGTTACTTACTTTGGGGACAGGCGACCATGTGAGTAAGTGTCCCATATATTTTATATTTATATTTTATTTTAATTTAATTTGGCTGCGTTTTTACGATTGACCGCCTGCCTGACGTCAACTTACCTTAGTCGCTTTTTACAACACATCTGTAAGAAATGAGGGTGGTACTATTCTATTGAGCCGGATACCACACAGCGTTAACAGCTTTAGAATATGTTTGTGTTATATTTCATAAACCTGGAGGGTATCAGTCCATGGAGACTGGAGAATGGTGGGAGATTTGTATTTTTATATTGAGGTAATATAAGTTGTGGTTCTGTTCAAAGAGATAAGTAAAATAATATTTAAAGTTCATCATTGAGTTCTTACTTCTTATGAAGAGATGAGCTGTACTTGTGGCTTACATAAAGTCAGTTTACATAAAATCGTGATGCACTATTAAGAATTGCACTAACTTTTAGTAAACATCATACAAAACTCTGTTCAGTAGATTTTGAGAAAATCACACACAGACAGATTTTTGGGGACTTTGTTTTATATTTATATAGATGACCTAATATACTCACTTTTGACTGCCTTGTGATCCGACCGAAACGATTGCCTCTCTTAGATTTAGCATCCATAGACAACCTGTCAGCTTTTCCATCATTTTTTTCTTTAATATTGTCCTTTAAATCCTTGTCTACAGCTGCAATATCAATGGCCTTGCCCAACTCTTCTTTACATACAACCAGGCTTGTATCATACAAGTTGCCACATGTTGTCCAATTTTGATCTACTTCCTGTTTTATTTCTACGTCTGACTTAAAGTTTTCATTATCTATTTCTACATGTACAAAATTTTCACTTGTAGTTTCTGGAGGTTCCTCTTTTACTATTGTGAGGCATATTTTTTGATCCATTTCACACATTTAATGTACCATGTAATTCTAAAACCAAATAATTGTCCAAAAATTATAATAAAATAATTACTATAATCTTCGATAAAGCAAATAGAAAAGATATAGCACAGATAGTTTTTTTTTTAATTGTATGGTATTTATTTTTAAAAAATATAAGCGTTAATCATCTAGCCGTGTGGTATTGGCTGATTAGAATAGTACCACCCTCATTTCTTACCGAGGTATCGTAAAAGGCGACTAAGGTAAGTCGACCCGCCGTGTGGTATCCGGATGAGTAGAATAGACCAACCTCATTTCTTACCGAGGTGTCGTAAAAGGCGACTAAGGTAAGTTGACCCACTGTGTGGTATCCGGTTGAGTAAAATAGACCACCCTCTTTCTTACCGAGGAGTCGTAAAATATGACTAAGGAAAGTTGACGTCAGGCAGGCGGCCGGTCGTAAATTACATAGCCAAATCATATGACAACATGTTTGTAACATGTTGTGCTGACCCCACTTAGAGTGGGATAAGGGCAGGAGGATGATGAGGATGATGATAAGCGTTAATCATCCTCAAATATAATATGATGTTTGTATGTTTGAACATGCTAATCTCAGGAACTGCTGGACTGAGTTGAAAAATTCTTTCAGTGCAAAATAGTCCATTTATGGAGGAAGGCTATAGGCTATATAACATCACTATGGTGAATAGGAGAGGAGCAGCAAAACAAATAGTATGTAAACTGAATAAATTGTGACTCTCATTTCCATGCCAAAGCTTCGCAGCTTTGGCACAAAATGTAAATTATGAAAAATACAAATTATGTATAAAAGAACAGGTTTTTAAATTATTATTTTACAAGTCAATGTCCAAGTTTTGTAACCAGTTGTTAACCACTGACCAAACTCAACATTAGGCTTTATTTAAGTTAGATACATTGTAATCCTAATTTCAATGGCATCTAAGACATCACACTACTAACTATTGAAAAGCTAATGTTTTCTGGCTTTTCCAAATTATGGGTCTCTCTAACACTCACAAGTTTTGTAGACGTTATGTTACAGAATAGACCAATTACCCACAAAATATATATTTTTTTAATTCGGTTATTTTAATACTAATATAGCTTTGATATTATTATTAACGTTTATTATCTGAAGCTTTTACAATACATATGCATTATTTTAAACATTTATAAAACTTTTAGTCTTCAGTTTGCCCCTTGACATAGGCCTCTACCAGACACTTCCATGTTTTCCTATTGCAAACCTTCTGTCTCCAACTTTGATATATATATAATACTAAATGTAGAAATAACTATCCATTTTCATACCAGATACATGTAGGATTCATAAAAACGTTTGGACTAAATGCCACACTAAACACAATACACAAGCACTACACACATTCACAATCACAAATTCAAAAATAGTTTTGCCCAGTAACCCAAGCTTCATCAGGAAATAGACTGTAGAACAAAATTACAAAGAGCTTTTGTCTCTTTATTACTCTATTATTGTTACTTAAATCTATAAATTATTTTTCATTTCATTTTACATTACTAATCTGATGAATCCATACCATATAATACTATTATATGAAACTTATATTACTCTTTTAAATCATTGATATTACTATAACAGTAGAACAAGCTTTCCTTCTACTGTTCTTATTCCAAATAGATTCAATGTAGTTCTACCTCGTAAACTTAATACAAATTAAATTATTCTTTATCCAAATTGACTTTTACAAGCACTATAAGCTCAAATTATAATCATATAGCACTTCAAACTGTAATGAAACTACCACTGTTTTTAAAAGGTTTTCTTACCGAAAGGAACCAAGAAAATTGTCGGGCACTCTTTTCAAAATAATTGCAATTCGAATTAATAAAAACTATTGCAAAGAAACCGAACTCGTATGTTTTTCATTATAAGAATGAAAACTACTAGCAGTAATATTAAAATTTGTCGTGGAACACTGCAATAAATATATTGTCCAAAATTTTAGTTAAATTTGAACTCAGATATATAATTTTTAACATACAATTATAATTCAGCGGGGAAAGTTGTTTTTTTTCAACTATTAGCAATAACAATCATAGATTACTAAATACTCTCATTATTTATTGTGACTCTCACCATAGATTACTATAAATACTATATAACTATAAAAATCTCACTATTCACTAACAGACTTGCCTAATGCCTTTGGCTCCCAATTCTAGTAATATAACTCTATGGACGTAATAGCCTGAGGTAGGGATGTGGAGATAGGGAATAGAAGAAAAAAAAAACGATTATTAAATAATCGATTTTTCATCTACAAAAATAAGAAGACTTTACTGCTCCAAAAGTTAATGTTTTAATATCAATAATTAATTAAATAAAGGCTAATTAAAATGAACAACTAACAATAATTAAGAATAGATGCATTGTTTGTGAAATTCGATTAAAATGTGTAGTTTGGCTACATTGATTTCATCCAACAATGCCTATCTAATCTTAAAAACAAGAAAAAAGATTAAAATAGAAAAGAGGGCTTTTAAAATAATCGATTTTTAATGTAAAAAAAAAACGTTTATTTTTTCACATCACTATTTGTGATGAGAACTGTTTTTGAGATAATTGTCCAAGGTTTTTGTTTACATTTTGATGAAAAACTATGTGTTTGTTTTAATTATATTAAGAAAAATAAAATATGTTACGCGATAGAAGTTAAAAGTATGTAGTGAATATAATTGTAAGTATTATATCAAAGGCATTAATACATTTATTTAACTATCGATTTCCCATATAGATTCTCGCTTCAGAAGGAACTTCTCACTTCCAGCCAGAATATTGCTTAGCTATGATATATGTGTACTGTCTTTCTTTATATGACTTTCTGTACGAAAAAATGCTTAGAAAACTAAGGTTCTACACTATTTTTAATATGTTTTTACGTCAATGAAACTGTCTATTATTTATCGATTTATTCGAAAACAGACCGCCGAGTTTCTTGCTGGTTCTGGCTGGTAATTTAGAGTGGGATAAGGGTAAAAGAATGATGAATGGTACGATTTTGGTTGTTTCAGAATTATCAAAGGAGTTAACTAAAAATGCATGAAATGGAGGGACAAATTGATCTCTCTCTAGTCAAGGATGAACCTTTAGAAACATTGGATGGCACTTTAGATTACATCCAAGTGGAAAATGAAAAGGCTGATGGATCCATATCCTACAATAACAATAATGATACCAGGGTTATATGTAAGGATGAGATGGAGGAGGTTGGTTTGGAAGTGGTAATATTGCATGCTTAAAATATTAATACTTTAAATAAAAACTTTGCTTTGTGATTTTGTCATGCAGTCTATCTTGATGCTTCGGTTGCGGGGCGAAAGGATTGAGTTTGTGATTGTGACCAAGTGTATTTTGCTGGCGGTGGTGGAGGTTTATGTATTTGTGTACTAATCCTGTATGTATCAGGTATGAAAATGGGTAGTCCACTCTACTTTTAGCATTATATATATTTTCTATTTTACTTTAATGTGGATTATAGCAAAATTAATTATTACTTTTGTATTATGGATCTCCACAAAGTAATGCCTAATTCTATAAATTATATACTTTTAATTATTGAAATATTTCAGTGTACAATATTTAAATTAGTTAATATTGTAGATATAGAATCTGGGTGACAGAACCTCGCTCGGTAAGTTTATTAAAAGATATTATCTATATATTGTGATAAAAGAAAAAAACCATTTAAAAAAACAAAGAAAAGGCTAAAATGTGATATCTGGGACTCAGTCTCAGATATTTAAATTTGTTTAGTCCCCATCCCACTGAAGATATCAAAATACACCGAATCAAGCCCAAGTCATCACCAACATTTTTTGCATTTTTATTTTTTTGATATTGTATAATTTAAAAAAAATTGTGAGCAAGGCTTTGTCACCCAAGGACTTTAAAGTTATTTAAGTTAGTAATTGGTAGTGTTTAACTAATAAATACCTGCATGGGTGTAATTAAAGGCTGTAAAAACCTCTGTCACTTATTAACACTACTAATATTTTCTAGTCGCAAGGATCTCAATCTGACGAACCTGTAGGTTGTATACGGACATTAAGTAAGTAAAATAAATGAGTAAACAGTTGTTTCGTTTGCAATTAGCCTTTCTTTGTTTCATTTCTGTAGATATATCACTTTAGTATTAAAGTGACCTAATTCAAAAATTGTTTTTGTATTATGTTTAATATTTAAATGAGTTAATCTTGTATGCTTTGTTATGCTTGTGTATATATATTTTTTCTGAATCTCCAACTATTCCTGAAATTCAGCATGTATGGGGCTTTGGGAGAGAAAAATATATTTAAAAAAAATTTCGTTTTATCCCTGTTTTTGGGAATTAAAAAACGCCCAAAGATGATTAAATTCTAGAATTTAAACCAAAGGATAATTTTAGCTGGTAAACGTAATGCTGCGATAGCCGATGGGTAACGGGCGGACAGAAAATGTTCAAAACCCGGGTGCGATCCCACATGTCCCCCCACATGCCCCCTGCATCCCACATGTCATCGGCGCCTTTCTTTTTTTAATTTTTTTAAATAATTTTTTTATATATTTTATAAAATTCACCCAGGTGCTACTAACTTTAATTGTATTCGGTAGAAAAGAAATTCTATTCTAAAAAAAATCTAGAAAGATATTAGCTAAGTAGAATATATTACAGGTACATTAATCGTGGATATTGTGCCGTTTAAAAGGGAACCGGTAGAAGAAAATACAGAATCTCCGAATATAGATGATGGAACGAACGTAGACGAAAACCAAAGCAATACAAATGACAATTTAAAAGCAAACAATGAATTAGTATCTACTAATAAGAAATCAATTGATAATAAAGTAAAAGGACATAAAAATAAAAATGGCCTAAAACCTTATTCTTGTAAACATTGCAGTTATGTTTGCAAGGGGAATAGCGATTTAATACGTCACATCGTGAGTCATATTGGCGAGAAACTGTCATGTGATCTTTGCAGTTATAAATGTAGACAAAAGTGTCACTTAGCAGAACATATGAAGAGTCATGATGGCGAGAAACGCTTTGCATGCAATATTTGCGATTACAAATCATCGCACAAGTCAAGTTTAGTCAACCACATGAGTACACATGGGGAGAAACCTTATTCTTGCAAACTTTGCAGCTATAAATGTAGACAAAAAGAAATATTGTTAACCCATATAAGCACTCACAGTGGCGATAAACCGTATTCTTGCAATCTTTGCAGCTTTAAATGCGTGCAAAGAACAAATCTAGTTGTCCATATGAGGACGCATAATGCTAAGTCTTTCTCTTGCAATGTTTGCGATTATAAATGCAGGCAAAAAGGGCACTTGATTGGCCATATCAGAACTCATACAGGCGAGAAACCTTACTGTTGCAATCAATGTGGCTATAAATGCGGGAGAAAGACTGATTTATGGCGCCATATGAAGGTTCATACCCGTCAGTATTGTTGTTGCAGACTTTGCGAGTTTAAATGTAAGCAAGAGAGTGCTTTATTACACCATATGAAATCTCATGCGGATGATAAATGAAAAACATTGGAGTAGCTGCCTGGTAGGGGCAGTCCCCCGGGCCCCCGATTATCGGGGGCCCACCGAACTTACCCTTTATCCCTAAAGTACGTCCAATTCGGAACAATTATTTTAAAATAGTTGGGGCACTGATTTACTTTTTGCACTATAACCTTTGGTTACCTATGCTAATGATGAAAACCCAACTTTCTATTGCATAATTGGACAGTATAAACTGGTTTTGATTACTTTAGAGTTTTAACCATCATTGGAGGATCGATTACTTTAGATTTACCCTAAATCATGTATAAAAGTAATAATTAAATTATTTTGTATTTTGGATCTCCGCAAAGTAACTCCTAATTTTATTTATTTTATTAGGCCACCAACAATATATACATTCAATACGTGTTCAAAAGAAACATGATATATTCAAAATAGAAACTAAATGCTATATTAATTAGAGACGGCTACAATATTTATAATAATAACAAACATCCATGTTAAGGTAGAAAAAGCAAAAGAAGAATTTAAATAACAACATTTATATATTATATAAAACATGCACTGTATATAAATCATGTAATCATGTACTGTATATAAATCTTGTAATCACGTGTATCTTAAAAGCTCTGAAATGTTCACTTTTCGTGAAGTCGTAGCTACTGGAGGGTAAGACAGGGAATCGCTTTGAGGCCCCCAAACTCAGGGGGCCTCTCGGATACTGACTTACTAACTATAAATTTAATTAGTGAAAATTTCTCCCACATTTCCAATATAAATAAACCAGATTCCAGATAATTTCTTGCCAAAGGTCCTCTGGTTACCTAATGCTACTAATCTATCTACAAAGCGTATCTTTAATATTTAAATGAGTTAGGGCCTGTTTCACAAGTTACTGATAAAGTGTCGGATGGTTAACCGACAAATAAACTAAGTAGCAGATAAATGTCTCCAAAAAGTGAAATATTAAAAAAAAAATCGCGGCCATTTTGAAATAGGTATTTGCTATCCAGCAGATAAAATAACAGCCACATGATCTACCTGTTAACTTATCAAGGACTTTAATTGCTGCCTATTAGAAACCTGAGAAACACAAAACTTCGGGACATGTGTCAGATATGTTCCGAATAAGCTGGCTGAAGCTTTAATCTTGTGTATATAAATGTATATAGGAATTTCAGAAACGCGACCGATTTTCATGAAATTCAGCATGTAGAGGTTATGGGGAGCAAAATCTAGCTAAGTTTAACTTTTAAAAAATATCGTTGTATCCCTATTTTTGGGCGTATAAAAACTACTTAAATAGAAATAGAATACAAAAGTAATGAGAATATTATTTTGCTATAATCCGCGATTAAAGAAAATATGTGTAATGCTAAATGTAGTGTGTACTATTCGTTCTCATACCTGATACATGCACAATTTGTAAGAACTCATGCACTACCCGACACCGATGGCACAACAATACACAAGCACTGCACACATTCACCACCACAATCTCAACAATAGTTTCGCCCCGTAACCGAAGCATCGTCAGAAGATAGACTCCACGACAAAATCGTGCTTTACGATTTTGTCGTGGATTCTATCTCCTCGCGGATCGCGGATTATAGCAAAATAATATCATTACTTTTGTATTATGGACCTCCGCAAAGCAACGCCTAATTCTATAAATTATAAAAAATAGAATATAAAGGTTAATTTTGCTGTCATTTGGAAAGTTGTCTTAGCTGCGGAGAACGGGCGGACTAATGAAATGAAAATACTCGGGACATCCAGATATCACCATCTTTCTTTGATTTTTTTAAAAGCATTTTTTTAAATATCTCTTTATAAAATTAACGAGCAAGGCTCGGTCATCCAAGTGCTTACATTTATATGTAAATAATAAGAAATCTTGTTTTGGAATCGCATCTAGTTATACATTAGACTAAGTGATCATAAAAAAGTATGTTGCTGGTTTTTCTTGGCTTTTTAAAAGTTAAAATCAGTTGCTGTTATATATGTGAAAAAATAATCTTTTTTTTTATCATTATAATCAATTTTCTCAAAATTAAAAGTCAATTATTTTTTACTCTTTCTCTTGTTTTATAAGATTAAATATTAAACATTAATTAATATTACTTAACTTAAACGAATTTAGCCAAACTATACATATAAATCCAATTTTGCAAGTAGTCTTATAATTCTTAAGTTTTTCTTATAATTATTTAAATAAAAAATTAACTTTCGTAATACAATCAGTTTTTACGATTCAGTTTATTCGATTTTTTTTAAATCAATTTATTTTGAAAGGAGAAAAATCGATTATTTTATTAATTGAGTTTTTCACTTCACGTCGCGTACCTAGTTGCTGGCTGCTGCAACTGATGGCTATGTTACAGACCAAAAGTATTGAATTTTATATACTTTTTGTTGTGAATAAGTCATATTTTTAAGTTATTTGATGATAAATATATGCGTAAATGAAATAATTGTAGAATAAAATAAATATACAAATATATCAATTTATTAGGGGACACATTGTTTATAATAATTTCGTATAATATATATATATATATATATATATATATATATATTCGCCTATGTGAGAAGTATAATTAAATGACTGTGGGATTATTCGGGTTTCATTATTGTTAAATTTCTCCCTTGATTAAGACTAGGTCCATCATACTTCTGCCCTTATTCCACTCTTAGTGGGGTCGGCACAACATGTTATTAACATGTCACATACTTCGGCTAGGTATTTTACGTCCTTTTACTACACGGTTTAGACTTAAGTCCATATGTTAATAAATAAAATATCAATAATTACATATTTATTGATGTTTTGGTGTGTATATCCGTCATGTGGTATACGGCTAAATAGAATAGTACCATCCTCATTTCTTACAGAGGTGTCGTAAAAGGCGACTAAGTTAAGTTGACCCACCGTATAGTATCAGGTTTAGTAGAATAGACCATCCACTTTCTTACCTTTTTAGAATAGACCACCCTCTTCTTACTTTAGAAATAGGTGATAAAGTTAATTACAGGAAGTTGTTTTATTTAAAATTAAATTATACATACTGTAGTGTTTATAAACTAATGTTGTATGAATATAGCACAGGCTTAGGCACGCACTAACAAGTAACAACATGTCACTTCACGACCACTCTCACCAAGGGCTCTCGGGTTACTGTCGTGGTGCATCATGAGACCGTGTATGTACCTTTGTACTAGTGCGTTAGTGTGACTATGGTTCATGTATGTATTATATATGTGTCTTGTATATAAATGTACAAAGTACGTTACACACAACTCAACCCGCATACACTACACATACATTGATAACTTTTTGTCGTAGGTGTATTTAACCATTCCCGCGATGAACGGGTTTGGATGCACCTCAGCTTTTTCAAAGTACCTCTTAGAGAGACTTTTAAATTGCTGTGCTATAGAGGGAAGACCTAAATCCCTATGTAGGTCGACGTTGCGCACGAACCAGGGACACCCGGTGGTTTGTCTCATGAACTTGTTTTGCAATCGCTGCAAAACATTCAGTCTGGTCGGATGGACATGTTCAAACGCGACGCTCGCATATGACATTATTGGTCTTATGCAAGTTTTGTAAAGTGACACTTTGTTACAGTGACATTTTACTCTTCTTGCATATCATCGGATAGAGACGACCCAGTGCATACGCTGCCCTATTCCGGGCTGTGCGTTTGTGTCTGAAGAAAGAGAGGGAGGGTTGGAGAGTAACCCCCAGGTATTTGACCTTCTGCTGCCATGGGATATCCCGGTTGTGTATGGACATACACTCCGGAGGGTTATAGACTGGAGCGCCTGGCCTAGTGAAATACATGGTCGCACTCTTATCTGGGTTGATTGCGATTCTCCATTTGGCGAACCACAATTCCAGTTTGTCTACCTCGTTTTGGAAACGATGAATGATTTACTCTCCTCTGTTTTACTAGAGGACGAGAAGATGGTGGTGTCGTCGGCGTATAGAGCTAACGAAGACCCCTTGTCGCTGCGGGGGATGTCGCTCGTGTAGAGCGAGTAAAGGTACGGTGCTAACACCGAGCTTAGAGGAACTCCAGCACGTACCGGACGTCTGGAGCGAAGTTCATATACGTGCGAGCTCAGCGAATGCAAGAACCCGTATGAGAGAGAATGTTGTCTTATATAGGCTGTTACAGATTAGAAATACTATATTAAATAAAATATTACAATTACTTGCGGGTAGAAAAATAGTTAAATAAAATCTTTAAAATAAAGAGCCATTTGACGAAGACCTAGTACCGTACAAGTGTAGTGAATTGTGTTGAATAAACGCTAAATTCTTTTGGTGAGTAGTTTGAGGTATATCTATCATAAGCAGTGTATATCATTAATAGAAGTAGGCGTTACATTGTGGATGTGGTCGATAATACAAAAGTAAAACGCAAAGCTTTGCGATTATGCTGACAAGTTGGATGCTTCGGTTGCGGGGCGAAACGATTGTTGAGTTTGCGATAGTGAACTTTGACAGAAATGGCTTTTTTAGTAATGGTTAACTGACCTGTTCCAAAAAACAGGCTATAACAATACCATTATAGTTCTGTCTCCCTCGCACTTGTGCACATAGAAGTCTCTCTGTCAACGTTACGCATAACATACAAATTTAAAAAAAAAACCTTGACCGAGATTACGAAATGATACGTTCATTCAACCTTCTATACCATATATCTTTTTATTAGAAAGTGCTATATTACTGATTGAACTGATTTTTTTTATGTAGGCTGCTATAGTGTGAGGTATCAGGAATTAAAATTAACGTCGTATGGACGATACTACCCTATATTAATCAACAAATTAGTTGCAAATGTAACAACAATGATAACAAGAGAAAGGTTTTCAACCAGTGTGGGTTCTAGCATGTCTATCTAAATGACTCTTGTGCCTACATTTATAACTGCAAAGTTTACAAGTGAAAGGTTTTCAACCAGTGTGGGTATTTAGCATGTCTATCTAAATGACTCATGCCTATATTTCTAACTGCAAAGTTTACAAGAGAATTGTTTTAACCGGTGTAGGTTCTAGCATTTCTATCTAAATGACTCTTGTGCCTACATTTATAACTGCAAAGTTTACAGGAGTAAGGTTTTCAACCAGTGTGGGTATTTAGCATGTCTATCTAAATGACTCTTATGCCTACATTTATAACTGCAAAGTTTACAAGTGAAAGGTTTTCAACCAGTGTGGGTTCTAGCATGGCTATCTAAATGACTCTTATGCCTACATTTATAACTGCAAAGTTTACAGGAGTAAGGTTTTCAACCGGTGTGGGTTCTAGCATGTTTATCTAAATGACTCTTATGCCTACATTTATAAGTGCAAAGTTTACAAAAGAAAGGTTTTCAACCAGTGTGGGTATTTAGCATGTCTATATAAATGACTCTTATGCCTACATTTATAACTGCAAAGTTTACAAGAGAATTGTTTTTAACCGGTGTGGGTTCTAGCATGTTTATCTAAATGACTCTTATGCCTACATGTATAACTGCAAAGTTTACAGGAGTGAGGTTTTCAACCGGTGTGGGTTCTAGCATGTTTATCTAAATGACTCTTATGCCTACATTTATAAGTGCAAAGTTTACAGGAGTAAGGTTTTCAACCAGTGTGGGTATTTAGCATGTCTATCTAAATGACTCTTATGCCTACATTTATAACTGCAAAGTTTGCAAGAGAATTGTTTTTAACCGGTGTGGGTTCTAGCATGTTTATCTAAATGACTCTTATGCCTACATTTATAAGTGCAAAGTTTACAAAAGAAAGGTTTTCAACCAGTGTGGGTTCTAGCATGTCTATCTAAATGACTCTTATGCCTACATTTATAACTGCAAAGTTTACAAGAGTAAGGTTTTTCACCAGTGTGGATCCTAGTGTGACAATTTAAGTTACTCTTTTGCCTGCATTTATAACTGCAATAATCACACGAGTAAGGTTTTTCACCGGTGTGAATTTTCATGTGCATATTTAATTTGCTCTTATGCCTAAATTTAGAACTACAATGATTACAAGAGAAAGGAGCCTCGCCAGAATGATTCCTCAGATGAATTATTAAATTACCCCTCTGCCCACTCTTAAAACTACAATGTGCACATGAGAAAGGTTTTTCACCGGTGTGGATCCTAGCGTGTCTTTTTAATTGACCCTTTTGTCTACATTTATAATTGCAAAGTTTGCAAGAGAAAGGTTTTTCACCAGTGTGTATTCTCATGTGAATAATTAAACTACTATTTATGTGACATTTATAACTACAAAGTTTGCAAGACAACGGTTTCTCATCTGTATGAGATCTCTTGTGAATAATTAAACTGCTATTATCCTTACATTTATAACTGCAAAGACTGCAAGTGAAAGGTTCTACACCAGTGTGGGTCCAAGCGTGTCGTCTTAATTGACCCTTTTGCCTACATTTATAACTGCAAAGGTTGCAAGAGAAAGGTTTTACACCAGTGTGAATCCAAGCGTGTCTTTGCAATTGACCCTTTTGTCTACATTTATAACTGCAAAGTTTGCAAGAGAAAGGTTTATCACTAGTATGGACACTCATGTGACTAATTAAACTACTCTCAAAGTGAAATTTATAACTGCAAAGTTTGCAAGAGAAAAGTTTCTCTTCAAAGTGATTTCTCAGGTGTCTAATTAAATTATACTTTTGCCTACATTTAAAACTACAATGTGCACAACAGAAAGTTTCTCCACCATTGTGACTTTCCATGTGACAAATCAAACTACTCTTTTCCCCACATTTATAACTACAGTTATTGCAAGAGAGAAGTTTTTCATCAGTATGAGTTTTTATGTGTCTATTTAAACTGCTATTATTCGTACATTTAAAACTGCAAAGTTTGCAAGTAAACGGTTTCTCACCAGTATGTTTTCTCATGTGAATAATTAAACTATAATTGCTCCCACATTTATAACTACAATAACTACAAGAGAAAAGTTTATCTCCAGTATGAGTCTTCATATGTCTATATAAACTGCTGTTATTCGCACATTTAAAACTACAAAGTTTACAAGTGAACGGTTTCTCGCCAGTATGAGTTCTCATGTGAATAGTTAATCTACTATTTTGCTTACATTTATAACCGCAAAGAGTGCAAGAGTAAGGTTTTTCACCAGTGTGAATCATCATGTGACGTCTTAAATTACTTCTTTCTCCACATTTATAGCTGCAGTGATTACAAGAAAACGGTTTCTCATTTGTGTCTTTGATTAGTACATTCGAACTTTTCTTGTATGGGCGTTCATTTTCAATGTCACACTTAATAGTATTTCTTTTTCTCTTTAGCAATGTATTTACAAGTGTTTCTGTTTCCTCATTGGATACTACCTCATTAATAACTCTTAACTTATCATTAGTTGTATTATTTTTGTCTATATCACTTTCATCAACTTCAACATCTTTCATTTCTTGTAACGGTGTGTTCATTCGTTTATCATCAGGTGTTGTTGGTAAGATATGTATTGGTCCTGAAAGAAAAATTTAGCCCTGCATTAAATACAAATAATGCATGTGAACATGTCAATTGTTACATTGGAAACCAATAAATAATGCAGAGATTTACAACAACAAAAATATGGAGTTTTTAACTTTTATTGCCTTGCGATTTAAACAATGATAGGCAATGATAGGCTATTATTTTGAGGCTGTTATCTATCTGTGAATGAAGATTAGTATTTAGAAGAGAGTGAAATGCCAGAAATAAATATATAGATATTGCACTTACTTATTGTCTGTTTGCTATCTGCCCATTTTTGGGAGTCTGTAGGAGCTTGCTGCATCTAGAACATAGCAGTAGAATATATCTTAGATCAGCACGTAGAGTGGGGTTTTTCAGTCATTTCATACATCTCCAATTAGATATGTTACTGGATATTTAAGTACTAATAAAGAGGTTAAAATAATGTAGTAATATTAACAAAAATACTATAATCAACTCATGCCTGGATTTAAAAATATAATACAAGAGATGATAGCTGTTTAACTAAATTTGAAAGAATATATCTAATCAATGCTGCCAATTGTCAATGACAACATTAACCAAATGAAATATTTTTTTTATTTCTAATACCATCTAAACTATGAATTATATGATGTTATCTAAAAAGTTGACATGGATACTAGTTAAGAAACTAAGTTAAATTTTTTTGTCTTTTTCTTGAAATATAAATTTAATATTTTAATTATAATAACATGTAACTTAAGCATCCAAAATTACCAATTCCGAGCTGTAATCCTCCAACTCCTCTTTACATATAACCAAGCTGGTGTCATACTCATTGACTGAAGGTCCAATGAAATTCAACACAGGCACTTCTTGTTTGAGGCCTGTGTTGTGATCCGCCAAGGACATAGACCCATCTGCATTGTCACTTTCCACTTTAACGTACACTAAAGCCTCATTCACTTCGTCTTTTATTCGACAGACATGTACTTTTACATCCATTTTTATTTGAATGCTTGATAATTCTGAAATAATCAAATTGTTATGATGGCTACGTATTATATGACCAGACGCCTGCCTGAGGTCAACGAGTAGTATCTTAGTCGTATTTTACGACACCACATTAAGAAAGAGGATGGTCTATTCAACTTAAACGGCTACCACAAGGTGAGTCAACTTACCTTAGTCGCCTTTTATGACACTTCGGTAAGAAATGAGAGTGGTCTATTCTACTTAACCAGATACCACATGGCGGGTTGACTTACCTTAGACGTCTTTTATGACACCTCGGTAAGAAATGAGGGTGGTACTATTCTATTCAGCCAGATACCACATGGCTAACTTAAGTGTTAACATGACACTGATAAATTCAAATAATTTTTAATTCAAATTGGCTTTTACAAGCACTTTCAAATCATCAAATTACAATAAAGCTAAAACTGGTTCGGAATGTTGCTCTTACTGAGAAGAACCAGCAAGAATTTCAAAATAAAGTATTACAATAATGTCTTAATTAATTAAGAAAAAATTTAAAAAATTACAATATAAACTAGTGCATAGATGGTCGCAATTTCAATAAATCACAACCTACGCTGGAATTTCTAAGTTTTGATCAATTAACTGTGAGCTACATCTGTTTAAGGGAAAAAATATATATATAGTTTCAATATATATAGATTGAGTGCTGTAAATTATGGTAGTAAAAAGTAATATTCCATAGGCTTAGATAACTAAATGTAAACAAACAAAACCATATGACTCAGATGTGCCAAACATTTAATAGCAATTCAAAAGTACAACTTCTTAGGGATGAACCAGTCTTGTGGCATAGTGATTTCCAACTATACAATCCTCCAATACTTGCTATCCATCAACTACGGTGATAATAACTGCAGAATGAACAGACAGCACTAAGGTTTCATTTCCGTCTGTCCGAAATCAAAGTTAAACCTCAGTTTTCTATGAATTACTCATCGTCCTCCTGCCCTTATCCCATTTTAAGTAGGGTCGCCACAACATGTTACAAAAATGGTGCCATATGATTTGGCTACGTATTTTACGACCGGCCGCCTGCCTGACGTCAACTTACTTTAGTCGCCTTTCACGACACCTCGGTAGGAAATGAGTTTGGTCTATTCAGCCGGATACCACACGGTGGAGTTTTCTATGAATTACTATGAATAGTTAATACGAACTTACAATAACAAGCTAAGACGTACGCACGTTTTACAAATAAACAATCTTCAGTTTCTCAAATTACTTGTAAAGACAGGATCTGCTTGTAATGACAACGGGTATAAATATACAACGGATACAAATATAATAAAACTTATTTCGTCTTCTACGTAACGTATCCCAATTTATTTATTAATATTTTAACTATATGCGTAATATTTACGTACATACATATTATTTACAAATAAAATTATAAATTTAACCACAGTAAGGATGTCACAAATAATCGATTTTCATATTAATCGATTATTTTTTCACAATAAAGAGTCAATACAGATTATATTAATCGATTTTCACAAGTGCACGTTACATCACCAATGATGTCATCTATATGATCAATATCATAGATTACTAATTAAAATATTTAGCATTTTACTCTAGAGTTCTGACTTAAATAAATACTTTAAAGGTCCTAAGAACTCAGTGTTAGGTCGTTTATGAAAATAATTTAAAAAACGTTATGGTAGTACTTTAAATTTATATGAATTTATTGATATGATATATTGATACTATCTAAAAACTAGTTGTAAAACATTTCTGAAAATAAAATTTAATAGAACGCTATTCCCTTTTTATTTTAATGTAAAAAAACCTTATGAATCATTGGTGAAATGAAGCCAGACTCTTATTCGAAGTTTTAAGAATCTCTGACAACCCTTATTTCAAATATTTATTTCCCGCGATTAAATAATTAGGTGTACAGAGAATTTCAATGCTTCAAAACATATGTAGATAATCTCAATATTCCCTTTTACTCAAAATTATTATCACTACATTTACACTTGGATAAATGAGAAAAATATATAAATCATTACGTGGTGATTAGTAGACACAGCTTTCCCTGTGTACATATTAAAGAGGTGATAAGGATAAAACAATAAAAAAATTCGATTATTTCGTTTTAAATTTATATATACATTCATACTTACGGTACAGACCAAAAAAAAGATAATAACAATAATAATTGTAGTGCGTGGATCCTAGCCTGATTAATAAAGATACTCTTTTGCCTACATTTATAACTGCAAAGTTAGCAACAGAACGATTTTTCACCAGTGTGAATCCTAACGTGAGTATTTAAATGAAACTTTTTCCAACATTTATAACTGCAAAGTTAGCAACAGAACGATTTTTCACCAGTGTGAATCCTAACGTGAGTATTTAAATGAAACTTTTTCCAACATTTATAACTGCAAAGTTAGCAACAGAACGATTTTTCACCAGTGTGAATCCAAACGTATTTAAATGAAACTTTTGCCTACATATAAACTGCAAAGTTTTCAACAGAAAGATTTTTCATCAGTGTGAATCCAAACGTGAGTATATAAATGAAACTCTTGCCTACATATATAACTGCAAAGTTAACAAGAGAAAGGTTTTTCATCAGTTGGAATCCTAGCGTGACTAACTAACGTCGCCTTTTAACTATATTCATAAATACAATGATTACAAGAGGAAGGTTTTTCATCCGTGTAGTGTATGCGGGTTGAGACATGTGTAACGTACTTTGTACATTTATATACAAGAGACGTATCTATAATTCATGAACATTGTCACACTAACTCACACTAGTACAAAGGTACATACACGGTCTCATGATGTACCACGACATTACTGTACGAGAGCCCTTGGAGAGATTGGTCGAGGAGTGACATGTTATTACTTGTTAGTGCGTGTTTGAGCCTGTGCTATATTCATACAACATTAGTTTATAAACACTACAGTATGTATAATTTAATTATAAATAAAACAATTTCGTGTAAATGTTGTTTTAACTTTATTACCTATTTTTTTACGTATTTGAAACTCAAAATATTCTTTATTTAACTAAACTTGTTACAAATGCTTTTGAATTGTCAACTCTACTGCAGGTTCGGAAAGCTGTTCCTCCCAAGAAAAGCCAGTAGCTTAGAAACTCGGTGGTTGCTCTTTACAAAATATATCTATACTAATATATAAAGAGGTCTTGAAGTGACATGTTGTTACTTGTTAGTGCGTGTTTGAGCCTGTGCTATATTCATGTAAACATTAATTTATTAACACTACAATCGTTGTGAGTCTTTATGTGAATATTTAAACTGCATTTATAACTGCAACGTCTGCAATGGTAAGGTTTTTACTAGTGTGAATATTCATGTGACTAATTAAACTACTCTTTGTCCAACATTTATAACTACAATGCGCACAAGAGAATGGTTTCTCGTCAGTATGAGTTCTGATGTGACTAGCTAACTGATACTTTTGCCCACATTTGTAATTACAATAATTACAAGCGAAAGGTTTTTCACCAGTGTGGATTCTAGCATGTCTATCTAAATGACTCTTATGCCTACTTTTATAACTACAATAATCACAAGAGAAAGGTTTTTCACCAGAGTGTATCCTAGCATGATTATCTAAATTACTCTTTTGCCTACATTTATAACTGCAAAGATTACAAGAGAAAGGTTTTTCATCAGTGTGAATCTTCATATGTCTGTTTAATTTGCATTTATGCCTAAATTTATAACTACAATGATTACAAGAGAAAGGTTTCTCTCCAGAGTGATTCCTCAGGTGAATAATTAAATGATCCTTTTGCCTACATTTAAAACTACAATGTGCACAAGAGTAAGGTTTTTCACTAATGTGGATCTTAGCGTGTCTTTTTAGTTGACATTTGTGCCTACATTTAAAACTGCAAAGTTCGCAAGACAAAGGTTTTTCACTATTGTGACTCTTCATGTGACCAATCAAATTACTTTTTACCCCACATTTATAACTGCAATGCGCACAACAGAATGGTTTCTCGCCAGTATGGGTTCTAACATGAATAATTAAATTATAATTGCTGCCACATTTATAACTACAATAACTACAAGAGAAAAGTTTTTCACCAGTATGAGTTTTTATGTGTCTATTTAAACTGCTATTATTCGCACATTTAAAACTGCAAAGTTTGCAAGAGAACGGTTTCTCGCCAGTATGACTTCTCATATGAATAATTAAATTATAATTACTCCCACATTTATAACTACAATAATTACAAGAGAAAAGTTTTTCACCAGTATGAGTCTTTATATGTCTTTTTAAACTGCTATTATCTGAACATTTGAAACTGCAAAGTTTACAAGAGAATGGTTTCTCGCCGGTATGAGTTCTCATGTGAATTTTTAAACTGCTATTTTGCCTACATTTAAAGCTGCAAAGAGAGCAAGAGAATTTTTTTTCACCAGTGTGATTTTTCACGTGACGTATAAAATTACTCTTTACCCCACATTTATAGTTGCATTGATTGCAAGAAAAAGGTTTATCATTGCTGTGTTTTTTGTTTAGCGGAGTCGAACTTTTCTTATGTGGATGTGCATTTTCAGAGTCAACTTTAACAGTATTTACAAGTGTTTCTGTTTCTTCCTCACTAGATAATATCTTATTCATCGATCTTAACTTGTTGTTTGTTGCATTATTTTTGTCTATATCAGTTCCATCGCTTTCAACATCTTCTGTTTCTTGTAATGGTGTGTTCATTTGTTTATTCACAGGTGTTGTTGGTAAGATATGAATTGGCCCTGAAAGATGAATATTTGTTCTTTATTGAATATAAATAATGTTAGTGAGCATGTCATCTGTCACACTGAAACCAAATTAATAATGCAGCGATTATGGAAAAAAACAATTGTGGAGATGTCCTGTTGAATATCCATTGCATGCATAACCAAACCACTACAAATAATTTATACAATTAAGCGTTATTTTGCAGAGATCCGTAACACAAACGTAATAATAAAATTATTTTGCTATAATCTGCGGTGAAGTAAAATAGAAAATATATATAATGCTAAATATAGAGTGGACAATCCATTTTCATACTGCTGTCATCTGAAGGCTTCTATTGGTTTGTGAATGAAGATTAGCATGTAGAAGATTTAGAGGCCAGGAATAAAGATAAAAAGATAAAGATAATGCAGCAATCACAGTACTTACTTATCGCCTGTTTGGTATCTGCCCATTCTTGGGAGTCAGTTGGAGCTTGCAGGATCTAAAACATAGCAGTAGAAAAAGATCTTAGTTGAGCAAGCAGCATGGGGTTTTTGCAACGGTTATTTTGTACTATTACATTAATTTAAACACATACTGAAGAGATTTTTAAACCAGTCATAATACTGTTAATATCAACTGCACAGGTTTTACCTTAGTGTGGATGAATTACTATTTTCTTGTATAGGTATAGGCATTGTTCGTAACTTGCTTTCTTGTTACTTTTTTGCTGTATTTGTATTTTACATGGTTAATTTTTTATTTCTTGTATCATAAACATATCATTTGAAATATCACAAATGACATAATTAAAAACAAGTTATATATTACTAGATATTTACCAATAAAGTGGTTAAAATAATATATTAATTTAAACAAAAATACTATCAACTCATCCAGGGTTCAAAAAAGTAATACAGGAGACACCGGCTGTTTAAATTAATTTTAAATAATACCAAATCAATGCTGTTTTAGACTTATAAGTTGACTTTATTACATATTACATATTAATTTAATTTCTTATAACACCTAACACCACTGAATTAAATATAAAATATAGAAAGTTTAAACCATGGTCTGTACATGAAAAATAACCACTTCAAGTTAATCATTTCTACTCATCTAGGAATTATTTAATAATGTCTTGGTATGCATATTATTGCTTTGAAAAGTTAATTTATTTTTTGTCTTTTTCTTCTATACTAATATTATAGAGAGGAAAAATTTGTATGTATGTTTGTAATCTTTCCACACAAAAATTACTAGACCAATTTCAAAAATTCTTTCACCATTGGAAAGCTGCATGTTTACTGAGCAACATAGGCTATATAACATTTTCAAAAATAGGGATCCATACTAAAAATGTAATAAGGGGTAAAAAAATTAGTCATAATAATCTGTCACACCATGCGCTGCGGAAACTATTGATGATATACTTTACAAAAATAAATCTATTGTCGGACTTAGTAGACTTTCCATTGCCATGAGGTTGGTTTGTACGTGGGTGAAACCGAGGGATATAACTAGTAAAATATAAGTTTAACACTTTATATATTTCAATTACAATAATGTGTCAATGACTTCCACATTCAATATTACCAATTCCGAGCTGTAGTCCTCCAACTCCTCTTTACATATAACCAAGCTGGTGTCATACTCATTGACTGAAGGTTCAATGAAATTCAACACAGGCACTTCTTGTTTGAGGCCTGTGTTGTAATCTGCGACAGTCGTAAACCCTTCTGCATTTTCACTTTCCACTTTAACATACACTAAAGCCTCATTCACTTTGTCCGTTGGTTCGTCTTTTATTCGACAGACATGTACTTTTACATCCATTTTTATTTGAATGCTTAATAATTCTGAAATAATCAAATTGTTATGAGTATTTTCAAAATAATAGACATAACAAATGATTATAGTCCACAGTACATAACAAACATTAATACTTAGCTAACGCTGAAACCAAATAACTTATATATAAAGAGTGCTGACAATTATGGTAGTGACAAAGTTATACTCTCTCTATATATAGGTTTAGATAATTTTTATATGAACTTATAATGACATTAAGCAAGATGTTGACGTTTTCTTGAATAACTTGTGAAAAGAGGATCTGTTTGTAATATCAACGGGTAAAAATATATAATAAAAATAAAGTTTACTTCACTCGCTCTACTTTTCCGCGTCATTACATACAACGTTCATTATTATTATCATTTTATTATTATTTATTTTATAGTTAGTAATATATGATTATTATTTTTTATTTAGTAAAATGTAAATAATATTTACATTTTACTGTACCTTTAGGGATTAAGGATGTGAAAAAATAATCGATTTATTTCAAAGGAAAAAATCGATCATTTATTCGATTTTTTTCTACTTCAAGTTCATACCTAATTCCCTGATGTGAACAAAATTAACGATCTTTATATTACTCGATTATTTAATTATTATAATCAATGTTCTTAACATTTTAAATTGTTTTTTTTTCAATTAATTTTATGAATAATCCTCTTTTTTCTAGATTTTTATGGTAAGGTATGAGTTGTTGGATGAAAGTAAAAAATCCAAACTACACATTTTAATAGAATTCGGTAAACAGCGCATGTATGTTTGTCTTCTTCCTGCTCTTATCTCACCCTAAGTGGCGTCGGCACATGTTGTCACATGATTTGGCTACGTATTTTACGACCGGCCGCCTGCCTGACATCAACTTACCTTAGTCGTATTTTACAACACCTTGGTAAGAAAAAGGGTAGTCTATTCTACTTAAACGGATACCACACGGCGGGTGACTTACCTTAGTCGCCTTTTACGACACCTCGGTAAGAAATGAGGGTGGTCTATTCTACTCAACCGTATACCACACGGTGGAAACAGCATGTATGTTTTATTTTATTTCCACTACTCAACTTTAATTTGTCTCCTTTAAGTAACGGCCTGTTACTATCCCACTGCTGGGCATAGGTCTCCTCTCTCCGTTTTTTGAAAGACGGATTGGAGCTAAGACCTACCACGCTGCTCCAATGCGGATTGGTGGGTTTGAAATATCCTTAGGATTCTCTAGAGTTATGCAGGTTTTCTCACGATGTTTTCCTTCACCGAAAGCCGTGTGATAAATTGCAATTATTAACTAGACACAAAAGTAATAATAAAATTATTTTGCTATAATCCGCGATGAAGGAAAATAGAAAATATATATTGTTACAACATGTTTTTAATACAACCTCCTTCATAGAGTTGGCGATTAATATGAAAAAGCATTGTGGCTGTCATATTTTTATGTGTCATTCATTGAGTTGTTGCGAAAGAGTAAATGGGTTGACTCTGGGAAAACTGTTTTTTATTTATTGAATAAGAATAAAGGAGAAATATCGTCGTTTATTATATTCAGAAGGGGATGTAACCTAAACTCACAAATAGAGTGGACAAAAGGAATATCTGGAAATTTAAAGAGTTTAAAGAAAAGACAAATGACGATCAATATCTTGAGGCAACACGGGGAGTTCGAAGTTTGTTAATATGAGAGATAGCTGCGATATGCGATGCTATGGAATAAAAAATGAGAGTTTTTATTTCAGAGATTATTGATGGTAATTGGTATTCGGTTAATTAATTCTGTGAGATCAACGTGACGATGTGCTATGTGAGGCCTTAGACGCGCCCGTGACTTTTGTTCGATGAAACTGTCAGCTAGAATGACGATTGTTCTCTGGATCTTTCCAGTTGTAACGATTGTTCTAGACTGTGGACATCTGCAACGACTGTCAGCTAGGCTCTGCCTGGAAGTGGTGATTGTTCTTTGAGCGTTATCATTTGCGAGTCTGTTTACGTGTGTATCTGCTGAGTTGGTTGCCACTAATTGAGCTGTGTTATGCCATGACAGTGATTGAGGGTGAGCTTGAGGTGCGAAATGCTTATGGTGCGAAAAGCTTAAGGAGTTGAGGAGTTGAGCTTAAAGAGTTGAGCATAAAGCGTGAGCTTAGAGTTGAGCATAAAGCGTGAGCGTAGTCCTGTCATGTCATGGCATGTGCGGTTTTCTTTTACAGATTAAAAGAGCAAGTACTGAGTTTCTTGCCGATTCTTCTCAGTACAATCAGCATTCCGAATCGGTGGTAGATTCATTCCCAGAAGTCAGCTTATGAGATTTGCGGGGTCGCAAATGTTGTCAGGATGGTCGACTGTTACAACATGTTTTTAATACAACCTCCTTCATAGAGTTGGCGATTAATATGAAAAAGCATTGTGGCTGTCATATTTTTATGTGTCATTCATTGAGTTGTTGCGAAAGAGTAAATGGGTTGACTCTGGGAAAACTGTTTTTTATTTATTGAATAAGAATAAAGGAGAAATATCGTCGCTTTATTATAATATATAATGCTAAATGTAGAGTGGACAATCGGTTATCATACCTGATATCCTGCATTTGCAGGAGTCGTAAAAAACACATGCACAAACCTCCACCACCGCCACCATGATACACAAGCACTATATACGTTCACTATCACAAACTCAACAATCGTTTCGCCCCGCAACCGAAGCATCATCAGGAGATAGACTCCACGACCAAAATCGCAAAGCGAAGCAATACCCAAATAAGTTTAGTTATATACTAATCGGTTCAACCCCACCATTTATTTTATTTTGCCTGCGAACAAGTGTAACAAGCTTGAGCTAGAAACATTTAACTGATCGTTAATGAGGGTGCCATTGTTATGTTTTATAATCTCGATTAGTTCGCAGATGTTTAACTTAAGCCCTTTGTTTACCGTGCATAATATTTCGTAAATATGGTCATTAGGAACTTTATGACCGCTTTCTATCAGATGTTTGGCGAAATGTGAATTTTGTGGTTTATTATTCCTGAAAGCTGCCATATGTTCTTTAAAACGGGTTTCAAAATTACGACCAGTCTGACCCACATATGTATCATTGCATTCAGGACATTTTATTTTATAAACACCACACTTTTTCGCGCTTTCTAATTTATCTTTATTATTGCAAAGAATCTTCTTTAAAGAGTTACTACTTTTAAAACCTAATTTTATATTTGATTTGGATTTAAATATAGTTGAAATTTGTTCTGACAATGCTCCAAAATAGGTAGGTATAAATTATTTAACTAGACACAAGTTTTTAATAGAAAAACTAATTGGTGTCTGCCAGGGTTGGAACCCGTGATCGTCTCCAGAGATTCAGGGTCGCTATTCATTTATTCTATTTATATTAAAAATGCAACTTTTATTAGAAGTGTCAGTCAGAAAAACAATTAAAAATAATCGTCTTTTAGTACTAATAATAACAATCGATTTTAAATGATAACAATAATCGTTTTTCACGATTCGAAATAATAAATTTATCACAAATCGATTTAATTTGAAAGGGAGAAAATCGATTAATTACTCATTGATTTAGATTGACATTACCTAAAAGGCCCTAAGGACTCATTTTCAGGTTACTCATGAAAGTAATTAAAAAAAGCCGTAATAATAATACTAAAATTTTATTTGAATTTATATATTAAAACAATTAAAAAAATAATTTTATAAGCATTTATGATCATAATATTTAATTATAACGGTATTATCTCATATTTCCTGATTTAATGATTTTTCCCGAATGATTTTTCGCCAGTGTGGGTCCTAGCGTGAGTATTTAAATGACTATTTGCCTACATTTGTAACTGCAAAGTTAACAAGAGAATGATAAATGAATCTTTTCCTACATTTGTAACTGCAAAGTTAACAAGAGAATGATAAATGACTCTTTGCCTACATTTGTAACTGCAAAGTTAACAAGAGAATGATTTTTGAATCCTAGCGTGATTAACTCAATGCCCCTTTTGCCTATATTTATAATTGCAATGATCACAAGAGAAAGGTATATCCTAGCATGGGTATTTATATAGATCTTTTGTCTACATTTACAACTGCAAAGTTAACCAGAGAATGATAAAGACTCTTTGCCTACATTTGTAACTGCAAAGTTAACAAGAGAATGATTTTTGACCAGTGTGAATCCTAGCGTCATGAACTCAATGCCCCTGTTGCCTATATTTATAACTACAATGATTACAAGTAACAGGTGTATCTTAGCATGGGTATTTATATGGATCTTTTTTCTACATTTACAATTGCAAAGTTAGCAAGAGAATTTTTTTCCAGTTTGGATCCTAGTATGAGTATTTAAATAACTTTTTTGTCTACATTTACAACTGCAAAGTTAGCAAGAGAATTTTTCACCAGTTTGGATCCTAGCATGAGTATTTAAATAGTTTTTTGACGACATTTACAACTGCAAAGTTAGCAAGAAATTTTTTTACCAGTGTGGATCAGCACATGACTAATTAAACTACTCTTTGTCTTACATTTATAGCTACAATGTGCGCAAGAGAATGGTTTCTCGTCAGTATGAATTTTCATGTGTCTGTTCAAACTGCTATTATGCGTACATTTAAAACTGCAAAGTGTGCAAGAGAAAGGTTTATCACCACTGTGAATCCTAGCGTGACTAACTAAATGCCCCTTTTGCCTACATTTATAACTACAGTGATTACACGAGAAAGGTTTTTCATCAGTATGAATTTTCATGTGACTATTTAAACTGCTTTTAAACCTACATTTAAAACTGCAAAGTTTGCATGCAAATGCTTTTTCACCAGTGTGGTTCCTCATGTGTATAACGAAACTCTTTTGCCTACCTATATAACTGCAAAGTTTGCAAGAGAAAGATTTTTCACCCATGTGAATCTTCATGTGTCTTTTTAAACTGCTATTATGCGTACATTTATAACTGCAAAGTGTGCAAGCGAATGGTTTTTCACCAGTGTGGATCCTAACATGTCTATTTAAATGATCCTTTTGCCTACTTTTATAAGAACAGAATTGACAAGAGTATGGTTTTTCACCAGTGTGGATCTTAGCGTGTCTATCTAAATGGCTCTTATGCTTAAATTTAAAACTGCAAAGTTTGCAAGAGAAGGGTTTTTCACTAGTGTGAATTTTCATATGGCTAATTAAACTACTCTTTATCCCACATCTATAACTACAATGTGCGCAAGATAATGGTTTCTCAGCACTATGGGTTTTCATATGGAGAATTATACTGCTATTAAACTTACATTTATAACTGCAAAGTTTACAAGAGAAAGGTTTTTCACCAGTATGGATCCTAGCGTGACTTATTAAATTACTCTTATGACGACATTTATAACTACAATAATTACAAGAGAAAGGTTTTTCATCACTGTGAGTCTTAATGTGACTAATTAAGCTAGTCTTTATCCCACATTTATAGCTACAATGTGCACAAGATAATGGTTTTTCCCCACTATGCGTTTTCATGTGAATAAATAAACTGCTATTATTACTACATTTATAACTGCAAAGTTTACAAGACAAAGGTTTTTCCCCAGTGTGGGTCCTAGTGTGACTAACTAACTGACTCTTTCGGCTACATTTATAACTACAATAATTACAAGAGAAAGGTTTTTCGTCACTGTGAGTCTTAATGTGTCTATTTAAACCGCTATTATTTGTACATTTATAACTGCAAAGATTGCATGAGAAATGTTTTTCACCAGAATGAATCTTCATGTGTCTTTTTAAACTGCTATTATTCACACATTTATAACTACATTGATTGCAAGAAAACGGTTTAACATTGGTGTGTTGTTTGGTTAGCACAGTCGAACTTCTCTCGAGCAATACAAGTGTTTCTGATTTCTCCTCACTAGATGATATCTCATTCAGCACTAATAACTTGTTGTCCGTTGTATTATATTTGTCTCTATCAGTTCCATCACTCCAAACATAGTCTGTTTCCGGTAAGACATGTATTGTTCCTGAAAGATAAAATTTTCCTCCATTAAATACAAATGTTTGTGAATTTGTCAATTGGTACACTGAAATGAAACGGGAATTGTAAGAAGAGTAACAAAAAAAATGGAGTTATATAACCAGGTAGTATATAAAAGGTAATGGCTGTTAATCTATGATATATATGGCCTATAGATTTTAACGTGGATCTTATCTCTTGACCATATGTCAGTTATAGCGGTTTAAAACAAGTTCATGAGGCCTTCAATATATCTAGTCCTGCGCATATTGTAGCTATAAATTAAAAAGAGTAGTTTAATTAGTTATGTGCTGATTCGCATTAGTAAAAAAGTCTCTTGTTAACTTTGCAGTTATAAATGTAGACAAAAGAGTCATTTACATACTTATGCTAGGATCCACACTGATGAAAAAATTATCTTGCTAACTTTGCAGTTATAAATGTAAATAGTATATATGTAAACAAGTCTAGATATAATCTATATCTAATCATTAGGTTTATAATCAAGAGGTTTTATTCATAAACATCTTGCTCTTATCTTGTAAACACCGAATCTGTTCTATATAGGATTACTAAGGAATATTATGCTTAAATCATCACCTTCCTGCCCTTATCCCACTCTTAGTGGGGTCGGCACAACATATTACAAACATGTTGTCACACGATTTGGCTACGTATTTTACGACAGGCCGCCTGCCTGACGTCAACTTACCTTAGTCTTTACGACACCTCGATAAGAAAGAGGGTGTTCTACTCTACTTAACTGGTTAAGTAATACCACACGGTGAGTCAACTTACCTTAGTCGCCTTTTACGACAATTCGGTAAGAAATGAGGGTGGTACTATTCTATTCAGCTGGATATCACACTTAAATATAAGTAATTAAATTTTCTAAAATATATTTCTCGTCTCTATAGTCAAATAAAAATGTTTTGATTGTGACTGCAATATCTTTATATTTAAATGAGTTAATCTTGTATATATATATATATTTTCCCAATCTCGGAAACGGCTTCAACGATTTTCCTAAAATTCAGTATGTAGGAGGTTTTGGGGGAGAAAAATTTATCTAGCTAGGTTTTATGTAAAAAAAATATTGTTTTATCCCTGTTTTTGGGCATTAAAAAACACTAACATTTATATTGAATTGAATTTTCGCCATTAGATGTTAAGTCGACCTAGCTTATTCGGGTGATGGGCAGACTCGAGAAATGTGTATGCCAAGCATCGATCCCCAACTAAATAATTGTTTTTTCTTTTTTATTTAGGTCTTTTTATGTAAAAAATTACCGATCGAAGCTCGGTCACCCAGATATTTATTATAAGTAGATATAGGTAATGTAGCATAGTACTTACTTATAGCCTGTTTGCTATCTGCCCATTCTTGGGAGTCTGTTGGAGCTTGCTGCGTCTAGAACATAGCAGTAGAGGATCTAAGATAATTTTATTATTACTTTTGTATTATAGATCTCTGCAAAGTAACACTTAATTCTATAAATTAATTCAATTATAACAACGTATCAATAACTTCAGCACCCAATATTACCAATTCCGAGCTGTAGTCCTCCAACTCCTCTTTACATATAACCAAGCTGGTGTCATACTCATTGACTGAAGGTTCAATGAAATTCAACACAGGCACTTCTTGTTTGATGCTCGTTTTGTAATCCGCGAAGGAAGTACACCCATCTACATTGTGTTTTTGCACTTTAATGTATTCTAAATCGCCATCCTCTGTTTTTATTCGTTCATCTTTTAATAGAGAGACATTTACTTTTACATCCATTTCATACATTTTTATTTGAATGCTTTATAATTCTGAAACGACCAACATTTTATGGTTATTTTCAAAACAATAGACTTAATTAATGATTTTATTACAGTCATTAACACAACAAACATTAATACTTTGCACTGAATTTAGTTTCGAATAGATAATTTAAATAGTTTAGTGAATACAGGATACACATCATTACATGAACTATATGATAAAACAGGTAATAGTCACTTGAGTGTTGACATCCTGCCCTTATTCCACTCTAAGTAGGGTTGGCCCAACATGTTTTACCACAATTTAGATTCGTATTTTACGACTGGCCGCCAGAATGACATTAATTTACTATAGTCGTACTTTACGACACCTCGGTAAAAAATGAGGTTGGTCTATTCTACTCTGCCGGATACCACACGGCGGGGCGACTTACCTTAGTCGCGTTAAACGACATCTCGGTAAGAAATGAGGTTGGTCTATTCTACTCTGCAGTAAGTCGACCCGCCGTGTGGCGGATACCACACGGCGGGTCGACTTACTTTAGTCGCCTATTACGACACCTTGGTAAGAAATGAGGTTGGTACTATTCTATTCAGCCAGATACCACACGGCTGATAATATTATAGTTCAATATTACTTTTTATAATAAATTTATTATAAATTATCACGAACAGAGTGTACACATACTTAAGTAAACATTGAAAATTTACGACGAGGAATTGTAGGAAAGAGGTAAGATGTCATATAATGAGTGGTCAAGTTTGGGATAATAAAAAAAGATGTGATCGTAGGTTCCCTCTTCCAAACCGCATTCACAAATGGATGAATTTCTATGGATTATGACTGAGACGAACTTACAAATAACAGATTTTTAGTTTCTTGAATAACTTGTAATGAGAGGAACTTCTTATAATGTCAACGGGTATAACTATCCAACGGCTACAACTATAATAAAACGTACGCTTTAATTATTATCCTTTCTGCGTAACATTTGTAATTGCTCAGAATTTTTATTTACTATATTTTTATTTACCACAGACTAGTATTTAGCAATTTCGCATTTTTTCAGATCGAATTCATTGTTATCATGTTATGTCAGAAATAGCGATGCTAAAAAATAATCGATTACTTTTTTAAAATTATCGGTTTTTTTATAATCGATTATTTTTTCATGAAAAATCGATTTTTAATAAATCTAATTTTACCTTTTACCTTTATTTCTTCTTTATTTTTAAAAATAGCAATTCATTGTTGGATAAAACCAATGAAGCCAAACTACACATTTAATTTGAATTTAACAAACAGCAAATGTATTATCATTGGTAGTTGTCCGCTTTAATTAGCCTTTATTGTAATTAATTATTTGTATAAAAAGGCAACATTATAAATAGTCAAAAAAATCGATCGATCAAAAAAATCGAAATAATCGCTTTTTAAAAATTGATTTATTTTCAAAGAGAAAAATCGATTAATTATTAATTTTTAATCGATTTATAAATTAATTAATTATTAATCGATTTTTTCTACTCACACACTCATGTCACAACACTATTGAGTATTCATTTCCCGTTTTTTTTATATCGAATTGTGTTATGTAAGAAAAAGGGCACCTGCGTAACCATGGACGTAGTATATACGTGTATTCTTTATCCAAGTGTGTAACTGATAACACAGAGAAAAATGATCAAATAATCGGTATTTTCAATACGAGTTTTATGAATTAGAGATAAATGGATTATATATACATCATTTTATTCCATTCCATGTCACATTCCTACTTTTTTCTTAAGTATTACTAATTAATAAGATTTATAAAGGCAACTTACGAGTAGTAAAAAAATCGATTATTTCGATTCGAGTCACAATTTTTTTGAAATCAATTTATTTGGAAGTGCAGTAGCATTCGAGTATTTATTACTTGATTTTCCACTTTACATCATATCCCTAATGGGATTTGATTCGAGAATGTAGAAGTTCTGGATTGCTCGCGAATTGTAGCGAGGAACGGGGATACGGAAAATGATTCGTAAACAACGAGAATGTTTCAGACGACGAGACGATTTGAACTCTATGACAAAATCATTACGAACTCTCTTTGCATATTTTCAACACTGCCCTCTTCCAATTTAACACTATGAAGTTTTCCACTACGAACTCTTTTTAATATTAAATAAATAATTGGTAAGATTAAAACAACAAAAATAATCAATTAATCTTTGTATTTCTTGTGATTGAAACTTGAAAAAAAAAATTGTAAAAATCGGCGTAACTTCTACCTTATAATCCATATATAAGAAAGAAGCCTGACAAAAGTCAGTGTAAATCCTAGCGTGAGTACTTAAACGACTCTTTTGTCTACATTTATAAATGCAAAGTTAGCAAGAGAATGACTTAACGGCAGTGTGAATACTAGCGTGAGTACTTAAATGACTCTTTTGTCTACATTTATATCTGCAAAGTTAGGAAGAGAATGATTTAACGGCAGTGTGAATACTAGCGTGAGTACTTAAATGACTCTTTTGTCTACATTTATAAATGCAAAGTTAGCAAGACAATGATTTAACGGCAGTGTGAATCCTAGCGTGAGTACTTAAATGACTCTTTTGTCTACATTTATATCTGCAAAGTTAGCAAGAGAATGATTTAACAGCAGTGTGAATCCTAGCGTGAGTACTTAAATGACTCTCTAGTCTACATTTATATCTGCAAAGTTAGCAAGAAAATTATTTAAAGTAAGTGTGAATCCTAGCGTGAGTACTTAATTGACTCTTTTGTCTACATTAAATCTGCAAGGTTAGCAAGAGAATGATTTTTTTCCAGTGTGAATCCTAGCGAGAGTACTTAAATGACTCTTTTGTCTACATTTATATCTGCAAAGTTAGCAAGAGAATGATTTAACGGCAGTGTGAATCCTAGCGTGAGTACTTAAATGACTCTCTTGTCTACATTTATATCTGCAAAGTTAGCAAGAAAATTATTAAAAGTAAGTGTGAATCCTAGCGTGAGTACTTAATTGACTCTTTTGTCTACATTAAATCTGCAAAGTTAGCAAGAGAATGATTTTTTTCCAGTGTGAATCCTAGCGAGAGTACTTAAATGACTCTTTTGTCTTCATTTATAACTGCAAAGTTAGCAAGAGAGTGATTTAACGTCAGTGTAATTCCTGGCGTGAGTACATAAATGACTCTTTTGTTTACATTGATATCTGCAAATTTAGCAAGAAAATGATTTAAAGTTAGTGCAAATCCTAGCGTGAGTACTAAATTGACTCTTTTGTCTACATTTATATCTGCAAAGTTAGCGAGAGAATGATTTTTCACCAGTGTAAATCCTAGCGCGAGTACTTAAATGACTTTTTGCCAACATTTATTAATGCGAAGTTAGCAAGAGAATGAGTTTTCGCCAATGTGGATAAGCATATGACTAATTAAACTACTCTTTGTACTACATTTATGGCTACAATGAGCGCAAGAGAACAGTTTCTCTTCAGAATGAATTTTCATGTGCCTTTCCAGACTGCTTTTAATCTTGTATTTTAAACTGCAAAGTGTGCAAGAAAACTGCTCGAGAGGTGTCTCGTTAGAATGAATTTTCATGTGTCTTTTCAAACTGCTGTGATAACTACATTTATAACTGCAAAGTGTGCAAGCGAAAGGTTTTTCACCAGTGTGAATCCTAACGTGAGCAACTAACGTCGCCTTTTCCCTACATTTATAACTACAATGCTTACAAGTGAAAGGTTTATCATCGGTGTGGATCTTAGCGTGAGCAATTAACGCCCCCTTTTGCTTAAATTTACAACCACAATGATTACAAGAGTAAGGCTTCTCATCTGAGTGAGTCTTCATGTGGCTATTTAAATTGCTTTTATATCTAAATTTATAACTACATTGATTACAAGCGAAAGGTCTTTCATCTGAGTGTATCCTAGCGTGACTAGCTAGCATACACTTCTGATTACATTTATAACTACAATGGTCACAAGAGAAAGGTTTTTCACCAGTGTGAATCCTCATGTGTTTACTTAAACTACTAATAGACACACACTTAACACTGCAAAGTTCGCAAGAGAATGGTTTCTCAACAGTATGGATAGTAGCAGTATGGATCCTAGCATGTCTATCTAAGTGATTTTTCTGCCTACTTTTATAACTGCAAAGTTTGCAAGCGAATGGTTTTTCACCAGTGTGCACCCTAGCATGTTTGACTAAATAAGACTTGTGCTTACATTGAAAACTGCAATGTTTGCAAGAGAAAGGTTTTTCACTACTGTGTATCTTCATGTGCATAGTTAAAGTACTTTTTAAACCACATTTATAACTACACTGTGTGCAAGAAAATGGTTTTTCGCCAGTGTGGGTTATCATATGTATAACTAAATAGCTTTTAGACTTACATTTATAACTGCAAAGTTTGCAAGAGAAAGGTTTTTCCCCAGTGTGAATGTTCATGTGACTAATTAATCTACTCTTCATCCCACATTTATAAGTACAATGTGCACAAGAAAATGGTTTTATTCCACTATGGGTTTTCATGTGTCTGTTCAAACCGCTATGATTAGTACATTTATAACTGCAAAGTTTACAAGAGTAAGGTTTTTCACCAGTGTGAATGTTTATGTGACTAATTAATCTACTCTTCACCCCACATTTATAAGAACAATGTGCACAAGAAAATGGTTTTACTCCACTATGGGTGCTCATGTGTTTGCTCAAACCGCTATGATTAGTACATTTATAACTGCAAAGTTTGCAAGAGAAAGGTTTTTCACCAGTATGGGTCCTAGTGTGCCTAATTAACTGAGCCTTTTGATGACATTTATAACTACAAAAATTACAAGAGAAAGGTTTTTCAAGAGCGTGAATCTTAATATGTCTATTTAAACCGCTACTACTCGTACATTTATAACTGCAAACATTGCATGAGTATGGTTTCTCGCCAGTATGAGTTCGCATATGAATAGTTAAAATGGTAGTATTCGTACATTTATAGCTGCAAAGTTTGCAAGAAAACGGTTTAACATTGGTGTGTTGTTTGGTTTGCTCAGTCGAACTTCTCTCGAGCAATACAAGTGTTTCTGATTTCTCCTCACTGGATGCTATCTCATTCATCACTAATAACTTGTTGTCTGTTGTATTATATTTGTCTCTATCAGTTCCATCATCCGGTAAGACATGTATTGTTCCTGAAAGATAAAATTGTGCTCCATCATTACATACTATAAAACAAAGTCGCATTCTTTGTTTGTCCCTATATCCCTATGTATGCTTAAATCTTTAAAACTACGCAACAGATTTTGATGCGGTTTTTTAATAGATAGAGTGATTCAAGAGGAAGGTTTATATGTATTAATAACATTCAATACGGAGTAGAGAAATACTGCAATTTTTGAGGTTTCTAATGTGATATCGTAAATAATTAAATTTTTTTCCGCTTACATTGCAAACGCAGGCTAAACCTTACGAGATCAAAATGATGTACTAAGTATTTGTACACCTTGAAAAGGTCTACAGAAAAGTCCGCGATGGTATACGTCTATCTCTTATGGATAACCCACACAAGCATTTTTTTATATTTTTTTTACGAAAAATAATGCCTTATTTTCGATGCAATTTTAATACAATACAGTATTAATCCTTATCCAATTAAGTACCTTAAATACATGTTGATTTAATATAGATCAATATGGCCGTTTACAGCATGTAATTTAAATGAACATTTTCGAAGATATTACAGATTTAATATGCTAAAGTAATAATAAAATTATTTTGCTATAATCCGCGATGAAGCATCGCGGATTATAGCAAAATAATTTTATTATTACTTTTGTATTATGGATCTCCGCAAAGTAACGTCTAATTCTATAAATTATTTTGAAATGCTGTTAGGTGGCCGCGCTTCTCCGTATAGCACTTCGAATTTAGCATCTATATGTCGCTCTTTCAAGAGTAACCTTTAACGAAAACATGTTTGTATTGTCTAATGACAAGAAAGCTGTGAATGTTATATATAAAGACATATTACACTCTGGTGGCACTCTCCTTAAACTGAACTGCTGCTAGCTGGGATGAGGGCTATATCGGAGAGCTATCAAGGTTTTAGTCGGTACAAGTCCAACACAACCATCTCCGGCTTACATAAAACAAGTCTAGATATAGATTGAATTCAAATTTCAAATTCAATATTTCTTATTCAAATAAAACTTGTGAACAAGTGCTTTTGAATCGTCAATTCTACTGCTGGTTCGGAAAGTTGTTTCTACCTAGAAGAGCCAGCACTCGGCGGTTGCTCTTTTCAACATAATTCTTATAACTAGTTACATTAAGTCATTACTATCTTGTACAGGGTTGGACAGTAGCTATATCCACACATTCTTATCGTCAAAATAATCCTCAACAGAATAGTAGGCTTTTTTTATAAGCCTCTCTTTATTAGTGTTTTTAAACTGCTGTTAAATTTATCACATGGTGAAGGAAAACATAGTGAGGAAACCTTCATATTTCTAGAGAATGCTAGCTCTGGGGATATGTGTAACCTACCAATCCATGTTGGAGAAGAGTGGTAGTTCTTAGCTGCAACTCTTCTCTCCAGGAACGGAGAGAGGAGGCCTATGCCCAGCAGTCGGATAGTAACAGGCAATACTTTTTACTCCATCTAACTCAACTCATTCGTTCACCGAACATCGTTTTTTTTTCAGAAAACAGTGACATCAAAAATCTAAAAACTCGCAGCGTTAATAAACTGTGGTTGAAACGCGATATTTATATTAAATTGTTAATGTTGAACTGCTGGAATTATATTATTGAATCTTATACCCAAATCCACAAACGAATTTCGTACCTTTGCAAGACGCAAAGCAGGAGCCGCAAGCTTATCATTAAATTTATAATGAGCAAACAGTTTTATTCATAAACAACTTCCACACAACAGTTTATTTATTAATTTATTTATTTAATTTTGGTAGGCCAAAATTACATGTATGTTAGACCATAGGTACTTGGTCTTATTTGCTAATTACATATAATTTCACTTATAGGTAGACACAGCATGCTTTTATAGACTACTAAGTACGATAAACAGAATGTAGTACTAAAACTATTACTAACATTGATGTAACTAAAACTTAAACTATTGTCTAAAAAAACACTATTTCCTACGTAAGAAAAATATTAACAAAGGATTCTGTGAAAAAATAAAATGAAATAAATCAAACAGTAGTCAGTGCTTTTTCCACTTTTTTCTTAACATCTGCTAATTTATCATGAAAATTATCGATTTCAGTATTTTTGTTAACAAGCTCCGTCAGCAATCTATACAGTCAAAGTCAAAGAATGGAAGCCGAGATTTGTTTATCATAGGACAATAACAATATGTTATGCTATTGTAAACTACTTTCAATTTATGATGTCTTATATGAATTAGAAGGAAATTTGAGAATTTCACTGCTTTGACTTTAAAAGAACTCAATATAAGCTTTCATTTGGCTGTCATTTGGAGGTCAGGAATAAAGATAAAAACTGCTATAGATAATGCGATCACAGTACTTACTTATTGCTTCTTTGCTATCTGCCCATTCTTGGTTGTGTGTTGGAGCTTGCTGCATCTAGAACATATCAGTAGATCTTAGAACAGCACGCAGAGTGGGGGTTTTTGTAATCATTTTCATACACGTCCATTTGCATACCTAAATACTGGATATTTACATACCAATAAAGTAATTTAAACAAAAATATATCATAAACTTGTCTGGAAAAAAAAAATACAACAGATGCAAGCTGTTCAAATAAATTTGAAAGAATATAAAATCAATGTTGCCACTATTTTATCAACTCATACATCAACCTAATGAAATAATGATTTTAATTCTTATATCACCTATATAATGACGAAATATATATGTTATACAAAAAGTTTACTCCAAGATCTGTTGAAAAAACCACATTAGCCACTCAGTTTTACTCATCTAAGGATTATTTAATAAAAATCCTAAAAGTAACATTAATATGGATATTATCAATTTGAAAAATTAAAATATAGATTTACATTTTAATATTTCAATTATAATAACGTTTAATAACTTCAGCATTCAATATTACCAATTCCGAGCTGTAGTCCTTCAACTCTTCTTTACATATCACCAAGCTGGTGTCATACTCATTGACTGAAGGTTCAATGAAATTCAACACAGACGCTTCTTGTTTGAGGCCTGTCTTGTAATCTGCAACATCCGTACACCCATCTGCATTTTCATTTTCTGCTTTAACATACCCTAAAGCCTCATCCATTTTGTCTGTTCGTTCATCTTTTATTTGACAGACATTTTCTTTTACATCCATTTCATACATTTTTATTTAAATGCTTGATACTTCTGAAACAACCAACATTATATGATTATTTTCAAAACAATAAGACTACTGTTGTGCTGAATTTAGTTTCAAATAGATGTGAAGACTGGCCTGTTGGGGCAGTAGGTAGTGACTCTCTGCCTACAGGTACACAGGTTGCAGGTTCAATTCCCGCCGAGGGCCAACATTTTCTATAAATGAATTTGTTGGTCTTCGAGTCTGGGTATGTTTGTATTTAAGTTTGGTGTATATTTGTATTTAAGTATGTATTTAAAAATTATATAAGTATATATTCACCAGTTGTCTGTCATCCATAACACAAGTACTAAGTTACTTACTTTGGGGATGCCGACCTTGTGTGTAAGTGTCTCATATATTTATTTATTATAGTATAGGGAATACAAGATACACACCACCATCTAAAAACTATAAAACCCTCTAATAATAAATATAATATTCATTTGCAGTGTTACATGAGACTGGTAATCACAGCCTATGCTGGCATTTCTAAAATTTGATCACTTAACTGCAAACTACATCTATTTGAAGGTAAGAAAATATTTAGCTTCAATATATATATGAGGGCTGTTATTTACGGTAGAGATAAAGTTTATTCCAAACTACAACTTACTTACTATACCACTTCTTAGGGACGAACCAGGCATTCATCTCTAAGAAGTGGTATAGTAATTTTCAACTATACAACCCTCCAATACTTGCTATCCATCAACTACGGTCATCCTAAATGCATGATGAACAAATAAAGAGTTTTTCCGTCCTTTCAAATTCAAATCACAGTAGAACCCTTGTTTTCAATCGATTTTATGGATTACTACAAATCATTAAAACTAACTTACAATGACATAAACCTAGATGCACGCAAGTTTTACAAATAACAAATCTTTAGTTTCTTGAATAACTTGTAATGAGAGGAGCTTCTTGTAATGTCAACGGGTATAACTATACAACGGATACAACTATAATAAAACATTCGCTTTAATTATTATCCTTTCTGCGTAACAACTAACATTTGTAAATGTTCAGAATTTTTATTTACTATATTTTTATTTACCACAGACTAGTATTTAGCAATTTCGCATTTTTTCAGATCGAATTCATTGTTATCATGTCATGTCAGGAATAGCGATGCTAAAAAATAATCGATTATTTTTTTTAAATTATCGGTTTTTTTATAATCGATTATTTTTTTTAAATTATCGGTTTTTTTATAATCGATTATTTTTTCATGAAAAATCGATTTTTAATAAATCTATTATTTTAAGTACCCTTTTTTTCTTTTTGACTCTTTTCCTTGTTTTTTAGGATTCAATTGGATCAAACCAATGTAGCCAAACTACACATTTTATTCGAATTTCACAAACAGCAAATCTTTTAACATTTATAACTAGTTGTCCGTTTTAATTACCCTTTATTGTAATTAATTATTAATATAAAAAGGCAACATTACAAATAGTCAGAAAAAAAACGATTTTTATAAAATCTATTTTTTCTTATCAAAATAATTGCTTTTATAAAATCGATTTATTTTAAAAGAGTAAAATCGATTAATATATAATCGATTTTTTCGTATCGCTTTTAAAAAATCGATTTATTTTAAAAGAGAAAAACCGATTAATTATTAATCGATTTTTTCTACTCCATGTCACGTCAATCCTATTGAGTATTCATTTCGCATTTTTCAAATCAACTTCAGTGTTATGTAAAAAAAGGGCACCTGGCATAACTGATAACACAAGAAAAATGATCAAATAATCGGTATTTTCAATACGAGTTAATCGATTTTTTAAAGACCGATTTATTTTGATTAGAGATAACTAGATTATATATAAATCATTTTTTTCCATTCCATGTCACATACCTACTTTTTTCTTAAGTATTACTAATTAATAAGATTTATAAAGGCAACTTACGAGTAGTAAAAAAATCGATTATTTCGATTCGAGTCACAATTTTTTTGAAATCAATTTATTTATAAGTGATAGCATTCGAGTATTTACTTTATTTTCCACTTTACGTCACATCCCTAATGGGATTTGATTCCAGAATGTAGAAGTTCTGGATTGCTCGCGAATTGTAGCAAGGAATGGGGATACGGAAAATGATTCGTAAACAAAGTGAATGTTTCAGACGACGAGACGATTTGAGCTCTATGACAAAACCATTACGAACTCTCTTTGCATATTTTTAACACTGCCCTCTTCCAATTTAACACTATGAAGTTTGCACTACGAACTCTTTTTAATATTAAATAAATAAGTGGTAAGATTAAAACAACAAAAATAATCAATTAATCTTTTTATTTCTTGTGATTGAAAATAAAATTCTAAGAATCGGCATCACTTCCACCTTATAATCCATATGTAAGAAAGAAGCCTGACAAAAGTCAGTGTAAATCCTAGCGTGAGTACTTAAACGACTCTTTTGTCTACATTTATAAATGCAAAGTTAGCAAGAGAATGATTTTTCACCAGTGTGAATCCTAGCGTGAGTACTTAAATGACTCTTTTGTCTACATTTATATCTACAAAGTTAGCAAGAGAATGACTTAACGTCAGTGTGAATCCTAGCGTGAGTACTTAAATGACTCTTTTGTCTACATTTATATCTGTAAAGTTATACTGCGTCCATCATATTATCAGTCTTTTGACAGCTCACGCTCATTAAGTTTTGTATTGCTTACGTACAAATATCATACAAATAATATTTGTACTTTATGGATGGGAACCGCCCACTTAGTGATGTCACACATAATGGTTACTACGATTATGCCACAGATTAAAAATAATCGGTAGAAATCGATGTTACGAGTATTAAAAGACATTTAATAACATTATATAAAGTTTTACTTTCTTCTTAGTTAATACATGAATACAAATAAAACAATCAGGATATTTTAATTTATTTTATTAGCACGAGTCGTCGGAATGATAATCAACACTAGACTCCTCCGATGAGGAGTCTTCAGTAGCAGTTATTATTAGCTCTTGTGTAGATAATATATTATCAAACGCAATATCACGTTCCCAATCAGAGAATATTACTCTTTTAGTTCTTTCCACCACACTTGCCCAGTTCTCGGCCGTTACGTGGGTGCAAGCATTTTTTAGCAATTGCAACATTTTATTCGCTGTGAATGGGGGGCTTGTATTGCATCTCGCAGCATGCCCTTTTACTTGTGCCCATATAAGTTCTATTGCGTTGTACTGGCAGTGGTATGGAGGAATCCGAAGAACAGTATGGCCATATTCTGCTGCCATTTCATTGATTACATAGCGTTTTGCTCTCTTTTTGGTTTTTAATATTTTTATTAATTCAACTTTTAACATTGAGTCGTCCACATTTTCTCCATTGTCCCGAAGCCTATTAATTATTTCATGCTTTTTATTAGCCTGTGTTGGCATTTTGTCAATTTGACGGGAGTGGTAGGGCGCATTATCAATAAAAATTATTGATGCTTCTGCCAATGAAATGAGCATTTTTTTGAACCACTCTTCATACACATTTGCATTCATCTCTTCGTGGTAGTCATTTGATTTCTTCGATTTAAATGCCAACAGTGCGTCTTGTACAAATCCTTTTGCTGTACCTGCATGGCAAATGATTAGGCGCTCACCTTTTCCCATTGGTACTGAGGAAGTGGAATCAGCAGTATCATCAGTCCAGAAACGAGATAGTGTGTGGTTAGCGTTGAGCCATGTTTCATCCGTGAAAACAATATTTGCCCAATCTTGTATTTTCTTTGCCTCTCTTAAAAAATCACAACGTGCTATAGCTATATCTGTGCGTTCCATTAATAATTTTCTTTTATTTAACTTTTTATATAAAAAGCCAATTGTGTTCAAAACTTTGACCAAAGAAGATTTTTCACCATGAAATAGACCACTTCTTTGCAAAGAAACAATAAGTTTTCTCAAAGTTGGAATTTCTTTTCTCAAGTAGTAATCATATACATGACGACGAATAGCGTCAGCGTCAAAGTCATCAACAGCTGTCACCTTATGAGCCCGGCGCTTTCTTTTTGGTGTAGTCACAGTTGATAGACTGATCCCCAACGCGGCTGCAACACGGTTTCGGACTTGCGTGATAGGTATAAGAGGTCCGCCATTTTGATTTTCTTGCTCAAAATACTCATGAAGTTTTAACACTAACTGTCTCGATTGTGCTTTCAACACACCTCCTTTCGGTATTTTCACGATCAATTAATATAAGTTTCACAAAAGTTTTTCCGAGGAATAAAGCTGCTTAACTCAAGGTGTAACAGATGCGAGAGAACACTCAGCGAACGTAAATGCGTGTGACTATCACGGGCGTTTCGTTGAGAGTGACAGATCACGTCAAAATGGCGGCCGAGCGGAAGGTCTGTTGATGTTGCCAGTTGATGTATAATATATTTTTTATGATTATAATAAATACACACGGATTAACATTTATTTTCAAAAAACTAAGGCAATATTAAATCAAAATGTTGATTTCTATATCTGTTATTAGTTTACGTAGGTTATCATTAATCGAATTACTTAGGTACGTAATTCGATTAATGATAGTAGGTACTATAATCGGAATGGTATCGCATACGAGAATCTTTAGGACATCACTAAATATGTAAATCGTCAATCTGTCAAAAGATGGTTAATATAATGGACAGTGTATAGCAAGAGAATGATTTAACGGCAGTGTGAATCCTAGCGTGAGTACTTAGATGACTTTTTTGTCTACATTTATATCTACAAAGTTAGCAAGAGAATGACTTAACGTCAGTGTGAATCCTAGCGTGAGTACTTAAATGACTCTCTTGTCTACATTTATATCTGCAAAGTTAGCAAGAGAATGATTTAACGTCAGTGTGAATCCTAGCGTGAGTACTTAAATGACTCTCTTGTCTATATTTACATCTGCAACGTTAGCAAGAGAATGAATTTAACGTCATTCTGAATCCTAGCGTGAGTACTTAAATGACTCTTTTGTCTACATTTATAACTGCAAAGTTAGCAAGAGAGTGATTTAACGTCAGTGTGAATTCTAGCGTGAGAACTTAAGTGGCTCTTTTGTCTACATATATAACTGCAAAGTTAGCAAAAGAATGATTTTTCACCAGTATAAATCCTAGCGTAAGTACTTAAATGACTCTTTGCCAACATTTATAATTGCTAAGTTAGCAAGAGAATGAGTTTTCGCCAATGTGGATAAGCATATGACAAATTAAACTACTCTTTGTCCCACATTTATAGCTACAATGTGCGCAAGAGAACAGTTTCTCGTCAGAATGAATTTTCATGTGTCTAATCAGACTGCTTTTAATCTTATATTTTAAACTGCAAAGTGAGCAAGAAAACTCCTCGAGAGGTGTCTCGTTAGAATGAATTTTCATGTGTCTTTTCAAACTGCTCTGATAACTACATTTATAACTGCAAAGTGTGCAAGCGAAAGGTTTTTCACCAGTGTGAATCCTAACGTGAGCAACTAACGTCCCCTTTTCCCTACATTTATAACTACAATGCTTACAAGTGAAAGGTTTTTCATCGGTGTGGATCTTAGCGTGAGCAATTAACGCCCCCTTTTCCCTACATTTGTAACTACAATGATTACAAGAGTAAGGCTTCTCATCGGAATGAGTCTTCATGTGGCTATTTAAATTGCTTTTATATCTAAATTTATAACTACATTGATTACAAGAGAAAGGTCTATCATCTGAGTGTATCCTAGCGTGACTAACTAGCATACACTTCTGACTACATTTATAACTACAATGGTCACAAGAGAAAGGTTTTTCACCAGTGTGAATCCTCATGTGTTTACTTAAACTACTAATAGACACACATTTAACACTGCAAAGTTCGCAAGAGAATGGTTTTTCAACACCAAGGATAGTAGCAGTATGGATCCTAGCATGTCTATTTAATTGATTTTTTTGCCTACTTTTATAACTGCAAAGTTTGCAAGCGAATGGTTTTTCACCAGCGTGCACCCTAGTATGTCTGACTAAATAAGACTTGTGCTTACATTGAAAACTGCAATGTTTGCAAGAGAAAGGTTTTTCACTACTGTGTATCTTCAAGTGCATATTTAAAGTACTTTTTAAACCACATTTATAACTACACTGTGTGCAAGAAAATGGTTTTTCGCCAGTGTGGGTTATCATATGTATAACTAAAAGGCTTTTAGACTTACATTTATAATTACAGAGTTTACAAGAGAAAGGTTTTTCACTAGTGTGGATCCTAGCGTGAGTTAATAAATTACTGCGATCTTTACATTTATACCTACAAAGTTTGCAAGAGTAAGGTTTTTCACCAGTGTGAATGTTCATGTGATTAATTAATCTACTCTTTACCCCACATTTATAAGTACAATGTGCACAAGAAAATGGTTTTATTCCACTATGGGTTTTCATGTGTCTGTTCAAACCGCTATGATTAGTACATTTATAACTGCAAAGTTTACAAGAGAAAGGTTTTTCACCAGTATGGGTCCTAGTGTGCCTAATTAACTGAGCCTTTTGATGACATTTATAACTACAAAAATTACAAGAGAAAGGTTTTTCATGAGCGTGAATCTTAGTATGTCTATTTAAACCGCTACTATTCGTACATTTAAAACTGCAAAGATTGCATGAGTATGGTTTCTTGCCAGTGTGAGTTCGCATATGAATAGTTAAAATGGTAGTATTCGTACATTTAAAGCTGCAAAGTTTGCAAGAAATGTTTTTCATATTGGTGTGTTGTTTGGTTAGCACAGTCGAACTTCTCTCGAGCAATACAAGTGTTTCCGATTTCTCCTCACTGGATACTATCTCATTCATCAATAATAACTTGTTGTCTATTGTATTATATTTGTCTCTACCAGTTCCATCATCCGGTAAGACATGTATTGTTCCTGAAAGATAAAATTGTGCTCCATCACTACATACTATAAAACAAAGTCACATTCTTTGTTTGTCCCTATATCCCTATGTATGCTTAAATCTTTAAAACTACGCAACAGATTTTGATGCAGTTTTTTTAAAAGAGTGATTCAAGAGGAAGGTTTATATGTATAATCACATTCAATACAGAGTAGAGAAATACTGCGATTTTTGAGGTTTCTAATAAATATCGTAAATAATTACATTTTTTTCCGCTTACATTGCAAACGCAGGCTAAACCTTACGAGATTTATCAAAATGATGTACTAAGTATTTGTACTTGAAAAGGTCTACAGAAAAGTCCGCGATGGTATATGTCATCTCTTATAACCCACAATAGCATTTTTTAAATGTTTTTTTTACGAAAAATAATGCCTTATTTTCGATGCAATTTTAATACAATACAGTATTAATCCTTATCCAATTAAGTACCTTAAATACATTGATGATTTGATATAGATCAATATGGCCGTTTACAGCATGTAATTGAAATGAACATTTTCGGAGATATTACAGATTTAAAATGCCGTGAGGAGGCCGCGCTTCGCCCTATAGCACTTCGAATTTAGCAGCTATATGTCGCTCTTTCAAGCAACCTTTAAAGAAAACATGTTTGTATTGTCTAATGACAAGAAAGCTGTGGATGTTATATATAAAGACATATTAGCAGAGAGAGGAGCCGCTTAGAGGCCCCAACCAGGAGGTGGCACTCTCCTTAAACTGAACTGCTGCTAGCTGGGATGAGGGCTATATCGGAGAACTATCAGGGCTTTAGTCGGTACAAGTCCAACACACCCATCTCCGGCTTATATAAAAAAAGGTCTAGATATAGATTAAATTCAAATTGCAAATTCAAAATTTTTTATTCAATTAAACTTATGAACAAGTGCTTTTGAATCGTCAATTCTACTGCTGGTTCGGAAAGCTGTTCCTACCGAGAAGAGCCAGCACTCGGCGGTTGCTCTTTTCAACATAATTCTTATAACTAGTTACATTAAGTCATTAGCATCTTGTACAGGGTTGAACAGTAGCTAAATCCATACATTCTGATCGTCAAAATAATCCTCAACAGTATAGTAGGCTTTTTTTATAAGCCTCTCTTTAATAGTGTTTTTAAACTGCTGTTAAATTTATCACATGGTGAAGGAAAACATAGTGAGGAAACCTTCATATTTCTAGAGAATGCTAGCTCTGGGGATATGTGTAATCTACCAATCCACATTGGAGCAGCGTGGCAGGTCTTAGCTGCAACCCTTCTCTCCAGGAACGGAGAACATTACGGCAATACATTTTACTCCATCTTACTCAACTCAATCGTTCACCGAACATCGTTTTTTTTTCAGAAAACAGTGACATCAAAAAATCTAAAAACTCGTAGTGTTAATCGACTGTGGTTGAAACGCGATATTTGTATTAAATTTTTAATGTTGAACTGTTGGAATTTTATTATAGAATCTTAACTTCCACACAACAGTATATCATACGACAATAACAAAATGTTATGCCATTGTAAACTATTTTCAATTTACAATGTCTTATATGAATTTGAAGGAAATTTGAGAATTTCACTGCTTTGACTTTAAAAGGACTCAATATAAGCTTTGAATAACTGGCTGTCATTTGGAGGTCAGGAATAAAGATAAAAACTGATATAGATAATGCGATCACGGTACTTACTTATTGCCTCTTTGCTATCTGCCCATTCTTGGTAGTGTGTTGGAGCTTGCTGCATCTAGAACACATATAAGTAGATCTTAGAACAGCACTCTGAGTGGGGGTTTTTGTAATCATTTTCATATACGTCCATTTGCATACCTAAATACTGGATATTTACATACCAATAAAGTAATTTAAACAAAAAATAATATGATAAACTTGTCCGGGAAATATAAAAAAAAATTCAACAGATGCAAGCTGTTCAAATAAATTTGAAAGAATATAAAATCAATGTTGCCACTATTTTAACTCATACATCAACCTAATGAAATAATGATTTTAATTCTTATATCACCTATATAATGACGAAATATATATGTTATACAAAAAGTTTACTCCAAGATCTGTTGAAAAAACCACATTAGCCACTCAGTTCTACTCATCTAAGGATTATTTAATAAAAATCCTAAAAGTAACATTAATATGGATATTATCAATTTGAAAAATTAAAATATAGATTTACATTTTAATATTTCAATTATAATAATGTTTAATAACTTCAGCATTCAATATTACCAATTCCGAGCTGTAGTCCTTCAACTCTTCTTTACATATCACCAAGCTGGTGTCATACTCATTGACTGAAGGTTCTATGAAATTCAACACAGACGCTTCTTGTTTGAGGCCTGTCTTGTAATCTGCAACATCCGTACACCCATCCGCATTTTCATTTTCTGCTTTAACATACCCTAAAGCCTCATCCATTTTGTCTGTTCGTTCATCTTTTATTTGACAGACATTTTCTTTTACATCCATTTCATTCATTTTTATTTAAATGCTTGGTACTTCTGAAACAACCAACATTATATGATTATTTTCAAAACAATAGACTACTTTGCACTAAATTTAGTTTCAAAAAGCTGTGATGGCCCAGCGGTGCGACCGTGTGAATGTATAGAGACGAGCATGGGTTCAAACCCGGGCAGACACCAATGAGTTTTTCTATTAAAACTTATGTGTCTAATTGATAATTGCAATTTATCACACGCTTTTCGGTGAAGGAAAACATCGTGAGGAAACCTGCATATCTCTAGAGAATCCTAGGGATATGTGTAACCTACCAATCCGCATTGGAGCAGCTTGGTAGGTCTTAGCTCCAACCCTTCTCTCCAAAAATGGAGAGAGGAGGCCTATGCCCAGCAGTGGGATAGTAACAGGCCGTTACTTACTTACTTACTAGATGTGAAGACTGGCCCGTTGGCACAGTGGGTAGTGACCCTGCCACTGTTCAATTCCCACCGAGGGCCAACATTTTCTATAAATGAATTTGTTGGTCTTCGAGTCTGGGTGTATATTTGTATTTAAAAATTATAAGAATATCAGACAGTTGTCTGTCACCCATAACACCAGTACTATATTAATTACTTTGGGGACGGGCGACAGTGTGTGTCCCATATATTTATTTATTATATTATGGCATTTATAAAATTTGATCGATTAACTGCGAGCTACATCTGTTTAAGGGTAAGCAAATATGAAGCTTCAATATATATATTAGGACTTTTATTTAAGGTAGAGATAAAGTTAATTCCAAACTACAACTTACTTACTATACCACTGTTTAGGGACGAACCAGATGTTTGTCTATAAGAAGTGGTATAGTAATTTCCAACTATACAACCCTCCAATACTTGCTATCCATCAACTACGGTCATCCTAAATGCATGATGAACAAATAAAGAGTTTCATTTCCGTCCTTTCAAATTCAAATCACAGTTGAACTTTAGTTTTCTATTGATTTTATGGATTACTACGAATCGTTAAAACGAACTTACAATGACATACAACTAGATGCGCGCAAGTTTTACAAATAAAACATTAAATAATCTTCAGTTTCTAGAATTACTTGTAAAGAGAGGATTTTCTTGTAATATCAACGGGTCAAATCAAATAATAAATAATAATACTTTATCTCCCGTCCCCGTAAACAGCATAGACAACTAACTAAAATAAAAATCGATTATTTCGATAATCGATTATTTTATCGCGAACACTAATAGACTATTTAAAAATTATAAACCGATTTTACCTTCTTTTTTCTTGTCTTTGAAGATAAGATATTATGCGGTGTTGGATGAAACCGAATCAAATTTTGAAAAACCGCATCTTTTTTCTAATCATACTAGTCGAGTTTAATTAGTTTTATTCTAATCAATTATTAATAAAAATTAGTAAAATTTTCAACTATTAAAAAAAATCGGTTATCAATAATAGGTTTTTATTTATAAGTGACATCCCTAAGTGTTTATGACCTGCAGGCTAAGGTCGTCTACCATAGATTACTAACTATAAAAAATATAAAAAATATGTCGTCTACCATACCGCCTACGCATAAAACTTTTTTTTTAAATTTTTTTATTTAATATAAATAAATAAGAAAATGTTAAAAGATAATTATCTTTTAACATTTTCTTATTTATTTATATACTTTTCTTTGAGATCTTTTTAGATTATTATCTTAACAAATATGTTTCGTAAGTTTTTTTTTTTCTTTATTAAAATATCGTAGTATTTATTTTCGAACTGCTTTTAAAAGACTACTAAATCTAATAAGCGTTATACTATAAATGTGACTTGGAGTGGAAAAATCCATTACTAAATAATTCATTTAAAAACAATTATTTACCTTTAATTGAAAAATAGATTATTTTAATTTAACAACAAACTTTTTTATAACTAGCGGCCTGCCCCTGCTTCGCACGGGTATAAAATATATATACCATGTCAGTCAGTGTAAAAAAAATGATTAAAATTGATCCAGTTGTTTTGATTTATTCATTACTGCCTGTGGCCGTAGCGTTAAATTTGGAGAAAAACAATTTCCTTTCCCTATACCAAGAAGAATTCCTGCTATCTTTGGAATATCTAAATTCATATAGTACATTATTACTTATTTACTTTTATATTTTCCCTATGTATTTTATTTTTACAATTAATTACAGAATGTCTTTAAACAAACTCTTGAAAGAGCGACATCGCTGCTAAAGTCGAAGTGTTATAGGGCGAAGCGCGGCCTCCTCACGGCATTTTAAATCTGTAATATCTCCGAAAATGTTCACTTAAATTACATGCTGTAAACGGCCATATTGATCTATATTAAATCAACTATTTATTTAAGGTACTTAATTGGATAAGGATTAATGCTGTATTGTATAAGAATTGCTTCAAAAATAAGGCATTATTTTTCGTAAAAAGTAAACGACAAAAAATGCTTTAGTGGGTTATCCTTAAGCGATAGACATATACCATCGCGGACTTTTCTGTAGACCTTTTCAATGTATACAAATACTTAGTACATTATTTTGATAAATCTCGTAGTGTTTAGCCTGCGTTTGCAATGTAAGCGGAAAAAAATGTAATTATTTACAGAAACCTCAAAAATTACAGTATTTCTCTACTCCGTATTGAATGTTATTATACGTACAAACCTTCCTCTGGAATCACTATCTATTAAAAAAAACCGCATCAAAATCTGTTGCGTAGTTTTAAAGTTTTATGCATACATAGGGAAATATGGACTTTGTTTTATAATATGTAGTGATAGTGATTGTTATTTTCCTCGCTAGAGAGCTCCGATCATAAATGCGTCCGATCGCTGCTAAATTCAAATGGTTAAAGGGCGAACCATGTTTTTTTTTTCGAATTTGACTAATGCTGTTAGCCCTAAAGCGTCACCGATAAGACGGGCGAGCGCGGAAGCATCGCCGAGAGGCGAACCGCGACCTCCGACGCGCTATTTATAGGCTCGCGGCGCGGCCCCTGCATTTTAAATATGTAATATCTTCGAAACTGTTTATTTAAATTACATGCTGTAAAGGGTCTTATTGATCAATATTAAATAAACAATATATTTAAGGTTCTTAATTGGATAAGGATTAATGCTGTATTGTATAAAAATTGCTTTGAACATAAGGCATCATTTTTCGTAAAAAGTAAATGACAAAAACTGCTATTGTGGGTTATCCATAAGAGATAGACATATACCATCGAGGACTTTTCTGTAGACCTTTTCATGGTGTACAAATACTTAGTACATCATTTTGATAAATCTCGTAGGGTTTAGCCTGCGTTTGCAATGTAAGCGGAAAAAAATGTAATTATTTACGACATCACATTAGAAGCCTCAAAAATTACAGTATTTCTCTACTCCATATTGAATATTATTAGACATGTAAACCTTCCTCTAAAATCACTCTATCTATTAAAAAAAACCGCATCAAAATCTGTTGCATAGTTTTAAAGATTGAAGCATACATAGGGATATACGGACATAGGGACAGACAGAGAATGGGACTTTGTTTTATACTATGTAGTGATATTATTTATTTTTACAATTGATTAGACAATGTCTTTACATACAACATTCATAGCTTTCTTATCATTAGACAATATAAACTTGAAAGAAGGACATTTAGTTGCGCCTCCGGTCGCTGCTAAATTCAAAGTGCTTATAGGTCTAAGCGTGGCCTCCTCGCGGGATTTAAAATCTGTAATATCTCCGAAAATGTTCACTTAAATTACATGCTGTAAACGGCAATATTGATCTATATTAAATCAACAATTTATTTAAGGTACTCAATTGGATAAGGATTAATGCTGTATTGTATAAAAATTGCTTTGAACATAAGGCATCATTTTTCGTAACAAGTAAATGAAAAAAACTGCTATTGTGGGTTATCCATAAGAGATAGATATATACCATCGCGGACTTTTCTGTAGACCTTTTTAAGGTGTACAAATACTTAGTACATCATTTTGATAAATCTCGTAGGGTTTAGCCTGCGTTTGCAATGTAAGCGGAAAAAAGTAATTATTTACAGAAACCTCAAAAATTACATTATTTCTCTACTTCGTATTGAATTTTATTATACGTACAAACCTTCCTCTGGAATCACTCTATCTATTAAAAAAAACCGCATCAAAATCGGTTGCGTAGTCTTAAAGTTTTATGCGTACTTACGAAAATATGGACTTTGTTTTATAATATGTAGTGAAGTGATAAGGATGAATCGAGACTAACTAAACTAATTATAAACTATTAAATAGAGACTAATTAGATTTAAGTAGTAAGATTTAAAAAAAAAACAAGATATATACGCCGTTTGCAAAATTCGATTAATATTACATATATTAGCTACATTGTTTAACTACATTAAACATAATACTTAAATCTTAATTTTTTTTAATCGATCGAACATCTATTATTTTTTCACTTCCTTATCCGTTGCCACCACCACTCAACGTTGTGCGAAAAATTATTATAATAAAAGTTAGTCTTATAATCTTTCACCTCATATATAATACAATATTTCAATTTATAATTTTTTTTTTCTAAGCTTCACTAGTTTTTACTTTTTCTTCTCTTTTTAGGTTTTTATTGTTTAAAATTTTTTTGAATTTTAGACATATAAATAACTTTTTAGAAATAAAATAAAACTCTTTGGAACAATCTAACATATATTTCAACATAACAAACAACATCACTACATATATAACAAACATATATTTCAACATAATTCATCTTATTTGTCAAATTTTGTGTATGTGCGCACATACACAAATATATAATATATTCTTACATTTATATCTGCAAAGTTTGCAAGACAATGATTTCTCGCTAGCATAGGTTCTCAGTTAAATAATTAAACCCCTATTATTCTTGCATTTATATCTGCAAAATTTGCAAGAGAATGATTTGTCGCTAGCTTAGGTTCTCATTTGTATAATTAAACTGCTATTATTCTTACATTTATAACTGCAAAAATCGTATATCGCCAGAATGGGATTTTTATGTGATTAAATAAGATGCTATTATGCCTACATTTATAACAGCCGTTCACTAGATAAAGCGTTCTCCCCAGCGTGAGTCTTCATATGTCTATTTAAACTGCTATTATGCGTACATTTATAACTGCAAAGAGTGCACGCGAAAGGTTTTTCACCAGTGTGTGTCCTAGCGTGAATTTTTAAATTACTTTTTCGTGTACATTTATAACTACAATGATTACAAGAGAAAGGTTTTTCACCAGTGTGGATCCTAGAATGATTAATTAAATTACTCCTTTGCCTACATTTATAACTACAATGATTACAAGAGAAAGGTTTATCACCACTATGCGTTTTCATGTGCCTGTTTAATTTGCTAATATGCGTACATTTGTAACTGCAATGATTACAAGAGAATGGTTTATCTTCAGAGTGATTCCTCACATGACTAAGTAAATGACCCTTTTGCCTACTTTTAAAACTGCAAAATTTGCAAGAGAACGGTTTCTCGTCAGTGTGAATTCTCATGTGTATAACTAAACTGGTATTATGCTTACATTTATAACTGCAAAGAGTACAAGAGAAAGGCTTCTCATTAGTGTGAGTTCTCATATGTCTTATTAAACTGCTATTAAGCATACATTTATAACTGCAAAGAGTGCAATTAAAAGGTTTTTCACCATTGTGTATCCTAATATGATTAATCAAATTACTCCTTTGTCTACATTTATAACTACAATGATTACAAGAGAAAGGTTTATCACCAGTGTGAATTCTAGCGTGAATTATTAAATTACTCTTTATCGCACATTTATAACTGCAAAGTTTGCATGAGAATGATTTCTCACCATGAGTCTTCATGTGTCTATTTAGTTTGGTAATATGCGTACATTTATAACTGCAAAGTTTGCAACAGAATGATTTCTCGCCAGTATGAGTTTTGATGTGTCTAAAAAAGCCGCTCTTATGCCTACATATAAAACTGCAAAGACTACAAGAGAAGTGTTTTTCACTTGTGTGAATCTTCACGTGATTATTTAAACTACTCTTTAAGCTACATTTATAACTGCAAAGTTTGCAAGAGAATGGTTTGTCTGTATGATGAACTGATGTGGAGTGACGAGTTTTGATGTGATTAACTAAATAGGCCTTGCGGTTACATTCATAGCTGCAATGATTGCAGCAAAAGGCTTTCTGTTTGTATTGTTTGGTTAGTACAATCGATCTTTTCTTAAGCGGATGTACATATTCAGGGTCACCTTTAATGGTATCTCTTTTTCTCTTGAGCGATCTATTCACAAGTGTTTCTGTTTTCCCCTCACTGGATATTAGCTCATTTATAACTTTTAACTTGTTGTTTGTTGTATTATTTGTGTCTCTATCGCTTTCATCACTTCCAACATCTATTGTTTCTTGTAATGGTGCATTCGTTTGTTCAACATCGGTTGTTGTTGGTAAGATATCTATTGATTCTGAAAGATAAAATATTATTCATTAAATACAAATAATATTTGCAAACTTGTAATTTTACACTGGGACCAAAAAGAAACTATAATATAACTTTAATTGCCTTCTTGTTTATACATATTTCACAGTACAGCATACACAATAAATTTTAGGTATCAATATTATGAGAAATATAGTTTAAGGATATGACTAGTTTTTTAGTTTTTCCAAACACAAAAAGACAGAAAGTTGTCATGGACAGTCGTATTTAAAAATATTTAAAATAAATATATTTAGCTTCTATTGGTTATAATAAGCCTTTATTGCTAGTTTAAAGTTACTGTAAAATATATGATATACATTTTTACGCCATGTGGTATCCGGCTGAATAGAATAGTATCACCCTCATTTCTTACCGAGGTGTCGTAAAAGGCGACTAAGGTAAGTCGACCCGCCGTGTGGTATCCGGCTGAGTAGAATAGACCACTCTCATTTCTTACCGAGGTGTCGTAAAAGGCGACTAAGGTAAGTTGACCCACCGTGTGTTATCCGGTTTAGTAGAATAGACCACCCTCTTTCTTACCGAGGTGTCGTAAAATACGACTAAGGTAAGTTGACGTCAGGCAGGCGGCCAGTCGTAAAAACGCGGCCAAATCATGTGACAGCATGTTTATAACATGTTGTGCCGACCCCACTTGGAGTGGGATAAGGGCAGGAAGATGATGATGATATGATATATATTTTTGGTAAGTTTTTGTTAAGTGTGTTGTGGACACATAGGCCTCCTCCAACTTCTTCCATTCGTCCCTATCTTTCGCCGTTTCCATCCCCAGAGCGCCAGCAACTCCCAATCGATCTTGTACAAAATTAAAAATATTTGCTATATACAATTCAACTTAAGCTTACAGAATTGAAAGTTATCATTCTCCTGCCCTTATCCCACTCTAAGTGGGGTAGACACAACATATTATTATCATGTTGTTAAATGATTTGGGTATTTTACGACTGGATGACTGCCTGACGTCAACTTATCTTAGTCGCCTTTTACGACACCTCGGTAACAATTGAAGGTTGTCGTTGTGTGGTAGGTGGTGCGGAGGGTGGTTTATTCTACTCAGCCAGATACCACATGGCCGATCAACTTGCTTTAGTCGTCTTTTAAGTCACCTCGGTAAGAAATTAGGGTGGTCTATTCTACTCAGCCAAATACCACAGTGCGGAGCGTACAGATTTGACAGTGTCTATTATTTAAATAAATAAAAAATATTGAATCATTAATCTATGCAGCAATCATTGGACTAACTTATTGCCTGTTTGCTGTCTGCAGATACTTGGGAGTCGGCTGAAGCTTGCTGCGTCTAAAACATATCAATAGTAATTCCTTAATAAATAAATAAATATATGGGACACTTACACACACAGTCGTCCGTCCCCAAAGTAACTTAATACTTGTGTTATGGACAGACAACTGGTGAATATATACTTATATATTTCTAAATACATACTTAAATACAAATATACGCCCAGGCTCAAAGACCAACAAATTCATTTATAGAAAACTAGCGGCCTGCTCCTGCTTCGCACGGGTATAACATATATAGCCCAAGTCACTCAGTGAAAAAAATTATAAAATCGATCCAGTAGTTTTGATTTATTCATTACTGCCCGTGGCCCGCAAGAGTTAAATTTGGAGAAAAACAATTTCCCTCTCCCTATTCCAAGAAGATTTCCCGCTATCTTTGAATATCTAAATTCATATAGTACATATTTGCGTATTTATTTTAACATTTTTTCCTATGTATTTTATTTTTACAATTAATTACAGAATGTCTTTAAACAAACTCTTGAAAGAGCGACATCGCTGCTAAAGCCGAAGTGTTATAGGGCGAACGCGGCGTCCTCACGGCATTTTAAATCTGTAATATCTCCGAAAATGATCACTTAAATAACATGCTGTAAACGGCCATATTGATCTATATTAAATCAACTATTTATTTAAGGTACTTAATTAGATAAGGATTAATGCTGTATTGTATAAAAATTGCTTCAAAAATAAGGCATTATTTTTCGTAAAAAGTAAATGACAAAAAAATGCTATAGTGGGTTATCTATAAGAGATAGACATATACCATCACGGACTTTTCTGTAGACCTTTTCAAGGTGTACAAATACTTAGTACATTATTTTGATAAATCTCGTAGGGTTTAGCCAGCGTTTGCAATGTAAACGGAAAAAATGTAATTATTTACAGAAACCTCAAAAATACAGTATTTCTCTACTCCGTATTGAATGTTATTATACGTACAAACCTTCCTCTGGAATCACTCTATCTATTAAAAAAAACCGCATCAAATCTGTTGCGTAGTTTTAAAGTTTTATGCGTACATAGGGAAATATGGACTTTGTTTTATAATATGTAGTGATGTTTGCCCTCGGTGGGAATCAAACCCGCAACCCGTGGAGCTGAAGGCAGGGTCACTACCCACTGCTCCAACGGGCCAGTCAAAGTAATGAGAAAGAAGCAGAAGGTTCTTGCAATCATATCCATTCAGCTATAAATAAGTAACTAAATATTAACTGCCAGTAAAAATATATCAATAATATAGTAATTTACACACCACCGTGACCATCCTCCTTTCTTACCGAGGTGTCTTAAAATACGATTAAGGTAAATTGAACCACTGTTTGGTATCAGTTTGAATAGGTAACAGGTAAAAGGCGACTCAGATATGTCGACCCGCAGTGTAGTATCCAGCTGAGTAGAATAGATTAACCTCCCTTTTTAACGAAGTGTCGTAAAAGGCGACTATGGTAAGTTGATCGTGTGGTATCCGTTGAGTAGAATAGGTCACCCACTATTCATACCGGGGTGTCGTAAAGGCCGATTGAAATAAGTCAACCTGCCATGTAGTATCCGGCTGAGTAGAATAGATCAACCACCTTCTCAACGAAGTGTCGTAAAAGGCGACTAAGGTAAGTTGACCGACAGTGTAGTATCCGGCTGAGTAGAATAGACTACTCTTCTTTCTCAATGAAGTTTTGTAAAAGGCGACTAAGGTAAGTTGACCGACAGTGTAGTATCCGGCTGAGTAGAATAGACAACTCTTCTTCCTCAATGAAGTGTCGTAATAGGCGACTAAGGTAAGTTGACCCATTGGGTGGTATTCAGCTGAGTAGAATAGACCACTCTCACTCATAAGTTAACTGACCGTTTGGTATCTGTTTGAATAGAATAGTCCACCCTCATGTCTTACCGAGGTGTCACAAATGGTGACTGAAGTAAGTTGATATAAAGCAGGCAGCCGGGCTCAAAATCGCCAAATCATGTAACAAGATGTTTATAACATGTTGTGCAGCCCACTTAGACTGGAATAAGGGTAGGAGAATGGTGTAAATTATTTAAGCATTCAATATTACCAATTCCAAGCTGTCCCTCAATTCTTCTTTACATATAACTATACTGGTGTCATATACATTGACAAAAGGTTCAATGAATTTCAAGTCTGCCCCTTCCTGTTTGATGCCTGCCTTGTATTCCAAGAAGGGCATAGTCTGGTCTGCATTTTCATTTTCCACTTTAATATACACTAAAGTCTCTTCCACTGTTTCAGTTGGTTCATCTTTTATTCTACAGACATTTACTTTTACATCAATTTCATCCATTATTTGAGCTCTAGAGAATTCTGAAATAACATCATCAACTTATGATAACTTTCAATAAAATAGACTATGTAAATGACAGCATAAAATACATAGATAATGTATCCTATCCTCTTATCCTACTAATATTATAAATATGAAAGTTTGTGAGTATGGATGTATGTTTGTTATTCTTTCACAGTGAATCTGTTGAACCAATTTAAACGAAATTTGGCACAATTATTTTTTATACAACGCAATAACATATAGGCTATAGAAATCCTGTTAATTCTACAGGAATGGGATGATATTGAAAAGCATCAGCTTTTATCAACCTATCACGCCAAAACTAGGTAGTAATTTTATAAATATAGGACAACTGATAATGACAACAATTTTGTCCAAACACAACAAAGGTAAACCTTTCCACTTGATATCACATGATCACAACATATTATCATCATCATATCTACATGATAAAACATGTTCTAGTCATTAGAATGTTACGTAATGTTATATATCTGAAATTTAATCACTTAACTGGAAATTATATCTGTTTGAGTATAAGAAAATGTGTAGATACAATGTACATAATGATAGGGTGGTGTTAATTAAGATTGAAAGAGAAGATTCGCTCTTGATATCAACAGTTAAACAATATATAACGGATACCATTATAGTAATAATAACTAAACACTCCACTTATTCCGCGTAATGTTTATAATTTTTGTTTACTAATTACTGTACAACTAACAACACTAGGGACGTAAAAAATAATAGATTTTAAAATAATCGATTATTTTAATGACTAAATTAAATAATAAAAAAGGCACTTCTCCTCTTTCGTTAGTAGTCCATGGTTTTAAGTACGTTAATTTGTCTGTGGACACAACTAGGTGTTACATGGACGTAGTATATACTGGACGGCGCCAAAAGACGTTGCCGATCTTGCGTCTGTGTGTAAGCGATTTATCGTTTGTCTCTGTTCTTATCGCGAACTATACATAAGAGTGAAAGAGATTGTGATGAAGTTTGGCAACGTCGCTAAAAATGTGTCCAGTTGGTGACACCAAATGAGGCCATAACATTGAGTTTGTTGAAGATTATTTCTTGAAATCTAAAGCAAATACGAATGTTACTGATATATTTTTTCAAAAAAGGTGGAATATGTCGTGTGCTGCCTTAACGTGTCCATCAAGAACAACGAAAGGAGGAGTTAAAACACGGAATTACCATTTCATAAGTAAATATTTGACTCTCATTTGCGTGCTAAATTAAAGCGTTTTATTCAGTTAAAGCGTTTCAGATTATAATCTATCAGTACAGTTTGATATATTCTAGCCGGCACGAGTCTGGGATACTGATAAAACATAGAAATTAATCATTAAATATTCGATTGAATTGTGTTACCTACGTAGTGATGTACACACTAACGAATTATTATGTATCGATAAATATCAGTCAAAGTTATAATTACTAGCCAAGTTAATGCGAATTCTCTAATTTTAGATTATTTTCTTAGGTTTCCTAAATGCTATATTTATAAGAGAACAGTGGATAAAAGCTGTCACCGTCTCACGGATATGTAAATGTTGGGAATAATGTGAATCATGATATTGTTCAATTGGCCACTGAAGCACTAACATTTCATCTATACATAAAGCACCGAGTATGGGCTGCACCTTCGACTTTATTTTTAACGCTTCAAAGGATTCCTTGGTAAATCTAGGCTCACAGTCAATTGACTGATACCATTTTTGAGAACCACCCATCACAGTAAGATATGCAGTAAAGGTGTGCATCGGATAATTCATGACATTATACTGCAGACTGTATACTCAGGAAATTATGTCAATCTATTCAAATGTTTAAATCTATTCTGAACACTTAACCAACTAGGTTGGTAACAACTGTATATTAACTTTACAGTACCTGAGCTAGGCTTCGATAATTATCGACGCCATCCAAGCGTATCCAGTGTATTCTTTATCCAAGATACCAAGGTAACACCTCTTGGATAAAGAATACACTGGATGCCGCCTAAGCTATTTTTGTGTGTCCGTTTTATGCTTGTGTGAACTTTTAGAACTGCATTAGTGTGCGTGATTAGGGAAGTACTTAGCTTATCGATAAGCTAAACTAGGCGTCGATAATTATCGAAGCCTAGCTCAGGTACTGTAAAGTTAATATACAGTTGTAACCAACCTAGTTGGTTTACTGTTCAGAATAGACAAAAATTATTTTGCTATAATCCGCGATGAAGTAAAATAGAAAATATATATAATGCTAAATATAGAGTGGACAATCGGTTATCATACCTGATACATACAGGAGTCGTGTGCAAACGGGTTTCAAAATTACGACCAGTCTGACCCACATATGTATCATTGCATTCAGGACATTTTATTTTATAAACACCGGTGTTTTGGTGTTTATACAGAACATATGGCAGCTTTCAGGAAGAATAAACCACAAAATTCACATTTCGCCAAACATTTGATAGAAAGCGGTCATAAAGTTCCTAATGACCATAGTTTCGAAGTATTGCACACGTGTTCTAATAAAGGACTTAAACTGAGCCTATTGGAAAACCTTGAGATTATTAAACATAACTATGGCGCCCTCATTAACGAGCAAATAAATGTTTCTAGTTCAAGCTTGTTACACTTCTTTGCAGGCAAAATAAAATAAAGGGTGGGGTTGAACCGATTAGTATATAACTAAACTTATTTGGGTATTGCTTCGCTTTGCGATTTTGGTCGTGGAGTCTATCTCCTGACGATGCTTCGGTTGCAGGGTGAAACGATTGTTGAGTTTGTGATAGTGAACGTATATAGTGCTTGTGTATCATGGTGGCGGTGGTGGAGGTTGTGCATGTGTTTTTTACGACTCCTGCATGTATCAGGTATGATAACCGATTGTCCACTCTACATTTAGCATTATATACATTTTGTATTTTACAAATATCACAAAAATATTCTTATTACTTTTGTATTATGGATCTCCGCAAAGTAACGCCTAATTCTATAAATTATTCAATAGGAAGACTCCACCGGAAACAACGGTCTATATCTATATCGGTTTCTATTTTACTTCATTGCGGATTATAGCAAAATAATCACATCACATCTTTACTGCATATCTTACTGTGATGGGTGGTTCTCAAAAATGTATCAGTCAATTGACTGTGAGCCTAGATTTACCAAAGAATCCTTTGAAGCGTTAAAAATAAAGTCGAAGGTGCAGCCCATACTCGGTGCTTTATGTATAGATGAAATGTTAACATAAATGTTAGTGGCCAATTGAACAATATCATGATCCACATTATTCCCAACATTTACACATCCGTGAGACCGGTGACAGCTGTTATCCACTATTCTCTTATATGTGGGCTTTTAGGAAACCTAAGAAAATAATCTAAAATTAGAAAATTCGCATTTACTTGGCTAGTAATTATAACTTTGAATGATATTTATCGATACATAATAATTCGTTAGTGTGTACATCACTACGTAGGTAACACAATTCAATTGAATATTTAATGATTAATTTCTATGATTTATCAGTATCCCACACTCGTGCCGGCTAGAGAATATCAAACTGTACTGATACATTATAATCTGAAACGCTTTAACTGAATAAAACGCTTTAATTTGGCACGCAAATGAGAGACAAAGATTTACTTATGAAATGGTAATTCCGTGTTTTTAACTCCTCCTTTCGTTGTTCTTGATGGACACGTTAAGGCAGCACACGAAATATTCCACCTTTTTTGAAAAAATATATCAGTAACACTCGTATTTGCTTTAGATTTCAAGAAATAATCTTCAACAAACTCAATGTTATGGCCTAATTTGGTGTCACCAACTGGACACATTTTTAGCGACGTTGCCAAACTTCATCACAATCTCTTTCACTCTTATGTGTAGTTCGCGATAAGAACAGAGACAAACGATAAATCGCTTACACACAGACGCAAGATCGGCAACGTCTTTTGGCGCCGTCCAGTATATACTACGTCCATGCCTTGGTATGGTACAAATCATGGACGTAGTATATACTGGACGGCGCCAAAAGACGTTGCCGATCTTGCGTCTGTGTGTAAGAGATTTATCGTTTGTCTCTGTTCTTATCGCGAACTATACATAAGAGTGAAAGAGATTGTGATGAAGTTTGGCAACGTCGCTAAAAATGTGTCCAGTTGGTGACACCAAATGAGGCCATAACATTGAGTTTGTTGAAGATTATTTCTTGAAATCTAAAGCAAATACGAATGTTACTGATATATTTTTTCAAAAAAGGTGGAATATGTCGTGTGCTGCCTTAACGTGTCCATCAAGAACAACGAAAGGAGGAGTTAAAAACTCGGAATTACCATTTCATAAGTAAATCTTTGACTCTCATTTGCGTGCTAAATTAAAGCGTTTTATTCAGTTAAAGCGTTTCAGATTATAATCTATCAGAACAGTTTGATATTCTCTAGCCGGCACGAGTGTGGGATACTGATAAAACATAGAAATTAATCATTAAATATTCGATTGAATTGTGTTACCTACGTAGTGATGTACACACTAACGAATTATTATGTATCGATAAATATTAGTCAAACTTATATTTACTAGCCAAGTAAATGCGAATTCTCTAATTTTAGATTATTTTCTTAGGTTTCCTAAATGCCCACATATAAGAGAACAGTGGATAAAAGCTGTCACCGTCTCACGGATATGTAAATGTTGGGAATAATGTGAATCATGATATTGTTCAATTGGCCACTGAAGCACTAACATTTCATCTATACATAAAGCACCGAGTATGGGCTGCACCTTCGACTTTATTTTTAACGCTTCAAAGGATTCCTTGGTAAATCTAGGCTCACAGTCAATTGACTGATACCATTTTTGAGAACCACCCATCACAGTAAGATATGCAGTAAAGATGTGCATCTGATAATTCATGACATTATACTGCAGACTGTATACTCAGGAAATTATGTCAATCTATTCAAATGTTTAAATCTATTCTGAACACTAAACCAACTAGGTTTGTAACAACTGTATATTAACGTTACAGTACCTGAGCTAGGCTTCGATAATTATCGACGCCTAGTTTAGCTTATCGATAAGCTAAGTACTTCCCTAATCACGCACACTAATGCAGTTCTAAAAGTTCACACAAGCATAAAACGGACACACAAAAATAGCTAAGGCGGCATCCAGTGTATTCTTTATCCAAGGTACAAATCGATGAATAAATAATTGAATTTTACCTCGACGAAATGGTTTTATTTAAATCGATTAACAAGAATCGAAATAATCGTTTTTTTTTCTAATATTTCACAAGTTGTTTTTTTTTAATTTGTATAGAGATTTACCAAAATGGAAAAACTAATAAAAAAGTACAAATGCGCTAATTGCCAAAAGCGATTAAAGTTTTTTTTGTTGGCTACATTTGTTTCATTCAACAAACGGCGCATATGTTATCTTAAATAACTAAAAGGAAATGAATGTGAACAATGTAATCGGATTAAAAAAAATTGATTATAACAAAAAATATTCGGTTAATATAAATTTTTTAATCCCTAGACACAACTCTAAAAAGGGATGTAACTTGGATTAGAAAAAAAGAGAATAATAAGTAATCGATTTTATCCTTTTTAAATAAATCGTTTTTTAAAAATCCATTAATATAATTAAAATAATCGTTTTTTCACTTATTTTTTAATATTAATAATTAATAAGATTTTTTTCATCATCATCAGCTCAGATCATTTTAGCTTATCCGATAAAATAAGACGTGAGTATAGCCGGAATCTATACATTAATTATGAATAACACTCACGATAGTTTAAATTCAAAAAAGATTTTTTTGTTTATTAACGGACTGGAATCTAGTCCTTTACGGCCTATTAAGATTAATTAAAGATGACAAGTACCAAAAAATAATAACTGTTTGTGTCGATAAAATACCTTAGTTAAGCTATATTGGTTTTAACCAACAATGCATATCTAACCTAAAAAAATTAAAAAAAAGTAAAAAGGATGGATGTACTTGGAAAAGAAAAAATCGATTAATAATTATCGTCTTTTTTATATTGATAAATAACTATAATAAAAATGGACAACCTCCAATAAAAAATAAAAACATTCGTTTCATCCAACACTGCATATATTATTTTGTTAAAAACAAGCAAAGAGAGTTAAAAAACAAAAAATTAATTTAATCAATTTTCAGAAAATCAATTAGGTATTATAAATTTTATAATTGTAAAATTTTAATTAATTTTATAATTTTATTTGTTTATTTAATGACATTTATTTAATTACAATTTATTTCTTCACTACATATTATAAAACAAAGTCCCTACACCCCTATGTACGCATAAAACTTTAAAACTACGCAACAGATTTTGATGCGTTTTTTTTTAATAGATAGAGTGATTCCAGAGGAAGGTTTGTACGTATAATAACATTCAATACGGAGTAGAGAAACACTTTAATTTTTGAGGTTTCTGTAAATAATTACATTTTTTTCCGCTTACATTGCAAACGCAGGCTAAACCCTACGATATTTATCAAAATAATGTACTAAGTATTTGTACACCTTGAAAAGGTCTACAGAAAAGTCCGTGATTGTATATGTTTTTCTCTTATGGATAACCCACTATAGCATTTTTTGTCATTTACTTTCTACGAAAATTAATGCCATATTTTTGAAGCAATTTTTATACAATACAGCATTAATCCTTATCCAATTATGTACCTTAAATAAATAGTTGATTTAATATAGATCAATATGGCCGTTTACAGCATGTAAGTTAAGTGAACATTTTCGGAGATATTACAGATTTAAAATGCCGTGAGGACGCCGCGCTTCGCCCTATAACACTTCGACTTTAGCAGCTATGTCCCTCTTTCAAGAGTTTGTTTAAAGACATTCTGTAATTAATTGTAAAAATAAAATACATAGGGAAAATGTAAAAGTAAATAAGTAAAATTGTACTATATGAATTTAGATATTCCAAAGATAGCAGGAAATCTTCTTGGTATAGAGAAAGAAAATTGTTTTTCTCCAAATTTAACGCGTGCGGGCCACGGACAGTAATGAATAAATCAAAACACTACTCGATCGATTTTAATCATTTTTTTACACTGAGTGACATAGGATATATATTTTATACCCGTGCGAAACAGGGGCAGGCCGCTAGTTATATCCATAATCCTTGACGAATTGTCTGGATTATATTATAATCTATTATTTTATTAAAATATTATTATCATAGATTACTAACTATAAAATTATTAATAATGATTATTATTGTGATTAAATTAATAAAAATATCAATTATTATATAAAAACCATTTATTTTGACATCCCTAGTGGAATCTAGCAACGCATATTTTATCTTAAAACTAAAAAAATAAGAGGGAAAGAGAGTAATACATATAATCAACAATATTATTTAAAAATTGTTTTATAATGTTTTGGTCATCGTTTATTATTAATCGATTATAGTAATAAAATTACCGATTAATATAAAAAACTATTATATTTGACATTAGACATAACTGATAATAAATTGTAAAAATGTCTGATGTCTGTGGTCCAGTAAACAAAAATTTTATACATTACGATTTACGTGAAATAAGTAAAGAACGTTACTAAGTTTAGTTAAAGTAGTATTTGTACTATATTTTGTACTCGTTAATATCACAAGCTCTCGTTACAAGCAATTCGAGTAACTGGATATTGTTCATTTTGCAAAACGTACGTATATCTTGGTCCTGCCTCGTACGTTCTTATTTAATAGTTCTTCGTAATCCATAAAATTAATGCATTTTATGGATTAAAACTTCTATTTTTTTTAATAATTTATAGAATTAGGCGTTACTTTGCGGAGGTCCATAATACAAAAGTAATAATAAAATTATTTTGCTATAATCCGCGATGAAGTAAAATAGAAAATACATATAATGCTAAATGTAGAGAGGACAATCTGTTTTTTGATACATGCGGATTCGTAAACATGCACAAACCTCGACCACCGCCAGCACAATACACAAGCATTACATACACTCTCTATCACAAACTCAACAATCGTTTCGACCGAAGCATCATTAGGACATGGACTCCACGATAAAATCGCAAAGTGAAGCAATACTCAAATAAGCTTAGTTATATACTAATCGGTTGAACCCCACCATTTATTTTATTTTGCCTGCGAACACTTGTAACAAGCTTGAACTAGAAATATTTATCTGATCAAGCTTGTTACATGTTGCTTCTCTCTGTGTTAACATTGTTAGTTTAAGTAATCTAGACTACAATTATATCATTTATCTACTCTGATACAACAATATAAAGATTATAAAACTAAAAAACAAACATTCTTATGACAAACATTACGTACAGGCCAAAAATAAGAAAACTAAAAAGTTTTATTACCATACCATGTATCATGTATCATAATATAACTTTTTAATCATAATGATACACCTATACAACCTCCAGCTGGACCGAGGAGGTTGAACTTCTACTTTAAAAAAAAAATTTCAATGAACAAGTCTGCGAAGACGCAACATTGCATGCACAATTGTTGTTTGCGCCTTGGCGCTAACATTTGTCATTTAAAAAATCTTTTCAATATTTAAACAAAGTTTGGTTTTCATTAATATTGTTTTATGTATTATCGTATGAGAGTAGATAAAGTAGTGTATAACACTGTACATAACCTGGTCTTATAACACTTGTGTACTATAAAACACACTTGTGTTATAAGAATCCTTATTATGCAACAGTATCATAATCTACTATTATTAATTGTAAACAATTGTTTCAGAATTATCGAGAATTCAAATTATTGTTGAAATGGATGAAAGAGTAAACCTCTCTCTAGTAAAAGATGAACTATCAGAAATCGATGTGCCTTTTCACTACAATAAAGTGGAAAATAACAATGCAGATTGGTCTATGTACTATGGGGATTACACTACAGGTTTCAAACAGGAAGTGGAAGATTTGAATTCCAGTGAACCGTTTGTGAATTTGTATGACACCTGCATAGATATATGTAAAGAAGAGTTGGCAGACAATAGCTGGGAATTGGTAATATTCTTAAGTTATTGGCTCATAATAATTATTGATATATTATATTGTAAAATCATTATATTTAAGAATGAGGAACTAGTCACACAATCATATCAGTTAATTATACCAAACAAGACACCAAACAGAAAGCCTTTTGCTGCAATCATTGCAGCTATGAATGTAACCGCAAGGCCTATTTAGTTAATCACATAAAAACTCGTCACACAATCAGTTCATCATACCGATAAACCATTCTGTTGCAAACGTTGCCATTTTAAATGTAGCTTAAGGGGTAGTTTAAATAATCACGTGAAGATTCTCACAAGTGTATAACACTTCTCTTGTAGTCTTTGCAGTTTTAAATGTGGGCATAAGAGCTGCTTTTTTAGACAGATTAACACTCATACTGGCGCAAAATCATTCTATTGCAAACTTTGCAGCTATAAATGTAAAAACTGTATTTTTTTACTGGTAGTTTATAACCAGTGACTCATCACTACATATTATAAAACAAAGTCCATATTTTCGTATGTACGCATAAAACTTTAAAACTACGCAACCGATCTTGATGCAGTTTTTTTTAATAGATAGAGTGATTCCAGAGGAAGGTTTGTACGTATAATAAAATTCAATACGAAGTAGAGAAATACTGTAATTTTTGAGGTTTCTGTAAATAATTACATTTTTTTCCGCTTACATTGCAAACGCAGGCTAAACCCTACGAGATTTATCAAAATGATGTACTAAGTATTTGTACACCTTAAAAAGGTCTACAGAAAAGTCCGCGATGGTATCTATCTATCTCTTATGGATAACCCACAATAGCAGTTTTTTTCATTTACTTTTTACGAAAAATGATGCTTTATGTTCAAAGCAATTTTTATACAATACAGCATTAATCCTTATCCAATTGAGTACCTTAAATAAATTGTTGATTTAATATAGATCAATATGGCCGTTTACAGCATGCAATTTAAGTGTACATTTTCGGAGATATTACAGATTTAAAATGCCGTGAGGACGCCGCGCTTCACCCTATAGCACTTCGAATCTTTTAGAGTTTGTTTAAAGACATTCTGTAATTAATTGTAAAAATAAAATACATAGGTAAAATGTAAAAGTAAATAAGTAAAAATGTACTATATGAGTTTAGATATTCCAAAGATAGCAGGAAATCGTCTTGGTATAGGGAGAGGAAATTGTTTTTCTCCAAATTTAATGCTTGCGGGCTACGGGCAGTAATGAATAAATCAAAACTACTGGATCGATTTTAATCATTTTTTTACACTGACTGACATATTTTATACCCGTGCAAAGCAAGGGCAGGCCGCTAGTTTATACCTAAATGGATGGAAAAACTCTGTGCTGCTTGTTAATCGAGAATTTTCTATTGATATGTGCTAGATGCAGCAAGCTTCAGCCGACTCCAAAGTATCTGAAGACAGCGAACAGGCAATAAGTAAGTACAATGATTGCTGCATAGCTTAATGATTAAATATTTTTAATTAATTAAATTATAGACAGTGTGATATACAGCTGAGTAAAATAGACCACCCTAAATTTTTACAGAGGTTTCTATCTATCTATCTAATTTCGGGGACGCCTGTCGGTGCAGGACGGGTGATCAGCTCCTAGTCCGGACTATTCCACCCATTTCCCCATGTTGGGACAAGGGTTTCACTGCTAACCCGACAGTGTCACCTGCTCTATCCTACCCGTAGCTTTTACGAACCTGATAATATCCCTGAAGGAGATATTTGTCAGATCCTCAGCTTCAATTTCATCCTTACCTAGTATCTCCCATCTTACCAGCGAGTACATAGGGCACTCAGCCATAAGGTGAAGACTCGTTTCTTCCTCTCCACACTCTGGGCACGCAGCATCTTCTGTTATTCTCATTAATGACTGGTGTCTGTTTAACAGGCAGTGCCCAGTTGTAATGCCTGTTACAATTGCTACATTTTCCCTGCTCTGAGACATCAGCTGTTTAGACTTCCTTGTATCAAACGATTTGAGAAACAACTTTGCTTGTCTGAGCATTGTGTTTCTCCATCTTTTGTTAGATTCTGTTTCTATTCTTTTTTCTATCACACACTTTATTATGTTATGTGCAATTGGGAGGAAGGGTTCTGGTCCTACGAATGTTTGACTAGCTCCCTTTCTTGCCAATTCGTCAGCTTTTTCGTTCCCTGCATGGCCACAGTGTCCCGGAACCCATGCAATCGTTACTTCCCCCTTCTCAGCTAATTCGTTTAGTTCACGCTTACATTCCTTCACGATAGCTGAGGTTGTTTCTATGCGGTCAAGTGCTTTTAAAGCTGCTTGACTATCGCTATATATGACTATATTATGTTCTAATGCTATTTGTGATTCTTTGAGTTTCCTGGCACACTCCATGATAGCTATCATTTCGGCCTGGAAGACACTTGTATATTTACCCAGATTTAGGACCTGGTGTAAATCTGACGAGGTGCCGTAGACAATTCCAGCTCCCGCCAGCTTCGCGGATTCTCGTCTAGACCCGTCCGTGTAGCAGATGGTCTGACTCTTCGCGCTGTGTTCCACTTCCCAGTTTTCTTTTGCTCCTATGTGTATCCTATATTTTTTATCGAAGATTTTCTGTTTCTTGATCAAGTCACTTCTCCTGACGACCATAGACAGATTTTCTCCGTAAATCTTTTCTATATCCGTATTTACAGAGGTTTAGTAAAAGACATAAGATAAGTCGACCCGCCGTATGGTATCCGGCTGAGCAGAATAGACCACCCTCTTTCTTACCGAGGTGTCGTAAAATACGTCTGAGGCAGGCGTCCAGTCTTAAAATACCTTAAAAACCAAATCATTTAAGCAGGTTTATATCATGTTCTGCCAACCCCAATAAGTTAGTACTATGATAGCTGCGCTATCTATCATTAGATGCAGCTAAATATACATGGTGGTACATTAATTATAATTTTAGGTACCTACATACCTCTGTACCTCACATAAACAAATCAGTATTTTAAGTATTATTTAGTATTTTAATATTTTAGCCATAGCACAACACGAATTATAGAGATCAACGACCGTACCCTATTACGACAAACGAAATATAACCTTGACCCAAAAACAAAAAGTACTGGTGTGAGGGAGAGAAAACAACTATTCTATTTTTTTTCTCCTGTATAAACTAGCGCGCCGAAGTCACTCAACCATTACCGATAAAGCCAGGTCTTAATTAAATTATATTTATTTTCTGCGAAAATACATTAATTTACATTGAATATATTAAACACTATTTTTGCCATAAATTGTCAAGTCAGCGTTGCTTATTCGGGGAACGGGCGGTCTCGAAAAATGAAATATATTTAGGGGTGAGCCCCACCTACCCAAAACATTCGTATTTATAATATTGGTAAGATAGGATTATCTCGGCAAAATAATTCATGCCACCAAAACACTGTATGCCATTTCTACTTGGTTCCAAAGCGAAATGACTAAACCGCAAATATTTTTAGTATTTTTTGAAAGACAAAACTTTATTTTTCAGAATCAATAGATATCTTATCAACGACAGCCGATGATGAACAAACGAATGCACCATTACAAGAAACAAAAGATGTTGGAAGTGATGAAAGTGATAGAGTTACAAATAATACAAAAAACGACAAGTTAACAGTTTTAAATGAGCTAATATCCAGTGAGGGGGAATCAGAAACACTTGTGAATAGATCGCTCAAGAGAAAAAGAGATACTATTAAAGGTGACCCTGAATATGTACATCCCCTTAAGAAAAGTTCGATTGTACTAACCAAACAACACAAACAGAAAGTCTTTTGCTGCAATCATTGTAGCTATGAATGTAACCGCAAGGCCTATTTAGTTAATCACATCAAAACTCGTCACACAATCACTTCAGTTCATAATACCGACAAACCATTCTCTTGCAAACTTTGCAGTTATAAATGTAGCTTAAAGAGTAGTTTAAATAATCACGTGAAGATTCACACAAGTAAAAAACACTTCTCTTGTAGTCTTTGCAGTTTTAAATTTAGGCATAAGAGCAGCTTTTTTAGACACATTAAAACTCATACTGGCGAGAAATCATTCTCTTGCAAACTTTGCAGCTATAAATGTAGCGTAAAGATTCACTTAAATAATCACATGAATATTCATACTGGTGAAAAAGGTTTCCCTTGTGGACTTTGTAGTTTTAAAAGTAGCAGTAAGAGTAGTTTAAATAGGCACGCTATGATCCACACTGGGGAAAAACCATTCTCTTGCAATTTTTGCAGTTATAAAAGTAGCGCAAAGAGCACTTTAATTAGTCACATGAAGATTCACACAGGTGAGAAACCCTTTTCTTGTAGTCTTTGCCATTTTAAATGTGGCCGTAAGAGCGGCTTATTTAGTCACATGAAAACTCATACTGGGGAGAAACCCTTCTCTTGTAGTCTTTGCAGTTATAAATGTGGGCAAAAGAGCGGCTTATTAAGTCACATGAGAACTCATACTGGGGAGAAACCCTTCTCTTGTAGTCTTTGCAGTTATAAATGTGGGCAAAAGAGCGGCTTATTAAGCCACATGAGAACTCATACTGGGGAGAAACCCTTCTCTTGTAGTCTTTGCAGTTATAAATGTGGGCAAAAGAGCGGCTTATTCAGACACATGATAACTCATACTGTGGAGAAACCATTCTCTTGTAGTCTTTGCAGTTTTAAATGTGGGCATAAGAGCGGCCTATTTAGTCACATTAAAACTCATACTGGTGAGAAAACATTTTCTTGTAGTCTTTGCAGTTATAAATGTAGGCATAAGAGCCACTTGGTTAGACACATGATAACTCATTCTGGTGAGAAACCATTTTCTTGTAGTCTTTGCAGTTTTAAATGTGGCCGTAAGAGCGGCTTATTTAGTCACATGAAAACTCATACTGGGGAGAAACCATTCTCTTGTAGTCTTTGCAGTTTTAAATGTAGGCAAAAGACCAACTTGATTGGTCACATGAAAACTCATACTGGGGAGAAACCCTTCTCTTGTAGACTTTGCAGTTTTAAATGTAGGCATAAGAGCAACCTGGTTAGTCACATGATAATTCATACTGGTGAGAAACCATTCTCTTGTAGTCTTTGCAGTTTTAAATGTGGGCAAAAGAGCGGCTTATCTTGTCACATGAGATCTCATACTGGGGAGAAACCATTCTCTTGTAGTCTTTGCAGTTTTAAATGTAGGCATAAGACCAACTTGGTTGGTCACATGAAAATTCATACTGGTGAGAAACCCTTCTTTTGTAGCTTTTGCAGTTATAAATGTAGGCATAAAAGCCACTTGGTTAGACATATGAAAACTCATACTGGTGAGAAACCGTTCTCTTGTAGTCTTTGCAGTTATAAATGTAGGCAAAAGACACAGTTAGTTGGTCACGCAAGGATCCACACTAGTGAAAAACCTTAAGCTTGCGCCAATTGCATGCGTGGATATAGCTACTCTTCTACCCTGTACACGACTAAATGTTACTAGTAATAAAAATTATATTTTGAAAAGAAAAACCGCCGAATTTCTTTCTAGCTTTTCTCGGAAGGAATAGCTTTCCGAACCAGCAGTAGAGTCGACGATTTAAAAGCACTTGTTTACAAGTTTACTTGAATGAAGACTATTTCTAATTATAATTTATGCTAAATTTATATTAAAATAAACGATTAATTAATTATATTTGTTTTTAACCTTACCATTTTTTAAAACATTTACAATTTATTTTAATGATAAGATATGCATTGTTGAATGAAACCAATGTAGCCAAACTACACATTTTAATAGAATTTCGCAAACAGCGCATCTATTATTGTAATTCGTTCTTCTCCACTTTGATAAGTTTTATTCTAATAATTAATATTAAGAAAGCCAATTTTGAAAATATCGATTTGGAATAGTTAATAAACGATTTATACCACTCGAGTGCAACGATTTTTAAAGGAGATAAATCGATTTTTTCTACACTAAGGTTCATCCCAAATTTGTGAAATTATATGTTGCTCTTCGAGAGATGGGTAAAATGTATCCCTGACAAGAAAATAGTGATTTATATATTTTCGATCTTAGGATATATATCCATCTTTTATATCTTTAACTCTTTTAGCTCACTACGACTCAGAGAGAGAATAAGGCAGCTAGATTACAAATATGCCCTGTATATCTTCGGCTCTTTTAATACAAACATACAATATCTATCCCTCTCTTTTATGTGTAAATTGCTATATAAAAGCACATCTCTTTCTCTATAAATCTGAACGAGCCGTAACTTAGAAATTTTCAACTTGTGTCAATTTTCGTGATAAGTTACGGCTGGCACTTAAGAAAGTATAAAGATATAATTGAAACACATGCGAGCCAGACAGTGATTATATCTTTAGGAAGATTGAAGGACAAAACTTTATCTTTCAGAATCAATAGATATCTTATCAACGACAGCTGATGATGAACAAACGAATGCACCATTACAAGAAACAAAAGATATTGGAAGTGATGAAAGTAATAGAGACACAAATAATACAACAAACTACACGTTAACAGTTATAAATGAGATAATATCTAGTGAAGGGGAAACAGAAACACTTGTGAATAGATCGCTCAAGAGAAAAAGAGATACTATTAAAGGTGACCCTGAATATGTACATCCACTTGAGAAAAGTTCGATTGTACTAACCAAACAACACACCAAACAGAAAGCCTTTTGCTGCAATCATTGTAGCTATGAATGTAACCGCAAGGCCTATTTAGTTAATCACATCAAAACTTGTCACACAATCACATCAGTTGATTTTACCAAACAAGGCACAAAACAGAAAGCCTTTTGCTGCAATCATTGTAGCTATGAATGTAAACGCAAGGCCTATTTAGTTAATCACATCAAAACTCGTCATTCAATCACATCAGTTAATTATACCAAACAAGGCACAAAACAGAAAGCCTTTTGCTGCAATCATTGTAGCTATGAATGTAAACGCAAGGCCTATTTAGTTAATCACATCAAAACTCGTCACACAATCACATCAGTTCATCATACCGACAAACCATTCTCTTGCAAACTTTGCAGTTATAAATGTAGCTTAAGGAGTAGTTTAAATAATCACGTGAAGATTCACACAAGTAAAAAACACTTCTCTTGTAGTCTTTGCAGTTTTAAATTTAGGCATAAGAGCAGCTTTTTTAGACACATTAAAACTCATACTGGCGAGAAATCATTCTCTTGCAAACTTTGCAGCTATAAATGTAGCGATAAGATTCACTTAAATAATCACATGAATATTCATAGTGGTGAAAAAGGTTTCCCTTGTGGACTTTGTAGTTTTAAAAGTAGTAGTAAGAGTAGTTTAAATAGGCACGCTATGATCCACACTGGGGAAAAACCATTCTCTTGCAATTTTTGCAGTTATAAAAGTAGCGCAAAGAGCACTTTAATTAGTCACATGAAGATTCACACAGGTGAGAAACCATTCTCTTGTAGTCTTTGCCATTTTAAATGTGGCCGTAAGAGCGGCTTATTTAGTCACATGAAAACTCATACTGGGGAGAAACCATTCTCTTGCAATTTTTGCAGTTATAAAAGTAGCGCAAAGAGCACTTTAATTAGTCACATGAAGATTCACACAGGTGAGAAACCCTTTTCTTGTAGTCTTTGCCATTTTAAATGTGGCCGTAAGAGCGGCTTATTTAGTCACATGAAAACTCATACTGGGGAGAAACCCTTCTCTTGTAGTCTTTGCAGTTATAAATGTAGGCATAAGAGCCACTTGGTTAGTCACTTGAAAATTCATACTGGTGAGAAACCATTCTCTTGTAGTCTTTGCAGTTTTAAATGTAGGCATAAGAGCGGCTTACCTAGTCACATGAGAACTCATACTGGGGAGAAACCATTCGCTTGTAGTCTTTGCAGTTTTAAATGTAGGCATAAGAGCAACTTGGTTAGACACATGAAAACTCATACTGGTGAGGAACCCTTCTCTTGTAATCTTTGCAGTTTTAAATGTAGGCATAAGAGCAACTTGGTTAGTCACATGAAAACTCATACTGGTGAGAAACCGTTCTCTTGTAGTCTCTGCAGTTATAAATGTAGGCAAAAGAGACATTTAGTTCGTCACGCTAGGATCCACATTGGTGAAGAACCTTAATCTTGCGCAAAATTAATTGTAATTATAAATTTGGTAATAAGAGATTTTTAACTAGTCACTTCAGGCGTCACACAGTTTCTTAGTAGTCTTTCCCTCTAAAATTGCAGTTATAGATGTAGGCGTAAGAGCAGTTAATTCAGTCAATTGAGACCCGTACTGGCGGTAAACAATTCCCTTTAAAACTTGCAAAGATTAATACAGATAAGGTTGATATTTACACACACACACTGGTGGCAGCTATAAATGTAGATGTAATACCCTACAAGTTACGCAGGCTGGTGGTGATTTGTAATGTTTCAGTAATTCTTTATGTTAACTGTAAGAAAACAGATGTTTAACTGGCTAATAATAAACATTTGAATCCTTCTAACACTTTTCCTTTTCCCTCATTTATGTGAAATATTTATATAATCGACAAATGGATTTTTTGTTCGGACGTGCCCCTCCAAATTACTGTTTCAATGAATATAGTCCCATCCTTACGAAAGATTTTGAAAGCAATAGTCAGTTTTTGTACAATCAGTGCTCATAATTTCTATAATATATTCTATTACCCGATTTGTTGTTCAACTAATCATAACTATAATTCCGCACGAGTAATAGAAGACTAAGGAATAGGTCACATCTCGTGATGTATAGTAATTAATAATCAATATTTATATCAAGAGTTATAAGTTATGATTTATTGAACCTTTAAATCAGTAAATAAGTAACTATTTTGACATAAATATGGCGCCAGCGATTGTGGCGCCGTTATCTCTTTAGTTCTTTAATACTAAAAACGCGGTAATCACGTGACCAAGCAGAGGTCTTGTTAATTGTCTATCAAATAGTCGACTTTGCCATAGCGAAAGAGTTCTGCTGTAAGATTTAACGAGAACCGTTATTATACTTTTACGCTGCTGGATCGTGTCGTCATTGTACGCTTATTAAACACCCACGTGTCTAATTAACGTGTAACTGAGTTAGTGTTCAGTGGGGTGAGTGAGTTAGTGGGGCGAAACTATTCTCTTGCAAACTTTGCAGCAATAAATGTAGCGCAAAGAGTAATTTAATTGGTCACATGAGGATTCACACAGGTGAAAAACCTTTCTCTTTGCAGTCTTTGCAGTTTTAAATGTAGGCAACAGAGCAGCTTATTTAGTCACATGAAAACTCACACTGGCGAGAAATCATTCTCTTGCAAACTTTGCAGCTATAAATGTAGTGTAAAGATTCACTTAAATAATTACATGAATATTCACACTGGTGAAAAATGTTTTTCTTGCCAACTTTGTAATTTTAAAAGTAGTAGTCAGAGCAGTTTAAATAGATACGCTATGATTCTCACTGGTGAAAAATCATTCTCTTGCAATTTTTGCAGTTATAAATGTAGCGCAAAGAGTCGAATGAAGAATCACACGGGTAAAAAACCCTTCTCTTGTAGTCATTGCAGTTTTAAATGTGGACGTCAGAGCTTTCGTAAACAGCGCGTCTGTTATTGTTATTCGTACTGCTCCACTTTGATAAGTTTTATTCCAATAAAAAATATTGAGAAAGCCAATATTGATAATATCGACTTTGAAAAATCTTTTTTCCACTCGAGTGTAACGATATTTATAATCAATTTTATTTTTAAGGTAGGAATACCGATTTTCTACGCCGAGGTACATCCCTAATTTGTGAAATTATTAGGGATGTGATTTAGACTATAAAAAATCGAATAATAAATAATCGATTTTTATCTCTTTAAAAATAATCGAATATTTCGGAACAAAATAATAATTTTATACAATCGTTTTTTTTCTGACTATTTCAAAAGTTGTCTTTTTGAATATTAATAATTAATTACAATAAAGGCTGATTAAAGTGGACAACTACCAAGAAATAATATCAGATGCACATTTTGTGAAATCGGATTAGAATGTGTAGTTTGGCTAAATTAGTTTTATCTAACTATGGATATCTAACCTTAAAAATCAAGAAAAAGAGTAAAATAGAAAAAGGAATACTTAAAATAATCGATTTGAAAAAAACGATTTTTGATGAAAATAATAATTGATTATTAAAAATCGATTATTTCAAAAAAATAAACGATTATTTAAAAAAGGGATTATTTTTCTACATCGCTAGAAATTATCACATCATCACACTAACATCTTGTAGAAATTGTATACCTGACAAGAAAAAAGTGATTTATATCTTTTCGATCTTAGTATTAATATATTACTCTTATATGTATTTAATTTATTTAGCTCAGCACGACTCAGAGAGAGAATAAGACAGCTAAGACTATTAGCTATATACTAAGTAACTTATCACAAAAATTGACTCTTAAGTATAAAGATACAATTGAAACACATGCGAGCTAGAGATTGATTATATCTTTTGGATAGATAAATATCTTTCTTGTCTTTAACTCGCGAGTTACTCTCATGTTTTATAGTTAGTAATCTATGCTAATTACTGTACAACTAACAACACTAGGGACGTAAAAATAATAGATTTTAAAATAATCGATTATTTTAATAACTAAATGAAATAATAAAAAAAGGCACTTCTTCTCTTTAGTTAGTAGTCTATTGTTTAAAGTACGTTAATTTGTCTGTGGACACAACTAGGTATTACCTTAGTATGGTACAAATCGATGAATAAATAATCGATTTTTACCTCGACGAAATGGTTTTATTTAAATCGATTAACCAGAATTGAAATAATAGTTTTTTTTTTCTAATATTTCACGTTGTTTTTTTTTATTTGTATAGAGATTTACCAAAATGGACAAAAACGAATAAAAAAGTACAAATGCGCAAATATAAATTTTGTTGGCTACATTTGTTTCATTCAACAAACAGCGCATATGTTATCTTAAAAAACTAGAAGGAAAGGAATGTGAATAGTGTAATCGAATTAAAAAAAAAATATTCGGTTATTATATATTTTTAATCCCTAGACACAACTCTAAAAAGGGATGTAACTTGGATTAGAAAAAAAAGAATAATAAGTATACGATTTTATCCGTTTTAAATAAATCGATTTTTAAAAATCCATTAATTATAATCAAAATAATCGTTTTTTCACTTATTTTTTGTATTAATAATTAATAAGATTTTTTTGTTTATTAACGGACTGGAATCTAGTCCTTTACGGCCTATTAAGATTATTTAAAGATGACAAGTAGGTACCAAAAAATAATAACTGTTTGTGAAAATAGATAAAATAGCTTAGTTTAGCTATATCGGTTTTTAACCAACAATGCATATCTAACCTAAAAAAATTAAAAAAAAGTAAAAGGGATGGATGTACTTGGAAAATAAATAATCGATCAATAATTATCGACTTTTTATATTGATAAATAACTATAATAAAAATAGACAACTTCCAATAAAAATAAAAACATTGGTTTCATCCAACACTGCATATATTATTTTGTTAAAAAACAAGCAAAGAGAGTTAAAAAACAAAAAATTAATATAATCAATTTTCAGATAATCAATTAGGTATTATAAATTTTATAATTGTAAAATTTTAATTAATTTTATAATTTTATTTGTTTATTTAATGACATTTATTTATTTTTTAATTTATTTCTTCATATCCATAATCCTTGACGAATTGTCTGGATTTTATTATAATCTATTATTTTATTAAAATATTATTATCATAGATTACTAACTATAAAATTATTAATAATGTAGCAACCCAAGTATTTTGGGGAAGTCCTCACGTTATTTAGATTAGTACAGAGTTGTTTAATCGTTCCCGCCTCACGGATACATCTTTGAATTCGAGTCAGACTACGCCTGCGCGGAGGCGTTGATACAAGTCTTTAGTCTCATTTTGTATAACGTTTCGGTTAAGTTTCGGTACTATTGTTTAAAGTTAGTTATAGTCACTGTTTTATGTTTGTAGTGTAATAGTTTTGTTTAAGTCAACGCATAGTATACGAAGTTCTGCCCAAACTATTTCTTTTATTTCGGGAAACCTAACCCATTATTTTGTCACCCACCAACGTGTTATTGGAGCTCATCGTGACTGAAATTATCGCTCCACCGTGACATTGACACCCACCGTGATAATAATGATTATTATTATGATTAAATTACTAAAAATATCAATTATTATTGGAATGAAGATGTAATAAAAGGCTCTGAAAGAAAAGAAGAATGCATTTAGAGATTGGACTGGTGTAGATGTTAATGACAATGAATTGAGAGAGGTTAAGCGAAAGGTATATATTTAGAAAAAGAAGATAGGAAAGAAAGCAGTCGCTGTCGCGAAAGGCGAAGTACAGAGTCAACTATACAGTACTCTGGAAACGACTCAGGGACAAAAAAATATATATCGGATAGCGAACATGAGAAAGAGGAATGAAAAGGATATAATGCATGTGAAATGTATGAAAGATGAGAAAGGAAAGATTTTGACGAATGATAAGGACATAAAAGAACGTTGGAAAGATTATTTTAAAACTTTAATGAATGAAGAGAACGATTGGAGCAGAAAGTTAGAAGATATACCTATTAACTTAGGAATGGTAAGAGAAGTGGATGTAGATGAAGTCAAAGTAGTGGTACAGAGTATGAAAAATGGGAGAGCGATTGGACCTGATGGTATACCAGCTGAAGTATGGAAGCATCTGGAATTTGAGGGATGGGAGTGGCTATCTTTATTCTTCAATAAATTGTTACATGAAGAGGCGATTCCAGACGAGTGGTCTAGCAGTACATTGGTACCCATCTTCAAAAATAAGGGTGATGTACAAGAATGTAACAACTATCGAGGGATAAAGCTCATGTCACATAGCATGAAAATTTGGGAAAGAGTAATAGAGCGAAGAATGCGAGAAGAATGTAAGATAACCCAGAACCAGTTCGGTTTTATGCCAGGACGGAGCACGACCGACGCTATTTTCGCTTTGCGTCAATTATGCGAGAAATACTTAGAGTAGAGTAGAGACTTGCATATGGTCTTTATAGACCTAGAAAAAGCGTACGATCGTGTTCCACGTGACGTTCTGTGGTGGAGTTTGAAAGAAAAGAGACTGCCTGGGAAGTATGTACGGATTGTATGTTCTATGTATGCCAGAGCTAGTACTCATGTCCGGTCTGCAGCCGGAGTAACTGACGATTTCGATGTGGCTGTAGGCTTACACCAGGGATCGGCTTTAAGTCCATTTTTATTCCTTCTAGTAATGGATGCACTTACTGCTAACATTCAAGAGGAGGCTCCTTTGTGTATGTTATTCGCCGATGACATTGTACTCGTCGGAGAAAATGCAACTGAGGTCCAAAGCAGATTGGCGAAATGGCACAACTAGTTGGAGAAAGTCGGTTTAAAAATCAGTCGTACTAAAACTGAACATATGTACTACGACTTTAGTGGGACCTCCAATTTCTCCCCGATCGGTTTGGATGGGAACATTTTGCCAGTCTGCTCTGATTTTCGGTACCTTGGTTCGCTTTTTCAAAACGACGGTGAAATAGATCGAGATGTGGGTAAAAGAATGAATGCAGGAATGATGAAGTGGCGGCAGGTCTCAGGCACAATATGTGACCCTCGAATGCCTCTTAAAGTTAAGGGAAAAATTTATAAAGCGGTCATAAGACCTGTCGTATTGTATGGATCAGAATGTTGGGCAATGAAAAAGACGGATGAAAGAAGAATACATGCAAATGAGATGAGAATGTTAAGGTGGATGTGTGGTGTGACAAAAGTGGATAAAATACGAAACGAGTATATTAGGGGAAGTCTGAAAGTTGCACCCATTATAGAAAAGTCGAGAAGTGCAAGATTGAGATGGTATGGACATGTAATGAGGAGGGATGAAAATCATGTGACCAAACGTGTGTTAAATTTGAATGTGGATGGATATGTGCCTAGAGGGAGGCCTAAAAAGAGATGGTTGGATTGTGTGAAGTATGATATGCATATAAAAGGAGTGGCGCCAGAGTTGACGAAAGATAGGACAGAATGGAAGAGAAAAACATATTGTGCCGACCCCACTTAGAGTGGGATAAGGACAGGATGATATATATATCAATTATTATATAAAAACCATTTATTTTGACATCCCTAGTGGAATCTAGCAACGCATATATTATCTTAAAACTAAAAAAATAAGAGGGAAAGAGAGTAAAACATATAAACGATTATTTAAAAATCGTTTTATAATGTTTTGGTTCTCGATTATTATTAATCGATTATAGTAATAAAATTACCGATTAATATAAAAAACTATTATATTTGACATAACTGATAATAAATTGTAAAAATTTCTGATGTCTGTGGTCCAGTAAACAAAAATTTTATACATTACGATTTACGTGAAATAAGTAAAGAACGTTACTAAGTTTTGTTAAAGTAGTATTTGTACTCGTTAATATCACAAGCTCTCGTTACAAGCAATTCGAGTTACTGGATATTGTTCATTTTGCAAAACGTACGTATATCTTGGTCCTGCCTCGTACGTTCGTATTTAATAGTTCGTCGTAATCCATAAAATTAATGCATTTTATGAATTAAAACTTCTATTTTTTTTAATAATTTATAGAATTAAGCGTTACTTTGCGGAGATCCATAATACAAAAGTAATAATAAAATTATTTTGCTATAATCCGCGATGAAGTAAAATAGAAAATACATATAATGCTAAATGTAGTGAGGACAATCTGTTTTTTGATACATGCGGATTCGTAAACATGCACAAACCTCGACCACCGCCAGCACAATACACAAGCATTACATACACTCTCTATCACAAACTCAACAATCGTTTCGACCGAAGCATCATTAGGAGATAGACTCCACGATAAAATCACAAAGTGAAGCAATACTCAAACAAGCTTAGTTATATACTAATCGGTTGAACCCCACCATTTATTTTATTTTGCCTGCGAACACTTGTAACAAGCTTGAACTAGAAATATTTATCTGATCAAGCTTGTTACATGTTGCTTCTCTCTGTGTTAACATTGTTAGTTTAAGTAATCTAGACTACAATTATATCATTTATCTACTCTGATACAACAATATAAAGATTATAAAACTAAAAAACAAACATTCTTATGACAAACATTACGTACAGGCCAAAAATAAGAAAACTAAAAAGTTTTATTACCATACCATGTATCATGTATCATAATATAACTTTTTAATCATAATGATACACCTATACAACCTCCAGCTGGACCGAGGAGGTTGAACTTCTACTTTAAAAAAAAATTTCAATGAACAAGTCTGCGAAGACGCAACATTGCATGCACAATTGTTGTTTGCGCCTTGGCGCTAACATTTGTCATTTAAAAAATCTTTTCAATATTTAAACAAAGTTTGGTTTTCATTAATATTGTTTAATGTATTATCGTATGAGAGTAGATAAAGTAGTGTATAACACTGTACATAACCTGGTCTTATAACACTTGTGTACTATAAAACACACTCGTGTTATAAGAATCCTTATTATGCAACAGTATCATAATCTACTATTATTAATTGTAAACAATTGTTTCAGAATTATCGAGAATTCAAATTATTGTTGAAATGGATGAAAGAGTAAACCTCTCTCTAGTAAAAGATGAACTATCAGAAATCGATGTGCCTTTTCACTACAATAAAGTGGAAAATAACAATGCAAATTGGCCTAAGTACTATGGGGATTACACGACAGGTTTCAAACAGGAAGTGGCAGACTTGAATTCCAGTGAACCGTTTGTGAATTTGTATGACACCTGCATAGATATATGTAAAGAAGAGTTGGCAGACAATAGCTTGGAATTGGTAATATTCTTATTGGCTCATTATAATTATTGATATATTATATTGTAAAATAATTATATTTAAGAATGAGGAACTAGTCGCACACTCATATCAGTTAATTATACCAAACAAGACACCAAACAGAAAGCCTTTTGTTGCAATCATTGCAGCTATGAATGTAACCGCAAGGCCTATTTAGTTAATCACATAAAAACTCGTCACACAATCCCATCAGTTCATCATACCAATAAACCATTCTCTTGCAAACTTTGCAGTTATAAATGTAGCTTAAGGAGTAGTTTAAATAATCACATGAAGATTCACACAAGTGTATAACACTTCTGTTGTAGTCTTTGCAGTTTTAAATGTAGACATAAGAGCGGCTTTTTTAGACAGATTAACACTCATACTGGCGCAAAATCATTCTATTGCAAACTTTGCAGCTATAAATGTAAAAACTGTATTTTTTTACTGGTAGTTTATAACCAGTGACTCATTTATACCTAAATGGATGGAAAACCTCTTTGCTGCTTGTTAATCGAGAATTTTCTATTGATATGTGCTAGATGCAGCAAGCTTCACCCGACTCCACAGTATCTAAAGACAGTGAACAGGCAATAAGTAAGTACAAAGTAGAATGATTGCTGCATAGCTTAATGATTTAATATTTTAATTAATTAAATTATATACAGTGTGATATCCAGCTGAGTAAAATAGACCACCCTAATTTTTTACCGAGATTTAGTAAAAGGCAACTAAGTTAAGTTGACATGAGGCACGCGGCCTGTCGTAAAATACCTTAAATACCAAATCATTTAAGCATGTTTATAACATGTTCTGCCAACCCCAATAAGTAAGTACTATGATAGCTGCGCTATCTATCATTAGATGAAGCTAAATATACATGGTGGTACATTAATTATAATTTTAGGTACCTACATACCTCTGTACCTCACATAAATAAATCAGTATTTTAAGTATTATTTATTATTTATCAGTATTTTAAGAATTTTAGCCATAGCACATAAACACGAATTATAGAGATCAACGACCGTACCCTATTAAGACAAACGAAATATAACCTTGACCCAAAAACAAAAAGTACTAGTGTGAGGGAGAGAAAACAACTACTCTATTTTTTTTCTCCTGTATAAACTAGCGCGCCGAAGTCACTCAACCATTACCGATAAAGCCAGGTCTTAATTAAATTATATTTATTTTCTGCGAAAATACATTAATTTACATTGAATATATTAAACACTATTTTTGCCGTAAATTGTCAAGTCAGCGTAGCTTATTCGGAGTACGGGCGGTCTCGAAAAATGAAAATATATAGGAGCGAGCCCCACCTACCCAAAACTTTCGTATTTATAATATTGGTAAGATAGGATTATCTCGGTAAAATAATTCATGCCACCAAAACACTGTATGCCATTTCTACTTGGTTCCAAAGCGAAATGACTAAACCGCAAATATTTTCAGTATTTTTTGAAGGACAAAACTTTATCTTTCAGAATCAATAGATATCTCATCAACGACAGCCGATGATGAACAAACGAATGCACCATTACAAGAAACAAAAGATGTTGGAAGTGATGAAAGTGATAGAGATACAAATAATACAAAAAAGGACAAGTTAACAGTTATAAATGAGCTAATATCCAGTGAGGGGGAAACAGAAACACTTGTGAATAGATCGCTCAAGAGAAAAAGAGATACCATTAAAGGTGACCCTGAATATGTACATCCCCTTAAGAAAAGTTCGATTGTACTAACCAAACAACACAAACAGAAAGTCTTTTGCTGCAATCATTGTACCTATGAATGTAACCGCAAGGCCTATTTAGTTAATCACATCAAAACTCGTCACACAATCACATCAGTTCATAATACCGACAAACCATTCTCTTGCAAACTTTGCAGTTATAAATGTAGCTTAAAGAGTAGTTTAAATAATCACGTGAAGATTCACACAAGTAAAAAATACTTCTCTTGTAGTCTTTGCAGTTTTAAATGTAGGCATAAGAGCAGCTTTTTTAGACACATTAAAACTCATACTGGCGAGAAATCATTCTCTTGCAAACTTTGCAGCTATAAATGTAGCGTAAAGATTCACTTAAATAATCACATGAATATTCATAGAGGTGAAAAAGGTTTCCCTTGTGGACTTTGTAGTTTTAAAAGTAGTAGTAAGAGTAGTTTAAATAGGCACGCTATGACCCACACTGGGGAAAAACCATTCTCTTGTAATTTTTGCAGTTATAAAAGTAGCGCAAAGAGCACTTTAATTAGTCACATGAAGATTCACACAGGTGAAAAACCTTTCTCTTGTAGTCTTTGCCATTTTAAATGTGGCCGTAAGAGCGGCTTATTTAGTCACATGAAAACTCATACTGGGGAGAAACCATTCTCTTGTAGTATTTGCAGTTATAAATGTAGGCATAAGAGCCACTTGGTTAGTCACCTGAAAATTCATACTGGTGAGAAACCATTCTCTTGTAGTCTTTGCAGTTTTAAATGTGGGCAAAAGAGCGGCTTATCTAGTCACATGAGAACTCATACTGGGGAGAAACCATTCTCTTGTAACCTTTGCAGTTATAAATGTAGGCATAAGAGCAACTTGATTAGACACATGAAAACTCATACTGGTGAGGAACCGTTCTCTTGTAATCTTTGCAGTTATAAATGTAGGCATAAGAGCCACTTGGTTAGACACATGATAACTCATTCTGGTGAGAAACCATTTTCTTGTAGTCTTTGCAGTTTTAAATGTGGCCGTAAGAGCAACCTGGTTAGTCACATGAAAACTCATACTGGGGAGAAACCATTCTCTTGTAGTCTTTGCAGTTTTAAATGTAGGCAAAAGACCAACTTGATTGGTCACATGAAAATTCATACTGGTGAGAAACCCTTCTCTTGTAGTCTTTGCAATTTTAAATGTAGGCATAAGAGCAACCTGGTTAATCACATGATAATTCATACTGGTGAGAAACCATTCTCTTGTAGTCTTTGCAGTTTTAAATGTGTGCAAAAGAGCGGCTTATCTAGTCACATGAGAACTCATACTGGGGAGAAACCATTCTCTTGCAATTTTTGCAGTTATAAAAGTAGCGCAAAGAGCACTTTAATTAGTCACATAAAGATTCACACAGGTGAGAAACCCTTCTCTTGTAGTCTTTGCAGTTTTAAATGTAGGCAAAAGAGCGGCTTATTCAGACATATGTTAACTCATACTGTGGAGAAACCATTCTCTTGTAGTCTTTGCAGTTATAAATGTGGGCAAAAGAGATGCTTATTAAATCACATGAGAACTCATACTGGGGAGAAACCCTTCTCTTGTAGTCTTTGCAGTTATAAATGTGGCCGTAAGAGCAACTTGGTTATACACATGAGAACTCATACTGTGGAGAAACCCTTCTCTTGTAGTCTTTGCAGTTTTAAATGTGGCCTTAAGAGCAACTTGGGTAGACACATGAGAACTCATACTGGGGAGAAACCATTCTCTTGTAGTCTTTGCAGTTTTAAATGTGGCCTTAAGAGCAACTTGGTTAGACACATGATAACTCATACTGTGGAGAAACCCTTCTCTTGTAGTCTTTGCAGTTATAAATGTGGGCAAAAGAGCGGCTTATTTAGACACATGATAACTCATACTGTGGAGAAACCATTCTCTTGTAGTCTTTGCAGTTTTAAATGTGGGCAAAAGAGCGGCTTATTTAGACACATGATAACTCATACTGCGGAGAAACCATTTTCTTGTAGTCTTTGCAGTTTTAAATGTAGGCAAAAGATACAGTTAGTTCGTCACGCTAGGATCCACATTGGTCAAGAACCTTAATCTTGCGCAAAATTAATTGTAATTATAAATTCGGTAATAAGAGATTTTTAACTAGTCACTTCAGGCGTCACACAGTTTCTTAGTAGTCTTTCCCTCTAAAATTGCAGTTATAGATGTAGGCGTAAGAGCAGTTAATTCAGTCAATTGAGACCCGTACTGGCGGTAAACAATTCCCTTTAAAACTTGCAAAGATTAATACAGATAAGGTTGATATTTACACACACACACTGGTGGCAGCTATAAATGAAGATGTAATACCCTACAAGTTACGCAGGCTGGTGGTGATTTGTAATGTTTCAATAATTCTTTATGTTAACTGTAAGAAAACAGATGTTTAACTGGCTAATAATAAACATTTGAACCCTTCTAACACTTTTCCTTTTCCCTCATTTATGTGAAATATTTATATAATCGACAAAAGGATTTTTTGTTCAGACGTGCCCCTCCAAATTACTGTTTCAATGAATATAGTCCCATCCTTACGAAAGATTTTGAAAGCAATAGTCAGTTTTTGTACAATCAGTGCTCATAATTTCTATAATGTATTCTATTACCAGATTTGTTGTTCAACTAATCATAACTATAATTCCGCACGAGTAATATAAGACTAAGGAATAGGTCACATCTCGTGATGTGTAGTAATTAACAATCAATATTTATGTCCAGAGTTATAAGTTATGATTTATTGCACCTTTAAATCAGTAAATAATTAACTATTTTGACGTAAATATGGCGCCAGCGATTGTGGCGCCGTTATCCCTTTAGTTATTTAATACTAAAAACGCGGTAATCACGTGACCAAGCAGAGGTCTTGTTAATTGTCTATCAAATAGTCGACTTTGCCATAGCGAAAGAGTTCTGCTGTAAGATTTAACGAGAACGGTTATTATACTATTACGCTGCTGGATCGTGTCGTCATTGTACGATTATTAAACACCCACGTGTCTTACTAACGTGTAACTGAGTTAGTGTTCAGTGGGGTGAGTGAGTTAGTGGGGCGAAACTATTGTCTTACAAACTTTGCAGCTATAAATGTAGCGCAAAGAGCACTTTAATTAGTCACAAAAGGATTCACACAGGTGAAAAACCTTTCTCTTTGTAGTCTTTGCAGTTTTAATGTAGGCATCAGACAGCATATTTAGTCACATGAAAAGTCATACTGGCGAGAAATCATTCTCTTGCAAACTTTGCAGCTATAAATGTAGCGTAAAGATTCCCTTAAATAATTACATGAATATTCACATTGGTGAAAAACCTTTCTCTTTGTAGTCTTTGCAGTTTTTGAATGTAGGCAACAGAGCAGCTTATTTAGTCACATGAAAACTCATACTGGCGAGAAATCATTCTCTTGCAAACATTGCAGCTATAAAATGTAGCGTAAAGATTCCCTTAAATAATTACATGAATATTCACATTGGTGAAAAACCTTTCTCTTTGTAGTCTTTGCAGTTTTAAATGTAGGCAACAGAGCAGCTTATTTAGTCACATGAAAACTCATACTGGCGAGAAATCATTCTTTTGCAAACTTTGCAGCTATAAATGTAGTGTAAAGATTCACTTAAATAATTACATGAATATTCACACTGGTGAAAAATGTTTTTCTTGCCAACTTTGTAATTTTAAAAGTAGTAGTCAGAGTAGTTTAAATAGATACGCTATGATTCACACTGGTGAAAAATCATTCTCTTGCAATTTTTGCAGTTATAAATGTAGCGCAAAGATACGAATGAAGACTCACACGAGTAAAAAACCCTTCTCTTGTAGTCTTTGCAGTTTTAAATGTGGACGTCAGAGCTTTCGCAAACAGCGCGTCTGTTATTGTTATTCGTACTGCTCCACTTTGATAAGTTTTATTCTAATAATTAATATTGAGACAGCCAAGATTGAAAATATCGATTTTGAATAAATAAAAACCGTTTTTTCCACCGGAGTTTAACGATATTTATAAAATCAATTTTTTTAAGGTAGGAATGCCGATTTTTTCTAGGCCGAGTTACATCCCTAAATGGTGAAATTATTAGGTATGTGACTTGGACTATATAAAATCGATTTTTATCCCTTAAAAAATAATCGATTATTTCGAACTTAAAAATCAAGAAAAAGAGTAAAACAGAAAAAGGAATACTTAAAATAATCGATTTTTTAAAAAACGATTATCGATAAAAAAATAATCGATTACTTTTTACATCGCTACTATTATTGATATCATAGATAATCCGTAGATTACTAACTATAAAAGCTACTATTATTGATATAATAAATGATAAATATGTATTTTGATTTTTTGTTTCCTGTTTTAATTCTACTATATATATATTCTACTATATATGTGTTTGTCACGAAGGATTAAATTTAATAATTTCACCGAACAACCCCTCAAAAAACTATTAAGTTTATTATTGAATTATTGAGAATATATTTTAACTCACTCAGGTTTTTTTTTTTATAAGCTATTAGCGGAATTGATGCTAAATTGAAAGATGTAAAAGTGATATAATAGATAATACGATATATAGGGTAAGTTTCATTTTACAATAAGGATAAGAATGGTTATTATATGGACAGTATGCTAAAAAGTTGTGTAAATTTATTGTACATAATAAGTTAAAGTTGTAACTATTTTGATTATTTCGTTAATTCATTATCTTCGAGGCAAATTCTAAATTCCCTTACTTGTGTGTTTGCCATTTTACGTGACACTGGCAGAGTGATTTGCGCCCAATTTGCGCTGTACACGCCATAAAGCAAGATAATAATAATAATATGGTACAGTAAACAAAAATAAACAACCATTGTCCTGCCACTACTCTTAAGTGGGGTCAGCACAACATGTTACGAACATGTTACATGATTTCGCTAGGAAGGTAAGTTGATCCACCGTGTGGTATCCGGTTAAGTAGAATAGACCACCCTCTTTCTTACCGAGGTGTCGTAAAATACGATTAAGTTGATGTGAGGCCACTGGTCGTAAAATACGTAGCCAAATCATGTGTGCATAACATGTTGTGCCGACCCCACTTGATCCCAGAGTGGGATAAGGGCAGAAGGATAAGATATTTATAATGTTATTTTATAATTTCAAGAATAGAAACAGTGGTAGAGGCTTTAGTATACACTAATCTACTAATAATATAGTCATCCTATTCCTGTAGAATAAACAAGATTTCTATAGCCCATGTGTTATACACCGGTATAAGGTATAATTGCCCCTAATTTCATCAATATTGGTTCAGCGGATGCGTTGTGAAAGAGCAACAGACATACATCTGAACTCACAAACTTTCGCATTTATAGTAATAGGAAATTTCAATGATATTGATTCAGCAGATTTGCTGTGAAAAAGTAACAAATATACATCCATACTTACAAACTTTCGTATTTTTAAATTTAAACTATCGTGAGTAGTATTCATAGTTATTGTATAGAATCAGTTCCCACCGCTTAGTCTAGTTTATTAAAAGTTATCATAAATTGTTGATGATGTTATTTCAGAATTATCAAGAGCTTAAATAATGTATGAAATGGATGTAAAAGTAAATGTCTGTCAAATAAAAGACGAACCAACAGAAACTGCGCAAGAAGCTTTAGTGTATGTTAAAGTGGAAAAGGACCATGTAGATGGGTCGGTGTCCTTCGCTGAGTACAAGACAGGCCTCAAACAAGAAGTGCCTGTGTTGAATTTCTTTGAACCTTCAGTCAATGAGTATGACACCAGCTTGGTTATCTGCAAGGATGAGTTGGGGGATGACAGCTTGAAAAAGGTAATATTGAATGGTCAAGTTATTGATTTATTATTATAACAGACTAGCGGCCCACTCTGCCTTTGCACGGGTATAAAATATATAGCCTATGTCACTCAGGGAACAAAAAAATATTTAAATCGATCTAGTAGTTTTGGTTTACTCATTACTGCCCGTGTTAAAATTGTAGTAAAACAAACCGCTATGCCCCTGCATTTTAAATCTGTTACATCTTCTAAGATGTTCATTTAAATTACATGCTGTAAACTGCCATATTAATCTATATTAAATCAATAATGTATTTAAGGTAATTAATTGACAAAGAAAATGCTATTGTGGGTTAGCCATAAGAGATAGACATATACCATTGCAGAGTTTTCTGTAGATCTTTTCAAGGTGTACAAATACTTAGTACATTATTATGATAAATCTCGTAGGCTTCAGCCTGCGTTTGCAATGTAAGCGGGAAAATATGTAATTATTTACGACATCACATTAGAAACCTCAACAATTACAGTATTTCTCTACTCCATATTGAATGTTATTATACATAAAAACCTTCCTCTTCAATCACTCTATCCATGAAAATCAGTCACGTAGTTTAAAAGATTTAAGCATACATAGGGCCATGGGGACAGACAGGGAAAGCGGCTTTGTTTTATACTATGTAGTGATAGATTAGTATATCATAACTAGCAGACACAAACTTTGTTGCCCTGTCTTGTATATATAAAGTTTTTTTTGTTAATTTTCCAATGTTTACCTAAAGTTTAGTAGTTTTATAGTATTTTTGTAGATCTACAATTCTCTATTATATTAGTGTATCTCTGTTGATTAAACCGACACACGCGACTCATTTTTCCTTTGCGCGAATTTACCAGCAGGCAATTTTTTTTTACAACTTATTTTAAAGCTATACCATCCAGTAAAATTGCACTACATCTTAGTACAAACAGCACTAAAATCGGTTCAGTAGATTTTGATAAAATCAACACATACAGACACCTTTTAGCGACTTTGTTTTATAATAAGTAAAGATTTGGATATCACTTACTTTTAAGTAAGTAACAACTATTAATATAAGTTACTACTATTAATAAATAAATAAAAAAAACAGTAATATGAGTGGTAAAAAACTTTTCAGTGTGTATTTAAATGAATGTACTAGGACAAAATAACCATTGTTAAAAATCCCTTGCTGCTTGCTCATCTAAGATCTTCTACTGATATGTTCTAGACGCAGCAAGCTCCGACTGACTCCCAAGAATGGGCAGATAGCAAACAGGCAATAAGTAAGTACTATGATCGCTGCATTATCTTTATCTTTTTATCTTTATTCCTGGCCTCTAACTCTTCTACATGCTAATCTCCATTCACAGACAGATAACAGCCTCCTAATGACAAGCAGTCATGTCTTCTCAATCATACCAATAACTTGGCCAACCAGCTCCTGGAAGAGAAATTTCCCAGAAGGCTTAAAAAAATTTCTATCCAATGAGTCAAATGGCAAATGAGTCTAGGTGGCAACAGATAGCGTCGAATCCTAATGTGGGTCGACCGATACAAAAACAATAACATCAAATTTGCTCATAGTCTTATGACTGAGCACAGATGAACCTTATAAAACAAACAAAAAATTACTTTTGTAGTATGGATCTCTGCAAAGTAGGGACTAATTCTATGAATTATCCACAGCTTTTCTTTTTTTTATCATTATCTTTTCAATTCCTTTGGTTCCAGTGTAGCAATTGACAAATTCAGAAACATTGATATTCAATGGAGGAAAATTGTATCTTTCAGGATCAATACATTTACCGGAAACAGACTATGTCGGGAGTGATGGAACTGATGGAGACAAATATAATAGAACAGACAACAAGTTATTAGTGATGAATGAGATAGCATCCAGTGAGGAGAAATCAGAAACACTTGTATTGCTCGAGAGAAGTTCGACTGAGCTAACCAAACAACACAGAAATATTAAACCATTTTCTTGCAAACTTTGCAGCTATAAATGTACGAATACTGCCATGTTAACTACTCATATCAGAACTCATACTGGGGAGAAACCATTCTCTTGTAATTATTGTAGTTATAAATGTAGTCGAAAGAGTCAGTTAGTTGTTCACACTAGGACCCACACTGGGGAAAAACCTTTCTCTTGTGAACTTTGCAGTTATAAATGTAGTAATAATAGCAGTTTCCATATTCATATGAAAAGCCATAGTGGAGAAAAACCATTTTCTTGTGCACATTGTAGCTATAAATGTGGGGTAAAGAGTAGATTAATTGAACACATGAACATTCACACTGGTGAAAAACCGTACTCGTGCAAACTTTGCAATTATAAATGTAAAAATAATAGCAGTTTAAAAAGACACATAAAGATTCATACTGGTGAAAAACCTTTTTCTTGCAATCTTTGCAGTTATAAATCTAGAAGCAATAGCTGTTTAACTATTCATATGAGAATTCACACCGGTGAGAAACCATACTCATGTCATCTTTGCAGTTTTAAAAGTAGAAGTAAAAGCGGTTTGATATTTCATATTAGAACTCATACTGATGAGAAACCATACTCATGTAATCTTTGCAGTTATGAATGTACGAATAGTAGCAATTTAAATAGACACATTAAGTTTCACGCTCAAGAAAAACCTTTCTCTTGTAAACTTTGCAGTTATAAATGTAATATTTATAGCAGTTTGAAAAGACATATGAAAACCCATAGTGGAGAAAAACCATTTTCTTGTGCACATTGTAGCTATAAATGTGGGGTAAAGAGTAAATTAATTGAACACTTGAACATTCACACTGGTGAAAAACCGTACTCGTGCAAACTTTGCAATTATAAATGTAAAAATAATAGCAGTTTAAAAAGACACATAAAGATTCATACTGGTGAAAAACCTTTTTCTTGCAATCTTTGCAGTTATAAATCTAGAAGCAATAGCTGTTTAACTATTCATATGAGAATTCACACCGGTGAGAAACCATACTCATGTCATCTTTGCAGTTTTAAAAGTAGAAGTAAAAGCGGTTTGATATTTCATATTAGAACTCATACTGATGAGAAACCATACTCATGTAATCTTTGCAGTTATGAATGTACGAATAGTAGCAATTTAAATAGACACATTAAGTTTCACGCTCAAGAAAAACCTTTCTCTTGTAAACTTTGCAGTTATAAATGTAATATTTATAGCAGTTTGAAAAGACATATGAAAACCCATAGTGGAGAAAAACCATTTTCTTGTGCACATTGTAGCTATAAATGTGGGGTAAAGAGTAAATTAATTGAACACATGAACATTCACACTGGTGAAAAACCTTACTCTTGCAAACTTTGCAATTATAAATGTAAAAATAATAGCAGTTTAAAAAGACACATAAAGATTCATAGTGGTGAAAAACCTTTTTCTTGCAATCTTTGCAGTTATAAATGTAGAAGCAATAGCGGTTTAACTATTCATATGAGAATTCACACCGGTGAGAAACCATACTCATGTCATCTTTGCAGTTTTAAAAGTAGAAGTAATAGCGGCTTAATATTTCATATTAGAACTCATACTGATGAGAAACCATACTCATGTAATCTTTGCAGTTATAAATGTAGGAAAAAGGACTGTTTAATAGTTCACTCTAGGACCCACACCGGTGAAAAACCTTTCTCTTGCACCCTTTGCAGTTATAAATGTGGCCATCAAAGAAGTTTAAATAGACACATGTATACTCACACTCGTGAAAAACCTTTATCTCGTAATTATAAATATACTGCTGATAGCCATTTGGTTAGTCATACGAATATCCCCTCTGGTGAAAAACTTTTCACTTGCAAACTTTGCAGTTACAAAACAAGGCAAAACGCTAATTTAATTAGACATGTTAGGATCCATACTGGTGATAAACCGTTCTCTTGCAAATTTTGCAGTTATAAATGTGCGTGTAGTAGCACTTTGAATAAACACCTGATGCTTCACACTGGTGAAAAACCTTTCTCTTGTAATCATTGTAGTTATAAATGTTGTCAGAGGAATCAGCTAGTTAGTCACGCTAGGATCCACTCAGGCGAAACACCTTTCTCTTGTAATGAATGTAGTTTTATATGTAGGCATAAAAGCAGTTTAATAAATCACATGAAGATTCACACTGGTGAGAAACCTTTCTCTTGTAATCATTGTAGTTATAAATGTAGTCAGAAGCGTCATCTAGTTAGTCACGCTAGGATCCATACAGACGAAAAACCTTTCTCTTGTAACCAATGTAGTTATAAATGTAAACATAAAAGCACTTTAATTTTTCACATTAAGACTCATTCCGACGAGAAACCATACTCGTGCAATCTATGCAGTTTTAAATGCAGGAAAAAGAGCAATTTAATAGTTCACACTCGGACCCATACCGGTGAAAAGCCTTTCTCTTGCACTCTTTGCAGTTATAAATGTAATGATAAAAGATATTTGAAAAGACATGCAAAGATCCACACTGGTGAAAAACTTGTCTCTTCCAAACTGCAGTTATAAATGTCAAAAATGCAATAGAATAATTTAAATACATATGCTAGGATCCACACCGGTGAAAGATCATTCTCTTGCAAACTTTGCAGTTATAAATGTACATTAATTAGCCACATTAAGATAAATGTAGTTAAATTAAATTATATAAATGTAGATTAACACATTAATATTAATGTAGTTATAATTGCAGTTTAATTAGTCACATTTACATTGGTGAAAAACCTTTCTTTTTTAAACTTTGCAGTAATAAATGTACGCAAAATGGTCAGTTGGTTACTAAATAAAACGATTAAATTATTATTTGTATTGTTTCAACTTTATTAATTAATTATTTCATATTTAATATGAAGTAATTGAGGAAACTGCTGTGTCGAGGTATACAACTGATTTTTGATTTTTTTTATTTATTCCGTGTTAAGCCGTGTGGTATCCGGCTGAGTAGAATAGACTACCCCCATTTCTTACCCGAGGTGTCGTAAAAGGTAACTCGACCCGCCGTGTGGTATCCGGTTGAGTAGAATACCTCACCATTATTTCTTACGAGGTGTCGCAAAAGGCGACTTAGATAAGTTGACGTCAGTTAGACGGCCGGTCTTAAAATACCTAAGCCAAATCATGTTACAAAATATGCACCCACTTAGAGAGGGATAAGGATAGGAGAATGATGTAATAACTATTTTATAATTTACTCCCATTTTTTACTCTTTTTTTAGTTTTTTTAAAGATTCAATATGCCTTGTCTTGGCAAATTTAGCCAAACTATTAATAATTAGAATAAAGGCTAAAGTGTACAACTACCAATAAATAATAACAGATGCGCTGTTTGTGAAAATCGATTATGATGTTTGGCTAAATTGGTTTCATCCAACAATACATATCTTATCTTGAAAAACAAGAAAAAAGAGTATAATTAAAATAATCATATTTCAGAGATCGATTGTTAATGTAAAAATAATCGATTATCAAAAATCGAGTAATTAAAAAAATATCGATTATCTTACATCGCTATTTCTGAGTTCTGATTGTCTTTGGTTCTGACATAACAATTTCATTGTTTTCTCTAGTCTCTGTGGTACAGTCTAGGGATTTACCTTGGATTACAAAACCGATTTTTCCTCTTAAACAATTATTTTTACAAATTAACCGATTATTCAAAAATCGATTCATTTGTGTCAAAATAATTGATTTTTTAATGACTATTTACACATTTGCTTTTTTAATATTAATAATTGGTTACAATAAAAGCTAATTATAGTGGAAAAGTATCAAGAAATAATAACAGATGCGCTGTTTGTGAAATTCTATTATGATGTCTGGCTAAATTAGTTTCATCAAACAATACATATGTAATCTTTTAAGACAAGAAAAAGAATATCAAAGAAAAAGAGGACAATAGAAGTAATCGAACTTTAAAAATCGATAATTAAAAAAAATAATCGTTTATTTTTTGACATCCCTAGTACAGTTAGACAGTAAATAAAAATTATAAAGATTTCCGTAGACGGCTCAAAGTAATAAGATTTACATATTATAGTTGTATTTGTTATATATTTTTACCCGTTGATATTCCAAGAAGATTCTCTCTTTACAAGCAATTCCAGAAACTGATAATTGTTTTACTTGCGAAACGTTCTTAACAACTTATGTCATTGTAAGTAATAAATAATTCATAATAATCCATAGAACTAAAATAACCATAACAAAAATAATCCATAGAAATAAAATTCCATAGAAAATAAGGTTGTACTGTGATTTCAATTAGAAAGGACATGTAGTTAGTATCTCCGAAAGTTAGATAGAACAGTCGCGAGATAACATACCACAAGGCGCTTCATAACAAATTATAGTTTGGAATTGACTAACTGTTTTTTTTTTTTTTTTTTATACAGGAAAAAACCCCTTATGGGTACCGCCGCCCGACGGGGACAGGCGGCGGTTATGTCGGACTCGCACCGACTAAAACGACCTGTGTGCTCCACCACCCCTCCGCTAACCGGTGCATCGGGAGCATCAGATGCACCGACCGCCTCGGGGACCTGTAAGCCAGGTGTCAAATGTACCCCGTTCGGAACACCCGAAGGTCCCCAGTTAGGGCGGCAGACGATGGGCGAGTCACTAACACCTGGACTCACCAGCAGCAGATTGGATCCAGAACAACAGTTCGTGGAACCGCTCCGCCGCCTCACTCCGCCCCCCTCTGCAGAGCAATGGGAGGCCATCGCTGCCCACGATCGCTCCCTGCCCACCGTGTTGCCCCAAGTAGGGGCCCCAACGCCTTGGTGGGCGTTTCCGCCCCCACTGGGTAATTTTTTATAGAGGTTTTCTTCCTCGCAACCCGAAAGTCCTCGTTCCCATTGCTGGGCTTACGGGTTTCGCCGACGGTGGCCGTAACCATGTCCAGCCAGACTTAGAGTAAGCCCAACTGGACCCGTCGCTCATTAGGGACTCCACCCCAACCCCCCCGGAGTCCCCGGCCCGTCCAGATTGCCCTCTGCTAATCAGAGGGACAACTGGATTGGCCACCCCTCAGTGGTCCGTTCGCCAAGACTAAGCTTGCCCAGGGTGCGCCACGAGGAGGCCGACCACTTTGGCACCCCTGGAATTGACTAACTGTGTCTTTACCATAATTAACAGCACTCAATCAATACACATAGTGAAACTACATATTTTCTTTCCCTCAATCAGTTATATAGTTTGCAGTTAAGTGATAAAAATTTTAGAAATACTTGCAAAGTTTGGAATTTATCAGTCTCATGTTCACTCAAGTGACTATTAAATGTTCTATTGTGTAGGTCATGTTATAGTATATATATGGGACACTTACACATGGTCGTCCGTCCCCAAAGTAAGGATAAGAAGATGATGTTGATAGTTATGTTGTTGTCACTGCCTTCCGTGGTGGTCTCTGAAAACCAGCGTCAGAGGTTTCCCCTCTGAAAATGCTGAGTAGATCCAGTATTGGACAACACACTATATTGTTAATTTATAGTCATAGCTGTGTTTGTCTGTTTTTAGTAATAATAGTTTTAATTTATTTGTTAATAGTTTAAATAGTAAAGTGTTTAGTACTTAATAAATAATTCAATTATTCAAATGTTGGTTGTTTCAGAATAATCAAGCATTCAATTAAAAATGGATGAAATGGATGTAAAAGTAAATATCTGTCGAATAAAAGATGAACCGACAGAAACAGAGGATGAGACTGTAGTGTATATAAAAGTGGAAAATGACCATATAGATGGGTGTACGTCTTTTGCGGATTACAAGATCAAACAAGAAGTGCCTGTGTTGAATTTCATTGAACCTTCAGTCAATGAGTATGACACCAGCTTGGTTATATGTAAAGAGGAGTTGGAGGACTACAGCACGGAATTGGTAATATGAATGAATGAATTATTTATTTGGTACTAAACACTATACTATTTAAACAATTAACATATAAATTAAAATAAACTATTATTACTAAACAGATAAATGCAGTTGTGACCATAAATTAACAATAAATCTAATAACAGTATAGTGTGTTGTCCCAAAATGGATGGTCTACTCAGCATTTTCAGAAGAGTAACCTCTGACGCTGGTTTTCAGAGACCACCACGGAAGGCAGTGACAACATTATTAACCAAATTAACTTAATTAAATATATATATTGGATGCTGAAGTTATTGACACGTTTTTGTAATTTAAATATTAAAGTGTAAATCTATATTTTAAGAATACATCAATAAGAAAATTAACTTTTCAAATTGATAATATTCATATCAGTTATGTGTAGGATATTTATTAAATAATCCTTAGATGAGTAAAGCTGAGTGGCTAGATGTGGTTTCTTCATAGTACTGACCATGGTGTAAACTTTCTATACTAATATATAAAGCTGAAGAGTTTGATTGTTTTAATGCACTAATCTCAGTAACTACTGGACCGAATTGAAAAATTCTTTCAGTGTAAAATACTCCATTTATCAAGGAAGGCTATAGGCTATTATATAATAAAATATCACACTAAGATGAATAGGAGATGAGCAGTAATAAAAAATTGTACGAAAACAGCAAAGTTTAGAGACAGAGACTTACATGCGCTAAGTAAACGGTGAAAGTTACTCAAAAATCATGTAATACAAAATTGTTCCCCTCTATAAGTTTTAAATAAAAGTCTGCGACAGCATATGTCTAGCTATTAAAGTCATCATCCTCCTGTCCTTATCCCACTCTAAGTGGGGTCGGCACAACATGTTACAAACATGTTGTCATATGATTTGGCTACGTATTTTACGTCCGGCCGCCTGCCTGACGTCAACTTACCTTAGTCGTATTTTACGACTCCTCGGTAAGAAAGAGGGTGGTCTATTTTACTCAAACGGATACCACACGGTGGGTCAACTTACCTTAGTCGCCTTTTACGACACCTCGGTAAAAAATGAGGTTGGTCTATTCTACTCAGCCGGATACCACACGGCGGGTCGACTTACCTTAGTCGCCTTTTACGACACCTCGGTAAGAAATGAGGGTGGTACTATTCTTTTCAGCCGGATACCACACGGCGTATGTCTAGCTATTAAAGTAACCCTCTTTAAACATTTTGATGGTTATCAAAAGACTATATTACGGTTTTAATTTTTCCATGCTGGTGGTGTGGTGGAGGTGCTGGCGATTGGCGATAGTTATATATATATATAATTCAATATATGAAAATCATTATTTCATTATGTTAATGTATGAATCTTTAGCATATAGAAAGACAGTATTGGTTTAATAATCTTTCAAATTTATTCAAACAGCTTTCATCTGCTGTATTATTTTTATCCCTGGATTACTTGATGATAGTATTTTTATTTAAATTACTATATTAGTTTTCCTCTTTATTGGTATGCAAATATTCAGTAACACCTAAATGGAGATGTATGAAATGGTTACAAAACCCCACTCTGCGTGCTGATCTAAGATATGTTCTACTGGTATGTTCTAGATGCATCAAGCTCCAACAGACTCCCAAGAATGGGCAGATAGCAAGCAGGCAATAAGTAAGTACTATAGTTGCTGCATTATCTATATCTTGTACTCATAATAATTATGTAGGCAAGGTTAATTCTGATGATGAGGTTAAGTCTGACAATGATAGCTAAAGCTGTAAAAACAAAAATATTGTAATTATACTATAGAGAAGAAGAAATATATTAAAATTTAATATTTTATTACTTTTAAGCATAATATTTCTTTGTATTCCTATAATGAATCGATTTTATGTTTACGTGATAAGAGCAAGTTGTTTATAAATAACACCTCCTGAGTATGTGCTTGATGATTTTTATATAGAGTTTTATATCAGCGGCTGGAGATAGTAAGATGGACTCGCACTAACTAAAACCCTGATAGTTCTAAACCATATCTCCCATCCCTGCTACCAGAAGCTTAGTATAAGGAGAGTGCCACCTCTCATGGTGGGGGACTCAACAGTGGCCCCTCTGTGCGAATTTTCTTCTTCCTCCTATCGTTTAATCCCGACCTATGCCAAGGTCCACTTTCCGGCTAAACTGCTTCCACATTGCTCGATCTAGTGCATCCTTTTTTCGTAGTCCGTTGGAACGCATAGTTGACTCCGCAATATCAAGCCAACGTTTTTTCTGTCGGGCACGTGGTCTATTCAGTCGTCGTCTAAATCAGACGCATTGCATGCCATGTATACGGTTTTATCTATATTTAATTTTAATCCACCATTCTCTAGGACATTTTCTAGACAAAGCATTTATTGTACATAGCTGAGCTTCCAATTCACTTCTACATTTGCTCACAAGGACAATATCGTCATACTTCATAATCCAAGGCGGTGAAACTTGGATGTCCGCAGTTAGTGCATCCAGTACAATACTAAAAATATATGGGCTTAGCACTGAACCCTGGTTAACACCTGCAGAGACTAGAAAAGTCTTAGTATCCCCAACAGCAGTTCTTACAATAGCTTTGGAATGGGCATACATATAATAATATTAATATACATTTCGGGTACGCATTTTACTATTAGTGCCCCTCAGATTTCATTTCTGGGTATAGTATCAAAGGCCTTTTGAAGATCTAAAAAGGCTAATAGTTTATTCCTTTCACGGTGGGTTTCCATAATGATTTGAAGCGCTAAAATTATTTAGAAATTATTTATTTTTGCTCAAAACAGTTTTGGTAACACTATTTAACAAAAGCTTATTATCTAGTTTACATTCTAAATTGGGTCCCTGGTGCTACATCTAAGACGGAAGCTGTATTGACAATCTGATATTGTGCATTCCGGGTGAATTCTTTGGTCTATATCCGCTCAAAAAGCTTCATTGTGTGGCACACTTCTGCACACCTCCTTTTCCTTTGTAAATTGGTGTTATAACACTAACACGCCAGATTTCAGGACCCCGACATGTTTGAAGAATTGTGTTAAAGAGATTAGTGATTTTTCATGCGTGATAAACATTTCGCAACTTCTTCGGATGTTATTGTAGTGCCAAGTTAGGAGGTAACAGAGTTAGTTGTGTATGGTTACTGGGGAAATTTCACAGCTCATTAAAATAACTTCGGCAATGATCCTTTATGTTATGAACGTCAGTGAGTATGACATTTGAGGAGTTAATAATCGCAACACACTTGACGAAGTCTTTATTTGACTTACTTCTGGTTTTAGCTAATTTATAGATGAGCTTCTGACCCTCATCTGTATCTAGTTTATCATAGCAAATTGCAAAGGAGCAAATTGTGTGGCTCGTGCTTTAGCCACTACTCTTTTTGCTTAGTTTTTAGCTAAGATGTACGCATCTTTATCACATGGTCTATGTTATTGTTGCCAAGTTTTGAAGCAAGCTTTCTTCTTTTGTACTGCCTCTTCCCCATCTTTATTCCATAACCTCTCTGCTAATCTATGCAACAATAACATCAGATGTATCTCGTCCTCACGAGCCTCCTAATGAATAAGGTTTTATTTTATTATGATCCGCATTTACTATTTAAATATAATATAATGCTAAGTAGTAGACGCATTAACCTTTCTCATTCCTTATACATGTATGAGTAGATCTGTGTAGTGGATTACAGTATGCATGCAACTGATATTACCCTGACACTGCACATATTTACTAGAATCTCAATAATCGACCCCGTAGCCAATGCATCATCAGGTGATAGGATCCACGTCAAAATCACAAGTGCAATAAAGGTTAAAGAAGGATTTTTTTGTCACTTTCTTTGGATTTTTTTTGTGGTTCCAGTTTAGTTCACAAACATTTTCATTAATTAAATTTTTATATTTCAGGATCAATATATATCTTACCAACAACAATTGATGACAAACAAATAAATACACAATTTCAAGAAGCAAAAGATGTTGGAGGTGATGGAATTGATAGAGACACAAATAATACATCGCTCAAGAAAAATATAAGTGCTAGCAAAGTTGACCTCGGAAATGTACGTCCACATAAGAAAACTTCGACTGTACGAACTAAACAACACTCAAAGGAGAAACGTTTTTTTTGCAACCATTGCATCTATAAATGTGCCACAAAGATCAACTTAGTTCGACACATCAAAATTCATACTGGCGAGAAACCATTTTCTTGCCCATATTGTAGTTATAGATGTGGGCAAAAAACCCACTTAGTTAGACACATAACAACTCATACTGGTGAGAAACCATTTGCTTGCCCACAGTGCAGTTATAGGTGTGGGCAAAAGACTCAGTTAGTTAGACACATCGGAACTCATACTGGCGAAAAACCATTCTCTTGCCCACATTGTAGTTATAAATGTTGGCAAAAAACTCACTTAGTTAGACACATCACAACTCATACAGGCGAAAAACCATTTTCTTGCACACATTGTAATTATAAGTGTGGGCAAAAGAATCAGTTAGTTAGACACATCAGAACTCATACTGGCGAGAAACCATTCTCTTGTCCGCATTGTAGTTATAAATGTTGGCAAAAAGCCCACTTAGTGCGACACATCACAACTCATACAGGCGAGAAACCATTTGCTTGCCCGCATTGTAGTTATAAATGTGGGCAAAAAACCCATTTACTCAGTCATATTAAAACTCATACTGGTGAGAAACCATTCGCTTGCCCACACTGTGATTATAAATGTTGGCAAAACACTCACTTGGTTAGACACATGATAACTCATACTGGTGAGAAACCCTTCTCTTGCACATATTGTAGTTATAAATGTGGGCAAAAGACCCATTTACTCAGTCACATTAAAACTCATACTGGCGAGAAACCATTTGCTTGCCCGCATTGTAGTTATAAATGTGGGCGAAATATCCACTTAGTAAGGCACATCAGAACTCATACTGGCGAGAAACCATTCTGTTGCACACATTGTGATTATAAATGTGTGCAAAAGGCCCAGTTAGTTCGACACATTAGAACTCATACTGGAGAGAAACCATTTTCTTGCAAACATTGTAGTTATAAATGTGTGCAAAAGACCCATTTACTTAATCACATGAAAACGCATACTGGTGAGAAACCATTTGCTTGCCCACATTGTAGTTATAAATGTGGGCGAAAGACCCAGTTAGTTAGACACATCACAACTCATACGAGTGAGAAACCGTTCTCTTGCTCACATTGTAGTTATAAATGTGGGCGAAAAGCCCACTTAGTAAGACACATGAAGACTCATACTGGTGAGAAACCTTTCTCTTGAAATCACTGTAGTTTTAAATGTGGGACAATTACTTTGATTAGACACATGAATATTCACACTAGTGAAAAGCTTTCCTGCAATCTAAGAAGTTTAAATGAGTTTACTTAGTCAAATGAAAATTCATACTGGCGAAAAACTATTATCTTGCAAACATTGTAGTTAAAAACGCGGGCAAAAGATCCTTTTACTTAATCACATTAAAATTCATACTGGAGAGAAACTATTATTGTGCCCACATTTTAGTTATAAACGTGGGCAAAAGACACACTTAGATACATCACTACAAGTACTCGCGACAACCTATTCTCTTGCCCACATTGTAGTTATAAACGTGGGCAAAAGACACACTTAGACACATAGTGGCGAGAAACTATTCTCTTGCCCACGTTGTAGTTATAAACGTGGGCAAAAGACACACTTAGACACTTAGTGGCGAGAAACTATTCTCTTGCCCACATTGTAGTTATAAACGTGGACAAAAGACACACTTAGACACATAGTGGCGAGAAACTATTCTCTTGCCCACATTGTAGTTATAAACGTGGGCAAAAGACACACTTAGACACTTAGTGGCGAGAAACTATTATCTTGCCCACGTTGTAGTTATAAACGTGGGCAAAAGACACACTTAGATACATCACTACAAATACTCGCGACATACTATTCTCTTGCCCACGTCGTAGTTATAAACGTGGGCAAAAGACACACTTAGACACATAAATAAATAAATAAATAAATATATATGGGAAATAAATATATTGGGTCGTCCGTCCCCAAAGTAAGTAACTTAATACTTGTGTTATGGGTGACAGACAACTGGTGAATATATATATCCTCCTGCCCTTATCCCACTCTAAGTGGGGTCAGCACAACATGTTATAAACATGCTGTAACATGATTTGGCTGCGTTTTTACGACCGGCCGCCTGCCTGACGTCAACTCACCTCAGTCGTATTTTACGACACCTCGGTAAGAAGGAGGGTGGTCTATTCTACTAAACCGGATACCACACGGTGGGTCAACTTACCTTAGTCGCCTTTTACGACACCTCGGTAAGAAATGAGGGTGGTACTATTCTACTCAGCCGGATACCACACGGCGGGTCGACTTACCTTAGTCGCCTTTTACGACACCTCGGTAAGAAATGAGGGTGGTACTATTCTATTCAGCCGGATACCACACGGCGAAACTGGTGAATATATACTTATATATTTTTTAAATACATACTTAAATACAAATATACACCCAGGCTCAAAGACCAACAAATTCATTTATAGAAAATGTTAGCCCTCGGCGGGAATCGAACCCGCGACCCGCGGAGTTGAAGGCAGGGTCACTATCCACTACTCCAACGGGCCAGTCAACATAGTGGCGAGAAACTATTCTCTTGCCCACATTGTAGTTATAAACGTAGGCAAAAGGCACACTTAGACATATAGTGGCGAGAAACTATTATCTTGCCCACGTTGTAGTTATAAACGTGGGCAAAAGACACACTTAGACACTTAGTGGCGAGAAACTATTATCTTGCCCACGTTGTAGTTATAAACGTGGGCAAAAGACACACTTAGATACATCACTACAAATACTCGCGACATACTATTCTCTTGCCCACGTCGTAGTTATAAACGTGGGCAAAAGACACACTTAGACACATACTGGCGAGAACTATTATCGTGCCCACGTTGTAGTTATAATTATAAATGTGGGACAAAGTACTTTAACTATAGATAGTTCAATTCAGTTGAGCGCGCGGCTCTATGTGTGCGTGCCTTTGTAAATAATGCTTTCATTTGTGTGTAATTCACGCGGCAGTCGTTGCTAAGGTTGTAATATAGAGTAGATAAAATCGATTACTAAATAATCGTTTTTTTTCCAGTAAAATAAGTAATTTAAAAAAATCGATTATTTCAATACGAAATAAATTTTTAAATCTATTTTTTTTACTATTTCAAAGTTGCCTTTTTTAATATCAATAATTAATTATAATAAAGGCTTATTAAAGTTGATAACTACCAAGAAATATTATCAGATGCGATGTTTGTGGAATTGTATTAAAATGTGTAGTTTGGTTAAATTGGTTTTATCCAACAATGCATGTCTAATCTTAAAAAACAGGAAAAAGAGTAAAAAAAAGGGGATACTTGAAATAATTTTAGATGAAAAAATAATCGATTATTTTTAAAAATCGGTTATTTTAAAAATGGATTATTTTTTTACATCCCTAGTCGTTGTCCGAGCAAGACGTGTTCTTATCGCTTTTTCTTACGGTTACAATCGTTAACAGAAATGTCTAGTTCTTCACGGAGAAAATGTTTAAACAGTCAGGTAAATATTTGTTAATTGACATATAATTAATATTTATTATGATTCTATACACGAAAATATATCCTTGATGTTTATGTATTACTGTTTTAGACTCGAGAAACCATTGCTAAGGTATACGAATTTCTAAAAAAAGATGCGAGTGACATATTGGAACTAGTAAACAATCCAGTTTACAGTGCGAGTCCAATTTTAATATCGAAATTAGCTGATCATTTGAATATCGCACGAAAAAGAACAGCAACGGCAGTGGGGGTATCAGAGAGAACGATAAGTAATATATTGGCTGAAGGGAAAGAATCTAAATTTAAATCTCCGCACAAAAACCGTAAAAAACGTTTAAAGAAGTTAGAATGAGACATTTTTAACGCTGATGTTATACGTTCATAATAATAAACATTAAATTACAAAATTATTATTATTTTTTTAAGAACCCCGCATATAACCTGTAAAATAACGTATTTGCATTTGTACCTGACTGTACCTCTTGTTACGCACACGAAGTCGCTTATATGTACAAGGGTTACATAGGACCGCGCGCACTTCTGAGTAGGGATGGAGTAGAAAAAATCGGTTTTTTCTCTTTAAAAAATTATTGATTAAAAAAAATCGTTTTTATATTTTATTTCGTATCAAAATAATCAATATTTTTCTTACTATATGAAAAACTTTTTTTTTTAATATTAATAATTAATTACAATAAATTAAAGTGGACAACTACCAAGAAATAATAACAGATGAGATGTTTGTGAAATTCTATTAAAATGTGTAGTTTAGTTGTTTCATCCGACATCTGGTGCATATGTAATCTTTAAAAAAGAGTGAAGCGAGAAAGAGGATGGATTATAATAATCGATTGTTAAAAAATCGTTTTTATATGAAAAAATAATCAATTTTTTATATCTCTACTTCTGAGGTGAACTATCTATAGTCACATGTCACACCTTAGAATGAACCTTTCTCTCGCAACCTTAGAGGTTAAAATATAGGGTAATTCAAATTAAAAATATTCTCTAATCAAGTAAACTTGTAAACGCATACTTTTGAATCGTCAACTCTACTGCCGGTTCGGAAAGCTGTTCCTACCGAGAAGAGCCAGCAAGAAACTCTGCGGTTGCTCTTTTTTGTAAAAAAATACAATTCTTAATACTAGTTACATTTAATCGTTTCTATCTTGTACAGGTCGTATCCACGCATTCTTATCGTCCAAATAATCCTTAACAGTATAGTAGGCTTTCTGTAATAGCAGTAAATTAATTGTATTTAGTCAAATAAAAACTCATACAAGCAGGAAACTGTTTTCTTGAAAACTTACTTATATTACATATAAGGTTGATATTTATACAATCACTCTGGCACACTGGTGGCAGATTTAAATGTTTTAATTTAAGCAGTAAGAATTTAGCATTACATTGATTTTGTTTAGTTGGGAAATTTAGCCTTATATATATAACAGGCTCCAAGTTTTCAAATAAACTCACCTTAAAGCAATCTAAATAATGTAAGAAGTAGGATGTACACCCCAAGACAGCGGCAGTCCTCTGTTGTTTGTTGGGCGGTGGAGCGGTTCCGGGAACTTTCATTCTGGATCTAATCTGCTGCTGGCGAGTCCAGGTGGTAGCGACTTGCCTAAGCTCATCGTCTGCCGCCCTGTCAGGGGACCTTCGGACGTTCCGAACGGGGTATATCGGACGTCTGGCTTACAGGTCCCCGAGGTTGGTGCATCTGGTGCTCCCGATGCACCAGTTAGCGGACGGGGTCTTCTCTTTCGAGGGGTCCCTCCTGGAGGATGTGTTCCCTGCGATAAGAGCTGTCGGCGGGGATGATGAGGGCAATTGTACAACGATACCCTGTCCTTGCCATCGGCAGCGGTGTGGAGCACACAGGTCGTTTAAGTCGGTGCGAGTCCGACATAACCGCCGCCTGTCCCCGTCTGGCGGCGATACCCATAAGGGGTTTTTTTTGTTTCTAGTTCAAGGGTGTTTAACTGGCTAACAATAAACATTTGAACCCTTCTAATACCTTCCCTTTCCCCTGAATTATGTCTAATACGTTGATCATGGACAGCACTAAATTCTAGTTATACATGGCATTTCTAGTCATTTTCACCTAATGCTTTGCTAACTAGCAACAAAATGAATTTTTTATCTAAACTTACTATAGCATTTATTCTTATGTAAACTACAAGTATTCATTTATGTAAATATTAAATAAAATGATTATTTATTTACTACATATTTTTTAATATTTAATATGATCACGTTCGGTTATCTGCTGCTTAGGCATGTCAAGATTGTGATTTTTGAATTTTTCTCATTTGTTGGAATAAATGAATAAAAAAGTTTGAGTGAATTAAATTTTGGAACGTTTTATTTCACATAACATCTATTTTTCGATCACAGAAAGTATAGTTAGTTATGGGTGTGCCTCAAGGATCAATCCTTGGTCCCTTTCTGTTTTTAGTTTATATAAATGATTTACCATATTTTATTCATAATATTTGCGATATTGTACTGTTTGCGGATGATACATCATTAATTTTTAAAGTAAATAGAAATGACGATAATATTGACGAAGTAAACAGGGGTTTATCGCAAGTAGCTCATTGGTTCAGGCTGAATAATTTGGTACTGAACTCGAATAAAACTAAATGTATTGAATTTGCGTTACCTAATGCTGCAAAAACAGCAAATAGACTCTCTTTAAATAATGTACCACTAAAAACAGAAAATTCAACTGTATTTTTGGGAGTATCCTTGGATACACTTGGAACACACACGTAACAACTCTTGCAGGGAAACTGAGTTCAGCGGCCTACGCTGTTCGAAAGATAAGACAATTCACAGACGTCGAAACAGCAAAACTTGTTTATTTTGCCTACTTCCATAGCATCCTGTCTTATGGAATATTGCTATGGGGTAAATGCGCGGATAGTGAAAAAAATTTTGTTTTACAAAAAAGAGCTATACGTGGCATTTATAATTTACGACCGCGTGATTCCCTGCGAGAGAAGTTTAAGGAAACAGGTATTCTTACATTTGCTTCACAGTATATTTTAAGCAATCTAATTTATGTACATAAAAATGTAAAGAATTATAAAACGGTAGGTGATGTTTACAATAGACAAAGCAGGAACCGATATAAGCTTGCGGCTCCTGCTTTGCGCCTTGCAAAAGTGCGTAATTAGTTTGTGGGTTTTGGTATAAGATTTTATAATAAAATTCCGCAATCAATTTCAGCTTTGCCATTACATCAGTTTAAAAACACTGTTAAAAAGAGGCTGATACAGAAAGCCTACTATACTCTTGAAGATTATTTGGAAGATAAGAATGTGTGGATATAGCTCTCTTTGAACCTGTACAAGACAGTAACGACTTAATGTAAATAGTATTAAGAATTATATTTTTAAAAGAGCAACCGCCGAGTTTCTTGCCGGCTCCTCTCGGTAGGAACAGCTTTCCGAACCAGCAGTAGAGTTGACGATTCAAAAGCACGCGTTTACAAGTTTATTTGAATAAAGAATAATTTGAATTTGAATATATATCCTATTCTATCCTACTTATATTAAAATAATGCGAAAGTTTGTAATTATAGATGTATGTTTGTTGTTTCACGGCGAATCCGCTGAACCAATATCGATGACATTGGGCACAATTATTCCTTACACACCGGAATAATATATAGGCGGCTATAGAAATCCTGTTAATTCTACAGGAATAGGATGACATTGAAAAGCGCCATCTATTATTAAACTATCACGTGAACTGAACGCAAACGAAGTTGCGGGTAAAAGGTAGTTTGAAATAAAGATTGTAAGAGATTCTTAGATTTTGGATTAAAATTCTGCCATAATTTTACGAATTGGAATGGGTTAAATGGTGTTGTTATTATTATTTACCATTATTTATTAATCGATTTTTTCTACTCCATATCACATCCCTAATCATACCCAGAATTAGGGATGTTAAAAAAACGATTATTACACAATTGCATATATTTAATAAAAACGATTATATTAATTATTCTTTTTTTACCCTTGATTTATTGTCATTTAGGATAAGATAAGTATTGTTAGATAAACCAATGTTGCCAAACAAAACACTTTAATATTGTAATTAAATAACTTAATAAATAATGAAATGGTGTTCAGTACTTTGTACTGACCGAGCACTCCGGGTGCCCGCGGGGGCACCGCGGTGCGGAGGAGGTGCAGGGAGCGGGGGGTCGGCGCTCGCGCCGATCGTCCAGCGGCCGGGCCCCATTCACAATTCACGACCCACTGCTTGACGGCGCCAGCAGCCGTAACTTATAGCCTTCGATTTGACTTGACTAATTACCATTAATAAACCCAGCAAATATACAGTCCGCGTTTCATTTAAAATAAAGTACACAACAAATGGATAAAATAAAAAATAAATAATTTTGTAGCACGACGCATGAACTCGAATACTTTCTCTGTCGCTCATCAGCTAGCTATTTCATTCAGCAAGCCCCCACTCATGCGCCACCTCACGGGATCGCTATAAAACCGGCGGTGCAGCCGTGTTCACAGTGTTGCCATCTTAGTGGAATTTCCACTAAAACTGGTGGTTTTAACTACCCACTTAGTGGCCAAATATTGCTTTTAGTGGCTAGTGGTTTTTTTTGGTGGTCTTGGTAAAATACATTAGCAGTTAAAAAATTAGATTTACTTCCATGTTACGATGATATTTATATATCTGTTCGTTTTCCTTTTTGAATATGCATATATCCATTGGTGTACAAGCTTAAATCCGCTGTTTGCTCATGGTTGGTGCTAAATGTTAATGAACATATGAATCGGATATGACCATGCCATATTTTTATTTTTAAGAGTACGACCTCGGTCAACAATATTTAGTCAACATTATTTGTCATTTCATACAAAATCCTGATTCATGAGAATCCTAAACAAAAAAACCGTGGTTTCATCCCGGCTGACCTTCAACATCCACTCCAAGACGGAATCACTTCGGGCGGAGGACGATGCTGCGCGTATGGTGCCATCAGCGGGGCATAATTATCTATTATGAAGTGCCGAAATCTGTTGTCACTATCATAGTGCACCGTTACCACCGATAGATAATAAAATTGTGAGGTGCTATGAAGGAAAAATGGCCAGAATATAAGCTAATTTTCCTCCATGACAATGCTCCGTCACACACATCAAAAAAGGTTCAAAATTATTAGAGACGCTCAACTATTAAATGCTTCTCCATACCGATTATTCACCAGAACTGCCCCCATCCGACTATCATCTCTTTTCGTCGGTGTGCCATTTGCTCGCTGAGCAGCAGTTCCATTCTTACGCGAGACGTCCAAAATTGACTCGAAAAGTGGTTTGCCTCGAAAACGAACAATTTTTTTGGGGTTATCCATATATTACCTAAGAGATGACAAAAATGTATATTTTGAACGAAGTTATCTTTTTTCCTTCCTATGAAAAATGGTATTTTTTAGAAAAAAAAGCGAATTTTAGCTTGTATACCTGGTAGATATTTACTTTGCTTGAGTAGGCATAACTGATCGGTAAGAATAAGTCGTCTACGTTTCTCTACACGCGAGGATTTTCCACCTAATATTTTTCTAAACTTATACTTTATGCGCGGGGATTTCTCACTTTATATTTTTTTCTGAATACTTATACTTAGAAGTTAGAAGGGTTCATAATTATTAATTTTGGTTTGTATTAACTGAGTGAATTTATTAACGCGTGACTATGCAAAAATCACAATATACGCAACGGGATTCTTGGGTCGTAGGTATCTGAAATACTCGTAGTATGTCGAGTAGCGAAATGTAAATTTTGTGATATTAATTTGTTAATTTTTTAATAAGTAATAATAAATGAAACTAATTATTTGTATATTTATTTTCTTTCATTAAACAAAAATTGTTTTAGAGGAAAATTTAGCGGTTAGCGGTCATTTAGAGTGTAAAATTTCTGTTTGTTAGTGGTTTTCTGGTGGTTTTGAAAGTTGAATCTAGTGGGAAGCTTATTGAACTATTGGCAACACTGGCGATAGACCTCGTCAGTCCTCAGGTGTCGCTCAGCCAACGAGTGGCCCGTCAGTCCACTAGGCTTGGGTATTATTGCTATATAAGAATCATATTCGTTCCACGATATGATCGATTGTAATCACGTGATCATACCTGCTACTGCTAATGCTATTGGAATACAAACAAATGTATTCCTTATGTCGTATGCAGAGTATAGGACATAAAGACTACATTTGTTCGTATAAGAAATGCTAATGCTGCTAATGCTATTGGAATACAAACAAATGTATTCTTTATGTCGTATGCAGTGTATAGGACATAAAGACTAAATTTGTTCGTATAAGCAATCATTTAGTCCATTAATGTAAATAATATAATAGCGGATAGCGTTTTTGCTAATCAATGTTGCTAGGCAAAATTATTGTTATTTCAAACAAATGTAATTTTTTTATCTTATATAATACGGTCGATAATTCGGGAAGATGACGCACTTTTACGTTATTCCAACTGAAACTATATCCTAGAAATATCGACCGTATTGAATATAATTTAAGAATTACATTTGTTTGTAATAGCAATCGCTTTATCAAGTAATAATATTATAGCGAATAGCTGAATAATATAATAGCGGAAAGCATTTTTGCTAATCAATATTGCTGGGTGAAATTATTGTTATTACAAACAAATGTAATTCTTAACTCCTATATAATACGGTCAATATTTCTAGCTTATAATTTAAGTTGGAATAGCGTCTTCTTTGGAACAAACAAATCTTGTCTTTATTTTAATTTATTTATTTATTTAACCCACGTTCCTTTGCATGTGTTTTTGCTCAATATCAGTGAATTAGTCTCAGTATTAATTTATTATTTTACTTTTTCATAGAATATCCATAATTTTGTATAGCAGTATAGCAGTTACTCTAAAACTCATTAGCAGATGATGCTATATGAAAAGTTTTTCATATCATGATCATTAAGTGATTGGTGATTCTGTCCATGCCTACAGTCCACTCGAAGGCTAGTTCATGTATAAAAGCAAGCTAGGTATATGTACACATATCTTATGTATATGCTACAAACTTGTATGTAAATGTTCAAAACCTTTAATAAATGATACAAGGTCATTATTATTTTATTTAGTCGCCCTTCAATTTTAAAAATATAGTTCTTAAATAGTTAGCAAAAAAATTGATTATTAATAAATCGCACTATTCATTTAGAATACTAGATTCTTCGAATTCTATTAATTCGTTTAAAAAAAATTGATTATTTATTAATGTTCGATTGATATTATTTAAAAATCGATTATACAATAATCGTTTTTTCCACTCTAATTAATATCCTTAGTTCAGTGTTCATGTTATCGACGAGTATTGATTTTTAGGTACATTATTACGGGCATATATTGCACAGGGACAACTTCCCCAGTACAATAGTAATAATCAAATTATGTTGCTATAATCCGTTATGAAGTAAAATTGAAAATATATATAATGCTAAATGTAGAGTGGACAAGTTTTCATACCTGACACATCCATGATTCATAAAATAAAAACAGCACAAACCTTATTATAAAATATCTTTATTATTACTTCTGTATTATATGTATGTATGTATCTCCGCAAAGTAACGCCTAATTGTACAAATTCTCCAGAACAGGTTGTCATATGTCGAACCAGACTGCCCTTCTGGCCAGTTTTGAACGAACAAATCTTGCATGAGAACATCTTTTCCCCACTGTGTATACTAGCGATATGAAAATTACCGATTTGTAAAATAATCGATTACTTTTTCATCATAATCGATTATTTTAGGTATTCTTTTTTCTTGTTTTTTTAGGATTAGCATATGCATTGTTAAATATAACCAATTTAGCTAAACTACACATTTAAATCCAATTTCACAAACAACCCATCTGATATTATTTTTGGGTAGTTGTCCACTATAATTAGCCTTTAATGAATTATTAACATTAAAAAAGACAACTTTTAAAATAGTCAAACAAAAATCGATTATTTCGGAAAACATAATCGGTTTTTTAATAATAAATAAAAAAATAAATAATATACATTTATTAATCGATTTTTTTTCTAGTGTATACTGTTGAGATATATCCCTTGCTGTTCCACTTTGAGAGACATTTATTTACTTAGATTAAAACACTTCTTTAAAATCACTTTTTTCAAATGTACCTTCTTATGTTTCTCTATGTTACCCTTCCTCGCACTTCTAAAGCCGCAAACGTTGCATGCATAGGGCTTCTCACCAGTGTGCTTTCTCATATGAGTCGGTAGTTGACTCTTTTGAAGACATCTGAACTCGCACAAATCACAAGAATACGGTTTGTGCCCTTTGTGATTCCTCAGATGTACGTTCAAACTCTGTTTGAAACTGCATTTGAAATCGCATAAATAACATGAGAACGGCTTCTCCCCTGTGTGAGTTCTCATGTGCTCCCTAAGAGTAAACTTCTGGGTGCATTTGTAATGGCATATATTGCATTGAACATGTTTCTCTCCTTTGTGAACTCTTATATGACGGACCAGGCTACATTTCTGTCCAGTTCTGAACGAACATATCTCACACGAGTACGGCTTCTCACCAGTATGTGTTCTGATGTGAGCCTTTATAGTATATTTTGATCTCGCTGTAAACGGACATATGTGACACGAGTAAGGTTTATCTTCTTCATCTGCATGTGTTTTCAAATGCTTTATTAATTGCACTCTCAGACGGAATCTGTAATTACAAATGCTGCAGTTAAATCCCTTATTCATACTTTTCCTATTAATTATTTCACATAAGCTACACGAACAATAATTTTCAATATTATTTAACTGTGTACATTCATTATTAGTTTTAACTTTAACAATATCTTCGCTCTGTAAATTGGATATTTCACATGTGTATTCTGTTTTTAATATGTCATCGCTTATATTAATAACAGGTCTTATGGCAATACTTATTAAATTGGGTGTATTTAGTGTTTCATTATTAGTGACTGTGTTATTCTTTATTTCATTATGATTTGTAGGAAAATTATCTTCTGTTGTGTCTTGATTCTCTCTTTTTATGACTGAGTTTATATCACTCTTTATTTCATTAAGATTTGTAGGAAAGTTATCTTCTGTTGTGACTTGATTCTCTCTTTTTATGACTGAGTTTATATCACTCTTTATTTCATTAAGATTTGTAGGAAAGTTATCTTCTGTTGTGACTTGATTCTCTCTTTTTATGACTGAGTTTATATCACTCTTTATTTTATATTGACTCGTAGTAAAGTTAACGGTTGTCTCTAATTCCACTTTGTTTTTGTTGTGTTTGTTAGAATTTCGTTTTCTCTTGACCAATCTTTTTACGAGTGTTCCTGATTTTACATTATTTGATATATTGTTTTTTACATTATTATTCCTTTCCTTATATATGTTTGTCAGTTGATTGTTATCACAAGTACCGCCTTTAACTGTTGCTATATTATCCTCACTTTTTGCTTTTATTTGCGAGCTGGGTATGGAAGATTCTAGAAATTTTTGAATAAAAGTTTTAATATTAAGTACATTACCTTAATCTTAATGAGGTTATATTAATTATTTAATTATAAATAATCGACATGATAATCTAATATTAATAGCTGAATGGTTACATAGTATGGCTTTCCAGGGGCGAGGATTTCAATCATTCAAAGGGGCAGCACCATTGTTACTCTGTTAAAACTTATGTAATTGATACTTGCAACTAATAATATGCTTTTCATTAAAAGAAAAAATTGTGAGAAAACCTGTATATCTCTAGAGAATTCTAGAGCAATGTGTGAACCTACCAACCTGTATTGGAGAGTGGTGGGTTTTAGCTCTAACCTTGTAATTTGCACACATTGCATAAATTGCTTCTATTAGAGATACCTTATACATATTTAGTTCTCCTCAAAATAAACATACTTTCACAAAAATACAGTAAACGTAGGTTTCATCTACGCACCTGTTTGAATGCAAACTGCAAGTGAAGATATCTTGGCGCGAGAATAATCAGTCTGTAACAAAAACGATAAAGGTTACAGTTAGAGAAACATTTAGTTACTTTACAACCGGCCGAGCCTAACGTCAATTACCTTAGTCGCCTTTTACTACACCTCGGTAAATGAGGTTGGTCTATTCTACTCAGCCGGATACCACACGGGTATCCAATCATACTTTTATATATATATATATGCCAGAAAAATTAATAAAAAAAAAGAGAATAATAAAAATAATCGATTTATAATATAAAACAATTGATTATTAAAAATCGGTAATTTTAATAAAATAATCGATTAATATAAAAAACGATTATTTTTCACACCCCTAGTTCAAAGTAGTCTGTTACATATGTACAGGTGATACCAATATCGCAAGCTGAGTATGACCTAAATCAAAATTAGTCATTATTGAGTTTCATATACTATAATGCTTATTTCAACTATTAAAAAAGCTAGTATTTTCTTGCGTTTCCAAGTTATGATTTTTCAACACAAACTTTATTTAAATTTGGAGAAAACATTTTTTTTTATTTTGGTCACTTTTAAACTAAGCATGCTATATAAAGCCAAAAAAGTCCATTAACATTAGAACTCACATTGTATTGTGAATTAGATTTTATTCCAAGCACTTGCTCTTTATGAGCTTCTAAAGTCCCTTCAATATCATTTGAATCTGATGTAACATTAGATGGAGTATTGCAAAATTCTTCCTTAATAGTTAGTATTGTATCATATATATTTTCGCAGTCCACTGTCATTGTTTGCTCCTTTAATTCCTGTTTGATTTTAGTACCACTACCCATGTTTGGCAAAGATTTACCAACATTTTCATTGTCTACTTTAATATGCACACTGCTATCTGTTCGTTCCTCTTTAAAGTGTATCGTTGAATCCATTTCATGTTCGTCCAAGGTTCTTGCTGATTGTGTGTTGCAAAATTCTTTCTTTATAGTTAGTATTGTATCATATATATTTTCACAGTCCACTGTCATTGTACGCTCAATTGATTGTTGCTTAATGTCCATGCTACGCCCCATGTATAGTAATGATTTATCAACATCTTCATTCTCTATTTTGATATTAGTACTGACTATTGGTTCCTCTTTAATTGATGTTGGATCCATTTCATATATTGAAATCCTGATAATTCTGAAAAATCAAATAGTTTGCAATGTAATCCATCTATTATAAAGGTTGAAGGTTGAGATCCTAACAAATTTGGCCTTCAGGTATTTAAATATAGCGATAAATAAAACTTCTGTGTGCTTTTTAACACTCTGATATATTTTAATAATGCACCTTGTGGTATTTGTGACCATTACAAGGCAGGAACAGGAAGGAAGGGAAGTTATACTTATGAACTACCACAGACAATATTATCTTCATTTTTATTCTAACAGCAAGATGGTAGGTTAAAGCAGGTGACACTGTCGGGACAGCAGTGAAACCCATGTCCCAACATGGGGAAATGGGTGGAATAGTCCGATATAAGAGCTGACATCCCCATATGCAGATAGATAGAAGGTTAAAGTTGATGTATGTGTATTGTAACAGAGTCTTGTACTAGAGTAGCGAAGCCAGTCTAACATGTGTCATATTATAATAAAGAGAAAGGAAATGAGGATGATTTATATGCCTCTTTATTATAAGTGATTAGATAAAGATGAAGTACACAAGTTGTATTAGTTTTAAAATTTAAACTATTGTGAGCGGTATTCATAATTAATGTATAGAAACCAGCTATACTCACATCTTATTTTATTTATTTTATTTTTATTAGTTCATAGGCTCATTAGTTCTAGTACAAGCAGTACTGTATCATTATTTATTGTGTCACTATCACTTATAGGCCTCTAGCTCCCTAACTCTAGTATTAATATGTCTACAGGGTGAAAGCATGTGTGTGAGAGAGTTTAGGCATATATAGGTGAAAGGGTGTATGCATATCTGACAAGAGAGCCATTTGTTTGTGAGGAGAGTATGTGGCTTAAAAGCTATCTACCTCTCTAAAGTATAACTGTTTTTTGGCAAATAAGCATGTCAAGAGAAATCATGTAAAAACAAGGTATTATTTAATCACTAATCACAATAGGCACTGGGTAACAAGAATACTGGTTACTAAATATTCTCATCTACCAATTTAACAAATTTGAGATAAAAAATCCAATTTTTAAAGATTTTTTTTACGAAATTACGAAAATACTCACGTATACTATAAGGAAACCATTGATTTTCAAATATAAAGGGAAAGTGCGAGAACTGAAACTAAACATAAACATCACAGATTAACAGTTAACTGATTAAAATTAATATGTAATGTAGTCTTTGTAAATAAATTAATCATTTATCATGTATGTCGATCAGACAACATATTGATATTTATAACGTTTTGCTTTCACATTAGCGATGTGAAAAAATAATCGATTTTAACGATTATTTCGACGAAAATTTAACGACGAAACGATTATTTCGTATCAAAATAATCGTTTTTTTTATCGATTTATTTTTAAAGGGAAAGAACGATTATTTATTAATAGATATTTTCTATTCCAAGTCACACCCCTATTTCATAGACTTTCATCAAACTTATACAAACACCACAGACCAATAATAAAACAAAATTGTAATCAAAATTTACAAACCGCAATCAAATCAAAACAGCCATTGAAATATATTTATTAATCTTCTTTAACATACAATTACAAGAAATAATAACTTTTTCTAAGATAGAAGAAGTATAAATTCAATAAATATTCGCAAACAATCACTATTAAAAATATTATCATGAGTATTTTATTAATAATTATTATTTTATTAGGTACTATAAATATTTCGGAACGCAGTCGCCCATAACTATTTCACTTCTGAGTCTCCGTTTTAGGAAAGATTGGTGGGTTACATATATCCCTAGAATTCTTTAGACTTATACAGGTTTCCTCACGATGTTTTCCTTCACCGAGTGTGTGATAAATTTCAATTATCAATTAAACACAAGTTTTGACAGAAAATTTGGTGTCTGAGATTTAGGGTCATGACTTTTTAGAGAGGTACTGTCCCATCATAGAACTAAAACTTAAGACTTTTAGAACTGTATATATTCTAATTCTATAGGTATATGTTTATTTTATTTTATGATTGAATTTAATAAACAACTAGCAATCGCCAACGGCTCCGCCCGCGTGGAAAGATTAAAACCGTAATATAATATTTTGATAACCATAAAGATGGTGAAAGTGGGTCAACCTTAAATTCAAATTCAAAATATTCTTTATTCAAATAAACCTATAAACAAGTGCTTTTGAATCGTCAACTCTACTGCTGGTTCGGAAAGCTGTTCCTACCGAGAAGAGCTAGCAAGAAACTCGGCGGTTGCTCTTTTAAAAAAAATAATTCTTAATATTACTTACATTAAGTCGTTACTGTCTTGTACAGGTTCAAAGAGAGCTATATCCACACATTTTTATCTTCTAAATAATCTTCAAGAGTATAGTAGGCTTTCTGTATCAGCCTCTTTTTAACAGTGTTTTTAAACTGCTGTAATGGCAGTGCTGAAATTGATTGCGGAATTTTATTATAGAACTTAACTCCACTCCTTAAACTTCTCTCGCAGGGAATCACGCGGTCTTAAATTATAAATGCCACGTATAGCTCTCTTTTGTAAAACAAATTTTTTTTCACTATCCGCGCATTTACCCCATAGCAATATTCCATAGGACATAATGCTATGGAAGTAGGCAAAATAAACAAGTTTTGCTGTTTTGCTTAAAAGATAGACATATGCTGTTGCGGACATTTATTTAGAACTTTTAGAGGGGAACAATTTTGTAATACATTATATTTGAGTAACTTCTATCGTTTACTCAGCGCACGCATAGAAAGCATTAAATTTTGCCGTTTTCGTAATATTGTTTATTGTTGCTCCTCTCCTATTCATCTCAGCGTGATATTATATCCTATAGCCTTCATCGATAAATGGACTATCCTTACACTGGAATAATCTTTAAATCGGTCCAGTAGTTCATGAGATCAGCGCGTCCAAACAATCAATTAAACAAACAAACAAACTCTTCAGCTTCATATATTAGTATAGATATACAATTTATAAGACAATAAATAAAAAACAAATAACATTATGAACTCATCAATTTATTTAAATACGTTCTTCAATATTTTAATGTCATGGAATATCTTTAGCTAATTATTACTTAAAATAAAATAAACTATTTCACTACAAACTAAGGAAACAATATCACATTTTTAGCTAAAGATCACTAGCTGTCCGTTGCTGTGGCTGTCAGGTTTCGACTTCCACTCAAAATATAAAATCATTGATACTTATAAAATGCTGACATCAAACATAACTGAAAATATCATTAAAACCTGTTCAGCTGCTTGGGAGTCTTTAAAAAATATACATTCATTTCTCTTTTACATGGCTTTGTATTAAAGTGACCTAATTCAAAAAAGTTTTGTAGCGCACACTTTAAACAATAATACGATATAATAAAACACTACAATTTCCGCTGCGACATGCACCACTTCTCTTGAATAACGAACACAGAATGAATATCACTGAAACGTTTTATCAATAGGAAGACTCCACCGGAAACAACAACGGCACAGTGTTGCCACTGTTTTAATCAATAACGGTGCGATACTCTTGTTTCATGACTGTGTTATAAAATACAAAGCGCAACTCATTGGCGACAAGTTATTTTGTGACAAATTGCATTAAAGCCTAGCCTAGAGTATACAAAACTCGTGAATGTTTAAGAGACCTATAACTTTGAAGAGCAGTGAAATAGAATACTAGCTTTTTTAATAGTTCATAGTGTCATAGTGGCATTGAAATTTGAATTAGGTCACTTTAATATTAAGTGTAAAATAACCATAAAATAATAAAACTATAATGTAAATAAAAGCATAATTAAAATATTGTTTCGCCCTGTAACCGAAGCATCGTCAGGAGATAGACGACAAAATCGCAAAGAATTTTGCTTTCGTTTAGTGCATGAGTTCTTACAAATTCTGCATGTATCAGGTATGAGAACGAATACTCTCACTCGAATACACTCTACATTTAGCATTACATATATATCGATTATTTTTTCATCAAAAATTGTTTTTTTCTTAAATCGATTATTTTAGATGTCCCCGTTTCTTTTTTACTCTTTTTCTTAATTCTTTAGATTATATATTCATTGTTGGATGAAACCAATTTAGCCAAACTACACATTTTAATCTAATTTCACAAACAGCGCATCTGATACTATTTCTTGGTGGAAGTCCACTTTAATAAGCCTTTATTGTTGTTATGGGGGCGTGTGCCCGTATGGTTGGTGAAAGTATGCGAGGAGAAATTATACACAAATCACAATGTCCATACGTGTAATATGACACACACAAAGTTCAGAGAAAGAGGTACACAGTATACAAGCAAGTAAAAGGAAATATATAACTAAACTAGAAAAAATGATAGCAACTACAATGAAACGTTCCCTTCGCATCGACTGATGGTAGGTCACTGCTAGGTCGGCCGGCCGCGCCGCGGGCGCAAGCCGCGCGCCCCGCGCCCCGCAACCGGTTTCAAGTGCAGCGGGAAGGGTGAGCATATCGCGGCAGTCCCGGGTAAGTATGTGAGTATGTTCTGTGATTGTATTGTGTAAGGTGAGTGACTGTATGTATGTATGTATGTAGGTATGTATGTAGGTGTGTGTGAATGTGATGGAATCCCTACATTATTTATTAATATTAAAAAAGCCAACTTTTGACAGTCAGAAAAATATCGATTTAAAAATATATTATTTTAAAAAGGGATAAAAATCGATTATTTTTTAATTGATTTTTTCTACTTCAAGTCGCATCCCTATCATTTATTAGATTAAAATAATTAAAGTAGTTGTTAGGAATGTCAAAAAAAACATCGACTTTTATTTATAATAATCATTTTTTTTAGACAAGTCGATTATTATAAAATCGACTATTTTAATCATCCTCTTTTTTCTTTTTATGATATAAGATAATATATTATATAATAAGAATAATTGTAATTAATTATTAAAATTAAAATAGACAATTTTTGAAATATAAAAAAATGGATTTTTAAAGGGATAAAAATCGATTATTTATCAATCGATTTTTTCTACTCCATGTCACATCCCTAATGGAACGTTCACAAGTTCTAAAATCACAAGCGTACTGCTCCCCATGAACTCTCATATGCGTGGTCACTCCGGACTTCTGTCTCGACTTGAAATCGCATAACTCACAAGAGTACGGCCTGTCAGGTTTATGTATCCACATATGAGTGCTCAAGTCACCTTTCTGTACACATCTGTACGGACAGAATTTACACTTATAAGGTTTCTCACCAGTATGAATGCGGACATGTCTCAATAAATTTCCTTTTTGACAACATTTGAACGGACAAACACTACAACTGAAGGGTTTCTCACCACTATGAGTCATCATATGGTTTCTTAAAAGACTCCTCCTATTGCATTTGTATTTACAAATCTTACAGGCAAAAGGTTTTTCACCTGAATGCGTTAGCATGTGCCTATTCAAATGACATCTTTGGCTGTAACTATTCGTGCAATACAAACAAGAATGCCGTTTATCTTTGACATGTGTTCGAACATGTCTCACTAACTCACTCCGCACACTACACTTAAATTCACAACTATTACACGAAAACGTCTTGTATTCTGTATGTCTGCTTATATGAGTTATAAATTCCCTCTCGCAGTTGGTCACATATTCACAATTGTTACACTTCATTATTTTTCTAGTATCCTTGTCTTGTTTATTATGCAATAATAAATGCTCTTCTATGAGTTTCTTTTTATCTATATCATAATTGCATATATCACAAATGTATCTCTTTTTGACATTCTGTTTTATTTCTCTCTGCGTCATTCTTTTCCCTTTAGTTTTTGTTGTCTTTTCATTGTCTCTGTCATCAATTCTATTGATCAAATCTTTTTCTAATTTGTGTTTATATTTTCTATTATTTTTCACTTTTACTTCATCATATATATTTTCTTCGGGTTCAATGTATTCAGTTTTTATTATTTCATAAACAGGTGTTTCTGTAACAGATTATTTTAATTTCAAAAATAAAGAATCATTGATTAAAATTGATCTGGTTATGACAAAATGTATAATAATGTAAGTAAGACAAAAACAACGAGTGGTATCCAGCTGAATAGAATAGTACCACCCTCATTTCTTACCGAGATGTCGTAAGAGGCGACTAAGGTAAGTTGACCCACCGTGTGGTATCCGGTTTAGTAGAATAGACCACCCTCATTCTTACCGAGGTGTCGTAAAATACGACTGAAGTAAGTTGATGTCAGGCAGGCGGCCGGTCGTAAACACGCAACCAAATCATGTGACAGAATGTTTATAACATGTTGTGTCGACCCCACTTAGACCGGGATAAGTGGGATAAGAGTGTAAGTGGGACTTTGCTAGCGTATGTGTTGGTGTACACACGTGTTAGTGAGATATTGGTGTTTTTTACCCTTTTGGTTGATTTTAACGCTTACTATAGTTGGGTTTCCTAATACTAACATTATTTTTGCATTTTTTTTTACTAACATCTGTTGTAAATAGGTAAGTTTTTATTGTTTTATATATATAAAAAGTCTATACGCAAAGTGCCTCCATAATGGAGGCAGATTCCCCAGCCGAACCTCCCGATAAGGGTGGTACGATCGATGTATCGACACGTAAGAGACAAGTGAGTTCTTTACAAGCTACTGAAGATTCGACTACCACTAAAAAAACAATAGTCGATCCTACTTCAGCCAACCCTTCCATTCAAACAATATACATCCATCCCTCCTTTTCCGAAACCCCATTGAGCTACCTGAGAGACGACAAAGGTCCTTTCATTGTTCAGGTTTCACGAGATGTACCAGACCCAACCTCAGGAACTACTTTGCGGGCTATTACTTTTGGCCAATTTTTGCATAAGCATAAGGTAACCTCTATTATAAATGATGGAGTCAAGAACGTTGGTAGGAATAAAGTGACAGTAGAATTTAAATCTGCACAGTCTGCCAATGATTTCCTTGTCAATCCTCTATTAGGCTTAACTAAATACAAGGCAATTATCCCCACCTATAATATTACTAGAATGGGTCTTGTAAAAGGTGTCCCGGTTGATTGGTCAATGGAAGAGTTTGTTGACTCTCTGGAGCTTCCTTCTGGCTGTGGAGAGGTACTTAAAGCTAGGAGATTAAATAGGAAGATAAGTAGCGACGGTATTGCTTCTTGGGTACCGACTCAGTCGGTTGCTCTTATTTTCAGAGGCCAAATTCTCCCTGCTAAGGTATACTCATACCACACATCCTTACCTGTTGAAACATACAAACTCCCTACCATCCAGTGCCAGAATTGCTGTCGTTTTGGTCATATAAAGGTTAATTGTAGGTCCAAACCCAGGTGTTACAGATGTGCTCAACCCCACACAGGAGATTCCTGTGAAATCCCCAAAGAGTTGTCCACGTGCCTATACTGCTCCGGTAAACACTTTGCAAATGACAAGGATTGTCCAGAGTTCTCTAGACAACAAGCAATCAAGATGGTAATGTCGCAGGATAATGTATCATATATTGAAGCTTCATCTCAATTTCCTCCTGTTCGGCGGTCCTATGCTGAGATTGCGAAAGAGATGTTCACACCTCCTGCATACCCTCCCCAACAACCAGCAAAATCCCTAAATCCTAAAAAATCTTATAGACAAACAGTCTTCCACTCTCCTCGTCCTCGTACACCATTGGGAAAAGGTTACGATAAGAGAGCTCACCAGGACATTGTTGGTGATTGCTCCTCATCCCTTCCCAATGGTTGTGCTTTCAACAACGATCCCACTAATTCCCCTCCCTCTCAGAGCAAAATCTTAGAAATTCTTTCAGAATTCCTACTGAGCATTGTTGCTCCATGTAGTGAAATCCCCTTACTGTCCAACGTTGCCTATAACCTTACCCAACTATTTAAAATCCTCCAAAATGGCCCCAACAACATTTCTGCAATGGAACAGTAAGAGTGTAAGTTCCAAAAAACATGAATTGCTGTCCCTTATAAATCTGCATAAGCCTGCCGTTGTTGCCATCTCGGAGACATGGTTGAGCCCTGGGGTCCGATTTCGGCTCCCTGGTTTTTCCTGTTTAAGGGATGACAGGAGTGACGGGCATGCAGGTTGTGCCGTTTTCATTCGGCACTTCCTCCCTTTTTCTCCTATTCCCCTTCCTCCCCTTAGCCAACAGATTAATGCTGTTGCTGTCCGCTCCCTGAACATTTCTTTCGTTTCTCTGTACATACCTCATCCTTCCCCTTCCATCATGCCTGAACTACAAACCATCCTCTCATCCTTGCCCACTCCTGTCATAGTTATGGGGGATTTTAACATTCACCATACTATGTGGGGGTGTTACTTCAGTGATGGGTTGGCTCCGCTGTTGGTGGACATCTTTGATGATGTGAATCTTTGCATCATTAATGATGGCTCACCAACCCGCAGAGTTTACCCAAATCAGAATCCTAAATCTGCTGTAGATCTCTCGTTAGCCTCACCTAGTCTAGCTTCCCGATTATCTTGGAGAGTTCTCCCTTCCACATATGGTAGTGACCACTTCCCTATAATTATTTCCCTAAATTGTAGAATTTCATCCCCTCCCAATTTTGATCCCTTATTAAAATATAGAATCCAGAAAGCAAATTGGTCAGGCTATTCCCATTCCGTCGACAACATGATGAACTCTCTACCACATCTTGAAAGGAATGGTAATGTTTTGGATTACTACGATCTTTTTTTAAATTCTCTTTTATCTTCGGCCGATCTCAATATTCCTAAGAAAAATCCTCCTAGAAATCATATGCTTTCACCTCCCTGGTGGGATGAGCAATGCAGTGATTTATTTAAACTTAGAACCTACACAGAAGAGACATATTCTAGAAATATGACTCAACAAAATTTTGTCAATTACCAAAGAATAGACGCGAAAGTTAAAAAATTGGTTAAAATGAAGAAAAAAATAAGCTGGACTAAGTTCTGTGAATCCTTACTTCCTCGATCATCCTCTACGGTTGTTTGGAATAAAGTTAAGAGATTCCGTAGATCTCTTGATCATGTTAATGTTTATTCCAATAATCCTTCTGACTGGCTTAACGATTTTGCTGATAAATTAGCTCCTCCTTTGGCTCCTAATAAAGACATGTTTTTTGATTCTGCACCAATTTTAAGTTCAAATGAAATGGATGCCCCCTTTACTCTGTCTGAGTTGCAAGTCGCTCTCAGTGGACTTAAAGATTCTACTCCAGGTAAAGATGGTGTTCCATACTCATTTGTACGCAATTTAAGAGACAAAGCAAAACTTTGTTTTTTAAACATGGTTAATAAATTCTTTGAGACTGGGATTGTTCCAGATTCATGGAAATCCCAAATAATCATCCCCATCCTGAAACCTGGTAAAAATCCGTCAGATCCCAACTCCTATAGACCTATAGCGTTATCGTCAACTTTGGCAAAAATTACTGAACACCTATTGAAAAACCGCTTGGAATGGATAGTAGAAAGTAGAAATATACTTCCGTCTTCCCAATTTGGGTTTCGGAAGGGTATCAGCACAACCGATAGCCTCAGCATAATAACAACAGACATTCGAATAGCCTTTACAAAAGGAGAGTACCTTGTGGGTGTTTTCCTAGATATCGCTTCTGCATACGACAATGTCCTTCTTCCGTTGCTCAGGCAGAAAATGCAAAAGCTGAGTATACCGCCGAAGATTGTGCATTTCATATGTAATCTGCTGTTTTGTAGATCCATAGTGGTGAAGCACCATTCAACATCTCTTCCCCCCAGACTTGTCTGGAAAGGTCTCCCTCAAGGCTCTGTTCTAAGCCCTCTTCTATACAGCATATATACCCAAGATCTCGAATTGTCTGTTAAAAGCTTCTGTGACATCTTGCAATATGCTGATGATATCGTTCTTTATTATAGTTCTAGCTGCATAGAGAATATATCTCACCGTATAAACTCCGCTTTGTACTACCTAGGCCAGTGGCTGTCTGACCATGGTTTATCCTTGTCCATTCCTAAGTGTCAGGCAGTGGTGTTCACTAAAAAAAGATCTATCCCTAATTTCCAGTTTTCTTATGAAAACCAATACATCAACCTTGTAGAGAAGGCCAAATTTCTAGGTGTTTATCTCGATAACAGATTGAACGGAATTTCCCATACTAATCACATAATTAAAAAATGTGAAAAAGGAATTAACGTCCTTCGAGCTATAGCAGGAGTATGGTGGGGTGCCCACCCCTACTCCCTTAAATTACTATATAATGCCTTAGTTCGAAGCCATATGGATTATTGTTTGTTTGTCTTGGAACCTTTTAACAAATTAGCTTCAGAAAAATTAAATAAAATTCAGTATAAATGCCTCAGAATCATACTGGGTGCAATGAAATCTTCCCCAACAAACGCCTTGCAGGTTGAATGTGTTGATCCTCCTTTATCCCTTCGTCGCCAATATTTATGTGACCGATATATTAGTAAATCGTTACAGTTGTCTTCCCATCCTCTATGGCCCAAATTAACTCTGCTCTCCCATTTTCCTATATCCCGAAATTCAAAATCAATCATATTAGATAGTTTCTTGAAATATTCCTCTCTCCCTAATCCTATGTTACAATATTTATCAAATCCTCTCTTTTGTACTCCTTTTGATGCACTTATATTCAATCCTTCAATCATCACAGATCTTGGTTTTATCAAAAATTCTCCTGATACACCACACAATTTTCAAAATTATATTCATCAGAATTGCCAGAATTCTCTTCTGATATATACAGATGCATCAAAGCTATCTCTGAGTAGTTGTGTTGGTGCAGCCTGCTGGATCCCCAAATATAAAATTGTGTTAAAATTTAAATGTCCCCCCGAGTCTTCTGTGTTTACAGGAGAGGCCATTGCTTTGTTAGAAGCAATCCTGTTTGCACACTCCCATAACCTAAAACAGACTGTAATTTTGACAGACTCTCTTAGTTGTTTATTGTCTATTAAAGAAAATCCATTTCGTAGTAAGTCAAGATTTCCTATTGTTTTGAAGATTAGGGAGATTCTGTTCTCTTGTTACAAAAAAGGATTATCCATCTCCTTAGTCTGGATCCCCAGCCATTCTGGTATTCCTGGAAATGAGATTGCTGATTTATGTGCTAAGGCTGCAGTTCAAGATGGAACGCTCGAGCACTTTGAAAATACAGCTAATGATCTTTGCGCATTAGCTAAGACTTACCTGGACAAATCTTGGAATTTGTTCTACGAGACCTCAAAAACTACTAAAGGGAAGTACTATGCTGCTCTTCAGCCAGACATTCCAAGACGACCATGGTTCTTTCTCCATAGATATGCAGACAGATGGATCTCATCTACTATCTCCCGCTTACGTCTTGGTCACTCATGCACACCTGTACACTTGGCAAAACTGCGGATCAGGGACAACTCGATCTGCGAGTGTGGTTTAGACGAAGGCACTGTATCCCATATCCTTTTGAATTGTCCTAAGCTCCTTCACCCTCTATATGACATTCTCCCATCCAAAATCCCTCGTCCATTAAATGTTGAATGTTTGTTAACGTCTGTATTTAGTCCTTATTGTAAATATTTATGTAAATATATTAAATGTAATAAAATAAAATTGTAAAATAATTTATTTATTTTTAAGTATAACTATTTGTAAGTAATATATATATTCATATTGTGTCGTCCTTTTGTTTCAGGTGAAGGGTTATAAAAGGTTCCCACTATTTGTAAATAATCAAAATTTTAGTTTTTTTTCTTTGTTTCACCGTACAATCTCCTTTGTGTGTACTTCACCTTACGTGACATTGGCAAAGTAATTTGTGCCATCAAGGCACTACTAAAAGCCATTAATGGAAAATTGAATTGAATTGAAGAGTGTAAGTAAGACAAAGTTGAATATCTACTTGCTAAAAATTAAGGCTTATAGAGACAAAGCAAGAATAGCCAAACAAGAGACTAGAGAAAGATATTGTTAACAAAAGTAATAATAAAAAATTATTTTGCTATAATCCGCGAAGAAGGATCTTCAATCTTAATCTTCTTCGTGGATTATAGCAAAATAATTTTATTATTACTTTTGTATTATGGATCTCCGCAAAGTAACGCCTAATTCTATAAATGATATTGTTAACATTATCTGAGTTAACATTCCTTAATTCCTGTTTGCTTACACATGTTTGGAGGAAACATCAATGTTGGGGGTTGAACTTTTTGTATATAGATAAGTTTGTATATAGTAAGTATGCTAGTTTGGGCAATGCGGCGCATTATGATTTTTTCGTACAGTCTATCTTCCTGATGATGCTTCGGTTGCGGGGCGAAACGATTGTTGAGTTTGTGATAGTGAACGTGTGTAGTGCTTGTGTATTGTGGTGGCGGTGGTGGAGGTTTATGCATGTTTTTACGAATCCTGCATATATCAGGTATGAAAACGAATTGTCGACTCTACATTTAGCATTACATATATTTTCTATTTTACGCAGACTATAGCAAAATAATTGTATCACTCGAATAAAGAAAATTATATAAATAAGGTATTTCTGCTTACCTAAATAATCATTATCTGTACGTAGCTCAACTGGAATTTCGAAGTGTTCCGACTGGAATGAAGATATTTAAATACATAAATATTGAATGATATAACAAGGTTCCTTGTTGAATGAATCACTACATATTATAAAACAAAGTCCATATTTCCGTATGTACGCATAAAACTTTAAAACTACGCAACCGATTTTGATGCGGTTTTTTTAAATAGATAGGGTGATTCCAGAGGAAGGTTTGTACGTATAATAACATTCAATACGAAGTAGAGAAATAATTTAATTTTTGAGGTTTCTGTAAATAATGACATTTTTTTCCGCTTACATTGCAAACGCAGGCTAAACCCTACGAGATTTATCAAAATGATATACTAAGTATTTGTACACCTTAAAAAGGTCTACAGAAAAGTCCGCGATGGTATATATCTATCTCTTATGGATAACCCACAATAGCAGTTTTTTTCATTTACTTTTTACGAAAAATGATGCCTTATGTTCAAAGCAATTTTTATACAATACAGCATTAATCCTTATCCAATTGAGTACCTTAAATAAATTGTTGATTTAATATAGATCAATATTGCCGTTTACAGCATGTAATTTAAGTGAACATTTTCGGAGATATTACAGATTTAAAATCCCGCGAGGAGGCCGCGCTTAGACCTATAAGCACTTCGAATTTAGCAGCGTCCGGAGGCGCAACTAAATGTCCTTCTTTCAAGTTTTTATTGTCTAATGATAAAGCTATGAATGTTGTATGTAAAGACATTGTCTAATCAATTGTAAAAATAAATAATATCACTACATAGTATAAAACAAAGTCGCATTCTCTGTCTGTCCCTATGTCCGTATATCCCTATGTATGCTTCAATCTTTAAAACTATGCAACCGATTTTGATGCGGTTTTTTTTAAATATATAGAGTGATTTTAGAGGAAGGTTTATATGTCTAATAACATTCAATATGGAGTAGAGAAATACTGTAATTTTTGAGGTTTCTAATGTGATGTCGTAAATAATTACATTTTTTTCCGCTTACATTGCAAACGCAGGCTAAACCCTACGAGATTTATCAAAATGATGTACTAAGTATATGTACACCATGAAAAGGTCTACAGAAAAGTCCGCGATAGTATATGTCTATCTCTTATGGATAACCCACAATAGCAGTTTTTGTCATTTACTTTTTACGAAAAATGATGCCTTATGTTCAAAGCAATTTTTATACAATACAGCATTAATCCTTATCCAATTAAGAACCTTAAATATATTGTTTATTTAATATTGATCAATATGACCTTTTACAGCATGTAATTTAAATAAACAGTTTCGAAGATATTACAGATTTAAAATGCCGTGAGGAAGCCGCGCTTCGCCCTATAACACTTCGACTTTAGCAGCGATGTCGCTCTTTCAAGAGTTTGTTTAAAGATATTCTGTAATTAATTGTAAAAATAAAATACATAGGGAAAATGTAAAAGTAAATAAGTAATAATGTACTATATGAATTTAGATATTCCAAAGATAGCAGGAAATCTTCTTGGTATAGGGAAAGGAAAATGTTTTTCTCCAAATTTATCGCTACGGCCACGGGCAGTTATGAATAAATCAAAACAACTGGATCAATTTTAATCATTTTTTTTACACTGACTGACATGGGATATATATTTTATACCCGTGCGAAGCAGGGGCAGGCCGCTAGTAATATATAATTATTGCTTTTTGTGTTAGTATATTCATCAATTATAGTTTTGCCATTACAGCATTATAGCTTAAAAACACTGGAAGATTACATAGATGATAAGAATCTGTGGATACAACTACTCTTTGAGTCGGCACAACATAGTAATGACTTACTGTAACAACATATTTAGAAGAATTATATTTTTAAAACAGTAACTGCCAATATTTTGCTGATTTTTCTCGGTAGATAGTTTTCTGAACCGGCAATAGAGTTGATGACTTAAAAGCACTTTACAAGTGAATTTGAGTTCATCAACATTAACATCCTTAGAAAGTGCCATCATGATAGCTTGTTATTTGCATATAGATTATTGGTATCTTGGTATATTATTAACTAGCGGCCTGCTCCTGCTTCGCACGGGTATAAAATACATAGCCCATGTCACTCAGTGAAAAAAAAATTATTGAAATCGATCCAGTAGTTTTGATTTATTCATTACTGCCCGTGGCCCGCAAGAGTTAAATTTGGAGAAATTACAATTTCCCTCTCCCTATTCCAAGAAGATTTCCTGCTATCTTTGAATATCTAAATTCATATAGTACATATTTGCGTATTTATTTTACATTTACATTTACATTTTTCCCTATGTATTTTTTTTTACATTTACAGAATGTCTTTAAACAAACTCTTGAAAGAGCGACATCGCTGCTAAAGTGTTATAGGGCGAAGCGCGGCGTCCTCATTTTACGGCATTTTGAATCTGTAATATCTCCGAAAATGTTCACTTAAATTACATGCTGTAAACGGCCATATTGATCTATATTAAATCAACTATTTATTTAAGGTACTTAATTGGATAAGGATTAATGCTGTATTGTATAAAAATTGCTTCAAAAATATGGCATTATTTTTCGTAAAAAGTAAATGACAAAAAATGCTATAGTGGGTTATCCATAAGAGATAGACATATACCATCGCGGACTTTTCTGTAGACCTTTTCAAGGTGTACAAATACTTAGTACATTATTTTGATAAATCTCGTAGGGTTTAGCCTGCGTTTGCAATGTACCTCAACCTCAAAATTACAGTATTTCTTTACTCCGTATTGAATGTTATTATACGTACAAACCTTTCTCTGGAATCACTCTATCTATTAAAAAAACCGCATCAAAATCTGTTGCGTAGTTTTAAAGTTTTATGCGTACATAGTAAGAATCCGACTTTGTTTTATAATATGTAGTGATATTAAATGTATTAATAAAAAAATTAACTTACTTTACTTCTTTCCACAATATGCATACATGCCTCGTCAAGACTCGCCGGTCGTTCATACTCTGAAAATTCCTCCTTCACTACATGTTCTCCAAAACATATATTGTTCACCGTATTAACAGGATCATCAGATGACAGTCCAGAATCTGATATTTCTTGTTTACACACAACAAAGCTTGTATCAAACTCATTGTCGAATGTGTCAATAGAATTCTCGTCAAATAGTTCGACCTTAATATTCATTTTAGTGATACGAAACTATACTATCATATTTTAAGTTCGGTTAAATATTTTCTAAATTCTGAAATATAATTTAAGGCCAGTTTTATAGTTTATACACCTTGACCGTAGATTAACCTGGAAAAAACACATCAAAGCTAAGAGAGAACTTAACAACAGATAGTGTTCAGTCCTAATGTGGAGCGACTGATACAAAACATTCAACAAATTTGCTCATAGTCCTATGACTGATCGCAGATGATCTCAAAGCAAAAAAAAAAAAATTATAGTTTTCTAAAAAATATTCCCAAATCAAATAACACTATTAATATAACAGTACCTTGGTACAAAGCCTTGCATTATAATTTTTTTAATCCCTTGAAAACAGGGATAAACAGACATTTTTTATAAAAACCTGGCTAAAACCTAGCTAGATTGATTACTCTCCTCACCTCCATGTTTTTTATATATAGTTTAACTCATTTAGATATTAAATATGTAGAAGACCAAAGTAGGCGGCTTTACCTTTACATACTTTTGGAAGACCAGTCTTCAAATAGCACATTGATGAATAGTTCAATGGCTTGTGTTAATATATATAAGTTTTATCTCTGATTGTTCTCTGCAATAGAGCCTATGTATCGTGTATGAACACGAAACGCAGTACGTTGTTTTAAATCAAAATAGAACTCATTTCGATATATTATACGTGGCGTTTTGCAAAATATCCATAAATATTTAAAATGGAGTATATAGCGGGTGTTTAGAAATAAAATAGGAATACTAACACTATTAATTAACTCGTATTATTAAAAAGTGTAAAGATAATATTTTAATTCCAGCTTACTTACAAACTCAGGATATATTCGTCTGTCTTCTGCAAATTTTATAAAATACCCATTGTTATTGTACATAGAACGGCTTTTGTTATTTCAAAAGCATATTTCCTTGAAAAATTTGCCAATGAAAGCAATAAACATAGACTACTAACAAAATCTATGAAAATAGCAATAATTGAATAAATATCATATGTTATTATAAACAGAACGTCGCGCTAAACTACATAGACTATATAGACCAGGGGGGTGAAACTCTCTAAGAAGCACTCTTTAGGTCGCCGAGAGCGTCATCTCACAGAAAGCATTGGACAACAAAAATTAGTTTTATATCATTATTCACTAGATGTCGCAAATGATACACTGTAATATATATAAGAATTTGTCATAAATTTTCAATTTTTTCTGCCAAAAACGCGTCACTGCTTATTTAAAGGTCCAAATTGAAAATTATGCCGTCCAAAAATTATTTTATGTGTTATTTTGGATGTGAAAACGTTGGTAAGTAACTACAATAATGTTTTTGAAACCATTTAATACCTTTTCCTAACAATAGAAATTTTGACTGCAAAAATTTAATTTTTAACCCTTTTAGTGCCGGGCGAAAAGGAAATGCCTACACGAGAATAACCAGCCGAATTTTTTTAATTTTATTTATGTACATTCTTATGCAATTAAAAGCAAACGAGAAATAATATTTACACGATTCAAAAAGTAATATACTAAGAATAAAATAGTAACAAGTTTGCTCCTCCTTAACCCATTCTAAGTAGGGTTCTCACTACATGTTTTAAGCAATTTGTTGCATGTTAGTTATTTTACGAGCACCCGCCTGCCTGACGTCAACTAACCTTAGTCGCCCTTTATGACACCTTGATAAGACATAAGGTTGGTCTATTCTATACCACATGGTGAATAATAAGACATACAGCATATCGGAGTAAAAATTCACAACAAATAATACAAACAATATTAAAAATGAGTTTGCAACAAGATAAATAATACCTATAAACAAAAAAAAGAGATTACTTGAAGGTAACACACAGGTAAAGGTATTACACAGTAAGCGCTGTGTGCATTTTTGAAAACCTGTTTATATTTGTTTGTTTTTTTTAACTCTGACTGTATGCAATTTTTATGGGAGCGCAGTGAGAACCAACTTATCGGCTTTCGGCACAAGAGGGTTAAAGCAGCCATATCGCTAAAATATACTAAATAAAATTATTATAAGTGCCACAATACTTTGTTTTTTAGAAAAAAATATGTGGTTATTCGTAATAAATATTATATTTTGACACTTTCGGTTACATTATTTTGGTATACATTTTAAATATTTGGTCTGATTTAGACTATAGCTACAAAAATTCAAATGTGTGATTTCAGGTTTACAGCAAATGAAGATTATGAATATGAAAACTAATTACAGAGTGTACTACGTATGCAAAGTTAGTTGTTTTCAACAAATAAACGTGTAAACTGATGAACATTTATTATTTGTATACGCTTGATATTTTTTTAAATGTTTTAAAAGTAATTTTCAAGTGTTTCCTGAATTGACATACTATTTAAAAAGATGTAAAAAATAAAAATAATTAAATATTACATAGCTTTAATCTTTTATTCATTACCCTTATTTAGAATAATAGTTTGGTGCTACTCTTTGATTTGAACTGGAATTTGGAGATGCCAAGTCCGTTCAAATTGAAGTGGTATAGCGCCAAACTATTTTTTTGTAAATGCTATTTTTATGTAAGGGTCACTATATGAATGCAGTACAGCGCCATCTAGTGGATTATTATGATAACGTTACAGCGACATCTCTACCAGATCAGCGAATACAGTCCCTTATCATTACTTCAATAAAATTACAGAGTTGCTCATCTATATCCTATATAGTGTATTATCTATGATATAGACTACTGTTAAAATATAGCGATGTGAAAAAAAACGATTTTATAGTAATTGTTTTTTTTAATAATCGATTTTTTGACACCAAAATCGATTTTTTATTTGTTTCCTTTTTTAGATTAGATATGAATTGTTGGATGAAAATGTAGCCAAACTGCACATTTTAATCGAATTACCCAAACAGCGCAACTGTTATTATTTATTGCCAGTTGTCAACTTTAATTAGCCTTTTTTATTATTAATTATTAATCTTGAAAAGGGCAACTTATCAAATAAACAGAAAATCTCGATCATTTTTTAATCGATTTTTTCTACTACAAATCATATCCCTACTAACAGGAGAAACTAATACAAAGCGTCTAAAAATTGAAGTCGAAAAAGAGAAATACAAATAGAATTTATCATATCCATAACATTACTAGTATATACAACCTCGTGAAAAAAATGCACGTCACTAATTGACTATGGATTGAGTATAGTGACGTCTTTTTCGTTAACTAGCCTGTACTCTGTGGTCACGAAATCAAATAACAAATAAAATTCAGGAAAGTAGTCTGTGGATCAGTTTCTGTGATAACAAATCTTTATTGATTGGCTACATATGTGTTCTAATAATTAATAAAAACATTCGTTGCTAGAAACAATATACAATTAAAGATCAGTAACCAATAGCCACAGAGTGCATCGTTTAAAGGTACATTTATTTTTCCAACCATCTCTACATAAAGTTATTGTGATACGGAGAAAGTGAAACACTTTTGTTTCACATTATCTAGTCAGTTTTTAGATTAAATAACACTAATACCCTTTCAGCTGTAGCTGGAATATAATTGAACTATTTATACTTATTTATCCAGTGAAATATTTATTAACTACAAATACTGTAAAAGAAAAATGCTATGTAATTTTATACACTTTAATTTACGAAAATATTACTTGTGAGAATACTATCCTTCTAATCTATCCTATCATCCTCCTGCCATTATCCCACTCTAAGTGGGGTCGGCACAACATGTTATAAACAAGCTGTCACGTGATTTGGCTGCGTTTTTACGATCGGCCGCCTGCCTGACGTCAACTTACGACTTCTTACTTACCAAGTCGTATTTTACGTCACGTCGGTAAGAAAGAGGGTGGTCTATTTTACTGCCTTTGACAACTCCTCAGTAAGAAATGAGGGTGGAATTTATATTCAGCCGGATACCACACAGCGTTCTAATCCATCCATCCTAATATAATATAATTAGTGTCCTGTGAGACTCCCAAAAGCTATAAACCCAAGAATTGAAGTTACTATCCTTCTTTATCTATTAGATATTTTATGATATAGGTATTGTGTGATAGCCAAATGGTTATACCACATGACTCAAGCTATTATGGTTTCAAATTGTAGGTTTCAAATGATTGATATTTACAATATATCACATAGTGTTTGTTGAATGAATACATTGTTAGGTGACAGACTCCTCTCTGTTTAGTTCTTCAGATATAAAAAAAGTAATAATAATATTATTTTGCTATAATCTGTGATAAAAGAAAATATATGTAGTGCTAAATGTAGAATGTACTGTCTGTTCTACGTCTTATATACTACCCGCCACCGATAACACAACAACACACAAGAACTGCATATATTCACCACCACAATCTCAACAACTGATTCACCCCATCACCAAAGCATAGTCAGGAGATAGCACTCCACAACAAAACTGCAAAAAAAAAAACTTAAGATATATGTAGGGTCCAATATGGTGCATTATGGTGGTTAAAGATGCTTTCCCTTTTCTGTAAATAAAGAGAAGACAACTAGTCACGCCGTGTGGTATCTGGCTGAGTAGAATAGACCACCCTCATTTCTTACCAAGGTCGGTTAAAGGCGACTAAGGTAAGTGGACCCGCTGTGTGGTATCCGGCTGAGTAGAATAGTACCACCCTCATTTCTTACCGAGGTGTAGGTAAAGGCGACTAAGGTAAGTTGACCCGCTGTGTGATATCTGGCTGAGTAGAATAGTACCACCCTCATTTCTTACCGAGGTGTCGGTAAAGGCGACTACGGTAAGTTGACCCGCTGTGTGATATCCGGCTGAGTAGAATAGTACCACCCTCATTTCTTACCGAGGTGTCGGTAAAGGCGACTAAGGTAAGTTGACCCGCCGTGTGATATCCGGCTGAGTAGAATAGTACCACCCTCATTTCGTACCAAGGTCGGTTAAAGGCGACTAAGGTAAGTGGACCCGCCGTGTGGTATCCGGCTGAGTAGAATAGTACCACCCTCATTTCATACCGAGGTGTCGTAAAAGACGACTAAGGTAAGTCGACCCGCCGTGTGGTATCCGGCTGAGTAGAATAGTACCACCCTCATTTCTTACCGAGGTGTCGGTAAAGGCGACTAAGGTAAGTGGACCCGCCGTGTGGTATCCGGCTGAGTAGAATAGTACCACCCTTATTTCTTACCGAGGTGTCGTAAAAGGCGACTAAGGTAAGTTGCTGCAGACAGGCGGCCGGTCGTAAAATTCCGGTCGCCAAATCATGTGACAACATGTTCATAACATGTTGTGCCGACCCCACTTAGAGTGGGATAAGGGCAGGAAGAATATATAAAGAGAAGACAACTAGTCCCAATAGAATAGTACAGGCAAAAGGATTGGATAATAATTATATTTGCATCTTTTCAGATATACCTGTAACCTGCAGCAGATAGAATCAACATTTAGAAAGAATAAATTACATAGTGCAAGATTTTTTAAAATAAGTGTCATCCAGTAGCACTGTATTGTATGAAGTTAAATCTGCACTGACTGATTCTGGATTACCTTGTGGGAATTACAAAGGCCTAGATTTAGAGTATGGAGAATTGAAATTTATATTTTAATGCTTTACTATGCCTAGCTGCTTAATAAACGTACTTTAATACTGTCTGCTTAATTTTGCTAAGTTACAATAACAATGACAGAAAAATCTTTATTATCAAATAAATTATTAAATGAAATAAACGTAAAAGACAAAGGCAATAGAAATGTCAATGATGTATCTGTTAGTCAAAGCGAAGATGTGGACAGCAATGCAGCATCCAAACACACAGAGGATACAGAAACAGTTATAACGGAAGTCGTAACTAAGAAACAAAGGATGCAAAAAGAATCTTCGAAACAGAAAAGGATAAGAGTAAATGATTATAAAGAAGCATATGAGAGCTATAGTTATGAAACGAATGGTGAGAAATACTTTGCCTGCACGTGGTGCCCTTACAGGTGTCCGAAGAGGAGCAATTTCATCCTGCACATGAGGGTTCACACTGGAGAGAAGCCGTACACCTGTAAACTGTGCAATTATGCAACAGCTAGAAAAGCTAGCCTCGACAGACACAAAACAGTACATACAGGTGTCAAATCTTTTGAATGTACGATGTGCGAGTTTAAATGTTCGATTAAAACCAATCTATACATTCACATGAGAGGGCATACTGGTGAGAAACCTTACTCGTGTACTGTATGCGAGTTCAGGTGCAAGCAGAGCAGCTCGTTAGCGGCTCATATGAAGACCCATACTGGAGAGAAGCCCTATTCATGCAACAGATGCTCGTACAGGAGCGCTTACAAGAACCATTTGATGGGCCACATGAGGATACATACTGGAGAGAAGCCGTTTGGCTGTAACATATGTGATTACAAATGCACAACGAGCAGTTCTTTAGCAATTCACATGAAATGCCATAACAGCATGAAGAGGTATAGCTGCCAGTACTGTAGCTACAAGTGCTATCGCAGATCAGATATCAACACTCATTTAATGACTCATACTGGTGAAAAACCTTACTCGTGTGGTGTCTGCCAGTATTCGTGCACGCGTGGCAACGTCCTAGCAATGCACATGAGAACGCACACTGGCGAGAAACCCTTCACTTGCGACCACTGCCAATACAAATGCGCCCAACGCAGCACTCTAATCAACCATATGAGAACTCATACAGGAGAGAAGCCCTACAAGTGTAAATTATGCGACTACAAAGGCGCTCGGAAGTCTGACTTGATCACTCACACTAGAAAACATACTGGTGAAAAGCCTTATACTTGCAAACTTTGCTCGTTCACAGCGGCAAATAGGTATCATATAAACCAGCATATGAAAGAGCATATGAAAGAGCATAAGGAGAAGTTTTTATGTGATGTCTGTAAGCGGGAGTTCGCCAATGAATCCGGCTTGAAGGACCATATTAAGACTCATGTTGATCCCATAATAAGCGGTGTTGATCCCCTAGCAGTACCCAGTTCTAGTGACAATAATGCTGAAAAATATATGATAGAAATACAGATAAAAACAGAATGTGTATATGATTAACGCTATGGCTAAATATGGGTTACTAAGTGTACTAGTAAAAGCTTAAAGAAAGTGTTTTAAACTAAAGCTCTCAGGCATTGAATTGTTCTGATGTTTTCAATGATTATTGACGATATATTTTCACAAACATTACACAAATGCCCAATTTCTAAACATTCCTTATTAATGAATTGTCTATTATTATAAAACATAATCAAAATGCATTCAGCAAGTAAATATAAGTATTATATTAACAATTCATTAAGCCCTTTTTTGGTGTGAAAATTACTAGAAAATCAGCACATTTCCAGTCAATTTTTTGGATACGTGTAATCTACCAATCAGCATTATAGCAGTGTGGTGGGTTTGGACTCCAATACTTCTCTCCAAATGGGATGAAGAAAGCTTTATTCAGTGGAATATTTAGTTTGATAAGTTTATTAAGTTCATATGTAACGTGTAGTATTTAATTTATATTAACTGATATAATATTTAACCTAATAGTGACCACTAGTATTATTAATAAAGTATATTATTTAAAATTATGTTATTATTATTTTGGAATGGACCATATCTATACTAATATATAAAGCTGAAGAGTTTGTATGTACGCACTTATCTCAGGGACTGCTGGACCGATTTGAAAAATTCTTTCATTGTAAGATAGTCCATTTATCGAGGAAGGTTATAGGCTATATAACATCACGATATGAATAGGAGAGGAGCAGAAATAAAAATAGTACGTTGCGTGCGCTGAGTAAACGGTGAGAGTTATTCAAAAATGATGTATTACAAAATTGTTCCCCTCTAAAAGTTCTAAATAAAAGTCCGCGACAGCATATCATCATCATCCTCCTGCCCTTATCCCACTCTAAGTGGGGTCGGCACAACATGTTATAAACATGTTGTCATATGATTTGGCTACGTATTTTACGACCGGCCGCCTGCCTGACGTCAACTTATCTTAGTCGTATTTTACGACACCTCGATAAGGAAGAGGGTGGTCGATTCTACTAAACCGGATACCACACGGTGAGTCAACTTACCTTAGTCGCCTTTTACGACACCTCGGTAAGAAAAGAGGGTGGCACTATACTATTCAGCCGGATACCACACGGCGTGTCCGCGACAGCATATGTGTAGCTTTTAAGGTTAACCCACTGTAACCATTTTTATGGTTATCAAAATACTATATTACGGTTTTACTCTTTTAGGTGTCTCGAGTAGCATCGAAATACTGGGACTCGACATCTCCAATAGTTACAAGTATCGCGATCACTTGGAAAGGAAGGCTAAGTTGGCCTCCAAAAAATTGGGTGTTATCAATAGAGCGAGACAATACTTCAAGCCGGCCCATAGACTTGCGCTGTATAAAGCACAAGTCCGGCCTCACATGGAGTACTGTTCTCATCTCTGGGCTGGTGCACCCCAGTACCAACTTAAGCCATTCGATCGCATACAGCGCAGAGCAGCTCGTATTATTGGGGACAAGGTGATTAGCAAACAGCTGGACTCTTTAGCGATGCGTAGAAACGTGTCTTCACTGTGCGTTTTCTACCGCATCTTTCATGGAGAGTGTTCCATTGAACTGCATGACCTGATTCCTGCCGCTAAATTCCATAACCGTACTGTACGTCACAGATTAAAATATCATCCTCACCATCTGGATGCGTGGCGATCCACCACAGTACGGTTTTCAAATAACTTCTTTCCACGCACCACCATTTTATGGAACGATCTCCCTTTGGCGGTGTTCCCGGATCGGTACGATATAAGTACCTTCAAAAAGCGTATTTTCCACTTTTTTAAAGGACAGCAACACCCTCGCTCTGCGAGAGGTCGTGGGCGGCGGTGATTACTTGAGGTGCACCGCATGCTCGTTTGCCATCCTATTCCATAAAAAAAAAAAAAAATATGTATTACGTTATTAATCTTTCCACGCGGAGCCGCTGGCGATTGCTAGTATCTTACATGATTATATTAAAACAAACTATCTGTGAAACCCTACAGGTTCGAATCCTGGTCATTAATTGAGTTTTATATTAAAATGATGTATGTAATTGATAATTACAATTTATCACTCTATTTTAATGAATAAAAACTGCTTATTTCTGGAGAATTCTAGGGATATGTGTAACCTACCAATCCACATTGGAGGAGTGTAGTAGGTCTTAGCTCCAACGCCGTGTGGTATCGGGCTGAGTAGTAGTACCACCCTCATTTCTTACCGAGGTATCGTCAAAGGCGACTAAGGTAAGTCGACCCGCCGTGTGGTATCCGGTTAAGTAGAATAGACCACCCTCCTTACCGAGGTGTCATAAAATATGACTAAAGTAAGTTGATGTCAGGCAGGCGGACAGTCGTAAAATACGTAGCCAACATGTTTGTAACATGTTGTGCCGACCCCACTTTGAGTGGGATAAGAGCAGGAAGAAGAAGTAGGTCTTAGCTCCAACCCTTCTCCATAAACGGAGAGGAGGCCTATGAAACCAGAAGTGGGATAGTACGTTACTTTTTACATTAGCAATAGTTATTTAAGAAACATGTTTTTATGTCGATGCCGAGCCGTAAAGTGCAGTATTAGTAATCCCCCCTTTTATCTATCTAATTTCGGTGACGCCTGTCGATGCAGGGCGGGTGGTCTGCCCCTATTTTGGACTATCCCACCCATTTCAGACAGATAGGACCCCCCACTTACCTCTAGGTAAACATAAACGCAGGAAGATAAATCTTACCATTCGAGTCGTGGAAATCCCTTTAAAAGACCTATATCCAGGAATAGACGCCTATAAAAAGACGGCCAGCAATAGATGAGAAAAAAAATAATTGTTTTACACTAGTATCCAAATCCTTAATAATTTATTGATAAAATCTCAGAAAAGAGAGCGAATTACAAATAATTAACATTAATATTTGTCTATACTATACACATATATAACATAAAGTCAAAATGGAAATGAGCGAAATATTTAATTTAAGCAATTTTTGAAAAAGTGTAACTTCGTAAATATATAGAAAAAAATAAAAAAGACTTAAAGCTTGGTATAACTAGTTTAAAGTAAATTAAAATTCATAAACGTCTTATTTATAACACTATAGAATGTAATAGAGTTCATTGTTAAAACTGTTTTCAGAAGTGGGATGTTGCAACATCTACTGGCAACCTCTGATTTGATTTCATAGAAGTTCATTGTAAAGACTATTCAGAAGTGGGATGTTGCGACATCTATTGGCAACCTCTGATTTGATTTCATAGAAGTTCATTGTAAAGACTATTCAGAAGTGGGATGTTGCAACATCTACTGGCAACCTCTGATTTGATTTGAAACTATCACTGTTGGGCATACTTTAATAAAAATCGTCTAATTTATTGCTCTGGTATACTATTTGTATATCGTATTTTTCTATTTAATAGAGTTTCAATCACAGATAATTTCCAGTAGAAATCAACTTACAATCACTATACCTAAGACAAGACAGTTTTCTCACAAATACGATTTATAGCTGAAGAAAGTCGTTTTTTTAACGTTTTTCCGGTTGATTTATAGAAACAGACGTTACTTTGCGAAACTTCATATTATAGAAATTACAATAAAATTACTTTGCTGTAATCCGCGTTTGTTAACAAGAAACGCGAATTACAGCGAAGTAATTTTATTGTAATTCCGGAAAATCGTATATCGCAAAGCAGTGCTTTGCGATTTTGTCGTGGAGTCTATCTCCTGACGATTCTTCGGTTGCGGGGCGAAACAATTGTTGAGATTGTGGTGGTGAAGTGCTGTGCTTGTGTATTGTTGTGCCATCGGTGTCGGGTAGTGCATCAGTTCTTACAAATTCTGCATGTATCAGGTATGACAACGAATAGTACACTCTACATTTAGCATTACATATATTTTCTTTTATCGCGGATTATAGCAATAAAATATTCTCATTACTTTTGTATCATGGACCTCCGTATAATGTAATTCCGGTTGTTAAAGAACACAAGTCTCCCGATTTGGGAGCTCAAGTATTCGTTTAAACAGTTCTCTTTTGCATATTTATTATATTGCCACTGGTTGAATAATTTTTGCCATCCGCGTGGACGATCATGTGAGTAACTAAGCCATACTTGTGGCTGGCGGTGTAATCGCACAGATTGCAAGCGTACGCTCTCTCACCCGTATGGGTTTTCATGTGGGTGATCAACCGGTCCTTGAGTATACATTTATACTGGCAGAGATTACAGGAGAAGGGTTTGTCATCGGGCTGATGGGTCTTCATGTGTCTGTACATGGTATTCTTCCTCGCGAAGCTCACAGAGCAAATGACGCATGTGAAAGGTTTAACCCCGCTATGGCTCTTCATGTGCCTTGTCAAATAAACCTTTCTTGTGCAATTATAGTGGCAGATATGACACGAATACAGACTGTTTTCCGTATGGATTCTCATATGGCTGGTCAGAGTTCTCTTATTCGCAGATTTATAAGAGCAAAGGCTGCACAAAAACGGTTTATCTCCAGTATGCGTTCGCATATGCTTCACTAAGTAACTCTTCTTAGCAGATTTGTAGTTGCAGTGAGCGCAGCAGAAAGGTTTGACAGCGATATGGACGCTCATGTGACCGGATAGGTAACTCTTGCTCACACATTTGTAGTCGCATATATCGCAAGCGTAAGGTTTCTCGACTGAATGCGTTTTGATATGGTTGTCCAAGTTGCCCTTTTTCTGACATTTGAACTCGCAAAACGGACAAGAAAACGGCTTCTCCTCAGTATGAGTTTTAGTGTGCCTCTTCAAATCTATCTTCTTAACGCACGTGTACGGGCAGAGTTCGCAAGACAGCGGCCTCTCTCCCGTATGACTCATTATGTGCGTGACTAATAGATGCTTTTTCGTGAACTTGTCCGAACAGTAGCTGCACGCAAACAGTTTCTCCCCGTGCACTCGCATATGAGTCACCAAATTGCTCTTCACTGAAGATTTATAAGGACACCGAGTGCAAGAAAACGGCTTCTCTCCTGTATGGATCCGCAAATGCCTGATTAAATCAGTCCTACCGGAGAATTTTCTGTTGCAAGTGTTGCAGGAAAATGGTTTCTTCTTCGCATGAGTCCTTAAATGCGTCGCCAAGCGATCCTTCGACGTGCAACCGAACTGGCAAATGTTGCATACGAAAAACTCTGACTCGATTCTCATGAAAGCGTCTAACGCAGTACTCTTATCGCGTTTCTGCTTTCTTTTAAGTCCTGTATCAATCCTTTTAACATCTAAAGCATTAGGATTTACTTTATAGGAGCAAAATAGATGTTTGCTATGAACTTTGCCCATATGAGACAGTAAATGGTCTTTCATTAATTCTTTCACTTTAGTTTCGTATTTGCAAAGGTTGCATACGAGGTTAGTATTCCATAACTCTGAGACATCAGGTTTCATGTCAGTTAGTGGGTTTGTAACTGTGTTTAAATGTGCATCATATTCGTTTATATTAGACAAATGTGTATCCATATATTCATTTTGATTTGATAAATCTTCAGATTTAACTTGTGGTATATCCATACGTGTTATGTTAACTTCGACGCATAAAGCTGGATCTTGAATGTCCGTCGATACATCGTATATTGTTTCTGTAAATTTATATTTACAATTAACTTTGGCTATTAAAATTAAGCTTGCGATGAAATAGGTGTAAACGAAATGGCTTTTGCATAACTCATTGTTTTAAATTGTATTTGGAATATGCCAGTTTCCATCACTATACCCCAGGACTATATTTTAGTAATATACAATTATTTTCTACATGTTTGGCTGAGAAATATATAATGAATGATTAATGATTAATTATAAGAGATTGGTTGTAATATTCCCACAATGAGCGAGGTTTTCTTATATGCAAAAAGTTAAAAGCCAAAGAGAATATGGCGGTTTTGACTCTAGATTTATCTAGAAATCATTCTTATGTATATCGGTCAGTATAAATCAAAACAAAAATTAAGTTAATATAACATATATATTTTATTTATATTTAAATAACACTTAACTTAATATAATTGATATAGAAACAACAAAAATACTGATTTTAATAAGTAAAAAATAAAAATATATGTGGCGCTAGATTTTCTAAATCACGTAAGCCATAATGTAAGAGAGAACTCTTGATATCCTTAATTTTTTACAACAGTAGATATCAACGAATACTTCAAAATCTATATTACTATTAAACTGATCACAAGGGAGCCTCGCGCACTTTATTCAATCCTAGTTTTGAAGGCAACAATCAAATAAGAAATCGGATTGCGTTTTTTCTAGGGATTCTATACTGAAACCTTATCCTAGAAGATTGCAGGGTTTCTATGCTGGAATGCGCACTAGAAACCTTAGAAGATTGCAACCTTTACAGAGGCGAAGTTAGAAAGAGTATTATTATTAACATTTCCACATTTTTTATTAATACGTTTTCCGAAAGAAATCCTTTTAAATTCTATTTGGAATATGTCAGTTGTCATCGCCATTCCCGAGAACCATATTTCAGTCATATACAGTTATTTAAGTCCTTGCTTATGGACATACAGAAAGAAAAATTTTAGATCCGTTTTCTAACTTCATTTGGTCGTCACCAACTATAAAAGTATATGGAAAGTGGTATTAAATCAGCACCCTCGGTTGCCCTTTCTTTCTTTGATTCTCTATCGTATAACTTCATAGTCTTTCACACTTCTGTACCTGTCTGACAATGTCGTTTTTACTGTGGTTAGATTAAGTTTTAGTTTTAAGTAAAAATGGCGCCATTGAAAACCAGCGTTACTCCTCAACTTAAGCTGAATGGCGGTCCAATTTGTAATGTCACACTTCTGTATATCTGATTTTTATTTTATTTAATTTTACTTCTTCTTTCTGTTAATTTACTTTACTGTGACGTTATCAATAAAAGGTTTTGATTCGATTTTTTAAATGTTCCGCTGACAAATATAGCCGGATAATAAATGATTATAAGATTGATTTGCAATATATTGCCTCAATGCAACACGTCCATAATATACCCCGTAGATGTGCTTTACGCCACTGCATCCTATGCTAGAACGCTCTCATCAAATCTTAACAATCCACTCGCAACGCTCAATAATTGCTACCAGTATGAATTTTCCTGTGCGCGAACAAATTACTCCTAAATCTAAATTTAGTGTAACAGATGTCGCACTCGAACGGCTTCTCTCCAGTATGCGTGCGCATATGATCCCGGAGACTGCGGCGCAGCGTGCATTTGTACTCGCAGAGATTACACGAGAAACGCTTCTCCCCAGCGTGTATTTTGACATGTTCTGCCAACAAGCCCTCCTGGTCGCACTTGAACTCGCAAAACTTGCAAATGTACAGCCTCTCTTTAGTGTGAGTGCGTTGGTGACTGGCCAGGTAGCTCCTGCTAACGCACTTGTAATCGCAGAGGCTGCAGACAAAGCTCTTTTTCCCTACGTGAGTGGTTATGTGTCTCCCCAAACGAGTCTTAGTGGAGCATCTGTACTGGCATATATCGCAGGTGAACGGTTTCTCGCCAGTATGAGTTTTCATGTGCCTCGTCAAATGCACCTTCCTCAAGCCCCTATAATCGCATAAACTGCACGGAAACGGTTTGGTTCCAGTGTGGATCTTCATGTGAGAGTTTAAAATGTAACGCTGGGAGCATTTGTAATCGCAATGGGTACAGGCGAAAGGTTTATCGCCCGTGTGAGTTGTTATGTGCCTGTCCAGATGCCCTTTTGTTATAGATTTGTACGGACAGTACGAGCAGGAGTAAGGCTTTTCGCCTGTATGCGTCCTCATATGGTTGACTAAGTGACTCCTGGTCACGCACTTGTACTGGCAGAGCTCGCAGGAGAAGGGTTTCTCTCCAGTATGAGTTTTGATGTGGCAAAGCAGGTGGCTCTCGTTCTTGGTCAGATAGTCGCAATGAGGACAAGGGAATATGATTTTGATATCGTCTTTCGTGTGCAAGAGGGAATGAGTGTCCAGAAACTTCTGCCTGTTAGTGACGTAGCTGCAAAAGTCGCAGGCGAATTTCTCGAGGTCGTTCGAAGCGTCTATTTCTTTTTTAATCACGAGTTCTATGACGTCGGTTTTAGTTTCCTTCGGATCGGCCGATCGCAAAGGAATTTGGATTCTTTTAGAGACAAAACTTTGTGGATCGGGAAAATTTGACGGAGGAGTTTCGTTTGATATTTGATTGACTTCAGTTTTAATTTTGTGCAAGTGTTGAACGGATTTGTTAATCGTTTGTTTGGGTTTAAGATTAGTTTTGGCGGGCGTTTTTTGGGCTTTCGTGTGTGTTACGTCACTGTCGTATTCGGTAATCGTCAAAGCCGAATTTCCTTTTTTGTTTCCAATTCTTGATATCTCGGCACAAGATTCTGAAATGCAACATTTCAATTTTAGATATCATGCCCATAGACTTTTAATTACACATTCATTATTTTTATTTGTATCTGTTTTTTTGGATGTGCCGTATTTTTTATTTATACAAACTGCACGAATATTAGATTCGACCCACTGCGATAATTTGGTTAGATTTACTTATATGTTTGAAATATGGTTATTTTTATTCACATTGAATTTATTATACAATGAGCTATTATTAATGAGGGGAAATCACGCTGTTGTTCATATATCCCCCAGTCTAATTAGATAACTAAAAAAATATCAATAGTTAAATTTTCTATTATCTATGTTAGAGTCTATTATTATATTTAGATAAGAGTTATTGTATTGACCCTTTGTCATTGGTCAATACCTTTACTTATCGTTATGTGGGTAATCGGTTGAAATAAGTGGTGAAAAGAAATAATAAAAGACAATGTTTTGGTCAGTCGACCACCAGCGTTCAAAGATTGAGGTCGTGTTTTATTTTACTCAAGCGTCCAGTCCATTAGTTTCTTATGTGAATGTTGCATAATTTCTTTTCTTTTGTCTTATCTCCAGTGCAAATAATAATATAGGTACATAGTTTTTGTTATTTCTTTTTCTTTCTTTCTATATTACCCGTATTTCACTCTTGTCCTTTTCCTTCTGTTACTTAAAGATTGACTGGAAGAGATCCCTTTTAAGGATAAGTTCGTTTTTGTACGTGCCATTTCTTCCTCTTTTCTAACAATACGTATATACAATGAAGAAAATAAAAAAATAAAAAAAATCTCGTTAATTTTTGTCTAAAGACTAATATTTTTTGCAAAACAATCGAGAATGGAAGTGTGTTGTCACCAAAGTTACGTGGTCTTTAAAAGACAAAATCTTTAGCCTTGACGAAGATTATTCTTGGTTAATTATAATTAACACACATGTATTCCAACACGAAATCCGTCCGCCTTTAAAATTGAAATATGATTTGGTTCAAATCTAACTTGCGGGACATAACCACAAACTTGTAGCTAAAAGATTTGTTTCCAAATAATATCAGGAGATTCATTCAGTCCCTTTTTTTGGGCAACAGTGTGGCTTATTTAGGCCTTAGTGGAAAATTATTGGAGCATAGATAATGCAATCATAGTCTAAACTAATGTACATAAGTATGAACGGATTGTTAGTACTTAGTTCAGTTTGGGGAAATTTAAGTTATTGAAATGTTTTAAATTTATCCTCTATGGTATAAACGACGAATTATTTATATATATTTTCTAATTTTGCAAGATTTTCGATTTTCGGTTTTTTATTATTGTATAGATTTTAATTTAAACAATATCTCAGCGCCACTTATAATAAATATCCTCTGCTAATTTGTCCTCAAGGGTCCGATTTTAGTAAGTTGTATGGTCATTTTAGTACTTTACAAAATAAACGCACGACCACATAAAAAAGAATTTAAATCCACTTCATAATTAAAACTGATTTATGTATTTGAGTATAATTTCCAACAAGGCTATTGAATGTTTTAGATATTTGTTATTCATGCAGGTTTTTTATTATATTCTGATTGTTTTATTAAAAACAGCACTCAATTTGTTTTTAATTTTTTTAACAAGAAAATATAAATTGTTTAGATTATTACGTAATCTCTTCAGTTAACCATTCCTAGTATTATTATTTTTTTATAAATATGTCTGTGTCTTGTATATGATTTGTTAATGTTAATAATTTATTTTATTGTTTGTCTTTGATTATATTTCACATCACTAATAATTGTCTTAAAGGACTAGATTCCAGGCCGTTAATAAACTAATAAAAATAACTAATTATTATCGGCAGTGTTTATGAATGTTTTTTTTATATATTTAGTATGGGACGTCCCGTAATATTGTATTTTAAAGGATCCTATAATTTACTAAATCATTCTTGTTATACACTGTCCATTATATTAACCATCTTTTGACAGATTGACGATTTACATATTTAGTGATGTCCTAAAGATTCTCGTCTGCGATACCATTCCGATTATAGTACCTACTATCATTAATCGAATTACGTACCTAAGTAATTCGATTAATGATAACCTACGTAAACTAATAACAGATATAGAAATCAACATTTTGATTTAATATTGCCTTAGTTTTTTGAAAATAAATGTTAATCCGTGTGTATTTATTATAATCATAAAAAATATATTATACATCAACTGGCAACATCAACAGACCTTCCGCTCGGCCGCCATTTTGACGTGATCTGTCACTCTCAACGAAACGCCCGTGATAGTCACACGCATTTACGTTCGCTGAGTGTTCTCTCGCATCTGTTACACCTTGAGTTAAGTAGCTTTATTCCTCGGAAAAACTTTTGTGAAACTTATATTAATTGATCGTGAAAATGCCGAAAGGACGTGTGTTGAAAGCACAATCGAGACAGTTAGTGTTAAAACTTCATGAGTATTTTGAGCAAGAAAATCAAAATGGCGGACCTCTTATACCTATCACGCAAGTCCGAAACCGTGTTGCAGCCGCGTTGGGGATCAGTCTATCAACTGTGACTAAAATCACTACTGATGCCTACGGCAGGAGCGGCTTGGAGCAAAACAAACCATCTACACCAAAAAGAAAGCGCCGGGCTCATAAGGTGACAGCTGTTGATGACTTTGACGCTGACGCTATTCGTTGTCATGTATATGATTACTACTTGAGAAAAGAAATTCCAACTTTGAGAAAACTTATTGTTTCTTTGAAAAGAAGTGGTCTATTTCATGGTGAAAAATCTTCTTTGGTCAAAGTTTTGAACACAATTGGCTTTTCATATAAAAAGTTAAATAAAAGAAAATTATTAATGGAACGCACAGATATAGCTATAGCCCGTTGTGATTTTTTAAGAGAGGCAAAGAAAATACAAGATTGGGCAAATATTGTTTTCACGGATGAAACATGGCTCAACGCTAACCACACACTATCTCGTTTCTGGACTGATGATACTGCTGATTCCACTTCCTCAGTACCAATGGGAAAAGGTGAGCGCCTAATCATTTGCCATGCAGGTACAGCAAAAGGATTTGTACAAGACGCACTGTTGGCATTTAAATCGAAGAAATCAAATGACTACCACGAAGAGATGAATGCAAATGTGTATGAAGAGTGGTTCAAAAAAATGCTCATTTCATTGGAAGAACCATCAATAATTTTTATTGATAATGCGCCCTACCCCTCTCGTCAAATTGACAAAATGCCAACACAGGCTAATAAAAAGCATGAAATAATTAATTGGCTTCGGGACAATGGAGAAAATGTGGACGACTCAATGTTAAAAGTTGAATTAATAAAAATATTAAAAACCAAAAAGAGAGCAAAACGCTATGTAATCAATGAAATGGCAGCAGAATATGGCCATACTGTTCTTCGGATTCCTCCATACCACTGCCAGTACAACGCAATAGAACTTATATGGGCACAAGTAAAAGGGCATGCTGCGAGATGCAATACAAGCCCCCCATTCACAGCGAATAAAATGTTGCAATTGCTAAAAAATGCTTGCACCCACGTAACGGCCGAGAACTGGGCAAGTGTGGTGGAAAGAACTAAAAGAGTAATATTCTCTGATTGGGAACGTGATATTGCGTTTGATAATATATTATCTACACAAGAGCTAATAATAACTGCTACTGAAGACTCCTCATCGGAGGAGTCTAGTGTTGATTATCATTCCGACGACTCGTGCTAATAAAATAAATTAAAATATCCTGATTGTTTTATTTGTATTCATGTATTAACTAAGAAGAAAGTAAAACTTTATATAATGTTATTAAATGTCTTTTAATACTCGTAACATCGATTTCTACCGATTATTTTTAATCTGTGGCATAATCGTAGTAACCATTATGTGTGACATCACTAAGTGGGCGGTACCCATCCATAAAGTACAAATATTATTTGTATGATATTTGTACGTAAGCAATACAAAACTTAATGAGCGTGAGCTGTCAAAAGACTGATAATATGATGGACGCAGTATAAGTAAGCACCTAACAACCAATTTGCAGATTCTTTAATATTTGACTCAATTAACATTCCCTGTTTGGATGGAAACTGACATGTCCCAACATTTACAAGGCTAAGCACGACTCTATTAAATATCAAATACTCTACTCATGTCTCAACATTTATAAGTTAGCCTTGTAAAGCCTTGCAGCAAGACACAATTAAAAATCAAAAACACCATTCACATGAATGATTCACAGATCACAGAATTCACCACTGTCCAGTGCCCCACTCATCAGGATTTAGTCCACTATTCATCAATATCAAGGACGTCACTGGTCAAGTAGCGCATGCGTCTAGGCCAAGTACACCAATCTTCAAGGTCAAATACATCATATAGTGGTCAAGTACACTACACATCAATGTCAATTACACCACTCAGCAATGTCAAGTACACCATGACAAATGTCAAATACACCACCGATCAATGTCAATTACACCACCCATCAATGTCAATTACACCACCCATCAATGTCAATTACACCACTATCAATGTCAAATACACCACCCATCAATGTCAATTACACCACTATCAATGTCAAATACACCACCCATCAATGTCAATTATACCACTATCAATGTCAATTACATCACCCATCAATGTCAAGTACAGTTCTCATAAGGGCTACGTACACAACTTGTTAAAGTAAAATACACCATTCTACCCAGTCAAGTACACCACTGACAAATGTCAAATACACTACTGATCAATTTCAAGTACACCACCCATCAATGTCAATTACACCACTCAGCGATGTCAAGTACACCATGACAAATGTCAAATACACCACCGATCAATGTCAATTACACCACCCATCAATGTCAATTACACCACCCATCAATGTCAATTACACCACTATCAATGTCAAATACACCACCCATCAATGTCAATTACACCACTATCAATGTCAAATACACCACCCATCAATGTCAATTATACCACTATCAATGTCAATTACATCACCCATCAATGTCAAGTACAGTTCTCATAAGGGCTACGTACACAACTTGTTAAAGTAAAATACACCATTCTAACCAGTCAAGTACCCTACTGACAAATCTCAAATACACTACTGACCAATTTCAAGTACACCATTCATCGTGGTAAAAGTACACCTCTCATCAATGGCATGTACACCACTCATCAAGGCATGACAAGATTCCTGCTAATACTTTAATATTTTACATATAATGGTAACATTTCAACTACTTACCGTGCTTTTTAACATCTTGTGAAGTTATCTCTTGGCCATCGTAATGCTCAGTCTGGAAAGAAGACCTATGTCATATTATATTGTCATGTCATTCTTTAAATTTTAGCCGTGTGGTATTTGGCTAAGTAGAATAGTACCACCCTCATTTCTTACCGAGGTGTCGTACAAAAATGACTAAGATAAGTTGACATCAGGCAGGCGGCCGGTCGTAAATACGCAGCCAAATCATGTTACACTTAGAGTGGGATAAGGGCAGCAGGATGATGATGATGTTTATAAATAGAATGATAATGAGGAAGTATTTTGTCTACAATAATATGTTGTCTGTCATTCAGTGGGACCGAATGAATGAAAGTAAGAGATTGTGATACGAGTCTGGTTCTATTTAACCATTGAGGAGTTAAAGTCCTTAAAGTAAACTTACTTTGATTTCATCATCCGTATTCCCATCATCCTGCATGTCTACTTTTATTTGTACTTCAGTGAATTCTTGCTTAACAACAACATTTGTTATAGGTTGTACATCTGTTACATCATCATTCTGTGCTTCACCACTGTCCATTGGTTCCAATTTTACTGTTATAATCCTTGAGTCAACCACATTCATTGCATCTTCCTCTCTTGATATCACATCATTGACGTCTGATTTCTCTATCACGGACACATTATAATGCATTTGTTTACCTCCCACACCACTAGAGATGTTTTGAGCCATTTTGGATTATCTGAAACACTGAAACACAAAATTATGTAAGTATTCTGAAACACAAAATAAGGAATTAGTTTTAATTTCATTTATACAAAGGTTATGATAGAATTATGTTGATGATGAGAAAGCTTATTTTTAAATTGCGTCCAGCTACACACTAGATTATATTGTAAATTTTTTAATTTGTTCTTAATTATGCCATTATTGTAATACTCAATTTTGAAAAGGATGACCGCCGAGTTTCTTGCTGGTTCTTCTTGGTAAGAGCACCATTCCTAACCAGTCGTAGCTTCATTGTAATTTGACGATTCGAAAGTGCTTGTAAAAGCCGATTTGAATAAAGAATTATTTGAATTTGAATTTATGTGGCCATAATCCACATTTGTTAAGTTAATTTATGTAATGCTAAGTGTGTGACTGGCCATATGCTTCGTTGTACAGAAAACAAATGGAGCAAAAAGGTCTGGTACCCCAGAGATAGCATCAGGAGTAGAGGTCGCAAAACGAAAAGATGGGAGGACGACCTAAAAAAGACCCTGGGTTCTCTTTGGTTACGGGTGGTGGGGGAAGGCAATGGAAAGAGATCGAGGAGGCCTTTGCTGTAAAGCACACTGAGCAGGCTGGTTCAGAAAGCTTTTCCTACTGAGAAGAGCCAGCAAGAAATTCGGCGGTTGATCTTTTCAACATAATACTTATTACTTACATTATGTCATTACAATCTTGTACAGGGTCAGACAGTAGCTATATCCACACATTCTTATCGTCCAAATAATCCTCAACAGTATAGTAGGCTTTCTGTATCAGCCTCTCTTTAACAGTGTTTTTAAACTGTTGTAATGGCAAAGCTAAATTTGATTTCGGAATGTTATTATACAATCCTATACCCAAACCCACAAATGACTTACATACTTTTGCAAGGCGCAAAGCAGGAGCAGCAAGCTTATGTCGGTTCCTACTTTTTCTATTATAAACATCACCTATTGTTTTATAATTCTTTATATTTTTATTTTCATAAATTAAATTACTTAAAATATACTGTGCAGCAAATGTAAGGACTACCTATTTCCTTAAACTTCACCTATTACCTTAAACTTCTCCTATTTCCTTAAACTTCTCTTGCAGGGATCACTCCGACTTATAGTTACAAAACCTTACCCTACTAATAATCACACAAGAGTTCTATATATTATTTTTATTATTTAAGAGTTCTATATTGTCACTACATCATTAAGTTAGTATCCAATGATTAATTCCAGTACTCACAATAATTAATTTACGACTCGTCACAAAGTTATAAGCTGATATATCTTACCTTGACTTTGATGTTTCAAATCAGATGTTTATAAAACTCCATTTGCTATATATTAAAATATTTTATCATTTTCACGTTTGTATTTTCATCTCAACGTGTAGTTATTGGGTTAATTTTGAGATTCGTTGAACTCCTTAAATATAACACGTACTTAATTGGTGTTATAGTTCTTATAAGGTTATCTATTTGTTCACTTATTAGCGATAAGGACTTTGTTCACCTGGGTGATAACGGGCAGGTATATAACACTTGCACATTTCAATAGTAAACTAAATCATAACATAAATTGACAAAAAAACTTAATATAACTTTAATTAGACAATGTTATGTTATCTTATCAAAATCATAGGATTTTTAAACTATTTTTATATAGATTGATTAAGAGCAGTGCGACCAACATTATATTTATAATTTGTGTGGAATCGAGTCTTTTAATTTATTTTAAGGCTTACCAACATTTTATTAAAATGGTATGACTAAAATATTGATATTATCCTAAAAAAAAGTTTTTTGTTCCCTAAAGCTAAATTAGGTATGAGATTCTATAATAAAAATTCTGCAATCAATTTTAGCTTTGCAATTACCGCTGTATATTTTCTTTAACTATTATTCAGGAAACGGGTGGTCGCAAATATTGAAAATACCTAGGATCGAGCCTCACCTACCTTTTTTTTACCGAGACCACCCTCAATTCTTACCGGGGTATCGTAAAAGACGACTAAATTAAGTTGACCCATCGTCTGGTATCCGGCTGAGTAGATTAGACCACCCTCATCTCTTACCGAGGTGTCGTAAAAGGCGACTAAATTAAGTTGACCCACCGTGTGGTATCCGGTTGAGTAGAATAGACCACCATCATTTCTTACCGAGGTGTCGTAAAAGGCGGCTAAAGGTAAGTTAACCCACTGTGTTGTATCAGGCTAGGTAAAATAGACCACCCTCATTTCTTACCGAGGTGTCGTAAAAGGCGACTAAGGTAAGTTAACCCACTGTGTTGTATCAGGCTGAGTAAAATAGACCACCCTCATTTCTTACCGAGGTGTCATAATAGGCAACTAAGATAAGTTGACCCACTGTGTTGTATACGGCTGAGTAAAATAGACCACCCTCATTTCTTATCGAGGTGTCGTAAAATACGACTAAGGTAAGTTAACGTCAGGTAGACAGGCAGTCGTAAAAGACGTAGCCAAATCATATGACACTATGTTTATAAAATGTACCGACCCCACTTAGAGTGGGATAAGGGCAGGTAGATGATAATAATATAATTTGGGAATCTATTTAAGAACTTAAACAGTTGACTTCGATATTTTATTTGCATTAATGAAGTAGCGATAGCAAAAAAAAAACCAACATTATAAATAATATATTTATTTAATGTACATTTTGTCGTTGGAAATTATGGTACGTAGATAATATATCCGCACAGAGACAGGTGTTGAGTTTGTCAATTTGTCTCTCAAACACACAGTTATTGGGTAAAACGAGAATTAATCGGTTTCTTTAAAGATAAAAAAAATGCAAATAAAAAGAAGAAAAACAAAAATAACAAAAGACAAAAACAGTCTTTTCTATTCCATGTAAAGCAGTTTTTGAATACCTAAAAACATAGATGAAAAGCCATTTTTTTAAATAACACCAAGCTAGATCGATTTTTTCACTCCAAAACCCCGTAAATGATGATTTTCATGAAAATCGTTAAAGTCGTTCTCGGTAAAATTTGGTAAATATATACAAGATTTAGGCCCTGTTTCACAAGTTACTGACAAACTGTCGCATAGTTAACCGACACTTAAACTAAGTAGCAGATAAATGTCTCTAAAAAGTGAAAAATTTGAAAAAAAAAATTCGCGGCCATTTTGAAATAGGTATTTGCTATCCAGCAGATAAACAAAATAACAGTCACATGATCTACCTGTTAACTTATCAGGGACTTTAAGTGCTGAATATGCCTATCAGAAACCTAAGAAACGCAAAACTCCGAGACATGTGTCAGATATGTTCCGAATAAGCTAACAGTTTATTAATAACTTGTGAAACAGGCGTTAACTCATTTAAATATTAAAGATATATCATTACAAAAGTTGTTTTTCATGTAACATGTTTATATCATGTGCCGATGCCACTTAGAGTGGGATACACTATTTTTAAACGCTTTAATCCAACTTGCAATGTGAAGGTGGAATCTTGCAAGTTAAAAACCCACTTTTTGTCCGATTGAGATGATACATACTGGTCCAGTCCCGATGACAATGTTTTATCATGACCTGATGACAGGATTGGTTACCGAGGGAACTCAACGGTTAACAGGGTCATTAAATTTTGTAAAACGTTTTTTAACTTGACATGTTGTAATAAACACGTTCTCTGTACATATATGTATCTACGTTATATGAACACTTAATATTGACGCAAGTTTTTCGCTCGCGACCGTAATATTTCATAAGACCAATAGAAAATGAAGTTTTTTTTAGCAATTTATTAACATTAAAATAGAGTTCCTGGTTGACCGAGCCTTGCTTTGTAAATTTTTTCCAAAAATTAAAAAAACAATACTTAAAAAAAGGAAAAAAATAATTGTGTTGGGGCTTGATCCTAGGTATTTACATTTCTTGCGACCACCCGTTCCCTGAATAAGCCACGCTGACTTGACATTTACCGCCAAAAATAGTGTTTTTATATTCAATGTAAATTTTAGTATTCTTTAATGCCAGCCAACCGAGTTATTGTTCGTATAAATAGGACGCGATAAATTAATAAACTAAGAAAAAATACTAATAAATTAACAAAAAAAAAAATAAATAAATAATAAAAAACTTTTTTTTTCTATCAGTACAAAAGAGCGTACCGCTTAGTATTAAAATGACCGAATTAAAAAAAAAATTGTTTTGTAGAAAATCTCAATAAAGCGCATGCGAAGTTATTGTATAGAACCGGCTATACTCACGTCTTATTATATCGGGTTAGCCCGTAAAAAAAAAAGCGCTTGCGAGTTTTGTATGTGCTTTGTTGAGTGCTAATGAGACCCTTAACTTGGAAGAGAAAGACTGGCTTTTCTAACAGTACGTAGTGTGATATCATAGATGGTGTTGTAATAGGGGTTACAATGTATCTAACGCAATTCAGCGTAATTTCGAATTAGGTCACTTTAATACTAATTGTGTGGTATGACGTCATAAAGGTCGCGAGTGAGAAACATGACAGTTATACTAACAAAACTATATCAAACTCAATATATCAGTCGACAACAAATCGGCTTATAAAGGCAGGGCTCAGGTTCGATTACTAGTGCGGATATTATGGGGGCTGTATTTTTAAGATTTAGATGTGATAGTCAAGGTCAAACGAAAGTTAGTTATTAACAATGTCTTAGAGGTCAGTTGACGCAGTGTCATAAATATTTGTTATTAGAATGCGTCAGTGTTGTAAAGGTCAGTTCGACACAGTTCTATATATATATATTTTTTTGTTATTGGAATGGGTCAGTTTTCAAGGTTAGTTCCACAGTACTTTATATATTTATTATTGTAATGGGTTAGTTTGACGTAGTGCCATAAATATTTATAAGAATGGGTCGGTTTTCAAGGTTAGTACCACAGTACTTTGTATATATTTTATTATAATGAGTCAGTTTGACGTAGTGCCATAAATATTTATGGGAATGGGTCAGTTTTAAAGATGAGTTCCACAGTACTTTATATATTTATCCTTATAATGAGTCAGTTTGACGTAGTGCTGTAAATATTTATGAGAATGGGTCAGTTTCCAAGGTCAGTTCCACAGTACTTTATATATTTATTATTATAATGCGTCAGCTTGACGTAGTGCCATAAATATTTGTGAGAATGGGTCAGTTTTCAAAGTCAGTTCCACAGTACTTTGTATATATTTTATTATAATGGGTCAGTTTTCAGAATCAGTTCAACAGTACTTTATATATTTTTTATTATAATGGGTCCTTCAGGGTCAGTTCGATGTAGTAAATTTAGTAATAACGTTGTTGGATGGTTCAATAAGCTGGTTCATATCAAGCTCCCCCCCCAAGCCCCCCTCCATAACTACCAACACAACAATGTTCTGTACAGTACAATATACACGATTAGCGTAGATTGGTCACAAACTTTTTATATAACTATCATAGCTTACCTCCAATAATATTATTATATTACATTTTGATAACATTCTGTTAAACAGTTTTTGTTGTATGGACCAACATCATATGTTACTAATATTATAAATGCGAAAGTTTGTGAGTATGGATGTATGTTTGTTACTCTTTCACGGCCAATCCGCTGAACCGATTTCGATGAAATTTGGCACAATTATTCCTTATACACCGGGGTAACATATAGTATTTATTTTTTATTTTTATGCATTTTACTTAAAAGTATGGAATTGGAAATAGATAATTCCAGACTGACAATGGGGAATGTGAGGGTATGATGGTGCAGTAAATATTAGTTCACTTCCTCGGATCCTTAGGAGGGTTATGGGAAGTATAAGCCGAGGGGGGGAGGGGGCAACGTCTTCTTTCTAGTGTACAGAAATCCCTTGATCACCGCCGTGTGGAATCCGGCTTAGTAGAACAGACCACCATTCTTACCGAGGGGTACGTGAATAAAAGGTAACTTAGGTCAGTTGACCCGCCGTGTGGTATCCGGTTAAGTAGATTAGACCACCCTCATTTCTTATCGAGGTGTCGTAAAAGGTAACTAAGGTAAGTTGTCCCGCCGTGTGGTACCCGGCTGAAGAGAATAGACCGCCCTCATTCTTACCGAGGTGTCGATAAATACGACTAAGTTAAATTCACGTCAGACGTCGACGTCAGACGAAGTAGCCCAATCATGTGACAGCATGTTTATAACATGTGCCGACCACTTAGAGTGGGATAAGGGCAGAAGGATAGTGTCGACAAATCTCTTGACCATATTGTCATATTTAACAAACCTTTGCCTATTCAAAAATCCCCAAAAATCGTCGTTTCCATACAACAAAAACTGTTAGTTACAAAAACGATGTATATCCACATTTCCATACATAGATACGTGATTATTGCGAATTAGAATCAAAACATTACATAAATCCAAATTGCTTGCACATTTCACTCAATTTTTGAATTAAGCTCGCGGTTTGTACTAGAAATATCTGGGATTAATCCATCCCACTGCTGGGCGAATGATTAGCATCTACGTATCTACGTGTGGAAATGGAAACGAACAACTTGTGATCTGACTGCACTGTGACGTATTCGTTATTACACTTACGACAATTATTACCCACTCAACCCCCCTTGTAAAATAATAAAGGGGGACTAGCCCCCCCATTGATGAATTAACACCCCCTTTGTCTTACAATGGCAGGGGGAACTTATGTAACTGCCCCTCCATCACTTTGGTGACAATATTAGACCCCCTTAAATAATGATACCTGTCAGGTATATATGTCATATGACCCCCCTTAAATAATGTGAACCAATATAGTACCCCCTCCCTTCCTGTTACATTATTGTATACAACTAAAATAATGGGAGGTAGAACAAGCTAAATAAACCACTCTCTCCCGTACCTTCATCTTGCATCTTCATATAATATAACTCCCATATTTTTTAGCCTTTTTTAAGTAGCCCCCTCCCCTCTAACAGGTTTGTAAACATTCCCCGTCTCAATCAATTTAACCGTCACACATTAACTATGTCCCCCCTAAATCCCCCTTTATCCAAACTAGTTTGCTTTTTGGTTACAATCAATTTCATAACAAATCATAATCTATTACTATAAAAGAAAATGTTTGTATGTTACTTATATATCCCAAACGGATGGACCGATTCTAATGAAATTTTCAAACAATATTTAGATTGCTCCAAAGGACAATGCTGTAAAGTTTGGTGTAGATCGGACCTTGTTTTTTTGGACTATCAATGACAGTTTTTGTCGCGTGGTAAATCGAAGCCAATTTGAGCCACAGCAACGCGTAGGTACAAATACAACAAATTACAGTCAGATCACTAACGTCAGTACGATATCTTAGTTATAAATAACAATTTTATGTACAATCTATGTATACACACAACATACCGCGGCGCTCGCTCCGTTAAATTCATTATATTTTGTCGCTTTACTTAAAATATATAATGCTATATGCTATTGCCGTTAATTTTATTCTATTTATTAATTATTCGTCTTTCTATGACACAGTCCGCACGTGACATGACAAGTTGGGACATGACACGTCATGTAATAATGCTGGCGTTTGAGACAGCGTCTCGCTTTCCTCTAGTCCAGTGCTTCCCAACATGATACTCACGCCCCACAGGAGGCAATTGAACACTTAATGGAAGGGGGAGATTTGATTGTTAAAGGGGGCAATTTGAATGTTAAAGGGGGGCAATTTTATTGTTAAAGGGGGCAAATCTAAAACAAACCCGATACGAGTTTAACTCTTTCGCTTTCGGGCCATTTATGTTTAAAGTAATAGGTATTTCTACATTTGTTTTACAGTATATTCTGAATGTAATTTCTATGCATAAAAATAAATAATAATTATATGGAAGAACTCCATATACAAGTCCCCAAATTTAATTAACTTGTTACTTGTATTCTTGGTGACAGATCAGGTCAATATACATATATAATTTTATATACATAAATACCCCCAGACTCGAAGAACCAACAAATAGTATTTAGAAAATGTAACCCTTGGCGGATATCGAACCCGCATATGCAGAATTATTAATAAATTGGCGATATATATAACACAAATTAGTACTTACAAACTTGTTAACGATTCAAAAGTACATACAAGTTTACTTGAATAAAGAATATTTTGGATGCTAGATTGCGGTGCCAAATTAAAAAAAAATCTAATTCTTAAAACCTATAATTTTAGTTTTTGTAAATAAACAATTATTTTTTTAATAAAAAAGTGTTATTTATCTTTTGCCCCCCATAAGGCTAAGGTAGGCCGTGGGTTTTAAAAGGTTGGGAAACACTGTTCTAGTACAAGTTAATCAACAATTAATTGCCTCAATTAAATTCTGTCAATAAATTAGTGCATTTATATTTAAATTGAGTATAAATCAGTACGTCGCGAATGAGATCAGATCAATCGTTCAAAGATTTCCACTATCTAATATCAGAAGTGGGATCGCGACAGTACTGCGGCGAAATGAAACGGTAAAGGTTATTTACAATAACCCGTGGACAATTATTGCCATCTCGTTTCAACTTCCCTACCCCTTCCGCCCCCTATAGGGGTAGTTTAGATAGACTTGTGTTCTGTGGTCCGTATAAGGGGGCCCTCTGTTACGCGCCCGCACCGCCCCCCGCGCCGCTCCCCCTGCACACACAACATTGACAAATAAAATTAATATTAGTTAGAGTAAGGGGGTAAAGGTTAGTGTGAATTATTGGGGGGGGGGGGGGGGTTAGTAAGTGTTCTTGAAGAATGTGTTGTGTTAAAGGATGTTGGGGGATATTGAGGGGCTGTGATGGATGTAAGGGGGATATCTGTTTTGTTAGAAGGTATGAGGTATTGGTATACTACTGGTATACTGTCAAACTACGTTAAAGTAATAAATAAAAACACTAATCATTAACAATTGTGATAATTGCGCGTGTTTAATATTACGGTAGTCATTTTGTCGGTTTGTTTTAGACCCTACGGCTCAATTCGTGAAAGAACTGATCAAACAAAGTGGCACTTTAAAGGAAAGCTTGATTAAGGATATTGTTTTTGTTGGGGCTAGTTCGTATGTATGGAAATATGTAAAGTTGAGTGGATCTGGGTTGTTGGAAGAATGTGGTGTTTTAGGGGGGCTTAAGGGGGGTAGGGAAAATTTGTAAAGTTGAGTGGATCTGGGTTATTGGAGGACTATGGTTTTCAATTGAGTTCTTGGGGGGTTTAAGGGGATATTGTTTTTCAGGGAGATTACGTACGTATAGGAAATATGTAACGTTGATAGGATTTGGATTACTGGATGAATATGGTATTTTAGGAGAATTTTTAGGGGATATTGTGTTGGCTAGGGGGAATTCGTATGTATGGGAAATATGTAACGTTGAGGGGATTTAGGTTGTTGAAAGAATGTGCTCTTTTAGGAGAACTTTAATAGGGAATAATGTGATTGTTAGGGGAAATTGGTAAAGTTAGAGGAATGTGGTTTTTAGGGGGGGTTTGGGGTTTTTGTTTGTTCGGGGGAAATTCGTATGTATGGAAAAATAAAAATATGTAAAGCTAGAGGATTTGGGTTGTTAGAAGAATGTGGTATTTTAAGGGGATATAGTGTTTGTTAGGAGTGTGATTTGTATGTTCAAGTATTTAGTGGTTTTAGTAGGATTTGGGTCGTTCGTAGTGTATTTATGGGTTTAGGGTTACATACCGCACGGGACCGTCGGGCGGCGGGTGTCGTCACGCGTACGCCGGGCTGTGCGCGCGGCTGCGGCCCTCCGACCCCGACCTGGGGGAGGGAGACCAGCTCAGTATGGGACGGGTGTTAGGCAGAGGGGGTTGGGCACTGCTACAACACTGTCCGCACGTACCTGTACTCACGCTGCGTGTACAGCGTGTACAGCGGGTAGGGGCTGCGACGCGGGCTCGGGCTGCGGCTGGCGCTGCGCCCCGCCACCAGCGAGCCTCCAGGAGCCGCCGCGCTCACTGCAGACACAGACAATGTTCAGAGCATCGACCTTAGGGCAGGGATTTGGCACATGGACTGGATAACACCTGATGTCGTTCAGGGAGCATGATTTAGACCTGAATAAAGTCCAGGCAATAAAACCTAAGATAAGGGAACCTTTGGGCTGAGCTGAAGGTACGGATAACTATTTGGACAACACGGTCTGTGTTGTCCAAAAAGTTATCCGTACCTCCTTTAACCGATCGCTTACTGCTGAGCATCGCGGTTTCTTGCCTCAGTCGAAAACAAGTTTTCGCCACCTAGATCCGCTATCAGCGTAGTTTGGCGTGACTGATATTTATGTCCAGAAGATCGGACACCTGATCCAACCAGCCCTTTGGTTTCTACTCCCTAAGTCTCTTGGCCCCTATTTTGGCCGTTATCACCAGTTTCTCCAAGTAATTTGCGAGCTTACATGCTATATGTCCAGAGTAGAATAGGATTCGCTGCGACAAATGGTGGAAATTCTTTTTGTGAACCTTGTCCAGGACAGAGATGTTGGTTCTAAGCGCTGTATACAAGGATTCGTAAAAACCAATGCACTACCACTGACACCAATACACTAGCATTGCACACAATCATCATCTTCATCATCTTCCTGTCCTTATCCCACTCTAAGTGGGGTCGGCACAACATGTCATAAACCTATTGCCACGTAATTTGGCTACATATTTTACGACCGGCCGCATGCCTGACGTTAACTTATCTCAGTCGTATTTTACAGCACCTCGATAAGAAAGAGGGTGGTCTATTCTACTAAATTGGATACCACACGGCTAATAGTTGGGGGTATAAAGATATTTATATCACTTTGTGCGGCCTTTTCTATTTATTTATCACGGATTATAGCAAAATTTTGTGTAAATAAAGGAGTGTATGTATCTGTTAAGGCGTCCACATACAAGTGCGATACTCACGCTGCGGCCGCTCTGCTCGGCGGGGGCTGGGCGTGGCGCGGCTGCGGACTGCGAACTCTGCGCACAACGTATCGGACGGTGAGTACGTGGCGACCGACAGAGACAGTGGCGACCGACCGCCAATGGGAAACAAGCATGTTTTGATGTAAATTCAAAATATTACAATATATTGGACGGTGAGTACGTGGCGACCGACAGAGACAGTGGCGACCGACCGTCATGTTTTGATGTAACAACAAGTATGTTTTGATGTAAATTCAAAATATTACAATATATTAGACGGTGAGTGCGTGGCGACCGACAGAGACATTGGCGACAGGCCGTCATGTTTTGATGTAACAACAAGTATGTTTTGATGTAAATTCAAAATATTAAAATATATTGGACGGAGAGTACGTGGTGACTGACACAGACATTGGCGACCGACCGTCATGTTTTGATGTAACAACAAGTATGTTTTGATGTAAATTCAAAATATTACAATATATTGGACGGTGAGTACGTGGCGACCGACAGAGACATTGGCGACCGACCGTCAGTGAGTAACAAACATGTTTTGATGCAAATTCAAAATATCACTATTCGTTTATTGTTATAGCTCGTTTACCCTCAGGTTTTACAAAATGTTCGTAAATTCTATAGCTAACGGAATATCTATGATAAAGTAGCGTATATGGTGCCCATAAATTGGACAATTTACCCGTTCCAGGTAATGTCCATAAGAATAGTGCCATAATAATTTCCACTAAACTAAAATTTCTACTGAGAATTCCACAGAATTTTCCAGTGAGATTACCACTGAGATTTCCACATATTTTTCCAGTGAGGTTTCCACATATTTTCCCAGTGAGGTTTCCACATATTTTTCCAGTGAGGTTTCCACATATTTTTCCAGTGAGGTTTCCACATATTTTTCCAGTGAGGTTTCCACATATTTTTCCAGTGAGGTTTCCACATATTTTTCCAGTGAGGTTTCCACATATTTTTCCAGTGAGGTTTCCACATATTTTTCCAGTGAGGTTTCCACATATTTTTCCAGTGAGGTTTCCACATATTTTTCCAGTGAGGTTTCCACATATTTTTCCAGTGAGGTTTCCACATATTTTTCCACTGAGCTTTCTACTAAGATTTTCACAGAGTTTTCCACACATATATGTCTGGTATATATCTCTAGTGGAAAGCGGGCCTTTAGGTGTGGGAATAGCGACCTCGCACCCGGTACAATCCATTTCCGGTACAGGGTCGCCATTCCCTCTCCCACCGTGTGTAAATCTTAGAGACCTATGTCCAGCAGTGGACAGCTGGTATTTGAAAAAGAAAGTATGAATTTGAATTAGAATTAAACTCACCAGGCGGCGGCAGAAGGTCGGCAGAGAGCGCGGCGCCGCGCCTCGCCACCTGCAGCGACGAGTACGCTGCGAGGGACAGACCGACTGATTAAATACTGTATTAGAGGCAGAGCTATTATAAAAGCTGTGGTAGCCCAGCGGTAACACCGTGCGCCTCTTTCGAGGAGGTCTAGCGTTCAAACCCCGGGCAGGCACCAATGAGTTTTCTAGTAAAACTTATGTGTCTAATTGATAATTGCAATTTATCACACGCTTTTCGGTGAAGGAAGACATCGTGAGGAAACCTGCATATCTCTAGAGAATTCTGGAGATATTGTAACCTACCAACCCGCATTGGAGCAGCGTGGTAGGTCTCAGCTCCAATCCTTCTCTTCTAAAACAGAGAGAAGAGGCCTATGCCCAGCAGTGGGATAGTAACAGGCCGTTACTTACTTACTTATTATAATAGCCTAAGTTGCTCAGTAAAGATGCAGCTTTCCAATAGTGTAAGAATTTATGAAAACGGTCCAGTAGTTTTAATTTGAAAACATTACAAACACACATACAAATTTTTCCTATTTATAATATTAATATAGATAAATGAACTGGGAGCTGGTCTTTGTTATAATGGAGACGACATTAACATTCTTGTTTTGTCTCGCTCGCACTTACTTATATGTTTTATAGTAATTTTTAGGTCAAGTTCGTGTCATTGATCTACGATCAACCGTGTTCCTTTCTATAAACAAGTGACTAAAATACTTCACTGGATTAATTTTTTTTTTGTAATCTAGGCTGCTTAGATGTGTAGGTAGGTAGACCACCCTCATTCTTACTAAGATTTCAAAAGCGTCTAAGGTAAGTCGCTGTTACGAAGGCGACCGGTGTTAAAATACAAACATTAGATACAACATGTTTATAATATGTTGTGCGAGCCCTACTTAGAGTGGGATAAGGGCAGGAGAATGATCTAGGTTATGTCATATTACATTTGGAATGGCGTTATAGGGTACGGTCATTGATCTCTCATAAAGCGTTTTTTTGAACATATTTATAATATATTGTGCCGACCCCACTTAAGAGTGGAATAAGGGCTGGAGAATGATCTAGTTGGTGTCATATTTCATTTGGCGCCATTCCAAATAGTAATATGGCACAACCTTGATATTTATAGGATACGGTCATTGATCTCTTATTAACCGTGTTTTTATAAAAAGTGACTGTGCGAACCCCACTTAGAGTGGTATAAAGGCAGGAGAGTGAACAAGGTTATGTCATATTAAATTAGGAATGGCGTTATAAGGTATAGTTATTGATCTATGTACTTATAGGGTACGGTCATTGATCTCTCATAAACTGTGTTTTTTTAACTGTTATTTTTACAGCGTGCTGTAGTGTAGATGTAGTTAGCTAGAACCCTGTATACCCTCACCTCGTATCACGGACAGCTCGATGGCAGCTCGGAGCTCCTCATCATCAGCTCGACGCGCGCAGCTCGCAGCCTGCACACAATATATAGTGAATTACTAACAGACAAATACATATAGAACAGTAGACTATATACATACAGACAATATGACTAGAGATGTGAAATAAGTCACCATCCTCATACCCTTATCCCACTCTAAGTGGGGTCGGCACAACATATTATAAACATATCACATGATTTGGCTACGTTTTTACGACCTACCGTCTGCCTGTCGTCAACTTACCATAGTCGTATTTTACGACACCTCGGTAAGAAATGAGGGTGGTACTATTCTATTAAACCGGATACCACACGGCGCTTCGACTTACCTTAGTCGCATTTTACGAGACACCTCGGTAAGAAACGAGGGTGGTACTATTCTATTTAGCCTGATACTAAACGTCGTCCGTATACTGTTTTACATTACTGTATAACGGCGTCAATAGATAAGTCAGGAGTTGAGTCAGTGGTGACAAACACACTCACCTGCCCGTGGTCCCGGTGCCGGCCGCCCAGGGCGCGCTGCGCTCGGGACCCTGCCCGGGACAAACAGACATACACACATTATATTATGTAAAAGTAATTAAATAAAATTAAAGCAGAATAACGACTTAGACATGTTTGCTTTATGTATAAGATAACTTAATAATTCAATCTTTTCGTTGAATTTTCGGTCTCCCTCGCTCCTGGTATAAAGCATTTAACTTTTAGGTCAAGGTTGACGTGTACGGTCATTGATCTCTATAAATCGTGTTTATGATTTAAAAAACGTAATAATGTCTGTGGTTAAAATACTTTATAGAATTAACTGTTTTATTTAAGGCGTTGAGGTGTGTAGATAGCTAAAATTAAAGTCATATGGCACTCTGTGTAACTAGCTTAGTTCGCGACTTGACCGACATGGAAAATAGTGTGCTACAAAGTACTTCCTATAGTATTAATAAATGTCACCCACCAGGCCGTGGGGTGTGCGTGGCGCCATCGCCCAGGTCCAGCTGCAGCACCGCGCCCAAATCTGGGAAAACAGCGGAAGGGGATATTAACGACTGTCTAAAGAAATGTCTCAAAGTGGCACGATGATATTCTCATCTCTAAGTGACACGTTGCTACTCTCATCCCAAAGTTATGCGTTGGCATTCTTAACCACAAAGTGACACGTTGGCATTCATAACCACAAAGTGACACGAATGGCATTATTAACCACGAAGTGACACATTGGCATTCATAACCACAGTGACACGAATGGCATTCATAACCACAAAGTGACACACTGGCATACTTAACCACAAAGTAACACGTATGGCATTTATAACCACAAAGTAACACACTTGCATTCAAAACCACAAAGTGACACACTTGCATACTTAACAACAAAGTGACACGTATGGCATTCTTAACTAGAAAGTGATACGTTGGCATTATCATTTCAAAGTGACACCCTGGCATTCTTAACAACAAAGTGACACATATGGCATTCTTAACCACAAAGTGACACGTTGGCATTCTCATCCCAAGGTGACACGCTGGAACTCTAAAACACGAAGTGACGCATTGACATTCTCATCCCAAACTGACATGTTGGCATTCTTAACCACAAATTAACACTCTGGCATTCTTTACCACAAAATGCCACGACAAGGTCCCATAGTATCAAGACGGGATTCGAACCTACACGTTGTTTAACGTTGAAGGGGTATAGTGTACTGACCGCTCGCCCGGTGCGCGGGCCGCGGCTGCGGCTGCGGCTGCGGCTGCGGGTAGTCGCGCGCGGTCAGCAGGTGCGTGTTGGCGTTGGGCGCCATCGCCACGTCCGGCACCGCCGCCGACAGCCGCCCGCCGTTGCTGCTGGGAGCGGGGAGGGGGGAGGGGGGGCGTATTTAAACAATAGCTCTATAAACAACGTATAACGTTCAATTTAATAAATAACAATATGTTGACGTCTGTATGTAGATGTATTGTGTATGTTTGAGTGAGTGTGTGTGTGAATGAGTTTGTGCGTATGTGTAAGTTGTGTGTGTGTATATATATGTTGAATGTGTATAAGTTTGTATGTATCTAAGTTGTGTGTGTATATAAGTTGTGTATATGTATAAGTTGTATTTGTGTATAAGTTGTGTGTATAAGTTTTATGTATGTGTGTGTGTGTGTACAAACTGCATTCACTACTTATATTAGAAGAAGTTAATAATTGTAGAACTAACCGGTGCAGTTGGTCCAGAGGCCGCTGCGGCAGCTCGCGGCGACACGCGCTGCGACCGCTCTCTGGAATGTCACAATTTATATAATTATAGAAATAAGTCTAAATTCAATTTAAAATATACAGGTACGTCGTGTATATAAAGGTTGTTTGTATACAGGTACGTGGTGTATATAAAGGTTGTTTGTATACAGGTACGTGGTGTATATGAATGTTGTTCATATCAGCATATGAATGTCGTGTATATGAATGTTGTTAGTATACTGGTACGTGGTGTATACGAGTGTTGTTCTAGAACAGGTACGCAGTGTGTATATGAGGATATCAGATAAGCCGGCAGTTCGTACCGAGTGAGGCGTGCGTCGAGACGCTACCGGAGGCGCCGCGCAGCGAGCCCGACCGGGACCTGTGGAACATTTATTAATATTGGAATACACTCACTACCACAATCTCATCAGGAGTATAGGCTAGGACGTAACGACTGTGACGTCACGCCCACTCACCGGCAGCAGTCGTCGTCGAGGTCGCCGCGAGCCGCTCCAGCGTTGCCCACGCGCCGCTCCCACTGCTGGCCTTCCCTGGGACAGACACACTAGTATTACCAGTACTTCGTTACCTAAATAGCTAAATTAAGCATTAAAATACCCTTAACTAGCAACTACTGCCCGTGGCCCGAACGCGTTGAATTTGGAGAAAAACCAAAACCGCTGCGCCCCTACATAGTGAGTTTTTAGGAGTTTTATAGTGAGTTAGTTACGAGACCTTCTGGGCTCGGTTTTACTTACCTATCGTCGTTCTCGCTCAACAGCAGTTCTGCGCACGCGTCCGGCAGCGAACGTTCGCGAACCGCTCGCAACGCGATCTGTAACATTATTCCCATTGTTACAATCAAAGCTACACCATAAATGAGGCTAATTAAATGTATATCTGATAGCCGATTATATCTGCCCATGTTGCGTACATTTGGTCCTTCGAGCCGGATCTTGTTCCCAGTATTCAGTTTCAGCCGATTCAAATTGGGAACAAGTTAATGATTACATCGGACTTAGTTCCTAGTTGTCGAGTAGTATTCAGGTATTAGGTATCTACAATAACTGGTCCTTCGAGCCTGATGTAGTTGAACTCCCATCTTATGGTGTGGGTGTCATCTGCAGACTGGTCCTTCGAGCCGGACATGATTCCTAGCGGTCGAGTAGTATCTAGCTCACCTGCCGTCGCACTGTGCGGGTGTCAGCTGCAGACGCTGCTTGTAGCGTACATCCACAAATAATTCACAAGCAAAACAATATTTACTCTTACTGCTTGTATTCTCACTTACTTTAACCTGTTATTATCATGTAGTCAATTAAATATACATTTTTTATTCATCACGTCATATCATTGAACACATTCGGTTCCATTGCGTACCGTACATCCAAGAAACGCAATACTGGTCCTTCGAGCCGGATGCAGTTGCTCCTCCTCTACATTGTATCTAGTATACCTGCTATCAGTGGTCCTTCGAGCTGGATGTAGTTGCTCCTCCTATATTGTATCTAGTTATCTGCTATCACTGGTCCTTCGAGCCGGATGTAGTTGCTCCTCCTACATTGTATCTAGTATACCTGCTATCACTGGTCCTTCGAGCCGGATGCAGTCGGTCCTAGGCCGTGTGTAGCTCACCTGCCGTCGCACGGTGCGGGTGTCGGCCGCGTGCAGGGCCAGCGCGCGCGCCGCGGGCGGGGCCGCGCGCAGCTCGCACACGCGCGCCCGCAGCGCGGACAGCACGCGGCCCGACACGCACGCACGCACGCCCTCCGCGCCCGCCGCGTCGCCTGCACGCACAGACCGCGTAAATTATTAGATATCCGAGTAAATATAATAATAATAAATAATCTTTATTTATATCAAAATGTTTACATAATTTATTGACCCTGACCCACAAACTAGATTAAACTGTATTTCAGGAGCCAGTGCCCTCCCTTAATAATATTATAGACTATTACATTTGTAGTGTTAGTACAGTTACTAGCAGTAACTTAAAATAGATTAGTTGGGTTAAAAAATTTACACAAATGTTCATGACATTTAATATATTTTAAAGTGAAATGTGAATATTTGTAAGAACGTTAATAATTTTTTTAAATATTTGTTTGTTTGCCATGCCTATACCAGGCAGTGCCAGGAAGGAAGGAATATAGTGGACCAAGAGATCATGGACCCCAGACCTTCGTCATTTTATAAAAGCTGAAAGCTGCCATGCTCCCTAGACAGGTAAGAACGATGGAAACATCAATTATTATCCAAGTAAAATATTAAAATCAGTTTTTATACTAAGACGTAAATAGTATCCGGTATCCGGTGAGTATGCGGTATGATAATGGGTATCCGGTTTAGTAGAATAGACCACCCTCCTCTTTACCGAGGTGTCGTAAAATACGACTGAGGTAAGTTGACTATCAGTGTGGTATCCAGCGAAATAGAATAGTACCACCCTGATTTCTTACCGAGATGTCGTAAAAGGCGACTAAGGTAAGTCGACCCACTGTGTGGTATTTAGTTGAGTAAAATAGACCACTCTATCTTACCGAATGAGGTAAGTTGACATCAGGCAGGCGGCCGGTCGGAAAATAAGCAGCCAAATCACGTGACGGTATGTTTGTAACAGGTAGTGTAGAGTGGGACAAGGGCAGGAGGTTTAGTTCGAAAATGGTCCTCTGAGCCGGACACGGAAGAGTGGGATAAGGGCAGTAGGGTTAGTAAGAAAATGGTCCTCTGAACCGGACACGTTTTTGAGGGTGAGTATACAATTGGTCCTCTGCGCCGGACACGATAGAGTGTGATAAAGGTAGGAGGGTTAGTGCGAAAATGGTCCTGCGAGCCGGCCACGGTAGCACGGTAGAGTGTGATGAGGGGGGAGGGTTGAGGGGGGAGGGTTGAGGGCGGCAGGGGGCGGCAGGGTCGGTACCGGCGTCGTGGTCGTGCTGGTCGGGCGCGCGGCGCGCGGCGGCCACCATGTACAGCGTGTCGGGGATGCGGTGCGCGTAGCGCTGGCGGCGCGCGCGGGCCAGCTCCGCCGCGGGCACGGCCTGCTGCTCGAGCAGCGCCTGCCACAGCCACAGGGGGGGGGGTTACAGCGCTGACTGTTGTGTACGACGGAAGCTTCAACAGGTAATTACTTTAGTTCGAATTAAGTGTTTTTTATGAATTATAAGGTGCAAGGTTGTGAGACCTGAGATCCAGAAGCCGTAGCTTTAGTATTTATACTATACAAGTGGATGCCCTGTACAATCTTTGGTTGATAGATTGATAATTGATTGATAAACTGCGACGGTTAATTGATAGATTTATTGATTACTAGCGGCTTGCCCCTGCTTCGCACGGGTATAAAATATATGTCCCATGTCAGTCAGTGTAAAAAAATGATTAAAATTCATCCAGTTGTTTTGATTTATTCATTACTGCACGTGGCCGTAGCGTTAAATTTGGAGAAAAACAATGTATTTTATTTTTACAATTAATTACAGAATGTCTTTAAACAAGCTCTAAAAGATTCGAAGTGCTATAGGGCGAAGCGCAGCGTCCTCACGGCATTTTAAATCTGTAATATCTCCGAAAATGTTCACTTAAATTACATGCTGTAAAGGGTCATATTGATCAATATTAAATAAAAAATATATTTAAGGTTCTTAGTTGGATAAGGATTAATGCTGTATTTTATAAAAATTGCTTTGAACATAAGGCATCATTTTTCGTAAAAAGTAAATGATAAAAACTGCTATTGTGGGTTATCCATAAGAGATAGACATATACCATCGTGCACTTTTCTGTAGACATTTTCAAGGTGTACAAATACTTAGTACATCATTTTGATAAATCTCGTAGGGTTTAGCCTGCGTTTGCAATGTAAGCGGAAAAAATGTAATTATTTACGACATCACATTAGAAACCTCAAAAATTACAGTATTTCTCTACTCCATATTGAATGTTATTAGACATGTAAACCTTCCTCTAAAATCACTCTATCTATTAAAAAAAAACCGCATCAAAATCTGTTGCATAGTTTTAAAGATTGAAGCATACATAGGGATATACGGACATAGAGACAGACAGAGAATGCGACTTTGTTTTATACTATGTAGTGATATTATTTATTTTTACAATTGATTAGACAATGTCTTTACATACAACATTCATAGCTTTCTTATCATTAGACAATATAAACTTGAAAGAAGGACATTTAGTTGCGCCTCCGGTCGCTGCTAAATTCGAAGTGCTTATAGGTCTAAGCGCGGCCTCCTCGCGGGATTTAAAATCTGTAATATCTCCGAAAATGTTCACTTAAATTACATGCTGTAAACGGCCATATTGATCTATATTAAATCAACAATTTATTTAAGGTACTCAATTGGATAAGGATTAATGCTGTATTGTATAAAAATTGCTTTGAACATAAGGCATCATTTTTCGTAAAAAGTAAATGAAAAAAACTGCTATTGTGGGTTATCCATAAGAGATAGATATATACCACCGCGGACTTTTCTGTAGACCTTTTTAAGGTGTACAAATACTTAGTACATCATTTTGATAAATCTCGTAGGGTTTAGCCTGCGTTTGCAATGTAAGCGGAAAAAAATGTAATTATTTACAGAAACCTCAAAAATTACATTATTTCTCTACTCCGTATTGAATGTTATTAAACGTACAAACCTTCCTCTGGAATCACTCTATCTATTAAAAAAAACCGCATCAAAATCGGTTGCGTAGTTTTAAAGTTTTATGCGTACATACGGAAATATGGACTTTGTTTTATAATATGTAGTGATAATGATTTTATAGTTAAAAGATCAGGATTTTGATATTAATTGAACAGGTTGAGAACGAGCGGCTTCTAACTAATTTCAAACTCGTACTAATTTCGAATTTAATACGATATTAAAAATATGCCATAAATACCGATGTTGCTAATGTACGTGTTAACCCGTACAAGCTGCTTAAGCTGTGTAGTGTCTGTACTCGTGTCGTTGGTGTAATTAGTGTCGTCCCACCTTGATCTCGTCGAGGTAGGGCAGGAAGCAGCGCGGCGGGCGGAAGGCGCCGCGGGCCAGCCACGCGTCCGCCGAGGAGCCCTGCTCGGGGTGCGCCGGCGCCGGCACCACGCCGCGCCGCACCGCCTGCGACATGTACGTATGTAGGGGGAGCGTGGGAACCCCCCCCTTGGAAGGGGGCAGCTGGGGGGTCGTGGGGGGTATAAGGAAATAAGAATTGCTCGCAATACGGATGTATGTATTGATGGGGACTAGAAGAACGCCCCCCCCTCGATAAGAGGCAGCAGGAGGCAACAAAAAAGAAGACCCCTCCGTGAAGGTAGGGGCGGGGCGAGAGTAATATTAGAGTAAGAGCGGACGAAAGGAGGTCAGATCCGAATCAAAAGGGGGTAGAAACTAGCTGAAGAGAGTCCTTCAAAGTTAGATGACAGGAAGAAACAATAGATATGGAGAATTGAAGGTGGATAAATGCGAGATCTGGTTTGAAAAAAACATTGACAAAAACAGGCTCCTTCTTGAATATGATGTAGGTAGTAACTAACTTAACGTATTCCAGAATTGGAACAATTGGAGGTTTCTGTTAAGGTTGTATACAGTATTCAGCAGATCGTTTTCAAGGACTTGATTTCCTGTCGCTTCACTGCCACGAAAGGAGGATAGAGGTGTCTATGGAGGAGATAACGCCAAACCCTACCTCAACTTTGCTACCAGCTCGATCCAATGTCTTCTGGGATTAACTCCGGCTGGCAAGGAGCATTTAGATGCCCACGTTCTCGCAAAGAGAAGAGCAAGGACAAACTGTGACTTTACTCTGCTACCAACTCGATTCAATGTCTTTGGGGACCTACTCCGGCTGCAAGGAGCATATAGGTGGAAAGATTCTCGCGATCGGCAAGGACAGATCCTCAACTCTGCTACCAGCTCGATTCAATGTCTTCGAGGACCTACTCTGATTGGCAAGGAGCATATAGGTGCTCAGATTCTCGCGAATGGCAAGGACAGATCGAGGATCTGTTACCAGCTGGATCCAATGTCCAATGGGGGAGGGGGTGGTGGGGTGTTACCTGCTGCAGCACGTCGCAGTCGGGCGGCAGGTGCTCCAGCCGCAGCAGCGGCAGCAGCGCGGCCACGCTCTCGCGCAGCGCCGCGTCCGCCGGAGCCCTGCGGCCGCGGCCGCGCGCCCGCCGCGCCGAGTGCCCCGTGTGCCACACCACGTTGGGCTCTGACACCATCAAAGATGGATTAGCTAACGTACATTCACAAACCACCAATACCTGCTGGATTTTCTAAAAGGTATCAGACAAACTCTTGTGACATGTTCACAGCGGTTAGAAACAAGCATTCGACGACGGTATTTGTACCGAATGGAGCCAGAAAACGCGATGGTGTGTTATTTCAGCGGATTAGGTTGAAAAGAAACACCGCCGTGTGGTATCCGGCTGAGTAGAATAGTACCACCCTCATTTCTTACCGAGGTGTCGTAAGAGGCGACTAAGGTAAGTCGACCCGCCGTGTGGTATCCGGCTGAGTAGAATAGTACCACCCTCATTTCTTACCGAGGTGTCGTAAGAGGCGACTAAGGTAAGTCGACCCGCCGTGTGGTATCCGGCTGAGTAGAATAGTACCTCCCGCATTTCTTACCGAGGTGTCGTAAAATACGACAGAGGTAAGTTGACGTCAGGCAGGCGGCCGGTCGTAGAAACGCAGCCAAATCATTGGACAGCATGTTTATATGTTGTGCCGACCCCACTTAGAGTGGGATAAGGGCAGGAAGATGATGAGATTGAAAAGAAACACTCGGATAGCTTAAACTAAATACTACAAGGCGTGATGTGTGAAGACCGACTGACTGCTCGCTAGGGCACTGGGCACTGGGCATTGGGTCGCAGCGCGAGCGTCTATCACAGACATTAATTACCTTAGACTTAAAATTATGCATTATCATCATCATCTTCCTGCCCTCATCCCACTCTGGGGTCGGCACAACATGTTATAAACACGCTGTTACATGATTTGGCTGTGTTTTTACGACCGGCCGCCTGCCTTACGTCAACTTACCTAAGTCGTATTTTACGACACCTCGGTAATAAAAGAGGGAGGTACTATCCTAATCAGCCGGATACGACACGGTGGGTCGACTTACTTCAATCGTATTTTACGACACCTCGGTAAGAAAGAGGGTGGTCTATTCTACTAAACCTGATACCACACGGTGGGTCAACTTACCTTAGTCGCCTTTTACGACATCTCGGTAAGAAATGAGGTTGGTCTATTCTACTCAGCCGGATACCACACGGCGGGTCGCCTTTTACGACACCTCGGTAAGAAATGAGGGTGGCACTATTCTATTCAGCCGGATACCACACGGCGGTTAAAATTATGCATTATCTGCAGCCTTGTATTCGCATGATCAAGTGATGTTTTATTATACCAACAGATGGCGTTACAAGATCAATGGTAAGTATTTAAGCAAGTATTGTAAATCTATTTAATTGCATTACATTTTATTAATATATTTATTATTTATTTACAGGTGCCGTGTCAACAATATTAATGATGCATTATAACACAAATCAACACACATACACACACAGGTCTAACTTAGTCGTATTCTACGACATCTCGGTAAGAAAGAGGGTGGTCTATTGTACTCGACCGGATACCACACGGTAGGTCAAATTATCTTAGTCTTTTTCCACTTAAACATATAGGTTAGAAATGAGGGTGGTTTATCCTACTCAACCGAATATCACACGGCTATGTCTCTTACATATATTTAACCAAAAAAAAATTGGATTACAGCACAATAATAATTTCTTTACTTTTTAAACACACAGAATAACTTAAAAACATCAAAAAATCGGAAGTACTCTTATAGACATTGTTGACGTGACCTTTACACTGCCGCTCCCCACTAATAGGGGGGTATAGTCAGTACCTGCGGCGTGCGGCTGCGGCTGCGGTTGCGGTTGCGCCGCTCTCTCCGCCCACCGAAGCACCCCGCGCAGCGCCTGAGCCTCGCTCGCCTGGAAATCATACATTCATTCCAATATTAACCATAAAACATTATATTAACCATAAAAAAACCATCATAGCTCAATTGAGGGTATTTTTACATCATATTGCCGCGTATAAAACCTTGGAACCTTGTCAATAATAAAATAGCACATGAAGCTCTTTTGTAATACGAATATTTGTAAAGTAAGAATATATAAATATAATAAATATATGGGACACTTTCACACACGGCCGTCCGTCCCCAAAATAACTTAATACTTGTGTTATGGACAGACAACTGGTCAATATATATTTATTAAATACATACTTAAATACAAATAAACACCCATACACATATTTAAAAATATCTCCGAATTTACCCCACAACAGTGTTCCATAAGACGCCACTATATAGAAGTAAGCGATTCAATATATACAATCTCTACAATATTATAGTTGCCGTGTAAGGTGTGACCACTCACCTGTAAGAAGGGCGAAGCGAGAGCTGCGGCCAGCGGCGCGCGCGGTAGCCGTGCGGCCGCCGCAGACGACATAATCGCAGGGAACTCGTCGCGCAGGTACCGCATGGCCTGCCTGCAGCACAGTGAGCGGATAGGACCGGCACCGGACCGGTACAGAACCGGATACCGTCAGATACGCAAGACAACAGTCAATTACTACTTTGCAGGGCAACCTTGAGAATACTTAAGACAAGTGCACTAGAATTTGCCCATGTACAAGTAGTTGACAGTTTTGTATGAAATTTTAAATAATTAGGGTTTTGTTTGTTAATTACCCACTACAGGGTCCCACTGACCATCTATACCCACCCCTGGTAGAAGGGGAAACCCCCTTCTCTTGAGGGGGGTTCCCCCTTTTTTATTTAACACTTCCTATAAGGTCATAACAATCTTGTTCGCCAATTACGGTGTGACACCCCCTCCCCCAACGAAGAATAACGATATCTAAGACATGTGTTTGTACCCCAAATAATAATAGAGTTCTGTAGTTACCTGTGAAGCCAGGCGCTGGCGTGAGGGGCGGACGCCCATCGCAGAACATGCGGCAACGTGTCCGCGCACAGCGCGCGCAGAGCCGCGTCCTCGCAGCCCTGCGCCACTATCGGCATCTCCAGGAACCTGACAAACACACACACCAAGTGACGTCACAAAATTCAATTAATTCCATAAACATTTATGCCAAATAAGTTGTGATAGCCCAGCGGTGCGACCATGTGAATTCTAGAGACAATCATGGGTTCAAACCCGGGCAGGCACCAATGAGTTTTTCTGTTGATAAGTTTCAACAGAAATGTCTAATTGATAATTGCAATTTATCACACGCTTTGCGGTGAAATAAAAATCCTCCTAGGAATCCTAGGGATCTGTGTAACCTACCAACATTGGAGCAGCGTGGTAGGTCTTAGCTCCAACCCTTCTCTACAAAAACGGAGAGAGGAAGGCCGATGCCCAGCAGTGGGATAGTAACAGGCCGCTACTTTACTTTTTTTGTGTCAAATTGACGTCGTTTTCACAGTAACACTACTACGTAGTACGTAAAGCCAATGGGCGTTGGGGTCCTAAGGTGCTGTTGGTAGACCTCTAAGGAGGTGGACTGACGACCTCAAAAAGGTCGCAAGGTGCCCCTGGCTCCAAGCGGCACAAAATCCAGGGTTGTGGAGATTAAGGGGACCATTGTCCAGCAGTGGACGGCCATCGGTTAAGAAAGAACGATAAGATCGCAAAACTACACTTTTTATCCCACGCACTGTTGAGAAACGCCCTATTTGGCCAAACTCATCCAGGTCAAGGGTGGTGGTTTCCGCGATTGGATACGTCCACCGCCGCCCTGTCGTTAAGCATCATGTCAGTGTTTAAACTAGATCGTAACAATAATATTGATAGGTATTTCTATGGTACAAATATACTTGTCTTGAGTAATGAACAAAGAATGAAAGTCCCTGAAAAGTTTGATCAATAGGAAGACTCCACCGGAAACAACAACGGCACGGTGTTGCCAACATTACCAGGATTAGTAAACCAATTAGTAAAAGGCGCAAAAGATCTTTCAGCCCAGAGATATTAGAAAATAGTCCCAAATATATTAATTTCCACATTTCGGTGCAAGTGGTTATATGTTAGGGCATTGGATTCTTTAGGCCTCATCATCAATTCATGATCCAGCTGAAGGCCCAAACCCCCCCCCCCCCTTCAAAAGGCTGGTCCACCACCAACTACCAGGTCAGCTCGCACCCACCTGGCAATCTCGTACAGCTGGAAGGCGTCGTCCAGCATGGCGGTGGAGCCGCGACCGCCACGCAACTAAGGACAAAGGACAAAGGTCACTTTATTTAAAAAGTTAACAGGTTTTGAACAGATAATTACCAATTATTGAGGATATTTTGTGTCAGCAACACTGAGGAGAGAGGGGAGTTAAGATGCGAGCTACAAGACGGATGTGTTCTATGTAAATGAATAATAATACAGCGATAAATAGGATTATGGGATCTTTTGTAAAGTACAGTACTAATTAAAGTGTACGAAAATATAATTAAGGAAAGTAATTAATAAGAGTTTTATTACACTAATTACATCCACGACTCGATAACGTCATCTTAACTGTTAATTTTTTTCTTTTTTCCAAGAGAAAATACGGCATTTTATTTATGTCAGTATGTATTTATTCGTCTCACCGTTCCGGAGCCGCCCGCGCCCGCTGTCGAAGAGGGAGAGGACGAACTCCTGCTGATCAGCGAGAGGTCCACCTGTGGCCAACCGACACGATTAGCATAACTAACAAATTGTATTAAATTAAGACATAAGTACAGGTGTAATCCCGTACAATTCTCACCCGGTCAGTACAGTCAAAATGTAAGTCCGTACAAGTCTCACCCGGTCAGTACAGTCAACATGTCGGTTCGTACAAGTCTCACCCGGTCACTATAGCCAATATATTAGTCTGTACAAGTCTAACCCGGTCAGTACAGTCAATGTTATTCCATACAAGTCTTACCTAGTCAGTATACCCAGTCTCACCCGGTCAGTATAGGCAGTCTCACCCGGTCAGTACAGCCAGTCTCACCCGGTCAGTATGCCCAGTCTCACCCAGTCAGTATATCCAGTCTTACCTGGCAGTACAGCCAGTCTCACCCAGTCAGTATAGCCAGTCTCACCTGGTCCGTGTAGGCGGCGTGCAGCAGAGCGCGGGCGAACCTCCTCGGCAGCACCTTCTCGTCCACGCAGACCGCGCCGCCGGCCCCGCCCGCGCAGCGCCGCGACATCACGCTCCTGGGGAGAGCAGGTGGCGGGTGGTGAGGGGAGCCGGTGGTGCCGGGAGCTGGTGGCACCACCTGGCAGCCTACCTGAAGAACCTGGAGCGGGCGGCCAGCAGCAGGCGGTGGCAGGGCAGCTCGGGCGCGCTGCGGAACCCGTACGAGCACGCGCCGCCCTCCGCGCCCTCCGCGCCCTCCGACCACGACAGCCGCGCGTCGCACAGCTCACCTGCAGACATACGACTTTATATTGGCAGCGTTATGAATATATAGAATAAAAAGTGGCTAGAATGTAATTAATATTTTAAAGAAGTGGGTGTTACTTTGCGGAATTCTATAGTATAAATAAATGATAGAATATTTTGTCTATAATCAGTGAACAGTAGCGACGTGAAAAAATAATCGATTATTTTTCATCAAGAATCGATTTATAAAATCAATTATTTCCTAACAAAAACAACCGATTTATTATAAATCGATTATTTTTAAAGGGATAAAAATCGATTATTTATTTTTTTCTACTGACCGACAAACGCGCGTCGCACATCTCACCTGCAGACATACAACTTGATATTATAAATGATATTATACTTGATTCTCTAATTACACTATTTTTCTGGTTTCGTTCCGACTAGATGTCAACCATATGTGTATGTAGTTAAGGTTTGTTTTCCTCCAGCAAGTTTGTATTAAAGTAAAACACGTCTGTATCTCCTTACGATTTACTGCAACTGACATGTATTGAAAGTTATAGTAATGACGTTTACTATAACTACTACTTACTAATATCATAAATGCGAGATGTATGTTTTTTCTATTTCACGGTGAATCCGCTAAACCAATATCGATGTAAGTCGGTATAAATATTCCTTATACATTGGAATAACATATAGGATATACAAATCCTGTTAATTCTACAGGAAAACGATGATATTGAAGAGCGCCATCTATTATAAACCTATCACGCGACAGTCCACGCGAACGAAGTTGCGGGTAAAAGCTAGTCATACATAAAAAGGAGACGGTTAGATCACCTTCGTTTGCTTTCTCTTTATTGTAATACTAGCGGCCTGCCCTTGCTTCGCACGGGTATAAAATATATATCCCATGTCAGTCAGTGTAAAAAAAATGATTAAAATCGATCCAGTAGTTTTGATTTATTCATTACTGCCCGTGGCCCGCAAGCGTTAAATTTGGAGAAAAACAATTTCCTCTCCCTATACCAAGACGATTTCCTGCTATCTTTGGAATATCTAAACTCATATAGTACATTTTTACTTATTTACTTTTACATTTTACCTATGTATTTTATTTTTACAATTAATAACAGAATGTCTTTAAACAAACTCTAAAAGGTTCGAAGTGCTATAGGGTGAAGCGCGGCGTCCTCACGGCATTTTAAATCTGTAATATCTCCGAAAATGTTCACTTAAATTGCATGCTGTAAACGGCCATATTGATCTATATTAAATCAACTATTTATTTAAGGTACTCAATTGGATAAGGATTAATGCTGTATTGTATAAAAATTGCTTTGAACATAAGGCATCATTTTTCGTAAAAAGTAAATGAAAAAAACTGCTATTGTGGGTTATCCATAAGAGATAGATATATACCATCGCGGACTTTTCTGTAGGCCTTTTTAAGGTGTACAAATACTTAGTACATCATTTTGATAAATCTCGTAGGGTTTAGCCTGCGTTTGCAATGTAAGCGGAAAAAAATGTAATTATTTACAGAAACCTCAAAAATTACAGTATTTCTCTACTTCGTATTGAATGTTATTATACGTACAAACCTTCCTCTGGAATCACTCTATCTATTAAAAAAAACCGCATCAAAATCGGTTGCGTAGTTTTAAAGTTTTATGCGTACATACGGAAATATGGACTTTGTTTTATAATATGTAGTGATGGAACATTTTGGACTTGTTTCCTTAGTCTGGTATGAATCTATGGTGTTTTACCCTCATAGCCAGCCAACATATCATTGTTTCTTGCCATTAAACTGAACGATGGTAATACGTTGCCATTTAACTACCCCGTCGCTATGACATTATATCTGCTAAGTTAAGGAAGCAAAATCCGTTCTCATACCTCTATTATTTACCCGTATTTATAATATAAGTAAAGTCTGAGAACGCACCCGAGTCGAGCAGGTAGCGCATGTCGCGGAGCAGCGCGTCCGGCGCGAACCCCAGCACCTCGGCCAGTCGCCGCAGCCTCGCCGGTTCCACGCGCCGCGCCGCGCCGCACCCGCAGCGCCTCACTGCACCGGCACATGGGAAGCGCGTGTTTTTATATACACTAATCAATAGTAATATATAAATCTGAAGAGTTTGTTACTTTATTTGTTTGTTTGAACGCGCTAATCTCTAACCACTGGACCGATTTGAAAAATTATTTCAGTGTAAGATAGACATTTATCGAGAAAGGCTATAGGCTATATAACATCACGCTGGGATGAATAGGAGAGGAGCAGCAATAAAAAATATTACGAAAACGGCAAAATTTAAAGCTTTCCTGAGCGCTGAGTAAACGGTAATAGTTATTCACAAATCATGTATTACTAAATTCTTCCCCTCTAAAATTGTCCGCGACAGCATATGTCTAGCTTTTAAGGTTAACCCACTGTTATAAACATACTGTCATATGATTTGGCTCGGTTTTTACCGGCCACCTGCCTGAACTTACCTTAGTCGTATTTTACGACACCTCGGTAAGTAAGAGGGTGGTCAATTCTACTCAGATACCACACGGCTATGTGATTAAAGTGAATTTAAAGTGAAACCATCAGGATACATACGGGTGGAGTTCTCCACGCTGATGATGTCCAGGTCCGGCTCCGAGCTCATGCCGCGCTCCCACTCTGGAAATATTTGGACTATGGTTAGCATTACAGGAACTGACTGACTGAAATAGTGAGTGCCAGTTCAATTCTATGGAGCGATCAAACGAGCAGATATTCACTATCTTGTCAAACATGTTCACTCTCTCATGGAACAGACGTTCACGGTCTTTTCATACGGACGTTTACTGTCTTATCAGATAGATGTTCACTGTCAAACAGATGTTCACTGTCTTATCGAACAGATGTTCACTGTCTTCTAACTTTTCTGAAGTCACTTGTCTATTTATTGGAGGGTATCACAATGATCATGTAATATTGTATCATTGTGTGATGTAGTGTGAGTAAATGTGTGTTTAGTGGGTGGTGTTGTTTGGTCACCGACCGGCGCAGGTGTCGCAGCCGGCGAGTCCCTGCGCGGAGGGCCCAGCATATAGCGCTAGCACCACCGCCTCGGCCTCAGCCCGCGATAATGCACTACCAGCGCCCTCCAGCGGCACCCGGCACGACCTGCAACCACCGCCACGTATGTGAGACACGAACACGAACGCACGCACAAGTCAATATTAGTAGTGACCGAGTCTTTCTCAGTAATTGTTTTTTAAATGATAAAAAAGGAAGTATCTGATCTGATTTGAGGTTTTTTCACGTCAATTGTACGCTCGTTCCACAGTTAATGGGGACATGTAAATGAAAGCCAAATTAAACTTTGGAATCAATTTTATTTATTTATTTTTACTCTAGGATAGCACATTAAGGTTCATCCAAGTTATGATCTAGTAAATAAACTAAGTCAAGCTTCGGAGAGTTAAGACAACATAGTATGGAATAGTTTTAAAACTACATTCTGATGACAAAAATATATATAAAGCATTATGTTTAATAATCCACATGGTACTGAGGCTATATAACTGGCCAAAGATCGAGAGAGAAAGAGAAAAGCTTTTTAGTGGTTCAACCACTCTTTCACTTTACATAAAGAATTACTCTACAAATTAACAACCTATTTTTCACTAAAAGAAGCCACTGAGAAGTCAATAATGGTCACATTTACCATATCGCGATATCATAAAAATATAATCTATTGTTAACACAGTAGCATAGTTCCATCGATAGATGGCAGCACTTGTAACTCACATCGCGAGTTAAAAAAAAACTATACGCAAATGGTGTTTAAAATTTGCTGTATCAATAGCTCCAGCAGTGATACTACCACACTCACTTGGGGTATCTGTGCAACAGGTCTCGGAAGTAGGTGCACCTCGCCGCCAGCACCACGCGGTGCGCTGGCAGCGACCACCCGCCACCCACCAGCTCGACGTCGCACCACCACCTGGAATACCAAGTGGTACAAGATTTTAGTCAGCACTAAAGTTAGTGGTAAGGTTTAAAAACTCCAACGTTAGATCCAACATTAAGTTAGAAAGGCTTCATCCATCTTATACCTCTGAAAAAATAAATTATGGGTAGTGACCCTGCCTTTAGTTCCGCGGGTCGCGGGTTCAATTCCCACCGAGGGCTGGTCTTTGAGTCTGGGTGTATATTTGTAATTATGTATTTAAAATTATATAAGTATTAATTCACCAGTTGTCTGTCCATAACACAAGTATTAAGTTACTTACTTTGGGGACGGACGACCGTGTGTGTAAGTGTCCAAAAAAAATCTGAATATCGGTAACGATTTTTATGCATATAGAGGTTTTGGGGGAGAAAAATCGAAGAAGTGTCCCATATATTTATGTATTTAATAGCCACATGTTTCCCTAACATGTGAGTGGTTGTGTATGTTGTCACTCGGAGGTGTCTGCAAAGGCTCTCATTCCAGTATCTCTGTCTGGCAACCTCTGGACATTCGCTAACCAGACGCTCGATTCGGCAATCTTAGTATCTCTTATCAGTAAAATCTCATTAAGTCTTATCAGTAAAATATCTTGTTTTTTTATTGTTTTTTGTATTCTTTTTTTATTTAATTTCTTATTTTCTTATTTCTTTATTTTCATTTGTTGTGCGTGTGTTTTAATTTTTAATAATAAGTTTTACTTTTGGTTTTTTTATCTGTATTTAAAAAGTCAAGATCATATGTTTTTATGTTTTTTTTTTTATATAAGTTTGTATGTTTTTTATAACACTATTGTAACTATAATTATTAAGCATGTCGTGTTCTCCTATAATTGGTGGTACACTTAAGCTAATTTGTTAGAAGAGTTATTATGGAACTCTTGTGTGCACCTCTGTTGGAGTCTCTTTAATAAATAAATAAATAAATAAATAAATAAAGTTGGAATGTAAGTGGTAAAAGCTAGTTAGTTCCTGTTCCAGGCAGTACCTGTCCCGGTAGAGCGCGGCCAGGTCGGCGTGCAGCGCGGGCGCGGGCTCGCGGGCCAGCTCGGCCTGCGTGGCCAGGTCCCGCAGCGCCGCGCCCGCCTCCAGCTCCTCGCACAGCAGGAACACCTCGGCCAGCCGCCACGACCCCACCACCGAGCGGATGAAGCGCGCGTGCTCGCACCCTGCACCACACACCACACCACCGTCATATCACCACCAGTGACGTGGGGGACAGTTTGATGGACAAGGGGGAAGGGGCGACACGAGTTTAACCCACAGGGGGGCAATTTAATGGTTAGGGGGGGGCAACTTTACAACACATACCCACAGGGGGGCAATTTGTTGGTTAAAGGGGGTGGGGGCAACTCGACACGAGTGTAATCCACAGGGGGGCAATTTGATGGTAAAGGAGGGGGGCAATTTGACAAATTTAAGCCCCGGGGGCTCAATTCTACCGGCATTTAAGAGCAATGCTAGATTTCGGTGCCAAATAGAACAAAAAAAATACATTTTCTTCCTAAAACGTATTATTTGTTTTTTAAGTGGACAATTCAATTTTTAATATAAAAATTTATGTATATTATATAGGGGGGCTAGAATTTTTTTTAACATGGCATGGACCAAAACATTTTAGAAACACTGCATTGTTTGGGTTAAACCTCCTATAGGTAATAGAAAAAAGAATTCTTACTTAACCATACAGCTTTTATGCAGATCAGAAGCTAAAATATTATAGAGAATTTCTTGGCTATATTTTATATTGGTACATAAGTATTTATAGAAACTCAGCTGTACTTGAAGCCCTGACGTTTGGTCCAAATTCCATGATATTGCCATTTGTTTTTTGAACTCTAGATCCACTGGTAAGACCCGGTTTCATCCTTTGGATATCACTAATTCATTAATAAATTTCTTACTGTTGAGTCAAGTTAATGACTGATAACGGATGTTCTGATGGTGTTAAACTTATCAGCCTAGCCCAGTTTAGTCACGCAAATCCATCCAAGGACAGTATGTTATACCTCTGTCGGGCCGCGCGTCCCTCGGGCGCCGCGCCGCCGCCGCCAGCCTCCTCCGCAGCGTGCCCAGGCCTGCGCCCCCCGCTTTCTTCTTACGCTCCCTGGACAAATAGTACACAATTTTAGATACAGATGTCGCTGGTTGATGGCAGCAAAGGTATCCTCACTCGTCCGATATGTGTGGTACGGGCTTTGAGTCGTACCTCCCTACCCTTGCAATTCCCCACAAGCCATTATCCTGGATGTTTATTTGGATGTGTTAACTTGAGGGCCATCCCTCGCAGCTCATTAGCCTGGATGTTTATTTAGGTCTGTTAGCTTGAAGGCCATTCCTCACCAGCCATTAGCCTGGATGTTTATTTAGGTCAGTTAGCTAGAAGGCCATTCCTCACCAGCCATTAGCCTGGATGTTTATTTAGGTCAGTTAGCTAGAAGGCCATTCCTCGCCAGCCATTAGCCTGGATGTTTATTTAGGTCTGTTAGCTAGAAGGCCATACCTCGCCAGCCATTAGCCTGGATGTTTATTTAGGTCTGTTAGCTTGAAAGCCTTTCCTCGCAGACCATCAGCCTGCATGTTTATTTAGATCTGTCGTCCCTGCACGAACAGTACACAGTTTTAGACCAGTTTAGCTTTAGAGCAAGTTCATACTTGGCGCATGATTGCGTTCGACACGTAGCAGCGTAGACGCAGCGCTTAGCAAACGTTACCCAGTCCATACCATTAGCTCAGTTGATCAAATGTACGACAAAATGGCGGGCAAAAAAGTATCTACAAGCATCAAGCCAACGCCCGAGCGTTCTAATGAAAACCTTATAGCACTCGTCTCACGAGCGCTAGACTAGAAGCGCGCGCTTGCATGTGTACAACTTTGATAGACCTCTTTATTCAAAAGGCACGTCCGTAATGCGCGGTTGATGGCAACAGGGGTAACAAGCACTCGCCAAAAGGTGGATGTAGTACGGGCTTCGAGGCGTACCTCCCTACTCGGATATTCCTCGAAGGCCAGTAGCCTGGATTTATTTAGGCCTATTTAGGGAACGAAGCAATACGAAATGTTTGACCACCCACGATTAATTTAAGCGCTAAAACAGTTCAAAATAACTATGATATAGAAAGGTTTATAAAGCCGACAATATGCCGTGTGGTATCCGGCTGAGTAGAATAGAGTATCCTCAGTTCTTATTTAGGTGTTGTAAATGGCAACTAAGGTTGACGTGAGGCAGATGCTGGTCGTAAAATACCTAGCCCAATCATGTTAAAACATGTTTTGCCGACACCACTTAGAGTGGGATGAGGACAGGAAAATGATGATAAAGCCTACTATTGAAGGTTACATAAACAATATGGATTCGTGGATAAAGCTAATATTCGACCTTGCATAAGATAACAATGCTGAAATTTAAGTATTTATAAGAATTACGCTCTTCACGGCATGAATTTTCCGAACCAGCGTTAGAGTTGACGATTCGAAAGCACTCGTACTTATTTCTGTCAAAACATTTTTAGATTCCCCTAACTATGGTGGCTTGGTCTCGCGCCTTTATGTTAAGACAAGGGTTAGGGGGTATTAAATTGGGGGTATGGGTAAATTTAATAAAGGGATAGCCTTAGACCAGTTGTCACAGTGGTAAGATCCCCCTACGTACCGTATGACGTCAGCCATGGTGGGGGGCGAGGCGGGTAGGCCGCCGTCACACGCCTCGCCTTCCTGAAAGAACAAGTAGTAACCTTAGGCAACAAGTCATAGCATTTCATACGTTTTTATGGCAAGAGTGTAACAGCATTTTTATATTTTAAGCATCATTTAATCTCATTTAACCGAGACTGGAGTTGGGAGTCACTCGAGTGTGGATTAAATGGGAACACACTCAACGCACTCACTAAGATCTTGGGTTTTTGGGATACGCTTACTTTGTGCCGGAGTCAAGACCATTCTACTGGGGCTGGGAAGGGGACACATTTGGTAGGGAAGACGCTAAATAGGATTTTGGATGGTTACACTCATCTGGTACTGGAGTGAAAGATACTTAACTTGGGTTGGTAAGGGTTTACACTTGGTGTAGATCAATCTCACCAGGATCTTCGGCGGGGACTCATTGATCTGGTGCTTGAATTCTGTACTGAATATGGGAAGGGGACACACTCTACCAGGAGAGTGAATAGGGGGTAAATTTTATAGGAGTTGCGAAACGGACACAATTAGTAGTACACATTTGCAGAGGACTGAAGTGGGGGGACACTGCTGGGGTGGGTAGTGCAACCTGGTGGTGGGGCAGGGGCGACACTCACCTGGGGGTGCGAGAGCGCGGCGCCCATGTCGGGGTGGCGCGCGCGCAGACAGCACAGCAGGCGGCTCATCGGGCACGCATCACCGCGCCGCCCGCCCCGCCCGCGCGCGCCCTGCACAGTGCACAGTGGTTTATGCAGTCTCGTCCAATAACGTCGTACATGCCACTATATCTTTAATATTTAAATGAGTTAATCTTGTACGTATTCGATTTCACTGACATTCAGCATGTAGAGGGTTTTGGGGGAGAAAAATCTTATGTCATGACTGGGCGGTCTAGAGAGGTGAAAATACCTAGGAGCTAGCCCCACCTGCCCTATTATTTTTAAATTTTCTTTTAATTTTTTTTTTACATCATTTTAAAACATACCGAGCAAGGCTTGGTTACCCAGGGACTAAACTACATAATCAGTAAAACATATATATACCCGTGATTTTAACTGGTAATTGATTGGGTACAATTTTCCATCCTACATACAAGCATATTCATACTAAAGAAGTCACATCCTGAACACAAGTAAGTCATTTGCTACTGTAAACACGGTATAATGGCAGTCCTGCTGTTATATAGGCCACGACGAGTGCAGCCCGGGACACGTTTAGCGGCGACGACCACGACACGACCACGAGACGTACACGACAAATGCACCTAAACCTAACATCATCTTCCTACCCTTATCCCACTCTAAGTGGGGTCGGCACAATATGTTGCAACCATGCTGTCACATGATTTGGCTACGTATTTTACAACCGCCTGCCTGACGTCAACTTATCTTAAATGTATTTTACGACACCTCGATAAGAGAGTAGCTATTCTACTTAAACGGATACCACACAGCGGGTCGACTTTCCTTAGTCCCCTTTTACGACAACTCGGTAAGAAAAGAGGGTGGTACTATTCTATTCTGCCGGATACCACACAGCGGGTCGACTTTCCTTAGTCCCCTTTTACGACAACTCGGTAAGAAAAGAGGGTGGTACTATTCTATTCTGCCGGATACCACACAGCGGGTCGACTTTCCTTAGTCCCCTTTTACGACAACTCGGTAAGAAAAGAGGGTGGTACTATTCTATTCTGCCGGATACCACACAGCGGGTCGACTTTCCTTAGTCCCCATTTACGACACCTCGGTAAGAAAAGAGGGTGGTACTATTCTATTCTGCCGGATACCACACGGCGGGTCGACTTACCTTAGTCGCCTTTTACGACACCTCGGTAACAAATGAGGGTGGTCTAATCTACTAAACCGGATACCACACGGCGGGTCGACTTACCTTAGTCGCCTTTTACGACACCTCGGTAAGAAAAGAGGGTGGTACTATTCTGCATGGCGAATGCACCTATACCTAACATTCTTCCCTATTACAGCCAAGACATTTATTACAACGTGCGGAAAAATATTCGTATAAAAAAAATATCCATATGTATTTTTCGAAATTCGATGTATATCAGAGACATACGAGAGGTTACAAAAAGCATGTGATACCAATGTCGCGACTCAGCAGAGTTAGCAACTCATTCGATGGTCTCGGTATTCGCGATACAATATTCCGCGACCCATACTAGACCAGTCTACAGAAAGGTTTAAATTAAGTGTAAGAGATGTACTTATACGTAAAGCATATTACACAATTGAAGATTATTTGGACATTAGACTGGCCCGTTGGTGCAGTGGGTAGTTATCCTGCCTTCAGCTCCGCGGGTCGTGGGTTCGATTCCCGCCGAGGGCCAACATTTTCTATGAATGAATTTGTTGGCCTTTGAGCCTGGGTGTATATTTGTATTTACGTATATATTTAAAAAATATATAAGTATATATTCACCAGTCGTCTGTCCATAACACAAGTATTAAGTTACTTACTTTGGGGACGGACGACCGTGTGTGTAAGTGTCCCATATATTTATTTATTATTATTTGGATGATAAAAAAGCCTGGATTTGAAAATCCTTTCAGCTTCATACAGGACTGCGGTTAAATAATGTAACATTGGAAATGTTCAATTAAAAAATTCAGCCAGATACCACATGGCGTAGCAAATAGAATTAAAATATAATCTAACATCACAATTTTAAAAAATCAAAATAATGTTTAATCAAATAAACTCTTCCAAGCTCTTTTGAATCGTCAAGTATAATATGATTAATGAAGCTACAACTGGTTTGGAATGTTGCTCTTACTGAGAACCAGAAAGAAACCCAGCGGTCAAACTTTCAAACATTTCCAATTTTACATTAAAGCATATTTATTTGGTACAATTGACAATTATTATGAAATAATAAACGCTTAAACGCCTATGAAGCATATTGACGCCACATTAAAATGTGACAGCATATTTGCTAACTTGCACCTATTCAACCTTAAATGTGCTGTTATAAAAACACTAGTTTTTACCAGCAACTTTGTTCGCAATGGCTGTTGTCATGTGAAATGTGATAATATAATTTTGTTATCCTATTCCTGTAGAATTAACAGGATTTCTATAGCCTATATGTTACCCCATTGTATAAGGAATAATTAGGCCAAATTTCAGCAATATTGGTTCAGTGGATTTGCTGTGAATGAGTAACAAACATATATCCATCCTCACAAACTTCCATTTATAATATTAGTAGGTAATGGTTCTTTTCTTTCTCAACCGGTGGACGTCCACTGCTGAACATAGGTCTCCTTAACCTATGTGAACTTGGCAGCCGACTTTCGAAAAAAAATTTTTTGAAATTGCCGTCGGGTTCTGCATCGTTTGTACCCGTTTGTACCACTTTTAGTTTCGTTTGTACCTCAAACCAAAAAAAGTTACAGAATTTTCAAAATTGGTCCCGCAGCCCACTTTAGAAAATCATAATTATTTTAACGGGGTCTGATTCGGGGTCGTTTGTACCCGTTTGTACCGCCTTTACTTTTCAATTATCTGAAAACCCAAAAAAGATACAGCGATTTGAAAATGTTGAAAACCAAAGATAGAATATTTCCGTTAATTCTAAAGATATTTCAATTCTGCAAACGGAGATCGGTAGGCGCCGGTGCCGACCGGATTGTACCGCCTTGCGTTTCTTCCGAATCTCAAACCGAAAAAAAATCCGAGCATTTTGAAAATTTGAAAAAAATATTTTTTTCCAAATTTTTGGAAATTTGAAAATCTGAAGACGGGGATCGACGCGCAATCGTTTGTACCCGTAGAAATCACTTTCGTTTTCGTTTGAACTTCAAACCAAAAAAATTTAAGAGCGTTTTCAATTTTGAAAAACCAAAGATAGAATATTTCCGTTATTTTTAAAGATATTTCAATTCTGCGAACGGGGATCGGTAGGCACCGGCGCCGTGAGGATTGTACCGCCTTGCGTTTCTTCAGAATCTCAAACCGAAAAAAATTAGAGCATTTTGAAAATTTGAAAAAAACATTTTTTCCAAATTTTTGGAAATTTTAAAATCTGAAGACGGGGATCGACGCGCAATCGTTTGTACCCGTAGAAATCACTTTCGTTTTCGTTTGAACTTCAAACCAAAAAAATTTAAGAGCGTTTTCAATTTTGAAAAACCAAAGATAGAATATTTCCGTTATTTTTAAAGATATTTCAATTCTGCGAACGGGGATCGGTAGGCACCGGCGCCGTGAGGATTGTACCGCCTTGCGTTTCTTCAGAATCTCAAACCGAAAAAAATTAGAGCATTTTGTAAATTTGAAAAAAAATTTTTTTCCAAATTTTTGGAAATTTGAAAATCTGAAGACGGGGATCGACGTGCAATCGTTTGTACCCGTAGAAATCACTTTCGTTTTCGTTTGAACCTCAAACCAAAAAAATTTAAGAGCGTTTTCAATTTTGAAGAACCAAAGATAGAATATTTCCGTTAATTTTTGAGATATTTCAATTCTGCAAACGGGGATCGGTAGGCGCCGGCGCCGTGAGGATTGTACCGCCTTGCGTTTCTTCCGAATCTTAAACCGAAAAAAAATTAGAGCATAATGAAAATTTGAAAAAATTATTTTTTCCAAATTTTTGGAAATTTGAAAATCTGAAGACGGGGATCGACGTGCAATCGTTTGCACCCGTAGAAATCACTTTCGTTTTCGTTTGAACCTCAAACCAAAAAAATTTAAGAGCGTTTTCAATTTTGAAGAACCAAAGATAGAATATTTCCGTTAATTTTTGAGATATTTCAATTCTGCAAACGGGGATCGGTAGGCGCCGGCGCCGTGAGGATTGTACCGCCTTGCGTTTCTTCCGAATCTCAAACCGAAAAAAAATTAGAGCATTTTGAAAATTTGAAAAAAACATGTTTTTCCAAATTTTTGGTAATTTTAAAATCTGAAGACGGGGATCGATGCGCAATCGTTTGCACCCGTAGAAATCACTTTCGTTTTCGTTTGAACTTCAAAACAAAAAAATTTAAGAGCGTTTTCAATTTTGAAAAACCAAAGATAGAATATTTCCGTAAATTTTTGAGATATTTCAATTCTGCAAACGGGGATCGGTAGGCGCCGGCGCCGACCGGATTGTACCGCCTTGCGTTTCTTCCGAATCTCAAACCGAAAAAAAAATTAGAGCATTTTGAAATTTGAAAAATTTATTTTTTTTAAATTTTTGGAAATTTGAAAATCTGAAGACGGCGATCGACGCGCATTCGTTTGTACCCGTAGAAATCACTTTCGTTTTCGTTTGAACCTCAAACCAAAAAAATTTAAGAGCGTTTTCAATTTTGAAGAACCAAAGATAGAATATTTTCGTTAATTTTTGAGATATTTCAATTCTGCGAACGGGGATCAGTAGGCGCCGGCGCCATGAGGATTGTACCGCCTTGCGTTTCGTCAGAATCTCAAACCGAAAAAAATTAGAGCATTTTGTAAATTTGAAAAATTTTTTTTTTCCAAATTTTTGGAAATTTGAAAATCTGAAGACGGGGATCGACGCGCAATCGTTTGTACCCGTAGAAATCACTTTCGTTTTCGTTTGAACCTCAAACCAAAAAAATTTAAGAGCATTATCAATTTTGAAAAACCAAAGATAGAATATTTCCGTTAATTCTAAAGATATTTCAATTCTGCGAACGGGGATCGGTAGGCGCCGGCGCCGTGAGGATTGTACCGCCTTGCCTTTCTTCAGAATCTCAAACCGAAAAAAATTAGAGCATTTTGAAAATTTGAAAAAATTATTTTTTCCAAATTTTTGGAAATTTGAAAATCTGAAGACGGGGATCGACGCGCAATCGTTTGTACCCGTAGAAATCATTTTCGTTTTCGTTTGAACCTCAAACCAAAAAAATTTAAGAGCATTATCAATTTTGAAAAACCAAAGATAGAATATTTCCGTTAATTCTAAAGATATTTCAATTCTGCGAACGGGTATCGGTAGGCGCCGGCGCCGTGAGGATTGTACCGCCTTGCGTTTCTTCAGAATCTCAAACCGAAAAAAATTAGAGCATTTTGAAAATTTGAAAAAATTTTTTTTTTCCAAATTTTTGGAAATTTGAAAATCTGAAGACGGGGATCGACGCGCAATCGTTTGAACCAGTAGAAATCACTTTCGATTTCGTTTGAACTTCAAACCAAAAAAATTTAAGAGCGTTTTCAATTTTGAAAAACCAAAGATAGAATATTTCCGTTATTTTTAAAGATATTTCAATTCTGCGAACGGGGATCGGTAGGCACCGGCGCCGTGAGGATTGTACCGCCTTGCGTTTCTTCAGAATCTCAAACCGAAAAAAATTAGAGCATTTTGTAAATTTGAAAAAATTTTTTTTTCCAAATTTTTGGAAATTTGAAAATCTGAAGACGGGGATCGACGTGCAATCGTTTGTACCCGTAGAAATCACTTTCGTTTTCGTTTGAACCTCAAACCAAAAAAATTTAAGAGCATTATCAATTTTGAAAAACCAAAGATAGAATATTTCCGTTAATTCTAAAGATATTTCAATTCTGCGAACGGGTATCGGTAGGCGCCGGCGCCGTGAGGATTGTACCGCCTTGCGTTTCTTCAGAATCTCAAACCGAAAAAAATTAGAGCATTTTGAAAATTTGAAAAAAATTTTTTTTTCCAAATTTTTGGAAATTTGAAAATCTGAAGACGGGGATTGACGCGCAATCGTTTGAAACCGTAGAAATCACTTTCGATTTCGTTTGAACTTCAAACCAAAAAAATTTAAGAGCGTTTTCAATTTTGAAAAACCAAAGATAGAATATTTCCGTTATTTTTAAAGATATTTCAATTCTGCGAACGGGGATCGGTAGGCACCGGCGCCGTGAGGATTGTACCGCCTTGCGTTTCTTCAGAATCTCAAACCGAAAAAAATTAGAGCATTTTGAAAATTTGAAAAAATTTTTTTTTCCAAATTTTTGGAAATTTGAAAATCTGAAGACGGGGATCGACGTGCAATCGTTTGTACCCGTAGAAATCACTTTCGTTTTCGTTTGAACCTCAAACCAAAAAAATTTAAGAGCATTATCAATTTTGAAAAACCAAAGATAGAATATTTCCGTTAATTCTAAAGATATTTCAACTCTGCAAACGGGGATCGGTAGGCGCCGGCGCCGTGAGGATTGTACCGCCTTGCGTTTCTTCCGAATCTCAAACCGAAAAAAATTAGAGCATTTTGAAAATTTGAAAAAATTATTTTTTCCAAATTTTTGGAAATTTGTTAATCTGAAGACGGGGATCGACGCGCAATCGTTTGTACCCGTAGAAATCACTTTCGTTTTCGTTTGAACCTCAAACCAAAAAAATTTAAGAGCATTATCAATTTTGAAAAACCAAAGATAGAATATTTCCGTTAATTCTAAAGATATTTCAATTCTGCGAACGGGGATCGGTAGGCGCCGGCGCCGTGAGGATTGTACCGCCTTGCGTTTCTTCAGAATCTCAAACCGAAAAAAATTAGAGCATTTTGAAAATTTGAAAAAAACATTTTTTCCAAATTTTTGGAAATTTTAAAATCTGAAGACGGGGATCGACGCGCAATCGTTTATACCCGTAGAAATCACTTTCGTTTTCGTTTGAACTTCAAACCAAAAAAATTTAAGAGCGTTTTCAATTTTGAAAAACCAAAGATAGAATATTTCCGTTATTTTTAAAGATATTTCAATTCTGCGAACGGGGATCGGTAGGCACCGGCGCCGTGAGGATTGTACCGCCTTGCGTTTCTTCAGAATCTCAAACCGAAAAAAATTAGAGCATTTTGTAAATTTGAAAAAAATTTTTTTTCCAAATTTTAGGAAATTTGAAAATCTGAAGACGGGGATCGACGTGCAATCGTTTGTACCCGTAGAAATCACTTTCGTTTTCGTTTGAACCTCAAACCAAAAAAATTTAAGAGCATTATCAATTTTGAAAAACCAAAGATAGAATATTTCCGTTAATTCTTAAGATATTTCAACTCTGCAAACGGGGATCGGTAGGCGCCGGCGCCGTGAGGATTGTACCGCCTTGCGTTTCTTCCGAATCTCAAACCGAAAAAAAAATTAGAGCATTTTGAAATTTGAAAAAATATTTTTTTCCAAATTTTTGGAAATTCGAAAATCTGAAGACGGGGATCGACGTGCAATCATTTGTACCCGTAGAAATCACTTTCGTTTTCGTTTGAACCTCAAACCAAAAAAATTAAAGAGGTTTTCAATTTTGAAAAACCAAAGATAGAATATTTCCGTTATTTTTAAAGATATTTCAATTCTGCAAACGGGGATCGGTAGGCGCCGGCGCCGTGAGGATTGTACCGCCTTGCTTTTCTTCAGAATCTCAAACCGAAAAAAATTAGAGCATTTTGAAAATTTGAAAAAATTATTTTTTCCAACTTTTTGGAAATTTGAAAATCTGAAGACGGGGATCGACGCGCAATCGTTTGTACCCGTAGAAATCACTTTCGTTTTCGTTTGAACCTCAAACCAAAAAAATTTAAGAGCGTTTTCAATTTTGAAGAACCAAAGATAGAATATTTCCGTTAATTTTTGAGATATTTCAATTCTGCAAACGGGGATCGGTAGGCGCCGGCGCCGTGAGGATTGTACCGCCTTGCGTTTCTTCCGAATCTCAAACCGAAAAAAAATTAGAGCATTTTGAAAATTTGAAAAAAACATGTTTTTCCAAATTTTTGGTAATTTTAAAATCTGAAGACGGGGATCGACGCGTAATCGTTTGTACTCGTAGAAATAACTTTATGGTGATTGGCATGTGACGTTGACTCCAATTCTTATTTTGATAATATTTAACATAGATCGTCTATTTATTTTTAAACTTACCATTATAGTCCATTCCTTTGTCATACCATATTTTTCCTCATTTCTTTGATTACACTCACATTAACTATTTAATTATAAATCTCCCGATCTTTTACACTGACTCAATACATGTATGCACTCGATTGGCAATTAGTTTACACACACGGGTAAAATGACTCGCCTCTTTCACGCGAAACTCATTAAATTAATTGCTAATCACTAGTTTCGCAGATCTCACTATGTTATGCACGTGATAACAATTTCCATTGCATGGCGGCGCGTGGCACACGGGGTGCGCATGCCGCCAGCAATGCGGTTGCCGAGCCCTTGCGGCCGCCTCGACGATGGTGCACCACAATCGCAAATACAGCCTCTTGACACCTCTTTATCATTCCGATCCATCTTCCTGGACACTAGCACTCGCATTCTCTATTTGCCAGATTTCATGTCTTTTCGGCAAACTTGTTTTTTTAACATTCCAAATCTGCATCTACATTTTCACCTTTGGCGTACATAAACGGATATATTTCATAGCCCTCCAGTCCGATGAGGTTCACAAGCTAACCGGCCTGCACATGGGGCGATTCCATTATCACCACCAATGCCTTGAGAAATATAGTGAATTATTTTTATCATTTTCACATATAAAGTTCTAATAAGTTGTACATTTTTCTCACGAGAGCAGCTATAAGTTCCAAGGTGGTCACTCGCTGTTAGCAGTCAGCGCAAGACTATGTACACAAGTCGGCTGTATCCCCTCTGTACCTATTTACTCTAAAGGTACTTTAGCAGCGAGTTTGTTTAAAAAAATCAACAAGCTTTGTTAATTGCTTACGTCAAAACATCAGTTTCGTTCTGAGTCATAAAAATAAAGACATCTGTTGTCAAAGCAGCCATGCAATATTTTACGCATTACGAAGACAAACAATAATACCGGCCCAGGATTTACTTCAAACCTATTGTTTTGGTTTCTTTTCTGATATATACTTATTAGGTATTACATTAGCTAATGTATAGAATTGGCGTTACGTTGCGGAGGTTTGTAGTGCATTTATTTTTCTCCTGCATGTATTGGTCTGAAAACGGATAGTCCACTCTATATGTTACTACATTATGTATATATTTTCTATTTACTTTATCGCCCATTATAGCAAATTAATTTTATTCTTGTTTTATACATTATAAGCCTTCAAATTTACTGAGATTACTGATTTTAAAGGAACATTTGTAAAGATCGAATAGAAGAAATTTAAGAGACTATTAGTAACAAGAAGCGCTTCCCGCGGTGTAATAAAATAAGAAATTTGTTGTAATCTCTGTCGTACTACAAACCCCACATCACTGTCACCTACCGATCTAATTTTACAAAATTGAGGAATCTCAAAAATCGATTCTTACCGCCGTCGCTTCAAGACACCTTAAAACTAAGTATCTTTTAGACAATTGGTGAACACGTGTAAGTAATAAATTCCGAAGTTTATTTTTTTGCACATTCCATTCGAAATAACTGGAAATGGCAGATAGTTTAATTAATTAAACTATCTGCAAAATAGTGCGTCGAAACATATATTTCAGAAATTGAGAAACAAATTTAAATCATTATAAAGGTTAGATATAGGTTTGGTTGCATATTTATTGTATTAGAGGATTTGGGATCTGAGGGGAAGGAACAGATTATTTTTTGAGGTTTTTAAGTTATCGAGATCTCATTCATTTATTAATTTAGTTAAGAAGGTATAAATACAAATATATGTTTTAATGTGCTTTTATATAGTCATTTGACATTTGGATGTTGCTGATTAATTATTTTATATAAATCATTGTTTTATTTTACGTTGTTACTTTTTTCATAACATAAAAATCGATCAATATCAATATTACAAATATTATCAATACATAAGTGGTGCGTCACTAAGCCTTCCGTATGACTCATAAGAGCTACAGGAAGTAAAACAAATTCCACGTCTTATTACCATGCAGGCAGCGCTTTTTGCTACTAGTAGTCTTTCATATTTCTTCTAATCAATCTTGAAATATATTCCATTAAAACCAGTATTCTCAGTAAATTATTAAGGCTATTATTGTACAGAAGTGAGAATAAAATTATATTTGCAGGATACGAAAAAACACATGCATTACAAACATCGGCAAAGTAACGCCTAATTCTGTAAATAAGGTAATTCTAGGCGCGCCTACGGCTTCGCCCGCCTAGAAATTAGTGTCACAAAGATTTTCCCATGTAAATAAAGCTATATATTTTACTTATTTTTTTTACATAAAAGAAATTATTTTCAGGTAATCATAAGAGATAGAACATGCCATTACGGACATTTTTGTAAGATTAGAACTATGTGAACATTTTCTAGTAAATTCCTTTAGTATATATACCTCTGTTGGTTTAAACATTAATCATTTGCCTAAAACATCAAGCAGGCGATTAATTTCAGAAATGCGCGATCTCTAAATTTACAAAAAAGTTATTGTTTCGATAAATAAATAAAATCATCAATCTAAATCTCTCGGAAGACTTTCTGTACCTTTTTAGTAAAAACCGTACAAAAATCTGTTCAATATATTATGAGAAAATCGATCACATACAGAGAGACAGCTATTTTGGGACATTGTTTATAATAAGTATATATTGTAATAAATATATGAAGAAAAAAACAAAACAATAATGTGATAGGGAATCCTCAGCCGGCAATATTTTATCTTTATTTTTTATGAGTAAAATATTGCGTAGCCGCTTAGACAACAGAAACCTTTATTTTTTATGACTCTATTGTAGTGTATGAAGCTGTTATGTAGGTAAGCAAATAATAAGTCAGTCACAAACAAGCAAGCGTCGATTCATTACGTGGTGACAGCGGTGTACGAACTTCATAAGTTTTTTTGTTATTTAAGAGTGAATATACGGTTACTAATGTTAATGTGCTTAACAGTTTTCCTATTTTATAGGTTGTCTGGAAGAAATCGCTTATAAGCGATAAAGCCACCTTTTGTGCAGTACAAAATTTATATTTTTGTTTAGCTTTAATCAAATGTTTATATTTTTAAAAAGTGTTGTACAATAAAGTATAAATAAATAAAATAAAATTTTTTTTTTAAAAATAACGCGGTGTGTAAAAAAAAGAATTGTAATGAATGGATAACTTACGACCAACATCTGAATTGGATATTGATGGCAGTCCTGCCGAAAAGACCGTCATGTGAACAAAATGATAAAACAATTCACTATATTTCTCAAGGCATTGGTGGCAATAATGGAATCACCAGATGTGCAGGCCAGCTTGCATGGGAACCTCATCGGACTGGAGAGCTATGAAATTTATCCATTTATGTAAGCCAAAGATGAAAATGTATATGCAGATTTGGCATGTTAAAAAAACAAGTTTGCCGAAAAGTCATGAAATCTGGCAAACAGAGGAGGCGAGTACTAGTGTCCAGGTAAATGGATCGAGAGGCATCAAGAGGCTGGATTTGCGGTGGGGTTGTATCGTCATCGTGCAATGGAAATTGTGCGGCTGCACGTGATAAGATAGTGAGTTCTGCGAAACTAATGATCAGCAATAAATTTAATGAGTTTTGCGTGTAAGGGGCGAGTCATTTTACCCGTATGTGTAAACTAATTGCCAATCGAGTGCATACATGTATTGAGTCAGTGTAAAAGATCGGAAGATTCATGATTAAATAGTTAATGTGAGTGTAATCAAAGAAATAAAGAAAAATGTGGTATGACAAAGGAATGGATTAAAATGGTAAGTTTTAAAATAAATAAGACGATCTATGTTAAATATTGTCAAAATATAAATTGGAGTCATCGTCACATACCGATCCCCGTTTGAAAAGTTAGAATTAACGAAAATATTCTATCTTTGGTTTTTCAAAATTGAAAACGCTCTTAAATTGTTTTGGTTTGAGGTTCAAACGAAAACGAAAGTGATTTCTACGGGTACAAAGGATTGCGCGTCGATCCCCGTCTTCAGATTTTCGAATTTCCAAAAATTTGGAAAAAATAATTTTTTCAAATTTTCAAAATGCTCTAATTTTTTTTCGGTTTGAGATTCGGAAGAAACGCAAGGCGGTACAATCCTCACGGCACCGGTGCCTACCGATCCCCGTTCGCAGAATTGAAATATCTTTAGAATTAACGGAAATATTCTATCTTTGGTTTTTCAAAATTGAAAACGCTCTTAAATTTTTTTGGGTCGAGTTTCAAACGAAAACGAAAGTGATTTCTACGGGTACAAACAATTGCGCGTCGATCCCCGTCTTCAGATTTTCAAATTTCCAAAAATTTGGAAAAAATAATTTTTTCAAATTTCAAAATGCTCTAATTTTTTTTTCGGTTTGAGATTCGGAAGAAACGCAAGGCGGTACAATCCTCACGGCGCCGGCGCCTACCGATCGCCGTTTGCAGAATTGAAATATCTTTAGAATTAACGGAAATATTCTATCTTTGGTTTTTCAAAATTGATAATGCTCTTAAATTTTTTTGGTTTGAGGTTCAAACGAAAACGAAAGTGATTTCTACGGGTACAAACGATTGCGCGTCGATCCCCGTCTTCAGATTTTCGTATTTCCAAAAATTTGGAAAAAATAATTTTTTCAAATTTTCAAAATGCTCTAATTTTTTTCGGTTTGAGATTCTGAAGAAACGCAAGGCGGTACAATCCTCACGGCGCCGGTGCCTACCGATCCCCGTTCGCAGAATTGAAATATCTTTAAAAATAACGGAAATATTCTATCTTTGGTTTTTCAAAATTGAAAACGCTCTTAAATTTTTTTGGTTTGAAGTTCAAACGAAAACGAAAGTGATTTCTACGGGTACAAACGATTGCGCGTCGATCCCCGTCTTCAGATTTTAAAATTTCCAAAAATTTGGAAAAAATGTTTTTTTCAAATTTTCAAAATGCTCTAATTTTTTTCGGTTTGAGATTCTGAAGAAACGCAAGGCGGTACAATCCTCACGGCGCCGACGCCTACCAATCCCCGTTTGCAGAATTGAAATATCTCAAAAATTAACGGAAATATTCTGTCTTTGGTTTTTCAAAATTGAAAACGCTCTTAAATTTTTTTGGGTTGAGGTTCAAACGAAAACGAAAGTGATTTCTACGGGTACAAACGATTGCACGTCGATCCCCGTCTTCAGATTTTCGAATTTCCAAAAATTTAAAAAAAATAATTTTTTCAATTTACAAAATGCTCTAATTTTTTTTTCGGTTTGAGATTCGGAAGAAACGCAAGGCGGTACAATCCGGTCGGCGCCGGCGCCTACCGATCCCCGTTTGCAGAATTGAAATATCTCAAAAATTAACGGAAATATTCTATCTTTGGTTTTTCAAAATTGAAAATGCTCTTAAATTTTTTTGGTTTGAGGTTCAAACGAAAACGAAAGTGATTTCTACGCGAACTTTTGATGTCGTTGATCCACGTCGTTAAGGGTCTACTGACGCTGTGCTTTCCTGCACCTTAGGACCCTTAAGCCTATTGGTTCTACATACTACGTGCCCCGCCAATTGCCACTTAATGAGCTGTGTTGGTAACTCTGGTTCTTCTACGGATCTCCTCATCCTGATTTGATCGCGTAGAGATACACCAAGCCTAGCTCACTCCATCACTCGCTGAGTGACTCTGTGCTTTCTTATGAGGCCCATAGTCAGCAACCGGCGATTAGTAGGATAATAGTTAGAAAAGAATTAAGTTCAGAAACTGGTAGGTTTATATAAAACCTTAAGGAAGGAAGTTTTGAATTGCCTGTTTGCACAGTTGGCTGTTGTGAATTCAGTTTGTACCAAGAGCCACTATTTTCTATCAATAATTTGTAGCTTCTTAGAGTCTGGATGTATAAGTAAATTTAAGGAGCAGCCTGTTACTATCCCACTGCTGGAATAGGCCTCTTCTCTCCGTTTTTGGGGAGAAGGGTTGGAGCAAAGACCTACTCACTGCTAAAATGTGGATTGGTTACACATATCTCCAGAATTCTCTATAGATATTCAGGTTTCCTCACAATGCTCTCCTTCATCGAAAAATGTTTGATAAACTGCAATTATTAATGGATGTATATATGTATTTAAATTTATATATGTATATATTTAACAGTTGTCTGTCACCTATAACACAAGTATTAAGTAACTTTGGAAAGATTGCTGTGTCATTTGTCCCATATATTTCTTTTTGCTAACATCAGCTTATTTGCCATTATTTGTCAGATTGATACAGTGAAATTTATTATCTTCGTCAAGCATCTTTTATGTTTTTGTAGATAATCAGGTACACTAATTACACTCCAACTGTGAGTTGTACATAAATACACCATTGGTGGATTGTGAACATGAATGGATTGTGTGAAATATGATATGAATATTAAAGGAGCAAAGGCACCAAAGTTGACGAATGATAGAGGAGTATGGAAGAAGACATATTGTGCCGACCCCACTTAGAGTGGGATAAGGGTAACAGAAAGATGATGTTATGATGCATTAAATTAAGGATGGGTGCCATAAGCTAAACAAACAACGTAATCAACTCATTTAATAATCTCTTTAAAATTTATAAGTTCCCTATATACAGGAATATTGGCTTACTGACATGGTACATTAAGGTTCCAGTATCGCAAAATAAGTGGGTAGTTTTATTATATCAACTGTTGGAGATATGACCTGAATGTAGGGAACTGCTGCATCCAACCTCCACAAGATACTATGACTAAGCAATAACACCATATGGTATATGGAAGACAAATATCCCCTTGAGGGATATTATCAGGTTTGTAAAAGCAACGTGTAGGTTGAAGCAGGTGACACTGTCGGGAGAGCAGTGAAACCCTTATCCCAACATGGGGAAATGGATGGAATAGTCCGGAATAGGAGCTGATCACCAGCCCCCGCAATTAGATAGATAGATGGTATCTGGCTGAATAGTATCACCCTCATTTCCTACCGAGGTGTCGTAAAAGGCAACTAAGGTAAGTTGACCCACCGTGGGGTATCTGGCTGAGTAGAATAGACTACCCTAATTTCATAGCGGTCTCATGAAAGGCGACTAAGGTAACTTGATGTCAGGCAGGCAGCCGGTCGTAAAATACGTAGCCAAATCATGTGACAACATGTTGTGCCACTCAGAGTGTGATAAGGGCAGGAAGATGACCAAGAAATAGCTTAAAAAGAGCTATATAGTCATAAGTAGACTGGACAAGAGAGAACCTGGCATACGATAGTCGTCGGGTCGTCGTGACCATGTCGTCCCGTGGTCGTGGGAAAGTGACCTATATAGAAAGTGAATGTTTTTGGGGGCGCGGTTACTTAGTTTTGACGTCACGGCGCGCGCATATGACCTGGGTCGCGACTGACCCAAATAGCTCTTGCGACACGCGTTTGTTGCGATAGCCATTGCTAAAATGTCAACAGGGCTCTTCTACAGTATGCATTGACATCGATATATCCTATTCTACTAACCAACTTGATAGTGTATTATTCACGCAAAATTTTGTCAAGAAAATATTTACGAGTATAAAAAAAAATTGTTTATCATTAACATGTTTGAGATTTCTAAAAGATAACATATACATACCAAAGATTATAGACATCACAATAATATAATCCAATAGGTACAATCACTGCCTACACGAACATTTTGTTTTATGTACACTCACACTCCGCCATTAGCATTTGTCAACTTGTAAATCTATCTAATCACTGTACAATATTACGCGTACACAATAACTTCAAAATATTCCTAATACAGCTTATAATATTTGTAACATGAATAAGTCACGATATAAAGCTCGTCGTGTTGAATTAAATGGAATAAAAAACAGGAAAGCGAACAACCCGTTATGTATTCCCGTTCGCGATTCTGACACTACTGCCAACATATCAAAACAATAAATAAATACCTGCTACTTGCTAGTCTAGCCACCATGCAGATAAAAATTCAGATAATCAACCATAAACTGTATTTATATATTTTTTGCTTTATACCTATTCTTTTATTAGCATTTTTATTCAAACAATATAAGTAATAATATATTTTTAGTAAACGATTAAATATGGATGTTTTTTATGAATTTTGTGTACTGTGCAATGTAATACCATACAATGTAATACCATACAATGTAATACATACCAATGTAATACAATGTAATTGTCAGGTACCATAAATAAAATGGTATACGGTATTAAGCTACTCGGCACAAATTAATAAAATTTGCTCTGCAAAATGTAATACGTTGCATTAATTTTAAATTTACCCTTACAATGGTAGAAGTTACGACGCTTTTCTTTAGTGTTTTGAATTGTTTGTAATACTAGCTTTCTATGACAATTGTTTAAAATTATTATTGGCGATAAGGGTATTTTACGTATTCTTCTTCTTAGGGTATTTCTCCTACCCCAACTAGTGACGGTGGGTTGTCAATTGAGTAAACTTATTTTTATTTATCACGAGGTAAAAGAATCTAGCCAGGATTTCTTTCTGCGTCCCACATGTCTTACTGCTGCTTTTCCCTTAGCTAAATAAAAAATTTCCAAAGGTTCCCTCAAAACAAAAGCTACTAGCGTAACAGTAATCAAATACTGGCGACATGATTTTATTAAAAGATATACATATGTGAATAATCACGTCAACATAGAATCCTTTTGACAAATTTTCCAAAGATAAAGTCACAAAGTCACAGTTGAAGACGTCTTTTACACACGCAAAAGTTAAATATATACAAAATAAGTTTTTAAACTAAATAAAAGTTTTATCCAGCTTTACATATACTTCAACAAATATTTCTCATTTTACTATATATATACTTATATGTATAGGTGGATTAATGTCATTCTTTGCCCAAATCAAAGGATAAATAAAAAATATAGTTTTTTATTTATGTTATTGGTCTGTGTTTATAAAAGATATTTCAAAATTTTTAGAATTGAGCTTAAGTTTATGTTATTTGTATTTGCACAAAAAATATTATAATTATATTGAAATCAGTTGAAAATTAAGAAATTACAAAAATTATACGAACAGGAAATAAAAAATGCAAAATATAAAATATAGCCCATTTACCCGCAATGTTTTGGTGGACTTAAATCAACGAACTTAATAATAATACATCTAAAAGAACAGTAAGTAAATGTATATTTTATTATATTCAAATTCAAATATTCTTTTATTAAATAAACTTGTAAACAAGTGCTTTTGAATCGTCAACGCTACTGCTGGTTCAGAAAGCTGTTCGTACCGAGAAGAGCTAGCAATAATCTCGGCGGATGCTCTTTTAAAAATAAATATTTCTTAATACTAATTACATTAAGTCGTTACTGTCTTGTACAGGGTCGAACAATATCTATATTCACACATTCTTATCTTCTTAGTAATCTTCAAGAGTATAGTAGGCTTTTTGTATCAGCCTTTTTTCAAGTGTTTTTAAACTGGAAATGTAAAGCTGAACATTAACAATAAATTATTGTTTGTTGATATTTTTTGGTACGGCCTCAATCTTAAATCGAAAATATTGGTGATAATAATATACTTTATATGGGTCATGTAATTTTTAGTAAATTCGGAAACTTACGAAGTTATAAACGTACTTATAATTATTTTGAGAAATAACATTAATTGAAAAAAAAATCAGTGCGGTTTTAATATATTCCAGTTAACCTATGTAGCGCTATGGAGTAAATTATTTAATTTGTCGAATTTTAGTGTAGTCTGGGCTTAGTCTCTAGCCATTTCGCATTTTGGTTTGGTTCTGTATATGGACGACTAGCAATAGCCAGCGGTTCCACCTGCCTGGAAAGATTAAAACCGTAATATAATCTTTTGATAATCATAAAAATGGTTAAAGTGGGTCAACCTTAAAAGCTAGACAATGCTGTCGCGGACTTTTATTTAGATCTTTTAGAGGGGAACAATTTTGACTGAATGGAGGGTATGAGAGGGTGCATGGGGGTTGGGGCTTTGGTACACGTAACCGTGAGGGAGAAACACTAATGGAAGCTGCTTGTGCTTTTGACGTGGCAATAGCAAATACCTTTTTTCAAAAAATGGACCAACACCTTATAACGTACAAAAGCGGCAGTCACAGCACCCAGATCGATTACTTCCTTCTGTGAAGGACTAATCTATTGGGAGCTAAGGACTGTAAAGTCATTCCTGGGGAACCATTAGTGACCCAACACAGGTTACTTTTACTGGAGGTCAAACTTACAGTAAAAGAAAAATATAAGCCAAAGCTTCTGCCCAAGATTAAGTGGTATATGCTTGAGAAAGAGGAATATGCAAGAGAATACAAAAGAAGAGTGGTCGATAAAATAATAGATATGAAGGATAAAATGGAGGAAAAGTGGATAAATGAATGTTGGAATGAAATAGCTTTATGTATGAGGAGTGCCGCAAAAGACATCTTTGGCGAGACTAAAGGAAAAGGTAAGATAGATAAAGAGTCATGGTGGTGGAATGAAGATGTAAAAAAGGCTCTGAAAGAAAAGAAGGATGCATTTAGAGATTGGACTGGTGTAGATGTTAATGACAATGAATGAATGAATGAAATGAATGAAATGAAGAGAGGTTAAGCGAAAGGTATATATTGAGAAAAAGAAGATAGGAAAGAAAGCAGTCGCTGTCGCGAAAGGCAAAGTACAGAGTCAACTATACAGTACTCTGGAAACGCCTCAGGGACAAAAAGATATATATCGGATAGCGAACATGAGAAAGAGGAATGAAAAGGATATAATGTATGTGAAATGTATGAAAGATGAGAAAGGAAAGATTTTGATGAATGATCAGGACATAAAAGAATGTTGGAAAGATTATTTTAAAACTTTAATGAATGAAGAGAATGACTGGAGCAGAAAGTTAGAAGATATACCTATTAACTTAGGAATGGTAAGAGAAGTTGATATGCCGTGTGGTATCCGGCTGAATAGAATAGTACCACCCTCATTTCTTACCGAGGTGTCGTAAAAGGCGACTAAGGTAAGTCGACCCGCCGTGCGGTGTCCGGCTGAGTAGAATAGACCACCCTCATTTCTTACCGAGGTGTCGTAAAAGGCGACTAAGGTAAGTCGACCCGCCGTGCGGTGTCCGGCTGAGTAGAATAGACCACCCTCATTTCTTACCGAGGTGTCGTAAAAGGCGACTAAGGTAAGTCGACCCGCCGTGCGGTGTCCGGCTGAGTAGAATAGACCACCCTCATTTCTTACCGAGGTGTCGTAAAAGGCGACTAAGGTAAGTTGACCCACCGTGTGGTATCCGGTTGAGTAAATAGACCACCCTCTTTCTTACCGAGGAGTCGTAAAATACGACTAAGGTATGTTGACGTCAGGCAGGCGGCCGGTCGTAAAATACGTAGCCAAATCATATGACAATATGTTTGTAACATGTTGTGCCGACCCCACTTAGAGTGGCATAAGAACAGGAGGATGATGGTAAGAGAAGTTGATGTAGATGAAGTCAAACTAGTGGTACAGAGTATGAAAAATGGGAGAGCGATTGGACCTGATGGTATACCAGCTGAAGTATGGAAGCATCTGGAAGTTGAGGGATGGGAGTGGCTATCTTTATTCTTCAATAAGTTGTTACATGAAGAGGCGATTCCAGACGAGTGGTCTATCAGTACATTGGTACCCATCTTCAAAAATAAGGGTGATGTACAAGAATGTAACAACTATCGAGGGATAAAGCTCATGTCACATAGCATGAAAATTTGGGAAAGAGTAATAGAGCGAAGAATGCGAGAAGAATGTAAGATAACCCAGAACCAGTTCGGTTTTATGCCAGGACGGAGCACGACCGACGCTATTTTCGCTTTGCGTCAATTATGCGAGAAATACCGTCATGCGCGTAGAGACTTGCATATGGTCTTTATAGACCTAGAAAAAGCGTACGATCGTGTTCCACGTGACGTTCTGTGGTGGAGTTTGAAAGAAAAGAGACTGCCTGGGAAGTATGTACGGATTGTATGTTCTATGTATGCCAGAGCTAGTACTCATGTCCGGTCTGCAGCCGGAGTAACTGACGATTTCGATGTGGCTGTAGGCTTACACCAGGGATCGGCTTTAAGGCCATTTTTATTCCTTCTAGTAATGGATGCACTTACTGCTAACATTCAAGAGGAGGCTCCTTGGTGTATATTATTCGCCGCTGACATAGTACTCGTCGGAGAAAATGCAACTGAGGTCCAAAGCAGATTGGCGAAATGGCACAACTAGTTGGAGAAAGTCGGTTTAAAAATCAGTCGTACTAAAACTGAACATATGTACTACGACTTTAGTGGGACCTCCAATTTCTCCCCGATCGGTTTGTATGGGAACATTTTGCCAGTCTGCTCTGATTTTCGGTACCTTGGTTTTTCAAAACGACGGTGAAATAGATCGAGATGTGGGTAAAAGAATGAATGCAGGATGGATGAAGTGGCGGCAGGTCTCAGGCACAATATGTGACCCCCGAATGCCCCTTAAAGTTAAGGGAAAAATTTATAAAGCAGTCATAAGACCTGTCGTATTGTATGGATCAGAATGTTGGGCAATGAAAAAGACGGATGAAAGAAGAGTACATGCAAATGAGATGAGAATGTTAAGGTGGATGTGTGGTGTGACAAAACTGGATAAAATACGAAACGAGTATCTGAAAGTTGCGAAAGAGAAGTCTGAAAGTTGCGCCCATTATAGAAAAGTCGTGAAGTTCAAGATTGAGATGGTATGGACATGTAATGAGGAGGGATGAAAATCATGTGACCAAACGTGTGTTTGAATGTGGATGGATATGTGCCTAGAGGGAGGCCTAAAAAGAGATGGTTGGATTGTGTGAAGTATGATATGCATATAAAAGGAGTGGCGCCAGAGTTAACGAAAGATAGGACAGAATGGAAGAGAAAAACATGTTGTGCCGACCCCACTTAGAGTGGGATAAGGACAAGATGATATATAGAGGGGAACAATTTTGTGACACATGATTTTTGAATAACTATTACCGTTTACTCAGCACAGGCAAGGAAAGCTTTAAATTTTCCATTTTCGCCCTATTTTTTATTGCTGCTCCTCCTATTCATCTTAGCATGATGTTATGTAGCCCATAGCCTTCTCCGATAAATGGACTATCTTACACTGTAAGAATTTTTCAAATCGGTCCAGGTAGAGCTTGAGATTAGCGCTTTCAAACAATCAATCAGTCAAACAAACAAACTCTTCATCACTACATAGTATAAAACAAAGTCACATTCTTTGTTTGTCCCTATATCCCTCTGTATGCTTAAATCTTTAAATCTATGCAACAGATTTTGATGCGGTTTTTTTTAATAGATAGAGTGATTAAAGAGGAAGGTTAATATGTATAATAACACTTAATATAGAGTAGAGAAATACTGAATCTTATCTGGTTTCTAATGTGATGTCGTAAATAATTACATTTTTTCCGCTTACATTGCAAATGCAGGTTGAACTCTACAAGATTTATCAAAATAATGTACTAAGTATTTGTACATCTTAAAAAGGTCTACAAAAACGCCACAATGGTATATGTCTATCTCTTATGGATATACCACAATAGCATTTTTTTGTCCATTTCTTTTTACGGAAAATAATGCCTTATTATCGAAGCAATTTTAAATAATACAGCATTAATCTTTATCAAATTAGTACCTTAAATACACTGTTGATTTAATATAGGTCAATATGGCCGTTTACAGCATGTAATTTGAGTGAACATTTTTGAAGATATTACAGATTTAAAATGCAGGGGCAGTTATTGTTTTACTCCAAATTTTATGCGTGCGGGCTACGAGCAGTAATGAATAAACCAAAACCAGTGGATCAATTTTAATCATTTTTTCACTGACTGACATGGGTATATATTTTATACCCGTGCGAAGCAGGGGCAGGCCGCTAGTAGTCGCACACCATATCTTTAGACTTTCAATGTGCAGTGAGCTACCCTTAAATGGAATGTTTAATTTTTATTACCTAACCTTACCTAAGTTTTTTTATATATGTTGAATAAAGTCTCTTACATTTTTTTTTACATGGATTTTATGTCCTCACAATTAAAAGATATAAGCAAAATAATTTTAAAGCAATATCTACATTTAAGTTTCTGTTTATTCACAGGTACTTTATTCAGGACGATGGATGATGGAGAATCAAACTATAATAGCACTGACTCAGTCCAACATGGATCATCACAAAACACAGACACACACGATTCGGATGCACAACCAGATCCATCCAGTGGTGATGTAGATTATGATGTTGATAACAGAGGGGCTGCAGATGTTGCAGAAAGCAGCTCCAATTATGAATCACCATGGTATCCGGGCATCGCTACTTACAGCGAGAACGCAAACGAAGGCATCAACGACGATCCACAGTCATTGCAATCTAACGAGAACAGCAACCAGTCAGCCTCCATGGTGCCCGTCGTCACCAGCACGCTGGACGTCGACCCTTGGAGGCCGGGCTTGGGGATATACTACGAGGACTCTAATACTGCGCCACCGCGAAGCCCCGTTTTGATAGAGGATACCAGCAGCACCGTGCTCGCCGTCAACGAGGAGTCGACCGACTTCTCAGAGGGGCGCGAGGATGACGCCGAGCCCCCGGCCAAGGTCCGCAAGCTGGGCTGCAGCGACGACGCCGACGGCGAGACCTGCCCCATCTGCCTGGACTGCTGGGGCAACTCCGGCGAGCACCGGCTCGTGGCGCTCAAGTGCGGACACCTGTTCGGCGCCGCGTGCGTGCAGCGCTGGCTCAAGGCGCAGCCCGCCCGGGACCGCGCCTGCCCCACCTGCAAGAGCCGGGCCGCGCTGAGGGACGTGCGCCCCATCTACGCCAGGAGGCTGCTCGCCGCCGACACCTCGACGATCACGGAGCTCCAGCGGCAGATAGACACCTTACAGACGGAGAAAACCAGGGCCGAGCTCGAGCTGGAGAAGTCGAGGATAGCGCACCGGGCGTGCGTGCTGCAGCTCGAGGGTTTGCGAAACTCGCTGCTCAAGAGTCAAACCAAGGAGCGGCCGCCGAGGAGGTCCTGGAGGTTCGCTCTCGAGAAGAACCTCGAGATCAGCAAGGACGGCGGCTGCCGAGTGCTGGCCTACAACTGCAGGACGTACGAGTTCTACGCGTCGCAGCGGAGCACGAATAGCCTGTTCCCGGGATACGGTATTCGGAGGGTGAGCTGCGTGGACTACAGGCCGGGCCAGTTCGTGCACCTGCACCCGAGGCCTATCCGGGACATGACGTACTCGCAGCCCCGGGATCTGTTGCTCAGTGTGGGTCTGGACAATACTGCGAGGATTGTGGAAAGGGGTGTTCTGAGTGCAACGGTTCAGTGTAGTATTCCGCTGTGGTCGTGCTCGTGGGACCATTTGCGTAGCAACGAGTTTTACGTAGGGGGAGTGGGGGGGGTGGTGGATCAGTACGACGCTCGCAATACGAGCTCGTACGTGCGTCGACTGAGCTCGACGGGGGACCTGTCGCCGGTGGTGGCGCTGCGGTCGACCGAGCACGGGCTGCTGTCGTGTCAGCTCAACTCGTGCTGGCTGTGGGTGTGGCGAGGGGGCTGGGAGCCGCGCGCCCTCCCCGTGGGGGGGCCGTTCATGTCGCTGTGCTATGACGATGAATCCCACCGCGCTTTAGTCTCCTGTCGTGGGGGTAGCACGGAACGGAGTAAATTAGCATTGTGTCGACTGAAGAGTGCTAATAGTGAAGTTGTCTGCGAGCTGGAGCAGTCCTTCACTGGTTCAGCCCGCTCTTCTCTGATGTCTCGCAGTGCATGGGTCCGGGCTCCAGGGACCACATGGGTCGCTGCCCATTCAGAAGCGGAAGCTGCCCTATACCTTCACGGTCTGGACGGTGCAAGGACGTTGGTACTTCCAGCAGCTGAGCCAGTGTTGGATGTATGTGAGGCTCGGCTCAATGGTGACACGGTGCTAGCCGCGCTGTCCGAGGGCAGGCTGCGGCTGTACAAGGCTGTATCCGGCTCGTGACGGACCAACAGCTACTGACAGTGTTGAAGACTGAAGTGTCGTAAATTGAGTCTCGAGTGATATGTGCAGTTCAACGTAACTTATCAATACTAGTGCAGTGTAGTGAATTGCTCTTCCTGTGGACTTCACTAATATTTGAGTCGATTTACATAAAACCGTGACTATTAAAACCTAATATCAATGCAGTGTAGTGAATTGCGTTGATTTGAGATAATTTCGACCATGACTAGTAACCTAAACCTTTTTTCACGAATTACACAATATTTAACAAAATGCTTTCAGTAATCAATCATATACGGACAGATTTTGGTTGATTGTTTAATAACATGTATAGATTACTAACAATCGCCAGCAACTCCGCCCATGTAGTGAGATTAAAACTGTAATATAGGTTAACCAAACAATGATTACAGTGGGTTAACCTTTAAAGCATGCAAAGACACCTGTCGCGAACTTTAATTTAGAACTTTTAGAGGGAAACAATTTTGTAATACATGATTTTTTAATAACTATTACCGTTTTTGAATAGCCTATAGCCTTCCTCGATAAATGGACTATCACTGAAAGGATTTTTCAAATCGGTCCAGTAGTTAGAGATTAGTGCGATCAAACAAACAAACCCTTTAGCTTTATATATTAGCATAGATAATGAAAACAATAATAATCGTCGGATAAAAGAGTAAAATAGTGAAATCGGACAATATTTTTACACAATATTTTTTGCGAGTGAAGAACTTTACGCCACTGTATTTGTGATAAATGAAACAGCAATAATAGTTATGCATTTTATTATATCAAAAATCCCTTTAATAGATTTTGAGAAAATCGATCACATACAAACATAACTTTTGGTAACTTTGTTTTATAATATAAATGGATTATATTGTACCGACTGAAAGCGACTTTGTTTTATACTATGTAGTGATTATAACACTGTATATATCGCTTTAAGTCCATAGATTTACTATATTTCAGTAGACGAGCTAGAGACGCCTGTGAGGGTGACACAATAATTTAATGAGAGGATATACGCACATGTTTTCTGCAATCATATGTAACAAATCAAGTTAAAAAAGCCTTTAACCAAAATGTCCTTACTGTTAACTGTTGATCAATCTGGTTTCCCCTCTACTCTATAATAACTCTATCATACAAAAGTAATAATAAAATTATTTTGCTATATTCCGCGATGAAGTAAAATAGAAAATATATATAATGCTAAATGTAGAATGGACAATCGGTTATCATACCTGATACATGCAGGATTCGTAAAAACACATGCACAAACCTCCACCACCGCCACCACAATACACAAGCACTATATACGTTCACTATCACAAACTCAACAATCGTTTCGCCCCGCAACCGAAGCACCATCAGGAGATAGACTCCACGACCAAAATCGCAAAGCCAATGGTCTATGCTCTATGGTCATTGTCTCGTCGTAAACTGTTTATGGTGTGCGAACTTTATGTCCCTATGGTATAAAAACAACGGCAAGATTGAGATGTAATAACCTTATTAAAATTGATATATTGTGATTTTTGTAATGTATTTGTGATTTTAAGTTATTTGTTAAATATTGACGTTTCTAATTTATAACGAAACCCCTCAAGGGGGGCAATTCGTTACCTCATTAATGTAAATTTCTTAATAAATGTTCCTGCTTTTTTAAATTCTAATTTACACCCAGTACTGAAATATAATCCCACTTCTGAATACTGTGAAAATTACGAAAACCGGAAATATTTGTTCAAATTTAATCCCACTTCTGATTTTTGATGGAAAAAAATGAAAATACATGAATTCGGAGAGACTGGTTAAAGATAATATAAGATATTGTCAAGAGAATGAACGCGGCGTGGTATCCGGCTGAATAGAATAGCACTATCCTCATTTCTTACCGAGGTGTCGTAAAAGGCGACTAAGGTAAGTCGACCCGCCGTGTGGTATCCGGCTGAATAGAATAGCACTATCCTCATTTCTTACCGAGGTGTCGTAAAAGGCGACTAAGGTAAGTCGACCCGCCGTGTGGTATCCGGCTGAATAGAATAGTACTATCCTCATTTCTTACCGAGGTGTCGTAAAAGGCAACTAAGGTAAGTCGACCCGCCGTGTGGTATCCGGTTTAGTAGAATAGACCACTCTTTCTTACCGAGGTGTCGTAAATTACGCCTAAGGTAAGGTGACATCAGGCAGGCGGCCGGACCTAAAAATGCAGCCAATTCATGTAACAACATGTTCATAACATGTTGTGCCGACCTTAGAGTGGGATAAGGGCAGGAGGATTTTTGTCAAGAGAATGACTAGTTATCCTGTTAAGTAACGGAATACATCTTGAGATTTGAACCCACTAACCAGTTCCAATGTGAATTGGTAGCTTACAATAACAGGAATTTTTCAAAAATGTTAATGTTGTAAATATCCCACTGCTGGGCACATGCTTTCTCATTTTGCCGAATTAAAGTTGGAGTTTTGAGTGTGAATTGGTGGGTTACACATCCTTAGATCTCGAGCTGTGATAGCCCAACGGGTCACAGGTTCAAATCCAGGCAGTCACCAATGAGTTTTTGAGTTAAATTTATGTGTCTAATTGATAATTGCAATTTATCACACACTCGGTGATGGAAAATATCGTGAGGCAACCTGCATATCTCTATTTAATTCTGGATGTATGTGTAACCTACCTATTGGAGCAGTGTGGTAGGTCTTAGCTCCAACCCCTCTCTCCAAAAACGGAGAGAAGAGGCCTATTCCCAACAGTGGGATAGTAACAGGCCGTTTACTTACTTTACACATCCTTAGAATTCTCTAGAGTTATGCAGGTATGCTCATGGTATTTTCCTTCACCGAAAAGCGTATGATAAATTGTAATTATCAGATAAGTTTTAACAAAAAAAGTCACACGGGATTTGAACCCGTGACTATTCTATAAAGAGTTGAAGAGTTGCTCATAGCTTATAAAAAAAAGGTGAAAATAAAAAAATTACCAGACAAGTTTTAACAGAAAAAGTCACTGGTACATACCAGGGATTTGAACCTGTGACTATTCTATAAAGTCACTAACAGCTTATTAAAAAGGTAAAATTAATAAAAATACATAGTCAAAAATTGTGAAAAATATTTATTAACTTAACAAAATAGCACTTTGAACAATTTAGTTAGTATCTAATATAACTTAGTTATAGTTAAATAATTAAACCTATTTATTATTGATAAACAATTTTGTAACAAACAAATTTACTTGAAATATTAAAAAAATATGAACTAAATTGTTAGACATGATCTATATTCCAAAATACAAAATGTACGTTTGTCAATATGTTCTTTATAGATTCCGAAACACCTGAAACGATTTTAGTGAAATTTTCAAAGTCTTATACCCATTGGATAATCCTGTAGTTTGATTTTTTAACTATCAATGACAAATAATTTACAGAATTAGGCGTTACTTTGCGGAGATCCATAATACAAAAAATATTTTCCTATAATTCATCGCAGATTATAGCAAAATAATTTTATTATTACTTTTCTATCAATGACAGTTACACTGAGCCACAGCAACATGTGACCTGATCATAAGTTTATTTATCTTAATACATGTATTTGTTATAACATAATGTAAATTCCGCAATCAATTTTATCTTTGCCATTACAGCAGTTTAAAAAAACTGTTAAAGAGAGGCTGATACAGAAAGCATACTATACTGTTAAGGATTACTTTGATGATAAGAATAAATATAGCCACTATTCAACCCTGTACAAGACAGTAACGACTAAATGTAACTAGTTATAAGTATTATATTTCAAAAAAAGACCAAATCTGAATCTCTTGCCGGCTCTTCTCGGTAGGAACAGCTTTCCGAACCAGCAGTAGAGTTGATTCAAAAGCACGTTACAAGTTTATTTGTATAACTTTAATTTATTAAAATTACCTTACTATAAGTTAAAGAAACTTAATTAACTAACATCAGTTAGTAAGTCAGTGTGACTGAAGCACGTACTAATTTAGGGATGTGACTTTGAGTAGAAACAATCGATTAATAAATAATCGATTTTTATCTCTTTAAAAATGATCGATTTTTAAAAAAGTCGATTTTTGTCTGACTATTTCAAAAGTTGTCTGATTAAATACTAATAATTTTCAAAAATAAAGGCGTATTAAAGTGGACAACTACCAAGAAATAATATCAGACGCGCTATTTGTGAAATTGTATTAAAATGTAGTTTGCTAAATTGGTTTCATCCAACAATCCATATCTTATCTCAGAAAAAAAGAAAAAGAGAAAAAAAGGGGGTACCTAAAATAATCGATTTAAAAAAATCGATTTTGATAAAAAGATAATCGATTATTAAAAATCGATTATATTTTCACATCGCTACGTACTATTAATGAAGCTATCTGATGGTATATACAATGTAGTTCACGTCGTCCTGTCTGGTCGTCAGTCGCTGTCCAGGTCGGAGTCGGAGTCGTGTCGTCCCCGTATCGTCCTCTTGCTCTGGATGCGGAGAGCTCGCTGCTTCCTCGCCTCGGCCGGTGGGACGGTGAGGTCGCCGGCGTACTCGATCACCTCAGACCTGTCGGTTCAAGTTGGGATGAAATATTAATAAAAAAGCCTAAAAAGACTAACTAACATTAGTCTAAACATGAATTTGGGTAAAATGAATCTAAACAGAAGTGTGGGTAAAATGAATCTAAATTTGAGTCTACGTAAAATGAATCTACAAAGAAGTGTGGGTAACATGAATCTAAACAGAAGTGTGGGTAACATGAATCTAAACAGAAGTGTGGGTAAAATGAATCTAAATTTGAGTTTACGTAAAATGAATCTACAAAGAAGTGTGGGTAAAATGAATCTAAATTTGAGTTTACATAAAATGAATCTAAAAAGAGGTGTGGGTAACATGAATCTAAACAGAAGTGTGGGTAAAATGAATCTAAATTTGAGTTTACGTAAAATGAATCTAAAAAGAAGTGTAGGTAACATGAATCTAAACAAAAGGGTGGGTAAAATGAATCTAAATTTGAGTTTAGATAAAACGAACCTAATGATGAGTTTGTATAAAATGAGCTAAAATTTGAGTGTTGATAAAAACAGCCTAAACATGAGGGTGGGTAAAATGAATGTAAGTATGAGTGTTCCGTAAAATGAGTTTACATGTAGAATGATTCTACATATGAGTTTGGGTAAAATGAGTCTTAAAATCAATTTGGGTAAAATGAGTCTTAATATGTGTATCGAGTTGACCCCCCCCCCTTTACCGTCAAATTGCCCCCCTGCGGTTTAAACTCGTATTAAGTTGCCCCCTTATCCATCAAATTGCCCCCTGCGACCTAACTCGTGTCGAGTTGCCCCCCTTAAGCATTAATTTGCCCCCCTGTGGATTAAACTCGTGTCAAGTTGCCCCCCTAACCATCAAATTGCCCCCTGCGACCTAACTCGTGTCGATTTGGCCCCCCTTAACCATCAAATTGCCCCCCTGTGGGTTAACTCGTGTCGAGTTGCCCCCCTTAACCATCAAATTGCCCCCCCCTGTAAGACGTGGGCCCCACGTTGCGAAACACTGGTCTTTGGTGTTAGTCACCCCTTACCTGGCTATCCTCCACTCCAGCAAGTCCGTGGTGAAGTCATCCCGGTTGCCCAGCTCGGTGAACCCCACCACGAAGTCCACCGTCTTGTTGGCCTTCACCAGCGCCAGGGTGGGGATCACGCGGACCTTCAGTCGACCTGGTGGAGAAGGTAATAAAGGATATGGATGGTAATAAATAGCAACCGGAAATAGCCATATTATTGTTTCACCAGTACTTCCCATTATAGTGATTATTTATATTCTCCTGCCCTAATCCCGCTCTAAGTGGGGTCGGCTCAACGTGTCATAAACATGTTGTCACAAGGTTACCTCTGAATAACGTTATCTATGACGAATGTTAGCCACTGCTAAAAATTATATGTGAGGAAGTTTACATGAGAAGAAAGTTACCTGTGGCGAACGTTACCTGAGACGGAGGTTACCTGTGACGAAAGTTACCTGTGGGAAACGTTAAGTGTGACGAAGGTTAACTGTGACGAAAGTTACCTGTGGGAAACGTTAAGTGTGACAAAGATTACCCGTGATGAACGTTACCTGTGGCGAACGTTACCTGAGACTGAGGTTACCTGTGACAAAAGAACATTATCTGTGCAGACGGTTACTTGTGAGGAAGGGCGCTCGCTCCACGTTGATCTTGACGAAGCGCGTCTCCACGTGCCGCTTGGCCAGCAGCCTCAGGTGCACGTCCAGCACGCGGCAGCGCGGGGCGTCGTCGCGGTAGAAGTGGCACACCACGTGCTCGCTTTTGTTGCACACAGCGAAGAACTCCTTCTCGTCAGACAGTTCCGTGTACTCCCCGTGGCCCTGGACCGTGGGAACATGTTCGTGTAGTATACAGGTGTACCAAAATTCAGGGATAAACCGCCACCAGAAGATAGACTGCTCCAGAAGCAAATACCACTTCGTATTTTAGTGTAGAAAAGTATGAGATTCTTTGAGAATTAACAACCATTATGATATTTTGAACAGAAGAAACTATAATTTATATAATTAGGTGTTACTATGCATAATACAAGCTATGATAGCCCAGCGGTAGCACCGTGCGACTCTTTCAAGGAGGTCATGGGTTCAAACCAGGGCAGATACCACATGAGTTTTTCCGTTAAAACTTGTGTCCAATTGATAATTGCAATTTATCACACGCTTTTCGGTGAAGGAAAACATCGTGAGGAAACCTACATATCTCTAGAGAATTTTAGAGATATGTGTAACCTACCAATCATTGGAGCAGCGTGGTAGGTCTTAGCTCCATACCTGCTCTCCAAACAACGGATAGAGGAGGCCTATGCCAAGCAGTGGGATAGTAACAAGCCGCTACTTGCTTTTGCAATAAAGGAAATTTAAATTACATATAATGCTAAATGTAGAGTGAACTATACGTTATCATACTTGATATATACAGAATTCATAAAAACTCATGCACTACACACAACAATACACGCACTAAACACATTCACAGCCACAATATCAAGAATCTGCTTACCCATAACTGAAGCATCGTCAGGAGATAAACTCCACGACAAAAACGCAAAGCATCACATGCACTTATATAGTAATTACAGTAACCCCCACCATTTGTTTTGCTTTCAAACACGTATATTATACACCTGTGCCAATGCAAACGCATAATTCCATAAATTATATGACTTATGTGATACAAAATAGACTCAATATGTGGAGTATCAGAATTGCTTCGAATACTTACAGTAGCCATCCACTCCTGCTTCTGCTTGGCGCGGCGCTTCATCTCAGCGATGCGCTGCCGTCTGATTACATCCAGATCACTGGAGTGCATTGCGTTTAACCTTGAGTGAGAGCAAAAAATATATATTGTAAAATAAGAAATAGTCAAATGTCATTCCTTAATAGTAAAGTAGGGGGTTTCATTTGGAAATCGAACCCATAATATTACAATTGTGATATAGTAAATTCCACTTGCAAGCTTAAATCTAAAGATTAAATAGTGAATTTTATATAATCTTTTTCTTTTTCTCTATATGACCTGTACTCTCTTTCTTGTTCAATACTTGTCCTTTTCCCTCTGTTAGAAAGAAAAGAAAGAAAAAACATTTATTTCAACTTCCTGTGCTACGCAGCACACTTATACAAACATAATATATATAATACCTTATAACTATAATTATACCTAAATAAAATACCTAAACCATACATATATAACAATACATGTGTATGTACACACACACACGCATGCACGCACGCACGCACGCATGCACGCACGCACGCACGCATGCACGCACGCACGCACGCACGCACGCACGCACATACACACATACACACATAAATACATATACTGGATAGAACAGAAAGAGGAAAATGGCAAACAGCTCAGTATGAATTGAGTGACAAAATTTTGTCACACAACACTGTTTTTCAGCTGTAGCCGGGATGGATTGCATCACGGTTAAACTTAAAATAAAATAGAATAAAAGATTAACAGCATTACAAAATACTTAATTCATAAATACTTTAATTAACTATATTGATAAATATAATTACAGAACTGGAACAGAGCCCTTTTAGGGATAAGTCCACCTTTATACATGTGTTCTTTTTAAAATATTCTTTCTCTTTTCTAAATAATGTATAAAAAGAAATAAATAAATGAAATAAGCTTTAGTAGTAATTTTTAAAATGATGTAAAAAAAATTAAAATTAAAAAAGAATTGAAAAGAAAAATGAAAAAATAATAGGGCAGGTGGGGCTCGATCCTAGGTATTTTCACCTCTCTAGACCGCCCGTTCCGCAAATTAACTACCATGACTTTACATTTGAAAGCGAAAATTATGATTTCAACATAAATGTAAAAAAATTTTAGAGCCCGAAAACAGGGATAACACTACATTTTTTTAAATAAAACTTATCTAGATGGATGTTTCTCCCCCAAACTGTTGTGTAGTAGTACTAGATGCTGAATTTCAGGAAAATTGTTGGAGCTGTTTCTTTTTAAAATATATATATATATACAAGATTAACTCATTTAAATATTAAAGATACAAGACAAGCAGTAATTATCATATGGTACCTTTCCAATTCATTGTCCAACTCCTGCTCCATGTACTCAGTGATTTGCTGCATCGTTTGCTCCATTGCTGCTCCGCTATCTGCAATTTAAGTTTGGTAAATTAACAAGTTATATTTAATGAGATTAATACATTTCTTTATTACAAATTCATTTGTAATAGAGAAATGTAGTATCTAAAGCGCAGATGAAAGGGTTAAACTCTTCTTTGTTATTGCATTGTATAATGCAGTACACTACCAAAATAATAAAATTGATAAGTTAGTAAAATTACATACAGCATCGTTTGCTATAAATATAATATTAAGTATAATTACCACAATGAGAAATGATACTGACGCTTGATATATAACTTTAACTAGAAAATATATATCTTTGTTAATGAATGTATTGCCTTATATGTATAAAAGTTTTCGAAACAATTCACGGCCATGTTGATGACCTCACGCCGGGCACATGTTCGAAAAATGTAGTATATAATAAATACTGACCGTCGTACGATAATGTAAATAGCACCAATAAATTGAAATCTATCAATTTATTTGATAAAATAAATTAGATATCTTAGCACTATTTTTTTAATTGAAAACAAATGAATAAATAAAAACAGTCGGATAGATACCATAGACCACCACCATAGACTAATAAATATTTTTTTATCAGTTCATTAATGGCACGGAAACAAGTCTTTCAAAGAGTAAAGACTCAAAGCATAACATGCGCTACATTCGTAAGAAGCCGGGACAACTCGGTAGTCGGTTTGTAAATAATAATTATGATATATTTATAACGAAGTTTATAACGCTTTAACTATATACACATACATAAAAAAAATACTGTTTAAATTATAAGATGAGAACATTTTTAAGAGTTTGTGTCCTATAAAAAGAAAAAAACATAAGTAAAATCTTGATTTTTCAGTAATGAGACATAAAATCTACATAAAATCCCAAGAGTGGCACCGCATCTTTTTTCTTTATGGCCTCTCAATTTGTCGTATTTGATTCTATGATTTGATTACTGGTCCACTTTATTTTTGCAAATGTCAAATGGGAGAAACGACAACTCTATAGAAACAACAGACAAATCCTATTCACAAATGTTTACAAATGTCAATCGATTGTCAAAACTCAAATGCCAAACGTATTATTTTTTTCAATGGATCTTGACGTGATACGCGAAAAAGTTTGAATTACGCGTGTTTCTATTGCGCTGTACTATTATAATTTTGAATAGCATATAATAATCTTACACGCGTGTTTTTTTAGTTCATTGGTACTGAAATTCTTTGTTTAAATTAACAAAGTGATTTAATTCCTGAACGAAGTGCTTTCCTTAAACTTCCAGAACTATTTTCCCGATATATCGTAAGTATTGGTAATAAAATTATTAATCTAAAAATAGTATGTGCTAAAAGGTTCTTAATTATTTATTAATATTTCAAGGTTAGATTCTGCACTTTGGACTTTGAGCTATCTGCCTTTGCCACTACACGAAATAACTAAACAAAATTACGCATTCAATTTTTAAATTGATATATATTTTTTTTAAAACTATTATTATATAATATTCTTCTAAGTTGACTTCGACTTCTTACAGTTATAATTATTTGCGTATATTTTTATGAAGAAAAAATTGTTTCACGTAAGTGTTTAAATTAATATGAATTAAAAATTATAACTCTTGAAAGTTATATTTACGATTATTTTCTTTATCTCTGAATACTAAAGTTATCTTGAGATAAAAGTTTAAAGTAAAATTGGTTGAAAATTTATTATTATTCATAACATTAAGAATGACTAGGCATTATGTTATGGACTTTTGCCAAAAATTTTTAAAGAAACTATTATATAATTTTTTTACGTTGTGTGTATTATGAAATCTCAATATGCTTTAGAAATGGCTTATTTTTATATAAGCATATATATGAAAGATCATTTTTTTTTAATTAAGATGACTGCAACAATCAAAAAATACACTTTATGTGTATTAAAATTATAGTGTGTTTATATATTTTAATATTGGTAGAGAAATTTTGAATACAATTCCTATTTCAGTACCTACCAATATCCTATGAATTTTTGTGTGTTTGTTTTTCATTGATCTAAAACTGAATTAGTAAATAACTCGTCTTGTTATAACACTATATTAATTACATTTGGCATGAACTGATGACTGCTCATTACCTTTTTTTTGGCTAAGTTTATTATTTAAAAATTTGGTGGGAGGTTTGTACTAATACAGAATTGTGACTTGCATGCATGTTTTATGGCAACACATTACAAAACATATGCTATAAATTTACTTACCTTTTTAATAATAAATTAACTTAAATTTCTTATAATGATTTATGGAAATCAAATAAACATTTTGTATATTTTTAAAATTTTGTTTAGTACTTTCATCTCTATGGGTTTGTAACTTTTTTTAAATAATATTGGCAAAATACATACTTAGATAGTGGTGTTTTGGTTTTGTTGGCTTTTTTTTATAATTTTTAATACTGCTATAATTTTATTTACTCAACCTTATCTGTCTGTTTATGCTAATTATAATAAAACTCTATTATTTACTTTCCTTAATTATATTTTCGTACACTTTAATTAGTACTTTACTTTACAAAAGATCCCATAATCCTATTCATCGCTGTATTATTATTCATTTAATAATTTCATAGAAGACATCCTTCTTGTAGCTCATCATCTTCCTGCCCTTTTCCCACTCTAGTGGGGTCGGCACAACATGTAATAAACATGCTGTCATATGATTTGGCTGCGTTTTTACGACCGGCCGCCTGCCTGACGTCAACTTACCAATGTCGTACTTTACGACACCTCGGTAAGAAAGAGGGTGGTCTATTCTACTAAACTGGATACCACACGGTGGGTCAACTTACCTTAGTCGCCTTTTACGACACCTCGGTAAGAAATGAGGTTGGTCTATTCTACTCAGCCGGATACCACACGGCGGGTCGACTTACCTTAGTCGCCTCTTACGACACCTCGGTAAGAAACGAGGGTGGTACTATTCTATTCAGCCGGATACCACACGGCGTACATCCTTCTTGTAGCTCGTCGCACTTAACTCCCCTCTCCCCTCAGTGTTGCCGACACAAAATATCCTCAATAATTGGTAATTATTTGTTCAAAACCAGTTAATTTACATAATATTATGGCTTATTATCTACCATACAAATTTACAATGGTGCATTGTATTGAATATTAGTATACAATTATAGTGATGTTACCATAATAGCCTTGTTAACATTGCTTGAATATCCAATTGTCTAAAGTAATATTAAAAAGAGGAAAAATTTGTATGTAACATACATACAAATTTTGTAATGTTCTCACACAAAAACTACTGGACCGATTTTAAAAAATTCTTTCACCATTGGAAAGCTGCATCTTTACTGAGCGACATAGGCTATAATAAAATAGGGATCCGTTTAAAAAAATGTAATAAGGTGTAAAAAAACAATTATGTGGGTGAAACTGTTGGATATTAGTTATAAATGTTATAAACAACTGTAACTTTGTGTAGTATAAGCTTAATTATTTTCAGCAAATATGTTCAAAACATCATATTTAAGCTGAGTATAAAACAAATATAACACTACATCCTTTATTTGGTATATTATTAAAATTTTAATATTCTTCTTGCCATTACAGCAGTTTAAAAACACTGTTAAAAAGAGGCTGATACAGAAAGCCTACTATACTGTTGAGGATTATTTAGAAGATAAGAATGTGTGGATATAGCTCTCTTTGAACCTGTACAAGACAGTAACGACATAATGTAAATAGTTTTAAGAATTATATGTTTAAAAGAGCAACCGCCGAGTTTCTTGCTGGCTCTTCTCGGTAGGAACAGCTTTCCGAACCAGCAGTAGAGTTAACGATTCAAAAGCACGCGTTTACAAGTTTATTTGAATAAAGAATATTTTGAATTTGAAAAAATTTGAATTTAATATGTTTTGTCATTGAAAAAAAAATAATAAAAACAATTTTTTTTCTTTTAAATGCATTAACCAATACTATGGGTTCTTTTCAGTATATTTTTTAGAAAATTGATCACACACAGACAGCTTTTGGGGACTTTGTATAATATGTAATATCTGGGTGACCGTGCCTTGTTGGGTAATTTTTTACAAAATAAAAAAAAGAAACTTCAAATTAAAATGAAAAAATAACAATATATGTGGAGCGCAAACCTAGGTATTTACATTTCTCGAGACTGCCTGTTCCCCGAATAAGCTACGCTGACTTGACAGTTTATTGCAAAAATTCAATGCAATAAAAATGTTAGTATTTTTTAGTGCCCAAAAACAGCGATAAAATGAGTTTTTCGTAAAATAAAACGTATCTAGATCTACTATTCTCCCCCAAAACCCCCTACATGCTGAACTTCAGTAAAATCGTTGGAGCCGTTTCCGAGATTCCGAATACATATATTGTAGACAGCGACATTTTTAATCAGTGTTTTAATTTATTGTTGCTAGCAACACTTCATAATTACTTCTTCATCTAGAGTATAAAAGTGGTCAGGTCAAGAACAGAGGTCTCTTTTACGATCGGTACTTGCGTGCGAAAGCTCTTTTATTTAATGTGTTCACGTCGGCCATTTTGTTTGTTTGGTTACAAATGTATTAATTTAGTTCTCTTTTCTTAAATCCTACTTTGGATCCTAACAATATATACATACAAGATTAACTCATTTTAATATTAAAGATAGAAGAAACATCAAAAATATATTATCCAAGCAATTAACTACATTACAGTTAAATTGAAGTTAATTAGTTAGTTAATGTTTAACCTTCTGCTGGTTATAAATAAAACGTTGTTTTATAATTGGTATTAAAATACTGTAGAGACCAAGTTGGGTCGACTTGTTACAAACAATGATCCATTTAGCAAGTTTCCTGTTGAGAATATTGACTCATTGTTATTTAATGTAACTTTGTCATATGTATTTATACTAATATATAAAGTTGAAGAGTTTGTTTGTTTGAACGCGCTAATCTCAGGAACTGCTGGACCGATTTGAAAAATTCTTTCAGTGTAAAATAGTCCATTTATTCGGCTATACGCTATATAACATCACGCTAAGATAAATAGGCAAGGAGCAGCAATAAAAAACATCACGAAAACGGCAAACTTTAAATCTTTCCTTGCGTGCGCTGAGTAAATGGTAATAGTTATTCAAAAATCATGTATTACAAAATTAAAAAGTTCTAAATAAAAGTCCGCGACAGCGTTTGTCTATCTTTTAAGGTTAACCCACTTTAACCATTTTTATGGTTATTAAAAATCTACGGTTACGGTTTTAATCTTTCACGCGGGCGGAGCCGTTTCCGATTGCTAATATTTTATAAAGTACAACAATTTTAGCTAGTACATCAGTTTATAAATTGAAAAGCTTTTGAATTCCCTCGTTAACCAATCCTGTCATCAGGTTATGCTTATCATAAACATTGTCATCGGGATTGGACCAGTATGTATCATCTCAATCGGACAGAAAGTGGGTTAACTATAACTTGAAAGATTCCACCTTCACATACATAAAAGGGAAGTTAAATTAAAGCTTTTAATTTTCTCATCTTGTACGTAAATAGTATTAAGAATTATATTTTTTTAAAAGCAACCGCCGAGTTTCTTGCCGGCTCTTCTCGGTAGGAACAGCTTTCCGAACCTGCAGTAGAGTTCATTCAAAAGCACGCGTTTGTTTGAATATAGACAATTTTGAATTTGAATTTGATAAGAAATAATCAATCTTTTTCTGACTATTTGAAAAGTTGCCTTTTTTAATATTAATAACTAATTACAATAAAGGCTAAGTAAAGTGGACAACTACCAAGAAATAATATCAGATGCGCTGTTTGTGAAATTGTATCAAAATGTGTAGTTTGGCTACATTGGTTTCATCCAACAATGCATAACTAATCTTAAAAAACAAGAAAAAGATTAAAAAGAGAAAGGGATACATAAAATAATCGATTATTTTTTAACACCGCTACTATAAGTATAATAAAGAAAAGAAATGTCTGTCCGTTTCCAGAGGTCGGCGATGTGAGGCGCCGCGATGGCAGTGGGCGAAGCGCGCGTGCCGCTCCTGAGGGAGGATCGGCCCGCGGCCCACGGTGAGTTAGCCGATATATGCCCACTGTTGGGCATAGTATGTTAACCCACACTATATACAATAACACGATATAATAGGAATACCACAATTTCCGTTCCGAGATGCACTTCTCTTGAATGACGAACAAAGACTGACTGTCACTGAAACGTTTTATCAATAGGAAGACTCTACCGGAAACAACAACGGCACAGTGTTGCCAGCATTTCAATGAAAAAGGGCGCGATAATCTTGTTTCATGACTGTGTTGCTATAAAATACAAAGCGGAAGTCATTGGCGACAACAAGTATATTAATACTTTTTATTGTACAGCACAGAATTTACAATACTACACATCATCTCCCTGCCCTTATCCCACTCTAAGTGGGACAACATGCTGTCACGTGATTTGGCTGCGTTTTTAAGCCCGGCAGCCTGCCTGATGTCAACTTACCTTAGTCGTATATTACGACACTTAAGTAAATAAATAAATATATGGGACACTTACACACACGGTCGTCCGTCCCCAAAGTAAGTAACGTAATACTTGTGTTATGGACAGACAACTGGTGAATATATACTTATATATTTTTAAATACATACTTAAATACAAATAAACACCCAGGCTCGAAGACCAACAAATTTATTTATAGAAAGTATTGGCCCTCGGCGGGAATCGAACCCGCGACCCGCGGAGCTGAAGGCAGGGTCACTACCCACTGCTCCAACGGGCCAAACTTAGGTAAAATATGAGGGTGGTCTATTCTACTAAACCGGATACCACACGGTGGGTCAACTTACCTTAGTCGCCTTATACGACACCTCGGTAAGAAATGAGGTTGGTCTAGTCTACTCGGCCGGATACCACCTTTCGCCGATTTGAAACATTCTTTCAGTGTAAGATAGTCCATTTATCGAGGAAGGCCATAGGCTATATAACATCACGAGATGAATAGGAGAGGAGCAGCAATAAAAATATTACGAAAACGGCAAAATTTTAAGCTTTCCTGAGCGCTGAGTAAACGGTGATAGTTATTCAAAAATCATGTATTACAAAATTATTCCCCTCTAAAAGTTCTAAATAAAAGTCCGTTACAGCACATATCTAGCTTAAAAAGTTAACCCACTTCAACCATTTTTATGGTTATCAAAATACTGTACGTATTTAATCTTTCCGCGCGAGCAGACTCGCTGGTTATTGCTAGTCAACGATTAAAAAGACAGTATTATGCTTAATTGTCATATACGATGCACCAAAAATCATAAATGGAAAAGTAAGTAGCGGCCTGTTACTATCCCACTGCTGAGAATAGGCCTCTTCTCTCCGTTTTTGGAGAGGGTTGGAGCTAAGACCTACCACGCTGCTCCAATGATTGGTGGGTTTATATATATGCATAAATGGAAGATATTGTAGGAATGTGGAAACTGTTTAAGCGTCGTTAAAATTCTGATAATAACTGATAACGAATATTGTGATAACAGATCAAACGGGCGTCATTTATATATTATCTATATAAAGGCTACTATGTTTTTAGTAGCGATGTGAAAAAATAGTCGAATATTTTTAAATATAAAACTTAATAACACATCGCGATCGTTCCTAGGTATTTACATTCCTCGAGGCCGCCCGTTCCCCCAATAAGCCACGCTGACTTGACAGTTAATGGCAAAATTAAATTCAATTTAAATTTTACTATTTTTTAATGCCCAAAAACAGGGATAAAAAGATTTTTTTTTTCATAAAATGTAGCTAAATCGATTTTTCTGCCCCAAAACCCCCTACATACTGAATTTCAGGAAAGTCGTTGGAGCCGTTTCCGAGCGAGATTAACTCATTTAAATATTAAAGATCGATTATTTTTAAAAATAAGATTAGATATGGATTGTTGGATGAAACCAGTTTACCCAAACTACACATTTTAATACAATTTCACAAACAGCGCATCTGATATTATTTCTTGGTAGTTGTCCACTTTACTTAGCCTTTATTGTAATTAATTATTTATATTAAAATAGGCAACTTTTGAAATAGTCAGAAAAAATCGATTATTTCTTATCAAATTCAAAATTAAATCGATTTAAAATCGATTATTGAAAGGGATAAAAATCTATTGTTTATTAATCGATTTTTTCTACTCCAAGTACATCCTTACCTTCCTGACGTTAACTTACTTTAGTCGCCTTTTACGACACCTCGGTAAGAAATGAGGGTGGTCTATTCTACTCAGCCGGATACCACGCGGCGACAATGGAAATCAGTGTATTTAATTCAAAATTTGAACATAAACAGAACATAAACATTGAAAGGTAGTTAAATTAACAATAGCAGTTAGAGATATGCTGTCGCGGACTTTAGTGTAGTAGTTTTTGTATATCTCCAATTCTCTAGTACATTAATTTAGTGTATCTTTCTTTTGCGAGTAAGGTTCCCATCAGGCGCGTTTTTATATAAATGCGTGGCTTCCTCAATTTATATAAAACCGTATTGTAATATTAACCTAAAACTTTCAGAAGAATTTATTATCTTTCAGTAAAAACCGTAAAAAATACGTTCAGTAGATAATAAGAAAACCACATACAGACAGTTTTTGGAGACTTTTTATACTAATTATTTTGTGGATTATCTAAAAAGTTTTGACATTCAACTATCGCCTTATCAGACAGTAAAGTCAAGTGCTTAATGTTTTTAAACATCCTAATCGTAGATAATATTGCCGTAATCCTGTAATTTGTATTAATATTATAAACACGAAAGTCTGTCTGTCTGATGAGCAATATTGATCGAACTTTCATATTAAGGATTGTATCGACCAGAACAAATTTTGATTCTAGTAACACCGAAGCTGTGTACCCAGTGGTAACACCGTGCGCCTCTTTCGAGGAGGTCTAGGGTTCAAACTCGGGGCAGGCACCAATGAGTTTTCTAGTAAAACTTATGTGTCTAATTGATAATTGCAATTTATCACACGCTTTGCGGTGAAGGAAAACATCGTGAGGAAACCTGCATATCTCTAGCATGGTAGGTCTTAGCTTCAATCCTTCTCTCCAAAAAAAAAAACGGAGAGAAGAGGCCTATGTCCAGCAGTGGGATAGTAACAGGCCGTTACTTTACTTACTTACGTACACACCTCAGCACAAACATAAAAAAATCAGTTAATTCAGTAAAGTATTTTAGTCACATAAATTATATCACGTTTTTAAAAAAATAAACACGATTTATAGAGAACAACGACCGTACCTTATTACACACGAAACGTAAAATAACCTTGACCCAAAAACTAAATAGTTGGTGCGAGGGAGAGAAAACAACTATGTTATTGTTTCCCATCTTTTTTGGAATAGTGCGAGGGTCAGTTAACCATTACTGACAATTGAATTAAATTTTAAAATTAAAAAGCTTTTAAGGTTAACATTAACCATTTTTATGGTTATCAAAATACTATAATACCGTTTTTAATGTTTCCACGCGGGCGGAGCTTGATGCTAGTATTGAATAAAGAATACTTTGAACTTGAATTCATGGCAGGATAAGGGTGGGAGAATGGTGTGCTATGTGTTCTATCCAAGAGTGCCATATGCCGGTATGGTAAGGGCATTGTCCACTTCTGTTCCGGACGGTTCCACCAGTGGTACTCTCTGCTGGTGTCAGCCCTTCTTATTTTTCCCTTCTTATGTCCCAGTGGCGACATGGTGACGTACTGACGTGGTGCTGTGGTGTTCCAGGGGAGGTCCGGCGTCAGTCGCGCGGTGCGCTGGTGCTCACGTCGCTGGTGGCGGGCGCGGCGGCCGGCGCGCTGGCCAAGACCGTCATAGCGCCGCTGGACCGCACCAAGATCAACTTCCAGACCTCGTGAGTGCTTACTTTACAGCATTAGATGTCCCATCTTCCTTATCAACCGATACACGTCCTTATGGGACGTAGTTTCCAGCAGCTTTAGCTAGCAGCTATGACAGTTTGGATTCTGCTTTTTAGCACACGATCTTGTGCCGCTTGTACCCAGCGGCTTCCCGCTACCTTTTTGATGTCGCCAGTCCATCTCGAGGGTTTACGGATACTATGATAATACATTTTTTAGCATTGTCATCATCATTCTCTTACCCTTATCCCACTCTAAGTGGGGTCGGCACAATATGTCTTCTTCTTCCATTTCCCTCTATCATTCGTCAACTCTGGCGCCACTCCTCTAACATGCATATCATTTTTCACACAATCCGGTGTTTCAATTTTTTTCAATTTCACCTCCCCCTAGCCATACATCCATCCACATTCATATTTAAAACACTTTTGGTCGCATGATTTTCATCCCTCCACATTACATGACCGTACCAACTTAGTCTCGCAGTTCTCATCTTTTCTGTAATGGGCGCAACTTTCAGATTTTTCCTAATATACTCATTGCGTATTCTATCAAGTTTTGTCACACCACACATCCACCTTAACATTCTCATCTCATTTGCATGTACATTTCTTTCATCAAGTGTATTTAAGCAATTTGAATGCCAAAGTTATCTCATACATTTAGGTGATGGTATCCAGTCTTTAGAGATTTGGGAGCCATACACGATCCCTTCAGGTCCCGGTCTGTCTCAGGGAGACGCCGTACTCGTGGCGCGCGGCCGTGCGCTTCGTCCGCCACAGCGCGCGCACGGAGGGCTGGCCGGCGCTATGGCGGGGCAATAGCGCCACCATGGCCCGCATCGTGCCCTACGCCGCCATCCAGTTCACGGCCCACGAGCAGTGGAAGCGGGCGCTGGGCGTCGACACGCCGCAAGCCGCGCAGTGAGTCTCACGCCCTTTGATCCGGCTCGAAGGACCATATTCGTTATGTATCTAACATGAAAAGTAACTTAATAAATCTTTTGTTAATCTATTAGTACCAGGTTGAGCGAGCTTTGCTCGGTAATTTTTTACAAAATAAAAAAAGGTACTTCAAAAAAATAATAGGGTACGTGCGACTCGAAGTTAGGTATTTTCATTTCTCGCGACCGCCCGTTCCTCGAACAAGCTACGCTGGCTTGACATTTCACGGCGAAAATTGTGTTGTATATACTCAATAAATTAAATGTAAACTTTCGATTTTTTTTTATGTCCACAAACAGGGATAAAACGATTTTTCTTTAAATAAAACCTAGCCAGATCCATTTTTCTCCCCCAAAACTCCCTACATGCTGAATTTCAAGAAAATCGTAGGAGTCTTTTCCGAGATTCTGAATATATATATATATATATATATATATATATATATATATATATATATATATATATATATATATATATATATATATATATATGTCGGCGGGTAGCCGTACTTTGAATATCAACATCACGCCATTTGATTTAGATTGTTACTATGATGTTAAATTTGTCGATAAATACCTTCATTACTGAAATAAAAACGTGGTTAATATTTTTACCACGTGTTCAGACTTCAGAATTAATATTTGCAAGTTACATTGTAATAAATTTAAACATTTCATTTTAAAATTGAGAACATTTCTTTGTAAGTAAAGAATAGTTTTAGTTGAAAAGGTGGGTAGTTTGTTCAATCGAATTACACACCCAGTCTTTCTATAAAAGCCGAGCGCACGACAGCTCGTGAGATTATTCCGTTTCGGACCGCCGCGGCGGACAGAGCTCTTGAAAAATAAAAGTTTATAAAAATTATCTATTCAGTTTATATTTATCACCAATTATGGGGGATAACCCTGCCCGTGACGTCAGCGATACTGACGTCACGCTTTTCAAAAATAATTGCTGCGAGCCTAATCCGTCATCAGAAGTGGGATGGCGAGCCTCTTCCGTCACATATATATATATATATATATATATATATATATATATATATATATATATATAAGATTAACTCATTTAAATATTAAAGATGGAGATGGTGCGATGCAATAACAAACCCCACGGTCCTATCTAAAGCCAGTTATACGATAATAAGTAACAAAACAAACTAATTGATTAGGAATTGCATCACTTATTTGTGCGTAAAGTTTGTTTTGGTCGTGTTCGTCTCGATGGCGGTCGGGGCGGTGTGGCGGTGTGGTGGTGTGGTGGCGGTGTAGTGGCGGTATGGCGGTGGTGTAGTGGCGGTGGTGTAGCGGCGCTGTCCGCAGGCAGGCCCCGCTGCGGCTGCTGCTGGCGGGCTCGCTGGCCGGCGTGACCTCGCAGAGCGCCACGTACCCGCTGGACCTGGCGCGCGCGCGCATGGCCGTGGCTGACTACCGCTCGCTGCGGGCCATGTTCGCCAGGGTGCTGCGCGAGGAGGGCGCCGCCACGCTCTACAGGTGACGCCTCCTCACCACTGCTCGCCCTCATACTGCTGGTGACACTTCTCACTCTACAGGTGACACTTCTCACTCTCACACTACTGATAACACTACTCACATTACTGGTGGCTATTCACGTTCTCCCAATGACACTTCTCGATCTATAGGTAACACCTCCCGCCATGCTCTATGGTGACACCTCACCACCATTGCTCTACTAGTGACACTTCTCACTCTCACATTAATGGTGACATCTCACACTATGGGTAACACTTCTCGGTAAGAGCACCTTTCCGAACCAGTCGTAGTTTCATTGTAATTTGACGATTCGAAAGTGCTTGTAATAATGTTTCTTATATTTAAATTAATACTTCGTAAAACAAAAGTGAATACCGCTTGTTTGAGATATTTTGTTACCTCCCGCAATACTAGATGGCGCTGTTCCTTACTACGCCGCGCTAAAGATGTTGCATTGTAAAAAGTATAGATACAAGCTTGTTTTGTATGAAAATAAATACGGTTCAGTACGCGTTCGGTGTTTGATTAGTCATTGTTTGGTCCTTCTCACTCGGATATAGTAAGAGTGTACAGTGCAAGTAAGTTAAATAGTTAAGTGTTGTGCAATGGACTCTGGTAAGACTTTAAAATTATTTAAGTAGTGAATAAAGACTTAGTTAAATTTCAAGTTAAAGAAACACTTAGAAAAATTTGAATAATTTGAGACTTAGAAAAAAATTGGTTTAAAAAACACTTAAAAAATTCGTCTCAAAAAAGACAGAAAATTTCACGTAAATTGAGACTTAGAAAAATTTCGTCTCAAAACACTTAGAAAAATTTGCTTTATAAGAGACTTAGAAAAATTCATATGAAAAAGGACTTAGAAAAATTTAGTTCAATAAACACTTAGAAAAATTTGAATGATACATGACTTGGAAGAATTTATGTGAATGAAATTTTCTCTTTGATGACATTTTGAAAGTTGTTGTGTTATGGGCGAATAATTATAAGACTTATTGGAAATTTATATAGTTTATTGAGTTGCTTTAATACAATTATGGCACAAATTTGTAATACACAGAGATTGTTAGGAGAGCGCATAGCAAAGTTATGTAGTAATATAAAGAAAACATCTAAGTCACGATACACACGGGGTTATTTAGAAACAAGATTGGAGACTTTATATGAGTATTGGGAGACATATACAAAACGTCATGATGAGATTTTAAGCAAGATTTCTAGCGTTACTTTGGAAGAAGTTAAATTTGATCCTATTACTAATTATGACACTACAGAAGATATTTTTTTGGAACTAAAAACCCTACTTAAAGAATGTTTAAATGAATTTAATACTACGGAACTAAAGTCTACTACACAAGGTACTTGCTATAGTAACTCCACAAAATGTGATAGTCGTCGTACTCAATTACCACCAATAAGTATACCTAAATTTTCTGGGAATTATCTTGAATGGTTTAGTTACCGTGATATATTCAAGTCACTCATTCATGATGATAACAATTTATCGGATATTGAAAAACATCACTACTTAAAATCTAGTATATCAGGCGAGGCTGAACAGCTCCTAAAGCATTTTTCACTTACTGCGGCTAGCTACGAAAAGGCTTGGAAGACATTAGAAGACCGTTACGATAATAAAAGAATTATCGTTAACAACATATTAAATCGCCTTTTAAATCAAAAGAAGATGAGTGTTGAATGTGCACGTGGTCTAAAAGAGATTTTAGACACTACACAAGAATGTCTGCATTCTTTGCAGAATGTTGGTATCGAGACTAGTACTTGGGATGCCATAGTCGTTCATATCGTTGTTTCCAAACTAGATTTGGAATCTCACAAACTATGGGAACAATCTCTCGGTTGCTCACAAAACATTCCCTCTTTCGCAGCGTTAGCATCTCACCTTGAAAGCCGTTTTAGAGCGATGGAAGTTGTCAGTACCTCCAGAAAGGATGTACCCAGAAAGGATACATTGAAACCTACCTTGCACAATACATCGAAAATTACACCTGGAAAAACTTTTACAGCGGAAGTTAACATCACTTGTACATACTGTTCACAGAACCATTATATTTGTCACTGCAAAGATTTTGCCACACTAAATGTAACTGAACGTCACGATTTTGTCAAACAAAATAACATCTGCTTCAATTGTCTTGTCAAGGGTCACAGTGTTAATCACTGTCGGCAATCCACCACATGTAGAAAATGTGGACGTAGACATCACACATTGCTACATTTCACAAACCCTGACAAGAAACAAACTTTGACTCCTACTACTCCTGAAGAAAATGCATCTGCTGCGTGTAACACTGTGAGCATGAACCCTGAAATAGAAAGCAATCAAGTTATATTAGCTACAGCACAGATTACCGTTAAAGCAAAAAATGGTGCTCCTTGTATATTGAGGGCTCTGGTAGACCAAGGTTCACAAGCCTCATTTATAACTGAAGCAGCTACACAATTACTGAATCTGGATCGTATTTCGGTAAATGGCAAAATTTCTGGCATATCTGATTCAAAAGTTGTAAAGACACGATCTATGGTAAAATTCACTATACACTCTAAGAAAGAACATACACCACTACTTGAAGTTCATGCATTCGTCGTGAAAAGGCTCACCTCACTATTACCTTCGAAAGAATTTTCACAGGAAACTTGGCCTTCCTCTATGCAGTTAGATCTGTCCGATCCTAACTTTCACAAGCCAGGTTCCATTGACGTCTTGCTGGGTGCTGATGTTCACGCAAGAATTATACAAGAAGGTATACAGCGGCATGGATCTCTTGTTGCTATAAATTCGTCTCTTGGTTGGTTGATATCTGGAAAGGTATCACACACACAAACACAAAATCATAATGTAGTTGTAACTCACCTCAAAGTAGAAATTGATCAATTGCTACGGCAATTTTGGGAAATTGAAGAGAACTTACCAAGTAAAAAACATTGGTCACAGTTGGAGATACAATGTGAAGAACATTTTAAAAATACTCACACACGAAATGATGATGGTCGCTATATTGTTAGATTGCCGTTTAAAGATGATACTCTCACAGATCTCGGTTATTCCAAGTCAATTGCACTTAATCGTTTGAAACAAATGGAAAACCGATTTTCACGTAAACCTGACCTAAAAGAACAATATAAAAATTTTATGAGCGAGTATTTAATAAATAATCATATGGAAGTTGTACCTGAAAAAGAACTTAATACTAAGAAATTAAAATTCTACTTACCTCACCACGCAGTTCTCCGGCCGTCGAGTCTGAGTACTAAACTTAGAGTAGTCTTTGATGGAAGTGCTACACCTGTAAATGGTAAATCATTAAATGAACATTTATTGACAGGACCTTCATTGTTACAAGACATTCGGAATTTGATAACGAGATGGAGGCAACACAAATTCTGCCTAGTGGCAGATATTCAGAAAATGTACCGCCAGATCTTGATATCTAAGGAAGATGCTGATTTGCAAAGAATCCTTTGGCGTGACTCTCCAAAGGAACCTATAAAGGAATACAGACTACTTACTGTTACGTATGGCACATCTTGTGCACCGTTTCTTGCTGTACGTACGCTGCATCACCTCGCTGAGGATGAACATGAACATTTCCCTCGAGAGGCTGAAATAATAAAATCAGATATTTACATGGATGATTTGATGACGGGATCCTACACTGAAAGTGATGCAATAGTTCTTCAACAGCGTCTAACAGAGCTACTTAGTCGAGGTGGTTTTCCTTTACATAAGTGGTCGTCAAATAGTGAATCAGTGTTAAATCAAATTCCAAGTGAACATAAAGAGTTACAAAGTAAAGTGAATATAATAATTAAAGATACGATTAAAACTTTAGGTATTACATGGAACTCACAAACAGATAATTTTGCAACTCAAAATCTTTATGCAGAAATTATGGTTAGCCAACTTGGATTGGGACGAAGAATTAAATGCTGAATTGAAAACTGAATGGTTCACTTACCTCGACAATTTTTCTCGTATGCAAAACATTCAGTTTCCGCGATGGCTCGGTATTTCCGATGACACCACTAAGGTCGAACTTCATGGTTTTAGTGATGCGTCTTGTTCCGCTTACGCTTGTGTGTTGTACCTCAGAGTTTGGGGGAAAAATCAAATAAATGTGCACTTACTAGTATCTAAAGCGCGAGTAGCTCCAGTTAAACAAATCTCGGTACCCCGTCTAGAACTCTGCGGTGCAGTATTGCTTGCAAAAATGTTGAAAGCTGTTCAAACTGAACTAAAGGTTAGTGATGATTGTGTATTTGCTTGGACAGACTCCACCATCGTTTTGGCGTGGTTACGCAAAACTCCTAATACTTGGACTACGTTTGTAGCTAACCGAACTGCAGAAATTCTTACTGCAACGAATAACAGTCAATGGCATCATGTTAGTTCCGCCAACAATCCTGCCGATTTGGCATCTCGCGGTGTGTACCCCACTGAGTTACAAGAGTTGGAACTATGGTGGAATGGTCCTAAATATTTAAGAAAACCTGTAGAATTCGTAGCTCACGATTATGATGTTCCCGAAACAGACACAGAATTAAAACAAAAAATAGGTACACACTTATGTACAAATGAAGATAGCTTTATTGATACTCACCTTAATAGATTTTCGAAACTTCTCCGATTAATACACGTAACTGCATATTGTTTAAGATTTATTAATAAATGTAGATCGAAACACAATTTAGAAAAGGCAACTAGTAAATTTTTAACAACATCTGAAATGAAAAGAAGCCTCAATGTTTGTATAAGATTGTCACAGACTAAAAGTTTTGATGAAGAAATAAACTCCTTATAAAGCAAAATTGTAAATAGAAAAAGTAAACTATATACACTCAATCCTTATATTGATAATGACAATTTGTTGCGAGTAGGTGGTAGATTGACGAATGCTAATGTTTCCTCAAATCTTAAGTCACCAATTATTTTAATTAATAAATGTCCGTTAGTGAAATTAATAGTAGTAAACGCACATGAGAAAACATTGCATGGTGGCAATCAACTTACCCTCAATTATATTCGGCAAAATTATTGGATTGTTAGAGTTAAATCTATAGTAAGATCACTCATACAAAAATGTATAACTTGTTTCATATTTCCTGCAAAACTAAATTATGTATCTGTGCGATATCTTCCAGAGTACAGTGAAAAACCAAATCGTCCTTTTCGTATTAGTCTATTTACACTTTTACTGTACCCTGGTAGACACAAGAAAAAATATAAAGCATGTATTAGTTTATTCGTAACAAAGGCCCTTCACTTACAAATTGTTACTAATATAATGTCTGCCGCGTTTTTAGCTAGCTTAAATTTTACTTTTACATCACAAGAATGGGTAACTAGTTTCAAAACGAGATCTGATGTTGTATTAAGCACTATAGTTATAGTTAAGGATAACAAGTAACCACCCGGTAAATGGCTTTTGGGACGGATAGTTTCCAAGCATCCAGGTGCAGATGGCATCACGCGTGTTGTTACACTTCAGTATAAAGATAAGTTGTTTAAAAGACCGGTTGTTAAATTATGCCCTCTGCCTCTGAATGATTGAATGTTTGATTTTTACTTAAGTAATGTATATTGTATCACACTTATGTATATTGTTTTATTGTATCACATACTGTTATTATAAAGGACTTAGTCGTCCTTTGGGTGGCGGGATGTTTGAGATATTTTGTTACCTCCCGCAATACTAGATGGCGCTGTTCCTTACTACGCCGCGCTAAAGATGTTGCATTGTAAAAAGTATAGATACAAGCTTGTTTTGTATGAAAATAAATACGGTTCAGTACGCGTTCAGTGTTTGATTAGTCACCGCTGTTCCGTTTTGTCTCGCGCTATTGGGTTGCCTTTATAAATTATATAGGTCGAACAATAAAATATTTTGAGTCAGTTCCACATCCTAGGTGGTACTCTGGTTCAGGGTGCATACGGGGTTTTATTTATACCCCTATAGTATCCTCCCAGTTCAATAGTACAACTCCGGACATACTTCTCACACTACTAGTGACACCTCTCACTCTCACACTATTGGTAAAACTCCTCACATTACTGGTGGCTCATGTTCTGGCGATGACACTTCTCGATCTATAGGTAACACACTACATTACACTTCTCACACTACTAGTGACACTGTTCAATGAACTTGCGATACTTGTAGATCTAAAGTTAACACCTTTCGAACAACATGTGAGACATTAACTCTACAGATGACACTCCTCATACTACTGGTGACACTTCTCATTCTAACGATTAGATTTCTCGATGACTTCTCACCCTGTAACACTTCAACTCCACAGGTGACACTTTCTCAGTCACAGATGACATTTATCTCACTACCGGTGAGATCTGTCTAATTTTTCTCTAAAGGTAAACTCCCCGCTCCTCATATAATACCTACACTCTCTGTAGTGACATATCGTTTCCTATCCCGTTCAAAAGTAGACACATTCCCCTTTTCCTATTCTGCTGTTGACTCTTATTACTCTGCGCTATATTGTCACAACCCAATCCCCCACGATAAATTTAAAACATTCCCCTCAATAGATCATAATGCCTTTACTTACTTTATTACTTTCACCGATGTGCGTTTGATCACCACTCACCGTCTTTGAAATCGTGGCCCCATCACCTTAGTTCACCAGTATGACAGACACTATACCGTGGCAGTGTTCCAGGGGCTACCCGGCGACGGTGCTGGGAGTCATCCCGTACGCCGGCGTCTCCTTCTTCACCTACGACTCACTGAGACACATGTATCTTGGTGAGTGGGACTTTATGAGTTTGGAGGACACGTCCTCAGTTTTACAGATGAGGGGAAAGAAAGGGGGAATAGATAGGGGGAAATGTGAGTTTGGGGGCTAAGTATGAGGTTTGGGGGTAGGTAAGACGTGGATTATGCTGATTGGAGGAGTATTGAGAGTTATCTTGGTGAGTGGGACTTACATAAGTTTTACACGTCCTCCGTTTTAGAGACGAGGGGAAAGAAAGTGGAAGTAGGTGGAGGAAGAAATTTGGGTGTGGAGGTTAAGTATGAGGTTTGGGGGTAGGTAACACGTGGATTATGCTGATTGAGGGAGTATTAAAATTGGGGGTCCCCACTCCATACTCGCAATCCACAGAATAACCCCCTACTATACTCTCAATCCATAGATTGGGAGTATGGTGGGGGGTGAATTATGTGGTTTCGGGGAAAAGTACGAAGTGGATCGGGGATTAGCGTAAAAATAAGGGGGAAGCAGGAGGGGTAAGCTGAAAGGGATATGAGGGGCTGTTGATAAGTACAGAATATTTATATATTGATAAGCTTTGCTACAATTGACTGTATGATATAATAAAAAAAAATTAATGTTACGACGAAGTCTTCATCGTAGTTACATTAATTTTGTTTTATTGGCTCTTGCTAATAGCGGATTTTCGGTCGCCGCGACCGCTCTTTCGATCCCCCCGCGACCCCTTTTCCCCTCAATCTCGGTAAAGGTGGCTTTAGGCGCGAACAATATATTTACATCCGGAAACTGTTAATTGTCTTATCTACATTGTAGATTACACGGGCTCGAGCCCGCGCGGCCTCGTGAACGTGGCGTTCGGCGGCGTGGCGGGCGCGCTCGCGCAGACCGCGTCCTACCCGCTGGACATCGTGCGGCGCCGCATGCAGACCGCGCCGCGCCGCGCCGACCGCTCCTACCCCTACAGCAGCATCGCCGACACGCTGCGCACCGTGCACAGGTAACGGCCCCGCCACGCCTGACTACTAACGACCTTACCGCGCCTGACTACTAACGACCTTATCACGCCTGACTACTAACGACCTCACCACGCGTGACAGGTGACGACCTTACCACGCGTGACAGCTAACGACCTTAACACGCCTGTCAGCTAACGACCTTACCACTCGTGACAGCTAACGACCTTACCACTCGTGACAGCTAACGACCTTACCACGCGTGACAGGTGACGACCTTACCACGCGTGATAGGTGACGACCTCACCACGCGTGATAGGTGACGACCTTACCACGCCTGACTACTAACGACCTTATCACGCCTGACTACTAACGACCTCACCACGCGTGACAGGTGACGACCTTACCACGCGTGATAGGTGACGACCTCACCACGCGTGACAGGTGACGACCTTACCACGCCTGACAGGTAACGACCTTACCACGCCTGACAGGTAACGACCTTACCACGCGTGACAGGTGTCGACCTTACCACGCGCGACAGCTAACGACCTTACCACACATGACAGGTAACTTCGGTAATCAGTGAATTACCAGCGTTACCACATCTGACAGGTAAAGTTGGTAATCAGTGAAATACCAGCGTTACCACATCTGACAGGTAACGATGGTAATCAATGAAATACCAGCGTTACCATACATGACAGGTAACTTTGGCAATCCATTAGCTGGTAGTGAATTACCAACGTTACCATACGTGACAGACAACTTCGTTAATAAGTGTATAGCTAGCCATTTGTGGCGGGTAACGTAAGCGTAACCGCACGTGATTGCTAACTGCTTGTTGGGACATTTAACTATATAGGATGTTTCTTATAATTTATTAAGCGCCTGTATTAATTCCAGGCGCAATGGCTCAAATCAGACTCTTTCTTAGTTTTACTGATAGTTGAATGACGTTATTTGTTAGTTTACAATTAACAACATTCACATTGTTGTTAATTGTCAGTTCATATTCTCTGTAAGCTGTGATGGCCTAGCGGTGCGACCGTGTGAATCTCTAGAGACGATCATGGGTTCAAATCCGGGCAGACACCAATGAGTTTTTCTATTAAAACTTATGTGTCTAATTGATAATTACAATTTATCACACGCTTTTTGGTGAAGGAAAACATCGTGAGAAAACCTGCATATCTCTAGAGAATTCTAGGGATATGTGTAACCTACCAATCCGCATTGGAGCAGCGTGGTAGGTCTTAGCTCCAATCCTTCTCTCCAAAAATTGAGAGAGGAGGCCTATGCCCAGCAGTGGGATAGTAACAGGCCGTTACTTATTCTCTGTATTCTGTAACTTTGGATTACACGTCTCGCACGCGTAAAGAAACTTTTAATTTATCCCACTGCATGAAATTTAATTTCTAATTGAACTTTTAATCTTAATGTCTGAATATTGTACTGCTAGGCATTATTAGTAAAGCTAATTATAAAGTAAGAATAAACTAGGCCTTATCAGTGAATTTTCCGCCAACTAATAGATCAGAGGGGTGGCGAGGTTTCTTCAAGGGGCTCAGCATGAACTGGGTGAAGGGGCCCATCGCGGTCGGCATCTCCTTCGCCACCTACGACGCTATCAAGTCCACGCTGAGGGACATATCGCTGACCTTGACCTCGTGAGTCAGGTAACGTCGGTAATCGCCGATTACCTAGGTTACCTGTCGCTGTTTTGTGCTATTAACACTTTTATTCAAAGACGGTTGATATTCCTCACTTGTTTTGGTATAACGGTATGGTATGAACTCCTTTTTTTTTAATGTAAGCGTGAATCGAATTGTAAGAAAACAGGCCAGAGATATAAATAAATCACTGAATTAAATGTAATAATTAATGTTTAATCACTGTATTACACTGGAAGGCAATATGTCCGATCACTATGATGTAGTTTTAAGAAGTGAGGAGACTAACATGGTGCACGCTGCTTTTATACAATTAAGTGTGGCCAGTTTATAAAATAAAATGTAATGATTTTTGTAAGATATAAAGCATAAATGGTAACATATTTTGTATGGAAAACGGTTATTAGGGCCTTAAATTTCCATTTATAAGTTAATATAACTCATAAGTTCTCTGGGCGTGATGCGAGTGCGGTTAAGGTTAAAAAGTTAGGTATCTTCCGTGTTGGACCTTTAGTATGGCTAATCTTGAGATACACGGGTATATATAAATATAGCCGACTTCTATACATACAATGTATTGTGAAATACAATTTTGATTATATATCCAACATTATACTAAAATCATGTACCATATAATAATCAAATATGTAGCCAGTTCAAACATAGTTAATTATAACATATAACGCGAATATTTTAATAATATCATAAACTTTGACCGATTTTTTTTTGTTGTAATTTAAAATTTAGGCAATGTTTATCAGGATTATTTATATAAATATTGGAGCTGATTACCAAAATTACCTGTTATATATTTCTAGTCAGGTAATTCTGATAATCGATTACCAACATTACCTGTTTAAATTTATAAGATTGTCTGTTAAATATACGCTTAGAATTTAGAATGTCTATAAGAAATTGTTTTAAATATATCAAAGATTTACCCTAATATTATTATTCTGTTACGCGCAAGTATTTTTTTAATTTTAATGTCTTTTGTGTGATTTAAGTGTTACAAATGTGCGATTTAAGTGTAGACTTAGGGTTGGTGTGGTTGTTGTGTTATATCAGTGAATCCTAAGTTCGAATCTCAGCGGGTCAGTGATAGCTTAGCTGAACATAGTGTGGATATTGATTTGGTGAAGGAAGTGTGCGGCCTAACTGAAGTTGTGGTGGGAGTTTGTCAAACGATAGTGAGAGAGTTGAATGAGAGTGTGAAGTGAGACAGTTAAGTGACTAGACGAGTGTAAAGTGGGAAAGTGTGAAAGAGTGTGAAGGATGTTGCATGGTTATACAATAGTGTAACGTGGGAAAGGCAAGGAGAGACGGAAGTGTAAAGTGGGAGAGTGGAGTAGTGGTACTAGAGTGTGAATTCTTAGAGTTAAATATTACGCAATAGTGAGAACTTGGAGTATCGAGTGGTGAGATAAGGGTGTAAACTGAGAAAATGTTGTGGTAAAACGAGAGTGTAAAGTGATTGAGTGCAGTGGTGACACGTGAGTGTAAAGTGACAGAGTGCAGTGGTGACACGAGAGTGTAAAGTGGCAGAGTGCAGTGGTGACACGAGAGTGTAAAGTGGCAAAGTGCAGTGATTACACGACAGTGTTAAGTGACTGAGTGCAGTGATACCACGAGAGTGTAAAGTGGCAGAGTGCAGTGATTACACGAGAGTGTTAAGTGGCAGAATGCAGTGGTGACACGAGAGTGTAAATTGAGCGAGTGGAGTGGTGTGACACGAGTGTGTAGTGGGAGACAGGAATAGTGAAATGAGAGTGTGAAATTGGAGTGTGGAGTGGCACGAGAGTGTGAAAGTGTAAAGTGAAATATGTTATTTTAATAATACTTTACTGTAATACGTGATGGTATATTATGATAGAGTGAAATGATAAAGTGTTTTTGGTGTTTAATAAGTGTACAGAAATAGTACAGACTAGTGCAATATTTATGACCAGTAAATAATTGGTATATTTGCCAAATGTTTGAGCAAACATTCGGCCAGTGTCATTTAAAAACTCTTGTATTATTTGTAGTATTGTTATTATTTTGTTATAAATTTTATACAAATGTAGATATTTGTTAAATATTTAATAAATAATATGTATTTTTTATGTATTTATATATTTGACGCACCTACCTTTAAGTTTTTGTCTTTAATTTATATCAACAAAGGTTAACTTTATAATGCCATAATTATATATTTAATATGGAATAAATGTAAGTGCAGGACAATAAAATATTATGAAGATTTTACATTCACATGTATTTAAAAATAAGGAATTTTTATTGAGTAATTTCCACTGTAATTTTTTTTTTAAATAACTATTTATAATGTATAATTTTGCGACATCATGAACTTTAAGTGAAATTGTTTAATTTACCATATTTGTTGTACTTGATATGGATTAAAAGTTTTTATCCAGAAATATTAGTATCTGCTCACGCTTTTCAAAAAACTGTTAATAATTTTAAGTTTTAAAATTTATCTTTGACAAACCGATTTTAATAAATATATTTAAAAACTCATTACGTATCTTTTTTTTTCCTAAATCTATTTTTTTTTTATATTTGTTCAACCAATTCTGCGTGATACGTTAAAACGGAACGTCAACGCACCATTTTTTAAATATTTAAATTCAATTTGACAGATACGAAAAACTTATTATACTTATACTCGCTATAATATTGTAAAAACGCAATAAAAGTATTTTTAAACCACTCAAGTGCGCCTTTTACTAGAAGAATATTTAAATTTTTTTTATAAGGAAATGAAATAACATTTAAAAACATTAAATAATCTGTATACTAGCAAGCAATATAAACATTAATATAGAAAAAATATATCCCAAGACACCGATGGTCGGGACTAGGGATGTAACTTGGAGTAGAAAAAAATTGATTAGTAATCGATTTTTACCCTGTTCGCGCCTAAACACACCTTTACCGGGAGCGAGGGGAAGGGAAAAAGGAATTTATATTAAACACAGAAATATAAAACAATTTGATAGAATTAAAAGGCTCATGGAGATGAGTGGCTCAGTACGATCTTGACAGAATGGTATGGCAAAGGCTCGCGCTGGAGCTGGACCAGACTGCTCATGAAGCAGTCCATCAGCAATTCTGATAACATTAGGGTTCCGTAACAGAGCGCCTCGTATGCGGGCAGCGGCTCTGAAGGCAGCTCGGAGCAGTCTAACTGAGCGTACGCGCAGCGAGCAGCCCTCGACCACGCACGAGATTCGCTCGAGGGTCAGCTCTTTAAGGCCAGACCGCTTTAATCGCTCTTTCAAGAATAACCTCTAAAGAAAACATGTTTGTATTGTGTAATGTTAAGAAAGCTGTCAATGTTGTATATAAAGATATTCTGTAATTAATTGTAAAAATAAAATAAGTAAATATGTATTATATGAATTTAGATATTCCAAAGATAGCAGGAAATCTTCTTGGTATAGGGAGAGGGAAATTGTTTTTCTCCAAATTTAACGCTACGGCCACGGGCAGTAATGAATAAATTAAAACTACTGGATCGATTTTAAACAATTTTTCAATGAGTGTAATAGACTATATATTTTATCCCGTGCGAAGCAGGGGCAGGCTGCTAGTTAATACATGTAATAAACAACAAATGACACGGACTCTAGCATTTTGGTAATTTCTTCATTTCATTTTATTTCTCATTCATTCATCTCTTAATTTCATTTGATATATTTGTTATGTTTAATCATCAGATAACGTTATTTATGAAGTCCCCAGTATATAAATAAAACAGCAGTAGATTCATAATAATTTATCAATATTTACACAATTGTTTCATCCTAACGTTACGTATAGTAATATTGCACTGCGCTCCTTACACTAAACACGTAGTGTTACACTATACACTACACGAAACACTACAAATCACATTGTGGTAGAAATACCTTATAGATACTTAACAAATTTATGCGTTAGATATTGCTTCACAAATATATTAAGGTGCTAAATTAACGAGGAAAAAAAATATAAAAAAATTACTGCTAGGCATTAGGGTTGAAAATTTAAATAATCGATTTTTAATAATCGTTTTTTTTAATAATCAATTTTTAATAATCGATTATTTTTTCATCAAAAAAAGAATCTTTTAATTTTCCTTAAAAAATTGCCGATTAGCATCTTCCTGCCCTTATCCCACTCTAAGTGGGGTCATCACAACATGTTATAAACATGCTGTAACATGATTTGGCTGCGTTTTTACGACCGGCCGCCTGCCTGACGTCAACTTACCTGAGTCGTATTTTACGACACCTCGGTAAGAATGGCCTATTCTACTAAAATGGATACCGCTCGGTGAGCCAACTTACCTTAGTCGCCTTTTACGACATCTCGGTAAGAAAAGAAGGTGCTATTCTATTCAACCACATGGCGTCCTTAAACAATTGCCGATATAAGGAAAATAATAACAGGACCAATGTAAAATTGAGTTCATTTAACTATACGATATATTATATTTTATTTAGTGTTTGTCAAATAAAACAGGAATGTACTTTTTGTTATTAAATAAATAAAATTGTCACTATACTAGTTTGCACCGACGCTTAAACAAATTCTCATACTTCTTTGGGATTTCTTCACATACTTATATTGCTTATACCTAATTATTAATACGACTAGAATTTAATTAAATAAGAAATTATTACTTTGCCTATTTAGTAACTATTTTATTATTTACATTTATATAAAAAAGATCGGGACAATATTTTTTTAATATTGGCAACACCAGTGCTAGATTGTCACTTTGTATTCGTAGTGTTTCTATTATAGAATTATACTAGAGTTCGGGACTTGGATAAAGAATACACTGGATGCCGCCTTAGCTATTTTTGTGTGTCCGTTTTATGCTTGTGTGAAACTTTAGAACTGCATTAGTGTGCGTGATTAGGGAAGTACTTAGCTTATCGATAAGCTAAACTAGGCGTCGATAATTATCGAAGCCTAGCTCAGGTACTGTAAAGTTAATATACAGTTGTAACCAACCTAGTTGGTTTACTGTTCAGAATAGATTGAAATATTTGAATAGATTGACATAATTTCCTGAGTGTAGAGTCTGCAGTATAATGTCATGAATTATCCGATGCACATCTTTACTGCATATCTTACTGTGATGGGTGGTTCTCAAAAATAGTATCAGTCAATTGACTGATAGCCTAGATTTACCAAAGAATCCTTTGAAGCGTAAAAATAAAGTCGAAGGTGCAGCCCATACTCGGTGCTTTATGTATAGATGAAATGTTAACATAAATGTTAGTGCTTCAGTGGTCAATTGAACAATATCATGATCCACATTATTCCCAACATTTACATATTCGTGAGACCGGTGACAGCTTTTATCCACTGTTCTCTTATATGTGGGCATTTAGGAAACCTAAGAAAATAATCTAAAATTAGAGAATTCGCATTAACTTGGCTAGTAAATATAACTTTGACTGATATTTATCGATACATAATAATTCGTTAGTGTGTACATCACTACGTAGGTAACACAATTCAATCGAATATTTAATGATTAATTTCTATGTTTTATCAGTATCCCACACTCGTGCCGGCTAGAGAATATCAAACTGTACTGATACATTATAATCTGAAACGCTTTAACTGAATAAAACGCTTTAATTTAGCACGCAAATGAGAGTCAAAGATTTACTTATGAAATGGTAATTCCGTGTTTTTAACTCCTCTTTTCGTTGTTCTTGATAGACACGTTAAGGCAGCACACGACATATTCCACCTTTTTTGAAAAAATATATCAGTAACACTCGTATTTGCTTTAGATTTCAAGAAATAATCTTCAACAAACTCAATGTTATGGCCTCATTTGGTGTCACCAACTGGACACATTTTTAGCGACGTTGCCAAACTTCATCACAATCTCTTTCACTCTTATGTATAGTTCGCGATAAGAACAGAGACAAACGATAAATCGCTTACACACAGACGCAAGATCGGCAACGTCTTTTGGCGCCGTCCAGTATATACTACGTCCATGGTTCGGGATATTAAAATGTGCCCATTTGAAAATAAAAGTTAAGCTTATTTTCTGTCTCTTTTTTGTGTATTGGACAAACATGAAATATATGAGTTTATTTACCATCTTATTATTTACTAGCAATCGCCAGCGACTCCGCGTGGACAGATTAAAATCGTAATATAGTATTTTGATAACCATAAATTTTTATTTTAATCATTGATCATATATCGAGCATATATCTATCAAATGATAGATATATGCTCGCGGACTTTTATTTAGAACTTTTAGAGGGGAACAATTTTGTAATACATGATTTTTGAATAACTCTCACCGTTTACTCAGCGCACGCAAGGAAAGCTTTAAATTTTGTCGGTTTCGTATTTTTTATTGCTTCTCCTCTCCTGTTCATCTTAGCATGATATAGCCTATAGCCTCGATAAATGGACTAACTCACACTCAACGAATTTTTCAAATTGGTCCAGTAGTTCCTGAGATTAGCGCGTTCAAACAAACAAACAAGATAACATAGAGTGCATAGAAATAAGGATCATCTTATAGTGATGTTATATAGCCTATAGCCTTCCGCGATAAATGGACTATCTAAACTGAAAGAATTTTTTAAATCGGTCCAGTAGTTTCTGAGATTAGCGCGTTCAAACATACAAACAAATTTTTCAGATTTATATATTAGTATTGAATATAGATTGAGATACTTTGATTTACAGGTCTATGGTTATACTCTAGGATAACTAAAAAAGCATTCATCGAGACCATAGACTAAACAAAAAGAAACCTGTATTGTATAAACAAATTCATATAAGTAACTTAGTAAGTAATGTTTTCTCTATAAGATTAGAGTTCACGTGTCGTATTGCGCTTGGTGCTGGTAATATCGGCGGTAGTCGGCGCTGGCGGCAGGCAAGCTGGCGGCAGGCAGGCTGGTGGTGGCCAGGGTGGTGGGCAGGGTAGTGGTGGGCAGGTAGGGAGGGTAGTACAGCTGCGACAGCACCTCGTAGGGCGCCGCTGGTGGTCGCGACATGCTGAACAAAGCCTCCGGGTCGCATACAAACTTGTACACGTAGCGTTCGCCTGGAAACGATACTATACTTAGTACCTCATCCCTAGGGGTGTGACTTGGAGTAGAAAAATCGATTAATACATAATCGATTTTTGTCCCTTTAAAAATAATCGATTTTGCAAAAATCGAGTATAATATCATTTATTATTAGAATTGATGATTAGAATATCTTTAATATTTAAATGAGTTAATCTTGTATGTATATATGTATATTTTCGGAAACGGCTATAACAATTTTCCTGCGATTCAGCACATAGGGGGTTTTGGGGGAGAAAAATCGATGTAGATAAAAAAATTACGTTTTATCCCTTATTGCGGACTCTAATATTTTTATTTTTACTAATTTTATTATTTTTACGTTGAATACAATCACAATTTTTCGCTGTCAAACGTAAAGTCACGGTTCATTTGGGGAACGCGCGGTCTAGAGAAGTGAAAATACCTAGGATCGAGCTCCACCTGCCCTATTATTTTACATTTTTCTTTTCAATTTTTTTTGACGTGACAACGTGTTAAATTAGGTTGCGGCTTGGAGTCACTCATGAAAAAGTGTAACGCCCGCTCACGTCTGTTACGATGAGTCACCGAACGAAAGAGGCCCGCCGGACTGGCGAATGCCTAGCGTCTCTCTCCCACTCCAATCCGTCACATTTAAAAACACGTTGTCACGTCAAATCTTTGCCCGTAAAACCGACTTTACAGGCAACCGTTTTTTTTTAATTATTTTGAAAATTACCAGAATGTTATCCAGGTACTAGAGTATGATACAGTAAAGGACCCCTCTCCCCCCTTACCGGCCACCTTCTGCATGATGCCCTTCTCGTAGTAGTACCGCAGCGACCTCGACAGCTTGTCGTAGTTCATCGCCGGACGGTTCTTCTGCGCGCCCCAGCGCCGCGCCACCTGACAAACAGACAGACATGTGGATCTGATGGTACACTCGTACCTTATAAATTGACTATATCCTTAATTTTAGAACAACTTTCAATAGAGTACATAGTATAAAAACAAACGTATAAACCTTGTAATTAGATTAAAATAGCTATAGCGTGTTGTCGCCATTGACTTCCACTTTGTATTTGTTTGAGCGTCTGCGTCACGGGTCACCGGGTCAACCAATCACACGCCAGAACATCACTCAACGGCTACATTCATCCATAACATCAACAAAGAAACAACGTTCGCTTCCAAGCAACTTTGCAAAACCATTGTCATTTTTACGCAAATAAATATATACGCAAATAAACAGTATTTTATAGCAACACAGTCATGATTCAAGAGTATCGCGCCCTTTTTGATTAAAATGGTGGCAACACTGTGCCGTTATTGTTCAAACTCAAATTCAAAATATTCTTTATTCAAATAAACTTGTAAACGCGTGCTTTTGAATCGTCAACTCCACTGCTGGTTCGGAAAGCTGTTCCTACCGAGAAGAGCCTAAGAGAAACTCGGCTCTGCTCTTTTCAAAGTATAATTCTTAATACTATTTACATTAAGTCGTTACTGTCTTGTACAGGTTCAAAGAGAGCTATATCCACACATTCTTATCTTCTAAATAATCTAATAAAGAGTCTTCCTATTGCTAAAACATGTCAGTGGCAGTCAGTCTTTGTTCGTCAATCAAGAGAAGTGCATGTCGGAACGGGAATTGTGGTATTCCTGTTATATCGTGTTATTGTATATAGTGTGCGCTAACAATAGTTTTGTTTAAAAGTTTAAAGTCTACCTCCTCCGGCTCGTGCAGCTTGAACTCCAGCCCGCGGCCCGTCCAAGCCACGCAGCGAGCCCCCTCCGCGAGGAGGGCCACCAGGAACTGCCACAGCTGCAGGGCGCCGCGCCTTCCACCAGCACCTTAGCGATATGGGGTTACAGGGGTGGATGTACCAAAACCGGAATTAGCCGGGAGAAATGTTCATTGAGCTCTGTTGAAACTTTAACAGCTAAGCTCGTAAACCATTAATAACTTTTATTTTTGTAATTATTTATAAAAATAAAAAGGAGTTTTAAAAAATTAAGAAAAAATAATAGCGTAGGTTGGCTTCTATCCTAGGTATTTTTATTTCTCGCCACCACCCGTTCCCCGAATAAGCTACGCTAGCTTGACAGTTAACGGCAAAAATTTAATTTTAGTATTTTTTCAGTACCAAAAACAGGGATAAAATGTTTAAAAAAAACCTATCAAGATAAATGCTGAATTTCAGGAAAAGGTCACGGGTTCAAATTCGCACAGACAATGAGTTTTTCTGTTAAAACGTATAGGTATGTCTAATTGATAATTACAATTTATCACACGGTGAACAAAAATTATCGTGAGGAAAGCTACATATCTCTACAGAATTCTGGTGATATGTGGTCTTAGCTACAACCCTCTCCAAAAATGGAGAGAGGAGGCCTATGTCCAGCAGTGGGATAGTAACAGGCAGCTTTACCTGTATGTGTGGTGGAGACTGCGTGCTGCGGTGACGGCTCCCGTGGAGTGCCGCAATGGGAACTGCTCACTGAGGAATTAAATGCTACTGTAGTGAGGAAGCTGGGATTTAAACATCTCTACAGATAGCTTAACCTTATCTTAAACTTAATCACGTGTAACCAGATAGAGACTATTTAGAAAAAGCTTTGCCAAAAGTAAAAAGAAGTTAAATGTTAGTAATGAAGACAAAGTATAGAAGTTAGAATATAATTATTTTGCTGTAATCCGCGTTTATTCCGGAAGAAAAAAATGATTGTTATATTTATTTTCCTTTTGGGCGTATCTTAACTTTCACTTATATACTCTTGAACTATTCAAATTCAAATTCAAAATATTCTTTATTCAAATAAACTTGTAAACAAGTGCTTTTGAATCGTCAACTCTACTGCTGGTTCGGAAAGCTGTTCCTACCGAGAAGAGCCTAAGAGAAACTCGGCGGTTGCTCTTTTAAAAATATAATTCTTAATACTATTTACATTAAGTCGTTACTTTCTTGTACAGGTTCAAAGAGAGCTATATCCACACATTCTTATCTTCCAAATAATCCTCAAGAGTATAGTAGGCTTTCTGTATCAGCCTCTTTTTAACAGTGTTTTTAAACTGCTGTAATGGCAGTGCTGAAATTGATTGCGGAATTTTATTATTGAATCTTATACCAAAACCCACAAACGAATTTCGTACTTTTGCAAGGCGCAAAGCAGGAGCCGCATGCTTATCTCGATTCCTGCTTTGTCTATTGTATACATCACCTATCGTTTTATAATTCTTTATATTTTTATGTACATAAATTAGATTACTTAAAATATACTGTGAAGCAAATGTAAGAATACCTGTTTCCTTAAACTTCTCTCGCAGGGAATCACGCGGTCTTAAAAATGCCACGTATAGCTCTTTTTTGTACAACAAAATTTTTTTCACTATCCGCGCATTTACCCCATAGCAATATTCCATAAGATATTGCCACGTGATTAGAATAGAAAAAACTTTATTAGTTAACAGATGGTGCTTTTAAATGTCATCCTATTCCAGTAGCATTAACAAGATTTTCATAGCCTATATGTTATTCCGGTGTATTAGAATAATTGTGACAAATTTCACTGATATTGGTTCAGCGGATTCGTTATAAGAGTAACAAACAGATCCATATTTAGAAACTTTCGTGTTTATAGTATTAGTAGGACTAGGATAGGATTTCTTATGAATTTTTTGATAGTTTTATCACATGACGTCCTTGAAATTGTCATCTCATTTACATACTGTTAGCGCACGTTCCGAGATGCTCTTCTCTTGAAAGACTGAATGCAACTGAAACGTTTTAGCAATATATAGAAAGACTCCACCGGAAACAACACGACACAGTGTTGCCACCATTTCAGTCAAAAGGGCGCGATACTCGTTTCATGACAGTGTTGCTATTAAATACAAAGCGAAAGTCACAGGCGACAACAATACATTTTTTCATACGCCTCTATCATTACCCAATATTCTGATCCATACAATACAGGTCTTTATGACCGTTTTAGAAATTTCTCCCTTAACTTTAAGAGGGTTTCGTATACATATGATTCCTAAAATCTGCCGCTACGTCATCCATCCTGCATTCATGCTTTACCCACATCCCATCTCTTTCACCGTCGTTACTACATTATCAAATTTTAAATCAACAGTTCCCAGCATGTGTGTGTCGGTCGTTACCGAGTCTCTCGCCCCAGCCCTCGGCGCTGCTAGAGACGGCCTCCTCGCGGCCATCGCTGGTCTCCGGCTCCTCGGGGCACTTCCCGTAACCGCCGCACCTGAAATAGCCTTCATCATCAGGCTGTAACCTCGTATGCTCCACCAGAGAAACCAAAGTCATAAGTCAGGACAGTTGAGTTCCATAATTGTCAGCCAAAGCTGCGAAGCCTTAGTATCGTCGAAATTAAACGGATGTGGCGTCAACGTGTCGCTAGTATCGCTCACCTACCACTAAGAGAGCAAATTTCTCAATATAAGCCACAGCTGGATTTTTGGATGTTCTTTAAAATACACGTCTACTAAGTGTAGAAATCGTTGCTCTGGTTGATTTGTGTTTTGTTATCTTCACAAAACTAATCAAATATTGGCTGGCATCAAATCAGAAATCTTCATTAATCAGAATTAAGCTTTGTCAAAGACTTTTTAACAACTCTACTGCTGGTTCGGAAAGCTGTTCCTACCGAGAAGACCAAAAAAAGCGACAATAGCTATATCCACGCATTCTTATAAATAATCCTCAACAGTATAGTAGGCTTTCTGTATCAGCCTCTCTTTAACAGTGTTTTTAAATTGCTGTAATGGCAAAGCAATTTTACGCCTTGTTCTTTTCCTTCTGTTACTCAAGGTTGACTCGAAGAGATCCTTTTAGGGATAAAACTGCCTTTGCACTTGTTCTTTTTCTTTCTCTATATGTGTGTACTATAAAGAAATAAATAAAAACAAAACAAAATGACATAAAATATCCGAATGAAATAGGAAAAATGGAGCTCTTTTTTGTGTTGGCCAATATAATGATCTTGTTCGAAGAACGGAGTTACGGTATAAGTAATTTGCCAGTCCACTTTAGAGTTGTGTGGTGATACCGTTGCCCAGCGGTGGGCATTGAGCTCTTCCCACTGTAAGTATACCTGTGTAGGTAGTGTTCCCGGTATTCTGTCCGGGACTCCTCCACCTCGCCCTTGCACCTGCAGAAGAGGACATACATTATAAGCTTTCAATATTAGAGAAAAAAATTATACGTCAATGATTGTCATGGGGTTGGATAAAAAGGAGAAAAACGTAAAAATGGGTCATCTTCCTGCCTTATCCCACTCTAAGTAGGGTCGGCACAACATGTTATACATGCTGTAACATGATTTGGCTGCGTTTTTACGACCTTACGTCAACTTACCTCAGTCGTATTTCAACACCTCGGTAAGAAAGAGGGTGGTCTATTCTACTAAACAGGATAGTACACTGCAGGTTAAATTACCTTAGTCGCCTTTTACGACACCCTGGTAAGAAATGAGGTTGGTCTATTCTACTCAGTCGGATAGGCTGTATGTAAAAATGTAAAAATGGATAAAACCACCATCTTATCTCCTCTCCCCTCAGTGTTGCCGACACCAAATATCCGTAATAATTAGTAATTATTTGTTCTTCTTTACAATTGAATAATTTTTAAAACAGGCGTTACTTTGCGGAATTTCGCACAGAAGTTATAAGGAAATTCAGCTACTGGTTAGCATTCAAGATTTTAGTCTATCAGTATCTAATTCCGACAGATTATAGTAATAAATCATGATTTTCAAAACTGGAGTGTCTCAAATTAGTGTGAAAGAAAAAGAAAATGCGAGCCCCAAAACTAAATACTAGTTCACTGTTTAACTTCAGGAACAGAACTGCCTCAGACATGTTGTAACGTGATTTAAACACGTGTTTAATAATCGTACATTGATGACACCGTTGAATCGTCTAGTTTGTTGTCGCCAATGACTTCTGCTTTATTTTATAGCAACACCGTCATGAAACTAGTATCGCGCCCTTTTGACTGGAATGTTGGCAACACTGTGTCGTGTTGTTTCCGGTGGAGTCTGCCTATTGATAAACGTTTCAGTGACATTCAGTCTTTATTCGTCTTTCAAGAGAAGTGCATCTCGGAACGTGGAATTGTAGGATATCTATTATATCGTGTTATTGTGTGCGTTAATAAAACAGTCACTTATTTAAAGATGTATGTATGTATGCATGACGTTACTATCCCACTGCTGGGCATAGGCATCTTCTCTCCGTTTTTTTTTGGAGAGAAGACTTGGAGCTAAGACCTACCACGCTGCTCCAATGATTGGTAGGTTACACATATCACCAGAATTCTCTAGAGACATGCAGGTTTCCTCACGATGTTTTCCTTCACCGAAAACCGTGTGATAAATTGCAATTATCAATTAGACACATAAGTTTTATTAGAAAACTCATTGGTGCCTGCCCGGGGTTTAAAACCTAGATCTCCTCGCACGGTGTTACCGCTGGGCTACCACAGCTTATACCACAGCTGGATATAAATATTGATTATTAATTATTATACATCACTAGATGTAAGTATTCCTTAGGCTTCTATTAATCGTGAGGTAACAATAGTTAAGGTGAGGTAAAGCTGCAGCTGCCCCCCTCTGTCCGTACATCGCTACACCCCCCATGGTTCCCCATGTTATACTCACTGTGTCTGTGCTGTCTCGATGTGTGTGTGTGCGTTTCGCTGTGGGTGCGCGTACAGCGCTGGGTGCGGCTGAGGGTGTGGGTGAGGGTGCAGCTCCTGGGGAGGACCGGGGGGCTCCCTGGAACAAGGCGATACCACCTGCTCAGAGCTGGTCTCTGCTCATCTATTCAGATTAGCTACCTAGGCCCTGTCAGCTTTGCCATTACAGCAGTTTAAAAAGGCTGAATACTATACTATTGAAGATTATTTAGAAAATAAGAATGTGTGGATATAACTCTCTTTGAACCTGTACAAGACAGTAACGACTTAATGTAAGTAGTATTAAGAATTATATTTTTAAAAGAGCAACCGCCGAGTTTCTTGCTGGCTCTTCTCGGTAGGAACAGCTTTCCGAACCAGCAGTAGAGTTGACGATTCAAAAGCATGCGTTTACAAGTTTATTTGATAGAATAAAGAAGAATATTTTGAATTTGAATTTGTCAGAAAAATGGCATCTTACTCGAGATTTTGTGACGTTGTAACGTTAAATTTATAATTGTACGGGCTGCTACTACCCTGTACGCTCTTTGGTTGATAGATTGATAGTGATCGCGCCTACTGCGTGCCTTCGACAGCTGCAGTTGGTGAGCATCGGTAGGGTAGGCAGACAACCGACAATTTCTCCACACAGAATGATGGCACGCAGTAAGCGCGAACACACACTATCACATGATTTGGCTGCGTTTTTACGACCGGCCGCCTGCCTGACGTCAACTTACCTAAGTCGTACATTACAACACCTCTGTAAGGAAGAGGATGGCCTATTTTACTAAACCGGATTCCACACGGCGGTTCGACTTACCTTAGTCGCCTTTTATGACACCTCGGTAAGAAATGAGGTTGGTCTATTCTACTCAGCGGGATACCACACGGCTAACGTAACGAAATTAACGTTAGAAATTAATTCAATAAAATTGTATTAACGCACACTATATACAATAACACGATATAATAGGAATACCACAATACCCGTTCCGAGATGCACTTCTCTTGAATGACGAACAAAGACTGACTGTCACTGAAACGTTTTAGCAATAGGAAGACTCCACCGGAAACAATAACGGCACAGTGTTGCCAGCATTTTAATCAAAAAGGGAGCGATACTATTGTTTCATGACTGTGTTGCTATAAAATACAAAGCGGAAGTCAATGGCAACAACAGGAACTAAATCCCTGTGTCCCTTGCTAGCTGGTGACAATGAGCTGAAATTGTATAAAGTTTTAACAAGCAGGAGTCCGGCGTAACCTGCGCCTGCTGATAGCCTAAGAGGATGTTCCTGGGATACCTGTGCTGGTAGGGCAGCCCCCACGGCAGGAACGGCTGCGACATGTCACGGCGGTGGGAACATCCCTGGAACCGGCCGGACTTCCATCCTCTGGAACAAGTGGAGTACATGAAACGATAGGACATGTTTTTCATTGCTATACAGTGATCATAATGATGAAACGTTTTGTTGAAACAGATGTTAAACTCTTAATGTATTGTCTAAATAATTTAATTTATAGAATTAGGCGTTACTTTGCGGAGATCACACAAAAGTAACTTAATAATAAAATTATTCTGCTATAATCCTCGATGAAGTAAAATAGAAAATATATATAATGCTAAATGTAAGTGGACAATCGGTTATCATACCTGATACATGCTGGATTCGTGAAAACACATGCACAAACCTCCACCACCGCCACCATGATACATAAGCACTACATACGTTTACTATCACAAACTCAACAATCGTTTCGCCCCGCAACCGAAGCATCTCCTGAGCTGGTTGAAGCATATTTTTCATCACTCAATCAAAAGAAGCAGAGCAGTGAAGAGAAATGTTGGGAAAATGGGAGAAGTTACTCCATTTTTTTAAAGCTTCCGTCGCGTGTCCAACCTTAATGGTTAAAGCTACACAGAAATCATGTATGACGGAAATGTTCTCCTTAAAATTATATAAAAAATATCCCACGACAGCATATGTCTACCTTTTATGGTTGACTCACAATAACACGTGGAGCTCCCGATAGCTTAGCAGTTCGAAGCTTTCTCATTATATTTCTCTACTCCTACGTTTATAACACTTTCAATCATCCCTAATTAAAGAAGTTAACAGTATTAACTATTCCATAAAAAAAGAATCATAGAAATCGGTACAGAAACACCAAAGTTATACATGAAATACGCTAATAATAAGCCATCGCGCGTGAATACTGAATCGTGCCGAATATTTTTATATAAGGTCGTCGCGCCTAGTATGAAAATATAGTTTTCTTTAGGGAACAGAAATAACACACAACATGCTATATTCCGAATATTGTCAATAATGAAATTGCAAATCATTTTCCCTCGCAAATCAAAAGTCAAAACGCGTCTGCGTTGAAATCGGCAAATCTATTTAGTGCGTCAATCCGCAATATCCTGGAGGAAGCCGCCACTTCCGGCGGGGGGGAGGCCGGCAATCAAGTTAGCTGGAAGCTGTGGCGGTGCTTTTTGTGGACTAGATATTGAACCGACCAGGATATCTGGGAAAGAACACTATCCACAGCGACTCGATTTATCCGCTAACTAACTATAGATCAAATTAAAGGATCCAAGTTTATTGTCGCAAAAAATAAGTTTATTTGAGAAAATAAATTTGACCTGGAGCTACGCCGTGTGGTATCCGGCTGAATACAATAGTACCACCCTCATTTCTTACCGAGGTGTCGTAAAAGGCGACCCGCCATGTGGTATCCGGCTGAGTAGAATAGACCAACCTCATTTCTTACCGAGGTGTCGTAAAAGGCGACTAAGGTAAGTTGACCCACCGTGTGGTATCTGGTTGAGTAAAATAGACCACCCTCTTTCTTACCGAGGTGTCGTAAAAGGCGACTAAGGTAAGTCGACCCCCCGTGTGGTATCCGGTTGGGTAAAATAGACCACCCTCTTTCTTACCGAGGTGTCGTAAAATACGACAGAGGTAAGTTGACGTCAGGCAGGCGGCCGGTCGTAAAAACGCAGCCAAATCATGTGACAGCATGTTTGTAACATGTTGTGCCGACCCCACTTAAGAGTGGGATAAGGGCAGGAAGATGATGATGTTTATAGGTAAAGCAGTTCACAATTAAAGATTAATATCTGGGTAACCGAGCCTTACTCGGTAATTTATTACAAAATAAAAAAAACTTCTTAAAAAATGCAAAAAAACAATAGGGAAGGTGGCGCTCGAACCAAGGTATTAATTTCTCGAGACTGCCCGTTCCCCGAATAAACTACGCTGACTTGACAGTTAATATCAAAAATTCAATTGAATATAAATTTCAGTATTTTTTAATGGCCAAATGCAGGGATAAAATGATATTTTTTGAAATAAAACCTAGCTTTTTCTCCCCAAAACCCTATACATGCTGAATTTCAGGAAAATCGTTGGAGACCTTTTCGAGAAATGAAAATATGTAAACATACAAGATTAAGTCATTTAAATATTAAAGATTTGGATGATAAAAATGCTTGGATTTGAAAATCCTTTCAGCTTCATACAAGCGGTTTAATAATGTACAATTGAAAATGTTTCATTGACCGTCGAGTTTCTTTCTGGTTCTCGGTAAGAGCAACATTCCGAACCAGTTGTAGCTTCATCGATCATATTGACGTTTCAAAAGTGCTTGTAAGAGCTCATTTGAATAATCAAAATTAATTATTTTGATTTAATAGTAGACTTTACACACGATTTTCTCTAATCGTGCAAAGTAATTCGTCATTATTGGAAACAATATCTGTAAAGACATTAAAGAACCAATCGTCTTCCTTAATGAACCCCTCTCCCCGGCTGTAACTCCTCAATATCCGGCCTAGTCGGGATACAAGCGTCTACATAGCCCTTTGAAAATATTTAACTTGTATGTTTTAGGATCTTCACCCAGTCTTTTATGACGGCCGTTATTATTAGACGCGTGGTTTCCGTAAAAAGATTTAAAGAAGCCTTAATACTGACGATGTCATAAGGCTATATTTTTAGCAGTTTAATATTTGTCCATAAAAATATACATAATTATAAATTGGTGATATATATAATAGACAAAGTAGAAACCGACATAAGCTTGCGGCTTCTGCTTTGAACAAAAGTACGTAAGTTGTTTGTGGGTTTGGGTATGAGATTCTATAATAAAATTCCGCAATCAATTTCAGCACTGCCATTACAGCAGTTTAAAAACACTGTTAAAAAGGCTGATACAGAAAGCCCACTATACTGTTGAAGATTATTAAGAAGATAAGAATGTGTGGATATAGCTCTCTTTGAACCTGTACAAGACAGTAACTTAATGTAAATAATATTAAGAATTATATTTTGAAAAGAGCAACCGCCGAGTTTCTTGCTGGCTCTTCTCGGTAGGAACAGCTTTCCGAACCAGCAGTAGAGTTGACGATTCAAAAGCACTTTACAAGTTTATTTGAATAAATAATAATTTGAATTATATATTCAAATGCAAAATATCCTTTATTTAAGGTCTGTAAATAAAAGAATTCCGTTCTATATTACGCTGTTTGCATTACGTCGAAAAAGTTATTTTAATAATAATTTATACCGTTTTTTGTTGATTGGATGAATTTAACTGAGCTATTTTAATACATATTTCATGTAAGTATACTTTTGAATCGTCAATCAATATGATTAATGAAGGTACAACTGGTTTGGAATGTTGCTCTTACCGCCTCTTTTACCATTTACCCTTAAATTATGCCAAATTTCATTAAAAGACATCAGAATTTTGCATTTATATAAAGCAAAAGGTATTCTGCTTCGTGTGATATTTAATTTTCACGTCAAATAGTGTACAATGTAACAGATTTGCAGTCAATCAAAGACACGCTCGCGGCGCGTCGCCTGCCGCATATTAATATAGCGTGAATGAAATGATTTGTGTATCGACACTGGCGGTGTATTTTTTGATATTTTACACTTAATTTGAGGGTAGGGAATAAGAAAACATTTTTAAAATTCGATTTCTAATTCTATCAACGTTTGACTGACGTATAAAAGTACTAGCGGTCCGCTCCGGCTTCGCACGGGTATAAAAATAGGTGAATATAATTATTAAGTTGCATGTCTTTATTAGGCTGATTGATGATATTGTATTATATACCTAACATCTAAATGTTTACACCATCCAGGCAACAAATAAATAAAATATATATCCCATGTCACTTAGTGAAAAAATGATTAAAATCGATCCAGTAGTTTTGATTTATTCATTACTGCCCGTGGGCGTTAAATTTGAAATAAAACAAAAACCGCTATACCCCTGCAGTTTAAATCTATAATATCTTCTTAAATGTGCATTTAAATAACATGCTGTAAAAGGCCATATTGATCTATATTAAATCAACAATGTGTTTAATTGGATAAGGATTAATGCTGTAATGTTTAAACTTGCTTCGATAATAAGGCATTATTTTTCGTAAAAAGTAAATGACAAAAAATGCTATAGTGGGTTATCCATAAGAGATAGACATATACCATCGCGGACTTTTCTGTAGACCTTTTTAAGGTGTACAAATACTTAGTACATCATTTTGATAAATCTCGTAGGGTTTATCCTGCGTTTGCAATGTAAGCGGAAAAAAATGTAATTATTTACGACATCACATTAGAAACCTCAAAAAATATAGTATTTCTCTACTCCATATTGAATGTATAATAATTATTATACATAAGGTAAGAAAATGGGTGGTCTATTCTACTCAGTCGGATATCGCAGGGCTTAATAATAATTAATAATCGATTTTTTTACTCCAATTTCACATCCCTAAGACGCGACGGGAGACTATATTTTACATTTTAAATAATTATTACATATATTTTATTATTTAAATAATTGGATATTGCAATTATGTATTTGTTAGCAGATTTTCGCAATGGTCACCTTTCTCAATCACTAATTGACGAAATGTAAGATGCATTTATAATACTCGCTTCATTGTCAGTTGGATCACGCGGCGTGAGATGAAACACCTTGTTACAGCATCTCAGATCTCGCTGATCTATTGAAATTGGGAGCATCGGGGAATAACAAGGAGGGGGGCTGGAAAATACCTGCGATATCGCCTTAAGGTGTTCCAATGAAGCACAATACAGTATTAGCATAAAAAATTAATTTCGTATGTTTGTATTCGCTAAATAAAAAAAATTGATTACAGATTATCTTGAAATTTTGACAAACATTGGAAATTTATATATGATTGTTTTTATACAGTTTTTTGTTTCGAAATTCTAATTCAAACAGGAATTTTTTATCATTTATTAAAAATATTAAACAAGTTAAAATGAATGTAAACAATGTATTTGATTAGTTAGCGAAAAAACATTTTGACAAGTTATCTCAAATTAAAATGTATATTTTTGTAGTAACCTAGCCTCGTTGCGCGCGGGTTGGTGAGTGAATATGTAAGTAAGTAAGTAAGTAACGGCCTGTTACTATCCCACTGCTGGACATAGGCCTCCTCTCTCCATTTTTGGAGAGAAGGATTGGAGCTAAGACCTACCACGCTGCTCCAATGCGGATTGGTAGGTTACACATATCCCCGGAATTCTCTAGAGATATGCAGGTTTCCTCACGATGTTTTCCTTCACCGAAAAGCGTGTGATAAATTGCGATTATCAATTAGACACATAAGTTTTAATAGAAAAACTCATTGGTGTCTGCCCGGGTTTGAACCCATGATCGTCTCTAGAGATTCACACGGCCGCACCGCTAGGCCATCACAGCTATCCTCGGTAGTATAGTGGTAAGTATCCCCGCCTGTCGAATATGTAGGTTAGTTTTAAAATGCGAGTTAACTAACGTATTTAAGTTAATAATTTATACTGTCATCATTCTCCTGCCCTTATCCCACTTTAAGTGGAGTCGGCACTACATGTTATAAACATGTCACATGATTTGGCTATTTATTTTACAACCGGCGCCTGCATGACATCAACTTACCTTAGTCGCCTTTTACGTCACCTCGGTAAGAAATGAGCGTGGTCTATTCTACTCATCTGGATACCACACAACATCATCATCTTCCTGCCCTTGTCCCACTCTAAGTGGGGTCGGCACAACATGCTATAAACATGCTGTCACATGATTTGGCTGCGTTTTTACGACCGGCCGCCTGCCTGACGTCAACTTACCTTAGTCGTATTTTACGACACCTCGGTAAGAAATAAGGGTGGTCTATTCTACTCAACCGGATACCACACAACATAATAATAATGAATACGGTATCAGTCAGAATAACTTTCCGAAAACTGCACTTTACGTAAATATTAAAGAAATGTTAGAATTGGAATAAAAATTTACAAAATAAAAGTTCAAATATAACCAACATTTGTCTATGAATATAAACTGAATCAACACTTAATAAAGTACAAAACAAACACACAAACACGCCATATCCGCTTCCGGCCACGCCCCCCTCCTCCCAGCACCCCCCAGCACCCCCCACCGCCCGGAGCACTCAATATTTCACGAGATGAGATGATCTTTAGCCCAAACAAAGCTTGGAGGGTTAATTTAATTTTTAAATCAATCCCCGATTTATTAAAATGGTGTATCGAAAAACAGAATTCTTTAGAATAGAATATCTTTATTTCTATTCTACGTAAAACTAGAGATTGATAATTGATAATTGATTTTTATCCCTTTATAAATAATCTTTCCTATATAAATCTATATATATAAAAGAAAGTTGGTGTTAGTTACACTATTTATAACTCAAGAACGGATGAACCAATTCGGCTGAAAATTGATAGAGAGGTTGCTTAGAACAAGGAGACGGACATAGGATACTTATCCCGTTCGACCGCATTTATTTTATCCCGTCAAGTCACTATAAAAGGTGGTAAACAAAACAAAACGTAAATGACAGCTAAACGTAATTTTGTCTTTGGGTAAGTATGGTAAAAATTTGACAATTATCAAAATAGTAGTAGCTAAACGTTACTACATAGTATAAAACAAAGTCGCTTTCTCTGTCTGTCCTTATATCTCTATGTTTGCTTAAATCTTTAAAACTATGCAACAGATTTTGATGCGGTTTTTTTTTATATATAAAGTGATTGAAGAGGAAGGTTTATATGTATAATAACATTCAATATGGAGTAGAGAATACTGTGATTTTCACTGAGTGCCATAGGCTATATGCTTTATACCCGTGCGAAGCTGGGGCGGGACTCCTAGTGCTTTATAAAGAATTTAATCGGAGGTCTAGGGTTCAAACCCGGGGCAGGCACCAATGAGTTTTCTAGTAAAACTTATGTAATTTTTTTTTGTGTCTCTTTAGTACATAATGTATTATTAACTTTTTTTTGTTGTACAATAAAGAATATTTGATTTGATTGATTTGATTTGATTTGTGTCCAATTGATAATTGCAATTGATCACACGCTTTTCGGTGAAGGGAAACATCGTGAGGAAACCTGCATATCTCTAGAGAATTCTGGTGATATGTGTAACATACCAATCCGCATTGGAGCAGCGTGGTAGGTAAAAAAAATATTGCTAGCTATTTCAAAAGTTGTCTTTTTTAATATAAATAATTAATTACATTAAAGTGTACAACTACCAAGAAATAATATCAGACGCGCTGTTTGTGAAATTGTATTAAAATGTGTAGTTTGGCTACATCGGTTTCATCCAACAATGCATATGTTATCTTAAAAAACAAGAAAACAGAGTAAATAAGAAAAAGGGATACCTAAAATAATCGATTATTTTTTCACATCGCTACATAAAACATCCTTACTTAATTATACTAACATTTTAAATACGAAAGTCTGTCTGTTACGACTGAGCCAATATCAATGAAATTTGAAACAATTATTCCCCATACACCGGGATAACATATAGGCTATAAAAATCCTGTTAATTCTACAGGAATAGGATGACATTAATTATATTTTATCCAGTACTAGCGGCCTGCCCTTGCTTCGCACGGGTATAAAATATATATCCCATGTTAGTCAGTGTAAAAAAAATGATTAAAATCGATCCAGTAGTTTTGATTTATTCATTACTGCCCGTGGCCCGCTAGCGTTAAATTTGGAGAAAAACAATTTCCTCTCCCTATACCAAGACGATTTCCTGCTATCTTTGGAATATCTAAACTCATATAGTACATTTTTACTTATTTACTTTTACATTTTACCTATGTATTTTATTTTTACAATTAATTACAGAATGTCTTTAAACAAACTCTAAAAGATTCGAAGTGCTATAGGGTGAAGCGCGGCGTCCTCACGGCATTTTAAATCTGTAATATCTCCGAAAATGTTCACTTAAATTACATGCTGTAAACAGCCATATTGATCTATATAAAATCAACAATTTATTTAAGGTACTCAATTGGATTAGGATTAATGCTGTATTGTATAAAAATTGCTTTGAACATAAGGCATCATTTTTCGTAAAAAGTAAATGAAAAAAACTGCTATTGTGGGTTATCCATAAGAGATAGATATATACCATCGCGGACTTTTCTGTAGACCTTTTTAAGGTGTACAAATACTTAGTACATCATTTTGATAAATCTCGTAGGGTTTAGCCTGCGTTTGCAATGTAAGCGGAAAAAAATGTAATTATTTGCAGAAACCTCAAAAATTACAGTATTTCTCTACTTCGTATTGAATGTTATTATGCGTACAAACTCTCCTCTGGAATCACTCTATCTATTAAAAAAAACCACATCAAAATCTGTTGCGTGGTTTTAAAGATTTAAGCATACATAGGGATATATGGAACACGTCCAAATAAAACAGATAACTTATTCAAACTGCTGTAATGGCAAAGCTGAAATTGATAGCGAAATTTTATTACAGAATTAGACAAATGGCCTCTAATATACCAAACCCAATGCAAAGATCAACTGGTTAAAGAAACCTGTTAATGTTTGATACGAACAATCTGTTAACAATAGGGGATTGTAATGGAGCTGTAGCCCACCACGCCCGGAATGCTGCTAATGTCCCGGTTAATATTAAATGGGCCGCAGGGCTGGCGCGCCGCGTTAACAAATTGATATGGGTAAAACATTAAGGTGATATTGCATTTTTTTTATATTTATTACTAGCAATCGCCATTGAAAGATTAAAACTGTAATATAGTATTTTGGTCATAAAAATAGTTAAGTTAAACCTTAAAAGAAACATATGCTCGCGGACTTTTATTTAGAACTTTTAGAGGGGATTTTGTGATATATTATTTTTGAATAATTATAACCGTTTACTTACACGCAAGGAAAGCTTTAAATTTTGCCGTTTTCAATATTTTTTTTTGCTGCTCCTCTCCTATTTATATCGTGATGCTATATAGCCTATGGCCTTCTCAATAAATGGACTATCCCTATATAGTATTAAGATAAGCATAAAAATGGTTAAAGTGGGTTAACCTTAAAGTTAAAGCTCGTGGACTTTTATTTAGAACGTTTAGAGGGAAACAATTTTGTAATATATTATTTTTGAATAACTTTCACCGTTTACTCAGCGCACGCAACGTAATATTTTTTATTGCTGCTCCTCTCCTATTCATTTTAGCGTGATGTTATATAGCCTATAGCCTTTCTCGATAAATGGACTATCTTACAATGAAAGAATTTTTCAAATCGGTCCAGCAGTTCCTGAGATTAGCGCGTACAAACATACAAACTCTTCAGTTTTATATATTAGTATTGATTAAATGTGTCCAGTCGAGGCAGCCCTGCCCTAATGCGCCTGATGTCCCGCGGGAGCGGAGCATAGTACTGGGTTTGAATCCCGGCGCAGCACCGGCCTTTTGACTGCCCCGGGAAGGGTCAAAGGCGGGGATTGTATTGGGGGTATTTAATCATTGTAGGAGACTCAATTATCCTTAAATACTGGAAATTAGCAGTTTAAAGTGACCATTTCTTTAGCTCCGATTTCCAATTTGCCAATTTCTGAGTGCTAATTTTGTTTAGCATTTTCTAACAATTTGTTGGGTCTTCGAGTCTTTATTCAAATAGGCTTTTACAAGCACTTTGGAATCGTCAAATTACAATAAAGCTACGACTGGTTCGGAAAAGCTCTTACCGAGAAGAACCAGCAAGAAACTCGGCGGTCACTGTTTTCAAAATTAATTACAATAACGTCTTAATTAATTAATAACAAATTAACAATTTTACAATATAATCTAGTGCGTAGCTGGTCGCAATTTAAAACCAAGCTTTCTTATCATCAATATAGTCCTCAATAGTATAATGAATGTATATATGTGTTTAATCTGTACTAATATATAAAGCTGAAGAGTTTGTATGTTTGTACGCGCTAATCTCAGGAACTACTGGACCGATTTGAAACATTCTTTCAGTGTAAGATAGTCCATTTATCGAGGAAGGCTATAGGCTATATAAAATCACGCTAAAATGAATAGGAGAGGAGCAGCAATAAAAAATATTATGTGGCAAAATTTAACGTGGTCGCCATTTATGACACCTCGGTAAGAAAGAGCGTGGTCTATTCTACTAAGCGGGTTACCACGCGGTGGGTTTACTTACCTTGGTCGCCTTTAACGACACCATGGTAAGAAATGAGGGCACTATTCTATTCAGCCGGATACCACACGTTTTACCTTTATATATTAGTAAAGGTGTATATTACTAAAGTGTGGAATCAATGGTGTACTAACGGATGGATAAAATTGAGTGCGTTTAACTTAATAATTTGTTAAACTGTTTTATTAATTGTATTCGCCAATGACTTCCGCTTTGTATTTTATAGCAACACAGTCATGAAACAAGAATATCGCGCACTTTTTGATTAAAATGGTGGCAACACTGTGCCGTTGTTGTTTCCGGTGGAGCCTTCCTATTGCTAAAATTTCTCAGTGACATTCAGTATTTGTTCGCTATTCAAGAGAAGTGCAGCTCGGAACGGGAATTGTAGTATTCCTATTGTATCGTGTTATTGTATATAGTGTGCGCTAACATAATCTAGCCAAAAGCTGGAATGAACTGTCCATAATTTGATGACAAGCAGTCCTCGTCGCCCTCTGACATCAGCGGATATAATCGATACATCGGCAGACGTCTCCGCGGGGGTCGGCACTGACGGCCGGAGTCGGGCCTTTGAGGTGTAGTTATATTACTAACCACGTATTTGAACCCTTGTGGAACAGTAGTTAGTCTAAGTCATAAACTACTCCTGAGACTTTAAAAAGAAACCAAAATATTTGACGCCCTTTGTACGTATACATAAGGTTAAGTTGTTTTGTAATTTTGTATATTTTAATGCGTAAGTGCAAAAAAGTTTTAAATAAATAAATAAAATTTCTTATCAAATACTTTTGCACATTTATATTATATACTAGGTACTACCATCCGGTCTTGCCTGATAGGAGCCGAGTTAGGGACTGTCTCTTTCCGATGGCTGCAGCGACCATCGTGTGGTCAATGCAGGTGGTCGCTCGTTTTTGAAAACTGATTTAGCATTTCTCACGCTTTTCCACCGTTAATTGGAATCGCGATTATTTAGCAAAGACCACCCTGCAAGGCGTGGCAATCGACATCCATAAATAGTTAAAGAACAACACATTTCTCAAAGTGACTTGTTGTTGTTTATTTTGCTTATTATTACAGCATTATGTCATATGGAATAATGCTGTGGTGTAAAGCGGCCGATCTAGAAAAGATTTTTGTTGTTCAAAAAACAGCAATACGGGCTATTTATAATATGAATCAATGTGAGTCCTTTCGTGAAAAGTACAAAGAAATAGACAGTCTTACTGTAGCATCACAATATATATATTAATATTTTATTCGTACGGAAAAATGTCTATATGTACATTGTATAAGACGAAATTCGATGTATACCATAGACATACGTGAGGTCAAAAAATTCAAAACATTTTTTATTCAAGTAAATTTGTAAACTTTTGAATCGTCAACTCTACTGCTGGTTCGGAAAGCTGTTCCTACCGAGAAGAGCCAGCAAGAAACTCGACGGTTGCTCTTTTAAAAATATAATTCTTAATATTATTTACATTAAGTTACTGTCTTGTACAGGTTCAAAGAGAGCTATATCCACACATTTTTATCTTCTTAATAATCTTCAAGAGTATAGTAAGCTTTCTGTATCAAACTCTTTTTAACAGTGTCGGAAATAACTTGTGATACCAATGCCGCGACTCAGCAGAGTTAGCAACTCATTCGATGATACAATAAAATTCCGCACTCACAGTCCACGAGAACAAAGTCGTGGGTGAAACCTAGTATTTTTCAATTCAAAATAATATCTAATTTGACATCTATACTAATAAAGCAATTTGAAACATTCTTTCAGTGTAAGATAGCCCATTTATCGAGGAAGGCTACAGGCTATATAACATCACGTTATAAATAGGAGAGGAGCAGAAATAAAATAGTACGAAAACGGCAATATTTAAAGTTTCCTTGCGTGAGCTGAGTAAATGGTAATAGTTATTAAAAAATGATGTATTCCAAAATTGTTCCCCTCTAAAAGTTCTAAATAAAAGTACGCAACAGCATATGTCTAGCTTTAAGGTTAACCCACTTTAACCATTTCTACGGTTATCAAAATACTATATTACGGTTTAAGTTTATTTGCGTGTATATAAACGTTAATATAAATACACAAATTAACCGATTGATTTGAACCCCTCGTTATTAGTGAAGGTGTTTAGTTATTCAACTTTCAATTTATCAGAGCTTTGAATACACAATGAATTGTGGAAATGCGGTTTTAATCGGCTAGAAGGGGGAAGGGGTAAAAATGTAATGAGGTTTAGGAGCTAAGCTTTGATGACGAACAAGCTATATGACTTTTCAGGGGTTACTGGTTCTAACACAGCCATACATTATATTATTTTTTTATCTAATTGATATTGGATATATAAAATCATCATCCTCCTGCCCTTATCCCACTCTAAGTGGGGTCGGCACAACGGTTGAGTAAAATAGACCCTCTTTCTTACCGAGGAGTCGCAAATACGACTAAAGTAAGTTGACGTCAAACAGGCGACTGGTCGTAAAATACGTAGCCAAATCATGTGACAACATGTTTATAACATGGTGTGCCGACCCCACTTAGAGTGGGATAAGGGCAGGAAAATGATGATTATTTATAAAGTGTTCTAGAGTTAAAAAATTAACTAAACAAATAAACTAATTGCTTAGTTCTGTACATCTACGTTTAATGTATTTCAGATATGTTAATCGAGTAATGCCAGAGTGAACCGCGGCTCCTTCCAATTGCAGCCCAGGCCGCCAAGCACTGCGCCCCAGGCCCCCCCTGAGCTCCCCCCCAAGTGGCGAGAACTGTTGCGTCAACTTACAACTAATTACTTACAGCGCACTTTGGATAGTTCGCCGACAGAGCGCGCAGACGGACGACTGGCGTGACGTGACGTGACGGAAATACAATAAATATTATACATAGTTTATAGTATTACTAATGGCCTGCCCCTGCTTCGCACGGGTATAAAATATATAGCCTAAGCCTAATAATAATATTTAAATCGATCCAGTAGTTTTTATTTATTCATTACTGCCCGCAAGCGTTAAATTTGGAGCAAAACAATTCCCCTCTCCCTATACCGAGAAGATTTCCTGCTATATCTAATATCTAAATTCCTGAATTTAATAATTCCTTGAACCTGTACAAGACAGTAACGACTTAATGTAAATAGTATTAAGAATTATATTTTTAAAAGAGCAACCGCCGAGTTTCTGGCTGGCTCTTTTCGGTAGGAACAGCTTTCCGAACCAGCAGTAGAGCTGACGATTCAAAAGCACGCGTTTACAAATTTATTTGAATAAAAAATATTTTGAATTTTGAAAATACTACATATTTACATTTTACATTTTCCCTATGTATTTTATTTTTAAAATTAATTACAGAATGTCTTTACATACAATGTTCACAGCTTTCTTATCATTAGACAATACAAACATGTTTTCTTTAGAGGTTACTCTTGAAAGAGCGAAATTTAGTTGCGCGTCCGATTGCTAAATTCGAAGTGCTATAGGACGAAGCGCGGCCTCCTCGCGGGATTTGATATTTTTCGGAGAGATGGGGCTGAGATTTACATCACTCCAACGCGTATTGGGCTGTTACACATATCTCAAGAATTATCTTGATATATGCAGGTTCCCTATGTCTCCCTTCACCGGAATGTGATAAATAGCATGTATGAATTAGAAATATATATTCGGCGCATTAGCACCTTACACATATCAGCATTAATACGGATGCCCGACGTTCAGTTTGCATTTGTCTACAAGCACCCCCCGGCATTTATAGTTTCAGTAGCATAGCATTAATAATCATTTAGCTTTAGTATTACTATATGTTTGGAGTAGAAAACAATTCATCTCACAATATAAATTTCAATAGAAAAATCACATCGTGTGCCTGGATTTAACCCCGAATGTTGTCGCCATTGCCTTCAGCTTTGTATTTTATAGCAACACAGTCATGAAGTATCGCGCGCATACAAGAGTATCGCGCGCTTTTTTATTGAAATGTTTGCAACACCGTACCGTTGTTTCCGGTGGAGTCTTCCTATTGAATAATTTATAGAATTAGGCGTTACTTTGCGGAGATCCATAATACAAAAGTAATAAGAATATTATTTTGATATTTGTAAAATAGAAAATGTATATAATGCTAAATGTAAATGGACAATCGGTTATCGTACCTGATACATGCAGGATTCGTAAAAACACATGCACAAACCTCCACCACCACCACCACGATACACAAGCACTACACATTCACTCACAAAGCTTTGCGATTTTGTTCGTGGAGTCTATCTCCTGATGATGCTTCGGTTGCGGGGCGAAACGATTGTTGAGTTTGTGATAGTGAACGTATGTAGTGCTTGTGTATTGTGGCGGTGGTGAAGGTTTGTGCATGTGTTTTTACGAATCCAGCATGTATCAGGTATGATAACCGATTGTCTTCTTATTGATAAAACGTTTCAGTGACATTCAGTCCTTGTTCGTCATTCAAGAGAAGTGCATCTCGGAATGGGAATTGTGGTATTCCTATTATATCGTGTTATTGTATATAGTGTGCGCTAACAAATACTATAATAGTAACTAAACGTTTAATAAGGGAATAATTACAAGTTAATAATAAAAATATTTTTCCTTTTAAATTATATAATTTAATAATATTAACATTATAGTTATATGTAGTATAGTGTGTGCGTTAACAATTTCAACAGAAAATCTCATCATGTGCCTGGATTTGACTCCGTAACTCTCTGGAAATAGTGGCAAGGTCTTTACATCGGACTGTCTCGGCTCAGTCGTGTGTCTGCGCCGCTCTCGGCGGGTGTCGGCGCTCTGTGACACCTCGCTTTGTTCGGCCAATACCGCTAATTGAGGGTAGGACGGTCTCGGCCGGTGTCGGCCGGTGTCGGCCGGCGGCGGGACAAAGACACTGTCTTTGGACATTTGTTACGTAGACTGTTTATTAACCTGTTTCACAAGTTACCAATAAACTGTTGGCTTAGGCATTTGGTATTTTTGACGTCATTATTCTAAGTAATTATTAATTAAAAAAATCAATACAATAAAAAACGGCTGGAAAGTCGGTTTTACGGGCAAAGATTTTACGTGACAACGTGTTTTTAACTGTGATGGATTGGAGTGGGAGAGAGACGCAAGGCATTCGCCAGTGCGGGCCTCTTTCGTTCAGTGACTCATCGTAACAGACGTGAGCGGGCGTTACACTTTTTCATGAGTGACTCCGAGCCGCAACCTAATTTAACACGTTGTCACTTCAAAAAATCAAGTTAATGTATAGAACCGGCTATACTCACGTTTTATTCTATCGAGTTAGCCCAACTAGTTTCGAACCTAACCTAACTAACCCGATAGAATAAGACGTGAGTATACCCGGTTCTTTACATTAACTATGAATACCACTCACGATAGTTTAAATTTAAAAATAATCAAATTTCAAATAAAAGAAAATCAGTTATCAAAAAAGTTATAAACGATTTATTTTGGAGGGAGAAAATTCATTTATTTGGTAATCAATTCTTAAACAGATTTGATGAAATATTTAAGTTTTTTGGTAAATAAGCCTGTTTCACAAATCTATATATATAAAAGAAAGTTGGTCTAAGTTACACTATTTATAACTCAAGAACGAATGAACCAATTCGGCTGAAAATTGGTGGAGAGGTTGCTTAGAGCCAGGAGACGGACATAGGACTTTTTATCCCGTTCAACCGCATTTATTTTATCCCGTCAAGTCACTATAAAACGTGGTATAGCAAAAACGACTATGACATGGAAAAACAAAACATAAATGACAGCTAAACGTAATTTAGTCTTTGGATAAGTATGGTAAAAATATGACAATTATCAAAATAGTAGTAGCTATAAACGTTACTACATAGTAAAAAACAAAGTCACTTTCTCTGTCTGTCCTTATATCTCTATGTTTGCTTACATCTTTAAAACTACGCAAAAGATTTTGATGCGGTTTTTTTAAGTATATAGAGTGATTGAAGAGGAAGGTTTATATGTATAATGAAATTCAATATGGAATAGCGAAATACTGTGATTATCACTGAGTGACATAGGCTATATGGTTTATACCCGTGCGAAGCTGGGGCGGGACTCCTAGTTACTAATAAACTGTCAGCTTATTCGGAACATATCTGACCCTTGTCTCGGAGTTTTGCGTTTCTCAGGTTTCTGATAGGCTTATTACTTAAAGTCCTTAATAAGTTAACAGGTAGAGCATCTGTTTTGATTATCTGCTGGATAGCAAATATATATTTCAAATCATCATCTTCCTGCCCTTATCCCAATCTAAGTGGGGTCGGCACAACAAATTATAAACATGCTGTCACATAATTTGGCTGCGTTTTTACGACCGGCCGCCTGTTTGACGTCAACTTACCTCAGTCGTATATTACGACACCTCGGTAAGAAATGAGGGTGGTCAATTCTACTAAACCGGATACCACACGGCTGGTTGACTTACCTTAGTCGCCTTTTACGACACCTCGGTAAGAAATGAGGATGGTACTATTGTATTCAGCGGGATATCACACGGTGTTGCGTGTAAAAGCTAGTACAATAAAAGGCAAGTAATCGGATCAGTTACATTAAACCCTTTCAATTAGTTTGTTTGTTTTAGTGTAACGGCGTCAGTGACGGTTAGCAAACAGGGCGTGGCCGGCGGCGACCACTTCGGGCTGTTTGAATTATTTGAGAGGGTTAATCGACAGGTTCGAGAGGGTTGATTAACTTAAGGATTCGTGTTAAATTGTAAACTTTGGCTATTAATAGACTAGCTTTTCAATGTCATCCTATTTTTGAATTAACAGGATTTCTATAGCCTATATGTTATTCCGGTGTATAAGGAATAATTGTGACAAATTTCATCGATATTGGTTCAGCGGATTCGCCGTGAAAGACTAACAAACATACATACTATCGCATTTATAATATTAGTAGGACTTGAGAAGGTTAATTTACAGGATATAAAGAGTGTTATATTAATTAACTAAAGGATTTTTGTATTACAAAAAAGAGCAATTCGTGGTATTTACAAATTAAACCCGCGTGATTCCCTGCGAGAGAAGTTAAAGGAAATAGGTAGTTTTCGTTTTCAATTTAGTTTTCGTACATAAAAATATAAAGAATTATAAAACGATAGGTGATGTGTACAATAGACAAAGCAGGAACCGACATAAGCTTGCGGCTCCTGCTTTGCGCCTTGCAAAAGTACGTAATTCGTTTGTGGGTTTTGGTATAAGATTCTATAATAAAATTCCGCAATCAATTTCAGCTTTGCCATTACAGCAGTTTAAAAACACTGTTAAAAAGAGGCTGATCCAGAAAGCCTACTATACTCTTGAAGATTATTTAGAAGATAAGAATGTGTGGATATAGCTCTCTTTGAGCCTGTACAAGACAGTAACGACATAATGTAAATAGTATTAAGAATTATATGTTGAAAAGAGCAACCGCCGAGTTTCTTGCTGGCTCTTCTCGGTAGGAACAGCTTTCCGAACCAGCAGTAGAGTTGACGATTCAAAAGCACGCGTTTACAAGTTTATTTGAATAAAGAATATTTTGAATTTGAATTTGATTCGCGCTAAATTATATAGGGATGTGATTTGGAGGTTAAAAAAACGGTTAATAAATAATCGATGTTTCTCTCTTCACATCATCATTCTCTTACCCTTATCCCACTCTAAGTGGGGTCGGCACATGTCTTCTTCCATTCTCCTCTATCATTCGTCAACTCTGGTGCCACTCTTTTAACATGCATATCATTTTTCACTCAATCCATCTACTGTGTGATAGGTTGATAATAGATGGCGCTTTTCAATGTCATCCTATTCCTGTAGAATTAACAGGATTTCTATATCCTATATGTTAAGGTATAAGGTATAATTGTGACAAATTTCATCGGTATTGGTTCAGCGGATTCGTGTAAGTGTAACATACATCCATACTCACAAACTTTCGCATTTATAATATTAGTTAGATTCAATTTAATGTAATTAATATTGATTATCATAAGCTGTGATTATTAGAACGCGCTAACGTGAAACTACTGGACCGATTTGAAAAATTCTTTCAGTACAAGATAGTCCATTTATTGGACTATAGTCTATATAATATCACGATAAGATGAATAGGAGAGGAGCAGCGATAAAAAATAGTACGTTGCGTGCGCTGAGTAAACAGTGAGAGTTATTCAAAAATGATTTATTACAAAATTGTTCCCCTCTAAAAGTTCTAAATAAAAGTTCGAGCATTTGTCTATATTTTAAGGTTAAACCACTTTTTTTTTAGTCTTTATTGAACTATTAACATAAAAGTACAGAAGGCGGACTTAACACTAAACAAAGCGTTCTCTACCAGTCAACCTTAGGGTCAAACGGAATTTAAAATAGGTGCAGCGAACAAACAAACAGAAGAAGAAATTAGTAATAGGCATAAATATTTAAGAGATGAAAATTGATAAACTATAGCGATGTGCCGGCAAATAAGAAATAAATAAATGGATATCAATAAACATAATAAGTATAACAAAATATTTAGCGGTTAAAGAAAAAAAATATATATATCATTAATTGTTACAGATTAGGTATTTTTTAACATTAGCTTTAAAAGTAAGACGACTGGAAGATTTTTTGACAGAATCAGGGATCATTCCACAGACGTGCGGCTTGCGAAGTGAAAGAATCTGACAAAAAAGTGGTGCGATGATGAGGCGTGGAAAGCTTAAGGAGATAAAATGAGCGGAGATCACGATTACTTTTGGATGAAAGGAATTTGAAATCTGATTTAAGGTAATTAGGACAATCATTGTTGTGTAAAATCAAATACAGACAACAGAGAGCTCTAAGTTTTCTACGCTTACATATGCTAAGCCATTGCAGCCGAGAGCGGGAGTGAGATATACGATCGTACTTGCGCAGATCAAAGATAAACCTAATACAATCATTGAGGAGGCGTTCTAATTTGTTTAAAAGATCAACGTTGAGGTCCAGATAGCAAACATCGCCATAATCCAAAATTGGAATTATTAATTTTTGGACTAAGATAATCTTAACTTTTCTTGGTAAGAAGTTTTTAAGTCGATAGAAAGATCGCAGAGTGCCACGTGCCTTACGGCAGACTTCATTGGCTTGAGTGCTCCATCGCAAGGTGCTGGCAATATGTAATCCTAGGTTTTTAACGCTAGAACTAAAGGGAATAAGGGCTCCGTCATAGCTAATTGGAGCGGCATTATTCAGGTTGACTTTAGAAATAAGCCGGGAGCTGCCAATTGCGATCGCTTGACACCTCCTAGGATTAACACTGATGCCGAATTGTTCAGACCACTTACGGATGTTTTCTAGGTCTTGATTTAGTAGGGAAATAGCTAAATCTAGGTCTGCTGTACTAGTATGCGTGTAAATTTGTAGATCATCGGCGTATAGATGATAGAAACACTGGAGATGTTCCGTTAGATGGTTAATAAAAATAGAAAACAGTAAGGGGGAAAGAATAGCACCTTGTGGGACGCCGGAGGATAAATTACGCCAATCAGAAGAAGTCCCTGCTTGGCGCACCATCTGCTGCCTACCTTGAAGATAAGCCGAAAACCAACTTAGAGCAGTAGAAGATAGTTTCATATGACCAAGCATGGAAAGGAGGATGTTGATTTTTCTAATGCCTTTAACGCGGTTGATCATGTCAACCGCGTTAAAGGCATTAGAAAAATCAATTAATACCAGTACAGTAATTTTTGAATTCTCCATTCCCTTTTTGATGTCATTTATGACTTTCAACAGTGCAGTTGTTGTGCTATGTCGTGGCCTAAATCCTGATTGAAAAGGGCTTAACAGATTTTGATGTAACAGAAACTTTGAGAACTGTCTATGTGCGCAGGCTTCTAATATTTTTGATAAGAACGGCAAAACAGAGATAGGACGATAATGAGAGGGGAGAAGAGGATTGGAGATTTTCGGTAGAGGATAGACATAAGCCTTTCGCCACAATGAAGGGAATTGGCCGGTAGAAAATGAAAAATTGATAATGTGCAGTATGGGTGCAAGGATATGGTCAAGGAAGGTAATAACCGTGAATCGGTTAATTCCATCACATCCAGTGGATTTTGAGGTGGTTGAGCTAATTATGGATTTGATATCGGCGTTCTTCACTGTAGAAAATTCAAATGAACTACTGATGAGTGAGGGGAGGTTATTAATTTTAGCGATTGTGGCGGCTTTAGTCGGAGGGTGGATAGGGAATGAGGCAGAAAAGTGGTCACTAATGCTACGTATGTCTACGAGAAGATGATCCTGTAAAGAGGAGACGCCAATGCCGTTTTGTTTTAAAAATTTTAATATATCGGGGGAGTTGGCGGCGGATAAATTTTGTTCGAAGTAGTTGCGTTTCGCTATCCTTACGGCCCTGTTGCATCGATTCCTGGCTACTCTGTATACCTCCCAATTTCGTTCGGACCGATTCCGTTTGTATTTTCTAAAGGCTTTATCACGTTTAGACATCGTTAGCCGAATATTGCGTGCAATCCAAGGTGCTGGGGGTCGTTTAATTTTTATATTGCGAACAGGTGCGTGTTTGTCAAAAATCGTTAAGATTTCTTTATTAAGTGCCTCAATTTTGTCATCGATATGGGTAGCCTCGTACAATGGATTCCAATTAATCTTGGAAGCGTCAGCAATCACATTCTGCGTATTAAGTTTACCGAAACATCGAGACTCGATTGTTAAAGTAGATTGTTTGACAGTGCGTAACTTATATGACATGTAGACAAGGTCATGACGTGAAAACCCTGGGGCGGGATATTATCCATTTTGAGAAACGTAGCTGGCTGCGGCTGTAATAACATCCAGCCAGGAGTCTTTATTATTTATGTTATGATGGGTCGCCGAAAGTGGTAAAATGGAGGTTAGCCGAGTCAAGCATAAGTCTTAAGTCGAGGATTTGTTGTTTATAATGGACATGTCAGTATTTAAATCACCCATGATTGTAAGATGTGAATACCTAGACCCAAATGATTCAAGGATGGGCTCCAACCCAGAGAGGTAGTGAATTGAGGGCGGGCAGTATATTACACCAAGGACCGATTTTATATTATGAATTCCGGTCCAGCTGAGTATGGTGAAGGTGACATGCGCAATACAGAGAATTTTATGTGACCGCGTAAATATATTGCTAACCCCCCCCCCCACCACCCTTTTCTGTGCGGTCATTGCGTATCAGCACGAATCCTGGCACAGCATATGTGGTGGAGGGAAGATTAGGCTTAAGCCAACTTTCAGACACCAGTATGGCGTGGACATTAGGTGTTGTAAAACCTTCTAGTAACTCATTATAGTGACTCGGTATGCTCTGAGCGTTTATATGACATATGTTGAAATTTTTAGAGGCCTGTTGAAATGTATTAGAGATAAAATGTCCAAGAGCACAGTGAGAACTGCTATCATCATTGCAGGACAAGAAAGAGTCAGAATCATCAAATACTGAATGAAAAGAATCTGAATCTGACATACAAAATAAGTCAATCAGCTATGTATCTACGCAAGATACAGCTATGTACTTAATTTTTTGTGAAAATAAGTTTTTTTTTAATTTTCCGCATCACCCACCAGTTAAATAAACATAACAGAAATTATATTTATATCTTAATGAAACATAAAACTCAATACTAATATAGTAATAAAGTGACACTACAATAGTACTGGTTGATGAGTTATAATTGCTAACTTCAGTAGTAAACAGTAGTAGGAGATAAAATTACTTAACAAAATACTATAATAGATAATATTTTTAACTAATCACTAAAAAACAATATGTATTAAGGACAAATTTTCATTTTTTTTAACTTATAGTATACTTATAAGAAAGGAAACTGTTTATTAACAAGATGCATATTTTACTAGTGAGTAATGTAATTACTCTGTGCATACAATGTTTTGTTATTTTTAAAATTAACATCTGTTTTATGAAGAATATATAAAAAAATGAAAATAATAACTAGGAAAAGACTACAGATGTTGATGATAATATTGTACAATTTTATTTTGTTATCTGAAACACAGAGAAGTGAACCGTATTTTAGTAGCTAGTCTATATTCAGTGAAGTCAGCAATGTAAACGTCTTTTAAGAGAGGTTATTGTTGTCGTCAGTTGAAAAAGAGCAGTAAAAACGTAAAAAAAAAAACAAACAATTATCCATAATTATTGAACTTGGAGCTATATCAGGGAAAAGCGACTTATACTGCGTTCTTACAATCGGAAGGGATTGCTGATGTAGTTTTTGCTTTTGAAGTAGCAACTTGCTGTGTTTCTTCATGCGGTTTTGGATATTTGGTGATCGATTCGTCCAGTTCCTGCATCGACACCAGCTTCGAGCGATCCTTACCCGCAGGTTTGATGTTTATAATGCCATCTAGCGTCCAACAGTTCCTCAAACCGAAGTGTTTGCGAGCTTTAACGAATACGGACTGTCGGCTTTTCGGGAGAAACTCGGAAATTACAATTGAAGACCCCCAAGATGAGATTTCTTTGCCCAAACATTGGATTTCAGCTTGGAGTCGCAAAACCGTACAAGGATGGGACGAGGTCGATCGGACTCGCCCAAACGATGACGTAATTTTATGCATTTAGATGACACCTCAGGAAGACTTAAATTATTTTGTATTGTCTTGATTATTTGGGCTGTTGTGTCTTCATTTTGCGCCTCTGGGATTCCAATGAAGAGTAAAACTTTACGGCGGCTTCTCATCTCAATAGCATCTATAGAATTACAGCATTCGGTAATTCGCTGACGAAGGAGCTTAAGAAGGCTCCAAGTGAGATCATGAAATGAGGAGAAATCCTGACGCAGCTTTTCCAGGGAGTCTGTGTGAGAACCGGCACGAGCCGTGTTACTGTGCAGCTCCAATTGAGCTTCAAAGTGAGCCATACGCTTTGGAAGCTCTCCTCGAGTTCTGAGTTCTCCTGATGTCGGCTAATTGAGTCATAATTGTTGAACGGACTTACTTGTGAAAGTGAATCTATGATAGAACGCGTCATAAACGCGTCTTTTGATAAACATAAAAATGCGCAATGCGCTATTATGGCTGGCGTCTAAGTGCAGTTGGCAGTAACCCTGCCTACAGCTTTACAGGTCATTAGTTTGATTTCCGTCAACATGTTGTTCTTCAAGTGTCAACCCCAACGGAGTGTATTACATACGCTTCGCACGGGTGGAACCGCGGCGCGGAGCGGGCTTTAGCTGTCAGTAAATGATCGGATGGACCGCACAGCATCCGATCAAGATGTGAGAAGATTGGTAAGTCTTTAATCTCTGCTTACTTGAGTTCATCGGCGTGTCAAAAACACGGGTAGGGTGGCGATAGCGACGGACGGACAAATATTATATTATCATTTATAGTTACAACAATTTCGACATACAAAACCGCGTTTTAGAATTTAAACTATCATGAGTGGTATTCATAATTAATGTATAGAAACCGGCTATACTCACGTGTTATTTTGTCGGATGAGCCCGATTAGTTTCAAGCCCATACGGCTAACGCGATAACGCCGCGTAAAGAGCTCATGAATAAGAGCCCCGTATGGGCTTGGCTAGTCGGGCTCATCCGATAAAATAACACGTGAGTATAGGCGGTTTCTATACATTAATTATGAAAACCGCGTTTGTTTGTTGTGTATAAGATATGAGATTGTTGCCTGCTTCACACACTTAGCAAATCAAATCAAATCAAGATAATCTTTATTCAAATAAGCTCTTTCAAGCACTTTTGAATCGTCATTATGATTAATGAAGCTACAACTGATTCGGAATGTTGCTCTTACCGAGAACCAAAAAGAAACTCGGCGGTCGATCTTTTAAACATTTTAAAATATACTAAATTTGCAATCTTGTATAAAGGGTTTTTAAATTCAGGTACTTTTATAACGCCGTGTGGTATCCGGCTGAATAGAATAGTACCACCCTCTTCTCTTACCGAGGTGTCGTAAGAGGCGACTAAGGTAAGTCGACCCGCCGTGTGGTATCCGGCTGAGTAGAATAGTACCACCCTCTTCTCTTACCGAGGTGTCGTAAGAGGCGACTAAGGTAAGTCGACCCGCCGTGTGGTATCCGGCTGAGTAGAATAGTACCACCCTCTTCTCTTACCGAGGTGTCGTAAGAGGCGACTAAGGTAAGTCGACCCGCCGTGTGGTATCCGGCTGAATAGAATAGTACCACCCTCTTCTCTTACCGAGGTGTCGTAAGAGGCGACTAAGGTAAGTCGACCCGCCGTGTGGTATCCGGCTGAATAGAATAGTACCACCCTCTTCTCTTACCGAGGTGTCGTAAGAGGCGACTAAGGTAAGTCGACCCGCCGTGTGGTATCCGGTTGAATAGAATAGTACCACCCTCTTCTCTTACCGAGGTGTCGTAAGAGGCGACTAAGGTAAGTCGACCCGCCGTGTGGTATCCGGTTGAATAGAATAGTACCACCCTCTTCTCTTACCGAGGTGTTGTAAGAGGCGACTAAGGTAAGTCGACCCGCCGTGTGGTATCCGGCTGAGTAGAATAGTACCACCCTCATTTCTTACCGAGGTGTCGTAAGAGGCGACTAAGGTGAGTTGACTCACCGTGTGGTATCCGGTTAAGTAGAATAGACCACCCTCTTTCTTATCGAAGTGTCGTAAAATACGACTAAGATAAATTGACGTCAGACAGGCGGCCGGTCGTAAAATACATAGCCAAATCATGTGACAACATGTTTATAACATATTGTGCCGACCCCACTTTGAGTGGGATAAGGGCAGGAAGATGAAATTCCGGTACTTTTATAAGCTTCAATCATTCCTTTATAAGCATATTTCTTCAACTTTAAACCTTTTATTTTAGCATGTGTAGTTGCGGAATTTTATAAAAGAATGCGTTGATATAATGATTTGCTAACTCTTCAGACTACAGAAATCATAAGTTTGTTTATTCTGATCCTTCACTCTATGATTATTATTATTCCTCCATCCATTCAACTACCGGCAGACGCTGCGAGAATCGAACTCGCGACCCGAGGAGCTGAAGGCAGGGTCACTGCCCATTGCGCCAACGGATCAGTCAATTAATCTTTCGTCTTTTTTATTTCGCTAATTATTTAATTTTTCTTTTTTTTCAAATTTTTTTTTTGTAAAAATTACCGTGCAAGACTCGGTCACCCAGGCACTTTTATAAAAGAAGCGAATACATTGATATAATGATTTAACTCTACAGAGTCGTGACACAGTTATTTTGAGCTCTTATACATGAAATTGGTAAAGTAGGACCAGTCCTTCACCGCCGCGACGCATGGTGGCTCTGTCGGCTCCCGCGGCGCGAATCAAAAATATAATATTTGCTTGTCTCACCTGCCAGAGAGGTCGGGACCCTCTGCAAAGGACCTCTACCTTATCCTAATTGTCATAAGAGCTACATTCCTTCAGCTAATAGTTAAAAAATCGCACAACACCGTTGTACCTGTTAAAGAACTTGTCCTATCTGCAAAGATACCTCCCAGAGACCTCCTAAATCTTATTACTAAAGGTATAAGGTTTAAATTGCTCTAACCCTCGTCTGTTCAGACGCAGCATGGCGGGCCGCGGTCCCACTTGTCATATTAAATGATGAAATTTCAATTTGTATCGACAAACGGGCTCCCAGAGAGTTTGTCTTTTGAGGTCCCGAATGTCAAGTCAGAGTGACTTTGATAGCATAATGGATCGAATATTACAAAATATATCATCCTTCTGCCCTCATCCCGCTCTAAGTGGGGTCGGTACATGTTACAAACATGTTGTCACATGATATGGTTGGGTATTTTACGACCGACCGCCTGCTTGACATCAACATAGCTTAGTCGTATTTTATGATACCTCATTAAGAAAGAGGGTGGTCTATTACTTTTCTTTATTTACTTAACTACCACACGGTATGTCGACTTGCCTTAGTCGCCTTTTACGCCACCTCCGTAAGAAATGAGGGTGGTCTATTCTACTCTGCTGGATACCACGCGGCGGGTCGACTTACCTTAGTCGTCTTTTACGACACCTCGGTAAGAAATGAGTAATACAATTCTATGTGCCGGATACTACACGGCGTGAAAAGCATAGTACAAAATTGAAGATTACTTGAATGACAAAAATTGGATTTGAAAATCCTTTCAGCTTCATACAAGCGGTTTAATAATGTAAAATTGAAAATGTTTAATTGACCGCCGAGTTTCTTTCTGGTTGTTCTCGTTAAGAGCAACATTCCGAACCAGTTGTAGCTTCATCAATCATATTGATTGACGATTCAAAAGTGCTTGAAAGAACTTATTTAAATGAAGATCATTTCAAGATTAATTCATTTAAATAATAATTATATTAGGATAGCCGTGTGGTATCCGGCTGAGTAGAATAGACCACCCTCATTTCTTACCGAGGTGTCGTAAAAGGCGACTAAGGTAAGTCGACCCGCCGTGTGGTATCCGGCTGAGTAGAATAGACCAACCTCATTTCTTACCGAGGTGTGGTAAAAGGCGACTAAGGTAAGAGGACCCACCGTGAGGTATCCGGTTTAGTAGAATAGACCACCCTCTTTCTTACCGAGGTGTCGTGAAATACGACAGAGGTAAGTTGACGTCAGGCAGGCGGCCGGTCGTAAAAAACGCAGCCACAGCATGTTTATAGCATGTTGTGCCGACCCCACTTAAAGTGGGATGAGGCAGGAAGATGATGAATAATTATATTAGGAAAACTTCTAAAATAGTCAAATTTGAAAAAAAAATTTACATTTACTAATAATCGATGTGTTTTAAATCGATTCTCTGAGTTACATTCCTAAACAGAGTTTTAGAGTTTTTATTCATAGCATCTGTTTTATTTATTCCACTTCTCCAACAAGTCTTTATTCTAATTTAATATTAATTTAAAAAATAACAATAATAGTCAAATTTCAAATAGAAGAAAATCAGTTATCAAAATCGTTGTAATCGATTTTGAAGGGAGAAAATTCGTAAGCAGATTTGATGAAATATTTAAGAGTTTTTTTGGTAAATAAGCAAGTTTCACAAGTTACAAATAAACTATTAGCTTATTCGGAACATATCTGACACATGTCTCGGAGTTTTACGTTCCTCAGGTTTCTGATAGGCTTATTAATTAAAGTCCCTAATAAGTTAACAGGTAGAACATTTGGCTGTTATTTTGTTTATAGACTTGTCTATTTTTCTTACTTCCATAGCATTATGGCGTACGGTATCTTGCTGTGGGGTAAAGCAGCTGATATCCAAAGAATATTCGTTCTGCAAAAACGTGCTGTACGTGCGATTTATAATATAAAAACCACGTGACTCGTTCCGTGATAAATTTAAAGAAATAGTTATTCTCATTGTAGCTTCGCAATACAATTATAATAATATAGTGTTTGTGAGAAAATATACAACTTTTTAATAAAAAAAAGTTATATTAGTAATAGGCAAACCAGGAATCGAAATAAATTAATAACACCCAGATGGCTTCAGAAAGTTCGTAGATCGTTTGTGGGCTTCGGCATACATTTTTATAATAAAATTCCACAGTCTATTTTGGACTTGCCTTTACACAAGTTCAAAAAAGCAATTAAAAAGACACTGATTGATAAAGCTTATTATACTGTTGAGGACTATATTGATGATAAGAAAGCTTGGTTTTAAATTGAGTCCAGCTACGCACTAGATTATATTGTAAAATTTGTTCTTAATTATTTAAGACATTATTGTAATTAATTTTGAAAACAGTGACCGCCGAGTTTCTTGCTGGTTCTTCTCGGTAAGAGCTTTTCCGAAAAAGTCATAGCTTCATTGTAATTTGACGATTCAAAAGCGCTTGTAGAGGCCAATTTGAATAAAGAATTATTTGAATTTGAATTTATCAAATACCTATTTCAAAATGGCCGCGATTTGTTTAAAATATTTCACTATTTAGAGACATTTATCTGCTACTTTATTTGTCGTATTTATTTGCCGGTTAACTATCCGACAGTTTATCAATAACTTGCGAAACAGGCCCTCAGTCTAGAATCTGCAAAACCAATGTATTAGCTTACAAAAGTAATAATAAAAATTATTTGCTATAATCCGCGATAATAAAAATAAAAATGAATATATTTTAATTAGCTAAAACTTAAGGTTATTATTCTCGTCAATATTTGTATGTTAAGTTATTTTTTTATGTTTAAAAAGTAATTTATTTTATATCAAATTGTTAACTGGTGCGTGCGTCGCAAATAAAATAGTTTAATGTTAATTCTCAGTTAAGTAAAGTGTTTTTTTTTGAGAAAATAAATGTCTTTAACCCGAAATCCAATGTATTGGCTTACCTTTAACACTAAGTCGCACTTATTGCACAAATACTACACGTTTTACACCAACACCACTGCCTTGAGGCTCTGCACACTACCAACTGCCGTGGGGGTGGTTATTGGGGGTTGTTTTTGGGGCGGGCTATCGGGCGTGGTCGGGACACGCCCTACACTAAGGGGTTGAAATATTTATTCAAAGGCTTGTCGGGGGATGAATTTGTAATGCTGCGAGCTATTTGCTGCCAATCGTATTTGAACTTGCTAAAATATAAATTATTTTGACTGGCCCGATGGCGCAGTGGGTAGTGTACCTTCAGCTCCGCGGGTCACGGGTTCGAACCAACCAACCAACATTTTGTATAAATGAATTTGTTGGTCTTTTAGCCGTGTAGTATCCGGCTGAATAGAATAGTACCACCCTTATTTCTTACTGAGGTTTCGTAAACGACAACTAAGGTAAAATGATCCACCGTGTGATATCCGGTTTAGTAGAATAGACCACCCTCTTACTTACCGAGGTGTTGTAAAATATGACTTAGGTAAGTTAAGAGACAGACGGCCGGTCATAAAATACGTAGCCAAATCATATGACAACTTGTTTATAACATGTTGTGCCAACCCCACTTAGAGTGGGATAAGGGCAGGAGGATGATCATATGATGATATATATTATATTTCTGTATTCACACTGGCATATGTATATATTTATCTTCTATTAGTGAAAACCTTTAATTGGTCTTATTTTGTAAACTATAGATATTAGATAGGTTCTAATTTAATAGCTGTGAGTTTTCCTTATAAAATAAGAAAGAAAGAAAGAAAGAAAGAAATTTATTTGAACACAATTCAAACAAAAGGAAACAAAAAAAATACATTTTTACCTATATATATATATATATATATATATATATGTATGTTACCAAATAAGGTGTCCTGCTCAGCTCATATGCTACAACAGGTTGTAGCTGGTTTTCAGCAGGCACCTTTACAGATACGCGGTCACGGAGGATACCAAGATTTATTTATACATAACATCATTTACACAAACAAACAACCTTACGTAAAATAATTCAAATACTAATTCAAAATATTCGTTATTCAAATAAACTTGTAAACAAGTGCTTTTGAATCGTCAACTCTACTGCTGGTTCGGAAAGCTGTTCCTACCGAGAAGAGCCAGCAAGAAACTCGGCGGTTGCTCTTTTCAAAATATAATTCTTAATACTATTTACATTCAGTTACTGTCTTGTACAGGTTCAAAGAGAGCTATATCCACACATTCTTATCTTCCAAATAATCTTCAAGAGTATAGTAGGCTTTCTGTATCAGCCTCTTTGTAACAGTGTTTTTAAACTGCTGCAATGGCAAAGATGAAATTGATTGCGGAATTTTATTATAGAATCTTATACCAAAACCCACAAACGAATTACGCACTTTTGCAAGGCGCAAAGCAGGAACCGCAAGCGTAGGTCGGTTCCTGCTTTGTCTATTGTACACATCACCTATCGTTTTAATAAAAAATAAATTCAAAAAATAATAATAAAAATAAATAATATACTTGCCACGTGTTCGTCCACATTCCGCAAGAGGCCGTCTGCCTGTCAGCCAGATGTCGGCGAGTTAATAAACAGTGACATATTAGTTATTGTTTAACTAAGGTTAAACCGTTTAATTATATGCCGTGTGTTCAAGGATACTGGCGGTAAAACAATACGAGCGACATAGGCCGTATGATTCGGTATTACGCACTTGAAACATCGCTTGGTATTAAAGTGACCTAATTAAAAAAAAAAAATATAAAAAAACTAGTAATATCCCGCGTACATACCGATCTAATGGCAGTGGAAACTCTACTAAGTCGGACTACAGATTTTTTTTTAATTTTTTTTTTGATACAAACATCATCATCATCCTCCTGCCCTTATCCCACTCTAAATGGGGTCGGTACATGTTATAAAAATGTTGTAACATGATTTGGCTGTGTTTTTACGACAACCCACCTGCCTGACGTCAACTTTCCTTAGTCGTATTTAACGACACCTCGGTAAGAAGGTGGTCTATTCTACTAAACCGGATACCACACGGCGGGTCGACTTACCTTAGTCGCCTTTTACGACACCTCGGTAAGAAATGAGGCTGGTACTATTCTATTACTAAATAAATATTTAAATATAAATGTATCATACATCAATAAAGTTTCGTTTGTGTCAAATATATTTATACTAATATTATAAAGAGGAAAAATTTGTATGTTTGTAATGTTTTTACACAAAAACAACTGGACCGATTTCAAAAATTCTTTCACCATTGGAAAGCTGCGTCTTTACTGAGAGACATAGACTGTTAAATTTTCAATAAAAATAGGGATTCGTTATAAAAATTTAATGTGTAAAAATGTAATGTAATAAAAAAATTGACATAAAAAATCTGTCTTCACGCGCTGCGGAAACTATTGATGATATATTTAACAAAAATAAATTTATAGTCCGCCTTAGTAGACTCTCCACTGCCATGAGATCGGTATGTACGCGGGTGAAACCGCGGTATATTACTAGTTTTTTATAAAAAAAAATTTTTTAATTAGGTCACTTTAATAGTAAGCGTGCGATGTTTCAACTTACCTTAGTCACCTTTTACGACACCTCGGTACAAAACGAGTATGGTCTATTCTATTCAGCCGGATACCACACAGCGTCTAGTACATACTGTAGAGATTTATAAAATTAATCTGCACTTGAAGGAGCTTTATAATTATAAAAGAGAGCCATGACTCGGTAGAGTAAGACTAGCTTTTTTAACAGTTCTTACCGTGACGTCATAAATAGCATTGAAATAAGTATTACAATCTAACTCAAAAGTAATAATAAAATAAATTTGCTATAATCCGCGATGATGCTATAATCGTCATTAAAATAATGACGAGAATCTGTAACTCGGTTTGGAATACGGGAAGTTGGCCAGTAGATTGGACTGAATCAGTTCTTATCCCCTTACATAAAAAAGGTTCCACCACTGAATGCGGCAACTATAGAACCATCTCCCTGATTTCACACGCCAGTAAAATCCTTCTGCACGTGCTCAACCAACGCTTAAAAAGTTTTCTTGATCGCCAGATACCTGATGAACAGGCAGGATTCGTAAAAGGCAAAGGAACAAGGGAACAGATTCTCAATATCAGGCAGGTAATAGAAAAGAGCAGAGAATTTAATAATCCTGTTGCGTTGTGCTTCATAGATTATAACAAGGCTTTTGACTGTGTAGAGTGGAGTAGCCTGTGGATAGTTCTAAAAGAAATGGGAGTGCCTCAACACCTTATTTGTCTGATCCGGAATTTATACTGCAACAACCGATCTTACGTAAAAATTGAATCAGAATGTTCCAAAATGTTCCAAATAAAAAAGGTGTACGCCAAGGTTGCATTCTCTCCCCGATATTATTCAATATCTACAGCGAGTACATCATTCGCAAAACAACAGAGAATTGAGAGAAAGGATTTCCGTTGGGTGGGAGACGGATTTGCAACCTTCGGTATGCTGATGACACAGTTCTACTTACCACCTCAATGGAAGACATGAAGGAGCTTCTGCAAAAATTAGAGGCAGCTAGTATGGATCTGGGACTGACAATCAATAAGACCAAGACCAAGTTGATGATAGTTGACCGCGCTGGAAAGTTAGCTGATACTAACATGATACCCTCTATTGAAGTTGTGGATAGTTACGTATACCTCGGTTCCCAAATTTGTAATGACGGCAGTTGTGTTCCGGAAATTAAAAGGCGTATCGCAATGGCAAAAAGTGCCATGACTCGATTGACAAGAGTGTGGAAGAATAGAGGCATTTCGCTTAAAACAAAGAGTCGGCTTGTGCGTGCCCTAGTCTTCCCAATCTTCATGTATGGAGTGGAGACATGAACTATTAAAGCGAGAGAAAGGCAGAGAATAGATGCATTCGAAATGTGGTGCTGGAGGCGAATGATGCGGATCCCGTGGACTGCCAAGCGCACAAATGCATCTATTTTTTCGAAGCTCAAAATAGAAACGCGCCTCTCCTCCATATGTTACAAGCGCCTACTCGAGTACTTCGGACACATCATGCGGCGTGGCGACGACTCCTTGGAGAGATTAATAGTTACTGGCAATACAGAAGGCAAAAAACCTAGAGGCCGCTCACCAACTAGGTGGTCTGACCAACTGCGCCAGTCCTGCACGTCCGCCAAATTTTATGAGTTAGCAACAATGGCCACCAACAGAAGCAGGTGGAAACGAATTATCCACTCGAGGATAATATCTAGCCAGGACCACGATCTTCAGTAATGAAGTACGACTAGAGAGAGAGATAATCCGCGATGAAGTAAAATAGAAAATGTATATAATGCTAAATGTAAGTGGACAGTCGGTTATCATACCTGATACATGCAGGATTCGTGAAAACACATGCACAAACCTCCACCACCGCCACCGCAATACACAAGCACTATATACGTTCACTATCACAAACTCAACAATCGTTTCGCCCCGCAACCGAAGCATCGTCAGGAGATAGACTCCACGACCAAAATCGCAAAGCATGCAAGCATGCAAAGGTGCATGTGTTTTTTACGAATCCTGCATGTATCAGGTATGATAACCGATTGTCCACTTACATTTAGCATTATATATATTTTCTATTTTACTTCTTCGTGGATTATAGCAAAATAATTTTACTATTACTTTTGTATTGTGGATCTCCGCAAAGTAACGCCTAATTCTATAAATTATTACAATCTAACTCAAAAACGCCTGATTTTGAGTTAGGTCACTTTTACACTAAGTGTGCGCTATGTGTCATATATTTATATGACACATATCGCATATTTATATTTATTATATACATATTTATATTTATACTTTGGTGAATTTTATGCAAAAGATTGTGTTCTAGGCCACCTCGAACTCACCGAACCTCACTCCAAACAGAGCGTCGAATTCCCCTGTAACGCAATTTTGAAATAGGTCACATTAATACTAAACGGGCGATTTGTATCTTAGATTATGAATTTTATGAATTTTGAGCAAAAGATTGAAGCTTAGGTGACATCTTGTTAAGACAAGATATACGCACAAAAAGCCACCTCGAAGAATTTCACTCCAGACAAAGCGTCGAATTCCCCTATAAATTTTGAATTAGGTCACTTTAATACTAAGCGGGCGATTTGTATCATAGATTATGAATTTTATGAATTTTGAACAAAAGATTGAAGCCTAAGTGACATCTTAATAAGACAAGATATACGCGAAAAGGGCCACCTCGAAGAATCTCACTCCAGACAGAACGTCGGAAAAAGTAACGCAATTTGGAATTAAGTCACTTTAGTACTAAGCGGGCGATATGTGTCGTACATTTTGACTGATGAATTTTGAGCAAAAGATTGTGTTCTAGGTGACATCTTGTTAATACAAGTTATACGAGATCATCTCACATCAGTTCAGCATACGACGTAGATCCCGACTGTCACTCTCTGGGCAGGAGCTTGGTCTCTTGCCTATTCTCCATCTCATTTAGGCCAGATCCAGGCCAGAGGCCTCCCCAGGCCCTGTTAAAAAAAATTGTTTTTGCGCAAAAAAATATAACAATTAATTTATTATTAATTTATGCGGATCTCCAACATTCCATCTAAATCACTTCACTACATATTATAAAACAAAGTTTGTCGCGTTTCTCGTACGCATAAAACTTTAAAACTACGCAACTGATTTTGATGCGGTTTTTTTTAATAGATAGAGTGATTCCAGAGGAAGGTTTGTAAGTATAATAACATTCAATACGGAGTAGAGAAATACTGTAATTTTTGAGGTTTCTGTAAATGATTAAATTTTTTCCCGCTTACATTGCAAACGCAGGCTAAACCCTACGAGATTTATCAAAATGATGTACTAAGTATTTGTACACCTTGAAAAGGTCTACAGAAAAGTCCGCGATGGTGTATGTCTATCTCTTATGGATAACCCACTATAGCATTTTTTGTCATTTACTTTTTACGAAAAATAATGCCTTATTTTTGAAGCAATTCTTATACAATACAGCATTAATCCTTATCCAATTAAGTACCTTAAATAAATAGTTGATTCAATATAGATCAATATGGCCGTTTACAGCATGTAATTTAAGTGAACATTTTCGGAGATATTACAGATTTAAAATGCCGTGAGGACGCCGCGCTTCGCCCTATAACACTTCGAATCCAGCAGCTATATCGTTCTTTCAAGAGTTTGTTTAACGACGAGGAAGCTGTGAATGTTGTTTATAAAGACATTCTGTAATTAATTGTAAAAATTAAATACTCAGGGAAAATGTAAGAGTAAATAAGTAAAAATGTAAGATAGCAGGAACTCTTCTTGGTATGGGGAAAGGAAATTGTTTTTCTCCAAATTTAACGCTACGGCCAGGGGCAGTAATGAATAAATCAAAACTACTGGATCGATTTTAATCATTTTTTTTACACTGACTGACATGGGATATATATTTCATACCCGTGCGAAGCAGGGGCAGGCCGCTAGTTAATATATAAAGCTGAAGAGTTTTTTATGTTTGTACGCGCTAATCTCAAAAACTACTGGACCGATTTGAAAAATTCTTTCAGTGTAAGATAGTCCATTTATCGAGGAAGGCTATAGGCTATATAACATCACAAGATGAATAGGAGAGGAGCAGCAATAAATAATGTTGTTTTTGTTAATTTTTTCATTATTCTCTTGTATTTCTGTTTATTTATAGTTTTTGTAACATTAACTGAGAACGATCATCTTCCTGCCCTTATCCCACTCTAAATGGGGTCGTCACAACATGTTATAAACATGCTGTCACATGATTTGGCTGCATTTTTACGACCGGCCGCCTGCCTGACGTCAACTTACCTCTGTCGTATTTTACGACACCTCGGTAAGAAAGAGGGTGGTACTATTCTATTCAGCCGGATACCACACGGCGGGTCGACTTACCTTAGTTGCCTTTTACGACACCTCGGTAAGAAATGAGGGTGGTACTATTCTATTCAGCCGGATACCACACGGCGGGTCGACTTACCTTAGTCGCCTTTTACGACACCTCGGTAAGAAATGAGGGTGGCACTATTCTATTCAGCCGGATACCACACGGCGGGTCGACTTACCTTAGTCGCCTTTTACGACACCTCGGTAAGAAATGAGGGTGGCACTATTCTATTCAGCCGGATACCACACGGCGTACATTAACTGAGAACGATGTGATCTGTGATTAGTACATAATAACTTTTAGATTAAAACCGTAATATAGTATTTTGATAACCATAAAAATGGTTAAAGTGGGTTAACCTTAAAGGATAGACATATGTTGTCGCGGACTTTTATTTAGAACTTTTAGAGGGGGACAATTTTATCATACATGATTTTTGAATAACTCTCACCGTTTACTCAGCGCACGCAACGTACTATTTTTCATCGCTGCTCCTCTCCTATTTATTATATCGTAATGTTATATATCCTATAGCCTTTTTCGATAAATGCACTATCTTACACTGAAATAATTTTTTAAATCGGTAAAGTAGTTCCTGAGATTAGCGCGTACAAACATACACACTCTTCAGCTTTATATACTAGTATAGATATCTTATTATTGTATTTTACTAAGTAATATTATTATAAGAAAAAAGTCGTAGTTAGGCCTAGTATATAATATTAATAAGCGAACGGCGCGTTGTGTGCGCAGCTGTCGCCCGCGATGCTATATAAAGCGGGGATGGCGGGCGCCGCGCACTGCGGAACACTGTTCCTCGACATCACCATGAAGCTGCCACTGCTACTGTCGCTATCGCTGGTGAGTACCACCATACCTACCACCCAAAAACACTTACAATAAACTTAAAAATACCCTATATTATAAAGAGGAAAAATTTGTATGTATGTAATGTTTTCACACAAAAACTACTGGACCGATTTCGAAAATTCTTTCACCATTCGAAAGCTGCATCTTTACTGAGTGACATAAGCTATATTAAATTTTCCAAAAAAAATAGGGATCCGTAATAAATAATGTTTAAAAAATTAGTCGTAAAAATCTGTTATCGCGTGCGCTGCGGAAACTATTGATGATAGAACAAAAAAATGTTCTACATTATTATAGAACGTATCAATATCTAGAGAAAAGTCCGCGATACCATACATCCAACTTAGGAATGCGACTTGGAGTAGAAAACATCGATTACCTAATAAATAATCGATTTTTATCCCTTTAAAAATAATCGATTTTTTTAAAAACGATTTTCGTCTGACTATTTCAAAAGGTGTCTTTTTTAATATAAATAATTTATTACAATAAATTCTAATTAAAGTGGACAATTACCGAGAAATAATATCAGATGCGCTGTTTGTGAAATTGGATCAAAATGTGTAGTTTGGCTACATTGGTTTCATCCAACAATGGATATCTAATTAGGTAAAAATACCACCCTCTTTGTTACAAAGGTATCGTAAAATACGACAAAGGTAAGTTGATGTCAGGCAGGCCGACGAAATCTTACGACAACATGTTTGTAACATGTTGTGCTGACCCCACTTAGAGTGGGATAAGGGCAGGAGGATGATGATCTTAATTTTATTCTGATTAATTGAATTTTTATTATTACACGTCACTCGACAGTTTATTTAATATTAAGACCATTTCAAGTACTAAAGATTATTTTAATTATTATTTGTTCCAGGGCCTGCTGACCCTACACGTCCGGACATGTTAGTATTATTTACAGTACTTGTTTACAAAAAAAAGAAACTTAAAAAAATTTGTTTGGTAATCGATCCTAGGTATTTTCATTTCCCGAGACCGCCCGTTCCCCGAATAAGCTACGCTGACTTAACAGTTTATAGCAAAAATTCAATTCAATATAAATTTATATAGTTTATAGTTTATTAGTATTTTTAATGTCCAAAAACAGGGATGAAACGATTATTTTTATTTAAAACCAACCTATATCGATTTTTCTCCTTCAAAACCCCCTACATGCTGAATTTCAGGAAAATCGTTGGAGCCGTTTCCGAGATTCCGAAAATCACTACATATTATAAAACAAAGTCCATATTTCCCTATGTATGCATAAAACTTTAAAACTACGCAACAGATTTTGATGCGGTTTATTTTAATAGATAGAATGATTCCAGAGGAAGGTTTGTACGTATAATAACATTCAATTCGGAGTAGAGAAATACTGTAATTTTTGAGGTTTCTGTAAATAATTACATTTTTTTTCGCTTACATTGCAAACGCTGGCTAAACCCTACGGGATTTATCAAAATAATGTACTAAGTATTTGTACACATTGAAAAGGTCTACAGAAAAGTCTGCGATGGTATATGTCTATCTCTTATGGATAACCCACAATAGCATTTTTTGTCATTTACTTTTTACGAAAAATAATGACTTATTTTTGAAGCAATTTTTATACAATACAGCATTAATCCTTATCCAATTAAGTACCTTAAATAAATAGTTGATTTAATATAAATCAATATTTCCGTTTACAGCATGTAATTTAAGTGAACATTTTCGGAGATATTACAGATTTAAAATGCCGTTAAATGAGGGCGCCGCGCTTCGCCCTATAACACTTCGACTTTAGCAGCGATGTCGCTCTTTCAAGAGTTTGTTTAACACGTTGCCTGCCAACCTACGAGTATTTTCGTAGTTGATTGTATGCGATTTCTGACGAATTTTAAACCAGTGGCCGTGTAAGGAGGACGGGGTTAAATTCTTTGGCATTTGGAATAAAACATTACTCAAATCAGAAAATTAAGTTAAATAGAAAAAAATTTAGGTACATCACTGTGAAGTCACAAAGGAGTGAAAAATTTTAAATAATTTTCAACGCATAAGGCAGGTTTTTCAGGGCATACCGGACAATAGTAAACTGTTTCTTTGCGTTTTTTTCTTTGGTGCAGACACGACACGGCTTCGTCGGTTTTTGTTTTTTTTGGGTAGGTGGTAAACGCTTTAAGTAATGTAATTCTGCTTGCTTTTTCTGCTCATGATGACTGTGTTTTATGAATTTCTCGCCTAAAAGATATTTTACAACCTCATCTTTGAACGAAAGAGCATCTAATTTCTTTTCTGGAGGAAGATTGGCTTGTTGGTTGTAGATCATGCATGCGTTATGAATGAAAGATTCAAAAATGTGGATCGCTAGATCCACATTTTTTGTACCAAAACAATGTCTTTCTAAGAGCTGAGTAGTACGAGAGCATTTGATCTGAAAGATCGATCCCGGACATTCCGTTGTTATAATCTCTAACTACATTAGGTTTAGGCGCCCTCAGTTCCCGATTGACAGAGCATGGGAGCGCAAGTTTTCGCGCCAAATTATTTACGACTACACTCGTAGTTTGGCAATAGCTAATAAAAATCCTATTTTATTGCCATACTACGAGTAAACTCCGTAGTTAGAACTAGGATCCACGTACTTACCATTTTGTATGGTGGCAATAGCCATAAAAAAAAAATACTACGAGTATGGCAGTTAACGTGTTAAAGACATTCTGTAATTAATTGTAAAAATAAAATACATAGGGAAAATGTTAAAGTAAATAAGTAATAATGTACTATATGAATTTAGATATTCCAAAGATAGCAGGAAATCTTCTTGGTATAGGGAAAGGAAATTGTTATTCTCCAAATTTAACGCTACGGCCACGGGCAGTAATGAATAAATCAAAACAACTGGATCGATTTGAATCATTTTTTTTACACTGAGTGACATGGGATATATATTTTATACCCGTGCGAAGCAGGGGCAGGCTGCTAGTATATACATACATACAAGATTAACTCATTTAAATATTAAAGATATTATATTCTAAACCGCGAGATGAAAGTTAAAAAGGCTTTTAACTAAATTTCGTGTGCCTACTGTCAACCGTTGAGTTCCCTTGTCTGGAGCCAATCCTGACATCAGGATCAGGTCATGCTTATCATAAACATTGTTTCAACAATTTCAAAGCGCACGCGTCAGTAACACCAGAGCCGCGTGCGAGAGTGGACTAGCAATGTGAAAAATAATCGATTTTTAAAATAATCGATTATTTTTCAAAATAATTGATTATTTTTTCATCAAAAATGGATTAAAAAAAATCGATTTATTGGTTATGATATAATCGATTATTTTTAAAGGGATAAAAATCGATTATTTAATAATAAATATTATTATTATTAAATAATAGATTTTAATAATTATTTAATAATCGATTTTTTCTATTGCAAGTCACATCCCTATAGTAGAAGTGTACTGTTAGTGCGTGCAAGCCTGTACATTCATGCAACACCAATCTATATTCTAACGATGCAAGTTAAAACAAACACTTTTTTAAACTCCCATCCAACTCCATCCCCTCCTCTACTGTACATCCTAATTCAAAGCGCACACGTCAGTAACACCACAGTCACGGGCGAGAGTGGACGTGTACTGTTAGTGCATAGTACATTCATGCAACACCAATCTTTACTCTAACAATGCAAACACTACGCTGTTATAAACTCCTGCTTCCCTTCCTCTCCTCTACTCTACATCGTAGTCTAAAAGAAAAAGGAAACTAGTGGGAAAGAAAGGAACTCTAGTACGAAAAAGTTCATCGTGTCTGTTAACCTCAGTGGCGTCCCCTTCGCAGGCGCCGCGGACGACGAGGACTTCAGCAACGTGACCACCGCCGCGGACATCACCCGCCTCCTCTACTCGCCCACCAACATCCTCACCAACGTCGCCAACGCCACCACCGTCGACGCCAGCACCAGTCTGATGGCCAACCTGGTGATCGCCATCCTCAATACCACGAACCCCACGGCTCCCGACCAGCTGACCTGGAAACTGCGGGGATTGGTGCATATCCTCAGGAACACCACGTATGACTGCAGCAGTTGTCAATTCTGCTGCTTTTACAACTTACAGTCGCAGTCATTGCAAGCTACTAACTCTTCTGGAAACTCTGACGTCATGGCGTCTCAGAGACTGTCCGTTAGCTCTACTGAAAGTTCTACAAACTCAACGTCTGATTCAGATGGTTCAACGACTAATTTAACTATTGGTTCAGACAGTTCATCAACTAATTCAACAGCTGATGGTTCATCATCAACCAACGCAAACGCTAGTTCGGATGGTTCATCAACTAATTCAACAGCTGATGGTTCATCATCAACCAACGCAAACGCTAGTTCGGATGGTTCATCAACTAATTCAACAGCTGATGGTTCATCATCAACCAACGCAAACGCTAGTTCGAATGGTTCATCAACTAATTCAACAGCTGATGGTTCATCATCAACCAACGCAAACGCTAGTTCGAATGGTTCATCAACTAATTCAACAGCTGATGGTTCATCATCAACCAACGCAAACGCTAGTTCGGATGGTTCATCAACCAATTCATCAGCCACGAACAGTTCTACATCCTCAGCCACTTAATCATCAGCATTATCTTCAAAACTGTAATAGAAACGGTCTGCAAGTCTTTGTGTATCAAATATTAAATTCATATACATCTGTCACAGTTGTTTCACTTTATTAAAAGTTTAAAATATTTTCAACTGATTTTTTTAACGGATCCCTATTTTTTTTTAAATGTAGTATAGACATATCATCTTCCTGCCCTTATCCCACTCTAAGTGGGGTCGGCAAAAAAACGTTATACATGCTGTAACATTATTTGGCTGCGTTTTTACGACGTTAGGTCAACTTACCTCTGTCGTATAATACGACACCTCGGTAAGAAAAGGGGTGGTCTATTCTACTTAACCGGATACTATAAGGCGGGTCAACGTGCCTTAGTTGCCGTTTACGACACCTCGGTAATAAATGAGGGTAGTACTATTCTATTCTGCCGGATACCACACGGCGTAAAATATGTATTATAGCCTATGTATATATATATATATATATATATATATATATATATATATATATATATATATATATATATATATATATATATATATATATATATATATATGGACTGGCCCGTTGGTGCAGTGGGTAGTGACCCTGCCTTCAGCTCCGCGGGTCGCGGGTTCGATTCCCGCCGAGGGCCAACATTTTCTACAAATGAATTTGTTGGTCTTTGAGCCTGGGTGTATATTTGTATTTAAGTATGTATTTAAAAAATATATAAGTATATGAAAATGAAAAAATGAAAATAATTTATTGATACAAAATTTCATTATACACTAATAGCAAGGGCCCCTACACTAGGTGGTAACCCGTATTGCTGGGTGCCCCGCTCATCCACCAAGACAAGTAATTTATCAATAAACATAACAAATAAACAATTAAACTTAACATTAAATTACATTTTTTAAATTTTTATATTTTAAATATATTCTATACACTTATATTAATGTTCATGCATGTGTGTTTGTTTGTGTGAATGTATGTTGGTATGTTGCCTGTAAGTGCTTGTGTGTGTGTGTGTGTGTGTGTTTGTGAGTGTGTGTGTGTGTGTGTGTGCGCATCGTTGATTTTAATGTTTTTTATATTTAAATTTATCATATTATGTAGATAGTTAGTATTTGCTCCGTTTCATCATAGTTTAATGTTAGCAGATAATCTATAATTGTACGTTTTACTTCATTCAATTTTAGGGGGTAAATATTATTCTTTTGGTTAAATTTCCTATATATTAATGATGATAAGAAATCATACTGTTTTTGTTTAAATTTTGTTCTACACGGTGGGAGTTGACAAATACTGGTGCCTCGGCGATTTCTTTGTTTAGAAGTAAAGGGTAAGTGTCGGTGAGATCTTAAAGTACAATTTAGTATGTATATTTGGCGAATGGTCAATAATTTTTGAGAAGTATACAATTCAAATGTTGAGTAGCGGATTGGTTTGAAAAACATCAACTTCAGCAGCAATCTTTGAGCTCTTTCCAAAGTTATTACATGTGTCTTTGCAGCACCGCCCCAGACTGTTATGCAGTAACTAAATACTGACTGTGCAAGAGCCTTGTAAGTGGTGTTAAGCGTCTTTACATTTGCAACATGTCTGAGTTTTTTAAACACCCATATGAGTTTCCTTGTTCTGTCAGCAATACTATCTATATGTTGACGCCAGGTGAGATGTTGATCGATAATAACACCAAGGTATTTTACGCTATTCTCTCTTATTATATTTTTACACGAGCAGTTATTTAAGGATGGACTTCGACACTTATGTACTGTCAAGCCAAAGGTAGCAGCTGGCTGAGAGCTTTTACGGATTGAAAATGGTACGTATTTCGTTTTTGTTACATTTAGCGTCAACAAATTATATATCAGCCAGTTATAAACGTGGTTAATACCAGTTTCAGCAATGGATCGTAAACTTTCCCAAGATTTAGCACTAAAAATTAGTGCAGTATCATCAGCGTAAGTGTATATTTTACAATTTTCAAGATTTAAGTTGCAAAGGTCATTTACATATATAAGAAATAAGGTAGGACCAAGGACACTACCTTGTGGAACACCGTACGTGATTTTAGTAGGATAACTTACGCATTCACCAAGCTTAAGCTGTTGTTGACGATCAGTAAGATAATCTGATAAAAGCGCGTGCGGGAGACCTCTTATACCATATTGATACAACTTATCAAGTAGTATAGCAACAGAAACGGTGTCGAATGCTTTAGCCAGATCCAAGAAAACTCCAACACATTTATTGCCAGAATCCAATTGCTTACTAATTTCACCTGTTAAAGCTAAAACGGCGTCTTCTGTGGAGATCCCGGTACGAAAACCAAACTGGTTCTTTGACAACAAATTTTTATCTATAAGATAATGTTTAAGACGAATATTAATGAGCTTTTCAAGGATTTTGGCTAGTACAGTAATCACAAAAATTGGTCTGTAGTTGTGGACATCATCTCTGTTTCCACCCTTATGTATAGGCGTTACTAAAGTGCGTTTAAAAATTGCAGGAAAACGACCATTTTCAAAACATAAGTTATAAATATGACACATAATTGGTATAAGAGTATGTCTAGCCATTTTGATAAATGATGTAGATATGTTATCGCATCCAGGGGCAGCGTCATTAGCAAGACTATTAATAATTAAATTTATTTCAGAGGGATCGGTTTTCAAAAGAACAAAGGAGTCGACACATGTTGGGGTCTTAACGTTATTATTCATTAAAGGAGGTGGTAAGTTTTGCAGTTTTTCAGCTAAATTTTTACCGAGGTTAGAGAAATGATTGTTAACAATGTTAGCAGATTCTAGAGGGGAGCTTTTCAGAGTTATAAGTTTATTTCCATCACCAGTTTTATCTTTGTTTATATTACAGATTGATTTTATATTTTTCCAAAGCGTTTTTGAGTTATTTGAATTATCTAATTTATTTCTTTCATAGTTATTTCTGAGTCTTTGAACAAGTTTATGGCAGTAATTTCTATAGCGAGTATAAGTTAACTTTAAAATTTGGTCGTTGGGGTTCTTTTTCACTTTAAGATGAAGTTTATCACGATTACGCAGACAACGTAGTACACCTGTTGTTATCCATGGTTGAATGCGACGTTTTCTACAAGGGATTATCATTGTCATTTGGTTATTATTCATTGCAGTGACAATTCTATTTACCAAGGTCTCAGCAGCAATGGTTGGATCATTTATTTGTAGTATTTCTGTGAGGTCGGTCTTAATATCGTCAAGAGTTGAAACGTAATTGACAATTCTCTTAGTTTTAGAAGTTCTATGTTTCAAAGGCTTGTACATAATATTTAAGAGAACACTGGAATGGTCAGTAGGGGCATTTCTTAGTACGAGAGCCTTTGTCGGTCGGACCGTTTTCAGCATCATGTGATCATAACACATCTTTTCACGAGTAGGCAGTCTATGAGCTGGGAGTAGCCCATGGTAAGATAACATGGTTAAATAATTGTTACAATTTGAATCTATGGATTCATTTTTTATATCTATATTTATATCGCCCGTTATAATTATATTATCATATTTTTTGTATCGAAGGAGTAATGTTTGAAGCGAAGATATAAAGTCATCTGTATTTCTTATAGAGGGAGTCCGATATATGCCGATTATAACAGTGTCTACAAGCGTCAAAACAAGACAAGATGCGTTTTTAATGCAAGGTTCAGATATTTTGTATTGAAGGTCTTTGTTTACGTAAAAAATTACGCCGTCGCATCGGTTTAAAATAGTTTTTGTAAAGTATGTGTTATAATTACTATTAAGATTTGGAATAGGTTTATATTTAGATATATGACATTCGGTCATAACAAGTACGTCGCATTTGGCCTTAAGTAATGCCAACATTACCTGAAAAGTATCTATATTTTTATATATACTTCTTATGTTTTGGGTCAGGATAGTAAGATGGTTCGACGTTACGATGTGAGAATAGCAGTCCTCAGGGTTACACGTGAGTGCCTGAGCAACTTGAGTGTTGTCTATGTCTGTATTCGTTTGTAGTGCACTATCCATAAAAAATAAGAGGTGATGGTGTGTCATACATAAAAGTCTGTTTACAAATTACTGTCAATCTGCTACTCGGATTAAAGCAAAATAAATTTATTGTCAAACAACTACAATAATAAGTACTGAAATTTAATTTAATGTTGAGGTTAGAGAGCAATATATTGAGTTTAAGTTGCATATATAAGGATACGAAATTAATATTTTTATTTGAATAACTGGTAATATAGTGTAAGTGTATGTGTAGAATGTATAGAGAGTAAAATATAAATAGTTTAAAATTTAAATTAGAACAAAAAATAAAGCTAACAAAATTTTTTCGATCTAAAGATATTTCATCCAAAAGTAAAAATAGTCATTTGTTACTATCATACAAACTTTTGACTTGAGATTCGTTCGTAATTTTAATAATAGGGGAGTTTTCATCCTTTCTCACCAAAACGTCTCCAAGAGAAGTCCAACAAAACTTATATTTTTGTGCCCTAGTCAGTTCTCTTGCTAGGTAGAACAACCTGTTGCCTTTTTGGGTCAAATGGTCCGATAAAAAAATTGGAGTATTGTTACCTTTTAATCCCAAATTTCGAGAGTTTAACTTATTGGTTTTGTTTTGTGCGTTATATTTTTTGGAGGCACTCATTATATTCGTCTTCTGTATATAAGAAGACAATTCTACAACTATAGGTCTGTTGTCTCCCTTGTTTGACGATCTATAAATGTCTTTAATGTCATTAGCTTGAAGTTCACCCTTTATCGATGTAGATAGCTGCGTGACCATATTTAAAAGGGATGTCTTAGACTCATTTTCCATTTTCGGAACATTTTTTATTTCAAATGAGCATTTTCGTTGTAATTTTTGATAGTCCTCGATTTTATTTTCTAAGATAATTATGTATTGTCTATCTTTGAGTCTTTCTTGTTCCATAACGTCCATTTTTTTTCTTCATATCCTCATATTGTGTAGACAAAAATGATAATGACGATTCTATAGTTTTTAAAGAAGATGTAATTTGTGTCCTTTCACTACTTTGTTGAGTCATCCACAAGTTGAGCATATCCTTAATTTCATTCTTGAAATCAGCAAGGTCAGACAGCATCTCATCTGAGCGCTTTCGCTTTATGCGCGTATTCTTAACTGATGTCGATGAGAATTCCGTATTGCTTTCGAGGCGACGTAGATTGGACTCAGAATTTGATTTTTCAGGCGTTCGTGACATCATCATATAATCGCTTCGTTTCACAGGTACCAGGCGAGCAGAATAACAAAGTAGGTTAAAAGTACCAACGGGCCAACGGGGTGTGAGTAATCAGGGGCGTAAGCGCAGTGTACCCACCCACGAGCTGTTGATTGGTGCTGTTAAGCTACGGGTTCTCTGGACAGGGCGTCGGAGGTGGTGATTAATAAATTAAGATGGCTTCTCACCCGTTGAGTAACTCCTACGCAGTTATGCACTCCTATTTTTATGTTTGGAATTTTTATCACAATTATTAAAATATTTGTTTTTTAATTAGTAACAATTACTATTTTATAACAAAAATTAATACACGTTGTTGTACGTCTACTCTCAGCAGAGGTCCGGGGGGAAGAGGAATATATATTCACCAGTTGTCTGTCCATAACACAAGTATAAAGTTACTTACTTTGGGAACGGACGACCGTGTATGTAAGTGTCCCATATATTTATTTATTTATATATATATATATATATATATATATATATATATATATATATATATATATATATATATATATATATATACGCGTTGTTCGTTATTATGAACTTCGAAACATCGCCCGCTTAGAATTAAAGTGACCCAACTCAAAACCATCCTTATTTTAATGCTATTTATGACGTCACGGCACGAACTGGTAAAAAAGCTAGTCTTACTCTACCGAGTTATGGCTCCCTTTTATAATTATAAATCTCCATTAAATGCATATTATTTTATAAAATTCTACGAAATGTACTAGACGCCGTGTGGTATCCGGCTGAATAGAATAGTACCCCATTTCCTACAGAGGTGTCATAAAAGGCTACTAAAGTAAGTTGACTTACCGTGTAGTATCCGGTTAAGTAGAATAAACCATCCTCTTTCCTACCGAGGTGTATCAAAATACGACTAAGGTAATGTCAGGCAGACGATCGTAAAATTCGTAGCCAATATATAGCCAAGACAGAGTGATTCCAGAGGAAGGTTTGTACGCATAATAACATTCAATATGGAGTAGAGAAATACTGTAATTTTTGAGGTTTCTGTAAATAATTACATTTTTTTCCGCTTACATTGCAAACGCAGGCTAAACCCTACGAGATTTATCAAAATGATGTACTAAGTATTTGTACACATTGAAAAGGTCTACAGAAAAGTCCGCGATGGTATATGTCTATCTCTTATGGATAACCCACAATAGCATTTTTTGTCATTTACTTTTTACGAAAAATAATGCCTTATTTTTGAAGCAATTTTTATACAATACAGCATTAATCCTTATCCAATTAAGTACCTTAAATAGATTGTTGATTTAATATAGATCAATATGGCCGTTTACAGCATGTAATTTAAGTGAACATTTTCGGAGATATTACAGATTTAAAATGCCGTGAGGACGCCGGGCTTCGCTCTATAACACTTCGACATTAGATTTTTTTTTAGACATATAAATTTTTTTAATGATAGCAAAGGTTTTTTTAGCTGTCAAACGTAATGTTACGATATCCTATGGGTAACGCGCGTACCGAATATGTTCACAACCCGTTTTCAAATCCTAGATATCATAAGCGACTTATTTCTTTTTTAATTTTTTAAAGGAATTTTTATATATTTAAAAAATATTTACCGAACAAGACTCGGTCACCCCGGTGCTAATGAATAATAGAAGCAGGTTTCTTTGCGGAACTCCATAGTACAGAAGTTACAATATAATTCTTTTGCTATAATCCGCGTTTGTTAAGAGAATATATGTAATGCTAAATGTATGAAGCAGGCAATAATCATATACCACATACATGCAGGACAAGCTGCTACTACACACACTCACTACCACAACCTCTACGTTCGCTTCTGTAAAGCATCGCTTACACTCTTAAAGGTCGAGTCAGAATCACAGCCTTTCCAAAGATCGGCACGATCTTGCATCTTGAACCATTATGCGAGAGCGGGCATTACATGTGTATTTATTATCAATTCTTGAAAATAGTCGAGTTAAAACTCAACTAATATCATGTATCGCCCAGTACACAACTACAATATCATTACAACATCTTTAACTTATGCGCTCCGTGTTCCGCCCGCTCTCTCTATGTCGCGACATTCGGTCAATTTGACGAAAATATAACTTTTCTAATTTTGATGTTTTATGAATAGAGCATCAATTATAGATGCGAAAAAAAAGTTACAGCATGACAAACAAACATTTAATTTTATATATATATATATTAGGATGAAATATATATATTTTCATAATTATTACACGCTGCTAGTGGAGTTGTCAGAGCCTACAGCAGTGCCCCCGCCGCTCACAGTGGAGTTGTCAGAGCCTACAGCAGTGCCCCCGCCGCTCACAGTGGAGTTGTCAGAGCCTACAGCAGTGCCCCCGCCGCTCACAGTGGAGTTGTCAGAGCCTACAGCAGTGCCCCCGCCGCTCACAGTGGAGTTGTCAGAGCCTACAGCAGTGCCCCCGCCGCTGCTAGTGGAGTTGTCAGAGCCTACAGCAGTACCCCCGCCGCTCACAGTGGAGTTGTCAGAGCCTACAGCAGTGCCCCCGCCGCTGCTAGTGGAGTTGTCAGAGCCTACAGAAGTGCCCCCGCCGCTCACAGTGGAGTTGTCAGAGCCTACAGCAGTGCCTCCGCCGCTCACAGTGGAGTTGTCAGAGCCTACAGCAGTGCCCCCGCCGCTCACAGTGGAGTTGTCAGAGCCTACAGCAGTGCCCCCGCCGCTGCTAGTGGAGTTGTCAGAGCCTACAGAAGTGCCCCCGCCGCTCACAGTGGAGTTGTCAGAGCCTACAGCAGTGCCCCCGCCACTGCTAGTGGAGTTGTCAGACCCTACAGCAGTGCCCCCGCCGCTCACAGTGGAGTTGTCAGAGCCTACAGCAGTGCCCCCGCCGCTGCTAGTGGAGTTGTCAGAGCCTACAGAAGTGCCCCCGCCGCTGCTAGTGGAGTTGTCAGACCCTACAGCAGTGCCCCCGCCGCTCACAGTGGAGTTGTCAGAGCCTACAGCAGTGCCCCCGCCGCTCACAGTGGAGTTGTCAGAGCCTACAGCAGTGCCCCCGCCGCTGCTAGTGGAGTTGTCAGAGCCTACAGCAGTGCCCCCGCCGCTGCTAGTGGAGTTGTCAGAGCCTACAGAAGTGCCCCCGCCGCTCACAGTGGAGTTGTCAGAGCCTACAGCAGTGCCCCCGCCGCTGCTAGTGGAGTTGTCAGACCCTACAGCAGTGCCCCCGCCGCTCACAGTGGAGTTGTCAGAGCCTACAGCAGTGCCCCCGCCGCTGCTAGTGGAGTTGTCAGAGCCTACAGAAGTGCCCCCGCCGCTGCTAGTGGAGTTGTCAGACCCTACAGCAGTGCCCCCGCCGCTCACAGTGGAGTTGTCAGAGCCTACAGCAGTGCCCCCGCCGCTCACAGTGGAGTTGTCAGAGCCTACAGCAGTGCCCCCGCCGCTCACAGTGGAGTTGTCAGAGCCTACAGCAGTGCCCCCGCCACTGCTAGTGGAGTTGTCAGACCCTACAGCAGTGCCCCCGCCGCTCACAGTGGAGTTGTCAGAGCCTACAGCAGTGCCCCCGCCGCTCACAGTGGAGTTGTCAGAGCCTACAGCAGTGCCTCCGCCGCTCACAGTGGAGTTGTCAGAGCCTACAGCAGTGCCCCCGCCGCTGCTAGTGGAGTTGTCAGAGCCTACAGAAGTGCCCCCGCCGCTGCTAGTGGAGTTGTCAGACCCTACAGCAGTGCCCCCGCCGCTCACAGTCGAGTTGTCAGAGCCTACAGCAGTGCCCCCGCCGCTCACAGTGGAGTTGTCAGAGCCTACAGCAGTGCCCCCGCCGCTCACAGTGGAGTTGTCAGAGCCTACAGCAGTGCCCCCGCCGCTGCTAGTGGAGTTGTCAGAGCCTACAGCAGTGCCCCCGCCGCTCACAGTGGAGTTGTCAGAGCCTACAGCAGTGCCCCCGCCGCTCACAGTGGAGTTGTCAGAGACTACAGCAGTGCCTCCGCCGCTCACAGTGGAGTTGTCAGAGCCTACAGCAGTGCCCCCGCCGCTGCTAGTGGAGTTGTCAGAGCCTACAGCAGTGCCCCCGCCGCTGCTAGTGGAATTGTCAGAGCCTACAGCAGTGCCCCCGCCGCTGCTAGTGGAATTGTCAGAGCCTACAGCAGTGCCCCCGCCGCTCACAGTGGAGTTGTCAGAGCCTACAGCAGTGCCCCTGCCGCTGCTAGTGGAGTTGTCAGAGCCTACAGAAGTGCCCCCACCGCTGCTAGTGGAGTTGTCAGAGCCTACAGCAGTGCCCCCGCCGCTGCTAGTGGAGTTGTCAGAGCCTACAGCAGTGCCCCCGCCGCTGCTAGTGGAGTTGTCAGAGCCTACAGAAGTGCCCCCGCCGCTGCTAGTGGAGTTGTCAGAGCCTACAGCAGTGCCCCCGCCGCTGCTAGTGGAGTTGTCAGAGCCTACAGAAGTGCCCCCGCCGCTGCTAGTGGAGTTGTCAGAGCCTACAGCAGTGCCCCCGCCGCTCACAGGGGAGTTATCTGAGCCGGTGCCGTAGCCATGTTTCTTCTTATGGCTAGAGTAACTAGAGTTCGTGCTTACATCGGTGTTTTTACTAATATCCGCTATGGATTTGGCCGTTACGTCACCTGTAACGTAAAAAATCGATTTCATTAGTTCTTGAAAACTACATTGATTAATGTACAAATATATACATATATACATTCAATGAATTTTATATTTGTACCACTGTATAAAAGAACTACAGATGAACTACAGAGAGGCTGATACAGAAAGCCTACTTACTATACTGTTGAGGATTATTTAGACGATAAAAATGCGTGAATATAAATATTGTTCGACCCTGTACAAGATAGAAACATTAAATGTAACTAGCATTAAGAATTGTATTTTTTAAAAAGAGCAACCGCCGAGTTTCTTGCTGGCTCTTCGCGGTAGGAACAGCTTTCCGAACCAGCAGTAGAGTTGACGATTCAAAAGCGATTGTTTACAAGTTTATTTGAATAAAGAATATTTTGAATTTGAATTTGAATATTAAATTAAACTATTTTATTTTATGAAAATTAATAAAATCAAACGTTGGCGCTCCGCGAGTGTCATCGGAACTGATTATGTAGTGCATTTTTGATATTTTAGAATGATTAGAACGAATTGCACGGATTGCTTTAAATATCAGCATAAAAGTACTATAATTTATTGGTAAAATACAATATTCATTTACTGCGCTGTTGTTCATGGTAAAACATGTATTATGTTCAATGTACTGACCTGGACCTGACTGCAGAAACAGAACGCTCTGCGAACAAAATGGAAATCTGTAATTTTATGAAGTTTCTATATCACGTTGGTGAACTGTTGTTCCACATCTTTTTTTTTACTTTGTACGATATGTGTAAGTCGGAAACAGATTGCCGAACATTATTATAAAACAAAAGAGCTTGGTATTTTCTATTTGGTATTTTATTGAAGCAAGCGTAACTCTACGGAATTCCATAGTAAATAAATTATTGACGATGTTTCGTATATCCTCCAGATGGTGCTTAGGTTACGGGGCGAAACAATCGTACCGAATGTAGTAATGTGTGTTTTTTGTTTCAGGGAAAACCATTATGGGTCGTCACCGTCCGACGGGGACGAGCGGCGGGTATGTCGGATTCTCACCGACTAAAAACCTGCCAGTGCTCCACCGCACTGCTGGTGGCGGGGACAGGGTACCGTTGTACACATTGCCCCCATCCCCGCCCGCAGCGACTCTGAACCCCAGAGTGCGCCACCTCTGAGTCGGGGCCTCTCTAAAACTGGCCCCTCCCTAAGTTAGACGATGCATCGGGAGCACCAGACGCACAACTTTTTAGGTGGGGATCTTTTTAGATGGGCGTCCAATAAACCCCGTTCGGAACGCCCAGAGAAACCAAGAAGCTTCGGCGCGTCGTCTGCTCACTCACCTGTGGAGAATCAGATCCAAGGACTCGACTTCCCGGATCTCCTCCGCAGCCTCTTTCCGCGAGATAACGTCCTCGCAGAAGGAGGCTATCGCTGCTCACGATCGCTCCTTGTCTACCATGGCACGAACCACAGTGGGCAGGGCGAGATCGTGCCCCACCTGTGCCATTAGCTTTGCAAGCCGAACTGAAGAAGCGGCAGTATGCGAACGTATGGAGCGTTATGTCTAACTCAGCACCGCATTCGAGGCACTCACCGGACGCTTCGCGCCGGGCCACCTTCCACAGATACCTTGCGAATCCGGTATCCATCCATCCATGTCCGGTAAATACATGTGTCAGGGGGTGGTGAGCCCCTGCCTCCTCCGGCCACCCAGCCCATTCTCTGGGCTGGGTGGCCAAAACCGTCCAGAGGCTGGCACCGGGCTATTCCAGCTGTCGCTTCTATTAGCGGAGGAACACCTGGCTCCTCTCCACTGCCTACACTTAGCATTACATGGATTTTCCTAACAAACGCGGATTATAGCAAAATAATGGACTATGGAATAATCTCCATCGTACTCACCGAGAGGCACAGACAGACCGTCAGTAGGACCTTCATGTCGCCGGTGCTGGATGCAGTCTGGTCGCACCCTCGGGGCCCCTCTATATATACCGCAGACGCCGCAAGGCCGAGCTGAACAAACATCTCAAACTTGCGCATATATACTTATTAATTATCCGTGACAGATACTCTTTAGCACTAGTCGAATCACGCGGTAGTGCTTGGCTTCGAGAGACAATCACTCTATGATGCCTGCTCTTTACTATCAACGGTCCCTAATGGTGTGATTTTATCACAATCCTCACGATGACCGTGCAAGTAGCCACAATCCGCGAATTCGAAATCACTGTATGCTGTTAGCTCTAACGGCTTTTACAGCGTCACCGGGCGGGACGGGCGAGCGCAGAAGCATCGCCGAATCCGCAATATTGAAGTAAGAGCTTCTTGAGCGGATTTGTGTTCTATTAGTGATGAATATACAATATAATAGTTCCTGGTAATTTTAAAAATCAAAACTATATAAAAAATAAAGTGCCGGTGACATGTGGGCCTCAAACTAGAGAATTTTCTCGTATGTAGGCCGCTCACTTAGCATTGTGCTATTACAATTTTACAATTGACAGCAAAAATTGGATAGCATCACTACATAGTATAAAACAAAGTCGCTTTCTGTGTCTGTCCCTATATCCTTATGTATGCTTAAATCTTTAAAACTACGCAACAGATTTTGATGCGGTATTAATAGATAGAGTGCGTAAAGAGGAAGGTTTGTAAGTATAATAACATTCAATATAGAGTAGAGAAATACTGGAATTTTTTTTAAGGTTTCCTATGTGATGTCGTAAATAATTTCATTTTTTCCGCTTACTTTGCCAACGGAGGCTGAACCCTACGAGATTTATCAAAATAAGTCTAAGTTACACCTTGAAAGGGTCTACAGAAAACTCCGCGAAGGTATATGTCTTTCTCTTATGAATAACCCACAATAGTATTTTTTTGTTTTTTTTACGAAAAATAATAATGCCTTATTATCGAAGCAATTTAACTATACAGCATTAATCCTTATCGAATTAAGTACACATATTGTTGATTTAATATACATCGATATGGCCGTTTACAGCATGTAATTAAACATCGACATTAAACACTTACGGTCGATCTTCGAATTATTCTATGTGAGTCATTAGTGCTGTCAAAATTTAATTATGCCTACGCAGTAATTGGACCAAGAATACTAGCGCGCAGTAAGAATTTAATTTAAAAGGTTCAAAATGCCTGTGCCAGGTTTTGCTTCGAAATTCCACCCCGCGCCCATGTAACCCCATTTCTGAACTCTACTGGTAGGCTAAAAATGGAACCACGTTATCAGTTGCATCTCGCCACTTTATTGTTTGGCATAATTAAATCTAAACATCCATCGTATTCATTTAATAAGTTGCGCTGGGCCTGCGATGACAATAAATCTTACGGGACGCGAGCCACCGCGTTTATGTTAAATGTCCCAATACACAAAACGGCGTGTTTCCGTAGCAGCTTCAGGTACTCAGCGACTCAGTTGGAATAATTTGCCGCCACCGATTCGCGACAGCCTAACAGTTCAACATTTCAGATCACAATACAAATCATATTTGCTTACTGTTCAAATACAGGACTAATTTATAATCTTTTAACCGTCAATTCTACTGCTGGTTCGGAAAGCTATTCTTTCCGAGAAGAGCCAGCAAGAAGCCCCACAGTTGCTCTTTTTAAAACATAATGCTTATTACTGGTTACATTTCGTTATTACTGTTCTGGGCAGGGTCGAAGAGTGGCTATATCAACACATTCCCATCATCTAAGTAACCCTCAACAGTATAGTAGGCCTCTTTGTAACAGTGTTTTTAAACTGCTGTAATGGCAAAGCTGAAATTGATTGCGGAATTTCATTATAGAATCTTATACCCTAACACACAAACGTCGTATGTACTTTTGCAAGGCGCAATGCAGGACCCGTGAAATTAGATCACTTAAAATATATTGAGGCATCAGCTTAAATTTCTTAAAATTATGTGTTTTATGCTCCAGCTGATTCTGCCATTAGTTACTTGGTGTCTATTTATCTGGAGACCACTGAAAATCAGCAGTGAGGCTAAGGCTTCCAGCCTGAGTGGCCATCCTTTTCGACCTTTCACACAGCTGTACTTGGTGTTAACTTTAATTATTAGGTTTATACTCAAATTTACATTTATGTATAATTAATAACTTATAATGTGTATTTATAAGGTGAAAGTCGAATAAAGATCTTCTTATTCTTATTATTATTCTAATTTAAGTGAACATTTTCGAAGATATAATATTACAGATTTAAAATACCACGAGGAAGCCGCGCTTCGCCCTATAGCACTCCGAATTTAGCAGTGTTTAGTTTTCACATGTTTGTATAATGACAAGAAAGCTGTGGATGTTATATATTAAGACATTCTGTAATTAATTGTAAAAAACACACTGTAGTATATGAATTTAGACATTAGATATAGCAGGAAATCGTCTTGGTATAGGGAGAGGAAATTGTTTTTCTCCAAATTTAACGCTTGCGGCCCACGGGCAGTAACGAATAAAACAATACTACTGGATCGATTTTAATCATTTTTTTTCACTGGGTGACATGGATTATATATTTTAAACCCGTGCAAAGCAGGGGCAGGCCGCTAGTATTGAATAAAATAAAATAAAAAATTGTTGGCAATAAATTTTCGACATCTGCACACAGGGCAAATCACTTTAAAAGAAAAATTATGAAATCTGATAATAAAATCAAAACAACTTAGGATGTTATAAGCGAAGAAATAGGCAGACATCATCATCTTCCTGCCCCTATCCCACTCTAAGTGGGGTCGGCACAACATGTTATAAACATGCTGTAACAGGATTTGGCTACGTTTTTACGACCGGCCGCCTGCCTGACGTCAACTTACCTCTGTCGTATTTTACGATACCTCGGTAAGGAAGAGGGTGGTCTATTCTACTAAACCGGATACCACACGGTGAGTCAACTTACCTTAGTCGCCTTTTACGAAACCTCGGTAAAAAATGAGGTTGGTCTATTCTACTCAGCCGGATACCACACGGCGGGTCGACTTACCTTAGTCGCCTTTTACGACACCTCGGTAAGAAATGAGGGTGGTACTATTCTATTCAGCCGGATACCACACGGCGTAAGAAATAGGCAGACATAAAATGGCTAATTCTACCATAGAGCTTACATTTGGGAATTAGATTATCAATTCCGATGCAGCAGTGGCAAGTGCATTTGAGCACTTCTTTCAGGATATACCAATTTCTACCACTAGCTCTATAAGCTCATCCTCAATAGAAGCTTTTAATATATTGAAAGGCTGCATCATGGAGTGCTTTGTTTCCTTTAAATTCGAACACGTTACTCGATACAATATTGTCAAAACTTTTAAGTCATTAAATATTAAAAAAACAACAGACCTATGGGAAATGTCTGTAAAATTAATGAATAATATTATTGAAATTGTTGCAACGATTATGGCCAAGGTCTTTAACAAGTCTGTAGACACAGGGATATTTCCGAATTTAATGAAATTAACAGTAAATTGATTCCTGTCTTTAAATCTGGTGATAAGAGCGACCCTAACAACTAAAGACCCATTTCCATCTTGCCAACTCTTAGCAAGGTGTTTGAGAAAATTATTCTTAATCAACTGCTCTGGCATTTCAATTTAAATAACTTGCTTCACCCTGAGCAGCATGGGCTTACTAAGGGTCGGTCTACAATGGATGCGGGTGTGAGATTGGTGAGGCACATCTTTGATGCATGAGAGAAATCACAGAATGCCATAGGGGTATTTTGTGATTTGTCCAAGGCATTTGACTTTGTTCAACATGACACTGTTAAGACATGCCGGGTCACAACCCAAGTACCACTCGGGCTTTCACGACCCGAAATCGGGTTCGACTGCTCGGAATACTCGGATCACCCAGACCCGATGTCGGGTTAGAACTCTGGTACGGACCGTTACCGACTTAGGAAGAAGACACAAGCACGAGGCGGTCACGAGGTGATCATGCAGTGATCGCGTGGCCGCCGCGTGATCCCGTCTCCATACAAAATAATTAAATCATTAGTCACGTTATAGGTCCTAATCCGACTCACGCCTGACCAAAACCGATGACGATATCACGATATGGCCTCGTGATCGCTTTGGGGGCCGCGCAATATAAGTACGTAAAAACGCTCCATTTTGGCCACGAGGTTTTTTTCTGCACGGCATTGGACCTAACACAGCCCAGGAAGGAGAGGTCTTAAAAATGAGAGGTGTAAATTTTTGTCCCCCTAGTCCCCCGGGAACAGGTCAAAAACTCGGGTGGACAAATAACTCCCATTGCAAACAAACAAAGTTATATCGGAGTCAATCAGAAGGACGACTCTTGACATATTTTGAATTTAATAAAAAAACTTGAGGACTCCTGGGGCTGAAATTTTGCATAAGGCAACTAGGATAAATAGGGAATCTAATAGTATATATATATATATATATATATATCTCTGCCGCGAAATTATATTAAAAGAGGAAAATTTTAAATTTTAAATTTTTAAAATTAAAGTAAAATTAAGACCACGGGACCGCACTCACACTTGTTATTAGCCCGCCATCCTGATTACCTTTTTCTTTTTTTGAAAACGGGTGTAAGTGGCTCTGCCTTTTTTAATGGGGGCGAGCCCACGGCCCAGTTGCACTGCACTGTTTGGGGCTTGAAACACTCACCCAAAGCAATGAAGTTTTACGCATTCTTTATTGGTTTTAAAAATTTCAATTACATACATCTTAAACAAACAACACTCACTAAAAGAATATATAAATTTGGTCCGCATTTCATATATATTTCATATATTTACAAATTAACCGAAAAATAAATTTTATTATGAGAATTTCGGAAGAAAAAGTGTCACCAAAAATCCAAATGAAGTTGGAAAAATCTGAGATTTTACACAAGTATGCTCTGTCTAATAACACAGGATGGAATTTCAGTTTTTTAATTTCTTGCGAGAAATCTCGCGCCGCACGCGGGTTTATACAAAAATCCGCTAGGAGATTTCGGTTTTACACCGATAACTTCTTGGGTTTTACTCAGATTTTGTGAGTGTAGTAGTGGTGACTGTGGACCAGGAGGCGATAGAAAAGGGCCTCTCGTACTCGGAGGTTTTATCCCGGGCCCGAAAAAGTGTCAAGATTGACGACCTGGGCTTGGACGGTGGCATGAGGGTCAAGAAGGCTGCCACTGGGGCCCGGATGTTTGAAATTTCCGGGCCCACAAAGGAGGAGAAGGCAGGAGTTCTCGCTGGCTGGATCCGAGAACTTTTTAAGGATGAGCCTGCAGTGCGGGTCACTACGCCCACGAAATGCGCGGAACTGCGCCTCGTGGGTCTAGATGACTCCACCACAGAGGAGGACGTGGCTGTCGCTATTGCCCGGATAGCAGAATGTTCGAAGCAGGACATAACCACAGGGGCGATCCGCTGGGCAGACGGAGGATTGGGGTCCATATGGCTCAGGGTTCCGGTCGCAGCGGCCAAAAAGGTGGTGACGATGAGCAGGGTCTTGGTGGGTTGGGTCTCGGCCCGCGTCCACTTGCTCGAGGCCCGCCCACGCCGCTGTTTCAGGTGCCTAGAGAAGGGGCACCTGCGGGCGGAATGTCGTTCGACAGTGGACCGCAGCGATGAATGCTATCGCTGCGGCAAAAGCGGCCACAAGGCCCAGTCCTGCTCGGCTGCCCCACATTGTGGGAGCTGCCAACGGGCAGGGCTGAAGGCCGACCATAGGGCGGGGGGCGGGCAGTGCAAGGCACCGTCCGTCCCGATGAGGAGAGGAAGGGGGGGTGATGGCCCGAGGGTCCCCTCACAACCTGCCACCAGCCCGGCTCGAGCTAGCACGAGCCGGGGAATGGAGACGGATATGGAAGTAATCCAGTAATGGCCCTCACAAATTACAGATTTCTCCAGGCGAACATCATGCGCTCTGGCAGGGCCCAGGATTTGCTCTTTCAGGCCATGGCAGAGCGCATGGTACATGTAGTTGTGGTATCCGAGCCCCTCTTCGTCCCGTCGGGCGAGGAGTGGGTCGGAGATCGTCTGGGGGATGTGGCCATTGCCTCTAGGGCTGCAGTTGGCTCCCCAGCCCTGGAGAGCGTTGTGAGGGGGAACGGATATGTCTCTGCTAGGGTCGGAGACATGTTCGTGATTGGGGTCTACTTCTCACCGAATGCGCCGTTCTCGAGCTTTGAGCTTTTTATGGCTGAGATCGGCGTTTTGGTGGCAAGGTTGCGCCCTGAGAAGGTGATCCTGGCTGGAGACCTGAATGCAAAATCCGCTGCGTGGGGGTCTCCAGTTACGTGTATCCGGGGGAGGTTCCTGGACAGTTGGCTTGCCTCGACCGGGCTCGTTGTTATGAACCGGGGGAATGCTGACACATGTGTGCGATGGAATGGCGGCTCTAAAGTCGACGTCACCTTTGTCGACGCCGCCATGTCACCGTGTGTCAGTAATTGGGAGGTAATGGTGGGCGCGGAGTCGCTCTCAGACCATCGGTACGTATGGTTCGAGGTCTCCACGCGCCCCACTCCCACTCCCACTTCTTCCCGGTCTTATAGAAGTGGGGGCCCTCGGTGGTCCATAAAGAAAATGGATCCCGAGTTCTTGGTCGAGGCTGCAATTGTCCAGGCGTGGGTGGCAGGGCCCACGGGGGGGGACGTAGCTGCGGAGGTTGAGGACCTGCAGCGGCGAATGTCGCTCGTTTGCGACGCCAGCATGCCGAGGGTGCGATGCACAGGGCCGGCATGCGGGGTATACTGGTGGTCAGAGGAGCTGGCGCAGCTGCGTGACCAGTGCAGAGCTGTGCGCTACCGGTTATCCCGCTACAGGCGTCGTAGGCGACGCGACGTCGAAGAGGAGAGGCGCCGTTACGAGGCCTATAGTGCTGCCCGCGCTACTTTGCGGGTGGCCATCGCCGAGGCTAAGGACAGGGCCCACAAGGAGATGGCCGAGGAGCTCAATCGGGATCCGTGGGGGAGGCCGTACAAAGCGGCGCGGAAGAAGCTTCGCGCCCGCGCTCCCCCCCTCACCGAGAGCCTTCGGCCAGATACCCTCGAATCCGTGGTGGAGACCCTATTCCCGCAAGCGGCCGAGGTGGTTCCGCCTCGTATGGCGCCTCCGGAGGAGGAGGACGGCACTGTATCAGGTGCGCCGGGGGTGTCGGAGTGGGAGTTGGCCGGGGCGGTGAATCGCATGAAGGCGAAAAATACCGCCCCTGGCCCCGACGGCATCCCTGGGCGCGCCTGGTCACTTGCCCTGGGTCCGTTGGAGTCTGGACTCAGGGCGACGTTCAGTGCCTGCCTCGAGCAGGGCCTCTTTCCCCGTAGGTGGAAAACGGGGAGACTGGTCCTGCTAAGGAAGGAGGGTAGACCGGCCGATACACCCTCCGCGTATCGGCCTATCGTTTTGCTGGACGAGGCGGGGAAGCTGCTCGAACGAATAATAGCTTCCCGCATAGTCCAGCACCTCCAGGAGGTAGGGCCCGACCTCAGTCGTCTCCAGTGCGGATTCCGCCAGGGAAAGTCCACCCTCGACTGTATCGAGGGTGTGAAACTTCTGGCGGAGGAGGCGACAACCCGGCGCGAGGTGGTGTTGGCGGTGTCGTTGGACATCGCTAACGCATTCAACACCTTGCCCTGGGGGGTGATTAAGGAGGCCCTACGCTTCCACCGCATCCCCATGTACCTGCAGCGTGTGGTCGGTGACTATCTGGCTGACCGCGCTGTCAGGTACCCGACGGCTGGGGGTGCGTGGAAGGAGCGGAGGATGTTGTGCGGTGTTCCACAGGGGTCGGTTCTTGGCCCCCTCCTGTGGAACATCGGATACGACTGGGTGCTGCGTGGGCAAATGCTTCCGGGGGTGCGTCTGTTCTGTTACGCAGACGACACCCTCGTGACTGCCCGCGCGAGCACCCACCGGGAAGCCCGAGTGCTGGCGACCGCGGCCACGGCTCACGTTGTGGCCCGGATTCGCCGGTTGGGACTGGGGGTGGCCTTGGAGAAATCCGAGGCCATTTGCTTCCACAGGCGTCGGATGGCGCCCCCAGTGGGCTCCCGGTTGGTGGTGGGCGGGACGTCCATCGAAATCTCGGGTACTCTACGGTACCTGGGATTGCTCCTCGACAGCCGATGGACGTTCGAGGCCCACTTCCGGCGGCTCGCCCCCAAGCTAACGGCGACCGCCGGAGCCCTGAGCAGGCTCCTTCCGAATCTGGGGGGGCCTAATGCAGGCTGCCGGCGCCTTTATGCCGGAGTGGTCCGCTCTATGGCCCTGTACGGCGCTCCCGTGTGGGCGGAGCGGCTGACTGCGGTGTCCCTGCCTCTGTTGCGGGGAGCGCAGAGGATCATGGCGGTCAGACTCGTGTGGGGCTACCGGACCATTTCCGGCGAGGCGGCCTGCGCCTTGGCTGGGTCCCCTCCGTGGGACCTGGAGGCCAAGGTGCTCGCTCAGGCCTACCGCCGCAGAGTTGAAGCCCGTTCATCGGGGGGAGACTCGGCGGTGGTAGAGGTGGATTGGCGAGCTAGCACGAGCCGGGGAATGGAGACGGATATGGAAGTAATCCAGTAATGGCCCTCACAAATTACAGATTTCTCCAGGCGAACATCATGCGCTCTGGCAGGGCCCAGGATTTGCTCTTTCAGGCCATGGCAGAGCGCATGGTACATGTAGTTGTGGTATCCGAGCCCCTCTTCGTCCCGTCGGGCGAGGAGTGGGTCGGAGATCGTCTGGGGGATGTGGCCATTGCCTCTAGGGCTGCAGTTGGCTCCCCAGCCCTGGAGAGCGTTGTGAGGGGGAACGGATATGTCTCTGCTAGGGTCGGAGACATGTTCGTGATTGGGGTCTACTTCTCACCGAATGCGCCGTTCTCGAGCTTTGAGCTTTTTATGGCTGAGATCGGCGTTTTGGTGGCAAGGTTGCGCCCTGAGAAGGTGATCCTGGCTGGAGACCTGAATGCAAAATCCGCTGCGTGGGGGTCTCCAGTTACGTGTATCCGGGGGAGGTTCCTGGACAGTTGGCTTGCCTCGACCGGGCTCGTTGTTATGAACTGGGGGAATGCTAACACATGTGTGCAATGGAATGGCGGCTCCAAAGTCGACGTCACCTTTGTCGACGCCGCCATGTCACCGTGTGTCAGTAATTGGGAGGTAATGGTGGGCGCGGAGTCGCTCTCGGACCATCGGTACGTATGGTTCGAGGTCTCCACGCGCCCCACTCCCACTCCCACTTCTTCCCGGTCTAATAGAAGTGGGGGCCCTCGGTGGTCCATAAAGAAAATGGATCCCGAGTTCTTGGTCGAGGCTGCAATTGTCCAGGCGTGGGTGGCAGGGCCCACGGGGGGGGGGGGGACGTAGCTGCGGAGGTCGAGGACCTGCAGCGGCGGATGTCGCTCGTTTGCGACGCCAGCATGCCGAGGGTGCGATGCACAGGGCCGGCATGCGGGGTATACTGGTGGTCGGAGGAGCTGGCGCAGCTGCGTGACCAGTGCAGAGCTGTGCGCTACCGGTTATCCCGCTACAGGCGTCGTAGGCGACGCGACGTCGAAGAGGAGAGGCGCCGTTACGAGGCCTATAGTGCTGCCCGCGCTTCTTTGCGGATGGCCATCGCCGAGGCTAAGGACAGGGCCCACAAGGAGATGGCCGAGGAGCTCAATCGGGATCCGTGGGGGAGGCCGTACAAAGCGGCGCGGAAGAAGCTTCGCGCCCGCGCTCCCCCCCTCACCGAGAGCCTTCGGCCGGATTTCCTCGAATCCGTGGTGGAAACCCTGTTCCCGCAGGCGGCCGAGGTGGTTCCGCCTCGTGTGGCGTCTCTGGAGGAGGAGGTTGGCACTGAGTCAGGTGCGCCGAGGGTGTCGGAGTGGGAGTTGGCCGGGGCGGTGAGTCGCATGAAGGCGAAAAATACCGCCCCTGGACCCGACGGCATCCCTGGGCGCGCCTGGTCACTTGCCCTGGGTCCGTTGGAGTCTGGACTCAGGGCGACGTTCAGTGCCCACCTCGAACAGGGCCTCTTTTCCCGTAGGTGGAAAACGGGGAGACTGGTCCTGCTAAGGAAGGAGGGTAGACCGGCCGATACACCCTCCGCGTATCGGCCTATCGTTTTGCTGGACGAGGCGGGGAAGCTGCTCGAACGAATAATAGTTTCCCGCATAGTCCAGCACCTCCAGGAGGTAGGGCCCGACCTCAGTCGTCTCCAGTGCGGATTCCGCCAGGGCAATTCCACCCTCGACTGTATCGAGGGTGTGAGACTTCTGGCGGAGGAGGCGACAACCCGGCGCGAGGTGGTGTTGGCGGTGTCGTTGGACATCGCTAACGCATTCAACACCTTGCCCTGGGGGGTGATTAAGGAGGCCCTACGCTTGGCTGGGTCCCCTCTCTGGGACCTGGAGGCCAAGGTGCTCGCTCAGGCCTACCGCCGCAGAGTTGAAGCCCGTTCATCGGGGGGAGACTCGGCGGTGGTAGAGGTGGATTGGCGGAGGGAAGCTCAGGAAGAGCTCCTCCGCCAATGGAGGCGGCGGCTGGAATCGCCCAGTGCAGGAGGCTGGACGATTTCGGCCATCCAGCCCATTCTCCAGGGCTGGGTCGCCAGGAGGCATGGGGTCCTCACCTTCCGCCTGACACAGATGCTTTCCGGACATGGTTGCTTCGGGAGGTATCCGTGGCGGGTGGCCGGGCGCGAAGCGTCCGGTGGGTGCCACGAGTGCGGCGCCGATTCCGACACGGCGTCGCACACGCTCGCGGACTGTCCAGCTTGGGCGGTTCAGCGGGCGGAGCTCGTGGCACAGGTGGGGCGCGACCTCTCCTTGCCCACTGTGGTTCGTGCCATGGTGGACAGGGAGAGGTCGTGGGCAGCGATGGCCTCCTTCTGCGAGCACGTCATTTCGCAGAAGGAGGCGGCGGAGCGGGTCCGGGAAGTCGAGTCTCGGGATCCAATCCGCCGCAGGCGAGCCGGGCGCAGGCGGTTCGTCCAAGACCATCGCATGCCGCCCTAACGGGGACCTTCTGGGCGTTCCGAACGGGGTTGAATCGGACGCCCTCCTTATAAGGTCCCCGAGGCGGTCGATGCATCTGGTGCTCCCGATGCATCGTCCAGCGGAGGTCGGGGCCACTTTTAGAGAGGCCCCGACCCAGAGGTGGCGCACTCTGGGGTTCAGAGTTGCTGCTGGCGGGAGTGGGGTCAAATAAGGCACCCTGCTCCCGCCACCAGCAGCGTGGTGGAGCATACAGGTTGTTTTAGTCGGTGCGAGTCCGACATAACCACCGATCGTCCCCGTCGGTCGGTGGTACCCATAAGGGGTTTTTTCCTGTATAAAAAAAAAAAAAGGTTAGGTTAGGTTAGGTTAGGTTAGGTAAGGTTAGGTTAGGTTAGGTTAGGTTGGGGTGCTTAATCAGTTGGCCTCCTCGTGGCGCACCCTGGGCAGGCCCTCGGAATACTGCCATATGTATTCCTTGGACTTGGCGAACGGACTGGTTGTGGGGTAGGGGGGTGGGGTTTGCCGATTCCGTTTGTCCCTCTGGTGGCAGAAGGCAACTCGGATAGGATGGGGGCTCTGGGGGGAATGAGTTTCCACAATGGTTGGCGCGTTCGGTAGTGGCTTAGACTAAGTCCTGCTGGACACGGCCTCGGCCTCCGTCAGCCAATCCCGTAAGCCCATTCGTGGGAACGGGGGCCTTCGGGCTGCGAGGAAGAAAACCTCTCTAAAAAATTACCCCTAATCCCAAGGTTTGAGGCCCGCCGAGGGGATGGATGGTCGGGGGGATTCCCGGTCGATAGGGTCACATACAAAAAAAACAAAAAAACAATTCAAGCATGAGTAAAACAAGTTATGAAAACACTACCCAGGAGGGTCCCAGTTCAACTGGGGAATCCCTCACTTCGACCAGGGACGGATTTACGTCTGGGAGTTTAATCCCAAGGCCTAAGTTCGCCGCTGGCCGGAGTCGACCCACTGTATCTGGGGGGTCAACTAATGCTTTGGAGGATGGAGAGAAGATGGAAAAGACGGTTGCGGTGGTTGTGGATATGGCAACTAGGAAGATTGCGGATATGGCAATAGGCGCTACATTGGATTCGAAACAGCGTCAATCAAGGAGGCACACAGATAAATCCTCGTCTAGTAGGGAATCTGTTAACAACAGAGGTGATGAGGCAGCGACACGCTGCTCCAAGGACAAGACAAAAAAGCTTGCCACAGTATTGAATGACGCAAGTAATACTATAAGGGCGGTTAGCCTGGACAGATCCAGAAATCTTGATGTGTCGAGCCGTGAAGGCAGAGAAACAAAGAAAAGGAATAGGACAGATAGCGGTAACATTATCGATCCGAATGAGGAAATCGAGACTAAGAAAGCAAACATGCGTAGCTCAGAATGGGGAACAGATCATGGGTTAAAAGAGGCACGTGATTTCCACAGGTCTTGTATGAGTCTAGATGCTGATGACGACATAATTTACAAATCATTGAGATCGAGGTCTGTATCTCTTTCCTCATCGGCAAGTAGCAAAAGTGTATCGTTGGTGCCTAATACAGGTAAGGCTAAGCGGAAGTCTAAGTCTGAGCAGGTGGATATGACTGGGCGTAATATGATGCAAACTTTGAGGAAAAGCGCGGAAAATGTAAGAGCCGTGTCGAAAAGATCTGGACACTTGAAAGGTACTGATCAAAGGACGTTGAATGAGGCCGCAATGTCAGTAAAGGATGTTGCAGAGGCTGTTGAGAGGCGCACAGAATCAGAGGAGGTATGTCTCCTCAAAGCGGAAAATGCTCGTCTATCGTCTATGGTGAGAGATCTCCAGAGAGACTTATCCTTCATGAAGGAGATGTTGGAAAAGCTTCAGAAAACGGCACAAGTGAGCCCAGCAGAACTACGAGTAGAGGATCACCCAACCATCGAAGAGCAGTTACTCAAGCTTCAAAATATGTTCACCGCTAGGTTGGACAATATGGAAAACCGTTTGCCGCCTGAGCCAATACTACGTCCACCTCTAGCTGCGGACAGAAGAAGGGCATTGGAATTAGAAGCAGCTAAGGAAGCACCAGTTACAAGGGTCTCTGGAGGCGGTAAAGCGCCTGTTCTGACCCAGCGCACACCTAAGAAACCTGAAATTCGAGTGGTCGAACCGGTGGCTGGCGCTCAAGAAAACCTACAGAGCGCCAATAAAAACAAAAAGAAAGGGAATAAAAAGAAGAAAGCGCAGACGGGGGAGACTCGACCGGAACCCCGCCCACTGCCACCGGCTCCTGCCTCAATGGACGAAGGTTGGAATGTGGTGGCTCGACGGGGATCTGCGAAGAAGCCTGCGAAAAAACCGGCCCAACGGTTGGGGCAAGTTAAAGAAGCTGTAGAACTAGCAGCTCAGACCGGAAAGGGCAACAAAAAGAAGCGTAAGCTTCGACCACCGCGATCGGCGGCGGTGGTTATTACGCTCACAGATGCGGCGAAACAGAGGGGCTTAACCTATACTGAGGTTGTAACTCGAGCGCGTAAAAACTTGAGAGTGGACGATCTCGAGCTGGGAAATATGCGCTTAAAAAGGGCTTCAACGGGGGCTCGGATGTACGAACTGTCTGGGTCCTCAAAGGATGAAAAAGCCGACGCCCTGGCTTCTAGGCTCAGAGACTTTTTCGTGGACGAGCCTGCAGTGCGCATCTCCAGACCCACAAAATGTTCAGAGTTGCGCATTTCAGGACTGGATGATGGCACCACGGAACAAGAGGTGGCTGAGGCAATCGCCCGGGTTGGGGGCTGTTCCCCTGATCAAATAAAAACTGGGTTGATTCGAAGGGATGGTGTTGGATTGGGTGCCTTGTGGTTAAAGTGTCCAGTTTTAGCAGCCCAGAAGCTGTCGGATGCAGGTAGGGTACTAGTTGGATGGGTCTCTGCTCGAGTTCACCTTTTGGAGCCCCGTCCGCGTAGATGTTTCAGGTGCCTTGAAAAAGGACATCTGCGGGTGGAATGTACCTCTGCAATTGACCGCAGCGACGAATGCTATCGTTGTGGTCAAAATGGTCATAAGGCCCAGTCCTGCTCGGCAACTCCCCATTGTGGCAGTTGCGAACGAGCGGGATTGACGGCAAATCACCGGGCGGGGAGCGGGCAGTGCAGAGCACCGCCCGTTACAAAGAGGAGGGGAAGGGGGGGTGATGGCCCAAGGGTCCCCTCACCACCCACCGCCGGCCCGACTCAGGCTTCCACGAGCCGGGTTATGGAGGATTCCATGGAAATCGCCAATTAATGGCCTCCATGAGATTTCTCCAGGCAAATATCATGCGTTCCACCAGGGCCCAGGACCTTATATACCAGACCTTGGCAGAGCGCATGGTGCACGTGGCTGTGGTCTCCGAACCCCTCTTCGTTCCATCGGGCGAGGAGTGGGTTGGAGACCACATAGGAGATGTGGCTATCGTATCCAGGGCTGCAGCTGGCTCCCCAACCCTGGAACGCGTGGTAAGGGGGCGCGGGTACGTCTCCGCTAGAATTGGAGACGTATCCGTCATCGGGGCGTACTTTTCACCCAACAGACCGTTTTCCGACTTCGAGCTCTTTATGGCTGAAGTCGGAGAATTGGTGAATAGGTTACGCCCCGGCAAGGTGGTTCTGGCCGGAGACCTCAACGCAAAATCCGCCGCGTGGGGGTCTCCGGTCACGGACATCAGGGGAAGGTTCCTGGAGGGTTGGTTGGCCTCGGCTGGAATGGCCGTCATGAACCGGGGAACAGCTGACACATGCGTGCGATGGAATGGCGGCTCCAAAGTCGACGTTACCTTTGTTGACGCCGCCATGTCACCATGTGTCAGCAACTGGGAGGTAATGGTGGGTGTGGAATCACTCTCGGACCATCGATATATATGGTTCGAGGTGTCTGCGCGCCCCATTCCTATTTCCCCTCGGTCAAGAAGAGATGGCGGCCCTCGGTGGTCCGTCAAGAAAATGGATCCCGATTTTTTGGTCGAGGCTGCAACCGTCCAGGCGTGGGTGGCAGGACCCACGGGGGGGGATGTCGCTGTGGAGGTCGAAGACTTGCAGCGGCGGATGTCGCTTGTATGCGACGCCAGCATGCCGAGGGTGCGAAGCACAGGGCCGGCATACGGAGTGTACTGGTGGTCGGAGGAGCTGGCGCGGCTGCGCGAACAATGCGTGGTCGTGCGCCGCCAGTACACTCGGTACAGGCGTCGTAGACAACGCGACGTTGAGGAGGAGAGGCGCCGTTACGAGGCTTATCGGGTTGTCCGCGCCTCCTTGCGGACGGCGATCGCCGAGGCCAAGGACAGGGCCCACAGGGAGATGGTCGAGGAGCTCAGTCGGGACCCGTGGGGGAGGCTGTACAAAGCGGTGCGGAGGAAACTTCGTGCCCGCGCCCCTCCACTCACCGAGAGCCTTCGGCCGGATTTCCTTGAATCCGTGGTGGAAACCCTGTTCCCGCAGGGAGCCGAGGTAGACCCGCCTCGTATGGCGCCTCTAGAGGAGGAGGAAGGACCTGTGTCAGGTGCGCCGGAGGTGTCGGAGTGGGAGTTAGCCGGGGCGGTGAGTCGCATGAAGGCGAAAAACACCGCTCCTGGCCCCGACGGCATCCCTGGGCGCGCCTGGGCTCTTGCCCTGGGTCCGTTGGAGTCTGGACTCAGGGCGACATACAGTGCCTGCCTCGAGCAGGGCCTCTTTCCCCGTAGGTGGAAAACGGGGAGACTGGTCCTGCTCAGGAAGGAGGGTAGATCGGCTGATACACCCTCCGCGTATCGGCCCATTGTCTTGCTGGACGAGGCGGGGAAGCTGCTTGAACGCATAATAGCTTCCCGCATTGTCCAGCACCTCCGGGAGGTAGGGCCTGACCTCAGTCCCCTCCAGTGCGGATTCCGCCAGGGTAAGTCCACCCTCGACTGTATCGAGGGTGTGAGACTTCTGGCGGAGGAGGCGACAACCCAGCGCGAGGTGGTGTTGGCGGTGTCGTTGGACATCGCAAACGCATTCAACACCTTGCCCTGGGGAGTGATCAAGGAGGCCCTACGCTTCCACCGCATCCCCATGTACCTGCAGCGTGTGGTCAGTAATTATCTGGCCGACCGCGCTGTTAGGTACCCGACGGCTGGGGGTGGGTGGAAGGAGCGGAGGATGTCGTGCGGTGTTCCACAGGGGTCGGTTCTTGGCCCTCTCCTGTGGAACATCGGCTACGACTGGGTGCTTCGCGGGCAAATGCTTCCGGGGGTGCGACTGTTCTGCTATGCAGACGACACCCTCGTGACTGCCCGCGCGAGCACCCACCGGGAAGCCCGAGTGCTGGCGACCGCAGCCACGGCTCACGTTGTGGCCCGGATTCGCCGGCTGGGACTGGGGGTGGCCTTGGAGAAATCCGAGGCCATTTGCTTCCACAGGCCTCGGATGGCGCCCCCAGTGGGTTCCCGGTTGGTGGTGGGCGGGACGTCCATCGAAATCTCGGGTACGTTACAGTACCTGGGATTGCTCCTCGACAGCCGATGGACGTTCGAGGCCCACTTCCGGCGGCTCGCCCCTAAGCTAACGGCGACCGCCGGAGCCCTGAGCAGGCTCCTTCCAAATTTGGGAGGGCCTAATGCAGGCTGCCGGCGCCTATACGCCGGGGTGGTTCGTTCGATGGCCCTGTACGGCGCTCCCGTCTGGGCGGGGCGGCTGACCGCCAGATCCCTGCCCCTGCTGCGCAGAGCGCAGAGGATCATGGCGGTCAGACTTGTGCGGGGCTACCGGACCATCTCCGGCGAGGCGGCCTGCGCCTTGGCCGGGTCCCCTCCATGGGACCTGGAGGCCAAGGTGCTAGCTCAGGCCTACCGCCGTAGAGTCGAAGCCCGTTCAGGGGGGGGAGACTTAGCGGCGGTAGAGGTGGACTGGCGGAGGGCAGCTCCGGAGGAGCTCCTCCGCCAATGGAGGCGGCGGCTGGAATCGCCCAGTGCAGGATTCTGGACGATTTCGGCCATCCAGCCCATTCTCCAGGGCTGGGTCGCCAGGAGGCATGGGGTCCTCACCTTCCGCCTGACACAGGTGCTTTCCGGACATGGTTGCTTCGGGAGGTATCTGTGGCGGGTGGCCCGGTGCGAACCGACCGGTGAGTGCCACGAGTGCGGCGCCGAATTCGACACGGCGCTGCACACGCTCGCAGACTGTCCAGCTTGGGCGGTTCAGCGGGCGGAACTCGTGGCACAGGTGGGGCACGATCTCTCCCTGCCCACTGTTGTTCGCGCCATGGTGGACAGGGAGAGATCGTGGGCAGCGATGGCCTCCTTCTGCGAGGACGTTATCTCGCGGAAGGAGGCGGCGGGGCGGATCCGGGAAGTCGAGTCCTTGAATCCAATCCGCCGCAGGCGAGCGGGGCGCAGGCGACTCGCCGAAGTCCGTCGCATGCCGCCCTAACGGGGACCTCCGAGCGATCCGAACGGGGTTTATCGGACGCTCGCTGGAGTTAGGTCCCCGAGGCGTTCGATGCATCTGGTGCTCCCGATGCATCGTCCAGCGGGGGGAGGGGCCACTGTTTAGAGAGGCCCCGACCCAGAGGTGGCGCACTCTGGGGTACAGAGTTGCTGCTGGCGGCGATGGGGGGCAATGTTTTATAGGTACCCTGTCCCCGCCACCAGCAGCGTGGAGCACTGTCAGGTTTTTAGTCGGTGCGAGTCCGACATACCCGCTGCTCGTCCCCGTCGGGTAGCGATGACCCATAATGGGTTTTCCTGACATGAAAAAAAAAAAAAAAAAAAAAAGGTTAGGTTAGGTTAGGTTAGATCCGGAACTTTTCCTTGCCATACTAAATAAATGTCTAGCCTGCCACCACTTCCCCAGAATATGGAAGGAGGCAACAGTTATTATACTTAGAAAACCTAATAAACCCGACTACGCCTCTCCAAAGTCATATAGACCAATTGGACTTCTGCCAATACTTGGGAAGATTTATGAAAAAATGTTAGTGGCCCGTCTCAAATATCACTTGCTCCCCAAAATGAGTACGCGCCAGTTTGGATTTATGCCACAAAGGAGCACCGAGGACTCCCTCTATAAACTACTGCAATATATAAGAAGCAAGTTAAAGGAAAAGAAAATAGTCACTATAATATCATTGGACATAGAGGGAGCCTTCGACAGCGCCTGGTAGCCAGCTATTCAGGTCCGACTATCGGAAGAAAAATGTCCTGTGAATTTGAGACGAGTCATTGACAGCTACCTAAGTGATAGGTGTGTCCGGGTCAGGTACGCAGGGGAAGAGCATGTCCGAGCAACAAGTAAGGGCTGTGTTCAAGGCTCAATCGGAGGTCCGATTCTGTGGAACCTCCTCTTGGACCCGCTATTGAAAGAACTCGTCGCTAAGGGCATCGAATGCCAAGCCTTCGCTGACGACGTCATTATGATGTTTGATGGTGATACCGCACTGGAAATCGAGAGGAAGGCAAACGCAGCACTTCAATATGCCCAGGAGTGGGGTGTTGTAAATAAGCTGTGTTTTGCTGCGCACAAAACCAATGCAATAACTATTACAAAAAAGCTTAAATACGACACACCACGCCTGAGCATGGGCGGTATTAACGTCAAGCAAGTCGCCGAAACTAAGGTGCTGGGTGTCACCATCGACAACAAACTGACGTTCAACTCACATGTCCTAAAGGTGTCAAGGAAAGCCATAAACATTTATAAGCAGTTGTCACGAGCAGCAAAAGTGAGCTGGGGATTAAATCCTGAAATAATAAAAATAATATACACCGCCGTCATCGAGCCGATCATTTTGTACGCTGCCAGTGTATGGGCTCCAGCCGCCAACAAAGTCGGGATACAAAAGATCTTAAACACTGTTCAGCGGGGGGTCGCGCAAAAGATCTGCAAAGCCTATCGAACGGTCTCCCTTAACTCAGCAATGATACTGGCGGGAATACTCCCGCTTGATCTTCGCGTTCGCGAGATGGCCGCGTTATACGAGGCCAAGAGGGGCAAACCCCTACCGTTGCTGAGAGATAGGGAGGTCGAGCGAATGGCTTCAGCTTTGGAATCCCCACACCCTGCTAAGCAAATAAATGTCGACTTCTCGTGCCTGGTGGACCAAGACCAACAGTACAGCGGAGAACCCACAGTTAGGATATTTACTGATGGGAGCAAGATTGATGGGGGTGTCGGTGCAGCCATCTCCATGTGGAATGGAAGCACCGAGACCAAAACTGTCAAGCTTGCTCTCTCAAAGTACTGTACAGTCTACCAGGCCGAACTTCTGGCTATTTGCAGGGCTAGTGCTGAAGTAACCAAATATCGCGCTAACACCTTCGGTATACTGAGCGATTCCATGGCGGCCCTCCAAACAGTAAAAAATCCCAACTGCTTCCATCCCCTTGCTGTGGAAACGAGGCGAAATCTAACGCGAGCGCTCTAACAGGGTAAAGCTGTGACTTTATCCTGGATTAAAGCACACGTCGGGCTAGAAGGGAACGAAAGGGCGGATGTCCTGGCCAAAGAGGCGGCCAAGAACCTAAAGAGGCGGCCAGACTATAGTCTCTGCCCCGTTTCACTTGTCAAGCGTAGCATTCGAATGGCCACGCTTGACGAATGGAACGAGCGATATACAAACGGCGAAACGGCATCGGTAACAAGACTGTTTCTGCCCGACGCACTGACGGCGTACAAAATAGTAAAGAAAATGAAAACGAACAGCTATATAACCCAACTGATGACAGGGCACGGTGGGTTCTCCGGATACCTGGCACGTTTCAAGTGTAAGGAGAGCCCATCGTGCATCTGCGACAGCAACAACATAGAATCGATACAACATCTAATATGTGAATGTCCAATAAACAATAATGATCGGCATAATATTGAGCAGCTATTAAACATAAAAATTGAACCTAAAAATCTTAACGAAATAATTAAAAACAAACATTGTAACAAATTCTTAGACTATTGTATAAAAATAATAAAAATAGTTAATGCTAGAAACAAAATGTAATAAAATAATACTTAAACAATATAAAAGTATATTAGTCCATAAGTATTAAACAAATAAGTAAATAATAAGTCTTAATTAGTTACAAATAAGTTAATGTTTTTAAAAATAATATACCATATGTAATAAACGTAAAGAAAAGTGGAAAAAACTAAGAAATGTAAATAGCTTAGAGTAATGGCAACAGACCAAGTAGATATAAGAAAATAAACAAAAACTGTATAAATTTATTTCCCATTAGAAATTAAAACTAGATGTAAGGTAGCTCTGGATAGACTAAGCAGGAGTCCCACCTGCATTGTACGAAAGAGATGAATGCAAGAAAGAATAAGTATGAAGTATGAACAATGAACAAATGCGAGAACTTGTATGAGTGTGAACATAGGCACCGATTATGTTGGAGGTTATCCAGTATAAAAAAAAAAAAAACCTAACCTAACCTAACCTAACCTAACCTAACCTAACCTTTTTTTTTTTTTTATACAGGAAAAACCCCTTATGGGTACCACCGACCGACGGGGACGATCGGTGGTTATGTCGGACTCGCACCGACTAAAACAACCTGTATGCTCCACCACGCTGCTGGTGGCGGGAGCAGGGTGCCTTATTTGACCCCACTCCCGCCAGCAGCAACTCTGAACCCCAGAGTGCGCCACCTCTGGGTCGGGGCCTCTCTAAAAGTGGCCCCGACCTCCGCTGGACGATGCATCGGGAGCACCAGATGCATCGACCGCCTCGGGGACCTTATAAGGAGGGCGTCCGATTCAACCCCGTTCGGAACGCCCAGAAGGTCCCCGTTAGGGCGGCATGCGATGGTCTTGGACGAACCGCCTGCGCCCGGCTCGCCTGCGGCGGATTGGATCCCGAGACTCGACTTCCCGGACCCGCTCCGCCGCCTCCTTCTGCGAAATGACGTGCTCGCAGAAGGAGGCCATCGCTGCCCACGACCTCTCCCTGTCCACCATGGCACGAACCACAGTGGGCAAGGAGAGGTCGCGCCCCACCTGTGCCACGAGCTCCGCCCGCTGAACCGCCCAAGCTGGACAGTCCGCGAGCGTGTGCGACGCCGTGTCGGAATCGGCGCCGCACTCGTGGCACTCACCGGACGCTTCGCGCCCGGCCACCCGCCACAGATACCTCCCGAAGCAACCATGTCCGGAAAGCATCTGTGTCAGGCGGAAGGTGAGGACCCCATGCCTCCTGGAGACCCAGCCCTGGAGAATGGGCTGGATGGCCGAAATCGTCCAGCCTCCTGCACTGGGCGATTCCAGCCGCCGCCTCCATTGGCGGAGGAGCTCTTCCTGAGCTTCCCTCCGCCAATCCACCTCTACCACCGCCGAGTCTCCCCCCGATGAACGGGCTTCAACTCTGCGGCGGTAGGCCTGAGCGAGCACCTTGGCCTCCAGGTCCCAGGGAGGGGACCCAGCCAAGGCGCAGGCCGCCTCGCCGGAAATGGTCCGGTAGCCCCGCACGAGTCTGACCGCCATGATCCTCTACGCTCTCCGCAGCAGAGGCAGGGACACCGCAGTCAGCCACACGGGAGCGCCGTACAGGGCCATAGAGCGGACCACTCCGGCATAAAGGCGCCGGCAGCCTGCATTAGGCCCCCCCAGATTCGGGAGGAGCCTGCTCAGGGCTCCGGCGGTCGCGGTGAGCTTGGGGGCGAGCCGCCGGAAGTGGGCCTCGAACGTCTATCGGCTGTCGAGGAGCAATCCCAGGTACCGTAGAGTACCCGAGATTTCGATGGACGTCCCACCCACCACCAACCGGGAGCCCACTGGGGGCGCCATCCGAGGCCTGTGGAAGCAAATGGCTTCGGATTTCTCCAAGGCCACCCCCAGTCCCAACCGGCGAATCCGGGCCACAACGTGAGCCGTGGCCGCGGTTGCCAGCACTCGGGCCTCCCGGTGGGTGCTCGCGCGGGCAGTCACGAGGGTGTCGTCTGCGTAACAGAACAGACGCACCCCCGGAAGCATTTGCCCACGCAGCACCCAGTCGTATCCGATGTTCCACAGGAGGGGGCCTAGAACCGACCCCTGTGGAACACCGCACGACATCCTCCGCTCCTTCCACGCACCCCCAGCCGTCGGGTACCTGACAGCGCGGTCAGCCAGATAGTCACTGACCACACGCTGCAGGTACATGGGGATGCGGTGGAAGCGTAGGGCCTCCTTAATCACCCCCCAGGGCAAGGTGTTGAATGCGTTAGCGATGTCCAACGACACCGCCAACACCACCTCGCGCCTGGTTGTCGCCTCCTCCGCCAGAAGTCTCACACCCTCGATACAGTCGAGGGTGGACTTGCCCTGGCGGAATCCGCACTGGAGACGACTGAGGTCGGGCCCTACCTCCTGGAGGTGCTGGACTATGCGGGAAACTATTATTGGTTCGAGCAGCTTCCCCGCCTCGTCCAGCAAAACGATAGGCCGATACGCGGAGGGTGTATCAGCCGGTCTAACCTCCTTCCTTAGCAGGACCAGTCTCCCCGTTTTCCACCTACGGGGAAAGAGGCCCTGCTCGAGGCAGGCACTGAACGTCGCCCTGAGTCCAGACTCCAACGGACCCAGAGCAAGTGACCAGGCGCGCCCAGGGATGCCGTCGGGGCCAGGGGCGGTATTTTTCGCTTTCATGCGACTCACCGCCCCGGCCAACTCCCACTCCGACACCCCCGGCGCACCTGATACAGTGCCGTCCTCCTCCTCCGGAGGCGCCATACGAGGCGGAACCACCTCAGCCGCCTGCGGGAACAGGGTCTCCACCACGGATTCGAGGAAATCCGGCCGAAGGCTCTCGGTGAGGGGGGGAGCGCGGCCGCGAAGCTTCTTCCGCGCCGCTTTGTACGGCCTCCCCCACGGATCCCGATTGAGCTCCTTGGCCATCTCCTTGTGGGCCCTGTCCTTAGTCTCGGCGATGGCCACCCGCAAAGTAGCGCGGGCAGCCCTATAGGCCTCGTAACGGCGCCTCTCCTCTTCGACGTCGCGTCGTCTACGACGCCTGTAGCGGGATAGCCGGTAGCGCACAGCTCTGCACTGGTCACGCAGCTGCGCCAGCTCCTCCGACCACCAGTATACCCCGCGTGCCGGTCCTGTGCATCGCACCCTCGGCATGCTGGCGTCGCAGATGAGCGACATCCGCCGCTGGAGGTCCTCGACCTCCTCGGCAACCTCCCCACCCGTGGGCCCAGCGGCCCATGCCTGGACGATTGCGGCCTCGACGAGGAACTCGGGATCCATTTTTCTGATGGACCACCGAGGGCCATCATCTCTTCCCGACCGAGGGGAAATGGGAGCATGGCGTGCGGCCACCTCGAACCATATATATCGATGGTCCGAGAGTGACTCCGCACCCACAATTACCTCCCAATTTCTGACACATGGTGACATGGCGGCGTCGACAAAGGTAACGTCGACTTTGGAGCCGCCATTCCATCGCACGCATGTGTCAGCCGTCCCTCGGTTCATGACGGCCATCCCAGTCGAGGCCAACCAACCGTCCAGAAACCTCCCTCTGACGTCCGTGACCGGAGACCCCCACGCGGCGGATTTGGCGTTGAGGTCACCGGCCAGGACCACCTTGCCGGGGCGTAACCTATTCACCAAGTCTCCGACTTCATCCATAAAGAGTTCGAAGTCGGAGAACGGTCTGTTGGGTGAAAAGTACGCCCCGATGACGGATACGTCTCCAATCTTTGCGGAGACGTACCCGCGCCCCCTCACCACGCGCTCCAGAGCTGGGGAACCAACTGCAGCCCTGGACGCGATGGCCACATCTCCCACACGGTCTCCAACCCACTCCTCGCCCGACGGAACGAAGAGGGGTTCGGAGACCACAGCCACGTGCACCATGCGCTCCGCCAAGGTCTGGAAGATAAGGTCCTGGGCCCTGCCGGAGCGCATGATATTCGCCTGGAGGAATCTTATGGAGGCCATCAATTAGCGACCTCCATCGGATCCTCCATAGCCCGGCTCGTGGTGGGCTGAGCCGGGTTGGCAGCAGGTGGCGAGGGGACCCTCAGGCCATCACCCCCCCTTCCCCTCCTTTTTGGAGCGGACGGTGCCTTACACTGTCCGCTCCCCGCCCGATGGTCGGCCTTTAATCCCGCTCGTTCGCAGCTCCCACAATGCGGAGCTACCGAGCAGGATCGGGCCTTGTGGCCATTTTGACCGCAGCGATAACACTCCCCGCTGCGGTCAACGGCCGACGAACATTCGGCCCTTAGGTGCCCCTTTTCAAGGCACCTAAAACATCGCTGCGGGCGAGTCTCGAGCAACTGGACCCGAGCCGAGACCCAGCCTACCAGCAGCCTGCCAGACGCCACCACCTTTTTCGCCGCCGCGACAGGGACCCTGAGCCAGAGAGAGCCCAGGGCATTTCCTGTCCTGCGGATCGCCCCGCACTGGATTTCCTGTGCGGTACAACCCCCGATCCACGCGACGGCGATGGTGACATCATACTCTTCGGCCGAGTCGTCCAGACCCACAACGCGAATCTCCGCACACTTTGTGGGCGCGGACACTCGTACCGCCGGCTCATCCTTAAACAGGTCCTTGAGCCGGCTTGCAAGAGCAGCCGCCTTCTCCGCCTTTTCGGGCCCGGAGATTTCAAATTTACGGGCCCCAGTCGCCGCCTTCTTCAATCGCATACCGACATCCAGCCCCAGGTCGTCAATTCGAATGCCTCGACGAGCTCGGGCCAGTATGTCGCCATACGTGAGGCCTTTTTCCACACCCTCCTCGTCCAGAGTAACCACGACAGCAGCGGAGTTTGGGGTTTTAAGTTTTTTACCACCACCACCTTGTTTTGGCTGCCGCTGCTGTGCTTGGATGGAAGTGGGCTTCGCTGACTCCACCTTCCCTGCCTTAGATTTGGGACCTCTACGAGCAACCACGTTCCAGCCTTCGCTCATAGAGGTGGGGGCTGGTGGTAGAGGCCTGGGCTCAGGACGCTGCTGTGTCCGCGTTTCAGGCTTTTTTCCGGCTTTCTTTTTCTTCGTTTTAGACTTCTTCAAGCCTGCCGATGCCGGCTCGCCGACCACTATCTCCGGTTTTCCTCGTTTTGGCGGCTGGCTAGCAGAGGCCTCCGGAGTCTTCCGAGCCTCTACTTGTCTCTCCTTCGCCGTCGTCACAACCTCCTTTCTTTTTGTCTTTGCCTCCACCGCCGCCGCAATTTTCTTATCCATGGCTAGCGGAGGGCGGATTCTAGGCTCCGGAGGCAATCGACTTTCCATATTGTCCAGTCGAGCCGAGAACATATTACGGAGCCTGACAATCTCCTCCTCAACTGTCAGGCTCTTCTCAGGCTGACGGACTGGCGGAACCACCATGTTCCCAGAAGACCCCATATTGGCAGAGATGATCATCTCTTTTAACGTGGCGATCTCCACAGAGAGATTATTCACCACCCCTGCCAACCTGGCGTTTTCAGCCCTCAAAATTCGGACCTCTTCTGACGGTGTCCTCTTTAACAGGACCTTGACCGCCTCCTCCACGCATTCGGCGACTGAATTAAGGGTTCCTCTGCACTTACCATTAAGGTTTCTGGACTTACCCAAGGTCAGCCGCATCTTCTCCATGTTCTGGGAGAGCACGTCGCAAACACGTGACGTGTCAGCTATGTCCAGTGACTCCGTACTCTCAGAATTTACAGGGTCTTTCGACCTAATCGAACCGGAATTCCGTGAGTTCTCCGCCGACGCCGACCTGGTTCTTCGGCCACTCGGCTCAACTTCGGTAACGTCCATATCGTCTTTGAGAAACTCGTGACGCCGAACAGTATCACGGGCCTCCTGAAGACCCATTTGAGAGCCCCACATATGGGCCCTGGTATCCGCCTTTTTGGCGTCCAGGTCACGCGTTTCGGTGGAACCCTCGCATTCAGCCCACAGCCGTTTCTTAGATCGGGTACGATTTTTAATTCCGTCTAAGTTTTCTGTTGATGCACACCTCAACATGTCCAGCGAGCTGTACGATCCTGCACTAGCACTTCGAGTGCTGATTGTCCTCTCCTTAATATTGCGTGTCGTATCACGCCTAGTCTCTACTAGATCCGCAGAAACACCGGCATAGCTGGTCTCAATTCCGCAGATCTCTACTCCTCCATCTCCGCAAGCACTGGTTGCCCCCCCAGATACGCAAAATTAAATTCGCGGAATGCGATGAAACACTGGTCTCGGTGAGGGATTCCCCGGATGATCCGGGACCCTCCTGGGTAGTTTTTACTTTTCGTTTATCCATTGCTTTTCATTTTATATGTTGGTTACCCTAACAACCGAACTCCCATCGGCCATTCATCTTGTCGGCAGGTATGACCTTAAGATTGGGTGAGGCCCTCGCGACTGGATTCCCCCCCAGCCACTCATCCCCTCGGCGAGCCCCAAAACCTTGGGATTAGGGGTAATTTTTTAGAGAGGTTTTCTTCCTCGCGACCCGAAGGTCCCCGCTCCCATCGCTGGGTTTACGGGTTTGGCTGACGGAGGCCGAAGCCGTGTCCAGCAAGACTAAACTAGCCAAAACCGAACGCGCCAACCAGTTGAAGACTCATTCCCCCCCAGAGCCCTAGCAACCCTACCCCCCCTACCCCACGGTCCGTTCGCCAGGTCCAGGGAATACATATTTCATTATTCCGTAGGCCTGCCCAGGGTACACTACGAGGAGGCCAACCGCTAAAGCACCCCAACCTTTTTTTTTTTTTATACAGGAAAAAACCCCTTATGGGTACCACCGACCGACGGGGACGATCGGTGGTTATGTCGGACTCGCACCGACTAAAACAACCTGTATGCTCCACCACGCTGCTGGAGGCGGGTATAGGGTACCCATGAAGACATGCCCCCCATCCCCGCCACCAGCAACTCTGTACCCCAGAGTGCGCCACCTCTGGGTCGGGACCTCTCTAAAAGTGGCCCCTCCCTCCGCTGGACGATGCATCGGGAGCACCAGATGCATCGAACGCCTCGGGGACCTTATAAGGAGGGCGTCCGATTAACCCCGTTCGGAACGCCCAGAAGGTCCCCGTTAGGGTTGCATGCGATGGTCTTGGACGAGTCGCCTGCGCCCGGCTCGCCTGCGGCGGATCGGATCCAAGGACTCGACTTCCCGGATCCGCTCCGCCGCCTCCTTCCGCGAAATGACGTGCTCGCAGAAGGAGGCCATCGCTGCCCACGATCGCCCCCTGTCCACCATGGCACGAACCACAGTGGGCAGGGAGAGGTCGTGCCCCACCTGTGCCACGAGTTCCGCCCGCTGAACCGCCCAAGCTGGACAGTCCGCGAGCGTGTGCAGCGCCGTGTCAGAATCGGCGCCGCACTCGTGGCACTCACCGGACGCTTCGCGCCCGGCCACCCGCCACAGATACCTCCCGAAGCAACCATGTCCGGAAAGCATCTGTGTCAGGCGGAAGGTGAGGACCCCATGCCTCCTGGCGACCCAGCCCTGGAGAATGGGCTGGATGGCCGAAATCGTCCAGGCTCCTGCACTGGGCGATTCCAGCCACCGCCTCCACTGGCGAAGGAGCTCCGCCTGAGCTGCCCTCCGCCAGTCCACCTCTACCGCCGCTGAGTCTCCCCCCGGTGAACGGGCTTCAACTCTGCGGTGGTAGGCCTGAGCTAGCACCTTGGCCTCTAGGTCCCACGGAGGGGACCCGGCCAAGGCGCAGGCCGCCTCGCCGGAGATGGTCCGGTAGCCCCGCACAACTCTAACCGCCATGACTCTCTGCGCCCTGCGCAGCAGGGGCACGGATCTGGCGGTCAGCCGCTCCGAAAGCACCCCAACCTAACCTAACCTTTTTTTTTTTTTTTTTATACAGGAAAAAACCCCTTATGGGTACCACCGACCGACGGGGACGATCGGTGGTTATGTCGGACTCGCACCGACTAAAACAACCTGTATGCTCCACCACGCTGCTGGTGGCGGGAGCAGGGTGCCTTATTTGACCCCACTCCCGCCAGCAGCAACTCTGAACCCCAGAGTGCGCCACCTCTGGGTCGGGGCCTCTCTGAAAGAAGCCCCTCCCTCCGCTGGACGATGCATCGGGAGCACCAGATGCATCGGGAGCACCAGATGCATCGACCGCCTCGGGGACCTTATAAGGAGGGCGTCCGATTAACCCCGTTCGGAACACCCAGAAGGTCCCCGTTAGGGCGGCATGCGATGGTCTTGGACGAACCGCCTGCGCCCGGCTCGCCTGCGGCGGATCGGATCCCGAGACTCGACTTCCCGGACCCGCTCCGCCGCCTCATTCTGCGAAATGACGTGCTCGCAGAAGGAGGCCATCGCTGCCCACGACCTCTCCCTGTCCACCATGGCACGAAACACAGTGGGCAAGGAGAGGTCGCGCCCCACCTGTGCCACGAGCTCCGCCCGCTGAACCGCCCAAGCTGGACAGTCCGCGAGCGTGTGCGACGCCGTGTCGGAATCGGCGCCGCACTCATGGCACTCACCGGACGCTTCGCGCCCGGCCACCCGCCACAGATACCTCCCGAAGCAACCGTGTCCGGAAAGCATCTGTGTCAGGCGGAAGGTGAGGACCCCATGCCTCCTAGCGACCCAGCCCTGGAGAATGGGCTGGATGGACGAAATCGTCCAGCCTCCTGCACTGGGCGATTCCAGCCGCCGCCTCCATTGGCGGAGGAGCTCTTCCTGAGCTTCCCTCCGCCAATCCACCTCTACCACCGCCGAGTCTCCCCCCGATGAACGGGCTTCAACTCTGCGGCGGTAGGCCTGAGCGAGCACCTTGGCCTCCAGGTCCCAGGGAGGGGACCCAGCCAAGGCGCAGGCCGCCTCGCCGGAAATGGTCCGGTAGCCCCGCACGAGTCTGACCGCCATGATCCTCTGCGCTCCCCGCAGCAGAGGCAGGGACACCGCAGTCAGCCGCTCCGCCCACACGGGAGCGCCGTACAGGGCCATAGAGCGGACCACTCCGGCATAAAGGCGCCGGCAGCCTGCATTAGGCCCCCCCAGATTCGGGAGGAGCCTGCTCAGGGCTCCGGCGGTCGCCGTTAGCTTGGGGGCGAGCCGCCGGAAGTGGGCCTCGAACGTCCATCGGCTGTCGAGGAGCAATCCCAGGTACCGTAGAGTCCCCGAGATTTCGATGGACGTCCCGCCCACCACCAACCGGGAGCCCACTGGGGGCGCCATTCGAGGCCTGTGGAAGCAAATGGCCTCGGATTTCTCCAAGGCCACCCTCAGTCCCAACCGGCGAATCCGGGCCACAACGTGAGCCGTGGCCGCGGTCGCCAGCACTCGGGCCTCCCGGTGGGTGCTCGCGCGGGCAGTCACGAGGGTGTCGTCTGCGTAACAGAACAGACGCACCCCCGGAAGCATTTGCCCACGCAGCACCCAGTCGTATCCGATGTTCCACAGGAGGGGGCCAAGAACCGACCCCTGTGGAACACCGCACGACATCCTCCGCTCCTTCCACGCACCCCCAGCCGTCGGGTACCTGACAGCGCGGTCAGCCAGATAGTCACCGACCACACGCTGCAGGTACATGGGGATGCGGTGGAAGCGTAGGGCCTCCTTAATCACCCCCCAGGGCAAGGTGTTGAATGCGTTAGCGATGTCCAACGACACCGCCAACACCACCTCGCGCCGGGTTGTCGCCTCCTCCGCCAGAAGTTTCACACCCTCGATACAGTCGAGGGTGGACTTTCCCTGGCGGAATCCGCACTGGAGACGACTGAGGTCGGGCCCTACCTCCTGGAGGTGCTGGACTATGCGGGAAGCTATTATTCGTTCGAGCAGCTTCCCCGCCTCGTCCAGCAAAACGATAGGCCGATACGCGGAGGGTGTATCGGCCGGTCTACCCTCCTTCCTTAGCAGGACCAGTCTCCCCGTTTTCCACCTACGGGGAAAGAGGCCCTGCTCGAGGCAGGCACTGAACGTCGCCCTGAGTCCAGACTCCAACGGACCCAGGGCAAGTGACCAGGCGCGCCCAGGGATGCCGTCGGGGCCAGGGGCGGTATTTTTCGCCTTCATGCGATTCACCGCCCCGGCCAACTCCCACTCCGACACCCCCGGCGCACCTGATACAGTGCCGTCCTCCTCCTCCGGAGGCGCCATACGAGGCGGAACCACCTCGGCCGCTTGCGGGAATAGGGTCTCCACCACGGATTCGAGGGTATCTGGCCGAAGGCTCTCGGTGAGGGGGGGAGCGCGGGCGCGAAGCTTCTTCCGCGCCGCTTTGTACGGCCTCCCCCACGGATCCCGATTGAGCTCCTCGGCCATCTCCTTGTGGGCCCTGTCCTTAGCCTCGGCGATGGCCACCCGCAAAGTAGCGCGGGCAGCACTATAGGCCTCGTAACGGCGCCTCTCCTCTTCGACGTCGCGTCGCCTACGACGCCTGTAGCGGGATAACCGGTAGCGCACAGCTCTGCATTGGTCACGCAGCTGCGCCAGCTCCTCCGACCACCAGTATACCCCGCATGCCGGCCCTGTGCATCGCACCCTCGGCATGCTGGCGTCGCAAACGAGCGACATCCGCCGCTGCAGGTCCTCGACCTCCGCAGCTACGTCCCCCCCCGTGGGCCCTGCCACCCACGCCTGAACAATTGCAGCCTCGACCAAGAACTCGGGATCCATTTTCTTTATGGACCACCGAGGGCCCCCACTTCTATTAGACCGGGAAGAAGTGGGAGTGGGAGTGGGGCGCGTGGAGACCTCGAACCATACGTACCGATGGTCCGAGAGAGATTCCGCGCCCACCATTACCTCCCAATTACTGACACACGGTGACATGGCGGCGTCGACAAAGGTGACGTCGACTTTGGAACCGCCATTCCATCGCACACATGTGTCAGCATTCCCCCGGTTCATAACGACGAGCCCGGTCGAGGCAAGCCAACTGTCCAGGAACCTCCCCCGGATACACGTAACTGGAGACCCCCACGCAGCGGATTTTGCATTGAGGTCTCCAGCCAGGATCACCTTCTCAGGGCGCAACCTTGCCACCAAAACGCCGATCTCAGCCATAAATTGCTCAAAGCTCGAGAATGGCGCATTCGGTGAGAAGTAGACCCCAATCACGAACATGTCTCCGACCCTAGCAGAGACATATCCGTTCCCCCTCACAACGCTCTCCAGGGCTGGGGAGCCAACTGCAGCCCTAGAGGCAATGGCCACATCCCCCAGACGATCTCCGACCCACTCCTCGCCCGACGGGACGAAGAGGGGCTCGGATACCACAGCTACATGTACCATGCGCTCAGCCATGGCCTGGAAGAGCAAATCCTGGGCCCTGCCAGAGCGCATGATATTCGCCTGGAGAAATCTGTAATTCGTGAGGGCCATTACTGGATTCCTTCCATATCCGTCTCCATTCCCCGGCTCGTGGTAGCTCGAGCCGGGCTGGTGGCAGGTTGTGAGGGGACCCTCGGGCCATCACCCCCCCTTCCTCTCCTCATCGGGACGGACGGTGCCTTGCACTGCCCGCCCCCCGCCCTATGGTCGGCCTTCAGCCCTGCCCGTTGGCAGCTCCCACAATGTGGGGCAGCCGAGCAGGACTGGGCCTTGTGGCCGCTTTTGCCGCAGCGATAGCATTCATCGCTGCGGTCCACTGTCGAACGACATTCCGCCCGCAGGTGCCCCTTCTCTAGGCACCTGAAACAGCGGCGTGGGCGGGCCTCGAGCAAGTGGACGCGGGCCGAGACCCAACCCACCAAGACCCTGCTCATCGTCACCACCTTTTTGGCCGCTGCGACCGGAACCCTGAGCCATATGGACCCCAATCCTCCGTCTGCCCAGCGGATCGCCCCTGTGGTTATGTCCTGCTTCGAACATTCTGCTATCCGGGCAATAGCGACAGCCACGTCCTCCTCTGTGGTGGAGTCATCTAGACCCACGAGGCGCAGTTCCGCGCATTTCGTGGGCGTAGTGACCCGCACTGCAGGCTCATCTCTGAAAAGTTCCCGGATCCGGCCAGCGAGAACTCCTGCCTTCTCCTCCTTTGTGGGCCCGGAAATTTCAAACATCCGGGCCCCAGTGGCAGCATTTTTCACCCTCATGCCACCGTCCAAGCCCAGGCCCGTCTAACCTAACCTAACCTAACCTAACCTAACCTAACCTTTTTTTTTTTTTTACAGGAAAAAACCCCTTATGGGTACCACCGAACGACGGGGACGATCGGTGGTTATGTCGGACTCGCACCGACTAAAACAACCTGTATGCTCCACCACGCTGCTCGTGGCGGGAGCAGGGTGCCTTATTTGACCCCACTCCTGCCAGCAGCAACTCTAAACCCCAGAGTGCGCCACCTCTGGGTCGGGGCCTCTCTAAAAGTGGCCCCTCCCTCCGCTGGACGATGCATCGGGAGCACCAGATGCATCGACCGCCTCGGGGACCTTATAAGGAGGGCGTCCGATTAACCCCGTTCGGAACGCCCAGAAGGTCCCCGGTTAGGGCGGCATGCGATGGTCTTGGACGAGTCGCCTGCGCCTGGCTCGCCTGCGGCGGATCGGATCCCGAGACTCGACTTCCCGGACCCGCTTCGCCGCCTCCTTCTGCGAAATGACGTGCTCGCAGAAGGAGGCCATCGCTGCCGACGACCCCTCCCTGTCCACCATGGCACGAACCACAGTGGGCAAGGAGAGGTCGCGCCCCACCTGTGCCACGAGCTCCGCCCGCTGAACCGCCCAAGCTGGACAGTCCGCGAGCGTGTGCAGCGCCGTGTCAAAGTTGGCGCCGCACTCGTGGCACTCACCGGACGTTTCGCGCCCGGCCACCCGCCACAGATACCTCCCGAAGCAACCATGTCCGGAAAGCATCTGTGTCAGGCGGAAGGTGAGGACCCCATGCTTCCTGGCGACCCAGCCCTGGAGAATGGGCTGGATGGCCGAAATCGTCCAGCCTCCTGCACTGGGCGATTCCAGCCGCCGCCTCCATTGGCGGAGGAGCTCCTCCTGAGCTTCCCTCCGCCAATCCACCTCTACCACCGCCGAGTCTCCCCCCGATGAACGGGCTTCAACTCTGCGGCGGTAGGCCTGAGCGAGCACCTTGGCCTCCAGGTCCCAGGGAGGGGACCCAGCCAAGGCGCAGGCCACCTCGCCGGAAATGGTCCGGTAGCCCCGCACGAGTCTGACCGCCATGATCCTCTGCGCTCTCCGCAGCAGAGGCAGGGACACCGCAGTTAGCCGCTCCGCCCACACGGGAGCGCCGTACAGGGCCATAGAGCGGACAACTCCGGCATAAAGGCGCCGGCAGCCTGCATTAGGCCCCCCCAGATTCGGGAGGAGCCTGCTCAGGGCTCCGGCGGTCGCCGTTAAACCTAACCTTACCTAACCTAACCTAACCTAACCTAACCTAACCTAACCTAGTCGCGCGCTAAGCCCCGTGCAGGTACGACACGCACAAGTGCCGCGGCTACCCATACAAAGTTCGTAAAATCAGTTTTAGTGGCAAAAGTTTGATTTTATAGTAGTGCTATATATCAAACGAAAGGCAATAAAAAGCGCTACAAAACAGTGAAAACCGCGTGAAAATTGGTGGAAAATTGAGAAAGTTCTCAATACAAAAAGATTTTTCCATAGCGGTTTGCCGGACAAATCCGCGTGCGGCTTGGTGTTTTATCGCTTTAACACCCAAATTTTAAAGTGCTATCCTGTGTAGTATTAAATGGACTATAATTGTGCAAATTTTTGGATTTTTTGGACTTAAAACAAAATTACTGTAAGTGTTTGTTTACAAAAATTTTTCCTATAAAAACAGTTTTCGGCTAAAAAATAGTGTTAAAATTAAAGATTTAAATTATTCAAAATTCTAATAGGGTAAAACTTAGTGCGGTGAATTGGAATCAGTTTAAACCATAATTTTAAGTGCTCAAATTAAAAAGATATTCGAGTTTTAAATTTAGTGAAAAACTTAAATACAAGTTTTAAATAGTGATTCCCACTCGGACTCCCAACGCTGGGCTGCTTTTTTGCCCTTGTCTGAAAGGGCAGAGGCTTGGCTACCCAGTGGTATAACCAGATCACCGAAATCAGGATGGCCGGCTAATAAACAAGGGTGAGTGCGGTCCCGAAAAGGGATGTCTTGATTTTTAATTTTAATTTCCCCCCTTTTAATATAATTTCGCGGCAGAGATATGAATATTATTAGATTTCCTATCTATCCTAGTTGCCTTATGCAAAATTTCAGCCCCGGGAGTTTTTTAGTTTTTTATTAAATTGAAAAAATGTCGAGAGTCGTCCTTTTGACGAACTCCGATATAACGTTGTTTGGAGGTGTTTTTAATGGGAACTTTTTGTCCACCCGGGTTTTAGCATGTTCCCGGGGACCCAGGGGGACAAAAATTTGCATAGCTCATTTTTGAAGCCTCCTCTTCCTGGATATAAATTTTTCCCGGTCCAATTCTGTCCAGGAAAAAACCTCGTGGCCGAAATGGGGTTATTTCACGTGTTTTTAGGGCGCGGCCCCAAGGCGGTCACGAGCCCATAGCGTGATATCGTCATCGGCTTGGTCAGGCGCGAGTCGGATTAGGACCATGACGTCACGTTTTAAATTTATTTGTATGGAGACGGAATCACGCGGCGGCCGCGTGAACACCACGTGACCACCCCTTACTCCGTCTTCTCTCTAAGTCGGTAGCGGTCGGTACCTGAGTTCCGACCCGACGCCGGGTCCGGACGTTCCGACCAAGTCGAGCAATCGGACCCGACATCGGGTCTCCCATCACCCCCTATTACCCCCCGGGGGTGCGACAAAAATGTCGCAATGTCGCGTGACAGATCCGCGACATGTACTTGTGACACCCCGCCCCTTCCTTTCCCCAATGTCAATATCCAAACCACCTTCCGCGCCCACCCTCTCCCTCAAAACATGCCCTACCTAGTCCCATAGAGAGTTAAATCCGAATTTCCCAAAAACTAATCCACCCACATCACTTGCATCCCCCCATATTTTCAAAATTTAAAAACGGATCCCATAGCCCAAAGAGTCCCTCTCAACACCCCCACAAAAATTTTCGAGTTTCCGTTTTCCCGATCCCGGGAAATAGCGGGAAATGCGCGACCCATGATAGCCCTAAGTAAGTTAAAATAGATTTTTCCAAATTTTAATCCGCCCATATCTTTGGCATCCTAGTATATTTTCAAAATTTAATAATTGGGTTAGCCTCCCAAAAAGTCCTCCTAAAGGCATACATAAAATTTTTTTACTTTAAATTACTCTATTACTTACTTTTTATTAATTAACTTTAGTACCAAGTTACCAACCTTCTGTTAGTAACTATGGTAAAAACTTGGATTTAGCGCCACTCTAAAGCGCGGCCCGACTCTGAACCACTACGAAATATGGGTGGACGTAGTGTTCGGAGTCCCGCCACCCAGTTAAGCGTAGTACTTTGCCACCTAGTTCATAGATGGCAGTAAATGCGCGAACTGGGATGGTGCAAAATTTTATTTTCAAAATTTAACTATCATGGCTCGTGCGTTCCCCAAAAATCCACGGCATGTAACCTCCCTCCCCTCCCCCGACCGTCCGACCTCCCCTTTTTCGGAGTTTTCCTGCCCGACTCCGGCCTCACTCTCACTTAATGAGGTGAGTACTGTATTCCTATCGCGTTTTCAAAATTAAATTTTCCTCCAACTTATTTTATTTAGCTTAGACAACAAACATTACAAACTGACTGACTCAAGACATTCCAAATCGGGCCGCACGACCCCTTCTCCTGGGTGTGCAACACACGGAAATAAGCGTTGTGACGAACATTGACGGCCTATACACCGTACAAGCATATAAACTTTAGACATCGTGTGTGTATATAAACTCTAAAAACTTTATACAAGACAACAGACGAGACAGTATTCTCTTTATTTTAGTGACAAGTGGCAGCCTTTACACTGTCCACTCATAGTCGTTATTGACCAGGCAGCCATATACACTGCCTAAATTCTTTTATGCAGCTGACTAAACTCCTCTAACAATGTTCGGCATGAGAACTCCTGTCAAGAATCCCGAAAACCTAGGACGGAGATCCTCACAAGGATCAAGCGAAAATCATGCTGGGCCTTCTTCTTCTTCGCCTACGAAGAAAAAAGAACCAGTAATGCCTAAACTCGGCTTCTACATGTCCTACACTTCAAAATCACATAGGGAAAAAGCATCAAAAACGCTTTTAAATCGAATCCAAACCCAACTGAACAATTCTAGGAACTTGAAAAAAGAAATAAAGATTGAAATAGAAGCTAATATCGGAGGGCTTGAAAAGTTAATTCTTGAGATGGAATACTATACGACTTTTATTTCAAAATTTTTTATTACTTTAGAAGAACAATTGAGTTTTCAAAAATTTTTACCATTTAAATAATGTATCTTTTTAACTATAATGCAACTTTTATTTTTACTTTAGATTGTGCTATTAAGTTTTACCCCAATATACATATATACATACATAAATACTTTATAGCATTTACAATTATCTTAGACTTAAACTATTTTACTTATGTTCTATTCCTTAATTCTAGCGAGTACAATTTTCTATAAAGTATAGACGCAGTGTACTTCCGATTGTAATTTACATTATAATCGGTACAGCTAGTTTGTTCACGAGCTATGGTTTTTATATCATTTTTTATTTGTTGCTAATTTTAATATAACAACTATATTATTAATAGCATATTTTCTTTTGCCTCTGTATTTTATCAACTTTTTAACTAATTTTGTTTTCCTACTGTAGTTCGATAGGTCTTGGACATAAAAATACGGCTTTACGTTGTTTCTCACGAAGCCGCATTGTACCCAACTAGCTTGGTTTTTATCAAATATGCAAGAAGTACTCTTCTCACTTTCCCTTATCCCAACTTTTCTCACTCTATTCAAATTAGTTTTGAACGAGTACAACACGTACGTTGTTTTAACAAGGCTGAGTCGGACAAAGTAGATGCGAGACGAGTTATGTTTTTTACAATATAAAATTTTGTTTACTTTCCTGTTTTTATAATCTTTCATACTTACTTTTATGCATCCTCTTTTACCTACTTTTCCATTCTCTCTATCTTCCAGTCCCTTTTTTACTATCAAGCCTTTCTCAACAGTATGCGACCGTCGACCTGGCTATATTGTCCCATTTTTGTCGGACCGTGCAGTCTGAGCTGAAAGCATTATGATCTGCTTTGTTAATCTTAGATTTAGTGCAGTTTCGGCATGATGGCGGAAGACCCGCCGCCCAGTCCGCGCACGCCGCCTTATGTGGGGCCCTCCACAGTGGCTACAAGTGTCCACTGTTTCGGTGCAGAAGCGCCTCCCATGTCCGTAGCCGAGGCAACGCGTGCACTGGACTAAGGGCGACTGGTCTTCCACCCTCAGTCTGTGCATGTCAACGCGCACGTAGCCTGCACCGACTGCTTTTTGCCAGACCGACGGTGACACACTGATCACTACATGATTAGTGTGTGGGTTTCGAGCTCTTCTTCTATACTTCACTTCCAGCCTGTTATTCTCGTCGGGGTTGCCAAAAATATCCCGCTTCTGGTTCCTCAGGGCCTCAATAATATCATCATCTTTGTTGACGGCCATTAAGTCCCTGATAACCAGAAGCGGTCCTTATTCTTGACCTCCTCGACAGAGAGTTCCGTCCCTTCCTTACTTATCCTCTCTTTCACCTTGTCCCTCTCATTCTTAGAGCTGAACCCCATGATTACTTTCCTATCTTTCGCCTTTCGCACCCTCTCAATCTTCACCCACCCTTCTTTTGCATTCATCACCTTTCTTAACTTCTCAAGGACCTCTTCACCGGTATGGGTCTCATCTTTGGACGTGACCACGACCGAGTGCAGTGTGCTGCGTCTCGGTTGTGGGTTTCCGCCGCTACCCCCGGCCACCACGCTTGCATAGCTAGCTGGTTTCTCGAGTGAGGCCCTATGAGTCTCTATTGCCGCTTGTAGCTGTTCCATCTTATGACTGCTTTCGGTGAGCATCTGGGAGTGCTCCCTAATTCTCTCCATCATGATGCTCACCTCTGATTCGCCATTTTGGGGTTTTTTGCGGGACGTTTCTATGTCGAGGCTAGTTTGCGTACTTATACTAATTTTTCCGACACTTGCTTGTATGCCTACCTCAGTTTTATTACTACAAGTTTGTATCTCGGCGTCTTTGCAATTTTTTGCTTCATTAGTGGCGATTTTTTGCTTCAACTCTTCTATCTCCTTTTCTCTCCTTTCAAATATTTTTCTTAATTGAATAAGGGCTATTATCACGTGATCCTTTATGTCACCACGCAAGTTTCGCGCCTGGTCCAATTTATCTGCGGCCTTATAGATAATTAATTCCGTGTCGCTCATTTCGTTCACTGGAATACCATACAATGTTTGTGGTTCTCCGCTCCGACGTCGATTTTTGGCGTCCCTTTGGCTGTCTGTTGTTTGCGGGTTGGGTTTATTCGCAGGCGTTCTAGGAAGAATTTTAATTACAGGTATGCGTCAAACCGTCAAATGTAAATAATTTGTCAAGTGTAATGAGGACAGTGTAAAGAGCTGTCACTCGTCACAGTTCTACCTATATATTAAAATAGTTATTTATAACGTTCACTATAACTTTATTGTTGTGTCAACACAAGTTTATATTTTATACACAGTAACGCAATTTACTAAGTTTAAAAACAGTGTTTTTATGTTTATTTAACTTGTATATTTTAGCAAAGTTCAAATTTTTACGAAGTTCGTCGTTTGTTAAGTCCGTGTATCCACAAATCCAAAAGTAGGGGTCGTACGGCCCGATTCAGGAAGTCTTGAGTCTGTCTGTCTGTTATGTTTAATGTCTTATTTAAGTCATAATAAATTGGGGGATAAGTAATTTGGAAAACTCGATAAGAGTACAGTACTCACCTCATTAAGTGAGAGTGAGGCCGGAGTCGGGCAGGAAAACTCCGAAAAAGGGGGAGTCGGTCGGTCGGGGGAGGGGAGGGAAGGTACATGCCATGGATTTTTGGGGAATGAGCGAGCCATGATAGTTAAATTTTGAAAATAAATTTTGCACCATCCCAGTTCGCGCATTTACCGCCATCTATGAACTAGATGGCAAAGTACTACGCGTAACTGGGTGGCGGGACTCTCCGCGAGCGGGGAGCGGGGAGCGAGGGTGCGAGTCAACGTGGGCAACCAGGAGCTCCGCATCTATGCCGCCTATAAAACACCCGGACTTACTTTCTGCAGCACTGATGTCGAGGCAATCTTCGGGCAGCAGGGACCTGCAGTGATCGTGGGCGATCTCAACGCGAAACATCACGCGTGGGGATCGCGAATCATCACTGCGGTCGGGAGGCACTGCACGAAAATAGCGCGAGGGGCGGGTACGGTGTGGTGGGGCCGGGAGCGCCGACCCACATACCCACCGACAGCCGCTCCCAGCAAGACGTCATAGACATAGTGCTGCACCACGGATTGGACAACCCCTTCGATGTCGAATGAATGAATGAATGAATAAATGCTTTATTTACTACTACAATACAAGAATACAATTAGAAATACAGTTAAATACAAAGTAGTTAGGTACATTAAATAAAAGGTAAAAAGAGTTTAGACTATCCGCACTCTGCATCCACGTATCGCAGTAGTAAAAGGGTTCAAACTCAGCATAAATGCTACAGGTATCCCTGAGCGCTGGTATTCTGCCTGAACCGGGGAGTAACGGGGGAGCACGAGCTCGCGACCTTCACAGTTCCATTGTGATAAAATGAAAATAAATACATCACAGTTTAATGAAAGTAAAATTAAATTAGTGTTAAAAATAAAGAATGAAGTTAAGTTAGTTTGAAGAAATATGAAGCTACATGTTAAAACTAAAATTTGTTGTATGAACTTTTGTAATAATTGGAAATTTAGTAAAAAAGAAACCGTTAAAAAATTAAGCAAAGTAAGAGTGGCACGAGGTTCAGATCCTGAAACTACGGAGCTTTTTGGTTAGTGATTAGAAATTTTTTAAAGTTATATTTAAAGCTGGAAACTGATTTTAAACTTCTAAGAGGGGGTGGGATATTATTCCAGCATTTAGTAGCCAGGTATCTGAAACTTCCCCTAAAAGCTGCTGACCTATGACGTGGACATGCCAAGCGATAAAGTGAGGCTCTGGTGTAAAACCTAGACGATAGCCAGGTTAACTTGTCATATAGGTAATCTGGTTTTTTATTTTTAATGACCCCAAATATCAAAGTAGCAAAGTGAAGACGAATACGTGATTTCATATTTAGGATATTTGCGTCATTCAAAAAGGGCGTAACGTGAGTTCGAGGTGGAATGTTGAAACAAAATCTTGCACACGCATTCTGCACCCTTTGAATGAGACGCAAAGACCTCTGAAGTAAACATGGACCATAGACGCTGATACAATAATTAAGTTTTGAAAGAACGAATGCCTCGCATAATCTAATTCTTACTTGTAAGTTAACAAAATCTCTGATATTATATAGAAGTCTTAATCGATACAAGCATAATCGAGATAATTCTTGTACGTAGCTTTCAAAGTGAAGTTTTGCGTCTATTCATCTCAACAGCCATTATCTGTTTCCTGGTCCCTGTCATCATATATTTGGACTTAGAGGGATTTAAAACAAGACAATTTTTCAAGGCCCATTCGTTAATACGTTCAAGATCTACATTGATAAATTCAACTGCCTTACTAACATCTTTTGGTAGAAACGATAAATAAACTTGAAGATCATCGGCGTAGAGATGATGTTTACAATGTTTAATATTTGTAACAATGTCAGCCGAGTAGAGGATAAAAAGAAGTGGACCCAATATAGAACCTTGTGGGACGCCTCTATCGACTGCATGTGCCTTAGATTGTATGAAGGACCCATCTCTCTGACGCAATGAAACCAGCTGTTTCCTATTTGTAAGATAGCTGGTGAACCAGTAAACGCTTGGCACGTCGAAACCGTAATAAGTAAGCTTAGAAAGTAAAAGATCGATATTAATTGAGTCAAAAGCCCTCGAAAAGTCCAAAAAGGTGATAATAGTTGCCATTCCTGAGTCTTGCGCAGACAAGATATTATCCATAACATCAAGTAGGGCGGTTGCTGTGCTGCGACCCTTTCTAAAACCTGACTGTTGTGAGGGAAGAATATTATTTGTTTCTAAATAGTTTGTACTTGATTATAAACAACTTTTTCTAAAATTTTTGATTAGTAAGGCAAAAGGCTGATTGGTCGTAGCTGTTTAACATCCGTCGGGTTATTTACTTTAGGTATAGGGCAAACAATTGCTGTTTTCCAGGTTTCGGGAAAAACAGCAGAGGAAATCGATGCATTAATAATATAAGTTATAGCCTGTAAAGAGGAGGGGAGAGACAACATAACCATATCTCTAGATATTTTGTCAAACCCCTGTGCGTTTGAAGTTACGTCTAAAATTACTTTGGCAATATAGTTATACTAACAGTATTTAATTTAAATGTACAATGGCTAAAACGATTAAATTCAAAGTAGGTAAGGTATGATAAACTAACATACTTTACACCAGGAACTTCGATAAAATGTTTGTTGATGACTTCAGGGTCCCTGAAATCATCCGAAAGCTCTTTATTTTTACTAAAATTTCTTAAAACTGTTTTTTTAAGGTTTTTCCAAAGACGAAAGGAGTTATTAATGTTATTATTTATATAATATTGAAAATAAGCACGTTTTTCATGAAAAAGACTTGCGTTTGCAAGATGTTTTAAAGATTTATATTGATTTTTATTATGTGTGTTTTTATTTTTCTTAAATTCAGCCAATGCCTGATTACGAAGATGCATTATGTATCGAACATTACTTGTCAACCGTGGTTGATATTTTTCTTTGATAAGTAATCTTTTCAAAGGCGCATGGGTGTCATACAAATCAAAAAGTATTCCAGTAAGATTCTGTACCATTTCATCAACCGATTCCACATTACAGACATGATTCCAGTCTATCATATTAACGTCACTATTAAAAAAGTTTATGTTTATATTTTTTAACGTTCTGCTAATAATGTATTGACTTTTTGGCCTATTTTTTTTTATTTTTAAAACACCGTATATCATTGCATGACCGCCAAGCTCAGATATATGATCAACCAAAACATTAGATACGCTGATATCAGAGCAAAACAGGTCTATTAATGATTCACTATGAGACGTAAAGTGAGTTGAGCAATTGACATAATTATTCAAATTAAATGTGCTTAGAAAATTATTGGCGCGCTTGTACATATTACAATTTTGGTTATGAAAATCAATGTTAAAATCACCTAACAGGACTATATGTTCATAGCTTCGTAAAGTACTAATAGTGTCAGTTAAAGCGTCGAAAAACGAATCGCAATCGACCCAGGCTGGGCGATAAGCGGTCCCGATGACTATACGCGTCGAGTTTATATTTACTGCTATCCACATTTGCTCGACCGCAGGGTTAGCGGGAGACGGGTGCGGTATAGTGCGAGCCGATATACCGTGCTTCACATAGAAACCCACGCCGCCGCCCCGCGATCGCACTTGTTTAGGACGCGGCAGGTGGCGTAAGCGGTAGCCTGCAACGACGGGTGCGCGACTGTCCTGTCCTTCGCGCAACCATGTCTCGTTAATACTTAATATGTCAGGCGACTGAGTTTCAATAGCAACAATAAATTCATCATGTTTAGTACATAAGGAACCAGCATTAAAATGTCCAATTTTAAATGTTTATTTCTATTCATTACTGAATTCAATAAAGATAAATATTGAATGGAAAAAATATTTATAAAAGAAGTAAGCTGGATTAAATAACAAAGTAAGAGTGCATATTTTATTTAAAAATATATAGAAGTGAGATGTATGACGTTCTTTCATAGCGTATTTTATTCTTAGGCTTAAAAATTTTACATAGATAAATTTTAATAGAATACAGTACTTCTTAAAATAGACACTGTAAAATTGCGAGATGTACGAGTAAGTTAAATAAGAAAATGATTTGGTATAGTTTAATTTAGTGGTTAGGTTTTGTCGCATACGTGGATACAGAGATAAATGGAGCAGCATACATTTGTTATTGAGAGTATTTTTTATAAAACGTTTTAAATTTATATTAAATCTTAAAGTTATCACAGAAAAAGTTAGAAAATAGTGAAGTACAAACTTAAAAACGCGGTAAATAATTTCTGCTGACATTATTATTATGTATGACCCGTTAAGAGAACAAAATATAATAATTTGATTATAAGGCTTATTAAAATTTTTGAAACAAAAAGTAAAGAACAACAAAATATATATTATAACTATATTAAACCTGACTTTAAACGTTTTATGGTAATATATACGTATCGAATACCTTTCTACAAAATGAAACCCATTCTTATGATTTATTATTCGGTATGTTGTGTACACCAAAAACACGTTCTAAGTCCGCTTCCGATTTTAAAAGGTGAACGGGACTCGATTCATCTTTACGCACAAACACTTTGCCGTCCCGGGTCCAAACAAATTTCCAACGTAAATTTCTTCCAACTTCCCGGGATATCCCAAACAAGATACGGTTGTGCTTTGTGAGTCTTTCGTTGACGTAAATCAATCGGGGCTCGTGTGCGGGCAACCCCATATCAACCGTTGTAATACGACGTCTCACTCGGGCACTCTTCAGCAATTCGTCCCGTAACGACCTCCTCGCTAATTTCACTACAATTGGCCTAGGTCGGGAATGTGGTGAGCCTCCAAGAGGGGTGTGTTCAATTGAATTGATACGCTTCGGGCCAGCTCGTTCGACCTTGACCATGTCCCGCTCTTCTAAATTTATTCCAAGCTTAGTCGCAGCCACGGTAACCATATGTAAAACGGACTCCCCCTCCGTCTCTGGTATTCCAGAAAACTCCACGTCGTTTAATAATGCTTCTCTGTCCCTGTCGTTAAGCTGAAGCTGAAGTTGATCAATCTTATTCAGAAGAGAAGATTCCGATCCATCTGTCGAACTATGCTTGTCCTCCAAATATTTAACCCTCGCTTCAAGGTCTTTGATACTATTTTGGCACTCGGCCATAAAAGATCTTATTTCTGCCATGTCACGTTTGGACTGAACTTTGAGGTCATGAATCCATTCTTGCATTTCAGAACGAAAACTTTTGAGTTCGAGGGTCCAGTTAATACCATCAGAAGGGGTGCGGTCCGTCTCCGAGCTTTGTACAATATAGCTTGCGGACAGCCCTTTGACTGGTGTGGCTGCATTATCACTCCGGGGTATTTTGGACTTACAGACGGGACAAAGCCGTCGCTCGCGCAGCGAGAATAATAAGCCCGCATTCAAGAGATAAGAACGCGTCGTTTGAAGCAATTACTTATTCGAAGTTTTATAACTTTGTTAACGTGAATATTATTGAAGAATATTTGCTCGTTAATTGTTTTTTTCGGGTAAAATGGCTGCTTCACAAGAACAAACACAATTATTAGCAGTTTTGGAAGACACAGCGACAGTATTACAAAAGACTCAAGTCAACTTAAAGAAATGTTCAAAGTCACGGATAACAAAAAGATACATAGAAGCGAGAATAAAAATAATTCAGGATTATTGGAATACGTTTAAGAAGGCACATATTGTACTTGTAAGAATAACACCTAAAGAATTGAAAGGAACTTTGCCATATTTTCTTAATGAAGAATTTTTTATTTACGAAGATTTGTATAATGTATTGTACGGGATTTAAGTGACATGCTTCTGGCGATAACAGGACCTTCTACCAGCCAGCCGAGGTCAACGAATTCATCGTTTGATATTGGAAATACCCAATGCAATATATCACAACTGCCAAAAATACAATTGCCAACATTCAGCGGAAGCTATGAGGCTTGGCCCGCATTCCATGACCTTTTCGTTTCTTTAGTGCATAGTAATACATATTTAACCGAGGTTCAAAAATTACACTATCTCAAGTCAAGCGTTACAGCAGAAGCAGAGAATCTTTTAAGGCACATAACAATAACGGCGAGCAACTATAACCATGCTTGGGAAGTTTTGAAGGCGAGATATGGAAACAAAAAGGTAATTTTAAATGCTACTATGAAGAGATTATTTAACCAAAAAAAATTGAATTCTCAGTCGTCTGTTCATATCAAAAATTTATTGGACACAACAACCGAATGTTTGAACACTCTAGAAAACCTTGAGGTTGCTACGAGCTCATGGGATCCAATAATAATATATCTTGTGGTGCAGAAAATGGACCCTGAAACACATAAGGACTGGGAAGAACACGCTTACAAGGAAGAATCAGAAGCATTACCTACCTGGAATGAATTGAAGAAATTTTTGGAATCTAAATTCCGCACTTTGGAATTAATCAATACACCTTCAAAAGAAACTACCAATCGCATTAAAGAACGCACTTATCATGTTACCACGCTGAAAGAAAAAGAGTGCATTATGTGTCAAGATATTCACACCTTATGCCATTGCAAGCAATTTACGAGTATGGAACCTGCAAATAGACACGAGTTTGTTAGAAACAAACAATTATGTTACAACTGTCTTGTACGAGGACATCCGGTATCAAAGTGTAAACTACCAATGTCCTGTAGAATATGTAAAAGGCGTCATCATTCACTGCTTCATGTTAATATGAGTACAGACGCTGCGGCTTCATCGAGAACTTCACAACCGCAGGTGTCAACACATGTAGTAGAAGAGGAAGAAATTCAAGTCAACACAATGATTTCGTCACACTCCAGTACTAGTCAGCGAATAGCACTACTAGCGACAGCGATAGTGGAAGCAACAAACGAATACGGACACACCATTCCACTACGAGCGCTAATAGACCAGGGTTCTCAAGCAACATTCATTAGTGAGAAGGCGACTCAATCACTAAAGCTCAAACGACAACCTGTTAAAGGATCTGTCACAGGTGTAGGATCTACGAGAGCGAAGATAACACATGTAGTGCAACTACAAATAAGATCACATTGGGACCAATCAAGCAACTTTAGTTTACCCATACAAGCCTATGTGATGTCGAAACAGTTGACTGCAAAGATACCTACAAATACACTGGCCACACAAACCTGGCCTCACATCAAAGGGCTCAAGCTAGCAGATCCATCCTATCTCAAATCAGGATCTATAGATCTCCTGCTAGGAGTAAAAGAATATACACAAATATTAGAAGACGGGTTTATCAGAGGTCCACCAGGGGGACCGCCCAAAAGACTACTCTTGGTTGGATTCTGTTCGGAGAAATTTATTCAAAACCTGAAACTAACAATTTATTAGTAATGCATCATCAAATTGATATGGAAGATATGTTAAAATCAATATGGGAAATAGACGTTGATAACAAAAGACATTTTACTATAGAAGAACAACTTTGTGAGAACATATATAAAACAACTACTAGAAATAAGGAAGGAAGATACATAGTCAAGTTACCATTTAAAACTGACAGTCCACAATCACCGAATGGAAATTTGAAAGATATAGCTACACAGAGATTTTTACAACTAGAAAGAAAATTGAAGAGAACACCAGATCTGAAAATAGAATACACTAAAGTTATTAACGGCTATTTAGAAGAAGGACATATGGAGAAAGTACCTGAAACAGAAAAAGAAGGAAAATCAGTTTACTTACCTCACCACGCAGTAATTCGCAACGATAAGGAGTCCACTCGAACACGCGTCGTATTTGATGCTTCCTGTAAAGGATCAAATAACGTTTCATTAAATGATGAATAACTTGTCGGCCCCCAGCTACAGGATGATTTGAGAAATCTGTTGATAAGATGGAGAATGAAACATGTCTGTTTTGTTGCTGATATACAACAAATGTATCGGCAAATATTGGTTACTAAAGATGACGCAGACTATCAACGCATTCTATGGAGATCAAACGAGTCCGAGAACCTGGAAGAATATCGTCTTCTAAGAGTTACCTTTGGGACAGCCCCTGCACCATACTTGGCTGTGAAGACATTGCACTAAGTAGCCCATGATGAAGGTTATGATCATAGTCGCGCTGTACAAACTATAAAAGAAGACTTTTATATGGACGATTTACTTTCTGGAGCAGACTCAGTAGAAGATGCTGTAAAATTATCTAAAGAAATCTCATACATACTAAAGAAAGGCGGATTTCAACTTACAAAATGGTCATCTAACAACATCGAATTCATGAAGTCAATTGAGGAAAACAAAAAATCTGCTAATGCACAAATAGATTTGAATCTCGATGGAACTATTAAAACTTTAGGAATAGTTTGGAATTTAAAAACAGATAAGTTTCAGTACAATATAGGTTTACCATCTACAAATAAATCTATCACAAAACGTGGCATCTTATCTGATCTACAAAAACTATTTGATCCGCTTGGATGGATAGCTCCGAGTACTGTTATGGCTAAAATGCTTATACAAAAACTGTGGGTTGAAAAGGTAGACTGGGATGAAAGAGTAAGTGAAACACTAGAAGAGGAATGGAAAAGGATCAGATCAGATTTGATTCATATTAATGATATTCAAATAGAAAGATGGTATGGCACATTTAGTGAGAACAAAGAAGATTTACAAATCCATGGGTTTTGCGATGCTTCTATGTGTGCATATGGAGCAGTCGTTTATATCAGAACTGAAACGGCGAATAAAGTTAAAACAAACCTGATTGCTGCTAGAACTAGAGTAGCACCACTGAAAACAATATCCCTACCACGCTTAGAACTCTGCGGTGCGCTGCTACTATCTAAGTTAATGAAACAAGTAGGCGAAGCAATGAGAATACCCACATCGCAAATGTATGCATGGACAGACTCTTCAATTGTTATTGCATGGCTTTGTGGCGAACTCAACAGATGGAAACCCTTTGTTGCAAACAGAGTGGTTGAAATTGTCGAAAATCTGAACAACAAGCACTGGTATCATATTCAATCACCTGAAAATCCTGCTGATTTGGCCTCCCGTGGAATGTTACTATCAGAACTGAAAAACTGTAGACAGTGGTGGAAAGGACCGCGATGTCTATCTGAAAAAGAAATAAATATTAGTAAACAAGAAATAGTACAAACAGATTTAGAAAAAAGGACAACTAAAATTAATACTTACCTTAATACCATTACGTCGGAGAATGAAGAAGAGAAGTCTTTAATTTTACAATTTGAAGATTTTGATAATTTAACGCAACTACTAAAAACGATAATTTATTGCACAAGATTTTTAAACAGTAAGAGAGAACTGATGGATATTAACAAAGATATAACAACAAATGAATTAGAAGAATCCCTAAACATCTGTATAAGAAAGGTACAAGAACAAAAGTATAAAGAAGAAATAAAAAGAATAAAACAAAAAAAGCAAGTAAAAAGAAAAGGTCAATTGCGATCCTTAGGTTAGGTTAGGTTAGGTTAGGTTAGGTTAGGTTAGGTTAGGTTTTTTTTTTTTTTTTATAATCTAATAACCTCCAACATAATCGGTGCCTGTGTTTACTTATTTCTACTCTTCCATTCCAGTTCTCGCATTTATTCGTCCATTCATACAACATACTAATTCTTTCTAACTTTCGTCTCTTTCAGACTTGCAGGTGGGACTCCTGCCTATAGCTAATCTATCTATTCTTACACTACCAAGGAAGTAATTATTACACACTTGTATTTATTTATCTTATTCTATGGGTTCTTATACTAGGGGTTACATACTAATTTATACATATCTATTTCATTTTACATTACTTTTGAGCCTTAACATTTGTTGGTATTTTTACATACTGCATTTCTTATGGTTTCTATTTTCTAGGTCTTACTGTGTCTAATACTTAAGGCCTAATATCCCTATGATATTATCTAAGTAATATTTACTTATCGTGTTTTATTCCTTCTGTTTACTGTTTTTATTATTTTTTCGCAATATACCAAGAACTTATCTCTGTCTTTACTCATCATGATTTTATGCAGGTTGTCTGGTTTTATTTTAGTACCTATTTTATGTTCTGTGTCATGGCGATCAGTGCAATGAACCGGGCATTCGCATATAATATGCGTTACTGATTCTGTCACCGTACTGTCGCAGACGCAGGATGGGCTCTCCTTACACTTGAAGCGAGCCAAGTATTCGGAGAACCCACCGTGCCCCGTCAGAAGTTGTGTTGTGTATCTGCTTGTTTTTATTTTGCGAATCACTTTGTAAGCCTCCAGAGCGTCTGGAAAGAACAGTTTTGTTACGCCCGCTGTTTCACCCGTCACATACCGCTCGTTCCACTCACCAAGCGTTGCCGCTCTTATGCTACGCTTGACGAATGAGACTGGGCAGTGACTATAATCTGGTGTTTTCTTGCTGGTCGTAGCTGCTTCTTTTGCCAGTATGTCCGCCCTTTCATTCCCCTCCAGCCCCACGTGTGCTTTGACCCAGGACAAAGTAATTTCTTTGCCTTGGTGGAATGCTTGTTCCATATTCCTCCTTGTTCCTACAGCGAGGGGGTGGAGACATCCGGGGTTACTCACCGCTCCTAGGGCCGCCATGGAGTCGCTCAGGATGCTGAAGGTTTTCGCTCCACTTTTATTTATTTCGGCACTTGCCCTGCAGATCGCCAGTAGTTCCGCCTGATAGACCGTACAGTAGTTTGTAAGAGCAAGCTTGATGGCTCTGGTTTCGGTGCTTCCATTCCATACCGATATGGCCGCTCCTACCTTGCCATCAATCCTGCTCCCGTCCGTAAATATACGGATATCGGGTGTACCACTATCCTGTTGTTCGCGGTCCACCATGCTTGAAATATTGACGTTTGTTTGCTTCGCAGGGTGTGGAGTTTTTAGTGCAGAATCCATTCGCTCGATCTCCCTGCCCTTCAGCTCCGGCCGGGGTACTCCTCTCTTTGCTTCGTATAGCGAGGCCATCTCGCATACGCGAAGATCGAGCGGAAGTATACCAGCCAGCACCAATGCTGAGTTCAGGGAGACCGTGCGATAAGATCGGCATATTTTCTGAGCGATCCCACGTTGTACGACACCCAGGGCTCTGCGAGTTCCTAACTTACGGGCTGCTGGAGCCCACGCGCTGGCGGCATACAAGACGATTGGCTCTATAACGGATATGTATATTGTCCTTATTACCTCTGAATTCAACCCCCAGCCGACCTTCGCCGCCCTCGCCAACTGTTTATAAACATTTGTTGCCTTCCTGGTTACTTTCGCAACGTGTGAGTTAAATGTCAGCTTGTCGTCGATGGTGACTCCAAGCACTTTGATTTCATTAGCTACGCGGACGCTGACTCCTCCCATGCTCAAGCGTGGCGTGTCGTACTTAAGTTTCCTCGTTATGGTAATTGCATTCGTTTTTTGTGCTGCAAAACGCAACTTATTCACGGCACCCCACGCTCGAACTTGTTCGAGTGCCGCGTTTGCTTTTATTTCAATGTCAAGTGCGGAGTCACCATCGAACATCAAAATGACATCATCGGCGAAGGCCTGGCAGTTGTATCCCTTTTCAGCGAGTCCTTTGAGTAGTGGGTCCAGGATGAGGTTCCATAGAATCGGGCCGCCGATAGACCCCTGTACGCACCCTTTACTGGTCTCCCGGATATGCTCCTCCCCGGCATATCTGACGCGAACGCGTCTATCGCTGAGATAGCTGTCGATGACCCGTCTCAATCTCACGGGGCATTTTTCCTCCGCTAATCGAATTTTAATGGCTGGCCACCAGGCGTTATCGAAGGCTCCCTCTATGTCTAGTGATACTATGGTGATAATTTTCTTTGCATTTATTTTATTTCGTATGTACTGCATTAGAGTATAGAGGGAGTCCTCTGTGCTTCTCTGTGGCATAAAGCCAAACTGATATTTGCTCATCTTAGGAAGTAAGTGGAATTTGAGACGAGTCACTATCATCTTCTCGAAGATCTTTCCAAATATCGGTAATAGTCCAATCGGTCTGTATGCCTTGGGAGAAGCGTAGTCGGGTTTATCCGGTTTCTTGAGTACTACTACGACGGCCTCCTTCCAACCCTTGGGGAAATGGTGATGCGCTAAGCATTTGTTGAACAAAGCCAGGAAGAGATTCGGATCCGCGTTTATGACTCTGTCGCAAATATCAGCGGTGAAGCCGTCCAACCCGGGCGCCTTCTTTGGGTTGAATGATTTTGTCGCTCGAATGAGCTCCGCCATTGTAAATGGTGGTTAGGTTAGGTTAGGTTAGGTTAGGTTAGGTTAGCTTAGGATTTTTTTTTTTTTTTTTTTTTCCTATTTTCAGTGCGTCGCTGGTGTTATTTTGATGAGTCACCGGCGAGAAACGCCGAACAATGTGGCCAAACTCGCTCCAGGCCGGGGTGACGGCTTCCGCTATTGGATACGTCCACCGCCGCCCCGTCTGTGAAGCCATGAACTTAAACGCAGTCTTTATTGAACAAATTACATAAAAGTCATTAAATTAACAGTAGAATTAAGAAATATATACATTTGGTCCGCATTTGGTGAACAAAAACATAGATGACAAAGGAAGAGAAAATTTTTTGATATAAACAAGGATATTATACAATTAAATAATTTTTTACATGCAGAATCACAATTTTAATAAACTTACATTCTAAGACTTACACTACTAAAAATAACCGGCATCTTTGTAAATATTAACATGTAAAGGGGGGGAGAAAGATAGGGGTAAATGGTTATCTTGATTTGATCGGGCATCTGAACTAATTTTTGTTGAATGTCCAAATTTTTTGTGTAGTGTTTAGTGTTGTGTTTCGTGTGTGTTAAGTGTTATTGTACTGTTTTAAGTTATTAATGATGTGGCTTATGAATCTTATAAAGGATTCAATGGCCACGTGTTTCCCTATCATGTGTGTGATTGTGTATGGTGCCACTCGGAGGTATCTGCACAGGCTCTCATGCTCGAATCTCTGCTTCGCGAATTCTGCGCATTCGCTAACCAGATGCTCGAGCGTCTGTCTTGTGCGATTATCGCAAGGACAGACGTCCGAGTCGGCAATCTTGAACCTGTGCAGATACTCCCGGTGATATGCGTGTCCGGTAAAGTATTGCGTGAGTTGGAATGAATGTTGAGTGTGTGTGTAGAGTTGTTGTATGTGTTTTAGTGTGGGGAGTAGTGTGCGTGTTCGGACGCCTTGAGCAGCGCTGCCGTATCGTGTCTGCCAGACACAGTGGGCGTCTCGGCGCGCGTGCATCCTTGCGAGGCTCCGTGGGAAAAAGGCATAGTCTGGCGATCGGTGCAAGGCGGTCCCTAGTTTGGCGGCTGCGTCCACCGCTTCATTCCCCGCAATGCCGACGTGCGCCCTGACCCAGGCAAACTGTATGCTGCTAACCGCCACATGTACAAGGTGTTGGATATGTGCAACCAGGGGGTGTGTATTGCTTCTGTCCCCCAGAGCCTCCAGGGCTGACCTGGAGTCGCTGAGGATCCAGAAGGTTTTTTGTGCTCCGATGTTAGTGGAGAGGGAGTTAGCCCTAGAGCAAGCCTCCCTGATGGCCAGCAGTTCAGCCTGGAAGACGGAGCAGCAATCGTGAAGTTTGAACTTTTTGGTCTCCCGAAGTCGAGAGCCCTCAAAAAGCACAAAAGCCGCGCCTACCGCTCCGTTCTCCTGCTTGCTGCCGTCCGTGTAAATGAGTGTATTGTGTGGTGTGGTGTGTAAGTGCTCAAGTTCCGTGTTACTGATAGTTTTGTGCTTGATGGCCACTCTGGTGGCCGGGTGTAGAAGTTTGTGTGGTGGAGTGCGAGTTTCCATCGGAATATCCGACGGAAGAAAATTCGCGCTCCGTGTGAGTGTGGTGTGTTCGAGTGTGTGTACCTCCTGGACCTTCAGGTCCAGTGGGGTGAATTGTGCCAATGCGATTGCCGCATTGGTTGAAATTGTGTGAAAACCCTTGATTGCTTTAATGGCAAAGCCGCGCTGCATACTCAGCAGCTTCCTTCTGTTGCCCGCCCGAGCCGCGGCATGTCCCCATACTCCCGCGGCGTAGGTCACCGTTGGTTCGATGACCTGCCGGTATATGGTTTGGACATTATCCGCGTGGACCCCCCACGTGGGTCGGCAAAACAGACAGAGTCTGCCGAATATGCGCGCGGCCCTGCCAATGACATATCTGATGTGGCTATTAAACAGCAGTTTGTCGTCTATTACGACCCCCAGATACCTGAACTCGCGATCAAAGTGGAGTGGTTGCCCATCCATTTCGATCAGCGCCGTTCGCGCCCGATCGGTGAAGGTGACCATCTTGGTCTTTGAAGGTCCAAATGTGAGTTTGACCCCCTTACCCCACTCGACAACGGCGCGTAGTGCGTCAGAGGCCAGGCTCTGGAGATCGGAGAGGCGACGCGCGTGCGTGATCAGGAGCACGTCGTCGGCGAAGGCCTGTAGGTAAGATCCCCTGGGAAGTTGCATACTCAGGAGATCATCCAGAATGATGTTCCATAATACGGGTCCGCAGGCCGACCCCTGGACACAACCCTTGGTCATGGTCTTATGGACCTTGGCTCCAGCGTATTCCATCTTGACTGTTCGGTTGTGCAGATAGTCGGCTACGAGCCCGTATATATTGCGGGGGCAACCTGATGCGCGGAGTCGGTGTAAGAGAGCGGGCCACCAAGCGTTATTAAACGCAGATTTTATGTCAAGTGACACCGCTATTACCATATTCTTATTGTTTTTAACGCGCCTGATGTGTCGTAGGGCCGCGTCGATCGCCATGACTGTGCTGGTCTGTTCTTTGAAACCAAATTGTGCAGTGTTGTTTTTCCCATTTTTGTCTAGTGTATATGTGATGCGTTTTATGAATAATTTCTCAAGTAGTTTCCCAAACACCGGTATGAGCCCGATTGGGCGATGAGATTCCAAAGAGGAGTAATCCTCCTTACCGGGTTTAGGAATGATCCTCACAAGGGCGGTCTTCCACTCCCCAGGAAAGTGGTGGAGTGCTAGACACCTGTTCAGGGCATCCGATAGCAGTTTAGGGTACATAACCGCAAACTGGTAGCAGATGTCCGACGTCAGGCTGTCTAGTCCCGGAGCCTTCTTAGGGTTCATAAGCCCAAGAACCTCCAGGACTTCTTCCTGGGAGAATGGAAGATCGTCCTCCGTGTCGGGTGTGTTGTGCATGTCGCTTCTTAGGGCGGTGTGTATAGGTAAAGTGTCGTTGTTAGCGCTGTCGTCCGGGAAGAAGTGGTCAAGCATAGCCCGGGCCGTCTCCTCCCCATCTGACGTGTGTGTGTTGTTGACTCGCAGTGTGACCGGTGGCCTCCTCGGGTTCGATTCCTTAAGAAGTCGGTTGGTCAGAGACCAGACGTTCTCCTTATTCTGCTGGGTGCAAAAACTCTTAAAATGCGCCGAGGAGGCAGTTCGAATCTCGTGAGTGTAAAGTGTTTTCAATTCTCTATGTCTGTCTATGAGTGTATCTGTGAGGGTGTTGTGTTTGCTTGCTGCATGCAGTTCTCTATGCAGACCAATGACCTCCCTTTTACGGGATTCCAGAGCTTCTGTCCACCAAGGGGCTTGGCGACACTTGCCCTGTGATCTGGTCGGCATGGAGTCGCGGCATGCTGAGTGTATAATTTTGGTGATGTCGCTGAGGTGTGTGTCCAACTCCGCAATTCCCATGTTTTGTGTGTCTGTTTCAAGAATGTGGTTAGGTTAGGTTAGGTTAGGTTAGGTTAGGTTAGGTTAGGTTAGGTTAGGTTAGGTTAGGTTAGGTTAGGTTAGGTTAGGTTAGGTTAGGTTAGGTTAGGTTAGGTTAGGTTAGGTTAGGTTAGGTTAGGTTTTTTTTTTTTTTTTTTTTTTTTTTTTTTTTTTTTTTTTTTTTTTTTTTTTTTTTTTTTTTTTTTTTTTTTTTTATTCCGCTTCCTGTCTATGTAAGGACAGCCGTGTTTTATCTTATTTTATATGTTAACTAGGACAATTTTTTGTACTTAACTTAAACAGTTTTAACTATACATTTAAATTCTTATCTTATGCTTAATATACGAGAATGTTGTTTTTTAATCTATTACATTTATTTTCTTATTTTTAGCTACGGTATTCTATGGTATTTTTACAATTTGTTTATATCTTCTACTATTATCGAGTTAATTATTTTCCGTTGTATACATTTAAATATATAGGACTATTATTTATTTAACAGTTTTATATACGGTGGTTAATTTTCTAATTTTGTTGGCTATTGACAATTTTATTTTAATAATATTTTTCGACTAACTGTAATAGTATTATAATTTATTTTAATTAATTTATTTCTGGTCCTGCTTCTATTTGCTTTAATTTTTATTTATATTTATTATTTACTATTTGTTTTACTTATAATTATTTTCTTGCTCTATCGGTTTTACCTAATATATAATTATTATATATGTGTAAATTACACCTTTTGATGCTAATTTTTTATTTTTACTATTTTTCAATCGCTGTTTTCTAACTTAGGTCTCTTGTCAACAATCAAGTTGGTAGACTTATGTTATCGAGCTCGATTATTGGCATGATCCCCATTTTTTAAAACTACCTAGAATGGACTTAAAGATATGAAAATTTTGTCTACTTCGATGCTTTAATTCAATTTGTTTATAGAGGGCCTCTGGTTCAGCATGTGCATCTGGGTGACTTTTGCAGATTTTGTGCTGTGATAATATTGCGACTTTTACCCAAATCTTTGATCCTATTTGATTATGGGCGAGACAATTCATCAGATTGTTTCTCCGAGTATATAAGAGATATTGCACCTCAGTCCCAGACCCACATGCTGGGCCAGAAAATCCCGTATAATTATTTTTTGTATTACTAGGGGTTTCCAGCAGACAACTGATGAACTTTTTAGTATAAAAAATCCCGTAATTAATTCGTAATTCATTACCTTTTTTCTGCTGGAAGCCCTTAGCAGTATGCAATGGCAGATCTTGCCAACATGTCCCACCGTTTTCTAATGGGGCAGTCGTTGCTGAAGGCATTGTGGGCACTATCCTTTATGCTTGCACTGGTGCAATTGCAACAGGTCGGAGGACCGCCAGCTAACATTTCAGGGCAGTCGCTCCTTTTGTGCCCTTCTCCGCAATGGCTGCACTTTTCAGTTACTGTCTTGCAATAGCGCCTACTGTGCCCATAGCCGAGGCACATGGAGCATTGAATAAGGGGGGAGTGATCCTCCACCTTTACTCTCTGCATGTCGATGTGGAGCGCTCTGGCTGTGGTGGTTCTCTTCCATATCGCTGGGGATACTCTTACGATGAAATGGCCCTGGTGAGGGTTTCTGGTCTTTTTCCTAAACTTTATCTCCATCCTTATGTCTTCTTGCGGGAGATCTTCGAAGATATGCTGGTTTTGGTTTTTTACTGCTTTTAGGACCTCTTCGTCATTGTTATATAACATGACGTCCTTTAGTACAATAAGAGGGTCCTTGTTTTTAATAACTTCCGCTTTTAGTTCACTAGAATTTTGAATTTTGTTCATTACTTTGGTTCTTTCTTCCGGAGTGCTACAGCCTAATATAATTTTTCTGTCCTGAACTTTTCTCACTTTGTCGATTTTAATGCCTCCTTCCTTGGCTTTAACTACTGTTCTAATTTTTTGTAGAACTTCCTCACCAGTATCCGTTTCCTCGTTCGAGGTAACCACTATTGAGTGGAGCGCCTCTCGCTCTATATGTCGATTTGCCTTCGGTCCGGCCAGGGCATCGGCGTAACTCATAGTTCCTCTTGTCTGTAGCTCTTTTTGATCCTGTAGTGCCTGCCGGAATTTGTCGTTTTGCTTCATAATTTCATCTTTAATTTCAGTGCTCTGTTTTACGCTGTGTACAGTTATAGATGCATGCTCGTTCCTTAGTTTTCCAACCTGTTCTCTAATTTCTTCCACGTGTTTAGCGTTTTCCTTTGCAAGGTCTAATTGCTCCATGACTCGCTCATTTATCCCTTTTGTTATTTCAAAATTCTCTTCCAGCATCACCATTTTTCCTACACTTTGTATGAGGCTTAATGCTGTGTCTGATAATTCCTGTATCCTCTCTGCATAATTATGCACCTGGGATTCCGTCTGAGGTTTCGCGTTTGCCTCTAACACTTCGTTAAGTCGTTGCTCTTTTTGCATAAGTTTTTCTTCTAAGAAGGATAGCACTTTTTGAAGGTTGCTGAGGTTTGATTCGATCTCTGCTTTAATTTCTCTTTTGAGATTTCGCGAATTGTTCAATTCGGTTTTTATCGACCTCATAAATTTCTTTGTCTCTCTTATTCTAGTCTCTTTATTCTCTAATAAGTCAGGGTTCGTCAGGGGAGTCGAGGTTGGAGCGCTGCTCACGTCAGTGGAGGAACTTTGGTCCTCCCGCTGTCCACCACTTCCCGTTTCACCTCCACTTTTTCTCGCCACCTTCCTCTCCATTGCTGAGGTGGAAGATCCGGGTCTCGACTCAATAGAGTCTTGCGACGATCTTCTGTCGCGGTCAGTGGGTTTTTTGGCGGGGGTTCTGATACCGAACATTTTATAGTAGAGGAAGCTTCGTCTTAAAATAAAATAAAGTAGGCAGTGTAAAAGGCTGCCACTTGTCAGTGTGTAAAGGCAGTATACCTGCTGTCTTGTCTTTTGCTTATTTGTACGAACACGATTGTTCAATGTTAAATAAAACGTACACAAATATTTTTGAGCGGTGTAAAGGCCGTCAAAATGTTCAATGTTTTGCGCAAGTCCGTGCGTTCACGCAACCAGATAGAAGGGGTCGTACGGCCCGTTTCAGGATGTCTTGAGTCAGTCAGTCTGTCATGTTTTGTCTAAACTATTTGAAAGTTGGAGGAAAATTTAATTTGGAAAACACGATAAGATATAATACTCACCTCATTAAGTGAGAGTGAGGCCGGAGTCGGGCAGGAAAACTCCGAAAAAGGGGGGAGTCGGTCGGTCGGGGGGAGGGGAGGGAAGGTACATGCCATGGATTTTTGGGGAACGCGCAAGCCATGATAGTTAAATTTTGAAAATAAAATTTTGCACCATCCCAGTTCGCGCATTTACCGCCATCTATGAACTAGGTGGCAAAGTACTACGCGTAACTGGGTGGCGGGACTCCGAACACTACGTCCACCCATATTTCGTAGTGGTTCAGAGTCGGGCCGCGCTTCAGAGCGGCGCTAAATCCGAATTTGTACCATAGTTGCTAACAAAGGGTTGGCAACTTGGTAGTAAAGTAATTTAATAAAAAGTAAGTAATAGAGTAATTTAAAGTAAAAAATTTTTACGTGTGCCTTTAGGAGGACTTTTTGGGATACTAACCCAATTTTTAAATTTTGAAAATATGCTAGGATGCCAAAGATATGGGCGGATTAAAATTTGGAAAAATCTATTTTAACTTACTTAGGGCTATCATAGGTCGCGCATTTCCCGCCATTTCCCGGGATCGGGAACACGGAAACTCAAAAAATTTTTGGGGGGGTGTTGAGAGGGACTCTTTGGGCTATGGGATCCGTTTTTAAATTTTGAAAATATGGGGGGATGCAAGTGATGTGGGTGGATTAGTTTTTGGGAAATTCGGATTTAACTCTCTATGGGACTAGGTAGGGCATGTTTTGAGGGAGAGGGTGGGCGCGGAAGGTGGTTTGGATATTGACATTGGGGAAAGGAAGGGGCGGGGTGTCACAAGTACATGTCGCGGATCTGTCGCGCGACATTGCGACATTTTTGTCGCACCCCCGGGGGGTAATAGGGGGTGATGGGTGACCCGATGTCGGATCCGAATGCTCGACTTGGTCGGAACGTCCGGACCCGGCGTCGGGTCGGAACTCAGGTACCGACCGCTACCAACTTAGAGAGAAGACGGAGCACGGGGCGGTCACGGGGTGATCTCGCAGTGATCACGTGGCCGCCGCGTGATCCCGTCTCCATACAAATTAATTAAATCATGACGTCATAGTTTTGATCCGACTCGCGCCTGACCAAAACCGACGCTGACATCACGTTCTCGGCCACGTGACCGCCTTGGGGCCGCGCCCTATAAGCACGTAAAATAACCCCATTTCGGCCACGAGGTTTTTTCCTGGACAGAATTGGACCGAACAAAGTTTATATCCAGGAAGGAGAGGTCTTAAAAATGAGATGTGCAAATTTTTGTCCCCCTGGTCCCCCGGGAACAGGTCAAAAACTCGGTCGGACAAAAAATTCCCATTGTAAACACCTCAAACAACGTTATGTCGGAGTTAGTCGGAAGGACGACTCTCGACATATTTTGATTTTACTAAAAAACTAAGAGACTCCCGGGACTGAAATTTTGCATAAGGCAACTAGGATAAATAAGGAATCTAATAATATACATATCTCTGCCGCGAAATTATATTAAAAGGGGGGAAATTAAAAGTAAAAATCAAGACATCCCTTCACGGGACCGCACTCACCCTAAAATTTTAGCACTCCATCCTTATTTTCATTTCCCTTTTTTATAAGGGGTGTAAGCAGCTTTGCCCTTCCTGTTTTGGGTGAGTCCGTTGCCCGGCACTGTTTTTTAGGGGTGGAAAAACACCCCTAAAGTGTTTGATGTTAATGTTTATAAAAATTAAAAGTCAAATAACTTTTTACTCAATAGAGTTAAAAATCAAAATGTCACAGATTTAGACTCGCCGCACCAAGTTCTATTCAATTACAATTTTGAAAAAATTTTTGAATGTAATTTTGAATTTATTTTCTAACAAAACTGTTTTTATACCAAAGTTTTTTCGACAAAAACACTTACAGAAATTTTATTTTCGAAGATAAAAATCCAAAATTTTGCAAAAACACAGGTTGTCTATCGGGGCACAAAACAACACTTAAAAAACACTATGTTAAGGCGACTAAACTCACGCCGCATTCGGTTTTGTCCGGTATTCCGGTGGGATTTTCACTAAAAACCGTTGTAACTAGGCGGTTTTTCGTCCGATTTTCCTCAATTTTTCACTAAAAGGTAGCGCTAATTTTAAGCTATCCATTGATATACAGCACTAATATATTTAAAAACTTTTTACCACTTTTGCGATTTTTTGAGACTTTGTATAGGCGCTCCTATGAGTTGGAAGTGCGCGTTCGCCACGGGACTAAGCGCGTGACTGGTTAGGTTAGGTTAGGTTAGGTTAGGTTAGGTTAGGTTAGGTTAGGTTAGGTTAGGTTAGGTTAGGTTAGGTTAGGTTAGGTTAGGTTAGGTTAGGTTGGGGTGCTTTAGCGGTTGGCCTCCTCGTGGCGCACCCTGGGCGGGTCTACGGAATAATGAAATATGTATTCCCTGGACCTGGCGAACGGACCGTGGGGTAGGGGGGGTAGGGTTGCTGATTCTGATTGTCCCTCTGTTAGCAGAGGGCAATTCTGATAGGCTGAGGGCTCTGGGGGGGTATGAGTCTTCAACTGGTTGGCGCGTTCGGTTTTGGCTAGTTCAAGTTTTGCTGGACACGGCTTCGGCCTCCGTCAGCCAAACCCGTAAACCCAGCGATGGGAGCGGGGACCTTCGGGTCGCGAGGAAGAAAACCTCTCTAAAAAATTACCCCTAATCCCAAGGTTTTGGGGCTCGCCGAGGGGATGAGTGGCTGGGAGGAATCCAGTCGCGAGGGCCTCACCCAATCTTAAGGTCATACCTGCCGACAAGATGAATGGCCGATGGGAGTTTGGTCGATAGGGTAACCAACAAACAAAAACTAATGAAGCATGGACAAACTTAAAGTATTGACTACCCAGGAGGGTCCCGGTTCACCCGGGGAATCCCTCACCGCGACCAGTGCTGCACCGCAGTCTGCAAATATAATTTTGCGGGTGCCGTGCAATACTGGCCTCGGTCGCCCCACTGTATCTGGGGGGGCAACCAGTGCTTCGGAGGAGACAGGAGGGGGTGTCGGCGGAATCGAAACCGGCTTGGCTGGTGTTTCCGCGGATACGTGTGTGGGAACGCGGCGCAATCCTGCGCGCAGTTCCAGAAAGACTGGATGTGGGTCTTGGAGTCCGATATTAGGAGAAAGCTCAGTTTCTCTGCGGGACCAAATGACCAAATGCTTATCCTTGGAGGACATGAGCGGCACCGGTAAACGTGCCCGCTCAAAGAAAAGGGACCGAAAGGATCGCGGGAGCCCCGCTGATTCGGATGAGGATCTGGACGCGAAAAAAGCGGACACCAGATCCCGTGCGAGTGGCTCGAAATTCGGCCTTCGTGAGGCTCGTCACGCCTTAAAGTGTGGTGAGCCTGACGAAGATGTTTTCATGGACGCGTCGGGTGAAGAGCTGAGTGGTCGCTCATCGAGATCGGCGTCGGTAACCTCAAAAGTAGTTTCGCCACAAATAGCTCTTACGGAGGTTGACACGTCCCGTGTTAGCGGCATCCTTGCCGAGAATGCGGCAAAGATGAGGGAGACTGTCAGCAAATCTAAAAACCTCAATGGTTCATGTAGAGGAGCTCTGAACAAGGTAGCCCAAACCATTGAGGAGGCTGCTAAGGTTTTAACCGAGAGGTCGGAGTCCGAGGAGAATCGACTCCTCAGAGAAGAAAATGCAAGGTTGGTACAGGTCATCAACAATCTGTCCGTAGAAATTGCGACGATGAAAGAGATGATGACCTGTGCCAAAAAGGCGTCAGACGAGGAGGCAGCTCCCAAAAAGAGAACGACAACCGCAAGGGGTCTTACCATCGACGAGGAGATGGTTCGACTCCAGAATATAATAACAGCGCGGTTGGACAGTTTTGAGTCCCGACTCCCACCTGAGGAGAGACTTAGGCCGCCGTTGGCCTCGGACAAAAGAAGGGCGGAGGCGGCGGCCAAAAATGTGATAGAGGCTCCCAGAAAGGAAGCAGCAGCAGTCTCTAGCGGGCCTTCAAGAGCTAAGAGGCCTGAAATCAGGGTGGTTGATCCTGCTCCAATCGGATCGGCCCCCTCAGGAACGACGGCCGGAAAGAGGAGAAAGGCCAAGAAAAAGAAACCCTTGGCAGAGGCGAAACGGACTCTTCCAGAGCCACGACCGCTACCACCAGCCCCCGCTTCTATGAGTGAGGGCTGGAATGTTGTGGCACGGAAGGGTACCAAGGCGAAAGCGAAGCAGCAATCTGCCAAGGTAGATAAACCTGTTGCCAGCACCGCTCAGTCGCAGCCAAAGAAAGGGGGGAGGAAACTCCAAACCCCACGCTCAGCGGCTGTAGTGGTGACTGTGGACCAGGAGGCGATAGATAGGGGCCTCTCGTACTCGGAGGTTTTATCCCGGGCCCGAAACAGTGTCAAGATTGACGACCTGGGCTTGGACGGTGGCATGAGGATCAAAAAGGCTGCCACTGGGGCCCGGATGTTTGAAATTTCCGGGCCCACAAAGGAGGAGAAGGCAGGAGTTCTCGCTGGCCGGATCCGGGAGCTTTTTAGGGATGAGCCTGCAGTGAGGGTCACTACGCCCACGAAATGCGCGGAACTGCGCCTCGTGGGTCTAGATGACTCCACCACAGAGGAGGACGTGGCTGTCGCTATCGCCCGGATAGCGGAATGTTCCAAGCAGGACATTACCACAGGGGCGATCCGCTGGGCAGACGGAGGATTAGGGTCCATATGGCTCAGGGTTCCGGTCGCAGCGGCCAAAAAGGTGGTGACGATGGGCAGGGTCTTGGTGGGTTGGGTCTCGGCCCGCGTCCACTTGCTCGAGGCCCGCCCACGCCGCTGTTTCAGGTGCCTAGAGAAGGGGCACCTGCGGGCGGAATGTCGTTCGACAGTGGACCGCAGCGATGAATGCTATCGCTGCGGCAAAAGCGGCCACAAGGCCCAGTCCTGCTCGGCTGACCCACATTGTGGGAGCTGCCAACGGGCAGGGCTGAAGGCCGACCATAGGGCGGGGGGCGGGCAGTGCAAGGCACCGTTCGTCCCGATGAGGAGAGGAAGGGGGGGTGATGGCCCGAGGGTCCCCTCACAACCTGCCACCAGCCCGGCTCGAGCTAGCACGAGCCGGGGAATGGAGACGGATATGGACGTCAATAAGTAATGGCCCTCACAAAATACAGATTTCTCCAGGCGAACATCATGCGCTCTGGCAGGGCCCAGGATTTGCTCTGTCAGGCCATGGCAGAGCGCATGGTACATGTAGTTGTGGTATCCGAGCCCCTCTTCGTCCCGTCGGGCGAGGAGTGGGTCGGAGATCGTCTGGGGGATGTGGCCATTGCCTCTAGGGCTGCAGTTGGCTCCCCAGCCCTGGAGAGTGTTGTGAGGGGGAACGGATATGTCTCTGCTAGGGTCGGAGACATGTTCGTGATTGGGGTCTACTTCTCACCGAATGCGCCGTTCTCGAGCTTTGAGCTTTTTATGGCTGAGATCGGCGTTTTGGTGGCAAGGTTGCGCCCTGAGAAGGTGATCCTGGCTGGAGACCTCAATGCAAAATCCGCTGCGTGGGGGTCTCCAGTTACGTGTATCCGGGGGAGGTTCCTGGACAGTTGGCTTGCCTCGACCGGGCTCATCGTTATGAACCGGGGGAATGCTGACACATGTGTGCGATGGAATGGCGGCTCCAAAGTCGACGTCACCTTTGTCGACGCCGCCATGTCACCGTGTGTCAGTAATTGGGAGGTACTGGTGGGCGCGGAATCTCTCTCGGACCATCGGTACGTATGGTTCGAGGTCTCCACGCGCCCCACTCCCACTCCCACTTCTTCCCGGTCTAATAGAAGTGGGGGCCCTCGGTGGTCCATAAAGAAAATGGATCCCGAGTTCTTGGTCGAGGCTGCAATTGTCCAGGCGTGGGTGGCAGGGCCCACGGGGGGGGACGTAGCTGCGGAGGTCGAGGACCTGCAGCGGCGGATGTCGCTCGTTTGCGACGCCAGCATGCCGAGGGTGCGATGCACAGGGCCGGCATGCGGGGTATACTGGTGGTCGGAGGAGCTGGCGCAGCTGCGTGACCAGTGCAGAGCTGTGCGCTACCGGTTATCCCGCTACAGGCGTCGTAGGCGACGCGACGTCGAAGAGGAGAGGCGCCGTTACGAGGCCTATAGTGCTGCCCGCGCTACTTTGCGGGTGGCCATCGCCGAGGCTAAGGACAGGGCCCACAAGGAGATGGCCGAGGAGCTCAATCGGGATCCGTGGGGGAGGCCGTACAAAGCGGCGCGAAAGAAGCTTCGCGCTCGCGCTCCCCCCCTCACCGAGAGCCTTCGGCCGGATTTCCTCGAATCCGTGGTGGAGACCCTGTTCCCGCAGGCGGCCGAGGTGGTTCCGCCTCGTATGGCGCCTCCGGAGGAGGAGGATGGCACTGTATCAGGTGCGCCGGGGGTGTCGGAGTGGGAGTTGGCCGGGGCGGTGAGTCGCATGAAGGCGAAAAATACCGCCCCTGGACCCGACGGCATCCCTGGGCGCGCCTGGTCACTTGCCCTGGGTCCGTTGGAGTCTGGACTCAGGGCGACGTTCAGTGCCTGCCTCGAGCAGGGCCTCTTTCCCCGTAGGTGGAAAACGGGGAGACTGGTCCTGCTAAGGAAGGAGGGTAGACCGGCCGATACACCCTCCGCGTATCGGCCCATCGTTTTGCTGGACGAGGCGGGGAAGCTGCTCGAACGAATAATAGCTTCCCGCATAGTCCAGCACCTCCAGGAGGTAGGGCCCGACCTCAGTCGTCTCCAGTGCGGATTCCGCCAGGGCAAGTCCACCCTCGACTGTATCGAGGGTGTGAGACTTCTGGCGGAGGAGGCGACAACCCGGCGCGAGGTGGTGTTGGCGGTGTCGTTGGACATCGCTAACGCATTCAACACCTTGCCCTGGGGGGTGATTAAGGAGGCCCTACGCTTCCACCGCATCCCCATGTACCTGCAGCGTGTGGTCGGCGACTATCTGGCTGACCGCGCTGTCAGGTACCCGACGGCTGGGGGTGCGTGGAAGGAGCGGAGGATGTCGTGCGGTGTTCCACAGGGGTCGGTTCTTGGCCCCCTCCTGTGGAACATCGGATACGACTGGGTGCTGCGTGGGCAAATGCTTCCGGGGGTGCGTCTGTTCTGTTACGCAGACGACACCCTCGTGACTGCCCGTGCGAGCACCCACCGGGAGGCCCGAGTGCTGGCGACCGCGGCCACGGCTCACGTTGTGGCCCGGATTCGCCGTTTGGGACTGGGGGTGGCCTTGGAGAAATCCGAGGCCATTTGCTTCCACAGGCCTCGGATGGCGCCCCCAGTGGGCTCCCGGTTGGTGGTGGGCGGGACGTCCATCGAAATCTCGGGTACTCTACGGTACCTGGGATTGCTCCTCGACAGCCGATGGACGTTCGAGGCCCACTTCCGGCGGCTCGCCCCCAAGCTAACGGCGACCGCCGGAGCCCTGAGCAGGCTCCTCCCGAATCTGGGGGGGCCTAATGCAGGCTGCCGGCGCCTTTATGCCGGAGTGGTCCGCTCTATGGCCCTGTACGGCGCTCCCGTGTGGGCGGAGCGGCTGACTGCGGTGTCCCTGCCTCTGTTGCGGGGAGCGCAGAGGATCATGGCGGTCAGACTCGTGCGGGGCTACCGGACCATTTCCGGCGAGGCGGCCTGCGCCTTGGCTGGGTCCCCTCCCTGGGACCTGGAGGCCAAGGTGCTCGCTCAGGCCTACCGCCGCAGAGTTGAAGCCCGTTCATCGGGGGGAGACTCGGCGGTGGTAGAGGTGGATTGGCGGAGGGAAGTTCAGGAAGAGCTCCTCCGCCAATGGAGGCGGCGGCTGGAATCGCCCAGTGCAGGAGGCTGGACGATTTCGGCCATCCAGCCCATTCTCCAGGGCTGGGTCGCCAGGAGGCATGGGGTCCTCACCTTCCGCCTGACACAGATGCTTTCCGGACATGGTTGCTTCGGGAGGTATCTGTGGCGGGTGGCCGGGCGCGAAGCGTCCGGTGAGTGCCACGAGTGCGGCGCCGATTCCGACACGGCGTCGCACACGCTCGCGGACTGTCCAGCTTGGGCGGTTCAGCGGGCGGAGCTCGTGGCCCAGGTGGGGCGCGACCTCTCCTTGCCCACTGTGGTTCGTGCCATGGTGGACAGGGAGAGGTCGTGGGCAGCGATGGCCTCCTTCTGCGAGCACGTCATTTCGCAGAAGGAGGCGGCGGAGCGGGTCCGGGAAGTCGAGTCTCGGGATCCGATCCGCCGCAGGCGAGCCGGGCGCAGGCGGTTCGTCCAAGACCATCGCATGCCGCCCTAACGGGGACCTTCTGGGCGTTCCGAACGGGGTTAATCGGACGCCCTCCTTATAAGGTCCCCGAGGCGGTCGATGCATCTGGTGCTCCCGATGCATCGTCCAGCGGAGGGAGGGGCCACTTTTAGAGAGGCCCCGACCCAGAGGTGGCGCACTCTGGGGTTCAGAGTTGCTGCTGGCGGGAGTGGGGTCAAATAAGGCACCCTGCTCCCGCCACCAGCAGCGTGGTGGAGCATACAGGTTGTTTTAGTCGGTGCGAGTCCGACATAACCACCGATCGTCCCCGTCGGTCGGTGGTACCCATAAGGGGTTTTTTCCTGTATAAAAAAAAAAAAAAAAAAGGTTAGGTTAGGTTAGGTTAGGTTAGGTTAGGTTAGGTTTTTTTCTTATATCTAATTGATTATAAATAAGTGGACACGTTGAGACATATAATTCTTACTTAAAGTAACGTAATAGGTGACCGCATTCCTCGCGATTTGATACGTTGGAATGCGGCCTACTTGTATATTTTATTGGTTACATAAAGCCCTGTCAGCGCGCCTGCCGATTGGTGCTTTAACTCCTTAAAACTAAATTAAAAAAAAAAATGAAGAAAGAATAAAAATAAAGTGACAAGTTATCTTCTCGTGGATTAAGTACATATCGGTAAGGTAATATACAATTGGATGATGTTGCCTTAAATTAGTTGAATAAAAGAAATCACAATTTAAACTTAAACTAAACAGTCTGGACATAGTTATTTAACATGAATTACAATGTTAAAGGAATAAAACTAGTTTGACAGTTTTTCCTCACGTGGATTGGATGGCATGCTCATAATATAATATTCAATTGGATGATGTTGCTTAACACAGTTGTACAGGAAAACAAAAACAAACATAAGCTTAAACTAGAATTAGCCTAAATTAAACAATTAAAATGACTGGTGAAAGATGTGTTAACAATTAGCAGATGATAAACGAAGGATGATGAGAATAATACAATTTAAAATTTGATGTCTAAGGTTGCCCCTGGTGAGGGTTTATTGCTTTGTTGAAATTCTTTAGCTGTTTCATTACCGTGATTATAAAATCCACAAAGGACTTTAAGCATGCGTCTTTTTCCATGACGCATTCCAATTTGAAAGGATCGTCAACCTCTAGGTGTTCACACAGCTGAGTGTGATTTAATCTGGTTGTACTAAAAGTTACGCAGTCTGTTAGTAAATGGTCTAAAGTCTGAGGTGAGTAAAAGTCACAAGGGCAATGGTCATTATCTGTGATTTTAAAACGATGTAAGTAAGTCTTGTGGAATCCGTGGTTCGTCAAGTACTGTGTAAGAAAGAAGTCAGTTGGGGTGGCAGTAAACAGTTTCTTTATGTGTTCTAGTCTGGGCAACAGATTCCACGTATGCCGTCCTTTGCTATCGTTGTCATACCTGTCCTGTGCGTCTTTGTCAGTGTCAGCTCTGATAAGTCGTTTGGCAAAGCTTATGGGAAAGTTAAAGTAGTCGGGTGTCTTATGGAGCAGCGCTCCGTCCTTGGCTGCTACATCCGCGGCCTCATTGCCCGGAATCCCAACATGACTACGTACCCATGCAAACGCTAGCCTATCTTCTCCGTGTTTGTTTATAGTGCGGTGTGTGGCATGGACCAGAGGGTGTGTGCTGTCTCGGTCTTCTAAGGCTTGCAGCGCCGCCATAGAATCCGAGAGGATGGTGATGTGGCGATCAGGGAATTTGTTGGTTCCCCAATCGCAGGCTTTTGCGATGGCCAGTAATTCAGCTTGGAAGACGGTGCAGCTGTTATGCAATTTAAATTTTCGAGTAATAGTCCGCGTTCCATCTAGACGACATACGAAGGCTGCGCCAACCTTCGTGTCTTCCAGCTTGCTGCCATCTGTGTATATCTGTAAGGAGTCGGGTGTGATGTGTTCCGCGATCTGGTCCGTGTTACTGTTTATCGTGAAATGTATGGAGATTCTTTCTGCAGGGTGGAGTAGCGCAGATGTGGGTACAGGCCGTTCCAACAAAACATCTTGAGGTAGGAACCTGGAGAATCCCTTTTGTTTAATGAGGTGTAGTGCATGTACCTCTCGAACCTTAAGGTCGAGAGGGGTGAATTGTGCCAGCGCAATCGCCGTCACAGTGGGCAGGGTTCGGAAACCTCTGATCGCTCTGATGGCGAATGTGCGCTGCAAAGTGAGTAGTCTTTTTCTATTGTGCGCTCTGCTGGCCGCATGTCCCCATATGCCGGCAGCGTAGGTAATAATAGGTTCGATCACCTGCCGGTATATGATTCTGACATTTTCTGGGTGCGCCCCCCAGGTCGGCCTGCAGTATAAACTGAGTTTGTTGAAAATTCGTCTTGCTTTGTTGATTGTGTAGTGTATGTGGCTGTTAAAATTAAGCTTAGAGTCAATGATCACTCCTAGGAATTTGAACTCCTTCTCGAATTTAATATGCGTTCCCCCCATACGGATGTTGGCTTTTTCAGCCCCGGCCGAGAAGGCAACTAACTGGGTTTTGTCCGGTCCGAAGTGTAGTTTGACTCCCAAACCCCAGTTCCTAATATCGTCCAGAGTTCTGTTAGCGATTTCCTGGAGGTCATTGACGTTTCTAGCGCTCGCGATGAGTAGAACGTCATCGGCGAATGCCTGTAAATGACATCCCTCCGGCAGTGGGATGTCCAGCAATTCGTCCAGAATGAGGTTCCAAAGCATAGGGCCGCAGGTGGATCCCTGGATGCAGCCTTTAGTCATGCCTTTCGAGACCCGATGTCCTGCATAGTCTAAGATTACCTCTCTGTCCTGTAGGTAGCTGCGTACGAGTCCAAAAATGTTGCGTGGGCAGTCAGTCTGAGTTAGTCTGTGAAACAGCGCAGACCACCAGGCATTGTCGAATGCCGCCTTTATGTCTAGAGAGACCCCAATGACCGCCTGCCGTCTGTCCTTGGCGCCTCTGATGCGGTCGATGGCGGTTTGAATGGCGTCCACAGTGCTGTTGTGTCGTTTAAAGCCAAACTGTCGCGAGTTAGAGTGTCCTTGACGTCGTTACCGTGAATAATCCTGCCTATGAATAGTTTTTCCAAGAGCTTGCCAAACACAGGAATCAGTCCAATTGGTCGGTACGAGTTCAGTTGCGTGTAGTCCTGTCGATTTGGTTTAGGTATAATTTTAATGAAGGCCTTCTTCCACTGACGAGGGAAGTGCTGCAGCTCCAGGCACCGGTTGAGGATGTCATGTAAAAGTTTGGGGAAGAGGTAGGAGAATTTGGTGCATATGTCGGATGTTAAATGATCGATGCCGGGGGCTTTATTCGGATTCATGTTGCGAAGAATGTTCTGTATTTCCAAGATCGTGAATGGAGGGTCTTCGTTACTATTTGGGGTAGATGAATCGAGTGACTGTCGGAGTTGCTGATGTCTAGGGTGGTTAGGTTAGGTTAGGTTAGGTTAGGTTAGGTTAGGTTAGGTTAGGTTAGGTTAGGTTAGGTTAGGTTAGGTTAGGTTAGGTTAGGTTAGGTTAGGTTAGGTTAGGTTAGGTTAGGTTAGGTTAGGTTAGGTTAGGTTAGGTTAGGTTAGGTTAGGTTAGGTTAGGTTAGGTTAGGTTAGGTTAGGTTAGGTTAGGTTAGGTTAGGTTAGGTTAGGTTAGGCTAGGCTAGGTTAGGTTAGGTTAGGTTAGGTTAGGTTAGGTTTTTTTTTTTTTTTTTTTTTTTTTTTCCTATTTTGAGTGGCTCTCTGATGGTGTTTTTTGAGTCACTGGCGAGAAACGCCGAACAGTGTGGCCAAACTCGCTCCAGGTCGGGGTGACGGCTTCCGCTATTGGATACGTCCACCGCCGCCCCGTCTGTGCTTTGGGGTGGGTAATTTCTATAATACTGTAGGGGGGATAGAGGGGAGTAGGAAAGGAGAATAAACTATATCTTACAGCTAAACAAATCTCTTAACCTAATTAGCTTAATTCCTAATTTGTACAGCCTTAGTATACATTTTTATACTCAAAATAATTTTGTTGAATCCAAGTTTAAATTGATTCTTAACCTAAAGACTTACTTACTTAACAAACATCTTAACCTAAATTACCTACTTCCTAATTTGTACAGCCTTTTGATGCATTTTTGCCCGCTAAATTACTTTTTGTTAAACCCAAGTTTAAAATGATTCTTAACCTACTACAACAAACATCTTAGCCTAAATTACTTAGTTCCTAATTTATGCAGCTCTTTAATAAATTTTTACCCTCTGAGTTATTTTGTTATAGCCAAGTTTAATGTGACTTCTTCTTAACCTAACATGCAACAATATACCTATTCTACTATACCAAATTTATTTACAATTTATGTACATTATAACCCAGCTTTCTTATTAATCTTAGTTACTCTCAATGTTGTTGGTTTATTAACTCCTCGCTACGGCTGTTCGTCTCTCGATTGAAATTTTTCTATGCCCGTTATAATGTGTGTGTGTGATGCCTGTGTTGTGTGAGGTGTGCTGTGTGGCCCTCAGTGAGAAAGAAGTATGCCGGGAGCCGGGCCGCCAGAGATCCGACCAGCGGTACCACGCGAGGGCGAGGCATCGCAGAATTGCCTCGCGCCCGCCTAGTACCCGCCGTCGAACCCGTAGTCGATCCGGCTCTCGACATACATCTTCTTAGACCATCGCGTGATACAATCATCCGATGTGGCCTCGTGGTGAATCCCCTTGGGCGGTGGGTTTTGGTTAACGCAGTTGTAGCACTTAGGCCTCTTATTTTCAGCCTTGTCGGGGCAGTGTTGTGCCTTATGGCCCGATTCGGCACAGTACCAGCATGGTCTGGTCGCGGTGTCGGCTCTGCAGTGTCGCTGCGTATGTCCGAATTTCAGACACGCATAACACTGCAGGAAGGGAGAGAAGTATTGGACGAACACCCTCTGGTGGTCTACGTTGATGCGCTCTTTCTCCATCGCAGACCTCCAGAAGGTTGGTTCTGCTTCGAACACAGCATTATATAAGTCTGGGTTATTATTTTTCCGCAGGAATTTAAATTTTAACAACTCTGTATTCTCCCCCGTTCCGGCACCTAGATCCGGATTCTGCCGGGTGATGATGCCCGGCAACTCTTGGTGAGGTACCTCACGCGATACCCCCTTCAAGATGAGCATGGGCCATGGACTGCGCCCCGCTTGGACAGAAAGTCCTTCGGCCCCGCTGGCCATGGCCAATGCATCGTCTCGCTGCTCGAAGGTGAGGAATTCAATTCTGACTTTATTGTTAGAGATGAATTCCGCATCCTCGGGTCCATAGGGGCGATCGCGGAAGTTACACCTCTTGCGGAAGAGTGCCAGAGCATCCTCCCTGGTTTTGCCCGGTTCACTGGCCCCGATTATAATGGCGGGCCTTGGCTTAAACCTCCCTTTCGGCCACCTCGGATCAGAAGTAGGAACCGCGTCAGGCTTGGTCGAGCGTGCCGCTGATTGCGCGCTGGCGTCCGCCCGGCTAATGGTGCGCGCGGTCACCGATGCGTAGGTGGGGCGCGCCGTTGCCACCTCGGTCGCGACGGCGCGTTTCACCCCGTCCATTTCTTTGCGAATGCTCTCACCGACACACTCGGTCAGAGCCCGTTTCAGCTCGTCGAGCTGCTGTTGTGATAGGTTTGCACCCTCAATGTGTATCTGTGACTGTGCTGCGTGTGTGTGTGTCCCTGCCAGGAGGGTCTCTTTAATGGGGGAAGAGGAGGCAACCGCCAGTCCAGGCTGGTATACGGCTCCTCCCATGCCCATCACCCCGTGTGCCCCGGGTGGAGACTCGAGACTCGTAGAACGGTCTACAGGGCCTCGAGTCTCCCCCCGGACTCGCGACGTTATTTCCTCGTGAGGGGGTCCGCGTGGGTCAGAGTCAGTATTAGTTGCCGCATCGGCCTTCACGATCGGCATGTGCTGCGGTGCTACTTGTATCTGGCCCTCGCCGACCTCCTCTCGAACATCCCGCTCGCTAATCGAGGCTTGATCGTCGTACTCGGCAATAAGTTGCCGAGTATAATCCTCCGCGAGCCCCCGTATGTCGCGAGCTTTGTCTATAACGGCCTCCTTGGCGACGCGCGTTACAGACTTGCCGGATGTGATTTTCTCAATTATGGCGTCCGCTTTCTTCCCCATTACCCGGCAGAAGTCGCGTGCCCTCTCTTGCCTCTCCGCGATGACCCACTCCCGCATAGGCCTAGGTCCGCTGGCCTTGGGGCTACCACCAGCTTCTGCCTGTGCGCGAGGCGGAGGAGGCCCCGGTGTACAGCTGGCCAGGTGTGCGTTTAATTGCCGACGAACAGATGCGGCGTACTTTCTGAGGTTCAGGGCTGAATCCCGAAACCCAGCACGCCGGAAGTGGCCCAGTCTAGCGGGGTCGTCAATGGAGGCACACAAAATCTGGAGGTGACTATCAACCTCGGAGAAGAGATCCCGCAGGGTCTCCTCTCCGAGGCTGACGATGTCGCACGCAAACCCCTCCCGGGCATAAGAGGACAGCTGCGACGCTCTCTGCTGTTCTGGAGAGGGAGTACGGATAAAATCCCCCGAAGAGTCCCCTGTGCTTGACATGTTGTGTGTTTTGTGAATGTGTGTGTGTGTGTGTGTGTGTGTGTGTGTGTGTGTGTGTGTGTGTGTGTGTGTGTGTGTGTGTGTAAATGTGTGTGAGAAGCCGCGCGGTGAGTCCCGTAACCGCTAAATAGCAATACCGCGCCCTTATAAATCAAGGTAATAAATTGTGTATCAGACAATACGGTAAATTCCGTATCAAAGAAGGAAACACGCGCAATTAAGCTATTCAAACACAATGAGAGTACTAATATTAATTATAAGTAAGATATTTGTGACTAATAATAATTATGGTACAGAGGTAATAAGAATAATACAGCCCACTAAATATTTTTAGTTTACCATATGAGTGCCACTTCAACAATAAATAGTCCTATGCAAAGTATTATATAATGTTTAATAGAATTTTGACCTGGATTTTATCTCTTTCAAGTTCAATGAATATTGGTATATGTACGCAGTTAGATATAAGTTATAGGTTATTAAGTATTTACTATTACAGAGAGAATAAAAAAAAAATAAAAATAAAATAAATAATAAAATAAGATGATAATATAAATAAATAAATGAGTTTTTTAAAAGAAAATTTCTAATAAAACAAGTGTAGTAATATAAGCTATAAATTTTTTCTCCAAATTGTAAGTTTTACTACTCATACTTAAATAGATTTTTATACTCGTTAGTTATTATGTTAGTCTTTAAATGTAAGTCCAAATGTGGAGATTACTTAACATCCCACGTAGTAAAATATATGCACAATGATATAAAGTTTAATACCCAATAGTGTTCTTATTTGTTTAAACAGCGTTTGTTGATCTCCGATGCCTTATCTCTTAGTTAAATATATGGTTGCACCTATATATTGATTAATATAACATCCTGTTGTAAATTTGTGTCACAGAGCAATAGTGTTGTAATGGTAAGGAGGTGGGTTTTTGCCAAGTAAGAAGAAGAAGAAGAAAACTTTCACTTTCACTTGTGTTATTAATAACTTTCCTTAGGCAGACTAATTATTGTTATTAGACAGATTATATAATCATATGTCGTGTGCGGCTCCAAGTATATTAAAGTTTGTAATTAGTTTTCAGTTTTAGTTTTTTAAGATTTAAGGTTTTATGATTTTATTTTAATTTTTGAAGGTATTCGGCTATATATGTAGAAGCGCACTGGCGGCGGGGGCCGTGCGGCCCGATCGGGATGTCTTGAAGTCAGTTTGTCTGTTCATGTTAGTAGTGTCATAGCTATGTCTAAAAAAGAGAGAGGGAGGAAAATAATTTGGAAGAGGAGGGGAACATACAACTCGCCTCATTATGTGAGTGCGAGCTCGGAGTTGGGCAGGAAACCTCCGAATAAGGGGAGATCGGTTGGTCGGGGGAGGGGGGGGAGTGCATGCCGTGGATTATTGGGAATGCGCGAGCCATGATAGATAAATTTTGAAAAATAACTTTTACACCATCTCAGTTCGCGCATTTACCGCCATCGATGAACTAGATGGCAAAGTACTACGCGTAACTGGGTGGCGAGACTCCGACTATTACGTCCACCCATCTTGCGTACGCGCGCAGTGAACGGACGCGTATTGTGAACGTAATCGCTGCGCGTATCGTGTGAGACGCTAAGTTCGCCAGTTTCGGTTATCGCCCCTGCACCCCTGCCCCCGGCGTCAGTTGTACTCGCCGCGATCCGTGTCGCGGCTTGAGGAAGCGGTCGGCAGCGCATCGCGTGCACCTGCTTCGCCGAAGCTGTCCGGACACAGCGATCTACACCGCTTTTCATTGGAAAAGGTGATTGTAGACGTGCCCACTGTGACACCGCCGTCCTTCCTTCCCACGCGTGTGTGGTTTCCGTTCCCGCTCGCGGGCGCTTAGCTGGGCCTCCCCTAGGGGTCTCACCCGGCTGGGTTGCACGCGCTGAGGGAGTTCGGAGCCATACTCGCAAAGAAGTAGGCACTGTAAAGCACGCACGAATAATCGTGTACCATGTCCGGAAGGGGGGAGCCCCCCCCTAAGGACCAACGCATCAGGGGGGAGCGTCCCGCTTTCCCACACGCCGTCGTAAGGCGCGAGTTACGGAATGTCGTTCCGTTCGTGCCGACAGCGCCAGCACCGGCGCAACCAGCACCTCGTCCTCGCTTCCGGTCGATAACCGGCGAGCGACAGTCGTCGGAGCCTGCCACTTCTTTAATCACGGCCGATGTATCTGAGTATACATCGGGCGTCGATGCGCCGAAGCGACCACGTGCTGACGACTCATCACCCGGATCTCAAGAGGGTGAAGATAAGCGTCCGAAGACTGATCGATCACCGACGCCCTCACCAACGCCAACACCACCACCACCACCTGTAGAACCTGCTGGCCTAAGAACCTATGCCCGGCAATCGAAACCCCTGCCTCCCGCGCCACAGGAAATAACAGGAGGGCAGTCTCACATTGCTGGTGAGACGCAGGAGTCAGGCAGCTGGCCTCGAGACTCCACCAGCTATGCTGGTCTGGCGTCACTATCCTCAATGGTGACTAGCCGCCCCCCCTCACCCCAGGCCGGACCCTCCGGCTACGCCGCCGCCGCCGCCGCGCCGCCGTCGCCTCGAGCGCTGGAACAGCGCCAGGCTGAACAGCAGCGCCAGCAACAACCAACAGCAGCAGGACTAAAGACGGCACGGTCTGAATATCCCCCGATCACGGTGGAGTGCTTCCCAAATTGGACGAAGCACTTCAGCGTCATTCGGGGCCAACTCGGACACGCACCCAACGCCCGCCCGATGGGGAAAGGAGTGCGTTTTCTACCGAAGTCTGCGGAGGAATTCCGGGTCCTCCAAAGATACCTCATCGACGCCGCCAAACAGGACCCCGCCATATCGTGGTTCTGTTATAGCCCGGCGTCGACCCTGCCCACTAAGGTAGCCATCAGGGGGCTACCTCAGGACACCCCGCCAGAAGAAGTCGTCGTGGCGTTGCGTACCCTCGGTTACCCGGCGGACCGAGCGAGGGCCATTCCGGCGGTCAGAGGGCGACTCGGCTGCACGTTCTTCGTGCAGCTCGAACATTTATCACACGAAGAGCTCGGTCACTTATACCGTGAGACTGAGTTGCTGTCGATGCCTGGCCTCATCATCGAGGCCTGGAAGGGTGGACGCGGGCCACCTCAGTGTCACCGCTGCCAGCAGTTTGGCCACTCATCGGCCAATTGTCACCGGCCGCCAAAATGTGTCCGATGTGCTGGCGGACACATCTCACAAGACTGTGACAGGGCCCCAGAAGAAGCCCCTAAGTGTGCCAACTGTGGAAAGGCGCACGTGGCGCGCGACCGGAAGTGCCCTGTCTTCCGGAGAGAGGCGCGAAGGCGCGGAATTGACATCGCACCGCCGCGTCCGAACGAGCCGGTGAAGAAGAGGGCAGGGGGGAGCGGGCAAGTCGCCCCCCCAACCACCGCACTCGCCGGCCCGACATCCGTAGCCGCCCCAACAACCGCCGTCCCCGTCGCACGTACCGTCGCACGTCACGCACTAGCCGTACGTGCCACCTCCGCACCCACCGCACCCCGTACCGCCCCTGCAACGCCCGCCGTTTTTATGGCCGAGGCCGACGCACAAATCAATGTCGAACGTCCGGAGGGCAAGCGCGGAGTGTCGACGATACCGCCGCCAACGACGCTACAGCCGCCGGCGAACGTCCCGACAGCCAGAGGGGAACCGCTGGCCGGGAAAAACAAAAAGAGGAACCGACGCAGGCGCAGGCAACCGAGGCCCGCCAATGTCGAGCCCGCCGCCGCGTCCACACCGCACCCCCGGCCGCCAACAGTAGCATCGTTGGCGCCCCAACCACAAACTGCCGAGGCGCCGAGAAGCCGCGGCCACGAAGTAGCCACGCAAGAAGAAGAGGCGGAGCCACGAGCGCCGCAATATCCGTATTTCCACCCGCCATTCTCCGCACAGGACTCGGGCATTAATAATATTGTCCGGGGCCTGATAGAAGCGCTTATGGCGGCGCTCACTACCTACCTGGCTACCAGGGACGTCGTTGGCGCCATTACGGCGGCCATTACCCAATTCGGGCGGTCGTACCAATGACCGCTCTAAGAATTATGTACTGGAATCCGGGCGGCATAAGAGGACATATCCGTGAGCTCACATTACTCGCCCAGTCGCAGGACGTCCATGTGATCCTCCTGGGCGAGACTAAGCTCACGGACAGCGTCGAGCTCCGCGTGCCCAACTACTTAGTGTATCGACGCGATGAGATCTCTCCCCGGGGCCACCCGTACAGAGGTACGGCCGCTCTGGTGCGGAGGGATATCATACACGAGGAGTTGGAGCACATCCCGTTCACCAGCACTCGCACACAAGGAGTGCGAGTCAACGTAGGGAACGAAGAGCTCCGTATCTATGCCGCCTACAAACCACCCGGACTGACCTTTTGCAACACGGATGTCGGGACCATCTTCGCACAGCAGGGACCCGCAGTGATCATGGGCGATCTCAACGCGAAACATCACGCGTGGGGATCGCGAATTATCACCGCGGACGGGAGGCGCCTGCACGAAGATAGCGTGAGGAGCGGGTACGGTGTGGTGGGTCCAGGAGCGCCGACCCACATACCCACCGACCCGCGCGCCCAGCCGGACGTCATCGACATCGTGTTGCACCACAGACTCGACCACCCGTTTGATGTCGAGGTCCTCTACGATCTCGACACCCAACACCTACCGGTTTTGGTCACCCTAGCCACCCAGGGAGGCTTCCTAGTGCCCCGCCCGCCGCGCATGCGGACTAACTGGGAGCGCTACACCGCCGAGCTCGCCGGGCTTGAGCTAGCAGGCCCGATCACCACCCCTTCGGAAGTCGACGATGCTGCAGCACTCGTCACCGAGGCGATCATCGCCGCCAAGGCAGCAGCGACCACCACCACGTCGACTTCACCACACACCAACCGAAGGAAGGACCTGCCAAGCTCGCTCCGCTGCATGCTCAGACGGAAGCGCACCCTACGCCGCCTATGGGCTCGCACTCGTTGCCCCAGGGTGAAGGCTGACCTAAACCGGCTTGCAGAGAAGATCGCACGTGCCATAGTTGCTCTCGACGAGGCGCGGTGGGAGTATACCGTCGATCGAGCGACAGAGCACGACACAGCGCTGTACTCTCTCTGCAAGAAACTTACCGGACATGACACCCCCATCTACCCGTTGCTTGATGCAACGGGTAGACGTAACTGCGCCGCCAGGGATCGTGCTGAGATCCTGGCGGCCCACCTGGAAGAGACATTTACGCCCAACGCCCCCAACACCTCCAACCTCCACGTCATCCGTCATCACGCGGCTGTCCAGAGCAAGCTGGAGAGGTTCCTGTCGGCCCCTATACCGCCGCTCCGGGGAGAGGACTTCATCTCCCTGTCAGAGCTGCGGTCGGTTGCTGCTCGCCTCGACAAGCGAAAAGCACCAGGCCCCGACGGAATCACCAACGCCGCGCTGATGCTGCTGCCCCGAACGGGTCTCGTAGCGCTCACGAGCCTATTCAACGGAGTACTCCGCACCGGTCACTTCCCAGAGGCGTGGAAGACCGGGAAGATCATAGTTCTTCCCAAGCCGGGGAAGGACCGCCGCCTGCCTGGAAGCTACCGGCCGATCACCCTGCTCTCGCACATAGCCAAGCTGTTTGAGCGTCTGCTGCTGCGTCGAGTCACGCCTCACCTGCCCCTGCGCGAGGAGCAGTTTGGATTCCGCAGCGGCCACTCGACGACGCTCCAGCTGGCGAGGGTCATTAACCACCTGACCAGTGAGCGGAACAACGGGCGCTACACCGTGGGGGTCTTTCTCGACATCGAGAAGGCTTTCGATCGCGTGTGGCACGCCGGGCTCCTGGTCAAGATCCTGGATACCACCATGCCGCCTGCTTATGTGCGAGTGCTGGCGTCATTTCTTAGCGGCCGTAGCTTTTACGTGGCAGTGGATGGTGCCGAATCCCAACCACGCACCATTCAAGCCGGAGTACCCCAGGGCAGTTGTATATCGCCGCGCTTATACGCGGCGTATACGGATGACATCCCCACCCTGCGCCACCATCTGCGGGAAGGGGAGGAGGACGTGCTGTTGTCGCTCTTCGCTGACGACAGCGCGTATTTCGCGTCGTCTTATCACCAGATCGTCGCCACCAACCGCATGCAGCGTCTGCTGGACTTATTGCCGGAATGGCTGGACAAGTGGAGGATGGCCGTCAACGTCGGGAAGACGGCCGCTCTGCTGACCAGCCGCTCCAAGCCGCTACGTCAACTCACTCTGCGAGGCCAGGACGTAGAGTGGAAGACCACAGTGAGGTTTTTGGGGTGTGAGTTGGACCGCAGCCTGCGCATGGTCCCCATGGTGAACCGTGCTGTGGGCCAAGCTGCTGCTGCCAGGTCCCAGCTCCACACGCTGTTCACATCCCATCTACCTGTCACCACCAAACTGCGGGTCTACGGTGCCTACGTCCGCTCGCGCTTGACGTATGCGGCACCCGCCTGGTACGCGCTATGTTCAGCGTACCAGAGGCGAAGACTTCAAGTCCAGCAGAATCGCTGCCTGCGAATGATCGTAGGAGCCCCGAGGTATGTGCGGAACGACGTCGTGCACAGAGACACCCAAATGCCGACCGTGGAGGAGTTCGTTCGTCGCCTTGCGCGCCGAATGTTTGCGCGAGCGGACAACAGTGCGCACGTTCACCTTCACGGCATCGCGCCACTCCACACACGACCACCCGAGGGACGTTCCCTGCCTCGCGAGCTCCTGCGATCACCGTCACCGCGGCCCGACGCGGACGACGACGGCGACGACGAAGACGACGCGACGGGCGAGAGGGCGACACCACCGGATACGACACAACCACCCGAACGAAACACCACTACCACCGGTCGAGACACCTCCGATTTGGACATCGCGGTCTGGGAGCTACCACTCCTAGGCCTCCCCACCGAACCCGACAACCCTTAGGTCACCCAGGTGACCTGGGCCTACGGCCCAAACATAGTCCAGGCCATTAAAGCCTGCGAGGACCGGCCCGGGCAAAGAGGTTCGCCTCGAGGCCCGTACCCCGCCTACCCCAAGGGTATGCGAGATGACCCCCCTCTCTCACCCATCTTGCGTAATAGTTCCGAGTCGTACCGCGCTTTAGAGTGGCGCTAAATCCGAGTTTTTACCATAGTTACTAACAGAAGGTTGGTAACTTGGTACTAAAGTAATTTAATAAAAAGTAAGTAATAGAGTAATTTAAAGTAAAAAATTTTTATGTATGCCTTTAGGAGGACTTTTTGGGATACTGACCCAATTTTTAAATTTTGAAAATATGCTAGGATGCCAAAGATATGGGCGGATTAAAATTTGGAAAATTCTATTTTAACTTACTTAGGGCTATCATAGGTCGCGCATTTCCCGCCATTTCCCGGGGTCGGGAAAACTGAAACTAGGAAAATTTTTGTGGGGGTGTTGAGAGGGACTCTTTGGGCTATGGGATCCGTTTTTAAATTTTGAAAATATGGGGGGATGCAAGAGATGTGGGTGGATTAGTTTCTGGGAAATTCGGATTTAACTCTCTATGGGACTAGGTAGGGCATGTTTTGAGGAAGAGGGTGGGCGCGGGAGGTGGTTTTGGATATTGACATTGGGGAAAGGAGGGGGCGGGGTGTCACAAGTACATGTCGCGGATCTGTCGCGCGACATTGCGACATTTTTGTCGCACCCCCGGGGGTAATAGGGGGTGATGGGAGACCCGATGTCGGGTCCGAATGCTCGACTTAGTCGGAACGTCTGGACCCGGCGTCGGGTCGGAACTCAGGTACCGACCGCTACCGACTTAGAGAGAAGACGGAGCACGGGGTGGTCACGTGGTGTTCACGCGGCCGCCGCGTGATTTCGTCTCCCTACAAATAAATTAAAACGTGACGTCATGGTCCTAATCCGACTCGCGCCTGACCAAGCCGATGACGATATCACGCTATGGGCCACGTGACCGCCTTGGGGCCGCGCCCTATAAACACGTTAAATAACCCCATTTCGGCCACGAGGTTTTTTCCTGGACAGAATTGGACCGGAAAAAATTTATATCCAGGAAGAGGAGGCTTTAAAAATGAGCTATGCAAATTTTTGTCCCCCTAGGTCCCCGGGAACATGCAAAAACCCGGGTGGACAAAAAGTTCCCATTAAAAACACCTCCAAACAACGTTATATCGGAGTTCGTCGGAAGGACGACTCTCGACATTTTTTGAATTTAATAAAAAACTAAAGGACTCCCGGGACTGAAATTTTGCATAAGGCAACTAGGATAGATAAGAAATCTAATAATATATATATCACTGCCGCGAAATTATATTAAAAGGGGGGAAATTAAAATTAAAAATCAAGACATCCCTTCACGGGACCGCACTTACCCCTGTTCTTTAGTGGGCCATATTTTTAGATGGTTTCTGCGCCCAGGAATCGAAAGGAACAGCTCTGACCTTTCCAACAAAGTCAAGCATGGTGCCCAACAGTGGGAAAAGGGGTGTAATTCACCCTCTCAAAGTTTGTTTACAAACTATTTCACAAACTTAAAACACTTCTAACTTTTAAGTTTTAGAAGCTAAAAATCAGGTGAAGCCTGATTCGGGTTCGCCTCGTTAAGCGCAACCCTGTGATATTCACAAAATTTTAAAAAAAGTAATTTTTGGGATTGATTTTTTGTCAAAACTGTTTGAGCCCGAAAAATTTTTTAAGAAAAACACTCACAATAATTTTATTTTTGGGTTTAAAAATCCGAAACTTTTTTTCACATATACTTTGTTTAATTGGGCACCTCACTGCATTCCGGGTTTTTAAAGTGTTCACTGAAAAACTCGCGCCGCACGCAGATTTGTCCGAAAATCGGGCGAGAGATGTTTGTTTTTTAGTATATAAATTCGTGAATTTTTGTCCGATTGTAACCAAAATTACACCGTTGTGTAGAGAATTTAATTCCCTACACGCTAATATATAACACTTATTAAGAAGCTGATTTTTTACCACTTTTACAGATTTTTCATCACTTATAAGGGCGGCCGCGGCGTTTGTGCGTGACTGGCGCTCACGAGACTTGGTTAGGTTAGGTTAGGTTAGGTTAGGTTAGGTTAGGTTAGGTTAGGTTAGGTTAGGTTAGGTTAGGTTAGGTTAGGTTAGGTTAGGTTAGGTTAGGTTAGGTTAGGTTAGGTTAGGTTAGGTTAGGTTAGGTTAGGTTAGGTTAGGTTAGGTTAGGTTAGGTTAGGTTAGGTTAGGTAAGGTTAGGTTAGGTTAGGTTAGGTTAGGTTAGGTTAGGTTAGGTTAGGTTAGGTTAGGTTAGGTTAGGTTAGGTTAGGTTAGGTTAGGTTAGGTTAGGTTAGGTTAGGTTAGGTTAGGTTAGGTTAGGTTAGGTTAGGTTAGGTTAGGTTAGGTTAGGTTAGGTTAGGTTAGGTTAGGTTAGGTTAGGTTAGGTTAGGTTAGGTTAGGTTAGGTTGCCAGGGCAAGTCCACCCTCGACTGTATTGAGGGTGTGAGACTTCTGGCGGAGGAGGCGACAACCCGGCGCGAGGTGGTGTTGGCGGTGTCGTTGGACATCGCTAACGCATTCAACACCTTGCCCTGGGGGGTGATTAAGGAGGCCCTACGCTTCCACCGCATCCCCATGTACCTGCAGCGTGTGGTCGGCGACTATCTGGCTGACCGCGCTGTCAGGTACCCGACGGCTGGGGGTGCGTGGAAGGAGCGGAGGATATCGTGCGGTGTTCCACAGGGGTCGGTTCTTGGCCCCCTCCTGTGGAACATCGGATACGACTGGGTGCTGCGTGGGCAAATGCTTCCGGGGGTGCGTCTGTTCTGTTACGCAGACGACACCCTCGTGACTGCCCGTGCGAGCACCCACCGGGAGGCCCGAGTGCTGGCGACCGCGGCCACGGCTCACGTTGTGGCCCGGATTCGCCGGTTGGGACTGGGGGTGGCCTTGGAGAAATCCGAGGCCATTTGCTTCCACAGGCCTCGGATGGCGCCCCCAGTGGGCTCCCGGTTGGTGGTGGGCGGGACGTCCATCGAAATCTCGGGTACTCTACGGTACCTGGGATTGCTCCTCGACAGCCGATGGACGTTCGAGGCCCACTTCCGGCGGCTCGCCCCCAAGCTAACGGCGACCGCCGGAGCCCTGAGCAGGCTCCTCCCGAATCTGGGGGGGCCTAATGCAGGCTGCCGGCGCCTTTATGCCGGAGTGGTCCGCTCTATGGCCCTGTACGGCGCTCCCGTGTGGGCGGAACGGCTGACTGCGGTGTCCCTGCCTCTGTTGCGGGGAGCGCAGAGGATCATGGCGATCAGACTCGTGCGGGGCTACCGGACCATTTCCGGCGAGGCGGCCTGCGCCTTGGCTGGGTCCCCTCCCTGGGACCTGGAGGCCAAGGTGCTCGCTCAGGCCTACCGCCGCAGAGTTGAAGCCCGTTCATCGGGGGGAGACTCGGCGGTGGTAGAGGTGGATTGGCGGAGGGAAGTTCAGGAAGAGCTCCTCCGCCAATGGAGGCGGCGGCTGGAATCGCCCAGTGCAGGAGGCTGGACGATTTCGGCCATCCAGCCCATTCTCCAGGGCTGGGTCGCCGGGAGGCATGGGGTCCTCACCTTCCGCCTGACACAGATGCTTTCCGGACATGGTTGCTTCGGGAGGTATCTGTGGCGGGTGGCCGGGCGCGAAGCGACCGGTGCGTGCCACGAGTGCGGCGCCGATTCCGACACGGCGTCGCACACGCTCGCGGACTGTCCAGCTTGGGCGGTTCAGCGGGCGGAGCTCGTGGCCCAGGTGGGGCGCGACCTCTCCTTGCCCACTGTGGTTCGTGCCATGGTGGACAGGGAGAGGTCGTGGGCAGCGATGGCCTCCTTCTGCGAGCACGTCATTTCGCAGAAGGAGGCGGCGGGGCGGGTCCGGGAAGTCGAGTCTCGGGATCCGATCCGCCGCAGGCGAGCCGGGCGCAGGCGGTTCGTCCAAGACCATCGCATGCCGCCCTAACGGGGACCTTCTGGGCGTTCCGAACGGGGTTAATCGGACGCCCTCCTTATAAGGTCCCCGAGGCGGTCGATGCATCTGGTGCTCCCGATGCATCGTCCAGCGGAGGGAGGGGCCACTTTTAGAGAGGCCCCGACCCAGAGGTGGCGCACTCTGGGGTTCAGAGTTGCTGCTGGCGGGAGTGGGGTCAAATAAGGCACCCTGCTACCGCCACCAGCAGCGTGGTGGAGCATACAGGTTGTTTTAGTCGGTGCGAGTCCGACATAACCACCGATCGTCCCCGTCGGTCGGTGGTACCCATAAGGGGTTTTTTCCTGTATAAAAAAAAAAAAAAAGGTTAGGTTAGGTTAGGTTAGGTTAGGTTAGGTTAGGTTAGGTTAGGTTAGGTTAGGTTAGGTTAGGTTAGGTTAGGTTAGGTTAGGTTAGGTTAGGTTAGGTTAGGTTAGGTTAGGTTAGGTTAGGTTAGGTTAGGTTAGGTTAGGTTAGGTTAGGTTAGGTTAGGTTAGGTTAGGTTAGGTTAGGTTAGGTTAGGTTAGGTTAGGTTAGGTTAGGTTAGGTTAGGTTAGGTTAGGTTAGGTTAGGTTAGGTTAGGTTAGGTTAGGTTAGGTTAGGTTAGGTTAGGTTAGGTTAGGTTAGGTTAGGTTAGGTTAGGTTAGGTTAGGTTAGGTTAGGTTAGGTTAGGTTAGGTTAGGTTAGGTTAGGTTAGGTTAGGTTAGGTTAGGTTAGGTTAGGTTAGGTTAGGTTAGGTTA